>CP092728.1:2756666-5513333 GCA_030273425.1 Microplitis manilae | reverse complement strand
TACAGCAACGGTAATATGTGTTTAATGATTAATAAAATATTATCTGGGTGATGAGGGCTATCGCACGTCTTTCTGGTCGACGGATAGTTTCAAATCAGACGTATACCTGAACGTTCATTTCCAAACGTCTTTAATAAATTTAATAAAAGTTGTTACCGCTGCGTATACTAATTTATAACATTTAATTATATAACTCTACTCCACATATTTTCAAAAATCAATCACATATGGTCGCAGTTTTGAAATTTTGAAACGTTTCAAAAATATATTTTTAGTTTGTAACCGAGTTTGTGGGCAAAAGTGATCGTTTACTTCTGTATATTATAATAGAAAAAAATAGTGTGTAATAAAGTTTACTTATAAGTGTACCATCAGGTGAACGGATTAATATTTAGTCGCGGGAGTCAGTCAAAAAAAAATGTGTGTGACAAAGTAAAGTGTTTTCTTAAACAGCTTGGCTGGGAGAGCAACTTGTAGTGTAGAAATATTAAGAAATTTTATATTACGTTTAATAACCAACGAAATCCCACTTTATATATACTTAATATTAAATATTATATATATATATATAGAGTATATGGAACGTCTGGCCCCCTTCGAAATAAAATGATCGCGCATTATATTATTGTACGAGAATGTTGAATTTAAATTTAACACGCAGGTTCAACCAACAGTGTGTCGTTCAATGTTAAATATATATGTATATATATAAATATATATTATGTTTAAGATGAACTTTTGATACGTGGTACCACTGAAAAATTTTAATAACTGAAAATAATAATAATCATTTTTATAATTAATATTTATATTTATATGATATATATGACTTTAAGAAGACTGAAAAAAAATATACGACCTTAATATATAAGATTTTTTTTTTTTATATTAAATAAAAAATTACTTTTTCAACTTCGGCTAATGGAAGAATCATTAAAAAATCTATTAAAGAAACTTAATTACTTGGAGTCACGTGGTATAGAAAAAAGACATTTTTTTTTTCGGTTCTTATAATAAAAAATGAAATATTTCATACTGATTATTTATTGTTAATTACATAATTTATATTAATTGATAGATTGAACACGTGAGTTTAAATATATACTGAGTTAAAAATTTATGTGAGAAAATATTTATAAATGTTAGTGTAAATATTGAATTTATAATTTATATTAATATTAAATTTAATTATAAATTATTTCACTCACCTTGGCTTTGATTATAATTAATTTTTATTTATAAAAAAAAAAAAAAAAAAAAAAAAATTGATTTAAAATTTGTAATTACACTAAGATAGCGGAGGTGATTTTTGATAAGTATTTTTGATAATTATGGTGATTAAAAAAAAAATTTTTATGTGAACACACAATTTTAGGTCGTTATAAATTCCTGTAACTTAGTTTGTAGACGGCTAAAAAGTCTCTGCCAGCGTTTTCTGTATGTTTGTAGTGTAGACGGCAATGCCCACTTGACACAGGTGTGATCCAAGGTGTTAATAAAACGACGATGCTGCCGTCTAGGTAGCGATTCTTATATTATTTATTTGTTTTTTTTTTTTTTTAAATATACTAAAATTTAATTTTCAACTTTTTTATAATTTGGATATTTTTTTAACATATTTTTTGATAAATAACTACAAGCGAGTTATTAAATAATGACTTCAGTGCTCTTGTGTCCAATTAAAATTTTGAAATAATTGTCGTCGTATAAATTTAAATCCGATTTTTAAAAAATATATTTTTTAATTTCAAAGATAATTTTTTAAACAGACCGCCAAATTCAAATTATTTCCGGTCATTCAATTTTCGCGGGCAAATTTTCAATTTTATTTTTAATGACTCTTTTTTATTAGTAGCTCCAAATTTTTTTATTCAAATTTTTTTTATAAATTTCCCTTTTTGAGTTTTGAGTTGAAATTTTTTTTTTTTTACGATTGAAGAATTTATTTAAAAAATTGCGCGAAAACAGTTATTGTGAACCCTTTCAAATACTGATATCTTTATTTGAAGGATACATTTATTTGGACAAGACTAGGGGAAGATAGCCCACCCCAAAAATTTGACCTAGAAAAAAAAAATTTTTCATAGTCAATTTTCTAAAAAATTTATAAATTTTCAGTCTTTTGAACGCGATGAAATACTTGGGGTAAAATGGCCCACCCCCAATAATTGACGCTAACAAAAAATTATTCATCGAGAAAATTTTGATAATTTGAAGATTAATAGGGATTCAGAAATAAACTTAAAATATCCGGGGTAAAATGGACAGAAAATCCAAGGTGATAAAACTTTTTTTTGTCAAAATCAAAATTATTGGAAAATAGATGAAATAATTAGTATTTGATTATCGAAATCAATAAGAAATTGCTTGATTAGTCAGACCGTTGTGCCCCGATCGTTATCTAAAAAATAGTCAGTCAAGATTTCTTAGATACGCAAGTAGTCGACATTTATTGAAACAAAACCAATTGCTCGCATTATTTTTAACTTTTTATTTTCCGATAGAAAGTTAAAAAAAAGAAGTATTTATTTAGAATAATATGAGTTGTTTATCGTAATGTAGACGCTGCATAAGACACAAATGTATACACGTGTCTTCTTTATGATCTTTTTAATTCACACTCCAATAAATCTCTCCACACTAGTTTATTGTAGTTTAAATATGTAATTACACAAAACTGTTTTTATATAGTCAATAATTATTTAACGTTAATAAAGATCTCGTTAACGACGTCATAAAAAAAAAGTCTCGGTAACTCAACCGCCTTTATTATTTTTATTTTTTTTATATTCATGTAAACATGTCTATATATATATTGAATTATTCTCGCCCACTAAAATCGTTCTCGGAATTGTTAGATCTTGGATCCTCTAGACTAGTTTTCTATCTTTTTTAAAACTTTTTTAAAATCTCTTATCATGTGTTGTTGTCATGACAACCCCGTGTACTTACAACTGATAACAAATATATATACATATAAATAAAACAATAGAATTTTTTTTCTTCAATGTTTATACTACTGTGACGTTAATATTTTCATTTTTCATATTTCTACTTTAATTAAAAATTATGTCAATGAATATTTTTTTTTTTTTCAAATATTAACTTTTTTTTATTTATGAATAATAGGTTGAAAGTACAGTCAACTACCCGTCATAGGTCTAGGGGACGTAGGGGAAATTTTTCTTGAAATTTCAGTCTTCCTACTACCGTGCGTTTAGTTTTGTCCTCGACTACCCGTTATAAGCCTGTTTTATTTTATATCATTTTAAACATCATATTTACATTTTGTTACATACGCGACTATCCCGATTTTCCTGGTGCTTATAGCGCTAAAATAAATACTTATCTTTTTACACTAATAATAATCCTACCAAAAACAGATTCTCTGTATAAAGTCGCGCCAAGTACACGTTTAAAATTTTTTAAAAGTAAAAAAAAATTATTTTCTACAAAAAAAAAAGTCAAATCGAAAAAATACCAAGTACCTAGTAAGATGCAAAGTCATAACAAACACTTTCATAGAATTTAAAAAAAAAACCTATAACAAAATTTCAATGTACTTGGTGTGCTTACAAAAGAGTAAACAAGACATATTTGATTTCATTAGAAATTAATTTTGCTTCAGTACATGTAGTAACGCACACCAAGTACATTGAAATTTTATTATAGGTTTTTTTTTTAAATTCTATGAAAGTGTTTGTTATGACTTTGCATCTTACTAGGTACTTGGTATTTTTTCGATTTGACTTTTTTTTTTGTAGAAAATAATTTTTTTTTTACTTTTAAAAAATTTTAAACGTGTACTTGGCGCGACTTTATACAGAGAATCTGTTTTTGGTAGGATTTGTTTTATTTTTGTAGTGTTATTATATTTTTCAATTTTTAGTTTTATTTGACACAGAATTCATTATTTGTCAATAATAAAGTATTAATTAGACATCTATAAATATTTTCAACGCAATGACTAAATAAAAATGATAATTTGATTGATCTGTAGATAGCACTAAATTATATATATATATATATATATATATATATATATATATATATATATATATACTGTAGATCCCTTACTAGGAGAAGTAATTTTTAAATATAGACATTGCGGGTAGCTAGATAGATCATAAGAAAGTTAATTACGGATTATATTTTGAAAATTGTTTAAATTATCTGATGCATCATTAATTGTTATTCAATAATATTTACTTAATTAAAGATAGTTATACGTATTTTTGACGCAATTACTACGTAATACATATATATCTATACTTACATATAAGGTACCCGCGGGTAATAAGGCCTGTCGGCTAATAAGGCCTAAGTGACAGAAATGATATTTAAAATAACCGCCTCCATTAAAGACTACTCTAGTAGAAGGGTCTTACATAGAGATGTTACGAAAAATTTATAGAGTCCCGATACCACGTTCCCTGTCTTTAATATTTTATCATCTGTCAAATGCTGTCGTAGCGCAGAAGAAATTGTAAAAAACAATCTAGTCTTCTGACTCTTAAAAAGAATACTGATAATTTTAAGTGCTGTTGAGCAAAACAATCTAGTCTTCTGATTCTTAAAAAGTATTGTTGCTAAATTTAAGTGATGATTCACCTCTAATACCAATTTTATTAAGTATAGTTAAACTATTCCAGTTTGTTTAACCCGTAGGCCTTATTACCCTACCGTAGTAAAATAAGGCCTATTCGTATGGTTTTTGTAAAAGTATAATTTTTTGTTTGTTTATGGTAAAAATTACCATTACTTCATTACATTTCAAGGCTAATGTATGAAAATAAAGATTAATTATACATTTCGATAATTAAATGCAATATTTTCGATTCTATTCAAAATCTCCCTTAGCTAGGCCTTATTACCCGCCGGTACCTTATATATATATATATATATATATATATATATATAGCACTAAGTTGCCCGATTTTGGTACTGTCAAGCGGATATAACTTTATATACAACAGAACGAAATTCAAAATTTTGACGTTATTATTGACTACAAGTTGTTACCAACATTCCTAGAAAGTTGACGATACTCGACTGCCGCTACCTGATGCCAACTTTCTGAGAAAATTGAAGTCAACTTGCTGTCAACCCTATCAACTAAGGGAATGCCAGCTGTTGGCACACATTTTCTCAGAAAATAGGCGACTAGTTGCCGTCAACTTATGGAAATGCCAAAGATCTTTGCGGCCAACTTGATAACAAGTTGCTGCAGTTGGTTGTCACTAGCTTGCTTCCAACTTGATTATCAGAAATCGCTTATGGCTGGAATTGTATATCTCAGCTCTACTTACTTAACTCCTCATTATAAACCAACTCAACGTAAACCGATCCGATTTATTCTGATTGCAATCGTTTGTTGGTCGTTTGTCGATCAATGTCGGTCTATCAAAGTTGTTCGTGAGTTAATTGCTTAATTATGAAAAAGTAAATTAAAATTAGCCTTTAATTTTTTCCATTTGACCCCTCTACTTCGATATTTTACTAATTTTTCCATTTAAATCACTAGGAAATCGTTTGTCGCTGATTGCCGGTTAAAACAAATAAAACAGTAATTTATTTATAATAAAAATGTAATTAAGAAACTAGATTTGCCATTAGTAGTCTTCGATAAAAATAATATTTTTTTTTTTAACGATAATAAATCTTCCGATTAGAAAATAATTATATGTTTCCATTCGTTAAAAAACCCGATTTTCAAATTTTGCCAATAAGGTATTGACAGGTGGCGCCACAATGTTAGATGTACGATATAACCCTAAAAGCCACCTTAGCTTGAAATTGATAGTAATTTGATAATTGAAATTATCGAAGTTTGCTGTCGGCATTGGCCGATAATTTGATAGCAAAACTTGGAAAAAATTAGCGGTTGATTTTTCCTTAATTTAGAAGTCACTTTTTGATTACTAGAAAAAAACACTAATAAAAGTTCCCATAAAATTTTCGTCAAATATTTGATAACTTCAGGCTTTTCCGTTTTTGACGGTATTTTGTATAGGACTTTTAAAGTAAATTTGGATTCGAATTCGGGTAGTAAGTTTACATCAAATTGTATCGCAAGTTTTATGCAAATTCTTGTCAATAACGGAAGGGCCCGAAGTTGACGGACATTTGACGAAAATTTCAAGGAAACTCTCGCAACGTAAATTTTTGCTAAGTAAAGTGTACAATTAGGAAATATCCTTACAATTAGCATTGATTTTTTATAATATTACTCGATTAATATTATTGTACGAATAATTATTATTGTACGGCTAAGTAAGTAGAGCTGATTTTGGTACGTCTTAGCGAATATAACTGCAATATTAAGAAGTTTAAATATTATTGGACACCCTAATAATACCACAGTTTGTTTAGCAAAAGTTTCCTGGAAAATTTCATCAAATGTCCGTCAACTTCAGACGATTCTGTTTTCGAGGACAATTTATGCACAACTTGCTATACAATTTGACGTAAATTTACTACCCGAATTAAAATGCGAATTTATTTCGAAAGCTTACTAGAAACATTTTTCTCCAATTTCCAGGTAAATTTTTACTCCAATTGATGGTTAATTTCACTTGCAAAATTGTAAACTATTTTTTTATATTCAAATTGTAGACATTAAGTATAAATTTGATTACCTTCTTAAACGGTAAGAATGAACATAACCGACTTTTATGTGTAGTAAAAAGTGTTACCTTGAAATTGAGCAAAAATTAACCGTAAAGTTTTCCTTTGAACTGTTGCTGTTAAATTGGCGGCAAATTCGTACAGCAAATTTTCTATAATTTCAATGTCAAATTACTGTCAATTTCAATCTAAAGTGGCTATTAGGAGTTCTTCAATTTAATTTTATTTAAGCTAATTGGTAAAGAATTGACATTAGATTGGTTGAAATAGTTGTCAAGTTTTTCCTTCTACTTATGACAATTCGCATGCAACTCACAACAATTTCAAGTAAAACTAAAGTAAAATGTATAGTTTTTTCTGTAGTATTTATGCAAAATCGGGGAAAATTGATTGAAGTTATAATAATGAACACTGATGTCAAATAAATAAAATTCATCTTAAATATTAACACGGATTTATTTACGATTATGAAACGTATTTATTTAGGCTCATAAGAAATTTGAATATGAAACTATAGTAAAAAATACAGACCGAAGCACCGCTGGTGGCGTAATAATGAATCATTGCTATAAAATAATTTCAATGTTTTACTCAATCGCGGCTTTTCTTATAAATTTTTATTCTCTGGCAGTGCCCCTAACGCATGAAAAAATTTATAAAAGTGTCTAAATTGGGGGTGCTATAGTATATGCTGGCCTAATTTTATTATTTTAACTAGTTCTCATAACTAAAATGAATAAAATTTTATAATTTTAAGACGAACAATCAATTATCTTTCGAATAGAGAAGGAATTTTCTGAAAATTTATTGTTTTAAAAAAGTTTTTAAAAGTTAGAGCTAAAAACCACTATGTTTACGGTATAGATACACGGTAGGCTCGCGCCATGACACTTCACACATATACATGTGATTGAACGTGTACTTGGCGCGAGACACTACCGTGTCTCCTGATTTAAATGCAAAAAATTATAATGATAACGGTATTGATCACAGTAATAATAAAAATAATAATTTTATTGATCAACTTAATGCTCAATAAAACTTTCAAATTGCAACAGAAGCTTTGGATGTATTTAATGATTACAATTATGAATAATAAATTATATTTTACTTAATAATGATTAAATTATTATCCGCGAAACATAAATAGTAAATTTTCATCATTAATTTTGATATTTTGTTCCTATTGTTAGTTTATAATTTAGAGAATTTTAACGGAGGCTTATAACGGGTTCTCTAGTACGAAACTCTTTAGAGTGATTAAGTGGGGGCTATTTGGACTTAGTAACTCCCGATTGGAAAGAAGAGGTTTATGAAGGGAAGGCTTATGACGTGTAGTCACTGTAATATTTTTATTTAAAATAAATAAAAAATTATCATCTATATGATGACAATACTTTTTTTATTACATCAATTAACTATAAAAACGGCGATTAAAACCATAAATATTTTCAATAAACTTTGAAAAAAATATAATAAAGGCTATCAATAGTTTAATTCATTATCAATTTTTATAAATAATCAAACTGATTTAGTTTCATTAACAACAAGGATTTGTTTGTTAAAATTGAAGTACGGATAAAAAAATGTTTTATTTACAAAATCAATAATAAATTTAGACGAAAAAATAGTAAATTAAACGATACTCAACCAGGATCTGATATTCGGGCCATCGGAATCAAGATCACTAATTTTTTTTTTCACAATAGCAATATATATATATATATATATATATATATATATATATATATATGTACATATATATTAGTGATGCAAAATAACCATCATTTTTATGTCAAGTCATTAGTTACAATCAGATGATAAGAAATTTATTGAAAATCGGCCGATAATTGACGTCAAAAATGATTTGGTCACTTTTTCGTACAATTTCTTACAAAATAATTTTCTGGACAGTATTAAATGTATAAGCAATTGCAATTGTAAGCAAGCTGCAAGTCGTATCACTCATCATAAAGAAAAAATTTCTCTTCCCTTCTATCCAGATGCAAAATGACTAAGAAAACTTTCGGTCAATTTTTTATAAATTAATTTCCTAGGAAAAATCAATTTGATGCGAAAACGGTAATTAAATTCAAAAAATTACCTTTGGTCAAATGTGCGCAGGTCAATTGACGTCAATTGTCTGACAATTATCTAGACAATTTCTCTGCCTTTCATCACTACACAGAAAAAAAGGAATCCTTTACAGAAAAAAAGCTCTCGCCCCAAGAAAATTTTTGTTTTCAATTCATAATAAAAAAAAAATCTTAGGTCAAGTGAAAATTTTCTTAGGGGCAGGAAAAATTTTTCGCTTCAAGAAATTCTTTTCTTTCAGTGTAAAAAATCAATATATATTACATATATATATATATAAATTTTTCATGAATAATTTGAGTTACAAAAAAATAAATTTCAAAATTATTTTTTTTTTATTTAAATTTCTTTAATAATTCAATATATTTAAATATTTTAATATATAACAATTATAAAAACTATTGTCGTACCTCGGTACATTTTATACTATACCAATTATATTATTAATTAAAAAACATCTGTGATTGTCACGACCAAAAAAAAAATAATTGCTACTCATTCATTAATTATTTATATAAACTAAAAATTCTTTGCGTACTCATTATTGTCATAATTAAAAAAAAATTTAATAACTAAATTTATCATGTCTAATTACATATTATATACCTACAAATATTGTATATATACAAAAATAAGATTTTATTATTACTCCAATTATAATAATTAATTTTTTAGTCAATTTGGTATCGTAAGGAGTTTGGTGACGTTATCTTTGGTAAAAAAAAAGTAATTTGTAAAATTAAAAATTAACTAATGTCTAAAAAAAATTTTATTTAATTTTTGTTTATGTTTTTTTCCAATTTTAGTGTCAGTTAACTCCTTAATTGATTTATTTATAACATGTTGATTAAAAAAAGAAATAAAAAACTCAATAAATTTTATTTACAGAAATAATTGACGAAATTATTTCATTAGAATAAAAAAGAAAAAAAATTTTAATTTTATATTTAAATAATATAATTAAAAAATAATATTTTACGATGATATTGATACGACGGATGGTCTTTCTAGATGATTATTATCAAGCATAAGCTTACTGCTAGTTGTTGTTGGCGAGGAGTTACCTAAAGTTACGATGTGAGGGGAGTTTAGATGATGATCTGGAGAATGACTCGCTGATAATAACGCGGGAGATCCTTTGTTTGATGGGGAGGAGCATTCAACTTTAGGCGAATGACACTCAAGTAACTGATGCTGCTGTTGCTGATGCTGATGCTGTTGGGACGCGAGCATGTCGTAATAAACAGTCTGTGCTGTTGGTTGGTATGAAATAATTCTGCTCGATTGACCATTTCCGCCGTACAGCGAGCTTGCGTATGATTGGTTTATATTCAAATGGTTCATTCTTAAGTCAGGGTAATCTAAAAAAAAATTCATCATTATTTATTAAGCTGTTAATTGAATAACTGAAAAAAATCTTTAGCATTTAATTATGACATGACATTACAGATTCTTGCTATAGGTCTTGCTATCCATGGATTATTCCAAATAAAACTACTACACTGTAAAAACAGGGTAAGTCCAGGCGGTGTAGGTGTTAAAATTTTCGATGTTAAATTTCAACACCGGCAGTGTTGAAATAACAAACATTTTTTTACACCGATTCAACACCAGTATTTTAACACTGCCAAATTACACCGTCGGTACTGGTGTTATTTTATTTTAACGACACGTGGTGTTAAATTGTCCATTTTTAACACCGCTCTTTTTACAGTGTAGTGAAATTTATAAAAATATTTTTCCTCTGATTATTAAGGGTCGTCCATTTATTGGTCGAGTTACCCCACGCAATACAATTAGAAATCACAAATTAAAAAAACAAAATTTATTCTTTATGAGGATACTGACGCTCTAATTAGCAAATTGTCTAATTCCATTTCCGAAAACCCTCCATTTATGTAAAAAAAAATTAATTTAAAAATTTTATCTTTATCTAAAAATCAATTCCATATCGAGTATACGTACACTGAGAAAATTAAATGATTGGAGTTATCATCTAGTGATGGTAAAATTTTTACTATCAATCTGATAGTAATTAATATCATCTAGATGATTGTGTAAATCATCTAGATTGTAATGGTTACCATCTGGATGATAAGTATTACGATCATGGATGTTAACTCGAGTTAATTAGGATTATTATCCTAAATAGTTATATTTATAATTTCTGATGGTAACTGGTACCATCAGAAATTATAATAGTTACCATTAAAGATAATTAGAATAACAATTAATTCGATTATCGTGAAACCATCATTTTACAAGGGTAAAAAAATACTAAATGTTAATAGGGGAGCCTGGGGCATGAAGGACCCTTTCAAAAATTAAGTAAAAAAGTTTTATTTTCATTTTCCGTCAAGTTATGACCTCTATATTGTTTTTATCATATTTTTAGGCCAATATGTGATATGTGGGGTAAAATGGATCACTCTAAAATAATTTTTTTTTTTCGTTTTCCGTCAAATTCTGACCTCTATAATGTTTCTATTATATTTCAGGTCAATATGTGATATGTGGGGCAAAATGAACCTCTCGAAAAACAAAATTGTAACGAAAAAATTATTTTTTTTTTATTTTCCGCCCAGTTAATCTTTTCGTTAACATTTTTTTTGAGTGGCCCATTTTGCCCCACCCTCCACCTCAAACACTTTTCACGTTAAAAATTTTGGGCGGCCCATTTTGCCCCCAAATGTTTCGAGGCATCCAAATTTCAGGGGGCCCATTTTGCCCTCCCTTCCCCTACTTTAAATTTATTGAATTTTCGATCAATTTTTTCATAATAATAATTACCATCCCTGATAGTAACTGTAATCATCCTGATGGTAACTGTTATCATCCAATGATTGTTAATCCTATTAACAAAAATTATAACTCTAACTATCTTTGCATTTAAAATCGTTCTTATCATCCTAGATGATTGGGGCTAAAAATTTAGGATAATAAACACAATCATTTAATTTTCTCAGTGTATAATATTTTTATCTAGGTTACTAAAATAATATTTTTGCTCACAATTACTATCTAAAAATTGCACAGAATCACCTTCTAAAAAATATTAAGTTAGACAATTTCCTAATTAGAACATCGATACGCCAAAAATATTTTTTTATGAATTTATGTCTTAAGTAGAATTCCCGGGTTATGATCAGACACTTGTTATTTAATTACCAGTATTATTATTAATATTATTGTGATAATTAATTTTAGTAACACACCTGGTTCTAGTTTAATGTTGTTATTAACAACATTATTGTTATTATTGTTATTATTGTTATTATTATTAATAACACATGCCGGAATGTTGTGGTTGATTGGAGTGTCCGAAGACTTCATGCCACCCTTTGGTTTACGCTTGCGCGTCTGAATGTTGTCTTTTTTCATAGCCAATGGCCTGTTAACATTATGGAGTTTGAAGTAAAGTCCGCAGGCATTGCAGACCGGCTCCCCGCAAGTGTTTCTGCGCCACAAAGACGTTACCGTCGTCTGACAATTGCTGCAAGACAGACCCACGCGCCTCGACGCTGACTGGATAAAAAATAAATTCGAAAAATTAATTTTATTATTTATTATTTAGAAATTAAAATTTTTTTTCATGCTCGACATAATTTTATTTTAACAGAAAAGTAATTACATGCATGCAGAATAAAGAGGTACCATGGGTATAGTGGCACCTCAATAATTTATGAAAAAGTATAAAAAGTGATAATTAAAATACAGTCGACTACTCGTCATAAGCCTGGTCTAGGGGACATAGGGAAAATTTTTCTTGAAATTTCAGTCTTCCCACTACCGTGCGTTTAGTTTTGTTCTCGACTACTCGTTATAAGCCTGTTTTATTTTATATCATTCTAAACGTCATATTTACATTTTGTTACATACGCGATTATCCCGATTTTCCTGGTGCTTATAGCGCTAAAATAAATACTTATCTTTTTACACTAATAATAATTTAAATGCAAAAAATTATAATGATAACGGTATTGATGAAAGTAATAATTAAAATAATAATTTTATTGATCAACTTAATGCTCAATAAGACTTTTAAATTGTAACAGAAGCTTTGGATGTAATTAACGATTACAATTATGAATAATAAATTATATTTTACTTAATAATGATTAAATTATTATCCGCGAAACATAGATAGTAAATTTTCATCATTAATTTTGATATTTTGTTCCTATTGTTAGTTTATAATTTAGACAATTTTAACGGAGGCTTATAACGGGTTCTCTAGTACGAAACTCTTTAGAGTGATTAAGTGGGGAAGCTGTTTGGACTCAGTAACTCCCGATTGGGAGGAAGAGGCTTATGACGGGTAGTCGACTGTAAAATACTTAGAACAAACAAAAACATGTTAATTATTTAAGAGACAGATTATTTTAATAAAGATAATTATTGTAGAGTTATTGTTTTTTTGGAAGGTTTGATGACACCTACCAAGCGGCGGCTCGATTTCTCCTCGAGGACGCGACGGGTGCCATTATACCCATAGAAGCCTTTGTAGAATTCGCCCGGGTCCGCCACTGAAACAGACAGGAGGCCAAGCGTTAGGGTCATTTAATTTATCTTTTAGTAAAAAAAATTTCTTTAAACAGTAACACAAAATAACAATTGGGGTGGGAGTGCGCGATGAGAGGCAGCACGGGCGAATTTCCACTCAGGCTCCTGGTCCAAAAAAATTTCATTTTTAATCTTTCTTTTAAATATTTTCAAATTGAGATTTTTTTTTTTACGACCGAGCCTCTGCTTACCAGTCGCCGTGGTTGTTTTACTAGTGGCCGGTTCATTCCATTCATCTTGTGGTAGAGGCCGCAGGCGTTGCAAAGATAGTGTCCCGTGCCGTCTCTTCGCCAAAGGGGGGTCGATATCGCCCCACAGTTCACGCACTCGCGACCCTCCGTAAAGTATTCCGCCTCGATGTTGTGCACTGGATTTTTAGTTTTTTTTTATTTAGTCTTATTTTTAATATTTTAATTCATTATTATTATTATTTAATTTTTTTTTTTACATACTTTTATTAATATTCTTAAATATAAATATATGGTTTTTTTTTATTACGTTGGCACAATTTTTAAGTAAATATGTTTTTTTTACAATATATATATTATATATATTTTATTTTAGTTGTGATGAGTCACAATACGTCAGTTGACGATATCACAGACTTTTTTTTTTACTACATAATCTAAAACAATATATATATAAATATGAATTTTTAATGCTATAAAATTTTTTAAAAATTGTATTATTAAATTTCTTATAAAAAAAAATTCAAAATTTTAGGTGTGTCCATAATCGAACACTTAAAAAATCTTGTAAATATATTCTGTAAAAAAAATTATTTATTTGTATTAAAATTGATCTCAAGTGAGCGAATTTTAAAAAATATTAAAAGCTGTCTCAATAAATTTTGATAATTTCGGATGCGACTTAAAAATATTAATAAATTTTCATTTAACATTCTCACACTGTAAAAAAAAACCGGTGTAAGTCCGGTGTTAAAATTACCGGTGTTAAATTTAACACCGAAATTGGTGTTATAATAACACCGATGTAACACCGTTAGCGGTGTAAATATTTTTTTCGGTGTTAAACGGTGTTATAAATTTTCCGGCGGCATAAATTTATTTTAATTAACACAATATTTATAATCGAACCGTACATGTTTAATAGTCGGAAATAAATAATAAAAAAAATTATAAAAGAGAAAGATATTAATATTTAAAAATTATTTTATTGCTTTATGTATCGATGACTTAACAGATTTACCAATTTACAGTGAAATCAAAAATATTTTCGTTAATGATAATAATTTAATGTTTTACTGTAAATTATGGGAGACTGTTTGTTATGATGCGAGCTTATGTGCAAATGAAATAATTGAAAAAATGGAAGAAAAATATCAAATTATTAGTTTTTCGGATTTTAAATTTCCACTACCGTATGAAAAACATCAATATTATGATAAATGTAACTACTATATAGTTCCTAAACATTTATTATTGTAAATATTTAATAACTTGTTGTATTTATTATATTAAATTAATTTATGTTTTACTTGATTTCAGTCTAATTGTAAAATAAACATTAATTTGTTCAATTTTAATTAATATCTAATATTATTTAGTGTTTCATAAATTCTTTACTAATAATACACCGACACGGAGTTACTGTGCACCGCTGTAACACTGATTGAACACCGAATTTTTAACACCGCCAAGAACCATTTTAACACCAGTGTTAATTGACCGGTGTTGCACAGCGGTGTTAAAATGAGTCCATTTTAACACCGCTTTTTTTACAGCGCAACACTAAACAAAAATTGTTATTTTTTTTTCTTAAAAATCTAATAAAATATTTGACCCCCCTCCCCTCCCATCCGAGAAATTGAAGAAAAAAAAAATTTTTGAAAAAAAAAAAAAAATAATCTATATAAAATTAAAAATATTTGTTATAAAAAAAAAACATTTAATGATTACCAGACTATAAATATATAAATGCATCGTCAATTAAATAAAATTTATCTTTCCGAAGTTCAACCTTAATAGCAGTAATTAGTTAAAATTTTTCACTATTATAGTCTATTATAAGCTTCAAATTAATGGTATAAAAAAAATGACATCAGCAATATATTTGCTCTTTGTGCGTTTTTTAATCTATCAATGAATCAAAATATGTTTTATGAAGTTACCTTAGGCTAAATAAAAATGTTTCTCTAATGATTTGAAGACAATACACGAGTCAAAAAATATCAACGACTCCAGCGATCATTAGAGTTAATATAAAAAAAAATAAAATGAAATATAACATAACGGAAGACTATAAAAATATTTATGGGGATCTGAATAAGTAAAAAGGGAGTTGATTTATAAAAAGAAAAAATGTCCAAGTGTGGGCGGAAAGTGTTATCAGGGCTTCCGGCAATTGCTGATAGCGGAACAGACACATCAGAGCCTAACGCTGTACTAGTTGCGAGTCTAGTCGTGATTCTTTACAAAAAAAAAATTTTATATATATATGTATGTATAAATATATACATTATTTTTATTTTTTTACACGGCTACTTGTCGATATTTTAAATACAAGAGTTTTGTACCTGCATTACGTACATAGTATACAATGTCCACAATATTATCGGAAATTCCATGAGCCGCGTGACAGCGGTGTCATTAAAAATCACTTAAAGATTATTAGCTAAGAGTTTATACTTAAAAATATTTTATTTTCTTAACCTGAATAGTTTTTTATTTGTTTTGTAGTAACAAAAAAAAATATTTAAATTTATTTTATGGAAAAAGAAAAAATAGTCTTGCAAAAATAAAAAAACAAATAGAAAAATATAATAAAAGTGTAATGTTAGTTGACATGACACAGAATGTAATAGTTGATAAATTTATTTTGTAATTGATAAGTATGTATAAAGTACAGGGTTATATATTTTGAATATGGAAAATTATTTTTTTTTTTTTTCCATAAAGAAAAAATTTAATGACTGAAAATTAATATTTCTTATATTCCTTGCGGGTTAGAAACTCAGAAAATGAATCTTGAATGTATCGAATCCAAAGTTTGAAAAATTAATTTTTTTATATTTGAATAAGTATAGCTGTAGTTTGCATAATTATTATTAATAAAAAAAAACTGGGCCAGAATGAGGTAAAATTTCTGGGAAAAATAAATTTTTATAAAAAATAATAAAATCTTGTAAGGGTCGTAATGTTCAGGGTGACCAACTTGCCCTATAATGTCTTAAGCCATTAATAAAAAATAATAAATGTAAATAAAAAAATTTTTCCCTCTAAGATAGTGTCTCATTTTGCCCATAGTTGCCTTTATTTTAATACATTTAGAATTATTTTAGGCTGCAGTTTAAAGGACACCAGTATTTCTCAACTTTTTATGTAATCTCAATCATGTAATAAAAGTGTATCACAAGAATTTATCATCTATAAGCTTCAATTCAATACCCAACTGATAACCTTTCCTGCCATATATTTTATAGTGTACAAAAATTAAGATTCTCTGAGCGTCTGTACAGAAAATAAGTGACATTTAATTTAATCAACTTTTAGTTCACTGTATTTTTATAGAAAGGAAGTTATACAGAATGAAATTATATAATTCTCACTCACAAAACCCCCATTACTCTACTGAAAAAAGAACTCCCTTTTCACTCCGTTAACGGAATGATTTTTTCAAAAACTGGAACTTCGAGTGAATTCAAATTTAAATAAAATCCGTATTCCGTCCCAATTTTTTTGAAATTCTGAAGTTTAAAAAAAATTTCTGCATACAAAGTAAATAGAGAGTTTCAATGTTAGTGAATTCTACTCCATCCTTCATTTTATAAATTAAAAAAAAAATGATAGTAATAAATAAATATATTACGATAATTTTAATCTTCTAATAAATCCCAATTATGGTAACTTATTTTTATAAGAAAGTGGACCATGGTCAAATTCAATGAAGTCAGTATCAATAGTAATAAGTAATTTTGTTTTTTGGTCCACTATTCAATTGAGGTACAAAATATTCTTAACTTATATATTAACCCTGCGTTAACAAAAGGGAACAATCAAGTTTTTAAAATTTCTAGGCTTTCAAAAAATCGGAAAAAATTTTGAATTACTTGTTAAAGTATCTAGTACATGGCCCAGAAGTTGCCAAAGTCAAAAGTTCAAAATTGTTGTTACAAAAATTGAAGAACAATAAAAAAAACAGAATTTTTTCAAAAATTGACTGTTCCTCCAAAGACTGAGATAGAACGCAGGGTTAAAAAAAAAATTTCAATTCTTTTGGATGGTAAAATTATCGGCAAAGATCGCATTGACATTTGCACCCATAAATTTGTTTGATCATCTCATTATCTGATTTTAAAAAATGAAAGAATACTTAAAGTAACATCCTAATGAATGTTTAAATAAATAAATAAAATAAAGATTTAAATTACAGGATAAAAGGTTTTGTGTGAAAATGATTACAAAGATAAAAGGATTAAAATTACTTAAGGACGGAATTGGATATTACATAAGTAAAACTGTAAGCTGAAAAATATGATGACGGTTGCATTATATTTTAACCTCAGATTGCTCTCCGGCGTCTCACTGACGCCGGTATAATGCTAATGGAATGTGCATTTACTGCTAAAATTATTCAATGAACCCTTTTAAGATCTCAGGACATTAGCCTTTAATATACTTCATATATTTCAATAAATTATTGATTAATTGTAAATAATAATATTTTTTTAAAATTCTAAGCCCTAAAAAATATAAATTGACAATTATTATTTATCAATTAAAAATTATTTAAATCATTAATTCGTTACTAATTAACAAATTTAGATAACATCTGATGACATCCACTGAAATATTTTAACTACACAAGTTAATTATTTCTAAACTTATTAAATACATATTTGAGATTAATGTTACGATTAAAAAAGCCCTTAAGCTAAATAATGTAATTTAAATATATTAAAAAAAAAAAATTTTTTCATAAAACACAAGAATTTTTTTTCAATTTCGAAATTTTAAAATTAGACAAGACAGATTGACGGAATGTAAGATAATTTAATTATTGTGACTTTTAAGCGAACACTATTTTTATTTATTTAAAAAAAAAATAAATCTCATTTTACAAACTTTTCATGATACTGAAGTGAGCCGAGGTTTGATAATGTTTGGATTATTTTCAAAACGATGAATTATAAAAAAAAAATTGAAAAAATCGCACCTATAGTTTTTTCAAATTTTCTACATGTGCATATTAAATTTTTTTTTTATAATTAAGTTGTTAAGAAAAAAAAAAAAAAATTTTTTTGATTATCTGTCAATTTCAGGATTATCAATTTTTTTACTACACGGAAAGAAAATTATACACGGAGAAAAATGTTGGCTCGAAACCTACCAATTTTTATTATGCTGCCGACCAAACTTGAAACAGGAAGGGAAGCATCCAAAAAATTATTATGCTCATACGAAAAATTATTATGCTGTATCACAATACTTACTACGAGCGAGAAACTTATCGATAAGATTTAATAATAATTACTTTTATACATTATAATAATTGTGATGCGGCATAATAATTTTCATATGAGCATAATAATTTTTTGGGTGCTTCCCTTCCTGTTTCAAGTTTGGTCGGCAGCATAATAAAAATTGGTAGATTTTGAGCCAACATTTTTCTCCGTGTAGGAAGTATTCCTATATATTCTGGGAATGGTTCCCATAATGGTATAGGAATTGTACCCATACTATTATAGGAATGATTCCTATATATATTATAGGAACCATCCCTATACCATTATGGGAACCATTCCCATAATATTATAGGAACAGTTCTTATACCAATATGGAAACCATTCCTATAATATTATGGGAACCATTCCTATAATAGTATGGGAACGGTTCCCATAATAATATAGGAATGGTTCCTATAATTTGAAGGAATGGTTCCTATAATAGTATGGGAACCATTCTCATGATGGTATGGGTATTATTCCCATAATTATAAGAACTATTCTTATAATTATGGGTAACATTCCTATAATTATAGGAACTGCTCCCATAATTTATGGTCGTCATTCCTATACTAGTAGAGGATGAAATTTCACAAAATTATAGGAACCATTCCCATAATTTTCTTCCCATGTACTCTATCATACACTAAAAAATTAATATCGATTCAAAATTTACGATAATTTCAAAATTATTGACAACAAAAAAAAAATTATGTTTGAGACTAAGGGTTTCCGATATCGCTTTCTGATTCTCCGATTTTTTTTATTAAATTCATTAAGCCCACGTTTGAATATAAGATTATTATTATGTCTATTTTTTTTTTCTAATTAATATAATAATGACTAGAAGATAAATTAATAAATTGTTCTTTAGACATTCATTTTATTGAGATAATAAACAGAACAATGTAAATAATAATTAAAAATAAATATAAATGAATGAAGTTGTCAATTGAATTCGATAAATAAGATTAGGGATTGAGTTTACTTGTATTAAATATGAACGTGAATTGAAACTAACCAACATTACATGTATATAAGTAATATATATATATATATATATATATATATATATATATATATATATATATATATATATATATATATATATATATATATATATCTATCGTAAAATGATTAGATACACAACATTAGGTGTCGTCGACTTGGAATATCGAAAAATTATCGTACAGTGCGGTGTATTTTGGATAAATATTACTCTATCAACTTTTATGTATATATATATAAATATATATATGACTACCAGCTGCGTATCAATCGTAGACATAACTTGATTACAACTAAATAAAAACTCAGTGTCGAGGTCATGGTTTTCAATTGATCGTTTTGTTTCATTAAATTAATTATTTTTTTTTTTTCTTTAATGCTATTCATACCTAAACGAATTAATTTTTTCGAGCTTCGATTACTGACAAAAATTTGCTTTCGATTATTTTTTTAAAAAATTTCTTTTTTTTTTGAATACTTGTAATTTTTTAAAAATTGGGAAATACCGAAATCCCTAAATTATGAAAAAAACAAAAATAGTTATTTTTTTTGAAAATCACTTAGGTGCCCCAGGTATTTGATATCGCTCATGAACGGAGTATTTATTATCTCAGATAAAATTAATTGTTGTTAAGTAATGTAGTTTATTTTAATCAATTAATTATTATTGTATCTATAATAATGTCATTTAACTTCAAATTACACTATTTATAGCAGATAAATGATATCGTCATTAACTCTAAGGAATTAAAACTCAAAAACATCAGGAGCGAAAATGGATACGAATTTTTGGCGTTTGAAAAAAAATTATTCGTATACGGAATGAATAGGGAGTTTCTTTTAGCGGGGATGTGAATTTTAATATAAAAATCAGCTCCATTTCGAAGTGAATTTTACTCCGAGGGATTTAATAAATAAAAAATCAGAAAATTTTTTACAGTGAATAGAAGTGAGCAAGAAAAAGTGTAAATTATAACTATATTTTTTGAAAAACATCCAATAAAAAATTTTATTTATTTTAAACTTTTTTTTTATCTATATAATTATGGTTATTAAAAAAATGATCGAAATAAAAAGTATATTTTAAAATAATTGGGCAATCTACAATCAAAGAGTATGTTTTTTTCAAAATTTTTAATCGATCGATTTTTAATGATCGAAATTCCCTGACCGTAGGCAATATAGAAAAATAGATCATCACATTATTTATAAATTATTACATGACAAACTATTGATTCATATTCTATAATGTATAAAAAAATTTTGGAAACTCCAAAAGTGCACGACTCATAATGCTCTTTTATTATGAAATAATAAAATAAAATAAAAAAATCGCGGGAAGCACGAATAAATTTAAAATATATACAATTTTCTGTCATTGAAATTTGTTGTTGTTTTATTTTTTTTTTTAATTATATTAGTAATTTTTTATAATTATGAAAGAATTTTCTCAAAATATCTCGATTAATAACAAAAAAACAATATATGTAAATAAAAAAAAAGAATTGAATTGAAAAAAATTCAGGCTTACCAAATAACAATAACACAAAAAAATCAGCTGTACTAGGACGGTAATGTGCAAGCGCCTCTGGTGGAATAAATGTACGTATAATGTATAGATATATCACGATCCATGTTAACTTTACATAGATATATATATGTATAGTTATACAGCCTTTTTATTCTTTTATTAATTGTAATTAAACGACACCGTGTTACCTAGCCATTTTCAATGGGGGATCTACAAATTTTTCAAAGAATTTTTTATAAAAAAATTTGATTCAATTACTGGATTTTTTCGCAAGTTATCGTGTATACGGGTTTCAGACTTGACGGACTGGAAATTTCTTTAAACGATTTTGATGTTTTTTTCGGTTTTTATTGAACTAAATAAATTTTTGAAAAGTATGGAATTAATCTCCATTAAATTATCTTCAAAATGGTGTGCAACATATCTTAAGTCCGTGAATCAACGACGGTATAATAATTGAAATAGTTGCCGAAGTGAGGCGAAAAAAATTTTTCGATCGTAAAGCACTCTCTGATGCTTCGCATCATGAGTCGTGCAAAAACAAAAAAATTGTTGAGTAATCTAAATAGTTTGGGTTTAAAAAAAAATAAATATGATAAATAAAACATAAAAAAAAAATTATCAGTATGTTTTGAGACAAATAAGATTTCTAAATATCAATTTAATAAAAAAAAGTAAACACAAAATTATTTTTTATATTGTAGAACCTGGGGGTAGATGCGATACCATTTCGGAATTTCTGTTTTTTTAAATTATTTTTTATTTATGGTTCTTAAAAGATAATGCGAAAGTTGGCGATTCATAAGAGTTTGACAAAATTTTATGCTAAGAAATTGTTCTTTGAATTTTTTTAATTATAAAAGACAAACATAAAACTAAACTTGGGTTGAATTTACTATTACAAAAAAGTTATCTTTTATTCAAATTTTCAAGTGGCCGTACTACAGTCGACTATCCGTCATAAGCCTGGTCTAGGGGACATAGGGGAAATTTTTCTTGAAATTTCAGTCTTCCCACTACCGTGCGTTTAGTTTTGTCCTCGACTACTCGTTATAAGCCTGTTTTATTTTATATCATTTTACACGTCATATTTACGTTTTGTTACATACGCGACTATCCCGATTTTGCTGGTGCTTATAGCGCTAAAATAAATACTTATTTTTTTACACTAATAATAATTTAAATGCAAAAAATTATAATGATAACGGTATTGATGAAAGTAATAATAAAAATAATAATTTTATTGATCAACTTAATGCTCAATAAAACTTTTAAATTGTAACAGAAGCTTTGGATGTAATTAATGATTACAATTATGAATAATAAATTATATTTTACTTAATAATGAGTAAATTATTATCCACGAAACATAGATAGTAAATTTTCATCATTAATTTTGATATTTTGTTCCTATTGTTAGTTTATAATTTAGACAATTTTAACGGAGGCTTATAACGGGTTCTCTAGTACGAAACTCTTTAGAGTGATTAAGTGGGGAAGCTGTTTGGACTCAGTAACTCCCGATTGAGGGGAAGAGGCTTATGACGGGTAGTCGACTGTAATCGAGCTGGTCAATTTGCCTCATTTTACTCTGTACCCCACAAATAAAAATTTCTAATTTTCTTTTAATTTAAACGGGGTCTCATTTTACCCGTGTTTCATTTTGTTAAAAATTTTTCTGTACTCATATGTATAATTTTAAACATATGTGGGAAAATTTATATATCGTAAACGTATTTGACGATGACCACGCGTACAATTATAATGGGGTTTAAAAAAAAAAAAACCATAAGTTACGTCGGATGGTTTTTTATAGCTATCATATGATTTTATTTTTTTTCAGGACCACCCTTATGTTAGAAAAATATATATATATATACATATATATATATATGTCGACACAAGCATCGCGAAACGCGTGATTTTTTACCCTCTAACCACTTTAGTAGTATTAAGTTAAAAGATATGCCGCCAAGATCTTCAAGTGGGCGGTTTATTTCAAAAGAAAAAAAATAAACACGTGAAACAAATATTTACCAAATATATAATTCCCAATTTTAATATATTTATATAATAATAAAAATTATATTGTTATTATTTATTTATTTATTTACACGTGTAAAAAAATCCATTAAAATAATTGTCGTAATAAAATTCATTTGATAGTAAAGCCCGATTTTTTTTTATTATTAATAAAAAATTAGTCAACAAATTTTTGAATTTCTCTCAAAAATGCCCACGGCTACAAGAAAAAAAAATATATTTCAATTCTACTGAAAAACGTTTTCTAATTTATTTATCTCAGAATAATTTATTAAAACTAATTAATAGTATTATATATATTTTCTTTATGAGTAAATTGTTAAAGAATTTTTTTTGTTTTATCATTTGTCGCAACTACATGGACTTAGTACTTGCAGCAAATGTATTTAATATGATTCAACAATTGTTTAATAATCTAATACGTGCGAATACATCAAGACTTGCACATTAGTATAATATGTATGTATATGCATATATATAAATATATATAAATATTATTATGATTTACAATTAAAATATTTAAATACTATCGCATGTAAGACCTTGAGTATTTTTTTATTCGGATAAAGAATTAATTGTTAGTTAATTTTTTGTGCCAACGTGGGTTAAATATTAGATATATATACGTATATATTTTTGTTAATACGTTATGAATTAATTAATTATATACAGTATTTATATAAGTGATAAAAAAAATAAAAAACTCACTGGCTGAAAGACTGGCGGCGGCACTCAATTGGGAATGAGATGTCGAATTAGATGTTTGACGTCTCGAAGGCGTCGCGACGCTACCGTACTGAGATGTAAGAGAATCAGCAGCCGACGAAGGATAAGACCAGGTATTGGAATCCCCTGTCGCGTTTGCTCCAGAGCCACCAGATGTTTGCTGTGAACTATAAGGAGGACTGTACCCTCTAAAGCTCGGGCGACCCCCGAATGGTTGGGAAAATGCCGGTAGACTTTGGTGAGTCACCGTAGCCGATGATTTAGAACCATAGTCATCAGATATTGGTGGTAGTGATGTACCAAGATCTGGAAACAGTTTTTTATTTTTTACTTACTAAAATTTTTTATTAATTTTCTTTAAATATAAAAAAAATTTTTTGCTATGGGAAAATTTTTTTATTTCAGTTAGAAAAAATATGTATATATGTAGATAAAATTTTTTTTCTAATTACTTGATGAAGTCCAGAGTTGCTGAGGAGAACCAGCGAGATCTGTAGGACTGTTCATGTAAGGCAAAGTATAACCAGCACCTGCTCCTCCCATCGAACCGACTCCAGTCATACTGCGGTACAGAGATGATGAACTGTAACATGTAACATGAGATATACATTATATAGACATATATATGTGTGGTTAGAAATAAAATAAATTATTTTTATTGAAAACACATTGACGAGAAGTGTGTCTGGCACACGCCCCTGCCCATGGGAATTCTCTCTTCATTTCTTGTTATATATAACACTCATCATTAATTTTGATGTTAAATAAAATTCGATATATTTTTCATTCAATTGTACATGAGGTTTTTTTTTTTTTTATATACTTTAGTCACTAAAAAATTTATTGTAATTTTACCCCAAGATTTTCAAGAGTCGAAAAAATTTATTAGCTTTGGAGATAATTAACTTTTAAAATTAATCATTGAGTAGTTTTCCAATTTAAACAAAAAATACTGGTGAAGTAATTCGAAGTTTACTTGACCGATTTATTCAAAATTTAAATTTTTATAAACTTCTTCGAGTGGCATAAATTCACGCGAATATTATCATGTCACATGCGCGTAATTAATGGAACGTTACTTGTTGGACATATAAGTAAATCTAAACTTATAGTGATCCATCATTTATCAATTAAAATACTCTGACAAATAAAATTACATATGATAAATGATAACTTTATAAATACATCAAATGAGACTTAGGTAATTTTTTAGGGTTCAATTAAATTAATTTTATAAAAAAAAATCGGCTAAAGATGGAAATTTTTATTTTCGATTTCTTCTGTGAGTATTCACGCATTTATTATGAAAATATATTTTATGTTATAAAGTATCATTATTTAATATTATGCAGCTGAGGTGCAGGTTGTACTTTTATAGATTTTTTCAAATATTTCGCGGGTGTATTTTTTTAAATTTCACGGCGCAGTGCGATGCCGCAGCAAACAGCAAGTTTTTAGGTGTCACAGACATGGTGCAGCTATCAATGGACTGTATTCTGTTTTTACTTGGGATTACCCGGCTTTTTTTAACTTGCAATAAAGACTTATTTTTACAAATATTTCATCCACCATCAATTAATTTGTCAGCAATAAAATACTTTTATTAAGAAAGTTTTCAAAAGACCTAATTGAAGCTTACAGTATCCTCCCCCCCTAATTTTTTTAACAACTTAAAAAAATAATAACGTGCTGTCTAGCTTTAAAAAATTCGATTTAGTTTAGTTTAAAAATAACATTTTTTTACCCAAGACATTAAGATTTAACTTGATAATAAAAGACTTCTTTAAAATTTTAATGATAACAATTAATTTCATGGCCGCTTCAATGCGAGTAGGGGAGCCTGGGGCACGAAGGCCCCCCTGGGGCACAAAGGCCCCCTTCAAAAATTAGGTAAAAATTTTTTTTTATTTTCCGTCAATTTTGACCTCTATAATGTTTTTATGATATTTTAGGCCAATATGTGGGGTAAAATGGACCACTTGAAAAAATAATTTTTTTTTCATTTTCCGTCAAATTATGACCTTTATAATGTTTTCATTATATTTTAGGTCAATATGTAATATGTGGGGCAAAATGGATCACTCGAAAAAAAAACTGTAACGAAAAAATTATTTTTTTTTTAATTTTCCGTCAAGTTAATTTTTTCGTGACAATTTTTTTTTTTTTTTGAATGGTCCATTTTACCTCACACATCACATATTGGCCTAAAACGTCATAAAAACATTACAGAGCTCATAACTTAACGGGAAATAAGAAAAAATTTTTTGTTAATAATTTTTTGGGAGGGGGCCTTCGTGCCCTAGAAAAAAAAAAATTTTTTTTCGATTTTTCGCAAAATTTCGACTGATTTTTCCGATATAGACGGAAAATAAATTAATTGGATGGTTAAAAGCCACAAAAAGAGAAAACCGGCTTAAGGGGGCCTTCGTGCCCCAGGCTCCCCTACATAGATACATAAATAGGGGAAGTGGGGGCAAAATGGGCCCCTGGGGGCAAAATGGGCCCCCTAAAATTTTGGATGCCTCGAAATATTTGGGGGCAAAATGGGCCCCCAAAATTTTTAACATAAAAAGTGTTTGGGGCGAGAGAGGAGCAAAATGGGTCACTGAGGCAAAATGGGCCACTGAGACAAAATGGGCCACTGGGGCAAAATGGGCCATTGAGGCTAAATGGTCCCCCAAATTTTTTTTACATATAAAGTGTTTGGGGTGGGGGACAGGGACAAAATGAGACATTGAGGCAAAATGGGTCATTGAGGTAAAATGGGCCATTGAGGTAAAATGGGCCACTGGGGCAAAATGGGCCATTGAGGCTAAATAGTTCCCCCAAAATTTTTAACATGAAAAGTGTCGGGGGGAAGGGGGGATCAAATGGGCTGCCCAGACTTTGAAAACTTACGAATATTTTTTAGCCAAACGGGTTCCTAAAATTTTTTAACAAAAATGATTAAAGAATTATGATAAGGGGCAAACTAGGTCACGAGTTCAACAGCATTACTAACTATAATTTTTTTCAAAAATAATTTATTCTATGTCAACAAAAATGATAAAAATATAAGTAATCAAGTAATGAAATTAGTAGTTATTACAACGAGTGATTAAAAACTTTGAATTAAGTTATTTTAAGGTCCAAATCTTCACTATCAACTCGTTTTTATGCTAAATACATAGCAAAAAGTTTCAAAACATAAAACAAGCGAGAAACATACATTTTGTTGGGGGCTCGTTTTACCCAACTTTTCAGGATTTTTTAATTTTGATAGACACAGCAAATTAACACCAAAATCTCAGCAGAAGAAAAAAAAAGTGAAACAAGCTGAAAAACTTACACTATAAAAATTTTTTGAGGGGGCCCATTTTGCCCCACATTTTTAATATTTTTTTTTATAATGGACAGAACAAATTAATACCAAAAACTAAGCAGAAGGAAAAAAAAAGTGAAACAAGCTGAAAAATTCACATTATGAAAATTTTTTGAGGGGGCCCATTTTGCCCCACATTTTCATTTTTTTTTTTTTTAACGGACAGAACAAATTAAGGTCAAATACTTGGCAAGGGAGTAAAAAAAAGTAGAACACGTGAAAAAAACCGAGAATTTGAATCTTTTTTTCTTAAGGGGCCCATTTTGCCCCCACTTCCCCTACTTTCAACAAAAAAAAAAACCAATTAACGACAAAGAATTTTTTACTTCAACAATTACAAGCTATTCTTTAACTTTCGAAACTATAACAATAATAATTAATAAATAAAAAAAAAAAAAAAAAAAAAGTAAATAATCATCATAGGGGGTACAAGAAAAGGTTTTTTTAAAAACCGGAAACCAGGGACTCGGAATACCGGAATCGCGGAGGATGGACTTAACCAATGCGGGCGCGTGCCTCAGGTTTCATTTTTTTTTTTTAATGGATCCCCTAGACACTTACGACCTAGACAACAGAACCTAGACCCCAGTCCCTAGACCTCAGACCATCTGAGTACAAGTTGACCACCAGGACAACACGATTACTCCATTACTTTAACCCAACATACGACAACTGTCTACACGTCACCTTTCCTATATTTCATCCTCACTTATCCTTCATCGACATGCTCAATAAAATTCCTATACTACGGCAATAGACAACTCATCGATGCAAGGAATTAAGAAAAAAAAAACGTAAAGTAGAAAGAAATAAGACCCGTTAGGGTAAAAAATTCTTAGACGATGGCGCCTAAGCTTCTTTATCGCTCTGAATTCTTCAGCTCTCTGAGTCATACATTTTTTTCCAGGTATTTACTTATTTTTCTAGTGATCTTTGCACCTTTTTCGAAATTGTCAAAGTCTATCTGCTATCTGGTATCTATTTATTTTAAAATTGTAACGCACTATAATGACTAACACCAGAAATATGTGCTCAAATTTCTAACCGAAATTTTGATTAATTATTAATTGCAGTAGCGGTAATTTTGAATTGTAAAATAATTAGATGTACTGTAGAGTAAAAAGCGGCAATTATTTAAAGTTTAATGTCAACATTGTGATAAATATCCTTGAAGACGTACCAGTTAGTGAGCACGTTCGAATATGTTAAGTACGTGCTCAAATGAGTGTCGAAAGAAAGAACAAAACAACGGAGTTATGATATCAAGTAAAATGCACGTGTACATTTTTCTTACTACCGCATCCGTATTTTTTAAACTTTATTTTTTATGCACACATTTATTTTATGATGTATACTTGTCTTTTTGTTGTTTTATTTACAAGAAGAAAATCTTTTTATTTACAAATATTCTTTAAGATAGTGTAAATGTCACTGTTTTTATTTTTTATTTTGACTGAGTTTAGATTTTTTTATTTTTAATAAAGTACGAATATGCTTGCGCTATTTGAAAAATATCTTTTTTTTGCGGTAAAAGATGTCAATGTAAGCTCTGGAAGTTAGCGGTATTTTGTGCGCACGTGTAAACATATCCTGAATTAAGTTAAGTGCAACGCGTGCCATGGATTTACGGATGAGTAATTAACAGGGAAATTGTGGAAATTCATTGCCGTGTTCTGTAAAAGTGCATCTGCATGTTTTATGTAATACCATAGACAAATCTTTATATATATGTATATATGTACTGTGTATGGAAAAGTAAATATTGACAGTAATGTTAAAACGAATGAAAAAAAAAAATCGTAAAAAAATTTCTTATAGTTTCACTTTTTAAAAAATGTATGAAATAGTTTTAAGTCAATTGTAAAAAAAATACTTGACTATTTTTAATTTTGAAAAAAATTAAAATCGAAAAAAAAAATATATATATATATACTAGGATGGGCCAAAAAAAAGAACTCATTTTTTTTTCTTTAGTTACCTTGAAAATATCGTTAAAGATGATGAAAAAAAAATTCTGGTAAAGTTTGAGCTCTTAATATTAATATTAAGAGGTCGCTCATCGGGTTTTTTGATTTCCCATTTAAATAACATGGAAAAAAATAATTTTTAAGCATACATTTTCATGAAGAACTTAACGCTCTACAAAAAAACTCTCTTATCATTTTTCGATAAATCCGTCTGTTCAAAAGTTATTCGAGCTCGAAGTCAAGTTAGAGTAAATTTTGAGATTTTTTTACTTTTTCGGCGAAACTATTGGACGTATCGTAAAATATCATGAATTCTTTTTTGTAGACAATTTTATTTCCTACAAATTATCATTGATCAATTTTTTCAAAATTCTGCATTGTTTTCTAGTCATTTCCATTTTAATGCCAAGCTCCTAAAAAAGTAGTGTTCTGATCGATTTCAAGAACTTGACATTAAAATGGAGATAACTAGAAAACAATGCAGAATTTTGAAAAAATTGATGGATAATAATTTGTAGGAAATAAAATTGTCTACAAAAAAGAATTCATGATATATTACGATAAGTCCAATAGTTTCGCCGAAAAAGTAAAAAGATCTCGAAATTTACTCTAACTTGACTTCGAGCTCGAATAACTTTTGAACAGACGGACTTATCGAAAAATGATAAGAGAGTTTTTTTGTAGAGCGTTAAATTCTCCATGGAAATGTTTGCTGGGCTTATTTGTACAATGAGCCATTGCCGAATTAAAAAATTCCAAACTAAAAAATTATTTTTTTCCATGTTATTTAAATGGGAAATCAAAAAACCCGATGAGCGACCTCTTAATATTAATATTAAGAGCTCAAACTTTACCAGAATTTTTCTTTCATCATCTTTAACGATATTTTCATGGTAACTAAAGAAAAAAAAATTAGTTCTTTTTTTTGAACCACCCTAATATATACTAAATTAGTATATCTTAAAAATAATTGATTTGTTTTTTATTTTATCTTATTTGCTTATTTCTCCTTCTTGCTGTCGTCCCTTTTGGACCACGTGCCACTTTTATTTAATGTTAAAAATGTGTTTAATTATTCAATTAAAACAAAGTAAAAAATTACAAATTGCTTTTGAACATGAAACAAATGTTATTTATACTTATTGCTATTTTTATTATCAAAAATTACTACTGGTTTTACCAACGATGTAACTCATTTTTATGAGGCTTTTAAACTTTTGCACTCATTTAATTACTTTATGTCATATAATTTTTATTAATAACTTTATTATTTATTAATTCATAAACAAGCTACATCATTTCGTAAGTTAGAAAATTTCATGAAAAATTATTTTCTTTAAAAAATTTGACCCCATACCTTTTGACACCTTAAGTCAAAAAAACAGGCTTGAATTCTTTGTTACAAAAAACAAAAAAAAATGTCGATACCCGGGTCAAAAATAAAACTTGATTTAGACTTGATCTACCAAGTCGAAATTTGGAGCTGTTTTTCACAAGACAAACTCAACTTTTTTTTGCGGAGATATGAAATACAATGAGTTTTCGCCTTGGTTTATACTTAACTGGCTTACTTAGTCACGATTTAAGACGAAAAAGTCAAGATCAAGTCGAAATTGACTTGGTTTAGACTTATTCAACTTAAATTATAAGGCGAAAAAGTCGAAACTCAAGTGAAAGAATTTTTTAATATTAAGGCGAAATAAGTAAGGCGAATAAATAACTTTTTTTCGACTTGATTTAGCAAGTCAAAAGTAAGGTGAATGACTATCTTGCTCGAAGTAAAGACGAATAAGTTCAAACTAAGACCAAAAAATATGAATAAGTTGAAATAAGTTGAAACTAAGATGAAAAAAATTGAAAAAAATTAATTTAAGTTGAAAGAGTCAAGATCTTATCGAAAAATCGTCGGCAAATCGATAACTTGAAAAGAAAATAAGGCGAAGCGAGCCTGAATCAAGTTTTATTTTTGACCCGGGTAATTGAAATTGCGATCTGTCCAGTAATTTTTTACAAAATTACACAGAAATTTTCTTTTATCTTCAAATACTTGATATACAAAGTTTCCAAAATGAACGTACCCGAATTAATTGACGACGAAAAATAATTAAATACCGGCCATTCATAAAATAAGCCCGCGTTATTTGATACCAATTTCTTGGTGGTCCGTCAAAGACTGAGTTTATTAACGTAAGGAATTTTATACATAACGTATTAATGCACTTGAGTGTCAATATAAACAATTACATAAATATATACACTACAGTATACGTAACTAATACATGTATTAAAATATTATTATTGTTATTAGTATTACTTAACGCAATAAACCTTACTCTTATTTCTTCTAAGAATCATTGACACTCTTATTTCCACGACTTTTTCATCATCCATTAGATATATGAGATATTAAATCGTTTATCTTTTTATCCAATTAATTAATTAATTAAATATTAAAAGAGTTGCTTATTTATTTAAAATTTTTTAAGCTAAATACTGTAATAAAAATAAATATATAAGAAGTTTAGATGAGAATTAAAAAAAATGGAATTTTGTAATATAATATTACACATATGAGGTTATTAGCCCTTTTATTTTGCTATGTACGTCCGGCATTTGATCATTTCTCATATGATAAAATATCATTTCTCACGATGTCATATATATGACAATTATTATTATTATTATTAATTTATAATCATAATGAATTTGAATATTTTGTTACTATTTGAATTTTTTCCGATTCCCGCGTAAATTTTGAATTTCGAAAAATCATTTATTTTTTATCGATCGAATCAAAAGACCCTATTGGCCGCGGATCACTTGATACTTTAGTTTGGTAAATTATTTACTAATAAAAATTCTCATATATTCACAATAATCAAATTGAAAATTTGACAAAACTACAAGTTTTGAATTTTCTTATAATCTTACAATTGAAATTTTAAATCATGATTTGATTTCGACATTTTAATTTTAATTAAAGGTTTTGTGTAGCGCGTCATCAAAAAATGAATTTAAAATTTATGTCAATCGTTAACTTCAAATTTAACATTATTCCGCGTGTCTAATTTAAAATTCCAGAAAAATTCATATATGTTTCTTTCATAAACATACATTTTATCATTTTGATTTTGATTTTCTTGCAAGACAAAATTAAATAAATATTTGAATCGGTCGATGAATTTCAAAATTAGGAAGAGTTTAATTGCAATTTCCAAAATAAGATCACATAAAGTCAAAATCGAGATATTGTCCAGATTTAAAATTTAAAAAACTTTAAGCTTGATTTAAAGTCCTCAAAAAAATTTTTTTGATTCATTTTCAAAATGAAAATCCTTAAAAAATGAACTAATTTTTCATTTAAATATAAAAAAAAAAAAATGAAATTTAGCGCCGTTACCAAAAATAATTCGAAACTGAAAATTCTCTAGATTATATGGCACACGTCAACAATTAGTACATCCAAGTCATCAACTGATTCCACTTAATTTTATTTATCAACAGTAAAAACGATTAATTAAATTAATATAATTATTAAAAAAACGAATGCGTCAAAAAAATATTTACTATTAATATTGAACAGATAAAAAATATATAAGAAATTTACTAAGCATCAAATAATCAATAGATTGAACAGTTATTCAAAACAAATAAAAATAAAATGTAATAAATAATTTATAAAGTTAAAAGTATCAATACTAAAATATATTTTTTTATCAGTGCAAAGAACTGATAAAGTAGGGCACTATTTTTTTAAATATTTGCTCAGTCGCATCAGAGATTATATTCCAATATTATATATATATATGATCTGTCCTATATGTCAAGTATTCGAAAACTAAAAACAAGTGATCTAATATTTACTCAAAATTTATCAATTTTCATTTTTAAAATAAAAAAAAATAGTCTAATATTTTTTAGTAAAAAAACTTGTCTATCTTAAAATTTATATATAGATATATACATATTTAAAAAAAAACTCACTGCATGTTTATAGATTGTTGATTGGTTTTAAAAAAACGTTGGATTCACCGATAAAACTTTGACACGTGTCGACGTTAATTAGTTAACAAAAAAATAAAATAGTATATCAAATAACAGAAACAGGCATAAAAAAAAAAATTTTAATTGTAGTGAGTCACAGATTTAAAAATATAACAGTTTGATTAATTAAAAATAAATGCAAGTAAACGCTGCAGAGGATCGTCGTTATATGACGGTCCTGACGGAAGGTAACTAAGAAGTATATTTCCCCTCCAAACCACCAACGCTTTTCTCACTCTTAACTTTTTTCTCCCTTCTCCATTTCATTTGACTTAACTTCGACTCTCATAAAGAATCCCTACCTCTTTTTTATACGTCGGCTTCTTTTTACACTCATACTTTGTCATACACTTGGATTATAGTTTTGTCTACTGCTAGTAATGAACGTTATATATATAAATATATAACTTCAAGTGCCTCTACAATATCCCCCCTCAACTAGTTTCAAATACTATTGTTATGATTATTATTATTATTAATATGACTTTTAATTATTGGTTTATATTTCAAGAAAACCATTTTTTTCTCAACAATAATTATAAAAATGAATTATGACATATATATAACCAGTGTTATCTAGAAAACAAATAAATATTAATTAGTTTTCTAATTAATCTGTGATTTGGTCGTCTTACGAAAATAATCAATAATCAAATATTTAAATTAAATTATTATTTTATTACTTTACTAATTAGTGAGTAATAATCACGTGCTTGACATGATATTATATTTTTTTGATTAATGAGGATTTATAATAGAGCGGGGCAGGGTGAGGTAACTACACAAGTATGTAATTAGTTTTTTTATATTTAGTTACAGTTTGCTCGTGTTTTTTATCTATTTTTTAAGAATTTCAATTTTAAAAAATTTTTTTGTACACGGCGGGGTACCGGCTGTCACTCAAAATTTATTTTTTATTTTTAAGATGTCCTAATTTAACTGGAGTACTTCTCAACCCTTTAATGAGTCGTGTAAAATTTTATTAAAAAAAAATTTCCTTATTTTTTTATGCCAAACACTATGCGCCTTTTCGCGCCATAATTTTGAATTTGAAAAATTGATTAAAATTTTTAAACTAGTCCTGTTGTACCTCGGGTGTCTTAAAATAATCAACCCTCCCCTGAAAAGAAACTTTCTATTTAATTCGTATGTGGGGTAATATTTTTTTCAAAACTCCAAAACTCCGAGTGAAGGAGTGAATTTGAATTTAAATAAAAATCATAATCACTCCGAATTCCCTCCCGATTTTTTACAGTGTGAGAATAATAAATTTAATTATAAAATATTGGTTTGTTCAAAGTCTAAATATTCGTTTATTTAAAATTGATCAGAATCTTATTGTAAAAAAAGTTCATATACATTTTCATTTTTATCTACAGGCGCAATGTTTTATTTCTCTGATGTAATTTTGAATTTTTAACTGTCTAAAAAATTTAAATACCTGCTTAATTTACCCTAATATAATTTCATAGAGTAAGTGCTTGTTTTTTCAAGCCAACTTTTGTTTAAAAAAAAAAATATGAATTATTTTTACGTTTAGAAATCTTATATTTTCTCCTCTTCAAATGAAAAAATAAAAATTTACAGCTGCAATAAAAAAAAACTGTACGTCAGTAAATAATAAGAAAAGCATTAAATTGTAATTTTCATCGGAAAATATTTAAAATCAACAGCTGTGTGCTTTCAAACTTCGTACCAATCGAAAACTTGTTATCATAAGTGACAAAAAAACAATCGCGTTTAAAAATAAATAAAAAATAAAAACAAACTGACAATTACCTAAATACTCTAAAGAATAAAATTATGAGCGTGGAAATTTAAAAAACAAAGTTTAGTAGCACGTAATTCCAACAGATGCCACTTCCGTCGTTTTTTCTCTCGTCTTGTTCGTCATCGGGTCAGAAAGGTCATAGTCTGTGTAATTTATAAGCTAAATAATTTTTAATCTTTTGCGAATTAATATAATTTATTATTATCATTTATCTCGCAACAATTAATTTTAAAAATTACTCATACATAAATATATAAATATATATATATTTATATATTGCTTATTTATTTAACGGACACTGAATCTTTAGAATGAAAGTCGATATCTTTGAAAGTGAGGATTATACTATAAATTGCATATGTAACTATTTATGATATAATAATATATGAATATATATTATGTATGATCTTAAATTCTTAGAAAGCATACATACTAATTATTGTAAATTAATATCTTCTAATAACATAAAAAAATTATTATAAATTAACATTTAGAAATATTTGAAAAACTCATATGAAAACTCTGATGAAAAAAATGAATACTGGTCTGATTTCTTTATTACAAAGATCTAAATAAATCATAGTAAAGAATATCTAATTTTCAAACTACAAAAATTCAAAATTTTCGATTTCGAAAGAGACCGGCGGCTTTTGAAAAAAAAATTTTTTATTTAAGGAGATGTTTATTTAATATCTAAAAAGATCGATCGATATCAATGTAGATCTAAAATTTTTTAAAATAAGATCTACGGTAATCTAATTAGAGTTTGTACATGATCTGATATATTTTTTACTAAAGGCATTGTTCTATAATAGTATGTTACGTAACAAGGGATAAAACGAGTCAATTTCAGACGAAGGTGAAAGCTTACTGACATCATCCGAAGTTTGAAAACGTAGTTTACCCCATATTACCTGCATTGATACTGAGAGTTTGAATGCCTGGAGTCTATTCACTTTTAGGTACTCTCTTAAAATGAATCAGTAAAAAGTACTCCAATCAGTGAATATTCACTACACATATAGTCCCAAGTACTAATTGAATCAGTGGTATACTTGAGACTGACTTGCAGGTCTTGTCACTGATTCACTTTTAGATAGTTTAGTAATTTTACAAGGAAAACAATGGCTTTTCCACCATATCTGCACCAAAAGTTTAAATTCCTGCTCTGTTGAGAGGGACAAAAGTCATTCTTTTCTTCTATGAGAAAACAAATGATAAAAATTAGCGCATGCGCCATTCTTCCCACATATAGGCGCAAAAATTTTAATTTTCAGGTACAGATCTGGTGAAAAATAGAATAGACACCACTGAAGATTATTGGTCTGTTTCAATCCGCGGGTTAGAATCTCCTACTTCCCTCCCTTGCCGTGTAATATACTATTTATTAATTTTTTTTTTTTATAAAAACTCATATTATTTTAAAAAATTTCTAAACACAAATGACAGTTTGGTTAGTTATTTAAATGACATAGATCTTGATACTAAACTTTGATACCAAAAAAAAACTAATAGAGATTTGTGTATAGTCACTTGAAACGAATTTTATGATGTGGTAAATATTTATATAGTTTGCTTATGACGTTTCAATTTTATTTGACAGGTGCGTTAATTATGACTACACATATGATTTTAAAACAAATATAAATTGAAAACTGTCATTGTTGTCAATTGTCATAAAATTTCTGACATACCCAGAAAAAAAAGTTTTCTTTGGGCGAGTAAAAAGTTTTCGCTTTACAAAATCCATTTTTTGTGTAGAACCATTAGTTTTTTTTTAAATTTCAATTATATCCAAATCATTTATTCCTGGCTTGGATAAAAAATTATTTTTAAACGACTGAGTAAATTTAACGCATTAACTGCCTATTAACAAGATATAAATAATTAAATAGACCCTAACATCAGTATCAGATAAAAAATTTTTGATAAAAAAAAACTGGTATATAACGAAAAGACGGAGTTGTCCCAACGAAAATTTCTTTTTTACAAAACACTTACAGAGTAAAAAATAAAAATACTTAAATTGGTAATTGTCCAAATGACAATTAAAAATTGATAACATCGCCATAGCGATAGGATCTCCAGTTATCAGTTTACTAATTCTCCGCGTGTAATTTAACGAAAAAATAAAAATTAATCATTACAAAGTTATGCAACTAATAAGTAACTAGAAAAATTTTTTCAACGCGTTTAAATATTGATCCTTATCCTTGTAAGCATTAGAAAAGTAAAGAGACTTGGAATAATTAGTTGCCTAAGTATGGCCTAAAATATGTGCCCATAATTGCCTGATTGATGAGTCAGTGTATTGGTTTTTAATGTACACATCCATTAGTTAATTTAAACCATGTGTTGACAGAATAGATGCTTTGGGAGTGAAAGCTTTAAATTAAAATTAATTTTTCCCTGACTGTGTTAATGGGCAGCATAATTATGTACGAATTTAATTCAAATTACTGTCTAGACAAACACAAATTAATATTTCTTCGCTCAAAATATATTTTCGTCAATTGATACTTGATATTTTATTAAACTATAAATTTCCCAGCATATAAATTCATTGATAAAAAAAATTATTGGTAGTTTTGACAGCTGGAGATAAATCAAAAAATTATTCAACCCATATTAGATCATAATAAATGAGATGAAACAGACATTAGAAAATTAAAAACTCAAAATTTTTAAAAAAGTGTAAAGCTGGTCAAAATCACGATTCATATCAATGGATTTTTTATTGAAAAAATGAGCTTTTGTAAGTCATAAAAATTTCCATTAAATAAAAAAAAAAAAAAATTTACCTTGAAAGTGGTCCTGAAGGCGAATGAGAAGTAGGAGGTTGATCATGATCATTATGATGATGTGGAGTAGCCGCAGGATTGTAAATTGAAACCATATATAAATCCGAAACGCGGTCAGAGTCCTGAAGCGATTGATGGACACCAGGTGGCTGCATCGAAGTCAGATGAGTAAAATTTTGCAGTCTGCTTTGGTCATTGGGGCTGTACCCGTCGTCTGTCTGTGAATTATTTACGTGCGCGGATGATGACCGATGAGGCGATAATCCCTGGTCATCACGAGGGCTGCGGCTAGAACCGGGTGAACTTCCAGTTCTGACGTTACTTGGCGAGACACCACCACTAGAACCTCTGATATGATGTGACAGGTACGGGTCTTCTGGTAGAACTTCATCCAAATGCTGAGCACTAGAAACGTCAACAGAACCAGCCGTTGAACCGGCGCCAGGTAAATTTGGAAACAACACACCCAATGAATAATCACTACGTGATCCTCTCATGGCCGCGACAATTCCACTGACCCTTTCAGCAGCCTCTTGATGATGATTGCTGTGGTGCTGATGGTGCCCGTGCTCTTCTAGATGTCGAGCCAATTGGGAATCACTCAGATGCTGATGCTGATGCTGATGATGTTGATGTTGATGCTGCTGATGTTGATGTTGGTGATGTTCTGCTGACTGTGAGAGCGTTTCACTAGCGTACCGATGCATCGTGGAGTGAGGCATGTGACTACTAACTCGATGATTTCCCTCTGTTGTGAGCGAGACCTCAGACGGATGTCTATCCCCTCTTTCAGGGATCGGTACCTCGTTTACCCCTCCGCTGCCCCCACTACCGCCAAGCTGCTGGCCATACTGCTGCTGATGATCGTGTAAGTGATGCTGATGGAGAGAATTAGATGACTGTTGATGATGATGATGATCCTCTTCTTGACTGACTCCTTCATACGATGATCCGACCACCAAATAATCCCTGGTGATTATAAACAATAGATTAATATTTTTATGGTATAATTACACGGCAAACTAGTGAACAATAGAAAAATATTGTGAATATTATACCTGGACATTATGATATGAGGCGACTGATAGTCCAAGGTATGGTGAATTGTGTAAGAATTGTCCTTTGATGAAAGGACAAAAGACACTGGCTCAGCGTTTGCTTCAACCAGGACGCCATTTTCAATTTCCGGTCGGACCGCCTCCAGTACGCCCACGGTATCCCCGCCATCTGGGTAATTCAATTCTTGCTTTAGCTGGTGATGATCTGCTAGCTCCGATAAACTCTGATCATGACTTTTGTGATCGAGTAGTTGATTGTCATGATCAGGTAGCTGCTGATCATGATCATGTGCGTGTAAGTCCTGATTGCGATCTGACAGCTCATGATGATCTTGATGCTGATCATGTCGCTCTTGATCTGTCAGGCAAACAGCGTCGACTATTTTTAATAATGCGGGGTCGGCTATCAAATTTTCACTGCCATTTATACTTTTCCTGTCTTCCTCAGTCCTTTCTACGTACTCGGATAATTTTGCTGTGAATAAAAAAAAATTTTTTGCCTTAATTAAACTGAGGTTTTAATTGTGATTTCAAGTGACAGATTTTTTGTAACAAAACTGTTGCTAACCGTTGCCTTATAAATATATGTCTGTTATCTCTAGTACTAGTATATACAATCGGGGACATTAATTCGAGTAGGTTTCTAAGATTCGAGATTTATTGCCAACCTTAAATTTGGCGGTTTCTAAACTCTAAAATTTGAAAACCTTAAATTTTACCGTTTTTAAAATAAGCTAAACGTAAAAAATGATATCATAAGAATGAGAGAAACGTAAATAATGTCTAAAGTGAATTAAATTTATAGTAAAATATAATATAAAAAATGACAGCTAAATGTAAATAAAAAACTCTAAAAGTAAATTAATTTTTAAAATCAGCAGTTTAAAAAAAGCATTAATAAAATGTCACTCATCATAAAATTAGCGGATTAAAAAAAAGAATTATTAAAAATATTCCAAATTCAGAAGTAAATAAATGAAAAGTTTGAGCATCTAAAATAACGTCATATTAATATTTAGGTTATTTAAAATTCGGATCTTTAAAATTTGTATATCAATAAATATTGCCACTTTAAAACTTTACCGCTTGAATTCAGCCGATAGTAAATTTAATAATAATTAAATTTAGCCGTTCCTAAACTTATAAATTTGTAAAATCAGCCGATTCTAAATCTGGCGATTTATCAAATTAGTCTATTCGAAGCCTAGCTATTATAATATTAATGTAATTAAATTTAATGAATAATTACAATATTTTTTAAAATTTTCTATTTAAATAGTATGAACGTAATTATAAATTAGTAAAGATATATGAAAACCAGTTCTATTCAAGTTAAAAAAGAATTAACTTGCTTTACGAAATTTAATTTTAAACCGATTTAATATTTTCGAATAAATTCATCTTTTGGAGTTGAGCTAAAAAAGAGTTTACAAAATTACTCTACAAATGTTAAAAGCACCTCAATGTAATATATATCTCATAATTTTAATATAAGAATATGTAAGAAATGGAATCCTTAAACCATAAAAATAATTATAACTTCATTATTTTTCATTGGGCATAAAAATGATTGAACTTGAAATTATTATTTGAGTTAAGTAAAATTTACTTTGCTCGAGTAGCATGATGAAATTTTTTAGCTCAACTCCAAAAGATGAATTTATTCAAAAATATTATATCGTTTTAAAATTATATTTCTTAAAGCAAGTTAATTTTTTTTTAACTCGAATAGAACTGGCTTTTATATATCTTTACTAATTTATAATTACGTTCATACACGCTAAGAATTTTATGGTAATGATTACTATCTCATGGTGGTAAAATTAATTTTTTTCTTGTGATATCGAATAATCTCATAATTATTGTAAGATTCACAATATAATATGTTATTGATTAAAATACACGATGGCAATAGTTACCATCATGGGTGTTAAATTAGTATAATAATCATTATCACAAAAATAGTAGCTATTAACATATCCCATGACAAATATTACAATCACTCGATGATATTGTTCACAATAGAGTGATGGTAGTAGCTGCTATCTCGTGATCGTAATCATTACAACTTTGTATGGCAAGTATTATCATCCCCGATGATAATAATTGTCATAAAATTCAAAATTAGACTAAAGAAAAAAAAAGACTAAGATAAAAAAAAAATTTTCTCCATTTTGATGGTTAGAAATTATATGTATATATATATTTATATATAATCGCTTATAATAATATATATAATTGAGTGTATAATTAAAAAGCTGGTAAGTGACTTTTACATACGCGATAGTAACTATTACCATCGCGGTATAGTAAACATTGTTACCGAAAATTATAAATGTTGCTATCTGTGATGTGAGTGATTACTATTATTGGTGAGAGTGATTATTATTCGGGGATATTAATAGTTAGCATCATATGATGGTTTTTAATAGCATTATTGTATAAAATTCTAAAATTACTATACAGTATGGTAACTATTAAAAATCCTCGATGAGAATCATCACCATAAAATTCTTAGCGTGTACTATTTAAATGGAAAATTTTAAAAAATATTGTAATTATTCATTAAATTTAATTACATTAATATTATAATAGCTAGGCTTCGAATAGACTAATTTGATAAATCGCCAGATTTAGAATCGGCTGATTTTACAAATTTATAAGTTTAGGAACGGCTAAATTTAATTATTATTAAATTTACTATCGGCTGAATTCAAGCGGTAAAGTTTTAAAGTGGCAATATTTATTGATATACAAATTTTAAAGATCCGAATTTTAAATAACCTAAATATTAATATGACGTTATTTTAGATGCTCAAACTTTTCATTTATTTACTTCTGAATTTGGAATATTTTTAATAATTCTTTTTTTTTAATCCGCTAATTTTATGATGAGTGACATTTTATTAATGCTTTTTTTTTAAACTGCTGATTTTAAAAATTAATTTACTTTTAGAGTTTTTTATTTACATTTAGCTGTCATTTTTTATATTATATTTTACTATAAATTTAATTCACTTTAGACATTATTTACGTTTCTCTCATTCTTATGATATCATTTTTTACGTTTAGCTTATTTTAAAAACGGTAAAATTTAAGGTTTTCAAATTTTAGAGTTTAGAAACCGCCAAATTTAAGGTTGGCAATAAATCTCGAATCTTAGAAACCTACTCGAATTAATGTCCCCGATTGTAGTTTATATATATTTATATGTATAGCTTGTTTAGTAAAGACTATATATTTAAAAAAAATAAAATTTTTAAAGAAGTGAGATAAATTTTTTTTTTTTATGTATGATATATAAATATATATAGACTGAAAGGGCAATAACTACACTGTAAAATAAGCGGTGTTAAAATGAAATAACACCGGTGTAGATGGTGTAATTTAGCGGTGTTAAATCGGTGTAAAAAAAAATTCTGCGTATAGAAATTAAAAAAAAATGTATTACATATAAAAAAATATAAAAATTTAATGAATATTATTTGGAGCAAAAATATTCACAAAGTAAAATATTTTAACACCGGTAAAGAATATCTACATCTTCGGCAGTGTTAATTTTAACACCGCTTTCGGTGTTGAAATTTAGCACAGAAAAATTTAACACCCACTCCGCCTGGACTTACCCCGTTTTTTTTTACAGTATGTATATAAAAAAAAAGTATTAATTATTCATCACCATAATAAATAAGTAAATATATTAATTAATATATATAAAAAGAAAGTATAAAAAGTAGTTTTTAACATTGAGTTAACCTTATTGACGTTACCTAATCAAATTGGAAAGGTCAGGCCCGCATTACGATAATAAACCATATTTTTAAGTATAAATAATTAACAATTAAATGAATTTTAAAAATTTATAATTTAAATCTTCATTACGAATAAATATACATATAAATTTTTCTCAAGTAAAAAATATGAATATGAATACGAATGTGTAATAAAAATAAATGTAGGAGGCATAGAGGACAAAGGTTAAGGCCTTATCATCTCTAGTGTACAAAAACAGTCTCTGTCATCCTCCATATACACAAGACGAGCATCAACGTCCAAAGTGTACGACAGCACTGAGTATAAATAAAGAAAAGTAGTAGAGATCATTCTATTAAATTCCATTTAATTCGTTATTTCTCAGTCCTCGGTTCTCAATCAAGTCTCCATAAGATTTCAACTGATTCAATGAAAGCTTTATCTTAAGACGTCACATTAAATTCCATGTTGTCCATCTCAGTTCAATGACTGACTTTTATTAACTATTTTTTTTTTTTTTTTTAATAAACTTCCTGTCTAACTTAAGTGTTTTTTTTTTTTTTTTTTAATTTTTTATGAATAATAAAGCTCTTGACATTCAGGTGAACAAGGTGTTGGTTATGAATATATGAATTGTCTACAAATGCCGGGTGCTAGACTTTTTAAAATATATATACATATATATATGTATAACAGTTACTAAATTTGCTGATAACGTACCAGATGTTTCCCTTTTATATTCTTTACCATTTTTTATACACATATATATGTATGTATGTATGTATGTATATATATATATATATATATATATATATATATATATACTTTTGAATAAATCGCACATATTAAGCGCAAGTTGAATTTACTCATATATTTATTTTTGTTAAAAAATTTTTTCTACTTATTTTGGTAGGGGTAAAAATTGAAAAAAAAAAAGTTATTGTTTTGTAGACATAGTTGTATATATCTATTTATCTATGTGTATATATGTATATATGTATATGAATGTATATATGCATGATGTGTACTATCATTATTAAAGATTGTAAATTATCACAAGGACGTTTGGTTAAAAAAGATTAGGATATCCTAGGCCATATATATCCGATATGACATAATACGAAATCAGCATGCGTAAGTTTGCTATCGTTACTATATACTACGTACTGTAATCATCGTGTATTGCTATGATAGCTTCTTGAGTAGAAAATAGAGATAGCGACAATCGGGCAAGTCCATTCATCCCGCATTATAAAGATATGCTTAATCTCTGCATCACCTTCTTTATATATTTCATTAACTTCCTACTTTTTTATTTTAACTAATCAACACACTTGTGTGTTTATATTTTATTTTTTTTTCTCATTAGATATCGAACTGGTAATTAAATAAATTTCACTTAATTTTGCTCTAATAAATTTAATAATTTACCATAAAATTTTGATAACATTTTTCACTTGAGTGTAAAATATTTTTGTAATTTTTTCAAGAAAATAAGAATTTAAAATTGACATCAGAATTTTACTCAGCGAAAATTTCAAAAAATTTTAATTTTTAAATATCTACAGATATTTAACTAGTAAAAAAAAAGTATATAAATTTGTATATTTATTTATGGAATTAATTACATTAAATCAAGATAAATTCATAGGGCAGGTGGTGATTTTTTTGGGTCAAATTTTGTTCAATAAATGATTGAATGATTTCATATTAAAAAGTATTAGAATAATAAGTAAATATCCGATAAAATATCAGAATTTATTTGTTGACTTTTAATTAGAATAATAATTTGATAGATTCAAATTTTCAAATTAACTTGATTGGTATAAATAAATTTATCTATACACTGTAAAAAATTTTCGTAATGAACACGAGTTAAATTCAGTGCGAAAGATCGTGTATTTGCTGAATTCACTTGGAGTAAAAGTCACTCCGAAGTTGAGTTTGTTTAAATATTAAAACTCCGATCGGAGTAAATGCGGATTTGAATCAAATCCAGATCACTCCGAAATTACTCCGCTGGAAAAATAAACTCTCTATTGACTTCGGATCTCTGAGTGACGGAATGAATTTGAATTTAAAAGTCCGGATATACTCCCGATTTTTTACAGTGTAGCCAGCAAAGTAATGAACAAGTATCTGAAAATATTTCAGTAAATAAATGTAAGTGAAGGCTGGACACTGGTAAGAGACTAGTGATATTAAATGCTTAAAAATGACAGATAAATATTTACGAAAATATTTTAAAAACACTAACTGTCCCCTTGAGACTTTCTTGTTATTGTTAAAGTTAATACGCGGTAAAATGTGTTTACATTGATGGTTAAATGGACGTTTAAGTTTCTTTTGCTTCCAGAAAAAATGCAAATGACCCCTGAGGAGTCACACACAGATCATTTAAGCGCACACGTGTTAAGGATTCAGTAAATTTTATAATCATGGCCCCACCTCTTTTTACCCCGAAAAAAAAAAATTATAATCTTTTTATTTTTTATCATCAACGACAAATGAGACTGTAATTCGAAAATTTACCAAAATTAAAATAAACTTCTAAATTTTGTCTGTAAATTTTTTTTTCAAAATCAATCAGAAAAATTTTACAAAATAAATTGAAGTTTAAATTTATTTTCCAAAGTTTTTATAGTTTTTCTGCAATGTTTCAAAACTTTGACTATTTTATTGTCCGCAAGTGACATTATTGTGAATTCCCCTATGCAGTAGGGGTCAATGTATCTCCTCTATAGAATAAAATAATCATAATTATAATTATTGTTAAGTTAAATTATTTTACTTAATTTAAAATATTTATTGCAATCCGCACAATTATACATAAATAAATAAATAAATTATAATTAAATTAATAAAAAATGAAATAAGGGGAGTACGGGTCATCAATAACTGTTTAATGAACTTTTTTAAATTTAAAACTTGTTTATCTCAAATGTTTCTTCGTCTTCATTTTTATAAATAAACTTTTCCTCTCTTCATTATAAATTTTTTTTCTGTACATAAATTTGCAGGGTTTAAAATAAAATAATTCAATTTTAGTAACGTCACAATATATCAGTTTGAAGTCAATAAAAATATAACTACACACATATATTTATATGTGTATATAATATAAATGAAGTATAAGAAACGATGAGAGTCAGTAGCAATGATCCCTAATGAACTCTGGACCATGTCCCTCTTTCCTCTCATATATATTTCTCCGTAATTGTACATATTTTTTTTTGCATTAAATGTTTAACCAAAACCCGACAATAAATTATTTTATTTATATAAAATAATATTTATTGGCAAACAATAATTTTTATTATTATTTTTTTTTTAATCATAAATAATTCGAAATCCATAAATAATTTTTCGACATAATGCAAGTAAATAAGTAATAAAATATAGTATACATTATTGATAATTATTTTAGCATCATCCAAATATTTATACTGATCAAGTATTACGATTATTGTTTATCTACAGCTCATTAATTATTATTATTAAATTTATTTGTTGGTAAAAAAATAAGATATGAAAATATTTTCCTCTGTAATGCAATTTATTATTAAACTTTAGTTTTTTTTTTATTTATATATATATATATATATATATATATATTATTTTATGTTCAATGCTACTAGAAATGTAGTAGTAAAATTAAAAAATATCTATGTAATAATTTAATGAGTTTTTGAGAGTTTGTAAATGTCTACTGTATTGTAGAGTGTAGTGTTTTAAATTAATGACTTTTCGAGTAGAAACTTAAAAATTATAATAATAATAGTACGTTACGATTTGGATTTAGAAGCAGAATAGAAGAAGAAAAAATGATTAAGGAGAAAAAGAAGAAAAAATCGGTAATAAAAGTTATGGTTATACAGACACCAGACTCTCAGTCGCTTCTTTCTCGTTTTCTCCGTAATCTCAAAGTATTTCTTGTGATGTTTGGAGTCAAGAGGGTTAACCTTTATTTTTTACCGCATAAGAGGGATGTCTGAGAGTTTTGATCATTTTTATACACAATAATGTAAAAAATATATGGATATATTTTACTGTTGGATTATTCATTTTTTTATTTACTGTAATAAATTTTATCGTTTAAATAACTAGTGATATTTTTTTAAATGAAGAATAAAAACATTTTATTTTGTTTGGATAATAAATTTTTTAGAGAATGAGATCTGCAATTAAATTTCATTTAATTTCACAAAAGTCATTTTAGAATACTAAATTTTTTTTTCCGATTTTGATTACGAAGATTTCGAATTTTTTACACAACAAATTTTAGTCTTAAGCCAGACGTGATTTTTTTTTTTGGTTTTTTAGCTCCCATATTATCCTAGATGCTTAATTTTACTTAAAAATTTATTATAAACTTAAGAATAACACTGAATTTAAAAAAAAAAATTTACAAAATTTTCTGGACCCCAGTTTCCCATAAATCCCCAAAGTTTTTTATTCTAGAAGAATTTAAACAAAATTTTGGCTTGAGATTTTTAATAGAGACTTTTTTAAAGACCGCAAAAGTAAATATTAAAGTGTGGCCAGAATAAAATAATCTGTCTTTTTTTTCATATATCCTAACAAATATATTTATATATTTTCATCTTTTTTCTTTATTTTGTATTTAACTATCATTTTAGGATCATTACTTTACTCCATTACTATTAAGAAACGCAATTATTTAACTATTAATAAATAAACCGAAAAAATAAGGGACCAAAATTATTTATTTTTGAAAATAAAATTACACAAAATATTTTTCTACCCTTTTATTGTTTACTTTTTATGCTCTGTCGGCACTGTTTTATTATTCAGAAATCAAATGATATTTAGTCATCAAAAATAAATCAAATAATTTTATAATTCCACTTAATTGATCCTTCAACTTCCACGCTTCAAAAAGAAACCCCAAGATTTTCTCACGCCCAATCAATACAGTGGCAATTAATTATTCAAAGGTTAAAAGTAAAGTAATATTTTAAAAAATGTAATTTAGTAATTTCTGTCTGTATTTTTTTCTGACCACTTGAAACAAAAACGAGGACCTCCTAAATTTATAAAAATTTTTTTTTTACTTTCTCTTCTACATCTTTTTTAAATGTAACGTGAGTGTGGTATATAGCATACATATATATTACATTATATTAGGGATCGGGACAACAGTTTAAATCGAACTGCGAACAAACGTAACACAGACAGAGAGGTGTAATATGAGAAACCCAGCGGGTAGTCTTCGGTATTTTTTTTTTAAATCGTGTGACAAGTGTTTAAAAGGTCGTATTGGTTTAAATAACATTTTTTTTTCTCTCTTGTACTTAAGTAGAGCGCCACTGATGACTACTTTTAAATTATGAAAATCTTTTATATTAAAAAATATATATATAAATATATATAACTCAAGAAGTTCGATTAGAATAAAAAATAATTTAAAACATTTTTAAAATTAAATTTAAATATTCCCGCGCTAAAGCTTTCGGGTTGACCGATAGATAGCTCTAAATAAATTTTTCTCGCAGGTACTCATTAATAGTGAAGTTTGAATATATAAAGGAAATTGAATAGAGGACTTCGGGCAAATCCGTCAAGTCATGACGGATTACCTAAGGCTCGACGTAAGAGTTCTAAGTGTTACCCAATCAGGGCGCCGCCCTTCTTCAGGGTCGTATGACCCTAACACTATGTGGGCCGTTGGGTATTTCCAATTAAATTTCGAAATATCTATCAGCCCCGACCCGCTGGAGCATTGAAACTACGCAGAAAAATTTCCCCCGGTGGACAAAGACGAAACCAATGGGTATAATGGGTAACACTTTAGACCACTTACATCGAGGAGATGAGTTCTATCCGGAGAGACGTAATGCAATCTCTATACCCGGGTAGAAGTTGGTCACAGCCAATAGGTAACTCTCATCTCATTACCCACCGCAAGGTGGGTAATCCTTTTGATTTTATAAATTTAAATTAATAAAAAAAATTAGTTAATATTTTTATAAAAAATTGTTGTTATAATAAAAATTGTTAATTATTTTTTAAATATAATAATTAAAAATATTACAGTAATTAATTTTTTTAATTTAATAAAATATAAATATTTACTAGTTAAAAAAAATTCTTATTAATTACTCAATAATTATTATTAATTATTTTTGAGTAATTAACTAATAATCTTAATATAAGATTACACATTTTTTATAAGATGTTTATTTATGTTATTTATTTTTAATTATATATATTCAACTATATATATTAATATGTATATATAGGTTTCTTACTTTAGAATTTTTATTTGAATAAAAAATAATCTAAATTACTTTTTAAAATAATTATAAAATGATATTCAAATATTCCCGCGCTAAAGCTTCTGGATTAACTGATAGATGGCACAAAATAAATATTTCTCGCAAGTGCTCGTTAGCAGTGTAGTTTGAGTATATAAAAGAAGTTAAACCGAGACCTCCGGGCAAATCCGTCAAGTCATGACGGATTACCTAAGGCTCGACGTGAGTGTTTCGAACGATACCCGATCAGGGCTCACCCTTCTTCAGGGTCGTATCCTGCTTTCTTCGTGGCAGGGTGTACGTATTCACGTATAGTAATTTCCGCCGCGAGGTCAAAGACTAAATTAATATTGGGTAGCACTTTGGAACACTTACGCCGAGGAGATGAGTCCTATCCGGAGAGACGTAATGCACTCTCTATACCAGCTAGGAGTTGGTCGTAGCCAATAGGTAACTCTCATCTCGTTACCCACCGTGAGGTGGGTAATTCTTTTGTTTAAATAAATTCAAATTGATAAAAAAAATTGTAATTAATATTTTAAAAATTACAAATTGTATTTTTCTTAATAATTATTAATTTTTTTTTTTCCTAAATAAAAAATCTTTAGATAATTTTTAACTTTTTTAAAAAATGTCGAAAAATAATGAATAGTTTTTTGAGTATATAAATTGATGGTCTGATTTAAATTTATAATTTAAAATATTTTAAGCAATGATTAAAAATAATTATAAGCATCTTTATAGTAATTTAAAACTGATAAGACTTATTTATGTCAAAATAAAAAATTGATAAGTGATAAGGTTTGCAAATTTATCTCTATGTAATGTAAAATATAAAAATAATTTCGCAGTTAAATAAAAATTAATGATTAAAATTAAACTTATGAAATATCAAAAAAATAATTTTATCAATAATTATTTTTTTTTATTTTTTACTTATATAATGTATCTTTGATTTTTGAATATTACATGAATATTGTGATTGATATCGTTAATTTTAAGAGAATAAATCTTACTCGATATTAGTAACAAGTGTGAGTTTACAAGACTTAAATAAAAATGAAAATGAGGCCAAGAAATACTCAAGAGTGTCCATAAATCAGTCATCGCGAGTCAAAGGTCGCGAGGGGACGGTTACTCTTCTCACCCCCACTAGTAGACGATTTATAAAATAAAAAGAGGGTAATAAATTCGTATAAACTTCTTACCGATTCAAATCACACTTATGTACATACATATTTAGAATATACATACATATATATTTATAAAAAAAATTTTTTTACTGATAAGTCCGATCTTCATACGGATGATAAAAATTCGAGACGTTAAATCTTCTAATTTATTGACGAATTTTTTTCTGTACTTTCAAATTAAAAAACAAATAATTTAGTAGAGAAAGGAGAGTCCCTTAATTTTTTTGAATCTAATGACTAAATAAATTATCTAAGGGAATAAAACTAACTTGCAATTGATAAGAAAAAAAAATCAACTTTTTTTTCTTTTTCTATACTGAGGGTTATTTTGTGATAAAAATATGTATTAAGTAAATGTCCCAATTATTGATTAAATAAATATTGTATATTCACACTTGGTGTTATTATATATTTTTTTAACTTCCTTTTATACTAATAAAAATCACCAGTATTTTAATATAATTTTTTTTATTTCTCTGAAAAATTTATTTCTGGTTTTTTATTAAAAATAAAGTCGATTACCCGTCATAAGCCTCTTCCCCTCAATCGGGAGTTACTGAGCCCAAACAGTTTCCCCACTTAATCACTCTAAAGAGTTTCGTACTAGAGAACCCGTTATAAGCCTCCGTTAAAATTGTCTAAATTATAAACTAATAATAGGAAAAAAATATCAAAATTAATGATGAAAATTTACTTGAATGATGAAAATCGGGATAGTCGCATATGTAACAAAATGTAAATATGACGTTTAAAATTATATAAAATAAAACAGGCTTATAACGAGTAGTCGAGATCAAAACTAATCGCACGGTAGTAGGAAGACTGAAATTACAAGGAAAATTTCCCGTAGACCTATGACGGGTAATCGACTGTATAAAATAATTCTGTTAAAATCTCAAAATTAATTTTAATAATAATTATTATTTATATTTTTCAAATATTTTCATTAAACATTCACTTATTAAATCACTTCAATCTAAAATTCTCATGAACGAGCATTAGAAAAAGAAAAAAAAATTATACTATTATTTCTTAAGACGGCCCATCGTACCCAGCTTTAGTCTAAATAAGAGAGAAAATATATACACATATATACATATTGAAACTATATTTTTGAAAAATATTTATGCAAGGATTCTAGAAAAAGAAAATAAATTTCAGCACAAGAAATACTTATTGTTTCTATTTTCTCAAAATATTGAGTGGCAAAGACTTTTTATTTGATCTCGTGGTCTAACTTTGACACGTCGGCATTGTTCTGAAGGACTCATGTCCTTTTGTCACAGTTTTCAGACACTCAAGCCAGTTAAGCAAATAAGACACTGAAATGTTTAACTTTTTCTTTAAAATAATAACAATAAATATTTTTCTTACAGCCTATAGTCTATATTTAATAAATATACAAACATATCCTCATACATTTACATATTTATTATTTTTCCTGCTCATTAAATAAAGGATTTAACAGAACCGTCTTAAAACAAATCCGAATAATCTCTCGGAAATCTTGAAATTTATTTTTTTTTTATTATGAAAAATAATTACTCATATTAATAAATATATTATTGATAAATATATATAATATATATGTGTATATTTGTATATATTATTGTTTAAAAAAATTTATTCAAAGAATTGTTGGTAAACTAAACTTATGAATGAACGGATTGAATGGAAACGAAATAAGAGAAGTAAAAAATAAAAAAATAAACACATAAAAAATAAAAAAAAAAAAAAAAGAGAAGAATGAGGTAGAAGTTTATAAAAGAGAGTGCGTGAAATGAAAACTACCTGAAAGATCGTTCGCCGAAAGATTGTGTACTAAACATTGGAGCTAAAGGGGCTAATGTTTGCGCCTTAGCTTTACGGCGAGGCTTTCATCTATGTATATATATATGTACATATATATTGTGTGTAACTGTATTATAAAAAAATATAATGTACACTTTCATTTTTTAACTCTCTTGTTCTTTTTCACTCGGTCTATAACTTTCTCTCTCTTCTCTCTTCAACTGCCACGAGACTGACGTCACATCCTGAGCAGGCGGACATCCGGTTTTGGCTGGTACCGGACTCCTAGCCTGGCCCAAGTGATAATAAAATCTACGTCTCATAAAATAACAATACTTGTAAATAAAAATAAATGTATAATAGACTGTCACTAAATTCAGCATAATTTTTTATAGTTTTGAGGATTTTGATATCTACGAAAAAACAAATCCTCAGAAATTCTGATTAAAATTTTAGAGACCAATTCGGACTTTATGTATTTTTTTTTTCTTTAATTATTACTATTATTTTGAAAAAAATTCAAACTCAAAATTTATATAATTTAGATCTGCTCAAACTTAATTAGACAAAAGTGAAACAAATTTTTCCAGAAATTTTTTTTAAAGTTTCAAAAACGTTTTTGAAATAAAATGAAATTTTACAGTTTATTTTTTCCCATTTCTCTCAATTAGATTTGATAAAAATCTATACAAAAAGAATAAAGATTCGGAGTGAATACGGAACGGATGGCTGTTTATTTATTTAACCCCCTCGAGATGAAGTTTACTCCGAAGGGATGTTTATTTTAATATAAAAAATCTGAATCAGAGTGAATGTGGGTTTAAATAAAATCCCGATCACTCCGATATCACTCAGCTGAAAAAACTAACTCCCTATTTACTTCGTATGCGGAGTGATTTTTTTTAAACTCCGGAATTCTGAGTGACGGAATAAATTCGGGTTTAAATAAAATCCGAATTCACTTCCGATTTTCTACTATAGATCTAAATTATATTTTTGTAGGCTTTATGAAATTTTCAGTGAATGTCAAAATATCACTCAGTTATATAAATAAATCTCATTAATTAATTTTTGATAATAAAAAAAATTTGAATATTCAAAAAAATTTCTTGATAAAAATACAGTCAAAGAATTAAATTTCGTAGTAGATCATAAATACTGTAAACGAAAGCTTAAAATTGCATTAAGAAAATACTTAAGACCACTTAAGTTTCTGAAAATACTACGGTATTAGTATACAAGGATATTTTGCGGTTTTATGGACATGATGACGAAAAAGAAACGGAAGAGGTTTAGAAAATTTGAGAGAAACAAGGAAACTATGTATATATTTATACATATCTATAATCTAAAACCGTCGGAAAGGACAACGACAAATATTTGCCTCGTTATTATTTTACTGGCGGTACTTTGTTGCACAGACAGGATTACGAATTTACGATGCCCCAAAAGGAAAATACGTAAGCGCAAGAGTAGGATATAAACAAACTTTTGTGTTTAGTGTTAAACATATCTTAGAATCTCTCTTCACTTCTTATTCATATTTTTAAAAGCATTAAAATATACAGCAGTCATAAACTTTTTTTTTTTAATTTTTTTCTGGCCACGCTTATTTTTATGTTTTATTTAGTCTAGACCGTAGACTCTATAAAAATCTATGGAAAAAAATTTTCTATAAAATTAATTATTTTCACTTATGTAATTTCAATAGGATTAAATATTTTGTACAATATATAAGATCTTGTAGCATCTTTTAAGTATTATATAAATATATATGATATGCTGATAATAAAAAATAAAAAATAATTATTTTAAAAAATTAATAAAAGTTCACTAAGTTTTGTATAGATGGCATCAGCTCGCAGAAATACCAATGTCGTGTTTACTATACACTCAAAGTATCCAATATATATATAAAGTCACGCAGTAAATCTATGTACATATTTGAATTGGTAACACAACTACGTCACACGTATTTTACCTCTTGCACAAGTACTGTAATTTTTTGTTGTTAAAAAAATTCTATTTCTTTAATTAATTTTTCATATATATTTATTTTATAAAATATATATAGAAATTCCTGAAGCAATGATGAGACACTAATTTCTAGACAAATTTTTTTTTAATGCGTAATTACAATTTGCAAAAAAATCCGGGTATATAATTAGAAAAAGTTGAACTTGAGGTAGGATGGGCCAGATTTAATAAAAAAAAAAATTTCCTGAAAATTTTCAACGGGCCGCACTGTTGAATTTGATCAACTTGCCCCATCTTTGTAACAGTATTTTTAGACAAACAAAAAGTGGGGTCTTATTATGCCCCGAATTTCCCTGTATCTTAAAAATAAAAAAAAATTTTATTTAAATTTTCAAGCTCTCTTTCAGTTTTTGAAATTTTCAGTTTGAAAAAAAATTGTGGAAAATATCCTAGAAAACTGTAAGCTGACTAAAGCATGAGAGAAAATCATAAGAAGTCTTCTCAAAGTAAAGAAATAAAAAATATAAGAACCACTGCACAGTCGATCAAAACACTAGTTGAGAAAAGTTTAACAAAGGTATAATAAGCAATAACAAAATAAACTAGTAAATCAAAGCCATAAAAAAAAAATTTTAAAATAGCTTTGCTGCATTAATTGCTAAATGAAGAAATTTTATTACTATGATTGAATATAGTCCAGTACACAGTATAGTAGTACGCACATAAGAGACCTGAGAAGTAATTTCTGATCGACTTTACATCGTCTTTCATATGTGTGTTATACATATATATATTTTATAGATTGTATATAGAACAATCAACTACCTCGACGTTTCCTTATGGAACTCATAAAATATCGCGACAATCCGTTATATTGTTTGCCCTCTAAGTTCACCAGTGCCTCTCATTATTTTTATTTATTTTATAATATAAAAAAAAAATATATAACACAATTTTGATTTTTATTTATCCGCCAATAAATTAATAACTAATTTGAATATTGTATTTTTATAAAAATGTAATATATATTTATGACTGTAAAATATATTTTGACGGGTGCGTTTAACTCATATAATACATATTAAAAACAGTCATACAAGAAAAGATAAATAAATACATATGGAGTACTCACAACTATTAGTTGAGGGGCGTATAGGGGCGGTTTTCAATACCCATGAGATTTTTAAAAAAATACGTGTATTTCATAAACAGATAATTTGAATAATCTTCGACGAACATCTTTAGTGACATGACACTTGAAAACATATCTCATGGGGCTTGTTAAGATTAATTGATTGTTAAACGCCCAGCAATTGGTTATGTCTAGGCCAGCGCAACATACAACATATGTGTTTTTTGTTACCAAGTCATTTCTACAAGATTATTTATGGGTGAAAATTATCATGATGATAATGCCCAGATAATTTGAAAAATTTTTAAAAACTATATTTTAAAAAATTTAATAATTATTAGACTGGGTGAAATTAAATTTTTAATTTTTTTAGGTGGGGTAAGTTGATCTTTCAAAAATTTTGGCGGGAAAAAAAATTTAAGTTTTTTTTTCTTGGATCAAATTTTTTTTTAAATTCGTATATTTTTTTAATATGGGGTAATATGACCATCTCCATATTTTTAGTTTTCAAAAATAAAAATTTTGAATTTTTGATATGACTATTTTACTCCACTCTTATATATGGTAATTTTATTAAAAAAAAAAAAATTTATAATGAATTAATTAAAAAAAAATAATTACCAAGTAATTGACGTTAAAACTCTTGTACTTTTTTTTACTGATAAGAAAAAAATAAAATTTTTCCCAGGCAAATAAACGAGAGCGGAAGCAAAAAACAAGTTTGCGTGGGTTCGCGGGCACGCTCAAGTCTTTTTACGAAATATAAATACAAATATATATTATTGTAGACATATTTAACGTATATTACTTGTACATATATGAATATATATGTATACCCATGTGTTTGAATGATGAGTAAAGCTCATTAGCTGCCCTTATGCGGGTTTGTTATCATTTAAAATACAGACTGACTACTAATGCCCTCCCTCGAAGAGTATCGCGATTATTTAAAAACGACGCTAATTATTCAACTCGAGGACAAGCATTTAAAGTGCCTTCATCAAGTGGGTCGTACATTTATTATACAATAATTATTAAATAATTATATATAAACAAATTAAGTTGTTCGTTTCATTAAGGATAAAAGTCTACTGCGCAATATTTAATAACTTAATCAATAGATCACTGATAGATCATTACATATAATATTCAAAATAATGTGATTTAAATAGTCGTTAAAAAGGTAAATGACACGATAAAAAGTACAGTGAGAGTGTCAGGTCAGAGTGAGAGTAAAGAAATGCAACAATGCCGTTTATCTTCACGTCCTTGGCTAATCTTTAGTCGCTAAAAGATTACAATATCACTAACAAGTTACCGTACACCGAAGATTATACTAATAATCATAATTATATATACATATATACATATATATAAAAAGTTGTAAATACCTTCATTTTTCCGTGAAAAAAATTTACTCAGATTTTTTTTTAAATCAAAGTAAAAGTTGTAATTAATGACACGATAGAAAGATTTAAAATTTGAATTTATTCAATAGCAATTGAAGATACGCAATTCTAGGCGCAAGTCTAGTATTCCAGAGTAAGTGAGATCGAATCTTAGCGTCGGTGAAAGATATATTTTATAACAAAAACATTTTTTCAGGTAAAATGTATATATTGGAAAATATTTTAGGTATGCATAAATATATATAGAAAAAAAGGATTTTTTGGCGCAATAAATTTTTTCAATGAATTGAAAAAAAAAAGATTTTGAGTCGAGACAAAATTTCTTCTGCCAAGAAATTTTTACTTGCCCTTAGAAATTTTTTTGATTATGAATTAGAAACTAAAATTTTCTTGGGGCGAGTAAAAATTTTTTACGTCAAGAAATCCTGTTTTTCTGAGAATATATGTATATGAATATATATGAATGTATATGAATGTGTCATCGATATATTTTATGTTACGCATTTTTTTTCCTCTGCACTTCGACATGTGACCGAATGAAACTTAAAGTAAAACATCATATATATAAATATATATATATATATATATATATATATATATATATATATATATATATATGTTCATAGGTTCGCTATCGCCCGACAACCAACTAGCGATACCTTATCTGAACTAGTTGCATAGACAGTGACTCTCATTTTTTTTATTTAAAAAATATATACATATATATATGTATATATATCATCTATTTAGTATAACAAATCACTAAAAAATATTTTCAATTCCTCATCACTCAAACTAACATTTATTAACTCAACTTTCTTTCAATAAATAATGAATGAACCTCAAAATTAGAAATTTTTTATTTGAACTATTAAATAAAAAAAAAATCACAAATTATTGAAGCCAAATAAAACGTTAATTAATATTGAAATTCGATAACAAAAAAGACATTAAAAAAATATAGTTTATATAGAATATAATATAATATATATGTTTATAATAAACTCGGCCACGACTCACATATCGAATGATAAACGAAACCATCAAACTCTTCAGCTGCACATTAATACACATGTATACATATATACATATATATGTTTATAGAATAATTTATGTACATTAAAGTATTTAGTACTTAACTATAAAAGATCGTATCAAATATCTCAGAAGCTTTTGAATGATGATCGTAATTGATAAGACGACTCATTCATTCAAATTATTTAATTCATTATTTATTATTCAACTCTATATATATATAAGATTTTAAATTACCTGTTGGTTGATATTTATAAAGATGTCTATATTATTAATAATATTAATATTAATATATTTAAGATCACCTGAAGTAGCAGCAATAAACGGAGTTAAAAGACATACTGGCACGATTGCAGTGTCTTAACCATAATATGCGGAAGGCTGTATAATAGTACGACGATATCAGGCCCGAGATAACTCATATCGCAAAAGTCATAATGCTTTAGTAGGCAAACTGAACTGTAATTCTCCTCGTATATTATATATTACACTGCTAAAGATACAAGACCATGTGGCATGTGCGTTTATTACCGTAGTGTACTCCCAGATATCGGTAATCAACGCAACCACATTCTGCACAAAACGTATGTTTATTATTATTATTTATTAATTAATTATTAGTTTTTATATGCAAAATCAGTTGTGCGGCTTCATACTTTGAATTATTACTGTTTTTTTTTACATTGCGTTGATTATTACAAAGAAGTGTTTTATTCTTTCTTTAATTATATTGTTATTAATTATAGAAGTACTTGCTGACACGTAAAAGTCTTTGGTATTAAAATCAAAGAGAAATTTAAATAAAATTTTGTGATTAATTTGGGGAAGTGGTAAAAGTATATAAATTATTTTTTAAGTTATTAAGACTAACGTTTGTCAAATGACTATGAGACAGTCAACTTTCAAAATTATAAAAATTTTAATTGTTTTTTTTGTTACTATTTTTTTTCGTGATCAATATTTTAATTTAATAATAACAATGATGTTAATTATACACTGTAATAAATCGGGAGTGAATTTGGAGTGATTACGGACTTTATTTCAATTTGAATTTGACGTTCCGGAGTCAGAAAAAAAATCCTGCATAAGAAGTAAATAGGGAGTTTGTTTTTTCAGAGGAATAATGTCAGAGTGATCTGGATTTTATTTAAATCCGCATTCACTCCGAATTAAATCTGCTTTTACTCAAATTTTTTAGTGTCATAATAATAATAACAATTCTAAAAAAATAAAAATTATAATAGGCACTCAGTTAATAACATCGCCGGCAAATTAAGTCGTTCGAGCACGTGAGTAATGTTTTACTGGCGCTTTGAAAAATTTAAGTATTCTAACGCACTTTAGTAAAATAGACTTATTAGCTTTGAATTATACAATGTAAAACTATAGAACGTCGCACTCTAAAGTTACTGATATTAAGAACTATATCTGTACTTTAAATGTCTCGAGTCGTTTTTTATTTTTTTTCTGCGCTTTAAATTTTAGATCAAGTGAATCAAATGTAGATTAAAGTGACTTTTTACACAAAAAAAAAGTTCTAGAAAAAGTATGCGGCTGCAAACTAGAAGCATATAAAAAACAGAGATTACTACTCGTAGTATCCTAAAATTACCGTTATTTAAGTAAAATTTCAAACTATTACTGTAAATGATATTTTTAATTTTTGAAAAAATTTTATTCTGTTAAGTCTACCGTAGGATCTCGAAGTTCTACTTCTCCTAAATTGACTGCAATTTTGAAACCCTGTATTAAAGTTAGCACTAAATTTCGACCTGAACCAACTTAACAATAAAAGACAAATATTTTTGAAATTAATTTTTTTGGATCTATTTTAGAACTGAATCCTTTATTTCTCAAATCTTTCAAACAAATGACATAAAAAATGACCAAATTTGACTCATTTATTTAAAAAATCTTCGAATCTACCTCGAAACCAAATTTTCCAAAAAAAACTATATATATTTAGTCAGAATCCTGCTCATGCATAAAAAAGTTTTCAGAAAACTAGATCAACAAATTTACTGTAAAATTTTCTGAAGTAAAAAATAATCAACTGCTTGAGCGAAATAAAATAATAAAAAAATTTTTTATGTAAATTAAAATAGAAAAATTGAAATTGACGGGTCGATGACGTATAAATAAGCCGATATCAATATTATTATTTATGTGACATGTCGTAAAGTATGGAAATGACAAAATAAAAAAAAAGGAAAGTGTAAATATAAAGATAAAAGGGAAATAGTATAGAATATAAATTATATATACGTGGGTTATTCCTGAAACTATGTAACGATTAATGTACTAGCCTGGACTATTATCATTTAAATTATGTAACACATTGCACTCGCATTTTGACTTATAAGGCAACTCGTACTTGAACTAAATACATTTCATAAAAAATACTAAATATTAATGTTTGTTAAAACTTTTTTGTTTTGTTTACTTAACTTTTTATTTTTCTTATCATAAAATTATTATTTTCTTGCACATAAACATATATTAATATATGTATACTAATATCACTCATGAATTTTTTTTCCTTCCTTTCCTTAATTTTTCAAATTCTACTGATATATTTACGTTTTTTTTTTATTATTATTATATTTTATCAGTAGTGACGGTCACAATTTACGTATTGACTACTTAGGAGCCCAAGTAACTGCACATGTGTAATTAAAAAGTTAAATTATTATATGTATACACAGTAAGTACTGTACTATACATATATATTCATATATATCAATTCACAGTGTCAATAAACATGCGACAGTAAGGAAAATTATTAAAACTAATTACTGAAAAAAAAATAAACTGTTTACTGATAAGACAAAAAACAAATAATGAGAAAAGTTGTAGTGAAAATTTAATTTTTTGTGCAAAAAAATTTGACGAAAAAGTCGGAAAATTTTTCTCTGAAGTTTAAAAAAAATTTTTCATTGGACAGTAATTTTTTTTAAATTTTGAGTGAAAAATTATAGATTTTTTGTCTACTTTATAAATATAAATATATATAGATATAGATGTATTGAGTTTAGGTGAAGGCGGAGCGAAACTGTGGATATGCCTTCTAATTCTTGACAGCGAATTGCTTCGCTTCCCACCAGCCGCCATTTTTCGAGTCATCTTTTTAGTCTTTTAATCTTATTTTATACTACACATATATACATATTGTCAATGCTCATAAATATATATGTATATAAAGTAAGCGGAATCCGGAGAAAAATAAGATACTATAAAATCTGGGAGTTTTTGAGGCAAAGGAGAGACAGAATAAAAATTTTTTTTTGGTTCAAATCTTAGAGGGTGGGGTAAGTTGGTCATCTCGAAATTGGGAAGTCAATTTGTTTCGTGTTTATGATTTTTCTAACTTAGAGAAAAAATTACTAAAAGGAAACCGGGATAAATGAGCCATTAAAAAACCATTAAAAAAATTTTTTTATCTACTCAAAATTTTGGAGTGACATCAGATCAACTTACCCCTCTCTCCTCTAAGCCAAAAAAAAATTTCTCCTAAATGACGTGTCAGTTACCTTTAGATCTATGAACCTGGGGTAAATGAGCCACTCAAAAAAATTGTTCTTTTGCTCCAATTTTGGAGTGACAAGATCAACTTACCCCTCCCTTCTCTAAATCATCAATAAAAATTTTTCCTCCCAAATGACGTCTTAGTTTTCCCAGATCTAAAAAAAATCAACTCCGGAATAAAAATTTTTTGTACTGATAATTTTATTTCTTAAAAATTTTTAAACCCAACACATTTCTCCCGGTTATTTTTATACGAGGATGTGGTTTTCAAATTAAAAAAAAACTTAATAATAATAATAATAATATCAATTTTATCTACAAAAATAAAAAAAAATTTTCCGTAAAAAAAAAAAAAACTTCATGTCTGAGATGATTTAATGAATTGTTTATATGAACCCTGACTTTTGTTACTAATGACCTCGATCATCAGACCAATGTCCGCTGACTTGTAAACTGATAATCCCAGAATAATAATAAACATTTCTTAGACATTTAAAGAAAAAAAAATAATAAAAACATTTTCCATTCGTTATCTTCCCTTAAATTTTAATAATTTAAATTTCCTCAGATAAAGTTAATCTATCAATTATCCATTTAAGTATTTCCTATATCCAACTAATCCAATATAAATTCAAAATAAAATAAAGCCTCGTATTATTAAAATCATAAGTAATTATTATTAAAATGATTCAATAGTCTAAATAATTATTAACAATAAAAAACATAAAAAATATTTATACTTAAAAAATGAGTCAAGTGAATGTTAAAAAATAAAATAGAACACATACTAAGGATGAAGAATATACATATATATGACGTGTCGTTATAACGTTATAAGCTATTCATAATAACTATATGGAGTAACGTCAGTAGCAAATAGCAATATAATGGCGACCCTGACTAGCAAATGACGACTTTTAAAAAAATATATATATTGGCTATTATTTTATATTAATGCCAATTAACTTTAGACTAATTACTAATCAGTAAAATAAAATAAAAAATTTTTTTATACGTCAAAAAAATTTTAATTAATACACTATAAAAGGAGCGGTGTTAAAATGAAATAAAACTGGTGTAAGCGGTGTTAAAATACCGATGTTAAATCGGTGTAAAAAAAAATTCCACGTATAAAAATTTAAAAAAAAAATGTATGACATAAAAAAATATAAGAATTAAATGAATATTATCTGGAAGAAATTTCAATTTTGCTGTGGATTTATTTAAATAACTATTTATGTTATATGTAATTTATTTAAAAATTACACAATTTTACGCCCACCATTTTTATTACCAATAATTTAATTAATTAATAAAAATACTGTGTAACACAAAGTAAAATATTTTCACCACCGAAAAATATTTTAACACCGTGAAATTTTTTTAACACCAGTAAAGAATATTTACATCTTCGGCAGTGTTATTTTTAATTCTAACACCTACACCACTTGGGCTTACCCCATTTTTTTTACAGTGTAGAAAAATTTAAAAAAAAGTAATCTTGAAATCATTAAATAAATTAACGATCATAAAAGAAATCTATAATAAAGTAACAAGTCTTTATCGCTCATATACAGGGGCGGCGTTATCACTATTGATATCCATATATACATCTACGACAAACGGCCCCTGGTCTCCAGTAAGTCGCGGACCACCGGGCCAGTGTGAGTTAATTAATTAATAACATATATCAATTTAATCTTCCCCCTTAACTGAACCGCCAAAAAAAAACGGGGATAAACAATAAAATATAAACAACTCACCAAATTCTTTTACTCGATACTTGGTGACATCTGGCGTGAGATTGTCTTTGCATCTTCGTCTCTTCATTTTCATTAAACACTTTTATAAATTTATATATATGTATATGTAAATATTTTTATAATTACATATAAATGTATTGACACAACAAGTATTTATTTATGTAAGCGATTGTTAAATATTTAAGGTAAAAAATGGTCGATTTAAATGAAAATAAATGAACCAACTGTGTAAATAATTTAAAGTTGACTATGAGGTGCGTGGAGAAGAAATAAAAGTCCGCGGGCATATGAACCGACTCTATGATCGGTCATAAGCTTTACTTGTGTATATCGTCTACATAGAAAAAAAAAAATTTATATATATACATATGTATAACTATACTAATATACACTGAATTTCATTACACTGCATATGCATATGCACTACTCTCTGCACTTCTCTGTACTACACTAGTGCCGTGCAGAAACCGCTAAAGACTTACTTTACTTATGTTAAGAATAATATGCCTGTGAGTAAGTGAGTAAGTAAGTGAGTGAGTGAATGAGTAAGTGTATAAGTATAATAATAATATGTCGTGAGTAAGTGAGTGAGTAAATGCTGCAAGAAAAAGAAACAACCAATTGCAAGAGTTTGAGGGCATGAAAATTGCTAATATATATATATGAGAATTAGGAGGGGAATGTGTATATATATATATATATAATATATATAATAAACTATTGATGAACTAGTAGTGGGGTGGAGTTCAGTAGAAATTTAATTATTTTTATTTTTCTTTTAAATATTTTATTGGGGTGGGGCAAAGTCGGTTGAGAAAAAATTTTGGTAATTTGAGGGAATTTTAATTTTGAATATTTGAGAAAAAATTTTAAACCGATTTTGTATAAAGTTTTGGTCTAATAGTGGGGGTAGTTCAATAACATATTAAGAGGTGGGGGAAGAAATGGATTTTGAACAAAAATTGTTAATGTAAATTGTTTTACTATTTCTTCTTGTACAAAATAATTATTTTTTTATTTAATTTATTTGGGAAAATATTAATTCAGATTTCATATAATCAAAGTAGATCGATTTTTTTGAAATTTCTACACACATCTAGACAATAATTAAAACATTGGATTTTAGACTCGAATTTAGATTTCAGTAAATCTAAATTTTTTTTTCCAGCAATTAATTTTAGAAAAATTCATGTGAGGCAAAATGGTCATTCTAAAAAAAATAAACAAATTTTTTTTCAAAATTTAAATTTTCTACGCAATACAATAATTGAACTGTTAATTTATTTTTAAAAAAATTTTCCAAAAGTTGATTTTAATTTTAATTATTTTGAGTGACCCAACTTACCCTACTTTTTCAAATTTTTAAAAAAATTTTCAATTTTATTATAAAAAGTCTATTCGTTCCTACTGTAAAAAAATTTTTCTAAAAAATTGAATGATTTTGAAAAAAATAAATTTTTATTTTAAGTATGAGTCATATCTACAGCGAATGTGTAAGCAATGAAGGGCCTTTATGGTAATTTAAAAATGATCTTTTGTCTTACAATAAAAATAAATGATTTATGAATAAGTTTGTTTACAAATGAAGGAAAGCGTGAGTTTGTTTATTCAAATATATATTATTGAGCAAAATGAATCACGTAGAGCCCAATTGTTCAAAGCGATGTGTTCGAGATCTTGTTACAAAACATCTTAATGATCAAGGACAATCAATATTTTATTTATTTTATTTCATTCATGGTATTTTTCTTTGGCTTTGTTTCGCGGGGGCGTAATTTTATTTATTTTTTTTTTAAACTCTTTTATTTCATTCATATTCAATTGAGTTACGGTATTACAGACGAGAAATTTATTTACCAAGTGTATGGAGTGTATAATACGAGGCTATGGTTTATGGTGGAAAAAAAAAATAATATGTAATGTTTACTATTGTACGGTGTGTATTGAAGTATAATGTACGGTCCGGTATGTAATATGTTTCTAGGTACATAAGGCTACGGAGTTGCGCGAAAAGTCACGCTGTTGTATTGTATGAGCGTTAAAATCACCTGAAACTACCGTCTTGCTATGTGTTATTTAGCACGTAGATGTATGGTTTTATGCATATTATTATTTCTTATACATTATTTTTCTTTTACAGTATACATTCAAATATATTTTTTAAATATTTCTATATTTTTTTTTAATTTTCATCACATAGTATTTTTTCTTTTTTAAGTAATTCGATAACTTGACATGTTTTAATATTTAAACTTCCAAGTATTATAAATAAGGGATCAAAGTCATTTTTGAGTGAGTCACGGTCTGAAAAATTGAAAATAAAATTTTTCTCAATAATTGCAATTACTCTCTAAAAATGAATGAGTCAAATTCACGTCGAATTAGTGAATATTCACTGGGAACAAGCTATAAGTATACCACTGGTTGAATTAGTAATGCACTTATAGCTGCAGAAATAGTGACTAGCCACTGATTCGCGGTAAATTTCAGAAATTCATTTTTAGAGAGTGATGATTTTTTTTTGCTGTCAAAAATTTTATTTTTTTATAACTAATAATTAGAGTCAAATTATTGGATTTATTGCAATGGATATTATTCAGACATCGACATGTTGGATAGTAATTAAGTATATAAGTTACATTTACAATCAAGCTATGTTTCATATTATTTTTAAAAGAGCCATCATTTTTTTTTTAAATCCCGACAAGTGATCCCGACGAATTGATCCCACCGACATCTGATCCCATCGACATTCGGTTCAAAATGATAAAGATGAAGGTTTTAAGGATGATTTGATGATAATGAAAGTTATGAAAATCTTGATGAAACTGATAAATTGTCAGTTGGACCAGATCAGTTGTCAGACTTTGTGGGATCAATTGTCGTGCCATCACTTGCCGGGGATCAGTTGTCATAGAACCGAATACAGATTTGAATCTGAAATCACTCCGAAATCACTCTGCTGGAAATAAAAACTCACTATTTACTTCGTATGTGAAGTGATTTTTTTACTCCGAAACTCCGAGTGACGGAGTGAATTTAATATTGAAAAAAATCTGTAATTACTCCGAATTTATTAGTGTATTAATTGGGAGTAATTGGAAGAATTTTTATCAATTGATAAATCAATAAATATAAAAAAAAAAGTTTATCAATGTATAGACCCAGTGAAATAGTATTTTCTAATAAAATATTTTTTTTTTATGAATTATTACATAAAAAAAAATGCAATAAAATATGAATTAATTCTTGAATTAATAATAATTTTATCAATAATAAATCGATCTTTACTCCAAATATTCCGATCACACGATATCTCAATGTTATATATATATATATATATATATATATATATATATATATATATATATATATATATATATATATATATATATATATATATATATGTCTATACAAATATTTTTATATTTCACAATATCTTTATCACAAAATATTATTTCACAATAAGTATTTCAGTTACGAAATAAATAATTTATTTTCAACAAATATTTTTATCCAGTTATTAACTCAAATTTTTTTTATTTATCACCCCCTTCAACTAAATTTAATTACCGAGTAAATAATTAATCATCAATAAAAAAAACGTAAGTATATTTTACATATAAATTTATATATTTGTTATAATTACTATATATGTAATTTGTTAATAATCTCTATGAAAGATCAAAAACCTGGAAAGTTTTTTTTTAAAAGTGAAAATTTTTAAAGTCGCAGTAAAGTGAAAAAAATTTCAGTAATTTTTGCCAGTGAATTTTTTTTTACTTTAGTATTTAAAGAGTCCGCGTTAAAAACCCGGACGAAAAAAACGCCAGGGTGCCCTAGACTTCAAAAACAAGGACTTGTCCAAAAAACCCCTGGCGGCTAAAGCGGCACAAAAAAACATTTAACTTTTTGTAGAATGTCACTTAAAAATTGGTTGCGTGGCAACAAATTGTCGCCTTAGATTCAACAAAACGTCAACGATTTTTTTTTATGCCGCTTCGGGGATGGGATCAACTGTAACTGTTTTTTTTTAATCAAGAACTGTAAGACAATCAGAGCTGATCCACCCGATGAATAAAAAAATATTCAACAAATTAATGACAGTAGGGCAATTAAAAATAAATAAGAACTCCAGTATAATTTTTTTTTTTTTTTTAACATTAAACCATATAATTTTAATAAATGCATTTATGTATTATTTACGATGTGTATATAATAAAAAATACAGTAAGACTAATGATTTTAAAACAATTAAAAAAAAATGAGGTCCAAAATGTAATAGTTGCTATGAATAAAAAAAAAATACACAACCAAGTGGTAACAAAATGTATTACAATAATTTGCTACTAATATTGCGTTAAATAGTAATGCAAGAAACCGGATATTGTAGTAATATTATACATTGTTTAAATTAATATGTAACTATTCACAATTAGCTGAAAAAAAATTCCATTTGTTCTATTAGTAATGTATTGTTTATTTTATTTTATTTTATTATTTAGTTCAACAGACCAAACTAAATTCTGTGTCATGAGCCTCGACAAAAACTGATATTGCATCATCAATGCATATATTTTTTTGTTTTCATATTAGTGTTAATATTAATAATAATTTTTTTTTTCTATTATTATTATTATTATTACATTGAGACAAAACAAGTAGAATTATTTGTTTTAATTTTTTCTTTAATTATTTTAACCGATAATTAAACCACACCCTAATTGGAAGTGCCCTTTGGCGTGATTTAAAAGACCGCTCAGTGCAAATGAGAATGGCAATGGCTGTAATTTTTTCTCAAGTACTGCACCAACTGACCAATTTGAATCAACGCTCCCTAAAAAAATATTAATATATTAATTTTAAATATTATTACAATCAATTACTTTAATTTTTTAGCGGAATAATAAATAAGTCTGAGGGGTGCGATTTGTATTCGAACCGAATATCAAACTTAACAACTTTAAAATTTTGTACCATGTTTAAATTTTTAAATTACATGAGCCGAATCGAAGAAATTCTGATCAGCTTTCAATTATTCGACTTTTATTTAATGGAGAGCTACTTTTTTAAAGCAACAAAAAATAATTATTGCGTAGATTCGTGTCTGAGTTCTCTTTTCTTTACCCTCTGAGAAAAATTTTAATTATTGAAAAAAATATTACATTTTTAAGTCGTTAAAAAAAAAATTTTTTAATTATTCGTAAGTTTTAAATAATTTGATAATTTATGAATAATACGGAAAGCTTCGAATCATTCGGAAACTTATGAAAAAATCGAAAACTAACGAAAATTTCGTCAATTTACGAATAATTAGAAAACTTAAAAATAAATCATAGTTTCGAACTATGGAAAATTTATGAACAATTCAATTTGATTTGAATAGTTTGATTTGACTTGATATAAATAATTCATAAGTTAAAACGATTCGCACTCTCTTAATAAATATATCTATAAATTACTATATTATTATTAAGGATAATTAAAAATAAATAATAAAATATTACCTCTAAAAACTATATCTGCCTTTGGTAAGTCAACTTGATACGCAATAGTTGCTGTTGATTCTTGTATTCTTCCATTAACTTCTAATTCAACGCCGAGTTGTAATGTTGGACTTGCACGCTGATGGAAACATAGATGACAACTTGCTAAGCCTGTAGATTTAAATATTAATTAATAAACTAATAATTATAATAATTGATTATTTGAAATTATTGAAAACTTACCAAGACTTGCACTAATTGTTGAATCACCGGCGGTATAACGACCTACAAGAGAACCGACAGCAATGGAACCACCAGGAATACCATAACCACGTTGATAAGCAAGTTCACCACCCAGTGCTAATTTTGGTGTTAAATTTTGTAAATAGTGAGCAACCATGACTCCTAAAAATATAAAAATTAGCAATTAGTTATTGTTAATTAATTATCTGTATATAATTATTAGAAGAATTAAAATAAAAAATTGTTTTTCTATGGTATATCTTTATAATAAAGCCAATTGAGTTGATTAAATTTGTATCAGTAGTTGTCTTGACTTTAATTTCAGACTTTTGAATTTAATTTAATAAAATAAAATAAAGTAGAGACACTTGGGCAGACCTATAGCGACTTTAGTTATTTAATTATTATTATTCAAGTAAATAAATGGAGTATAGTTTTACCGGAGCCGTTGATAATATCGGGATTAGCAACAGTAAGTGATGCTGTGAATGCATCGCCACGATAATCCGATGTCATTTGTACAGCAGTGAATTTACTTCTTTGTACTTGTGTTGCGACTTTTGTTTTGATACGCGGATGAAATTGATGTAATATATTGGCATTTAAATTTCCACTTGATTCAATGTCACCTAGTAGTACCGGATATGCCTCCGTTGGTGATGTTTGTTTTGTACCTACATATGTTGCTCCAAATCTAGAACAATTATTTTCATTAGTAATTCAAATTTATTTTAATAAAATTTTGCAAGCAATATTTAAAGATATTAATAATAACCATACAGTCGACTACTCGTCATAAGCCTCTGCCCCTCAATCGGGAGTTACTGAGCCCAAACAGTTTCCCCACTTAATCACTCTAAAGAGTTTCGTACTGGAGAACCTGTTATAAGCCTCTGTCAAAATTGTTTAAATTATAAACTAACAATAGGAACAAAATATCAAAATTAATGATGAAAATTTACTATCTATGTTTCGCGGATAATAATTTAATCATTATTAAGTAAAATATAATTTATTATTCATAATTGTAATCATTAATTACATCCAAAGCTTCTGTTACAATTTAAAAGTTTTATTGAGCATTAAGTTGATCAATAAAATTATTATTTTAATTATTACTTTCATCAATACCGTTATCATTATAATTTTTTGCATTTAAATTATTATTTGTGTAAAAAGATAAGTATTTATTTTAGCGCTATAAGCACCAGGAAAATCGGGATAGTCGCGTATGTAACAAAATGTAAATATGACGTTTAAAATTATATAAAGTAAAACAGGCTTATAACGAGTAGTCGAGAACAAAACTAAACGCACGGTAGTGGGAAGACTGAAATTACAAGAAAAATTTCCCCTACGTCCCTTAGACCAGGCTTATGACGGGTGGTCGACTATATATTAAGACACTGAGATATTTTTGTCTAAAATGAAATAAGGGAGAGCTCTAAAAAAATTTAACTGTATTTAAAATTTTTTGATATTTTTTTAATTAATTTAAAAATTCCCAGACTTTTCCCAATTATCCGCATGAATAGCGACCAGAATAATTGGCTTCCTTACACTTGCTCTGAATTTACATAAGTGAATTTACTTATATTTTATCACACACTAGCAGTAATTACTCCAATGGGAGAGATAAACTATCAAGTATTTAAAATTATCAGTCGTATAATAAATAAATAAAATTACTTGTATCCAGATTTAACCACAGAACTCATGGATAATGTATGTGATATTTGAAAATGATTACTAAGCGCTTTGTTGACCATAAATTTAGCACCTTCGAAATTTGTTGGAAACACATCTACAATTAAAAATATATATATATTAATTAATATCAATAAAGATTGAAATAACAAACTCTAATTATTTATTAAAAAATGAAATTTCATAAATAGAATTCTAAGTTATGATTAATTGTAAAAAAAAATTAAAAAATGATCACATGGAATTGTAATTTATGAAGGAAAAAATTTAATACCTTTGCAGAGTTTATGAAGTTCTTCAACAGTACCGGGATTTTCAATTTTCTGAGCTACTTCAGTTGAAGCAGGACCTAGTTGATGATCTTTTGGTATTTCTGGCGGTGCGAGTACCGACATAGGCGGTGGTGGAGGTGGTGCTGAAGCTGCCACAACGTTACCCATTATAAATATTTAGATTTATTTTAATTTAAATTTAAATAATAAATATAGTTTCTTTATCAACAAAGTTTTTATTACTAATATAAATCGTTATATTTATTAGTTTATTGTTTATTAAAAATAATTATATTATTATTTAAATACACTGGAATTATTGACCAGTAAATGCGGGTTATAAAAGGCAGCGTGTCTTGCCGTGTGTCGCCATTTGTAAAAAAAAATACTATTGCGATAATCGATATATATCGAACACGCGTTTCCTGTAGATCACTTCATACTGCTGGATATTTTCATGTTATTGTTTTTAAATTCAAATATTGTTATTTATTTATTTAAAAAAGTTATTAGTAATATTATTAATTGTAAATTTTAACTTTTTGTTTGAATTTTTAATTTACTACTAAATAATCTTTTTTTACTTTATTTGTTGGGTTATCTTTTGTTGATAATAAAGTGTTGGACCCCACGCCCTGGCGCACTGGGCTACAATTAAGTTGGCGGGGAAGTTTAAAATTTTATTTTTTAAAAAATGGGAGAAAAATCAAAAATTAATAACTTGGAAGTTATCGGTATCAGCAATTCGCAACACTTTACACTGGCACTGAACACTCAACACTTAACTACACCATAGACACTTTGCACTATTTAAATTAACAAAAGATCAATTTCACAATCACTGCACAAATTTACACGACTTAATTGCAATACACTGCAAACATTTGAACGCTGAATACAGCAACGCGCAGTGGCGCGAAATTTCAAAATTGAAATTTCTCTGAGAATCCTAGACAAATCCAAGACATTATTTCATAAAAATTTATATATATCAATAATTATATTAATTAGACAAAAAAATATTCTCGAAAATTTTTATTTTCATCATTGGTTTATTAATTATTCTGGTTACTTACGCGGTAAATTTAAATATTTGAAAAATAAATTATTAGAAATTGGAAAAAAATTAAAAATCGTACGACAAAATAAAATGGTGGCAAAATATGTTAGAAAAAAATTTAAAATATTAAAAAAAACACTTGAGTGTTTGAACAAACCTTGGTGGGGAAATAATATGCAGAAGGGTATCCTATTACACTTGGAGATTTGATTTAAATTGCTCCAAGTGTATTGCAGCTAAACAAACGTCACTTAACTGCTATTTCCCACCAGACGATGCCAGATGATTTTGATCAGGAACTTGGAAGGTATCAACATCGACCATCAGCCATCAGCCATCAGCAACACTTTATATTATCATTTTACACTTTACACTTTACACTAGCACTGATCACTTAACACTTAACTGCACGACAGATACTTTGCACAATTAAAATTTAACGAACACTGCACAATTTAATTAACAATAACTACGAGCAAAATATTTTATGGATAATAAAAGGACGCCATTGCAATACTGTGTTTTAATTCAAACGTAACAAAGAAAGATCTGGACTGACTAGTACTGCCGTTGTCGATGATACTGACTGCCGCTATTGGACCGTCAGTTGCTACATAGCAATCGATTTTGCAATTCATTCTCCCACCCTCACTTTGACACGCAGTAGCGCCATCTTGGCGCGAAATTTAAAAATTGAAGTTTAATAATCTTATTAAAACTTATTTATATCAATAATTATATTAATTAGACTAAAAAGCAAACTAAAAATTTTTATTTTTATCAATAATTTATTAATTATTCTTATTAGTTGCGCGGTAAATTTAAATATTTGACAAATAAATTATTAGAAATTGGAGAAAATTAAAAAACGTCAAAATGAAATGGCGGTAGATTATGATAGAAAAATATTTAAAAAATTTAAAAAAAACGCAAGTGTTTTGCACGAAAATCATGCTGATACTACACTGCACTTGCACGATGTGATGCTGAGCTGTCGCAGCGCGTTTCGTAATACCCTGAAACAAAGTCGTCGATAAGCTAGAAAATGAAAACTCGATAATAATAATAATATAAATATATAATGTTTTTGTAAAAAATTTGTAGGTTACATATTTGGTAGAATCTGAAAATAAGTACATACATACTTATATTAATTAATTATTTGTTGGAAAAAGTTAATCAGTAAAATGAGTGAAGTATTGGAAAATATAAATCCAAAGTTGTATGAAAAATTAGATGATCGTTTGATAACTATTGATGATGAAAATGAAGATGTTGTTGATGAGTTCGATTCAAGAGAAATTTTTGGTAGTAACATATATATATTTTTTTATTTGTAATTAGTTAATTCCAAATTATTGTTGAACTAAATTAAATCTATTTTATTTTTATTATAATTACAGATTTAATAAGAAATATTAATGACCCAGAACATCCTTTGACATTAGAAGAACTCCATGTTGTTGAGCAAAGTCTCATTAAAGTAATTATATACATTTATTTCTTTAATATTTATTAATCAATTAAAATCTTATCCTTACATTCTTCTAATTTTAATTAAACCACGTGATCTAGTACCTAATCGGGGAATGAATCCTCCATCACTTCATGTATAGAAATCTATATCTATATTTAATGAAATTAAGTAAATATTGATATGCAAATACATACGTGATCGGATACTGGGTATCTTACCTTAAATCTTTATATAATTTTCCATTAATTAAAAATGACTGAATTTAGCTGACGTCTAATAATTTAAAATTTTTTCCATATGATAAATTATGAAAAAAAAAATATTTTAAAAAATTGCACCTATAGTTTTTTAAATTTTCTACATGCCCATATTTTTTTTTCCTTTTGTAACTGATTCGTTGAAAAATAATCTGAAAATTTTTAATTATCTGTTAATTTCAGGATCATTAATTTCAAAGGGTTTCAAAATTAAACTATAAACATTAAATTCAAATAAAATTAGAAAAATAATTAATATAAATTATTGTATTCAATAAATAGGCTGATAAATTTGTTCTTTTTTTTCAAAGGTCGACAATAAAAAAAATACAGTAATGGTTAATTTTACACCAACGATACCACATTGTAGTATGGCTACAATTATTGGACTGTCAATACGCGTACAATTATTGCGCGCATTACCATCAAGATTCAAAGTTAACGTCGAAGTATCTCCGGGTACACACAATGCTGAGTCAGCTGTAAATAAACAATTAGCTGACAAAGAAAGAGTTGCCGCGGCTTTGGAAAATTCACATCTTATTCAAGTCATAAACCAATGCATCAACACTGAAAAATAATTTTCTTTAATTGTATAAGTAAAGTAGAAGTACTTTAATCATAAATTAAAAATGTAAATAATATAAAAACTTACAGAAGATAATTTATATTTTTATTAAATAAAACTATTACACATAAAAATTAAAAAATTTTTTTTTGTTTCTTTTTCTTTTTTATTATTTTTATAATACATAATTAATTAAAGTATAAATTCATCTTTTGTCAGCAGCTACTGCACGTTTTTTTGAATCTTCGACAGGATTGTATGCATATGTTTTGGGTAAAGGTCCTCTGCCGAATTTATTGAATTGAATTGTGTCCAAATGTTGACGATCAGCCATTTCACGTGCAGTTTTCATGTTACCCCAAGCTGTGAAATTTATTTATAAGTAATTATTATTAATTATTTCTTTCAACTGCTTCAAAAAATTATAATATCTTTTTCTTTAAATTAAATTAGAACTAATAATCACGGCAATAAATACAAATATTTTTACTGAAGTTACTGTTGAAAATAAAATCAACTCAAATTAATAATTTCTATTTAATTAAATATCATTTGATAGAAGAGTAATTAATGAATTAATTGCAATCGATATCATTTATGCGATAATAATTAAAAGAAAATATCTTACACTCTTTGAATCCTTCTTTGAATGCTTTCTTTGGTTGTAATTGGCTGGGCGGATGTTCTATTTGTTTGGGAATTTTACATAATTCTCTTATTTTAGGAATTTTCAATATAGAAACTTGGATCAATGAATATATGTTTGTTGATACCCAGTACCAAACGATTGCCTAGTATGTAAAATAATAAATAAATTTAATAAATTATGTAACCCGTCTAAAAATACGGTTGACAAGTATTTTATATTTTTTCATTAATTAAAATAAAGTATTAAATGTCCAAAAATGGAGCAGTGACCATAAATAGTACTTCTACTTCATTTCAGTAGTGTCAAGTCAATAAGAGATTTTTCCTTCGAATTTTTAAGTTTAAAAAATTTTCAAAAAAAGCTCATCGTTGTCACGCTTTGGAGTTTTTTTCAACAGTTTCTTTTTCACGGGAATTATTTAAAAATAAAAAGTAAAAATTAAAAAAAAATACTTACAGATGGGAAATTAATAGTGAATGGTAAAATTATAAGAGGAATAGCTTGTATAATATATTTCATCATTCCCATACTCTCCAATTTTGGACCATCGATACCCAGCTTAAGAGTAACTGCTAGTGTAGCACTTGTCATTATTGGCAATATGTAATAAGGATCAGTAACAGTGAGATCTGTGAACCACCAGAGTCCACCTTGACGCATACTATCCACTGGTAAATTTGTCATCCGTTTCAATCCGAAGAAAAATGAAATAAATATCGGTGCCTAATAAAAAATTAATTTTTTTTCTTAAATGATAATAATTATTGAAAATTCCCAATTAAAATGATAATAAATTATTACTTGGCACAATGGAACGATCATTGATTTCAAAGGATTGCACTGATTTTCTTTCATATAAAGCATCAGCTCCTGTGAATAACGTGCAGCTGTAAAATAGATTTATAAATAAGTATTAATTATAGCAATAAAATTTTAGTGCTAAGGAATTTTTAAAAATATAACTGACCTTGTAATTGATCACCAACGGCTCTAGCTTCTGTTAATTTATTTTGTATTTTTTGTAATCCAGGTAATGTATTATGTAAATTCGCTGCACTTCTTTGAGATATTACTACTAATGGAAATAGTAAAGTCCTGACACAAACCGTTCCTTGAAAAAAAAATAATAATAATAATAATTTATTACTGACGTACATAATTTTCATTGGCTGCAAAAATTTCCAGACAATCAAAAATGTATAATTGAGACTTAGATAAAAATACTGAATTTTTTTGAACTCTAGCATGAGATCAAAAACCTGGTAAACTTTTTTTTTTAAATCTGGACAAGTGAAAATTTTAAAAATCGCAGTGAAATAAAATAAATTGTGACAGATGGAAACTCTCTAAATTACTTAGAGTATCAATTTAATAAATGAATATTAATTTTAATTAATTACCAAGTGCAATTGTTGCCCACCATGGCAATCCGCACGAAGCATGGACCATATCTAATAATTGTTGGACAATACCAATAGGCGACCAACCACCGAGTCCAAGGGATTGTAAAGTCGGTTCCCCTAGTGCATTTGTAGCGGATACTATTTCTTCAACGGTCACTGGTGGTGGTATAGGTACATCTGTAAAATTAAAATTAATTAATTAATTAATTAATAAATGTCATACTTTAAAAAAATTTAGCTGAGAAATTAATCAGGTAATTTTATGTATTTTTACCTGGGATTGCATCAATTAAATTGTTTGCTATAGTTTAATAATAACAATAATTAATTAATTAATTTACACCACCAATTACTTTGTTTTTTTATTTTTACCTGGAGTAGTTTCCACTGTCTCCGTTATTACTTATTGTTAGCATTAATAATTAATAATATAATTAATATAGTTAAATTTAAATAACTAACTACTAAATTTAGTAAAATAATTACCAGGAATATTCTCAGTCACGTCAGCTACAGATTAACAATAACTATTAATTTATAAATACTATTATATAATTAATTTTAACTAGTTTTTTTTATTGTTACCTGGAGACTCCACTAAATTGTTTGTTACTTTTAAGAATAAATATATCATTAATTTATTTAATACTCAGATAAATTTGTCATTAATTTAACTTTCGTTTTTTTTTACCTGGAATTGAATCCTTAAAATCGTCTATTACTACAAAAAAAAACCAACAAATTTATTTATCTTCAAATTTGTTTTGATAATGAATTTTTTAAAATTCATTACCTGAAATTACATCCTCGAAATTTTCTGCTATTTAATAAGAACGACAATTAATTAATTTAATTAACAATTATTTTTTAAAATTCATTATTCATTTATTTATTATATGAAGTACATTTTTAAATTAATGTTTACCTGAGCTATCTCCTATCAAACTTTCAGCTATTAAAAATAATTATCGTAATGTCAATTATTCAATGCCCGCAATAATTAATATTTTTTAAAATTTAATTACCTGTAGGAACTTCTACTGGATTTTTTCCTATCATAAAATATTATAAGCTAAATAAATTTCTCGACAATAAAATAAAATTATAATTTTTTAACTAAAAGTACCTGTAATACTCCTTAAATTGCGCGAAACTAAATAACAAATAAATCGATAATTTATATTGATATTTTATAATAAATATTTTTTATTTATTTTTACCTGGTGCATCAAGAAAATTCATTTCTATCCTATCGTAAGCTATAATTAAATAATTAACTAGACTTAAAACATTAATTACTACTCCGAATATTAATTTAATTAATTGATTTATTTATAATTATTTCGTTGCAAAATTTTGATAATTTTTTTTAAGCGAAATTTCATGCGCTTTTAATTAAAAATTTTCAATTAATATTTGAAATTTAATCGACATGTATTAATTACCAATTCATAATTACAAAAAGATTTATGTTTTTAAAATTCTACACTTTGATATTTTTTTTTAAATTCATTAATATCTCATTTCTTGTAAAATTTTAAATTATTTTTAAGTTTTAATTAACATTTCATTAATAAAAAAATTAATTGAATTAATAAAAATATTATATACATTTAAATTCACTAATTATTTATAATTTTTACCTGTGCCAGCATCAAATATCGTTTTCGCTGTTATTTTTAAATAATAATAAATAATTAATTAAAATTTTTAGTTAAATACTTAATAATTTTTTACCTGGGTCATATGTGCTGGCTGTCATTCAATAAGAATTAATTAATTAAAATTAAAAATTAACTATAAGTATTTTTGAAAAAATATTTGACATTAAACTTAGCCGACGTCTAATAATTTTTTCATTTTTTTTAAACAATAAATTATAAAAAAAAAGTATTTGAAAAAATTGCGCGTATGAATTTTTAAATTTTCTACATGTGCATATTTTTATTTTTTATTTTTTATTTCTTTGTAATTGTTACTTTAAAAAACAAATTCAAAAATTATTAATTGTCCGCTAACTTCAGGATTATAAAAATTTTACCTGGTGTTAAATCTATCAGACCGTCTGTTCATACAAAATAATTATTTAATATTTATTTACTGTAGTAATAAATTATTGTAAAAATATAAATAATAACCTGGAATAGCTTCCAATGGTCCAGTTGCTGGAGTGACATTTTCAGTTACTTTATTAACAGATTCCCCGGTGACATTTTTTATTTCCGCACCATCGGTGTTGATCCCTCGTACAAATGATGAGCAAATAGCCGGAGTTGATTTCCTTGACAAATTTAATCGTAACTTTGAGGTGACACTTCTACATGTCACGTGCATTGAACGATTCGTAAATTTCTGTATAAATAATTACAATTAATAAGAAATGTAATTTATGTTTTATTTATAAACAATTTATTATTTTGTTTAACCTCTTGCGTAACCTATAAAATTTTAAATATTATTTTTACCTGTGATATTACATGTGTTTTTGATAACACACGGTTATTAATACACACAGCAGCTCGTGATAACATTTTATTTATTAATAAATTATTTTTTTTGTTAAATATTTGTTGTTTCAATTTTTAAAACCATTCATTGAAGTCAGCGTGAATTATTTTCAAGTCACAAAATCACGCGGAATTTTTTTTCCTCATATGTATAGGATATATATGTATATATTTGATGATAAAATTGAATTTTTATTTATCAACACTAGAATTTATTTTTATAATTACAATTATAAATAAAATAATTTTCAAAAATAAAAAAAAAAGATTTTAATTTAATTAATTATTTTTTTTTAAATATCAAATAAATAAATTTTCAAATTTAATTTTTGAATTTTTTTGTTTTACAACAATTATTTATTGTTTTCTACAATATATATTAATTAATTAATATATCAATCATTATTATTTAATTTGAAAGATAATATTTTTGATTATTTAAATATACATGAGTGTGAATGTCGCTGATACGTGACAATTTTTTAAATTTTCGAATAGACTAACAAAATGTAAGAAGAGTAAAAATAAAAAAATGCATATTTAGAAAAATGCAAAATCCGTATGCGCATTTTTTAAAATTTCATGTATTTTAAATTTATAAATTGTCTCATGTCTGCGACATTACACTCATAAATATGATCCTGAAATTGACAGACAATCAATAATTTTCGCATTTTTTTTCTACAGATCAATTAAAAAAAAAAATAAAACACTAAAAATATGCGCATGTAGGAAATTTAAAAAACTATAAGTGCAATTTTTTCAAATATTTTTTTTTTATAGTTTATCATTTTGAAAACTAATCCAAAAATTATTAGACGTCAGCTGACTTCAGTATCCATATAATTTTTATTTTTATATTAATACGCATTAGAGTTTAAACTTATACAAATTGTTACTGATCCAAAAATTATGTATTCGTATTAAAAGACCCTGATATTGACTTTGGCTGTTGGGTCTTTGCTACAGCCATAAATAAATAAACTAATTATTAATTAATTAAAAAATAAAACTTCGAATGATACTGAAGGCAGCCGACGTCTACTAATTTTTTACTTTCTTTTAAAACGATAAATTATAAAAAAAACTATTTAAAAAAAATTGCGCCTTTAGTTTTTTGTATTTTCTATATGTGCATATTTTTAGTTTTCATTTTTTTGAAAAAGAGAATCCGAAAAATTTTACTTTGCTGTTAACTTCAAGATCATAACTTCGACTTCTTAAAAAAATTTCAAATTAATTGATTTTCTAAAATAAGTACATTCAAATAAGTAAGATGGCACCACAATAGACGTTTTCCCGCAAGCACTCGTTAATAGTGTCGTTTGAATATATAACATTTCGTTAGTTCATCAGTTGGACACCTCCGGCGACGTCATGTCGGAAATCTAAAGGCTCGTAGCAGTGTGCGCAACTCAACCCGGGCACTCTCTCTGAGTGTGTTCCTCTCTGTCTTGAAGCCAAGCATTCTCGCTTTCTCGCTGTCCTCCGCCTGAAGGACACAACCACCCACGCAGTCATGGAGTACTTATTTGAAGTCTCTCAATGGAGCAAAGTTACAGTCGGACCAATGTCCAAGAAACTACAGTGCGAATTCGCAAACTAATGTCGACGCTCAGCGTCAAAAAATACAAGTCGTCATGATTGCGCGGGAGGATCAGGCACCGGAGTCGCTGCACTGCTCGAGGGGATGGCTCTCTTCCGGGGAAACGTAATGCAACTTCCTTACCGGCTGAGATAGTGGGCAAATGATATAACTGCTATGTTCTCATGTCTCATTGTCACTGTTAAATGTTAGAAATCGCCCATTGGGTAACCACCATCCCATTACTCATCTCTGAGATCTCTCTCGAGATGAGTAATCCTTTTGTATCATTTTATTTTTAATTTAAAAATTATATCAATTTTTTATTTTAAATTCAAACAACCGAGTACTACAGAGACAACTTTGAGATGTCAAAGTCTTTACTATCATTACAGAGATTTATTTAGCTTACGGAAAAATTCATAAGACAAATTTCCTCGTAAGACTTTCATTATTTGAATCTCATAAATATTTAAAATGTAATTACCCAAGTACAGAGACGATTTTAAGATGTCATAAAAATGTCTTTTAAAAAAACAAGACAAATTTTATTTTGTCAAAGGAACTAATTTGTCCTAGGAGTCATAGAAAAGTTGTCATCTTTTTTCTGTCTTAAAAAAGTAATTTCAATTGACGTCATTTAGATGACTTGTTTGACAATTATTTGTTATTAAATTTTTACCGCCGTTTTTTTCATGTATTTAAAGCAAATATTTTTTTTAATGACATTAATTTCTAATTTTCTTGTCAGCATTTTGGATCCTTGTCAATAAGTCAAAAACCAGCTTCAAAACTAATGTCTTATCTGCTAATTAGAATTTCATATTTGTAATTGTTAATTTTAAAAAATAGCTCTAATATTTTATTTGAATTATTAGTAATATATATATATATAATATAAATATATATAATATATATAATATAATATAAAAAAATTATTACAAAAGTTTAAACACAATTTAAAAATAAAAGATTAAAAAAAAATTACGATCTTTAAGTTAGAAGACAATTAACAATTTTTTGATTTTTTTATCAACAAATCAATTACAAAAAAACAAAAAATTAAAAATATGCACTTGTAGAAAATTAAAAAAACTATAAGTGCAATTTTTTAAAATATTTTTTTTTATAATTCATTGCTTTTAAAAAAAAATCAAAAAATTATTAGATGTCGGATAACTCAGTATCATCGAAAAATTTTATTTTCCTTAAAAATAATTCATTTATTCATTAACGATTGTGTTCTTAAAAGCTCAAAGTACACTTTTGTTGATAATTGTATTCATATACAAGTTTATGTATATAAATATGTATAGTACATACCCGGCTAATTACGTGATACAGCGACAATAAAATATAATTCTGCAATAACATAAAATTACTGCGTTGTAAATATTTATATTTTTTGTAAAATTATAAATACCAAAAATATAAATTATCTAGAGTAATTAAATTATTAATTAAAAATAATGGTATTGTGTGAATTAGTAGGTGCAATAACAATTATTTATTATATTTTTTATATAATATTCCCATGGTTTATTGACTGTGATATACAATTATTCTTTAAAGAGAAATTTGGTCAACCCATAGGTAACTATCAAAAAAATATATATAAATATATGCACAGAAATTTTGAAAAATCATTAATGTTCATATTTTGTATAAATTTTATTTCTATCAATATTTAAATTGCTCCTTTTTTTTTATTCACTTAAAAAAAATTGTTTTCCCTGATAATTTTACCGCCAAAAAATTTATTTTAAAAATCTATCAGATATCAAAGATCACTATTATTATTTTTGTTTAATTTTATGTATGTTAATATAATTACAGATGTGCTGAGTAAAAAAGTTGTTTGGATAACCGGTTCCTCGAGTGGCATCGGAGAAAATCTAGCATATGAACTTGCTAAAGTTAATTGCAAATTAATTTTGTCAGCACGTCGAGAAGAAGAATTGATAAGAGTTAAAAAACAATGTTTGGAAATAAATAAAAATTTACAAGATAATGACATTGAAATTTTATCAATGGACGTTTGCGATTATCAGTATCATGAAAAAGCACTAGGTTATATTATAAATAAATTTGGCAAAGTAATTATTATTTATTACTTATATTTAATTAATTAGTTATTTATTAAACATCATGTCATTACTTATGGTTGGAATTTATTAGAAATTACTCTAGAGTAAAAAATATTAACTGTATTTTTTTCAGTTAGATATTTTAGTCAATAATGCTGGCCGATCACAAAGAGCTAATTGGGAAAAGATCGATATTAAAGTTGACAAAGATCTATTTGACTTAAATGTATTTTCGGTAATTAATTTAAGTCGATTAGTTTATCGTCATTTTATGGAAAATGGACATGGACATTTGGTCGTTACTTCAAGTTTAGCTGGTTTATTGGGAATACCATTTTCTGGATCTTATACTGGTTCAAAACATGCATTACATGTTGGTATATTAAATATATTCAATTATTTATGATGACAATAACTTTACTATTTTATTGCAGGGTTACTTTGAAAGTTTAAGAATGGAAAAATTAAATGAAAATATACCGATAACACTAGTGTGTCCTGGTGCAATAAGTACTCCATTTTTATCAGAAAGTTTTACTGGAAAACCTGGTGAAAAGTATGGTTTGAAAACGGACGTAAACGCGTCTAATAAAATAAGTCCTGAACGCTGTGGATATTTGATGGCAGTAGCTATTGCTAATTGTCTCAATGAATGCTGGATTTCTAAATCTGTCGCTTTACAACTGACTTATTTAGCTCGATATTATCCAAATCTAGGAGAGTTGTAAGTTAATTTTTATATTTATTTAATAATATTTATTATTATGGTTTTAAATCTATACTGTAAAAACAAAATCGAGAGGAAATACAAATTTCATTTCGGTCCAAATAATTACACGAAAACGGAGTTTTAATTTTGAAATAAACTCCCGCGGAATTAATTTCACCCCGAGGTGATTAAATAAATAAAAAATCATTCGGCCCGCAAGTATCTTTAGTGTAAATAATTTCTTACCAAATTATTTATAGTTAATATAAAAAAAATAATAACTTTTTTTTTTAAATTACGTAACTACAGACGATTTAAATCATAATAATTTGTAAAAATGATTCAAATAATAAATAATAATTATTATTTTACCTTTTATATTTATTCAGTTTTTTAAATTTAAGCGTAATAAAAACACTGGGTCCAAAATTTTTGCAACGTCTTCGTGATAACAAAGTAACCGTAAATGAAAAGTGAAAATCAAGAGGATTCATAGTCGACTACCCGTCATAAGCCTGGTCTCGGGGACGTAGGGGAAATTTTTCTTGTAATTTCAGTCTACCCACTACTGTACGTTTAGTTTTGTTCTCGACTATTCGTTATAAGCCTGTTTTATTTTATATCATTTTAAACGTCATATTTACGTTTCGTTACATACGCGACTATCCCGATTTTCCTGGTGCTTATAGCGCTAAAATAAATACTTATCTTTTTACACTAATAATAATTTAAATGCAAAAAATTACAATGATAACGATATTGATTACAGTAATAATTAAAGTAATAATTTTATTGATCAATTTAGTGCTCAATAAAACTTTTAAATTGTAACAGAAGCTTTGGATGTAATTAATGATTACAATTATGAATAATGAATTATATTTTACTCAATAATGATTAAATTATTATCCGCGAAACATAGATAGTAAATTTTCATCATTAATTTTGATATTTTTTCCTATTGTTAGTTTATAATTTGAACAATTTTGACAGAGGCTTATAACGGGTTCTCTAGTACGAAACTCTTTAGAGTGATTAAGTGGGGAAGCTGTTTGAACTCAGTAGCTCCCAATTGAGGGGAAGACTTATAACGGGTAATCGACTGCAAAAAAAAAAAATTATTAAATAATTGTACAAGTACTTGGTAATATTTTTCATACTATTGTTATAAATTTTATATAATTATATACATTATAAAAAAAAAGAATATAATAAATTTAAAAAAACGTGTATTACTGCGGCAGCATAGCAGTCAACTTAGACCGCGCCTCTTTGCCTCGTAAAATAGCTTGTTTAAATAATTTACAATATAATTCAATAGCTACTGGCGTATCATCATTACCAGGAACTGGATAAGTCACTAAATTTGGGTTACAATTAGTGTCAACAATTCCTACAGTGGGTATACACATCTTAGCGCTGTCACGTACTGCATTACTCTGATAAAGAACGTCGTTGAGTGTATTCATTAGAATACACAAATCCGGAAGTCGTGTTACAGCTCCATACTTTTTTGTCGAGTCTGTGAATATTCCATCCCTCCAAAAACGTGTATGAGCAAATTCTTTGCACTCGATCGCTGTTTTTTCAACCAAATGCGTTATTTGTGGATTGCGAGCGATAAATAAAATAATCCCATTACGAAATGCAATATGAGCGGTAAAATTAAGAGCTTCGCGTAATAAGACAGCTGTTTTATCAAGATCAAATACGAGATGACCAAGTCGTGATCCAAATATAAATGGTCTCATTCTATCATCAAGTGATCCTATTTTATGCCCATAATGTACTCGTGCATCGAATAAATCTTTTACAGTAAACAGTTGATGTACTCCAAAAAAATCTGGATGTTTTAGTGGATCAATTGTTGGAATATCTAAAAAGAAAATAATAATTAGTTAGTAATTAAAATATTTATATTAAATACAAAGCGTTGAGCAGACAACAGCGTCAATGTGTTAATGCGATGATTTTTATTATTGTAGACTCAATAATTCATTTATTTATTTATAACACATTTATATAATCATCTGGAATTACTTAATAAATACTCAGTATTTAATTGAAATTTACCCAAGTAACACATGCTTGAGCAAGATTTTGGTGCCAGTGCCTTGATCACAATCCCTAGTCACCAGTGTCTTTTTCTACATGTGGGTCTTGCGCAAGATGTAGCAAGAAATCGTCATCAAGACTTGTTCATGACTTGCTCAAGGCATTGTAAAGAATAATGAAGATATTTTAAATACGGTGCAGTTTAAAAATTTCTGGCGCATTTCTTGCACTAGTTACTCGAGGCTCAAAGTAAAGTTTGAGCCTTGAGCAGATCTTAAGCAAGCCATGCTCAACTATTTTCAACTATAATCTTTCTCCAGAATTTAGTTATAATCTGGCACAAATTTCCTATGTAACTTGCACTAGACTTGCTATTGAAATCTAGCCACACGTATCTGCTGCGAGATACATAGGTAGGAAAAGACACTAACGTCTATGGAACTTGAGACCAGACAGAATGTCCGATGATCAATAAAATTAACATTAAATGCTGATTGTTAAATAGTTTTTTAAATTAGTAATTAATTGATAATTATTAAGCTTGTAATTATGGATAAAAATTAAAAAATTGCTGTTATTATTAAATTGAAAAATTGTTATTTGAATTGATTGTTGGGATAAAAATTCAATTAATTAGAAACTAATGAATAATGTTACTTGATACTGTACCATTTGGATTCATTGATTGAGTTTCCGATTCACTTTGACTAGGAAGAGGATCAGCTTGTGTAGAAAAATGTTTCACACGAGGACATGATCCCAAAAATTTGAAACCTAGGGCTGGAAAAAAATAAAAGGTTACAACAATGCTAATTAAATCAACAAACTTTAAATAGTAACATTACCTTTATTTGATACTCTGATTGAGTGACCCAACATAGTTGATCTAATTTTAATAAACACTTTCCCAACAAAATTAAAAACTCTGAATACTTAATTAATTAAATGTCATAATACAATTTAATGTTCACCGACCGGTCAGCACATGGACCAGGGTTTGTTTCTAATTCTGAAAAATAGTCGCTGGTCTCACAACAAATTTAATCATTGATCAGAACTTTTATAAGCAGCGAATACTCTTATATATAATTTTATGAGGTTATTAAAGTTCTTAAAATTATCGACAAATGGTAAAAAGTTATTTTTGAAAGCATTCTCAGACAATGCCTCTCATTTTTTAAAATATTTAATTACTTTCAACTGTCAGTTGTATTAAAATTTAATTAATTAATTAAAAAAAATATTTACAGTTGACGTCAATTAGAAGTTAAATAATTTATTGAATAAACTTTAGCTTCTTATAATTTTACGTTTTAAATTCGAATATTGACATGAATATTTTTCAAATTTCGTTCAACTTCAAATTAACATCAAATGTAAATAATATTTTTTTTTAAATCTACACCTTGACAAATGTGTAACTACGATGTCTTTATTCAATTAATGCTGTAATTAATTAATTAAATTTTAATATGGCTGACAGTCTAAGGTCATTGAATATTTTTAAAAAGTAGGGAGAGATGTTTTAGAATGATCCTAAAGAAATTACTTACAGCGTAACATTAAATTATATTTTTTAAATTTGTCAGTATCATTAGACATTAATTATTAATGTATAAATTAAGTGCGTAAATAATAATAATAAATTATATGCAAATTTAAAAAAAATATTTATACTTGCCGCCATTTTATCGGATTCTAAAATAAATTAAATGATTTAATTTAAATTAATATTAACAATAATTGTAATATGTATAAATTTTTTATTTTTATAAATTTAATATTAGAGACATTAATAATAAAGATTAATCAATTAATTAATTATAAAAAATTTATTTACAAAAACAAGTCCATCAAGAGCGACACTATTTTAACCCTTGTAAATTTCTAATACCAATTAACAATAATTTAATATGCGCGTTCGTTTTCGCAATTTCTTTGCGCAAATTATTTATTTGCAACTCCAACAGTTTTATTCTCACATTAATAAGTACAAGGGCTTCATCTAAACTGAATTCGACGTAATATCCCAGGCCAACATCAATAAATATTTTCGAAGCATCATCAACACGAGCTTGGACAAAAAAATTATTTCCTAAATCAACTTTTGTTTTGAATCCAGATTCATTGAACTCATTATTTTTTAATGTTGTAATGAGACTTTTCAGTTGAATAAATTCAGCAAGATCAGTATTTTTAGCATCCAGTTTTTCTTCGAATTTTTTGAGATCATTTTTCAAAACGTCATTGATAAATCTTTCAAATTGAGGAATTTTTTTCAACGCATTTGAATTTATGGCCATCTATTAATTTTAAATAAAAAAAAAATTAATTACACACACATAAATACATATATGATATATATAAAATAATTTTTAGGTTAGTATCCATCTAATAACAACGAAGACTTAAATTAAGTATTACTTTGATAAAATAACAAAAGTATTTACTTACTCTTTATAAAGTTATATGTAACTATAATAATTATTTAAAACTATTTAATAATTGTTTATATTTTACAGAAAATAAATTTTATTTTGATTCATTTCTCTGTAGCGAAATGTAAACAAAATGTGAATTAACGAACAGATGTCGCATTGACATTCAAAATATAACGGAATTTAAAAAATAAAGAATTCTACTGGAATGTTAAATATAAATATTTTTTTAACTAATTTTAATTATTCGTTTTAATGTTTTTTTACTGTAATATATATATTTTTTTATATCTTCAATGCATTCAGGGCCAGTTTTTCAACTCAATTTAATTCACGGGCAAAAACTGTAAACCTAAAATAGTCTTTAGCGTTTTTTAAAACTTTAACAGGCGGCTAAAAATTATGTGTGAATAGCAGACATCAAACAATTTATAAATTTTAAATAAATTGATAAATTTAGATATTGAAATTTTAAATAAATTGATAAATTTAGATATTGAAATTTTAAATAAATTGATAAATTTAGATATTGAAATTTTAAAAAATGCGCGCGCAGATTTTTAAATTATTTAAATATGCATTTTTAAATTTTCATTCTTCTCACATTTTATTTATTTATTCAAAAATTTAAAAAATTTATAATTGTCAGTTACATTCACACTCATTAAAAATTACGTATTTTCAAAAACTCTAATTCGTCTTCGAGAAAAATTATTTTTAAACTCTTATTTACTCTATGAGTGCAATAAAAAAAGTCCAGTTTATTTTTCCGAGTGTGAGGAAAAGGTCCGCTGGCGTTTCCCTTTAAAGGTTAATATATTTAATAAAATTCAAATAAACCCGCCAAAGTTATGTTAATGTTGAAACATAGGTGGCACTGAGATATTTTATTCTCACAAGTACTCGTGTTTATCATGTTTTAATTATATAATAGTTTCAAAACTCAACTTCCGGGCTCAGCGTAGGCTGTCACATATGTCGCAGTCTCAAAGCCTGGGGAACACATGTAATTGTGGATACTAGTTGAATGGACGGTAGGTATTCTGTCCTACACAATTCATGGTTCCTTCAATCCTCTCGAATCGAGAGGAGAGAGGGCGATGGCTTTGTCGATTAATGGATGTATCCCCCCATTCAGGACATCGAGCGCTGAGGAGGTGGTGAATTTAATAGGAATTTCCATTAGTAATTGCCACCTCGTTGTTTCGGATTTACGGAAGTCGTAATCCGAAACAATCCTTTTATTTAAAAATAACGATTCAAAATATATGTATATATACATTATATATACAAATTTTTTGTTTTTAAATATATTTATAGTGTAAATTTAAAAAAAATTATGTCATAAAATTTGATTTCTTACTTTTTAAAATCTTTGCAGATTTTTATTAAATTAATTATATTTTTTAAACGAATAAAAATAATTAAGGTAAAATACCCAATTGTTGACTCTTTTATATTATATATTTAACTAATAAATTATTTTATTTTTGATATACAGTCGAACTTCATTAATTCGAATTTCATTATCTCGGAACTTACCCTCAAATCTATGACCCCTTCAACGAATTACGCTGCCTCCCACCCGATGCTATACATTTGTATGTGTGTATATATTTATCTATGCATCATTCATGTAGATGTAAGAACGCATGCGTATAGTTTACTTCTTAAGGAAGAAGGGGCATCCATTAACTCGGAAATTCCAAGAAATTTCCGCTCCTCCATAGACTAACTGTCGAAGTTAATGGAATTCGACCGTAATTAAAAAATTTATTTTTGCACACCTCAAGCGCGAACGCGCTGTGTGTGCATTACGATCGAAATTTGTAATTATTTAATAAATTTTTTAAAAATTTTTAAATGAACAGACAGAGCAGATGACATCGAGATGATTTTTATCTTTAGACGTTTTATCTTTGAAATGAATAATATAAACATTTTGATAAATTAAAAAGTTTTGACTTATCTTAGGATGTTTAAAAGTTTTAAATTCAAATTATACTAAAAGATTTTTAATAAATGTTAAGAAATATGTATATATTTTTTCAGGAAAGTATAATAAATTTATTATACTGTTGTGTATATTAACTACATTTTACGGATTTATAAATTTAGAAATCAGATCCATCATCTGGATAACAGGCTCTGTCTCCAAACTCATTCGACGCGCATCGATTGTTGCAACAGTCACTGGGTTGGTTACACTGTAATTATAAAAATATTAAAATTTATAAATTTATTACTTAATTAATAAGACCTGAGTTATTTTTTTAAAAGTAAATATAAATTGTGACAAACATACCGCATATCCAACTTGTGTACAAGCAGTAGTTATGCCAACAGCTATCAGCGCTATCAGAAGTACCAAAAATAAAACTCTCGACATTTTTTTGGTGAATTAAAAACGTAATCAGTGATGAGCTACATTAAAATAATTATTTATAATTCATTAATTAATTAATGAGTTAATTGGTAAATTACACGCCTAGGAAGGAAAGTAGGACATTCCCACCTCGTGTATAATTGCCGACCCGAGACGAAGGTGAGGGTGAAAAACACGTCGATTGGGACCTCTACTTTCCTCTATGGTGTGTATGCGATTTTCCACCAGATCTACACCTGAAAGTTTAAATTTTTGCTTCTGTTTGCAAGGAAGTAAGTCGTTCTTTCCTATTATGAGAAAACTAATGATAAAAATTAGCGCATGCGCCATTTTTCCCATCACCAGAGGCAAGAATTTAAACTTTCAGATTTAGATCTGGTGAAAAATCGCATACACACCATAGAGGAAGGTAGAGGTTCCACCCACGTGTTTGCTACCCTCGACTTCGACTCGAGTCAGCAATTACACACATGGGTGAAAATGTCCGACTTTCCTTCCTTGATGTATTATATGCTATTATTTATTAAGAATAAAATTATGAGACAAACATTGATGAATATAATAATTAAATTAATAAATACTTCGACTTACAGAACAGCTTTCAAGATTTTCTGCGATTTGATTTATCTCTTTAAGATGCTGTCTTTATACTACATGTTTATCATGATTTTATTTTATTAAATTAGAGTTCATGTGTCATTGCCATAGTATTGATAATCTTTTGATAACTTTTGGTTAAACAAATAATATAAATTATTGTATAACTGTTACTAGAATTAGAATTTCATAAATTTCTGATAATTTAAATACTATGTATTTATTACATATTAGTATCTCATGGCTTTGACATACAATACTTTCATGATAACCAAGTCGTTGTCAATAATTATTAGTTGCGTATTAGATTTAAATAAATAAATTTTCTAATTGAAGATATTAATAAATAATTAATTTTAAATAATGATCTATGTACAAATTATTAATCATAAATATTAAATTTATTTGATTACAAATTAATTTCACGCTCAACCCTTAAATGCATGATTCTTTATCCATTTGAAAAAAAATTATGTAAGCGACCCAGTAAGCGACTCATGTATTTGTATATCTGTATTTACTAAATTTTACTAAATATAGATATACAAATACATGAAGTGATTGAGTACTAGGTCTTTTACCTTATAGCAAAAAGTTTTTTACTCATAAAAAGGAATACCTATAGAAACTTGATATTTAAAAAAAAAAATGTTAGATTATAGAATAAATCATCGAGCTTCGATCTTAATTTTGCGTTCAGAGATTTTGTTTGAGAAAAAATTTTAAATTTATATTTTAAAAATTCTTACTAATTAAAAATTTATATTCGAGTGATTAGTTAAAAAATCTTGTTTAAAAAGTTATTAGATAATTTAATTATAATTACCTTTAAATATTAAGCTTATATGTAGCAAATAAATTAGTTACAATTTAAAAAGTTAAGTCGTGAAAAATTTTATTTGCTTAAATAAATCTTGACTACACCAACCATTGAATGAATTTTAAAAAATAAATAAAATAATAATCAAGTTAATTATTCAACGAGATTTATTGTTTAAACAAAATAAGAATCGTGAAAAATATTTAAAAAAAAAAGTACTCAAAGCTTATAGAAATGCATTGCAAACATGAAAAAACATGTCCATCAAACTTTTAGTTTGTGAAAAAATTATCCTATTACAAAAATATATAAAAACGTGTCTAAGCTTCATGTGATTCTTGCTGTTCAAACTTGGGATACTTCGTCTCGACCTCCGTCCAAGTAACTTTGCCATAAGAAAGGTCTCTAACAACACCTGGCAGCTCATCCAGCGGGATCCTGAGCTGTCTCATGCTGTCGCGTTCTCTCAAAGTCGCGCTGTGAGGTGTCTTGAGCGTGTCAAAGTCCACTGTAATACCAAACGGAATAGCTATTTCATCAGTACGTGCATATCTACGTCCAATACTTCCAGAAGAATCGTCAACTTTATGAGACACGTCAGCTCTGGTCAATTCCTGGGACAATTGTTTTACGAACGGTACGAATTCCGCGTTTCCACTTAGTGGTAAAACTGAACATTTAAGTGGAGCGACAACAGGCGGCAAGCTGATGTACGTTCGCATTTCATCACCATCACGTTTCTTGAAGTTGTGTTCAAAGATTGCGTACATGATACGTCCGATACCAAAGGAGGGTTCAATAACTGATGGAGTTATTTCTTCAACATGAACAATCTTCTGGTATCTCTTGACGGTGAGCATTTCTTTAGTAAGACTAACATTTGAACCATCAGCTAATGTAACTTCGTAGGATCCCGTTGAATCGAGCGCCTTTTCCAGCTGATCCAATCCATCTTTTTCAGTAGCAGCGATTGCTTCAAGTACTTCCTTAGCTTTATTTCTAAACGTCTTACCAATAAGACCGCGGTTCGGTGTCGCCTCACAGACGTCTATTGTCTTGGGCTGTGCCAATTTTTTTTCAGCAACCAATTTAACTCCAGTGGCTTTGGTATGCTGAGTTAAATCATAAGCAGATCTATCTGCACAACCAACGCACTCGACCCAACCGTACGAAGTGAGACATTCAGCATCCCAGCAATCGCAAGCGTAATGAGCCATTTCGTTGTTCATGTGTTGACGGAACCGCAGTTTCTTAGGATCGACACCAACTTTTACGAGAAATTCTTGGATCCTTGCTATAAAGTAGCCAAGAGTTTCATTGGCTACCAATCCTGATGCTACAGCATCCCCAATCGTCCGGGTTTCGGCACTTTTACCATCCATTTGATTGCACGCTGAGTACAGTACCAGACTAGTATCTTTTATTGCATCAAATTTAGGATGTGATTTATCATTTGGATCGCAGAAGTGTTCAATTTCAGCCATTGTAAATTCACGGACTCTTATTAAACCAGAACGCGGCGATATTTCGTTACGAAAAGCGTTACCTATTTGCGCTGCTGCGAAAGGTAACTTTTCGGAATTGAATTCTAACAAACGTTTGAAGTTTACGAATATTCCTTGTGCTGTTTCTGGACGTAGGAATCCCTTCATTGTACCGGAAGGACCAATCTGAGTACCGAACATTAAATTGAATTCAATTGGTTCAGTTAAATCGTTGCCAGTTGACGGTGACTTCATATTGAATTTTTTCATGACTGCAGCCATCTCGTCTTTAGTCATACCGTCAAGTTTTACAACAATATCCTGGCACTCTGCCTTGGTTGATTCATCAGTTTTCTTGTCTGCCGCAATCTTTTCCAAGTGCGCTTTTATCAAATGATCAAGACGATAACACTCGCCACTTTTGACATCTTTTACCATCAGGTCTGCGAATCTATCAACGTGGCCTGAGGCTTTCAGCACTGGCTCAGGAGTCAGAATTGAGCAGTCTACTTCAAGCATCTGTTCTTCTAGTACGAAAAAACTACGCCATGCACTGAGTAGGTTGGCTTTAAATGCGCAACCCATTGGTCCAAAGTCATATTGTCCAGTGACACCACCGTAAATGGCGAATGATTGATCGAAAAAGAAGCGACGTTTTAATAAATCTTCCATACGCGAACGATCGAACGTCTGCGAGTCAGATATAAACGACAATTCTTTGTCTTCAAGTATTTTTTTACGGAGTTTTAATTCAGCTACTGCTTTTTTAACGTCCAGTTCTGGTGCACCATCGGATTTTAATTTACGGACCAAGTCACCCTGAAAAATATTACCAGTTAGTTTATAAAAAATTTACTTTACTCTAATCTGTATCAATATTTCAACTTTTTAAACCGAATTTATTCCATCACTCGGAGTTCTGGAATTTTAGAAAAAAACACTCTGCATACGGAGTAAATTTATTATTGATAGTGAGTTTGTTTTTTTAGTAGAGTGATTTCGGAGTGATCTAGATTTTATTTAAATCCACATTCACTCCAATTCAGATTTTCAATATTAGAATAAACTTCCCTTTGGAGTGAATTTTATCAGTGAAATTTTTTTAGTATGCAAGGAAATTAATAAAAAAAAAAAAATGATGCTGGAAATAGCAGACCCGACAATTTGAAATTTTTCATTAATGACTCATTCGTCATTAGGATAAATTCTCAAAAATATGGACAAAAAAATTACTAGAAGTTCTTCAGATAAATTTTTTTTCTCAACACTTAATTTTTTAATTTAAAAAAAACAAAAATTTTTTTAATGTCTGCTACTTTTAGCATAAAAAAATTTCTAGATCATTTGACTGAATTTTAAAAATTTGACTGATATTTTTAAAATTTATAAAAAAACAATCAGAATAACAAATCGTTATTTGTTGTATTATTTATATAAATCTATAAAAAATATATTAAAAACAGGTTTTAATTGGTTATGTTATAATTAATCAGCACACGTGTGTGATCATATGTCCATATGGAATAATTTTTAAGGTTCTGTTACCTGTTCTTTGACATTAGCACGTAGAGGTGCTAAAGTTTCTTCAATTTTCGGGTCCGTCATATCGAGAGGAAAATTCAATTTTACTTTACGAAATTGTTTTTTTGATCCCCAGTCAAAAGTCTTCGCAAATCTGACAGTAGTTCGTAATTCTCTTACAAAATTGAAATTATTCTGTTTTATTTGAGTCAGTACAAGTTTACTCACTACACGAATGCTGTGAAAGTAAAAGCCCATTTGGGTGATTGCACTCCAGTTGTTATTATATTGTTAAATACATATATGCATACTTCTATATACATTGTACATATATTTATACACATATAGATCATAATCCCATTGAATGCCTACAGACGATAATGTGAAAATTTGAATTTAAAATTGAAACATTAATTCCTTTATTATCAGCCTGCATTTTCTTGTTACCTTCTACAGGAAAGTCATCACCAGATTACCGATGACATCATAACCCGTAAAATTAAAAGTTTCTGTTACTGTTAGTGTTCGTTATTTTAATTTTGATCATAAATATAAAAGTATATACTTTGTACTTTGGTTATTAATAAAAATTAATAAAAGATTTTATATAAAAAATATGAAAAATAATTTTATCATTATAATAAAATTTAAAAATATAGAAAGACATTATTAGAAAACAAGTTCTGAAACAATCAGAAACAAAAGAATAAATTTACTTAAATTTATCAGGTCATTGATGACAGAAGAAAAGAAGTAAATATAAAATTTATATTAACATTAATTTTTATTTATAAATATAGAATTGTATGTAATTAATTATCATTTATTTATTTATTTTGTTTTTTAGTTAAGATCAAAAATGTCAGGTTATGCAAGTGAGGATGAAATTCAAAAACTGAAAACCGCGATTGCAAAAGGTAATGAAGATGAGGTACGTAAATTTTTAAGCGGCTTCCAAGAAAAAGATAAAATATTGTCAGCAATATTTAAGTGGAATGAAGGTTACGATTTTTTACGCGTGTCAATGAAAGAAAAATGGCGGGAAATTGGAATATTGCTTTTAAAACACGGCGTCGAAGTAAATAAAATAAATTGCAGACAAACTCACAACTCGCCTTTATTCTGGGCAGTTATAAATGAAGACATCGAAATAGTTAAGATGATAATTGCCAAAGGGGCGAATGTTAATTACAAAAACTCTTCCGGTAAATTGGCTATTTTTGGGGCTGTTGAAAAAAACAACGAAGAGTTGGTTAATTTATTATTAGCTCAAAAAGATATCGTCGTTAATTCTAAAAATATATCAGTGCCTCTTGAAGCCGCTGCTAAAGTTGGGAACCAAAAAATATTTGATTCACTTGTTCGTCAGGGTGCGAATGCCAACACAAGTTACAGTCCTGGTGAAACCATGTTCCAAATTGCTGTTGAACGCGGGTACTTGAGTACAGTAAAAAATCTTTTAAATAAACATCCAAATCTTCATACAGACACTGAAAATAAAAATTTACTGGCGTCTGCAATAATTGGTTGCGGAGATGAACACAAGCAAATTGTACATCTTCTTACCGACCACGGTTTTGTAGTTGATCCTGATTACATAAATAACAATAAATTACTTGCTGCTGCTGTTTACAATAAATATTATAAAATAACTGAAGATCTTTTAAAATTAGGCGCTGCAGTTAATGTTGTAAGCGATTTTCACAGCAGTACACCTTTGACAATAGCTTGTGAAAAAAATTTTGAAGATTTTGTTAAATTGTTACTCAAGTACGGAGCTGACGTAAATCTTAAAGACAAATATGGTATTACTGCTTTATATGAGGCCGTCAGAAGTTCATATTTCGGAATAACTAAACTACTTTTAGATAACAACGCGACTTTTGGTGGCAAAGATCTTTTGCACACCGCGGTGTCAAACGCATCGACAGAAATCGTCAGAATTCTACTCGATCGCGGCGCTGGTATAAACGATATAGATTGCTATGGTAGATCAGCATTACACCGGGTTTCATCTATCACTGAATGGAATAAAACTAAAGAAAGCGTCGAAATAGCCAAGTTACTTTTAACTAGAGGCGGTAATTTAAATTTAAAAAATCAAGAAGGCGAAACACCACTTGTTTGTGCTGTCAAAAATGAAAGAAGTCAAGTTTTAAAAGTATTTATTGACAATATGGAACACGTTGATCAACCTTGTGTTGCTGATATGCCACTGCTGCATTACGCATCCTCGCTTGGAAAAGCTCAAAGTGTAAGAGCTATTCTCAAGTGCAAAGCAAAGGTTAATCATCCGACAAAAGTAACTCTTAAAACGCCCCTTCATTTTGCTATATCCTCAAAAACTGTCTGTGAGATTTTGATTAAAGCAAATGCTAACGTCAATGCTAAAGACAGGAAAGGTAGAACTCCGCTACATTGTTGTATACTAGAAAAAGCTGAATTAGACGTAGTTGAAACTCTTCTTAAAAATAATGCGGATGTTGACTGTTTGGACGATGATGAATTGACACCTTTAGTTATGGCCGCTAAAGCTAATCGCCCGGAATATATTGATATTCTTTTAAAATATCAAGCTGATATTAAATCTGTTTCTCAAAGCGGTAAGACGGCTCTATATTATTTTAGTGAGCGCATTAATGAGGTTGGATTCAGAAAGTTATTGAGTTATAATGCTGATGCAGATAAAGAATGTTTCAAAGATCAAAGCCCTGCTGCGTTCTTTTCGAACATTCATCGGTATTACCGAAATTATAATAATAATCATCAACAAAATACCCGACGATTAACACAACCTGAAATTATTGAAAAACTACTGCAGTGTAAAAGTATTATTAGATGTCACGCGGCGCACATAGCTAGACTTTATGTACTTAAATATTTTATTAATGCCAAAGAATCGATATGGGAGAAAAGCATTGAGAACAAATTGGATGTTGAATTTTGTAATAAATTTAAAGACATTCCTAACAACTTTCTAGTTTCGTGTAAAGAAGAACTGAAACGGATGAAAAGAGAAAGAATTGGTACTAGTGGTGTTAAATTTTTCTCTCTGCTTGAAAGATCAAATCATCAGATTGCGAGATTAGCGCAAAATGAGAGCATCGAACAAGTTTTCAAATCTGATCTTACGGAGGAAAAGTTTCCAGGTTACAATGACATGCTGGAGGCACGAATTAAATTGGCATTGTACAGGAAAGAAATTATTGATAAAGACGAGGAGTCTTGTATTTATGCTTTTTTTGGAGGCGTGCCTCAAAATTGTTGCGAAGAAATATTTGATTATTTAGACACTAAAAGTTTGAATAATTTGATCAGCGCGAGTAAAACTGCAGTAAAATTGCGAGGGTTTAAACCGCCTAAGAGGAAATCTGGTCATCAAGTGAAGAGAATGAGAAAAGTTTAATCTTTTATTTTTCTTATCACTGGTCGCTACTTAAATGCGTGATTTTTTATATTTACATCCCATGACAATTATTTACATGAATAATTAATATCATATATGAATAGTCAAAATACTATTTTTTATTATTTAAAAATTAAAAAAAAAACAAATATTTTTAACTTACAAGTGTATAAAATTTCAAATATTTTCTCAAGTATATTTGTAACATACATTAATTTTTAATATACAAGTGTCTGAAATATGTACCCGTATAAAAAAAAAATCTTCTAAACTTCAAAAAGTGACACAACAGCAGATTTTTTCTTAAACTTCTGAAAATACTAGAAAGAAAACAAGATTTATTACTAAAAATCAAAATTTTGAGACTATTCTGTCAACTTTTTTTAATTCTCCATTAAAAGTGATAAATTATGTCATTTTTTTCAGCGCGAAGTACTGTCAGAAGTTTTTTAAAAGTTTATTGTTGTGTCACGTTTTGGAGTTTAGAATAGCTACCACTCTTTCAACTCTTTTTCAACAGTTTTTTTCATACAGGATAGTATTAATAAGCTTTCTGTTTTTTATTTTTAAGTAAGAATACCTTCAGTTTTATATTTACTCAACTTTATTTCATCTATTTATTTAAATCACAGAATAATATTTAAACAAATTCCATAATTAAATGGGATACATATATTTAATATTTCACTAAAACCATTAATTTTTATAATGACTTGAATTAGTGGAAAAGTTTTGAGTCATAAATTATTATTTCATATCGACATTCATCGAGACGTTGAGAAGCTCATAAATATCAGTTATTTTTTTAAAAATATGTGATATATTATTTTCATCTGCTGCCTATAATAAGGATAATATATATGTACTATTCGTACCTCAAATGTTATTAGTTTAATGTAAAAAAATATTTTTATACCGACGATGTAAAAGTTTAAAAAATAAAAAATTTTCTTATCAAACTATTAGTCGACAAATAATTTTAATAAATTTGATTTAATTTTCATTGAATTCTAATTTTTTATTTTTTACTGTGATTATTTTTAACTAGTAAAAAATAGACGTCAAATATGATTATATGATTCCAAGTAGTTGACAGAGCGGTTCCCTCTCTCATAACAAATCATAGGTTTTAGTAAAAAAACAACTTTTAATTACTCGGTGTTATTTAAAAAAAAAAAAATTACATGACCTTGAATTAAGAAAAAAACAATTTAATAGCTTTGTTAGAAACGTTTTATCTTTTTATAATAATAATAATAGTGTTTTTTTGTAAGCAATTAATTTGATTCATCAAAAATCAATTATTATTTATCGACATTCCTTTTAAAAAATGACGATTTACGAAGAGATTTCGAAATCGTATAAAAAATAATAGTATATTGTACAACTAGTGCGCTCATTTGCTCGTGTGGGTAATCGGCAATACCGCACGAATTGAACATACTTTTTTTTATCATGAATGCGATATGAGTACTATTTTGGTGCTCGCTGTTTTGTTCTCCAAGTATCTTTTTGCTGATTCAACTGTTGCCGCGACATTTTTGTGGGTTAAACGATAATCTACGTGCGACTAGAAGTAAATTTGCGTGCGATAAGTTTACTTGTCATACTGAGCATACGTGGTCATAAATCTGAAGGAAATTATTTAATTTACTTCAAATGTATCGATATTAACATTTGTCGTCGAAATTATATATATGTTTAAATATTTTTCTAATATTCTGTTATTAATTATGAAAATGATAACTGCACATATCACGTCTGTGAATAAATTTTATAGTAATAAACACGCAAATATTTTGAATTAATAAAATTTTTATTTAATTAGTTAGAAGGTGAGCTAACACGGAACTGTACAGCAATAACTAAATATGTCGCAATTGTACCAGTAATCTAAAAAAAATAACCATTTGTTATAAAAGTATTTTTAATTTTATTTAATTTATGAAATCAAAATCTTGTAATTAAAACTTACGACTGCCAGAAGAGTACGATCTAGGGATATGATACCACAGGCTGTGAATTCGACAGTCAGGTGCCAGAGGTCATTTGAAAATTTACTTAACTATAATTGTAAAAATTAATCATTAAAAATTTTAATGCTGAAAAAATAATCGATTATTAGCCTTCTATTTATTTTCCCGGGAAAAATAATTTAGATTTATGAAGATCTAAATTCCGCATTCCACTCTAATTTTTTTAAATAATTTAAATTTATGTAGGTCTAGATAGTAAACTAATATTCAAAATTTTGATTGTGAAAACGAGTCTAGAGCTTTGAAAAAAAACATTTTTTTATCAAGCCCCAGGAATTTCGTATCAACTTTAATTATTTTATATATTTTCTTACCCCAAAAATTTTTGTTATAGCTCAAGACAATGTTTTCCTGCACGGAAAAAAAAGCAGTGGAAAAATTACAGTTTTTAAAAATAAACTTTAAGTGTTGTAGTTTGGACTGTAATAATTAAAACTACTTCTCATAATAAAGAAATTATAATTATAGATACCAAATTTTACAGTTTCTGTAATAATTTAATTTTTATAGTTTTTAAGTAGAGGGACTTTGCTGATATTTGAAACTCTCATTTTTCCACAGGTTTTTTCCATGTGTCCTTAAAAAATTTTCGTTATGAATTTATGCCAAAAATTTTCATGGGGCGAGTAAAAATTTTTTGCGCAGAATTATTGTTTTTCTGTGTAAGCGTTAATTTCCAGCTTTTATTAAGCCGTGTAATCAAGTTTATCACACATAACAACAAAGTTATTATAATTATTCTTATCAATAAAAAAAATTAAACATTTCCTTGGCTTACTCAGAATTTGAAACTTCTCAGTTTCAATGCCCTTTAAAAAATTATTTTCTATAGATTTAGTCATTAAAATATTTACTTTTTTTGTTATTTTATCATCCATCGAATATCGATCCATAAGCGAGTTTACCATTCTACCAGTTTTTCTATTCTAAAAATTCAAAATTCAATATCAATATTCATTAATTAAAAATTTTTAAGATTTCTCAAATTATTACATCACTTACCTGTTTTATTAATTGTGTGACAGCAGTAGTTAATATTATAAATAAAAATATACTTCCTAATATGAACAATCCCGACAAATAAAATCCGGTGTCAATTTTTTGTTTGTCAATTAGAGCTATAATTATGTAATACAAGTTTAATAGAGTTCTAATAGCAAACATAACGATAACAATCAAAAGCGGCAACCCATAAAAATCTGTTGCATCGTCACACATTTCACACAATTCAACATACGCGTATTTGATACTCGAAATATCATTAAGAACCGAATAACGTGACAGTGGAATTTTACTTTCAATTGTACCCAGTTTTGAAATGGTCAAGTTAATACTTTTGAACCGTTTCTTCAACATATTTATGAGCATCGCGAATTGTATTATCACCCAACTGCTGATAAAGTATGGGATACTTATGGCAAAGACAATTTCCACTGACATATAATAGATTTCTCTCATTATTATTAAGCACGACGTTATGGCTAAATTAATAGTAAATATAAAATAATTTGTATTATCATTTTCCATTTTGAAATCCGCGCATTTGTTTAATTTTTGGTCGACAGTTTTAAATCGTCTGTTAACGTTTATTATCAATTTTTGTTGAAAAATATAAATAAGCGGTATCAAACTTATACAAAGTGTTGCAACAAATGAAAGTTTAACTGCAACTGCATCTAATATTGGGCGGGAATCGATTTTAATTGACGATATATTGAGTACAATAAAAATGTCAAAGCAAATACATGTTATAAATAATAAAACATTATAACAAGATCCGGCGCGGGAAAAATAACATTCAAAATTATGATTATTGACCCGTTGATTTTTATAAATCCCGGAAGAGTCAACTGTCCAAGGTGACAGTCCAATTATTTTTAAAAATATTTGGTGAATGAATGTAAAATATTTGTAATATACTGAGTCAACTTTGTTATAATGTGAATTTCTTTTTAATTTATTCAGGTTTATTCGCTCCATAGCTCGATTTATATTTTATTTTATAAATAAATTTGACAATGGGTTTACTTAACGGTGTCATGGTAAATACTAATGAGTAACACGAAAACGTCATTAGATTTTATGTCTGATTTTGCGTTTGTTCGTGATTGTTGTCTTTTTTCCATCAACACACATTACGTTGATAGTTTGATTAAAGTAGCGGAGAAACCGAATGGGTAAAAAAAATAATCTATTTTTCAGGTATTTTTTATCTTTTATCGCGGTATGAGTTATTATATGTAATGACAGTCGATATTTATTACTTTTCTTGATAAATAGAATGTAATTATACTTTTTTTATATTTTAAAAATATTCATATTATTAAATTGGTTTTGTCTTCCCGAATTTTTATCACTAAAAGTTCGATTTTATTACTTTTATATTTTTTATATCATTAAATTATCATTTGAATACTCAGTTATCACACCTGTTATAAACAATAATATATAAAGATTCTATAAAAAACTTGCTTACGCAAAAGGTTCACGACATATCTGAAGAATAATAAAAATTATTTTTACTATAAAAAATATATATATCTTTTACTTAATTAAATGCAAATAATACCGAAATAATTATTAGATATTTAATAAAGTACTTGATACAGGAAAATGAGTGCTTAAATAATCAAGCACGGCTTTAAGGTTTTGCGTTTATCATATGTATCATGATCAAACATTAATGAAAGTATCGTGTTCTTTTGCAACATCCGAAAAATTCTTCTATATCCACACGATATTTTCCTTCAAAAGTTGATAATTTTTAAATTTGTTTACAGTACAGAGAAGTGTCAACAATTCCTCTAAAAAAACTTCATATTTTTCAAATTATCGAAAATTATCATACTTTTTTTGGCTCTCGTCAGGACATTATAATGATATCGCACTTTTACACTTCCTTTCGAAAAACAATTCTTATGATATTTTATGCAATTTTTATAAATATAAATTTTATTTAATCATTATAAATATCAATATCCATTTAAAATAATTTATGTCGCTTTATTTAAATTTTCTTATACAATCGACTTTCCCTTAATAAGTATCATGTGTTTGTTTATTCACTCGTATTAAAAAAATATCCGTTAGTGTTATCAACACATACAGATATTAAGGAAACGTCGATAGTATTTCTACATTACAAAAGAATATAAATTTTTTTTCCTTAATTTCATATTGAATTAATAATAATAAAAGAAATAAACCAACTTAAATACTGGAATATGAATTGAAAATGATTATAAATAAAATAAATAGTGATGATGGTTTAATTATCCATCAAATAGTAATAAAAATATATTAAAAATTTTTCTTCATAAGTCATTAATCACTTAAGTTATAACGGCAATATTTACATTTAGTTATCAATTCTCTCAAGTCAGTGTTACTAAAATAATCCATAATTAATCTCATGCAAGGATACGGTAAACTTCGGATAATATTAAAAACAGAATATTCAAAAGCTTCATCAAATAATTTTTTTCTCGTAAGACCTTTTTTGAAACAGCCACTGATAATAATTGCATACAGCGGAAATTTAGATGCGTAACTTTCAGATCTCAGTGTTTCTAAAATTTTATCTTTGTTTAAATACATCATCAATCGATAAGAATCGGCAGTTACAAAATCATAGTAACTTATATTATCCGCTATCATTTCACGTTTCATATTTTCTACTTCTTTTTTGTATCTCTTCGAATGTCGAACTGGTTTTTTCGAAAGATTTATAAAATGCTTGGTATTTTTTTCACTTACATACAAATTTAAAAATTTCATTTTAATAATATACTCCATAAATTCATCAACTATTTCTCTGCGTTTATCAGGAGCTACCTGCCATAAACCAGACTCAACATCATGGTCACAATAACGATTTTTAAATAATTTTTTATCCAGAGCATAATCAAGACAAGTATACCCATTGTTACATGTCGCGTTAATATCCGCGCCATTTTTCAAAAGCGCGACAATTGAGGCAGCTTTTCTGTACCGAAACGCCACATGAAGCAGAGTTCTACCCGATTTATTTTTTGCATTGACATCCATTCCGTATTCGACAAAAAGGTTCATAATTTCATCAATTCCATCATCACCAATAATGCTGTTGATATAAACAATCGAAATGCCCTCAGAGTTTCTCAAAGTATTGATGTCTATTTTATGTTTCAAATCTAAATTAGCATCCAAATGTTGTAAAATCAATTTAATTCTGCCAACATCTTCATCTGATATTGCATCGTATAAAAGAAATACAAAATTATTTAAGTCGAGTTTAAAATTTTTATCATTTATAAGATAATTAAAAATATCTTTTCTGTGGTAATAATTAACTTGCAAGATTGGCATTAGGCCTTTACTATTTTTTATGTTAACATCAGCTCCTTTGTCAACAAGTAATTCAACTATTTCAATATTATTTTTTTCACAAGCTAAATGTAAAGCTGAATATTCTTCATTATCATCTAAATATAATTTGTCAGGTTTATCTCCGTACTCAAGAAGACATTTAACGATTTGGTACTTTTCTTTGGCAATGGCGATATGAAGAGGATAATAGAATAAATTTTGATTATCTTCATTAGATATCGTGTCTAAACTATCGGTAGCTCCATTGTCCAGTAAAAGTTTGACTATTCCTAGATAACCTTTTTCACAGGCGATGTATAGTCCAGTGTCCGATCTGTAGCCCGTGTTATCAACTACATTAGCATCGACTCCACGTTCCAATAATTTTTCTACGATTCGATAGTATCCTTTTTTCGCGGCTTTACATAAAAAATTAATTGTACTCATTGCTTCGTTGATGTTAATTGTAAGACATTTTGTCAAAAGTTTTTCCACGAGTTCTGTACGATTTTTATCCAATAAATCGATCAATAGTCTTATGTAAACAGAGTCTTGGATGTTGGTGTCAGATATATGGTCAATAAATAACTCAAGTATTTTTTCGTTAGTTTCTTCCATTAATAGGTCGAGTGGATTAATGCGGAATAAATTTTCTTTATTAATATCCGCACCTCTGCCCAGCAAAATTTCGACAATTTTATCGTCTTCATTCATCACTGCCAAGTGCAGTGGAGTATTGTGGTAATTTTTGTTGCTGATGTTTACGGGCACATTTTTTTCAAGGAGAAATTCCATTATTTCAAACTGTTTATTTTCAATAGCAATGCAGAGAAGTTCATAGCCATCTAGCCATAAGGGGTCATATGATAATCCGAAGGAATTTATATTTTCCTTGACGATTGTTGAGTCTCCTTGAATGATAGCAATCATGGTGTTGTACGGTGTTGGATAGTTATCAACATCCATTTTTGCTACTCAATCTATAATAATAAAAATGCATTTTATTTTAAAAATATGTCAATCTACGTGTTAATTGTAATAATTATAATTAATTGAGGAAATGTATAAATTTATTATAAATTGTAAGCTTTGTAATTGCACAGTATATAAAATTAACTTTTACTGTTATTATTATTCCCAAGTAGCACAGAGACAACTTTAAGATGTCTTTTAGAAGGACGAGACAAATTTTTTTTATATGAATAAGACATTCAGATGTTAGTCAATATTTTGGTGTCTTATCGATTGGCCAAAAAACAGCTTCAAAACTGATATGTTATAGGTGTCATAGAAGAGACAACTTTAAAATGTCATAAAGATGACTTTTAAAAGGACAAGGCAAATTTTATTTTGTCTCAAAGGCAGTTATTTGATGGCTAGGAGTCATAGAAAATTTTTCTTTGTTTTCCTGTCTTAAAAAAGTCATTTAAATTGACGTCATTTAGGTAACTTGTTTGACAATTGTTTGTAATTAAATTTTTGCCGGCGTTTGTTTCAAGTATTTAAAACAGATACTTTTTTTAATGAATGAGTGTGAAAGTAGCAGACATCAGACAAATTTAAAATTATAAATAAATAGAATAAATAATTAAAAAAAAAAATGTTTTTAAAAAATGCACTTATTAATTTTCAAATTTTCTAAGCGCGCATTTTTTTTTAAATTTAATTTTTCTAATTATTTAGTCTATTTATTAATAATTTTAAATTTGTCTGATGTCTGCTACATTCACACTCATTTTAATGACATTTTCTAATTGTTTTTTCATCATTTTGGTGATTTATCTATAGGTCAAAAAACAGCGGCCTCAAAACTGCCATCTCATAGATGTCAAGTGCGCTACTTGGGTTCTTGGATACGATTACATTTCTTACTTTAAGAATATTCTGAGACAGTACCCCCCACTTTCAACTGTCATAACCAGATGTTATCAATTAGGAATGGAACAAAATTTGATGAATAAATTTTAGCCTACAAAATTTGAAAATTATAATGACCAAAATTGACATGAAGATTTTACTGAAATTTATTTAACAAATTTGTTTTAACTCTCAACTGATGCAAACTGCAATTTTTTAAAAATCTATATCTCAGTAAAATTGCAACTACGTTGTCTTTTTTTTAAATTAATCCTTTAATTTTTTTTTTTTTTTAATTGATAAAATTTTGATAGTTCTGACAGTTCGTCATGAAAAATAATTGATTTGTTGACAGGTTAAGTCACAAAATTAGGTTGCTTACCTTATTTATTTTTTATATTAAAAAAAAAGTAATCATTGAGCATAAAAATATCGAGTGCTATTTATTCTACTTTAATAATAATGTAATTATTAAATATTTACGCAATCTATCATTTCTAAGCGATATAAGTGAATACATTTATTTACTACACATTTGCGTCTTTGTTTTTCTGCGTCGCACTAAGTTTGAAAATAATTTCATACATAAAGGCCTAGAGTTACCAACTTAAATATTTTTAACCGGACATTAAAAATCTAAAACCCGGACATTTAAAAAAAAACGCGGTTCTTTTAATTATCCCAATAAAATAAAAAAAATTGCAGGATTTTTAACTTCCCGCTAAGAAAATTGCAAATTTTCAAAAATTCGGGAAGTTATTGGTTTCAATCCGATTTGTGAAAATCGAAATTCCAACAGATGTCGACGTTTTGAGGTCCTAGGAAGCTATTTTGACTAATTTCACGATGATGTCCGAGTGTATGTATGTATGTATGTACGTACGTACGTACGTATGTAAATATCTATAACTTCTGAACGGATGAACCGATTTTGATCGTCAAGGTGTCATTCGACTCAGTTTTTCAATATCTTGAAGCTGAAAAAAATTGAGCTTGATCGGTAGGGCTCGTTCGAAGATATTCCAAAAATAAACTTTTTTCAAAAATGTTTTTTTTGGATAACTTTTAACGGGCTCGATGGATTAATTTCAAAATGGACTGGGCTCTGGAGATTCATAAGCCGCGTCGAATGCCACCTCAAACATCGAAATCGGTTAATTCATTCAAGAGAAACCGTTGTCGAAAGAATTAAAAAAAAAAAAAATTTTCAGTATTTTGATAATTTCTCAAAAACGACTCGATGAATCAATTTAAAAATTTGATCAGTTATAGAACTCAATGAAACGCGTCGATTGCCACCTTAAACGTCTCAATCGGTTTATTCGTTCGAGAGATATCGTTGTAGAAAAAATGGTAAAAAACGTTATTTTTTTAAAACAAAAGCATACAAAAGTATTTTCGAGCTTGAAGAGCTCGAAAATGTATCTACTACAATTTTTCGAGCTCAAGGAGCTCGAAATACGCGGGAAGTTTTGGGGCTGGCCCGCAGGGTCAACCGACAGACCGATTTTTTTTTAAGCGAACTTCTATTTGAGTTTTTATTGAAATAATAATTAAATTTTTGATAATTGAAAGGAACTCTTAGTAATAATTAGTGTTTTGTTGATACACCTTTTCTTATTAAATGTGTGATTAAGATTCTCCATCTCGCAGATATTTTTAAATACTCACTTTTTCATTAAAACATCGTCTTTGCTTAATACTTATCGAGATTAAGATTCAATTTAGCTAAAAGTATAGCAGCAATTGCAGCAATAACTTCTCTATTTTTTGAAAATTTTAAATTTTCATAGCGGGAAGTTTAAAAAAACAAAGTTTTTCTTCATCTTTTGATTCACAGCAAATGTATTTAATAATATATCCACGTATACATATTAAATCTGTATATTTTTTTCCAAATGGTCACTAAAGAGGAAGACTACAAGAAACGTATTATTTATATCAAAGTGATGTAGTCTTAATCAATGAAATATTACCTAGAAATAATTAATTTAATACTAGGTATAACTTTTTTTCAATGTGAAATAATTTTAAACAGATGTGATTTTAAACAATTAACAAAAAAAAACTTAATTAGACATAATGTTTAATCAATAAAAATAAAAAAATAAAATCTAGATAATAGGAATTAGTAGAGGTTTAATGTTTTTTGGTTTATCAAGTTTATCAGACCCAACATTAATAAAAGCATCGCGTTCTTCGGCATCAGTAACAAGATCATTCCAAAGTGAATTTTCCTGTAAATAAATAAAATATTTAAACTAAAACAAAATAAAAAATAATGATACTGATAATTAGAAAAAAAATAACTAACCTTGTACTTATTTAAATTACCACATATTATCAAAGTATGTCTAGCCCTTGTCAAACTGACACAAAGTCTGTTGGGATCATCGATGTGATCAGTGCTAGTACTTTTAACGCATGACATCAGAATAATATCACACTGCGAGCCTTGAAAACAATCTGACATTTTGACAACTTTGATATTAATCCTTTCTTTTCGTTCTTTGCTAATGCTGTTAAATCTGTAAGTTCAAGTAAAATAAATATAAATTAGTCTTTATATTTTCAAAATTTCAAAAACGGTTGACCCAGTGGGCCAACCCCAAAACTTCCAGCTAAGGGAAGTTAAAAATTTAAATTACTATTGTTTGGTTTAAATATCAAAATTTTATTCTGCTGACCTCTCTTCTTGATCCAGCAATTTTATTATTAAATCGCGTTGTTCTTCAAAGGGTGCAATGATACCTAAGCTAATTTTGAAATTAAATTTTTCCAAATACATAAGCATTAATAAAGAATAAACAATATTGACAACTAGTTTAGCTTCTCCAATATTTGTGAAGCCATCTTCAGCTTCCGGCGAAGTGTGGCTAAGTAATTTGTACTTGTAAATACCCAATGGGTAGACAGAGGCTTCATTTTTTAAAACTCCATTATAAAAATAATTATTAGGCCACTGTGCAATTGCCTTTACCATACGGTACTGAGTATCTAACATCAAAACAGGATTTTTATCTTTTTTTTCAAATACTTTTTGCACTCGATGAAACAATGATTTGTCCAAATTTTGAATCTTCATTGCTTCCTGTATAAACAAATATTAATTACAATTGATAGATAATAATAATAATAATAATATATAGTAAAAAAAAATAAACGTGTACTTCAGAATGTAATCTGGGTTTAAACTGTTTAGGATCACCAACTAGAAATAAAATTTTAACATCCAGTCTGAAAGGTAAAAATGTTTCTAGTTCTGAAGCTTGAGATGCTTCGTCAATAATACAAACTGAAATCTTTAAATCTCTGTTAAAAAATTATAAATATTAAATTAATAATTTCATTAAGAAAAATAGGCATTAAAATATCAATTGCATTAAACATTCTTACTTTAAATAATTTCTGTAATAAGAAGATTGACAAGACATCAATGTGCTGACAATTATATTGCTATTAGACAAAAGCTCTGATACAAAATCTGTTTTTTTATTGATATCTACATTTTTCTATAAAATCATAAAAATAAAATCATATTATTTTATTAAAATAATTAAATTATTTAAAATAATTAAATTAAAATGTACCGTAAGTGTTAAAAATGATACGGGTTTTACTAAAACATTCATTTTTTCTTCAGAACCCAGACGAATCAGATTAAATTTTATATTTTTTTCTAAAAAATATTTAACATAATTTATTAATTACTATTATAATTAATTAATTACAGTGTAATTATTCAACTATTCCTTACTTTTGTACTTGAAATTAAAATTGATATGATACTTACTTTCGAGTTTTGGTTTTTCATCCAAAAGCTGAAGAACAATTGAATCAACCGCTAGATTAGATTGCGCGCATACTAATATACGGTCAGTACTTTTTCTGCTGATCATTGAGAAAATACTGTTGACAATAACTTTTGATTTTCCTGTTCCAGCAGGTCCTGAGACAATACATATTTTCGGTTTGTTTTCCTCGACTGTTTTTACAATTCTTGCCATAATTTCCAATTGTTTCGAGTTCAAATTGTCCTATTGCAACCATAAAGATTTAAAAATTATAATAATAATAATAATTACTTGTATTGAAGGTAATTAAACAAGAATTAAGGGAAAAAACTACTGGAGAGACAAGAAACTCAAAGGAGAAATCGAAGAGCAGTGAACAAGAATAAGATGCGGTAACATTGGCAATTTTTTTTTTTTTTAATTCTTTTTTCTTTTTGTTTTTGAATGTCGTTGAAAAAAAAAAATTAGTAAGGTAAGAACGCCAGTACCCAACCCCTAACCAGTAGCCAGCTGGTCATATTTTAACATTGACTCAAAATATATATAGATATAATTTAACATGAAGTGGCTGGCTACTGGTGTGGGTCTGGGTACTGGTGCTCTTATCCTACAACTAAAATTGTTTACAAAAATTTTCAGCCACATCGCAAGGGAACGTATTCATAAACTGCAAAATTGTACAGATGAGAAATAAAAACTTATTTATTACTTTGTATAAAAAGATCTACTCTAATTACAATAATTACCTTTGTAACTGGTTGAATTTTATCTTCATCATTAATTGGTGAAAATTCATAGTAAGTCAGTGTTGGGTTTAGTATCGCTCTATTTAATGGAGATTTAGGAAGATACAGTAATGAATTCAGATAATTTGAAATAACTGACATTTTTATCTTGACCGGTTCTATAGTTATCGAATCTGGAATCTTATTATGCCCCAGATATTTTGTCATCAATTCGTATGTTAATTCATACTCAGTTTTATCTGACGATTATTGAAAAAATAAAGTTAGTAAATAAAATAATAAATTATTTTTTACTCAGTAATTTTAATAAAATAATACCAGATACTTGTTGTCGACAAAAATATTCAATGTAAGCAAATTGTTCTTGATTGCCAGCTAACGGGTTATTAAATTTAACCAGAGTATTGTGATGCGGATACCAGACTTTCGAATCAGATTTTATTTTAGTGCGAACTTTGAAATTAAAAATTTTGTCGTGTATATTAATATCATGGTTTACTTTTAAACATCTGCCTAATAATGGAATCTTAAACAATTCGATGCTGGTAGCTCTAGATTGTAAATTTTAAATATGTATATAAGTATGAATAACCCAAAATACTGAGAAGATAAAATTAATATAATTTTTGTATTGAATATTAAAATACAAACGTAGTTTCAATATTGTCGTCTTCTTTGCTGTGAGATTCCATCATCTCATACCAAAAGTCATGGACTAATACAGGCAACTGAGTTTTACGATAATCATCAAAAGTATCATAACATAATTTTGGAGGAATCAATTTCATTGATGTAACAATCGATCTTGTTTTATCATGTTCTAAAAACCATTTTGGATTCCACTGCAAGACTTGATACAAAAATTGGTTTTTTAAAAACCTGACGTTATTACTCTCGACACCTACTGGATTTTCCATATCTATATAAATAATAAATTATATTTTTATAAAAAATCATATATTAGTATTGACTACTAATTTTTTAATTATATAATCAATCTTTTTTTTTACAATATATATAATAGGGAGCTGCGAATAGTTTCAACTTACAAATTATTCGATTTGAATTTTGAATCGAATAGTTATATTATAAATATATAACTAATTAAATAATAATAGAGGATCAATAATTTTGGTTAATAAAAAATTTTTCAAATTTATTTAATAAAACTGACTGAGTTTTCATTTAAATTTACATTAAATAAAATACAGTAGAAAATTATTTGAATTTGAAAAAATATGATACCCAAGAGGAATACCTGGTGCCGGCATAAAAAATTTATCTTACCATATAAATGTCATATATTTTTATCAAACGTGCAGTATAATTATTTATAAATAACATACATAAGTCGTATATTTAATTATTACCTTCAGTAACAATTCGTGTTTTCATTATAAATTTAATTGTTCAAACAACGAAGCACGTGGATAAAAAATGTGTAATTAATGAACACATTGAAGATACAACGCAGTCTACAATGTGAATATGAACCTCGCTAAAAAATAAAACAAAAAAAAACCTATTGCGTCATACTTATCGATATCTTTAGTTCGATAGATCGATCTGTGTATTAATTGTTTGAAGATAGTATCGATTGCGAGCTCGATGAACGTAAACATTTTATGAAGCTGTCTATGCAAGCGATTTGATAATCAATAAGTGGTGATCAATCAGTAATCGGATCAAAAATATTATCATTTGATGATTTAATATTTTTGTATAATTGATAATTAAATTAATCAATGGGATGATGAAAGAAAAAAAATAACTGGTGATAAGGTTAATTGTGAGTTGAATTGTTCACTGAAAATAAAAAATTAAGGTATTTTAAAACTGTGTAATTAATCAATGAATATATGACAGGTGAATGAAAATATTATATATCAGTATCAAGTTTCGTAGGGGTTAAAAAACTTGAATAAAATATAACCTATCATTCTAGGTAATCTACTTTAATGTTGTTTAAATCAGAGATAGATTTAATTCAAAAGAAATTATTTTGTTTTTGGTAATTATATATTAAGAGATGTTTATTTATTTATTTATTTTTAATTTTATTTTTGTCTGAAGACCGAGGAGTTCATTGTCTAAAAAAAGTATGGGAATAGTATTGAAAGTAGAAGATACACATGTAATGAGTACTTCAATTAAAATAAGATAAACTTTTTTTTTTATTATCAGAAATTTGATACTGCTTCAGTGTACTCGATTCATCATTAGAATTAATGGTAAAGTATGAATTGCGTTTTTGCGCATCTTTGATAAGAGAGTCCCACATAGCATTTTGCTGCAAAAGATTAAAAAATTTTAATAAATGTTTAAATCAAATTGTTATTGTTAGTTGACAACCATCAACTTACGTTGTATTCAGCAAAGTTGCCACAAATAATGAGAGTATGTTTTGCACGGGTTAAACTGACACACAGTCGATTTGGATCATCAATAAATTTGGGTTCTAGACTGCGGACACAAGACAGGATGATAATATCACATGCTGATCCTTGAAACGCGTCCCCCATTTTCACTACAGTCAACCGAAATTTATCTTTACGATCATCACAAATATCAGATGTCCTGAAAATATTATTAATATTGCAATTAGAAATTTCCTAACTCACGCACGTCTACAAGAATGTACATAAATCTACCTTTCATCCAGCATCTCTATTATTAAATCACGCTGTAAATCAGAGAATGCAATGATACCTACATCAATTTTAGAACTCAAATTCTCTAGTTTTGCTTGAGTCATTAGAGTGTAGGCAATATTGACTACTAATTTAGCCTCTCCAATATTAACGTAGCCTCCATCTTCTTCAGGAGACAAATGATTGAGTACTCTGTAATTGTAGAAACCCAGAGGTCGAATGGAAACGCAATTTTTTAATGTACCCTTGTAGAAAAACTTATTGGGCCATTCTGCGATTGCATCTGCCATTCGATATTGGTCTTCTAGTGTCATAATTGGGCTCTTTTTTTCTTTTTCAAATATTTTTTGTGCTCTCCAAAACAGCGATTGTCCCAAATTGTTATTCAGTACTTCCTGAAAATTAAATAAACGATGGTATCATCAATGGCATGTTAAGTTAAGGAAATAAAAATGATATACCTCTGAATATACTTTGGGGCAGAATTGCTGTGAATCACCGACAAGAATTAAAATTCTTACACCAAGCATCAGTGGAATGCATGTTTCAACTTCTATAGCTTGTGGTGCTTCATCAATAAGACAAACTGAAACTGGTATATCTCTATACTCAATAAAATTTTTTTATAATAAATACATACTTATTTAAAAATGAAATCTATCTGACTAGCTCTTACTTGAAATGATGTTTAATATAATTATTCGAACAAGATGCTAAAGTACTGCAAATGACATTAGCATTTCTTAAAAGTATCGAAGGGTTTTCACCTCGGAGTTTTTTCTACAACAGCAAAAAATCAAAACTCGCTTTAAAAATGGTTTTTATCATATCAATGTTTTAAATTTTTATAAAGAATTCAAATTTTAAATACCCTAAGACTTGCAAACGAAACTAATTTTACTTGTTCGTCCATTTTTTCCTCATGACCTAGGCGAATCACATTAAGTTGTACCCCAGCTCCTGAAGATAATACATAATTTACTCAATTTGCTACTACATAATTAAAGTTTACACCATATCTATCCAAAATCTTACTTTCAAGTTTTGATTTTTGACCCATTAGCTCCATAGTAATAAAATCAGTTGCTAAATTTGACTGTGCACAAACCAATATTCTTTCAGTGCTCTTTCTGCTCAGCATTGAAAAAACACAATTAGCGATAATTTTTGATTTTCCAGTACCTGCGGGTCCTGAGATCATGCATATTTTGGGTTTGTTTTCCTCCACTGTTTTAACAACTCTCGCCATAATGTCCAATTGCTTCGAGCTAAGAGTGTCCTGTTGAAAAAATAAGGATTTAAAAATTATCATAAACTAATCTTTGTATTAAAAGAATCAGCCATCCTTCAATTACCTCTGTGATAGATATAATTTCATCGTCACCAACTGATGAGAATTCGTAATCATCAATCGTAGGTTTCAGAATCGCTTGACACAACGGAGTTTGCGGAAGATTTATCAATGAGTCAATAAGTGTCATATAAAATGATGTCAAAGTTATTGATTCTAGACAAATAGTGTTTGGAATTTTTTTTTTTTCCATATGTTTTATTGCTATTTCATATGTTACTCGATCTTGAGAACCATTGAATAAAATATAAAAAATATAATGATGATGTTGTGACTCAAGTATATAAATAATTATCTAATTTGTAATTAAAAATTTCACAAAGTTATTTTAATTTTTATTACCATGCTTATGATCCTGAATAACGTTTTGAATTAATGCAAACTGTTCGTCATTATTTTCCAACGGATTTTTAAATTTAACAAGAGTACCAATGTTTGGAATAATTATGTGTGATAAAGACTTTGATGAGCGTAATTTCAAGTGTAAAATCTGGTGATTATCAGAATTGACTGTAATGTATCGACATGAAAACAGAGTTTTGAATTCCGAATTATCAAATAATCTGAAAAATTAAATTTTTAATTTTGAATATAACGTAAAAGACAGTACTCAATCAGAGAACTGGTACTCGATCACTCCACGTATTTGTATATCTATATTTAGTATATATCCATATACAAATATATGAGTGATCGGGTACTGGGTCTTTTACCTTATATATATTATTAATTAAATTGAATTTTTAATATAAATACCCACTTGTAAATATGAAAAGCATTGCTGCGAATTTCCGAACTCGCTTTTAAGTGATCCCAAAAATCACAAAGCAAAAATAGTAACTGAGTTTGATAGTAATCATCAAAACTATCGTATGATAATAATGACGGCTTTATTTGTAGTGGCAAAATTTTTTTTAATTCAACAGTACTTTCATTTCCTTTTGTAAACCATTTTGGGTTCCATTGAAGAATATGATATATAAATTCTTCTCTTAATTTTTTAGAACCCAAATAATTGTCTCTTCGTAAACTTCCCATTTCTATTGAAATATAAAATAAAATAAAACTCAAATTTCGATATTTAATAAAAATAATTATTTTTAAAAAATTGATTGAAGTATAATTTATCTAAAGTAAATAGATATGGATACCCAGTTTGTTCTTTTGTTAAATTGAACTTTTATATAATTAAAATTTAATTATCCGTCTGCGATTGTTAAATAACTTTAAATGTTTTTTTATACTACTGAAATATTAAAAGCGAAAATCGACAATACGTCAGCACAATAATAAGAACCTGAGAAACTGATCGCTTTAAACAAACGAATAATTCGCATTTACACTCATAAGTACGCAGTTTATATGTGATTCAATATATGTATATAAGTATGTCAAAAATGACATGTATGTCTTTTATTTTAATAATTATATAATAAACTCATTTAGTTTTTATTTCCAAAATGGACTAGAATCTAATCTTTTAAAAACAAATTTAATAATCTATTTTTTAAAAAATTTCCTCAAAATCAACTGACGTATGCGCGCTCAGCCGCTTAGCATTTGAAACTGAAGCTTAAATGTATTCGACATATTTTGTTTACGGCGGCGGGTCCAGATAATATTGAGCCTATTGAAAGATTATAAACATTTAGATTTTTTCTAAGAAATATCATCGTGTATATTAATAAGAAAAAAGATTGGCTGTAGCCAAGGCCAAGGCGTATTTTGCTGGATAGCAATTTATTGCAAATAGTAAATATTGATAAATTTGTAGACAGGTTTTTTTTTAAACAATATTTTGCTGATAAAAATAATTTAAATTATGACAAGATAAGATTTGAATTTTTTAAAACTTATTTATTATTATTAATTGATTGTTTATTAATTTTAATGACAATCGTGTGATAAATAAAAAAAATAAAATAAAAAAAAAAAAAAATAATTGTCTAAAGCAAATCGAGTATTGAAAAAATTTAAAGATTACAAAATAATTTTAAGTATTGCAATTAATTTTTTATTACAGCCTATAAAATTATTTTCTCCAGAACTACAATATTTTTAAATTTACTAAAATTTTAACGGAATTTCATTTCTCAATTCTTTTGATTACATAAAAAAAGGTAACAGTAAATAAAACAAAAAAAAATTAATAATTTTTTACTATTCAATTATAATTATTGTAGGTGCTCAAAACTCCTTTTAAATAAATAATAATGTGTAAAGTCGTAAAATAGAGTAGTATTAATATTTATTAATATTTTTCTAAGAATGACGTTTGACAATTAACATTTACAAAGCTTTAAACGATACCATAGAGCCACACTACGATAAACAAAGTTATAAAATTATTTTTCTTTTACTTCAGTATTATGATATTTAATACGAAAGAATGAGAGAGAATACAACAAAAATAATGATATCATGTCATGATCTACATCAACTCACTCTATGACTTACGTCATTGTTTTTTTTTTCAAAGCCACGGTTGTTATAGTGATGGCAATGATTGTTCATAACGCAAAATACATAAAAGTAAATAAATGTGTATGTAAGTACTCCTGTTTTATTTCTTTTTAATAGAATTTTCTAAAGAAATAATTAAAAGAATTCATTTTTTCAATTATCAGAAATTTGATACTGCTTCAGTGTACTCGATTCATCATTGTAATTAATGGTAAAGTATGAATTGCGTTTTTGCGCATCTTTGATAAGAGAGTCCCACATAGCATTTTGCTGCAAAAGATTAAAAAATTTCAATAAATGTTTAAATCAAATTGTTATTGTTAGTTGACAACCATCAACTTACGTTGTATTCAGCAAAATTGCCACAAATAATGAGAGTATGTTTTGCACGGGTTAAACTGACACACAGTCGATTTGGATCATCAATAAATTTGGGTTCTAGACTGCGGACACAAGACAGGATGATAATATCACATGCTGATCCTTGAAACGCGTCCCCCATTTTCACTACAGTCAACTGAAATTTATCTTTACGATCATCACAAATATCAGATATCCTGAAAATATTATTAAAATTGCAATCAGAAATTTCCTAACTCACGCACGTCTACAAGAATGTATATAAATCTACCTTTCATTCAGAATCTCTAATATTACGTCACGCTGTAAATCAGAGAATGCAATGATACCTATATCTATTTTAGAACTCAAATTCTCTAGTTTTGCTTGAGTCATTAGAGTGTAGGCAATATTGACTACTAATGTAGCCTCTCCAATATTAACGTAGCCTCCTTCTTCTTCAGGAGACAAATGATTGAGTACTCTGTAATTGTAGAAACCCAGAGGTCGAATGGAAACGCAATTTTTTAATGTACCCTTGTAGAAAAACTTATTGGGCCATTCTGCGATTGCATCTGCCATTCGATATTGGTCTTCTAGTGTCATAATTGGGCTCTTTTTTTCTTTTTCAAATATTTTTTGTGCTCTCCAAAACAGAGATTGTCCCAAATTGTTATCCAGTACTTCCTGAAAATTAAATAAGCGATGGTATCATCAATGACATGTTACATTACGGAAATAAAAATGATGTACCTCAGAATATTTCGTCGGAGAAAATTGCTGTGAATCACCGACAAGAAATAAAGTTTCTACACCAAGCATCAGTGGAATGCATGTTTCAACTTCTATAGCTTGTGGTGCTTCATCAATGATACAAACTGGAATTTGCATGTCTCTATACTCAGTAAAAATATTTTATTAATCAGTTACTTGAAAGTTAAATTTATATGGCAACACTCGTTCTTACTTGAAGAACCGTTTCATATAAAGATTTGGAGAAGTTGATAACGTCCCAGCAATTACATTGGCGTTTTCTAAAAGCATCGAAGCATGTTCATCTCGTAAGTTTTTCTATAATTAAAATTGATCAAATTTTTATCAACATTATAGATACTATATCTTTCAAATAAAAAAAAAAATACAATACTTTCAGTCTTTTAAAATAAACTGATTTAACTTGTTCATTTATTTTATCTTCACGGCCAATTCGTATTATATTTAACCGTACTCCTTTCTCTAAAAGTAATAATTACTATAATTAATTCCATAGTTATCACTCAATAAAACATTAAATTCTTTTCATCAAGATATCTTGTATTTACGCAATAATTTTTTCTTTGCTTCTAATAATTGTAAAACGATGTAATCAATCGCCCCATTAGATTGTCCACAAACTAATATTTTATCAGTACTTTTCCTGATTAGCATTGCCAAAACACTTTCGACAATGATCTTCGATTTTCCTGTTCCCGCGGCTCCCGAGATCATAAATATCCCAGGTTTTTTTTCCTCAACTGTTTTAACAGTCCTCGCAATAATATCCAATTGTTTGGAGTTTAATTTGTCCTACACAGAAAATAAGGATTTTTTAGCGCAGTAAAAATTTTGCATCGTGAAATGAAAACGAAAATTTTCTTAGGACTGGAAAAAGTTTCTCGGCTCAAGAAAATTTTTTCTCGCCCCTATTTTATCAATATTATCATTAAATATTAATAATTATAATTATACCTCAATTAATGGCTCAATTTTATCATTGTCACTAATTGATGAAAATTCATATTCTCTAATATTTGGTCTCAAAATGGCCTCACACAATGGAGATTTAGCAATATTTATCAATGAATCAATATAATTAATATATACTGACAGCATTGGCGATACTGATTCTAAAATTATTGAATCCGGAATTTCCATATTTTCCTGATACTTAATTATCAAATCATAAGTTAATTGATAATTAGGCTGCCCTGGAAAAGTAAAATAAAAATAAATGCAATAAAATTAATTACTTATTTTATAATTTATAGAAACTTGAATTAGAGTATAAAAATTTTATCTACTAACCGTGTATTTTATCAAACAGAACATTGTCGACACATGCAAATTCTTCAGCGTTTTCATTTAATGAAGTTTTAAATTTCGCTAAACAGCTTCGACTTGCATACATTACATTCAAACCACACGGAACTACAGTTCTCATTTTAACACGACAAACTTTGTCGTTTGCTGAATTTACTGATATACATCTCAATGGCAATGAAGTTTTTGATAACGCAATATCAGACGCTCTGCAATAAAAAATAAAAACTTAATGATGCTGAGAAAAAAAATGTTAATTTTTAAAATAAATACTCACTTTTCACATTTGTCACCTCTAAGACTTATGTCTTTTAATTGATACCAAAAGTCATAAAGCAAAGATGATAACTGAGCTTGATAATAATCATCATAATTATCGTAAAGTAATGATAATTGTTTAAATTTTAGTGGCACAATAGAATTTAATTGAACTGCACTTTCATTATTTTCTGTAAACCATTTCGGGTCCCATTGAAGTACGTAATACAAAAATTCTTCCCGCAATTTTCTTGTAGTATTTTTATTAATCATCTCAAGTGTTCCCATTTCTATTGTTAATTGATTGGATATTAAATCATTAGACAAAAAATTTCAATGAATTCACGGTTATGATCACTTTCAATTCATACTTTAATAATCTTCCTACCTCAATAAAAAGACGATCGTTCGTTATTTATTTTTTTATCGTAATAATTTAAAAAAGAATAACGAAGTTGCGGTTTCGTCGCGACATTAAATAAAAAAAAATTACCTACAGTTGTTATCAATTTGGAGTTTTTTTGGTAAATAAATAAACAAAATTTGATAAATAAATTTCAGTAAAATCTTCAATTTTTGTCAATTTTATAAATCGAATTTTAAAATTTTGTAGGGTAAACTTTTATTTACCAAATTTCGTTTGACTCTTAATTGACAACAAATTTAAGTAATTTTTTTTTATCAATACCTGGTGAAATTGCAACTACGTTGTCCTTTTTTCAATTAATGCTTTAATTTTTTTTAATTTATTATTAAAATTTGAATACGTTTATGACAGTTGAGTCATTAAATATTTTTAAAAATTGGGGACACTGTCTGAGAATACCCTTAATAACAACAATAAAAAAGTATCAATGAGTAAATTGTTAAGGTTGATAAACAATAAAACTTAAGATATGTTTAACGAATTTAGAAGCAATACTCGGGCAGTCACGTAGAAACTACGGGTTGTGTCGCTAATGTTAATCAAATAATCAGTTATATAATTTATGAATGTTGCGTGTTTATTGTTATATGCTGATAGTGATACCATAGAATCCGATACTTCCGTATATAAATTCAAATGCTTTAATTGGTCCATTGTCATGAGTAGACGGAAAAAAATTATGTGAATTATTACTTTGGAAAAGATAAGATATAAAGAGAATTTGAAATTTTATATCGATAATATGATGCATATATCGATAACAATTAATAAAAGATTACACAAATGTTACACGCAAAAAAGAGCAGTTGAAAAATTACAGTTTCTACTGTAAATCAGGCTTTCCGGGTAAAAATCTGTAAACATTAAAGTTCAAACTGTAATTTTAAAAATTTGTTGTAGCAATAAAATTAATACAATTTTAAGCAGCAAATTTTACAGTTTAAATCGACAATATCGAGTTTGAAACTGTAATATTTGTTATTTCTGTAAAATTTACTGATAAAAAATGTAATTTCTACAGTTTCAGACTCGTAGCGCTATAGTACTAATTAATACTATACGAAACTGTAATTTTTCAACTGCTCTTTTTTCCGTGTATGTTTATTTTTAATATTTAATTTCAAAACTCCTAAATTGGTTTTCAAAAATAATATTCAAAAATTAATACTGTATTTAGACGGTTTAGCATATGGCGGGTGTATTCCTACTTCCGTGGTCGGCGATAATTAAAAAGATCGTCGCTGAGCTTTTTTATTTTCAAACCCGAAAATATTAATACAGATTGTATATTTATATATATAAGTTGAAGGTATTGAAATCATTTTGTAAGATGACTCACACGTTTAACGACACGCCGTTATATCCATAAAAAATATTTTTTTCTATGGGTTGGAGTTTTATTACTCTCTTAAAATGAATAGATGGTCCTTAAAACGAACAAAACAAAAAATTTAAAAAATTAGGCAAACTTACTTTCAAATTATTAGTTTGGTAGTTTACTATTTCTTGTTACTCTTCTTTCTTGGTACTAATTCTTAAAGTAACTTATTTTATTTTGCACACACTTATGGGATTCCCAGAGTATAAGTATAGACTTATTATCAAAGAACACGTTTTTCAACTACGTTATGACCGTTACATAAAAGCAGTTTACTCTTATCGCTCGATGCAATAAACAATTGTCGACACATTGATTGTTTATCTGAGAAAAATTGTTCATATTTGCATATGTCATTAGTCATTACTAAAATCGTTCATTACTAAATAATTTTTTTTTCACTTTTGATCGCGATGATTGATTTTAAATACTATGAAGAAATATTTTTGTTGTAGACCAAAGTAGATCAAAGTGATATTTTCATAAATCAAGATTTATATATATTAAAAAATTAAGTTAAAAATTTTATAGTTAATTTCACTTGAAATCGTAGAAATGTTAAAAATATATTTTCAACGAATGACCAGACTCTGAAACTCGGGGAGTCTGTAAATTGAAAAATTTTTGAACATTTTCTAAGATAAAATTTTTTCCTGAAAATTATATATCAACTGAAGGATTTTTTATATTTAAGAAAGTTAACTTTTTTCAAGGTCAGTTTTTTGCGGCAAACAGCCCCGAAGGGCTCAGGCGCCTTTGGAACCGTGTTGAATTTAGTTCTAACGATGAATTGGTTTATTTCTCATTTTTACAACCGCCCGAATTACGATCGATTCGAGCTCAAAGTATTCAGAACCGGTAGTCATCCTCTATTTCTTTTGTATAAGGGAAAGTATTTAATTAATAATCAGTAGAAATATTTTTTTTTTAATTTGAAATAGAAAAAATTATTTAAAAAAAAATAAAGATAAGATAATAAGAATAAGATAATTACTTTTTCTCACTCTCTCAAATTTGAAATAGTGTCTATTCACTTTTTACTAGTGAGAAGTATATCAATGTACTTGAAAAACGGAAAGTTTTTCGCGCAAAGAAAATGAAAAATTTAAGTAATTTGACTTCTTAAAGGGTATAGTTGGAGGTGGTCAGAAATTTTCGGCTTACATACCAGCGAGTATGCGAAACATTTCAAAAATTTAGACCCAGTAAATTTATTACTTTTCATTTTGTTTTTTTCTAATTCTAATAGTGGTATACTTTTCACTAGCAATAAGTGAATATTCATTAAAAAATAGTGATTGTCACTAATTCGTTTTTAGAGAGTGAACTTAATATCATACATAATAATTTTTTCCACCAATAAAGTCTCTAAGAAACTAAATATAAAAATATCTTCTCATTATAATTTGTAAATAAATTAATGGTTTGATAAAAAATTTCCTTATGCTGATAAATAACTAATTAGTCTCATAATACTATGTTGATTTATTTATCTAATCTTACTCTAAAAAATTTAATATCGGCACCATTAAGTAATAATTATATAATAATTTTTTATTATAAATATTTAAATATAAAATTATAAAATATCCATTTCAAAAGAATTTTTTTTCTATTATTGCCGTTTATTAATCATAAAAAATAAGTAAACTTATCAGAGAATTATCAAGTCACTAGCATATAATCATATACCGACAATTTCATAAAAATTTCCCTATGAATCCTATCTCTATGTTTTAAAATACAATTTGAAATTATAATATATGAAAAACCCATAAATCTTATCGAAAAAAATTTCTGAGTCAACAGAATGACACAGTTTTAATAAATCATTGTACAGTTGACCTAATTTTTTAATTAGTCAAATTTATCAAAGTCGTTCTCACGCTATCAGTTATCCGTTTCCTTCTTCGGGTACATAAATACACTCTGATGCTGATGCTGGATCTTATATATATTTGAAACTCCCGCTGAGGAGATGTTTAAAAATTAACTCGCGATATAATAAATTTAAAAAATATAAGCGCATGGATTTTTTCTAACGATCCAAAATGATATCTCAAAAATATTTTATATTTTTGATCCTTCTTAAATTATCAACTGTCAGAGTACTAGCCGACGATAGTTATATTTCAAAAATTGATTCCTTTTACTCTAATACGATGTGAGATTTATTTTAATAATTAAAAAAAATTCAAAAATCTTTAATAAAGTATTCAATATAATTTAATATATTTTACACGTTATAATTTTTTTCTTTCAGAATAAAAAGTGAAACAATCCATAGTACAACTTACGATGGAGGATGCATTGATCGGCCAATGGCTCCAATTAACGGATCTATTGAATGTTCAATTACCATGTAATCATTCATTTTTATTATATATTTTTACTATTTTAATTAGCATATATTTATATAATATTTCAAATTAAAGGGGGTGCCGAGCGATCTGTAACCCACATTATCGATTTCCTAATGGGGAAAATCAGCTAATCGTCACCTGTCACCAAAACGAATGGCAAATTGTTGGAACTGAGTGGACTACAATACCTCAATGCGAACGTAAATTATTTATTTACTTTTTTTTATAGAGTAATAAAAATATATATGAAATAAAATTTTTATTCAGCTATTTGTATGCCACAATGTTATAACAATGGAATATGTGTCGGTCCAAATGAATGTCAGTGTCCGGAAAATTTTTCTGGTCCTCAATGTCAGTATGAAATAATGCCCTGCTTAAATCCTCCAGCGCATGTAGTTGGTGCAAATCGACATTGTAATGCTAAGTACGTATTAGCTTTTTATGATATATATTTTACATTATTAATTAATATTTTATTACAGAACATGTACTATCACATGCATGACTAATTTCACTTTTCCCGATGGTTCGTCAATTACAAATTTAATTTGTCGCGATGGGAATTGGATACCTACAAGAACTGAATGGGTTGTGATTCCTGATTGCAAGCGTAAATATTTTTAAAATTTTTTAAATGTCTTCAGATCATAAATAAATAGATTTTAGAAAATTATTTTTTGTGTCAAGAAAAAAAAATAATATGACGTATTTTTTATTTAATAATTCATGTGCGATATCATCTCTGATATTAACGGATCGAGATAAAAAATTCAAACAAATTTTTTATACTGTCGCTATTAATAATGGAGCAGAATTAAAAAAAAATAAATTTACTTGACAAATAAAAATGATATATATTTTATCGCCGATCTGCATTTTAAAATTCTTAGTTGATAAAAAAAAAATTTGTTTGCTAACAAAAAAAATAATAATTTTAACTTTTTTTTCAGCAAAATGTTCACCAGCATGTCAAAATGGCGGTATTTGTTTAACTTTAAATACTTGTCGATGTCCTCAAGGTTTCCGTGGGCCTCAATGCCAATATCGTACGTAATTTAATAAAAACATTATTGAGTACAAATTAAATAATAATTTATTAAATGGACAAATTATTACAGTGGAGGATGTATGTGCAATCCAAAAACTTGGTTTCAATGGTGGGTCTAACTGCACCATTGAAACGGAATATGTTTCTTGTAAACTATTTTGTCCGGAAGAAGTAGAGTTTTCATTTACCCCGGCTTCCGAGTACATTTGTACTTACGACAAAGGTGTTTTCGAACCACAGCCAGTACCTCAGTGCAAAAACGGTCCAGATTATCAGATCGTTCCAATAGGAAGTAGTAGAAGTTCATTTTTAACAATTACCAATCATTCGTGGATCGTCGAGGACACATTTATATCAAAGTCATCTTATAGTAATGAAATGATAGATTTCACGAGTTCTGATTTAAGAGAAATGTCATCGTTTCAGAGAAAAGTGAGTGATTAAATTTTTTTTTATAAGCCTGCCCTTCATAAGTTTCTTCCACTTAATCAGGAGTTACTGAGTCCAAACAGTTTCCCCACTTAATCACTCTAAAGAGTTTCGTACTAGAGAACTCGTTATAAGCCTCCGTAAAAATTGTCTAAATTATAAACTAAAAATAGGAACAAAATATCAAAATTAATGATGAAAATTTACTATCTATGTTTCGCGGATAATAATTTATTCATTATTAAGTAAAATATAATTTATTATTCATAATTGTAATCATTAATTACATCCAAAGCTTCTGTTACAATTTAAAAGTTTTATTGAGCATTAAGTTGATCAATAAAATTATTATTTTAATTATTACTTTCATCAATACCGTTATCATTGTAATTTTTTGCATTTAAATTATTATTAGAGTAAAAAGATAAGTATTTATTTTAGCGATATAAGCACCAGGAAAATCGGGATAGTCGCGTATGTAACAAAACGTAAATATGATGTTTAAAATGATATAAAATAAAACAGGCTTATAACGGGTAGTCGAGAACAAAACTAAACGCACGGTAGTGGGAAGACTGAAATTTCAAGAAAAATTTTCCCTACGTCTCCTAGACCAGGCTTATAACGAGTAGTCGACTTTATTTATAAACCTAGTTATGATTATTATATTTAATTTATTACAGGGTGTAAAAACGAATCAAGCTTCAATGGAATCTATCAATGAAAAATATGAAAATCAATTTCCTCATGTTCATACAATGATAGAAGAAGGCTCTGTAATAATTGAAGAAAAGAGACCGGAACCAAAGACATGTTTTACTTGGGGCGGAGTTCACTATAAAACTTTTGATGGCGCGATTTACAGTTTTGAAAGTAATTGCGCGCATACATTGATTCAAGAAACTCAATACGGAGCATTTACGATAACAATACAAAATCATCCGACCTGTTATCTCGGGGGCTTCTGCTCGAGAATTATAAGAATATTTTTACAAGGAAAAGAATTTATTTTACTTCTAAATGAAGAGGGAATACCAACTTTCCGAACGGTTAAAAAAATTCTACCGTTACCCGCTCAATTATCTGGCGTGCGAGCTGAAATGTCCGCGCACTTTGTTATCGTCTATTTAGAATCCGTGGGCGCTAGTTTGAAATGGGACGGTGGACTATTTGTACAGTTAAAGGCATCAGAATCTTTGTGGAACAAAACGGCAGGTTTGTGCGGCCGAATGAATGGATATCCTGAGGATGATAAGACTGGAAAAGATTACGATTACTCAAACAACATCGCGGCTTTTGCTTCCAGTTGGAAGGTTTTAAATATTGGCGGTAAATAATTTATTTTTCATTACAAATATAAATTAATTTCTTTTTTAAATTTATTTTTACTGACTTTTTTACACAGAAACTTGTGATGAGAATCCACGAGTACAACATTCTTGTGATCCTGCTGATTATTTAGCTGAAGAAGCTAGAGGTTTTTGCGCAAATTTGTTTTCTGATATGAAATTTAAAGTTTGTTCTAAAATTGTTGATTTGGAGAAACTTCACAGTACGTGTGAGTGGGATTACTGCGCTTGTAAAGAAAGTAACAGAAAAAAATGTGCCTGTGATACTATGAGTGTTTATGTTCGACAGTGTTTCCATGATAAGTTAATAGATTCAGTAGCATGGCGACGTGAAGATACTTGTCGTAAGTTTTTTTTTAATTATTTATACATTCATTTGCAGAGACGTAATAAACGATTAATATTTTCTCATAGCAATGATGTGTACTGGTGGCAAAATATACAAATCTTGCGGCCATAAATATCAACCGACATGCAGCAATGACGTCAGCTCACAACAAGGTGGTAATGATTGTGAAGAAGGTTGCTTTTGTCCTGAAGGAACTGTTCTTCATGAAGGAAAATGTATAACTATGGAAGAGTGTCCTTGCAGTTCAGGTGGTAAATTATTTGAACCTGGTGCATCTATTCCAAAAAAATGTAATACGTGTACTTGTTCTTCTGGAAAATGGATCTGTACTTCCGTAACATGTAGTTCAAGATGTTCTGCCGTTGGTGATCCTCATTACGTAACTTTTGATGGAAAGCATTACGACTTTATGGGAAAATGTAATTATTATTTAATTAAAGGGGATAATTACAGTATTGAGACAGAGAATACTGCATGTGCTGGTGCAATTTCTGAGGTAATAATTTAAATAAAAGTATTTTTTTTTACATAAGTAGATTGTAAAAAATTTTTGTGTAAAAATGGTCCCTGAGAATTTTACACGTTCGGTCTGAAACAACGGTGTAAAAATCGGTGTAATTTTCACACCAAAGTTTTTACACTAAGTCATTTACACTTTACCGAATCCAAAAATTTTTTAGTGTATATTTAAATTTTAAATATTTTAGACCATGGGATTTTCTCGATCTTCAATGGATGAGCCATCATGCACAAAATCTGTAACGATTCGGTGGAATGAAGTTGTAGTTAAACTCAAACAAAATCACCAGGTACTCGTCAATGGAGAAGATGTTACAAAACTTCCTCTAATGACGGCAGGAATCAAAATAAAAATAGCAAGTAGTATATTTGTTGTTGTCAATGTACCAAATGGATTAGAACTATGGTGGGATGGAATATCTCGAGTATATGTCAACGCTCCAGCTGATTTTCGTGGTAATTATCATTTTATTTTTGGTTACTATTACTATAATTTTTTATTTGAGTCATTTTAGTTTCAAAACTAGACAATGATTTTTAAATTAAATTTTTTTCTACCGCCAAAAATTAATAATCAATAAACCAGCAATAAAGTGAACGATTGTGTCATTACTAGCAACTAGTAACTGAAAAAACTCAACTTTGATTTGAATTTAATTTTTTGATAAGTTTTGAAAGTTCTAATTTAAAAAAAAAACGTCAAGATTTGAAAATAATTGGTTTATGATTTGAATAATTTTTTATTTTATCTATCAGGAAAAACTAAAGGTCTATGTGGTACTTTTACGGCCAATCAGAAAGATGATTTTCTAACGCCAATTGGTGATGTTGAGGACTCAGTAATTCCTTTTGCGAATAAATGGAAGACAACCGAACAGTGCACGGACTTACCGATGAAAGATTTCCAACATCCCTGCGATATTAATCCCGAGAGACTGGGTACTGCAGAAAAATATTGTTCAAAATTATTGGGTACAATTTTCGCTAGTTGTCATTGGCAAGTGGATCCCAATCTGTTCTATGAAGATTGCAAGTATGATATGTGCGCTTGTGAAGCTGATGTTGAAAAATGTTTGTGTCCAACTCTTTCGGCCTACGCCAAAGAATGTGCTGCTGCAGGCGTTAATATTTTATGGCGAACAGAAGTAGAAGAGTGTCAATTACACTGTCCAGCTGGTCAAGAGTATCAAATTTGTGGTAACAGTTGTACTCGATCCTGTAGTGACATATCTTTTGATCAAGACTGCCGTCAAGAGTGTGTAGAAGGATGCAATTGTCCAGAAGGACAAACTTTGAATGTACTAGGTCAATGTATTCCAATTGGCGAGTGTCCATGTCAGTACAACGGAATGGAATTCAATGCTGGATATCAAGAAGTACGACCAGGAAGACAGGGGCAAGAACTGTGTACATGCGCAGCCGGTAATTGGGCCTGTCAACTAGCGACTGCCGACGATATTGAAAAGTATCCAGCAGCCATTGACTTGAAAACAATTTGCAGTGCCAGTAAAAATCTCCAAGTCACTACTTGTGAGCCAGCTGAGCCACGGACTTGTCGCAATATGCACGAACCAATAAAGCACACGCCCGCTACTTGTCACGCTGGATGCGAGTGCAAAAGTGGCTACGTACTGGATTCTCTCAGCGGAATTTGTGTTGAAGAAGAAAAATGCCCTTGTTATCACGGTAGTAAGAGTTATAAAGAAGGATCTGTGATGCAAGAAGACTGTAATACTTGTAAATGTCACAGCGGTACTTGGAAATGCACTGACAGAATATGTCCAGGAGTTTGTTCAGTATGGGGTGATTCACATTTTAAAACATTCGATGACAAAACTTATGATTACCAAAGGGTCTGTGATTACGTACTAGTCAAAGCGAGTTTTGGCAAAGACGAATTATTTGAAGTCTCTTTACAAAACGTCCCCTGTGGAAGTACCGGAGTCTCTTGTTCTAAATCTGTAACACTAAAAGTTGGAAGTGGGAGTAACCAAGAGGTCATCAAATTAACGCGAGATGAATCTCTGCCGAATGAAATATTCAAAAGACTGTCAATTCGACAAGCCGGTTTGTTTGTATTTGTTGATGTTCCTGAGTTGGGATTAGTACTGCAGTGGGACAAAGGCACACGGGTTTATGTTAAATTAGACCCCAAGTGGAAAGGCAGAACCAAAGGTCTTTGTGGTGATTACAATGACAACAGTGAAGATGATTTCAAAACACCTGCTGGTGGTATACCTGAAGCCTCCGCCAGTATTTTCGCAGACTCTTGGAAAAAAGACAACTACTGTCCTGAGCCAAAAGAAATAACAAATACTTGCGACAGACATCCTGAGCGTAAGACCTGGGCTACTCAAAAATGTGCAGTACTGAAGAGTGAAATTTTCGAACCCTGTCATTCAGAAGTTGACATTGAGCCGTTTATTAAAAACTGCATCTTCGACACCTGCGGTTGTGACGGAGGCGGGGATTGTGAATGTCTGTGTACAGCTTTATCAGCTTATGCTCAAGAATGCAATCGAAAAGCAGTTCCCATAAAATGGAGATCGCAGGAACTATGTCCTATGCAATGTGACGAAAGTTGCAGCACATACTCGCCGTGTATATCAACTTGCCCTCATGAAACTTGCGACAGCTTAACTTTCACCAACGTATCACGTCTATGTGTCCAAGATACTTGCGTTGAAGGCTGCCTCACTAAGTCTTGTCCAGAAGGTGAAGTCTACCAAAACAATACTCTCCAAGAATGTGTTCCTAAATCATTATGTAGACCAGTCTGCATTGAAATCCAAGGAACTATTTATTATGAAGGTGACAAAGTAAGCAGTGACGCCTGTCAAACCTGCTTCTGTAGTCGCGGACAAATTATTTGCAATGGCGCGCCTTGTGTTTCTACGACAATCGAACCTTCTACTGTACCCATGGAGCAGTCAGAAAAATGTGTTGGTGGTTGGACTGCCTGGATAAATACATACGCACCCAAAAAAATTAAAACAGCTGCCATAAAAGGTAAAAAGTCATTGCAATCATTCGATACTGAACCATTACCATCAATGATAACTCTTCTGGGAGTGGATTCTGCTCGGTGTCCTAAAGAACGCATGGTAGATATTAAATGTCGAACAGTAGATGGACACAAAACCCCCAAAGAAACTGGATTGGATGTTGAGTGCAGTTTGGAACGCGGCCTTTACTGTCAATCACAAGATAATTTACCGTGTGAAGATTTTGAAATCAGTGTTTTATGTCGGTGTGATGAAGAGACAACTGAGGCCTTCAGTACGACTACTAGTACTCCTAAAATAATTGAAAGCTGCGATGTGAATCATCCAAATCAACCGCATCCCACAGATTGCCACGCGTTCTATCAATGCGTTCCGACAATAAGTGGCACCACTGAATTGGTCAAGAAAACATGCGGAGCTGATTTGATGTACAATCCAATTATGCAAATATGTGATTGGTCTCACAGTGTAATGCGTTTACGTCCCGAATGCGGAGAGATTACAACCAAAAATCCTCAGTGCAAAGATGGGGAGAGATGGGACGAGTGCGCTATCCAGTGCAGTAGAACTTGTGAGCACTACAGATATATTTTGACTGAAAATAATCTTTGTATTGACAGTGAATGTATTCCGGGTTGCGTTGATGACAATAATATTTGTCCGCCGCATAAATTTTTCCGGGATTTCCACAGCTGTGTCGAAGAAGCTGACTGTCCGTGTAAAACTCACAATGGAAGTTTGGCAAAACCTGGAGCTTTTGTCGTTGAATCTGAGTGCGAGCGTTGTCAATGCTTGCGGAATTATTACACTTGTGATAAGTCGTACTGTACAGTGACAACTCCACCGACTACAACAACAACTCAAACTGCGGCTCCTGTTCAAGACAATACGATAATTACTGTAAGTACTGTTTCACCAGCAGAGCCATGCGTCAGCAAGCAGTACAGAAGTTTATTGGATGAATATAAAGTTGGTCAAGTTATATTTAATGCTAGTAGTACTACTGACAGTGGATATAAATATGCGTTTGGTAGATTAAAAAAATCAGGTGCTAAATCTGTTGAGTTTAAAACTTGGGAACCAAAATATGCGGATGCAGAGCAATGGATTGAGATTAAATTACCAAAACTCGAACCTATTTATGGGATTGTAATGCAGGGAAATCCATCAAACAATAAATATGTGACTAGTTATAAAGTTTTATTCTCTCAAGATGGAGAAACGTTTTCTTACATACAGAATAAAAATGAACCAAAAATATTCCACGGTCCAGTTGATTCATTGATTCCAGTCAGACAATTTTTTTCAGAACCTATTGAAGCTAAAGTAATTAGAATAAATCCTCGCACGTGGCAACATGGTATAGCTTTAAGATTTGATCTATTGGGTTGTCAGGATCACGTGACTACACAGAGTACTTCGCCAACAACAGAAATTTATGAAACCACTATTCCAACTACAACTTGGTCAATTCATGAAGAAATGATAAACACACCGATGTGTGACGACGCTATGGGACTTGACAGCGGAATTATGATAGAGGAACAAGTAATTGCTTCTTCAACTCTTGATAATCTTATACCGAATATTAGATTGTCGTCGCCGGGAATATGGCAAGCGACTTTAGACAATCCAAATCAATTTGTACAGTTTGACTTCTTGGATAATCGGAATCTCACTGGAATTGAAACAAAGGGCGCTAATAATATTTGGACGACTGCTTACAAAGTATTTTACAGTGAAGATACTCGTCAATGGAACCCTATTTTTGATTCTGCAGGAATGGAAAAAATATTTTTGGGTAATTTTGACGATCAGACATCGAAAATAAATTATTTTGATAAACCTATTCGTACTCGGTATCTAAAGATCCAGCCGGTCAAGTGGCATCAGCATGTTGGGCTTAAAGCTGAGGTTCATGGCTGCTATGAATCTTATAGTAAATATATATTTTTATATACATTTTTATATACACAGAAAAAGAATTTGTTGGCTCAAGAAAATTTTCGTTTTTAATTCATAGTACGAAAAATTTCTTGGGACAAGTAAAAATTTTTCGCGCGACAAAATCCTTTTTTTCTGTTGTCGTTTTGTAATATATTATGATTTTTTAATAACTTAAAATAATATTTTTCAGTCACAAATCAAGTAACTCCATTACATTTAGAATTGCCCGAATCAAAGTGCAATGTATGTCACCCAATATTTGAAGATATAATTAATTTTGGTTGCAAATGCAAAGACTCACTTTGGTGGAATGGCCAAGAGTGTGTTGAGAAACAATTATGCCCTTGTGTAGTTGATCATTTACCGTACGCAGTTGGCAGTATTTTTGAAACGGGCGATTGTCAGAAATGTTTGTGTGCAATGGGCGGAGTATCGGATTGTCAATTGAAAGCTTGCGAGCCTTGCAATGAACCAAATATGCAGTCTGTTGTCACTGAATTATGCGGGTGTGTTTGCAAACCTTGTCCAGAAGACATGATACTTTGTAAGACTAGTAATGTTTGTATTAAAAAATCGTCTTGGTGTGATGGCATAAAAGATTGTCCAGATGATGAAACAAATTGTGAAGTTAAATTACCAGAACCAACTAGTACTAGAACATCTAAAATGCAAACAGAGATACACTATACTACATTTGAGACAAGAAAAGGTAATTAAATTAATATATATTTGTGTTACGGAAACTAATGATGATATTTGTATAAACAAGTGTACTAATTTATTTATTTTTTTTTAAATTTAGTGATGAAATTGCAATGTGAAAAACCAAGTTGTCCATCAGGATATAAACTTGCGGCTTTAAAGAAACCATCACCAACTAAAAGTACTTTTTCTGCTCCAACAAAAGGAGGTACTAAAGGTGGAGTCAAAGGTAGAGTTAAAGGCGGAGTTAAAGGCGGAGTGAAAGGTGGTACAGATAGAGAAAGACCTACAAAAGAACCAAGAAACAAGTATGCATAATTATTTTTTCAAGTAGACTTTTTTTAAATCTATCTTTAGTAACTGATCTTATGACAAAATTTTTTTTTAGTGATTATTCTGCAAAATTAAACGAATCTGAAGTATTGGAACTGGAGTGCGAACAATTCTCTTGCAAACCAACTCGACCACCTCCAATATTCCAGAACAATCTTCAGGAAGTCGAGTGTCCAAAAGTTGAGTGTCCATTAAACTATCGAGTTGTTTACGAACCTCTGAGTATGTATCAACCAGTGGCGTGTCCAAAATACATTTGCAAGCCACCGCCACCGACCGAATTTGTGTGCAGGGTCACAGGAAAAACATTCAATACATTTGATAACTTGGAATATAAATATGGCATTTGCAATCACATTCTGGCGAGAGAAATGTATCATAACGATTGGTATATTACTTGTAAGTATAATGTTTATCATAAAAAAATTATAAGTATTTATCTATTGATTAGTAATAATGATAAATTTTTAGTGGAAAAACATTGCGACCAACGTAACCAGCCTTGTGTGCAAGTTCTTGCGATAAAAGTTGACTTCAATATCATCGTATTGTACCCAGACATGCATGTTGAGATTGATCAGTATGTATTCACACCTAGACAAGTAAATCGTCTTCACGATCGAAGCGGGACATTCAAAATGTCCCGAATTGGTGATATTATACACTTTGTTTCAACAAAATATGGATTCTGGGTGATATGGGATCAGAATTCTAATGTAAAAATTGGCGTTACAACGGTGATGGCTCATCGCGTTGATGGATTATGCGGTTACTTTGATGGAATTATTGAAAATGATCGGCAAAAACCTGACGGTAGTCAAGCTATTAGTTCAGACGACTTTGGAGATAGTTGGGTGATGGATGGAACTCCAGAATGTGAGCAGCAAAGTTGTCCGCGTATTATTTTAGAAGAAGCAATGGCAATTTGTAACTCTGTGAACGACCGATCGTTCGCCGTCTGCAGAAATGTTATAGACGTTGACAAATGGATAACCCGATGTTTGGAATCAATGTGCATGTGTATCAGTGGAAACATGACGTCTGAAGAGTGCAGATGCCAAACACTCAATTCATTTGCCTCTGAATGTCAAGGCTCTGATACAAATATTGATTTATCAACATGGAGAAATATTCACAACTGTGCAATTAATTGCCCAGCGCCATTTGTCTATAAAGATTGTTTCCGCAATAAATGCGAAAGCAGTTGTGACAATCTTCAAGAAATAGAACCGTGTCCTTTAATGGAACGTGTCTGTATTTCTGGATGCTTTTGTCCTGATGGTACAGTACGCAATGGTGATAATTGTATTCCACCAAGCGAATGCCGGGATTGTGTTTGCGATGGGTTCGGCAATGCAAACTATGTTAATTTCAATAAAAAGAACTTTACTTTCACTGGTAATTGTACTTACGTTCTCTCTCAGGATGTATCGAAAAGTAATAATGAGATCGAACCAGCAGACCATACATTTCAAATTTTAATGACCAATGTTCCTTGTGACAGAGGAGTTTGCACAGAATCATTGTCTGTATTTTACAGAGGACACTATTTACAAATCGAACAGATGTCATATTCAAAAGACTTTGTACTGACATTAGACGGTGAATCAATTGAAATTTTACCATATAAAAATTCATGGATGAATTTAGTTAAAGTTGGCAATAACGATGTCTTCTTTTTCATTCCTGCTATACAACTTGGAATAACTTGTTACCGAAATAATTTTGCATTTACTATTACATTACCCTCTCATATTTTTGGAGGAGCCACTGAAGGTCTTTGCGGTAATTGCAATTTGAATGATGAAGAAGACTTCAAAAAATCAAACGGTGAATATACTGATAATATTGATGAGTTTGGATTGAGCTGGTTAGCAACTGGACTTCCTCAGGCAAGATTTTCATCAGAAGACTGCACGAGTCAGCCGATTAAAAAATGTACTCCGCCTCCGGCTACTGAGGACCCGTGTGCCATTATGGCAAATCCTGAATTATTTGGCCAATGTCACAGTCTAATTGACCCGACACCTTTCATTAACTCTTGCTATGATACTCTTTGTGAGAAAGGAAATGTCTGTGGTGACATTGAAGCATACGCACGAAATTGTCGAGATGTTGGTTTATGTCCGAGCTGGAGAACTCTTGATATCTGTCCATACTTTTGTCCAGCAGAGTTGGAGTATCAGTCGTGCGGACCTAGTTGTCCTGAGACTTGCGATTCTCTGAATGACGTAAACGTGAGACAGTGCGCCCAAGAAATAACGGAAGGTTGTTACTGTCCTAAGAATCATGTCTTTCATAATGATACCTGTGTGCCTGAAAAACAATGCTTCATTTGCGATAATGAAGGGCACATGGATGGTGATGTATGGCATCCGGATAAATGTACTACGTGTTCTTGTAAGAACAAAGTCGTTAGCTGTCAAACTAGTGAATGTCCTGTACTGGAAACTATATGTCAGGAAAATTATACTCCGGTTGAAGTACCCGGGCATGATGAAGAGTGTTGTTTGAAATATTTATGCGGTCAGTTACTTAGATATAATTTTATAAATTGTAAATATATTATTATCATTATCCCTAGAGGATTAGAATTACGGTATTAATGAATTTCTATTAACAACATAGTAAAAATTTAGATACTGGCTAGATGTCTTTAAATTTATGGGTAATTTTTACTCAAAAATTATCTGCGTGTACCGTAATTCATCTGAATACAGTAAATTACGGCAATTACTGTAATTTACCTAATTCGGATTCGCCTGGGATATTATAGATTTATATAATAATGTAATTTATTTATAGTTCCCATACCTACGACACCACCAACTTGTGCAGAACCTCAACAACCAGAATGTGGCTACGGGCAGACTATGAAATTAACTACTGATCCTGATGGTTGCGAGAAATTTATTTGTCGTAAGTATACGATATATTTTTAATTCTCTTTGTAAAAATACATTTTTGCTAAAATTTTCATTTCAAATTCTAGATAAATTGACTTAATATTTTCTGAGGATTTTTTTTATATTTTAACTTTTCCTTCTATTTGCAGAATGTATGACTCCAGAAGAATGTATTTCATTAATTAGTCCTGTGACACTAGAAGTTGAAAAAGAAAATATTCAACCAGGTTTTGTTCAAGAAATGAATATGACAGGATGCTGTCCTCGACCAGTCGTTGTTTGTAAACCGGAAACATGTCCATTACCTCAAAATTGTTCAAAATATTACACTCTAAAAACTAAAGAAATACCAGGTGCTTGCTGTTCTGATTATGAATGTGGTAAGCTAAAGATTACTATCACACAACGGTCTGCTGTTTAAAATAAAACACTGTTAAATAATTATTATCCATGATAAATTTTTTCAGAACCACCAAAAGATTTGTGTCTCTACAATGTAGTCAACAGTAATGACGTGACGAGTGATAATCTCATTGCTAAACAAATAGGAGAAACTTGGAAAGATGGTCCCTGTGTGACCTGTACTTGTGAAGAATTTCCTGATGACCTCCCGAAACCTTCATGTGTGACAACTGAATGTGCTAGCATCAATTCACACCTTGATTTTGCCGACTTTGTATTAGAAGAGAAAGTTATAAATGATCAATGTTGCCCGCTAATTGAGCGAGTTGCGTGCAAACACCACGAGATAATTTACAACGTACGTGTACATTTTTTATTATATTTATGATAAAGCGAGTAAATATTTTTTCTACAACTGATATTAATTTAAAATTTTTTAAATATAGATTGGACAAGAATGGTATCCGGATCCAAGCGATATGTGCGTTATTTTTAAATGTGAAAACACGAGTACTGGAGTTATTAAGACGACAGTTAATCAGGAATGTAATACTGTTTGTGATAAGGGGTACGAATATAAACCTTCTGAAGATAAAGGAGTTAAATGTTGTGGTGAATGCGTCGCGGTTGCTTGTGTAATAAATGGAACTCTTAAAGCTATTGGTGAAAAATGGTACTCGGATGATTTTTGTACAGACTACGAGTGTTTATCTGATAATGGAGATGTAAGTAGTAAAGAAATTTTTAATTTTATCTGCTTTAAATTACTAATTTAAATTAATGTCTTCAGCGGGTTTAAAGTCAGTTTTTTTTGTTTATTAATAGAAAAATAATATTTTAATTAAAATTAAATTTAATTTGAATAAAAAATTTATAGTTGCGGGTAAAAGAACTTATTACACCATGTGATCAACTTGATTCTCGTGAAGAAGAACAGTATGAAATTGAAATAGAAAAAATTCATGGACAATGCTGTCCAAAGTATATCCGCACGGGATGTCGATCTGACGGTGTTGTTTATCGACCTACTAGTACATGGACAAATTCAGCGGATAACTGCATTACTGAAATTTGTGCAGTTGGGCTAGATAAAATTGAATTACAACAGACTGTACAACATTGTAATACAAGTTGTGAATTCGTAAGTTTTTTCATATTTTTTACTCATAACTAATTACAACATTTTATTTAAGTTCCTACTATGCCGTGTAAAAAAAAAATTGTTGAAAAAAGCGTTGATTATTCTAAACTTCAAAATGTGACACAATGATTATCTTTTTCTAAACGATTTTTAAGCTTCTCGAATTAAAAAAAAAAAAAAAAATTACTTTAAATTATAAATGAACATTTTTTTGATTTTCTTGTAAAATTTTTTGACTCTCTATTAAAAACTCTACATTTTATCATTTTTTTCCGGGCAAAATATATTCAGAAAACGTTAATTTTGAACTAATTCTAAACGTCTTTTTTTTTTTAATATTTAATTAGTATTAAGTCAATCATTGGCTTTCCTTTTGAAATTAAAGTTTAGAATAGTAAAATTTTTTTTAACCTTTTATCAACAACATTTTTTTACATGGGAAACCAACTCACAAATACGTTTATTTGATACCGTAAGATAGACGGAGGTGATATAGAGTCGATTGATGTCATAAAGTACCAGGTAGAGTACTCTTATGCACCGTCAAATCAATTGTCTTTCGCGAGTTTGGGTTCGAAACAAACTCACAATCGATTATTGTCCTATCATCCTATCAAATTCTATTCTAAATTAAAAATTCTATAGAATAAATTTCTTTTTCTTTCCATTCTATATATCTACACGATTAATTTATACTTTTAGGGTTGGGAATACCAAAATCCAGAGGAAGGACAATGTTGTGGAAGATGCAAACAAGCGTACTGTGTCCTCGATGGTACTTTATACAAACCTGATTCTGTTTGGTACTCGGAAAATAATTGTACGACATTTGAATGTCAAAATAACGACGGACAGGTAAACGATAAAATATTTTATACAAATAAAAAATTTTAATAAAAAATCTAATAATAAATAATAATTTCAGATGGTTATTAGTACAAGTTCACCAGTATGTCCAGACGTTTCTAAATGTCCATTGAGTGATATTTACAATGATGGTTGCTGTGACGCGTGTAACATGACAACACTTGACTTACAAAGTACGATAAAATAATTTTAACTATAATTATTTAATTTATTTATCAAGAAATAAATAATTGATAATTATATTTATTTTAGGGACGTGTATGGCGGAAGTTCTCGAGCTAGACACGACAATTGGAATTATTTCTGAGCGACGTGGAAAACACGGTATCTGTCGTAATAAAGTTCCTATTGACGGATTGACTGAATGTCATGGCACATGTGAATCATCTATACACTATAACCCTGGTAAATCAACAAAAATAACTTAACTGTCTTGCAAAATAGATATTTTTATGTATAAAAACTGATAACTGAAAAATTTACAGTGAGTTGGATTCAAGAAACCGATTGTCGATGTTGTCAACCAATTGAATTGAAGGAAATAATTGTTAGTCTTATATGTGACGATGGAAAATTATTTTTAAAACGTATTTTAGTACCGACTGCCTGCTCATGCAACTCTTGTAAATCGGCGAAACCAACCAAGGGTCATAAGCCCGGAGTCAAAGGATAAAAATAGTTTTTTTTATTATTAATAATTAATTTGATTAAAAATGATAATTTTTAATTTATGAAATGTCAATTCTTGTGGTTGTTTAAATTAAGTATTATTTTAGATTTAAGAAAACTTAGTTAATGTAAGGTAATTATTATACCCAGTGGACTTTTTAAATATTTTACGTAAATAAAAAAAAATTGTCATTAAATTAATGTTGACTTATTCATAAATTCGCATTCTTGACGGTAATCTTGCGCTGGAGATTTCGACCGCTGGAAGTTTTGCTGCCCGTTAGTGCCAGGAAGGAATTGTGAAGAAAAAATTATTTTGTTGTTGAACTTTCCGTCAATATATGACCTCTGTATCGTTTTTCGCGTATTGTAATTCAATATGTGGTATGCGGGGCAAAGTGGAACACCAAAAAAAAAAGTTGTAACGAAATAAGTATTTTTAATTTAATTCGCCGTCAAGTTACGACCTCTGTAAAGTTTTTCGCATATTGTAGGTAAATATACATAAATTATAGAGTAATGTAATTATTACTGTGTTGTATAGGCATATTTACTTGACATTTCTCTCCGTGTATGAAATTCACAGAAAAAATGGATTTCTTGCCGCAAAAAACTTTTACTTGCACAAAAAAATTTGATGCATTATGAATTGGATAAATTGAATAAATTTTAAATAAATTCTTGTTTTCAATTCACAATGCAAAAAATTTCTTGGAGCAAATAAAAATTTTCTTTAGGCGAGTAAAGATTGTTTGCGTCAATGAATCCTTTTTTTCTGTGTAGGTTTTTTTGGCTTTTAGAAGCTTTCTAAAACCAAAAGGGAGTATGAAAATATGTCTTTTTGGAATCAGTAACGATACAAATAATATAGCTATATATTCGGCGACATTCAGTCATATTTAGTGACAGAGTAATTAAAATAAATTTATTTAAAGAAAATGAATACGATCGTCTTTTTTTCCTGCGTAATTTAAACGTCACTCGAATGATGTAGATAAAGTGATTTATGTCGATACTTGGCAATGAAAAAAGAGTTTAAACCATGAAAAGGCACAAATCCAAGTCAAGACTAAAGATACCAAATTTAATAACATTAACTTATTCTATCGTACAGATATGATTGGAACAAAACTTTCCTTATTCTATCAATAATATAAATTATTCATTATATTTATTATAGTAGATATTAATAAATACTCATTAGAGATGAAAATTTTTAATTTTTATTACTTAAGGGGATGCACTACCGGACCTCTACCTCACACTCAGAAAAATAAACGGGACTGACTTTGTTGCACTCATAGGATAAATGAGAATTTTAAAACAAATTTTCTCGGAGACGAATTAGAATTTTTAAAAAAACGAAATTTCTAGCTGTTTGTTAAGGTTTCAAAAACACTAAAGACTCTCTATTTTAGGTTCCTACTCTCTAAACATGAATTAGTGAAAATTTCACTAATAAATTTAGATCTATAATTTTCACTAGCAAATTAATGATTTTCACTAATAATCTAGCGATATTTTCATAACTTCCACAAATAAAGCTGTTATGCACTTCTTAATTTGTGAATTTTACTAATTCACTCGTAACTTTAACTAGCAAATAATTAAATATTTTATTATATATAAATATAATTAATAATTATGGTGCTATTTTTAAAAATTTTAATAAAAAACTTTCAAAATAAAAAAAAATAGAAGTACAAAACGATAATATATTTATATGAAGAGTACGTCAATAATAACATCACGGATTGTTTATTTCTTCATCAGTTATTGTTTGGTATCATAACGAATATACTATGCAGGTTCGAGCCCAGCAGTCACCGGGATTTTTTCATCAATCAAAATCATGTATAATTCCTCTAAGTAATGATTCTAATACATTGATCACATTTCGGATCTAATTACAAGTGTCTTATATTTTTTTTCGCAATATAATATTTTTTTTCACCGATGAAATCATTGGATTCCCATATTTACTTATCAAATCAGTGAATTTTAATATTCACATATTCATTTAGTGAATAGTCACTAATTGTGAGTGGTACGATTGCCACATTGACAAAAAGTGAATATTCACTTAGAATTATTGAAAAATCACTAATTCATGTTTATAGAGTATATACAATTATTTGTTTATTCACTTATATATATTTATAAATATTTATTTAATGTCTAAAAGTTGAAGAAACTAATTGTTTCTTTGATAAATTTAACGTCGGCATTTTCAGCGATTTGAATTTAAGCCACGCCCACCGAGTAGAATAGGATGCCGAGTCAGTAAATGTCATCTTAGTTTTACCGAATTTTAAAACAAACATTTTCATAAAATAAAAAAAGATATTTGGGGTAATTTTTTTTCTTATGTTATCTCTGATATTTTTTTTTAAATACTAGTATTTATATATTGCATTTTGATGCATTCAATCGGTTCAAAAATTAATTTAAGGTCAGCAGTATTTACAGTCGGACCTCGTTAGAAGACTATATCACTCCCTTTTTTTCAAGTCAGGTATCGCGAAAGTTTGAGAGAAAAAAAATTTTTTGCATTTTTTTATATTATTTAATAAACATTTTATTTTATTATTTCAAAGTTTTAAAAATTTTCAGATGTTCGCTAACTTTACTGTCATGATTTAAAGTTATAAAATGTTATTTTTTAAATCTCGATACGATCATTTTTCACAATTACAGCCTTGCGAAAACTACTGAAGAATATTTTGTTACAATTTTTCAATTCCTTTAGTTTTTAGTATGAGTGGCATGTATATTAGGGTGCCCGTTATTTATCAAATAAGATTTTTTTTAGTTGGCCATAATATAAATCATTTATTTGTGATCCAAAAATGATAAAAAAAAATAAAAAAGTTTATTCTAGTGCCATTTAACCCTGCCCAAGTAATGATACACTGTAAAAAATTGGGAGTGAATCCGAGTGAATTTGGAGTGAAATTAAATCCGGATTCACTCCGCATTCACTTCAGCACTCAGAGTTCTGGAGTTTTAAAAAAAATCACTCCGCATGCGGAGTGAATGGGGAGTTTTTTTTTTGATGCATCATCAGTAGCAAGACTTATTGATTTTTTATTAAAGTAATAAATCGACTGATGAACTATCATTTCCTTGAACCAGTAGTAAATAAATAATATTCGTTGTTGTTATAAATTTATTACATTTATTGATAAAAAATTGTATAGCGGACTGAGATAATAGCAGGTGGTCGTTAACGGCCCTGATAGCCAAGTTGCCCGCAGCTTGTCGACAATCTACTGCCGCAATATGTCGGCAGGTTGGCCGCAACAGTCAGCATTTCCATGAGTTGACGGCAACTTTCCGAGCAACTTGTCGACAACTTGTCGACAACCTTCAGCTCGTGCAAATGTTGCCAACAACTTGGCTACAAGTTGCTCAGCATCTTGTCGTCAGGTTGCAGTAGTAGATTGTCGACAAGATGCTGAGCAACTTGTAGCCAAGTTGTCGGCAACACTTGCACAAGCTGACAGTTGTCGACAAGATGTCGACAAATGGCGCGCAACTAGTGCCGTCAACTTTTCTGACGAGCAACTCGTACCCTGATAGCCACCTTAACCATAAGTTAACTACAAGCTACTGCCGCAATCTAAAGGTAACTTAAAGGAAAGTGTTGGAGAGCAAGCAGTTACCTTTAAGTTGCCCTTCTAATTGTCTGTAACTTTCTATTTAATTTGACTACAAGATGTTACGGTCAGACAATGACCGTTAAGTTGATTGAAAGTTTCACTTCAAATTGACGGCAAGTTTTTCTGGCAAGTTACATTCAAGCTACTGCCGTATTCTGAAGCCAACTTAAAGGAAAGTATTGTCCTGCCAAGCTTACTAGAAACTTTCTCGTTAATTTAGCCATAAATGTTTCACTACAACACTTGTAGAGCAAGGTCTGGCTATCAGGGTACTATCAGGGGGTGTACTTTACCCTGTAGTATCAATACAATCTACAGCCGATAAACTAATTTTCCTCACTTAATTAAAAAAAAAAAAAAAAAAATTCATTGTTTACTAGTAATCCAGTATTTACTTATTCACTAGCTATCTTTTTATTATTAAACATAATTATTAATCTTTAATTGACAGCCGAGTATCGACTAATTCATTAAAAGAGCGCCCTTAAAGCATTTAAATTTATATTAACTCCTTCCATTAGTGGATTCTTTTGTTCACTCGATTAATTGTTTGTTTACATTCCCATAGAATTCCGTCATGCAAAAAATACTCAGGCACACATATGTATACAAATATATCAACATATGTGCATCTAGATATTAATCTCGATTACTTGCTATCTTCTAAAAAAAAAATACTCGAATTGTTTGTAAGATTTTATTTAAAAATAAAGTTGGCAAAAATTATAACTGTCACGAGTTCTATTAAATGCTGAAATACCAAAATACTCAGCACGTGATTAATATTCAACAAGGTTAAAAGGTTATATAATTATATATAAGTAATGTAAGAGACTCAGTACCCGATCAGGGGACAAGTACTCGATCATTCATGTCTTTGTATATCGATATTTACTTAATAAATGTATGAAAATATATACACTGATCGAGTACTTGTTCCTTTATCGGGTATCAGATCTTATATTTTATCAAATATTCTGAAGTTAGCTGATTAATAATTTTTTGATTTTTTTCAAAACTATGAACTAAAAAAAAATAATTTAAAAACTTGCACCTATGGTTATTTTGAATTTTCTACAAGTACATATTTGTAGTTTTTCTTTTCGTAATTTATTTGCTAAAAAAAAATCTAGAAATTGTTAATTGTCTGTTAAATTCAGAATCATGAGTATCAACATTCAAAATGAATAAATTTATTTTTTTTTATATTCAATATTAGAAATGGATATGGAATCATCCTACGTGGTTAAATCATTAGCAGTGAATGATTTCCAGCATGCAAAGTCTGATGAAGATTTTGTAATAACTGCCATGGCACTCTGTCATAGTTACTATAATAAAAATAAATGTCAAGTACTTATCATTAATCATGAATCAAAGAGCGATAATCTAGCTAAAGACATGATAAATGCAGGAAATAAGATAGCAAATTCTAACCGGTCTTTAGAGAAGTCAATTGAGATTTACAACGAAGCAATGGCACACGCATTGCCGGGTTCAGAATTTTTAGCCCATGCATTTGCTAATCGTTCTTTTGTACTTACAAAGGCTGGGATGTATGAAGAATCATTGAAAGATATCCAGCATGCATTAGACGCTAATTGTCCAGATAATTTGAAGGCTGGGCTGTATGCTCGAAAAGCTAAAAATTTACTAGCTCTTAATATGACAGCGAATGTTGGAGAAACTTTAGCGGAAGCGAGGAGCTGGGCTTTAAAGCTGGGTGATGATAAAAGAGATGAATTTCTGAGTAATCTAGACAAATTAAAGAATAAAAAATACAAAAAACCGGTCACTCAACGTGATAATCGCATCTATATACCCACGGCTCCTGATGATAATCCAAAGTTGATGAGAACTTCAGGTGCTGTCTCTATAAACTATTCAGATAAATTTGGGCGACACTTGATTGCGACTAGAGATATTAAAGCAGGTGAAGCTCTCATGGTTGAGAAAGTCTACTCGTTGGTTCTTGTATCTGAATTCAGGTTCAAGCGGTGTTGGAACTGTTCTAAGCACTGTTGGTCTAGTGTTCCCTGTAATGAGTGCGCAAATGTTATCTATTGCAGTGAAGGTTGTCGTGATATTGCCTGGAATGAGCATCATAGCCTAGAGTGTCCACTTATTACTGGTTTATTAGCAAATAAATCTTACAACTATTCGCTGATCATGAGTTTGAGATTACTTGTAAAAGCTCTCAGAGAATTTAAAACAGTGGAAGAGTTGCATAAAAAAATTCAAGATATTGATTCAGTTGAAGGTAAAATTTTTATCTTCATAAAATGAAGATTAATTAAACGCTCTAATATTTATTTTAATTGATATATAATTACAATTATTTTTTTAACAGATCCAGTAATGAAATGTTTCAATGATGATGTATATGATGATACTAAATACGCAAGCGTTTATTCTCTGTTTCGAAAATCATTTGGTGCCGAATTCAAAGTTGATAGTGCGATAAAAAGTGTTTTGACTATTCGCTATTTGAGTGCTACAACTGATGTGTTTGGCAAAAGAACTAATAATTTTAAAGAGCTGATGAAAAATAAATGGATATTATTTATTGGCAAATTGTTATTTCGTCACTATGAAATAAATGCGACAAATACAATTGCGGTATTAAATTATATAAGAATTGTTTTCTTAACTTTTATTGTAAAAATAATTAAAATTTAAAAAACTTATATGAAGTAATTAATTTCAGATTGAATTAAATGACAAAAAAGATGAAAATAAAATAGTAATATGTGGCGGGATTTTAGTTCCACTAGTCGATTTATGCAGCCACAGTTGTGATCGAAATACATACTCAATCTCTTCTCGAGATATATTTTCTCTTGTATGTGTTCAACCGATCAAGAAAGGAGAACAGATTTATGTTAGCTATGGAGAGGTAAGTTGTTTAAATAATTGTAAATACATAATATGAAATTGTATTGGTAAAATAACAAATTGATGCATCTTAATTGATAGGATTATCGGGACTTGGAGACTTCAGAAAGAAGAAAACGTTTAAAAGAGAATCACGGTTTTTGGTGTGAATGTTATCCTTGCGTTAACGATTGGGGTCCACATCAAAATCTGCCATCTTGTTTGGTAATTACGTCTGCCTTATTGTATTATATTAATCTCAAATATAAAAGTATACTAGTTTTATAAAAAATTGAAAGCGATTAATAAAAATAATCCATTGAATTTATGTTTGATAGGATTCATTGTCAAATAAAAAAAGAATCGAGTTATTGAGAGTTATGACAAAGTGTGCTGGCTACCATTCAATTGGATCTCTTGATGACTGTACTCCAGATAAAATTTTAAAAATCTTGTCTGATTTATGGGTAATGATGAATACCTTTGAGGATGTTCCTTACTATCTTTGTGAGGAAATGGATGACATCAAAGTTCTCTTGCTCTGTGTCTTGAAGTGGACAAATTCATGTCAAACATAAATTATTTATTTATAAAATTACAACTTCATATTTTATTCTTGAAGTTATAAATGAAGCAATAAAACATAAGAAATTATGGTTGTTAAAATCATAAAAAATTTAATATTTATATTTTCCAGAATATATGAAAAAAAATTATAATGTAACAAGTTTATAATGTACTGAGTAACGATTTAATTGTGTACTGAAAAGTAGAACAAATAAACTAATGAGACTTCTAGTTAACTATTAATGTTTTAAGCTATTCCCTAGAGAAGCATTTAAATTATTTGGATGTGTATAATAATTATTGGGCAATCATGTATATATTAGAATTTACTGGCATTTATTTATTACTAAATTAATACATAGATTTATTTTTGAGTCATTTTATTTATTTTCATTATAAATTACAGGGAGTGGTTACTTGTATTCTGCTTTAAACTAATTTATTTTTGTTCATAATACTGAAGTTAGCCGACGTCTACTAATTTTTCGATTATTTTTCAAAACTATAAATTATTTAAAAAAAAAATATTTTAAAGAATTGTACCTATCAATTTTTGAATTTTTTACATGAGCATTTTTTAGTTCTTTTTTTTTTTTTTTTTTATAATTGACTTGTTGAAAAAAAAAAAAATCGGAAAATTTTCAATTCTCTGCTAACTTCAAGATCATTTTTAATATTTTTCAATTTGGCACTATAATTACATGACATACAAAATTGAATTACTTGAGAATCTATATGAAGAATTTTGAAGGTATGTTATGATAAGAAGTCTATTAAAATCATTTTGAAGAAGACTAATTTATTAATTATATTTTCTATGAAATAAAATTATTTGTTACTTATTTGTTGCAAAAATTAATGACAATGGCAAATTAGATTGTTGCGTGCGCAGTCCAGTGACAGCCAATCAGAGAGCGTAGTTTCGACTCGGGTGATTCCGACTTTTGATTCAAAACTTCGTGCCTTGTCGCCTCGGTGGCGTTGCTCATTCCTCAACAAGTCGGCGGCCAGCCATCACGTCTCTCATTCCGCTCCTTTTATTTAATTCTTTTATTCAATTTATTTGACCCATTTAATAATAACTTTATATTCTAAAGTTTCACAAAGTGATCTTTGTCACTGGGTTATAATAATTTTTGTAAAATAATTACTATTTATAACTTAAAATACGTTATTTATATTCGGGTTGCTCGGTGCTGGCCAATGACTATTTTTTTTTATATTATCATCGGGTAATTATTCAATATTTCGATTTTATTTCGTTGTTAAAATAGTTATTTCAATAAATCAACTTAAATTATTTAATTAGCAATCAATTTTAATTAATAAAATATCGGCATTACAGAATATTGATCTAGCTACTGGTGGAGCATTTATTTAATGGAATTTAATTATGTTGCAGGTCTGGTGAGCTGAAATAATTGGAAGCTGTTGGGCAAAAACAAGATGGCCGCTCGGGAAACAAATTTTAAACTTTTAAGATTTGGGCGGCAGCGCCATAGTTTGAGAAGCCACTGTTGGTGTTGTGCGCAAGCGTTCGTTCAAACAGACGGGTACCCGGCAATTCTCACAACTGTCATGGCTGCCGCTCAGCAGACAGTTCTCGGGTAAGCTGCGTTAGTTTATTCATTTTATTTTATAATTAGTTTTCTAAAGTTTGAAAAATTAATTTGAGATTATAAATATTGTAGATTTGATCAAAATTAAATCAATTAATTAGATAATTTACATTATTTTGCAGCGCTGGGGCTATCTATAGATTTGTCATTTGGAGATTCTCATAGACGAGAGATTCTAATGACTTAGCTTCAAATGCTCAAAAGAAAAATAACGTTCGAGAAAATAAGAAATGATGATCATTTTTAAAACCAAAATGTCTTGGTAAGCTTTTGTCATTTAATGATTTTTCAATATTAAGCTAAATGGTATAATCCATTATTTACTGATTATTTCGTGTTCGTTGTTTCAGTAGTCCTCTACATACTTTCGCCCAGATGCGAACTCAGCAGTTTCAAGATACAGAAGAAAGCAGTAAAGTTAGTTGGGTGATCCTGATCTTCATGCATTCTGTTGAGCTGATTTTGGTTGCAGGCAGCAGAGAATTACGTCCGCCGAGGTAATTTTCATGAATTTAACGAAATAATTCATATAAAAATAATCTTTCGTTGTTTAATAAATTATTTATTTATTTATTTTTTGTCTTTTACAGAAATTGAAAGAATTGTCTGCTGGTCTGAATATTTCTCGGCGTGGTGAGTGATTATCTGCATGATAATTTTTTTTATTGATTACTAATTGTTTTTATTGATTTCTTTTGACTCGAGTCGAAGTTGTGTGTTACCATTTAAATATATCGAAAAACCTTAGAATTGTTTAATAGGCAGGAAAAGAGCTTTAGAATACTTCATAGACAGGAATAATCCGGTATTTATTTTTCTAATAAATCTGGTAGAACTCGTTATAAAAAAACGATACACAGCTATTTGATTTGCGGCTTTGCAGCAAACTCCCATTGAAAGATTTTTTTTGAGCTTTCCAAGCTCGTAGTACAAATTTCAGTTTTAATTGCAGTACTTTACGCTATACATGTCCTTCAATTAAGAAAAAAGGTATATATTTACGACATCAACGAGAGTTGAATCACCAGTAAAGATGGCAAACATTCACGTCAGCCAATTCATCACCGCTGTTTGAGCTCAGATCATTGATAAAGTTTCTGGTATGTATTTTTTTGTTCCGAAATTAAAAGAAAGGTGATTTCTCGAAGGAAATTCTGTGGTAACCATTCTTTTATGTATATTTTATAGCTGCTTATTGTATATAAATCAAATAAGTCTAGATGACTATCATTATTTGTAAACACTTATTGAAGATGAAGATAACGAATTTTGACAATTAATCCTGAACTGTCGGAGCTTCAGAATATTTTTAAGGTGAGAAACTTCAAGTTTTCACATTGATAAACAAGCTTCGAAGTTCACAATATTATTATTGTCTTCGTGGCCATGCTAATCTGAAAAAAGCAAAAAAAAATTATGGTGCTCTTTATTAAATCTTTTTCAGTTATTGCAAAGAATTCAATCAGTCGGCTGTGTAAATATTAGAGTAGACTATTAAATATGATAAATAAGAGCAGAGATTTTATTCAATGTACATAAAATACATCCTGTGTCGCAGTTTCCGGTTGCTGGAAGCAGAAAAATACGTCCGCCGAGGTAAATTATTTTAATTATCAATGAAACCAAATAATTTATATAAAAAATATATATTCTAATTGATTAAAAAATTTATTCATCGAGTTTATATTTTTTTTTTTCTTTACAGAAATTGAAAGAATTGTCTGCTGCTCTGGATGTTTCTCGGTGTGGTGAGTGATTTTTAGCATGAGATATTTTTCTTTATCTACCGAATATTATTATTTTTGTTTATTGCCTTCGAACTCGAGTCAAAAGAATCGTCTCTGATTTAGTTATTGAAACTCATTGAATATTTAAAAATTTTGGGGGGGGGGGGGTATTATGAGAATGTCATTAAGGCTCAAATAATGTAATTACGACTGTGAACATTTTTCCCGCATTTTTTACGAAAAATTTCATATCGCTCCGTTCAATTGCCTACACACTGCCATCTCCTTCGTATTTAATTACCGAAACCTCTGCATTATTTCTTACTGATGGCAAAGTGAGAGCACGAAATTCAAATCAAGTCCATGCGCGCGCGTTTTCGTTGTTTGGAGTCACGTGACCTGCACGTGGTTCCAGAGAAAACTCTCATCACATGTTTGATGTTTATCATTGCAACCTCTCAATTTTAACATCAAACATTAAACCGCTAAACCACTTGGTTATCTAAATATTTGTGTAAACAAATAGTTTATTATTTATTTTTAATTGAGTGATTATTCAAGTTTAATAATGGGTAAAAAACGTGAACATAAAAGTGAATATGATGAGAACGAATATGACATCGCTCCCAAGTCGTTTAAAGAAATTCGCGCAACGAGTACAAAAAAACGATTAATTATAATCTTGGAGAATGCCCAGCTAGAGACCGTCAAAGTAATTATTATCCAATGATTTTTTATATTTTTATAAGTTTTTTAATATTATTTAATACATGTGATTATAATTATAAAAAATTGTTGGTTATTTTTTCTTATAGGTTGGAAATAAATATGAACTTTTGAGTAATGACAGACACAGTGAATTATTAAAAAAAAATAATCGTGATCCTGGTAGTTCGAGACCGGATATTACCCATCAATGTTTACTTATGCTTCAAGATTCTCCATTAAATAAAAGTGGCTATTTACAAATATATGTACATACTGAAAAAAATGTATTGATTGAAATTCACCGGCAAACTAAAATACCAACTGATTTTGATGAATTTGCTGACTTAATGGGTTTGATATTATTAATTATTTAATTTAAAATTAATTCTTAATGGCTAAAAATGTTAAATGTTTATATAATTAATTAATTTCTAATAATTACAGTATATCTTTTACACAAAAATAAAGTAAGAGCATCTAAAAATGCCTCTACATTATTAAAAGTCATCAAGAATCCAGTAACAAATTACTTACCGGCGGGTTGCAAAAAAATATTAATGTCCTTTAGCGCTGATGGTATCAAGGATCCGGAAGACCTTGTTCCTGATAATGAACCAATAGCATTTGTCATTGGAGCTATGGCTCATGGACAGGTAAGTTTCATATATCCTTATTTTTATTCCTATATATTCATATATTTTACCATTTATATTTCTATGATTTTTTTTAAGGTAAAAGCTGATTACACAGAAGAAACAGTTTCAATAAATAGTTTACCTCTATCTGGAGCATTGACATGTACTGAATTATGTTTAGCGTTTGAAAAAAAGTGGACGAGATAAAAGTACTTATATTTTAAAAATAAATAAATAAGGAATAAAATGAATTTATTATAGAGAAGTTATTTAGATTTTATTAAAAGGTTTGAATTTTATTTTAAGTATTCTTTATTCAAATGTTAACAATTAAATAGCCAATGACTGTTAAAGGCAACTTCGTAAAAAAAAAAAAACGTTTGCGACAAATACGATTGCCGTTGAAGTGAATAATTTATCAATACTTAAATTTTGACTCCGATACAGTACAACCTCGTTATAATTTACTTGCCCTCTATTTGTTTTCGCTCGTCTCGAAATAGCCCCACACCAGTTCCACTAACGCTGTTTTTCGGTTGTCGTGAAGAGATTGTTTCTGCAGTCCTTTTATAAATTAACCAACTATGTACGTAGATAAATGACAAACGTCAACTAATTTGTAAAAGGACTGTAGACACAACCACAAACACGACACACACATGCAGAAAATCGAGTGATCATCGAGTAAATGATAGAAGAGAAAAGCCATTTCCAATGAATTTTTCTCTTACAGTTGCTAACAGTAACTTATAACTAGGTTGTACTGTACTTTTGAATACTCGGGTGATTTTTCAACTACAAGTATTGTTAGAATTAGAAATTATACAATTTTTAATATAACACTCAATATCTTTTAAAGTTTCGAGGTGTTTTGCAACACTTTTTTCATTGGACTTTGAATTTATTCTACACCAGCGTCGAATAGTTACAGCGGCTTTCAATGCATCTTCATCTGATGGATTGAAATTAAATTTTTCATTACTAATCGAATCAGCTAATGGATTCTGACTATCAGATTCAAAAGTATCAGCTGTATCATCACTAGAGACGAAATTCATGTAATCTAAATCCATGGACTCGTGATTAGTGGTAGCGAAATTCATATCATTGGAGTTGTTACTCTCGTTATCTTCATTAGTCACAAGACTTTCATTTTTTAAATTGTCATACAAATCATGACTTGGGAATTTTATATTTTTTTCAGCAATTACTTTGTGCACAATGTTTTTTAGTTCCAACGGTTCCCATCCTTGATGAAGGAGATCTTCTTTCAGCCAAATTTTAATATCCTCCTCGTTACAATTTGCACAAGCTAAAAAAAAATAATTTATATAATTATGTTACTTATTAGAAATAAAATATTAATTTACAATCGACTACCCGTCATAAGCCTGGTCTAGGGGACGTAAAAGAAATTTTTCTTGAAATTTCCGTCTTTCCACTGCCGTACGTTTAGTTTTGTTCTAGACTACTCGTTATAAGCCTGTTTTATTTTATATAATTTTAAACGTCATATTTACATTTTGTTACATACGCGACTATCCCGATTTTCCTGGCGCTTATAGCGCTAAAATAAATACTTATCTTTTTACACTAACAATAATTTAAATGTAAAAAATTATAATGATAACGACATTGATTACAGTAATAATAAAAATAATAATTTTATTGATCAACTTAACGCTCAATAAAACTTTTCAATTGCAACAGAAGCTTTGGATGTAATTCATGATTACAATTATGAATAATAAATTACATTTTACTTAATAATGATTAAATTATTATCCGCGAAACATAGATAGTAAATTTTCATCATTAATTTTGATATTTTGTTCCTATTGTTAGTTTATAATTTAGACAATCTTAACGGAGGCTTATAACGGGTTCTCTAGTACAAAACTCTTTACAGTGGTTAAGTGGGGAAGCTGTTTGAACTCAGTAACTCCCGACTGAGGGGAAGAGACTTATGACGTCTAGTCGACTGTGCAATTTTAAATAATTATAATACCTGGAATTTTTTCAATTATATTTTTAAATTCATCAATACTCTCAGAATTTATTATTTCATCTTCAATTTCTGTGGTACCAGAATTTTGTTCATAAAAATTGTCAGTATTTTGTTTAGATAGGTCACCTAATAACTTTGATTGATACCATGCTTTAGCTAAATCACTCTGAGATAATTCTTGCCATGTTGAAGCAATCATATAACAGCCATCAATTAATTCAAAATTTTTCCAAAACATATCAGGGTCTTCTAATCTTCCGTGTGCTGTAGCCATTAACCGCAATAAATTTTTACGGTACAATACTTTAGTCTTTCCAATAATATGTCGATGCATAGATTGGATCACGGAATAATTATTTGAATGCAAATATTTTACGCAGAACTGAGGGTCTACTGCATTCAAATCCTCAGCAGAGGGGTGAGCCCGACAATCATCAAGTAGCAACAAAACTTTATCTCGGGTTTTTTGTTGAGACTTTACAAATGGGATAAAATTATTTTTGTACCAATCGGTAAATATTTCTTGGTCCATCTTCGCAGACTTTTGAGTAGCATATGTAACCGGTAAAATCCTGTTTCCTTTAAGACAACGAGGTTTCTTCGATGGGCCGATTACCAAAGGTGGTAGTCGGCAAGAGCCATCAGCATTAGCACAAAGCAAAATAGAAACTCTTTCTTTAATTGATTCGTTTTTATAACAGGATTCATTTTTTGAAGAAACTGATAAATTTTTTGGTAACGACTTCCAATTAAATCCTGCTTCATCTCCAAAGAATATATTTTCAACTTTGTAACCGCGGTCTTTTACAAATTTAGCATAGTCCTCTTCAAACTCTTCTATGCCACTTGTATCAGTCGGTAATTTAAATTCATTTTCTTGGACTTTGATTTTTTTCATTCCATGACGATTTTTAAATGAAGTAAGCCACCCTTGACTGGCTTTAAAAGTATCAGGACCTCCAATCATCTGATTAACTTCCAAAGCCGTTTCGCAAATCTGCGGTCCACTGATTTGCGTGCCTTGCTGTTGATTTTGACAAACCCACGAATAAATAATTTCGTCTAGGATTTCATAGAATGGCAATCGGTTCGTTGCTCTCTTTTTATCAACAATCGACTTGCTGGAAATATTTGCAGCGAATTTTAATAAATTTTCTCTATTATTTTTAATTTTATAAATTGCAGCCCTTGAAACGTTGTATTCGTCAGCTAGTTCGGTAATAGTTATTTCTGTATCAAGTTTTTTAAGGATTTCCAATTTTTGAGCTATTGAAAATCGCTTATTAGACGTTTTATTACATCTCAAGCTTGAAATTTCCTTTCCTGATTCCATTGCAATATTAGTATTCATATTTTTTTTAATTTTCTTAAATAGAATTTTCGTTTTCTTTGCAAATGATATTTTTGTCAACCCATTTTATCTGTTGAAAATATAATTTAGTAGAATTAAAATGAGACTAATAATAAATGATAGTAAAATGAATATACCTGTTATTCAAGTATATACTCTCATTACACGACTATTTACTTGTTTATAATCAAGGTTATTTTTATATTCTGTTATTTTTTTTCCTTTGAATAGACCGCTATTTTATCGATTAGAGCCTATGTCGTATTATCCAGAAAACCAGAGTTCAGCTCAGAAATTGAAATGAAACTTTTGACATCTCAATGATGTCTAGTACACCTAAAAAATTTCAGCTCAACTTTTTTAGCTCTGTTATGCGTAAAATAATATTTAAATTTGACGTAAAATTAAAGGTGCTTTTTTACATCAAGTTTATATGTTAATTTACGTATAAGAGAGCTAAAAAGTTGAACTAAAATTTTTTATGTGTACTAGACGTCATCGAGATGTCAAATGTTTTATATTAATTTTTGAGTTAAAATGTTGATCATCTACACGGAAAGAAATAATTGGTAGCAGCTACCGATTAACGATCGGTAGCTCCTACCTATTATTTTTTGGTAGCTGCCACCGGTTATTTCGGTAGCTGTTACCGAAAATTAATCGGTAGCTTGTATCGATTATTTTATTTCGTGTAAATTTCTCATCGAAGTCAATTTTTGCTACTTTAATTTTTAATTTCACATATATACGTAAAATATATGTATTAATTTGACTCTTGGTTGAGATCAACTGACTATTTGGGATTATATATATATATAATTTCTGATTGCAAGTGCAGACAATCATGCTTATCGACTGTAAGCTATATTTAAAAATATAGCGCGCAATAATTAATTTTAACTTTTATTTCTAACAAGATAAAAAAAAATTCTAATTATTAAATATCTTATTAACGATGATCTCTTTTCACGGACCAACTAGAGTATTTTTTTATTTCTACTTTCTCAATTACTTACTATGTTAACAAATATTTGAAAATGTAATTTTATTTCAACTGCCTGGAGTGATCAATTATAGATAATCGTAAACGTGCAATTATTTATTATCTACTATATTATTATTATTATTTTTATTTTAAATGTTCTTATAATTGTTTTTTATCTTGTCCTTGAATGTATGACGCGAGTTAATGAGCTTGAATTCGCACTTGCAATTTTTTTGTGCAAAAAAAATATTCATTGCAATTATTTTTTTTTTGCGCAAACACACGTAAAAATGTCAAAAATATCGTGTATTATTTTAATTTATATATCATTTGGAGTGATTACATTTCCATCGGGTGTATTTGGATGGCTTGGAAGTATTCGTGAAATAGCAGGCGTTGCTGATGATGCAGCAGATGTCTTTAGTGGAGAAGTACCGTTCATGGCACTTTTAATTGGTAGTGAAGATTTTAAATTAGATGAGGTGTTAGATAAGATCGATGATATTTCAAACCGGATCACTGAATTGACTTCAACAGTTAATACAAAAATGGATAAAGTTTTAACAGTACTGCTGAATAGGATTCCATTGCAGGGTCAACTTGACAATGCATTGGATAAATTTCACAATCTTATTGTACGTGTTGATGGGTTGTATGCGTCATACAGAAGATATTCTAAAAAACTTAAAAAATATAATGAGGAAACTATTGATGACTTCATCAGCTCAATAACTTCCCATAAAACTGGTGATTTGCAAAACGTACTCAATAGAATGCATCGTCTTTTTATACCTTCGAGATCCGGATATTTTCAAAAAGGTCTTCTGAGGACTCTTGCAAATTTTCGCAATGTAAGTAAAAGTAATAATTACTTTTTTTTTTATACATTGAAAAAAAGAATTTCTTGGCGATAAAATTTTTACTCGACACAGGAAAAAATTTCTGCGCCACGAAATATTTTTTTTTTGTGTGTATGAGAAAAGTTTTATTTAATTTCAATGAAAAGATATCGGCTACTAGAACTATAATCCATATGATGTATTTATAATTACTTATTGATTTATATTTGATTTAATTCCATTAGTATTTTGTTTAATTAAAATTTTGATATTTTGTAAAAACAAGGCTAGCGAAGGTTCCGAACTATGTAACTTGAATTATTCATTTCAACAACATTTATTTGAAATTTACAAAACTGTTGTCGTAACTGAAATAAGAGGTTTTGTAATGACTGTTTTTGCATACATGATTCTTACTGCAAGAAAAAGTGGTAATTACGGAAGAAAATTTATTTTTATAAAGTTTTTGGCTCGTTGAGCTTAATCAATAAATTTCTTTTGAAATTCAGTACCATACACTGGTGAATTAGAAGGCGCAGTATTGCAACTTGTATTCAGATCTCAAGATTATATGAAAGAATTGCAATCGGTAATGAAAAATGCTTCAAGAGAAATTTTATTATGTGGTGCAGAAAAACATATTCGTGGTATTTAAATATATACATATTGCTATATACTAGGGGTGTTCGAATTGAATCGAATCGAGTAATTCAAACTTTCCATAATTCGAAAATTTTTGAATTTTTTGTAACTTTTCAAATTACTTGATTTGGATCGGGAAAATTCTGATCAGCTTTCAATATTCGATTTTCATTAAATAGAGAGCTTAGTTTTTAAAGTAACTAAAAATAATTTTTTCGTAGATTCCTGTCTCAGTTATATTTTATCTCTGATAAAAATTTAAATCATGGGAAAAAATATTAAAATATTAATTCGCTCCAAAAATAATAATAATAATTACTCATAAATTTACGAATAATTCGATTCGATTCGATACGAATGATTTATAAGTTCGAACTGTTCATACACCCCAACTATATACATCAAATCTTTTGTTTATTTCATAATAAGTATTGATATATTTTGTTGACATTTTTTAGATAAAACTTATAGCGAGTTTACAGGTTTATTCTCATACATTGTAGTGAATGAAATGCAAGGAAATCCAAGTAAAGAATGTGATGGTGATTGCCCAAGCATTTGGTCGGAAAGAGTATGGGGTGAATATGAGGATTATGATTATTTGCCACGAATTGGTTGTATTGGAAGAATGTATGGCTGTGGGTGGATTGGTGGCAACGTAAAAATTTGTAATCAAGTATGAATAAAATTTCAAAAAATATTTTTTTTCACGTACAAGTAATTCTTAATTATAACATTTCAAAATACAAAGCCGGATGATTCTCAAAAGCGTTATGAATGGATCGATTCTTCTAATAGAGTGTATGGGCGTCATACAAATTGTCCATCGGAAAGGGAAATATTTTTATCTAGTGTAACATACTTATATAGTTGTGATGTGTGTATTTGCAACTGTGTACAAGAACACGCTACAACGATAGCTATACGGACCTTTAGTTTGAGACCTCAGTTATCCGACATTGAAAAAAATATGTATTGTTATTGTATTAATGAAATTATTTAAAATAAGTCAGACATTTGTTATAATTAAATTTATTAATATTAGGGTGGTTACAGGAGTAAAATTTACTGCGAAGGATAAAATGATACATATTCAAATACAGCAAGGCGTATTGCAAAAAAATGGTGGAATAGATAAAGCAAGTGAAGAGTGGATACCATTGGAGGACTTTGTTTATTTGAGTAATGTTACTGATGGTGGATTTTTGCTGAAAAATGGAGATGATTATGAAACGTTAATACGAGGAACAGACTTTACATTTATTTCTACTCAACAGAAAACTGTAAATCTTGATGATATAACGGTGCCTTATGAGTATGTGATCACTGGTGTCAGACTTAGTCATCAAGTTGACGGCCAACCAGTCGGTCATGTTCAATTACAAGTTCGCGCTACAAAATTTAATTATTCTAGCGGAGTACTAGACCAAGCACCTGAGTCAACTAAATGGTTTACAGCCGAAGATATGTCGAATCCACCAGCTCGTTATTTGCGAGAAAGGTAAAAATAAAATATTGTCAAAATTATTTGTTAGTCAAGAGTCTGAAATTATTGGTGTGTTATGATTAATAGTTTTATTTTAGGGAGGAGTATCAGTACTCTGGTGAAGCAGATGATCCTACTAAATCACCGGAAAATTTACCGGACTCGAAAGTTAACCAATATATTGACTTTGGCTCGTCGAGTCTGTTTGAAAATGCGGGAAATTATACGATTCCTCTGTTTGACTTACGGCCAGTTATGGCTTCACCAAGCATTCCTTTGGGCGGAATTGGTATTTACCATAAAAGTTCGCCGGGTTATGGTGGATTCCTTGGATTGAAACTTTTAAATACTGATCTATCTAAACATGTTGATCCGGCATTGTCTGATGAACAGATAAAGAATTATAAAGAACGAATGAATAGCGATAAGGATAAAGATGATGATGATGATGATAACGATGAAGATGACGACGAGGACGATGATGATGATGGTGATGATAAATAAGAAATAAAATAATGAGAAAGATTAATATTAAAAATCACGGTAACTATGATTATAAGTTATTAAAATTATAATATAAATATTCTAATGTGTGAAAGATAAATTCCATATGTATAAATATAAATAATCATTAATTAATATTCTATAATAAATAAATTATACTTAATGTAAATTTACTTTCCATATTCATAGCTACTCACGTATAAGAAAATATAACATCATTGTTATTAAATATTTAGACTATTACTCTTTATTTTTACATAATTAGTAATTTTTATTATTGTTTAAACATGGTCGTTAGTCATTTTGATATTTATTATAATTGAAATAATTACGGATACAAAATTTTTAATAAATTTTAAAAGCTTTCGCCATCATACATTTTATTTTTTTTATTTTGTTGATGAAGTTATTTAAATTAATAACTTATACTTCATACATTTTATATGAAGTATATAAATCGTCATTATAAAAATAATTCTCAGTGTTTCTTAAAAATTTATTTGTAGCGATAAAAATGTATGATTTAGTTGTTTTGATATTCAAAATGTTTAATATATTTTGGTAAAAACATTTACTGATTCTCAAACTTATATTTCGGATTTTTAATCACATATGTCTTCTAATGCAATTGATTAAAGTGATTAATGCAGATTTTGCTATCATCATTTCTTGACAAGGGTAGCTGTTGCCACCCAAAAGATTGAGCATTGCTGATAAGTCAGCAATCATTTCAAAAGTTTTACTTAAAGTGATATCTTCAGCGGAACGATTCACAAGACGATCTATTATTAAGAAATGGGCCCTGCACTCCATTGAAATCATAATTAATTCATGTATGGTTTTATCCGGTAGTTTTTTCTATTGAAAAAAATTTTAGATAATATAGATTCACTTGGCAAACGTAACGTAAGTTAACATGTCATGAACGATATGAAAAAATGAATAATAATTACCACAAATGGTGGAAATCGATAATCTGGACCCCAGCCATTAACGCAAGCCGCGCATTGACACAAAAATTTGAAACTTTTTTGAATAAACTGTCTTCTTTCTACAGCCGCGGAATCTCGATAATTAGGTCCATAGGTGATATATATTTGTTCACCTTTTTTGATTGGCTGAACTGCAATCTCAGCATTGATATCTCCTGTACATAGTGAGTATATATTATGGTCACAACTATGGCTACATAAATCCAAAAGTGGTGCCAAAAACAAGCCACAACTTATGTTATTTTCTTCACGATTATTTGATAACATCTGCAATACATTAGACGTAATGAATAATTATTTCCTTAAAGAATTTTATAAATAAATAAAGCCTTAGAATAATAAAAATACGTTAATTGCATTCGTTTGAACTATTTCCATGTGCCTAAACATCAAGTTCCCAATGAAAATTGCCCATTTGTTGTTCATCAACTCAGTTGGATCATCAAATCTTCTCCCAAGTATTTCAGTAGTTTCACTTAACAGAAATAGTATTTTAACGATTGTCTGTCCTATGCTCATAGTGGCGATCGGGTCAAATTTTAATCGAAATAAAGAATAAACACTTGCATATTTTGTATCGTCGTATACGTTTCCAGTGAACGATTTCAAAATCGGGTCTGAAATAATTATTTATAAATTAGTAAATAATTCAGTATGGAAAAAGAAAAAATAAAATATAGTAAATCTCACCATCTATTAAATCAATCTCTTTGACTTTTTCATACAATGCGTTGACTGTTTCAAATTCTTTCAAAGCTTTTACTAGTAATCTCACGCTAAGTAAACATGGGTCTAAATAATTATGAAATTTATAATGAGCTAAAATAGCCGTAATTGCTAGACATTCAACGTCGTGGTGGTTTTGCCAAGCAGTATCACGACATTCTTCATTACAGTAAACAACATTTGAACATTTATTGCAAGGAACGCTACTCCAAGCATATCTCGAACAATTCCAGCAAATTCGATATCTGTACTCAGACTTTAGTGTAAATGCATATAATTTATGTACCATGATAGTTTCACCTGCCTTAATATCTTTGGTAGCTACAATATGACGGCCAAATGTTTCAGAAATTTTTATGTCAATAGAACCTGAAGCTCTCAATATTTTCGGATTATCATCTGGTGTTTTAGGGAAAAATACACTACTTTCCCAAAGTTTAACATGTTTTTTGAAAGACTTATTTGTCTTCAGTTGCTCTAAACTTTTTTTTACTCTTTTTTTGTTATCATCATCCATTTTTTCTACCCAAACGTTTGCTTGGGTAATGGCATCATCAACTTCAGAGCACATCATTGAATCCAAAGCTAACAAATTCTTTGCTTTGCGAGCATATAATTTAGCCTTCAAATTATCTGGATACCCGATTTCAAATGCTCTCTCTATATCTTTCAAAGAATCTTCATACATACCCCCATTTGTTAGTGCTGCCGAGCGATTTGCAAATCCACGTGCTAATAATTCTGAACCAGGTAGTGCGTAGGCTGTCGCCTCACTATAAATTTCTACCAATTTGTCTAGCGGTGCGCTTGATATCATCTTATTCCCTTCTTCTAACTTTTCTTTGGCGGTTTCTTCATCTTTAGACTCACGCTTTATGCTCGGCATTGTGTCGCTTACTATTAAATGTCGTATCAATTTTTTAATAAAATTTTCATCACCTGTTAGTTGATATAATATATCGGGAATAACCGGCGCATTTGTCTCTCGTAATAAGTGATCCATATTCATTTCTAATAATAAATAAATGTGAAAGATTTTCATTTATGACTATTTACAATTACTTATTTAAGCGCATTCTTAGACAGTACCCTCCCCCCCCCCCCATTTTTTAAAAATTTGTAATGACTTTCAACTGTCATAACCGTACTAAAATTTAATTAATCAATTAATTAATTAAAAAAAATTGAAACATTAATGAAAAAAGAACAACGTACAAGTAATTTCGTCTAGATATAGAATTAAAAAAATTATTTACAATTGATATCAATTGGCAGTTAAACACAATTTGTTAAATAAATTTCAGTAAAATCTTCATGTCAATTTTTTAATTCGAATTTTCAAATTTTGTACGCTAAAATTTATTTAACAAATTTCGTTAAGCCCCCAATCGACATCAACTGTAAGTAATTTTTTTTAAATTCTAAATCTCGACGAACTTACTTGTACGTTGTTTTTTTTTCAACTAAAGTTTCAATTTTTTTTAACTAATTAATTTAATTTTGATACGTTTATGACAATTGAGTCATTGAAAATTTATAAAAAGTGGAGGGTACTGCCTGAAAATTCCTTAAAACGTTCTTTTTAATTATTATGTAACCAAATATTTATTTTAAACAAGATAAATAATATTTAATTACTCTATTGAAGAAAAAAACTATTAAATATATTCTATAAAAAATTAATTAATAATCTTACCAGTAAATTACGTTGTAGATTCGTTTAATTTCGTCAGCAATATTATAATCAAAGGTTTTTTATGTTCATTCTTATCGATAGTCGTTTGTTACTTCTAACACTGGCAGAGGTATAATGTAACAACGGCTTTTTTTACGTATGGTTATTTCTTTTTTTTTTATAAAACCTAAACAATGACCATAGGTGTCCCAACGATTGTCCGTCGAACTACGAACCCCCTCTACTCATTCGAAACACTCTTTCGTTGGGACAACTTTGAGCTTTAGAATCAGTGCTGCCAGATCGTGGGATATTTTTACCCCCTCTTGCCATTACACTCCATGCTATTTCACCACGGGAAGGGGTAAAAATATCCCACGATCTGGCAGCACTGTTTTAGAATATATGAGGAAAATACAGTTGGTATCCCCCTATTTAAATATTTTAAGGCCGCATTTACAACGGGCTAAAGTACGTAAAAATTTAATCTGTAAAAATGACTGAAAAATATTTGAATTATAATTTAAATATTCTGGCGAGAAAATAAATTTCAAATGATGTATATATAATCATTGATCAATAATTCTATAATAACTAATTATATTTAATTTAAATTAACTTTTAATATTTATAATTATTGATGAATTTCTATTAATTTTTTTCGAATGTCAAATTTGAACTTTTATTGATAATTTAAATTATCCGATGAAATTATAACAAATCTATAACTTTTTATAATTATAAGTAAAATACATAACTGACAACTAAATTAGATCAATTAATCGTTTAATATTATAATTTAAACAATAACAAGTGCAAAACTTTTAGTAGATTTTTAATATTATTATTATTATTAGAGTTTATAATTTGAATTTTATAAAAATTGTGTAATTATAAAAGTACTCAATTTAAAAATAATTTGCTTGAATATATGATTGACTTTAAAATTTGCTCATTCTCCAACTCATCGTTTTGGTTTATATTCATTCATATACCCTGCGATACAGTTGAATATTTCGAATAATGCAAGCCTTGTTTCTACTATTTTTTTACAGGGGTATCTATTACTGCCGATAGTATTAAGCATTTTTGATAAATCAGATATTATTTCAATAATTTTACTCGAAGTTATATCTTTAGTAAAACGCTTCATAAGCAATTTTATTGTAGGAATATGTGTGTTACACTTCCTTTAAGTTTTAAACAACTCATTATTGGTTTTTTCCGGTAGTTGATCCTATTGAAAAAGATTTTAATAAACATTAAACATTTTTCTAATAAATTATGATTTATTTTTATTAAAAATGTAAAATGAAATTTCATAATTGATAAATTTTAGTGGCCATCAATTATATTTTGTAGATTTATTAACTTAAACAATCATCATTACGGTATAAAAGTTATGTTATAGTTATATAAAAGTAATAATTTAGTTTTTATTTTTAAAACTATATGCTTTTTTATCTTTTCTTTTACTTTTTTTTTACTGTTTATAGCAAAAGATGAATTTCTACTATACCATAGTTTAAAATTATGAAATTAGTTTTTTTTTCAATCTAAAGGAAATGTTAAAAAAAATCATTAGTATCCAGCAATCCACATGTAAATATTAAGTAATAGATTTTTCGCATGTTCTATTTCGGCACAGTAATTAACATAATTGGCATAAGTATTGAGTAATTCGAATAATCCCGATATTGTTTTTAAAATATCCCGTGGAGATTTGTCACGAGTTGATACTTGATATGATTTAACTATCGGTGGATATTTGTTGTATTTCTTCATATTTTGAAGTAGTTTACTCATATTTTTTATCGCCACTGGCTGTTCCTATGAAATAAAAAGTCAATTAATAACTTTTTTAATGTATTAAATATATTTTGTATCACAAAGTCATTGATAAAAAGTTCCCCGTATTTTTAAGCTTAAAGACGATAAAGGTTTAGAATTTGTTCGTAGAGTCAGTTATTTAATTAACAATAAAAAAGAAAAATAAGTTACCAAACAAGACGGTGGACGATACTGTGGGTTCCAATTATTATTACAAGGAATGCATTCACACCAAAAATGATTTTTTTTCATCAAAATCTCTCGTCTTTGAGAAGTTGGTGCATCTCGATAATACGGTCCATAGCTGATACAAATCTGTTCCCCTTTTTTTATCGGTTGCAGTGCAATAGCCGCACTGATGTTTCCGGAAGCATACTGATAAACATTGCAGTCACAGCTGTGGCTACATAAACTTAAAAGTGGCAGTAAAACACTGCCGATTTTTACCGTATTCCCTTTGTTGTCATTTGGCATCATCTAAAAATATTTTTAAAAAGTATTATCAACAATGAATTTCAAGGTATTTGCGATAAAATGAATCTATATAATTTTTATTTGTCATTCGCTAGAATTAAACAAAAAATTTTTTAGTTATACATTACCCAAAATCAATGTCTTTTGTTAATTGATATTGTTACATGATAAATGGAAAAATAATTAATAATTACCACAATGGAGTTAGTTGTAGCAATTTCCATGTGTTGATACAGTAATTTTCCGATAAAATTTCCAAAATAAATATTTTTTAACTCCCTGATCTTATCAATTTTTTTATTGAATATATCAGTTGTTGCAGCCAAAATAAAAAGTATCTTGATAGCTTTAGAAGTATAAAATATTGATTTCCATACTTCTAAATTTATTCGTAATAATGCGTATACACTTGCATACTTGGTATCATCAAACACTCCCTGAGTGAAACATTTTGTAATTGAATCTATAAAAATCATTAAAAAATTTAAATAAGTAGTCGAATCATTCCATAAACATAAAACAAAAATTTTACCGTCAATTTGATCAATTTCTTGGACTTTATTGAATAGTGCTTCTACCGTTCCGAATTCTTTAATTGCTTTTACTAGTATTCGCAGACTCATAAGACTTATTTCGATCATCGCTTTGTCAGTAGCTACAAGTGCTTTGATAACAGGACACTCGATATCGTGATGCTCCTGCCAGGCGTCATCGCGACATTTTTCGTTACAGTAAACGACATTGGCACATTGACTGCAAGGAACGCAACTCCAAGTAAATTTTAAACAATTCCAACAGTACGTATGCCAATATTCATTCATTAGTACTGCTGAATAAGCTTTGTGTGTCATAATAGCTTCACCTGCCTTAATATTTTTTGTAGCTACAATATGTCGACCAAATTTCTCAGACTGCCGGATGTCAATAGCGCTTGAAGCTCTCAATATTTTAGAATTATCATTAGACATTTTTGGCAAAAATAAACTATCATCCCATTTTTTAACAGGTTCTTTGAAAGATTTCATCTTCAGTTGATCTAAGCTGTTTTTAACTTTTTTTTTATTATCATCATCCATTTTTTCTACCCAAATATTTGCTTGGGTAATAGCGTCTTCAACTTCAGAACGCATTTTTGAATTAAGAGCTAGCAAATTCTTTGCTTTGCGAGCATATAATTTAGCTTTTAAATTATCTGGATACCCGATTTCTAATGCTCTTTCTATATCTCTTAACGAATCTTCATACATTCCAAAATTTGCTAGTACTGCCGAGCGATTTGCGAATCCACGTGCTAGTAATTCTGAACCCGGAAGTGCATAGGCTATTGCTCCGCTATAAATTTCTATCAATTCATTTAAGGGTGCGATTGATACCATCTTATTTCCTAAATCTTTTTTTTGCGTCGCAATATCCATATTTTTTGATTCATGATTAATAGAAATCTCTCCTTCTTTTATTGTTTTTTGAATAGCGTCTTCAATTAAATTCTCATAGCATCCGACATCTTTAGGTTCTTTAAGAGTGAATGATTCTATTCCACAAGCTAGATTTTCTTCGTCCATAGCTGTAATTCAGACAAAATAATGAGTTATTAAAATATAAACAATATACCCAAGCCTTATCAAACTTCAGGGTATGATATATTGATAAATGAATAATAAAAATTATTTAATTGTTGAGGTATGTGTTGTAAATTTTTAAAAACAATATCGTTACGAACATTTTCAAATTGCCATAAATTGAATTTTAATACTCGCGTACAAATATGATAAATTTTATCTTTAACGGATAGAAAATATCAGCTTTGACTGTGTAATAATACTATATATATTTAGACGCTAAAATATCACACTAAAAAAATTGAAATTTAATTTATATTATTCACTATATATATAGTTATTGGGAATGAGGGAATGAGTGAAAAGAAAAAAATATTTTTTTCTATTATATCACAAAATAAAAAATTTATAGATTTATAATATTATTACCTTTTTAAAAGCTGAATAATAAATATGGCTTCAATAAAAATTGAATCTTCAATTTAACTCAAATAATTTTTTAGATTTATTTACTGCGTACGTTGCTGGCTTATACGCTTTGGTCTGTTATCGAGAGTCGAATGTCGAATGTTCTCTTATGACCAATTGACCAAGACAAGAAGTTTACTACAATAAGCACTGTTGCGTTGGGTTTCTTATGAAATAAAAACAAAAATATCTGGAGTGGGGAGTATAATATACGTACGTATGGGGATACAGAACACAATCGTTGGTTTGGTCTTCCCCTGTTTTAAATTTTTAAATCCTTAAGGCATTACTTCCAATATTCGTTTAAAGTCAAGATTAGAAATTGGACATTAGCGTAAAAGAGCTCGAACACAAATAATAAAAAAAAAATCAAAAGTAGTAAATTTCACGTATAGTTCATGTCTGATGCCATTGATTACAATTATTCTACCCTGTTGACACAATATTATTATTGAATTATAATAGTGGTTAAAATTAAATTTAATCTAATATATCTTAATATAATTTTTAAAACATTATATGAAACTATTAATTTGAATTTAAAAACGTTGGTGATAAAGATTTTAAATAATTAAATTGAAACGATTATTAAAATAATTATGATTTTAAAAAATGTTAAAACTTATTTTCAAAGTATATTGCACTAGTAAGCTCACTTTGTTCATGAAGAGATTCAAAGATTATTTGAATAAAATTAATTTAATACCTTGCCGTCTATAACATTCATTTTACTTGAGTAAGACTGAACCGTATGTAAAATGGGTATCTTAGTACTTGACACTGTAATTTATCAAGCCTACGCACGCTTTCGAAATGATAGGGGTTTATACCCTTACACTTGAAACGCCCACAATGAACCGATACTCGCAGACCATAATAATAATTGCATATAATTTTCATTGGATGAAACGGAAAAGCGTTTTAAGAAATGGAAAAATATCTTTCTATTCTGATATCGATATTAATAGACTGAACAAGGGGGTCTGAAAAAGTTTTCCTTTATAAAATATTATTTTAGATTTATTGTAACAGTACTGAAATAAATTTGAAAAAATGTCCGAAACAAAAATGAACAAAATAGAAATAATAAATTCTGTACCATTTGAAGAATTTTTTAATGCAGAGATTCGAATGTTACGATGCATGGGATTGTCATGGTTCAATTGCGTATTTTCAAATGATGAAAGACAGGAAAAATGGTGGGAAAAAATTACCCCACTTTTTGGGATTTTAACACTGAGTTTGATGCTGTATTTTTTAACAGTTGCGCTCATAAAAATTATGACTATTGATATTACTCTTGCACCTGAAATGTTCACGGCATTACTTTCAGGTTCACTTTGTTGCTTTAAGGTAAGATACATTTTAAAACAATAAGAAAGTCGGTAATACAAAATAAAATAAAAACAATGTAAGATCGAACTACTGATTTTAGACACGAACTACCTGTTTTAAAGACTAGGACTTTTGATAGTGCGATTTATAGAATACCCAAAAACATCTCAGATATTTATATATCGTATTTAGAAATACTTTAATTAAAAGTATTGTAACGACAATATTTTTTATATTCTTAAAATAAAGTATAAAGTGTCCAGAAAAAGGTTTCGTGTCCAAACCGGTGCTTTAACTCTACCTGTTACAATTCCGAAACTTTGTTTAGTTTTTAAAAAATTATAACATATATACATATATTTTGAATTTCGTTGTGTTATAGGCTATAAGATGCTGGACATATAGAAAAGAACTTTTCGATTTTATTAGACAACTCAAAGTTCTTTGGGATACTGCTTCTTCGAATAAATTTATAACAGAAAATGTATTTGATAGTGTGGTCTACGCTAAATCATTAAGGAATCAGTTAGCAGTTGGGTTATTCTTATTGGTCGTTACTTACGGGTTTTCACCATATGTGTAATGTTATTTTTTATTTAATAATAATTAGATCGAAGTAAATAATTTTGTCTTTTTATAACTATGCTCTCTAAAAATGAATTAGTGAAATTCTCTCGAATCAGTGGATAGTCACTATTTCTACACTTATAAGTATACAACTAATTCAATCAGTGGTATACTTATAGCTGGTTCCCAACGAATATTCACTAATTGGAAGTGAATTTCACTGATTCATTTTTAGAGAGTGACCAATAAGCTTTGCGTCGATCTAAATTATTTTTTTTTAGATCAATTGTAGGGGTGTGCGATTCGTAAGTTCCAATTATTCGCGCACTCCAAGTAAATTCATTATTTTTTTCTTATAATATTTATTTTTTTATAGGATACTCTGCAGTCATTTTTTGTTTCACAGAGATGAAGATTTTTTAAATTTTTCTGTAATTATTATATATCCGATAAGTTATCCATTTGAGGTCAATACTTTCCCTCGATACTTTATATGCTTGTTTTTCGAGCAAACAGTGCTACTATTATGCTACATCTATTGGCTTTGTGGAGATGTTATGTTCATACAATTAACAACCCACGTTGGCATTCACAGTACGGTAATAGAATTTACCACTGACAGTATTTATTTTTCGTACACTTTTTTATATCAATGTTGATGTAGATTTTAGCCAATAGACTTCATAATCTCGAATGAATATATATGTAAACCTGGGAAAAATAATTTAGATCTACTTCGATCTAAATTATTACTTTTTTAGATCAATATGGTAGAGGTACCATTTTTGGTCACTTTAGGGCTAGTTTTGAACACTTGAAAAATTTAAATAAAGTAATTTGTAAAAGACGCTATGTCATAATTTATTTTTAAAATGTGTTCACAGATACTTTTATTACACAATTGCTATGGGAATTTTATTTGATACCTTTTCATTAATTAAAATAAAATATGAAATGTTAAAAATGGGGGAGAGGCCCAAAATGGTATTTGTACCCAACAGAAATTTTTCGCATATATATATTTCCGTGGGGGATATATAGACCTAGAATTTTTCAAATAAAAAAAAATTGCTCTAAGTATAGATCTAAATTATGTTTTCCTCGTTTTTTTTTTTAGATTGTAAACGCAGCTATGAGTTACTTTACACTATTGAGAAGTTTTGGGTAACTTATAATCTTAAAACAATTATTACTAATCATAAATTAATAATTAGTTATATAATTAGGATAAATACTTGTACAAGCATATGTATTAACATTCAGTTTTTAAAATATATCCATAAATGTTTACGTAACATTATTTTTAAGATTTATCGAACAACTTTTAACAAATAGAAGACAATTAATTAAATAGATATTTAGTTAACTAACTTCTATATTGTACACTGAGCGGAAATTATTTTTATTGTAATTTATTTTCTTGATTTAAAAAACCGCGGACTCAAAATTTATTACAGTGTATATAACACGTGATTATAAAAACTATTTTTTAAAAAATAGTATTATTGAAAAAAAAAAAAAAAAAACGATACGCGTAACATCGTGTTTGAAAAATTATTCAAAGCTTAGGACTGACTCTCTTAACTAAGAATTTATTAATGTACGCTTAATAGATGTGTTATCTATGACCGTCCTCTTTACTTTGAGTCAATCGGATCGATTAAGTCTGTGACAGATGTTCATAAATTGATAAGGGTAATTATTATTACGTCGGAAACGTACTGCTCGTTATCCTATATACCTTAGCCGATTGCATATAATTTAAAATTTAAACGGTGGTATAGGGGTTTTAGAATCTACAGAGTGAAATTTACTTTGTTCGTCACATTATCAACTTGACTGACAGCCAAAGAACACTCAAGAAATCTTATTCTTTATTTTATTTTATAAAACTTTACTTTAAGTTACGTTATAATGACTGAAAAATAAGATAATTATTGAGTATGATTGAAAGAAAAATGGATGAAAGAAAAATTACAAACTCGATGGCTTTTGAGGATTTTTTAAACGGAGACGTTTTGGTTTTACGATGTATGGGATTATCATACTTCAATAGAGTATTTTCTCATAATAAGGAAACTGAAAAATGGTGGGAAAATATAATTCCATTATGTGGTATTTTGACAATGTGTTTGTTAATATCTCTTGAAATAATAAGAGTGCTACGAGTAATCGTTGTTGATATTACTCTTGCAACTGAAATATTGACCGCGATGCTTTCGGGTATGTTATGTACTTTTAAGGTAAGATTTATTTAGAAAAGAAGTATAAATAAAATAAACTAGTATTGTTTTTTTTTTTATTCAAAATTATATGATTTTCATAGACTACTAAAGACCATAAAAAAATTTTATTTCGTCTTTTATAGGGTAAATCCAAAATACTTTTTCAGCTGGCATAGTCAAATAAAAGAATAAATTTTGAACAACTTTGTCTTCTAGAACTTTTTTTGTTAAACTTCCTATTAAGAAATTTAAAAATTTTCAAAAAGAAACAAGATGTTGGCTCAACTCTTATTTTCAAAAATCGATTTCTTATAAGATGTCAATGTTTGATAATGTTTTTAAGCTCCACTAGCTCAAAGATTGTGAAAAGTGTTTGTGTTTTGCCCGTAGGAACAACTAGAGTGAATTTTCAATTTGACTTTACGTTTGTTCACAATTTAATATAAATATGCCAGAAGTGCAATTGGCAGTAAACTACAATATAAAATATCAGTCTCATTCCTCATTTTTATTTTATTTTTTACATTCAAAATCTCATTTTTCATTGATTAACTTCAACATTCAATAACTCAGAAAGTATTTAAAATTTTTTCAAATTTTGAAAAAAAAAGTTGCTCAGAATTTTTGTATCTAACTATACTTGCTATAAAAATACTTCTAGATCAGCCTATATTTCTTATGATTAATTACTAATTTTTTTGTCTTTTCTATTTTTCAAAATTATTTTTTATTCAAAACTATAGGTATCGAGCTTACGATGGTCTAAGTGGTTTGAATCGAAATTCTATATCGATGGCTTTCTACCGCAACTTCGTATTTTCTACGAATTGTAGATAGAAAGTACAAAATCGCGTTATTAAGCCATTAAAATAGTTCAATTTTTGAGAGAACATTAGTACTATTCATGGATTAATATATTACTGATCCATATGAATGGTGCCAGGAGTGATATTAATATTCTATAATCATTTATTATTTTTTCTAAATGGCTTCGGCTATGTCTCTTTATTAATGATAATAATTATTGATTGTAACAGGCAATTAGATGTTGGACACATCGAAAAGAACTTTTCGATTTTTTACGACAGCTTAGAACTTTATGGGACTCAGCGGATTCAAATAAATATATCACAGAAGACGTATTAAATATAGTACTCTATGCCAGATCATTTAGAAATTATTTGACAGCTGTAGTGATTTCATTAGCTGTCAGTTATGGTTTTCCAGCCTACATGTAAAATTATTTTTACATGACTAAAAGAAAAAAAAACCCATTTGAAAAATTTTAATAATGAATTTTCGTAGGGTACTTGGTAATCATTTAATATTCCACAGAGATGAATATTTTTTTAATTTATCTATGATAATGTATCCAGTCGCGTATCCATTTACGATTAATTCATACTCAATGTACTTTTCATGTCTACTATTTGAGCAAATAGCTGAATTATTGGCTATTGTTTTTTGGTTGTGTGGAGACGTACTTTTCATTCAATTAACAACACACGTTGGCGCTCAATGCACGGTAATTGTTTAAATTTTATTACAGTGGAAATTAGGTGATGTAATTAAATATTTTCCATTCACAAGATATTAGTTAATAGGCTGCGTGGTATTAATAAGGATGGAAATGGTTCCGATAATCAAGAAAACCATCGACAGTTAGCAGATATTATTTCGATTCATCATAAATTATATTTGTATGTAGTAGGTATACAAAAATGAAAAGAAAGAAAACGTAAAAATTTAAATTAAGATCAAGTAAAAAATATTTTGAATACAGATTAGCAAAATCGAGTTCATTTAATTCTTTGCCCAGTAGACTTATTCTAAAAAAATAATTATTAATTATTTTCAGACACTACTGTTGGCTACAAAGATTTTTTAACCCCATCGTACTTTTTGTCACCTTAATTAATGGAGCTAATCTTTGTTTTTCTCTATATCGAGTTGATGGGGTGAGATGAACAATTAGTGTAAAAATTTTTTTTCTAGTTTAGCTTTTATAGTATTTTTATAAATAAATTTATCAACAGGAAATAAACGAGCGCAATTGGAGTAATCTTCTGATAAATGTACTCCACTTAGTTGCGGTTCTTGGACAAACATTTTTGTACTGTAAACACGCTGATGTTTTAACCCAAAAAGTATTAGTAAATTATATTTAAATTCAACCACCATTGAGAAAAAATATCATATATTTTTATTCAGTAAATATTTATCTTTAGATTGACGAAATTAGTTACGCAGTTTACTATTGCGACTGGACACATTGTGATAAGAAGTTTAAGACTATGATGTTGATGATAATAAGACGAGCTCAAAAAGGATATCGCTTTACAATTTATGGTATCATAACGCTCGATCTAATGGAATTTACAAAGGTCGGTGTAAAGTTTGTCACGAATAAATAAAAATTTCTTTAAATTGATCTCTTCTTTGTTTTAATAGATTGTTAATGCTGCAATGAGTTATTTTGCTCTATTACGAAGTTTTGGATAGTTTTGTCTCCGAAATAATAATCGTTTTTTAGTTTAAAACTAGATATTATAATAAAATATTATTTATTAAATAAATATTACTTCTTGAGACTGCACTCTCTTAAAATAACTCAATGAAAAGTACTGTATCTCAGTAAATATTAACTGCGAACTAATCCCAAATATATCATTGATTGAATCAGTGTTATGCTTGGTACTATTGTATAGCGAATATTCACTTATATGCAGTACTTTTCACTGATTCATTTTAAGAGAGTACATCTTCATTTTACATTATTTTTAAAATTCAAAACTTTAAAATGATCCCAGAACAGAATTTTCTTATTTCCTTCGATTTGGTAAATTTGGAGGGCTATCAACAGAAGAGTACACCTCCTTTACAATGTAACTGCATATACACTAATGTATAATCCTCCAAAAATATTTTTGAAAAAAGTTTAAACCTTACAAATACTCCGAAGCATTCAAATTTTTCTTTTGATTTGTATGATTCCAAAAACTTAATTAATAGTTTTTACAAAAAATAATCAGGTACAATTCCTGGCAAAAACTTCCATCTGCACAATAAAAAAATATTTCAAAATATCAATCTATACATATATTAATGAGTCAAAATTAGGTTGAGTTCCACTTTGACTACTCGATTATTTATAAATAATTTTCCGATTTTTATTTTTGAAAACCGAATAGTAATCTTATTATTCAACTATAAATTGACTTAATCGAACTTCTAATTATTGTGTTTAAAGCGGTAATAATATTTATGCACATTCGAGTGCGAAATTGTTTTATATCGCATGTAAACTAGGTTTTGACTGCTTTCAAACACAGGTAAATTTGCATATAAAAAAATTAAAAAAGCAATCATGAGAATTTTCAAATAAAAAAAAAAAAATAAATAAAGTTACAATTCGTAAGTCCAATTTCACAATTGATAACATAATAAAGACAACGCAAGCATTATGACGTGCATGTCTCACATATGAAAATTGAAAATTATCTTATGCATTTCATTTCACTTTGTATGTAATTGGAATGGTCGATAAAACCCGTGACAGATGTTCATAAATTGATGTGAATACTTGTCCGTAAATTGCAATCGATCCTTTCTACCACTTGTTATCTTATGCATCAAATAATTGCATACAATTTTGAGTTCGAACGGTGGTATAGGGATCCTAAAATCTAGAGAGTGAAATTCACTTCGTCCGCTGCATTGTTAACTTGATTAATAGTAGAAGACCACGTAAGGAATCTTATTTCCTATTTTATGTTATGCTTTTTTACTTTAAATTACGTTATTATAAATGAAAAACAAAATAATTATTGAATATGATTGAAAGAGAAATGGAAGAAGGAAAACTGATAAATTCTATAACTTTTGAGGAATTTTTAAATGGAGAAGTTTTGATTTTACGGTGTATGGGATTATCATATTTCAATAGGGTGTTTTCAAATAGTGAAGAAATTGAAAAATGGTGGGAAAAAATAATTCCATTTTGTGGTATTTTGATAGTGTGTTTGTCGACATACCTTGAATTAATAAGAGTGATACGAGTAATAGATGTTGATTTTACTCATGCAATTGATATATTGTCCGCGATGAGTTCGGGTATGTTGTGTACATTTAAGGTAAGATTTATTAAGAACAAAAATATAACTCTGTGGATGGTCAAAGTGAAAGTTTTGCTATATCGATGACTTTCTACTACAACTTGGTATTTCTTAACAATTTTATATAGAAATTAAAGAATTGCGCTAGAAAGTCATCGACTTGCTTCAATATTTGAGAGTACATTGGTGCTATTCATGGGTAATAAATTGCTAAGATCTATAAATGGTGTCAAAAGTAATATTAAAATTATAAAATCATTAAGCCTTGCACTATCTCTTACTAAAAAAGCTAATTTAAAAAGTGATTTAAATTGATTTGAACTCAAATCACTTTAAAAAATTCAAGTAATTTTATATCATACCTCTTGTGGACAATTAAGATTGTAAACTAATATTTTAAATCAGGAATGTAAATTAATTAATGACAACAACTATTATTCATAACAGGCAATAAGATGTTGGACACATCGAAAAGAACTTTTTGATTTTTTACGACAACTTAAAACTTTATGGGACTCAGCGGATTCAAATAAATACATCTCAGAAGACGTGTTAAATACAGTACTCTATGCCAGATCATTCAGAAATTATTTGACAGTTATAGTGATTGCATTGGCTGTCAGTTATGCTATTCCAGCCTACATGTAAAATTATTATTACATGGCTAAATAAAAAAATAACTATTCGTAAAATTTTAATAATAAATTTTCGTAGGGTACTTGGTAGTCATTTAATATTCCACAGACACGAATATTTTTTTAATTTCTCTATGATAATGTTTCCAGTCACGTATCCGTTTACGATTGATTCATACTCAATATACTTTTCATGTCTACTATTCGAGCAATTAGTTGAATTATTGGCTATTCCTTATTGGCTGTGTGGAGAGGTACTTTTTGTTCAATTAACGACACACGTTGGCGCTCAATGCACGGTAATTATTTAAATTTTATTACAGTTGAAATTAGGTGATATAATTAAATATTTTTTATTCACAAGATATTAGTTAATAGGCTGCATGGTATTAATAAGGATGGAAATGGTTCCGATAATCAAGAAAACCATCGGCAGTTAGCAGATATTATTTTGATTCATCATAAATTATATTTGTATGTAGTAGGTATACAAAAATGAAAAGAAAGAAAACGTAAAAATTTAAATTAAGATCAAGTAAAAAATATTTTGAATACAGATTAGCAGAATCGATTTCATTTAATTCCCTACTCAGTAGACTTATTCTAAAAAAAATAATTATTAATTATTTTCAGACATTACTGTTGGCTACAAAGATTTTTTAACCCCATCTTATTTTTTGTCACCTTAGTTAATGGAGCAAACCTTTGTTTTTCTCTATATAGGGTTGATGGGGTGAGATAAACAATTAGTGTAAAAACTTCCTTTCTAGCTTAGCATTTATAGTATTTTTATAAATAAGTTTACCAACAGGAAATAAACGAACGCAATTGGGATATTCTTCTGTCAAAGGTACTCTACTTAGTCGCTGTTCTTGGACAAACATTTTTGTTTTGTAAACATGCTGATGTTTTAACCGAAAAAGTATCAGAAAATTACATTTAAATTCAACCACCACTGAGAAAAAATATCATAGATTTTTATTCAGTAAATATTTATCTTTAGATTGACGAAATTAGTTACGCAGTTTACTATTGCGACTGGACAGATTGTGATAAGAAGTTTAAGACTATGATGTTGATGATAATAAAACGAGCACAAAATGGATATAGATTCACAACTTATGGTATTATAACGCTTGATATAATGGAATTTACAAAGGTCAGTGTAAAATTTGTCTGGTATCAACAAAATTCCTCAAGTTTTGTTAATCTGCTTTTTGATTTTTATAGATTGTTAATGCTGCAATGAGTTATTTCGCCATATTACGAAGTTTTGGATAGTTTTCTTTTCGAAATAAATGATATTTTGTAGCATAAAACTAATTTTAAAACTGACAAGAGAATAAAGTATTATTTACTAATCATCTGAACATCTTAATTTTCATTATATTGGAAAAAAATTTGGAACTCTCAAATAATCTCAAAACACTTTAAATTTTCTTATTCTTCAAAGCTTTGTGTGTCATAATAGCTCCACCTGCTTTAATATTTTTTGTAGCTACAATAAGTCGACCGAATTTCTCAGGCTGCCGGATGTCAATAGCGCTTGAAGCTCTCAATATTTTGGGATTATCATTGGTCATTTTTTGCAAAAATAAACTATCATCCCATTTTTTAACAGTTTCTTTGAAAGATTTCATCTTCAGTTGATCTAAGCTGTTTTTTACTTTTTTATTATTATCATCATCTATTTTTTCTACCCAAATATTTGCTTGGATAATGGCGTCATCAACTTCAGAACGCATTTTCGGATAAAGAGCTAGCAAATTTTTTGCTTCGCGAGCATATAATTTAGCTTTTAAATTATCTGGATACCCGATTTCTAATGCTTTTTCTATATCTCTTAACGAATCTTTATACATTCCAAAATTTGCTAGTACTGCCGAGCGATTTGCGAATCCACGTGCTAGTAATTCTGAACCCGGAAGTGCATAGGCTATTGCTCCGCTATAAATTTCTATCAATTCATTTAAGGGTGCGATTGATACCATCTTATTTCCTAAATCTATTTTTTGCGTCGCAATATCTATATTTTTTGATTCATGTTTAATAGGAATCTCTCCTTCTTTTAGTGTTTTTTGAATAGTGTCTTCAATTGAATTCTCATAGTATCTGATATCGTTAGGTTCTTTGAGAGTGAATGATTCTATTCCCCGAGCTAGATTTTTTCCGTCCATAGTTGTAATTCAGACAAAATAATGAGTCATTAAAATATAAACAATATACCCAAGCCTTATCAAACTTCAGGGTATGATATATTGATAAATGAATAATAAAAATTATTTAATTGTTGAGGTATGTGTTGTATATTTTTAAAAACAATATCAACAAATCAAAACAATATTAGCGCAAAAGAGCACGAACACAAATAAAAAAAAAATCAAAAGTAGTAAATTTCACGTAATGTTCACGTCTGATAGCATTGATTACAATTATTCTACCCTGTTGACACAATATTATTATTGAATTATAATAGTGGTTAAAATTAAATTTAATCTAATATATCTTAATATAATTTTTAAAGCAATTTATGAAACTATTAATTTAAATTTAAAAACTTTAGTAATAAAGATTTTAAATAATTAATTTGAAACGATTATGAAAATAATTATGATTTTAGAAAATATTTAACTTATTTTCAAAGTATAGTGCACTAGTAAGCTTACTTTGTTCATGAAGAGATTCAAAGATTATTGAATAAAATTAATTTAATACATTGCAGTCTATAACATTCAATCTACTTGAGAAAGACTACATTGCATGTAAGACAGGTATCTTAGTACTTGCCACTGTAATTTATCAAGCCTGCGCACGCTTTCGAAATGATAGGGGTTTATACCCTTACACTTGAAACGCCCACAATGAACCGATACTCATAGACCATAATAATAATTGCATATAATTTTCATTGTATGAAACGGAAAAGCGCTTTAAGAAATGGAAAAATATCTTTCTATTCTGATATCGATATTAATAGACTGAACAAGGGTCTGAAAAAGATTTCCTTTATAAGATAATATTTTAGATATATTCTAACAGTATTGAAATAAATTTGGAAAAATGTCCGAAACGAAAATGAGCAAAATAGAAATAATAAATTCTTTACCATTTGAAGAATTTTTTAATGCAGAGATTCGAATGTTGCGATGCATGGGATTGTCATGGTTTAATTGCGTATTTTCAAATGATGGAAGACAGGAAAAATGGTGGGAAAAAATTACCCCACTTTTTGGGATTTTAACACTGAGTTTGATGCTATATTTTTTAACAGTTGCGCTCATGAACATTATAACTATTGATATTACTCTTGCGCCTGAAATGTTCACGGCATTACTTTCAAGTTCACTTTGTTGCTTTAAGGTAAGATACATTTTAAAACAATAAGAAAGTCGGTAATATAAAATAAAATAAAATAAATGTAAGGTCGAACTACTGATTTTAGACACGAACTACCTGTTTTAAAGACTAGGAATTTTGATAGTGCGATTTATAGAATACCCAAAAACATCTCAGATATTTATATCGTATTTAGAAATACTTTAATTAAAGGTATTGTAACGACAATATTTTTTATATTCTTAAAATAAAGTATAAAGTGTCCAGAAAAAGGTTTCGTGTCCAAACCGGTGCTTTAACTCTACTAGTTACATTTCCGAAACTTTGTTTAGTTTTTAATAAATTATAACATATATACATATATTTTGAATTTCGTTGTGTTATAGGCTATAAGATGCTGGACATATAGAAAAGAACTTTTCGATTTTATTAGACAACTTAAAGTTCTTTGGGATACTGCTTCTTCGAATAAATTTATAACAGAAAATATATTTGATAGTGTGGTCTACGCTAAATCATTAAGGAATCAGTTAGCAGTTGGGTTATTCTTATTGGTCGTTACTTACGGGTTTTCACCATATGTGTAATGTTATTTTTTATTTAATAATAATTAGATCGACGTGAATTTATTTTTCTATTTCAACATTAAAAAAAATAATTTGGTCTTTTTAAAACTCTCAAATATGCTTCGCGTCGATCTAAATTATTTTTTTTTTGGTCAGTTGTAGGGGTGTGCGAATCGAATATTGCTATTTGATTAGAAATTAAAATCGAATAATTCCAATTATTCGTAAGCTTTCAAATTATTCGAGTTATTTTTCAGGTTTCAGATTAAATGTAAATTTTCAAATTATTCGAAGGCAAATTCAAATATATTTGGTTTGCACCTTAAACATAAAATTTTTGTCTAACTTGCGATAAGCTGTAAAGAAATTGTACCAACATTCGCGCACTCCAACTAAATTCATTATTTTTTTCTTATAATATTTAATTTTTGATAGGATACTCTGCAGTCATTTTTTGTCTCATAGAGAAGAATATTTTTTTAATTTTTCTGTTATTGTATATCCGATAAGTTATCCGTTTGAGGTCAATACTTTCTCTCGATACTTTATATGCCTCTTTTTCGAGCAAACAGTGATACTATTATGCTACATCTATTGGCTTTGTGGAGATGTTATGTTCATACAATTAACAACCCACGTTGGCATTCACAGTACGGTAATAGAATTTACCACTGACAGTATTTATTTTTCATACACTTTTTCATATCAATATTGATGTAGATTTTAGTCAATAGACTTCATAATCTCGATAGAGTTGCAATCAGTGATCCTAAAAATAAAAATATATATCATGAGTTATCAGACATTGTAGAAAGTCATTATAAACAGTTTATGTAGGTAACAAATATATTTAAGCTAAAAAAAAATTTATATAAAATTTATTTGAAGGTATAATATTATCGATTTTATTAGCTATTGCCATTGGCTCCGAAAATTTTTCAGTCCAATTGTACTTTTCGTAACTTTAATTAACGGAGCTAATCTTTGTTTCTCTCTGTTTCGAGTAGACGAAGTAAGTTTAATTAATTAATTTGTAAAAGTTAAATATTATATTTATTATTAAAAAATAAAAGTATTGACAGGAAATTAATGATCGTAATTGGAGCGGTCTTATAGTGAATGTAGTACATTTACTCGCTGTTCTTGGCCAAACAATTTTGTACTGTATGCATGCTGAAATTCTAACCATAAAAGTATTATTTTTTATTTATAATTTCATAAATATGTATTTCATGTCATTAGATAGTTATATTTTTACTTAATTAAATATTATTATTCGTATTATTAGCTTGAAGAAATTAATTATGCTGCTTATTTTTGTGATTGGACTAATGCAGACGAAAAATTTAAAGCAATGATACTGATGATTATAAAACGAGCCCAAAAGGAGTTTAAATTTACAGTTTATGGAATAATAACATTTAATCTTAATCAGTTTACAAAGGTACACTTTTTTAATCTGTTATATATATGTGAATATATATGTAAACCTGAGAAAAATAATTTAGATCTACTTCGATCTAATTTATTACTTTTTCTTCCGTTTGGGTGAGAAACCCCATAAGTCAATCAATGGCAAGTTTATCCAGAAAAATGTTTTGTGTTTCCTGAAAAATTTTGTTTTCTTGACTTATGGGGTTTCTCAAATAAACTATTCATATTTCCGTGGGGGATATATAGACCTAGAATTTTTTAAATAAAAAAAAATTGCTCTAAGTATAGATCTAAATTATGTTTTCCTCGTTTTTTTTTAGATTGTAAACGCAGCTATGAGTTACTTTACACTATTGAGAAGTTTTGGGTAACTTATAATTTTAAAACAATTATTACTAATCATAAATAAATAATTAGTTATATAATTAGGATAAATACTTGTACAAGCATATGTATTAACATTCAGTTTTTAAAATATATTCATAAATGTTTACGTAACATTATTTTTAAGATTTATCGAACAACTTTTAACAAATAGAAGACAATTAATTAAATAGGTATTTAGTTAACTAACTTCTATATTGTACACTGAGCGGAAATTATTTTTATTGTAATTTATTTTCTTGATTTAAAAAACCGCGGACTCAAAATTTATTACAGTGTATATAACACGTGATTATAAAAACTATTTTTTAAAAAATAGTATAATTGAAAAAAAAAAAAAAACGATACGCGTAACATCGTGTTTGAAAAATTATTCAAAGCTTAGGACTGACTCTCTTAACTAAGAATTTATTAATGTACGCTTAATAGATGTGTTATCTATGACCGTCCTCTTTACTTTGAGTCAATCTGATTGATTAAATCTGCGACAGATGTTCATAAATTGATAAGAGTAATTATCTTTACGTCGAAAACGTACTGCTCGTTATCCTATATAGTGTACTATAGTGTAAAACTAATTCTAAAACTGACAATATAATAAAATATTATTTATTATATAGACATCGGCATATCTTAATTTTCATTATTTTGGAAAAAAATTTGGGACTTTAAAATGATCCCAAAACATTTAGAGTTTTCTCATTTCCTTCGATTTGGAAAATTCGGAGGGCTATTAACAGTATAGTATACCTCTGGGAAATGCAGTGAATACTAAACGATTTAACGGCATATATATTTTAATATATAACCCTTCAAAAATATTTTAAAAAAAATTTGAAACTCGAAATGATTCCAAAATACGAATAATTTGTCTATTTCCGCTGATTCGGACGATTTTAAGAAACTTATTGTCAATACCAAAAATTCATTAGATACAACTTTTGACAGACTTTACACCTGCATGAACAAATGTATCAATATAATAATATGTACATATATTTTTAAGTCAAAAGTAGATCCCTCCACTTTAAGTACTCGATTATACATAAATAATTTTTGGAATTTTTGTCTTTATAGTAGTAATTATATTTATGCACACTTCAATCACCGATTTTTTCTATATCGTCTACAAACTGGGCTTCGACCATGTTTTCGAACACTGGTGAATACACGTAAAAAAATATATTAAATAGCAATCATTAGAATTTTCAAATAAAAAAAAAGAAATTCGCACTCTTTAAAAAATGAATTAATGAAATTCACTGGGAATCAGTGAATATGCACTGGGAACCAGCTATAAGTATACCATAGGTTGAATTATTGGTATACCTATAGCTGGAGAATTAGTAACTATCTACCTCTTCGCAGTGAATTTCACCAATTCATTTTTAGAGAGTAAGTTCAATAGCACTATTAATAACATAAGGAAGACTTAACGTAAGCATTATGGAAATATGGACATGTCTTACATGTAAGAATGAAAAATTATCTTATAAATTTAATTTTACTCTATGTAATTTGAATGGTCGATCAAACCCGTGGCAGATGTTCATAAATTGATATGAATACTTAGCCGCAAATTGCTATCGATCCTTACTATCGCTAGTTATCTTATACAACGTAATGTAATTCCATATAATTATCTATATCTATATGGAATAGTAAAAGGGTTCACAGAAACCAGAGAACAGTACTTCAGTTCACTAGTCGTAATATCTTTACCTCCAATCTTTCCTCTGATAACTCTTTGTCACGACTGAAATTAAACCATAATTTGTTTTCTTTGTTTTCTTCCTTGAAATTATAAAAAAATAAAATTTTTATATCCATTAAAAATGGATGAATTGGAAACGTTTAACTCCCTACCATTTGAAAGTTTTTTTAGAACTGAAATTCGGATATTGCGATACATGGGGTTGTCATATTTCAATCGCGTGTTTTCAAACAAAGAAGAAACTGAAAAATGGTGGGAAAAAATAACTCCATTATTTGGTATTTTGATAATGAGCTTATTGATATCTATGGAAATAATGAAAATTATACGCGTTATATCTATCAGTATAACTCTCGCTGCTGGAATATTTACAGCAATGCTTTCGGGTATGCTTTGTACATTCAAGGTAATCATTTTATTTTTAAAAAACACTTTGCTGAATAATTGATTTACTTTTACTCTTATAATAATAATATGCATTTTGAAAAAGAAAAAAAAAACAAATTAATAACAATTTTATTATATAGGCAGTAAGATGCTGGACACATCGAAAAGAACTTTTTGATTTTATACGACAGCTCAAAGTTTTTTGGGATACTGCATCTTCAAATAAATTTATAACAAAAAATGAATTAAACAGTGCGCTCTATGCTAGATCATTAAGGAATTATGTGATAGTTTTGGTGTTTGCATTAGCATTTAGTTATGCTTTTCCAGTTTATGTGTAATTTTATTTTTTATAAAAAATAAAAAAATATTAGAAAAAACCGAATTTTAAAATTTTAATAAATATTGATTTTAGCGGAATTTGCAAACACTTTCTCTATCATCGTGATGAATATTTTTTCACTTTCTCAAGAATAATGTACCCAGTGAAATATCCGTTTACCATTAACTCATTTTCGAGATATTTCATGTGTCTCTTCTTTGAACAAGTATCAGAAATTCTAGCTATCGTTTATTGGCTTTGTGGGGACATATTGTTTATCCAATTGACAACACACGTTAGCATTCAATGCGAGGTAATAATTTTAACTTTATTTTTTCGTTACCTTAGAAATTAGTTCATGATGATTAACTTTTTTCTGTCAGATATTGGTCAATAGGTTACATGATCTTAACAAAGATAATTCTTCTGACGATGAAGGAAGTCGTCGACAATTAGTAGATATTGTTTTACAGCATAATCAATTGTTTTCGTAAGTAATCTGAAAAATTACGTATTGTAAGTTGTAGTTATTAGGTTCAGGCAGACAAACTCAGTCATTTGATATTAGTATTTCTTCCTAATCTAATATAATCGTGAGTTATATCCATTAGAAACATCAATGACTATGCTCGTTCTGAATGAAAACTCCGATTAAATCGTATTAAAAAAAGTAGAATTCAATCCGAGTTTTTATTGAGAATGATCATATATTATCATCATATAATGATTTCCTTGGGCGTAAATTAATGCCCAGTATTTTTTCCCTCAAGTAATTTTGAAACTATTCAAATTCTTACTACACGGAAAAAAAAATATTGCGCTTATCGCTCACCAACGGAGAGCGACAGTTGTATCGTGATTACTACTAAATTGTTACTTGATTTTCACGATATATATATCAATATGAATGAAACACTAGATACTTATTATAATGATCCTACGGATTGTGAATATACTTAAATATATAGTGGTCGTTAGTTAACGTATCCATATCCTACCAAAACGGATCGTGATTATCGCGATCTACTTCTCAAGCGCCACCACTCATAACCAAATTATTTAATAAAAAATTTACATCAATTACTTACGTATATTCTATTACTTGATTACATTTCTTCATATTAAATAAAATCATTTTTTATTGCGCTTATTAGAATTATTAACATGTAATTATTGATTCCAACTAAAAAAATATTGTAATGAAGTTAATGTTAAAAATTTATCTATTTTAACCTCAAATTTTTATGGGCATTTGACATTATTATAACAGAACGGATCGTTACTATAGGAAAACGATCTTATGATTTCGGGATCCGCCTGGATAGCGATAATCACGATCCGATAGACCAAGACTTTCCGTATACAACGTATAACCAACCGAAGAGAGTGAATATCACGATACCGTTGAGTGATGAGCACAATATTTTTTTTCCGTGTAGAGGGATAAATCAATCTCCATTGAAGAAATCAGTTCATCTTTTAATTGGGTTCATCCCTAATAATTAAAAAACTCTGATCGAAACCGATGAATTCCTATTGAGAGTCTATCGGATTTCAATCAGAATTAATCGATTTCAATTAGAGTCCAATAGAATTAAATTGGAAGTCATCGGTTTCAATCGAAATTTTGATTGATTTAATAATGAACATTTCTTTTATTTTGTAGACATTGCCAATGGCTCCAGAGATTTTTTAGCCCAATTGCTTTCTTTGTTACATTAATCAATGGACTCAATCTTTGTTTCTCTTTGTATCGTGTAGATAAAGTAAGAAATATGATTAATAAAAATAATTAATGATACAATTTTGATTACTTTCAATTTAATTTAATTATTAATAGCAAGTCAGTCAAGGTAATTGGAGTCATCTTATCGAAAATACCATACATTTAATAAACGTTTTTGGACAGACCATTTTGTATTGCATGCATGCTGATTTGTTAACTGAAAAAGTATCCATTCATTCGATTATTTTCATTAATAATTACACATAATTTGTATTTATTTAAATTTTTTTAGCTAGGTGAAGTTAATAACGCAATTTATTATTCTGATTGGGTTCAATCGAATAAAGAATTAAAAATGATGGTTTTAATGATAATGAGACGAGCTCAAAAAGAATATCGTTTTACAGTTTATGGAATTATTACTCTCAATCTTCGTCAATTTACGAAGGTATATTTTTAAAAATCTTTCTCATATGAATAAGTATTAAATTTTAATCGTTTCTTTTTTTTAATCATTAGATTGTTAATACAGCGATGAGTTATTTTACATTATTGAGGAGTTTTGGTTAACTCTTATTTTGAAAAATGATAATATAATGTTTTGTTTTAAATACACCTGTATTTATAAAAAGTTCTTATTAACAAATTCAGGAAAAAGATTTAAAATAATTTAACAATTTCATGATGAATAAATTAATAGAAATCAATTCTATGCTCTGATTTATAATAGAGATATTTTCTTTTAAAGAAAATATGCTCTCTATTGTATACTTTAGGTTTCCACATCAACGATGGTGTAGTATAATAAAATCACATTCAACTTAGAAAGCAAAAATATATGATTTTGTTTTTATTATTGCGTTTTATACAGGGTAGAAATACCATTTGTTGCCGCTTCTCCATTTTTGAACATTTGATACTTTATTTTAATTAATATAACAGTAAAAAATAAAATGTCTATTGTAATATTCTGATGAAAGTATTTTGTACACATTTTAAAAAAGAATTATGTCAATGCGATTTTTATAAATTATTTTATTTAAATTTTTCGAGTGTCCAAAACTGGCCCTAAAGTGGCTGAAAACGGTACTTCTACTCTACAATACAACTAATAATGATTTCAAAAATGGGTCTTAATTTTTATCCTCTACTGAAAAAATTAATATAAATTAGTTGAAAACGTCATAGGAATTTCTAGAAAAAGTCATGGGATTGTGTAGGAAATCATGGGAATCCACAGAAATTTCTGAGACAATACTAAACCCTGGTCGCCAAGCTGACGGCAAGGAAACGACAACCTGCTGCAATTTGTCGCCAAGCTGAACGCAAAAATTGGCCTTTCTATAAGTCGACAACAATTAGACGCCAACTTTCTGAGAAAGCCGGTGGCAAAAGTTAGCATTCATTAGTTGACGGAAAGTTGCTTTCAATTTTCCCAGAAATTCGGTGACAGGTTGCGACAATAGATTGTCGCCAAGTTTCTGGGAAAGTTGATAACAACTTGTCGTCTAGTTACAAAGGCTAAAATTATCGTCAATTTGATCGCAACTAATTGACATCTATTTTTTGACCAGAAAGTCTTGCTATCAGGGTAAATTTTGATCTGTCATCAAAGATGAATAACTTACCGATCGTAGATACAAAATACTTGACGTATCATAAAGAAAAGTTATTTTTTCTTGACATATGGCAGCACTTAGGTCTCAGTAACCTAAAAACATCGGTTTGCTTTCTCTACGAGACTTTTCTGTGTCCGATAGAATAATTTGTAGACAAACTGTTATGTATTTTTTTATTATTTCCTAACAACTATTTACAATTTTATCAATAAATCATCACTGAAGATCATCTATGGAAGACAGTGCTTACATATCTGATAAAATATAAATCCATATAAATATAAATAAGTAACCAGTGAAATATCATTGATTGTTATAAAAAAAATACGTGTTGTCATGTGGAATTAGCAAGCAACAAAAAGTATAATCAGAATTATTACAAATAATTTGTTAATTATAATCGGGGTATCAAGCAATTTGATCATTTTATCATTATCATTAATAAATATATATACATGTCTATATATATGGAAGTATATATTCAAGAAAAAAACATAAATGTCAATATGCAGAGAATAATTTATCTGAGATCATATAATCCGTTTTGATCAATACATCCTTTCTACTAATTTTTTTTACTTTACTTAATTATTATTATTATTATTATTTTTTATTGATTATAAATTAGAATTAATTAGTTAAGTCGTAGCAATAATTTAGCAGCTGTAGACAAACATTTTTTTTGCAATATTAATTGATTTTTCATAAATAATATATATATATATATTTTTTCAATTAATAATGAGTAAAGATAAAAAGGTAGGTGATGATAAAACAAGTGGAGAGGATGTAAATGGTTTACGGTGTTGTAGAGATCTTAGTGATATTGTTCCATTATATTCAGCCAAAGGATTATATTTGAAACCAATTGCTAAAATAAATATATCTGTTAATCTTCCCCAGTTAAAAACACCAGGTAACTAATTGCCCCGATAATTATTATCTTGTATTTTTTATTTCATTTAAATTATTTACTGTTAATTTTTAAAAATATCAGAAGTTCAAGAACTTTTAAGTTTTTATAAAAAAATTTGCATATCAAGATTTTTTAGTCTTGTATACAAAAATTTTTAGTAAATATTGAAACTCAATTTTTTTAATTTAAAAAAAAAAATAAAAAATTTCTGAGTGTCTGCTGATCTCTATTAATTTTTTACAGTTTTTCTATTTTGTTTAAACAATTATACAATTTTTTATAATAATATATCGGAGCAATTAGAATTTTATACTTTATTATTTTAATTATTAGAAGATTACATATTTAGAAATTTGAAAAAATTTTTTGAGGAATTTTATATTTACTTCAAAAATTTTTCATGAAGTAAATGATCCAGTTATGAGATGTACCTGAAGATCGAAACGTTTTTCGCGCAACGAAATTGAAAAAAATTTATGTAATTTGATTTTAATAGTGACTTAAAGGGTAGTTAGGGGTGGCTTGTAATTTTCGGCTGGGTGTAAAACATTTCAAAAGTCTAGATCCAGTTGATTTTTTACTTTTCATTTAGTTTTTTTATTTTCATTTTGCGAAAAACGTTCCGATCTTCAAGTACACGTTTCTAGATGAATTTTGAATGCTATCAGTTATTTGATTTCAAATTCAAATTAAACTTTCCACTTCATATATATAAATATATATGGAGTATTTCAGGCAAAATTATCGCGAAAATGATACTATTTTGATGTTTTATAATTTTGTTTAAAGTATTTTCTATTTAACTTCCAGTTTCTTATTATAAAATTTAAGTTTTTAAAATTCACTGCTCTAGAATTTATAAATTATCACTTAAAAAAAAAAAACAGGAAAAGTCGGTTAAGAAAATTTTCACACAATCATTATGTTTCTGAAAAACTACAAATGAAGATATAACTTTTAAATATATAAACTTTATAATATTTTCTATAAACATGAATAGTTTGATTTAAATATTATAATAAAGTTATAAATAATAAAATTACAATCCAAAGGCCCACAGGAACCAGTCGAGTCACAAAAAAAAAAAAAAAAAAAATCATGGGTTCTTTATAAAATTTAAAACTGGAATATCTCTAGGCATAGCAGGTTTTACAGCACATTACTACAATATCAATAGGAAAAACATTGTCAACATGGGAAGTTTTGGAGAAATTACGTCTCCTGATTCGTCCGGACGAGTTTTCATCACTGAAAGTCACCAAGAGTACCCTGGAGTTTTTACGTCTGGAAGCAGATTTAACGGACAAATGTCGTATGGCTCAGGTGCTAGGACGTCTCGAGGGTCAACGGCTAAATCTAGCTGGATTCGCAAGTATCCTGAAGGTACGTGCTGCCGAGGCAAAGGATGACTTTCCATCAAAACACACCTGGGATTCATTTTTCCGCGATGCCAAGCACATGAACGAGCTGAAACCCGGTGAGCGTCCGGATACTGTTTATATTTCTGGTCTCCCAGTCAAGTGGTTCAGTGAAGACGGCGGTAAAACACCGAGTGAACCCATGTGCATGAAAATATTCAAAAGATGGGGTACTATCAGACGCATCGATGTCCCTGCTGCTGATCCTTACAGGTCACGAATGAGACTAGATAATAATATAAATAAGAAGAGTATTCTGAATGATGGAATATTTTTTGACGTTTACATTCAATACATCGAGTATGTTGATTTTGTTAAACTTATGGATTCATTGCGCGGTATGAAAGTTCTGAAGAAGGAAGATAATAATTATCTAACTGCGTTGATAAAGGTTTTTTATTATTTATTTTATTAAACAATTATTTCGCACTACAAATATCATAAGGGCCTACAAATAATTATACAGTTGACTACTTCTCATAAGCTCGCCCTTCATAAGCCCCTTCTCCTCAATTGGATGTTACTGAGTTCGAGCAGCTTCTCCACTTAACCATTCTAAAGAGTTTCGTACTAGAAATTTCCCCTACGTCCTCTAGACCAGGTTTATGACGGGTAGTCGACTGTATTTCCTCGGTGTAGTCAAACTCCATTAATTCGGACAGTTAGTCTATGAAGGAGTGGAAATTTTCTTGCAATTTCCGAGTTAACGGGTGCCCCTTTTCCCTTAAAAAGTAAACTGTACGCATGCGCTCTTACATCTACATGAATGATGCATGTATAAATATACACAGACATACTAATGTATAGCATTGGGTGGGAGACAGCGTAGTTTATAGTGGGGGTCAAGATTCAGGGGAAATTCCGAGATAATGGAATACGATTGTACCCGGAAATCACAACTGCGTTCAAAAATTTTCTTCTGTTGGTTTTTTTTTTCATCTAAAAGTATAAAAATAAAATATTAATTTTAATGATTCATATTTTTTTTATGCCCTAATGGTTACTAGGATAGACACTTTTTTGGATGTCTTTATGGTATCTGTAACGCGATTTTGTTATATTATATATACAATATATACTTTGATAAAAAAATATAATTGATATTTTATTAAAGGTTGATTTTGATAAAAGTAAACATATGAGTGACAATTCAGTATCGAGACGAGAATTCGAGCGCAAAAGACTCATTGCTCAGGATCATTTGGCTATGGAAAAATTGCGTAAACGTGAAGAGGCTGAAGCTAAGAAAAAAGAAGAGGAACTGTATGTTCATTAATTTTTTTTTACGCTAGTTGATGTCTCTCGTATGATTGGAATAATTGGTTTATTTTTTTTTGGGTTTCAGAAAAAAAGAAGCTGCTGATAAAGATGCCAAGGATATAAGACGTAAGAAACGTGAAGAAAAACGAAAAAGAAAGGCATTAACGATATTTAGAAAACAAGAAGAGGACAAGGTCTCGATGAAAATAGCACGTGAGGAACAAAAGTTGGTTAAAGCACAACGACAATTAGAAAGTATTAGATTATTGGATGAACTGTTTGATAGAATAAAGGTGAGTCTTATTGAACATTATCATTAAAAAAATCAATCAACTTTGTTTTATTAATTTGTTTATTATTTTTGATAGATAAAACTCGAGAAAGGTGAAATTACGATTGGTGATAAAAATAATTCCAATGAAAAAACTAAAAATGATAGTAATGTTGCTGAGAAAAATGTGGATGGTAATGAAAAAATTGATAAGAAGGATAAAAAATCTAAAAAGAAGAAATCCAAGAAAGAAAAAAAGAAAAAGGTAATTTAATATCAAAGTACAAATACGATAGTGTTTGATTATAGCAATATAGTTTTGATTATAGCAATAGATCTTATAGCAGGTCTCGTTTTTTAAATACCTGTTAGTAAAATGTAAAAGACATTTTTAATGCTCAGTCATAGATTTTGATAAATGCAATAAGATTTTAAATCCTGAAAATTATTTTTAAGTACAACAGAATCTGGTTATAAGCAACATCGAACGCTCTACTAACTTTTACGAAAATTTAATTTTTTTCTGCGAATAAGAGTATAGACAGAAAGATTGCTTATAACCAGATTTTACTTGATTGTTTATATTATAAATTTATGATAGTATTTAATGCAAATTTGACTGTTTCAGAAAAAAGATAAAAAAAATGTGACAAGTTCGAGTGACGATTCAGATGAAGAAACTTTTAAAAAGAAACTTAAAAGTACATTGGCTATCAATAAATCAGGGTCTTCATTTCCAGGTAAACAAAATAGATTTAATTATATAGTATTTTAGTTTAATATAGATAAATTTGAATCAACAATCAAAGTTTAGTATTCCTAATAATTTATCAAAGCTATTTTATTATTAACTTGGTGTACTTTCGATTATTTTTATGACATCACATGACCGTTAAATAGCAAAGTTATTTATCAAAATCGATAAAAATCACCTAAAAACATTACGTGAACCTCAACACGCAAATGCGATCAATTGTCACTGGGTAATTTATATCTTCATAAATATCTGAATCTCATAAAAAATTTTATTGACCACATAAAATTTTTTATATCTACTCTTAAATAATGAATGATTTTTTTTATGTCCTTTGTTAAAAGCTTTGATATAAAAACTTGATTCTTTTTATCAAAAGTATTTATCTTCGACGATGTGAAATTGATTATTTAATAGATAAAAATGTTGTAGGAGCTTCCTCGACAGATCAAAATATGGGATTTCAATCAATGTATACACAATTTCCTCAGCCATGGTTCTATGATGCCGCGGCGATGATGTTTCCTGGTAGAATGCGCGGCCGGGGTGGCGATGGAAGCCATTCAATGAATCGTTACTTCCGTGGTCGTGGACGTGGTGGCTATTCTGGACGACGAGGTGGCCGTGGGAATCCTCGATCAATGCATTTATTCAATCCACATTCATACAATGATCAATACTACAAATATTTCGCCAATTTAGCTGGCATTGATTATTATGACAGTGATCACTCGAGATCTAGATCTAAATCACGGTCGAGATCGCGAAATCGTGAGAGGTCAAGATCGCGTACGACCAAACGGAGACGCAGGAGTAGAAGTAGAAGTCGCAGTGAAAGTCCACGATCAAGAAATAGGTCTAGATCAAGATCAAGATCCAGGTCCAGGTCTAGAAGTAGGTCTAGAACCAGATCCAGGTCACGATCGAGGTCAAGAAGACGGGATGACTCACGTGCAAAATCGAGATCCAGATCAAGATCTAGACGCTCGCGTTCAAAATCCAACAGAAGATCTAGATCACGTTCAATAAGTAAATTTAAATCATCACGTCAAAATAATAAACGTAAACACAGTAAAGTTAAGGTAACACGTGCAAAGTCACGATCATTGACACCCAAAAGACAATCTAGAAGTAAATCATGGTCATTACCAAAATCTCCGAGACAAAGAAGCTGTTCGTGGTCTAAGAATATTGATGATATCGAAAAAAATATGAGTAATAAGAATAACACATAATATATTGACCATCAACAATTTTCCCTCGACTGTAAATCTTCATAATTTTTTTTTTGCAACTACTTTCATTTCTTCTGTTCATTACATTTTATTTTTTGTCATTTTTATTATTGTCAATAAAGTTAATTACCGTAAGATATTCAACTGTCTATTTTTTATTTACCACTCAAATTAATTTCAACTAAACTCAAAAGGTGGATGAGGATAGACTATAAAACATCCAGGCATAGCTTTTATAATTAGCGATAGGATGTGCACAGTCGTAATTAAATTATTGTCACCCCTATGACAAAAATCTCTCATAATTATATCTTTAGAAAATGATTGAAGTTAGCTGACATCCCATTATAAAAGCTTTCTTTCTCTGATAATCCTAGAGAAAACTGAGAAATTGTTTTTCTTTACTTTTACGTGTTCGCGTTATTATAGAAGTCTTCTCGATAAAAGCTCGAAGAGCTGGAAAATGTATAACTACAATGTTTCCGAGCTCAAGAAGCTGAAAAACAGCGGGAAGTTTCGGGGATGGTCCGCAGGGCCAACCGATAGACAGATATTTTTTTTTGTAATCGATTTGTTGAAAGAAAATCAGAAAAATGTTAACTTCTGGATCATCATCAGAAACTCATAATCTCACCAATTTAGTATATTACACATCTAGGGAGGAAAGTAGGACATTCTAATCTGCGTGGGTTATTACCCATCTGAGCCAAAGGCGAGTCCTAATTTCCTCTGTGATGTGTATACTATTTTTCACCAGATCTGCACCTGACAGTTTAAATTTTTGTTTCTGTTTACGGGAAGAATGGCGCATGCGCTAATTTTCATTATTTGTTTTCTCATGAACGAAACGAACGACTTTCCTTCTAAACAAGACAGGAATTGAAACTTCCGATGCGGGTATGGTGAAAAATAATTTTTGTACGAATCTATGGAAGCTTTCGGAAGCGACATCTGTTCTGCAAATGAACACACTTCACACTTCATATCTATACATTCGCACTAGATACATAATATACTACTATACATTACCTCAATATGAAATTGCTCTAAAAGTATATAAAAAATAAATGCTTAGAAAAGGTATATATCATATAGCTTTTATCTTTTGATAATTGTATTTATTTAAACTAGTAGGAAATCAGTTATAAGTATTAAATTTTTCTTGTTATAATAGCTTATTTTTTTTCTATCGTATTAATATAACGTTTATTACATTATATTTAAATATTTGTTTTTATGGTTTACTTAAAACTACTTAACAATATATACAAACATAATTTTGTTTACATCAACACTTATTTACAATTTTTTTTATTCACTTTATTTAAGAAGTTTATATAGACTAGAAGAGGTCATCTTAGAGATTTTTTAAATTTACGGTCTCTGTTATTATTATAACATTCAATTAATAAATTTATTTTTATCCTTTTAACATTTTTTAATTAAGTTAATGTTCATGAAGTATAATTTTTCACCATACCTGTGCCGAAAATTTAAATTCCTGCCCTGTTCAAAGGGAAGAAAGTCGTTCTTTTCTTTTATGAAAAGACGAATGATAATAATCAGCGCATGCGCCATTCTTCCCATAAACAGGAAAAAATTTTAACTTTTAGGTGGAGGTCTGGTGGAAAATTTTATACACACGGATAAAATAAGACGTCAATGCGCGTGCTTGCCATTAAACACACGGGTGTAAATGTCTTACTTTTTTCCCTAGATGTGTAATATACTAATTAAATGTTGATTTAAGACAGCAACGAATTAAAAGTAAAAGTTAGTGTTCAATTTATATATTTTTAGCATACAATTAATATTAATATTCGTTTATTTAATCGAACAAATAATTTATTTATTGTTACCATTATTACTATTTGTTTATATATTTATAATTTATTAATGAACATATTTGTGCGGGTAAGTGCATTATATAAATTTATATTCAAAATGTAACGCTAATTAGTAGCAATATATAGTTAATTAATATCGCATTACCGCTACTTATTTAAATAAGTTATAAATATTTTAAATTTCATATTTTTAGTAAGTTTTCTGAAAGACCGTGTAGATAAGATCTAAAAAATTCAGTAGTAAATTATTTAAATAAAATTGCAAATAGTAAACGTGTATATTGTTTCAATGAATTTTTTTTACGTGGTGAATATCTTTGTGTATAAAATATTTTAACGATTCAGACCCTTATTTATTTATAAATATAATATTTTAATGGGCATTGTAAGTGCGCACTAATAATATTTATGTTACACTGCAATTATTCTTATAAGTACTGGGCCCATTTCTATAACATTGCACTTGCAATGAAATTTTATTTATTATTTATTAATAAATAAATTAAATAGGGAATGTGTTGCTGTGACATATTTTTTTTCTATTAACACTTCTTATACATTTTTTACAATCTAATTATAACAGAAATAAATTATTTATTAATAATTATGCTAACTATATTTTTTAAATTTATGATTTAACAATAAAGCTATGATCCAATCAATAATAATAATCGCTATTCGTGATTAATATTAATTACACATCCTGAAGAACATGACCGAATAATTTAATTAATATATTTTATTAATACACACATGAAACGCGTTTATTGGCAGTAAAAATATTTATAAGATGAAGTGAACATGAAAAAAGAAATGAAACAAGTAATCATAATTTTCTTTATTATCGTCGGTCATATTTTTCAAGAAATATGATGGCAGTTTGATGTCAAATGAAATGATCTGTACAAGTATGAAAATATGAATTTATTTAATAGCTTTGAATTTTAAATATTATTTATAATGAGTTTTAAGTAATAATATATTAGCATTTATTTATTTTCAAGCGATTAAGAATTGATAAAAAGTTATGTCTCTTGCTTTCATCAATTCCGTATTTATTATTTTATTAATAACAATATTCAGATTCTTTTATGATAAAAAATTAGTAAAATTTTAAATTATAAGTTATCCCTGTCGGATCCGAATCACAGTAATTACTGTAATTTACGGTATTCTACGATAAAATTATGGTATTTCACAGCAAAAGTACGGTATTTTTATTGTAAATTTGCAGTAAGAGACTGGTAATTTACCGTAACGTCAAGTATTGAATTGTAAAAATAAAAAAACATACGGTGCTTACGGTAAAAATGCCGCAAAGTAGAGTAAATTGCCGTACCTTACCATAATTTGCGGTAAAATATCATATATTACTGTCAATTACCGTAAATTGCAGCTCATTTGCCGTAGAAATACTATATTATACGGTAAATTACGGTATAATACCGTAATTCGGATCTATCAGGGTATTTTTTCTACAAAGATATTTTTCTCAAAACTACTATACACTATGTAGCAAAACAAAAAAAATGAATAAATGTTCAACGCGATTTAATGGAGTAATCTATAAACTCAATTAATTCATATTATATTAAAGAATAGACGTTTGCATTTTGCAAGACCAATGGTTGCACCAAATTTTGTCGTAGTAAATTCAAAAGCAATTCTTATCAACTCTTAGTTATTAAATATACACAAGTATATAGATATATTAGATAATACACTAGCGTTTTAAATAATAATTAAAGGTATTAATTTATAAAACAACTTAATGAATAAAATAACATTAAAACATTTATATATACAAATCTCAGGAAATTAATATATCGTCCGTCTTAGCGTCAGTTAAATAGCAATGTATTTAATTCTTACGGATGCAATCTTATTACAAATCCAGCAAGCATGTAATTAAGTTTAAATAGCCAATTAAATAGATCCCAAGTGGTCCCAGTTATATAATAAAAATGAAATGAATGGTTGTAATTAATAGTATACAAAAAAAAAAAAAGTTAAAAGCATTCGCTGCTATAGTCTTAAATCTTTTTAAAGTTTATGCTGTTGATTTGTATTTTTTATTTTATAATTATGTTTAAAATTATTAAAATTTTTAAATATTATATCTTTTACTCTGAAATTATTAATATTGACTACTTTCATTATTCGTTGCGTGTAAATTGTCGATTTATCGATTGAATTACAATAATTTTATTTATTTATTCAATCGATAATTTAACTACTGATACATCTAATTTTTTTTTTTATTTTCTTTAATAACAGTTTATTATTTTTTTTTTAATTATCAATTTAAAATTCTATAATACTCATTTATTGGCACGACAAGATGGCCGATCACTAAATAAAATTTTAAGTACCAATTAAATGCATTCGAATTTTTTTTTCTTTTATTTATTTATTCAATTGGCATAAGCTCAAAGTGAAATTGGCTTAATGCTGTACTATTTCTCTTTTCATTTATTTATTTATTACGTACAAATTCCTAAATATTTATTTTGAAATAATTTAAGGTTATCTGCACACCTAAGTTGCCTAATTTTAACGCAAGAGTGCCAATATTTAAACCAACTCACATCCTTACACTGTAAAAAATCACCGGGGTAAGTCCAAGCGGTGTAGGTGTTAAAATCAGCGGTGTTAAATTTCAACACCGAAAACGGTGTAAAAGTAACGCCGCCGCCGGTGTAAATATTCTGTACCGGTGTTAAAAAAAATTCTCCGGTGTTAAAATAACGCCGTCACCGGTGTAAATATTCTAGACCGGTGTTAAAATAACGCCGCCGCCGGTGTAGATATTCTTTACGGGTGTTAAAATATTTTATTTTGTGAATATTTTTACTTACTCGATCACTATACTTGTTAATAAATGATATTTTTAATTAATTTTCATAAAGAACTGACATTTTTTGTGTTTTATAATTTTTTAAAGTTGATTCTCCAAGCAGACGCAGTTTACCCTGCTTTTACACCGGTTACCCTGCTTTTACACCGATATTACTCCGCTTTTACACCGGTTACCTCGCTTTTACACCGGTTCTACTCTGTTTTTACACCGGTTACCCCACTTTAACACCGGTATTTTTAACACCGGTGAATTACTCCTCCTACACCGGTGTAATTTCATTTTTACACCGGGCGGAGTTAAAATGAGTCCATTTTTAACACCGCTCTTTTTACAGTGTATTAATTTCTGCTGAAGATGTCGGTGTGCAAATAATAATTAAAATTTTTTAAATAATTTATTCGTTAATAAATAACCTCTTCAAGTCTATTTCAATTCTATATAAATAATACTATTAACAACTAATTTTTTTTTGTTTCATTAATAATTATTAAGGTTTAAATATTTTCAAATTGAAAATTGAGAACTCGAATTAACTTTTTCGTTTTTTTTTCTTTTCTTATTTTTTTTTAATTAACTAATTAATATTTATTAAAATACTATATGCGTCGATAATTCGCGTTTTAAAACAAAACAATACAACAAAAGTCTCGTTATTATTCGTAGATTAATATATAATTAATAAATTTATTATCATTACTGTTATAGTTATTATTATTATTATTTATATATTTATTTATATTCGAAGAAATACGCTGTAATTAAAAAGTGGTTTCAACGAATTAACGTGTATTTATTTTACAAAATAAAAAAACAGTATTTTTTATTTTTTAAAACCTTTCCATAATTCGATTACTATTATTGTAATAATAATAATAATGTAATAATAAATATTCATAGCTATTTATTTAATTACGTAGGTCGGTATATCAATTGGTAATTTGTTGGTCATTTTACGTAAAAATTACACGGTGATAAACCGTTGAATAATTATTTATTAATAGTAATAATAATAATATCAATATTCGTAAAGTTTATTATTAAAGAGGTTCATTTAGGAGTTTAAAACTGTAAAATTCTACAGTAGGATTTTAATTATTATGTTTTTCTTTTACTAACAGTATTAGTAATTTTTAATTAATTATTTTTTTTTTTTCGTGTATAAACGGTGGGATTCGCATCGTTAATTTAATCCAGTTCTCACTGTATTTTTTTTTTTTTTTCGTTATTTATTTTTTTCGTAATCATGTCATTGTCATCATCATTATTTTTCATTCTCATATGAAATATTATGCAATCAGGGGTTTGTTTATTTTAATTTTATTTTAATTATTGCATTTTATTCGTCTTTTTTTATTTATTTGGTATTCGATTCGTGTAATTTTTTTTGAATATTGTTATTAAGGAAGATTAAGTACTAAGACTAATGAAGCTGTTATTGTTATTGTTTTAATTTATTAAAAACATTATTGATAATCATTTTTTTTACAATAGGCTCATTTAATTTTACTGCCATTTTTTTTTTTTGGTAAACTAAAAATTTAAATTCAATGAAAAAAAATAATTTGGTTTCGAAATAAAATAATTTATAAATTTTTACGGTAACAGCTATTATTTAGTAAACAGTGAGGCTGTCGTATTTTCAATTTTCATTTCGAACTTTTTCTTTATTTATTTATTTATTTTTTTTTTAACTAACGAGGTCACCTGGCACTATAATGAATGCACTTTCAAGAATTCTATATAAAAATATTGTGTAGTTGTCGTGTCCTGTGCATATATGCATAGCTTTTTGAAAAAAAAAAAATTTTAATTAAATTAACTGTTGTGTCATTATTTTTTTGGTCCCGTTTCGCGATGTCAAACCTTGGCGATTCTATCGTTAATGAAATTATTCAAATAAATAAACAATGGAAATAAACTAAACAAAAAAATATATTTAAATCATGAAATATGCATGAATATGGACAAGACAATAGGTCTGTTTATTTTATTTATTTTTTTTTTTCATCCCTCCTTTCACTCTTTCCTTTCAACTTTATATTTAATTTTTTGGAATATATATATAAATAAGCAATTAACAAAAATTATAAACAAATAATAAATAATAATAATATTTATTTATTTTTAAATATATTTAAATACTTTGATCTTGATTCTATAGATAAATAACTAACCATCTGTACATCATAAAAAACATATTTGTTTTAGTTTATTACTAACATTTTTTTATAAATTTTCAATTAAATATTTTTTTTTTAAATAACTATACACATTCCTTCACAGTACCTGTACACGTGCGTAATTGTAAAGACACTAGACTTTATATATTATTATTATTATTGTTTTTTTTTTTTTAATAATAATAATTCCTATTTATTTTATTTATAATCTACGGACGTTAAAGCGAATAAAATCACTTTGCATTCTTCATTATAAATTAGCCAATTAATGAAGTTCGCATTTTTATCTTAGAGATTTTTTTTTCTTTATGTTTTAGTTATTAATTATATTTATATATGAAAAAACAAAAATAAATATCTCGAATGCCGTTTTTTTTTTTGAGCGTGTATAATCGATACTTTATATATAGTATGAAGTTGTATGTCGATTGAAGCTAAAAACGTACAATAATATTTTATAATGATAATAAAAAATTTGACAAAAAATACTCCATTCCTTAAGGCCATCAATATTTTTCAATAAGTCTAGTCCATTACTACGTAATAATTTATAAGACTATAAAAATAAAAAACAATAATAAAAATTAAAAAATAAATATTATTGAGTTTTAATACAAGATTTATAAAGTTTTTGAGTATTGATCGAGATTATAGAATACAATAGATTAAAAGTTGTTATATGTATAATTTTAGTTATTGTTGTTGTTATTTAGATACAGAGGAAAGTGAAAGAGAGAAAAAGAGAGTTTGACTCGAATTAGATCAACCATTTTTTTTTTTAGCAAAGGTTTAGACATATTTAAGTTGGTTTTTAATAAATTATTTGAAATACACTGAATATAAAATGTCTTGATAATATCTATTGTTCAAAATGAATAAATTAAAAATTAACAAGAGATAAAAAGAGATAGATTTAGAGATAGATTGTAAGAGAAAGACAGATAGACAATAACGAGATAGAAGAGTGGATACCTTAATAATTAAAATAATTTTTTCAGGCACACAAGTTGGGCAGGGAGCAGTCCGCAGCTAGTGGAAGAATCCATGTTTCAGTTTTCCATGTTAACGATTATCGATATTTATACTTACTTTATTTATTTATTCGCTTTAAAACTTTTAAATTACCCGGTTAATTTGCCTGAGAGACGCGAGAATTCAGTTACAGCGCCGCTGAACGTGAGCGTCACTGAACTATAGACGAACATGGAAAACAACATGGTTATTTCTATTAAAGGCCCAATAATAATGTTATTATTCATATTTTAATATGAATGCTGCGGCTGCAAAGACGTGGCTCAGCTATGCGGGGATGTATCTGAGCCCTGGCTGGTCCCAAGTCCTCCCATGCCAGCCTGAGTGGTCAGCCTGGTTACAGATTGAGACGTTGTTGGTGTATTATATTGTTGTTGTTGTTGCTGCTGCTGTTGTTGTTGCTGTTGTTGTTGTTGTCGAAAACCCCCGGTCTCGGGTACTAAATGAGGTGTCCGACTTGATACTGGAGGTAGCACTGGACTTGCTGGCCACGGGTGCAGGGACATTGTGCTTGGTGCGTTTGGTACACTGCGTGAGTGTGGCAGTAGTGGTGAATTAGACATGCTTGCCAACGGATGATGAGTAGACATATTTATATTCCCGGTAACCCCGATGTTCAGACTATTACCAAGACCACCACTGGTTGAACCACCACAGCCACTAGGGGTTGCTGATAATGCCACAGCTGTGTCAGGATGAAGAAAATTACGTCGTTGCTCCATACGCTCAGCATGCTGAGCTAAACAACGTGTTATTGCTTCCGGTAACATGTCCAATTGTTCTTGAAGTGCTGTTAATTTTTCTTCAACACCTACAAGACGTTCTTCCAACGCGTCTTGACGTGTACTCATGTCTGATACTATTTCGTACACTGTATTTTGAGTCTAGAATATAATATTTTAACATCTCACAGATTTTTTTAATGTAATTTATTTAATTATATGGATCAGAATACACGCCGGTATATTTAAAATAAAATATCAAGATTACATGCTTTGATATTTATAAATTATTAATGCTTAAATTTAGTCAGATTGTGTAGGATTCAATTAATTTTCAATAATTTTTTTCAAATACCAAAGGTCATTTTTCAAATTTAAATAGATATTGATTTTTCACTAATTTAGCAACTGAAAAAAAACCGTTTACAAAAATGATAAAATAGTAAGAAAGAAACCGTCGAGACTTGATGTAATTAAAAATTTATCACTTGGAAAAGTTTGTGTGAAGTAAAGTTTAAATAAGATAAAAGTGTACATTCACACGATTAATTTTATCGTTTCTAAAATTCTACTTTGGTATAACTTTATGTAAATTATTTATATACATATATATATATATATATATATATATATATATATATATATATATATATAGACGTGTGTATGTAAATGAAGTTTTGTTATTAGTGCAACAGTGAGAAAGTTCTTGATGGACTTGTCAGTAAGACTTTACCACGAATATCTTGTCTTTGTTTTAGTTATATACTTTCTGTACTACATGTAAGGAATTGTAATTATCATGTTTTACAACTGCAACCATTGTTACCCTTAGTATTTTAGTTGCAATAATTTAATTAATATTTGTACGGCTGATTGAATGAAAACTTTTGATTGAGTATTTTTAGTTAAAATAATTTTACTGATTGAAACAATTAATTTTTTTCATCAATTTGCAAGTTGAATAAACTTCTTGAAAAAAAAAAAAAAAAAAAAAAACAAATGAGCCTCTGAAGCCGATAAAATTTTTTACAGCAAAATAGGTGGAGTCGCACTTGTGCATAGTTACCCTTTCGGGTACTTAACTTCTTTTACTGAGTTTCCTCCTCAATTCAATTTTCCTTTTTCATTAAAACTTAAAATTATTTTGAAGGGTAAATTTTTTTTTTCACTTATTAGACTTGTAAATTTTCACAGCATTAATAATCGATCATAAAATACCTTTAGAAATATGTGCCAAAGTTATTTCAACTAAAAATTTATTCAAATAAAATGATAAAAAAAAACCATGTATTTTGATCCACCTTAAAACTTTTTCGATTAAAAACTCACCTTTGCCATATCCGTTATCGTATTAGCATTATCCATTAGCTTACGTTGGTCCATTTTAACTTTCCTGAGTCTAGAATGTTAACGTAATTTGATTAAAAAAATTTAAAAAAAAAACTATTGGAATGAATAAAATAAAACGATTAAAATATCGATTGTTAATGAGCTTACGCATAAATAGCAAGTAGAAATTTACGTTGGTGTGTTCTCACGCGACCTGGATTAACTCGTTTAACCAACCGTGTGTGTTTGTAAATAAGCCAAGTCTCGCGTAAAACATTTGCCGCTGCATTTTTCAACTGTTGAAAGAAAGACGAAAATTAAATAAATAAAACAATTCAGTGAACATGAAATATAAATTTTTTTTTTAGTAATAATCAATAACTAAAATTGAAAAATGTTATTTTATATATTTTCCAAAGTATCATACCCTTTTCGTTAACTGTGTATCCATCATGAAATTATGTACATGTTTTTCTGCTCTTGTGAGTTCTAATTTTCTCGAAACAACCGCTACAAGTAATGCAGTACAGCCTGCGCCCTAATACAGAAAATAAATTTTTTTTGTTCAATAAAAAATAGTAAATTATCATTTATATTATTTTACAAATAATATATAAATTTATTACCATCATTCCTGTAGACACGGCAATACCTCTTCCACAATAAGTATTAGGTACAATATCACCAAATCCAACGCTCAGGAATGTGATAGCTATGAGCCACATAGCGTTGAGCAGGTTTGCATGTTCTTCGTCGTGAAACCTAAATTATTTTTATCATTATTACATATCAAATAAGTTCACACGCTTGTTCACAATCTCTATCCATAAATTCGGTGGAAAATAGTTTTTAAATGTCTCCAAAGTATAAAAAAATATTATTAGAAATAAATACTTATTTTTCACAATCTAATAATTTTGATATAAATATAAAGATTGAAGTATATAGTTGCCCAAAAATTTATCAGATAGACTCAAAATTATTTTCCATCAAATTTTACGATCAATCAATTCTATATAATTATAATGGGAGGGGGGCGGAGTACTTAAAGATTTAATAATTTTTTATCGGGACATAAATTTGAATTTTTACAGCATTAAAATTATTAAAAAAGTAAAATCAGATTGCATTATCTTTTATATAAAATCAACAGAGTACATTTAATGAATCAACAAAATAATAAAGTTAAATGACGAAATAAATTTCAGATGAGTCAGAAAAAAATATATACATATAGATGTATATATAAGTTTATGATTTTATAGTCGTTAAATAAAGTTAAACTGTAAAAGTTTTAAAATTCAGTTCGACGGAGAGCATCAATTTATTTTTTATTATAAATTTTTTGTTGAAAAACACCCATAACATGTTTGTTTTTATTGTTTAGTTTTAATAGTTTATTTTTTGTGCGGTCGTTTATTTTTTGTCGGATTGTGTAGAGTGAAAAAGTACTGGGTAGCAATTGGTGTGAGTTTTAATAACCTGGGATAAAGCTTCGTAGCAAGTGATAAAGCCATAAACGTTATTTTTCATGGGAAAGTATAGTTTGAGCTTAACAGCTGGAGTTTTCTAGGTGTAGTAGCTGGACATAGTAGTTACCAGTGATATATTGATAACAAGTACTGTAATCTCTGGAGCCTCAATAGTTATGTTTAAATCTCACACATTTGTTCACACTGGTTACGTGTCTGAGTTTTATTGCACCGGGGGGTGGTTTCGTGTGCTCTCCTACCGACATATATCTATACATATATATGGGGTTGAGCTTTAGAGTAGGTAGTGAGCATAAAAAGTGTTAAAGTCCAGTCGAGTGAGGAAAGTAATAATAATGATAAAAATAAAACGAAAGAGAAAGAATGAAAAAGGGAATAAATTGATGAGAATGAAAAAATAAGAGGGAACTAAAAAATTGGAATGAAGAAAGTGAGATTGTGAAGTTGAGAGCTTTTCAATGGAGGAATGGAGCTTTGAAGCCCGATCGACCATTTATGGATAACGAGTGCATTTGTCTTTCAAATAGTTTAACATCTTTTTTAACTCGTTTTGTTGAAGAATAATCTAACAAAATGGCTATCTATCTATATATCATGCGGTAAGAATCTTTCGTGGATTGTTCCATTAAGAGAATTACATTACTTTTGATATTCAAATGAAAAGTTTATCGTTCAAGTTTAAAAATTCAGGTAATCATGGCTAAAACGTTTTGTTCAATGTGATTTAATTATTTTTAAATGAATGAACATTAGTGGGCTTGATGTCGAGGTCATTTATCAAATTACTTATCATAGTTTATGTTTTTTTTTCTTTTTCTTTTAAGAGAAATTTCAATTTGATACTTTTAAATTATAAGTTTAATATTTGATTAGAGAATTGTTTGAATTATTTATTGTTTTAAAACAGAACTTTGTTTGATAAAATAAAAAAACGAAATGAGATAATATTGATGTTGGTTGTTTGATTTATTATTTTCATGATTCAATTTTTGTGGTTTTGATGTTAATGGAATATTTCAGTCAACTGATGTTTTAAACCACATTAAAGTCTTGTGAAATTGAAACAATTTTATTTTATTTATTTAACTGTGAAATAATATTTTAAGAGGCCTATTAAAATCATGAAAACAAATTTACTTTTGTAAACTCTATGAATAGAAGTATCTATTCATCATCTAGGTATAAATATTTTCTTAGCTTATAAAAAATTATTTATGACGCAGTCGAGCTCACGTAGATGTTAGTATGAACATTAAGCGCGATTTTCCGAAAGTGTTTCTATTATCTGCAAGTACGTTTATCTGGAAAATTAATAATGACAACCACAAGTTTTTTATTTTTTTTTTTTAATTAAAAAAATATATGTGCAGAGTACGTGTCTGTTGCCTGTTCGAAATTCTTGTCCTCAACAAAAGGCCGAAGAGATAACACGAATTTTAGACATTTTTAGTGTTCTTAATAAAAATGAGAGTAGAAGTATTCTTTTTAGGCAGTTTAGACTTTATTTTTATAAATGAAGAATTTAAAAAAAAATGAAACCGTAATAGGTATTTTTTAATACCATAAAAATATAATACACACGGAAAGAAAATTATGGGAATGGTTCCTATAATTTTGTGAAATTTCATCCTATACCAGTATAGGAATAACGACCATAAATTATGGGAACACGTCCTATAGATATAGGAATATTACCCATAATTATAGGAATAGTTCCTATGATTATGGGAATGATACCTATACCATTATGGGAATAGTTCCTATAATTATAGGAATGGTTCCTATAATTTATGGGAATGGTTCCTATAATATATAGGAACGATCCCTTTATATTATAGGAACCATTCTTATAATAATATTATAGGAATGGTTCCTATAATTTATGGGAACGGTTCCTACAATATTATAAGAATGGTTCCTATAATAGTATGGGAATGGTTCCTATACCATTATAGGAATAGTTCCTATAATATTATAGGAATAGTTACTATAATATTATAGGAATGGTTCCTATAATAGTATAGGAATGGTTCCTATACTATTATAGGAATAGTTCCTATAATATTATAGGAATGGATCCTATACTATTATAGGAATATTTCCTATAATATTATAGGAATAGTTACTATAATATTATAGGAATGGTTCCTATAATAATATAGGAATGCTTCCTATAATTTATGGGAATGGTTCCTATAATATATAGGAACCATTCCTATAATAGTATGGGTACAATTCCTATATCATTATAGGAACCATTCCTATAACGCATAGGAATACTCCCTATGATTTTCTTTCCGTGTATCAACATATATTATAAATCACTTTATCAAAGTTCTTAAAGTGTCCAAATTCGAAGTGTACCTTACGCAAATGCTCTGATATTTTTCCTTTACTATTTATAAAAGTTTAATTTTTTTTTTAAATATTGAACTGATTTTGGAATTCGAGACATAAATATGTATAGACTCATATATAGAGAATATTTTTTATAATGAAGGTTTATGTTTCAATTGGATAGCAAAAACTTTAAATAAGATGTTTAAAAGATCTGCCCCTCCTCCGATTTTGTAAACTAGAGGTTCGAAAAGTCTTAGAGAATGTCAGGATACGTTTCAAGATTTTTTAAAATCAAAATTATTAACCCTTGTAGGCAATAATAGAAAGAAATTATCGACTTTTAATAAAGCGACGGACGTCAAGAAACCGAGATTTTTTTTTCGCCCACGAAATCTCAACTTATTTTAGTTTGCGAGAAAAGTCTATCGGAAGTAAACGCGAGTATCGATTCCCTGAATTAAAAGACTAATATTGGAGTAATTATTAAATCCAAACTACTAATTTTACAGTCATGTCCTATCGTTAAAAATATGTTGGGAGAAATAATCTTTCGAAATTATGCTTTAATCTCATTATGTAAATACAAGAACTTCGAACTCAATATAGATACACAAGATCGATAGATTTTAGCCGTTTATAAGGTAGCAGTTCTCTTAACTTGTTTAAGTTATTTGATTGATTAAAATTATAATTCAGTATTTTGAAGCAGTGAATTATTAATTTAAATTATTCATACAAATTACCTATTAAATTACATAAATATTCATATCGGTAAATGAATAATTTATTCATCAATATATTATTTTTTACTTTAAATAAAAATATATGTTTATAAACTCTTTTTAATTTTTACGAATATATATTGATATATATTTTTTTATAAAATACTTGAATTTTAATTATGCAATTAATTATTTGTAATTATAATTAATGAAGAGAACAATTGATAGGACAATAAATTATTTTACAATTACATTTTAAATGAATTTTGGTTTATAATCAAAAGAGATGAAATTATAAATTTCAGTTGAATAAGTTTCGATTTCGATAATGGAGCATTAACAGGATTTAATATAAAATAAGCAGGATTAAGCAATAATAACAATAGTATTTGATTAATATATATTTAAAGTACCTTTCACACTGTCGTAACGTCCAGGATGCGATGATCCAAAGCGACACCATAAAAACTAATAATACGGTGCCTGGGCAAATGGTCATGAGTGTTTTGAGGACAAACCTCGTGTTGAAGTTGATGCGATTCAAAGCACCTATACTTCGCGACGAGGCGTCGGTAAATAATTTTGAGTGCAATAACATCACCCGGCAAATGAGGTAAAGTCGTAGGAACATTGGTAACGAGAGTGTAACATCGTATGGTACCCATTGTGCACCCATGTCACCACCCTTATTCGCCAATTTAGTCGTCCACAGGAAGTAGTATTCACCTGGTATAGGATGAATCGCACAAATTGATAGCTCTAATGATATTTGACATATTCGTTGCCAAGTCATTGCAATTCGCCAGTCATCCGCACAGTTATCAATCATGAATAACTGTAACAAAATTTTTAAAATTACATTAGTACACTGTAAATAATCAGGAGTGAATATGGATTTTATTTCAGTTTGAATTCACTCTCAGGGGATTAGAGAAACAAACAGTCATCCACTTCGCAATTACTCTGGATTTAATTCGCGTTCACTTCGCAAACTTTTTACAGTAGTAGTATATTTTTTTGAAAGACAGTAAAAATAATTACAAATATATTTAAACGTTTATTATAATAATTACTACGGCTAATAAATGTTCCATTAATGTAATTGGATTAAGATGATGTTATATAAATGATCATTTTTTTCTGAGGGTAGGACAAATGTTAGAAGGATGTTACCCTTGGAGGGGCCGTGAAGTTTGTTTTGTACTATGTCTCAATATAGGTTTTAACATTATTTCAGCAGTTAACGAGGGTAAACTTCTTAGCTTTACCTAAAACTAAGTAAATTTCGCCATAATCTGAGAAATTTATATTCCAAGATAAACAAGAAATCATTAGATATTTTTTTGACTATTTGTAGTATTGCTGGGAGCCATAAAGTCGTTTTTGCTAAACTTTTTTTTCGTATATATTTATAACTTTTTCTTCAATTTAAATTGAGTTGTTTATTATTTTTTAAAAAATATATATAGTAATAAAAAGTTTTTTCTTAATAATTTATATTCTTGTTAAAACTTTTCACTTGATGGTTTTGAGAAAAATTTCAAGTGCTAAAAATAAAAAACAAAAAAAAAATAAACTATAAAAAATAAGTTATATACGTTAAACCAAGCTCAAAACCGCATTTACAACAAGCGTTGAGACGTGAGCTACTAAAGACTAACTTATGGCCTGAACTTTTAAAATATTTTTCGTCGTACGATTTACTTTTATATTATTTTCATATCTTACTTTCCAGTACTTTTTTCTTTATTCTTTTCTGTATACTGAGTGATAGAGTATAAGGAAAACAAAAATAAAGACATTTTTTTTTCTACTGGAAAAAGATTTACCAGTGCATATATGTATATAGATATATATTTATAAAAAAATTGTAAAATTTAACCATAGCAAAAGTTGCCTTTCGTCTTTGAACATTAAACTTATTCATAATTTATTTTCAGTGCTATTATCATTCACTTCAACTACTTTTTCAACTTCACTTTCTCTAGCAACGTCATCTTACGAAACTTTGTAGTTTCATCCTCTTGATAAGCTGTACTTTACAGTATGAATCTGTTATTATATTCTTTATGAACTAGACTAACTTTATAGTTGGTGATGTGATTGTTATAGTGCTCATTAGTTATTAAAATGACTAGACTTAGAAGGCCAAAGTTAGTTGAAATTATTCTAGGATATGATTATTAAATTATTTTTATTTCATTCTAAAAATTAGGACGTTCATCAGATTGTAACTTTAGTATAATAATATTAATTAAAAATTTTTTTTAATTGACATTTATATTTAAGTGAAAAATAAAAAATTTTGATTATTCTTAAGTCAATGATTCAGGAATAATTAATTACATGGGATTTAATGTAATTCAGGTAATAATGTTAATAATGAAAATGTCCGTGAATTTTCTGCGGAGAGTTATAGTCCATATCAACAGAATTATGGATTCAATATCTTTCGCGTAGGCAGGCATAAATCATGTGCTACAGTAGAGAATTTATCCTGTGTCTGATGATAATTCAATTATTTAATCCGTCAAAGTTTTTTTATTGCTTTTAATTTAAATTAGCTGATTTATGTTGCATTGTTTTACATAAATTCTACGATATAACAATCAGTATGTAGAAGTAAAAAATTTATATTTAAATTATACACGGAGAGAAAAAAATAGTAATGATTACTATGTTACATAGTAACCAGACTAATTTTTTGTAAAATAGTAAATAATGCTATGTAGAATAGGACTCATTACCATTTTTCTGGCAATGATTACTATGCTACATTGAAACAACTAAAATAGTAAAAATCGCCATCTAGCATAGGAATCAGGGCTATGTAGAATGGTACTGAGTCCTATGCTGGAATAGCTGTCCTTACAGTTTAATAAGTGAGACAAGGAAGTAAACATGCGCGGACGTTTGCGCAGTAACTTATGTGTATGGGTATGCATGTATATGTGCGATGTATATTATTAAATATTTTAATTTATTTAATTATTATTTATCTGTTATCAAAAAATGATATTTCTTTTTGAGCAATATCTTAATTATTTCAATAGATTAATTCAATTTCTACATATATCTATTTATAGTAACCAGAGTTATTTGTTTTGTCATAACCTTATTTACTAAAAATGAAATAAATAAAAGATCGTAAACGTTACTAGGTAACATTGCAGTGGTGTCCATTTACATAGTTCTCTCGTCAATGTAGAATGGTAATCAGTCCTATGCTAGCATAGTCACCGTTACTATATAGAATGGGGGGGATTACTCTGCCCGGTGACTCTCGACGCTAAAAAATCCGCGTTTCTACGTAACATAGTAATGGTTACCATTCTACATAGGAATTAGAACTATTTTTTTTTCTCCGTGTAGATTTTTCTATTAATTTTTTACACGGAAAAAAATAATATGTGGAAATGACAGATATGGGAATGTCAAAATGACATGGATAGAATTTGTTAGATTTACAAAGAAAAACTGTTAAATTAACAGATATAATCTGTGAAATTAACATAACCATAATATGTCAAATTTACAGATAAAAACTGTCAAATTCACAAAATTAATCTGTAAAAACTTGATTATCAAGTTATATAAAATTTACAAACCAAATTTCATTCTTATGAATTATTTTTAAAACCAAAAAACGTGGTTTTTAACTTTTTACAGATTACAGATTATTTTGCATTATTTAAATAATTTTATCAGTTAAGAAAATAAATCATTATTTTCAGATAATTTCAGTGGCTAAATTTCCCCCAGTATAAAAAATCAGCCGAAAAATGGATTAATATATTAAATTTTTTTGAGCTTGACGATAAAAATTAAAAAAAATCATTTTCTCTGAATTTTCGGCTGGTCCATATTGCCCCAGGTGTCATGCGTCGGGGTAAAAGTACGCAAATATATCGGATTTATAGAAATTAGACGAAAAAAAAAAAAATTTTTTTTTTTATAAAATTTTGGGGGTACCCCGTTTTGCCCCCCCCCCCCCCTATATGTATCTTAATGGTTTTTACTTTCTATTGTTTGCAGATTTGAACAATTATTTTACATGAATACCTAATTTTTTTAGTTAAAACTTCAATTTTCAGAATATTTTTTGATGTACTGTTTACATTTTACGAAATGTATAATTTTTACTCATTAAAAACAATTTCAATTATTGTTTTAATATAAATTCCACACTTTTTTTTTTTACTGAATTTTGCTTTTTTTAAATGTGATTATTACACCGAAAAACTATCAAATTGACGCCCGACTAGAAAAAAAATTGTAAGACCTATTGGAATCCAATTGGGTTCCCAATTGGGAACCCAACGTTGGGTTGTAACGCATAGCCCAAGATGATCCCAATCGGGTCATCCCTATTGGGTCCCAATTGGGTATACCCAACTGTTTCCCAATCAGGCACACTCTATAGGGTTTCAATTGGGTTCACCCTACAGAAACTTTAGGCCAACCCAATAAAATCCCACTAAAATCCCAACATAAGAAAAATTTGGTTAAATAAATTTTATTTAAATCCTCTCATTCTAGTACAATTTTTTTTTTATTTATTCAATTTTCGTTATGACTGTTAATTTACAATAGTGTTAGCTCACAAAAAAAATTAATTATTTCACAAATTCTCACTTTGCACGAGACACAATTTTTATAACCTATATTCACTATACTAGCACTTTAATATTATTTTGATTAATTATATTGCACTGCACTAGCACTTTCTTTATTATTAATTCTATCAATTATATTGCACGGTATTGTAACTGTAAAGATGTCAAAAAATTACGCCTTGATGAGTTACTTAGAACGTTTTCCAATGCAAGAGTCACGTGTATATGGGTTTTTGTCCACTAGTTATTTGTTTTATGCGCGGACCTGTCTGAACTTGTCTACGCTCGTATTATAGTCACAAGATTTTGTCGCCACGTGCATCATTGGTTTTAACATACACAACTATTCGATTTTTATCTTTACATATAATAATATATGAGCATAAGAAAGTTAGTAGATATTTCATATGGATTATTTTTCCCTTAAAGTTTTAGTTTTTTTTTTAAGTTTATAATTAAATTTATAATCTGCAAGTGATTAAAAATACGTTTTACTATTGTTAAGTTTTTTTTCTATATTATTAAAGTTTAATCAGTTTTTTTTTTTTTTTTTTCGTTTTCATGTTAAAATACAGAATAAAACGTAAATATTTTGCATTTAAAAATTATTTTTAATTTTTAGAAGTAAAAATTTTTTTTTTTATAAATTTCATGTTTAGTTTTCCTAACGTGATCCCAATTATTCCCCAATTGGGTAAGACCAACAGCTAGTTATTAATTTTGACGTTGGGTCATCCTAACAAGTTCCTAATTATTTTCCAATCGGGCAAACCCATTGTCGAATCATTAATTTTAGCATTGGGTTTTCCCAACAGGTTCCCAATTATTTCCCAATCGGGTAAGCCCAACAGCAAATTATTAATTTTGACGTTGGGTCGCCCCAACAAGTTCCCAAAAATATCCCAATCGAGCAAACCCATTGCCGAGTCATTAATTTTAGCATTGGGTTAACCCAACATGTTTCCAATCCTATCCCAATTGGGTAAACCCAATCGCAATTTTTTATTTTAATGTTGGGCTTACCCTATATGTTCCCAATCAAATCCCAATAGGGATAACCCTATCGGGCTTGCCCCATCAGTACCCAATGGGGTCCCAATGTATGCTTGGGGGTAATTTCTAGTCGGGACAGTTTCAGATTGACAGTTTCCACAATGTGAAAATAACATTTCCAAATTTGTTAAATTGACAGTTTTGGGTTGACAGCGGCAAATCTGTCAATTCGACAGTTTTAACTGTTATTTTGACAGAGTCGTTTTTTTCGTGTAAACTTCAATTTCATTTTTGCTTTAATTTTATTATCATAATTATTACAAGTAATAATTACTGAGACTTTTGTTCATTTCCTACTTAGATGTCCGGTTTATGATGAAATTAGAGTAAAATATACCACACTGTCCTTAAGTATTTCAAGTACTTTCGGTCGGGCATAATTTACTGTTCTGAATCTCGAGACATCTGTTGTAGGAAATCTATTGTGAATCATAGAGTTGAAAATCCGATAATTTTTACGTTAAAAATAAAATTTTAGATTGAGTTAAAAAAAAATTTAATTAAATAATTTTTCATCCATTTTTAATTTTGAAATTTTTCGAATTTATTCATATGCAGTAAAAGAACCTTCTTAAAGTCTATTTATTAAATTTGTTGTCATAATTTAAATAATAATAAAGTAATTAAATTTTAATTGAGAAAATAAAAAAACATTTGATGATAGATAATTAAAAAAAAAAAATATGAATTTGAAAAATTACTTTTAACATTTTAAGTCTTCAGAGATGAAAAAGTCCGATGGGGAATGGCTTTAAAAATTTTGAGTAAAAAGTTATTCTATATCCATTTATCTCTATTTTTTTCGTATATACTCTTGATAAAGTAATGTTAACATAAAAATAATAACAAGACAAATTTTATAGACTGTATCTTCTAACGATCCAGCAAATGAAATAAACTGAGAAAGCAATTCTATCCTACTTATAGTTACAATAATAAATTGCTCTGTGGTCTCTACAGCGTTAACTGAGATATAAAATTAGTTTTAAAACTACTTCTGGAAAGTTTTAAAAGTAATAAAATGGTTTCGTGAATTTTCATATTAATAGTAAAAAGCAATTCAACATATTTTAAAATTTATCGAATGTACAAACAAATTTTTCAGCATTTCATTTTAACAACAAACTTTGCAATAAAACATTTAATGTTTTTAAATAAAATGAGAGGTAAATAAAATTATGACATAATTATGAGCCAGGTAAACCAAAATTAACGCGTAAATTGCCATAAAAAAGGCATTTACATAAATATATATGTATACATTAATAACGAACCCTCATAAAGATTTCAGTCCCCAAACACGTAAAGCTGCGACCCTAAATACTCGTTAATATCCTCGTAAAAAATTTAACCCTATCATAGATATTCTCCGAACACCCTTATAATATTACAGCGACAATGAGAACAGTAACAACAACAACAACAATAAAAACAAAAACAATGAGGAGGATGACAAGAACAACGTTTTACCTACTAATGAATGTGTGCGGTTACCACAACTCGTATTACGACTACTTGATTCCACTTTTCACATTATATCCTCTTACTCTATCTATCTTACTCGTTTGCTCATTTGTTTTCCTTCCATTTCATTCTACATTATATTCTCTATCTACATAGTGTAGTGTAGTTCACGTTTAACCAACTGTGAACGTGAAAATGCTCGCATGATTTATTACATATGACCGTGTTAACATCCACATAAAAGTTTAAACGCACAAATTTTACGACTCATTGAATTCAAATATTTTTTATTTATTTATTTTATGAAATATTTAATATCGTAAATCAAATAAATACTACTATTTGGTAAATTTATTATTATTATTATTATTATTATTATTATTATTATTATTATTATTATTATTATTATTATTAAGTAAATAAATATATCGCTACTATATTCATAGATGGTTTATTATTCAGAATAATAATTATCATTATCATAATTACTATACTGTAAAAAATCAGTAGTAAATCCGGATTTCCGGAGTTAAAAAAAAGACACTGCAAACGGAATGAATCGGGAGTTTTTTTTTAGCAAAGTAATTTCGGAGTGATGTTAATATTAAAATAAACTTCCTTTTGAAGTGAATTTCACCCCGAGGGAATTAAACAAATAAAACTTATCCGCTCGCATTCATTCTGTATTTAATCCACGTTTACCCGCGAATTTTTTAGTGTACACTTATAGTGTTTATTGTGTTTGATCAGTAATACATGAGTTTTTACAATTAAAATATTCAAAAAAAATTACACAACAAAATTATTCTCGTTTGAAATGTTATGGTATTGCAAAAGTATTGCAAAAATTACTGCCGTAGTAAAATTGACAATCATTATATCACAAATTATGGTAATCATTGTAAATTTTACTTAGGAAATAGTAATTTTTCCGTGTACTTATCGATTTTCTATACATTTTCTGTTTTTTACGATCTTTTCCAATAAATAAAAACGGATACCCGTGAAAAAATTTTCTGATCAAGCCTTATATGACCTGATATGGCCATATCAAAAAATTTGATATATTCATATCTGACCTGATATGATCTGATATGCCCATATATAATTTTTAATATATTCTGATATAGTCTGATATAAAAATTGGCCATATCAAGCCATATCAACTTGATATGTCCATATCAACTTGATATTTCGATATCAGATTTGATATGTCTTGATCTGACTTGATATGCTTGTATATAATTTTTTTTATGACCAAATAACGTAACATTGTTCGGAACAACCGATTTTATAATGGTTCATAAAATCTTATGAAGTCTGTTAAATATTTTAATTTACCGCATTTATAAATTGTATAAAGTGCACAAACTTTGTTGAAAAATTTTTCCAATAAGCTACCGAGATCAATTTTTAAATCTCTGAGAGAATTTCAAATTTTCGTAATGAATTTAAATATAAAAAATTGAGATTTTAAATTGAAAAAAGTTTAATTATTATTAAATTTTTATGTATACTTTTTTAAAACTTATAAGTTAAAAAATCTTGAACTTTTTTTTTTTTTTCTTTTACCAAAAGAAGTAGTTCTTGCCCCGTTACTGGTGGGTATACCGTTAATGGTCTCGTTTCTCTATAAACAATAACAATTGAATATAATACAAGTAACCAAATCAATCATTTATCTGATGTCTTTAATTTTCTTAGTTTCAATTTTATCCAAATAGATATAATCAACCTTACATTTCAAGTTCATGATTTGGCAGAGTGGTTAATAGATCAGACTTAGAATCAGAAGTACTCGGGTTCGAACCCATGACCTGGATGGATTTTTTTTCTTTTTTTTTTTTTCATGACAATTATTGCATATACAACTTTACAAAGTTATACACAATTTTATAAAATTATCTATAAATTTAGTTCCCGAGATAACAATGTTAATCTCACTATATATAGTCTGATATGTCCATATCAGAACATATCAAATCTTATCTGTACATATATTTTCTGATATGGCCAATTTCCATATCAGGCCTGATATGAACCGCCTAAATCAAGCCATATCAGGCCATATCAGAAAATTTTTTCACGGGTATATAAAAATATATATATATAATTTGACTAAATAATATCAATTTTCTCATGTATTATGTTTTTGTGTTCGATCTAACTACAAAAACACAATCTCGGATAATACTATTAATAAAAAAATACATTACTGGTAATCTTTCATAGTACTAATTATGAAAAATAATAATAATTTTTTTAACATCATAATAAGAATTTACCGCTATTATCTTTAACATCTCTTGAACGGTCTAAAGTAGAATATAATACTTGTATCAACTTTACTGATAAGCACGACAAGTATATTCGGGGCGAAATTGTTTCCATAATTTTAACATCTTTTAGTCTCCAATTCTTCTCTATTAGTATATGGTATTACAATGAAATATCGAATCGATATCCATATGTAATCACTCATACGAAGTTAAGAATCTAATATCACCTGTCAATAAAAAAAATCAGTAGAGCCGTCATCCCTTTAATGAGACAACTAATAATAATTATAATTACTGTTGCATTAAAAGTATTACCGATCGATAAAGAGTTACCTACGTTCAATTAGTAATGCTAGATAGTTACATTAGCTATCTCTGGTTTGACTGAGAGGTATTTCTATTATAATTATCTGCATTGCTATTATAGCAATATGGTATTTCTACCATAACAATACGAAATACTGTTATTATACATACTTAGGATACTACTTGATGTCACAGAGAGAAATAATTGGTCGTAAATTGAGACTTGATTTCAGTTTTAGTTTGAATTTAATTGTTAAAGTTTTTACAACTAAATAATTAAGCTTGATAATTAACGACAAACATGTTTTAGCTCAAGTATATATATTTATGAATATATAAGGAATTATACTACCGGCTGACAGATCATCGTACACTAACGATCTCCTTCAGTAAGCTCTATAGGAATATCTAATATGGCAATTATAACTTTCTGTAGCGACAATATTTATTATTTTTATTATTAGATAGCTATGATAACTAAAATATATTATTATTGAAGCCATAACTTTTTTTTTTACTTTATTATTATTATGAAATGTTAATTATGATAAAAATAATCGAGATTTATTTTTTAATTATAGAAAAAAAAAAAAAAAGAAGTATGCCAATGACTTTTTTGTCAACTTGACTTTTAATTTTTATACAAATGAGACAGAAAAAAAAATCAATTGTCTGAGAAGTCAAGGTTACATTTTAAGGCCAAACCAAATTAAGTATATTAATATAACCTCGGGGAAAAAAGATTAAAGGTTGAATCTATAGATAGATAGAGTAGTTGATAAAGTAAGAATATGGAGAGATAAATCGATAATGAAGTACATCGCTGTGAAAGTAAATATGTAACGCGATCGAAGTCTCATGTATTGTAATATCGGTCACAATTATTTTTTCTTCATACATTTGAATTTTCTTATTTTTTCAGCCTTTACAAAACGCATCTTAGATAAAATAAAACAAAAATCATTATTGTTTTCACCTCTTTATTTATATATATTTATATATATTTTTTTTCTGCATTAAGATCATCCAAAGTGAACTGAAATAAAATGCAATGGGCAATTGAAACATTTCCAAATGCGAAGTTTACATGATTTATTTATATAACAGTAGAAAAGTAGTATTGTAGTAACAATATGAAAAATAAGGAATATCTAGAGCAATATTTTTATGGCTCCTTCTTCAATGATTTATGGATTCTCTTGAGACTTACTTTTTTTTTATGTTTATGTTTTTTTTTGTTGCTTAAGATTTTACTCTACGACAATGTCTCTCTTGGCAACGCTTAGTGTTATAACTTTGACATGGGATTGTGTGCCTGGACTATCGAATAGAGTGTGGCATCAAGTATTATATTTTATATTTATGTATATATATGTACATATATATGAGAGCGAGAGAGTTGAGGGGGTGTCTCCGGAAGAAAAATCGATGTGGCACGTATAAGTTGTATCAGGATATTGATAGTTACCAAGGGTAAAAGGGAATAGGGTGCAAGTATTGACTGCTGTTCATTAATATAAAAGAAATGGAAATAAAAATAAAAAAATAAATAAAGCGCGTAATTTAAATGAAAATAAAAAATAAAATGGTTAATGTCAAGTTACTTGACTTAGTAATTAGTAATTACACTAAAGTACACGTTGCTAATGGGTGATAAAATAGTAATCACTTTTAAAAGCCACGTAATTGCTGTATCGTTAGGTATGTTACATGATGCTTAATTATCTGAAAGTCAGTAATTATTTGCGGTTATTAATTAATAATTACTAAGTTCAAATTTAATTTTTTTAATCATTTTTAAAATTGGGTTTCATAAATTTACAATGCAATTGATAGAAATTTTTCGTTCAGTCAATTTAGCACAGTTGAATGTTTTTTTCGAAGTAAATTATTATGGATATTTTTGTGAAATTAATCGATATGAAATATGGCATTAGTATGGTATTAACATTTTTTTTATTTTATCATTTATAAAGTTTATTTAACTCTATATTTAATCCAAAAAAAAAAAAATTCCCGACTAAAGGGAATAAAATATTTACAATAATCTATTTTGAAAAAAAGTTCACCTTGAAATCTTCAAGAATTTATACGGATAAAATTAAAATTTAACGTCCATGAAAAATTAATTTTATTAAATTTCTGTACTCGAGATTGAATCACAAGTTTTTTTTCTTTTTACTTAAGAACTTAAGTTGGTTTTTACAAAATAATGATTTTTGAAATATAAATTATAAAAAAAGGACAATCTAGATTTAAATTGAGCGATATTTTAAATGTAACTTTTTTATTACTGCATACTAGTATTGAAAGTTCAATTCTCTCTCATATAAAATTTATTCTAAGCCGTAAGATGGACGATGGGCTCCATCTAACAGAGCGAGAACTGGTTCCGGTAACTTTCGGAGCTTTGCACATTTGTAAAACGATACAAGTGCATTTATTTCCACTGTAGGCGTCTCATTATTGCTTATTAGTATTCAGAGTTTAATTTTCTTTAGTATAAAAATTTATTACTGAAGCAAAACACTGGAAAGCCAGTGTGTTACTTCTCATTAAGAGCACTGTAATTACTTCTTTAACATTTTCAAGTGTTCGTTACACTATGATGCGAAAGCAAACATACTGAAAGTGATTACAATGCTTTTAAACCGGTTCAGACCTCCTGAAATTGGCAGTGTACAGTAAAAATCGACTGCCCAATTTCTCAATCGTTTCATAAAAAAAATAATTAATACACTAACTTCCAAAAATTAGGTTCGTACTGCGGTTTGAGATTAGACAGATAACTTATTCCTGTGATTAAATTTTTTTATCAATTTTAATACGAGGTAATTTTCTATTATTTTAATTTTTTTAAAAATAAATCTGCGAAATAGTGAGACAGATAAATTTAAAAATTAAATATCGAGTCATTGTAGAAAAGTAGCATTAAAATAGCTAGTAGTATTAATGCAAAATAAATTTTGTGGAGGTATAAGTTTTTGTACCGAGATATTTTAATTAATTTCAGCTTAAGAATTGAGCTTCCATAAATTATAATTTAATGAGTAATACTGTCCAAGACGATAATGAATATAATTTGCATACTAGAGTAACTGTTTTTCGACTGCTAATATTTATACTACTTTACTACCTTATCGTACTCGTAGAGATTTTAATTTTTATAAAATTGTCTAGCTAGTGATTATTACTAGAATATATGAAATGCAAATTTTTGTATATTTTGTGAAAACTCTATTGCGACAGTTTTTAATGAACTTATTCATAAATGATTAATCTAATTTATACGATTATTTGTCTGTTTTATTTTATAGTGTGACAGCTAGTAAATGAGTGCTTGAAAAATAATTGACCACTCATATTTTTTTAGTTATTTCATATTCGAAAAATAAAATTTTTTTTATAAGTGGAGTTGACAATTACAATATTTGATACATAACAGGCTTTTTTAATTGTAGTAGACTTATTGGATGTTCTTTCAATTAAAAATAAAATTTCAATATTTTATGAAGTCTTATTAAATACCAGTAAAACAAATAATCAATTAGAAAATTCCCTTTACTTGTATTTCAACGACTACGACTCAGGCAGCTTTTTTTTTTTAAATTGTTATGTATCCAAAATAAAAAATAAAAAAAATTGCATGGATGTTGAAGTCAATAGATAAAAATTAAATTAAACTTTCAAAAAAAAAAGAACAAATATAACAAGAATTTCGTCCATTTTAAAAGTTTACTTCTGATATCCTATAGTACTATTTTGATCAGTACTATCATGGGTAAACTTTATGGAAATCTTTATCTTATTTTATCCCCTGCACTGTAACAAAGTTTCGGGGGTGCGGGTTGAATCCGGAGTGGATCTTTTATTTATTTAACAAACCCCTTTGGAGTGAAATAAAATCTATATCCACTCGAAATTAACATGTACCTGAAGATCGGAACGTTTTTCGCGCAACGAAATTGAAAAAAATTTATGTAATTTGATTTTAATAGGACTTAAAGGGTAGTTAGGAGTGGCTTGTAATTTTCGGCTGGGTGTAAAACATTTCAAAAGTCTAGATCCAGTAGATTTTTTACATTTCATTTAGTTTTTTTATTTTCATTTTGCGAAAAACGTTCCGATCTTCAAGTACACAAATTAACTCCTGATTTTTTACAGTGTAGTCTTAAATATATATTTTTAATTATTAAAATTTGTTTTTTTACTAACGAGTAATCTCAGTTGGTAAACATCAATACTAATAAAGAACTTTGATTGTCAACATTGTACGCAGTTCTTAAGTTAGTTAATAAAATCATCTAAATAAATTGCCAGTAGTAGCAATAAAACGACAGAACATTCAATTTACTTATTATTAATTCTTGCGAAATTTATGTTCAATTCCCTACGATCCATGTCTATATTTTCCGAAATGTTTCTGTATTTTTTTAATCATAATTAAATATTAATAAAATGCTGATTTATTATATTTACTACAAGCTTAGTAATAATCCCCCGTTATATCTCATGTGTACAGAAAAAAATGTTTGGCACAGGTCAATACCGAGTCTCTTAGCAAAAAGTAGTTACATATATCTCTAGATATATCGATACACTTAGTTGTTTATAGATCTGTGATGACAAAGGACAGTATTTTTTTTTTCTTTTACTTTTCTGCAGCAGACACAGTCTAACTGCAGAGTGATGAAAAAAAGAATAATTGAAGTAAAAAATAAATAAGGTCAAATAGAGTATAATAAAGTCTAACAATAATACACCAGCACCTAGTAATTTTATCTTTTTATACATTCTAGTCTTATTCTGTGTCCAGTTCGATGAATTTCGTACGTGATTGGAAATATATTTTATGTACAATCGAATGAGCATTATTTACTTGGCAAGAAAGTTTGATTGTAGATATGGATTTTGGCACAGCACCGAAATTTAACTTGTTACCCTTCTTCTTGTATTTACTTATTTATTAAATATTATTACTATTTTATTTATTTATTCATTTATTCATGTAGATTTTTATTATCACAAAATTTTTAAGGTCAATTTATTCTCTTTGCATTTTATTATTTTGTATATATTAAAATAGTTTGATTATTTATTTTTTCTTTTGGCGTATTATAATAAAAGGAAAATAAGTTTTTTTAGAGCTTATGGCTGTTTTCAAGTTTACGCAGGTGGTTAAAGACGGTGTCTAGAGAGACAAAGACAAAAGGAGGGTAAGGGAGAGAGAGAAACAATGACGTGAGAGTATAAGTCAAAAAAATAAAAAAACCTCTAACAGCGTATTTTAAATTTCCGGTGCTTTCCATTTATCATCCTTTGTCCCTTTGACGGTGAGTCTTTCAAGCAACCTCCACTAAACTACCGTATTTTTTATCATTTTTTTTTTCTATATTTATTTCTCTATCGTCCTTCACTTCCTGATCGTTTACTCGTTTATAAAATTCTGCAAAAAATACGAGCTGATAACAGGACAAGCTAAGACGTTGGCAAATCGAATTTATTTTTTTTCAGTTTGTCGGCCGGATATTTAGACGTCAAAAAAAATTAAAGCCAAAAGAGGTGTGCGGACAGATTATTTTTTGTGCATGAAAATGATTGAGTATTGCAAGATTCCGTAATAAATAATTCATTTATAAACCAGTCAAAAATATACTTTCTATATTTAGTCCAAAATATATAAATTTATTTGCAGAAAAAAAAGTATATGAAATTTTTTTAAATAGAGCAGACAAATAAAACATAAAAGTCATGTTGTACAATATCTTAATATTTTTTATACGAAAAAAAAAATTCAAATCTTTTTTTTTGTTCCAGTTCATTTTACCTCGCTTTCTACTAAATATCTAAACTCACTTTGATAAGAATTTCTACCATATATGTCTGCTCTAAAATGAGAATTTAATATAATCGTGGGCGTTATCCAACCGCTAGTGCGCTTGGTAATTCAAACGCGTGAAACCGCGAGCAATCATGCAATCTATTAAATTCGTATAGTTTTCAAATGAAACTATTTAATTTACATAGTTAATTAAATTGAGCACATGTGAATTCTTAATCTACATTTTATAGATTTATTTATTTAGTAGATTTATATTAAAAAATTTATATGTATTTATATTTAGTTATCAACGAAATAAATTTCAATCAGATCGAATTGAAGAAAGAGACACTTCTACACATGCTAAGCTGTGATTGGCTCACACCGGTTCCGATCTTGAGCTAATGAAGACTCATTTGGTTGACATTTCTCATTACGATCTCATGGGTTTTTTTATTCAAAACTAAACATGCAAGCTAACAAGTACAATCACTTTACCTTAATAAACCAACAATTGATTAGAAATTAAATATAACTGGTTGAATTGTTAAGCAATAGTCACAGAAATACTAACGTAAAACCTCATGTGCATGCAAAAACAATGGATTAATAAAAATACTTTTCAAATGCAATGCATTTTTCATTCATCCTTTCATCATGGAGACAGTTCACAAAGACGTAAAAGAATGGGCAAAATATATTCGCTCTCCTCACCCTTGTGTCAATATCACGAGTCATTCACTGTCTGTTTGCGCCAGCTATCGAAGAGGATATCGATACTATATCTGATCGTATGGACTAAGTCGCAGCGAAGCTGAAGCAAAGTTCCCGCCGTGCTGGAGGTTCACGGTATTCAGGACTCCGAATTATCACCCGGCCAGTATTATTAGTGATAAACGAGGCAGAATCGAGAAGAAATCTGTCTGATGTCACCGTGGCTTCAGAGTGAGATTCTATCTAGCTATCTTTTACACTCGAATCAACTCTCGAGCAGCTTTCCAGCTCTCGAACAAACACAATGACCGTTTTCAGCGTCACCAAATTTTTCAAAATGTATATTGCTGGCAAGACGATTCCATTATTTACTACTTCAAACACATATTTCGGAGTCATTAGGCCGAATTAAATCATGCTTTTTAAGTGGGTACAGTCTAGATAGCATACAGTACTGTCTAAAATTTTTTTTTTATATAAAGTACTCAGTACTATCCCAGAGAGTAGCCACTACTATTTTTTTTTTTTTCCGTGATGGAAAGAAAATTTAAAATGTAAAAGATAGTATTCTTGTAAATTGTCATGCAGCAAAATAAATCATTCAATAATAACAAATCTACTTCCATTTCGGCTGCCGAATGACCTTTTTTTCCATTCAATAAATTTCAACAAAACATATAGAAAGATATATAGCTAATAAAAGCTCAAGTTAACTTTGTCAAACTAATAGAAAAACATCCTCAATTGAAACTAATTCAAACTTCTATATGTCTACCCTTCAATTGAATATTCACAGTCTGTTAATCCAAAAGTCATATAAAAAAGTCATAAAAAAACTTGCACGAGATCATGGATATCAACTAGATAAGTGGTGGACAACTTTGGATTTAGATGTCCAATCTAAACGAAAAAGTTTTCGGGGTTGAACTGTAAAAGCATTTTGTTATATATATTCCCATATACCCACAGTATTACGGTTAACTTGACCGTAAGATAAGAAACACTGGTATTAGGTTGAGATAGGGAGAGGTATTTCCCAAGAGACGATAAACTTGTCTCACTGGTATAACTTTTAGACAACAATAAACCTGATTGTTGAATACTCAAAAGACCTTTCGCTTTTGCTTGGACGCCTCTGTCTATTAAGACTAAGGAAGCTGGTTAATCAAGATTTAAATATATCAACACATATATATCTACATACATACATACATAAATATCAAGTCACAAAACCTATTGAATTTTATGAATGGGACACAACCAGATTATTTTACACAATTGCTGTGAACTATTGCGGTAAATATTATCGTCTATGTCACAAAACTATTCCTAAATTACGTTCTTCTTATCAAGAATAAACTCACTTTGTAACGGTACAAATTCCTACGGGTAAAATTTAGTTTCAGCATAAGGTAATAGAGTAAAACATTTAATTTATTTTATATAAAAAGTTTTTTAATTCTGAATGAGTTTTTAATTTAATAAGTGCTCTGTAAAACTGAATTAGTGAATATTCACTAATTCAGACTGATAGTCGTACCGCTTATTAAAAAAAAGTCGTACGACTACAAATGAATTAGTGAGTATTCACTATTTACTAATAGATTTCGCTGATTCGCTTTTAGAGATTGAGCATTGATTGGTTAAAATAAGTTTAAAGTAAAGGCATGTGAATAGTGTTTGAAATAAATTGAATACTACATTCATTTTAAAATTCTGATCCAATAGTTTAAATCTTTAAAAAAAATTTAATTAGAAAACTTACGAATAATTAGAATTGTTCAAATTTATTCATAGCCTCTAGTCTATAGTAAAAGTAAAAAAATATAAATATGACTTGTAATCAAACAAAATATTAAAGTTTGCTTAATTTAAGTCTTGATATGATGACATTTTGTGAAGCAAAGAGAAATAATAAAAAAAAATGACAACATAATTATACTGGCAGTGATGTCCTTGTTACTTGTATAGCATAAGCTTCTACTTCAGCTTCTGCTGGTGATGACAAGTTTTGGCTAACAGTGAATGTTAAATCCAAACGATGCAGAAGAAACTTCAGTAGGAGGTAGAGGTAATAGTCTTTTTGGTTTAGCTGCATGAGACCATGACAAATTACGACACAAAGTACAAAGTGGCACTGGGGATTTAGTTTATTATATTGCATTTAATATAAATTATTGTTAAGATGAAAATAATGTATTGGTTAATAGGACACAAGTATCCATAAATTTCTAAATGTGTAATCAACCGTCCCCTTATAATTCTCAAGTGTACAGTTAAAGTAATTTAACGTACGGTTCAGTTAAGCGTATCAATAGTAATAGGGCGCCGTGATTTTCAGCGTTGAATCTATTGATCAAGGATCCTTGAGTTATATGTTGTTGTCATTTAGCCGATAACTCGTTACATTGCTATCTACAAACTAGTCTAGAGTCGATGGCTTATAAACGCTTATGGGATATGATCTATAAATTGATCTGAAATTTATGATGTGCGGCAAATCCTTCTGATAAGGAATAGGTTTTAGGTGTTAGATTTTACACGTTCTTTATAGTGATACTTATTTTTTTATGCCACGCGATCCAATGGATTTTCAAGTGACATTATAATGGTGATGTAGGTTGTCCCTATCCTAAGTAAAGGTATTTTTAGGTACATAAAGAATAAAAGATATCGAATTGCTATACGGCTTAACTAAAAGCTCAAATCGGGATGTTGGAGATAAAAGAGATAAAGAGATGAAAAAAAAAAAACAAAAAATAAAAAAAATAAAGGATATCCGGTGGAAAAAAAATATGTCGCTAAATCCTTGTGTCTTTACTACTGACCTTTATTTTGTGGTTGCAGAATATGCTTAAGCATGAGCTCGAGTAAGAATATATGGTTATAGTTATATAAATGTATGTATATATGTATGTATGTATGTATGTATGTATGTATGTATGTAGAAAGATAGTGCAGAAGAAGAAATACGATAAAAGCTGAGGAAAAGGAGCGAGTCATCACCCCGATGGAGCTAAACCATTCTCAACCGTTGCATCTACACTTTTCTTCGGAACAAAGAAATAAAGTAAAAAGAATTTATACAATGTGAGCATATCTTAGCATGTCTTGAAATATATGTATATATATATGCATAAAAAAGTATAAAAAGCTGAATAAAAAATGAATTTAAAAAGACAGATAACAAAAGCATTTGAAAACTTGAATTCGACTATTTTTTATAGCTTTTTCTTTTTGGTTCAATGGTTGGTTAGTTTTTATTTTTATGAATTTTTTCGATTGTGTAGAGCTTTCAACGGAATGATTTAGTTACTGCGAACATGGAAAATGGAAACAATCGCGAAAGTGTACTGGAGACGTTTCTTATTGCGCGTGGCCTGGCACTGAAAATGTATATAATCTGGGTCCTTATAAATTTACTAGTACTTGTACTTGAAACTGTATAAGTCAAGGATTTTTCCTTGAATTTAAGAAAAATAAATTTTGCTAAACGTGATTTTTTTAATGCTTGTTTTTTAATACTTTAAGTGATAAGTTGATGGCATGATTTTGTGTAATATATTTGATGTAAAATTTATGTTAAAAAGAATTATTAAATATTTATGGAATTTATAATTTCGGTATAATATAAAGATAGTCAAGGTTTTTATTTTTTTAAGGATAATAAAAGTAATGTAATATCATATTTCTTTTGTACTTCAGCTGTCGCGCTTTATTATTTCAACGTGAGCGCCAAGGAAAATCGTAATTTCTCAGCACCTTTAAGCTTTCAAGTATAACATCCTGCTGAGGATGCACTTGTCGGATAATAATTTCGCGTAGTAGGCAAACTACTAATGACAGAATTGAAATCAACAATAAGATGCTGCTGATGATTAAGAGCTTGTAAGACCGTTAATGCTTAAGAGCTTAAAGAACTTTAAGTTGTACAAACATAAATCTTTTCTTCATATATATATGTATGCATCTGGATGTATACATGTATATATATAAATATGCCGTGTATAAAAAAATTTCTTCCGAAATTCATATTGGATGCGATATGACTTTTTCAAAATTTTCGCGGCACTTGTGCTTTTTTCTTTTAAATTATAGTGTTCTTCAAAAAGACTGGTCAATGTTACGGGCTAGTTTACAAACGGAAAGTTCATGAAGCAGAACCTCTTAAGAGTTCCACTGGAAAATTTTTTTTTCCATGGAATATATATAAGGGAGACCGGGTTGGTTGTCACAGCGGTCATTTTTGGTGATCGGTTTATTGATTAGCGTCGTAAAATCATTAAGACTGTTATGACTGCTGTGACAACCAACCTGTGAGACATTCATACCCGGTCTCCCCTATATATCTTTATATACTTACAATTATATAAAGTCTATTAAAATTTATGATATGTTTTAAATATTAGTTGCATAATTATTCAAATTTAGTGCCAAAAAATTAGCAATTACATTTTAACAATAGTTGTTAAAAAAACTAAAACAATAAAAAATTACAAACAAACAAAGATATTTAAATTTATGTTTTATTTATAAGCTTCAAATGACTAAAAATATTTTTTCATCTATTTTTTTAACGTTATTTTTTTGGCACATATGACATTATGGAAATGTTAAATAAAGTTTCACAAAAAATTTGCATTCATTTTTTATCTGTGTAAATGTAGAAGCGAAAAAATTGTGTCTTTTCCAATATTTGCTTCTCACTACACTGCATGTAAATTATATATATTTAATATTTTATCAGATTTCATCTTTATAATATATGAAATATCATAAATATATTTTAAAAATTATATGATTTTATATAAAATGATATTTTTTATGTATTTATAAGGAAAAATTTTTCATGGATTTTCATTTTATTTGAAATACATGCGCAAGTGATATTTACGCTCAATTTATCTTGAGAATAAATTGATAGTTTTTTTCATTGTACTATAAAAATATTTTATTTTGATAGATGTTTTGTTTTCATTCATAAATTATTATCATTTTATTTTAAAATATTATTTTTACATCTCTGCATTGAAGCTGCGGTTTTCAATGCTTGTAAAACTAGTGTCACATGGAAAAAATAAAATTCAGAAAATTACAATTTGAATAGTATGTAAAAACTTCAAACCCGAATGCATGAAATTTGGAGCCTGCATTGTGAGTATAAAAATATATACCAATAAAACAATACAATCCAGAGCAATGAATTTTACAAATTCAAATGTAATTTTGCTGAATTGACTGAAATATATTTATCTGTAGCTGTAATACTTGCGCCCTTGCACCGTCAAACAAAAAAATTTAATTTTAACAATCACGGGCTCGAAGTGAATTGCACTCATAAATACTCATACTCATAGGTCAGATTAATTTTTGAAGTTTTCATTTTTTTCCTGTTTATGAAACATGACTATTTCAGACCGATACAAATTATAGGGTTTAAATTTTATTTCTCAATAAAAAAAGGTTTATTTCTGCCCGTAGCATTAGTGATAAATTCGTTTCAGCCCCATTGGAATCGTATTTCTCTTACGTAATCTGTAGAAAATTTGCTTTTGATCTTAAATTGTCCCATTTTCATCGGCTCCAGACATTTTAATAAGCTTCAGTAAAGGAATAAAATGACTTTAGACTTTGTATGATGGCAGCCCCCAATTTTTACTCAGACAGTTAACCTCGCTTTCGTCTAAAATTGTCTTGTTTTATCTCTTGTATCGCAAGGGATACTATTTCATGATCCCAGCATCGAAACTTCAAGTTTCAGTGTCTGTACAGCCAGTCGATACAAGCTAATTTCCATCCAATGCCGCGAACAAATATTAGCGTATGCGCAAATTGTGCATGTTTTTAGTACGCTGACAGAGACAAATTTGTTTCGTCTCTTGGGAAGAAACAAATAATGTTTTTGCCTGCTCGAAGTTAACTTCACTCTGACTTTAGCTCTGATACCTGTCATTTGTTTATTAGTAATTTCAGACCACTAATTTTATTTATTCAAATGACATTTATGACTTTTTGATTAAGTTTTGTAAAAATAAGTGTAAGGTAAGAGACCTAGTACTCGATAAGAGAACTACTAATTCTACTACATATAGATAGAAAAATACATGGAGTGATCGAGTACTATCTCTCTTATCGAGTACTGAGTATCTGACCTTAAATGATCAATAACATTTATTTTGCTACTTAATCATAAATTCTAAACTTCGTCTACAGCTCAGACAGCACCCAAGTCAGAATGACTGCTTTACGACGTCTGTTTGAAGGCGTCCTCAAGAAGCCTTATAATGACTTCTTGAAGGTGTCATTTTTAAGAACTCTTTTACGAGTTCTTGAAGACTCCGTAAATAAGACGTCAGTTTTGTGACGCCTAAATGTATTCTTTTTTTAATTTCTTTATGAAGTCAAAATTATGAGCTCCTTAAACGTCATGGTAAATCCATACTGAAGTCTTATTTGCGAAGTCAGAAAAAAGAACTTTTTGAGAACTCTTTTTAAAGACATCTTACTGAGCTCGCTAGGTGGCTCATTCGACATCTTGAGAGCTTCTTAAAGACTTGTTTAAGATGATGATGAGAAGTCCAAATCATAAATAGGAACTCATTCAGGACTCATCAAGACGTTATTTTGCTATCTGGGAACTCAAACAGCCAACTTCACCCTAGACTTAAATCGTTTTGTTTCATCTCTTGTCGCATGATAATCTATTTATTGTTATTGCATCAGAAAATCACGGTTTAAGTACTTGAAGGAACCTCGTACAATTGTATTAGTAATCAGAATATATAATATAGAGGTACACAAAAGTGTATCCGACAAACTTCTAAATGTAAAAATTTGATAAAGTTAAAAAAGTATCCAATTTCAAGTTTTCGTAATATTTTATAAACTTATAGAAATTATTGATATAACTTTTAATAAAATTTCTCCCATTGAATATTCAAAAGTAATTAGCAATAGCATTTTATACTTTTGTTTCCACTCTTTTATATAACTGTGGTAGGTATTCAAATATCAAGCAAACTAATAGTTTATTAAATTCAAATAAGATTGCGAGATGCAAATTAAAAAAGTTTCTATCTCGAAATTGTAGATTTAAAGCATCTTAATCTTAAATTATAATGATGGCTTGTTATTAAACTACTGACTTAAGGCTAACAAATTTATATGGTTGAATATTAATACTAAAGGTTTTCAGTTGATAGCTGCTTTGAGGAGTTTGTTTTAAGTCGACGTTATGTAAACATTCAAGTCCGTATTAAGACAGGATTTCTGGACTTAAGCTAACTTGGTTAGAAACTTGTTATTATGGACTAAAGTACGGTAGTGTAGTGGGTATAAAGGCTAATATACGGAAAAAATGGTTATTGCCAGACAGATTGGACATAAATAGGAGTTATTTATATCAAGTATCTGGAACTAAAAGAAATCAAGTGAAATAAACAAGAACAGAAATGAAAATAAAAATATAAATTGAAGTATCACAATTGGCACGTTTATTAATTAAAGATCCGCCATCAAGGGATTCCAATTAGTTTTGATTCTTTGATCTTTATAATGGTGTCAGAGGGTGTATATTTGTTATATTCGGTCAAGGTCTGTAAAATTCGATAAATTTGATATTTAAAATATTTTCGATGTCATTTCTGTGTTTTTCCCCGATTTTTTTTGTCGCATTAAATATTTCTGTTTTCATAAGAATCAATACTGTGTGTTATGATCACGCGATGTTCAGAAACTCCTGATAATAAATCATAACACCATTAATATTTTTAATGCGTGCTGACCTTCCTCCCGTTTTCCCGAACTTAAATCCATCTGCAAAATTCAGAGAGTTTATAAACTCTTAAATTATATAGAATGGACTTTAGTCTCAAGGATTTGAAATAAATTGAGGTATTTCTTTAGTTTTAAAACTACTCTTATATTTTTTCTTAGTACGTGTTTTTCGTTTTATAAGAGAGATTGGTGCTGTCAGAATCAAGTGTATTTTCTAGACATAGGCCTGACTGGTCAATTACTTTTTGTAGCTATTTTCGCTTACTGTCTGTCTAAGGTGTTGGATCTCTGAATCTAAATGTTCTGGTAGGGAGATAGTAAGAGCTTTGTACACTAAAGAACTAATGACCGATGCTTTTGTGATTGATGATGTGAAGAAATATGAAGATATTTATCTGCACGTGTACGTTTTCTCTACACTGTAGAATTTCACTGAAATTTTACGATTTCATTAAATTTTAACTGTGAATTTAATATCAGCTGTTGAGTTCATAAGTATTCAGTGTGGATAACCTGACACAGAGCATCAATTTAGAATGCATTGATTGGCAAGTCAATCATCAGACTCGAGAAGAATTATTAAAGTGCCTTAAGTACTATCAGAATCGATAGTTTCGTCCCGAACACGCTAATGAACTCATTAGTAAAGCTGATGTTGACGTACTCTGCCTTAGATTATCTTTCTACAAATATGGGAGAAGCCAAAACACTGTTATGGTAAACTCTCTACTGTATGAGCCTGGTAATAACCTGAGGCAGATAGTAGTGCAGCCCTCAGTGTCCACTTACTATGGGGTTTTATAATGATAAAAATAATTCAAATATGTCATTTCATACTGATTAAAAGCTTGAAATTTAATTTTTTAACTTTAGATAGACTTTTTTCACACTGCTGTCCATCTTACAGCAATGTCATTAATCTGCCATCAGACTAAAAAAAATTTAATTAGTTTTATGGTTATTATTATTTTAAATTTTCGTTAATGTATGAAGCCGTGAAATAATATAAGCATCAATAATGGAGAATGATAACAAGTAAAATAATTTGTTTATTTATTTACTTCAATCATGAGTCATCATGTCATCAATATTGAGTTTAATGGAGAATGAAATTTAAAGGGAAAAAAATGTGGACAAAATAAAAGAAATAATAATGTAATAGCTTTCTCGAGTAGGATTTCCTTCTCTTCAATTTATTTTTTGTGGTGACGACATGGAAGCGGCAGTGGTGTCTTAGACTGATCCGCGTCAGCTTTTTGGACAATATACCCTGAGATGCTTTTGAAAGCTAAGGGATGATAGAAGTAATAGAAGGGGATGATCGTAAGCACTCAAACAACAGATAGTGCAGCTGACCTCATAAATTTTACGACGTTAAACTGATTTTACGATTCACTGTGACCGTCTGTATATAGGTCTTAGTGTTTCTTTTTTTTGGTCATTATTAAAACCGGCCATTTTGGGTTATATATAGATTCATTTATTTGGATACTTGTAAAATAGTAAGCCGTTGGAAATAAATTTTTCAAATTTATATATTTCAAAGTTGAGATTTTTTATAGGCTTATAAAAAATTTTTATAGATAAAATTTATAGTACAATAGTAAATAAATATCTTGATCTTTTTGTTTTTATTTATGATATTTTTTTTATTTATTTAAAATTGAGTTTTAAGTAAAAATAGAAAAAAAAGTTATCTGGATTTTATTTGTGCGTGAGGTAGAAGTTTATACAAGGGTATAAATACATATTATGAAATGAGAAAGAGGAATAGAGCCAGAAGGTCAAGGGGAAAATTTAAGCCATCAAGATTATACTGAAGAGAACGCGGCAACATAGGACACACCCAACCCTCTTTAACTTACTTCTGACTAACTGACTCCTCGACTTTTACTACTTCACTCGTGGCATATATATGATACATATAGGCATATACATATAACACGAGATCGTCAAACTTTGACGCGCAAGCGCTCATTAATTTTATCCGAAACCAATAAATTCCATTGAAATTGATGGGTTTCATAATGATAAAGAAAAATTTTTTTTACGATTTCAACGGATAGCAAAAAAAAAAAACAATAAACTTGTAGTCTAGACATACATGAATTTATTTCTCGTTTTGTTATGTAATATCTTCCTCAGATGAATTTAATTCCGTGAAAACTGAGACGATTAATTGCACACGGATTTACAGAAAATCAAATTACATGAGTGGAAGATAGATGGAAAAAAAAATTATAAAAATAAAAATGAAATGAAAAGTCGTGTATTGACTGTGTAACCACAAAGTTAATTAAAATTTTCGAACGTGGAAAAAAATAGAGAATTTTAAAATAAAATTTTTTGTTGGAATAAATAAAAGAGATAATTGAAATTTCGTAGGTTTCTTTATGAATTACATGGCTTTGTATTTAAATGAAATTTGAGTTATTTATTAATAATTCTTTATGTGTGATCATATGAATTTATTGATTGTAAACCAAATATTTTTAATGGTTATTTAAATATATGTAGTATGAAATGGAAATCCACTGAAAAGTTTGTTTATTTATAGAGAAAAAAATCACTCAAACTGAATAGCTCCGATGAAAATAAATCAATAACTATTATTACTGATAAAAAATAAATATGATATGAGATATAGGGGAGATTAGGGCAAAATAGACAGCTCGAAAAATGACAAATTGTTTTATCTTTTTAATTTTCTCTTTTTCTTTCGTTATATACTAAACTCTGCTTTTACAGATGAGTTAATTAATTAACTCGATGACATAATTTTGATAACTATTTTTTTGACCCACCCTTTGGTTACTTTTAATTTTTTTCGCTTCAAAGTGTTCTAGAATCTTCAGGAAATTCCAGAAAGTTTTCAAATTTCCAGACTGTGGAATTCAAAATAATGTCATTTTATAATTTTCTAGACTACTAATCGTCCAAAGAATTTTCCAAAATGTTTCAGACGGTTTTAAAATTTTCTGGAATATTTAGGATAAGTTGTAAGTTTCTCTTAAATATTTCGAATATTCTAGAGTTATCAATTACTTAGAAAATTGGAAAAACTTTTAAACATTTCAAGTAAATAGGAGAAATTAATAAAGAAAATTTAAGAACGTGGTTAAACAAAATTTTCGGGTATTCCAAACCCGGTGTATCTCTAAGGATTAATACATCTCACAGTATATTTTCGGTTACATGTATAAATATCCACGTCAAAATTATCTATAAATGTTGATATTCACATCAAAAATACCCTTGAGAAAACATCCACACCAAAATTAATATTACACTGTAAAAAGAGCGGTGTTAAAAATGGACTCATTTTAACTCCGCCCGGTGTAAAAATGAAATTACACCGGTGTAGGAGGAGTAATTCACCGGTGTTAAAAATACCGGTGTTAAAGTGGGGTAACCGGTGTAAAAACGGAGTAGAACCGGTGTAAAAGCGAGGTAACCGGTGTAAAAGCGGAGTAATATCTGTGTAAAAGCAGGGTAACCGGTGTAGAAGCGGGGTAAACTGCGTCTGCTTGGAGAATGAACTTTAAAGATTATAAAACACAAAAATGCCAGTTTTTTTTATGAAAATTAATAAAAAATATGATCTATTAACAAGTATAGTGATCGAGTAAGTAAAAATATTCACTAAGTAAAATATTTTAACATCGGTAAAGAATATCTACTCCGGCGGCGGTGTTATTTTAACACCGGTCTAGAATATTTACACCGGCGGCGGCGTCATTTTAACACCGGAGAATTTGTTTTAACACCGGTTTAGAATATTTACACCGGCAGCGGCGTTATTTTTACACCGCTTTCGGTGTTGAAATTTAACACCGCTGATTTTAACACCTACACCGCTCGGACACCCCGGTGATTTTTTACAGTGTATACATATATTTGGCCCTTTTCTCAGGAATTTTGTAGTAAATTATGTCTCGTATTTTTGATGTGGATATTAAGATTCGTAGAGGATTTCGACGTGGATAATTAGTCTTGTCACTATATATTCCCGTTTTTTAAATTTTCTATTAACTGAAAATTTATTCAAGTATATAAACTTAATGACACTTATTCGATCTAATACACGCTGAAAAAAAGTGATAATACTTGCCATCTTAACGAAGTAACTATTCCTATCCTTACATTTTAATGATTCTCATTCTTTTATGTTAAATATTACTATCGAAGATGGTAAGCACTCGTATCTAGATAGGAACAATTCCTATCCGTGATGATAACCATTACTATCTCAGAAGACAAAATTCAAAAATTTTCCAGACATAAGAAACATTACGATCTAGATGGTAACTACACAGAAAGAAAATTATGGAAATGGTTCCTATAATTTTGTGAAATTTTATCCTATACCAGTATAGGAATGACGACCATAAATTATGGGAACACGTCCTATAGATATAGGAATATTATCCATAATTATAGGAATATTACCCATAATTATAGGAATAGTTCCTATAATTATGGGAATGATACCTATACCATTATGGGAATAGTTCCTATAATTTATGGGAATGGTTCCTATAATATTATAGGAATGGTTCCTATAATATATAGGAACGACTCCTATAAATTATAGGAGCCATTCCTATAAATTATAGGAACCATTCTTATAATATTATAGGTATGGTTTCTATAGTATTATAAGAATAGTTCCTATACTATTATAGGAATAGTTCCTATAATAGTATAGGAATGGTTACTATCCTATTATAGGAATAGTTACTATACTATTATAGGAATAGTTCCTATAATAGTATAGGAATGGTTACTATACTATTATAGGAATAGTTCCTATAATATTATAGGAACCATTCCTATAATTATAGGAGCTATTCCTATTTTCATAATGTTATAGAAATGGGTCCTATAATTATAGGAATAGTTTCTATAATATTATAGGAATAGTTCCTAATATACTATTATAGGAATAGTTCCTATAATATTATAGGAATGGTTCCTATACTATTATAGGAAAAGTTCCTATAATAGTATAGGAATGGTTCCCATAATTTTCTTTCCGTGTATTACTATCGGCAATAGTAACTATTGATATCCGAGAAAAGAATAGTTAACATAAACGCATGATAATGATTATCACATACATGATGGTAATCATTCCCTATCGCAAGATGCTAATACTTAGCATTTTTTTTTCAGCGTGTACATACACTCTGAAAAAAGTGAATAACCACAGTAACAAAATAGTCACCGCACAAATTTGTCAGCTATTTGCTTCTGTTAAAGCGGTTTAGTTACTGCAGTTCGAAATTTGTCTAAGTGCACTTTTTTTAAAAAAATTTCATTGGTATCATTATTCGGAGAGTCGATTTATTGAATGACTTTCTGCAGTGAATTGAATTCGAAGCTTTTTATGATTAATATAAACCCTTTTATGTAATTACGGTCGATCGAGTGATTAAGATAAAAAGTCTTGAAAAGTTTTTTTTCGGCCGGGTTTTTAATGAGATAAATTACTACATACTTTTATAAGAACTTTTAAAGTAACATCTAATCTTTTTAAAGTATTATATCAAGTGAAATTTTGTGCCACTAAGTGTTTTTAATTGGTTTTATTGAAATTATGCAATATAATTACTTTAGCAAAGTTATGGTTATTATTTAATAAAATATGACTTTATCGGTTTTTTATATTACACTGAGAAAATTAAATGATTGTGTTTATTATCCTAAATTTTTAGCCTCAATCATCTAGGATGATAAGAACGATTTTAAATGCAAAGATAGTTAGAGTTATAATTTTTATTAATAGGATTAACAATCATTGGATGATAACAGTTACCATCAGAATGATTACAGTTACCATCAAGATGATTACAGTTACTATCAGGGATGGTAATTATTATTATGAAAAAATTGATCGAAAATTCAATAAATTTGAAGTAGGGGAAGGGAGGGCAAAATGGGCCCCCTGAAATTTTGGATGCCTCGAAATATTTGGGGGCAAAATGGGCCGCCCAAAATTTTTAACGTGAAAAGTGTTTGAGGCGGAGAGGTGGGGCAAAATGGGCCACTCAAAAAAATTGTAACGAAGAAATTAACTAGGCGGAAAATAAAAAAAAATAATTTTTTCGTTACAATTTTGTTTTTCGAGAGGTTCATTTTGCCCCACATATCACATATTTACCTGAAATATAATAGAAACATTATAGAGGTCAGAATTTGACGGAAAGCGAAAAAAAAAAATTTATTTTCGAGTGATCCATTTTACCCCACATATCACATATTGGCCTAAAAATATGATAAAAACAATATAGAGGTCATAACTTGACAGAAAATGAAAATAAAACTTTTTTAGTTAATTTTTGAAAGGGTCCTTCGTGCCCCAGGCTCCCCTATTAACATTTAGTATTTTTTTACCCTTGTAAAATGATGGTTTCATTATAATCGAATTAATTGTTATTCTAATTATCTTTGATGGTAACTATTATAATTTCTGATGGTACCAGTTACCATCAGAAATTATAAATATAACTATTTAGGATAATAATCCTAATTAACTCGAGTTAACATCCATGATCGTACAACTTATCATCCAGATGGTAACCATTATAATCTAGATGATTTACACAATCATCTAGATGATATTTATTACTATCAGATTGATAGTAAAAATTTTACCATCACTTGATGATAACTCCAATCATTTAATTTTCTCAGTGTACATAAAAAAATTCGAACAAGTTTATACTGATAATTTATAAACCATTATCAATTTTATCGTGTCAGTGTCGAGTCGTAATTAAAATTTATATGAGAAAAATTTTTTATTCCATTTACTGAAGCTTTCTTCGAAGTTTATTATAATCTCTATGGGTGTTATTTTTTTTTTTTTTCATTTTATACACTCCTATTTTTCAGTTGGTCGAATAAAAACTATGTATTCTTCGATTGAGCTCCAACTTTTAAGGCGCAGATCGAGTCTGAGCCAAACAGTTGAAAGCAGGCTTTAAAATAAGATGTATTTGACTTCCCATTAAAAATAAGACTTTGTTCCAACAAACTGTAAGTAAGAGGACTTGGCCAAGTTTTACTTTTGATCTGGGATATCAACCGGAAGTATGAGTAAAATGTTATTTTCAAGGAGGTATTTCATTAAATTGTTAGAAACAGATGAGTTTCCGGGATTGTTTCTTGTGCTAGAAATTTTTTTTTTCTATCAGGTTTCGTTCAGTCATTTATTTTTATTGACATTTTTTTTCAAACTTGTGAACTTATATTTAAAAAGAATAAAATAATTGTTAGAAATATTGCATTTTCAAAAATTTTCTTGCGATGTCTCACAAATCAATAAATCATTTTTGATGATCCTTTTCATAAAGAAAAAAAAATGATCTGTAGTTTTTTTTTAACTTGAAGGATATTTCAAAAATTAAGAATATCATCCGATTTGTTTGTTTAGTTCATTGGAATAAATTTATCAGTTATTGAACTGCAGAGAAAAATGTTTAAAAAAAGTGATTTTTCAAGAAACTCAATCTCGCAAGACAATAATTTACATTTTTAAATAAATTTTAAGACGATATCGTCAAAACATTGGTGGAAATACTTAATCACAAAGAGCAATTCCAAAAACTCATTTTCTTCTTCACCGGTTTAATGAGAATACCCCCTTGAAAGTAACATCTAAACGATTCTAGTGACGATTCATCTGAATATTAATTAAAACCTTAATGATTACTGGAACAATCATCATTAAACCTAATATCGGACTGATTTTTTACTTACAGATAAATTTTTTTTTTCTCAATCTTATAAATTAAACTAAAATTTCACATGCAGTTTATAAAATCGATCATCAGAATTAATTGGAAGTAAAAAGTAGTAAAAATAATGGCTTTTAAATATCGAAAACCCATTTTTATTCAAGAGTTTTCATTTTACTCCAGTCTACGCTATGATTGAAAAAAAAAAAAAAACCTTCATCTGTCAGTACAAAAATGTAAAAGTCTGATAATCATGGCTACATGAAGCGTGACATAGAATGTATTAACAGAGAATCTACTGAGGAAGGGAGACATGATAGAGAGAAGACAAGAGTCTCGAAAATTTGCTGTATACATACAAAGTAGATACGTGCGTTAAGCTCTGAAAAGAATGGTGCAATAAAACAAGGACCAGCACTAGGGTAGGGTCTAGAGATAGCTAACGTGCAATGACGTGACCTTCTATATCTCAAAAACTCATAAAAAGTTTAAGTAAACGTCACATCCATCAGTCGACACTGTCCTCATTTTTCCATTACTAATTCACACTGATCTCTTTACTGATAGAGGTTTTACCCTTATTTTCATTTATTTTTCATTCATAAAAAATTTTCAGTTTGTCGTAAAAACGCGGCACTATGATCGCATTTGAGGGTGTCTTAAAAACTTTACATGCGTGAAAATCGCGTAATGTATTTTGAAATAATAATAAATTTTGAATTATCCGATAAAATATTGATAACTTTATTGTTGATTTATTCAGATCGGCATAAAAATATAACCATCAAAAAATCGATGATAATTTAATGTATTGTAAGCAAATGATTTGATATTTGTTTTAAAAAAAAAGTTGGCAAGTTGTTAAACAAAAAAAAAAGATATATTTATTCTATTCAAAAGACAGTAGGGTGTTCTAGCTTAAAGTTATAAGAAGAGAATTCAAAGAAAAATAAAGAAAAAAAAATAAAATAAAATAAAAAGTAAGAAACGACAAAGTTATCAAGTTTCTTTCGTTAGAATCATGATACGGAACAAGAACAGAGATACAAATAAAAGAAATAAAAATAGCTTTGAGCATATAAAAAGCAACGAATGTCTACAATCTCTATTTTTCATTTTATCGTGTGCTATCACATTGATGTACTTAACTTTGAAAGTGTAACAACGCCTCTTTTATACGATTCCACACTTCACCCTACTGACATTCGTGTTTCAAATGCTTTGAATCATTCATTTGGTTGCTTTTCAATATTTTAAAAGTTATGCTGATACACGGATGAATATATGATATATGATGGTAAATTTTCAATAGATTCTTTCAACCAACATACATTCGAATTGTCATACGCTTAAAATAAATATTTCATATCGTACAAAACATGCAACGAATTTTCGAACATAATTATTATCGATTTTATTAAATTTTTAAATATCTATTTTGCAATTTAAATTCATCGTGGCTTTTTCCGTCGCTGATTCACGCTTTTCAAGCATAAATAGAATATTAAATGAGACTAATTTTAAAAATCATTTTTTGTTATTAATTATCAATAGATTTAATTTTTATCAGAAGTCAACAATTTATTCCACCCGAAAAAAATTTTTTTTTCTATTACATCAATCTTTTGTGTACGAGATTAAACAAGACGATTTCAGACGATGCTAAGGTTTACGCGAGCCGAAGGCCAGGGCTACCAACATATCAAGTCTGAAATTGTCTTTTATCCCGTGTCGCACGCTGTGGTTTCTCTTGATTACCTACTTTGAGGTTAGATGTCTCAAGCTAGTCAAAAACGGTCTATTAAAGAGCGATAATTAAACTGTCAAGTTTAACACTGCGGGAAAATTTGAAACATGTTTTGTCACATGTTATGTTTATTATACGCTTATTATTTTTAATAATAATTGTTTAAGATCATATAAATTATTTTTTTTTATTCATTCATATTTTTGTAATATTTATTCATAAAATTCTGCCAGCAGATTATTTTTACTCAAAGAAAATTTTTAATTCCCGCGCTTTGTTTCAAGTTAATTCGATTTTATATATAAAGTTGTTAAATAAACAGAAATTAATGAATAGTTAAAGTCGCTCTTGAAGTTAAGAATAATAATTAGAGCTAGGTATGATATAATTTATGAATATTTGAGTGTATTAACAAACATACCTGGACTTCTAAGGCATGGTAAGCAAATATGAGGCCAAGCAGTATCACAGTTGACACAGAGATTAGGGTTTTAAGTGCAGTCGAGTAAAACGAGGCCTGAAACACAAACAATTAATTTTCATGAGTACTTTTATTATTCATTAAGCAACAAATTTATTAGAAGTTTACATAAATTATTAAAATTTTTAATTTATAAGCTTTTTATTAACTAAATAAATATCATTTCTTTAGGGTTTAAATTTAAACCTAATTTAGTGTAAATTTCAGTGGAATTTTCTTTCCGTAAATGACAATAAAATTAAACAAAAGCGGATCACAAAATGTGTGTTGATAGGCAAATAGGACATTGTTTACTATTTCATGTTAATGTCCATATATATGTAGGCATAGTAAGATTGACAGTAGAGAATCATGTGAAAATTGAATCTTGCCCTCTGGCTATCTATTTGAATATCAATAGACAAACTGTCTACAAGCCAGTTTGATACACAGATAAGTTCAAATGCAAGATTCCTCTGAGTGAGAGTTGCCAGGACAACTAAAAGTTTATAACTGCGCATGTCAGATTCGACCAGCTGGTACATTGGTCACGCCCTTTCGAAATTCATAATAAGAAACTTCAAAGCTCACTTTTATTCATATACTTATTATTCATTATCGTTGTCATAAATACCAACAATTACGCTGAGTACCGGAGCTGAGTCCCAAAGTCGCTCGGAAATTTATGTTCTTCTTATTTCGCTAATAAATTTTTTTTCTTGATTATTTATGTACTTTTTTTTTGTATTTTTATTTTTTTTTAATTTTGTTTTATTAGATTTTTTTATTGTTCATGTAGAAACTGGGCCAAGGGTTGCTTCTAAGGGGTATACATCAATGTTGATCAAGTACTAGGATGCGCCTGTGCAATTCATCGTGACAAGAATAATTGGCTCACTGAATTATCGAGTAAAATTCTTTTAAAAATTAAACTTGTGTCATTTACATGTTTTATTAACTTAAAAATGTTTATTTATTTAATTGTAATTTATCTTTGAATTTAAATGGATATTTAAAAACATTTAAGTTGATTTATTTTAGAGTAATAATAAATTATGAATGCTAATGAATATAAAAGTAGTAAATATATTATTTATTTGAAAATTAGGTTAATTGAGTAATTAGTGAATAAATATAAAAAGACATTGATTAATTGATAAGTTTATCACGTTGGACAAACGTAAAATTAATAACCAAAGTGCACTCACGTGCAGGCATATGTCAACTACGACTAGTCTAACTAAATTTCACTATTCTCTGTTCATTGTTCTCTCTTCAACACTCCACTCACATATGCTGTTTCTGTTTTCACTCTCCATCTCGTTCTCTCACACTTACTACCTCATTCCCCATAGACTCCACATGCTGGCAAAAGCAAGAGCAAGAGCTGGAGCTGATGCTGAAGTTGAACCAGAAGCAAGAGCAAGAGTTTCAAGCTGTTACACTATGACAATAGCTCCCAGGAAACTCTTCTGTCCAAGGAACAGTTAAAATTGAGGTAGATATAAACCAACTTCTTTCAAGGATTTTTATATTATTTTAAAAGTATGAGCTTCATCTTTTTTTTTAAACTGCTTTCTTTATTTCTCCTCTTAAAACATTCAGGTTTAATTTCTTCAATATAAACTTATTTAGATTCCAACCGAAACTTTTTTATCAAAGTTATATATACATATATTTTTATAAAGAAAATTGTTATATTTACAATTTAATTTAGAATGAAGAATGTTAAAGAAAATAAAAAAAAAAAAAATAAGTGAAACCGAGGACTTTAAATTAAATTCACTAACGACGAAAAAGAAGAAAAACTTTTTTGTAAAGATTTATCATATGGGTTTGATTAGTACTCGAATCCATATATATGTTAGTAATGGCAATAAAACAGAATTAGTCAAGTACGAAATAAAAACAAGAGGATAAAAATGAAAGGAAATAATGAAACTGTTCTGAATGGGGTTAATTCTTATGTACGAATAATTAATAAAGCTGACATTAAACAGGTAATTGCATAAGAAAAAGAATTGAGCACTTGGCAGTGATCTTGCATAGAATAGATTGATTGTAACAAGTCAGCAATGTTGGTAAATGCTCAAGTAGAATAATCCCGACAAGTGGACAAAAGAGAAGTATGCAGTGAGGAGTTTGTGGAAGAAAGTTGTTGACCGCCTTTGTTTAGTTGAGGACGCTCTCGCAAGTGGTGCTCAAGTCTCTATTCCAAAGTGTGCATTGAACACTGTAGAGAAGTAAGTGTTTCCCTACTAACAGCGTATAGATGATCCTCCGGTCTACTGAAGCATATCGTTGACCAGCATGAAACATCCCAATCAGAGCCTGTTGATTAGCCAATTAACTTCAAGGATGTAAACATGGGCACTTTAATTTACCGAGCTCTTGAAAATTATTTAAACCCTAACCCAGCATACTTCGTGTCGGATATTCTCTTGGTTGCGAACTTGCAAAACATTCATTACATCCCATAAATACTCTCGACACACAAAACATGACACTAATAAACGTTACCGTCACTGATTTTCCGTAATAAAGTCCTGTTTTGTGATATAGAGGATCTAAAATAGTTGATTGTATTACAGGTTATGTGGTCACCTAACCGAAATTCCATCAAATTACTGGCAGTATATGGATATGTACATGCATACATACATATGTGTCTATGGGTAAATATACCCACATTTACCTTAAAATCACATCAATGCATGTTAACAGTCTATATTGTCTTTGGGTACACGAATTCAACCGCGGCTACAATGTACGACTATACTATCACTGATACTGCTACTAATCAACCACTTAATCAATACCACCCTCATATCTTTGAAAAGCCTCGATTCTATAAGCCTTTGAAGGAGGCTAACTGGACTAGCTCCTACACTCCTCGAGTTATATATAGATCCATCCAAGTTAATTCAATAAATTATTAAATTATACTAATTATTATTGACTGATCAATATAATGCGCCGTAACGGAAACAAAGAGATGGCTTCTGGAATTACCAGCCTTGGAAGACTGGTTGTATGCATGGAAATTTTCGGTTATCTATACCTCTAGCTATATCTTTGCAAGATATTGATAGTCAAAGCACGGATGATTTAATTAAGGATCAGCTGAACAGAGTAGATTAGATGCTGCATAGGCAAATAATAACGGATCTAGTTAATAATTTTACAAATGAGAGTACAAACCTTTGTGTAAACTCCAGCGCTGGACAACTCGTTCTCAATAACCATTACGATGATGCCAAACATACCCATTACGAGAGCGTAATCACTTATACGTTTACGTTTCTCAAACAGAGCCTTTCGTCTGCCAAGTCGGTAGCCCACGTTTGGTTTGTGTTTCGAACAAGGACCGATACTGCCAGAGGGTGCACCTTTCATTGGACCACCGCCGAGACCACGTTCGTCCATGAAACGAGGATACTCGGAGTGCACCCCGACCAAGGCAATACCGGCTTCATCACCGCCTCCTAGGATGCCACCACCGCTACCACAACCACTTCCTCCGCTACCTGGTGCACCCCCAGCACCACTGCTGCTTCTCATCGCCCCCGGGATCGAAAGAGTCGATACTGGTTTCCGCAGCTAAAAAATAAATCACAATATCCATTATCATTACTTTCTGACAATACCTTTTTTTATTTATATCCTGAAGGATAAATTTTATTTAGTGAGTACTTATAAGCTGTGCTACACTGAAAATACCAAGTGGATTAAGCAATAAATGTGCTTTCTATTGGGTGGGTTTAAATTTAATGCCTTTGCACGCGATTGAGTAACAGGTTAATGTTATTGAACATCCAAAACGAGTAATTGCTAAACTTTTATACAGTTTTACGTTTCTTCACAATAAATCAACACTATTTTCAAGTAAATAGTCCTGTATCTATTGAATTAAAACTTACCCTTAATTTTAGTGTGACTGAGACATCGATTTTTGACTTATTGGTTTTTTATTTTCAAATATTGATGGAATTTAGTTAAAAAATAAAACAATTTGTGGGCAAAATATGATCAAATTGTAATACTTTTGATGCTGTGGTTTGAAGTTTTTACCGAAGAGACTGAAAATTGTCGTAAAACGTAATAGATTTCGATAAATTTCTAAGATATCAAATTATTACGAATTGTCCGATAAATTTTGGTAAAAAGTTATTAGCGTGCATCAATTTTAAACAGAATTAATTAATTGCTTTGTGAGTACGAATTGTGAGGGTGATTATTATTATTATCATCATTAGTATTGTATGAAACAAATTAAATATGATCATGATAACTATAGATTTCAAGGAAATATACGATGATATAACTCAGCATCTGGTAATATGATATTATTATCTCCATTTTGTGTATAAATTTATATAGATTATATAATATACCTTCACATATTTTATAATTGTGACATTTATTTCAAATTTCAAATAATACATCCAATTATTTAAACTCAGTAATTAAGTTTACGTAATGTCGATTGAGTTTCATTGAAAGATATAATAATTGAATAATTTTTAGTGAATTTATAGAGTTTAAATAATTAATCTTATTATTTAGCCTTGAGCCGCGAATATACGGACCACTTGGAGACTGTCGGATAGCCATTGTCGAATTCGATCAAATAATGCACGGCTGACCGTTTAGCACGACAACTTGATGGATAATGCCCTAGTAATTTCCATCGAACTACGAAAAATTTATTGCTGTATATATTGAGGTAGTTATTTCCGGACAGTCTAAGTCAAACGTTTCAGCGGAGAGAGCACTGTTTATATATGGCAGGAAGCATTTAATCGTAAGCTTATAATGTTTTTCTGCAATTGTACTTTTTTGCAAATTTATTTTTCATCACTTTACTTGCTTTTCTATTCATTTCATATGTATATCTAACTTCTGGCTTTTCACGGAACTAAATCTTTCTTCATTTAATAATCGATATCTCGAAATTTGGGTAGTAAATATATTTATTTTTTTTTAATGGCTTGCAGTAAAAATTTAAATATCAACAGTACAATTTTTTAATTTCCTAGTTTTTATATTTTTATTTTTAAAAATATTTGAGTAATATAAAAAATAGCTAAATCACATAGTGAAATTAATCAGGAAAAAAAATTTTTTTTTCATTCATTTTCATTTGTAATTTATGTCAATGTATTTTAATTAATGAGAAATTATCTAGACTCGTCTTTTTTTTGTGAAATAATTTTTTTCTTTTTTTGTAATCAAAATTATTCGAATAATAATTTTTAAATAAGAATCCTGAAAATAAAATAATTATAATTATTAGTTTCCAAAGCATTTATTGAGTAATTAAATTTATTAGTAGTTGGAAAATGATGAATAATAAATGGGAGTAAATCAAGCTTAATTTATTAAATTAGTGTATGATATATTTAGTTCTGTACATGAAGCAAATTGTTTATTAGATTGATGTTACAACAGATTTAATTTAAAGATAAGCGATATAATCTATGATTTTGATGAAATAATATATTTCATTAATCACACGCTATACTATCATTTGTTTATATTTATGTTTGTGGCTGTGGTTGTGATATAAATTTATTTACTGAGCATTATTTAGATACGGCTAATTTGGAAACATCAAAGCCATGGCAGATTACTAATTAACAATTAGTTGGTTCATTAACATGAACATTAGCTTTGAAGAACTATTCACAGTGACCAATATTGGTAATAAGTAATAAGTGAATAAACATTTTTTATTCACAATTTATTAATTAACTAAATTTTAACTTACTCTTCTCATGAAATATACATGGAGAAAAAAATATAGTAAAAATTACTAACAGATATGGAAAAATACATTCTGCATTGTAATTATTACTAAACGTTTAGTAAAATTTACTAGTTAGTAATAATTACATAATAAGATATCAAAAATTACTATGCGTAATGTATTTTTTGCTAACACAATCGTATTTTTTACTATCTGTATAGTAAATTTTACTATAAATATTTTTAATAAATACAAATTTAAGAAAGTTAATTTTCTAATACAATATAGGATTTGTTACTATAAAAAATATTAAAAATTACTATACGCAATGTATTTTTTGCTAACACGATTATATTTTTTTACTATCTGTATAGTAAATTCTACTATGTATAGATAAAATTATACTTTGGTGGGGATAGCATATACAAATATGTATTACAAGTTCTGAGACTCTTGTCCAAAGGAGACATCGGGCCGTCAGACATAGGAAAGGACTCGCGCGCGGGAGATCAGAGTTCGAATCTCGGTTGAAACCAAGTGATTTTTTAAAAAACAAAAATCGACACCAACACCAATACAGATGACATAAATAGCAATAATAATCAAAATGATAGTAATAATAATAAAAAGTTAAAAGCTAATAAAAATTTAATTTTATTTTTTTCCATTCTAATAGAGTAAAATTTACTTATCTGTTTATGAATTTTTCATATGAATCATAAGTGTTTCAAGATTACTATCTAAATTTAGTAATTATTCCCATATTTTTTAGTAAATTTTACTACATTTTTTTCTCCGTGTAGTAGTCAGTAGTATTTCATTATTAAAAATTTATAATTCGATTCATATATTAAAACATGTATAAATTTATTGTATTTAATCACAAATTAACTTTCATAATTTTCAATTATATTTTCTGCGCTATATATGTATATGTATATATATATATATATATATATATATAGGTATTATCAGATTTATAAATTGAATTTAATTGTAAAGTTCTCATGAGCTGAGTATATAAAAAAAAATTTATCAGTTGAATTGTTTTCACACATGTTGGGAAAACAATCTGATACGATTAAATGAGTTTAAATTTTAAAGTACAATTAGCGAGTAGTTTTGGAGGTAAAATAGCCTAGCAAAGTTATTTGATACCTGGTTAACTATAATTTCATCACTATATATATACTCGACAATGGTTTTATTTATTTTTAACAACTTTTAACTGTCGACAATGTTTTTCACGTGATTGTATCTCGTGCAAACGTAATTTATCTATTTATCGGGTCTGATATTTCGTTATCAATAAATCAATCATTCGTAGGAGAGTATTGTAATGAAATAGTAATAATGATAACAATTTTAAGTATAGTAATAATCTAACAACTAATGGATGAAATTTTTAAGCTATAAATTTTGATTATTTATTTGTAGTCATAAATCCAATAGAATATTTTAACGAACGGAAGATGAAACACAAGTGAGCGTGCAATTCAATTTTTTAAACATTCATTTCCACGATTTTACTGGAAAAACAAGTGAATAGTATTGATTGGACTGTTATAGAGAATTATATAGAAATATAAAACATAGAGACATGAAAAAGGGGAATAAAGTAACAGGTTATCAGTGTATATGCTTCCTGTCACTGATTTTTACAATTATTGAAATATTTTGTATCAGTTGTTTTTAACACTCGGATTATTAGATAGCAATTTATGAAGAATAAAACTTTGTTAGATTAATTATAAAAAGAAGCAACGTTTGCCATATGGGGTGCCTGCATATTTTTATTATCTTTTAAAAATATGTTTCTAGTGTAATTAATTACTTTTGCAATAAATTTCAATAATATCGAGTGTCGAGAAATTTTAAACTTCTGTAATTTTTATAAATGGGGCTCATTTTACCCCTATCAAATTTTTTATATCAATACTTGGGTCACATACTTATCAAATACTTTCTTGATAACTAAAATAAAGTAGAATTGAGTAAAAACAATTGCATTTTTTAAATTTATTTCCGGGAGCTCATTTTGTATATTCAAAATTTTGAATTTTATCTTTTGATAGTTGGGTCATATTGACATTGAATAGTTAATTGGGGATAAAAAAAGTAACTAGAGGAATACTCTATTGAAATTTTGTTTTTAGGGGACTTATTTTTGACCTCCCCTTCTCAGCTTCATTGATTTTAATCGATGATACAATCTATACTGTAGCAATATACTTATACATACCATAGAAAAAATGTCGTTTTTCGTGTCGAAATCTTACACTTTTTTCGACCTAGCTCTTATTCGTCAAGTGTCAGATAAGAAGCGTAACGGGCGATAAGAAACCTCGTTTGAAAAATTTGGGCATTTAACTTTCTCAAATTTTGATTTAAATAAAAAAATTCTAAGCAATTAATTTATAAATAGATTTTAAAATTTTGAGCATAAAATCAGCTAGATCACAATTTATTTCAATGTGTCCAGTCGTGTTTGTCTGATAATAGGATAAATCGTCATGGGGATAAAAGATAGATAGAGAAAAGAAAGAAAAATGAAATGAGTAAAATAACCATTTGAGATTCTCGTCTCTGTTTGTGACGGTCTAGACGTTGAAAATTGCAAGACTAGTTCTGGAAACCAGAACCAAACAAAATCTCAGGAAACGCTTTTTCTCCTTTATTATTATTATTATTTTTCTAAGATTTTTCACTTATTTTTTTCATGTTTGTGACGTTCCTCCATTGTCTAACTCTTATCTCTGATTACGTTTATCTCAAAATTTATCAAATATTTCTTTTTCATTTATGTGAGACAAAAAATATTGACCATAGGGAGAATTAATTTTGAAAATGGAATCAGATAATTATATTGATTGTAACAAAACAACTTTTCCGAATTACTTTTTATTGCTTTTTCGCTTTGTAATATGGTAATTTATATCCACACGCGAACGGTATGGAAGTAAAATAAATATAACGGAATGTTAACTTTACCCGAATTCATTCAATATTTTATTTCACAAGATGTGGAATTCTAGTTTGACAATACTTATATTATATACATTTAAATAAATTTTAATTTAATATTTAATTGTCATTTTGGATAAAATACTTTTTGGTTCTCAATTACGATTTTCATAAGACAGAATTACTTTGAATTTTTTAGAACCATTATTATATTAGAATAAAATTACTTTAAACGATAATTAACTTTCAAATTTGTCCAAGTACTAATTACGATAAAAATTATATTTTCATAAAAATGATTACTGTAAAATTTTAATATAATTAATGCAGTTACATTTGATTTTTATAGCATCCGTAGTAGAGCACTTATGATGGCACTTTTCCGGCTCATTTTTAATAAAAGTTTAATATCTTTTAAAATATTCAAACGGTTATTAAGAAACTTGACAGATAAATGAAATACATTTTTTTAAAGCCGAAAATTTGAATATGAGAATAAAAAATTTTTCTTATTATTGAAATTACAGTTTGGGTATTAAATTTAAATTTATGATCTGTATATCTATAAAATTATTTCATTAGATTTCATGAAAGTTGAAGTATTGCATCATCTCAATTTTCATCGGATTCTAATGAGATTTTGTAGATTTTTTTATTGGGCATTACTTCAATCAAGTAAATATGAGTTAAATACGGCTGCCCAATTCAAAACACAGAAAACTTTATTTCTATGACTTTTCTTTTGTAACTTTAAATGAAGTGACTTTGCTGCAGCCAACAATCCATGGATTATTGAAAAAGGATATCAAAATTTTTGCCGACACTGTGGGGGTTCAATATAAAGATAAAAAAATTTGAAAATTAATAGGGGCAGACTCGGATTTTGAATACCAAATGATATTTGAGGACTTTTATTTTTCTTGTTGTATTGGTATTGAGATAAAAAATAAAATATTGAAGTATGATAAAAAACGAGCATGGAAGATATATTACTGGAAAAAGGAGGAATAAGTGAGAAAATTATTCATGTCATTGAATCGAAGAAGTATACGTACTAAATATGAGAAGAAAATTCATAAAAAGATAATCTGGAGCCATGGTAACTTTTAAGTAATCCCATTGGCTTCTATGCAGACTTTCTTATTCCCCTTGGTTCTTGATACCTTACACTTATACATTCAACTAAACCGACCAAAAATTAATCAATTGCCATAAAATTTATAAAAATATATATTTTCTTCGCTGAAGAATTTTCATTCCCAGACATCATATTTTCGTTGACGTAAAAATATTTAAAAAATTATTTGATATGTGACGAATTTTACCTTGAGTCTATAAAAGTTCTGCATTTCAGAGCACTTCTGGACATTTATGTCATATACAGTATTTTTAATATTTAAAATGCATCGAATAAAATGTATGCCTTTAATATTGAGCTTGAAATTTAAAATATTTTATTATTTATATTTGTTCATAATTTATCATCAAAAATGTATAATTATTGATGTGGACAATTTTTACCAGCTACTGAGATATAAATGTTTTATTTTTATCGTATATTTCATTTATTAATAGATTAAATAAATGAATGTGCATTTGAGCGTGTATATCATCCGTTCCGATTGCTGATATCACGAATCGTTTTCATGTCACATGCTGCATATTCGATGATGATGAAAAGTAGCTTTACAATGTAATGAAATTTTCAAATTCATGTCATACATTTTTTTTTTTTTTTTTCGATAAGGAAATAATAATTTTTTATAACAAATTGTCTATTAATGTCAAATCATAATTCATATATATATATGTATATGATTTTATTTAAAAAATTATTAATAATTTTTGTTATAAATTCTGTAGTAATAAAATAAATTTAAAATGAATGAGTTCAATGAAATTTGAATACTGCTATACATAAAATTAATTTAATAGCTGTTTATTTTTCCATGCTATCAATTTTATGAAATTGTAGCATTTAATAAAAAATAATTAAATTCCAAGGAAAATCGTAATCACTAACGCGTTTTAATAAAAATAAAATTAAAACTGGAAATTGTATGCTTCGATATTTGACGCTTTCGCTTAAATTGGAATTCGTTAAAAAAAAATAAAAAAAAAAATATTTATATTTTTTTTACGTGAATAAAAAACATAACTAACACAAGATTTGCATTTGAAGAATGAAAAAAAAATATATGAACAATTGGTCGTTTTTATTACATGTTTTGACAATTAACTTGTTCAATCACTAAACAACGACATTCTCACTTGAAAAATCAATAAACTTGATGAGGGAGTACACAAATTGACGGAATGAGCGTGATAGAGTGAATGAAAAGGAAGGCAAGCATGCCGTTGGGCGCGGGAGTGCATGGGGTTGACACAAAACAAGAGGAGACGAGAAGAGATGTCAGATATATGTATATATATGTTGGATGGTAAACTAAAATTTCCATGATGGTCGTATATGTTGCTATGTACAATGTGAAAACGCGTATGTGAAGCGACACAAGAGCGCGTTGATTGCGGAATTCGAAATTTCACCAAGGGAGTTTAGAATCTGACAGCTAAACGATTAAATCTATTCTCGTGGGTTAACAAAATTTAAATGAATAAAAATCCGAGAAAGTAAAACCACGTTTAATTAAACAAATAAAGTCTATGACAATCGAATACAATCAAAGACTAGAGAAAAAGAAAAAAAATAAATTTTTAAATTTACGAATAAAGAAAAATAGTAATGGAAAAATTCAATAGAACTTTTTTAATTCATGTTGAATAATAATAAAATATATATGTACATAAATTTGTATGGAATAATTGTAGGGTCGCAAGAGGTAAATAAGGCGGTTGAATAATCGTTTCCTTTAGAAATTGATGATGAATGTGCATCTTGTTTGTTTAATAGCAATTACCCAGAAAACTTGATGTTTGTCGTAACCACAAACTTCCCAATTCCGAAACGATCCTTTAAATTATGTTAGGTAAATTTACGTTCAATTTGGGTACAGACAAGAAGACAAATGTAAATAATGAAGACACTAATAGTAGATATAAAAATAATGATAGATATTTTGAGAATGAAAATTTAAAGGACGAGTGTAAATTTTTAATATTTTTTTAATTAATATTATGACAAATAATTCAAGCCCAAACAGCTCTTCAAAATCTGATTATAATTAAAGATTGATGAGATCAGTAGTTATCACTAGTTTCTAAGTTGTTGTAAAAAAATTTCACAGAGCGCAAGTTTGTTTTTTTTCGATAATTTAATTTTTTTATAATCTCACTTACTGGTGATCTCATGAATCTGCAGTATGATTAGATATCGACTTTAGTAACTTTTTCGACCGCCGTAAGGAATATTCAAATCAGTAAATTCATTCAGAGAATATCGTTTAATGAAAAAGAATAAAAACAGTTATTTTTGTTCAAAGTTATCGTCCTATTCAAATCTGCCTTACATAAATTCAAAAAGCTCATCAATACGTCTTATTTATTGTCATCATATCCTTTAAGATTTGTCTAAAATTTGAAGAAACAAAATAGACTTTTTTGACAATACCCGATTTTATTCGAAAATGCTATTAACCCGTCAGCACCCGTTATAAGCATTTTAATTACAGGACACTATTCAAATTATAGGATGTCGCTGTAGTGCAAGCGAGACACTAAAAATACGGGAGTACTAAAGGGTTAAATATTTTTAATTGTAATTGGAAATTTAGCTAGTTTTTTTTGTTTAAATAAAAATGAATAATAAAAGAATTAGCATACCATAGCTCAAAAAAAGTACATTTTTTTTGGGCATCTGCATTTTACCCGACCCTTCTGCACTGTAAAAAAAAACCGGTGTAAGTCCGGTGTTAAAATTACCGGTGTTAAATTTAACACCGAAATCGGTGTTATAATAACACCGATGTAACACCGTTAGCGGTGTAAATATTGTTTTCGGTGTTAAACGGTGTTATAAATTTTCCGGCGGCATAAATTTATTTTAATTAACACAATATTTATAATCGAATCGTACATGTTTAATAGACGGAAATAAATAATAAAAAAAATAATAAAAGAGGAAGATATTAATATTTAAAAATTATTTTATTACTGTATGTATCGATGACTTAACAGATTTACCAATTTACGGTGAAATCAAAAATATTTTCGTTAATGATAATAATTTAATGTTTTACTGTAAATTATGGGAGACTGTTTGTTATGATGCGAGCTTATGTGTAAATGAAATAATTGAAAAAATGAAAGAAAAATATCAAATTATTAGTTTTTCGGATTTGAAATTTCCACTACCGTATGAAAAACATCAATGTTATGATAAATGTAACTACTATATAGTTCCTAAACATTTATTATTGTAAATATTTAATAACTTGTTGTATTTATTATATTAAGTTAATTTATGTTTTACTTGATTTCAGTCTAATTGTAAAATAAACATTAATTTGTTCAATTTTAATTAATATCTAATATTATTTAGTGTTTTATAAATTCTTTACTAATAATACACCGACACGGAGTTACTGTACACCGCTGTAACACCGAATTTTTAACACCGCCAAGAACCATTTTAACACCGGTGTTAATTGACCGGTGTTGCACAGCGGTGTTAAATGAGTCCATTTTAACACCGCTTTTTTTACAGTGTGCAGATGTGAATGTTATACGTGGGATGTGCGTGATTGAAAACAGAAATACATATGAATGTCACACAGGATTTTATATCATCTTACACTTGTATTTGTCGAAAAGTATATATAGATGTATATTTGAAGAGAGAATGAGAAAAAGATAAAGAGAGAAGACAAGACAGTTCAATTTTGACTCGTTTGTTGTTTCCTGTACTGCCCATGGGGTATCCTCTTGATTAAAGACTCGCGTCGCTTTGGTATTCGTAATTACCAGGCTTGTGTTGTTCCTTGAAAAGCTCCCCTTTGCATCGTGTTACTTGCTCATTTTCACTTTAATTCATTCATTTCTCTTTACCTTTTTTTTCTTTTTCATACACTTTTAATTTATTTGATTTTTTTTTTTACGAGATTTCTTTGATCAATGGTTCTTATTGAAAAAAAAAAAAAAAAAAAATTAATTTAAATGTAGTATTAACGAAACGATCAACTACAGCCAGAATAATGAATTTTTTATTAAAAATATGTACCAGCAACAAAATATTGGAATATAACATTGAGAGGAAGTTCATAAATTTAGTATTTATAAATTAATTTTATCAATATGAAATTCCTCATTCCTTTAAATTTATAATAATAAAGCGAAATTCATGAATTTTTAAAATATGAATTAATTTTAGATCGTTGCAATTAAAAAATTATTGACTATCGAAAAATGTATAACAATATATACGCGTTTATTATAATTTCGCGTTTAATAATTACTAAATATTTCAATAAATTGAATGAAAATTATTCAGAAATTCATAGTAAATATTGTAATTAATATCAGACAAAATATATTGAATAACTTGGTTAATTTACATGCAGACGAATTGTAAAGATTTTAATTATTCAGAAATTTTAAATGCATTAAATTTCTACCGAATAATGATAACAATAAATTTATTTAATCAGAGAGTAATCAAGCAAGTACTGTTATTATAAAAATCATCAAATTTTATAAATGAATCATCTGGAGAAAAAAAAGATAAATAAATAGAGAGAAATTTGCTATTAAAAAAAAAAGGAAATAAAATTTAAAAGTCTTTATAACTTCAATTATGATAAGCGTAATAAAATGAAAAAAAAATTTATTCTTCAGCTTTAAATCTCTCTTTTGATACTTTGAGTTATATTAGTCCGCTGAGGAAATTTTTTATGCGAAGAGCAAAAAAAAAGTTTTTTTTTTGGCACATTATATTTTATAAAAAATTTTTAGCTCAAATCTGTTACTCTCATCCCAAAGACGTGACTCTATATTATAGACTAGTCAGTTCTGTGACGAAGTACTAAAAGAAAATTTTCCAACTTTAGTTAAGAAAAGAAAGAAAAACTTCATTGCGTCCTCGGTAACTTTGTAGGATAAATTTTTTTTAATAAAGTAGCCAATAATGTGTTTGGAAAGGAGATTCTTGAAAACTTTTTTTTTTGAAAATAATAACTTTTAGTCAATTTAATATTGGAGTAATAAAGAATCACCTGTCAGTCGTTCTGATGGTTGTATTAAAGTTATGTGGACAGATACAGTTGTCATAACACATGCTATCTGAGCTTTTATGACAAAATCACGTTACAATAAACAAGCTTGTGATATTTTTATTTTTTTATCGTATACTTTTTTTGACAATCACGTGACACTGTAATCGTGCTTAAAAGAATTGAGGTCAACACAAAAGTATCAAGATATTCTAGTTTTACAATCTATAATATAATATATATATTATAAAAGTATATGTATATACATGTATACAAAACCACTAGACCAATACAATTTACTAGATTTTATTTTCTTTATTTCCGTTCACTTTTTTATTATCGTTTTATATTTTATTTTATATTTCTTCCTTCAAGACAACGAGAATTTTGGCAATATATTGCACTTTAAATGAAAGAGAACAGTTAGGAATTGAAGGATTTTTTTTAAATCACAAGTCAGCAATCAAAAATTCAAAATTCCACTGTAATTATTCGATAGAGAAGTAACTACAGGAGAAATAAATTTGTGTTCATTAGAATCGGGTTATTAGTTTTTTCATATCACCTGAAAATTTAAATGTCTGTTTTACCAGTCGAAACAAGAACACTGCAGACTAATGCGATTTAGCGGGTAGACACTGATCAGTTTCTTCCCTAATGAAAAAACTCATTAGTTTCTACCGCTAAATTAGCTTCTGGCTTCATTTCATCTTCAGAATTGCATTTTTTTATTGTGAACCTCTTAATATTTATGTCTCTCTAATAACCAACCAAACTGGCAGTTGTATATTAAAAATTTCAAAAACAATATTTTTCATGATGAATTACTTAAATTTGTATATTCAAAATACAGTATAATTTATTTGTCGCATTATCGGTAAGAAATTAATCTGTTTCGACTGACTCTAGGCATCAAAACTCTCAGTTTCAATTCAGGCAATATGAAAAATATAGTGCATGAAACGGAATAAAACACGATTTCAGACGTCGGATGATGTCAGCCCTCCCCTATGGCTCGGGTAGTCAACTTCACCCTCGTCTGAAATCTTGTTTCATTTCTTGTCACACAAAATACTTAAGGAGGTTCATCGGTAGCAGTAGTTCGCAACTTTTAGAAAGATTTCTCCCGTGTAAAACATTCTAACTACAATAAGAAGTGGTTGAGATACAGTACACTTTTGCGCATCCTCTTATATGCGCAGAAGTATAAAAATGATCCCATTGTGTCTTTTCTCAGACTTGGCTACGTTGCATTCTAATTTAGAATATTTTTCCCCTTGAGCATGTGTTGTAGAAAGTGTTTTGAATAATTTCAAGATTATACGTAGTTGGAGACAACAAATAATAGATAATAAATAACAATGACTTCACGACTAAATTTAAAAAATTCTAAATTTAAAAAATAATTTGTAATTATTTAAATCTGTTGGGCTTCTACTGTGTTTTGAATTTCCCGCGCACTGCAACGTTGCCAAGTCACTATCTCTCACTCGTCAGGTTATGGGAGAAAGCTTGAAAATCATTAAAAGTAACAAACTTTGAAAATTGATTACAAAAAAATGAATACCGCTCGTTTATGTTTTTATTGAAAAAAATTACTTGTTATAAATTGAATTAATAATTTTCAGCTTTTAAAAAAATGTTGTAAGAAAAGTATGATTGTTATTTAATAAAATGCTCACTCTAACTACGGTCAACATAGGGAATGCATGTTAAATGTACGATTTTTAATTGTTATTATTTCGAAATTTAGTACCGCAAGGACTATTTTAAAAAATTCCTACGTATACAGGACACTTAAAAGTATTTGTGTTTAAAAATTGAAAGATATTGTAAGAAAAGTGATTATCCGATGAACCTCCTCAATTATGATAAAACGTTTTTTTTTTTAAAAAGCAGTTTTTGATAATGAATGTTTGTGACATTATTTTCAAAATATTAATAACAGTCATACCAACTAAAACTTTAAAAGAAAAATTTTTAAGTTTACACGGAGAAAAAAAGAACAGTAACCATTACTGCGCAGAACAGTAATCTAGTCGATTGAATAAATATAACTATAGTAAAATATGCTTTTACTATACTTAATCTTTTGCCCAAATACGTTTATTGACTGGATTACTGTTCTGTGCAGCAGTTGCGTTAACTTTGGCCGGGATCCTCGTCTGAACAATCCCATAGAAAATCTAGATTCAGGGCTTGGTGCTGAGAAAAAAATTATTTTCTTTCCATATTGAAGTTGAAAAAGATACGTGTAGCCAAAGTCAAGTTAATTGAGTCAGAAGCAAGTCGAATAAGTCGAAATTAAGTTATTTTTTTGACCCCATGCGATTAATTAAAGTTTTTTATTGACTTTACTTTAATGTTTATAATCATAAGCATCAACTGAAAAGTAATTTAAGTTTTGTTGTGAAACTTTTTTATTTCACCGATTCGATTATTTTGACTGTTATCGCGGACAGATGACAAATGTTTTAGTTGATACTTGAGAAAAATGTATCAAGAAAAAGGTAAGCAAGTAAATATATAAATAAAAAAATCAGTGCACTCCGTTGCAAAATGATACATCGCATGATATCAAGGTATGAAAAATAAGCTCTACGATAATATATGAGTATTCATGTATCATGTAGATCGTAAGTAAAAAAAAAAAAACGTAAAACATGTATGTAAAATAGGTTTTTACATTCATCAAATTTTTCTAGATATTAAATTTTAAAATATGAAAAAATGTCAATGTTCATATTGACATTAGTATTTTTATTAATATTCATATTATGAAGAAGAAACGTAGAAAAATGTATGATATAATTTAATGGGTCCGTAAAAATTAAATGAAATACGTCGAGAAAATGATGCAAATCTAGTTTTGATATAAACTGACAAAGAATAGCGTGAACTTTACTGTTTCGCGGCACTAAGGGGACTGAACTAACTGATTATTCATAGCCTCTTAAGTACTCAAGGAGAACAAAACTCTGATTTCATGTCTTTTAAAGTAACTTTGTATGTGTAAAAGCACAATTTGATAATAAACGAAGACATGGCAAATTAATATACTTAAGTAAATATGCATTTGCTATATTTTATATTCACGTGTTTGTTCTAAAGCTATTATTAAAATATTCATTAACACTTTTGAAGACTTTGAACATTTTTTCAAATTTTGAGGTTCACTAAAAATCGCTATCCGACCTAGAAAACAACACCAGGAATTATTTTCTCGATTCCAATGATTTCTCATGAAATTCCTAGTGATAAAAAAAAAGAATAAAATAATGAGTGTACTGATTTTCATTTAATTAATTATTTTTTAATTTTTATCTTACTTACATTTGTTTATTTATTTCAAAATTAAATAAAATTCTCACTTGACAGGTATGTTCACTCTCCTGAACCAATTACTTATTGTCGGTAACTAGTGATTTACGACGATGGTAACAAAATCAAAAAAGAAACCTCAGCATTAATTGTTTTTTGTTTTAGAAAATATTTTATTTTAATAAACAAATAACTGACCGCGAGTGTGAAAGTTTGTAATTGTGTTATTCAAATTTACGCGCGTAATTGCAAGTCAAGGCACGACGGTTGGGGGAGAGGTGCCAGCTTATCGCTGTAGTTCATTGCTCGCCGCTAGGTGTCTTACGCGATTTTTGTTTTTCTTTCGCAGTGTATTATTCTAGAATGCTTAAAAGCGATTCAGGAAACTATTATTTTGTTCGCACTGACATGGATACTTCTGTATCCATTCAGTGTGAAGAAAATATTTACCGGGTATTCCGAATCTTCTATTCGGCTGCTGCTGGGATCACATTCGGTTAGGTGTGCTCGGAATGCTAATAGCGCCGAGCATTGGGTAATCTTGTAGGGACTCTGGAGCTCTTCTAGCCAAAGTGATGGGAAATAGATTTTGGATACTTAGTTACGCGTTGCTTATAATTCGTCACTTTACGGAATATTTTTCGTATATTATTCTGAAAATTTTTCTTTGTGTAATCGTAACTAACGTTGAAAGAAGTCACTATGTAATTTGCCAAAATATACATAGTGGTTTGTTAGTTATGAAAAAATTGGGACCATTGAATTTCAATGGTCCTGATGAGCGACCTCGACACATAGGTAGTAATTGGTAAGCGAAGACCTCAACTTTATGGTTGAGTACACCGCTCTTTTATCACCTGCCGGGGAAGCTACTGGCTTTCTGACCTGCGCTGCCATGTCTGGAAGGTTTTCTTTAAAATCTAACAAATTGGCGGAGGGTTAGATGTCTTGCCGTAGAGGCTCTGTGCACGCAACCTCTATCCGACGTCGAATTTATAAGACGTCTTATAAAGGAAGCGAAACTGTATTGTGAAAAATCGGAGATAAATTTTTGCTGAAAATTCATTTTGTCACTTCTAGTGGTGGGGTTTTAAAATAACACCTAGTCGATAACTTCTCTCTTAGATTTAAAATAGTGAAAATAGTGACTATGTACTGTTTACTAGTAAAGATTATCGCTAATTCAAATAGTGGTATATTTTTCACTGGCAATAGGTTACTATTCATTGCCAAATAGAGATTTTCACGACATGGAAAGAAAATTATGGGAATGGTTCCTATAATTTTGTGAAATTTCATCCTATACCAGTATAGGAATGACGACCATAAATTATGGGAACACGTCCTATAGATATAGGAATATTACCCATAATTATAGGAATAGTTCCTATAATTATGGGAATGATACCTATACCATTATGGGAATAGTTCCTATAATTATAGGAATGGTTCCTATAATTTATGGGAATGGTTCCTACAATATTATAGGAATGGTTCCTATACTATTATAGGAACCATTTCCATAATGCATAGGAATACTCCCTATAATTTTCTTTTCCGTGTAGTTCGTTTTCACAAAGTTCAGATAAATTATATTATTGAGGATTAAAATATATAATTGTGTAGAATTGGCACCGATGTTAATTCCAATCTGACATTTGGAAGTATGACTGTCACTACTGAAACTCTACTGTGTAGCAAAATATGGAGAAACCTATTGCAATTGATATAAAATTCTCTTTATCGAATAAAAAATATGAACAAAACTCTCTTGTCGAACGGAATTAACTTACAAAAGAATGAATGAAAAAGAGATCATCCGTTTAAAATTTGGTGCGCACATTTTTGAGTAGCTATTATACTTATTGAATATATTTCTGACTGAAATGAACCGATAATATATAACGCCGACAAATAGCTGGTTAGTCAGAAAGAAACCAGGTGTTAGACGAAATAAAAAACTTTTTTAAACTGTGCGGTGAATCATTTTGAGATTTTGCAGGTACGCCTCAGATATAATACTATCTATTAGTTTGCTGAAGTTTTATAAAGTTTAAGGATTTTTCACAAATTATTAATTTCCGGTAAAATTCAATAAGAACATCGATGAATTTTTGCATAGCTAAAGCTGATCGGTTTTCTTAGACTACGGAGTGAAAATTTAGTTTTTAACTTTTCGCTATAAAAATCAAAAATTGAAAAAAAAAGAGTTATTGAATACGTTCAAGTTTTTTAATGTCGATTGTTTAATAGGTATCGATACTTCTTCATTAATTAAAATTTTTTTATGACTGAATTTTTTTTAAACGCTATTACAATTACTATTGAACAATAAATGTAATGTTTTTTGTAAAGATGGGAGACAATAAAAATTTGTTACTTTAATTTGGAGCGTTAAATTTATTGATAATTATCGAAAGAGAAATAATTAAATGAATGTTTTAAATAGAGTCCTACTCAAGTAATTCAAAACTAATGCTAAAGGGATTGAGTCGATTTATTACGTACTCGGAATTTTATTGCGCTCCACATGCATACGAATGTCCTAACAAACAGATCAGCGAACAATACTAGAATATAAAATTCCATTAATTTTTTTTTTACTCAGAAACGATAATTTAGATCTAGGGAGACCTAAATCTCGCATTCTAAGATCTACATAAATTTAATTTTTTCATTAAAAAGACCTATGTAGACCTGCGTAAATTTACTCATATCAAAGTTTACAAAAGGCAAGGAATAAAACAGTAACTATTAACAAGGTGAATTTTTGAAAAATTTCGAAGCCGATCCGAAAAAAAGAAAATTATAATATTTTCAGATCTAATAATTAATAAAATAATAAAAATGTATGTAGATCTTATTTCTTAAGAATATCTCCATTGATCTGAATAGATCTTCTAGTCTTAAAAAAAAAATTGAATCTATCAATTTATAAATTTGTAAGAACTTGAGATAAAAAATTTCACATTTAAAATTGAAAATATTCTATTAAAAAGAAAAAAAAAGTGAATATTAAATAACAACAAAAAGAAAGTTTACCTTTGGCGTATCATCTGGGTAACCTACACCTTTTTCAGGTGAAATCAGTGGAATTAGGGGCTGCGTTGCCATTTTTCATAAATATCAATTGTTTATTATAATAATAAATAACACTGTGTTCATCACTGTCCATTAAATTTTTAATAACATTCAATTTCACCGAACACTTTATTAAATGCATTTTTAATTTAATAATATTTCGTTATCTCCCAGTCTAAAATAATATTAATAAATTAAAACATTGTCTTCTAATTTTTTTTTTAACTATTATCATTATTTTAATCTATTTTATAATTTATTATTTTTTAATTACTAAGTTAACTACCGGATAATAAATATATACTTTTGTTCGTGACACTATTATAAAACAGAATAATGCGTGATTTATTGTTTCCTTTTATGTATAGTATACGTATATAAGTATATACACGTATATACATATATTAATATACTATAAATGTAAGTTAAGTGTTACAGCATTATAAGTATGCTCATTATTGCAATTTGTTAGCCATTAGTTACTTAGAATTCTATTGATAACTTAATTGTGTCAAGAGTATGTATGTATATTTCTATTATAATACATAATTTTGTATTTCTATGAAATATATACATATAACTGTAGATCTGAATATATAATATGTACGTAATAATACTGTTTCAATAGCTATCAATTTATTCATTGTTACCATTTAATAATTAATTGTTATCTATTATTTGTAAGCGATTTGAAAATTTGATATCCTGTTTCCGAGTTCCTGATCCCTAATCCGGATTAAAATAAAATACAACTTTGGCTTTAGGACTGAAATTGATAATCACTAATTGCATTTTTAAATCTTTAAATCAAGTGCATAAATTATGAAGCGGCAATTAAGGTTTATAAAAAGTAATTTAATTTATTTATTCAATTAAAAAGTATTACTTTATTGAATACTGTTATTTTAAATACTACGTGTTTTATGTAAACGTCCAAGTTTCTTTTAGGTTATTGAAATACGGTTAGCAATATTTAATAATGTATATATTTATTTGTATCGTGTTTATAGGATTATTAATATACTAGTGTTTCATTGTTATGTAATCTGTGTCTCTTATTCACTTGCTTTCTTGTCTCTATTCATGTTACACTTATTCTTATTTTCTTCCTATTTTTATGTTCTTATTTTTATTCTTATTCTTGTTCTCATTCTTATCGAGCATTAGTCGTTATTTTACATACCCCAGTTTTTTTTGTTTTTTATAACATCACGATCCTTAGTCTAACCTAATTTTTATTTTCATCGATGACGCTTCATTTTAAATTATTTTATTCACTATACCCTACACTATAAATTAATCCCATAGATTATTTTTATTCCCTTTAATGTATAAATATAAGGAAATTTATTTACATAAATATAACTTATATTTGACGTATTGAATACCATTTATACACAGTTTAAAATTTTGTGTTAAATTCATCACAAATCGTGTTTCAAACGGTTTACACAAATTTTAGTGTTAATTTAACACATGAAGTTTGTGTTGATCTTTAACACAAATTTTACGTTAAATAATTGAACACAAAATCTGTTATTTTGACAGAAATTTTGTGTAAATTTAACGACTTTGTTAAAATTAACTAATAAATATAAGCACATAACCTAGCAACTCAAGTATACTGATCTAACCTTAGTACAACTTATGTCAATTTAGCAAACAATTAGTTCGATTTTCGGTGATTTTTATAAAAAACGGAGCTACGAATTATCCTCCCGTAAAATGATAATAAAAAATCATTGAACCTGATCATAAAAATATTAAAGTTATCTATGATTATATTTAATTGTAAATCAATTATAATCCAAGTTTCCTTGCAGGCAATGCTGCTTCAATGCTTTGCTTAGTTATAGTAAAGAAGAAACACGCGGGAGTGTTTCGCTAAACAACACAAATTTTGTGTTAATTTTCGAATTACATAAGAAATGTGTTACATTACTAATTTTCTAATCATTTAACATGAAAAAATCATTTAAAGTAAAATAACACAAACGGCTTGTGTTGAATTAACGGATTTCTGTGTTGAAAATCAACACAAAAAATTTAACCAAATAATTTTTTAACACAGATACGCAAAAATTCTAACCGTGTAGTCGCTCTGTAGCGACTATTCGAAATTTTGCTCAACATTTAGTAATTAGTGTCACAAAGAGTATCATTAAATTCAGAGTACTGGCTGTTACATTGCCTTGTACAAAACACTAAGATAAGTAAAAAATTTAACTGAACAAATTTTCTTATTAGCTCTTCAATTATGTTCGAGTCATTAAATATTAAAGTTTGAATGAAAATAGTGAAATCAATTTATAACTAAAATTGAATAATTAATCATCCGTCTTCTTAATTAATAATTTTGGTACAGACATTTGCATTTGACAGCATTGAGATTAATATTGAGTGAGCTTTGTGAATTACGTAACTAAAGAAAATGATATATAATATAGTACTGTAAGAATTAATTGCATGGACTAAATTTCCAATAAGGTATGTGCAATGTCATGATTAATAAATCGAGTATTGTTCAATGGAAATGCTTCCGTCAACGCTAATATTCAATGCAATTAAAATTATTAATCGATAAATTAATCATGATAGTTGAATTAAATAATTTCATTATTTTATGACGCTTTACAATTTATAGGAAATATATTATTATTTAAAACCAGCAAATTTAATTTCAGGCTATTAATAATTTATTAAATATTTATAATTAATTTTTATGCTTAATTAATTTTATGTCATCGAAAATATGACTGTAGTTTTGGTATAGATAAATATATTTTAATAGAATTGAAATTTTCATTACATGGAAAGTCTGATAAAATGGGATTCCCAAGTTTTTTTTTTTTTTTTATAGATTATATATAAATTTTGTAAAAATATAAAATCAATTTTTTTTGCTCACCCTATTTTAATCAAAAATAAAAAATTAATTTTTTTAATGAAGTTTAAGAAATTCTCGTTTTTTTTTTTTTCAAAAAAATTACCAAATTGATAATAAATGGTGTCAATAAAAATTTTTTTTCTCAGTACTCTAAATGCAAAATTATTAATAATTAATAAAAATTTGAAATTTCGATCAGTAATTTATATACATTAATTTTAAAATTAAATATGTATTAACATTTACTGCAATTATTTGAAGTATATTTTTTTAATCGTCAATATTTTGCCATAAGAAAAAAAATTTTCTAATAATTAAACCTATAGTTGTTTTGTAAATTCAGATTCTCACTTAACGCAAAGATAATTTCCAAATAATTAAACAAATTGACTCAAATTTTCTTCCTTTCAAATTTTATTGATAATAATAATTTATAATATTTTTTTAATTTGCGTCAAGAGACTAATATAGAATTCAATATAATTAAATGATGAATAATATTATATTAATAAAATATGTTATAGCTATATACGATAAGTAAATATCGTCACTTATGCCAATGAACGAAGTATAAAATGAAAGAAAATATATGAGATAAAAATAAATGCAGATAGAAATAGAAAGACAAAGTGAGTAAGAGTGCAGTATTTGCATCGAAATCACGTCCGTCGCTTGGACTTTAATGAATATACGTCCGTTATAATCTCGTGGGACAGAACCGATTGCTCGTTTTATTAATTTACATACTTGACAAAATTAATATATATTTTATAAAGCAATAAAATTTGATAATCTTATATTTTTATTTCATTCACAATTAAATTCACTTCAACCACCATCACTTTTTTCTTTTTTCAATGTATTTATTAAGCGCAAATTTATTTGTTACTCAAAAAAATTTGGTTAAATAATAAATTACACTTACTCATTAACAAAACGTTAAAAAATCAATGAATATATTATTTAAATAAATAAATTTAAAATACCACACTTTGTATTTAAACAAACCGGAAGAACAATTATTATTTATAAACAACCATATTTTATATTTGCACTTTTCATTGTCTAGTCCAAGGCTTTTAACAGTCGAGTTCAATTTTTCCGAGGTACAATTCTCCGATGGTACCTCGTGCCTCATCTTTTTTTTTTTTAATTATTAATCCACATAATCATAAATTAAATAAATAAACATAAAAAAAAAAAGTAATAAATACTCCATTTTATTTTGATTTAAAAATCATCTTCGAAAATTAATTTTTTGTATTTATTAAGTTTATATTTGAAATTTAATTTCCACATTATAAATAATATACTTTGCGTAAAATTATATCGACAAATAAGAGTTCACATTTTAATAACAAAAACATTAAAAAATTTTAGTAACACAATTGACGTTTAAATTTAAATTACTTTGCGCAATAAAAATGAGTTATTATTTGAATTTTATATTATTCATTTAATGGATTAATATTAATAATAATAATTATCATTATTATTATTTAATAAAGAACTAGAGGGTCGTGTGAGCGTCCGCAAGCTGCGACGCTCCCGACAGGACTGCGCTGACGGTGACTAGTTCTTCCTTTCCCTTCTACCATACTACTGTACACATTTACCCACCCTCTATAAGTACCCCTCCCTAGAATTGTCCCACCTTCTATTTCCCTCAAGCCCCTTTTTTATTCATTTCAACCCTTTTGCTTGCTTATACACTTTCTCACACCCTTGGACTCAAATTTTTTTCACTGCCACATTATTCTCTTTTCAGTTTATTACTTTATTTTGCTATGGATCTTTCTATATATAAATATACCATATAATATTAATAAATAAAAAATAAAAAAATTCAGAGCTTTTAATATGCTAAGAATTTTTTTTTTTTGGTTATGAAATTTTTTTATTCGAGGGGTATTTAAATGTGTAGTTATTATCGATAAAATGAAATATATATTTTTAACAATCATCAATTTTAAATTTAATGGCATAATTTTTTTTAAATTGATGGGTGGATATAGACGGCAGTAAATGATAGTCATTGGATTATTTATCGCAAATCAAAATCACATTAAGACAAGTTGTCATATTGTATAAGTGGAAAGTGAATAACTGATTGGTTTTTATACAAAGTTCGATCTCGGAATAGTAGCTCGAAGCTAAAGTCTGACCATGTGAGGACCATGACCACTACGATGACGCGCATGTATAACTAATCGATGGAATGACTACTAATCGATATTTGTACGCTCAATTTCCTACTTAGTCTTTTTAAATTTGTTTTATTATAATTTATTTTTTATCTCTTTTATCTGCAGTGAAACGTGTAATGAAGCTCGTACGATATATTTTTATAGACATGATTTTTTTTTGGGGAATTATTTTTAGAGGATTAATCAATTTTGAATAAAAAATTATTCAGAGTTTTTATTGACAATTAATAATAAATTGTGTTTTCTTAATTAACATTGAAAATGTATTGAAATAATAAACGGCAATTTTCAGTTAAAGAAAAATTTTTGTTTGAGAACTTTTGATAAGTTAATTAAGCAAGAATTTTTTGATTAAGGGTTGGTAAGTACCCAGAACGATTAAAACGTAATATTCAACCGTAAAAGTGGTTGCTTGCCGACGGTCTTTTTAATTGGAAACCGGAAATTCGCGTGAGTAAACAGGCAAGAGCTTTCGTGTGGCTGTTGTTTAGAGAGCCAGCAAAAAAGACTATAGAAGTGAAATGAATATATTAAAGTTAAAAGTAACGTCATCACAAAGTCACTGTGTTAAATAAGTAAAATAAATCGCATACCTTTTCGCACTTTAGAGAAGAATATTTGAAATATCTTCTAAATCTATAATGCATTGTTTGAATTTTATATATCATGTAAAAGCACAGCTATTGACTAAACTATCTATAGATAATATTACTAAAACGAGTACAGGAAAAGTTTGTAACGCAGAACGTAATCGTAGCACGATTTTACCATCGGTTTTATTTCAGAAATCAAATCAGTGCGGGACTTTACGTGCAATCGTTTTTATGTTACTTACGAATTCACTGGTTGTCTTTGAGAAAATTTTTATGAAAGACTCTTTCGCTATGTACTCTCTTTTTTTTTTTTATTTTTACTACGTATACATTTCAGTCTCGGAAATAATGATCGCTGATTTTCTGTAGTTGAAATTTTTTTATTCCGTGTTCGTTTCATAACTTTATATTTCTGAAATTGTATGATAAAATGGTAGAACCATTCGATATTTTTTTTATTTTGATGGTCAGTTATCTTGATTATGTATTTGTCGAAATTAGGAGTATTTTATTGGAATTTAGAAAAAATAAATGATATAAACTGATAGAAAAACTAAGGCAAAATAAGACACTAAATTTTTGGCATATATATGAGTTCAAATACCAAAAAACAACAATATTGAGTTGGATCAGAAGGACAGTATTGTACAGATAACGTTACTTGTTTTTTAAATTATCTTTGCATTTAACTAAAGAAATATTGACTGATTAGACATGTATCATTAGATGCTTAAGTGGAACTCTTACGAAACCTACTTGACAAGATATATTTCTATATTGACCATTGAACTCACGCTAAGAAGAGCTAACAAGCTGTAATTGTACTGTAATAATGAATTACGGGTAAATTAAAAATGACGATTGTATTTATCAAAAATATATGAGGATGTTCTATGTTGCATGGATGGTAGACATTTCATAACAGTATCTTTATTAATATAAACATGAAATGTATGTAGAAAAGGAAAATTTCTTTCTGTTTATTTTATAAATAAGAGTAAGTGTTGAAATTTGCAAATATACATGGAAAGAAATTTATGGTAACTGTTCTTAGTACGTTTATGAAATATCATCTTATATTGTTATGGTAATGATTACTTGGAATTATGGGATATAGGCCCATACTTTCTGGAAAAATTCCCATATATCGGAACAATTCCCATCATTATGGTAACAGTTTCCATTATACTATGGTAAGCGTTACTATAATATTATTATATTACAATATTATAGTAACGATAACTATAATATAGTAACAAGTGTGAAACTGATCCTTTAAAATATTTGAATAACTAAAAAACAAATGCCTTCTTCTCTTGTTTTACAAATGTACGACTACAATCAGTCAGTCATATATTGACAGCATAACAGCATGCATTTTGTATCTCAATAAACTATATCTCTTTTGTCTTTCTTTTACTGCTGTTACTTATGGTGTTATTATTCTAGTATAAGAGTGTTATTATAGTATAAGTGATATTAATAAGTTACAAGATATTACAATATATATGGGTGCCGTTCCTATAATCAACATTTCAAAAAAACCGACCATAATGCATGGAAACCATGCCCGTAATGTATTGTAATTGTAACCATAAATTTCTCGCCGTGTAATAAGAAGAAAACATTTTTCCTTTGCAACATATCTATCATGTTTATATTAATAAAGATACTGTTATGAAATATCCAGTCCATGCAACATTGAACGTCCCTGGACATTTTAATGTTGATAATTGCAACTATCGTTTACAATTAACTTTAAATCATCGATACTCTATTTAAAGCTTAAAGCTTAAAGCTCTTTTTCTGAAAACGGCAAACAAATCCTTCAGCTATTCAAAATACTTATAAGCTGCCCTCTCAGGAATATCATGAATGCGACCTATAATTTCTAGAGCACAAATTTCGTTAGAAAAGAACAAAAATTTTCCGATAGTGTTAGTAGTTAATTGAAGTATTAGTTTAACGAATATTGATAACAGCGAGTGAACGTAGCTGATGGTATCACTTGTTACTAGCAAGTTGTTAATTATTAGTGAGTGATAATTAGTAATCAATAAAAGCTATTTATCAGCATGCTATTAATAGTAATTACTCAAAGACTCAACGATCAACTGTTGCATCTTGCGTGTGCTGTTGTGATTAGCGAAATTCCGTAATCGACATCTGCTGAACTCAGTTGTCTGAATCATATTCAATTTGGGGTTTAATAGTCCAGTGATCAATTAATCCACTATAGGTACATCTGAGGATTCTAAAAATATTCAAATACTAGATAACGTATATTAACACAAAGCCAAATATGTATCCAGCTTCAGCAGATGCTCCTTTCCGACAGAGATAAATATTTGGCAAACTTCGTATGAAATAAATAGACAAGATATACTTGCACCATAAAGGGCTGCCAATAAAAGTAAAGTATCTTTTTTTAACAGAGTAGAAACTTGTACAAAGCAGGAGTACGATGTAAAAGATAATCGAGAGAAAGTTGAAAAATCGATTGCATTTACTTGTTCATGTTGAACATTTTAACAAAGCCCGGAGCTAACCAACCAACGAGAAGCTTCTAATGTTTCAAAAGCTTAGATTATGTTAATAACGTTCCTATTTGTTATATAATGTTTTTATTTTGAAACAAAAGATGAGTTTTCATGGTACTCATGGTTCGGTATGAAAGAATATATGTATATAATACAACTACAAGCTTTGTACCTGTATCTAGGTTATCATTGTCAGATGTAGGAATGCATTAGTTTAGTGTAGAATTACACAATATAAGAGTATCTGGTATATCTGAGTAGAGAGTTGAATGAAAACTAGAGAGATGTTATAATAAGTTTGAAATATGTGCATCCATTTTTACAAACGCTCGAGTAGATATGCATCTTTTCATCCTTCACTCCCGTGGGTTTTTTTAAAATTTTATTTTATTACCATAATAACACATTTCCTCGAGAAAATACTCTGAGAAGATTGGATTTTTATTAAAATTACGGTGAAACTTTCTTGTAAAATAATTTTTACTTTTTTTTTTTTTTTTTTTTTTTCTATTCTTTATGATTGAATACTGCTACACGTTATTTTTTATCGTCATTAATTAGAAAATTAATTAGATTTTTTAAAAGTAAGATCTAGCTTTAATTAAAATGTATGATTGAGTATATTGCAGAAAAAAAATTATTTAGTTTCGAATTAATTTTTTTATGAAATTATGTAATATAAAATTATTTCGATGCAAGTGAAAAGTAATGAATTTAGTGTATCCTGGATAGAAAAAAATACTTATACTTACACGGAAAGAAAATTATGGGAATGGTTCCCATAATTATGTAAAATTTCATCCTATACCAGTATAGGAATGACGACCATAAATTATGGGAGCAGTTCCCATAATTATAGGAATAATTCCTATAGTTATGGGAATGATACCCATACCATTATGGGAATGGTTCCTATAATTTATAGGAATACTTCCTATAATATATAGGAACGATTCCTATAAATTATAGGAACCATTCCCATAACATTATAGGAATCATATCTATAATATTATGGGAATGGTTCCCATAATTATGTGAAATTTCATCCTATACCAGTATAGGAATGACGACCATAAATTATGGGAGCAGTTCCTATAATTATAGGAATAATTCCTATAGTTATGGGAATGATACCCATACCATTATGGGAATGGTTCCTATAATTTATAGGAATACTTCCTATAATATATAGGAACGATTCCTATAAATTATAGGAACCATTCCCATAACATTATAGGAATCATATCTATAATATTATGGGAATGGTTCCTATACCATTATAGGAATAGTTCCCATACTATTATAGGAACCGCTCCTATAATAGTATGGGAACCATTCCCATAATATTATAGGAATGGTTCCTATAATAGTATGGGAACCATTCCCATAATATTATAGGAATGGTTTCCATAATATTATGGGAATAGTTCCTATACCAATATGGAAACCATTCCCATAATATTATGGGAACCATTCCTATAATACATAGGAATACTTCCCATAATTTTCGTTCCGTGTATTTTGTAATATGATAAAGTAATAAAATACATTGTTTCAAAATTAAAATCTGATTTAACTAACTTATAAATAAAATAAAGGTATTATTTATGTTACAAAGTAAAAAAAGACGTATAAATTAAGTATTAATGTGTTTAGTAGCTTTCGTTGTTCGTGATAAAAAATAATGTAGCCTCATTCATTAGTGAAGATTATAAACATTTACATTCATTAGATGAAAAAAATAAATTGTAAGCAGTAATAACCAAAAGTAAATAAGTATAAGTTTATGATAATCATTAATAACAATAATTGAGAAATTTTTTTTTGATGAAAAATTTTTTTGTTTCCATTAATTTTATTTTTTTTGGTCCTCATTTGTCGCTGTAATTGAATCAGCTCTGAACAATCTCACAGTTTACCTCTCGCCTGTGATCATTTGCTTCTTGTCACATTTTTTAACTTTTATTTTTATATTTTTTTCTTCGTTAAAAACACGTCTACGCTCACTGAGCGACCGAGAGAAAGAGAGTGTAAAATGTTGGAGATGGTAATGGAGATGAAGCGAATGCCAAAGAGCAGTATGCGTACAAATATTAGCCATTTTTCTATTTAGAATTTGTGACAACACTGTTGCTGCTATTGTTAAAAAGGTATAGTTAGTATATATATATGTACATATATATACAGAGAGAGAGAGAGAGAGAGAGAGAGAGAAAAGCTAGTGAATATTGAGCTCAATACCACATTATCGTTTGCACGTTCACAGGCTGTCGTCGGCATTGGGTCAAACTATTAACGATAACTTTTGACCCACTCGCTTTCAGAGACCGCAGATGTTATTAATGAAAAAAAAATCATTTTTACAATACTTTAATACCTCAAATTTCAATTAGTTCCAATTTATCTATAATTATTTCACTTTTAAACAATAAACACTAAATATCAACAAATGACATTTGCTCATATCTGTTGATAAATTTTTTTTCGTTTTTCAGTTTTATCCCAATACTTCAAATAATGTTTTTTAATTTATTTATAATTCTCAACATATGATATTTTTGTGTTTAATTGCGTGACAGTAAATAGTGTCACCTGTAGAGTAGCAGGAAATTTAGTAACTCTGACTTTATTTACCTCTAGTATACATTGGAATTGTAACTTGGTCATTAGCCATGATTGTAACTAATTAAAGGACGAAATTGAAATTTTCAATTACATTGAGGATGACAGAAGAATATTAAACTGCTGAGTTGAAGCAGATTTTTTTTGTCATGTCTCAAAGATGTGGAGATCCTGTTGGATTATTTTTTTAACCCATCAGACATAAAGCAAATATTTATGCGATATTTCGAAGCCACATAATACTTAGTATATATTATTATTCCGTTCGTCCTTTTTCAAGCCACCAAATTTTTCCTACATGAAAAAATCCTTCGAGCTCAGAATACCAATTCCTGAATTTACACATCGAAAAATTAAGATCAATACATTTTCAAGAAAACTCATTTGTTGATTGAGAAAATAATTTCGAATTGATTCTAAAATTTTCAAACTGAAAATCTAATAAATTGAAAATTTTAAATGGGATAAATTTCTGTTGGAAAAGAAAAGACGGATTTAAAAGTGTTTTTTCTCTTAATTTAAATTTTTCAAATCTAATAAAATAAATTGTGTTTCCGAAATTATTTTCGGATAAAAAAAATTTTTTTCTATAATATATATTTTGAGTAGTTTACTAGAGTTTATAGTATCGAAATATTAATAAATAGTTGAAATTATTGCCCTGAGCACGTAGGTGGTGTAGATATCATAGGAATCAGAGATCGTGAACTTGAAGGAGTGTATGTATGTTGTGTGTTATACTATCGCATCCCTTATTGCCCGGATACCCGCGTTCAAGTGAGCGATTCGTGTATTGATATATCTTCGGTAGGATATTGAACGTGACGAGACTGATAATATTTAGATACAGGAGACAGGTGTTTGACGACGTGTCAACATATCAAAACGAATTTCAACCAATGCGACTTTTTTTTTTATTATTTATTTACCATTCAAATATTTGATATATTTTTTAGTTTCTGTTTCAAAAAGTCATGGATGGAAATTTATAGGTTTTAATACTAGGGCAGACTGAAGTGAAATTGGAAAAAAATATCTTAGAATACGAAAATTCTCAGAATTTCTAAAATTACATAAAGTGAAAAAATTTGAACGTTTAATCTATTATTTGTTACTGTGCTCGTATATTTTTAATCGAGTCATAGAAATCTTTTAGAAAATAAAATTCAAAAAATTAAATTCTTTCTTTTTTTGGATTTTTTACTCGGAATTTAGAGCTTAAATGCCTTCAAACGATCTGTCGATGTAAGCTAATTTTAGACCAGTGTTTGGGGCAACTGTTGACACATGCGTATATTAAGACTACATACTTTTTTATCAGCGGCTATTTTGTCAGCCGATTTTTGTTCTACAAGAGAATTAATGTCGGTGTTCAAATACATAATTGAGGGAAATGATAATTTTTTGTCGCAAAATGTGACTATTGCTTGATAAATTTGTGCAATGATAAAAATCTAAGTGTTGCTGATGGCAGTGAGATTTGTACATACGTAAACAGTTTTCTACGTTATTGGTTTCAAATTGGCTCAATTCGACGGTCTGCAGAGCATTAAAACTTTAAGCATCGATTCAGGAAACTATGAAAAATTTAGTATGCGGTTCGGAGTGAAATAGGATTCCAGCCAAATGCATACTTGTCTGCAGTCACGTTTCACTCTTTGTCACATAATACATAACACGGAGAAAAATCGGACAAAATGGAAACGCTAAAAAAAAATAAATTACTTTTTAATACTTGAATACGCGAGGTTTTATTTTCTTTGGTAATTTAATTATTTTTTGGAGTTGATGTATCATAATTTATGTGAATGAAGGGAAAAAATTCGTGATATTTAAAAAAATACATTTTCTGATGTATTTTTAGAACATGGATCGAAATTACGTTTATGCTAGACTGATTCTCAGATTATATAAAAATATCAATAACTTGAAGATAAGTTTATCTAACCAATTCCGATGTCATATTAATAAGACCATAAATTTTTCAAAAATGAAAGAAAAATAAGTAACAAAATAAAATATCTACACGGAAAGAAAATTATAGGAACCATTCCTATATTATTATAGGAACCATTCCTATAATAGTATAGGAACTATTCCTATAATAGTATAGGAACCATTCCTATAATATTATGAAAATGGGAATAGTTCCTATAATTATAGGAATGGTCCCTATAATAATATAGTAACTATTCCTATAATAGTATAGGAACCATTCCTATAATTATAGGAACTATTCCCATAATGGTATAGGTATCATTCCCATAATTATAGGAACTATTCCTATAATTATGGGCAATATTCCTATATCAATAGGACGTGTTCCCATAATTTATGGTCGTCATTCCTACACTGGTATAGGATGAAATTTCATAAAATTATAGGAACCATTCCCATAATTTTCTTTCCGTGTATTGAATTATTGTACCCCAAAAAAAATTTTATTCAAATTTAAAATTAAAAAAAAAAAAAAATTTTTGTACCGCGTAAAAATTTTAAGCCAATCATTCATATAGAAATGATTATTTATGGTTTGGAAAAAAATCATCATAAATAATGATAGCGTCATACTAAATCTTCAAATTATGAATAATTAAAAAAAAGTGTATTGGACATTTGAAATTAAGTTAAATTTGACGTTTGAAATTAAGTTGAATTTTTTCATGCAATGCCATGTTGTCATCAAGATTCGGGCCACGTCATTTTTCTTCATTCCCCATGTCATTCTCTGTGTGGTGACGCGATCGATGCTTTTATTGAGCTAGAGTGAGACATCGATAGAAAAAATAGAGACAGCGAACTAGAATATGATGAGAAGGGATGGATGTTGGTTGGCAAAGTCGACTGGCACGATGGACAGAGGGATAAAGTGGTTTGGACTTGAGAGTGAAGTTTCCTCTCTTGGAATCTCCAATAGCCAACAGAGTGTGTGTAAATGTCTATATAAAATGTATATATGAATATATGTAGACATATATGCGTGCTATTCACTCGTTACCACCCATTTTTCTATCAAACTATGACTAACTACTCATAAACTTCCAAACTTCACTACAGCTCGCTATTTTTTTTTTTTTTTATTTCAGTGATAATGATATTTTACTCATATAATTTTATATCGATGAATTAAAACTGAAAAAATGCTATAATCAACCCACATAAATAATTGATTTTTTTTTCTATTAAAGTATTACAGAATTAATTTTTTTTATTTATATTCAAATTTATAAATTTTTATTTTAAAGAATTTTTTTTGTAACCAAGCATTTTTTCATTTAGATTTTATCAACTTTATTATCATGGCAACTCAAGTGTAACATAGTGAGTTGAGACGAGATACGCATAATAATAAACTGGTCTTTGAACTGAACACATTTTGTATGCATGTCTGTGTGTGTGTGGGTTTTCGTGTGCGTGTGGACGTAAGTGAAAGAGAAAAGGGATGATTTTGTAGATATATAGATAACTTAAGTGAGATAGAGTAACACTTTATGTAGAACGTGACTTGTTAACTATTAATGTATGCAAATTGATGCGCAGTGAAATCACGCACAAACAATAGCACTTTTAGGAAAACGGACACTTGTCTCAATTCATGTACAGTCAAAAGGCAATATTTGCTTGGCTTAAACAGTATTAATTGTTAATCAAAACATTTATCTGAGGAATGATATTTGTACAAAGAATTTGATTTTTGAAATAATTTCAAAATTATAGATATTCAGTGGGTGATTATAAATGAAAAATTTAGGTAGATTTTTTTGGATTTCATGGACTAGTAAAGAAATAAAATTTTTTAATTTTTTGGCAGCATAATTTTCAAGTGAAGGGAGTCTTGTAAGATTCAAAGATTTTCAACAAGATGAATTTTAAAGTCTCAAATTAGGAATGTTACTGAGAATTTCGAACTTGGAAAATCTGATTTAGTTGAAAGATCCAGCGTTATTATCTGTGACAATTTTTTTCATGGAAGTAGAAGCACTAAAGTATATCAGAATAAAAGTAATGGAATGTTAAATTAAACAGTGACATTCACGAAGATTCGTTAAATCTTTGTAAGCAACTGAGTAAAAAAGTTCAGAATTATTTATTAGAAGGAAAATGAGACTTGAAATTTTCTATTGAAGTCAACTCTACGTAAGGAAACAAGAAAATTTTTCAAAACTTTTTGATGAATTTTTTGTAATAGAGTGAAAAAATAAACAGAATAAAAATCTGGCTGTATATAAATATTTAAAGCCATTTTGTCTCGATAAGTTATGGACATTTCATTATATTTTGGTAGATATTTCACAATTTAATTTTTTAATGTCATCAAGTGATTTTCTGAATTATTCAAAAGTTCCAATGATTTGATTTGAAAATTGAATTCAATATAAATTTCCAATGTGTTCTTCATATTTTGTATTTTCAAATAATTCGCTTTTCCCGCTGTAATGACTAATAAATAAAAAATTTTGAAAACGAATTATGACACAATCATGTGTGTCGCGATTGAATAACAAAATATTTATTGCATTCAGTTTATTAAAGATTCAAAATAATTCACAAAAAATACTTTATTGATGTTATCGATTAAATTGCAAATATTGTACACAAATATGTATAATATGTAAATATACTAATATTTGAATTTCCGTATGGAAGAAAAATTTTTTTTATTAATATATTACCTTTTTTATTCGAAAGCGTGTAATTTACATACGTAAAAAAAAAAGAAAAAAAAATAAATTAACATTTTACAGTTTAATTAAGAATAACTAAAGTTCCCATATATATGATCTTATCATACAAAAAATAAGTAATCACCAAAACTTTCTAAAATATAGAATTTCAGGGCACCCAGGGCCTAACGGACATCCCGGAAACGACGGACTCTAGAAAATTTCTCAAAAAAAAAATTTCATCTTTGCCATTGTTATATTTACATTAGTTTGATATCTTTATCAAGTTTCAGAGCGATTCGAGATCCCTGGGGCATAACAGACACCCCAAAAAATTAAGAAAAAAAAAAAGGCCATTCAGCATTCGAAATGGAAGTAGATTTCTTACGATAATTGTTCCACTTTCAATAAATATATATAATTTAATAATCACCCATCAAAAATTTTCAAAGATATAAACAATGGCATTATCACAATAACACATGAGTCAATTATGTGACTTTGAACCCTTATTAAAAGTCGAACAATTATCGTAAAACGAAAAATAAAAAAAGGAAAATATAGCTTTTTCGGATAAGGATAGATATACACGTTAAAAAGTTATTTACGAAAAAAACCAAAATAGTAGGATTTTTTATTTTTTTATAAATTTCAAATGTCCACCGTCTCTAAACTAGTTGACCGATTTTGCTCATCTTCGAACTTAACCAAACTAATCGCTCATAGAATAAGTGTACCAAGTTTTATTAAGATCTGTTTAAAATTGTGGCCGCTATCGTCGCAACATGGCGCGTTTTATCACATATATATATAAACTTTTGAACCAATGGTATTTTTGGAACCTACTCGAAAAATTATGATAAATTATGGCAAAATTCTTTGAAAATTCCACCATAAGGACAAGTGCAAAAGATAGATTTCTATGAAATCTACTAAAAATCACTTTATAATCAATAATGCGGCATCTTGACCTTTAAAGGTCGATTTTCTATAATAACTAATGTGTTTTAAACATTAATTGGAAAATCATGTCTCAAAAGTTGGATAAAATCGGGTCCAGGGTATTTTTGTGGTAACTGTCAGGATTTTTTTCAATTACGACAAAATTATTATGAATTCGTCTGAGAAAATTCAAAACAACTCGTACCCGATACTCAAAAGTTCAAAAAAATAATTAGCGACTTATGGGGGCCATCGTGCCCCGTTTTTCCCTATAACTAAATAAAGTACGAATCCATGGGATTTATAAGACATTTGAATTCGTATCAACTTACATTTTGCTGCATTGTGTTTCACATTTCATGATACACTTGATATGCTACAGAAAACACTGAATTTCTCAATATATGTTTTTAAAAAAGTATCAATTATTCACATGCTGATATTTCATCAGCAATTATTTTTTAAAAAAACTAACATTCGATTAAAGAAAAAAAGTTGAGTAAGCCATGCAATGCATTCAAAAATAAAAATATCTACAAATCTAAAAGTACTCGAAAAAAAAATAATTTTTATTTTTATTAGTTAAAATTTTTTTTTTAAGTAAAAATAATTAATCTACACAGATGCAAGTTTACAGTTGGATAGTAATGAAAGTTGCTCAAAGCTTATATCTAAACTAAATGGCGTGAAAATAAAATATGAGTAAAAAAAATCGATGTATGTGTAGATGTGTCATGTGTGTGTGTATTATATGAGCTGATGAGACTCGGTATGCTTGTTTCACACATGAATACACGTAAATAAAAATAGTAAACCTTTGAAAGTTAAATAAGCAATATGACAATATATATAAAATATGAGAATTAATCTATTAATAAATAGTTAGAGATGAATAATTGCTGACTCCTTATTAAATAAGAGTTAGTAAAATAGGTAAAACACGGATTTAAACATGTTTCAAATTATATTGCTGAGTAGTTACTCATCAATTCGTTTTCCCTGTTTTATGTGTCCTTGTCACGAGAACTAAAATTAAAATCCGGGTGGAAAATTGCTGAGAAAACGAATCCAAGATTATTTGTATCATAAAAAGTACAAGCTAAAAAAAATCGGGATCAAAAATCATTTTAGAACGCGAATAAAAAATGCCTACATGACTCCAATAAATTATGGCATAATTTCCATAATATTTAAAAATCTTTCCCATTTATGCTCAGAAACCATTGCATGAAAATTTCTATGAATTTTAAAAAATACCTTTAGATTAAACTTTTTTTTTATCGTTTTTCGATTGATGATATCAAATGTCATTACTTTTATTGTTTGGAGGATCGATAATCAAACGCGTCATTATGTCACCACGAACATCGGATTACTATTCGATCATCGGATATTGAGAGCTCTCTGCCATGCCTCGGGAAATGAGCAAACCAATTGGAAAACTTTAAACGATAACGAAAAAACTTATTTTCTTTTTTGTACATTAAAGTATTACTATTTACACTGCGGCTAATGGGAAGTTGGTATTAACCAGCAATTGATTAAATTATTTTCAATTTTTAATCAATCAAAAATTTAATCGCTCACTAATTTTGCAAAAAAATCAATTTTTTATTTTTTTACTGCATTTAAAATATATATTTTTTACATGCATTAATTAATTTTTTAGTATCACTATTACATTGTAAATACCAAAATTTCAATTTTTATTTTTAAATTCAAAACCGAAAATTTTCTGGAAAAAAATTTTTTAAATCTTAAATTTAATAATTAATTTTCGTGAATAAATTTCAAGTGCAAACGTGAATAAAATTTTCTAAACCAGTGTATCCAATAAGTGTAACGTGTGGCTGTGATCTAGCAATAAAATAGTGGAGTGATATATCTATATCTATATCTATATATAAATATAATACAATACGGTGACTAATAAAATGTAACAAGGTGTCTATCTAAGGTGATTTATCATTTAAACTAATAAACTTTTGTTTGTTAATAAGTCCCACCGTCTTGACGTAGGTCACGGTCTCGGAGGTGGCCTCGGTGATGGCTCTTCTCAGCCTGGTACGTCGTGCTTGCGACAGAGTGCGCGGGCAGAGTACGACGCCTTGGGCGCCTCCGGCACCGGAACCAGATGCCGAAGCTGCGTTGAAGCTTGCCATCGGCGGCGGAGGTGTTGTTGCTGTCGACGTTGACGATTTGCACCACCACCACGGAAACTGAGTATGTGTGGTAACGCCCACGTTATTTTTTATTTTTTTAAATATTTTTACTTTTCACTACTTTTACAATATCATTTTTTTTTTCTTATAATCTTACTTTTATTTCCGAGTCTATTCAATCTGATGAAATAAATTTTTTTAACACTTTTTTCCGAGAAAATTTATCAACAATAATTATAATAATTATTTTATTTATAGCATAGAATTTTATAAAATAAAAAGAAGGGGAAAAAATAAATAAAGAAAACATTTTTTGAAACTCAAGTAAAAGTCTTTCATTGACACTGACTCGTCTAAGGAAGTAGAAAGTTTTGTTTTAGTCAGACATTATAAAAGTAGATATAACTCAATAAATCAGACGAGACAGTTGAGTAAAAAAACAACGGCTATAGTCGAATAGAAAACTTTTTATACTTTTATTTATCAATCAATTTCTCGTTAAAGCTTCAAATAATTCTCGAAGAATAAAAAAAAATGTTATCATAAATTTAAATGGAATTAAAAGTTTAAAGTTCTATAAAATAAGTTTTTAAAATTATTAAGATTGCAACTGCATAAAAAAAACTTCGATACTATAAAGGAAAAAATTAATCCCTGGTATGGAATAATAAATTTGTTATCAAGTTGTTTTGGTGAAATAAAAATATTTTCAGTAAAAAATAAAAAAATAAATAAATTGAATAGTGGGTAAGGTTAAAATAATTTTTTTTTTATTACATCTATTGAAGAGACTCGTTTTTTTATTGCTACAAAAAGTAAGATTTAGTGGGAGGGCTAAAATCTATAAATTCTGTATATCTAATTCTACGATGATTTGTGAATGAAAGGGCAGGTTGGTTGAACTGGTTGGTATTTGTAGTTGGAAACATCGTTTCCATAAATAGGATTTTATTTACTAAGACGCGATAATAGTTTTTTAGTTTAGATTTATGTACTCATTGAGTTTGCAAATTACCATAAATTTTAGTGAACCTGAGATCGATTTTTACTGACTGGTTATTAAATTTTACCCGTTTAAGAAATAAAAATAATTCAAATTTATTTTTTTATGCAAAGTAGAGAGATTATGGGCTAAAATAGATGCGTTTTATTCAATTTATATAAAAAATATGATACGTTCCTTAGTTATGTAATTAAATAAATCGATTTAGTGATTTTGAAATTTAATTTTAAAATTAAACGATAACGGATCTTAAAACGAGAAAAAAATTGGTTGTCAAAATACATAGATTCTGTTAGAATAGATTAAAAAGTTTTTTGCTGAAGCTATGATAAAAATATTAATAAGTATGAATAACATTTACCAAAGATTATTTTTAATTTGCGGCCGAACGTAAAATCAAAACGCTTTAGCAAAATCAAAAATTTTTTTGAATAGCGGGTAATTTTTACTACTGACAATTTTTACTAGGGGAAGGGGGAGGGGCAAAATGGGCCCAAAACGTTTGGGAGCCCATCCCCTCCCATCCCCCTATCTGCTGATAAATAATAATCGAGGCACGTTCAGTAAAAAATTAATTATATACTCTCTAAATTTGAAATAGTGAAATTTTCACTGTTTTTCCTAGTGATCAACTAATTCACTGGAAAAAAGTGAATTTCATGTATAAATAGTGAAAATTTTACTTTTTACACAGTAGATTTAAAACATTACTTTTTAATAAGTAATTATCATTAAAACTATTTACTACTAATAATTACACCGAATTTAGTTGTTTTCATAAAAGCATCAGTTCACTGGGTAAATGAGTGTATATGCACTAATTCCAAGTGGTCGACTTTTAGCTGTGGCAAATAGTGAATATGCACTGTGAATTAGTGATAATTCACTATTTCAAGTTTAGAGAGTAAGATATCCCAAGATTGCTCTAACCTATAAAGTAACTTTTCGTAAAAAAAATCATCTCCACAAATACTTTTCTACTAGTAGTTTACAAATTTAAACCGTATAATTTAGTAAACGTAGAGGAACTGACTCGGTGTTAATTATCTCACAAGCTAGCCTTGCACATCAAGAAGCATTGATAGTACGAGGATCAATGCTGCAATCTAATCGTGTAAATCGACCTGTTATGTCCGAGTTGTCCTATAGTACCCAATAAATACAAACTAGCAACAACATCGCACACAAAACTATCCCATATAAGTTCTAAGTATACGTGTTTGTATCGATGTACATATATATACCTATATATGTGTCTACATGTGTGTGATTCCATTGCTCAACAAAGTAAATGCTTTAAATACGTTCGATAACGAGATATATATGCATACTTGAGAATTTCGACGAGAAAATAAACTTCCGTATATCCCCTTTTCCCACTAACAAGGCCTATATATCTACCTACGATATTATCATTATTATTTCTGTTATTATTATTATTATTAGTTGTTCTCGTGACCTTGATGGTTGGTATCGAGACCTTTCTCATTGTCCGCGGTAAATTTAATCGATCGTAAAAACCAATCATATTTTTATATCATACAAATAATATATATATATATATATATATAAATATATTTACAATCGTTATATTTGATAATCTTTTCATTAAATTTATATTTATTTATTTATTTAATAATAATAATTATCAGTATTTAAATTAATAAAATAAATATACACATAACGACAAAACATTCATAACTGTTAACAATGAATAAACAATAATAATAATAAGACAGATAATTACACAGATAAACATCAACATGATGCAAAGATATACAGACAATGACAATTTAATAATAATAATAATAATAATAACAATTATGTTAATAAATAATAAATATATACGACAATGACAATAATTAATTACTGTAAGCAATCATAGTGATAAAAACTTTAAGCACAAGTATATATGCGTCAATCTACGTAATATTGAAATAGATTTTAAAAATGAACTGTTAAATAAACAAGACATCAAAAATATTCATTTATTTTTTGATCATGAAAATTCAAATATTTTGTGTGTTTTATATTTTCACGGTGTTTTGATTTATTTATACTTCGCTATTCAGAATTTAATGAATACGTATATCAGTATTTTTATAACGTATCTAAATTCTGACAGTTCGATGCGAATTATTCGATTCAAATTTCGAACCGAATGTTAATACTGGATTCGATACAAATATTTCGCAAGTAGAAACTATTCGCTTACCCCTCACATATATATATATATATATATATATATATATATATATATATATATATATATATATATATAGTATCATTAAATATATATAACGTGTCTGGGTTAGGTCAAATTATTTTTTAATGTGTTTTAAAGTGATTAAATTAAATAAAACAGGGTAATCTTTGTGAATAAGATTTATATACATATATATGTATATATGGTATTCTATTAGTATTAAAAAGCAAGATTATGATTACAGTAATTTGGCATAACGCCAATAAAGTCTATACTAAAATTTTTTCTTATCTTTCTACTAAATATATATGCATATATGTATACATTCATATATCCACATATATATGTATATAATATGCCTAAAGGCTTTTTCCGTTAGCTTATAACCATTCTCGTGTTAACGACATACCTTTTCGTCTCTATTTAGTTCTATTCACTATTCATTGGTTAAAAGATAACCGAGTTAATAGCCATTTTACTAAGCATCAAATCTTATCTTTTATCTTTATCTTATAAACTTTTTCATGCCATATTATTTGTCATGATTTATCATGTATGTCTGTTTTTATTTTTATAACCTCCATTAACTTTGTTGCCATATTTAATTTAACCCCACGGATACATTATTATATTTTACTATTCGCTTCCATTATAATTTATTTTTATAACATTTGATTTTTTTAAACGTATCTTTGGTTTCTGTTTTTTACCTGCTTTTACCAGTCGAATGAAACAAAAAATCCAAAATAAAAAATAAAAGAATTTATCGACCATCTCCCTATTATTTGTGGAACCGTGAATATTTCACAGGGGATACATCCCAATTCTCTACGGGTTAATAAATGTTCATTCACTCCTCGATGAACTTGCAATTGCAATGCCAAATTATCTCAACGGTTTAAAATTCTTTATTCATTCCATGTTTTTTATCCCCCTAAAATAATTCATAGCTGTTAAACGATTTTAATACATCACACTATTTTGTTTTATTTATCGACCAAGAAATTTTTTTTATTGCTTTGATTTTATCGTTTTATTGCTGAATGCTTTATCATTATTTCGCAAGCTGATTTTGTCCCAACAGTCATCATTTTATTCAAAATTTCGTGAATAAAATATTAGTCTTTAATTTTTTTTACACAGTTAGATATTTAGTGTTAGTTCAAGACATGGCGTTCGTGTTGATCTTCAACAAAAATTTTATGTTAAATAATTGAACACAAAATCTGTTATTTTGACAGAAAATTTTTGTAAATTTAACAGACTTTTCGTGTTAAAATTAACTAATAAATATAAGCACATAACCTAGCAACTCAAGTATACTGATCTAACCTTAGTACAACTTATGTCAATTTAGCAAACAATTAGTTCGATTTTCGGGGATTTTTATAAAAAACGGAGCTACGAATTATCCTCCCGTAAAATGATAATAAAAAATCATTGAACCTGATAATAAAAATATTAAAGTTATCTATGATTATATTTAATTGTAAATCAATTATAATCCAAGTTTCCTTGCAGACAATGCTGCTTCAATGCTTTGCTTGGTTATAGTAAAGAAGAAACGCGCGGGAGTGTTTCGCTAAACAACACAAATTTTGTGTTAATTTTCGAATAACAAGAAATGTGTTACATTACAGATTTTCTAATCATTTAATATAAAAAATCAGTTAAAGTAAAATAACACAAACGGCTTATGTTGAATTAACGGATTCCTGTGTTGAAAATCAACACAAAAAATTTAACCAATTAATTTTTTAACACAAATACACAAAATTTCCAACTGTGTATAGATGTCACAAAATAATTTTTGTTTTTAGATTTACTCCTAGCGCTAAAAATCTTGAACTGGTGTGAAAATTTTCGTCATTAAGGCCAATTTTCTCATTTTCATTATTTTTTTTTGTCACTACCTATGTTTGTTTTTTTTTTTAATATTACATACTTCATGAGCATTTATTTTTAAAAAGGAAATCTGTACTCAAAGCTAGGTATACGCTTTCGAGATGAAGTCGAAGTGTTCTTTTGGTTATGATGGATGAAGAATGAGGGTGGGCTGAAGTTGAGTAAAGAGGTAATATAGTACCCTGAGTTATAGTACTAAGTACTCGGAGAGTAGAGAGGTTCTCAGAGGATGTGAATGAAAAAAAATGGACAAAAAGACAAAATATATATGGTATAAAAAAACACGTATGCTTAAAAAATCCCCATGTGTATTGTGTAAAAGGAAACAAAGAACTGCCAAAAAATATAATTCGAAAAAAAAAAAAATATCAAGATTTTTAATTTAAACATTTTTTTAATTAGAATTTTTTTAATCTAGCGAAGTCTAAAGGTACTTTTTTTCATTTTTGGAAAAGTTTAATCAACAGTGATTTTAATTCATTTAGTACAAGGGCTCGCGAAGCATTTATCATTATTCTTGGTTCAGTTATTTTCAATCTGTTGAGAATTCAATTAATTCAATTCATTAGACCGAATCAATTAAATCTACGATTTCAATTCAAGTAAACTCAATTAATTTTTCATTCACACAGTCAATCTAAATTTTAATTTGCTTTTTATATATGTATATAAATCAAACAAGATGCCACAAAAAATATCAACTTTTAAACATTCATTAAAAGGTTTTCATATATTTACATATAGATATATATGTTGGTCTTTAAAAGGGTGATTTTTTAAATTTTTTACGATCATTTCTCAAATGATTCTAAATACGGAAAAAAATGTCTCTTAATTTTAAACACGTGGCAACATGGGCTGCAAAATTTTATTGTGATTTTTGTATTGGCTACATATTTTTGTCCGTAAACGTCAAATGTGGAGCATTGCTAATAGAGGTGAGTGTGACAAAATGAGGCCCATAACAAAAAAAGGGCTTATATGTAATATAAATGCAAGCCCATTTAGCCCCCAGGGGCTCATTTCGCTCCACTTTTCTCTACATCTATAGAATTATCTATTTTTTTCATAATAAATATTCTAACAGGATCTTCATACTCTAAAAATATCGTTAAAATATCGCACATTGACTTTTGAAAATTTTTCTATGCCCTTTTAAAAAAAAAAGTATTTTATCTATGGCATTTAATGGAATTGAAAAGCAGGCGGAAAATGAGCAGTTGTATAGATATACTATCAATGTGGGACATTTTACGTTTTTTGGAGTAGATATAGTCGAAAAAAATTATAAAACTAAAAAAAAATTTGACACGTGTTCCCTCTGAAAGAAAAACTGAAACTGAGGAAATTTTTTCCGTACGTGTGACTGCTCGAGATGTGGTTATCAAAAATTTTAAAAATCATCCTTTTTAGGACCATCATGTACTCGAAGATAAATCAATTGATTAAAGGTCTTATTTATAATGAAAATTACCATAAAAGGCGCTAGTAATCAATTCGACTGAAAAATGAAACCTCGAAGCGGCCTCTCACGTTAATAAAAAAAATGCAGTCATGAAAAATTTTCCTTGACCTGTTTAGTTTGCCAACAGTCGTTGAATTAAGCTCTCTACTCTACTCTTCGGTTTTCCATCACATTTACTCGTCGGTAACATATATTTCCTATTTTTCACAAGATAATCGCTACGCCGGCAAGGTAGACTTTCTACTAAAAATTGTATCAACATTTTGTTTCAAATCGACTACATTTTCAACTAAAAAATATTCGTATAAAATAAAATTTAAACTTACTAATTTTTTTTTTCTATACAATTTCTAATAATAATTAATATGAATTAAATTAATCGAAACCTCCTTGTGCAGTTTATTAAATCGTTCAGTATAATGAGATAATGATTTAATGCATACATGAATTAATATGTTTTAGCAATGGAAATATTTTACCCTGCATAACTGATTTCAATGCATTAATAATATTTTGATAAAAGGAAATATCCATTATCCGGTAGATTGGAGTAATATAACATAGCGTATGTTGTATTTAAAGTGTCTACTTAAGCGCGGATTATGTCAAGTCAAGTGTGAACACAACATACGAATTTTTTTTCTCTTTTGCTATTATTCGTATTCAGTTTGCAATGATAATGTAATATAAAGTCAATTATAACTAATATGATTTCTCTAAGTAACAGAATTATTTTTACTTGTAGTATTTCTTTGTAATAATTTATTTTTTCATGACACCAGCATTGAAACTTCAAGTTTCAGTGTCTCTACAGTTAACCGAAACAAGGGAATTTCAGTCGGATGCCGCGAACAATATTAGCAAACGCGTAAATTGCGAATGCCTTCAGCCAGTGGGCAGAAACAAATGCGTTTCGTCCCTTGGGAAGAAACAAATAATGTTTCTGCCCGCTGACTGAAGGCATTCGCAATTTGAACTCGGATACTTGTAATTTGTTTGACAGTAATTTCAGAACATTAATTTTATTTTCAGTATACCTTTACCGAAAATTTAAATTCCTTTGAAAGTAAATGATAAAAATTAGCGCATGCGCCATTTTTTTAATAAATAGATGCTGAATTTTAAACTTTCAGGTGCAGATACGGTGAAAAATTGTATACATACTACAGAGAGACGTCAGACCACCCTACCCACGTGATTTTCACCCACATTCGGCTTGAGTAGATAATTATATACGTGGGCTGGAATCCTACTTTCCTCCCTTGGTTTGTAATATACTAAATATAATTTGGGACCCGCGCTGGGGATTATATTTTTATAAAATAAATTTTTCGAGAATTTGTTAATCGACCTTATATTAGATTTTAAAAAATATAAAACAGAGTATAAATATTATTTCAAATATAATATTGACTATTGAATTATTAATATTAAAATATAGTTAAATTGGGTAGGCGGCAACGGGAGCTATTGACAAATTTATTTAAATTAAAATTTCGATGCGAAGTATAAAAGGATATTGAACATGAGAGGTAGATTTTATTAGTGCTTTTAATTCGTCTGTGGTGATTTTAATTTTTTTACCTCTCATTGTTTTGTCTCGTCGCTTCTATTATTTAATCCATTTTTTTTATTTATTCACTAATACTCTTATCAGAGTCAATATGTACGAACTTATTTTAAATATAAAATACCATGTGATACAGTTTCGAGTATCATCGCACGGCTTTCAAGGAATTTCTGATGTATTGAATTTTATGCTTTGGGGTTCAACGGCTCGAATAAAATATCAAACAATATGAATTTTTATAATAAAAGAGTACTATTATTTTTTATTATTATGATTATTTATCGAATTTTATCATTCAAATTTAATTCTAAACTACGATTTATTTATTTCGGACAAAATTTTTCGTGAAAAAAATAACGAAATACCCATTAATTATCATTTGTGGTTACCCGACTAGAATTTTTCATAAGGACCTGACAAGGTCCTTATCAGGTTAACCTTATTTCAAATAAGGTCCCGATCGGGGTATCCTGACGAGGATCCTGATGTGGATGTAACGCTTAAGACCCATGAGGTCCTCATCGGGATTGCCTTATAAGGTCCTTATCAGGATATCCTCATCAAATCCTTATCAGGATTACCTTATCAGGTCCTTACCAGGATATCCTCATCAAATCCTTATCAGGATTACCTTATTAGTAATTATTTAAAAAAAAATATTAAATTGCAAAAAAAAAAGAGAATTTTAATTCGATTGAGAATGTTATCTATTGTACTGAGAGCATTGATTAGAGAAAGTAAACATAGTTTTTATTGATGAAAAAATCCCGATGACTGCTGGGCTCGAACCTGCGTCCTTCCGATTCAAAGTCCTCGATGCTATCCACTGCGCCGACATACATATGTGATCTCGGAAGTCTAAATATAATATACATTGTGATGTCAAAGAATAACTGATAAAGAAGTAAAAAATCCGTGTTGCAATGATTGACGTGATTTTTATACAATATTTTTTTGTACTTCGTTTAATTTTTAGTCTGTAAATAAAATACTTGAAGGAATGGGATATTTTGTTTTTTGAACAAGGATATCCTGATGAGGTCCTGATCAGGAACTTGTCAGGTTGACCCGATGGCAAATCACTTTTTTTTGAACAAGGATATCCTGATGAGGTCCTGGCAAGGAACTTGTCGGGTCGACTCGATGGCAAATAACTTTTTTTTAAACAAGAAGTTCCTGACGAGGTCATAATAAGGAACTCGTCGGGTTGACCCGATGGCAATAACTTTTTTTTTGAATAAGGATATCCTGATGAGGTCCTGGCAAGGAACTTGTCGGGTTGACCCGATCGCAAATAACTTTTTTTTGAATAAGGATATCCTAATGAGGTCCTAATTAGGAACTCGTCAGGATGACCCGATAAGAAATAACTTTTTTTTAAATAAGGAGTTCCTGATGAGGTCCTAATAAGGAACTCGTCGTGTTGACCCGATGACAAATAACTTTTTTTTTGAGTAAGGATATCCTGATAAGGTCCTGATCAGGAACTCGTCAGGTTAACCCGATGGCCAATAACTTTTTTTTAAACAAGAAGTTCCTGACGAGGTCCTAATAAGGAACTCGTCGGGTTGACCCGATGGCAAATAACTTTTTTTTGAATAAGGATATCCTGATGAGGTCCTGACAAGGAACTTATAAGGTCGACCCGATGGCAAATAACTTTTTTTTGAATAAGGATATCCTGATGAGGTCCTGGCAAGGAACTTGTCGGGTTGACCCGATCGCAAATAACTTTTTTTTGAATAAGGATATCCTAATGAGGTCCTGATTAGGAACTCGTCAGGATGACCCGATAAGAAATAACTTTTTTTTAAATAAGGAGTTCCTGATGAGGTCCTAATAAGGAACTCGTCGTGTTGACCCGATGACAAATAACTTTTTTTTTGAGTAAGGATATCCTGATAAGGTCCTGATCAGGAACTCGTCAGGTTAACCCGATGGCCAATAACTTTTTTTTAAACAAGAAGTTCCTGACGAGGTCCTAATAAGGAACTCGTCGGGTTGACCCGATGGCAAATAACTTTTTTTTGAATAAGGATATCCTGATGAGGTCCTGACAAGGAACTTATAAGGTCGACCCGATGGCAAATAACTTTTTTTTGAATAAGGATATCCTAATGAGGTCCTGATCAGGAACTCGTCAGGATGACCCAATGGCAAATAACTTTTTTTTGAATAAGGAGTTCCTGATGAGGTCCTAATAAGGAACTCGTCGGGTTGACCCGATGGCAAATAACTTTTTTTTGAATAAGGATATCCCGATGAGGTCCTGACAAGGAACTTGTCAGGTTTGCCCTAATAAGGCAAACCTTATATTAACCTGATAAGGTCCTTATGGTACTTCAGGCAAATCAGGAAGAAATTCTAGTCGGGTATTATCAAATTTTATCGTTCAATAATACTTATAAGTTACCGGAACAAAAGTTACAGAATAATTGATCGATTTCTATTTTTGTTCTGCATGAATATTTAATAGTTCATAGCTTCTCTACATTGTCATAAAGAGTTTCAATGAAATAACATTCAATTAAACAAAAATAATTTTTTTCTTTTTTTAAATAAATGAATATTTAATTGAAATTTTTTTTTTTTACGATGACACATGATACCAAAAAAAATTTAATTAATTTAGTGATAAATCGATATATGTTATATAATATAGAGAATTTTAATGATAATTATTTAAATCCAGATTAAAGGAAGATAATAAAAATAATAATAATGAACTACTAATTAGTAATATTAATTATTAATTGATAGTATGTTGGTATGGACATTTGACATTCGATTGATTGTGCAATAATCAGTCTAGTATTGTCCTTCATTATGGAGAGTAATTACCCATTTAAATCGATTCACTCACGGTCACAGCAGTCTTATTACCCCAATCAATATTGTCAACAATTTATTTTAATTTTAATTATTATTTTTTTAATAAATTAATTTTTTTTTTTTTAATTTTCATTTTTTGACAGAACAATTTCTACACTAATTTTGGGACATGTAAAAATCTATAGGTTTGTAACGGAAAATTATGACTTAAGTCATGAAAAAAAAAAAATTACAATACCTGTCATAACGTATTGTAAAATGGAAATATTTTTGACAGTGAACTCAATACCTTTTTTAATTTTGTAGCTTAATACGGATCAATTTTTTTTTTTTTTATTTTAAATTGAGATTTTATCTTTCATTCAATTCAACAATTTTGTACGTCACTATGATTTCAATAAAGATTTAAATTTTTCTATGAAATTCTTTTTCATTTTGAGTTAGAGAGTCGATAAATTCGGATTACGAGAGCTATAGTACCCTGTGTCAGTACATATGTATGTATAAAATAAGGCCTCATATATAACATTTACATATATGTGTAGAGACGAATATTAATTAAGAAGCAATACATATATTTATGAATTTCAATATTACAAGTATATATATCGACATGTGCAAATAAATATGTGACAATTATAGACTTCAATAAAAAGCTCACAAAATTAAATTTGTTAGACGATTGAAAAAATAAATCTGTGCGAAAATTTGTTAATTAAATCACACAGTGTATTATAGAGCGATAGAAATTTATGTGAATGTAAATATAAATATATCGTATTACAGATGCCATAAGAGTGTATGCTAGCCAAAGCCATTATTAAGTAGTATAATTTTTTTTTTTAATCAAGATTTTATATAACGATAAATTATAAAAAAAAATTTTTCAAAAATTGCACCTGTAGCTTTTTTAATTTTCTACATGTGCATATTTTTAGTTTATTATTTTTTTTAATTGCTTAGTTGAAAAAAAAATTCAAAAATTTTTAATTGTCTACTAACTTCGCGATCATGAATTATAAAAATTAAAATAAAAAGATTTTGAATTTTTTTAATGGCGCCCTTATGATTCTTAGAATAGTTACAGTAAGAATGTATGAAATATTTCAAATTTTTGATCTAATAATTTTTTTATTTCTATAACGTCAATAGGAAAATTCAATTTTTTTATTTTTACACCCTTATGTTTCTCGGAGTTGGTATCGGGAACCATAAGGGCATACGATCCTGAAATTAGCAGCCAATTACAAATTTTCGGATTTTTTTTTTTCAACAAATTAATGACAAAAAAAGAAAACTAAAAAAATGCACATGTAGAAAATTTAAAAAACTACAAGTGCATTTTTTCAAATATTTTTTTTTTTTAAATTTATCGTTTTTAAAAAAATCCAAAAATTATTAGACGTCAGCTGACTTCAGTATCATAAGGGCATAAAAAATTTTTTTTTATACCCTTTATGTTTCTTAGGTGACATAAGGGCATACAAAATACGTCCTGACGGCATCTGCAACGCGATATTTTTACTGCGCATTAATTAATAAAAGCTTTATTAAATCACACATGTGTAACGACTAATAAAATTTTTAAATTTAATATTGTTATTTTTTTTCACTTTATGAAAAAAGTTGTACTGTTAATGTGATTATAATTTTAAAATTAGTTTAAGTTAAATAGTTTCTTCGAGAAATTTTATTATCAGACAAGGGAAGAAAAAAATTTTAAAATAAAATGAAATGTTTTTTTTTTTTATTAACTATGAAAACTTGTTTAAACTCTTAGCGATATCACATCCTGAGTAACTTAGCAGCAACTGAGCTTGCAATTTATCTCAACGCAAGTAAGAGATTTAATTTCAGTAAGTGACTCCTCTAAGCCACATTAAGTGCATTGGCAAGTCTTTTACTTGACAGAAACGACATCTTGTTGAGGGGATTTAAGATATATATACATATATATGTGTGTATCGACTGTACTTTTATTTCAAATATTGCAGCTTTTTTCTACTTTTTTATACAGTCAATTTAAATAAATAAAAAAAAATTTAGTCTTTGCTTTTTATTTTATGAAACTAAATAGAGACAAGACGGAGTCTAGTTGAAAATAATTTACTTTAAAGTATATTAATGCAAACTTTAGTAATCAGTTACGTGAATTTAAATTTTTTTCGTTAATTAAATTTCAAGTTTATATTGATACCGTTGAAAAATTATTAAAATTTTTTTAAATGAATTCAACTTATGAGTTTTCTTTCACATATTTATATGATACAATACTCAGAATTTATTAATAATTTCTAAGATGAATTTTTGACTAAATATTTAATAAAAAATATGATTAATAAATCGAAAAATCCATTATTTATTTTTCATCTTGTTTGCGTTTAAATAATAAATTTAACTAATTTTTCTTTGAATATTTATAAAACATTTTTTATTTACATTAAAAAAAAAAAGAACAAAAGGTTAGTCGGGGTCATATGCTCTTATATTTTTAAAAATAGAAAACAAAGATATTTTTATGCATGTGTTACACTGTAATAAATTGGAAGTGAATTCGGAGTGATTACAGATTTTATTTAAAAAAAAACTCTCCTGATATAATCCGCGTCCTTTTCGAAATTTTTTTAGTGTACATAAAAAAAATAATAAAAAACATATGTGACAAAACAAACCACCGATTTTGTTTTTTATCAAATATTTAGGTGGCTCGAAAATAAATTTATCTGATACTCTAATATTCGCACAAAAAATGCTTCATAATTATTCAAAGAAATGAAAAAAAAAATTGACGCTTCTAATTAAAAATATGTTTCGTAAGCAATCTTACGAAAATTTTTCGAACGAAAATTGATAATCCACTAAATTAATTAAAACTCCTAACCACTATCCCAACAATAAATACTTGATTTTCTATTCTAAGCTTTAAAAGCATAAGTTTGCCTACTATAGGTAATGTATCATAAAATTAACTGTAGCATATAAACCCGAAATTATCTAAATTATAAAAAACTATAAATAATAAATAAATAAATAGTTAACGGTTCCCAAGTTTGCTTTATAAACTGCTGAATAGATAAATCCAATACACACTAATATTCATGACCCCATGAACAATTAATGCAACGAACCGTAATAATTCGCATCTATATCTATACATCTATATCTACATCCATACATAAATATGTCTATATATTTACCAACCGATAAAAAAAAAGTAAATTTTTTAATTTAATGAATTCCGTGGATCTTTCCATGGCTTTTAATTAAAAAACTATGATCATTACTTTCTAATATCTCCGCATCAAATTAATTTTTCAATTCTTCATCTACTTGATAATTAAAAATTTTTATAATACAACATTGCAGTTTCAAACTTTTCATAAAAAAGAAAAAAATTTGTTCTTCTTTATTTTAGTAAGCCGTTGAAAAGTTTGTTCGTTTTTTCCTTGATAAATTATAAATCCCTCGTTAATTATTGCGGCTAATTAAGACATTAAGTTTCACTACTTTGTTGCTATATAACTAAAGATAAAATAATTAATGAGTAACGAAACTCCAACTGATACGGATATTATACTTTATTGAGTAACCGAGTACTTTAGTTTATATGGACTATGGACTATGGACTGAGTTAATTATTTACGAACTAGTCTAATTCCAGGAAGGACTTGTCAATCCACCGGGAAATGAAATGATGCAGAGGATAATTGAAAGAGGATATACAGAAATTAGATTTAAATTATATAATAAATAATTAATTTAATTAAATGCAACTAAATATTAGTTAGTAAGTAAATAAATTAATTAATTGATTAGGTAACAAGCTAGTAATTTACAATAATTTACCTGTCGAAACTGTCTAATGCCACCATTGATTCGTAATGAATCTGCAGCAATTCCGGCGATTCCATCACCTGGTTCACGTAATTGACGTAAGGACGCGCTTGGCGCTGTGTTCGAATGCAGGGGACAATAACATCCTGAACAACAACATGCAGAGGCTTCCGGTTGTGAACTTTGTCTTATAATTCGAGTACTTGGTGATGTTGTTACAAGTACTGGGGGTGGTGGGGCTTGACAGGGGCAACAGTGATGACCACTTCTTACACTTTCTCTGTAAAAATAAAATAAAATTTATTCAAAATTTTTCCGCGGTTGCATTATTGAGGTTAACAATTTTTTAATTATTTTTGGATTTTAAACAAAAATTTTTTTCTAAAGGTTAGATATACAATAACTTACAGGGTACTAATTATTGACACTAATTTACTTATTTATTTATTCACATTTTTTTTAAATAATATATATATTTATAGGGGCAGTTCATAAAATACGTCACGCAAAATTTTACCTTTTTAGATCCCTTCCCCTTCGTCACACTATATCACATTTTCTGCGATTCTTCTCTCGACAATACGTCACAGATAGACCCCCCTCCCGCTATGATGGAAATACATGCATAGAAATATCTATATATTAACAAATATGTCATGAATGGCTTTCATTAGTGACAAAAAAATAAAGTTAAAGAAACTGAAGGAAAAATTCGCAAAAGTGTTTAATCAGCTGCGAACGTCACGTTTCTTTAGACCCCTGATCCTTATCACATTCCGTCACATTCGGTGACACCCCCATAAGTGCGAACGTATTTTTTGAACGGCCCGTTGTATAATATGTAGAAAATACAGATCTAGAAAATGCGTTCCTGGTTACAATACGGAAGATCTGATAAATTAATCTAATGTGGAAATTAAATAGAATGTCCAGTATACTTTTTATGGTCTCGTTGGGTCTTATATTTATTTTAGATTAATCCTACTGGGCTCAAATGGGGTCAATACGAGTACCATAGCACTCTGAGATAATAGCAATAAAATGGACAACTGAAATATTATTTCGGTTTTTATTTCAAAGTGATCAGGAAAGCTATCAACTTTTACTTACAGACTACTCTATTATTCTTAAATTAGAGTTTTTTTTTTTTTTTAAGAAAAAAAGCTATTAACACATACTACTAGTTTTACTTCATCTGGCAATTACTCTACCTGACTCTATTCTGAAAATTACTTCAATAATAGGTTCTATTAATAGAAAATTATGTTTGTGGCCAACCATTGTGCAAATTGAGAAAAACACATTTTGGGTGTTAAATTTCAAAAAATAGAGTGATCCAAAAAATAGTGGATTTAAAAATGACTTGTTCGTATACTTCACCGTTTTAAGTCGCTATTCTAGTATAGAATGAAGTTACGAGTAGGGATAAGATGTTTGACGTGTATTTGGGCGGTAGAGTGCACATTCGCTGAGGTAAAGAATTTACGTATGGCTTATTCAGATCCTTAGTATTGATCATGTGAATGATTACAAAGATAAAATTGATTTCCCGACGGATATATGTCGTAATACCGTACTTACTATTGCACGAGTTACACACTATACAATATACAATGTACAATACACACTTTTACATTCCCCTGAGTGCGTTTCAGTCGATTTATTCATGAATACCTAACTCAGTATATATCCTCAAGCAAAAATACATTTCACTATTTTTTAAAGAGAAAAAAATTCAAGTCTAATAAAAAGAAAATGTGCATGACATACTAGAAAACTTGGGGCAAAATGACACTATTTTTAGAATCAAAAAAATTTTGTGTATTTAAAAATGCTTAGTTAAAGTTCGTTGAAAAGAGTGAGGAAAATTGACCAGTATTCGAAATTTTTCAAATTGTTAATTAAAACTTTTTTTTGCTTTACAAGTGAAGTCTAATTTTGCTTTTGATTCGTATAAAAAAAATGAAGTCATTTTGCCTCAGGTTTCCTTTTATATATGTATATTTTTATTTTTAATTGTGGTTATTTTTGACGCTTTGTTGTCTTTAATGTGAAAATAACAAGCGGCCTTGAAGATCAAGGAGATACTTCTGACTTGTGTTGAATGTTAGCGCCCTATTTTTTCTTTGTTTATTGTCCAAATTAATCATAAAAAAAATACTGAAGTGAGCAAAAAATAAGACGTTTTTGTGCCGGAGCATGCCATTGAATGTAAAATTTTTAAAGTTGTTAAGAAATGTATTCATATATGTTGATTGTCTACATAAATTGCTTGGGATTCGTTGAATTTATTTTATATCGTAATCAAATAAGTCTATTGTATGCATGAAAATAAACAATTGTCATACTCTACTCTATTCAGTAAACTAATGGAGAGTATCGTTGCAACATAACAATATATACTCTAAAGAAAATAGAGGTAGAGAATTTATTTGTATAGCAAACTAACCTACCATCAATTCTGTTTGGAAACTATCTAACCACGAACTTTCCCGATAATTGAAGATCACATATTTACAAAACGAACTGCCTGCCAGTATTATATATTGAAATATAAATTTTATGTTTGTAAAAAATTATTAGATAATTGCACTAGGAATAATCAAAATTCTAGGATATTCAGAAATATGTAAAAAATGTATCTTATCACCATTTTTAATCATCTGTTTAAAAAATACATGAGCGTAAAATTGTTTTACACGTCATCAAAAGTATTGTCATTAGATCATACTAGTTCAATTTTCAATCAATAGTTAATCGTGATCTATCAATTTTTTTCTTCACTATACTCTATTTTTGATAAACGTTCGTTGATAATAGAAATGTTTTCACCGAAAGAACACCCGGTGACTTATAATTTTTCATACACATTTTATAAACGTTAATGGTGTAAGATGATATCACTTCTCTATCAATATCATTTTTAGATACTAAAACTGATTTTCTCTCCGTGATTTGCAGAAATTTATGAAATACTGTTCAATAATGGATACGAAAAATTGGAAGGAATATGTTTGATACACATATCATATATATGACTACGTCAAAACATTTTGTTCATTTGAAATGTCATTAATTATAGATAGCAAATAAATCAGAATCTATCTACAGGAACGCCGATCATAACCTAAAAAAATATACCTTTCAATAAATATAATGTCCAATATGTAATAGTGCTAAAAAATTCTATTTCATACGACATTATTCAAATTTGTTCACGTTGAATTTTTAAAAGATGTTCACACTTGTAATGCGATATGAAATTGTAAATAATGTAGTTTTATCAGCAATATGGAAGGGCTGTATAATAAACGTGCGAATATATTGCGTATGTAATATTATTCTTTATGTAGGATGTATCGAGATCCGTAACTTTACGATCTACGTTCTTTACATGTTAAGCATTAACTAGAACTGAATTCTTGTGAATTTTTATATTTTTATTTTTATTACTTTCATCTTTTAAAGTAAAATATTCTAGTGCAAATGGATTATTCGTGAAGAGAATAATGTAAAATAGTATTCTAAGGAATATTAAAATCTAGTGCGTCTCTGCTAATTTTACTATTAAATTTTGAAGTGAAATATATAATACGTGCCAGTGTTAACTACGATTCTCTACAGAGGGATTGGATATTCTAATAGAATAAAAAGGCACTAAGCTAACTATTAAATATATGTAATTCTAAAGGTCATATATATATATATATATATATATATATATATATATGTGTATATATTTTATAAAGAAATATTTGTACACAGATAATTTTACTACCCTAGGGTCAATGGCTTTTTTACCGCAGTTCCATATCTGCTATACTTTTTGTCTAGGTGATACAAAGTTGAGGTAAAAATGTCATCGATAAATAATTGAAGCTGTATCTAGACATTGATTTCATCAAAATAATGCATAAAATTCATTAACGGTCTGGGGCATTCTAAAAATTCGATAATTAATTGAAATATTTACGGAATTCTAGAAACTTTCGTAATATTTTTGAAAATTCTAGAATAGGGGTAAACATTCAAAAAATGTAAATCTGTTCAGAAGATTCTATAAATACTAGAATCTTTTGAAAAGTTTTTAAAAAATTTAAGGATTTCGAAAAAAGAATTTTAATCTTCTAAAATTTTCCAGCAGCTCAAAAACTGGAACATTTGAGCAAATTTTTAAATCTTTGAAATATTTAAAAAATGCTGGAACAATTTTCTGGATGATAAAAATGTTAATCATAAACAAAAAAATTAATCATCGTACGATCTGTCAAAATACAAATAAATGAAATAAAACATCAATTTTTTTAGTTTCAGATCCAAGTTATCTTTAGTACTCAGTCATCGACGTAATCTTCATTGAGGAATTCCCAAAATAACAGTCCGAGTATTAATCCGTTGAAATTTTTTTTGTATGACAAAAAAAAATAAATGACATGGCAGGTGTTAATTATAAACAAATAGAATAAGTGATAAAAAAAAGTGGATAATTAAAAAAAATAATGAGAAATGAAATGGATAGTGAACCTACCTGGAGACACTGCGTGCCAGATGAAGCGCAGATGAGGGTGCGAGTGAATCTCGACGTTCGCATCGGCACCGGTTGTACTGATGTGAAGCTTGTCTTGCGCGATAAATTGTCGTCGTTGGATGATGGCATTGTTGTTGTTGTTGTTGTTGTTGCTGTTGTAAACATTGCGGTTCGCCATCAAGTCTGCAATGCAATTCAATGTCGGGGACGCTTCTGGTAGACGGGTCTTCATTTGTGGCGCTTTCTTCACTGCCACCCAGACCAGACACCGACAACTGTGGCGATGCAACAAGAAATGTCGCCCGATCTTGACGCGTTAATACCGGCTTACCCTGATGAGACCCGATACTAACAACAACTGGTGGCGGTGGTCCACGAGTTAATAATGCTGCTGTTTCCTCACTACTACCATATTCACCGCTATTACCACCCTCTTGCGATCCAGCATTTCCGTTCGAGTTCATGGCTACTACACGGACATCCGGTTTCTCTTGGTCGCTCTTTAATTAGTCACGTCACCATCTCCTACAATATGCCAATGTAGATTTCTATTTATTAAAATATTTATCCGTCATATATCTTATTACTTATTTTACATTTTAAAATCTCATTTGAATTTTTAATTTATTCTTTTCATTGTTTCATATAAATATTTAATTTACTTCGGTATTTAAAGTACTATAAATTGTGTTGATGACGTTTGACAAACACGAGAAACACTAATAAGACGATGTAGATTGTGTGGTATCTGGATGTTGTCAGAGTAAGGTAGAGAATAAAAATGTCTTTCAGCGGGTATTTGTACAGTACATAACTATGGTATTATATGTAAATTCATCGTTAGCTTGGCAAATAGAGACAGTTGCGTTTATAATTAGATTTAGTTTGAGTATGCAACTGAGAAGAGACAAGAGATAAAAAAAAAAATACTCAAGTGCGCTGAAAAAAATAATATTTATGTACAGAACGAGTTTTCTTTTGTCAGCCAAGAGAAAAAATAATTTAGATGTAACGAGATCTATTAGATCAGCTTAAATCTAATTTTTTTTAATTTTCCATCTACATTACTATCAATGTATCTCTTAAGCTTTGAAATTTTTCTTTTTCATAAGATCTCGAAATCTTTTTTAATATAAAAATTTTGAAAATTTGATTTTTGTTTTGCATTGGTTCATGTAAATCTACACAAGCCTAAATTTTTCCCTCGGTTCATAGATCTAATTTTTGAATTATTTAGATCTACTTAAGCCAAAAGTAAAAAAATAAATCAAGGAAATTTCAAATTTCGATGGTGAAAAAAAATTCGAGAACATAAAATAAAATTTTGATCGAAGCGGGTGACCTGCATAAGTTTCAATAATTCATCGATATTAATATAGATTTAAATTAAAAAAAATTAGATCTACGTTGATTTAATTTCTGTTAGACGGCTGCCCAATTTCAAAACACAGTAACTGACAAATTTTTCAAAATCGACTTTTTGGTATTTTCAGTTCCAATGGAGTCTCGTGAACTTGATTCAATGTATATTTCAAAAATTTTTTTTTGTCAGTTACTGTGTTTTGAAATTGGGCAGCCGTAGATGTAAATTATTTTTTCCCAAGCAAATATGAATTTTTTCAAATTTATCATGGCTACAGCAATTATTTGAAATCAGGTTTTTTTTATACATCACAATAATTTTTTTTTTTTCATTTAGGAATTTATGTGTAGTTATAAATATCACATATGAGATCGTTTGCTAAATTTTATGTAAATATGATATGTAGTTAAGCGTTGTGGGTTATAGTATGAGATTGTCGTAAATTAAGATCATGTTACTATTTACGGCCTAATAATATGTTTCAAGAAGATATTCCATAAAATATATAGATCATCAAAAAATTCTTTAGTGTACCATTTAGAATTTTATGAATCATTTTTAACCGAATATTCATATATTGAAGTGAAATATATATTTTTTATAAATTTGTAAAAATTTTTCATTAACATTTTGAAAGTTATTTAAATGTATCAAATGTTAAGACACTGAAAATGAGTAGCAGGCATTTACTTCATCAAATTTGTTAATTTATAAAAATAAATGTCTGTAAATTTTTAAGTCAATTATTTTTTTGCATAATTTTTTTTAATCTTTTATCAGTACTTGAAAGTTTTTCTAGAGACGGTATTTCAATAGTCCTATTTAATTGTCAGAACAGTAAGAAAAAATGAAAATAATGAGAGGTGAAGAGAATTGGTTCAGTAGCCTTAGGAGTAACTTTACCAACTTTTCCAATCAGTGAAGAATAAAGGAAAGTTGAGTGCTTATCAAGTCACACCGACAGCTGTAGAAATTGGTGAAGAAGTTGATGTCGATAAAAAAGTAGAGAGTTTTATATAAGTACATTGTTGTTGCTATATATATAGATTTATATATACAGATATATTTACACAGAAGGAATAAGGGTGCAAGTAGGCCAGGTTGTATGTACACCAAATATATCAAGATTTGCTGACGCGTCGATATAATACATGGATCGATTATTGATATTGCTATTATTATTATTATCACAGTAAACGCCTACATTTGACCCTTGTATCGATACACAACCAAAAGCAATCGAGTAAACTCTATTTACAATACAAGGGTGAGTGTCCGGCAAAAACTCTTTTCAGGAAACTTATACGTGCGGAAACTCGCACGAGTTCAGGTTGGGTTTACTTGCTTGAATTATTTTTTAAAATCCCACGTGTACGAGACTCGGTGTTTGTTTTACAGATAAAGTAATTTTTTTTTATACCATCAAAGTTTTTGTACTTCGAGTGGTTCAATGTTGAATAAAAAATTTCTCGGTCAGTAAAAAAATTTAAAAAGGGTTTTTTTTTCATTTCGGAACAGATGTTATTAGTGTGCAAATTTTGAAGGTTAGGAGATAGTGTAACGTGAATAAAAACCTTGTTATGTGAGTTATTTGATAAAGCAGTCATTGTTAAAAGTCTTAAAGAAGAGAAAATAAGACAAAGAAACTTTTAATACTTCAAACTATTTGAAATCGTGAGCAGTAACAGCGATTATTTTATTTTTCTTTAGAATTAAGGAAAAAGTTTAATTGACTTGAATTTTTTACAAGAAGTTAGTGAACGTTGGACAGACAAGCGAATTTAATTCTAGAATAAAACTCAATGATTTAACTTTAACTTTAATTGTAACTTCGAAATATTTTTATATTTTACATTTCAGGAAAACACTTTTTACATTTTCATAGAAAAAACTATCTATTGTAAAAAAAAATAGTTTCGATAAATTTTTATAATTAAATTCCATAAAAATTATTTTGCCATACGTCAATAGTCGAAGTAGTAAATAAAAATTTTAAAATATTGAGAAAAAAAAAATTTTGTATACCTCATTTTATCCAGCTTTTTATATGTATATACATTCATATATATCCTAACAGAGATACCATTTTATCATTTGATTGTATTTCCAATACTTAGTATCGGCTCATCAATCATCCGTCATTACTTGTCACGAGTATTATTGTTATTATATTACAAATAAGTAAAAATGCAATGTATCAAATATAAATCAATCATGAGGGAATGGGTTACATGCATTTTCGATAAGCCATATGATTATTGAATATTCTGAGATACTTATACCCAAAAACTTAAGCGTTTATTTTTTTTTAAATATCAATGCTGAATTTTTTTAAATATCTATTTTTTTTAATCTCTTAAACCCTAAATCATAAATGAAAATTCAAATAAACTTCCCCTTAGAGAGGATGTAGTTTTTGCTGCATATCTAAAATAAACTTTTACGATGATTTCTAATTTTCACCCTCTTTAAACTCTTCGAAGTCTACCCTCTACTTTCGACGAATATAATATCTATATATATTTATGATAAATTTCCATTGCATATACATGTGTTTATTCGTAAAATATTTAATACAAAAGTATAATATTTTATCAACTGTCAATAATTTTTTTAAAAAGGGATTCAGAGGGTGGACTGGAAACAAAACATTAAAATTAAATGAAAAAAAGGTGACTGTTTTTCCCTGTTATTTTTTGTCTTTTCAAATGAATTTAAATATTAATGAACAAGTAATTTATATTTTTAAACAATACAATTAAAAAGTTTTTTAATTATTGAGTTTACTTTATCGCTGTATGTTCATGCATTTTAATGAGATGTCTGATTAACAAATTATTGATTTTAAAATAAAGGGTAAATAATTAATTACCGTTTCAATTTAATTTTCATTACAGAGAATAAAAACATTATTACATTTATGACAAAATTACTGTCGGAAAACAAACGTTTTCATAAATATATTAATTTTTTTAGTTTTATTTTTCATAGATTTGTTTAGGAAATAGTATATTACACACCAAGGGGGGAAAGTACACGGAAAAAAATGGTTGACAATAATTGCAGTTCGACTTGTAATTATTTATGTTATGATCAACAACTAATATTGTTTTAATCAGTAAAATTATAATTTTAATGTTTAAACTGCTATAAGTAACAGTTAATCGTTGAAATATGCTGCTTGACTATTTAAAATTACTACTTAAACCTTAAAAAACGGTGACGCGCGTTTTCATCCCGCGACAAAAAATCCCCGACAAAATATCCTCCGACAAAATATCCTACGGGCAAAATATCCCTTGACAAAAGATCCCCCGACAAAATATCTCCGGCCATAATATCCCCACCAAATTATCTTTCGATTAAATTTCCACAATTTTCCTGAAAAACTAGCACTCTGAAAAGGTAGTTATTTATTATTTATAAATTCCCACAATTTTTCTGAAAAACAAGCACCCAAATTAATTAAGAATAGTATAAATAAACATTGAAATTTTGTCGGGGATATTATTTCCGGAGATATTTTGTCGGGGGATCTATTGTCAGGGGATATTTTGTCCGTAGGATATTTTGTCGGAGATATTTTGTCGTAGGATTTTTTGTCGTGGGATGAAAACGCGCGGAACCTTAAAAAACTACAAGATACTTGTCAAAAAAAATGCATCATTTTTTTCCGTGTAGGATGTTCCATCCCCGATGTATAACTGCTTACCCGATCCGAAAGAGAGGTTGGCGAACACATGGATTGGGAGCTTCAAATTTTATCTGCTAATTTTTATCATTTGTTTTCTCTTAAGACAAGAAAACGACTTTTTTCCACTAAACAGAGCTAAAAGTTAAAGTTTCAGATCTTGCGAAGAGTAGTATACACATACTACTCTTCGGTCGGAGTTAAGACGTTTTAATTCGTGTGTTTGTCCCCCTTTCGGCTATTGTAGGCACTTACACACACACAGATGAAAACATCCTTCATTTGTCCCTTGGTGTGTAATATACTACTTTTGCCACTCTCGCCTTCGACTCGGGTAGGTAATTACACACTTAGATTGTAACGTCGTACATTCTCTCCCTTAGTGTGTAATATACTAATATTAGCATCAATGAATTAAAACAATGAAAAGTACTCTGATTTTTGAATATTCACTAAGAATCAGTTTCAAGTATGTCACTGATCAAATCAGTGGTATACTTGAAATTATTTCTGCGGTAAATATTCACTGATTGGAGCAATTTATTATTGATTAATTTTAAGAGAACAGAAATTCGTGAATTAATCGCTGTCGACTACAAATTATTGGTAGTTAAATCCAATTAGGAGAACAAATGATTGGTAATTATTTAATGAATCATCAGTTATAGTTCAATTTAGTAACAATATTGATACTTGATATACATGTTTATAAATTCAACTGCAGAATTATTGCTTAAATTTCAAAGTAGATATTTACTGAATTAATTCATTAAAATAGGTTACATTAGTGCAGAAAGCTGAACTATTATCTAACATAATTCGCGAATTAGCTTAATTCCGAAATGTGATACTCGTTTGTAAATTATTTTTATTACTCTGCCTGAGCTATTAACAGTTTAATTAATAACTAAAATAACTTGAAAGTTAATTTAATTATTTTGGTATTTAATTTAATACAATTATGTTATTATTTGTTTTAAATAGTTAAATTCTCTAAATGCAAGTTTAAAGTTCATTCAAGACTTACAATTTACTCACAACTTCAAAACTTATTTTTACTCGTGTTTCTTGTTAGTAACTTAAAAATTACTTCTTTGAACACAAAATGTAGTTTGAGTCTCGCTATGAAAAACCCTTTTTAAACTTGCGACAACTATTTTTATCGGTTTATATATAAGATAAAAAATAAATTTTATTAAAAACACATGTAAATACAATTTACTGCAGAGTAGTCAATTTTGCGTCAGAGGTCCAGTATTAAAATTTTGTGAATTTAATAAATTTGAAAATGTAATAGCAAATGTAAGAATTACATTTGAATATATACGACTGTCTTATAGGGGAACATTTTAAATTGGATAGTTCATAAAAGGTATCAACTGATATTTTATTTTGAATATTGGACTGTATTTCATATCCCAGTTTAAAGATAAAGTATGGTTTAAATTTTCTTTTAAATTTTTATATTTTCTGATGATTTTCAAATAAGATCTCAACTTTTTTGACTTGTATTATTTTTTAAAAATAATTATTATTAATTTATAAAATTGATTTTGACATAAGTGCTTTAAATTTAGTCAAGTTGTCATTTGACCTTTCAATCACACACCTCTGTCATATATTAATGAATAATTAAAAAATAAAATCATTAATGCGTTGGATGTATCATTGACTCAATGTAACTGACTCTCTTCAGCACTTTTCGACGTATGGTTTACATGTTGCTTGATTGGTTTACTAAATCCATTTTTATTACTTTTTTTTATTTTATGTAAACTATCTTTATCAATGAATTCTCTTTAATAAAAAATTCCAATAAAATCGACAAAAATTAATTACTAATCGATAATTTAATTTCAATGTCCGACATCAAAATAATGAAATCCATTAATTGAATATTATTAATTAATTAATAAATAAATATTATTAATAATAAATGAATTAATTGAAAAAAATTTTACAAGTGCTCTTACAAAAAAAAAATCTCTAACCATAATAAAATAATGTGATTTTTTAAAAATAATTGATTGAATTATTTCAATTCAATTTATCTACGTCCAACAGCGAGTAAATAAAAAAAAAAAAAAAAAAAAAAAGGAAATGATAAATCGCTTAGTGTTTAATTTGATTTTTTTTTTTTATTAATAATAAAAAAGAGATGGAATAGAAAAAAAACTGTGACTCAGGTATTTTTTCTAAGTCAATAAAGAACAACCAATAGAACTGTGAAAATTTACCCTCTGTTCTTTTTCTCTTAGCATCAAAATGCAATAATATAAGTAAAAGGAAATTGCTTTTTTTTATTGTTTTCACTTTTAATGTAAGTGTTTTTTTTTTTTTTTTTTTTTTCATTTTATTTTATTTTATACTTAGTTCTGGAAAACGCGTTAAACTTTTCCAAAGCAGATGGACCGCCAAGATATCAGCGTTCGTGTTTCGTTTTAAATTTTCAACCTTTAAATTTCTAGCGATCATTCGTTAAGATAACCCGAATCAATAATTTTAAATGAGACAATTTAAAAGAATTATTGTGCATAATTTATGTGTATGAGATAACAATAAAATTCTTTTTTTTTTTTTTTTTTTTATTTTTCTTATCTTTGTATTTTATTCCGAATTTAAAATTTCACTATTAATTAATTTAGATAACAGAAAAAAGGGCCCCCCCCCGGTCTGTACCCCCTGGTACAGACGACAAAAAAAGTAGAATTAAAGAAAAGCTCTCACTATTCAAAATTTTTTTTCAAGCCCAGTTTTTCTCATCCCTCTACTTCCTATTTAATTAAAAAATTTATTGCTATTGTTATTTTTTTTTTTTAACTGTTCAGTTGTAGAGGAATTGTAAACGAGATAATAAAGTGGAGGAAAAATTTGAAATATGATGGAAAAGATTTAATAAAAAGTGTATAGAGAAAAATTTGAATGAAAAAAGGATCAGCGTGGAATCGACGTTTCTTTAATAATGATGACGTTTGAAAAGTGAAGGAAGTTTTTGCTTTTATTTTTACTCTTCATTGACTATCCTCTCCACTTATCACTTCTTTCATAGCTTCATTTTCACCCGGCACTTATCAAGAACAATTGCACAGTTGAATGATCACCATGAGATGAAATACGTGAGGATTAATTTACTGATCTTGTGATTTTATTCATGAAAGAAATGTTTTTTAGAAAAAATATTTAAAACTCTACAAATATTTTATTTATTATTAAATTTATTTTTTTTCAATAATTAAAAATAAAGTTAAAGCCTTCGATGATTTTTTTAAGAAATGTCCGACTAGTGACGAATATTTCTACTTAATTTGAGATTTTTTTCCAAATGTAATTTTTTTTGTTTCCGTAATTGAACTCAAATAAAATCACTTCGTCTGTCTTAAATTTTTAATAAAAATTTAATAAATCTAGAAATATTTGATTGATTATTCTGACTAATTACTTCATATCAAGATAAAAATAAACACGTTTTTATAAATTTTAAATTTTCGCTGCAGAAATTAATATTTCGATAAAAAAAAGGCATTTATTTGAAAATAAAAATGACGTTAAAAAAATATTTCTTAGTTTTCCAAAATTTTTCACTGTAGCAAGTTATCAATTTTAAGAAAACTGTACCTCAATTCGTCCTTAGAGTCCCTTATACTCCCTAGTGTACAGTCAAGCTCGAGTTTAACAATAAATAAACCCCGCAATTAATATCGATCCACTTTAAATGGTACAAAATTATAAATTAAACTTCTTTATTAGTTAGAAAAACTTTATTTAAAAATAATATTTTGAATTTTTTGACAAGAAGTATATTTAATAGTGATATTCTAGAATAAAGTAGGATGTTATTCCCCTTGGATTCATTTATGTCTTCTGAAAAGTTAGTGTATTCCATGTACAAGGGATACTTGCTCTTGCATTTGCGTGTCTGTGACACTCCAGGAAAGACAATTTAGGTCATGCCCATAAAATTTATGTGACAAGTTGAGCTGCATCAAAATATCAAGATCTCACTGCTTACTTATAAATCTTATTATTTTATATTTGTATTACATAAAAATTATATTTTTTTATACGTCATCAAAGTATCATCTTTCAATAATGTAATTTTTTTAATGTACATAGAGCAGACCAAATCCAAATAGACACTAAAAGCTTTTTCAAATTTTTTTTTTGTACATCAACTACATGACAATAATTTATTTGTGAAATTTGAAATTTTTCGTTTTGTTCTGTGTTTTGGTACTACTATTAATTATTCAGATAAAAATATTTTCAAAATTATAAATTCAAAAAATATTTTTGATCATATTCATAAAATTAAGGTGGTAATTAATCCTCATATGAATAATTTTAATAAAAATTTCAAACAATATTTTGTTTTTAAATGTAAAAAAAATTATTTTGGAACAGACCAATTTTTATTAATATTGATTTTCAAAAAGTAATCTAGATCAGCTCTAATAGATGTAAATTTAAAATTTTTTAAAAATTTTATTTTCATTACTTTCAAAAACTTTTAAAATAAAAATTTGAATTCAGTTTAATAATTCACTCTTTCCTAGATTTATCTCACGTAAATTTAAATAATTTGAAAATTATATTCATGTAAGTCTACACAGAATGCAGAACTTCGGTATCCGTAAGTAAAGATTATTTTCCACGAGACATCGGTTGACATATTAATTGGGTCGTTAAAAAATATCGTTGGGTTTTGAAGAAATAAAATATAAAAATTAAAACATTTAGTTAACTTAAGTTCTTAAACTTTCTGGTACTTAGGTCTAAAGTCTCTAGTCTTAAGTAATAAAAAGATGAGAATAAAAAAATTAAGTCAGAAATACAGAAGAGAATATTAAAGACGATGGAAGTTCTAACTGAAAGTAAAACTAAATTTCCATACTCATTAGTTTTGTTGCTAATTAACATATACTTAAATTGATTACACATTCAATGCAAGTATATAAAAAAATTCGTCCATTTAATATGCTCGTTGTACATTTGATAAAAGATATTACAATAAATAAGAATTTTTTCCGGACTCAGTAAATAATTGTTTGAATAAAAAAGGCGCATAAATAAATTAAAGCCATTGAATGATTAAACTTTTCATGAACTTTGAACCTTTATGAGGACAAAGTCGTTGTGCTCCAGAAATGTCAGACAGTTTGTGAACGTCTTTATCGCGGCTCGTCACGAACAACAACTAATGCAAGCTAGTATCTTTTATAGACTTGACGGAGACGTTAAACATTTTAGAAATAACAGAAATGTTTTTTTGCCATTAAATCCAACAGTAATAAATTTTTTTAATATTAATAGTAAATAATCGATAATTTTTTGCAAGTATCGACAATAAGAATTTTAAGAATGTAATCTGTAAGGGTACAATTAAAAAGATTAGTTGTAATAGACATTGTAAAAGTATCAGAAAAAAAAAATTGTTTTTTTTTTTTAGTTTTTTATTGATTTCTCAGAAACGACATATACGATCGACTTCAAAATCTAATCAGCTCTAGAACCTAATAAAACGCGTCGATTGCCACCTCAAACATCAAAATCGCATAATTCGTTCGAGAGTTATCGTTGGAGAAAGAAATAGGAAAAAACAGTTTTTTGCGAATATCTTTGAAACGACTCAACCAAAAAATCTAAAAATCTAATGAGCTTTAGAATCTATTAAAACGCGTCGATTGCCACCTCAAACTTAAAAATCGGATAATTCGTTTGAGAGTTATTGCGGGAGAAAGAAATGCTAAAAACTGTTTTTTTCGAAAATAATGGCATGCAAAAGTATTTTCGAGCTCGAAGAGCTCGAAAATGTATTTACAACGATGTTTTCGAGCTCTTTGAGCTCGAAAACAGCGGGAAGTTTTGGGGCTGGCCCGCAGGGTCAACCGATGCCCAGATTTTTTTTTTATGCGTGAGCTTGAAATTTTTTTTTCAAGTAACGAAAACTAAATTATTCATGATAAATATTTTTGTCCAGAAATTTTTTCATGTTTTAGTATAAAAAATTAATCAGTATGTGCATTGAATGATGTAACTTTTTGGCAAATTTTTTTTTCCTGCTCATTGTTTGAATTGGAAATGAAAATTGTATATAATTAGTCCTCAGTTGACTCACGTGCAGCGCAGTGTATGAACGTCCATATAAAATTGATTGGCTTAAATTTTGAATGCTGGATTCATTAGTAAAGAGTAAGCAGAAGGAGCCAATTGTAGCAGCACGAACAATACTATTTTATGCGGCGCAATAAAATGTGCAAGGAACCTTTTACAGTTATTAAAACTTTAAAAAGTAAAGAAATATAAAATGAACACGTTTTATTATTACTATTTACTCCTTTTCCAATATTTCCAGCCAACACCCTCGTTTCAACTTGTCTCAATAATTTATATACGAAAAGGCCGGAACAAATTGGTATGTGGAGAAAAAGAAATGCACTTATAATATCCTGAACTCGATAAATTTTTTAATTTTAGCTTTTATGTGAAGAGCATTAATTTTTAATTAGGTTAAGTAAAATTTTTTTCTAAAAATTTCAAGTGGCCTATTTTACCCACAGTACCTATTTTTCAGACTCTTATCTACGAACACAGCACACTAAATTTTTGTAAAAAGTATGATATATATGACAAAGAAGAGACTGATGCAGTTTTCGAATAGAATAATTTCCTTAGGTATTAACTTGGAAGAATCAAATTGAATTTCAAATTTCTGTATATCGATTAGTTTGTTCGTATGTTTATATGTATGTAATCACGATTTAATCGGAGGCGCTGTCTATATTACTCTTAGTCTCTTTGTATTTAAATTTAAGTTATTCTGAAAGAAATCCTATTGAAAATTACGATTTGAATTCCTGGAATTCGAAAAAGATCTCATGCTATTTGAATCTATTGAAAAATTTTACAATTACACGACGAGGTAATTTAACGGCACATTAATTAATGACAATACATAACCGGTAAACGACCAAATTGCAATCATACTAAAGGTCTGTTCAAAATTAAAGTGTAGCGCGCGCCATACTAGGGGCAAAATTCGAAAAATTGTACGTAACAAAGAGTTACATTCACTGCAAATTAAATCTCGCCATTAATTTTAAAAATGAATTATGAAATAATGTTAATTTCGTCAGTATTGAAATAAAGGTTTACAATTCTGGCTTAAGAAATGATAATTTAGATCTACGGATAACTAAATTCTGTGTCAAAAATAAAAAATAAAATTGTCAAACTACAAATTCAAAATTTCAATTTTTTTTAAAATTCTAGGACCTGAAAAAATAATAGATCTTAGATCTGCATGGATCTGAATAAGTTTATAAATATTAATATACTGTAAATTTGAAAAATTAAATTTAAATATGTAGAAAAAATAAATATATTTTACTGTTTTTGAAAATATTTATGTACTAACAGAAATATGGATGAAATATTCATTTAAATTATTACCTGGAATGGAAAATTTCCACTGTAAATCTATTATCAAATTAATTAATCGTTATAGTTATTAACTTCAGTAAAGTGAGAAATTAAATTATGTCCATTACACTAATTAGCAAAAAAAAAAAAAAAAAAAAAAACTCAATTTTTTTAGTCTTTATTTTTATGGATTTCTATCGACTCTCAATGCCACTAACTATCTCTACAACTTATCAGAGACCCAAGAGCCAGAGACCAAAAAATTAGAATAAAAATTATTATTAATTTTAATAATTTAAAACTCATTATTGTTCTGAAAAAATAATTAGTCACTTTTTTTAATTGTAGAAGAAATAAAATAATAGATATTTAAAAAAGAATATAAATTATGTAACTATAATAATAGAGTAGGTATGTAACCTTTATGAAAGCATGACATATGAGTAGATTAAAACATCCAGATAGTATATGTCAATAAAAGTAAAAATATTAAACTCTTTAGAGCTTATAGTCTAACAGTGATCGTCAACCAGTTGGTTACTATATTTAAGTCTTTTGAACATAAAATTAGCAATGAAGTGCATATTTTTGTTTTTTTTTATCACCGACTTCTCTGTAGTCAAAGTACATAAAAGTTTTTTTCTTTTTCACAATCCCATTTCAAATTTTAAATTTATTTAATAATCATCATTTTTTAAAACAAAATTTTCACAGCAAAATAAGATTTCTTGGCGCGAGAAATATTTTGAATTTTGAAATGACAACAAAAATTTTTTTAGAGATGAAATAAATTTCTGACCTCAAGACAATTTATAATTTTAAAAATTGAGGCGGGAAAATTTTCTTGGGGCGAGTAAAAATATTTTGCGTCAAAAAATCATTTTTTTCTGTGCATATAATGTAATAATGCATTATATATATAAAAATAAAATAAATTTTACAAGAACTCGGACATTTTATTTATTTGAGCATCACTGCATTGAAGCGTGTAGTTGTTTTTTAACGGCTACTTTTTATTCAAGGACAATAATCGAACCTTCATTACACAAACTATTACAAATTGCATATACACGCTATCTATGACAAAATAAGTATCTATTTTTTTATTACGCTTTTTCAAATAAAATATTTTGTTCAATGGAATGTAATGTCGCCATTAACTTATTTTCTTTTTTACTTCTATGTATAGTCAGTGTCACGGTTTAAATAGACGCTATTAATAAATCGTCATGATGACAATGGTCACACCTTTAAATAAGGTTATTTATATTTCAGCAGTAATTTATTGAAATTTACATTTAAATGTAAGTAATTTATTTTTATTTAATTCGCGTAGTTCGAGTTTTCATCACTTGTCATCTTCAGATCTTCTGAAGTTTTCCTTATAACTAATTGTAGGATACTGTTCAACATATATGTGCGTGTATGACCCTTCCATATCTCTCGAACAAATTAATCGATTTAGATAGCCCTTGGGCAATCAAAAGTGCTCATCAAGCTTTAGAGTTGATTAGATTTTGAAATCGATCGGTCGAGTGGTTGTCAAACTATTTGGACGAACTATAAAAAAATTAATCTAGGACACGGTTGACCCTGCGGGCCAGCCCCAAAACTACTGAATATTGTTTATACTAGAGAATTTAAAAACTAAAAATCTATTGTCAAGCAAGAAATTTTCAAATTTTTGTTCAAGATTATTCTCAATGAAGTAATCAAATCTAGTCCACTATAAAAAAAGACTGCTTACATAAAGAGTAGAAAGAGTCAATTCGGATTTGACAATAAATTAATAAATACTTGAGAAAAATGTAGAAAATGATAATTTATTTAATTTTTCATGGGAAGTATTTCTTGAATTTGAAGGCAAAGATTTTTTTGTTACGTACGTGATTAATCAATTAGGAACAATTACTAAAATTTTGTTTTTTCCTATTTTTTTTAACGATTACTAGAACGAATCAACTGATTTCTACGACTTTTATAAAATTCAAAAAAATTTTTTTAGACTTCAAAGCTTATTAAATTTTGAAATAATCGATCGAGTTAGGAAGTGAACGGTTTTTTTATCTTTTATTTATTTGGCCGGATGATAATTTAAAAAAAAAAATATTTATTGATAATAGTATTCAAAATTTGAATTGCTATTTCTGTAAATCTATTTATATTTGTATTTTTAAACAAAGCTTTCGATATTTGATTGTTTAAAAACAATACAAATATCAAAGTTCTCGTTTCTACGTTAGTGCAATTGAACCTATTATTAAAAACTAACGAGACTTTTTCAATTATACGCTTGACAAAAAATTGTATACAGCTGAAGTATCTCGAGGTAAAATCGAGTGCTCGATTACGAACTACAATTGTATTTTTTTTTTTTTATTTTAAATTATTTTTTATTTATTTATTTATTGTTTTTCATTCACGACAAGAGATTAAAAGTTCAAGTGAAATTAAAAATAAATTATCAATAAGAACTATAAGAACTCGCTAACTATTTGAAAGTTTGTTTGTGAACTTTTCAGTAAATGAATAGAAAAATAAAATACATAAGTTCAAAAGTTATGAGTCAGTGATTCAAAATAAAAAGTAGTTAAAAATACAATTTAATTGGAAAAAGTAGCTGTTTACATTTTTTTTGTTTTGAATGTATTGACAATTTATTTGTGACAAAAAATTTTGAATAACTATGTGGATTAAAGTAATGAAAATAAATCAACAGTAGGGATTTAAGTCACTACACAATTTGTTTTCATTTATTTACAATAAATTCGTGATCCTTCTTTCATCATTTTAATAAATGCTTTTTTATTCCCAACCAATGCGAGAAAATTACAACAAAAAAAAGTTTCTTTGTCTATAATATTTTTGTCACTGAGAAAAAATTCATTTATTTTTGAATATAAAAAATCAAAAAATTAGTATTTAAAATTTTTTAATCATTCTAAGTACTCCATAGTTTCTAATTTATCCAAATTTACATAATTACATTAATAAATAAAAAATGAACAATTAATTTCTAATTAAGATCGATATTGATAACACGGATAAGTAAAAAAAATTATTTAGTTACTTTATAGTTATAATTTTATCAGCGAAACTACAAAAATTCTGTAATTGTTTTTTCAATTTGACTAAAACCGCCTACTGACAATTTAATAATTGTCGTATTTATTTATTACTGGTTTTTTTTTTTTTTTTTTTTATAGAGATTTAATAAAAGCAAAAGGTACACAATCATAAGTAATAAAATTCCCAAATAATATCGGCAAAACGATTATTGTTGTTCGTACAAACACGAGTACAAACGTGCATAATAACTTACATCTGTCGCGACAGTACATTCTGTGGTTATAAAAAATTATTGTTTCAAAACAGTGGTTTAATTTTATAAATAAAACAATCCAATCGATAAATATTGAAACAATATAATTTTTCAATTCACAATGAATATGTATGTACAAAAGCACATATATTTTGTAATAACTGTTTATTAATAAATAGTTAAAACTCATAAAAGTAAATAAAAAAATAATTTATCATTTTCTTATTTAAAATAAAAGTCGATGCAGTTAAAAAATTCTTGTAGTAAAAAACGTAAATTGTAACACAAAATAAATTTGTTATTTTAATACCTTAATATATTTTATAGTTTTAATTTTGAAAATTTATGAGATATTTTTTTTACGACATATTTCATATCACGTTATAGACTGAATGAAAGTAAAGTGTCGTAAAAAATTTTTTATAAGATGAAAAATAAAATTTATTTAATAGAGACAAATGTTACAGTTTACTGCAGGCTAGTCAATTTTCTGTTAGAGTTCGGCAATAAAAATTTTCTGAATTAGATAAATTTTTAAATTTAATAGTGAATGTGCACATGGGTACTGCGTTAAAATTACACGACTATATTTTGTCACAATGGAAATATTTCAAATTTAATAGTTAATAAAATGTCAACTAAATTTTTTGAAGTCAATATTGAATTTTATTCAAATAAAAAAACCTTTGTAAAATATCAGACATTTTTTTTTCTTTTTTTTAATATCATCCTGGTTTTGATACATAATTATGTGCATTTTTTTGGAATTTCATTTTTACCCTCTTTTTTTCCGCATTCTCTTTTATGTTTTATTTTCTAGCAATACTAAAATTTTATAATAACTATTTTACATAAAAAAAACGACATTGTTACGACAAAATTCTATACACTGACAAAAAATGATAACTATTACCATCTTGCAATAGGGAACGATTATTATATTGTATGTGATAATCATTTTCATGCTTGTGTGCTAACCATACTTTTTTCGTATATTCATATTAATTATTGCCAATAGTAATACAGTAGGACCTCGCTATAAGACTATTAGATTATCTCTGAAACTATCGCAATATTTGGTTTAAAAAAAAGATAGCAATAGTCTTATAACGAAATCCTATTGTAGTGACCTTCTGCATAATATTTTTTATATTGGAAAAATTTGTGAATTCTGCCATCTGAGATAGTAAATACTAGTTTCCGTCCGCGCACGTGTCGTTTCTCATATATTTATTTTAATGTATATTTTCGTGTCGTTTGCATATAGTTGGATTAGCGAGAGTTTGCGTTTCGGATATTTTCGGTTTTTACCCCCACCATCTAAATTTAATACCTAAGACATTGTGTCTAGATGGTGGGGGTAAAAACCCGAAGCGCAAACTCTCGCTAATCCAACTATATATTTTTTTGTTTTCAACCAATCACGTTACGAATAGTTTGGCTTCACAAATTTTTCATGTCTATTATAATATAGGCATTGTCATCTCGTATCCTGCCGAGCTTAGGAAAAGGGCAGTAAGTTAACTTACTGCCTTTAGCACGGCAGTATAAAAATGGTTACCATCTCGGATTGGAAAAGTTAACATAAAAGAATAAAAATATTTGAATGGTAAAGATGGGAATAGTTACTGATATTAGGTGGTATTATTTCTATAGGAGGTATTATCACTTTTTTTTCAGAGTGTTACATCCAACATACATTTTGCATTCCTAACCTATAAATACAGTTTATCCTGAATGACAGTAAATTTAATTGTGAACGCCAATAAAAACAGAGTAAAAATAATATTATTACTTTTTTGTTTTAAGAATTGAAACCTATGGAATAAGTTATAAAAATAACTTTATTTGTATCCAATGTATCTAAAACTAAAATTTAAATAGTCTGCAGCTAATTGAAATAGATGATAATTTCAGGTTAATAGTATCAACCATCGGCGCATGCGTGCATCGCAACAACTTTTAATCATTGAAAAAAGAAACATTTGCAGTTGTAGTTATTTCCGTAAGAAGTTAGACTCGATATTTATTTTAGTCCTGTTATGTCTTAATAAGAGACAGCTTTAATTAAAAGATTAAATCAAATAATAAATTAATTTAAATAATAAAAATAAAAAATTAACTATTTTATTTCTTTTTTTTTTCATTTAACTAGTAATCGCGAATTGCGATGCACGCATACCCTAGTTCTCCACGCCATTGGCCTTAAATTGACTTGTTTCAACTAGCTGTTGTCAGTGAAACTTGAATCTTCAATGCAGATATTATGAAAAATATAGTGGCTAGCACAAGATAAAATACGAATTTAGGTTTCGTGATGTCAGCCAATTTTACCCTCATCTAAATTCGTATTCTTTCATTCCTTGTCACACAATATACTATTAAAATAAATTGATTTTTACTAATTTATAAGATTCCTATCCGCCATTTCTAAAAAAGTTATCCAATTCTTTTTCATTCAATCGATAAAGATATTAACCCAAATAAATACTGAATTGTCAAAATTGTCATCGGAAAATCTTTACGACTTTTCAAAAATCATATAGATGCTTTTGAAACTCAATATAATAAAATATGCAAGGAACTTTGTAAGAAAGTTATAGTAGAGTGAATTAAAGTTTATGTAGTAAATTACTACATACATTCTACAGAATTCAACTATTGAGTGTCATTCAAAATTTATTTGGAAATAAAAACTGATTTTGAGATTATTTAATCGAAGCTTTTTTATGAAAATTTTTATAGGCTACATTTTTTCTGGAAAAACTAGCAAAGATGAAATTTTTTAGACCTAATCGTAAAGGGAATTCGCATGGTTCGTTTTAAGACCGATTTACATAATTTATTTCTTTTCTCACCCTTTTTTTATTACTCTGATGATCTCAATAGCAGAAAAAAAGGGAACCGTTGATTAAAGTTTTAGCAGGTAAAAATAAAAAAAATAGTTATTTTGAATTGCATGGTTTTTCCATTTTGATCAACTAAAATAACTTAAATCAGATTCAAGTGCATGTATATATGAAAGCCCGAGGCAAAAAAGGACACGATAAAATCTGTAAGTGTCTGGAGCAAAATAAGACATCATTATGAAAAAGAAAAGAAATACAACTTTTTTTTTTTGTAAAAATGCTTATTTATTGTGTCTAAGAGAGAATAGGTCAAGTAAGCCACCCCAGGCTGTGCGGTAAAAATCCTCAGTAAAATTAAAATTTTCACTCCAAGTGTTTTCTAATTGAGTTATTGTCTTAAATTGCGGCAAAATAAAACAAAACGAAACGACGGGGTAAAATGAACTACTGTAAAAAAAAAATTGTCTATGATCTCACTACTGGGTCAACTTATTCCCTACTCTCCTTAATCCCGTGAATAAAAATTTTCCAACGACTGAAAAATATTTTACCTTGAAGGGTTTTTTTATTCTACCCAGGTTCCTAACCCCTATGAATAAACTTCTGAACCAATGGTACTTTTTAAAGCTTCTCAACGAAATAAGACATCATGGAAAATCTGAGGGTAATTTCTGTAAGAAATTTTTTAAAAATGAATAGTTGTCTTCGAAAATAATTTTACATCAACTAATGCAATAATTAATTTATAAAAATTTTCTAATAAAATCTGAATATTATTCAGCAGCTTCATTTGAAATTTACCGTAAAATGAAATATGAAATAGTTAGATTGAGCTTTCTTTTACATAAAAGCGAAATAAGGAAAAAAGAAGTACTCTTTTCTTCTGACGCTTCACCTTCACTAGTGGTTTGTTTGAAGTAAACCCACTGGCATTAACATCAGCTCAAGTTGTGGTAAGCATATATGTACACAACCAATTTACCGGGTTACGTAGTCAAGAGCAACTTGCCCCTGACTGCATACGTGAGATATGAATACGAGTAAAGACTAATGAGTACAACATGAATATGAGTAGAGCGAGTGGGGCATTCGGTCAAGACTCAACACCACGTGCATATATATATAATTTTTATCTTTGTTTATTTTTTATATACAATCACGTGGTTTCTGAATGTCAATTTAAAATAAACACTTAATTTTTCAAAATTCTATTAAATCTTTATTACGTTTAAATAGCTTTTAAGTGAAGAAACAAAAGTACAATTGTTAGTAACTCGTGATTCGTGTATAATTTCCTGACACTCGAGGTCAAAACGAACATTCGAATTATTAGTAATATGTTGACCCAGTCATAGATCATCGAATTCCACTGACAGAAAGGTTAAAAATACACTCTGTATTCTTGGCCGACCGCCAATACTTATATTCAAAAGATATATACTGTTAGCTATAGTAATAATCATACCTTATTTGCGAAAAAAAATATACATATATCATCTGCTATACATGTGTTTAAATTTTGTCTTTTAATAATTATTATTAATGATTGTTTTAATTAATTTAACTACAGGAATTTTTGCTGGATTATTCGAGTCGGTTTTAAAATTGATTTAAAAAAATTTTTTCGGGAAAAAATTGGCAGGTGAAAATTAAAAAAAAAAATTCATTTAAAGGCTAAGATTTTTAGCTATCGAGAGGTTAAACTTGAATGTGTTCGCTAGAAGACTGAGACAATTTCAGAAATTCGTTATTTGTTTTAATTATGTACTCAATGATAAGTCTGAAAAAAAGTAAGGAGCGCGTTTTTAAAAAAGTAAAATTTTTTTCCATTTTTTCTAATCAGCATTCATTTAAATTTAGTCATAAAAAATAAATTTTTGAAATATTTTAGACAAATCTGTTTCCTTAACTTTTTTGAGCCATGTAAATCTTTGAACTACAGATAAATTATTTGCAAACTTAATTTCGAGTTAAGTTTATTAAAAATTAAAACTTTTATTTAATTTCAAAACAATAAAAATTATTGAATTTTCAAACTGAACAAAATGAAAAATTTACCAATTTAATGGATGAATTATAAAATCATTTGAAACTATTACAGAATTTCACGAATAAAATTTATCACTAAAATATTTATTTAACAGGAAACTAAAATTTGTTGGCGACTGAACAAATGGGTCATTTGTCTAATTTACATTATAACATAAATTAAATCTTATTATCATCTCACTATAAAATAAATCAATCATCAGATTCACATCACACCTATTCCAGAAAACCACCGCCTCATACTTTCTATTTATAACTTGAGCATAATACCAATAAAAAAAAAAAAAAAAATTGTAGAAGCGATAAAAAAAGAGCATCACTTGAAATCAGCCTTACAATCTTTTGTCGTGCGCACTAATTAATTTAACATTAAAGATCAAAGGCCATCGAAGTATATTTCGAGGCATCTCTGGATGCTGGTCGATAGATGCGACAAAAGAATAAAAATATATATGTAAAAAAAAAAGCATAATGAAGGGCGAATGTAATAATCGATAATCGAAGTGTCAATGGAGCTGAAATTTATATTATCTTCAACTGATGACTTTTGACCGCGATTCGTTTATTTATTTGTTATATAAATTGAATAACACCTTATCCGATGTGAATTATTATTTTATATATATATATATATATATATATATATATATATATATATATATATATATATATATATATATATAAATATATATACAGCACAAAGATAGGGACTGAGAAAAAGAGAGCAAAAACGAATAAGAGAAAGAGAAGAGCTGAGTACAATTCTATGAGTGTTACTCGAGACAATTTCGTTGGATAAACCTCTACCACAGTCATATTGATCTCGTTATACTGCGGTTCTCGACCTTTAGGTAACAATAATGATCAAAACCATCTCCAATAATTATATAAATACGTCTATTTATAGCTTTACTATTTATCCGAAATATAATAACAATATTTAATAATAATCAATGTATAGGTTCTCATAAATTATTAATATTATTAATAGAATGGACGCGGAACATCACTGAAAGTCCATTAGACACACGAGTGTCGACGTTTATAATTAAAGCAAATGCGACATAGGATTTACAGTTGAAGCGTTAAAGCGACGTTTTGCGTTGAGAGACCTGCTACGAGGAGATCCAATAATAGATCTTAGCCAAGTTTTCGTTACCAAAGGTCCAAGGGAATTTGTTAATTATATAATTCAATTTATTCATTTACAGGAGATAAATATTCAGTGGTTGAATATTTAAGATTTTTTTGTCTATCGAAGGTATTTAGTTGGTAAATTTACGATACAGGAAATTGTCCCTTTTCTGGCTGAACCTCGTCACTACTTTTTTTTTCATAGCTAAAATTATGAGTGAAAAACATTATTTAGTACTGCTATACCATAAAAAAAGCTTCAAATTTCAATAATTACAACAGAATGTTCGAGAGACTTTTGAATTTCAATATTTTCATGAACGCGCGTGTAACAGAATAGATGTCTTGACCGCTTTCTGAAAAAATTGTTATTTTGCAGTTACGAGATTTACCCAAAAAGGGGACGAAATAGTCGATAATTTTTTAGTTAGATTTTCATATCGATACTGCCATTCTAATATGTCGTATCCCACAAAATTAGGCATTTTCACGTTTATTGAAAAATGAAATCATTGTAACAATGTGCAGCTTATGTAAAAATTTTCGAGGTCAAATTGTTTATTTAGAATTTGTAAATAAATATTATAATATGTCGTATCCCACACGCAGACTTTCGCGCATTCTAATAAGTCGTATCTCACATTCGTATAGGTTAAGTCACGCTTAATATTTTTAATTTTAAGGAAGCAATTAACGACATGAGTAAGAAGGTAATGATGCATAATTTTTGACTCTTCTTACAGCATATAATTCAAAATTATTTATTCACTATATATGTCTGTATTTTAGGAAGATATGAAAATATATTTTTAGGTTATACCAATGTAAACATAATACAAATAATTTTTCTTTGCCGACCGTGAAACGTTTTTATCGTTTTTTGACAAATTTCCCAAATTTGGGATACGACGTATTAGAATGGCAGTATCGATATGTTGAATGTTAATGACTAAAATATTAAAAGGCGGTTTTCTGATTTTCACAGAATTGCCAGAGTAAAAAAATTGCATTGAGAGAAATATATAGTTTTAGGATAGACGTTATCTCTGACTAAGGAAACGAAGTATCTAAAAATTACAGTGTAGAGTGTTTTCAGTGAAACGTGAAATATTTATTAGACATATTCATATAAATTTATTCAATTTATATAAATAGAAAATTTCAAAGTATTTTTTATTTTCAATAAATATAAGAGCTTTACTTTATTTTTGTAAAATAATAATAATAATAATATTCATAACCAGAAAATGGCTGGATTTATAATTTTTTGTCTCGGAATATTTTTCTATATTTTATATCCCTAAAGAATTTCTCAGCTTTCAATAGCTGGCTCATATTCATGTTAATTTATGCTTTTTAAACTGACATTTATCCTCTTTAATTTTTTTTTCTATTGTATCATACTTTTATTTTATTCATATCTTTGGAAGCTTAACAAAGTGATGCACTATCTTTATAATGACATCAATAAATAAATGCATGGCATTGAAAAAATAAAGGAGAGAAAATTCTATTATATCTACCTTATTCATTATTTTTTAATTTAACTAATTATCATGATCTTTGTCCTGTTTTTTACATGCCTCATACAAGACTAGCATTTTCAGATTTAAATTTGGATTGTGAATCTAATGTGGAAACATTAATCATGGGTTGTAATGAATCGGTCTATAATTATTCGTACAAAAAATAGTGTCCAAAAAGTTGAATGTAATCGTTCGTAAATATTAGGAGGTCGAGATCTGAATAACGATTGAGGAAAATCTGAGATGCCAAGAGGAAAAAAAAGCAAAGTAAATGTGATGAAATATACATAGATGTTTAGATATTTTTAATATGAATAGATGTATAGCACAAGCCATTAGTGAATCTGCGCATGAAATGTATATCACGATAAATTATGGCCGCTTTGTGAGACCATACGCCCGTGAATTTATATCAGATCTAACTATACAAGACTGAGTGTAAAGAGGCATTAGTCTACTAGTATAATATGTGAACAGAGTTATATTTGATAACCTGTTAACATAAATGAAAAAAAAAAAATTGTTTCTCATATTTGTCATTCAATTTATATTTACTAAATGTTTATTATTCAGATAATTTGTGATCAAATTACATACAAATATATATATATATATTTTAAAAATTTGAAATTAGTTCAAAAATTTTCCACATGGAAACGAGAAAAAATTTTTTTATTTATGAATTTAATTTTTAGAAAAAAAAAGAAAATTTCTGTGAATTTTTAATATGCTCCAAAATAATTTTGAATTAAAAAATAATTGAGTTGTAGAATCTAGTATTTTCGAATAGCTTAAAATTTTTTTTTATTGAGTGCTAATGAGCACGTTAATGAGGTAATCAGAAGCTAGACCTTAAAATATCTATTGTCATATTTTTTATTACTTTAATTAAAGTATGTTCACTTTTTATTTCATTGTAAGAAAATAATCATAAATTTTCAAACTATAAAGAGAGCAATTTAATGACAATAATGTGATATGTGAATAAAACAGAATCTGATAAATCGTAAAAGTCAACGTAAGCTTTTATTTTATTTTTTCTTTACCGTGAATTTTTTTTTTAACTTTTTAATACTTTTAAAATTTTTATATGCTTTCAAGTACCAACATCTGATGAATATTTATGCACAGCCAAATAACATGATGCTATTTATAATTTTTTGAACTAAAAATATCACTTCATTAAATATTATTTATTAGTAAAAGTATTTTTATATTTTTTTTTTGCATCCGGTCTTCACATATTTTTATAGACATCTATACAGGGGAAAACGGGGTAAAATGGAAGACTATTCTTAAGGCAAAATTTTTTTTTGTTTCAATGCTTAGTTATATTACAGCTCGTAGAAAATAGTCGGATGAGTTGATCAGCCCAGATAAAGTGATGACTTTGAGGCACTTAATTTGGGGCTAGAAAAAACTGATTTAAAAAAAAGGGTTACTATTAAATTTTTTCGACTTATTAATTTAATTATTGAAAGAAGCTGCAATTTTCATAGATCAAGTGTAAAAAATTCAAGCGTTTTTTTTTTTTTCAATAGTGGCCCATTTTACCTTCAATTCTTTTTCCAGTTTTCAATCAAATAATTCCGATAACAAACCCTGGAAGAATATTTTTTTTTTACTGAAAATTCTACCGTGGCCGCATTGCAGATCCTAATCAACTTACCCCATTTTTTTTTTTTTTTTCTAAAAACAGTTACTGAGAATTTTTAAACAAAAAAAAATTTTTTGTCTCATTTTGCCCCAGTCTTACTTTTCCTGATCTTTTCTATACATAACTCTTTTTATGTGTCTAACATAAATCCATAAGATGATTTTTTATGGGTAATAAAATTTGTCTGCGCTAACAGTATTAATTGTGAATAAAACGGAACTAGACTGTAATAATTTGTCTATAAAAAAAATGTTATTTATTTTTATCAAGTTATTTTTATTTTATCAAATAAATATCTATGAATATTTATTTAGCAAAACATCACTTTAATTAATACCACAACTATTTAAACAGTGAAATAAAAAAATAAAAAAAAGTTTATCAATTAAAACTAAAAGAGAAAAAGTATTTTATTCAATTTTGAAATATATTCATCTGAAACAAATAAATATTTGTTTGTACAGAAGCTAAATTATTTTTTTCCATTAGGTTATTTTTAGCGCGTATATTTATATACAACAGAATATGTATGACCAGGTCATTTTTTTACGTCTGTATTTTTTTAAACGCACTTTAACACATACAGAATCAGTCATTGTCACAGAGGTCATATTCTCTCTCGAATCTTGACCTAGTCTCGATAAAAAAAAAAACGCATTTTCGAAATCACAACGGGGTAACGAGAAAGCAACTAACTGAATAAAAAAAAAAAACATACAATACTTGTATACTTTTATTCTTTTCTTCTTGCCTCTTTTTCTTTCTTTTTAGTAAACTTTTTTTTATAAGCTTTCATTCGTTATTTATTTTTTTTTTACACTCTCCCCGATGTGCTTTCCTCATGTCTGACCATTCAACGCTTCTCGTATCTGTTTCCACTCGCGAAACGTGAGTCGCATTTTCAGTTTTCTTTTCTTCATTGGCGGGCTTTTATACCCATCAGAGCAAAGACCATTTGATCTCACAAAGTATAATAAGGAAAACAAACAAAAGTTTTAAGAAAAATAGAAACAAACAAAAATAAAATTACCAAAAAAAATATCACATTCATTACTATATTCTCAGTTTACTTTTCTGATTTCGTACGAAAACAACAACAAAAAAAAAAAAATTACGAAACTTTGGTTTTATTTTTCTCAAATTTGAACTTGTACGATCTTAATAAAATTATTTTTTACTTCTGTAATTTATTTGAAAAAGTAAATAAGTGAGAAATTTTATCCGGTTAAATTTCAATGTAATATATATTCAAATTAATTATTTAAAGTACTTTCAAGATGCGCCGGAATGAATTTTAAACTTGAAAGCAAAACAGAATATTTGTACTCACTAGAAAAAAAAATAAAATAAAAGCAAGTATATCAATAAATTATCACTCGATAAATTTTTTATCAAGTATATAATGAAAAATAAATTAAATAGTATTGCTTTCGTGTATTGTTTGTAGATTCATTAATCTCAATTCGTGTTGTACGTATTGTAGTAGAGCATAAAGTTTTCTTCGCAAATCCAACTTTCGAGCCAGGACGAAGCTATTACACACACACACACATATATATATATATATATATGTTAGCAGAGCTTCAGTAATAAGTAACAAAGGAAAGTTGGATTCTATGGAAACACAGCAGTCTGTGTTATGAAGTATTAACGTTAAGTAGTGAGAGGAAATGAGATTGCATTTCATAAAAGTAAGAATAAGAGTGAGAATGAGAGTAAGAGGAATAGTAAATGTATATCATATTTCGACTTGTATTAGTTCTTCCTGGTTTTATATCAAAATAACATAATTAGATATTATTAGATAAGGGAAACTAGGGCGGAATAGGGTATCGGTGACAAAATTGAGTGGTAAAAGGAATCAGATTAAATTTTTTCTCTAATACCTTTTGATCAATGCTACGTTTGGTCTGATAAGAACTCGCCGGAAACACTTTTGTCTTATACATTTCACGAAACTATTTTTTTATTTTTTCTTGTAACGAATTATTCTGGGTAGGAAATTTTTTTTCATAAGCAGAGGGGTGAAATAATTTCGATATATGTTGATGTTCCTACAGTTGTATAGATCTAAGATTGATGTAAATTTCTTAAGATCTGAATTTTTTTTCATTTTCCCAATAAAAAATATTTTTTTTTTGCAAGGTCTTAAGATCTCTTTAAAAACTGAAAATTTTACTTGACTGTCTGATAACTCGATTTTTATAGCTTTGATCTACCTAGATATGAATTATTAAAAATTTAGATCTACGTAAGTTTGAATAAAACTCATGATTCAAATATCTATAGAATCATATTATTTTTTCTGAGTTTATATATAGTACTGCTTTCAAACGACAGTAAAATATTATTAACTGACATGAATTTCATATCTGAGCTGCTTTTGCACTGGCAGTAATTTATCATCACTCAATATGACTTAATATTGCATACTTCAAGAGAGTCATAATCTACAAATATTCATTTTAACTTAAATAATATCACTCAGAAAAAAAAAATCACTCCACCCTAAGACGTTTTTAAATTAAAAAAACATCATTCTAGATTAAGACATCATACACTGGTTGTTAAATGCTATCACGTAGATACAGGAATGATATCTCTGCACTTTGTTCAACGTACAAGATAACGTATTTAGAAATCGTTATGCAAATTTGTCTGAAATTTTACTACTGCTTCAGCAATTTCTCAAAATCGTCTTTAAATTATATAAATAAACTACTAATGTAACGAAAAAATATTTGACTTAAATTTAGGCTGCGTTTTGCCTCTTTAGTAATTACTCCCATTACTAAAGACATTAAAAAAAAAATTACTTCGCTACATGGTAATAATTACCATATATTTCTAGCTTCTATCAACAGAAAAATTTACACCCTGAAAAAATCCCAACTTTCCGAATTTTTTTTTATCGCTGATAACAATGAAAAAAATCACGTGAATATGTGTTCCCACAAGTTTTTTATGCTCTATGAAATACAGATTTTTTTTTATCCATCCCAAGATTTTTTAGCCCCATTTTTATCGGCCAACGCTTACATTACGAAAAGTATAACCATGAAATATAACAGCCATTTTTTATTTCACCATGTAGGTTTTAATATTTATAGTATTCATAAAACGACGACTACTCAAAAAATTTTGCCCAATAAATATTTAAATAATTTCCCCTTTTAAATATTCAAATATGTGTTATTTCATATTATTTAACATTTGTTTTTTCGCAATATACTTTAATAATACAATATATATTTAATTTATCATTTATATAATCCATTAAATATTGCAGCTATTGTTTTATTTTATCATGTAGGTTTCAATATATCGTTCAACAAAGCATTAGATAATTAAATAATTTGTTCCTATGAATATTTGAAATATTTGTGGTCATGAATATTTAAAAATACAATTATCCGAGTATTTACTACGTAGCTGGAAAAAAATTTAGATCTAACGAGATCTGATTAGATTAATCGAATATATTTTTTTTTTTATCTTTAGATCTACACCACAGAAATTTATGGCAACAATTCCAACATATTATGGGAATCGTTCCCATAACGTATCGCGGAAAAAAAGTCGTGTTTATTGTAACCATAATATTGTAGCAAGACACTTGTAGTAGCGAGTACTCTATATTTGATAAAGGATACTACATAAATATTACTGATTTTACTACACGGTGGTTGAGGTTATTCCAAACGGAAGTTGGTATTTCTTTACTCCAACTTGTAGTAACCTCAACTACAGCTGCTATTGTAGCAACTAAAATTTTTTTCCGTGGTAGTAACCAGTTTTTTCGAAATATCGATTATAGCAACGGCGCTCATACTAATTATGGTAACCATTACTGATTATATAGTTCTCATTTCTCTACGATATGGGAATAGTTCCTATAAAATTATGGTTATAATTCCTATCCATTATAGTAATCGTTCCCCTACCATTATATGATGACCGTTAGCATATAATATATATTCAATTTGTAGTAAAAATGTATTCAAAATTATTTCTAGCTTAAATAAAAAACCAAATATTTTTTTACTCCTTTTTTAATGTCATTCAACTTCGACCACAATTTTTTTTCTTCTGAATATAGAGATAGACAGAAATATGAATTATTCTCTCTAGACCTAACTCAGAATAGAATGATTTAACAAGCTTTCCACACGTTTGCATTATTTTCAACGTGTGTGTTATCAGTTTTTCCCTTAACGACATGTACATGATTTAAAAAAAAAACTAATCAATAAATTCTCTTGAATAATTCCTATTGATTAATCGGTCCTAACGACTTGATCAATTAAATACCTACACAAAGCCTATAATTTTTGTTTATTATAAAGTAAAAACAGACTATCACCTAAAATACTTTTTCAAAATTTAAAATACAATAATATCCCACAAAAGTTTATTCTTTTGTTTCAGTTTGCTATTTTAATTCAAAGCATGCAATTGGCCTTAATTGGATTTTCTTTCTATTGTACATCTGGATATGTTACATACAGTTCACGTGCTAAAATTAATTCATTCATTTTTGAGGTTACCAAAAATTTTTTTTTCTATAATTATCTAGAAAATTTTTAATTACGTGTTTCATTTTACCCCTAACTTGTTTTTTTTATAAAATATATTAAAATTCTGTACTTATATAAAGTTTGAGAATCAAAAGCTCTTGAATAAAATAGTAGAGGAGATCAAATGATCAAAATTTATAACATCTATTAATCAAAAAAGTCATAAACTTATGATTTGACCTTTAAAAAAATATCATCATTACTTTTCATTAATAACTTTTAAATTAAACTTAACATTTATCTCTGCTTAACATATTACATCAACTTTTATTTAAACTTCCCTAATTATCGAGTAAAACTTTTTTTTTTTTTTTTTTTAATTATAATAAATTAATTTTATTGAAGTAAAAATAATTATTTTTAAAAAACTCAAAAAGAGACACTGTCAAGGTCTAAAAAAATAAATTTTTTTTCTCCTTGCTTATATGAAACTTTGATGTACAAGGACCGAAAAGTATTAATATTAATATAATTAAAATTTTTTCGCGGGTTCATAATTAGAGAAAAGATGGATAAAATAGAAAAACTGAATGATATATTTATTTTTAGAACCACATATGACGAAAATGAGACTAATTCTAAATGGCCATTAATTTTTTTTTATTTTTTGATTTTAAGGTAAAGTGAGGTCGGTATTTTTAAGTAAATTTATTAAGTGTAATTATCTATTAATAATTAAATTAATTTTAGTAGAAAAAAAAAAGAAATTTTTTTCGAAAATCCCAGCTGCCTAAAAATATCTGAATAGTAATAAATGAATATTTTTATGGTCGTTTTTGTGAACAGATTTTCCCTTTTTGATAACATGTTCTATTAATTCAAAATCTTCAAAGATCAAATTATTAAAACTTGAACACGATAGATATTTATCTTGAAGTGTGGTTTTATTATTAGCTTGACCTTTAGCGGGTCAAAGAAAATATTATTATACCTGTGAAGATATTTTCACAAGGACTCAATCGTAATGTTATATATGTATCGATATAAATATAAAAAGAAATCTTCAGAGTGCTACTTTTTGCTTCAGTGTCAATTTTTAATTTTTACGTGACGAATTTAGTTTCCAGAGACTAATGACCCATAAAACTATCAAGTAAAATTAGCCAGCTATCCTAAAGTATTTACATCATATACATTTATACTGAATACAAATATACAAAAATTAAATGTCTATCCATATTTTGATAAAAAATTGAAATTTCAATTTAATTAAAACAAAAAAAAATCAGTTCGTTTGGATAAAAAACATATTTACATATTTACATAAAAATACTAAAAATCTTAAATTCGAAATTTTATGTGTCACTTACATAAAACCAAAAAGAAAATTCAACCTGCAATTTTTAAAAAAAATTCCGTAGCCTAACACCGAAAAAATTTCTATTCAAGTTTATTTACAAGTCTATTATTTATTCATTTTTTTTTAATTTTTTGCAAAAAAAAAATAAATCAAACCGTAAAAGTTCCTCGTTTACACGGATATATATTTTTAAAAGCAAAATTGAATTTCAAAAACATGAGCAAAACTCTATATGACATTCGCGGCCATATGAGTGGTCCAATTGACATATAGATTATAATTATTTAATTATATAATGGAGTAAAATATTAATGGATTAGTCTATCGACAAACGGAACAAAAAAACTAAATTATTCATCTATTATCATTATCATGTTTATATATATAAATTCCAATGGGAAATATTAACCTCGGTACACACCATGTTATGATTAAGTTACACGCAATTTGTCATTCAGGAATATCGCGTGCCACCACCGTGTATACTAACGCCACGTGGATAACGTATGAAAACTCGAGTAAATAATGTACAGTAAAATGTAACAAAACATTTATCATTTATTATTTAAATTTTATTTCAACAACTTTTTAGTAGAAAAAAAAAAAAAAACAATCCTAAATAATAAATCATCTGACGATAATCGATGAACTGATTCTTTGTAAAACGAACTACGAAAATCTAAAAAAAACCTATTAAATAATGAATAAAGAAAATTTCTTACCCTAACGAGTCATCGAGAAATTTCCATGGCTTAAAAACTACCCAATGAAAAACACTTAATAAATTAACGCACACAAATGTATTTTATAATGTCACGCATTTGAAACTTTAAAAGTTTTTATGGTCACCAGTTTAATGAAACTCGATTTTATTTTTCTGAACAGTTAACAATAATGATTAATAATATAATTTAAGTATTAATATGAAAATTAAAAAATTTTAAATTTATTAATAATTCGTAAATAAAAAATAAAATAATTATAATTAGCGGTAAATAAAGTTAAAGGGGAGGTGTGGCGTAGGATATATAAAAGACGTGTGTTTAGGGGAGCGTATAGACGCCGAGCGCGTCAGTAAAACGCGTTCGCGATGCAACCCACCCGCACGGCACACTGAGGGTAGAAACGTGGTTGCCCTCGCGACGCAATCGCGGCACTTCGTCAAGACTCGAGTACATTCGGCCTCGGGTTACCCAAACCGGTGTACTACTACTGTAGTACGATACACAACAACCGAGGTCTGATATGAGGGGAATAACTATATAAAAATACTCCTTATATATATGTATATATACATATCTACATATATACAGTCTGTTACGTTTGTACAGTAGTGAAAAGACTGTGGCTATGAGTACAGTTAAATGACTTGAGTTGAGTTTAGTTTTGTGCACATATGTATGTGTGTGTAAAAGGGGTGGGGATGTATGTGTGAATGTATATGAATAGAAAATGACTGAGCGCAATGGACGGAGGAGAAAAAGCACATGAAGTAAATATAAAAGTGGGGACCGGCAAAGCTTGCGAGGGTTTTACGAGCAGGAAGTGGAGAAAGGGAGATAAAGAACTGAGTGTCTGTAATTGTAAGCTTATAACGACCACTATTGCGAAGGCTCACTCGGTATATAATGTATGTTGTCTAACTAGTTACGTCGTCATGACGATGTTAACTCAAAAATACACATGAGGAATACACGTTATATGCAGATACTTCCTCAATTAACACGCGCTTTTATTTTTCATTACTTTTTTTTTATCATCTATATTAAATTATTAATGTGATAGAAGATGGAATCATTATTATTTATAGCAGTTGAAAAAGATATTTATTAACTTTTTGTCGCGAAAATAAATTATTTTATTGCAATTAATTATTACGCGTAAATTTAATTGTTGGCAATTAATTTATTTTTTAGTAATTTATAATTTGAGTTTTTTTTTTTTTGAAAATTTGTATGAAAAATTTTTTGTAATAAAAAATAATTATAAAAATTAAATCATATTATTTATAATTATTTAAAGAATAACGGAGCAAAAGAAATAACGGGGCACAATGGGTCATCTAAAAAAATTTTGTTAAGAATTGAAATTCAGTTTTTATTCAAATTTTTTTTCCGATCATTATAAATTTTTAAGTAACGAGAAATAAGAGGCGGGAAATATTTTTCTACAAAAAAAATTATACTATTATAAATTTGCTCTTATCCAAGATAAATAAACCCGGGCATAAGCAATTAAAAGTAGCACGAATAAATAAATAAATTTTCTAATAACTTTTTGAAGTAAATTATATTTAAATTGATTCAAGAAGATGAGTTCAAAATATGAAAACAAATTGTTCACTGCGCAAAAGCCGAAACGGTTCCTCGCTACCCTGGTCCGTCTTGCCCCTTCCCCCTATTTTTTTCTTTACTAAAAAAATTGTACTTTATTATTTACTACAAATTATTAAACAATATCAATTGAATTAGTTATTATTTAATTTATTAACAAGTTCTCGATATATTCAATTGGTTATGTCGAGGGTAAAGTTATAAATTAATAGAAAAATTCCATCTTATATTATTTTATTGAACAATTTATATAATCATTAATTGCAATACTTTTATTATTTATTTAATCGTTATCGATTTTTTGTGATATTATATTATTAGTATATTTGTGTTGACATAAAAACAATAATACTAATAATTATTATTTTATTAATATTTTTTTTTTATAGTTGGCTACAAGTTTCAATTGATTATTTTTCCTACAATGTTTGTTTTTAAATGTATAACGGCAATCTCTCATGCAAAATTTAAATAATAATAATAATTATTATTATTTTTCAATGTCCAAATATTTACTTAACTTCAATAAAATTGATAAAATACTTTTATTCAAATTTTCTATTTGTTTTTATTTTACGAAGATTTAAATTTTACAAAAGTGTGTTATATCGGCCATAAATAAATTATGTAATGGCCGAAAAATTTCTTTTTTAATAATAGAACCAAGTCAGTTGAAGAAAAAAAATAATAATGTCAGCGAAAAAATCTCAAGATTTTTTTTATTAGTATTTATTTTTAAATTATTTAAATATTTGCATAAGCTTAAAATATTTTTTCAGAATTTAGCATACATTCAGTGATTTATCAATGTCAAATTTATAGACGAAGAATTTTTATTATTTTAAATATATATTTTTTTTCTGTTATTTTATTTTATTCTTTGTGGTCATTTTTATTTAATGTAGAAAGGAATAATATATGAAAGCAAGATAATAAAAACAAGAGTAAAAAATATTTTTAATAAAAATAAAAGCAGATGGTTATTATTGTTATTGGTCGTGAAAATCGATTTCTCATTAAAAGTTCATTTTTGAGGTTCGTTCGTCACAGAATTTCCCTGATTAAATCAGTGATTATTTTATTGATTATATCATTATCATTATTATTATTATTATTAGACATATACTGAAACTCATCTATTGAGTTATTTATTTTAAAACAATATTGAATTAGTTTTTGGGTATGTCATAGTTCATATTGAGTTTGTTTAGCTGTATATATATTTGTATGTTCATATATATATTAAAAATTATATTATTCAGTCTTCATAAAAAATTCTGGACAATGACTTTGCGGATTATTTTCAAAATTCTATAGCACGAGTTCAAAAATATTTTTGAACCCTCTTAGTGTGGTCAGATCATGGGATATTTCCGCCCTCTCTCAGCATTACGCCCCATGCTATTTCACCATAAGAAGGGGCGAAAAGATCTCACGAACTAGCCACACTGATCATACATATGTTCTAAAATGTTATTAATTTTTTTCTAAATTAATTAAGAAAAATTTTAACTAGTTCGAATGATTTTTGCGGCTACTGAAAAAGTTTTTTGACATCTGACCCATTTTTGTAAATTTCAAATCATATTGTTAAGAAGTTTTTGAGTTTAAAAAATAAAATCCAAAAATAGTTATAATTTATAAACTAACGAATTAACTGGTGAAATAAAAAAGTTTGAGAGATAAAAAATCTAAATACAGTATACGGAAAATTTAGCAACCGTGAAAGATGACCAGCAAGCTATTTTCTCGTCCGCATGTGAGCTCTAGTCCGACGAGTAACTGTCAAAAGGTCGATGAACTCGGCTCGCGCGAGCGCAACTCTTCCCTTATGTTCGTGTACCCCCTCCTAGACTCTCTTACCCTCTCTCTTCAATTTCACATCTAACACTATCATCTCACTTACTCTATTTCCCACATCTACTCTCCTTCTCGTTAGCATTACGGTGAAAATTCGCGTCTCTATCTCCTACCAATATAACCCTCGTCTGACAATAGCATTCCTCAGTATATCTATATGTTTAATATGAATGTACTATACTAGTCTCCCTTTTCCGTGGATTGTGGAGTCTCTACATGCAGCAACACGATTCGGGTTTCTGGTTCAATAGTCCCAAGCTTCAAGATCGATTTTAAATACATACTGCGCTATATACTACAGTGTTAAGCCGTGCTGCAAGTTACTCTACCATGGATATTCATAGAGTGTGATAACTTTAAGAGACAGTCCCGCGCATTAAAAATTTATGATTGTCGCGCAGATTTAAATTTACACATTTACTCTCTGGAGTTCCTTGACTTTAGGTCACACATCAATTATTCAAAATTTTATATTTTTTAATTCTATTTTAAATTTAATGATATTCGCTATATTCATTTATGAAATTAAATTAACTTGCAATGATATCGAATAATTTTTGAATAAAAAAAAAATTTAACACAAATTTGATTACCAACTTTTGATAAATACTTATCTATCGAAGGAATTTTTATTTGTAAGTTGTAAGTTATAGGTATTTAGGTTTTACAAACTGCATGTGAAGAACGGAAAATAAAAGCAATAAAATAAAATAACATATTGCCAGATGAGCGAAAAGCAGAGAGAATATTTGGAAGGATGGCGGAATGGGAATACTTTTTTTTTTTTTATAGTTTCTTGGCATTTTGTCAAAGAAAGAAAGAGAAAGAGAGAGAGAGAGAGAGAGAGAGAGAGAGGAAAAGAGAGTAAATAAAGAAAAAAAAAAGTTGTTGGTATTCACAATATCAAGCAGTGGTCGGGGTATTTATGGTCAAATAAAACAGGGGATGGAAACTGATTTATGTACTCGAGATTTGTGATCGGTTTATTTGAAATAATACTTCTGTAAATGTAGTTTTTTTCGCCTAGAAATTTCCCGCAAAAATAGTTTTGATCAGATGTTGAGATTTTTAAATTTTAGGAAACTTTTCAGTCGAATGTTTGAAAGCTGTAATGGATTTAATTTTTTTTAATATCGTTGAACTCTTAAGGAAGAACTCTATTGAAAATCAGGGTCTAAATATTTTTTGTTTAATTATATAATCATTATTAATAAAAAAATTCAAATTCGATAGAGTAACACAAATTTAGCTGCCATTTTTTTTCTACCGAGGGTTGATAGCAGCATTAGTGTAACTAGATAAAAACAAGGTGACATCTAAGAAAAAAGTAGCAGTCTATTTAAAATAAAAAAATATATAATGATTGTGATCAGAAAATATACAGATTTGAGATTCAAATAAATTAACAATAAATTTTGTATCAATTTGCAGCTAAAAATTAATTTTTACTTTGTTTTTATTATTTTTTTATCTAAATACTTCTTTTAATTTTTTTCTGAGACCTATATAAAATTGATGAGAGCATTTTAATTTATTTTACTATTTTTTTTTTTTTTTTTTACTATTAACGAGGGATCGAGATGAGTGCTTTTGGATTTTCCAACTTTATTATTATTTTTTTTTTTTGCTATAGTAATGTGTTGTTTCATTGAAAACAGTAAATATTTGAGCATTTAAATTTACAAAGACTGTTCATCAAAGTTTTGATAAACGGAGGTTCAACCCTTGATAAATTGCCAAAGACTTGAGTGATAAATTTTGGCTTTTTGCCGAAATAAATTTATAAATTCTTCGTATTTCTCACGTTTTACTTTCAATTCTTAAACTTTATGTATTTTTTATTTTATTGAATTAGATTTACTTAGGGAGGAGTGACGAAGGACGATTTAAATAAATTTTGCGGTAATTGAAAGGGATTGAAAGATTTAAAAGCAGCTTATAATCACGATTAGATTACGTGATTCATCAGTCAAATAGCGTTCGAGTCTGAGAAGTTTAAAATAAAATAGAAATCTCTACAATCTGCAGTAAGAAACTTTCGAAATTATTAATTGTGATATTTAATTAGATTCACTATACAATTATAGCTTTTGATTACAGTGCACTCTTCGAATTACCTGACGAATTGTTAGTTGTAAAAAATACAGAACTGAAAACTTTCTGTTTACTTGATAAAATATTATTTTTCTCTCAAAGGGTTTAATAATTAAATTTGAAAATAGTCTTTGAACTTGAATTCAAATGAATAATTTACGGCTGATCCTCAGGATCAGTCAATTTGATTAATTTTATATTTTCTGACGGATGTATCTCCTATCAAAAGAATCCATATAGAAAAATATGGATTTATATAAAAATCCATGAAGTAAAATATGAATACCTGATGGATTCCCATGTAGGAAATCCACTAGGAAACTGTAGGAACCTGAATTCCCTTCTGTATAAATTCCCATAAGATTTAGCATGGTGTTGATTTCATGGGTGTATTTGTGGGCTTATTCAAAAACACCATGTGGGAACCCACATTGAAATCTAAGCTGAATTCCCAGATGGATTTTTTTGATAAGGTCATTTTCGCCTTAGTAAAACGATAGCCAGTATTTCTTTTGGTCGCAAGCTATGCATTTTAAATTTTTTCGATACATATTTCAGTCACATTGCAGAGTAAGATATGAAAACTCGTTAAAATATACTTCCGGGAAAATATAATTTTGGTCTGTAGAGACACAAACCCTGTCTTCTACTTAGATCGTGATCTTATTTTTTATTTAAATATTGATATTTATGTAGACCGGAAGCCATTTAAATATTTTTACGAAATAAAATTTCAAAAATTTCAAAAATTTTTCCGTTTGCAGTAAAATAAGCCTGATAAAAAAAAATGTGTAAACTTTATTGAATAAGTCTTTAGCTATATTGCTTAGGTGGCCAACTTGCCCCATTTTCCTGTACACCGTGAATAAAATTTTTTTCAAAATGTATCATTTAGCCCCGAGTTCTTCAATATATTTTACCCATAGGAATAATTTCTACAAACTTCGAATAAGTGGATCCCATACTTGTACAGAAATGGTTTCTATATATTACGAGAAAGGTTCCCATAATTTATCGTAACCATTCCTTTAATTTTGTCTTCATATAATTAAATCAACAAATATCCTATTAAAATAAATACTAAGAACTGTTTACCAAAATTGCAGCACAAATTACGAATCAAAAACTACTCTGACCTTTTGCAACTTTTGCATCAATTGATTAAATATTTCCTTTGGCATTAAACTTTAACTGATAATGCAGCGTCTTATCCATGTTCTTTCCCGAAGACTGAAAATACTCTTCATCAAATAAGATAATCTCCCAATAATTGAATTTCTAAAAAAAATTACATAAATAAAGATCACCTTGAATTTTATTTTAAACTCCCCAGAAAATTTTAAATTGGCAAAAAGATGTATAAGCACATAATACATGATACCGAGCGAATTCACATATATTTTACTCCACAAGTAGCATTACCGAGAAAAAATAGAAAGAATAAAAGAAGATGAGATAGAAAGAGAGTAAAAGATAAAGTAATGGTTTAGGTACTACCAGCACTTGCACCAGAACTTGCAGTAGTATAATACCAGTAGCAATAGCAATAGTAGTACTATTCACCTCAGTACTTTCAAACTCGTTTCCTTAGCGGCGCGTCTCACATCCGAGATTTTACAAAAGCGCATATAATCCTTTCTTATTTTATTCGACAAAGAATTTTTCTAAGACCCAGAAAAGCCTGAAAGACGAGTACTACCCTCTATTTTAGCCTCATATTTATTTAAAATTCAAACCACAATATCTATATATAAATTTTTGATTAATTTTTTTTCTTCCTTTTAGTAATTTTATTTTTAGCGAATCCATTGAGATATCGCTTACTTTGCTGATCTATGTGTAATTTTTTTTATCATCTATCACAGAATAAATACTGATGGACAACAACTCTACTTGGACACCTTTCATACATGACAAGAATAAATTTATATGTACAAAAGGTTTAAGGAGCTAAGCTCTTAGCAGTAAAACAAAATTTTACGTCCTCTATTTTTTTTATCGTATAAGTTATATTTCTACCACTCGATGTCTTGTTCGCACTTTGCGGCCAAGATAAATGATGTGTATAATATCAAGCAAGCGTTGTCCGAAAATTGATTTTTCTCTACATCTTTGTCACGGAGTTTTTTTTTTTTTTTTTTTTTTTAGATTATTTCTATCTCATTTTCACCGTCAGTTCTATCATCATGAAAGTCACGTTATTATCATGGAAAAGTCTCCACGGAAAATTCGTATCCATGTTATTTTTGAAATGCCGTGTACGCTGAGAACAAAGAAGAGATTTCGTACGCCCACCTATGCTATTTCGAGACGTGAGGGAACTTTGATTAATTTTGTTAGTAAAAAAAAAATGAATTCACATTCAAGATGTAAGTTTTATTAATCCATCTGCACGTTGAGGAAAAAACATATAAGTTTAATAGTTTGGAATATTTTTTTTTTTATATAAGAAAATAATTCAATCTAAAATTTTAAGTAGTGCATAGTGCAGTCAAAGTATATTTTAATTGTCCATTAAAAATTATGAAAATTTACATCAAATTTATTCTTCTGAAATAATTGTTTTTTAAGAAATAATAAAATATATTTAGCCAAAGTAATGATATTTCTTTTGTACTATATATATGTATGTATGGATATATTATTTATAATGCGTTTTACCGAAAGTAATCTTAAGATCTTTCCCAATTAAAAATTTGCGGATTACTGACACTTTGTTTTATTTAAAAAAGATATGAATCGTGAAATATAGTAATTTGTATGCCTATTGCATATTTTTTCTCAAAAAAAAATTTACCGTTTAATTTAAATATTAAAAATTTAATCTCTGTCAGCTGTCAAACATGAGAAAATATGATTATAGCTCACAAAAAAAGCTTTATAAAAATAACAAAAATTTGTCGCCTGTAAAAACATGACGTAAACTGTAAACATCACTGAGATTATATGACATGTTAATAATTGGAGCATTAAAGTGATCTATAATGCTTTATATTTATTACATATTTTAATTTTGATGAATTAAAATTAAATATAACTGCTTGTATTATTGTGTAGAAAAAGATAAAATATATATATACAAAAAAATGCGTTTATGGAATTTATTTATTGTAAGTAATAAATATAATAAATAAATAATAATGTCCACTCATACATTTTGTGGTGTTAATAACCGGAAAATTTATCTCATGAAAGAAAAATTGGTGAGTTGTTTGCGGTGTTCAAATGGTTCAACACCCGGCACGTATTTGAAAGGGTCTAGGTTTGACTTCGGCTTGGAACTGTTCAACTGAATTATTTTTTTCATATTTATTGATAAACTTTATATTTGAGTGGTTTTTTTATCTTTCCTTTGCCAAGCCTTTAGCCATATATTTTTGGAAATTCTTCACACGATTTATATATCACATTATTGTTCAAAAAAAAATATTTGAAATTTATAGGTGTCCATTACACCAGGAAATATTTTTTTGTGTCATATAAAAAAACTCTAGGACATAATAATGATAAAAATCTCAACTAAGGGGTAAAATGGTTCACTGCGAGAAAAAAAATTGGGAGCAGTTGCATCGCTCGGAGTAAATTTACCAAATAATTTCTTAGGGTCTGTATATAATAACTTTGACATGAAATTGAAATAAAATTTTTTTTAATGATATCTCATTTAGCCCCAGGTCATATTTATCCCGAGTTTCCCTTCAATAATTACCGACTAATTTGTCAAATTTCAAACTGATTTTAATTAATACAATCGAATTATTTTTCCCCTATTAAGACACGAAACTTTTTTTCTCCTGCGTGCGTGATCTATTAATAAAAAAATTTCACGTCATTATAATCAATTTTCTCTTGCTAATTAATTATTCTGAGATAATTAATTTATCACGTGATCCAAAATTGAAATATCCACTTATTATTTTTTCAGCTCTTTTTGTGTTATTGTTCTCCTCTCGCAGCTCAAAATAATTATTTAAATTTAAATACTCGATAAAATAAATAAAAATTGCTTTTCAAATAAATTTTTTTTAGTGCAATTAAAATTATAATATCGACAGACTAAAGGTCTACAAAAAATTAATTAAAAAATAATTACTAATGCACAATAGCCTACAGTGATGGAAGTTGTTTCAATAATAATAATTAACGCGAGCGTATGAAAAATGATATCATAGTTATATGTATATATGAATTAAAAATACTCATTAAAAGAGTTCATTATTTACCAACATCGTTAATTTCAAATATCTATTATGTACCTGAAGTTCCGAACGTTCGTGCAACCAAAAAATTTTTTTTTTTAAAAATAGTCATATATCTATTGTAGTTATTATAAAAAAAAATAAAGAATAATAATAATAATAATAATGACCTACGTATTCGCGATATAAATATGCATGAAGATTTCTTAACAATTAGAGACGAAGAAAATAATTACAATAAGAATATAATTACTTAATCAGATGATGGTCGCGGTTTTGAAAATGACTAATCGGGACTGATTCTTACTCTTAATTTTATTTGTATTTATTTTTTTTTATTCAATGAGAGATTACTTAAAATTTTTTTTATTTCACTCAATTTTTTATTTTAGACACGCAATAAAAATAATCAGATTTAAAAAATCTTATCGAAATATATATGAAAGATTGAAAAAAAAAACTATATTATTCATATTTTTCTGCTCAAAAAAGAATACTTGGTAAGATATAATATTATTCTGGCTTAAAAAATTTGAATGGAAATAAGAATTGTAATCAGTTTTAATTAATTTTTTAATTAAAAATGGCAGAGTATAAAGAATGAAAGATTAATACTATTATTTTGAAAAAGGAAAATTTATTTTGGATAATTAATATGACTTACAAGTTACAACCAATGGTAATTATTTCCAGCTTACTTGTAGTGCCTCTTATTTCAAATTAATAATAATTTTTTTTGTACAGCAATAATATGTATAATCATATTTTTTTACAATCAATAGGGTGTCTAGGAGAAAATAATTAGATCTCATTTTTTTTTTTATTTAGATCTAGGGTAACAGTACCAAATATTGATCGAGCTCCAATTAATGAATGGGTACTTAGGCTCTTAAAAATTTTCAAATTATGGAATTTAATTCATGAAAAATTTACAACTTATAACTGCATATTGTTCATGAATTAAATTCCATAATTTAAAAATTATTGAGTCTTTAGATACCCAGTCATTGATCAGAGCTCGGTCAATATTTGGTACTGTTACCATATATAGATTTGTGTATATTTTCATAAACTAAAGTTGAAAAATTCGAATTTTCAAAAAGTATGAATTTGAAATGTTAATTGAAGAAAAAAAAAGATATCGTTAAAAAAAATTGGATTTAAGACGATATGAATCAAAATAGATTTATTGATATCAATGCGAATCGAAAATTTAATAAAATGAGATCTTGTTAAATCTCAATTAGTTTTTCTTCTGGGTTTAGAAGTAAAATTCCATCTATTTTAGCCTGTAAATTATCATGCTTTTTTTAAGCCGTAGTACTTTATTATGCTTTCAAAAATCCCTTTGAGACCCTAGTATTCTGTCAGTGCGGGAATTTTCAGCTTTCGGACTCTCATAACTCATTCAAAATTAACGATTTCGCAAAACTTTTTTTTTCATTATGACTTAACCCGCCCAGTCCATAAACCGATTGAGGGAAAAAAATGAACCCTCTAAAGCCACAGAAATTTTTTTACAGCTTAAAACAGGTGGAGCCCCACTTCAAGTCCATTACCCTTAAGTCATATGTAAATTTATAACAATAAATTTTACTAAAAATATATGAAAAAAATTTTTTTTTCTAGAACCTTTAATATTCTGCGACACATTTGGCCTTTCACCCTAACATATAATATAATAAACTCGATATCACTTCAAACTAGAAAAAAAAGTCACTAAAGCAAATTAGCGATCCACTTAAATATTAAAACCACCCGCATTTTAATTAACCGTATTCAGGCCTAAAATAATTTGAATTCGTTACTCGGTAGTGCACTCGTTATCGTTGGGGTTGTATGGAACCCGACTCGTTTTCGCTTGTTGGATGCCTGCCAGCTTTTTTTCCACCGCAACACTTTTACACTTTTGTCACTTTTTTTTAACATTTGCTTTTTCCCTTTTTTTCCTAACACAAAAACTAATTTTTCAACGCGCTGCATGTTTGATAGCCAGCTGCTATCGATTTGTCTATAAATAATTCCTCAATTCAAATTCCTTTTAAATCAATACAATTAAAAAAAAATATTACTATCATTAAATGTTAACTTAAAGTATTTTTTTTTGCAACAACTGTTCAATCAAAAATTTGCACTGCGGCGACGGGACCGATGAACTTCCACTCGATCCATCATTTTGATCCCCAGATACCAATGGTGTAACCGTATTCGTTACTGTTACTATCGTAGTAGTTGTAGTATTAAAAACAGTCGTTATTATCTCATGGTCTGTTTTTTTAATTTTTTTAGTAATTATCGTTTCAAATGTCGTCTCTTCATTTCCTAATGATTCTTTATCTTGATCAGTTAAATTTTTCGTTTCCGTTGTATTTGTTTCTGTTGTTTTTGTATAAGTATGAATTTTATCTTTGTCTGATGATGAACATTGGTTTTCATTACTGTTATCATTATTACTATTAGATTGAATGTGATTATGAAGACTTTTTTTTAGGGATCGAGGATTAAGATTTCTACACAATTGATCGTCTTCAATGAATATTTGATTTTTTGGACAGTCATGAATTTGAAACATACCGTTTATACAAACACAAAATTTTGTTTCATTCCTGTGGGGGCTAATTTTTCTTCTTTGAGAACTATTATCATTAAGAGGCAGGCACTCGCCAAAGCAATCATCAGTTTCTTCAAAAGCCTCTGCTTCAATTTCACGCCTAATATCCGGACACTTCATATCAGCTTCAGCAGGATGGACACATCTGTTGTCGAGAGTTGAAAAATGTTTATTGTCATCACATTTCATTTCGAGCGAGTGCCCAAAAGCGCATATGCAATACTTTGTGCAGTCATCGTGCGGAAGGTAAAAAATATCTTCGATGTCATCAGAAATTGGGCATTTGCCAATACAACTTCCATAATCAACTTTTTTTATATCATTGGTAGATTCTCCGCAGCCGTTGTCACCATAACTGACACACGTTTCATTTATCGGTGAGTAATGGAAATTTCGCGGGCAAACTATCTCGTCGATTAGCTGATTCTTCCAGAACATGCAGTATTTTGTACAGTTACTGTTCTCTGGAGATGAATTGTTTCGATTTTGTGAGCTCACTGGACATTTTTCAACGTGAATTGGATCCTCTGGTTCAGATGTTGCCACGCAGTATGTCAGAGTTGTCAAAATTACTAGATGAAATTTTTTTTTAGAGATTGAAGGACAAAAAAATATTTTTTTCAAATGATTACTTACCTAAATAGAACAGCATTATTTATTAATTACGTAGGGTAACTTATTAATTATCAACACAAAATCCTTTATTATCAACTTAATTATTAATTAATAATCGCAGAGTAATTTTTATTGTGAAATAATAAAAATAAGTCTGGGTACAAAGTGTCAGTGCCGAGTTATTTATATTAATTTTTATCGACTTAAGTAAATATTACCTCTAATTTAATGATGCGCATTAATGAGGAAAAGATAAATGAGGTCTAGATACATTAATTTTAACCTGATTATTTAATTATGAACGATTAATTTTTGACATTGACATACTAACTTATTTTTTTATTTATTAAACTCATTGAAAGATTCATTTCGATTGTCAATAAATCGAGTTTTCTTAACAGTGGATTGATGTTAAAAATTACTCTCAACATTTTTTTGTTTAATTATTACATATATAAAGTTCAAAACCGAAAATTTTATCACATTAACTGTCTGTATTTCGATAAGGAGACCTGGGGCAAGTGAGACACCATTTTTGAGAAAAAAAAATTATTATTATTTGTGCAACAATTTGGGGCCACATCAGCTCGAGCAATCGAAAAAAAATGCAGATACTAACCTACTGCGTTGTCCTATAAGCCTATTTTTTAAATTTCGCGCCTCTAATTCTCCAAATCCGATCACGAAAAATAAATTCAAGTAAGGAATCGCTTAGTTTTCTTAAAAATGATACAATTGATATTGAAAATACTTTCTACATTATTGGCAGATAATTATATTTGACGTAATACGTCCATAAATTCATTCTTCTTTATGCTAAAGTTTGATAAATGAATCATGTATTTGCTTAAGAATTTCTTACATTATTTATGAAAGTTCTATTGATTAATTATTAAAAGTTATTTCATACATCACAGTTAATTTTTATTGACTACTTAACGCTCCTTAATTCACTTTTTGTAAGGTTTTAATTAATTAACTTACAAAACTCAACAGGTACACAGAAAAAAAGGATTTGTTGGCACAAAAATTTTTACTCGCCTCAAAAAAAGTTTCACTTAAAAAAAAAATTTCTTGCAAAAAATTATTTTTTTCTATTTACAAAAAAACAATTAATTTTTTTCGAGTGTCAGATTTTTCCTGGAATTCTTACTCTACCTGATTTATCTATTCTACCTCTAATGCCCATATTTCCCCAGTACTACATATATAGTTAAGTACGATAGTAACAATAAATATACCAAAGTATTTTTTGAAAATCAAAAACTATCCTAATGTCTATGAAATTCAAAAACTTTGAAAATTTTCAGAATGAAGAAAAAAAAAACACGAATTTTTCAGCGAATATTTTTTAATAATATAAATCAGTACTACCTGGTTTCATAATCCAATTAATTAACTAAATGAGTGACAGTTTGAAAAAGTAAATAATTATAAATGGATTAAAATTAAAAGTTATTAATTAAATTTCTGTATACTCGAATAAAATTGCAGAACTAGCAACAAATGTTTATTTTATAAATTTACCATCCAGTTATACAAGCTCCTACACAACTGTGTCAAGTATTTTGATTATTTACCTTTGAAAAGTATAATTTAATGCTCCGCGGATTTAGTTTTTGTATTGACTATATACTTTATTTTAAATTTGTGTTCTCAGTCCTACTCATGACAGTTTACACAGATACTTATGTTAAGTAACCCATTTAAATAAGATATACATTTAAATGAATTTAATAAAAAGTGACAACGAATTCAAATTCAAAACGTAAAAAAATTATTAATTACCCTGGGTTTTAATATATTTAACCTCTTTAAAGGTATAAATTTAAAAAGATATATATTAAGTAGTGTGATAACTGATCATGATTATTAAAACACTTTTTTATTTATAACGTTTAATTGAAGCTTCTTGTAAGAGCTATTGGATTCCGGCCAAAAATCTTAGCTAATCATAAATCAAACTACAGGAAACAGGATACAGAAAAAATAATGCCAGTAATTTTTTTTCGACCTTAAAGGACTCAGTATTAAAATAGGACGTGACAATCTAGGGATCGAATAAAGTGGTATAGCAGTTACTACTACTAAGTAGTGGGTAACTAGAAAAAATGGGCAAGGAAGTTGAGGAGACAATCTGCGACGTCGCTGTAACAGTAACCTGAAACTGTCGAGTATAATTAGAGTTGTGCCAGGCTATTCAGGATGGCACGAAAGGGCCATTGCACGCGATATCTAATAAAATTGCTATTTCTTTTATTTTTTTTATTACTATTATTATTATTATCATTATCATTATGGTTATCGTCAATACTATTTCATTCTTTTACCATTACGTTGTTTTATTATTTTTATTTTTCAATCGCTGTTCGCTCAAAGACGCGAGTTTATTTATTATTCTAGTCTGCTCTTAAAATATATCTAACGTCCAATAGTTTAAGTTATTGCTGATAATAAATATAAATCTCTGAATAGAATGAAACTTTAAATTATTTAATTGATGGTACTCGATCAAAGTTAAGTTATTTTATATATGTAATGAATTTAAAAATAAAAATGCTTTTTTTTTCTATTTTTATTGATAGCAAATATTGATTGTAATAAATTTAATTGATTTATTAAATTACTGTTTTAAGAATTTCTAACTGTCAAAAGTCATGAATACTGCGTTAACAATAAAGTAAATAAGTAAATATACATATATTTAGTATAAATTTATTTTTAGATTATCAAATATCTTTAGTGTTATTACAGCTGCCAGGTGGCTAATATTTTTTTACACTACATAATGAACATTAACTTAATAAATCGGTTTTTGATAAAAGTATTTCCATTTTAAATCAAAAAGAAAATATTTTTAATCAGCGATGGAATTGCAATTTGGTTTTTACTCTTATGGGGAATCAGTCCAAAATTAGTCACGATTTTTAAGGAAAAAAAAATTTTTTCTTCACGGGGTTTAGAGAAAAGTGGGGTAAGTTGATCCCCCTAGATATTAAGCCGTTCATTTTTCATCACAATATATAAAACTAACACACTGTGTGATAAAAAATTACTACAATGCTTTAAAATAAAAAAAAAACAAAATTTTTGAATTTTCAGTGCTCCAGAATTTTATACCGCAGACGGAAACCTATCAAACCTAATTTAATTCTAATTCAATAAAAAAATATTTTATTCGTTCTCAGTTCGATTTTTTTACCCACACATTTATTTTAAGTTTATAAATTATATTTAATAATAAATTTAACGCGTACTCGTAAATCCACAGCACGTAGAAAAGAAAACTAAATAATTTATCTTTATTATTTTACTAGCTATGCAAATAATTATCATTAAAACCATTAAATTTCATTTAATAGCTCTTTTTAAAAGTATCTCTTTTCTGGTTCTCCGAAACATTCCAATAAAACCGCAGTCATCTGGGTTTTTTTATTTTAATTTTAATCATGCCTTCCATTAGAAGTCTATAAAATAAAAATAAAATAAAAGTAAATTTAACGCGGAAAGTACAATAAAGATCATCCAAGTATGTAACGCTCATTAAAACTAAAACATGAATCCATACACATATATAAATACATTAAACCAACAAACATAAAACAGCAGTAACTCGACAGTTGTATAAACTGCAATTCAATAAAGTGTCGATTTTACGTTTATTTTTAAATGGACTTGCATTTAAATAGGATGGATGCGCATTAATGAATAGTCAAGGTAGATTATCGTGCCTTCCTCAGGTGTAAAACGCTGAGTTATTGATTTCTCTGTTGGGTCACGTTACAACCCTCTGCTGCCTCTGGCTCCACTAACCCTCTAACCCCAACCGTTATAACACTACTACACTAGTTAGACTCTTGTTCTAACGCTGCAGAACCTGCCGAGCAACCTGTGCACTATCAAATTTATATTCCCATTCCATCTATCCACCTACGATTGTTAACATATATTATACTAAATATCTGAATCTACATCTCTATCTATATTCTACATATGGACCGATTCTGAGTAGTCGACTATTCAAAATTATCCCTTTCGAGCCTCCAATCATATTCAATATTCCATTTATCTATTGTCCAAAGGTTTGACACATGTGAAACCAAAATCATAAATCTATATGTATATATACATGTATCTAACAGTAACGTTTTGCATCAACGCTTGTTAAATTTACATTTTCAATATTCAAACGTCATACCAATGAGAATTTCTCTCTGATCGTTTCGTGTCTCAAATTATTTACTTCGTGTTTACTTTTATACATGGAAAATAATTATGCTTTAAATTTTAAGAGCTTGTGAAATATTTTTGACTTTAAATTATCACGAATCATATATGATACTGAAATTAGTAATCATTCTGAAGTTAGCAGACAATTAGTAATTTTAGATTTTTTTTTTTTTCAACAAATAAATTACAAAAAAACTAAAACTAAAAATATGCACATGTAGAAAATTTAAAAAACTACAGGTGCAATTTTTTGAAATATTTTTTTTTTTTATAATTTATTGTTTTTTAACAAATCAAAAATTATTAGACGCCGGCTGACTTCAGTATCATGTAAATGTAGCAGAGATCAGACAAATTTAAAATTATTAATAAATAGAGTAAATAATTGATAAAATAAAATTAAAAAAAAATGCGCATTTAAAAAATTCAAAAATTAATAAGTGCATTTTTTATATATGCTATTTTTTTAATTGTTTACTCTATTTATTTATAATTTTTAATTTGTCTGATGTCTGCTATCACACCCATCTATCACTTATTTTATTGATGAAGAAGAAATCATGAGCAACTCATAAAAATTATTTGAAAAAAAGATCATTTTGTATATGAATTCAAAAAATGACCTGTTTGAGCAGGTTGTCATCAAAACTTCTCACTGTTACTTAGTACTAATATTTAAAATTTTTACAAAAGTTGTGATAAAAATTTAAAAACTTACATGATCCGAATTTGAAATGGCGGCAAACAACGTCAGGAAGGTCTGCTGTTAGGCTAATTATTAATTATTGATTGCACGAAACTTGATAAATACATTTAGCTAATCACTAGCTAATTCTAAACTCACTGACGAATAGATGATAATTAATAATAACAATAATTAATTATTTTTAATAAATGAAAAAAAAAATCCCGTTTTTTTATTTTCATTTTCCTTTTTTCTCTTCATCCAACACTTTAATTAACACCAAGAAAAATTATTTACTCTCACTCTGCATTATTCAAACACTTCACTCCGAACACTTTCAACTAATTTTAAAACACTTTTCACTCACGACACTTAACACTTCACAAAAAAAAAAAAAAAAAAAAAATTACATTTACCTATATCAAAATGGCGACTAATACTCACGACATAAAAAATTATTTTTACACAAAATTTCAAATTAAAAAAAAAAATAAAAAATTCAATTTACTCAATCGATCACTAATTATTTTTAAACGCACTTGAATTTAATAAATGAAAGCCAGTCAAGTTAATTATGACCGATACTGAAGTCAACCGGCGTCTAATAATTTTTGTTTTTTTAAAAAACAATAAATTATAAAAAAAAAAGTATTTCAAAAAAATGCACCTGTTGTTTTTTTAATTTTCTACGCATGCAAATTTTTAGATTTTTTTTTTTTTATAATTAATTGTTTGAAAAAAAAATTCAAATATTTTAAATTGTCTGCTAACTTCAGGACGGTGATCATGAACGACAACGAACGCCAAGATTCGGACAATGAACTAGGCGTTATAAATTAATTTAATGATTTATGTGATTTATATTTAAAGTACACGAAAAATTATTATCTCAAAATACTAGTTAAATATTAAAGAATGATTTTTTATAAAAGTTTTAATTAATTACGTCGTTAAAATACTTAATTATTTAATTAAATCGCGGACGCGAAACTGCGTGCCACTGTCATGGCGGTAGTATAAAACTTTAAGGCGACGCAAGCGCTGCAGCAGCGACAAGCGGAACGGTCATGCGCAGTAAAACGCAGACGCTTTATTGTCATGCGCAGTAGCCTTAAGCTCAGTCAGTCGCCCGCCTGATTGTTGTTTACAATAATCACTGCGCGTTGTTAGAATAATTAGTTTATTTATTGCACAACTTAATTACACATGTCTCATAACTTCAAATAAATTTTTAAGTGATCAACACATATTTTGTAATAATGAATAGAGACTGTCAGTAAATGTAAGGTATTAAATAAATTAATTTAGTGCTGGCTTGGTTATCGTGTCAATGTACATCGAGTTCGTTGTCGTCATTTTAATACGTGGATAAAAGTAATTAAATGTTTATAACTAATTAAAATTATTATTTTTGAATGATTGTCAAAGTTTTGTGATTAATAGCAGTCAATTCATTTATTGTTACAGGTTATAAAGTTGTGAGAGTGAGGCAGGCTTGCTAGTAGTTCAAATGGCGGGAAATGTAAGTTGGTTTAAAAATTCTTTAAAAATTTTTTGTATTTTTTTTATTAAAAATAAATTTAGTTTCTTTCTAAACATCTAATGAAATATTGAAATTGAATAATATTTTATAAAAATTATTATTTATTTCAAAGTTTTTGAAAATACAATTGGAAATTATGAGCGTGAATGTAGCAGACGTCAGACAAATTCAAAATTATATAAATAAATAGAGTAAATAGTTTAAAAAAAATAATATTTATAAAAAAATGGACTAATTAATTTCAAAATTTTTTTAATGCGCATTTTTTTTTTAATTTTATTAATTATTTACTCTATTTATTTATAATTTTAAATTTGTCTGCTGTCTGCTACATTCACACTCGTCTGAAAATTATCATGGTGAATTTAATGGCCTAATTATTATCTTGCATGCTGAAAAATAAGAAAAAAATTCGATTTATTTACAAATTATTTATTTATATTTATTTGAATGACGGTTACTTAAAATTTTCTCATTATCTCTATTCTATAGGAAACAATAAATGTGGGTTCTAATTTAAAGAAAATATAATATTGTAAAATTAATGAATTTTTTTAAAATAATTGTAAAATCTATTATTTGCAAGTTAAAGTAATTCAATAGCCAAGTGATTTTTTAAAAAATGGACTATCGAGATTCAAACTTCCCGCGCTTTTGCTAGTTGCGCGCGCCGCCACAGTAGCGTCAGTAGCTGTTGTGCGCGTCTCCCCTCGGAAGCGTCGTTTCGGACTTCGGGTCTCAAAAAGTGCCATGTCGGCGGCAAACTAACATCTCTTATGTACTCGCGGATTATTTAATTGATTTATTGTTATATTTCGGCTTAATATCCAGTAATTAATATCACATTAGCTTTATAAAGGAACAAGAAAGATATTGTGATAATAATTTCTAGAAAATACTTGATGTTTATCGGGTAAAATATTTTAATTAAATCTCACTGCTCTCGGCTCGAATCATTAAAATTTTTTTTAAAATTTTATTCACTTACATTTGAATATTTAGTAACCATTTTATCTTAATTATTCAATTATAATAAAATTGAAGTTAGGAAAATTCGATCTTTTTTGAATTTGTAAATTAATTTTATTTAAATTAATAATCAATTTTATTTTTGCGTTTCAGGATCATGCTTTAGTGCTAAAAAAAAATCAGAAAATACATCGATGCCGAGAAAAAGAGTTCTGATAAAACGCAACAGCTAGACATTCGACAAGATGGCCGCCGAGAGGGAAATTCAAATTCAAAAAAATTTACATCAGCGCCAGAGCTTGCAGAAGTTGCCGTTGGAAGTCAGTGTACCTATTCAATCAACACCAACTTTCACAAAAATTTATTCAATTATTTAATGGAGACAATGGCAAGGTAAGAATTATTTTTCAGAGCCAGAAAATTTAAATAGATATAAGTTTTTTGGTTAGTTTCACAAAATCAATTACTGAAATTAATTAATTAATTAAATATCAGTGGCATTTTAATAGATACTATTACAGTATTTATCAAATATAAAGTATTTTATTCAATCTGATACATTATAAAAAAAAAATTTTTTTTTAAAAACTGCACTGATAGATTTTTGAATTTTCTTCAAATGCATCTTTTGTTTGTTGTTTTTTTGTTTTTGTAATTTTATTCACTTCTATTGGAACATTTAGTTACCATTGTATTTTAGTCATGTGGTTATAATAAGATTTAAGTTAAAAAAGTGTAATTTATTATTTTAATTAATAAATTAATTTTATTTAATTAGTACTAAATTATTAAAATATCTGGTATTAAAAAAATAATCAAGAAAATTCAACTAACATTTGATTTTAATTTTTTATTGCAGGGTCAATGTCCAGTGCTGAAAAAAAATCAGTAAATCTATCGATGTCGGGATAATCAGTCCTGATGAAACAACGCAGCAGCTAGAGATTCAACAACATGGTCGCTAAGAGGGAAATTTGAATTCAAAAATCTTACATCAGCGCCAGAGCTTACAGGTCGCGATTAGAAGCCAATGCGTTCAATTATTCGATATCAACTTGCATGAAAATTTATTCGATTCTTTATGGAAGACAACGACAAGGTAAGAATCATTTTTCAGAGTCAAAAAGTTTAAATATAAATAAAATTTTTTTTTTTTAACAAAATTAATTATCTAAATTAGTAAATTTAATATCAGAGGTATTTTACTAAATACTATTAAAGTATTTAATGAACATTAAGTATTTTATTCAATATTTTCACCCAAAATTAAAAAAAAACTATTTAAAAAAACTCCACCCATAGATTTTTTATTTTTCTACATGTGCGTATTTTTAGTTATATTTTTTTTAATTGAAAGAAAAATCGAAAAATTATAAATTGTCTACTTTTTTCAAGATAATAATTTAGTTTTATAAAATTAGTGAATTTTTTAAATATAATTGTAAAATCAATTATTTGCAAGTTAAAGTAATTCGATAGCCAAGTGATTTTTTACAAAATGAACTATCGAGATTCAAACTTCCCGCGCTTTTGCTAGCTGCGCGCGCCGCCACAGTAGCGTCAGTAGTGGTTGTGCGCAGTCTCCCCTCGGAAGCGTCGTCACGAACTTCGGGCCTCAAAAAGTGTCATGTCGGCGGCAAACTAACGTCTCTTATGTACTCGCGGATTATTTAATTGATTTATCGTAATAATTCGACCTAATAATCAGTAATCAATATTACATTAGTTTTATAAAGTCATAAGAAAGATATTGTGTTAATAATTTCTATAAAATATTTAATCTTTATCGGGTAAAATATTTTATTTAAATTCTCACTGCTCTCGGCTCGAATCATTTTACTTTTTTGGTAAATTTTCACTTTCATTTAAATAATTAGTTACCATTTTATGTTAATTATATAATTATAATAAAATTGAAGTTAGAAAAATTCGATTTTTTAATTTAATTGAATAATTAATTTTATTTAATTAGACTTAAAATTTTAAAATATCTGATATTAAAAAAATTATTAAGAAAATTAAATTAAAAATTAATTATATTTTTGTATTTCAGTGTCAAGGTCCAGTGCTGAAAAAAAATCAGAAAATATATCGATGCCGAGACAAAGAGTCCTGATGAAGCTACGCAACAGCTAGACATTCGACAAGATGGCCGCCGAGAGGGAATTTCAAATTCAAAAACTCTACACCAGCGCCGGAGCTTACAGAAGTTGCCGTTAGAAGTCAGTGTGCTTATTCAGTCGACACCAACTTCCACAAAAATTTATTCCATTCTTTATTAAAGACAACGACAAGGTAAGAATTAATTAATTTCTCAAAATTAATTTAACCTTAATAGCTTTTTTATAAATATTAATGTATTTAATAAATATTAAGTATTTTTACTTATTTATTTTTTATTTTCTGCAGATGCTATAAATTTTCTATTTTGTTTTTCAGTTGTCGAGAAAATTTTCATAGTGTAGTCATCAAATAATCAAGATTACTCGAGCTTGCTTCCAGATAGAGTGGATCCAGTGGCTGCAAATTTACGATAACGTCCGCCGAGGTAACAAAATATTAAACATTATATATATAATTATTTTTTCAATGAATAATTACATCTTGACTAATTACATTCATCATTTTTTTTTTATAGAAACTGAAAGAAGTGTCTGCTGGTCTGGAGGTTTCTCGGCGTGGTGAGTGGATTCGAATTTTCAAATATATGATTTTTACAATTTACGAGTGTGAATGTAACTGACAAGTGGCAATTTTTTAAATTTTGACTTAAATAAATCAAATATAAATCGAATAAAAATTAATAAATGCGTATTCAGATAAATGAAAAATCAGCACGCACATTTTTTTCAATTTCATTATTTTAATTAATTTATTTCTTTATTTAAAATTTATAAATTGTCTCATGTCTGCTACACTCACACTCATTACAATTTGTTAATTTTGCAATCCAACAATATTGTTAAACTGTCTAATGCCAAGTTTTAATTAAAAATTTGGCTGATAATCTCTGTAATTATCATCGTTTCACAGAAACGAGAAATTTTTTTAAAACTTATAGACGGGAAATTTTATTCCATAGCACAAATATATGGTATGACAATTTATATATTGATGCTTAAAATAAATAGTCATGTATATAAATATATACATGACTTGTAAATTAATTAATTAACTTAATTGCTATTAGAAGGACCTTTGACTGCCTTCGATCACAAATTTTTTAGGGCAAGTTATTTAAATTCCTGAAGTAGACGTAAAATACAAGTTATGAAATATCAGGACGTGACATGCGGAGGAAAACTGATTTTATTTGAGTGGTAAGATATAATTTGGTGTAATAAAAAAAAAAAATAGTCAATTTTAATATATTGTTTATTTAAATCAATGAGTGGAAGTTAATTAAATTATAATTATAAAATTATTACAAAGTGGTGTTTTTATTTTTTAGGCGGGAAAACATTGCCGCTACAAAGAAAAATTCAAATGTTTAATTTTAAATGAACGGGCCTGAAGCTTACAGAGATCACCGCTGGATTTAATCCTGAGCCGTCATTCGAGTTGAGATGAATACAAAATATTTAATTATTTTCAATTAATTATTCAAGACAAAAATTAAAATTAAGGTAAAAAAAATTTTATAAAGTTACAAAACTATAATTTGCATAACAGTTTTTTTTTAATTGCACGAAATTGATTATTTAACTTAATTAAATTAATTACAGTGACATTTTAGTAAATTATCATAAAGTACTTGGTAATGGTTAATTTTTTTTTTTAATTCATGAAAATTTCGGGTTTAATTTTTCAGTTGGTGCGAAGATTTCGATGCTGTATTAGTCCCAAGACTCACATCAACAGAAGTGGCTGGCAGATTAAATGGCTCCCGATGCTGAGACTAGAATTACGACCGCCGAGGTAAAAAATAATTAATTTTCCACAAATATAATTTTATTTAAGCAACTATGTACTTATTTATTACAATAATTAATTTTTTTTTATAGAAACTGAAAGAAGTGACTGCAGGTCTGGATGTTTCTCGGCGTGGTGAGTGAATTTTTTTTGACATGATTTACAATTTTTGACAGTATTATAATTTAAATAAGTTAACAATATTGTTGGATTGCATTTTAAGTTAAACCTTAATTATTTGGGTCGCATTTATCTCTAATTATTTTAACACTATCATTACAAAAAAGAAATTTTAATTTTTTTACGCCGCGTTGATTTTTCGAGTTCTGGGTTTTTGTCCCGGGATTTCTTGTTATCTATGACCGAATTAGTTATTAGGACCGTATTGTTCAGATATTTTCGAACAAAATAGCATACAATTGAGTTAGATTCGTTGAAAAAAAAATCACGGTTGAATTATTTCTTATAAAAAAGAATTTTTTTTTTATTCTATAGCTCTTGTTTTTTTTTTTACTGTAGATTTATTTTTTGAGCATTTTTTTTCTTTAGAGATAAAGACGACGGAAGTTAAACCGGTGAAAATAATTACAGAAAGAGAATTTGACATTATAGTAAACGTATTATTGCATAAACGTTTAAAGCGCTGAGGTCGTTATTTTAGTACTTTATCTGTTCTGTGGAATTCGAATGCCGAGTTTTACAAGTTTCTCGCGTTATCTTTTTCTACTTGCGTGGGTAGGCATGTATGGGTGTATTAAAGAAAAGGTTACAGTTCAACACTTTTCAGTCTACATGTCAAGTTTAATATTTATTTAATATTATACAGTTATGAGTACTGTGATTCGAGGCTGAAGTATTTTATGTAGTTTTAGTTCCAAGTGAAATGCGAATGATTTAACGCGTTAAATATATTTTTAATTTTATAATGAAAAGGTTTTTAGTACTTTTATTTCATTAAATAAGACGTTAAAATTTTAATTTAATATAATATAAGTAAACGTCAAGCATGGATTCAAATAAGAAATAGAAATTTCTTTCATTTTCACCATAGGCTAACGAGTTCTATTCTTTTATGTATTTTCTCTATATTTTCTTGAAAGATAATATTATGTAGAATTAAAGATTGGAATGACTATTTCTAGTCTTCTAGAATATAGGGTAGAAGTACCATTTGTGGCCAGTGCTCTTTTTTTTTAACCTTTAAAATTCATTTCAATTAACAGGGGTTCGCACTTTTCTCTCTATTACACTCAAGTCCACAAACAGTACTATCTTTGTTGTACTTGTGCAGTAAGTGGAAACTTTGGCCGAGTTTTTCTCTTAAACAAACGAATGTTATGAAACAATTAAAGTGCACTTCGCTCGATTAGACAGTAATGCATAAAAGTGCGGTCGGTGTTTTGTATTGAGAGATTTTGTTTCCAAAAAAAACCCAGCCGAAAATAACTGATAACCCCTCTTAATGAAAAAGTATAAAAAAAAGTTTTCATTTTAATACAGCCAACAAATTGTCTGAACAAATTAAAAAAATTAATTATGTCATTGCTCCCATTACATATTATTTTATTAAAAATTTTTAAACGACCAAAACTGGCTTTAAAGTGACCACAAAAGGTACTTCTACCCTAAAGATAGGTTGTTAGGATAGAAATTATACGATGTAATTAAAGGAAAAAGTATTTCACTTTCACCATAGACTGACTAGTCGTCCTACTTTATGATATATTTTCTTGAGAGGCGATTTTGTTTAAAATTTAAAGCTGGAATGACTGTTTTTAGGCTTCAAGAACATCAGAAATTCTGTTTCAATAGTAATTATAAGATACGGCTTTAGAAAAAAGTTTGATATATAAAAATAGTTGTTTTTTTTTCGCACATTCTAAAATTTATACATTTATATACACATAAAAGTTATCTTAAAGTTCGTTTGAATTTTTTTTCAAAGCGTCGATTAGTCAATGACCCTTGAAAAAACAGTCAGACTGACGATAAATTTTATTTTTTCTTACTTTTTAAATTTCAAGCACAAAATATTAGCTCTTATTTGTCAGACTAATGCTACTTATCCAACATGGCAACTAATCATTCCTATTAACAAAAATAAAATGATTTTATGTCGTGTTATATTCTTATTTCGGTCCTAGTGTATGTAGAAGTTAAGCGACTGCTAGATGACAGCACATTCCCATTTCTCGCAAGTGCTCGTCAAGGTGCCGGGACGTAATAAACATGAGACGACTTATGAAGCCGAGTCATGAGTCTTGAGGAAACGTCTTCCCATAATTTCTCATTTTCACTTACTCATTCTACTCTCTCATTTTTACGTCTTTCTTTGTAGCTGACAAAGCGGAAAGTAACGTTTGCCTCATTTGTTACTTATATGGCTCAATGCCATGAGTAGTAACCATTGCCATATGTTTTCTCTCCCTTATAGATAGATTTTATGGAGATACTCGACTCACTGTACATAGAAGAGTGTATTCGAGCATCTTAAGCTTTAGTTCATGATTCTTATCCATTTTAAACAACAATTATTCGGCGAAGATGATTATCTAAAATTTTATATTTTTAATTTCACTGTTATACTTTAAAAATCAGTAAATCACATCTGTTAGGGTATTTTTTACAAAAATTAATTCTTTCGATTATTTTTTTCACGAAATTCATCGGAAAGTAACAATATTGAGTCAAAACATTTTTGATAAAAAATTTATTTATATTTCAAATTTTAAAAAAAATAATTGCAAAAGCAATCAATGATCATTTGAAGGTTTAAAAAAAACCTATACATTTAATAAATGTCAGCATGGATTTTGTTGATTTATTTAATTTGCATGCCAAGTGTATAAACACAAAATTTGTTGCAATATTTTTTCGCGGACATCTAGACACATATTCAAATATATGTTACGCTCAATTTTTCAATATGCATATATATATATAAATGAAAATATTGATAGTCATAAATTTAATCATAAGACTGTTGAAATTTACTATCAGTTATATAAATTAAAAATTAGAAAAAAAAAAAATGATCTATGGATTAATGGCATAGTTTTATGACGCTGAAGTTAACAGATAATTAAGAATTTTTGGTTTTTTTTTTCAACGACCAATTACGGAGAAAAAAAATGCACTTGTAGGAGATGAAAAAAACTATAGGTGAAATTTTTTAAAATTTATTATTTTGAAATTTATCCAAAAATTATTAGATGTCGGCTAACCAGTGTCATCATATTTATTCTGATCTCACATTTTTGTTAATTTAATTATACCTTTCAGTTTAAGTTTAGATTCTATTGTTAGTGGGAACAATGGTTTTATGGTTAAATAATAAAAATTCGAATACTGTTTTGTTAAATAAAAGTTTATTATGCGTTCAAAATTTTTTTAACAAGATAGCCGGGAAATGCATAAACGGCACAGCAGAATAATAGTATGAACAAAAACATTGAACAGCAACATATCATTCGCCATTTGTAATAACGGCACACAACAAAGCAAAAGGCTTTCCAGGGATTACGAAACCAGGAAAATGATGTATCTGGTCGACTGAAAGAAGTCAAATAAGATTTTATTATAATTTAATTTTCATTCCTTTCTTCGAGTTCATATCTTCTATATTACTGTACTACCAGACCTTCAAAAGAAATATGCGTCATATGTACTATACGCGAGTGATAAAAAACACACGGTGCAGACAAAAATATAAGTTATATGTTTTTCAAAGTCTTAAAATAAGAAAAATTAAAAGCGTACTCAGCAAAATCAATAAACAAAAAATAATTTTACATAATACAGATCTCGGGATACTAAGAACCCTGGGGTAAAATGAGACACTATTATGAAACAAAAAAATTTCTTTTTCCAAATTCTTAGTCCCAGTTTGTATAAATGTTGGGGTAAGTTGATCAGTCGATAGTGCAGCCGAAAAATTTTTTGTTGCCTATTTTGCCTCAGTCAACTTTTTCAAGTTTTAAATTCATTAATTCAGATAAAGCTTGAAAAAATGAAAATTCTTTTCTTACAAATTTTAAATTTTGACGTAAGGTCTGACCAACTTACCCCTTTCTATATACTATAACTAAGCATTACAAAAAAAAAAAAAACAATTTGTTTTTGTCTCAAAAATAATGTCTCATTTTACCCCGAGTTCTCCTGTATATATGTGGATGTATATATTTTTTTTTTTTAAATCATGAATGAGTTAATTTCGTGACGGTATAATGTATAATTCCTGAAAAAATTTCTAAAATAACAGTAACACGGAAACTTATTATTCTAAACGCTGATAAAATCAGTATGTTTAAGACCAGTATATAGTTAGTTAAATGGACGAAAGTGTATTTTGCTACTCTGTCTTTCCTTCATAAGCTGTATCTTAACATGCGAATCGATTGATAAATTATACAATTTGTAATACTGCTCGTTCATTTAGGTTATCGCGATAAGAAGAAATATTGTAATAACACACTACTATAAACTCAGTTAATTTGAAAATGATTATCAGCGATTAACAGAAATGAAATTTATTTTTTTATGAGCTGGCAATTTTTTTACGATTTTAATTTACTAGTAAAGTAATATTGCATTTTTTTCATTCCTTCGTTTTATGAGGTATTAGATGTGAATTTCAGCTTTGTCTGAACAGATTTAAACTTACTTAGGCTGTGGTAGGGGATTAGGTGAATCCCGACCCTTTCCCACGGGTTCCTCTTCAGCTTCTGAAATAGGCACTAGAGCCATTTCCATTTCTACTTTACCCTGTAATGTCATAACATCGTTATCGAACAGAGTATAAAATATATTACAGTTATAAGGGTACTATAGGCATATTCAACTTTTTTTTGGGTTTTTCTGTTATTGGGTAGAGTGAAGTTAAAGATAATTCAATTTTTTTTTACTACTTTTGAGTTCTAAAACATTGCAATGGGCTTAAAAAAAATTTAAAACTTTATGATTAAAAAAAAAAAAATTGTATTCACGTAATAGATTTGTATTTATTGATATTATTGATAACTATTTGAAAATTCTGATCAGCAAACAAATATAACAAAATTAGAATAAAAGAAACTTTAATTAAAATGTTTGAGTAAAATATTGTCCGACTGATTTCATATTTTTAAATTTTCTCAAAAATTTTACGTAGCCCAAGTTGTTCTAGAATAGTAAGCAGAGGTGTGCGAATGAGGTTCGAATCAATTAATCCGAATCTTCTCCTATTATTCTGACTCTTTTAGAATTATTCGTCAATTTTAGAACTATCCGAAAGTTTTTGAATTATTTGTAATTTTTCAAATTACTCGATTCGAATCGGGAAAATTTTAATCAGCTTTCAAATATTGAATTTTTATTTCATAGAAAGCTTAGTTTTTAAAGTAACTAAAAATAATTTTTTCGTAGATTTGTCTAAGCTCTATTTATCTCTGACAAGAATTTGAATTATTTCAAAAATTACAATTTTAAGTCGTTCAAAAAAAAATTTTAGAATTATTCGTAAATTTTCAAAAAATTCGAGAATTTACGAATACTCCGGAAACTTACTAATAATTCGAAATTCCGAATTGAATAGTTTGATTCGATTCGGTACGAATAATTCGTAAATTTAAACTATTTGCTCACCTGTAAAAGTAAGGTTTAATGTTTCATTAGATTTTAAATTAAATATTTTGATTTTTAAATGCTCAATAAATTAACGTTGTCCGAAATTCTGTGTACCTGAGACAATATTTATCTTTACCTAACATCAACAGCAAAAGATCAACATGTACTCTAATCTAAGGGTTGTATACGCCTCAACCTTTTCGTTAAGTCTTGAAACCTCGAAATTTATTTAAATCTCCCTATATACTAAAGCTGAAGATCGATACTAACGTTGATTCCAACACAAATATAAATGTATATTGTCAATCTAGGCTAGCCAATCATTAAATCTACGTAAATACGTATCTATGTTCACTGACAAAGCAAGTGACTAAAGGGTAGTAGTAACAAGGTTCAGTTAATAAACTATAGATTGTTCGTATAGGTATAAAAACATAGTTAGTAGTGGGATTACGTTATACTGTAGGATAGAATAGAATAGAATAGACGATGATCTGAATTAAAACTCGTCCTAGGTCTCAGCAGTCACGAACCTAGAGACCGAACACTGACAACAACAGAACTAAGTCGTCACGCACACCAGTTCTAATGATTTCGTGTTCACTATCTCCTTTATACGTTAAAATCAATCATACCCCAGTGTTTATATGTTTACGTTTGTTTGTTGTAATAATGATATATTTTTTATCCCACCCGTATTTATCTTTATGTTTTTTTATGCTCATAATACACATTTATAACTTATTTTTAATTGCCCTCATTTATTATAGCAAATTATGAGTCGTTGATAAGTAGGGACTGTGACGAGTGAAAAATTACTGAAATTTGTAAAGATTATTTTAATGTCTAACATACATTTTTTTTTTTAAATAATCTAAGAATTAATGTACCTAAGATTGGAACGTTTTTCGCGCAACGAAAATTTAAAATTTATGTAATTTGACTGCTTAAGGGGTAAATGGGGGTGGCCTGCAATTTTTCGCTGACGTAAGAAAAATTTCAGAAATCTAGATCCAGTAGATTTTTTATTTTTCATTTCGTTTTTTATTGTCGTTCCGCGAAAAACTTTCCGATCTTCAGATACATAAGAATTGAACCTGTTCCCGACGGATTTTATGTTTGAAAAGAGATGTCTCAGAGTAGCTCATCAAAAAATTTTATGTGAGGGTCTTATCTCCAATATATATAATAAAAGTTGAAAAAATGTTTAAACCTGCGGGCAAAACTCTGAAACTTTTTGAATTTTTCGAGCTTCCATGTCTGATAAAATAAACATTTTCTCTTCAGGGAGTTTTTCATATTAATTATAGAAAAATTACTGATTGCATTGTTTGCAAGGTGTTACGTGTTAATTAAACAAAAACCTATTACCAATCACATCAAATATAATTGTTTATTTAACTCAAGTAATAGATAGAAATCAATTATATTTTTCAAATAACTCGGCTGGTCGATTTCAGACATTGACATCAAATAATTCATTTAATTAATCGAATGCGATCCCTTCTGGCTTGAGAAAATACATATAGAGTTACATCCTTGTTAAATTCACTCCAATTAATAACATGGAAATTTCATTAATTATATCTTAAGTAGCGAAAGGATTTAGTGAACCAATTTACCAGGCACTGATTACGTCCAATGAGGTAATGGAATAAGGGTTACTCATTGAGCAAATTCCGTACTTTACTTCTCCAACCTTTGATGCTATAGAGGTTGAATAATACCTCTTTACAGGTATTACTTTCTCAATAGAAGAGAAAATGGTCAAGCGTATTATTCATCATTAGAGAATCTGTTGAAACTAAATCAATGATTTCCAATGCTATCTTCAACTCTCAGCTTTCTTAGAAACTTTATCAGGTCCTATTCTCTGTTTACTCAGCTATTAAGTTGACAGAAGAACTATTCTCAATTTTAAAATGACCCTTTCCTTTTTTTCGTTTCATTTCTAATTTATCTATTATATCAGTAAATAAATTAATTGATCTGGAAATTTTTACTTTAAATTTCTATCTAAAAACCGGAAATCTAATTCTGTGAGCCAGTCTTCAGACCCACTATTTACAAATCCAAGCAAATAATAATCATCAGTAAATACGCGTATAATATAAAACAGTTTTTTGAAATTAGAATTGAGTAAAAAGTCAAAAATTTGAATTTTAGTCAGAGCAAGTCTATCGATTTTATACTTTTCGTATAAATTTGAAAAATTTATCGAGATTAAGATTTTGAAATAATTTGGATCGTTAATTTTTGAAACATTCAATGAAAACCAAAAAATACAAATATTTTTCCAATTTTTTAAAAGATGTTCCAATTAACTGAACAAATTTTTCGAGCAAATTTTCAATGCTTTAAGTAACGAAATTAACTGATGTAGAAATTTTTCCCGCGATCGATAGAGTTGATTACCCGCATAGAACTAGTAGAGGACGCCAGAGCATGCAGAAGTATATAAGATCGTACAGAATAAAGAATAAAACCACAGTCAAAAATTTAATTTGAGCCTCTGGAGCCGCCTTAATTATTTTTGTGATTTTATTCGAATAGTTCATTAGTAAAAAAAAAATATCAAAGTAAATTTCTTTGAAACTCAGTTGAAATTAATATTATTTTTGTCCAAAATTTAAATAAAAATTTTTTTCTCGCTATTTTTTAAAACCCGATCGGCAAAATAGGTTTAGTCAAATTCTATTAATGAGATCTTTATTGACAAAGTAAAACAAATTTATTTTACGTGTATGTGAGTAAATATATTATGTAATGAATTGATGGAAATTATTGTAGGTTTGAATGAACATTAGGGTGACGAGCTTTGTACTGTGAGATTCGAGAATTCCCATCAATTGATTTAGATCAGCCCAAGTGCCAATTGAAACGTAACTATTGTCAGTGTGTTATGATTGACTGGTATTGTTATTAGATAATCCAAACAATACTCGAATACATATATGTACTAGTACTAGAACTCAAACTACAGGAACCATTATTCAATGTACATATGTTCGGCACTGTTAGCCGCATAATACTATCCACGACGTGTACCCTATCATCATCGACTGTTTGAGATTCTTCATGATAATAATTGGTGGTATTCTGTGAATTAGCTACTATAGGAAGCATTGGATCACTAACTACCACTTTCTGTGTTCTCTGTAATCACGTTTCTACCACTCATGATCGTTATCTCTCAACTTTCCTCCAAACTTTGTTCTCAAAATACCATACCACTATATTATTCTCTTGTGTAATCCAAATATCGCGGATAATTTATAATTCGCATTGTCGTGATTGTTAACTTTAAATAAAATATCATTCAATTTAAATTTAACACTCCCTTGCTTTGAATTATTTTTTACTTTTATTGTGAGATTTCCGTTTATTGAGGTAGGTAGGGAATATATGATATATATGTATTTCTTTTTTCTTAATTTTCTTACCGCTTGAATAGACTCTCCTTCATTAGTGATGAAACTAAATGGCCACCAAGCTTTGATACGTTTTACTTTAAATAGGTTGACCGAAGGTGACTTGGGATCCGTGACCTTTAAAGTGCAATTTTTTGAATTAGTACTCCCGCGTGGCATACGTGATAAATCCATCGTTAATGAACCTGAAAATAGTATTTTTTATTAATAGAAGTTTAATTATTTTTCAAAAAAAAAAAAAAAGTCAGAATATTAATAAATTCTCTAATGAGTGCAAAATATTTTAAAACCTGATAGAAAATATTACGATATTCTGAATTCTATTTAAAGAATTTTATTTATAGTATTTAAGAGAAGGTGGATAGGTTGGGCACTTCAATCGAATCAGGCAATGCAATAGAAATTTTTAATAAAACAATTTTTTTATTTTCGATTATTTGTCATCTAAAAGTTTTTTTGAATTAGGAGTATAGTGAAACCAGACTGTGGGGTAAAAATTAATCTTTTAAAAAAAAAAATTTAATAGGCCATTTTCCCCGGATACTTGAAGACTTTGCCTCAGTTTTTTTTTATTAATTTGGCAAAAAAATTCTAAAGCTAAAATATTTTCGCTTGGTATTAAATCATTGTTTGCTGACATTTAAAGTTTTGAATTTTTTGTTCCCACATGATATTTTTCTCTGAGATAATGAGGCTAAACGTTAGAAAAAAGTCAAATAAACGATTTCGGTATCCAAGTTTTAAGGCAAAAAAATAAAAAAAATTACAATTCAGAATGAAATGAATAAAAACATTTCAACGCCTACCTTATCGTTAGATAGTAAAAGCCAATGTTTGCAAATGACAATTTAATTTTTTCCAGCATGCTTTTAAAATTAGCCTTACAAATTGAGGGATTATCAGTAGTAAAAATTTTATTTTACTAGCATGTGAAATTTAGCGACTGCCAAATGTATCTTTAATCCAAAAAAATTGGTACGATGTATACACTGTAAAAAATCACCGGGGTAAGTCCAAGCGGTGTAGGTGTTAAAATCAGCGGTGTTAAATTTCAACACCGAAAGCGGTGTAAAAATAACGCCGCCACCGGTGTAAATATTCTAGACCGGTGTTAAATAACACCGCCGCCGGTGTAGATATTCTTTACCGATGTTAAAATATTTTACTTTGTGAATATTTTTACTTACTCGATCACTATACTTGTTAATAGATCATATTTTTTATTAATTTTCATAAAAAAACTGGCATTTTTTGTGTTTTATAATCTTTAAAGTTCATTCTCCAAGCAGACGCAGTTTACCCCGCTTCTACACCGGTTACCCTGCTTTTACACCGGCATTTTTAACACCGGTGAATTACTCCTCCTACACCGGTGTAATTTCATTTTTACACCGGGCGGAGTTAAAATGAGTCCATTTTTAACACCGCTCTTTTTACAGTGTAATCATCTCTAAGTAGGTTATAAATGTGCTAGGGTGATTGCGATTTGAATAATGCCTATCATTTAAATCCATAAGAATAGGAAACGATTTTTTACACTGCCCTACAAGTGTAAATAATATAATGCAAACAAAAATATTTTTTTTACTTTTAAATATTTTCCATTTTGCTCTAAGTACTCGCGAAATTTCTAGGTGCTCCGTTTTACCCAGCTTTAAAAATTTTTAATTATTTATAATTTACAAAAGTTTGCGAGTATAAATAAAATTAGATTAATAAAAAAAAAAAGTATCGCGTGACGTTTTCGGGATTGAGAAAATCCAGAATAAGCTTACGTAGTAAAGCCGCTTTGTCAAAGGGGAATAACACCATCAACAGTGCGAGAAATTCCCCTTCATTGTCTTTCAAACATTCCGAGGGTGATAAGAAACGACCGGGCGTGAGGGTTAGATACAAGGGTGGAAAAAACTTTTACTTTTACTCAACATAAACCAGAGTAGACATTTATACTTTTTCAAAATAGCCCGGGGCTTTGACGTTACTAACGTAAAAAAATACGTCATTCCACCATTTTTATCTTACTTATCTTGCTTTATCTCTTTATTATAAACAAACAATCTTAATTATTTACTTAAACTCTTTGACGTTCGTCTAAATTATTTTAAGAGCTGATTTGTTTTCTTACAAATAGTTATAAAATTCTTTTCTAATTTCGCGCGCTTATAGAACGTAAATTGTAGGTAATAAATTAAAAAAAAAAAAACAGTTTCTCAAAGAATCTAAAGTATCCACTTGACTCCCACGCGAATTTTTTCGATGATTGTTATTAGAGTCATACATTTTTTTGTACCTATAGATAAAATTCGTAAGCAGCTAAAGGCTTTCAATAAAATAAAATTTGACATTTATCCGAGTTCAGTCAAAAAATATTATCAAAATGAATTTTATCGTTTTCTATTAAAGTAATATGGTCTTCTTGTTGAATGTATAAATTATATTCACAGTTGTAATAATATTTTTGTATTAATACAAATATATATATATATATATATATATATATATATATATATATATATATATATATATATATATATATATATATATATATTGTAAAAATACATGGGAAAAGGCTAGAAATTGGGGGCGTTGAAGAAATGAACGATGTGTTTTTTTTTTTGGGCAAATAATCGTAAATAGATATCAATCGAGGAGTTGCAGGTGGAAAAATAAAATAAAATAAATTCTAGACGTGCTCTGAAAAAAAAAAAAAAAAAAATTATTTCGTTGTAAAAATTAATTATTTAAACATTTAATTAATTAAAGTATTTCGATTCTTTACAATATAGTAACAGTACAATTGTATTGTATTTTTAGCATTTCGTATTGTACCTTGTTTTTCCGCCTGTATATTTAATGAAAATTGATATATTACTTAGCTAGTTCAAGTTCGGAAAAAAGAAAGACAAGTTCCACTTGATAAACTTTTGTAAATAAAAAGTTGAATAAAAATCTACCATTCACTGACTCGTCGCAATACTTATTGTAAAGATATGAATGTTTATATATATGTATATATATTTGATTGCAATAGAAGTTTTATAAAAAGTACGAGGTAAAAATATAAGTATGAGCTATGTATAAGTTATTATATTCTGGCAACAATTAAGATGATGAAAAGCAAACCAACGTAATATAAAAATGTTGGCTATAAAATAACTTTTCAACATCTCAAGATATGTTTACAAAAGATGGATGTTAAAAGGCACACAAACTTGTGCCTGTGTTTTTTTGCTGTCTCTACTATTATTTTTACTTTTTATGTAGATCAACTGCTCGCTCTACCTTGAAACTTTTCATCATGTTTTTCGAAAAGTTTACGTTTAAAATTCAACTTAACTTTTGAATACAATTTTTCGTTTATATTTATTATTTATATCTGAATAAATAATCTAGGTTATAAATATATAAATAACAGGAATGTAGTTAGTAAAACTTTGTTTATTACTCGTTCGTATTTCTTATTATCAATTTCTTTAAAGTATTCACACACATCAAAATGAGAAACTTAAAATTGTTAATGTTAACATATAATTTTCTTGCACACATACATATATATAAATACATATATATGTGTTTAATTTTTTTGATACCATAAAGTTTTCTGAAGGCCTTAATTGCCAGTGGAAAATTATTAAAATAATAGAAAAAATATGTACCTGAAGATCGGAACGTTTTGCGCAACGAAACAAATTTATGTAATTTAGCTGTTTAAGGGTGACTTGAAGGGTAGTTTCTGAGATAAGGGGTGGCCTGCAATTTTGAGCTGACATACTAGCATTGATGCGAAAGATTTCAGAAATCTAGATCCAGTAGATTTTTTAAATTTTTATTTTCGTTCAGCAAAAAACGTTTCGATTTCCAGGGACATGAAAAAATATATTTTTTAGTCTCAAATCAAAACTGTCGTTTGTAGGTTTTTTACAAAAACTATTGAACGAAAGTAGTACGGATGAGTTATAAACACTTGTATTTGTATACATTTATAGTACATGAAAAAAAAAACTAGGGATTGCAATAAGGCGCAGTCCTATAGGAGCATCAAGACAAAATGCTGTTGCAGCAACAGGATTTTCATGTTATAGCGATAGGACTTATCCTATGGAAACAACAGGACAATATCCTGTTGTATACAACAGTTGCTATAGCAACAGAATTTTTCCTGTGAAATCAATAGGATTAGGAACAAGTTTCAATTACCATTTTTTTTGTCAGTATAGTAAAACTTCGAAAATTGAAATAAAATTCAAATTTTGAATGTGTCCTGTTACTGTAACATAAAAATCCTGTTACTGCAACAGGATTTTGTGCTGTTGCTCCTACAGGACTTCGTCCTGTTGCAGCTCTTATTTTTTTCCGTGTAGGTACATAAAACACTAATATCGAATAATTGTTTACCTAAAAAATCATCAGGTGAAAAATGATCACTATCCCAAACTTGAATACACAGTTTACACGGCAACTTTTGTTCAGTTTCATCTCTTGCAAAAATAGACATTTTCTTTTTAACAACCATCAAATTTTCCGACTTTGAATACACGAAACGGAAGATAAACCTCCAGTTGAAATTGCCCTCGCCGTTTAATGAATTGTAATGAACATCAGTCTTTTGTAAATCTTCATACATGATCCAACTTGAGAGGGTTAAAAGTAAACATTAACAAAGATTATGGTCTAAACCCATGGCTCTAGTTTAAATGTAACCGTAACTCGAATACGTACCGTAAAAAGTGAAAAAGTATAGTGGTCTTAATTAAAATTAAACTGTTGTAAATGTATAAACAGGAAAGGAAATTCGTTACCCTTTAACGTAAATGTCGGAGCATTTTTCGCCCGAGAGAAATTGGTTGTCCACCAGCGGTACATCTTCCGTGTTCCATATAATAACGCGCAGCTCATACTCCTCCGGGATTTGGGGGGTTACGTTGATAGGTGGTTTAGGAGGTAGGTCATCGATGCGAAACATGTCCACCCAAAGCTCCAATTTACCCTAAATATCAATTTCACGGGTTAGCATCAAGTGGATTCAGTGATCATTTGTCTCGATGACTAGACTAATCCATACTTTATTAATCACTTGGATGATTAGGAACTTCTAATCTGTGATTGGTTATAAAGCACAATTATCTAGAATATATGCCAATAATTTGTGATGCCGCACTTTTCGCTCGTTACCATGAATTATTTTTCGACGTAAACATAGGCGATAATTAGTTTCCACATGCTACAAATGCTAGTTGAGAAATATTAAACCAGATTTCTTGAATATTTTGAAGCTCTATACCATTCATTAAATATCATAACTTGCATCTTTTCACGCGTACAATAATTTTGACTGAAACTTTGCTGAATTAATTACAAATTATAGAGTGTTCTATCATTAAAACTTTCTGGTTCATGAATTTAATATTTGAAATCTTAGATCACTTGTGCTAGTACAATCTGCAGTTCACGCATTCATAATTCTATGTCGACATTAAAGTCTAGTAGTTGAAATAGAAAGCTCTATAATACACTTCCATTAAAAATTTTAAAAAAATTTGAATTTTTCTGTACGCGTTCAAAGTTCCCAGTTTCTAATGGGTCTGCAAAAAAATTTTTGAAAATTCAAACTGATAGAAAATTTGTCTCATGGTTTCTGGGCGTCCCGAGGGCGTATGTTTGAATACATGCCTTCACCCAATACGAAAAAAATTTTCAATTTGTTCACAACAATTGACTCTGAGTTGATTAGTAAAAAAACAAATTTACCATGTTCTTATATTTGTTTAATAGATTTATGCTAAAATACGTCCCGACATCTATAACGCAATTTATTAAAAATCAATATAACAAGCTATGAAAAATAAATTTTTGCCAGTAGCATTAGTTTCCGTCACTAAATCAGTTAAGTCCATTATGGATTAAAGCATAAAATGTTTTGTAAAAAACTTTTACTAATAAAATTATTTAATTAATTCTCTTTGATTATTAATATAATCCGTATTTTTTAATTTAACTCGTATAAAAAAATGCGGCATCACTCTTTACAGCATTTAATCCCCTTTTATCTTCTATACCTCCATATTCTTTCATTATAAAAATAAAAAAAAATAGAAAACCATTTATTTTGAATGGTATTCAACGGAAAACAATAAAACCTGTTCAAGTCCTGGACGTTCGGTATTAAATAATGGACGTCTTTCAACATGTTCCGGAACTAATGCAAGCCCACAAATTGGAAAATGTTCCCAATGATGGAGTACATTCAATGCCATACGTTCTCTTAGCTCTAAAGTACAACAAACTTTTTATTATTTGTGGCTTTACTTTCTTCTCTCTTATTTTAACTTTAAAAAGTTTTTCATTTTTTTTTATATATATACATTTATATGTATACATTGTTAAAGTGCAAGTTAATATTTGAATGAAAAAGTTTTCAGCATCCAGTCTATTTCTCATGGTACCTGACTCGTCTCGGGTATTCAATGTCGCATGAAATGGAAATTCTTGTTTTCCGATTGTTACACAAGAGTTTGAAAACTCCGGGGAGGGTAAATTGTTCCGTTTGCAAAGGGACTCGAGGATCTGGACGGGTTTCTCACGATCACGCCAAGCGTTATATCCAGATGTACTGTATGTTCTTGATATCCCACAACAACCGCGATGATCGCTATAGTATCGATTTTCGATATCGATTACCGTTTCACCAATCAAATCATCCGCTGACACTGCATCCCAGTCCCACACTTGAATAATTAATGAATGGTCTTTTGGAAATTCGGCTTCCAATTCGAAACATCTAAGGCATTTTACTTCAATTAACTGTCAGTACAACTAACGAACAATATTTTACACTAAATATGATCATATTTTTCGCTTAAAAAATTTCAAATTAGCAAGAGACTATTTCATTACCAGTACTTTATTACTCACGAAAACTTACTTGCCGAAGATAGGGTTTAATTGGTTGGGTATATAATTTTTTTGATCATTAATTATCTTTTTTCCGAGTTTAATATATAAATAAGGGTCTGATTTTCCAGTGAGTGGATCACATGGATGTAAATTAATTCCTAAATTAAAAAAAATATGTTTATTAATATTTTTAAATTACTCAACTTTTCATTAAAATTACCGGTAACAAAAAAAAATTATTTGAATAATATGGAAGGTAGTTCGGACATGATGGAGTATCTAGAAAGCCTGGAAGAAATAGAGATTAAAATTTTTTCCCCGTCTTGCCTTTATTACCCTCCATATTAATAATTTTTTTTTCAACAAAAAATGAAAAATAATTAATATTCTGCGCGTATAAAATTTAATTTATTAACAAAACTAGCAATTAAGGGAATATGAAGATAATTAGTATTAAATTTTAAAAACAAAATTTATCATTAAACTTCCGTAGATGTAAAATCGATCGTTATATTAATATACTGCTCTAAATGTGCTTACTCATGATAAGTCTATTTTGTCAATTTAACGTCCATGTAGATCAGCATCGAACGCTGGGAATGAAAACCGTCAAATCGATAAGACACTACTAATTTATGATGCACCGTTTCTGAGTTTCTCATGCCAATGTAGAGTCTACATACTCTACATACCCTTTATAAATTACCTATATATATTACATATTTATACGTCATACCAACTAGTAATCAACCTACGGGAATTCTCAACACATGTCTGGATTCGTCTGACAGTCGTAATGAATTTAAAATAACATGAGATAAATGATTACGTAACTCCGTCGTCAGACATTTAGTCATAAAAAATATTTACTCTCTACCACATAAAACATTTTTTTTTATGATTAATTAAAAAAAGTAGTGAGATGAAAAATTTTATTGACTGACACCTAATCAAATAACGTTAATAAAATATCTTTAATTAACCTTTTATGACGTAGAGACGTACGATAAGTTTAACTGGTTCTTGAGGTGGATAGTCAGAAAGAAACCCGTATGAAATGTCTCTGCCACTTTTAGTTTTATATTTACTTTTATTGGAGTAAGACCAAGGGTAGATTGAAATGTGTCCCTGTAATAAAACAAAAAATAATAAAACGAAAGGAATGTAGGGTGAAATGGTCAATCTAAAACTTTGTGCAAGAAGAAATTTTTTTTTTGGTATTGGTTAGTTTACGTAATTGATTGATTTTCCATTGATCGAAGCATATTCATAATTTAATACGCGGATGAAAATGATGGTAGCCATTCTTAGTGTGCTTATAAAATATGAAATTATTCGTTAGGGCTGTAATTGCTAAGAATTATGGGCTATACGTCCACAGTTTTTGGGAAAAATTTATTTTTTGAGTTGAGACCCATATTAAGATGAATTAAGATGGGTGGACATGGGTGGAGATGATTTTCTACGAAGAGTAGCCCGTAACTGTGCTCCTGTTAGGAATAACCTATCACAACATTAACGTTTTCGGTGTATTATGATGTCCTCTAGTACACTGTAAAAAAAGCGGTGTTAAAATGGACTCATTTTAAAAAAAAAAAAAGTATATCGATTTTTTTCTGAAAGCTGTATACTAAACTTTAGACGACTTTTCAAAAAATTATGACAACTAATTAAAAAAAAAATTTTTTCTAGGCTGACTGTTTTACCCTATATTTACCTTTTTAATTTGATCATCAACCAATTAATGTAGAATTGTCAATTAATAAAATAATGAAATGTTATTTTTGAACCCAATCCCAACAGGAATGATAATAAATGACGTTGATAATTAATTAATATTTCTGCTTTGATGGGGAGATAGCAATAAAGGGCGTGTCGTGAACTCGTGAATGATTTAATGATCCAAGTTTAATGACGTATCAGGTATTGTTGTTTGCAATAGTGATAAAGAAATAATAATGACGATTATGATGACGATAGCATGTGAATAAAATAATGAAAATGAAATTGAAAATGACACTAATGATGGTGAGGGAATTAATAAGCAGTAATTATATTGTAAGGTGTCAGATATATTAGCAGTTTAATGTGGCCATGAATCGGATCGCAATCAATATGCTTAAAATTAGGGAATTATTTTGTGTTTGGCAGAGGTCCAAGTTTTCAACGGGTAGCCGAAACCCCGGCCTCTGCCGTGAAAGGGACACTCGACAAGACAGATAGCTGGAGTAATGAGGAAATATTTTAGTGATAAAAAAAGGTTGTGTTAAAGGAAAAAAACGGTGAAAGGTATTGCTGTTGACATGAAAAAATACTTGACGCAAAATACAAATATAAATATATTTCAAAAGTAATGATTTATTTGGTACCTTGAATTTTCCTGATATATTTTTTTTGTCGCGTTCTGTACATCCGGTGTCTTTACCTCTAGATAGTTCGAATACTGTCAGTTTGTCTTGGAATCCGTTAAATTCTTGTAGCATTTCTAATTCCATTGAATAAATCTATTTAACAAAATTTGATAAGGAAAAGTTAGGCCATGACATGGTATCGGAAAATTTTGTAAAAACATATTTTTTTATTTATTTTTTTTTTATCAGTAATTTTGAAAAAAATATTTTTATGATTTTTTTGAGTTATCCGCTTTGCTTCGGGGCAAATATTAATTGAAAATGATAAATATTAGAGTTGATTCAATTAAAAATAGTGGGGAAAAAAAAAATAATTTTTTTTCTTTTGAAGCTTTGATCTAAAAAGTATTTACTTGAGTAAATTTATTTTTTAAGTATTTTATATGCATCAATATATTTATAGAAAGGAAGGATTCAGTGGAATGGAGCAAATAAAATTTTTTAAAATAATTTTTTGATCCCATATCTTTTAATTTCAAAATCAAATTTACAATTTTTCATACCGGACATCAGATTGAAAAATATTATTACTTTTCTTTTAACCCAAGGAGCAAAAGTAAATTTTTTAAACAAAGTGATAATTTTTTTTTTTTTTTTAAATGATCCAGTCTCATTTTTTCCGGAGTTCAGTTATACTCATTTTTTTTCATATAAATATCGATTTTAGTTTATTTTAAATAATTTTAAATTAATATCTTTTTATTAAAAATAAAATCATTTCCTTAAAAGTATAAATATATAAAAAAAAGTTGATTTAATAAAATATTACATGAGATGAAATAGAAAATTACCCGAAATGTTGCAACTGGTTTTTGTCCAGGAGGAAGTATTTTATTTTCTCCGAGCTCACGATTCCTTTCTTCCTAAATTACAGGCAAGTAGAACAAAAAAAAAGTAATGAAGTTTTAAAACAATAGACATTAGTTTTAAAATTTAATAATAAAAGTCATGCGAGATGGGAAAGGATTTCTGTATAATATTAAACAAGGATGTCAAAATACATGTATATGGATATAATTTAAATATTTTCATAATAAAGTACCTCTAGAGACGCGAAGTATTTACTCCACCAGTCATAACTTTCATCCTCGTCTGCTTGATAATTTTCCTCTTCATATTTTATTTGATCTTTGCTACTACATAAAAATTCTTTCATGATAGTCCAGAACTGAGCAATTCGATAATTAAATCTACTTTTTGCAAGTTCTTTGTAACTAATCAAATTTTTTTGCTCTTCTTTTTCTAAATCGTAACCGATTGGCAGTGGTACTAAAAGTTTATTTAATTATCAATAATATATAAATAAATACATAAATAATAAATAATAATAATAATAATAATAATGAAATATTACGAATAAGTTCAGAAATAGGTTTTCGAAAATAAGATTCTTCCACATCGTCATGATCATATATTTTATAATTATATTCACTTTCACTAATTAGTTTTTCTAAAAAAATATGAGCCGTTGGTATTATGCAGACACCTGCATATTTAAAGCATCCAAATTTACGAGCATCGTACACTTGTATTGTAATTGGTGGATGATAAATATCTCTTTCGGGTAAATCCTTGAAAAATATTTTAATTAATTAGTTTTTTTTTCTTAAGTATGAACAAGTTAGTTTTATTTTTCGGGTACTGTAATTAGCTGCCTTCGAACATAACCTTGACAAAACACACCGTAAAAAATCGGAAGTAAATTCGGAGTGAAAGTGAATTTTATTTCAATCCGCATTTACTCTGATCGGGAGTTTTAATGATGAAATACTCCCCTTCAGTGAATTTTATTTCAGTAATAATATTTTGAGCAAATTACCAAATCAATAATGACATGAGTGTGACGAAAATTAGGAAACTTTTTAGCATTTTTCATAATTTCTGATTTAATATGAATCCCCGCGCACTCAACAACAACTCTTGGTTTATTGACTCGTACAAAATTAATTTTCTTCATGTCCCTTATCCCCCAAAATATTACTTCCAGGCGATGACTTATCATATTTGGACGAATGTCATTAGGTAAATTGTATCTTATCGACTCTGTTGACGGAGTTAGATTAACATCAGCATCACCCACTTTCTAATAATAGTAAACCACAGTAATAAAAAATATTGAGGAACAAAATTTAATTCAAATAAATTATTGAACCCTCAGCACTCTCGCTGTAAAAACTTTTCTCACATGACATAATTTAATTTATAGTATGTCGCTATAGAGGGTTGAACTTTTCAAATTTAAAATAAAAAAAAATCACGTTAGAATTATAGTAAATTTTTTTCGTTTTAACTTAGTTGTAAAAGAATCAAGATAAATTTAAAATAACATCATACTTCAATAAGTTCAAAGGCTGCCAAAACACTTCCTTGGAAATCGGATTCGGTCTCGAGTTTATACCAAATCAAAGTCGGAGGAAATTCCGGTGGAGAATATGCTTCCTCTTTAAATTTAACAACTGGTACAGCAATGCATCTGCCAAACAATTCTTTCGGTCCCTAATTACCATAACAAATAGTCCAACTTAAATCATAACTACACACCCAGATGTTAACTAAAACTCTCTTACACTGGTTATTTAACGACTTGTTAGCTTTAACAGCAGATCATTTAACGGTAGTAAAACTCACGCAGAAATCCCAATCAAATGCTTCTATTATGAGTTGAGGTGGCATTGACTTTATACTCTCCTTCACTCCATACAAATCGATTACAGGAAATACTAAAGTCTCATCCCAGACTGGAGCTAAACTTTGTTTGATTGACTATAAAATAATTTTACGTCTTTGCTATAAATATAATAATAACAATAATAATAATAATAACAATAACTACTATAACTTCGGGGTAAAATTACTTTAGTAGTCGCAGTATAGCCATGGAAGATAATACGAATGAAGGGATCCATTAAACCTGTCGAGTCCAGTCCCGAATCAAAACGACCTTGGAAAATATGAGCTCGTAATTGAAATTTCTGTAACAAAACAGAACTACTTTGATTGATGATTCGTTATAAAATAAATCATATTTATTGATGTACACCTCAAACGCAAAACTTTTGTGTCTTACTCTCACTGACATTAAATCTTATTTATTATATTAACAAAACTTTACTAATAAAACATAACACGTACACTTTCAAAAAAAGGCATTTCAATAATGTGTATTGCTGAAATCTATTGTGACATTCAAAAAGGACATTTAAATTTAATGTTTATTGGAAAAAATTCAATTTAACTTTTATTTTATTAGAGGGTTCGTCGGTTCATATGTATGCGGTCACAATATTTTTTAAAAAATCAAACAATTCAAATCGAATCTTTTTTGATTAGCTTTAGAATTTGATGCAAGAGAATCTTATTGCATGTCACTACTGTAATCCATCGCGATTAATTGTAGTAAATATGTTATGACTAAAACCGAAAGCTCGTTACAATTTAAGCTGACACAGGGTAGAAATACCATTTGTGGCCACTAGTGGCCACTAGTAGAACAACAACTGTTCCATTTTTGGACATTTAATACTTTATTTTAATTAATGAAAACGTATCGAAAACAGACTTCCCTTGTCATATTGTAATGAAAGTATCTTCACTTCTAAAAAATTAATTATGACATTGCGTATTTTACAAATTATTTAATTAAAATTTCTAAGAAACCAAAATTGACCTTGTGGCCAAAAACGGTACTTCTACCCTATTTATTCTTTGACTGTTTCTGCTTGCTACACGGAGAAAAAAAAACAGTAATTTTTCCTATGTTGACATAGCAACTATTCCTATGTGCACATAGGAATTTTTCCTATGTAAACACAGGGAAATTCCCTATAAAAATATAGGATAAAGTACTATGTTACATAGGAAGTTTTCCTATAATATATAGGAAAAGTTCCTATGTTAACATAGGAATAATTCCTATGTTACATAGCATTTTTTCCTATGTTACCACAGTAATTTTTCCTATGTTAACATAGGAAATTTTACTAAGTTACCATAGGAAAAATTACTGTGGTGACATAAGAATTATTCCTATGTTAACATAGGAAAAATTCTTGTGTTACAAAAATCATAAAAGGATGAGATTTGTTTTTCTTTTAAAAAATTCTAAAATTCAAATATTCAAATTCAGACAAAGTGGGTATGATTAGACGTTCACCAATTGGAACGCCTTAAAATAAACCAATAATACGATTACTCCGATTTTCAAATATCTATGCGCAGTTAACGTGCACAGTAGTGCCACAATGTCATATGTATTCATCCCGTTTCCCGTAAACAAAAACATAACCTTTTGCCCCAGTGGCCCATTTTGCCTCTCTCCCACCCCAAACACTTTATATGTAAAAAAATTTTGGGGGACCATTTTACCCCAGTGGTCCATTTGGCCTGAGTGGCCTATTTTGCCTCAGAGATACATTTTGCCCCTCCCCCGCCCCAAACACTTTTCATGTTAAAAAGTTTGGGGGGCCCATTTTGCCCCCAAATATTTCGAGGCATCCAAAATTTTAGGGGGCCCATCTTGCCCCCACTACCCCTACATGTAAGGAAAAAAGTAAATTATATTTTTTTTTAATTTTTCTAGACATAAGAATTGTTCTTATGTTAACATAGTAGAATTTCCTATATGCACATAGGGAAATTTACTATGTAGCATAGGAAAATTTACTATGCTAACATGGGAATAATTCCTATGTACACTGATAGAAGGATTTAGTTGTATTTAACAAGATTTGGTTGTATGTACCAAATGATTTAGTAACGAATTTGTAATACTAAATATTTGGTTACAGGAACCAAATCATTTAGTAAAGCTCATTTATTTCCACCAAATAAATATTTTGTAGTATTTAAGAAATGATTTATTGGGACACAATAAATCATTTATTAGGATTAAAGAACTAATTTTTTTAACTTATTTTAGCGCATAACCTAATTGTTCTACTTAGAATAAATTAAAATAATAATAATAAATAATTTTAAGTAAAAATATATAGTACTATAAAGAAAATAACCTCATTTTATTATAATTTTTTATTTTAGATAAATAACAAATGTTTCGTCAAATAAATTTTTGAAATTAAAATAAATTAAAATGATAATAACAAATAATTTTAAGTAAAAATATATAGTATTATAAAGAAAATAGCCTCATTTTATTGTAATTTTATATTTTAGATAAATAAAAAATTTTTCGTCAAATAAATTTTTGAAATTAAAATAAATTGAAATGATAACATTAAATAATTTTAAATAAAAATATAGAGCATTGTAAAGAAAATAACCTCATTTTATTATAATTTTTTATTTAAGATAAATAACAAATCTTTCGTCAAATGAATTTTTGAAATTAAAATAGATTAAAATGAGAATAATAAATAATTTTAAGTAAAAATATATAGTATTATAAAGAAAATAGCCTCATTTTATTATAATTTTTTATTTTAGATAAATAACAAATTTTTCGTCAAATGAATTTTTGAAATTAAAATAAATTGAAATGATCACAATAAATAATTTTAAATAAAAATATAGAGCATTGTAAAGAAAATAACCTCATTTTATTATAATTTTTTATTTAAGATAAATAACAAATCTTTCGTCAAATGAATTTTTGAAATTAAAATAGATTAAAATGAGAATAATAAATAATTTTAAGTAAAAATATATAGTATTATAAAGAAAATAGCCTCATTTTATTATAATTTTTTATTTTAGATAAATAACAAATTTTTCGTCAAATAAATTTTTGAAATTAAAATAAATTGAAATGATAACAATAAATAATTTTAAATAAAAATATAGAGCATTATAAAGAAAATAACCTCATTTTATTATAATTTTTTATTTAAGATAAATAACAAATTTTTCGTCAAATGAATTTTTGAAATTAAAATAGATTAAAATAAGAATAATAAATAATTTTAAGTAAAAATATATAGTATTATTATAAAGAAAATAACCTCATTTTATTATAATTTTTTATTTAAGATAAATAACAAATTTTTAGTTAAATAAGATTTTAAGAGCTCCTCCATAATTTGAAATAATTCATTTTAATCAATTGAAAATAATTGTTTTTAAAATCAATAAATTGATTTGGAAATCACAATAGTAACTCCGATTGAGACGAAACGCACTATACTGTGAAAGCGGCAATATATTCACACACACACGCCACACTGATATTTCCCCACTAATACATACGTAGTTTTTATTCCTAAACAAGCCATCTACCGACAAAACTTACCAAAAAAATATTTAGTACCGATTACCAAATATTTTTTTGATGGAAACAAATATTTATTTTACCATAATAAGATTTAATTGAGATAAAAAAATAATTTATTAAATTATAATAAATTATGGTAATGGGTACAAAATATTTTTTTCTCCCAAATAAGTGACTAAAAATTTGGTTACTAAATCCATTTAGTACTCTGTAATAAATCCTTCTATCAGTGTAACATAGGAAAATTTACTATGTTAACATAGGAGTAATTCCTATGTAACAAAGGAATTATTCCTATGTTCCATAGTAAATTTCCCTATGCTACATAGTAAATTTCCCTATGTTCGCATAGTAAAAATTCCTATGCTAACATAGGAAATATTACTATGTGACATAGGAAAATTACCTGTTTTTTTTTCTCCGTGTATAGTATTGGCAATAGTGATGCGTAGCAGTATTGAAAAAATAGCGGTTTTTAAAAATAAAAAAGGCGGGTTATTTTGAAAAATTGAATGAAACAAATTTGGGAAATATACTGTCTCATTATGAATCAAAACTTTGTAGTATTATTCTACAGGGGTTTGTTTTATTAATTACATAAAAATTACTAATAGCACTGTCTGAGAATTATTACCCGTTATTAGTTGAATAAAAAAATATTGCAATTAAAAATAAAAATCCTCACTATGATAAAGTTTCGGAATTTAAATTGATTACTTTCATTCAAACATGGATGTTTCAGCCGTACGCTTTTTTTGACTTTTTTCCATATAAAATTTTAATTTTTCTGTAGCTATCAATTATATAAGAAATAGTTGTTTATTTAACCCAAGTAATAGATAGGGATCAATTATTTTTCCAATTAAATTTTTAAAATAATTCTTAAATTACTCGGTTGGTTGATCTCAAATAACATCAAACGTTTTATACAATTAATCGGATGCTATCCCTCTGGATTGATGAAACAATACATATAGCATTACATTCTTATAAAATCCAGCTCAATTAGTAACACAGAAACCTCATTAATTAGGTATGTCTTAAGTAGCATAAGGATCCAGTGAACCAATTTACCAAAGACACTAATTATCTTCATCAAAGTAAAGTTATAAAGAGATGTCGCGTATTAATTAAATGAATGAATATCAGGTTTAAATTAGCGATAATATCCTCACTGATAATTTATAAACTTGATTTCAATAGAGCTTAAGCGCGGGAAAAGTACTTTTAAATCTCTTAACGTTATTTTTAATTTATCAAAGTGTTTTTAAATGAAATATAATATCCTACCGAAGTTGTAGTGTAGTTGAAAGTCTTGGGAAATAATTCCATGTTTACCGAGTCCTCGACATCGTATCCGTGGGGGATGGCGCTCCAGAAAGCAGACGCAAACTTGGCATTTCCGAACCACAAAAAAATTTCAATATTACATGCACTATAATCGACAAGGTTGTTGTCAATAAATCCGTCGGTGATATTTTTCATGAATAAATTTATTCTTTGCCCGCACTTAGCTCCACGTGACATTTCATCTTCACTAAAAATTATTTTTGACGCTGGTATGCGAACTAATGCTACGTGTTTACTGCCGGCTATCATCCAAATAAAAACATCCGGAAATGAGTGCTGAGGCTTGAATAAATAAATTTCATAAATATATATAGGTAATGTTTTTATTTATTTTATATCAATAAGTACAAGAATAAATAAAATATTTCCTTTCATGTTTTTAGAGTCATGATCTAGGTTAAAATAATAACTCGCGAAAAATAATTAAGATCTAACAAGATCTGATTTGATCACATTTTTATTGAGTTTAAATCTATATCGGTATCAATAGATCTCTTTAGATTCATTTATTAAATTCTTTAGATCTTCTTAGATCTTAATTTTTTTGTTTTTTTCAAAAAGCTCAAAAATTTTTTTGACGGAGATCCGAACCCGGTATCCTATTTAGATCCAAGTAGATTTATTCAGATCTAGTGATATTATTGGAGATTTCAAATTTGAAAAAAATTAAATCTTTGTTGATCTCATGAGATTTAATGATAAAAAAAATTGTACAATCGTTATTTTTATTTCTGTTTTAATTATTTAGAATATGAGTAATTACTTATGATGACTTACGTCCTCAGCAATATCCAGTATTTTTTTCAAATATTTGTATGCATGCAACATTGCAATTTTTATGTAGTTATTGTTAGGGAGCTTGCCGTTGACATTTATCATCGTGATAATATCTTGTATGCAATAGTGACACAGATTAATCCGGTGTCTGTCCAATTTTGTGGTTCCGCCATTCTCGTTATATACATTGGTATCCAATATAGACAAGTAATGCATACAGTAACATTTTAATGACTCAATTACAGTATTATAAGTTTCGTATGCCGCTGGATTTTCTACGGCAATTAGTGCTTCCAATTTACTTAGCATATCCTCCTATAAATTTATTATTATATTTATCATTTTTATTATTATTTTCATAATAGACTTTATTCATTGTGAGTAAAGTTAATTCGAAACTACAATTTATAGACAAAATAATCAAAGTGTGGAAATTATTTATTTTTTTATTATTATAGTCTTATTTGGCTGAATAGCAGATACACACACACACGCACACACACAATTTTTATTGTTGATAATACTCAATAGTACTTAAAAAGTCTGAGTTCGAAACCCGATCTAGAACAGCTTGAATTATTTTTTTCAATTTATAACCTCAGGATTTAAATGGTTTTTTCCCATCCTTTTAAATCTTAACTTTTATCTCTTTATTCTGAAAAGCGTTGGCATACTTTATTTATTAAAATCTTTAACGTCGAAATGAAATTTTAGATTAAGAAGTTTCATGATTGAAATTTATTTTAAAAATTCACTGTCTATTTTTTCACAAGAAATCGATATCGAATAAGCTAAGAAATTTAAAAGCTACATAGCTGTAAAAAAATTTAATAAATATTTTGCTCACAGTAAACGTGATATATTAGTATTCTACTCTCTTCAAAGAATTATACCTGTAAATAATTTATTAAAATTTTATAACAAACGCACTATTGCAAAGAACACACTTTAAGCTCGAAAAAACGAAAATTTATTGTTCGAAATGTTTCGTATAATTTAGGGAGGACTCAACCAAAATTAAACAATGTGGTAAAATGAACGACTATAACAAAATTTTTTTAATCAAAATTTTGAAGTGTTCACACTATTGGAGTGTTTAACTGGCCTCATTCCTTCCTAGACCGTAAATAAAAGTGTGTGAGAAGTAATACAAAAAAAAAAATTCAGTTCACGCGACTATTAGCCTTCTGAATTTCATTGTAATTATAGTTAAAAGTCAAGATGACTTGATAGCATGTATTTAAAAATTCGATAATTTTTTTTTGTATAAATGTTAAGATGTACACTCGATAATGAGTACAATTTAACTCGTAAATTACAAATTGAGTTTACAAATTCAACATTTCACTCTAGTCTTAAATGACTTTTATTCGTTTAATTAAACACAGCATTATTCGCATTGTCCATGTCTATATTTTCCGCTTCTTTTCAACTCCTACACTATTTTCTCCCACGAGCAGCATTAAAATGCTTATACTTTTTATGTAAGACTCAGAAAAGATTTTAATTGTATTTATATTATAAATCTTTTTTTCTACTTACCATTTTAATTATTTATTTTAATTACTAAAAAACTTAAATTGCCAAAAAAAAAATCTATTAAAATCAAGCCGAAGCAAGTACAAAAAATAATTAATAATAACAGAAAAAAAAATACATACTTAGTTTTGTTTTTTGTACTTTAATTTACTTACGAGGAAGTTGGCGATGTATAAAAGACTGTTGGTATTGGATACTCTCCATTCCAAGTTTGGCCACCAGGATTTAACGTACATGCAAGGTTTATTGGAACCAAGTGGAAGGTAATTAAACTTGCCATCTGTCGTGGCTGTTAATCTAGGCGCAGTCGAGCTCACAAAATCAGGACGTTTGTCGAGTATTACTTGGTCTATGAATTGTATATATTATTTAAATTTTCATAACTAACTTTTGTAATTAATCTATTCACTAAACTCAATAACTTCTTAATTACAAATTTACTTTAACAATTCAAAATTTACAATTACAAAAGTGTACACCAGAATTTTTGATGAATTGTTTTCGTATTTTTATTGTCTCTTCTTTTAAAATTAAAAAAAAAATTATTTTAAAATTACAAGGTGACGAAGTTATAAACATGAATATAACGACGCGTCAAAGGTAGATAGTAACGATTTTCACACGAAACTTTGAACGCGTTTATCACAAAATCACTTAACTCGTCAGTGTCTGCACGACAATTTAGAAAGATTTTGATATTTTTTCACGCTTTTATTTATTAATTTTATTTTATTTTATTTTTTTTTAATTATTTAAATCAATTTTTTTATTGTCAACAAAATATTTTTTTGATATTTTACTCTGTATGATTTCGATAAATAATGATCAGGAAAAATATGAATTAAATCGACGTAAATTTTATAACTTAACTCTAAAACCAAGTGGGTTACAAGTATATTATTTTAACACACATTAAATGTTAAAAAATGTTTCACGGTGTGTTAAATATATTTATAGTTCGCTTATGGCATTTCAATGTTATTTGGAAACTGTATTAATTCCGACTACACGGCTTTAGAGTGTTCGTACAAATATAAATTTTGAAAATCGGTTACTTAAATTTATATAAAAAATTATTAGAGATGAAAAATAAGAATAAAGTAGAAAGTCAATTATTAAGTAGAAAAGTTAAATTAATAATTCACTCTACATACTTTCTCATAAAGTTTTAGCATAAGCTTTTCTACTTTACCAAATCCCAAGTTCATACCATAGGGTTTTGCATTAAGATTATTATCAACTTTTCTCTAGTTTATATTGTTCTCTACACGAGGGAATGCATATAGAGACCACATATAAAACATTGCAGTGACCTCTATATCGGTTGCATTTAATTTACCACCATTGCAGTTAAATAAATGTATATATATATTTGCACATAAATGCAACCACCAATACAGTAAGCAGCGGAATCCAGGATATGTTTCGATGCATAGCCATAAATTTACTTTATCCAGTAATTAATTTCATTTAAGTACTCGACTGTATAATACTTTATATAATCTCGTTTAATTCATCATTAACTGTTCTAAATTTTAACTACAGATATTTTTAATGTGGCCTTAAAGATGTAAATAAATCACTTTCTATTTATTTCAACTTTTGTTAAATACATCTTACAATTTTATTTTTTTTTATTGGGGGTAAAGGTTAAATAAGTCAACATTCAAAAAAAAAAAAAAATAATAATTTAGTGATGATTCGGTCAGTCAGGAAAAAGTTTTAAATTTTGGGTAGAAGCAAATTTTTATGGACATTCAATTACTAAAGAAATAATTAATTTTTTTTTTTTTTTATTGAAGAGAAATATGAACTGAAAATTTGAGTGGTCATATTACCCCATTCCTGTATTAGAGTACGATAATTTATGTGATTCGTAACAAAAAACTCAACTAATGACTCGGTAAAAAATTTTTTTAAAAATAATTTGTGCATGACCATCTTGCCCCAAGAATATAATTTACCCCGTCTAACATCTACGGTTATTTTGTGCCGGGATTTTTATAAATCAAAGTATGACTCAAAGAAATAAAAAATAATGATTTTTACGTCGGTTTTTTATTAAATAATTTTTACACATAAAATGTCAATAAATTTTGACTCTATTCGATTCTCTGTTTCCTGATTGTATTGAGAAAAGATAAAAATAGCACGTTTATTGCATTATCGATAAAACTCGGGTAACAAAAGTAATAAGTTTGATCTGAAGTTAGTGGAGGTTTAAAGTATATACTCAATTTTAAGATTTTTCTTATTTGAGTGTCGAAGAAATATTCGCAAGTATCGACTATCGAGTATAAAAGTGGCCGCGAGTGTTTATGACGGAAATACGCTCATTTTTTTTAAATTACTTCAACGACAGCAGAGCAATAGTAAATGTATTCGAGTCTCAACTTTCTGCTTTTAAATTTATGATTTAAATTGAAACTTAAAACAGCGGATTAGATCTAATTTTTTTACTGAAATTTCTAGCCTGTAATTTCTAACAATTATTAACAAATTTTTTTTATACAAATTCTAGTATAATTTAATTTCAATTTTATACTTATTCATGAAAGACAAACTAATATTTTGTCTCAATGAATTTTGGTACTGACATTAAAAATATAATAAGACTAACAGTAATAACTTTTCAAGTTTGTTATGTCGAGTGTCTACTGAACATATTTCATTTGAATAGAACTCGAGGAAATTGGAGAGATTCAGAACAAAGATAACATTGAATTTTAAGGCTAATCGGATCAGTAGTTTACGATTCATTCAAGGAGAATTGAAAAAATAAAAAAATAATTTTTTCATATTTTCCATTCAAGCAATCTCCTGAACAAACTTGTTCAATAACTGTCGTAAAAGGAAGATTTATTCGCAAACATACCTCTATACTCTTATGCAAACTTACATACCCTTTGATTTGATCTTTAAAAAAGTCAGATATTTATACCCCGAATCTAAGGACATCTATAAAGATATACACGATTAACATTTTTTTCTACGCATAAATATATGGATATATTTATGCCAACATGTATAGCAAGTTTGTTAAAAAAAATTTTTTTTTACGTGCATACATGTAACATTTATTTGTACCTTCTATATATATACATATGTTTGTGAGGCTACTCTCTAAACAGGAGTAAGTGAAAATAAGTGAATACTCACTAATTCAGAGTGCAAATCGAACCACTAATTCTAAAAAGTGGTTCGATCAGCACTCAGAATTAGTGAATAGTCACTTACTTCACTAATTCATATTTAGAGAGTATATTAATCAATATTGCAAAATCAGTTTCTAAACTCAGACAAAAAATAATAATTTAATTATTTGAAAAAAATGGATAATTTTCCTTGAAAAATATTTCTAGTGAACTACTCTCTTAAATTTGAAATAGTGAAAATAGTGACGAGTTACTGTTTACTAATGAAAAGTATGTCACTTATCCAAAGTGGTATACTTTTCACTGGTGATAAGTGACTATTCACTGCTAAATAGTAATTTTCACTAATTCGATTTTAGAGAGTCGACCAAAAAAGTGTAGAATGATTTTAAAAAATTATTCTTATAAAGCTCTTTATAATAGTACATTTTGTAGTAAGAGATAGAACAAAACGAATTTAGATGAGGGTGAAGTTAGCTGACGGTTAAAGCAAGTAGATTAAAGGCTAATATTGTTAGAAACTGGGTTATGCGTGCATCGCGATTAGCAGCTGAATAGAAAACGAAATCGAAGTGATTTTATTTGTTTCAATGTATTATTTCAATCACTAATTGATCCATCGTCCATAAACTTGGGTAACTACCCTGGTAAAAATGAATCGAGGCGTTGGCGAGTCTCACGGAATTAAAGCTAGTGCTAGATGACAAACAAGGCAGTCCTCTTTTATTTTTCTAGGCGAGCGAGCAAATGTCATTTCAATAAGGCTGAAATAAGCGAATATGAGCTTATAATTTCTAACAGCATTAGTCTACAACGTATGTTTAGACCGCAGAGGCATCGAAACTGCGTTAAATGTCTATTCAGTCAGTCGCATAAAACCAATTTCATACTAATACGAATTAGCAGATTGAAATAAATCAATTTCATTACTAGCGATGATAATGGTTTATTTCATCTGCTTAATTAATTTCAGACTTATTCGAATATCATTTATTTATTATTAATCTCAGAACCACATGTCATTTCAATAAACCGACAATCGAATTAGTGAACGGACTATTGACCAAATTGACTAAATTCAATTGGCTCCAGTCTCGTGACATTTTAGTTCTGATCATCGATGCATATAAATATTAATATTCTTTTAAAATTAAATCCGATTATTCCACTAACTTATAAAAAATATTAAATTATATATACTCAAACAACTTACTCAGTAAATAATCATAAGTCTCAGTATTACAAGGAAAAATTTTGCTACCAGCATTGCCGATATTTATTTCAAAACTTATAGGCTTTCTCATAAATCTCGATCGATCGATCATATTAGCATCGTAAATAATTCCAACTAGTAAATACTCTTCTGTCGTCCATAATCGATGCTAAAAAAATAATAGTAATAATAATAATTAGTACAGCTATTTAGATATAATTAATTAGATTAACCATCTCTTCAACACGTAATTTAATTTCGTTACTATGAAATTTGATATTCGTCGCTTATATTAAGCAGTTATTTTTTAGCCTAAGGCGCGAAAATGTCCATCGAGTAGTGAAGGGTTGGTCCGTTTACAATTGCGTGACAACCCCTGCTCAATAGCTCATTATACTTTCTTGTGATAAAGAGCTATTATGTAATTATATACCGTATAAAAGTTGGAAGCCTAGTATTCATAGATTACACGACAAGAAAAAAATTTAAATTAACTGGGGACATTTTATTTTTTTTATTATTTTTTTTTTTTAAGTCTTAACATTTTTTAACATGGCTTCAAGATTAATTATTTCGGATACTGGAGTTGGAAAAATTATTTTAATTTTTTAGCGTTTAATTTATCTTAATCAGTTCGAAGTAATCCGGAAATTATAATAATAATAATGGCTTAAATTGACCGATAGAACGCGTGTTATTAAAGTAAATTTTAATTAAATAAATTTAACTTGCCTCAATGATAGAAGCTGTTGGTTCCGTATCCACTCCTGGAATAATAGGAGCTCCGGAATCATCAATTTCTGTTTTCAGAGAAAGGAGCACTCTACCTTGATAAATAGGTCGCGTATTCTGACACTTAGTTGCGCACAAACATTCAGGACCCTCGTTTGCACTATTGTAAAAATGAACAAAAGATGGTCCATACGTCGGTAGAAATCCTTTTCATTTGATAGTAATAATTAATTAAGTATGTAAAGGAAAGCAGAAGGGCAAAATGGACAGTACGGGGCACCCAGACTTAGTAAAAAAAAAAATTTAATTTTAAAGCAGGCCCACAATCTTATTCAAATTTAATTGAAATTTTGACGTTTTTAAATTTTTTAGATTGGCCCATTTTGCCAGCGTTAGAATTTTTTTTTTATAGGGGTCGTATTGATCCCGAATATTTTTTTGGGGACTAAAATAGAAATAGAAAAAAGAACGCTGTATTGATATTAATGCTCACCATATTCCCCAGACTTAGATAACTTTGCGAGGTTGAGTGTAGAAGTTGCCAATGTTTTTGAACGACAGCTATCAATTCTGTCTTTTATTGCGATTCTAGCGCGATACGATAGAGGTGGAAACATTTCGGTGAATATTATTCTTTCATTTAATCTTGGAGTGTAAGTTGCACTGTGCCAACTCGTTTCACCCTTAATAAATATAAGAAAATATGAAAATTTTATTTCTTAGTATGATAAAACTGTTGAGATTCAGCACGAGCTTTTTTTCGTTTTATCGTTGTAATCGGATTATAAAATATATTTTTCGAGACCAAAGTCTCACTTTTAAGGTGTTCTTTTTATAGATCCTTGAGTGATTTGTAAGATCGTAAAGTGAGATTGGCGAAATTCAAAAAAGAAAAGTAATATCAGTTTCAACCGGTGTGCATGTAATAAAAAAATCGTAAGTAAATCTCAGAGTACTCTGTTTTAAAGCCCTGTTACTATACTTTAAAAGCTTTTTTTTGTAATGTTACATTTTTTTTCTGTAACAAGTCATTCAACTTTTACAACAGACTTACTCACTTTGAAGTACACTTATGTATTTATTTTTAAGTGAAAAAAATGGATGATTCTATTTCCACTTTCTGCGAGAAAATTAAAAAATTTTCGCGTAAAAGAAGTTGTAGGTTTTTTTCAGATTTCAGAATAATAATTTTGATGCAGTAAACTTTCATTAACAATAGAAATAAGAAGAAAATAAATCTGCTAAAAATAAATATTAATATTTTATACCTCTAAAGCCGAGTGTTGTTTGTGCACGGTGTGCGTTTTTAGTTGGGTACTTTTTAGTTACATTCACTTAAAATCGTATCTACGCTCCAAATAGTAGACTAAAATCCTATGAAAGAATGCGTTTACAAAGGGAATGTAGTTATAAATAAAACTGATGCACTTTCGGATTTGCTTTGACATTGATAAAAAAAAATGGTTTCAATTCTCGTGCAGTTATTTATTTCAATGTATGTATACAACCTCGAAATAATTTGAAATACTAAAAAAGTCTACTCGCGTCCATTTTTTATAACTGATAAATTGTCATAGAAAGTAATTTGAAACTTCATTTTTAAACCGACAATAAATAATTGAGATTAAATTTTAAATCTGTACTCTCTAAACATGAATAAGTGAAATAAGTGAATATTCACTTATTCTGAGTGCCAATCAAATCACTTTTTGAAATTAGTGGTTCGGTTTGCTCCTGGAATTAGTGAATATTCACTTATTTTCACTAATTCGTGTTTAGAGAGTATTGATATCAATTAATTTATTTAGATTCTCTCCTTGGACTTAAACATTTTTAGCAATTTTCTTCTTTCCATAAAATACCGAAATTTCTTTGAAACTCAAAATTTCGAAATTTTATCGTTTGATAATGTGTCTTTCTTCAGCTCTAGGTTGTGTAAATCTAATTGATAAGAAAATTAGATTCAAGCAGATCTAAGTAAAATGCAGAATCTGTCACCGTAAATCTTAATTATTCGTTCCCCGGAATCTGACAAAAACGTGTTAATATTTTTTTAAATTTATTCAAGCTACTAAGCTTTGAAATTGAAATTAATTAAGATACAGACTGCTATTACCGTTTTTACCTCGACGTGATCAGAAACATTAGTAGGGTTTTTTGCAAACGTTGCCAAAAAGCGGTCTAAGCTCTTCCGCTTCCTAATCTCTATTTAATCGAGTGTTATACAAAAACAAACTACAATATTGTGACCGGGAAAGCATAGATGCTTTTTAATTCTAAATCTGTTACTCCCTTTTGTGGGTGTGCCTAACGTACACTTTATCACACATGCCGATTGATAAAAAATCCGTCAGTATTCTACTACTACTTCACGCTTACTATTACGCTTAAACCCAGTTTTCCCAAAGAAGAATTTTTTTTAGCTTTCAATTTACCTCGACGGTTTAAAACAAATGAATAATTTTTATTATCCAGTTCTATAAACGAAACTTCTTTTATTAATTGTCTAGATAATTTTGCAAATCGATATTAATCATAAATTTTATATTTGAATTGTATTTAAAGCTACGATTCATCTAAAATGATTTAGTCGTGAATAAATTAATTAAATTTACTGAAATCTCAAATTTACGAAAACCATTTTATTAAATTCAATAAGCTATAGACTAAAAATAAATAAAATAAATGAATAAAATTTTGATAGAATGTCATAAGCTAAAACTGAATACATATTTATTTATTTATCAAACCGTTGAATTTTTTTTTAATAAACGCATTAATCAACCGTTGGATTGATATCATTTTATGATAGCGAAAAAAAGGTAATAAAAAAAATTGACCACATGTATAAAGATAATCGATCCGTCTGACCAGACTTAGGTACGTGTATAAGTGAGCCGATCGATTCGGGTTAGATGGCTAGCGAACGAGTAATGATATATTTCTGACTAACTCAGCGACATATCGATCATTGCGGGAAATATGTGTCGAAAGATATTTATAGCATATGAGTAGAAATAAAACGAGTTTGTGAATAGTAAATTATCATGTAGTATATAGTTTGTTAGCTTGTGTGTAAGTTAAAAATCAAATAGATGTAAGAATATTTTTTAATTTACCGCGGCAAATATTTGAACTTAGAAAAAAAAATCATTCTTCATTGTTAGTCAATGTCAAATTTTTTTTGTAAGGTTTAACTTTTATGACATTTATAGATGTATATTTTATTTCGTATGCATAGGTATTAGTAGATGTAAAAATATCTGTCAATTGAACCCACCTTCATTCCAGCGAATGATATTTGAATAAACGGATTAACAATGTTATCAGCGTCCGCACAGCACTGACTTGTATTTCTACATGACAACCCATCTGCTCGGTAGACACTAAATATGTAATGTGCTTTTTGACGTCCAGTTTCAAAAAAATTAGCTATTGGCATCAATAAATTTCTGTACACAAAAATAAAATATGACATGCAAATAAAAATTTATTTTTATTGAGGAGAAGAAACGTGACCTATCTACATTTTTATATTCAAAGAATCGAATGGAACGTTTTTTGTCGCGCTCGTACAATAGATGAGAATTTTCAAAAAAAAAATTTAACAAATCACAATTTCAAGTAAACGATCAAAAAAATTTATTTGATGGTTTGAGCCTTCCTGCGTAAAAAATTTCGTTCCAAAATATTCCAAAAGCGTTTGATTTCGAGAACCTCTGAATTTGAAACAGATTGGAATTTCAAGTTGAACTTTTTTTTAACTTTCAGGACTATGAGTAAAAAATTTAGTTAATTTCGAGCAATATGTGGTTACATTTTAAGTCCAATGAGAGTGTTTTTGAAACAAAATTTTGAAAACGTATATTTACAACATTTTTTCTTTCCAATATCAAAATTTTCCAACTTTTTTTGAACTAGAACAACATGTTTCAAAAACGGACTTGTCTGGCTTCAAATTCATCCACATAAAGTTTGAAATCAACTATATTTTCTACTATTACAATCCTGAAAGTTTAGCTTGAAGTTCTAATCTGCCCCAAATTTAGAAGTTCTACATGTCAAACTTTATTAACAATTAAAAATAGAAATCAAATAAAATTATTTAATAAAATAACAAAATAAAGAAAATTTTACTTGAAAATTAATAATTTCAAAAAAAATTTTCTCATCAGTAAATTATATAATTTAAGGAACAAACCCTTCAATATCTTCATCTCCATCACTCTCCAAATGTGTCGGGATAGTCGCGCCCTTAGCATTGATACCAATGTTACATTTAACGTACCCTTTTGGACCACCGGTAGGATCTTTCGGATTCGTGAGCATTGCCCATTTGTGATAATACTCATGATCTAGCAATGATAAAGCAGAAAAAAATTACAGCGCCCTGACTTATCTTCCATTAAAAGCTTATTTCTATCAGTCGGTAATATCCAACCCCGCGAAATTTACTCTTATCGTAAAATGATATTCGACCTTCAAATAATTCAAATTTTTACTAATAGATGATACGATCTTATTGATTTTTTAAACAATCAGCTCATTTTTTCTGTATTAATATTTTGTGCTTAGCCCCTCAGCAATTTTAACTATGTCAGGGTAACTTGGACCCCTTAAAATTATATTTAGGCATATTGTCATCAAATTTCAGATTGTTTTCGAGACATTCTATTGTGCTCAATCTATTACACAGTAAAATTAAACATACATTTGGCTCTGAACTAAATCTCTCTTTTCCTATGTAATGAGCGTGAGATGAAAATTAAAAAGCAAAAACTTACTGGAACGATGACTCCATATAATAAGAATTTTAGACCAAAAATTGATAATAAACAATTCAATATTTTACTTCACATAGAATTTGTTCATTTCTCACCACGTTATTTGCTGCAATTTATGTCGAATTAATATGCAATTTATATCACTGTGATATTAGAAGTTGAATATCAATTTTTGAACTAAAATTTTGGTTATCTGGTCATGATCAATTTAAAATTAAAAACCGACTATTAATTACAACCGGAAAAGTATAATTTAGATCTGCGGATGCTTAGATCCTGTATTCCACTCAGATCAACGTACATGAAATTATTCAAACTTCATACATATCTACAGTGATATCTATAGCTCTATTTAGATTCTTGTACAATTCCTCAGATTCATAATTTTTTTGAAATTTTCTTACTAAGTTCTGCACTCTATATCGTAAATTTAACTTTTTTAAATTGTAGATCTTCATTAATATGAATAGATCTATTGAGGCTTATGTCGATCTCAGTTCAAAAAATTGCAAATTTGTTTTTTTTAGTCCCAGACGTAAATTACTTCAATCTATCAAGAGCTACATGATCTGAATATATTTAAATATATCTATTGAAATCAATATAGATATAAAATTAAAAAAAATTATATCTTGTATCCCTTAAATTATATTTTCTTTGTCACGTATAGAAAAAAAAATATTCAAGTCACATATTAATATTATATTCAAACCGGCCAATTGTTAGCTACCCTGATAGGTTAAACTATACAGACTAACTGCGATAAATAAAATAAAACAATAAATTAAAATGCAGCTAAAAAATAATTATCTACCAAAAATTAAATAATTAATGAACAAATTACCAGGCTGATCCCAAACAGTGGAAACGTCAAAAAATATTCCTCCATAAAATTTGAGTCTCAGACACCGTTTCAAATAAACTGATATTGAAATCCGTGTGTGGAGAAATGTATCAAAGTCTCCGGTATAATTGAATATAAAGTACTGTGTTCATAAAAAATTTATATATTTTATGGAATAGTTTTTTATTGAAATTTTTTTTTTAATATTAATTAGAGTTAGAAATAAATAATAGATTTACGTCGTTGTAATACGGTGAATCAGTGCGATTTCTTATGACGGTTTTTTTCTTCTGATGCCCGACTTTAACTACGATCATTGGATTGCCATTTTGTGCTAAATATTTAGCTTCGATAATAGTAATAGCCACTTGATATGTTCCATGTTTGCCTTTTCTTTTTCGTACCATGATTATTATAATTATAAAATAACCGTTTAAATAAATAATTAAAATATATTTTGTTAGTATTGTTCTTTTGTTTCACTAGTCGCTTTTTATTTTCTTTCGTACAAGCTGAGAAAAAAGCCATAAATATCACAATCGACGTTATCGAATAGCAAAAAATGTTAGTTGGGTAAAAGCAAGTTGATTAAAAAAAGGACATAAAAGAAAAGGAAAGATAAAGCAAACAAATAAATAAATAAACTATGATATCAAGAGAAAGGTGAAGGAGAATCTTTACGACGTCGTTAGATTTATTTCGCCAATTTGTTGGGATGGGCGCAGGTGCGGGGTCTTATACAGTTTTAACTCGGATCGATTTCGATGGTATGTCTAAATTGGTCCTTCCAATGTCTCAAGTCCAGTCTGGTGCTGCTGCATCTAGATCAGTTTTAAATTTTACCAGCAAAAGGTGCCGGCGATTAACTCCAACTCTTTCTGAAGCTAAAAACAGATAAATTAAATGTCAAAATAAACGATTAAAAAATATATAAAAATTTTAATTTAATTATAAAAATAACATTGATTTTTATTTACCAACTTTAACTGACTCGTGATATGTCAACATAATTGTTAACGACACACTAGTTGACACAATGTCAAATTGATAATGACAAGCACTACGTGTAAGCTTCTCATGTCAATCGGTTTTAGATTGACAAATATTAAAATATGTTCATTTCTACTTTAGTATATTGTTATTATCGTTTTTTTTTTGTTATCGTTGCTGGCGATAGTGAGCGAACGCTCGTTAATTCTTTTTTTTTTTTAAATAAATTCTTCAAGTTTCCAAAAATTTTTCCGCAAAAAAATCATTTAGATCCAAGGAAACCTGAGTAAATTATCATGAATCAAATTTTTTTCAAATTTTAAATCTTCGCTGATATCAATAGATCTCCTAAAATCCATCTCAACTTTTTTAGATCCTGAATTTTTTTTTAGACTTTGTTTCATGTTTTCGAAATCTTCAAAATGGGAATTTTTAATTTTTATTTCGACATTTTTTTTTTTTTTACAAGTTTTAGTGTGGGCAGATCTAAACTATGAAAAAATTCAGATCCACGTTTCGAAATCTGTTGAAGTGAGTTTTCTTTTCTCTAGTGTTTTAAAGTTTTGCAGTTTTATAAACGAATTTAGATTTTTCGAAATGCTTCAACTAGTATTAGAACTTTTTAAGATTTTCTTATCTGTTTGGAAATTTCCGAGAATTTTTCAATCAGAGTTCGGGTTTTATGTATATTCATTCGACTCAAAAATCTTCTAAATTATTTTTGATAGTTTTCGAATTTTGAAAAGTTTCCCGCCCTATTTTTAATTTTCAAAGGGCGTGTTTGGCCAAACTGAGTAAACTTAGTAAGATTTTGTATAGTAAAAGCATATTTACTATACCAAATCATACTAAGTCCTTAGTAAATTCGCTCAGGACTTAGTTCGGCCGAACATGCCCAAAGTGTTCCAAGCAGACTTGGAATATTTGGAGATATGGCATAGTTATAGAATCTTCTTGAGTATTTCTCACAAACCCAACCTCAAAAAATACCAGATAGTTTTCAAATTTTATAAAATTTCTCAGTCGATTCTTAAATTTTCTAAAATATTTCCAAAAATTCCAGATTTCTTCAGTATTTCAAACAGTCCAAAAATTTTCTACAACATTTTGATTAAAATAGTTCTTAAACAAACATCTTAAATTATATTTCATATGATTATTATCATTATTTTGTCTTTATAGTTATTGATATCATGTTTTATGTCAGAAAAATATTTATTTAAGTATTTTTATATTACCTTCCTAAATGATGCAATAAATTTTAAATGCTTGTGTTCGTATACAAAAAAAAAATTTATATATATATATTTTTTATAATAAAAAGAAATTAAGAAATAATAAAAAAAAAGTATAGTACAAATGCGAAAAAATATTAAATTACAGCAATGAAAATAACTCAGAGCTGAAAGAAAATGCCGAAAGAGAAGCTGTAGATGCGTTATCGGTTTACTGTCATACAATGAGATATGAGGTATAATTTTGTTGGTGTTTTTAACATGAAATATATCTATATGTTTATATACATATCTATATATGTATATATGCTGTAGCACCAGAAATTACTTGGGACTTAAAGTTATATGACAAACACACAGGACGACGAGATGGGGACACCCATGGAATGCCGACCGTAACGTCGTCGTCGGTAGCCGGCATTCTTTGTTGAAATAAATCGGCACATTTAAAGAATTTACGAAGTAGTAGTTGGTGATGATGACAACCAGTGGTTTACACACACACATGCATACTCGCAAGTCATGAGTTACGCTTGTCACTCACTAATTTACTATTTTACTGGCGATTTAGATTTTTCATTTAATGTCCACATGTTTTATATTTCAATAAAAAAACGAATAGTGGGAAGTAAAATAAAAAAAAAAAAAGAATATTAGCAAGTTTTTTGGGGTTTTATTATTTTTCGGGTAAAAATTTTGGTGTCAATGGATGATCATTAATACCATGTCAATGTTAACGCCACGCTCCGATTTTACTTTTGGGGTTGGTTTTGTATGCGCAGTTGTATATAAAACTCTTATGTAAGAATAGAATGTAGGATCGAGAAAACTATTATGAGTACACAGTTAGTTTAGCCACGTGCCTTCACAAGTGGTAAATTGCCATCATTTGGTTTTGTTAAGGGATTCAAGAAGTCCGGGTTTATTCTATTCTACTGATTACCACATTTTTATATTTATTCCAATGTCGGTTATTTATATTTGTTTAAATATTGAGGTATTGATTAAGTATTTTTAAATATTTATTCAATAATCTAAATCATTTACACAATAGCGTAAACTTTTTTCTTGATAAATTATCTTTTTTTAAATTTTGTACTTTTGAATTTTGAAATTCACAATAGCTCTAGATTAGGCTAAATTTTAAATTATGCAAAACTTGAAACCATAGGGCCGTGGTACTGTTTTTGATCTGCTTAGGGCCAGTTTTGAACGTGTCCAAAAGTCGAGCAGTGGCTACAAATGGTACTTCTACCCTATAGATTTTAAAAAAATTAACAAATTGGCTGTCAAATTTCAAAACCCAAGAGACAAATTTTTGTCATAGGCTTGAATTTTTTTTTTTTTAAGTTTTTAACTGATACATTTTTCAAATATTTAAATAAATTTTTTTTATTAATTTTGAACAGTTTATTCTCCTAAATTATTGAAAAAAAAATTAATTGATATAAATAATTCAAATAGTGATAAATTTATTTTTGAAAAGATAAAGCAGTGATTTTTGCAAATTTCTCACGTGATTTAATGAACCGTAGAAACAAGGACGATTTTCAACGCACAGAATTTAGTTAATTGTTTTGGGTTGATAATAGTCTATAGTTTTAGTATGAATAAGTATATACATGTGAAAGAAAAGAATAAAAGAAAAAACCAAAGTATGCAATAGAAAAAAAGAGGGGAGTAAAGTCTCAGTCTGATGTAAAATATATACAAACAGATTGTAGTAATGGATGAGGTATACAGTGCGTGTTGTACAAATACGATATCGGGTTGAGAGGGTCGCGTTTGTGCACGTGATCTATTGAAAGGATCACAGAAAAGAGAATGAGCGAAAAAAATAAGCCAAAGAGAATGAGAATGAGAAGGAAAAAGTGAGATAAAAAAATGAGTAGGGAAGAGAGGGAGAGCTGAAAAAATATATAGCCAACACCCCCGACAGTGAAAAAGCTCCGGGGTGCACGCCCGCTCTCGTGCCCTTAACACTTACCAGGGTTAACTTACATACCTAACTACTAATACGACATGACATACGTTTTTTAACTTCCCACAATTTATTATTATACTTTTTTTTAGCAAAAACGAATTTTTTTTTTATTGCAATAAATTCTGTGGACTTTTATAGATAAAAATATAAATCAAGTTCAATTCAATGTACGATCATTTTTTTTTTTTTTATTCTTTATTAATAAATAGTTAATCCAGAAAAAAATTTAAGATCTATCACAGAGTTAGACTCTACCTTAAACTTAAAAAAATATATAAATATGTTGATTTACTGAAATCAATTGATTACTTCAATTTTAAAAGAAAATTAATATAAAATTTTTTTTTAACTCCATACTTTCGAAGAATTTATTCTTTCCTGTTTTAAACGACATTCCGGAAGTAAATGGAATTAAAATATTTCGTTTAATTATTTTAAAAATAAATGAACACTGCGACTAATAAAGACTGTAGAGAATGAAAATAAAATTTTCTATAGATTTGTTTTATTCTTATATCCTCTGAAAATAATTCATCTATACTAACTAAGGATCTGATTATAATTTAATTTTCTATAGATATTAAAAAATAAATCTTTATATTGAAATCGTGGGAGGATAATCGCGTGGGAAATTATTTCAGCGTTTTCAACTCTTACATATAATACTATATACCATACGCATATTACCACTTGAGCACGAGTTTTGACTTTTAAACCCTCACATATCGAGTAGACGCACGCGCAAGCCTTCGGTTATTCGCGTATGTGCGCGCGCACCCGCATCATCATGCTGTTATGAGATGAGTCAGAAAGCCGGCTCTCTCGAATGGTTCACTCGTATCGGTAAAAACCTCTTTGTACTCGTTAGCGTGAAATCACATCATCGAGTACCCATCAATTCAGAATTCTCATTCGTGCGTGTTCAATAATAAAACCACTAAATAAAATCCTGGATACTTAGACCACTGACCATTGTAAATGACAAGTCAACGATAAATGATCAACCACTTTTTTTTTTATTAAAAACCTAAACACACATACACATATTTTTATCAAAATTTATGACATTATCACCCATGACAACGGAACAATCAAAAACTAATTTTACTATAATTCATATAATTATTATTTATTATATAATAATTATTATTTTTATCAAGCATCAACCTCTACAATTAATGATGCATCAGTTACCGCGACTCATAATTAATATTCTATGGACATATCTTTATCATTAATCAGCATAAAGTTTATAAATAACGTATGTAATTTCTCACATAATTTTTAATAATATAAAACAAAGTTGCGTTTTCTACACAAAAAAATAAGAATTCTCGGCGTAAAAGTTTTTACTTGCCCCAAGAAAATTTTTGCATTATAAATTGGAAATAATTTTCTTGGAACGAGAAAAAATTTCTTGCAAGAATTTTTTTCTAGTCCTAAGAAAGTTTTTGTCTTCTATTCATAATACAAAATATTTCTTGCGCCAAGAAATCCTTTTTTCTGAGTCGCCTAACTGAGATTATATTTTAAAAAAACAAGAACGATATCAATAAAATTGAGCAAAGTACGATGATCGCAAAACATGGTGTCGTATATACGGTGGTGACGACGAATGTAGTCGTCGAGTCTTCACTCGGTAACTTCCCCAGTCTTGTGCCTAACAAGTCGACCTGTGGCCCCTCGAGGGTGGTCGTCCCCGGGAGGTCTTACGATCACGCGCCCCGTATCGGCTACTCGGACACGCCCGTAAGTCCATCATTCCATCATCATCTCGCTTGGACTCGTGGTCTAGTCACAACACTGCCCATCACTTTGCTGTTACCCAGCCAACTCGGTCTACACCAACATAAACTCAAACTTACAATCAAGAGCACCCATATTAGTAAAAAATAAGTATGATTTTTAGCGCTTACGGTTCTTATGTTAATAGCCATAAAAAACAAAAAGGCATTGATGGAATAAAAAAAGGGAAAGCATTAAAAAAGTAAAAGTGTGCCAAGAGTCAAAGTGGAGTTCTCTTGACGTGGATTTAAATTAGTGCGACGAAGAGCTTGAGAATGAGGATAAGGATAAGGATAAGGCTGAAGATGAGGATGGAAAAGAGAAGGAGGAGTAGGCAGACGTAGTCAAGAGGATGCCCGTTAACGAGGTTCTCTACTCTTAAGGTCGGTAGCCTTCACTAATTAATGAACCAACGAATACTCTCATTTTCTTCTTCATTCCTTAGCTATATATACTGTAAACTTCCTTCTCCATTACACACCTATTCATTCTCTCTATCCATGTATATTTATATATTTATATATACCGGCAGTTACTTCTAAAGTCTTTTAAAGTCTTCTTTCCTCTTGCCTCTCACTTCTTCTTCCTCCTGAGAGAACGCATAGCGGCTTTTGGAACCATCAGACAAACTCAGTCTTACAAAAGTATTCCAATTAAGAGCCGCTGCACATCACAAACTGTCCTGCTGACCCGATTTCTTCAATACTATACAGATATAACAACATACAGAGCAACAAAACAAACTCTTCTAAAGCCCCATCACCGAGTAGAACCTACATCAATAACCCGTCTCTTTCTAGCCCACGAATCTAAATTAACAAAGTTATTTCTTCTTTGTCAGACAATCGGTTCTGGGGTGCCGGTACCAGTAGCAGCAGTAGTAGCAGCAACCAAGAGATGCCACGTGAAAAAAGGTTAAACTCGTTTTCGTTTTCGTCGCTAATTAGACTCGTTAAGCGCCACGGTGTAGCCATAATCGGGCAACTTCAGAGCCTCATGGTGAACCAATGCCTCCTAGCTTAGTTTATCCCCGTCGTCCAGTCTTAAAAGGTGCCTTTTCGAGAACACTCTCACTCAAAGCTAAAGCATCCCCGTTGTTACTCTACTACAATCATCCACAGTATCTATTATTTTATTATTGTGACGCCAAGTGTGCTAGTGAAGTGTCCACCTACAGGCTTACCGAGTATATAACGTTCGTTTCTATGCTATATATATTTATATTTATAGAGAGAGAAAGAGAAAGAGAGGTTGTAAAGATGTAGGTGTAGGTGCAATTTTACTTTGAAGAATGGATTGATGTCCCACGATGATTCTTTGGGGTATCAAGTACTGTATATATATGAGCCTGCTTGCCTGGATAAAACACTCAGTGGGCGGCCATATTGAATCGTGATAGGGACCCGCAATTAAGGCCGAGTAGGCCACCCGGACGAATGTTAAGATAAGGTAAGTTTGCGCTGTATGCATCAACACACAATATATATCTATATATATATTTGTTTTACTGGTGGTGGACTTGAAGCCTGGACTCGGATTGACCTTTCCTGATGGCCCATACCCGAGGATCCCAAGTGTTCTCTATACTTGCCAAAGTGATCACCAACAATACGGGTTAGGTCACGTTTACAAACTATTGGGTGGGCTCTTTATATCCTCATATCATATGTGTATTGAATTAACAGCCATAAAGATATCTATTTAAAAAATCACAGGTTTGTGGTTTTAAATAATATCAAGGCAAAGTGTTTTAGTCGATATTATTTCTCACGGTAGCTGTTATTGTTTCGGGGAAATTTTAAATTGAAATATCTCGGGAGTTTGATATTTGAACGAATTTTTCTACATAAATGACAACTGGGTTTACTACCTGAACTGTCATCAGTTGGCTATTAAAATTACGGCTCGAAAATAAAGGAGAGTCAAAAGGAAAAAGAATAAGAATAAGAAAGAACGTATTCTTTTCACCTGTGGTCGGTTACGTACGATCAGATAAACGAGGGCTTGGCTGGCTCCCTGGTATGCAAATCGCAAAAGCTAACTAATGAAGATTAAGAATCCGACTATCTGGCTCTCGACGCCACGGAATTAAAAATATTAAATAGGGAAAAATATTTGCCGTACTATTGTTTTCCTTGTTTTCGTTATAACCTAGGACATGTCCAAAATGAGAAAGAGTTTTATTATTTTATAAACATCTTATTAACGAGTGGCTAATACCAGAGATTCTTAAAAACGTTCCAGCCATTGTTTTATCTCATAGTGTGTCGGCTGAGACCTCCTACGGAGAAGTGGTCATTCACCAAAGGTCGCTCTCATCCTCATCTAAATAAAACTATAAGTATATCTAAATCTATACCTAGACCAAAACCTAGACCTAGACTTATACCAGTAGCTATATATGTATATATATACATATATGTTCATACGGTAGCAACTATGAGAAATTTCTAATGATTCTTTTACTCAGTATCACGGGCGGTGGGTTTGTTGTCTAAAAATGTCTATAATAACTAGCGGATGTTGAAATAGATGATCGTGCTTCTGGCACCTTTTGTGGATCCTTAAATTTTTAGGACCGGGAATGCGTCTGTAAGCCACTTAAAAATAAATGATACTGTCACAAATCATTGTTAGGTCTATATATACATATATGTAAAGGAATACACTGAAAACTATAACCAACACTTGGACGGATATAATTTTGAACGGGGAACTGAATTGAAATAAGCGGCCAAAAATCGGTTTAATGTATTTTTAAATTCGTATAACGAAGCCAATTAAAATTATTTCGGCGCTATATATAATTCTTTGGTTGATGACGCTATTGTTGCGCAATAACGGTTCGTTGGAAGTGAATTTTGATATTGACCTGAATATGGGTGAGTTTGTGAATTTGTGAGCTTGTGATGGGAATAAATATAAAGAAAAAAGGAGTAAAAGAGAATCAATTTAAGGGCTTGTGAGAACTGGTGAGGAGAGTTAATGTAACAGTTGGGTGGGAAAGAGATTGGAAGGGAGGAGAAAGAGGCTTATTGAAATGTAGACGGAGAGAATACGGAGGATAATTTTGCATGAGCTTCCGAAGGAATGGTTGGACATAAACAAGGCGTGTGTAATGATGCCGCGCGTACACCAGCAGAGACCGATCTCTCTGATGTATTTATATCTTATCGGATCTCCGTCACTGATCTATTACTTCTCCCCGGGTGATTGTCTCTTTACCATTGAATCGCTTCTGGAATCTCCCTTATTCCCAGCTTCATATTCTTGTATTACATATATATGTCCACGGGTTTTTATTTTAATAGAAAGGATAATGGACGTTGGTTTTAATGGAATAGTTTTTAAACTTTTTTTTTTCGGAGGCTGCTTTTGTAACTCGATCAACAAAAGTCCTATTCTGATATTTTTAATATAAATAAGATCATTAATTTGTGGGGAAAATGGTCGGACAGGATCTAATTTTTTTTTCTTTATTTGACGCAGTATTTCAAGAAATATTCAGTTTATTTTTTTTTTTAATGAAATTTTCAAAATTAACTTCATCAAAATCATTTTTCAATAATAATTTCATGTTCTAAATTATTTATGCACATATAATATATTTATTATTTAACTGATACTGATTTGTTGTACAGAAAGTTGAGTTTAGAATATAGAGCCCCATAAATTAATTTAACAGCAGACTCTATGCAATAATATAATAACCAATAGGATTTTTAGATGTCAGGGCAATTGGTTCCAGGTAATTGTTGTTACTTAACTTTTATATGGGTTTGAAAGAGGCCATAAGCGATTGTAATTCAATGTGAAACGAACATCATCTTAAAACTACTAATGTAAATAAATAAATAGTAAAAAGAAAATAAAAGAAAATAAAATAAAAGCACAAGGTAGAGAGGATATATCTGCAGACAAACTCCTCTGCAGAAACGAACGAACCTGAACTTATTTCACTCATCTCATATCCGACGTCCCATTTAGTGGCCGGCGCGAGAGAAGATAAATCACTGGGCCATAAACAACCGATATTTCTCTTCGAATGTTTACCGAGTACGCTTTAAATGCTTGTTAAAACAAACCTACGCCCTATATGCCCTCGAGAAAATGTCTGCAGGTTTTTTTTTATTTGTTTTATTTGTTTTGCTGTGGACATTTGATATATCCTGGCTATGTAATACTCGTTATGATCTTAGATTATTATTATCGGAATTGTATATATGTGGGCTTGATATTTTTAAGATCGTAGATTTTTCTGACCAGAAATTGGTGAATATATCAGGGACATAGACGACATTGTAAACATAAAATAATTTTCAAAGAAAAGTTCATTTCAAAATGAATTTTTTTTTTTTTACACAAAAAAAAATAGGATTGAGAAGTCTATGAATTTTTATTATGCTGTCAACCAAACTTGAAACAGGAAATTGTGTGCAAAAAAAATATCATACACTTAGAAATTATTGATTAATTGCAATGAATATTATTTATCGAAATTAGGAATTATAGTAGATAATAAAAAATTTTTAGAGGCTCAGAATAATAATTATAGTTCATCATAATAATTTTTTGGCAAGTCAGCTTCCTGTTTTAAGTTTGGTTGACAGCATAATAAAAATTTGTAGATTTATTAAGCCCATTTTTTTCCGTGTAACAAATTTCAAATGAAAAAAAATATATTGAATATGCGCGAAATGAGACACTTGCAAGATGTCTCGATGTTCGTATATGAAATTTAGTGCAAAGGTAAAATAAACTTTTACAAACTGGCGAGCCAATATTTTTATGAAGAAAATAATTTTTTTATTGTCCATATTAAAAGTAATTTGATTTTTTTATATATTTGGTCTATAAGATCATGGTAGAAAATCGTAAAAAAAAATTGAGAATTTCAAAATTTTAATTAAACTTTTCATGAAAAGTGTACGAGTATCAAATATTCTTATTTATGTTTCAAATAATTTTTGTTTTTATAAACGACGTTTGATTCTTGAAAACAATTTTTGTTTCGAGGGTTCGGAGATTAAATAAAACAAAATTATTGACAGCAAAACAACTATCGCAGCCCTAAAAATTATCGAGAACTTATTTTTAATTGCAACCGATAGTTTGATACAATTTACATTTAATTAAAAATTTTTTCATCATTTAGACGGTAAATTTTTTTACTTTTATCAGTTACGACATGGCTTCGTTATACTATCTTCATAAAAAATCTCAAAAGTTTTGTATTAATTACAAGAAAAAGAACTTACCCTTAAATAAAATAAAAGCTTCAATACTTTTTAACATCAGTTAAAAAAATGACAGATGTTGTTATAAACTAATTTATTATTTATCCAACGTTCCGTCTTTTATCTTCATTAAAATGTAGTTTTGACATTTAACGAAAAATTTTATCAGTTATTTTACTTACTCTTTTTTTCTATTCAATATTTATATAATTAAAAATAAATTCATATATATAAAAGAAAATTTTATTCGTTATCCTGATCAAATATCGAGGGCAGGGGCAAAATGGATCCCCTGAAAAAAAAATTCATACTTAAATTTTTTTTTAATTTCAAATTAATAGTCATAAAAAATTCTGATGTAGGGTAAAATGGCCCAGTTCGAAAAATAATTAAATTAAAAAAAAAGTATTTTTTTCGAAATTTTCATACCTCTTTTGCAAAACCAGGCCAGAAAAAAATATATTAGATTATTTAAGTAAAATTTCAATTAAACAGCCACAATTTTGAAAATTAGATTTAAAATAAAAAAAATTTTTTACCTTTTAAAAAGTTCCGGTAATCTTATTTCGACCATAAATATTATTTTTATAAATTTTTAAGTGACCCATTAGTTCTCCTCTCCTCTAACATAGAAATTAAACATATTTACATACTTATTATCGAATAGTGTGACTGTGTTCCCTTAAAACGTACAGCCCTTATGTCCCCTTAGCTTCAGTTTCCACCCTTTACTACCCCACTCATTTTTAATTCACACAAACTCTGCACTAAATCGTACAGCTCAATTACAATTAAATATTCATGTTAAACAAACCCGGTTCAAACTCGTTACCTTTAAGTAACATTAAATTTACTCCCCTATTCCAACTAAAACAATTTTTCAAAAATCAATAAACACTCGAAAGTACCAATAAATGAATAAATAAAGTAATAAATATATTAGCGAGACTTTAATGAGTCATAAAATAAATGAATCGTCAAAGTAGAAACTCGATCGTAGTCAGACATAAGTAGTAATAGCCACAGCAGCCGCAAGAGTAGTAGCAGTAACAGTAGTACTTAATATTTAAGTCATTAAATTATAAATAAAATGAGTAATATTGTTAGCTCTGGTTGTATAAAGATTTAATAAAAATAATCGCGATATAAAAGGTATTCCCGTACTGATAGAAAAAAATGAAATGTGTACAGCTGATATATATTTATGCATAAGTAAATAATGCGTACTACTTATTCTTTATTTTCGTTTTACTTAAAATAAAAAAAGCTAATGCAATAGCAGAGCAAAACCCGAGGAAATGAATCGTTCGCGAAAGCGTTCCTACCATGATAAATGTATATATATATATATATTTATGCAGAGTTTCTCGTAATGGCTTTCTCGTCCAGCACCTGCGCTGTCCTCATGGAATCCCACCGATTCGCCATTCGTAGCATTACGATAAATATCCAGCTTGACGTGTGCTGCTTATTATTTATTCCAATTCAACATGACAATAAATATAATTCAGTTAAATAAAAAATACCCTGTAAATTAATTTTAAAAACATCAAATTAAATAACACACTCAAATATAATTAACATAAATATTTCATTTATTTTAATTTAACGTATTTTCCGTACACGTTATTTTATAGCCCTCGATATATTTAAACGTTTAAAACAAAAAAATATATATGTATATATATGGATGGGGATCGAGACAAAATGAAATATCGGGTAAAATGAAACACCATATTTTTGAAAGTGTTAAAAGCAAAGTAAGAAACCATATTTGGTTCAAAAAATATGATTTGTATTTAAAAATCTTTAGTTATCATTCATAGGAAAAAATAGGTCAAATTCACCAGCGTACTCTGCGGTCACTTTTAAACATTTAGTAGAAATTTTTTTTTTTTTTTCAAGTCTTTGTTACCTAAAGTATTTTATTTAAAACTGGAAAAATCTTATGGTGAGGTAAAATGAACCAGTACGGACACAGATAATTTTTGAGCTAAAATTACTCATAAATTTTTATAGGAGGGCATCTCAGTAACTAAATTTTTACTAGCAGAAATTCCACTTCATTTACATGCTACCGAGTAATATATTTTACATTGTACATGGGAAAAATTTAGATATTTACTACATGTCCTCAGTACCAAACGTCTTGGGTAATTTTTACTAAAAAATTCTCTGCATGTACTGTTTATTTATCCATTGAATTATAAAAATGAGCTTTGATTTCTCGAGATCAAGTACAGAAAATCGAGCGAACAATTTTTTTTTTAACAATGTCCTATCTTACCTCAATATCAATTTTTTCTAATTCTGAGGAAACTAATATAGTCTAAAACACTTGATATGAAAATAAAATTTCAAAGTTGCTGCATAATCTGCCGATTTTTTTTTACAACTCAGTGTTTGTTAACAAAACATATTTTATTTTTATTTAAAAAAAGGTGTTCCATTTTGCCCTGGTCTTTCCTATACAAACATATAATAATAACAAAAATAACGACGAAACTGGTGAACGGGACAGAAGCGCTTCAATTAGCATAAATCGCCATTTTCGTGTCCCTTTGAATTCCGTCGCTATGGCGACCTTTGTCCAGATCGTGCTACAATGGCCACTATCTTCCCTCCCGCCAATTCCACCTTGCTCTTCTTTCTCTCTCTTTATTTTTATCATCATCTCTCACTCTCTCTTCCTCGTGGATAATCGTTTTTATTTTATTTTATTTAACTTACATTTATTTTTCGTTTTTATCTCTTTCACAACCTCCTCCCCCTCACCCTTCTTAGCTCCTTCTTCTCCAGCTTCACCTTATTTTACCTCCACTGGTCACATCGCCGGCGTCTCTTCCTGGAGCGAGGATCTTAAACAAAGAATCTGCCTCTACGCTAAGTCCCGAGAATGAAAAAGCGTAAAAAAGGGTTTGATACACGAATAAGCGATGCGCCGGTTGGATAATCCAAGAGGAAAAAAGACTCACTGTAACAGGAGAACCACCAGTAGAAGCGAAAACCCAGCTACCAAGTCCACGAGGGTCCTTTCTGCTGTAACTTTATTTTTACTATTTTTACTGCCCACTGAAAATCGGAGCCTCAAAATCTGGAATTTTATTTTTGTCACCAGCAAGTTAAATTCATCAGATTAATCATGAGTAATTTTTTGAAAAATACTACATAGTTTTGAGTGCATCAAAACAAACTTTTCTGATAATCCTGTGATTGGTTGGCGTGCGAAGAACCAATAGGATTTAAGAATATATACAAAGAAGCTGAAACGTAATATAAAAGGACGAGATCGGGAGCGAATCAGTTTTATATACGCGACAGCAGGTTCTAACCGTAAGCAAGTTAAATGTTGCTGCTGCTGGAGCTGAGATTCGCAGGAAACTGAGAAGAGTTTATAGTAGCATCGGCAGAGTTTTATAGTCGTAGTGATAGAGGTAGAGATAGAGATAGAGGTAGAGGTAGGACAGAGCAAAGACGAAGACAAAAACAAAGAGGAAGAATAAGATTAAGAAGATCGAGAAGAAAGAGAAGAGAACGAAGGGTTTCCAGTTAAAACTCAGCAGCCTACTACTGGATGTTGAAAGAGTTTACGCTGCGAATGGTGGAGACATTATTTACAACGGCAACTGCGGTAGACAATGCACGGTGAAAAAGGAACCCATCTTTCTCCTTCCTTTTCTGTTCTCCATATGCAACAGCATCTGCTTGTGAATCTTTATTCCACTCTCATGATCCGCTTTTGTATACACAATATACATATATACATTTATACATCACGAAAACCGATAATCCACCATTTCTGTAAACTCTCCCACGGGATAGTAACCCTATCGATACACTCAAGTATGCACTCGATATCGTTATCGTTTAAAAAACTTTTACTTAACATGGAATTGGGCTTTACTCTTTCGCTGCTTTTGTTTTACCATATCTCATTTACTTTTTAAGGTTACACCAAAATTATCCATTATGCATTATCATTTTATGCAGAATCGATTTAACATATTGTATACTTTTACAGAATTCATTAAAACGAAATGGGCATCAGCAAATTCGTTGGAACTTTATTGTTTTTATTGCATTGATGGTTGTTTGTTTTTATTTTATCGAGCTCATTGTTTTTAGTGACTGCTATTTTTTTTTTAAATTCAGTTTATTATTGAAATGGGGCTTTGTAAGAACTGCAAACATATTTCCAAATCATTGGCGGCTCATATAAATTCACGTATCATTCATGTAAATCCGAAATATTTCAAAAAAAAAAAATTGAAAATAATTGTATATTAGGCGTTAGAGAAACGGATAGAAAAATTGGGCAGCTTCAAATTATTTGGAGAGTAAACCCGGGTCATAATATCTAGCCTCATCGCACCTCAATCTAGCCTCATTAAACCCAAGTAAGCCTCAATCAAGCCTCACTTAGCTAAAAAAGTATTTTGAGCCTCAAATAATGCTCATATAGCCTCAATGAGCCTCAAATGATGCTCATAGATCCTCAATAAGTCTCGATTAGCCTCAAATAAACCTAGTCTCGACTCAATGAATCTATAATAATAATAATAATAATAATAATAATAATAATTTTACGAGTTCGATCAAATGTAATTTAAATTCGATTAGTATTATTTGAGGCTCATTGAGGCTCTTTGAGCATCATTTGAGGCTCAAAATACTTTTTTAGCTAAGTGAGGCTTGATTGAGGCTTACTTGGGTTTAATGAGGCTAGATTGAGGTGCGATGAGGCTAGATATTATGACCCGGGAAATTATAGAAGCAATATGAGTCCTTTAAAATTTTTTTTATGGCAAAGCCTTCACAAAATAGCAAAATGGACAAATTCAGCTTTCAAAAATAATTGGCTAGTTATTTAATTTTAATTTTTGACCAAATAATTAGTTGACAATAGTTGCATATTATTTTTTCAAGACGCTTTCTTATACTTTTGAATCAACCTATAACTTTTGAATATTATTTTGTTGCTGGTCAAAAATAGGGTAGAGGTATCGTTTTTGGTCACTAGAGGCAGTTTTTGATCTGAGTAAACAAAATTCGTTCCAAAAAGATTCCAAAAAAATGCAACTTGTGGATCTTCTAAACTTGAGATAGATGAGAACTTCAAGTGAAACTTTTTTTGAATTTTTGTAATTTGATAGTAAAAAAAAAAAAGTTTTTAGTTATCTATGACTATATAAGCAAATTTTTAGTGAAAAAAATAAAGTTTTTAAGACATATTTTTAAGAATCAAAAAACGTTCATCAAAAGTTCCAAATTAGAGGTTTTTGAATTTTTTCAGAACGATGGTAAAATATAGTAAAAATACGTTTCCAAAAATATGTTTTAAAAACGTTTCTTTTTGAAAATTTCAATTTCGCTCATATGAATATCTTTTAATTATCAAAATTACAAAAGTTCAAAAAAATTTCCACACGAAGTTCTAATCTGTCTCAAGTTCAGAAGGTCTACATGTCGATCTTTTTTGGAATGAATTTTTTTACACGGCTATTAAAATGGAAATTTTATTTTACATTTCTCATCAATTAAAATAAAGTATTAAATTTCCAAAAATGAAGCAGTAGCCAAAAATGGTACCTCTACCCTATATACCCAATTTTTTGTTCATGTCGACCGTATTGATCTATTTTAATGAAATAAAAATAAAAAAATCTGAAAATTCTATGAAAGGATTTAAATAAAATGTTGAATAAACTTTAGATATATGAATATCTTGATAAATGTTTTGACAAATGAAACTTAATGCTTCATGGTTGGTTAATCATGTTGATAGTGTCTGAATATAAAAGTCAGCATCAGTCATGCGGAATGACTATTTTATCGTCCTATCTGTTTACATAATCAACTACATAGAAAAATGGTTATCAAAACCAGCACAGACTAATTCATAAATACCATTCCCCATAATCATTCATACAGTCCCCTTAAATAAATAAATATAAATATTAAATGTAGTAAGAGACATATATATTTGTAAATATATACGTCGATTGAAAATAATATTACAAAAATGAGGTAAATAATAACGATGGCGGTCTTTTATAAACTCTTAAGAGAATGAGCTTCGACCACGCGCGGCAGCTGGCAGCCCTTCTTCTTGCAAACACGAGGTAAAGCGTCGTCTTGGATCGCGTCACATACGTAGACCGTAGAATCCTCCTCGCAGATGCTCGTATCGGGAAGCGGCAGTGGCTATAGCACACAAGACCAGAAAAGAGAAGAGAAAAGGATAAATAAAATAATGAAAGATGGAGAGAATGAATGAGAGAATAAAAGATAAAAATAAAAAGAGACAGTTGAACAAGTAATGCAAGTAAAAGATACACAAGACACAACGCAGAAATGGACAGTGGGAGAGATCGACACAAGTGGAAGTTGCAGAAGCAGCCGCCCCAATAAAAACTTACGGCTCTTGCTTGGATTCTGTTGTATCGTCGGTCGTCTTGCTGACCGTCTTGTTCATCGTCTTGGCTCCTCGTTCTCCATTTATCCGTTCGTTCCACCATACCAGCAAGTCGTATGTGACCAGACATTAAATGGGCTCGGGCTTAGGCTCGGAGATGCCAAGTGGTGAAGGGATTTTTATAAGAGAGAGAAACCGGGCGCGGTTCACGTTCCGACGTTTGACAGAACAAAAGACTATCGACCAGATATTCCCTCTCTGGCTCTGACTCTGACTCTGAATCTGGCTCTGGCTTTGACTCTGAATCTGACTCTCTACAACCACCTCATCCTATCCAATTCTCTTTTCACCTCTTACTCCACTTCTTGGATCCCCGTGCCCACCAAGCGATTCACTTGCTCTCGTTCCTTCTCACTTACTCTTGTCTGCTGAATCCTGAAGCCTCCTCGTCGACGAAATAGCCGGTTGCAACCAGAGCTCCCACTCGTCGATACGGACTCACACCCTCGCTGCGATTCTTGTGTTACCCGTAACTACGCATGCGCATTCTGATACTCTATCCTCCACGGTCGTTTATATTTAACCTGCTAAGGGGGCGCTCTTCTCTATATCGACTCTTCAGGGCTCAGATCAAAGCTAAGTGATGTGCACTAAAATTGTATCATAATATATATAGAAGGATGTATTCGTCTGAGTATCTCGCGTACAAATTACCCAAAATTGGTCCACTTTTTTTGGATCCCCCTGCAAGCTAAAAACTTCAATTCTTATATGTCTGTATATATGTATGGGTATACATGCACATATACCTTTACTTCTACTGTAAATATATATATATGGTAGCATGTATATGGATGATGTTTTATGTGAATGTGATGGATGTTTGCTGAGCTGGGGGAAATAAAAGCCAAGAGTCTCGATCCACGCACGTTGCAACCTCCTCTCTGGTCATCAGGGTGGGACGATGAAAATACCGCTGCGCGCTTTCTTGCGCGGTACATCAAACGACGACGCTGACGAATCGATCCGGGAGGTTTAGGAGCCCGAGGTTTTATCGCAACCCAGACTACAAGAGACTCTGGTTGTTGTGTAGTCGGATTTATGATTCCAAAGGATTCCTGTACAGGGGAGATGGATTCTCTGTAAGATACTACCGAGTCGCCAATACTCTCCTCTTTCTCCGTGGGAAACATTTCACGTCGATAAAACTTAAATTATTATTGTACACGTTTTTTTCCACCGAGGAATTTTATTGGTCATTTTATCCTTCAACGGGAATATTTTCTTAAGCTCGGCCTTGATTCAGTCATTTTTTCAAAAACTTTAAAAATTTTAAACTTGACTTTTTTTCAAAATTATGATACTTTTGCTAAAATCAAAATTAATAAAATAAAAATTGACAAATTTCTATGGGCATATTTAATGAAATTAACGTCAGCTTATTTAAAAATATCTTTATAAACCTGTGATAGTAGTATCCTATATATACATATGAATATTTTTTATATTTATTTATTTGAGTTCATTAAATATTAACGAGTGTTTGAATTTCTTCATTTCGTTGATGAGTCGCGGCTTGGCCATCTAAACCTGCATATAGATTGAAAATTAACTTATATGAGCGCCGACAAAATATACGGCAAGTGGTTCTCATATATGTATCTATATATATATATATATATATATATGAACGTATATAAGATTTTTAGCAAAATGACCAACAGACACGCCTTACGTGTCCCCAAGTCAGCTTTAGTTTTAATCGTCTTTCGGTCGTCGTCGTCATCGTCGTCGTCACCGTGCTCGTGAAATCATCAAATACCTAATTTGATGCTAATTAGAATTCTTGTGCATATAAACACCCATTCTTATGTAAATTATGTATACATACTATAGTCTACTAAACGTGTACCTTATACAGTATTTGAAAATTTAAACCATTCAAGTGTCAAAAGTAAATTACAAAATTTTTAGAATTATTTAGGGAGGTTAAATTAATGATTTTGTAATTTCTTAAAAAATATTTTCGTGTAAAATTTATTTGATTTTTAATATTAAAAAAAAAATAAATGAATAAGGAAGAAAACTTAAGAGTAAATATAGACGGGTATATTATTGAGTCATTTAGACACTTGTATACCAATTGCGACATTTAGTTTGCATTTAATGAGATTTTATCGAGTGACTGCTGTAATCAAAGCATACATTACGACGATCAATTTACATTTGGAATTTTATGCGTTTTACTCTGTATTTATTGCTGCTTTACTTTACTTTTTCAAGGTAATGTGTATTTTTTATTGTTAGTCGTTTATTGGAGTAGTCGGGGTAAAATGGATTTATAGATGCTTTTATTATTTCCTTGAGTTTATAAACAAAATTCAGGTAAATTTTAAAACTCTGATTATAAATTTCGGAAAAAATATTTTTAAAAAGATGATAATAACAGAAATAGTTGTAGAAAGGAAACGAAAAAATATTTTCGATTGTAAAGCACTCTAACGCTTCGCATTATGAGTCGAGCAATACTATGAACTGTTGACTTTAATAGATTCAGCCTGAATTTTTCTAATTTTTGGAATAGAAAAAAAAAATTAACGGATTTTAAAAATGTTTATGAGTACGAAGATCTTTGGTCATATAAATATTTTATATACAACTGGGATAAATTGGAAGGAAATAACTGGAAAAATTACTCAATAAATTTTTTCTCATCTAAATGCCATTTTTCCACTTTGTCATCAATTCCCATTTTTTGAAAATCTATAATTTTTTTTCTAACAGCAAATGACACCACGTTCAATACAAAAAAAAATTTCTTTTTTCTATAAAAATGCTTAGTAATCAACCTGGGAAATGCAGACCCTTTGAAATTTATAGAAAAAGATAATTTTTTTAAAATAATGATTTCTCATTACAAGTTTTCAAAAACTCAATAATTTAAAAAAAATTTACTATTGATATCTTGAAAAAATAAACTCCGATAACTATTCTAATACTTTGGTAATCCGGATTTATTTTATTACACTTATAGTTACTAACTATTTTCCAATGAATAATTATAATTAATATACAAGTACGAAAAAAGCTCATGATCCATACATTAAATACTTTCCATCAAAAAGGTTTTTTTTTATTAAATAATTTTCATCCAATGACTAGTATCCATATTCAATTAATCTAACCAATAAATATAATAATTATCATTATTATTAATAATACTCAAAATGTTCGAAAATATAATTGATAAAACTTTTTACTGCAAGCACTTTAGCACCGTAAGTTCATCAGTTTCTCATATTTTTTTCATTGATAAAAAAACGAAATATGAAAACTTTAAAATGCTCAGCAGATAAATGAATCTTGATAATTATCAACTCTGATCATATGTCAATAGAGATCCGAAAAGGAAACCTGTGATGAAACACCCGAGTGAAGATGATGTAGTGCATGGATGTCTTCCATAGAAGTTGATGGCTGGCTATTGCTGTCAGCGCCTAGGAACGCGGCAGCACTTGGTCCAATAATCGGTGAGTTCCCAGTCGATGATGGAACCGGTGTGCCAGGGCATCCACTTCCAGTTCCATTACCTCCGACGCTATTGATCCCACCATTACCCTCTTGTCTCATCATATTTCGACGCCACTTGGCCCTAGCGTTTTGGAACCAAACCTAGGCAATGATTTCTCCATAAATCTTAAACAATTGTCGTAGATATTAATTGATGATAGTTAATCGTACCTGAAGAACGCGTTTAGATAATCCCGTCTTTTGGGCCAATTGCTTAAGATCTTTTGCGTCCGGGTTCTGATTTATAGCAAAGTAACTCTTCATGGTACGTAATTGATGGTGCTTAAAGCTCGTTCTCATACGTTTAGTACGTTGACTCTGATGAATTGGTCCCGGAGAACCGACTGATGTATCATACGCGGCCAGCGATTCCATTGACGATGACAATTCATTGGGATGCATAAGCTCTGAAAAACAATTTATTTTATATTCAATAATAATTGATCCTTATAAACTACCGGTTCTCTTATTTATTTATTAGCCTGACGATAAAAATCATTTTATCGATTACAATCACAATTACAATTACAATTACACAATTTGATGGATGAAAAAAATGAACGCAGAAGGACCGGACGGCCTGCCGGCAAAAATCATCAAGCCTTTTACCGATGTTGTGGATGGATCTCTGGATCTCTTCGAGTGCATATCGCATTTGTACGCAGGAAACGACTAAGCACGTGCTCTGGATGAACCATAATACAAAACACGATCGATCCAAGTTTGTTTTATTTGTTAGCAAGAAGTAACTAAAAAGACCAAGAGACAATATGATGGGCAAAAAAGAATAAGTACATTGCGGCAGCTGGTTGCTTGGTTGTACGAAAAAAAATAAAAAAATAATATTAAATACGTACAACAGACAACAAAATGTCCAGCACATTGACGAAGCAACCGGATCGATTCGTTCAAACAGTATAACGGAATAATGTTTTGTTGAACTGTAGACTGGTTTTCAGACGCCATTACCTATTTCAGTAACTTTTAAATCTTATTGATTATAAATCTTTTGTCAATTGCCAATCTCAAATTAGCTTCTCATCCGTAGAACCAAGATTCAGAGACTGAGGAAAAAATTACATTATCTAGAAAGTGCGTTTTCGCAAATTTTAATTCAAAGTTTCGAATAATTGGGCCTCTGGTTACAACCCAACGGTTCTTTGGTCTTTCGTCAAAAGGTGTATGACTTCCGGTTTGAGAATTGAGAATAAAGTCAAGAAAAAACCCTTGGACGACCGTCTTGTGTCTCGCATACCAAGTTATTCCGTCAGAATGTCTGTTTGATTAAAAAACGCTTTAAGATAAAAAGGTGCGCAAGTGGCTAATTAAGCTTCAGCTATTTTAGCGATCGCGACATCAATTCGATCGGGGATCTGGGGGATCGATTGCGCTGCCCGAGGATGGGGCACACGCATATCACATAAAACGTTAACTTGAGACACGTTGATGATGGGGAACGGATACCTTAAGAATGAGGTCACAATTTGTCACGTAAAATAAAATTGGGTATAGCTGGTTGGTTCGTTGGTTGGTTACTTTGTTGCTGGTTAGTTGGTTGGTCGGTAAGGATAAGGGACCAGAATAAGAAGTAGATAATGGTAAAAAAAATGCTGAAGAAGAAGAAGAAGAAGAAGCAAGCAAGCAAGCAAGTAAGGGAATGTAGGTATCAATGTTCGCCGGCCATTCTGCTGTTAGTGGCTGGGTATTGGTCCGCGTCGGCATTCTTTTCCGGGAGGGAGCGGCCAATCGATGCATCTCACCGTCGATACCCATCTGTCACTGTCCCCGCGGGCCTTAAACATACGTTTCTCTTATTATTATTATTATTATTGTGGTTATTATTATTATTATTATTATTATTATTATTTTTTATCCCTTTATTTATCCTCTTATTCTTTTATTCCCTTAAGCTTATTCAATATATAACAATCGCGGATCTCATAATTCGATCCTCAACCCCTTGGCTATTACTTTTTTCAGTCTCTCAAAATAACACATCATGATATTAAATAAATACGTACAAGTTGCAGTCAACAAACAAATGCTTTATCGTTTTCTGTTTCTGCTGGTTAAAAAAAAACAAAAACAAGTGCTATATAAATACAATGACCAATGATGATAAAATGTTATGGTTTTAAATGGATGTTAGATTAAGGAGGATGCGAAGATTGAAGAGGATTCTCAAGAGGTATGGGTCGTATTATATATATGAGTTGTAGGTGAAGAAAGATACGAATGTGCAATAAGACTAGGCGAAGAACAATTTTATAGCTCGTGGTAATAAATTCCTGGTGCTGCTCTCAGACTTGATATGAGAGGATGAGGACGAGACTCCTACAGTCTTTAGTACTATACAGTGATAGTTTTAGCTGTAGTGGTAGTGCCAGTGGTCTTTCTTTAATTGTCGGACCGATTATAAAATAACTGGGAATGACGTGATCGGGGTTTCCATCAGCTATTTCTAAAGCCCGGTCTTGTGTATAGTCGCTGGATTGCTAGTTGTTACTGGTTCAGTTTAACATCTTACGTTTTGTTAACTGCTTTTTTCTTTAATTTATTTTTCTTGGAAATCATCCGTTGTTTTTTAATGTCTTACTACTATTTTATGGCTTCGCGGGATCTCTGCTGAATGATCAAATTATTATTTTTGTGGAAGATTATTATCGGTAATTGTGATTGCTAATATAGAACTGCAAAAAATCAAAATAATCGAAGGTAGCAGCGGTTGGAATTGAGAATTATGTGAATCATTTGACATAATTAATTATTTGTATCAAACTCGAATCGAATAATTCAAAAAATTTGATCTGTTTATAGGTTACACTGGAAAAAAGAAATATTTGTCTCAAATAAATCAATTTATTTGTGGCTTTTTTTTATAGTTCTTGACAAATAAATATATTTAGTACAACTAAATATGACAGTTGATTAATAGTATATTTATAATCTGACTGAAGTATATCATTTATTTGTGGGACTCTCTAAAATCAAATTATAGTGAAAATCACGTGACAATCACTATTTTGTAGTGAATAGTCACTTATTGCCAGTGAAAAGTATACCAATATATGAATTAGTGATATACTTTTCACTAGTAAACAGTGAATAGTCACTATTTTCACTATTTCAAATTTAAAAGAGTAAGTAATTGATATATTTGTGGTAAAGATATTAAATTTGTGACAAATAATGGAAAAGTTAGCGATACTTGACATTTATTTGAAGCACATGGCCCAATGAATATTCGCTTGTAGCAATTCGTCCCGTTTCTGAGTAAACCTCATAATTGCAAAATTGTAATTTTTTCAGAAATCGGTTAAAACATCTATTCTGTTACACGTGCGTTAATGGAAATATTAAAATTCAAAAGTCTCTCGAGCATTCTGTTGTAATTATTAAAATTTGATGCTTTTTTACGCAATAGCAGTACTAGAAGATGTTTTTCACTCATACACGGAGAGAAATTTTTTGCGGATACTACTATGCTGTATGGTCGTTCCGACCATACTGTATGGTAGCAAGGATTTTTTCATTCGTTTAAAAATTGTAAGTATAGATGATTTGACCATCACGGGAATGGTAACATTCACCATAGTCATAGCGGATGAGCCTATGTCAGTATGGGCGTCAAGCCCATACTGCTTGGCGATATCCACAATGCTTCTGGTAGATAACGCTATTCAATATTGTCAAATTACTTATGCTAACATAGTAGTATGACCAAAGTTTATTTAATTAAAAAAATAGGTTATATCCCCCATGAAAAAAATTTATAAAAAAAATATTTGTTTCAAACAAAAAAAATATATTAAAAATATATAAACATATAAAAAATATATTTTAAATAGCTAAACCTTTAGGCGATTTTCATATATTTCTTAAATATTTTAAATGTTAAAAATTTATCTGAGAATATCTTAAAAATACATATATAAAAAATATAAAAAAATTATATTAACAATATATTTGAAATATAAAAAAATAATATTATGAAAATGTTAAAAATATATATAAAAATTATATTTTTATTGTGATCCATAACCTACGAAAAATATATAAAATTTATATAAAAAAATGTATTTCGATGTATGTTTTTTATATTTTTATAACTATGTATGTATAATTATTTATGTACTTTAAGATATATTTTCAATTTATTTAAAATATATACGAAAATCGGGCAAAAGTTAGCTATTTAAAATATATTTTTACACATATTTATATATTTTTTATGTATTTTTAACACATGTTTTTTATATGAAAAACATATTTTTTTTATATTTTACACGCAGATATATTTAAAATAACAATTATTTCCTAACATACACAACGATACATACATTAATAAATTTTCATCTATTTATCGACGGAGTATTGCAGCTACATCTATGCGGTATGGGTAATAATCCGATAGTGTGTTGACTACCGCACAAAGATCTATTGCGGAATGCCCTACCCGACTAGAAATTACCCCCAAGCATACATTGGGACCCCATTGGGTACTGATGGGGCAAGCCCGATAGGGTTATCCCTATTGGGATTTGATTGGGAACATATAGGGTAAGCCCAACATTAAAATAAAAAATTGCGATTGGGTTTACCCAATTGGGATAGGATTGGCTACATGTTGGGTTAACCCAATGCTAAAATTAATGACTCGGCAATGGGTTTACTCGATTGGGATATTTTTGGGAACTTGTTGGGGCGACCCAACGTCAAAATTAATAATTTGCTATTGGGCTTACCCGATTGGGAAATAATTGGGAACCTGTTGGGAAAACCCAATGCTAAAATTAATGATTCGACAATGGGTTTGCCCGATTGGGAAATAATTGGGAACTTGTTAGGATGATCCAACGTCAAAATTAATAACTAGCTGTTGGTCTTACCCAATTGGGGAATAATTGGGATCACGTTAGGAAAACTAAACATGAAATTTATAAAAAAAAAATTTTTACTTCTAAAAATTAAAAATAATTTTTAAATGCAAAATATTTACGTTTTATTCTGTATTTTAACATGAAAACGAAACAAAAAAAAAAAAACTGATTAAACTTTAATAATATAGAAAAAAAACTTAACAATAGTAAAACGTATTTTTAATCACTTGCAGATTATAAATTTAATTATAAACTTAAAAAAAAAACTAAAACTTTAAGGGAAAAATAATCCATATGAAATATCTACTAACTTTCTTATGCTCATATATTATTATATGTAAAGATAAAAATCGAATAGTTGTGTATGTTAACACCAATGATGCACGTGGCGACAAAATCTTGTGACTATAATACGAGCGTAGACAAGTTCAGACAGGTCCGCGCATAAAACAAATAACTAGTGGACAAAAACCCATATACACGTGACTCTTGCATTGGAAAACGTTCTAAGTAACTCATCAAGGCGTAATTTTTTGACATCTCTACAGTTACAATACCGTGCAATATAATTGATAGAATTAATAATAAAGAAAGTGCTAGTGCAGTGCAATATAATTAATCAAAATAATATTAAAGTGCTAGTATAGTGAATATAGGTTATAAAAATTGTGTCTCGTGCAAAGTGAGAATTTGTGAAATAATTAATTTTTTTTGTGAGCTAACACTATTGTAAATCAACAGTCATAACGGAAATTGAATAAATAAAAAAAAAATTGTACTAGAATGAGAGGATTTAAATAAAATTTATTTAACCAAATTTTTCTTATGTTGGGATTTTAGTGGGATTTTATTGGGTTGGCCTAAAGTTTCTGTAGGGTGAACCCAATTGAAACCCTATAGAGTGTGCCTAATTGGGAAACAGTTGGGTATACCCAATTGGGACCCAATAGGGATGACCCGATTGAGATCATCTTGGGCTATGCGTTACAACCCAACGTTGGGTTCCCAATTGGGAACCCAATTGGATTCCAATAGGTCTTACAAGTTTTTTTCTAGTCGGGTAGTGGCGTTGCCGTTTCTTCAATGTAGTATGGGCCTCAAGCCCATACTTGTCTGGTCAATTCTACTATACAGACATGTAAGCTACGCAAAATTTTCGGTACTATACAGTATGGTGAATAACGCCATACTTATGGTACTTGCCGCAATACTGTAATAAGAGTATGGCGATAGGTACCATACATTTCTCTCCGTGTAATTTTAAACATGAAAAAAAAAAAAATAGTTACAAGGTTTACTCTCTCAATTTGAAATAGTTAAATTTTCACTGATTTTCCTAATGATCAACTAATTCACTAGAAAAAGTGAATTTTATGTATAAATTGTGAAAATTTTATTTTTTACACAATAGATTTAAAACATTACTTTTTAATAAGTAATAATCATTAGAGCTATTTACTACCAATAATTACATCGAATTTCATTGTTTTCATAAGAGCATCAGTTCACTGGGTAAATGAGTGTATATGCACTAATTCCAAGTGGTCGACTTTTAGCTGTGGCAAATAGTAAATATACACTGTGAATTAGTGATAATTCACTATTTCAGATTTAGAGAGTACCCAGAAAAGAGATGAATTGGATAATTTCTTTACCACAAATAAATCACTTATTTCACGCAATTAAATAGCTCAAATATATTATATCTATCTCACAATTAAATATTTAGTTAGCCATATCCAAATTTACGAGATCTTTGGCTCAAATAAATCTTTTCTTCAGTGTATTGTAAAAAATGTTAGAAATTTATTTATTATTTACATGTAAGTTAAATATTAAATATTTAAAATTCGACAAATTTTAAATAATTTAAAATTTTAAGAATATTTCAAATTTTGCGAATTATTTGAAAATTCTAATTATTCGCACATTTCTAGTTGTAATTAATTATAAAGAGTTCGGTTAGTTTAGTTGATGGTTAAGAGAGTAGAGGAAGCGAAAAAAAAAGATTGTAGGGTGAAAGTGTAATTGGCCGACTGTTGATACTTGAGTACGAATGAGTATTTGAGAATTTACATTACACTCAACAAACTTTTAGACCGTTTTATTTGTCTAGTAACGCAGTTGTGTTTTATTAATGAAATGCAAATACATTGTTTTAGCAGTAGTACTAGCATATAGTAGAGGTCAGTGAGTATATTATGCAGGCATATATTCTCAATGGGTTTTCTAGAGTATGACCTGAAACGCTTTGTAAACTTTTTATCAATTGTTATTATTCTCTTAAGGTTTCTATTCGTTTCTTTGTGTGTACGGATTTAAGTGTGTAATGTGTACTTGTAATTGTAATATAATATTTATTATTATTATTATTATATATGTCATATGAAAAGGTACAAATATTACCTGCAGCCAGTCGCATAGATACTGGCATTTCGGATCTGGATACTTCAGAGAGCTTTCGTTTTCGTGGACGTCCCTTTTGAACTGAGGCTACAGGACTTTGCTCATTTGCGCTGTAATACCCAGTGAGGGATGATACATCTGGAGAGCCGAGGTCTTCAACGCTGCCGGCAGTATTTCCATAATCAGCAGCACAACAAATTATTTCGTAGTGCGGCCTAAAAAAATTTTTAAATTCTTCAGCCAGTTTTCGAAGCCAAATTCATTTTTTCGCAGTTTCTAAGACACTGAGGATTATTTTACTGATTAAAATTTTATGGTAGGCCTGAATTAGCACATACTGACATCTTTCACACCTTTTACAAGTGAAGTAGTGAATATTGACTACTTGCTAGTGGGTTTGCTAATTTACTTTTAGGATAAAAGATTTTAGTTTAAAGTTTGTTGAGAACAATTAGAAAAGCAATTAAAAGAAGTTAAAGATTGAAAAAAAATTATATTTTTGATCTGTAATTTTTAATATCATTAAACCGCAACGTGATAGAAATTTTCTGATAGCTCGTAAGTGCGTATCTATCATGCAAAGTCTATGAAAAATTATTTTTTTCGAGAGCAACAAAATTAGATTTTTTTCACGATATTTATTGCGTGTGAAGCAAAAGACATTTAACGTTTGATAAAAATAATTACTCTCTAACTTATAAGATGTAATTATTTACAAGTCACTTATAAATTAATGATAACAAGACTACACGGAGAAAAAAATATAGTAAAAATTACAATCTTATAGTAAAATTTACTAAAAGATATGAAAAAATACATTCTGTATTGTAATTATTACTAAACGTTTAGTAAAATTTACTAGTTAGTAATAATTACATAATAAGATATTAAAAATTACTATGCGTAATGTATTTTTTACTAACACAATTGTATTTTCTACTATCTGTATAGTAAATTTTACTATTAGTATTTTTAATAAATACAAATTTAAGAACGTAAATTTTCTAATACAATATAGGATTTGTTACTATACAAAATATTAAAAATTACTATACGCAATGTATTTTTTGCTAACACGATTATGTTTTTTTACTATATGTATAGTAAATTCTACTATGTATAGATAAAATTAAAATTTGGTGGGGATAGCATATACAAATATGTATTACAAGTTCTGAAACTTTTGTCCGAAGGAGATATCGGGCCGTCAGACATAGGAAAGGACTCGCGCGCGGGAGATCAGGGTTCGAATCTCGGTTGAAACAAGTGATTTTTTAAAAAACAAAAATCGACTCCAACACCGATACAGATGGCATAAATAACAATAATAATAATTAAAATGATAGTAATAATAATAAAAAGTTAAAAGCTAATAAAAATTTTATTTTATTTTTTTCCATTTTAATATAGTAAAATTTACTAAACGGGATAGTAAAATTTACTAAACGGGATAGTAAAATTTACTAAACGGGATAGTACAATTCACTAAACGGAATAGTAAAATTCACTAAACGAAATAGTATAATTTACTAAACGGGATAGTAAAATTTACTTATCTGTTTATGAATTTTTCCTATAAATCTTAAGCGTTTCAAGATTACTATCTAAATTTAGTAATTATTACTATATTTTTTAGTAAATTTTACTATATTTTTTTCTCCGTGTATGAAACCATAATTAAGAACTAAAAAAAATAACCTGCAATAAACAAGACCATCACGTTGTCCAAAGTGATCTCCTTTATTAAGCGGCACCCCGCAGGATGCGCAGACAAAGCAAGCCACATGGTATACCAATTCTCTGGCTCTCATCACGAGTTCAGTTGCGGAAATTCCAGCTCGACATCGTGAGCATCTTGAGACCGCGAACAATCTACAACAGCCAACAATACATAACACATAACAACATTCATCAAAACAATGGTCATCATCGCAGCAAAAGGTCTCGAGTTGTCATCAAAACTTGAAACAATATTCTTCCTCTACATTGCGCTCTCAATAACAAACAATCCAACAAACTATCCCACGTTTTTTTTATTCATCCTCGTTTTTACTCCGCTGAAAATATTCTCTTTATTTTCATATTTTAATACCTGTACCACAATCACACAATCTTGTGTCAACTATCGTAACATATAACACTATTATAACAACCTCACAAATAAGATCTGACATTTTACCTCCCCTTCACCTCCCATCGCTGTTACCATAAACAAGCCCTCCCGCATTTCAATAGACCACCATCACCACCACCTTAACTACTACTACTTCACCACAATCAACAACCAAAGTACCCCAGAAATGGTAGACAATGCAGCTCTCAATGCTTATTCCTTCGCAATATTTTAAATACAACAATAACAACTGAAAAAATAATAAAATTTACTAAGCCAGCAACTGTACCACAACTTTTGCCAGCCTTAATAATTCTTGGTATCGAAAACAAACCATCGTATAACTTTGCCCAACTCCATTCGATTCACCATCACCATTTTCTGATAAATATATACAACTATACAAACAAAGGTATCATTTTTTTTATTCATCTTCTCATTTTATTTTATTTTATCATTTTTTTTTTTTACTTTCTGGCTCCATTGCTCTGTAGTATATTATTTTATACTTCTTTCTTTCTATTCATTGAAACAAAGTACATACGGACCAACTCAGTACTGAGTATATATATGTATATATGTTGCAGTATGTACTGAATACTGTAGAGTAGTCAGTAGAATCTCTTGTATCGCATTGTTGCATATTGCATGGAGTGATGTTGTTTTATACCTTAACGAGCCAGAAACTACGTAGTCTCATTTTTCCACGCATGTATTTTTACAATTATTTTCATCAATATTTTATAGAAAAATTTGAAAAACATTTTTTTTTATTCATCACGACGCAATTGTACTAGACGTGCATGGGTCACAGATAAGGCGGCGGGGAAAGTTTGATTAATTTGAAATAAAGATAAAATTTTCCAGTAAATTATTGCGTTGACGTTGATGCAAGACAATGGAACAATCGAAAATCAAATGGATCATTCTTATAAATTTTTATATAATTTTTTTTTAGTGAATTTGTTTTGTTTGAATTAAGTGGCTTTCACTTTTAAAGAAAAATAGTAACCGGTAGAAAGATAAGACTTTTCCTGTGCATCTGAGATTAAGTATTTGTTTTAGTATTATAAAAGAATGTACGATTGTATACGATGTATGTAATAATAAATCAACGGATAACGAGACTGGCTGTTTTATACTGCAACAGCTTGTGCTTCTGCTTCTCTGAGTCCTGAGATTTCCACGTCAACTCCGGAGCAAGTTACGTCAATCAAATTATTTTTATTTTCTTTAACGTCCTTACATCATTTATTTGCGTTGTTTCGGTATTTACATTTAATATTACGTCATTTTTGTTTTTTTTTATTCATTTTATTGAAATTTGTTGGGAGAAGCTCGGATAAATTTAAATTTATGGGGATCGGATGGGGATGGAAGCAGGTTTTTTTGTTTTGGGGAATAGTGTTTAGTGAGAAGGAGATTAGCGGAGATAGTAGACGAATCTTAGAAAGGGAAGATGGCCATTAGTGGACATTTTGTGTGGTCCAAAGAAGGTATATGTATATATGGTATATAAGTGACGATACTATGCAAATTTAACACTACCGCAATAAATACCGAGATGGCGGATGTGTGTTGGGGTATAGAAAATAACCCAGGAATCAGAAGCAAGGATTTTGCATTAATTCTCAGATGCCCAAAGGACGCAATAATTTGCTGTGTATTTTTTTATTTTCCTTGAGAAATATTTCGTAGGAAATCTGAAGGTTGTATATAAAAGAGCATTATTGTCTGCAAAAAGTACTGAATATATACAGAAAAATATTATTTTATAATAGACGGGAAAAATCATTCAAGATTAGAACTACAGTGATATAAATTTTGTATCGATAACCTAACTAAAATTAGGTTCAAACTACATTACCCTGGAAAAAATTTGAAGTGAATTCGGTCTGATTACGGATTCTATTTAAATCCGAATTCACTCCGTCACTTGAATTTCGCAAGTTAAAAAAAATCACTTTGCATATAGAGTAAATAAGGAGTTTGTTTTTCCAGCGGAGTGATTCCGGAGTCAACTGGATTTTATTTAAATCCGCATTCACGTCAATTCGGAGTTTTAATATTAAATTAAACTTCTCTTCGGAGTGAGTTTCACTCCGAGGAAATTAAATACATGAACAGCCATCCACTTCGCATTCACTCCGCTACAGTGATAAATATAAAAATTACAATTAATTAATTTATCAAATTTTTTAAAAAATTCCCTAATACACTCAAAATTTTGCGGAGCAGTGAATGCGGTTCAAATCAGAAGTGAATTCGGAGTGAACGCGAAGTAAATGATTTTTTTATTTATTTATTCTCTTTAGAGTGAAATTTAATCCGAAAGAGTTTATTTAAAAACTCTGAATCCGAGTAAATGCGGATTTTAATGAATTCCAGATCACTCTTCAGTCACTTTGCTGAAAAAATAAATTGCCTATTCACCCCGCATACAGAGTGATTATTATTAAAACTCCAGAACTTCAAGTAACGGAGTGATTTCAGACTTAAATAAAATCCGTAATCATAGAATTCACTCCTGACTTTACTGCGTACGAAATAAATAAAAATTTCTCGTATTTCTGAAAATAATTTCCTCGTAATTACAAAAAAAATTACTAATAATAAAAAAGTATCACAAAGATAAAAAACTAACCTGTAATAATCTTCTTTGCAGTAAATATTTCCATCCCTCGAGAAGCAAGTCAATTCAGCAGCCAAAGGAACCCTACAATGACAGCATCTCAAGCATCCGCAGTGCCAAGCGCGATCGGCGGCCCTCAGATACCATCTTTCAGCGATATCTCTCCCGCAGCCACCGCAAGCAAGTCCAGCACCTCCGCCTCCAGCGCCCACGACCTCCGAGCGAAGTCTATCCACCTCATTAGTATTTTCTCGTCTGCTCGGGGTCGTGCAGTCCCCAACCGGGGGTGTACTACTTCCACAGCCCACTTCCTTCAGCATCACGATCCTCACTCACTTAAATCCTACATTCTAATAAACATATCAACACACAATATCATTAGTGCTCATCATCGCTCATCGCTCAGCCCATCATTCATCCCACAGATCTTAATCAAATTTATCTTGTAAGGAATATCTCAACAAATATCCTCTAATATAATAATTACTATCTCTTCTCATCTCACCTACAAACAAATGATATCGATATTTATTATTGCTATTATCGTTTTTATTATTACCGTCATCACAACGATTAAAATCATTTAATACAAAGCAATTAAGAAATTAAGGATAAACATGATAATAAGATACCAATTAACGTTCAATGTGTAATTTAATCGCATCGGATGATATCGAAACGCTCGAAAGGATTTCTCTTAAAAGAAAAAGAGTGAGAAAAAGGGAGAGACAGAATGAGTATAGAGGAGTAAGAGTAACTTCCTCATGCACAAACAGTTGTAAGTTGTATATACAAGAATAAGAGATGAGAATATACATTAAATGTATATAGTAGTAGTATAAATATATACAGTGATACGATACGAGTAGTGCGGAACAAAATGGGGATAAGATATCCTTACAGGAGATTGAAATCATCGACCGTATCGTCGCGCCTGGTAGAAACAAAGTCATTCGCGTTAACGTCCACGTTAATGGCAACAAATATATATATATATATATATGTATGTATATGTATAAAATAGCATATATATGGATACGAGTAAGTGAATAAGAGAGAAAAGGATGAGAAGGGTGGGAGTGAGTAAGGGAGGAAGGGAGGGAGAGAGATAGAATAAAGGAAGAGAAGACTTCCAAAGTAATACGTAAGAGAAAGAGATTGGTGTCTTGTTGGTTGGTCTCTGGTTCATTCAGGACACGCTCAGAGGCGCGTGCTCAAGCCTATACTACTCTCTTGACTGGTGCTGTGCCGGGTACGCACGGGAATCCATGAATGAAAACAATTCGTGACCGGCGTTCCGTTAATGAATGGATTCCGGAGTAGTAGCTCAGTTTCGAATCGACGAGGTAGCTAATTGGTAGAAGCTAAGCCAAGGCAAACGTCTCTGCGATAACTCAACGTCCTTTACTACTCTTAAATCTTTTCTCTTTGCTCTCTGATACTCTTTACTTCCTTGTTCTTTTTCAACACATAACACTACACTTTCGGGTCTTTTTCTATTTAGATCAATTAATACCTCATTAAGGGTCATTTGTTACGCGGGTATTTGAATTTATTTTTTTTATTTACACTTTGTCGATTTTTTTTTTATTTTATTTCCTTGGAGTCATTTTATTACATATGAAGCAGTTACGTATCATGAATTATTTATTCATTTCTTAATTTCTTATGTAATTTTTACTTCAGCTTTATATTTCTCGTTGGATAGAAGATGAGAGATTAAGTTGATTTTTTTTATTATTTTTGTGAAGGACTTCAGTAATTTATTTTGAAATTTTGTTTTATAATACGAATATATATTCACATTTTAATGACATATATTTAGAATTTTTCATACAAAAAAAATTAATTAATTTACTAAAAGAAATTTTTTTAATCCAATATAATTTTTGGTAAATAAATCGCAATAAGACTTCATCTTGATGACTTTAGAAAAATTATTGGGGTTTTTTCTAATTTAAATTTTTTCCATTTAAAAACTCATAAATTTTCTACAAAATTTGAACCGCGCAATTTAAATTTTTGAAATAAATTTTCTGTCTAATGAGCTTTAAAAAAAAAATTAAGCCCTTAAACCCATTAGAAAATCGGCAAAAAAATAGAGCTCTCCTGTACTTGACTAAATTTGATCAAAAAAATTTTTTACTTTAATAAAAATTCTATCACTAAAATTTCTTTAGCTAATTAAATAATTTATAAATTCATCCCTACTCGCAACTAATTAACTTTTCTATACACTATTTATTCGTCGTAGTAATTTTCAAATATTTCCTTCCGATCGTGAGTAAAAAAAACTTTTCGACTGAATAAAGTTGTCCAGAATATTTTCATTTTAAAAAATTTTAATGACTAACTTTCTTCAGCTTCCTCAACTGCTACTATTTTATTTATATCCATACCTAAATACCTGTATATCTATTAACATAGGTACCCAAGCCCTCAAACCTGACCATTTAAAACTAGTAGCTATTAGTAGCCGTCGAATTCCGCCGGCTTTAGAATATAATTCCCAACGAAATTTCTAACTTTAGAGTATCAAAAATATAAAATAAAATTATACCCATCATTAAAATTCATCAGATTCTTAACCTCCACCCCACCCTCACCCTCCTTATCTCTCCAAAAAAACTTCAAAATATTAATTGAATCAGTCAATAAATCATATAAATTATGGATCAAAATCTTAATCTCGGTTGTAAATTTTTGATGAATAACCGACGACTTATAAATTTGTGAATTAAAAAAAAAAAAATGTTTTATTGAATAATTTCGATTATATTCAGTAATACAGACAGATACTGAGTCGACGGTCATCGGTTTGATTATAATGTAAACCTCAACATGAAAGATGACTGTCGACGATTGCACACATATCACACACTCACACACACATATATATATATATATATATATATATAAATATATATGTATGTAATAATATTATATAAGCGTATAATTTCATCATTTATTCCTCGTTCTTCCACGATCGAGAGATAAGATTTAACGACTAAAAGCGGCGGCTCTTTAAATCTACATCATTGTTCTCTTTTATATGGATGATATATTGCTAATCTAATTTAAATTTTATAAATGATAATTATTATAAATTGTAATAATAGTATATTGTGTGACAAGGGATGAAACAAGACGATTTCAGACTAGGGTGAGGTTGGCTGCCCGAGCCGCAGGCGAGGGCTGACATCACCCGCAGTCTGAAATCGTGTTTTATCCTGAGTCACACACTATATTTTTCATGATTACCTGTATCGGAACTTGAAGATTCAGTGTCAGCAGCCAGTAAGAAACAAGTTAATTTCAAGCCGATGATGCGGAGAACTGTTAGAGAATGAGCAATATGTGATTTACAGTCACTTATTAAATAGTAAATAGTACAAAAATACTATTTTCACTCTTTTTTTAGTAATTTTATTTGGTTAATTAAAACTGTCACTTAAAAAATGAAATGAGTAAGCTGAAGTGACAAGTAAACAAATGAGAGTAATAGGGCTGCAAATGAACATTAAATATATCTAGCACAGGGCAGAAACAATTGTGTTTCTTCCCAAGGGAAGAAACACGCATGTTTCTGCCCGCTGTGAAGGGATTTGTGAATTACGAATTCGCTAGCAGTTGTTTGCAGCATCGGCTTGAAATTAGCTTGTTTCGACGGGCTGTAAAGACACTGAAACTTCAAGTTTCGATGCTGGTATCATGAAAAATATATTAATTCAATAAATTAAATATTTTTACCTCAATAATGATTTTTTTTTTATTTTTCTTCATAAATATTTTTTAATCCACAAATTTCACATAAAATTAATTTAAAAATAAAATTACGTTCTCAGTCTCGGATTCTTGGATCACCATCACGATTTTAAAAAAATAAATTTCACAAATTTAAAAATTAAAAACTTCACCAAAATATTTTTATAATTTTTTAAAAAATTATTGATCACTAATATAAATTTAAAAGATGTGTGAAAGTGATAACCGAGTGTTAATTTATTGCAGTTAATTAATGACGAATAATTGTTTAGATATGGTTATTAAAGCCAGAAAAAAAATTTTGATAATAGCTAGCGGGAAGTCGCCGCCGGCGGTAAATGTCAGGATGAAAGAGAAGAGAAGAAGAGGAGTTGAAGCCTGGCATAAAGCTAGCTAGAGTATAGCTGACAGAGCGTCGGTTCGCGTCGAACGGGGAGGGATTTCTCAGGCCAACGAGAGGGTTGCGATTACGTATGAGGGGACAAGAGCGTCGCGACGCTTGCGCGATTATTTTTCCCTCTCCTTCGCGCTTTAACATTAACAAATAATAAAAAAAAAAAATCTTACAACAAAAATAAAATCGAGTTGAAAACAAGCAAGTAAATAAACTTAATTTTTTTTTCCCACCTTTAGATTATTTATAATATTTTATTATTGAGAAAATATCGTGGGTTAGAATGAAAAAAATAAAAAAAATAAAATTGAGTAGTTGATAGTTTGAGTTTATTTTTAAAAATAAATTTATGAGCACAATAGAGTCGGTGCACTATAAAAAAATTCAAGGACTCTTAAAAACACTTGACTCTGTGGGATTTTTATGAGTGAGCTTTGGAAAGTTAGTCACCTCGATGGGATTCATCTCTCTATTTTTTTTGTTCCTCGGTTTCAATGCTTAGACTTTTTTGTAGTATTATATATGTATATGTATATGAGTATAAATATAAAGATATATATATAGATATGTAAAAATATTTTTGCGGAGACGAGAGTAGTCCGCGTCATCGATCGTCAGTACTCGTGTTTTATGTGAACCGTATTCGCTCAAGACACTCTCCTTGAAACCGGGACAAAAGAGACTAAAAAAAAATGTATGTGAGTTAAAAAGAATAAGGGAAAGAGAGGAAAAAAAATATGAAGAGTAGAGTGGAAAGGTGCAAGTTGTAACCTCTCGACCCGGCAGAACTTGCCTGGATACTTAGAGTTGAAGCTGAGAAGCTAGGCGCGGTTTGCTGAGTCGCTCGATAGGAGTCACGATCCGCCGACCAATCAACCGGGTGCGAGACCATAAAGCCGCGACGGCATTGGCCGCTGAGAATTGAGAGAGACCGTTTAACGGTAGAGTGAGATAATAGTATATTGTTGAACTTGGATGGATATCTGTGCTGGCAATAGGAGACATCTTGCGGATGAGATCAAGATCTTCATGAGGATGGGGTTTTTTGAATCCCGGTCTTTTGGGATTACTTGGAAAATTAGTAGAGAAAGCCAATGGGTTGTTAGTAGATTGTGCCGTTTTTTATCAGACAGCTAATATTTTTTTTTTCTTACCAAGTGTAATTTTTTAAATTGTCGAACACTTGACAATACTAGACATTTGAAAATTTTAAAAGCCCAAAAAAAAATTTTTTTATTTTTATAAATATTTAAAGGAAAAAAGTAGAAAATTTTAATAGAAATAATAATAATTAAACAATTTTATTGGAAAAAATTAACGATTAGTAATTAGCAATCGATAATCAATAAACAAAATTAATTTAATAAATCATATTTTATTTTATGTTTCATTGTAATAAAATAATTTTTTTTATTTATTGATGATTAAACGCTTTTACAATGAATATAATGTGATAGTAGGGTAAAATGGGCACGTAAAAAGAAGCTGATTATTGTAATTTTTTTCACCAATACTTCGACCATCAAATAATTATTGCATTTGATATTATGGTCAGTCATGAAAAAAATTAAAAACATGAGGCAAGATAGGCTCTTAAAAAATAGTAGTATTGAAGAAAAAAAAAGTTTATTTTATGCACAATGCAAAAATAAAGTTCTTACCTTCTCTGTCACAAACCACAAAAAATTACGAACAAATGACCAAAATTATTAATTATCGTACAAAATTAGTACTTTGACAGTACACAGAAAAAAGGATTTCGCGGCGCAAGAAATATTTTGCATTACGAATTAAAAACAAAATTTTCCTAGGACTAGAAAAAGTTTTGACGTCTCGTCCCTGTATTGGTGAATTTGGTTGCTGAATAAGTCCCAATTAAGGGACGGATGTCCAATTTACGGTCCCAATTAAACTCAAACTCATAATTTACTGTCCACCTCCCTATGAACTTATCATTCATCAAGTTGATCTTCCCAAGAATTTAAAATAAATATAAAATTTTTAATCTTTGAATTAACGATTTTCCTATCTGCCCTTTAAATTACATATCATTATAAATTAACAGTGTGAGAAATTAAACTATGTATGAATAGTACAACAATAACCTTGAAATGACAAAGAGCGTACATACATATATACATATATATGCAGTTGTATTAAGAGCTAGATTACATTATGCGAAAATATCGCTCGGATAAGTTATCTCGACCGGGGCGAGTGTAAATAAGTGCAAAGATATAACGGTTAATTTCCGCATTAAGCGTGTTTATCGCTAGCGTCTATCCGGAGTAACCAACTCATACATTGCCAGTGGGCCTTTTTCTCTACTGAATTAATTAATAATTATTTATATTCATATTACATATAAAAATACACTACAAATAATTATTTTTACATGCATACATAGTAACCATACCATACAATGTATGTCCTATACGTTTTTTTAAATTACCATAACGTCTACGGTAAAAAAATAAAAGGATCATAAATAATACCCGCATTAAAATAATTTTTTTAGTAAAAGTAAAAATTAAAAGTTTTTTGTATATTGAACAATAGCATACATGCATATTAATTATTTTATATAAATGTATGAGTATTATTATTTTAAAGTAAACGAGTCGAGTATAATGGTTAGGATTAAGAGTAAGCACGCATGTGTCGTTGTCAGTAATAGTGGATATAGTGGGCATAGGTATGGGTATGGACATGAGCAAGTAAATGTGATGTTGTATGGGAGAGTATGGAGAGAAACATAAATAAAAGGGATCTATAAGAGGAGAGAATAAAAGATAAATACGAGAGAGAAGGGTAAGAATTGTACGTTTATAAAAAGAGAAGGGTAAAAGAGAAAATACGGAGACGCCTCACGGTGTCGGCGAACGAGGTTGACGTGGATAAATGGTACGTTTCACCGCAACAGACGCGTCGTAGTCCCAACAATCTTCCGGGCCTGCGACCAGAAAACCAGACAACCGCTAAAGACGATCGTTTGAGTTTACTATACTATATTTATATATATAGATTGTTAGATGTACATGAAAATTTATATATTCGAGGATATATTGAATATATGTAAAATATATTCAATATATTGTACATATATTCACAATAAATTCGAACATGTGCTTAATGTAAATAAAATATATAGGAATAAATTACACGATGAAAATATATAAGGAATATACAGATTGAGTATTTTAATTTGATTAAGTTAATTTTATATATTTATAAGTCATCGGTAAATTTATTTCTTCATATGAATTCAATTTAAAAGTAAACTGGGAAAGTATAGGTTTTTTTTTAAATAAAAATTTTATGAAAATTTATGAGTTGTAGTTTGAATTCGTATATATTTTAATTTAATGGGTATTGATTAGGATTAAAAAGTTTTTGGATTTTTTTTTTACATGATGAACTATAAAAAAAAAATATTTAAAAAAATTGCACTTATAGTTTTTTAAATTTTCTACATGTGCATATTTTTAGTTTTTATTTTTCTGTAATCGATTTGTTGAAAAAAAAATCCGGAAATTTTTAATTGGTGTTAACTTCAGGATCATAATTTTCCGCTGTTTCCAAGCTCCGAAATATGAGGAATTACATATTTTCGAGCTCATCTTTGCTATCCAAAAATTTAAAATCTACTTAACAGTGGATATTTAGTTTGTAGATATTAGCGATCATATATATATTTATATATTTAGCAGTTCTTTTATTGGAATTTGCTCTGGTTGGTATCGGTAAATAATTTAATAAATAAATGTGTAGACGATAACTACACAGTTATGTATCCAAGGAATTATTTTTTATTACTTATCAATTGAAAAATGAAATATATTTTAAAAATGGAGTTAGAAATTGCTCCAATGAATTCTTAAAAGTTAAATAATATTTTTTCACATTAAAAATCTCATTTTCTGAATTGCTTTAAATGGTGAGTCGCGGAAATATACATCTAAAAGATTGTATCTACGATACGAAACGCGTATCACCGGTTAATATCTACTAGCATCGTATTTAACTTGTATGAAGGTACTTATATACACATATGTATACATATGTATATAAATACAACTTGTATGACCGCTTAGTCAACTCGTAAATTATAAAATTAAATTATCAGATTATCGATGTAATCAATATACTGCTGAGTTTTTGTCTACAATCTAATTAGATTGAATTAATGGCAATAATTTTTTTTTTTTTACTATAAATTCACACTCGAATATTTACCCGTAGAGACAATTTGATTTTATTTATTTCAGATCACAATAGAATTTTCCGAAAAATTATCGTACACGGAAAAAAAATTATAGGGAGTATTCCTATGCATTATAGGAATGGTTCCTATAATAGTATAGAATCTGTACCCATACTATTATAGGAATGGTTCCTATATATTATAGGAACCACCCCTATACCATTATGGGAACCATTCCTATACTATTATAGGAACCATTCCTATAATAGTATAGGAACCATTCCTATAATATTATAGGAACCAGTCCCATAAATTATAGGAACCATTCCTATATTATTATAGGAACTATTCCTATAATATTATGAAAATGGGAATAGTTTCTAGAATCATAGGAATGGTTCCTATACTATTATAGGAATGGTTCCTATAATATTATAGGAACTATTCCTATAATAGTATAGGAACCATTCCTATAATAGTATAGGAACCATTCCTATAATATTGTAGGAACCATTCCCATAATTATAGGAACTATTCCTATAATTATGGGTAATATTCCTATATCTATAGGACGTGTTCCCATAATTTATGGTCGTCATTCCTATACTGGTATAGGATAAAATTTCACAAAATTATAGGAACCATTCCCATAATTTTCTTTCCGTGTATCATAAAATTTTTGACTATTTTCACGATTTGCAGTTAGCTGAGGTTTAGTAATTTTTGGATTTTTTTTAAAGCAATAAATTATAAAAAAAAAATATTCTAAAAAATTGCACTTATAGTTCTTTAGATTTTCTACCTGTGCATATATTTAGTTTTTTTTTTTCAAATTGAATCGTCGAAAAAAAAAATCTGAAAATTTTTAATTGTCGGTTAACTTTAAGATTATCTATTTTTAATTTCTATTCATACTTTTATTTTATGAATATTGATTGAATTTCCATCCAATGGATTATCAATATTCTTAATAACAAAATTTTTTTTCTGGAGCTCGATCAAATTTTTATTGTCACTCTTAAATTTTTGGAATGCTTTATTCTAACCTTATCAAAGGATTTTGAATTAGAAAAAAATTCTTCATCATAATTAAGTATTTATTATCAGTTTGTATTTTTTGTAAAATCTCCCAGTTTACTTAAAAAACTACAATAAAAAAACAATATAATTTTTTTTTAAATGTATCTAAAGTTATTTTAAAAACCGTATTTATATCTTTTGACTCTGCCATTTCATTGTTCGTATTATTTTACGGAGGTTTTGGGTCTGATAAAAAATAAAAGTAACAAATAAACTACAGAAGAAGTTCGAACCAAAAAGAAAAAAAGCGTAAAAGAAACAAGGAGGAGTAAGAGGCCAAGTTGGGTCAGCCACGGTTGAGTCTGTGGGTTATCTGATGCAAGCGCGCGAATATTTTGCTACGGCTTCCGGCGCCCAGCCCGTGATTACCGCGTCGATTGTTTGTGAACAAGAGTAACGAGAAGAAAAAGATAAAATTTATTACACAAAGAATAAAATAATAAAAAGCCAGTCAACAATTACCGGGTTTTAAGAAGATTAATTTTACCAAATCAATGTGAGAAATTATGTATAATTTAAATTTAATCACCTTCCCACTTAATCGTCATGAGTGAATATCATCAAGTAATTATGGCTAACTTATCAGTATTTTTTTTCCTTATCAATACATAGATAATTTAAATGTTCCGTGATTTATTTCTTTATTCAGTTATTAATTATTCATTAAAATTACATTTTTTTTTTTTTCAATTTTTTGCAGAAATTATTATTTAAAGTAGAGGAAGGGTTAAGGTGCAAAATGGGCCGCGATAATTTTTTCAATTGTTCACAAGGGCACTTTAAAAGTCATGAAGTAATTTGGGCTCTCTAAAATCAATTACAAATTTAAAAAACGTCTTACAAATTTTTATTTAATTAATTTCAATTAAATTTTTACAAATCATAATTAAAAATAAATTTTATATCAATAAGAACCAGCCAAGCAATAGATTTAAATTAGACAGAAATTATTTTTTAAAAATTTGAATTTTATTAATGGCCGCTACCAAATTTATAAATTTTTAGTACATGTCCTTTACTTGTTAATTACAAATCTAATCATCAGAAAATTACCAATTGCTTCATGTTTCAATTTATACAATTTTTTTCATCTCTTATTTTTTCAAATTCAACTTAGAAAATTATTTCTTCAATACGTTTCAATTTTTTCTTTTTTTATTAAAAGAAAATCCGATTTGACATCATAAGTTTTACTGAGTTATTATTATTTTTGTTACTAAGGGTTGTAAGCCCTTATCTTTGGGGATATTCGGTGATAAATTGATAACTAAATAATCCGTCGATTTATTTTTAAGCTTAAAAAACACATGGCAATTAAGGTAAGTCATATATTTTGCAAAAATAAAAAAAGTTTTAGCATGTCCTTATACTTTTAATAAAATGCATGAAGAATGAATGCAGTTAGTGGTATTGGGGAGCGTGTGAATGCTGTTAATACGATTAAAAGTATATTTTATTATAGAGTTTGAGTTTTGTTGCAGAACATTAGACATGGACTTTCTGAAGCGACGCATATACCGAAGACCTCGACGTGACGACGACAGTGCTCGAAGAAGAAATGTCGAGATAACATCTGCTAAGTGTCCAACAGAGGAAGCCTACTGCTGATACTTTCAAAGCAACCCAAAAGATCTTATCGTTCGCTCATCAACTTACTTCTCTCTTTTATTTCTAGCGTTTACTCCGTACTCTATTTCATGATCTTCAATAAAAAATTATTGCATTTAATTTATATTCTTTATATCTATGTACTTATACTTTTATGAAACTGTGTAATTTATATCTTAATCATAAGCTGGCTGGGGATTATTTTATGGTGATTTTTTTTTTACTTTATAATTTAACAGGTAATTTTATTTATTCATAAATAACAAGTGTGAGAGCGGTAAAAATTTAAAATACGAAATTTTAAAATTAAAATTGTAAGTCGTATTAAAATCGTGAGGAAAAAAAGGAAAACTTATGGACAAAATGGATATTTGACTCATAATTTTTTACAAAAAAATTTTACAGAAATTTTAGCCAGCTCTCAAAATTTTTATTTTAACAATTAAGTTGCAATTTAATTTGAATAATTTGACAATGACTAGGATATTACTATTATTATTTTTTGCGGTATAAAAATAAAAGGAGAAAAAAATTATTAAAAACTGGGGTCATTTTTAGTTTTGACTCCAGAATAATTTTTGGTTTCCTGTTATTAATTACGAGAGACAAAGTCAAAAGAAAATGCCTCAAAAATTGGATAAAATTTTTGATAATTGTTCAGAACCGCGGTTTCATTTTTCAGTGATAAATTTTTACATAATTATTGAAAAGTCACTCGTGACATGGGATTGCATAAGTTCAAAGTAGAAAAATGTCTTTAATTTCTCACAATTATAAACTTGGTAAAGGCTACAATTAATTGAGGTTAGAATAAGGTGTTTTCTTCCTTAGAAGTCACAGAACCGACTGCTATCAATCTTCTAATTCACTTTGCTTTGAAATTGGTTTGTTCCGTCTGACTAAACAGGCATTGAAATTAACAGGTTGTAAGAAAAAAAATTTTTTTTCACGACTGAACAAATTTCGTTGAAAATTAAAACGATTTTTCATAAAATGTGATTATTTTTGAAAAAACATTAAAATTAATAAAATTTAAAAACAAAAATTTTAATGTGAAAACAAATTTATAAAAATTTCATGACTCGAATAGTTTTCTGTTCTTAACTTTTTAAAAAATTTTACATTCTTCCCACCAAATTAAAAAAATAAAAATTTTAAAAATATGAAAGATGAAGTATAAAAAAAAAAGTTATTGAAACAAATGTTTTATGTAGCGAATAAATATCAGTAATAGCATTTTAACAATAAATTAAATCCAAAAAAACAAAGTTAATATTTAAAAAGAGTTTCTTTAGTCGCATGATATTTATGATAGCGAATGTCTCGCGAGCGTGTAACTCGAGGAATGAAATCCTCATTATTCTTGCAGAAGTTAGCTCCGTGGTGAGCATCCGGCGGCCGAGCGATTTATTTGAGCTTCCGTCTCTATCGTAACCAGGATCGCAATGAAAGAGGGTATAGACCATAACCAGTTTACACTGTCTACTTACTACACCAATACACCAATACCTCCAGCACACAACTAATCCACACATCATCACATCTACACACCACATTAAACTTCTACCTCAACCCACATTCATAATTAAATACTCCTAATCAATTATTTATTAGCAAGCTAACAAAAAAAATCATCACTAAAACTAAAGTAATCATCTTTAATTAATTTTTTTACTCAATGAAATTAATCAGTATCAATAATACCAGTAATTAATTAATTAATTAATTAAATAATTAGTTTATTAATTAATTACCTAATTTTGATGGTTAATTAATCTGACAATTAGCGTGTTATTAATTGTAATTTAAAAGTAAATAACAAAATTAAAAATACCTTTTTGTTAAAGTGACATCCGGTTCTCGTTTAGGATGAGTATCTTGATGATGGTTACGATAAGCCCTCGATCCGGAAATAAACTTTTTGTTTACCAAGGTGTAAAATGTGAAACGCGCGAGTTATTGCGGGGTAAAACATCTAAAGACGCCGCTCAAACATCAAACACACACAACCCAAGTAAAGGGTCTTTACTTTTTTTTTTATTTATACTCAACTTATATATCGTTTCTCGTCTCCTCATCTAACGTTTAGTTGACGCACATCGCATTACTATTTCCTGGGTTGTATGCATGTATAGTACTACTGTATAACCACCGGTATGCTACTTCAAATGTTTAACTTATACTTACACTTACAACTTACTTGCTACTGTGACTTGTAAAATAACGTATTAATTTCTTTAGTAAGTTACAAAAAAATTTAACTCAAATATTTGTTTAGCTGACGGCGCTTTGATTTTACTCGTAAGTAATGACGTGGTTGAAAAGTTTGTCTAGCTTTTAAATTATATACCAATTAAATTACTCAGAAAGTATTTGCGGTTTTGATATAGTAGATAAATAAACTAAAATTTGCAATTTTGGTAATTGATTTAGGGGTGTCGGAGGGGGGGGGGGGAAGTTGCTATTCTGTGATTGTCCTCTGAAAAGTCTTAATAAACAAAAAATTTGTCTCTAGTTTCATAAAGAGCTGAATGGTTCAAAAGTGCAAATTTACTAGCCGAGGCAAGTTGGACCTATGGCAGTCATTTTTCATATTTTTGAAACCTACCAATTAAAACACTGAAAACTTATTTGTGAGTCAATCATGATAAGATGTGAGGGCAAGTTTGATACTGAGTAAAACAGTCCTTCAGGAGACTATCTTACCCCCTTTTTTCTAAATTGGGCAGTCGATGACGACTGATTAAAGAGACGAAGAAAACTGAAGAGTTTGATAAACTTATAGCTGAAGAAAAAAAAAGTTAACATAGAGACCTGTTTAATAGCTCTATCGTAGATAATTAGTTGTTCCAGTTGCCCGCGACTCCATTCATGGCTTGAATATTTTATTTTATGGATCGCTCACCAGATTTTGATGCTGACTATTATCCTGATATATTGCTGATAATTAAAATAATTATTATTAGAAAAAAAAAAAAATTATTATGTATTTATTAGGTGGATAATAATAATAATAAATCGGTTTCTGGGCGGAAATTTATGAGGAGTTTATGCTAATATTTTTTTCTTAATTTTTAAATATTAAGTAAGGTACATAAATAATGAATGTTTTGTGCTAAGAATTTCATATATATTGATGTCTTTATTTTTGAATAGACAAAATTATATAATTCGACTAAATCTTTGTTTTGGAAATCGAACGTATTTTTTTTTTTTTATGCTAGGGTGATAAATTCGATTTGGTATGAATTTCAAATGATTGTGAGACAAATTTTACAAAAATGATTTTTGAAGAGGCTTTGAGATTTTGGATTGTCTGTTTTTTAAAATAAACTTCATTGAGAGTAAATTCAATTTCTTGTTGAAGTTATTCTTATGATTATATCATATTAGATGTATACTAACGGGCACTGCAAGCAACAAAAAATTTCTATGTTGTGTACGGCTATTTGAACAGGAACATAATTAATCGTGTTTGATAATATACAGTTCATATTCACATAAATTGGAAATCCCGAAAAAGTTTAGAGGAAATATTTTAGTAACCCGACTAGAAATTATAGTGAGGAATGCCGAAGAATTAGTGAGGGGCAAGTTTGGATTGCCTAACTTAGGCAAGCCTAATATGCGCCTAATTACATCCATGTTAGGCAAAGCGAAGATCGGTTTGCCAAATATGGATGGAATTCGGGACATCTATGGCAAGCCGAATTACGGCAAACCTTCGGTTACCGTTACTTCCTGCAAGTAAGGTGTTCCTAAGGTTTCTCGAAGTTTAACCTGCCAAGCTTGAGGGGAACTAGGGACATCTATGGCAAGCCGAACTTCGGTAAACCTTTGGCTACCGTCATTTCCTGCAAGTTAGGTGTTCCTAAGGTTTTTAGAAGTTGGCTTGCCAAGCTTAGGTGGAACTAGGGACATCCATGGCAAGCCAAACTTCGGTAAACCTTCGGCTACCGTTATTTCCTGCAAGTTAGGTGTTCCATAGATTTCTAGAAGTTGGCTTGCCAAGCTTAAGGGGTACTAGGGACATCCATGGCAAGCCGAATTTCGGTAAACCTTTGGCTACCGTCATTTCCTGCAAGTTAGGTGTTCCTAAGGTTTTTAGAAGTTGGCTTGCCAAGCTTAGGTGGAACTAGGGACATCCATGGCAAGCCAAACTTCGGTAAACCTTCGGCTACCGTTATTTCCTGCAAGTTAGGTGTTCCATAGATTTCTAGAAGTTGGCTTGCCAAGCTTAAGGGGTACTAGGGACATCTATGGCAAGGCAAACTTCGGTAAACCTTTGGCTACCGTCATTTCCTGCAAGTTAGGTATTCCATAGATTTCTAGAAGTTGGCTTGCCAAGCTTAAGGGGTACTAGGGACATCTATGGCAAGGCAAACTTCGGTAAACCTTCGGCTACCGTTATTTCCTGCAAGTTAGGCGTTCCTAAGATTTCACGAAGTGTAACCTGCCAAGCTTAAGGGGAACTAGGGACATTTATGGCCAGCCGAACATCGACAAACCTTCGGTTACCGTTATTTCCTGCAAGTTAGGTGTTTCTAAGGTTTCTCGAAGTTTAACTTGCCAAGTTTAAGGGGAATTAGGGACATCTATGGCAAGCCGAACTTCGGTAAACCTTCGGTTACCGTTCCTTCCTACAAGTTAGGCGTTCCAAAGATTTCTAGAAGTTGGCTTGCCAAGCTTAAGGGGAACTAGGGACATCTATGGCAAGCCGAACTTCGGTACTTGAATGTAAATCTTTAGCGTGTACTCATAACCTTCTTTTAATCTACTCATAATAGTACTGCTGGACAATTTCGATTTAATTGACAACTTTATTCGATTAATTTTTTATATTTAATTAATAATAAATTTTTTTTATATACTTTTTTGATGGGGGTAGAGCCTATATACTTTTTTAACAATTTTATACATAACACTATAATCAAAATTACACATATTACAATTATTGATATACCAGATTTTATAGTGGACAAAAAAAAATAAGAAATTTTTTCGTTATTACTAATAATAGATATTCAATTATATTTTGCTGTTTTAAAAGTGATGTATTCTTTCAATCTCATGTAGCACAAATAAACTTAGTAGTCACTATCGGTAGCGTAGCCTAGTCATTAATGCGTCGGTCTTTCGTTCGTTAGGTCCCGGGTTCGAATCCCACTAAAGCGTGCGCGGTTAGTTGATATTTATAGCGTTTTTTCCCGAAATAAAAAAATTCTACTAGATTAGGACTCAAATTAATCACATAACTGACGATTTCCGCAAAGCCAAAATAATTATTCAAAAAAAAAAAAAAAAAATCAGAAATCGAGTAATTTTTTTTTTTTAATTTAGTTTAAATTTTTATACTCGGTCGCTTGAGAGTCACTTAGGACCTTTGCAGCAAGTGTGGCTTCCAAACTGCTGCCGAATTTGGAAGCCAAGTAAGGCTGAGTCTCGCAACTGCGTTACATCCCAAACATCGCCCTTGTTTGGATACCTTACTTGCCACAAGTTTGGCTTCCAAACTGCCACCGAATTCGGATGCTAAGCTTAGGGCACTTTAGGCTTAGGATCCTTGCAGCAAGTGTGGCTTCCAAACTGCCACCGAATTTGGAAGCCAAGTAAGGCTGAGTCTCGCAACTGCGTTACATCCCAAACATGGCCCTCGTTTGGATGCCTCACTTGCCACAAGTTTGACATTCGGCTTGCCTCATTTGGAGCAAACTACCGCCTCACTACAATTTCTAGTCGGGAAACTAATACTTTTTTTGAATTTTCAAAAGTTATTTCATTTGAAAAACACTGTAAACTATGAAAAACGTTTATGTTGTATAGAATTATTTCATAGAGGAACAAAGATAACTAATGCTGGGAATATAGGTTCTACTTTCAATGGTTTTGCAATTTTTGATAGAATTGAGAAGAATAATTTGAGTAATCTAATAAGTTCTCAATGTTTTCTATAATTTTTGTCTTCTAAAAGACATTATAAGCAATGAAAGACGTTCATAGTGTGTGAAATTATTTGTTAAAGGAGCAAAGATACTAGTGTTTGGAAGTATATATACGGTCATAATTCAAAAACTTTTTAATTCTAAATGAACTGATGGTTATTTCAGAAACTCCAAAATTTTTGGGGATTGTCAATAGGTTTATCTTCTAAAGAGCATTATACGCTATAGAAAACGTATATTTCTTACAGAAGCAAAGATACTAGTGCTTGAAGCAAGTAGATTATATTTCTATGATTTGAACTATTGAAAAAATTTGGAGAGATAATTTCAGTAATCATATAATCTCCAAAATTGGTGTAGTTAATTGATATAAATTCATATATAAATATAAAATTTTCCATGATTTAGTATACAGATTGCACAAACACATAATGAATAACATATTCCAAAAAAAAACATCTATAAAAATAATAATTAGCTGATGTATCAAAATTATATAAAAAATAAAAAAATTCATGAATCTTGCAAACTGAAATTCAGCTCATCTGCCTAAAAATTACGTATCTTTAATTTCAAAATTTTAAAAAATTATAAATTTGCAATTTTAGTCCATAACTTATTTACGTAAAAAAAAATATATATAGGAATACTCAGTTAGCTCAAAATCCGGAAGGAAGTAAATCAAATTTGAGGATAATTTGTATGTCGAATGTAGTCATACATAGTCCAAAATATAGTTTTTAAATATTTATAATATGTATCCATATATATATTTATATGAATAATATTTATAAGCGACATAAATTTACAAATGTAAAATAAAAAATATACTTAATAATTCATAAATTTACTCGAAGATGTAACGAGTGTGAAAAAAAATATATTGTGATGTACAAAGATGTCGTGATGGAATTTAAGTGATCATAGAGAAGAGATCACGATCCTTATATACCTTATACAAACATATATACATACAAATAGTATAAAATAATATATATATATAGTATATATGTGCACAATAATATTATTCAGTACATATATTGTGAGAACTAGCTAGATTTTTCAGTGACATTTGTCTCATAACCAACAACTGGGTTCTACTCATAAAGACGTTGAGTTTACGATAATGTTTTGACCATAATGACGTTAAGGAACGTGTCAGAGACAGCCGAACCTCAAAATTAAAATCTTCTCACTCACGCACGCGTCCTATTCCTATCCCACATCAACTATAATACATAAATAAAATAAAAATACTCATACGAGATACGCTTACGTGAATTTTTTTAGACAATCATATTATACATATATAAATTCAAAAAGTTATCGTCTATAAATGAAACAGAAAGATGATACTTTATGGGTTTCATCGTCGAAAAAGTTAAATTGCAGTTTAAATTTATTTGCAATTTTATAAACAATCGACTGTGTTTATTTTTGGGTCATATCAGTTGATAAATTATGTTGCAGAAAATTTTGATAATGCCTTTTACTCACGTGAGAAACAGGTCGTATGTACTTATTCGCTCGAAAATGAGCTGGGTTTTGAGAATAACGTAAACAAGTTTTGCCCCTAAACACTTATACAATGACATTCATAACTCTATGTCATTTTGATAATAATCTCTAACACAAATGCGAAACAATATATATAGATATATAGATAAGATGAAGAATCGCGGCATATGGTCATCATCGTACAGGAGAATTTCATGATGTGAGAGAAAGAGAGAGAGGTTTGATAAAAGAGTGAAAGAGTAGAGAGTATAGAATAGTATATCTCTTGGGTCTTATCATTATATCATCAATGTGACCTCGACAAGGACCATTTCACGTGTTCTATTTCCTACCACTAAATTTTCGTAACGTGACCCGGGGCAAAATGAGACACTATTTTTTAAATAAGCAAAATTGGTTTTTAATAAACGAAAATTCGTTTTTAAAAAAAATTACTAGTTAGCTATTGTCGGGTCATATATTTGAAAATTTAATTTGATTATATTGACAAATTGATTTTATAATTTTTAAATATTAACTGTTTAAAAATGAAAAAAAAAATTTTTTATTGAGATAATTTATGGATATTAAAAATTCGAAATTTTGAAATTTAAAAAAATATAGCTGCAATATTTTTTAATAAATTGTCAACATAAATGCATACATGTTAATTAGGAAATAATTATTGTTGAGACTATAGAAAGTAATTTCGATGAATTTTAAGTTTTTGTAAATAAATCAACGGTGAATAAAATAAAATAAGCAGTAAATTTAATCGTTAAGTCTCGAGACGTCACAAAAAAGGGTTGTACTCGTATACATAAAATGACCAGAGAAATAAAAAAATCAGTATCTATATAATAAAATAAAAAAGGTTAAAGTAAAACAGTTAAAAGTTTATAACTTGGTTGAATGCATTTTAATTATCAGTCTTGACGACCTCGAGACATTAAACTTGATGGCGCCTCTTCTATATATTCTTCCATTATTTTTCCTCGACATCTACAACAATCCATTTTATTTAACTTTTCTTTTTTACTCTTAGTCCATACATTCAATATTTATTTTATTTTTACCATTAAAAAAAAAAAAGTCAGTGTTAAAAATTATTTCAACAGCTAAAAAAAAATTCATGAGGTCAAAACTAAAATAATAATTTCCTGCGCATTAAAAACCACACAAGGCAATTATGCATTTTATGCATATTTATATAAAAAAAAAAGAAAAAAATGAAATCATTATGAAGGAGGGTTTCGCTGGGCCGTAATATATGTCATAAGCAATATATATGTATATATAAAAATTAAAAAGGACCAGAAGAAGAAGGCGCCGTGTCAAAACATAAATAACGCCGAAACCAAGTCGCACGACTTGTGTTGGTTTTTTTAACGATACGTATTAGATTGCAGGATATATGGCGCCTTGGTTTCTTATCCTCACCCACAAGACATATATATGTATATGTATATGTATATTCTTCTCCGCCCTTATTGCGGTGGGCCTTTAATGCGAGGTGGTGGCATGCCATCACACATGCTCTCGATAGGCATCAATGGAAACAAGAGTGTGGCGCTAGCGGTTTTTTCTCAACCCCGGAAGACCCAACATTACATTTATTAATCATAATATTCTAATCCCTCTTGCTCTGGTTTCAATGCGTGTACTCATATGTTCCACCGGAAATATCGTTATACTACATATACATTGTTAACGATTCAGGTAATTTATGATCCGTCGAATACTCATTTTTTTATATTTAATTAGAATGAAGGAAGCATGTTTATTTATTTTTAAATGATACAAATGAGGTACAAGAAAAAGATATGGTAGACTTCTTATGTTTCAAATTTATATATATCTATATAACTATAAAGAAAAATTTTTTTCTTCATAATCTTAAAGTAACCGTTAGTGGATATTTTCAAAAAATCATTTTTTTTCGCATATTTCGATGGTCTATACCTTCAAAAATAACAAACTATAATTTCTAGTGCATATCTCGATTAGTTTTTTGGACTTACAACCATCTGAAGAGCAGCCACTTATCGCTTCTCGAAAATACATTTTTCAAAATTGCTGCAGTTATAACTCGAAGACAAATCATCCGATCAATTTGATTCGAATTTCAGCTTCTTTTATACATGTTTTTACGTACCATGAACCTCTAATTTTCCCATCGAATCAAAAATGTAATTTTGGCCGCCAAAAATCATCAAATTTTCGCGCGAAATTTGAAATTTTTTTTTTAAATTTAACCATTTCGTTAAGTTTTAATTTTTTTCTTTGCCCGAAGGTCGAATTTCGAATTTTTTGGTCCGAAAATTTTATTTTGTCATTATATATCCACTAATATAACCTCGGAACATTTCATACAGTAGTATTCTTTAAAAAAATTCCCAAAAATCATCTTTTTTTCAGACGATCACACTAGAGATCTCCCTGACAATAATTGTCATTTAAATGACATTTAAAAATTTATTAATTATATAATTACGCATGTACATTGCGTTAATCGATTTTTGAAAAAATAATATTCGAATAAAAATTAATTAGTTTTTATTATTAAAGTTGACGAAAAGAAATAAGAAACAAAGACTGGAGACTGAAGAAGAAATACGTTAAAGAGGGAGTAAATAATTATTTTTTTTAACGAGGGCGTGAAAATGAAAGGGAAGGTTGCACCCTTCGACAACGGGAGTCGGCGTAACCGCACGTGACACGCGTCGAGCCGGTATGCGAGCTTGTAGTCTTGGATTCTCCGAATGGAACCTGAACGGCACTGAGAGAACAACCGACAAAACTATACCAACTATACCGGGGAGCTATGCATGTACCGAGGCGTGTACGTGTGTACACATTATTGTACACTTATGTATGTATGGTAACGTGTGAAAGACAGAGAAAGGAAGCAGCCTTGCGTTAACGTTCGACCGAGCGAATAAAATCCCCGCGTCGCGAATCGCCGACGAGCGTGATCAAAGGTCCCGACTTTGCCACGGGAATTTACCCCAGAGGTCACATTCTTCCTGTCTAGCCAATGTGCAGCTACTCAAACCCGCTCCAAGACTGAATTTGTTATTCTCACTTTAATTTAAAGCTTTCAAGTTATTTATAACTAAATAATAAATCATAACTTTTTATCCATATTCACTCAATTCACATGTGGGTGGCTTTTATAGTTACTCAAAACCTTTTGATAACTTCATTCACAACCGTTACTTTTATTCTGATTTCATAATATAAATGTCTATATTTAAGAATATGAGACATATGACTTTATTAATTACAATGTAATTATTCAAAAATTTGTTAATCGTTCACTCTCTAAACATGACTTAGTGAAAATAAGTGAATATTAACTGATTCCAAGTGCAGAGCGAACCACTTATTTCAAAAAGTGGTTCGATTGGCACTCAGAATTAGTGAATGTTCACTTATTTTACTTATTCATGTGTAGAGAGCAGTTTTCGAACTCTAAGTTTTACAGAGTTACATCATGTTACAAAATGTCTCATAGATGTTGCATATATTTGTTGAATTTTCCATATATCTAAGAAAATTAACAATAAATTTTTAATGCTCACTCTCTAAAAATGAATAAGTGAAATTTTTTCAAATTAGTGAATATTCACTGGGAACCAGCTATAAGTATACCACTGGTTGAATTAGTGGTATACTTATAGCTGTAGAAATAGTGACTATCCACTGGTTCGTGAAAATTTCACTTATTCATTTTTAGAGAGCATACAAAAATTAATTATTGAAGTTGTATAATTATTTTCAGTTAATATGATTCACTTTGAACTTATCGGACTCATTGACTTTTTTTTCTCAAATATTCATTTTCAATCGATTTATTAAAAATTAATTGAATGATGAAAGATTAAAATTTTCGCTGTAAAAAATTGGGAGTGAATTTTGATCGAGTATAAATTTGATTTCAATTCGAATTCAGTTCTTTACTCAATGACGGAATCAATAGGAATTTTTTTTGAGCATCCACTGCGATACTGAGTTTCAATGTTAATTTAAACTTTCCTTCGAAGTAAATTTAATTTCCAGGGTGTTGAATAAATAAAAAATCATCCGCTTTATTTTCATTTCCGATTTCATACGTGCGTTCATTCCATAATTTTTTTACACTATAGCAACAAAATTGAAGTTAGATAACAAATTTTATGAGATTTTAAAAGTGAAGAAAAAAATCTAAAAAATGATTGACCCCGTACGTCAACCCCGAAATTTCCCTCTGTTTTCGAGCTCAGAAAACTCGAACAATAATATATGCCAATTTTTGGGCTCTTCGAAGTAAAAAGATATTTAGTTTGTTGTTCGACCAAAAAATACAATTAGCTAAAAAAAAATAACTCTTGTCGTACGATATCTCAGGTATATTCAAATAAATCAAAGAAACGTTTGACAATAAAATAAATTCTATACAAAAATAAATACGTATCTTCTCATTAAAAGCAAACATTCTTAAATAAAAAAAAAAAAAGTTGATAAAAATAATTATAATCACAGTAAGAGAAAATAAAATTTATCAGTGAATAATTAGAGATTTCTTGGGGTTCTCAGTGAACATACCGCCGGTCAGCGATGCAAAAAATTCACGCCACCCACGCAAAGCCTCTCATTCAGAGGGCAAAGGTTACTTATTCACGCGTCGAGGCGCCACCGTGGTATTTCTGCCAGACCGTCGCTAACATCCCCGACTATACACTCACTGGTTGTGACAAACTCTCATTGTATTTGAATTCCTACATCCCATTCTTCGTCTAAAAAAACTATAAACCCTCACAACTTTCTACATTTCTATTTAAAAAAAAAAAAAAAAAAACAATAATAATAAATAAAAATAAAATGAAAAATTAATAGTATTTTGAATATCAACTTATGAATAATGCAAATTGTTATTCTATAACTTACTATGTATTTAAAATACAATTTACGAGCGTACAATATAAAAGTTTCGACGTCCCGTGGCGACAGGAAGTTGATTCATGAAGTATCAATAATCTTGTTCGACTTGCTGTCTTGTCCTTGTGGTACAAATTTTACGATAGTGTGAAAAAAAAATATAATAATAATAACAATAATAATAATATTAGTAATAATAATAATGACGGTAATGGTAATAAAATAAACTGACATATGTGTGTGATATGTTAATTGATAAATCATGTATAAATCACGTCAGGTAAAAATTTTCTCACATATATACATATACATATATATATATGGTCCAGTGAAATGAGATGTGGTGTATAGTAAATTGAAATAATTTTTTTTGAGAATACCCTAAGGCTGAGTAGAGCTAAGTAGAGACGGAGATGAACGGCCGGTATTGCCATGAATGGTCAGTTGAAATAAACAATTTAAAAAATCTATAAATGTATGGATAGGATGAATAAAAATAATAAATATAAAAAGAGATTGAATAGAAAGATGGACTTAGGATGGAGGTTCTCGTGACGACGCAGTCGCTCGTAAATTGAGGCAAGTTGATGGCACATTGATTGCCTGGCTTCTCATCACTTCTAGCCAACTTGCACCCGAACCAGCCTATTCAATCTTTAGACATTGCCCAATAATATATTCTTAGATATTCAGATTGAGAGAAATGATTTATTATTAATAATCAATTAGCAATTTCGATTTGTAATTAATTTCGTAAAACCCTTTAGGATGTTTAAACTATTTAAAATGTTATGATTTTCATTGTTTTCAGTATGAAATTTTTTATTTAGATGCTACCAAGCGGCTTAAAACTTTTAAAAAAAATAAATAACGCAAAGTATATGAAAAAGTAATTTAAAAATACTAGGTACTTAGAAATGGCATTTTGAGGAGGCGTGTCAGTGTCTAAGGTCCATTAGTTCGCGAGCGTAATTTACGTATTTGTTTTCTACGGCTTGTAAATCTCTTGAGAGAAATAAAAATAATATAAGTAGAATAAGATGATGATGAAGAAGAGGAACGAGAAAAACAATATATATATGATGATAAAGAAAAGAATATATATATAAGGTAAAAGGGTAAGAGTGAAGAGGTAAAGGTGCATGGAAAGAGCCAATATGGATAGGAATGCATGACGTTACCATAATATTAATAGTTTATTTACCGAAGCCCATACGTCACTATGACGGTTGCCAATGGTTCTGGTTAGGTTTGTGCACCGAAGCTTTTACCTTTCTGTATCCATCCATTCTCTGGCTTCATATATGTGTATGTAGTTGTATTTATGTATACGTGTGCAGCCTGATGCTGAAGATGGTATAGACGCTCCAGGCGAGTATCACTAAATATTCTTGCTCGCGAAGCTGCTGACAGGGTTGAGGGTCTTTTCCATAGTCTAGTCGAGTTGTCAACGAACAATATTGATGGCAGGATGTAACAGTTGACTGCTTTGTATATATATTCCCTTCGGGCACTTAAACATTACATTATTCGTAGCCTTAATGAGAAATCAAATATTGCCGAGGAAATGAGATAACATGCAATTGATTCAAAATATACGCACGCTAAATAAATGCGAGCGATAATTCAATCTTGAGAGTTTAATCAAAATTATAATTTATATATTTTATTCCATTTATCATCCTTTGTTATTAAATATTATAATTTTTAATTATAATAATTTATGCTCGGAACAATCGAGGCTATTCATTGTTTATTTCAAGACTTCTTATAGCTCGTTAAAGTTTATTTGTGAAACATTTATTTGAATTTTTGTTTTTTGCCGCCTAAATTTAACACGATATTTGGTGTAATTTTCACATCAAAAATTTTAGACCGAGTCATTTACACTACACCGGGCCTAAAAAATTTCTTACATTGTATTATGCCGACATGCCATAGATATAAATACTCAAATTATCGAAAACTATATATCTATTGCATTTGGTTCCAACACTTAGTTTCTGAATAACATATATTATTTTCTCTTCGAATTTAGGAAAGATAAAACACATGCGTATTTTTTTAAGTGAATACATTGTTAATACAAAGTATTTCGTCTCAATTAAGTTTAAACACTTCAACTTTCACGCAGAGTAAAAGTTAAAAACCATTGAAATAAAATTTCAAACCAACAAAATTATATGTCAATACTATTGAAGATATTGCAACCGTAAATATATACATTTGTGTGTCTAACCATTCGACAATCAGTGAGATTTCAATGTTTTTAAAATTGTTGTTGCGTGTTTTAAAAGCCGCAAAAGAGTTTCCGTCAAAAACTCATGAACCTCCGAAATAAATTTCCAAGAATGGACGTGGCAATACAAATGTGTATCCAATATAATGATAACTCCCGGCATCGAGGAAAAAACCCAAATGTACATAATAATGATAACATTCACACAAAACAAAACAAGATGAATTCTTCTGCCTCTAAGTTAAAGACCGCGGTAAATCGCGTGTAAACTTATGTGTCGCTAATCCATATCTGCTAACCGGAAGCTACAAATCATTGGCTAATTTGTTACCAATTATTTCCACCCCCTATTTTTTTCATCAATCACTACTATCATTATCCATCATTGTCCTTAAAAAAATTAAACTTTTAAAATCACTTGAAGACTTTTTAAATTATTTGTAAGAATCTTTTAAAATTATCCGTGACTTAAAATTCGTGAGAATAAAAATTCAAAAAAAAATAATAAAAAAAAACAACCGGTTGAAATATTCTCAAGAGGGCAAAGAAAAAGAATTCGCCGAGTAATAGTCACACTGCTATTAAATACTCTTCCGTTGTAAATTGTGAACCATCATCATCATCATCATCATCATCATTGCCATCACAGAAAGACCAGAAAAGAGAGAAGTTAAAGCAGAAGCAGGTAGTAATCTGCTCTTTCACCCTGAATCTTACTTCTCTACCCGTGTCACCTTCTCCACTCGTTCGTAACTCATGGGGATATTAAAAAGCAGTTTCAAGATGACTGGTGACTCGTAATATTTTATCTTATTTTACTTTATTTATTTATTTATATATATAATTTTTTTTCTTATTCTATACTTTACACTCTTTACACTTGCAACTGACAAACTGACAACTGACAACTGACAAATCAAAAGTTATAAAATACTTACAAGTTAAATGGTTACATGGTCATCGGATGGTTGACATTAATTTGTTGCCAGTCATTATTTTTTCGGTCTCCAACATTCAAGTGCTATTTATAACTATGGGTAAAAAGTGATAAGCTGCATTATGGTTAAAAATATCAGTTTTGCGTTGAATAAAATTGAAGGCTTGAATACGATTAAGAGTATTTTAGTGCATGTATAAAGGGATTGATGCATAAGGACTCAAAGAATGCCGACTGACATCTTTATCTAACTTTAAGGCCAAGAGCTCACCCCGGGATGTCTTTGAGAGCTTCCAGTGTGGATGGATACGATACTGCATTACATAGCGGGCCACTGTCTTATTGTGCATTGTGTAGGATTATTTATTTTTACTTTTATATAAATTTTAATCACCAGTTGAATGTGTTTCATATTTTATAGATATAGATTTTATATAGCACTATTCATTAATATCATCGCTATCAAAATTTTATTGAGACTCTTGTAAGCCTTGTAATCTATTTTTTTTTATTCTAAGAGGGGAGACTGGGGTACGATAATTTACCTGGGGCAAAACAACCCACCCTCAAAATTTGGTAAAAAAAAAATTATGCGTCAAACGTTTTTATATAATTTAGGGTTTATTCAAAATTTAGAAGCAAAATATTGTGACCAGGGTAAAATGAGACATCTAAAATATTTTTAGGGGTGGGTTGTCGTGCCCCGGAATATAAGATTTTTTTTATCAAAATTTACAAAAAATCGTAGAACGTTTTTAATTTTAACGGACAGGTTATCATTGTGACACGTTACATTAACTAAAAAAAAATCAATTAAAGCTAAGGTGAATATCCTGCAGAGAATTTACGTAAAACATCTCAATTAAGTAACAAAAAAAAAATCTTACAATTATATAAAACTGCTAAGATTATTAAAAATATTTCATAACCTTATTAACACAGAGTAAAATAATTAACAATTAAAACCACAGACATTTAATTTAACAAAAAAAAATTAAGCAGACGAAATCATCTTTTTAACTACCGCGAGATAATGAAGACGTGTATTATCATCACAGAGATCAGGTTGTTGATTTCACAATTAAAAAATATCCTTATAAACCGTGTCTATATACTAAGTGAAATAGTCGTCAGTCGTCATATATATAAAATAAAAAATAAAAGTTTGTTATAATAATAAAATAAACAAAAATAAAGGATACCGAAACAAATAAAAATATATAAAACGACTTTCTACAGTTTAGATTGTTGTGAATTGATAACACATTGGCCAGCCACTATATAGAAATAATCTACCAACAACCAAGTGGTGTATATAATCTTATCTACCTATCAAGCTCGCAATGATGTCAGGTTTTACTGTTCTGCGAGACTCCATCAACGATGTAATGCTGAGAAAAGATTTACTGATCTTAATAGTCTTCCGTCTCTCACACCATTTATACATGCATACATATATACACGCGCATGTGTATAAATTTCTTTAAAAACATATAGTAGGAGGGCAAAACGGGTCCCATCAGAAATCAATGTCAATAGTGTGAATTTTTTAACTTCTCGCTATGGAAATCGAAAATTTTCGACAAAAATGAAGTTATTGATACTCCCGAGGCCTTCAAGTATCTAACGGATGCCTTAATTTTGTTCAGGATCACCGTCTAAGAAATTCTGTAGAAATTCGATAGAAAATCCAGACTCAGGGCTCGGTGCTGAGAAAAAAAATTTTTTCTTTCACTTCTACGTGCTAGCGTTCTTCCAAAAGACTTGTCTGATACCCCCGAAGCCTTTAAGCATCCCACAGACGCCTTAATTTTGATTAGAACCATTTTTTGAATAAAATTAATTGGCATAATTCCAATTTTTTTAAGCACTTTTGGGTGGCCTCAATCATTCCATGCCTTTCGAGTTACCTCTATCTACAATTCAAAAAAAATTTGAGAATCTATTTTTGCGCTCCTTCTACATTCTAAAGTATCAAAAAATCTAAAACTTGATTCCAAACTTTGATTATACAATTTCGCATTCAACAATTCATATTATTATGATTAATGTTATTTACCGTAGCACAGTCCCGTATATGATTCAACATCTCAATTGAATGAAATAAAGTTTTCTATTAACAAAAATGTCTTTCAGTAGCCATCAGCAAAAATAAAAAAAGTTTAAAACGTTCGTTAGTTTCTCTTGTTATATGACTTACGGCCATCATTGAATTGTCAACAATCTAGTAGTTAAAAAAATAGTTTTAAAAAAATATATGTATATACAAGTATGTTGAAAGTGTAGAGATTGAGATAGAGATGCAAAAAGTGTAGTAAGTGATAATTGATAGAAAAGTGGGTAATAAGTGCATTTAAAAAATCTAAATAAAATAACGAAATAGGATTAAATTGAATTGTAAATATAAATATAACTGTTGAACGGATCAATTGTTAAGTTGGTTGTATGTTGTATTATAAGTTTGACTGTTAGACTGATTTATAGTGAGGCGATGATTAGGCATTACTTGATAATAAATAAATGCTGAGCATTATCACAAGGCTGTTGCTGGAGGAGAAACCTCTATACCTCAACTCCGACAATGATAACTTTAACCATTGCCATTAATCAGAGCCTTCTTTAAGCTCCTTTTCACGCTACCTTACGCATTCTACCGTAAGATGTTTTACTCAGAATCGGGCTCTTTGTTGTCATAACATAAACTTTCGTTTCGAGCTGGTGTATAACAACCACGAATAGGCCATCAACCAGTTTCATGTCATTCCGCTGATGCAACTTGACATTCTTTCGATTTAAGTATACGTATTTTTTCTCACTATTGAGTTCGATAGAAAAAAATTCAACAATTGAAGTAAGTGTACTGTAGATTATATTTCTTATTTTTTTTCTTTTTGTGTGAACATATTTATTGTTTGGATTTGGTACTTGAATTGGTTGATCTTGTGTATACTGAAAAGATTCGAGTGTTTATTGTAATACTTAGTAGGAGATATTGGATTACATGGGTTAAACATTTATCAGCTCGGTGCTAGCTTTTAAATCGGGGCAAACCCCAATGTTTGTTGTTATACTTACTCGTTCCCTCAAAGATTATCTATCAGAAGTCAGGTATAATTTAAATCGTGTATGCATACAAACGTGTACATATTTACTTTTTATTCAAAAGACAAATGTTATGATTATTAATAAATAACTTGTTCGAATGTAGAAAAATTATTTTTTCAAAATTTTCTGTTATGATAATTCGGAACTACACAGTGCAGTTAATAATAATAATTAATTATTGATGTCTGTCAATTATCATAATGATCAATCAAAATAAAATTGCAAAAGCTGATTCTGAAAATATTCTCTAAACTCATAACCACCAATGTTTCTGAAGATAACGTTTTTGACGCAACGAAAAGGAAAAATTTATGTAATTTGACTACTTAAGAGGTTGTTCTGGAAGTTAGGGGTGGCCTAAGATTCTCGGGTGACATACCAGCATCTATATGTGAAACATTTCAGAAATTTAGTCATCCAGTAGATTTTTCACTCTCTAATTTTTTACGTTGCACCAAAAACGTTCTGGTCTTCAGATCCATAACCATCAGTTATTGTAATACGATATCAGTTATCTAAAACTGACATTAAAAAAATAAGGATCACGCATAATCTCTCATATTATCCCAACTCGTTTTGATAAAACTCTATTATGCAGAATAAGTATGTGAGCTTACCTACAAACCTTTATCAACAGTTTTAGCGCAATAGTGATTTCAATAATCATCAAGATAAATTTCCAGCGCAGGTGTTCTTCTAATAAACACGTGGATATGATATTGCAGCAAATAAGAGTTTCGCTGAACCAAAATCATCCCTTTTAGGTAGATAATATATAAACATACAATATACAAACGTAGATGCCTACTCGAGAGATGTAGTGAATAGCACCGGCAAAAAGGGAGCGTATAAGTGCAAGCGATTCGTCACAGATATTATTTTGGACGGGGTGGTAGCAAGGGCTAAAGGACTAGAGGACTGTGTGTGGACTATATATATTGTATGTACTAGTAAAAGGGACGGCTAAAATCACCCCTACTGAGCTGAGGGTAGTCAACTATATGCAACTGGTACAATACAAGTCAACACGGCTGTCTGCGTAATGAAGTAGTTTTGGAGTTGAGGGTTAGAGAGGCCAAGAGACGAGTATGTATGAACCTAGTCGAACCAGCAAGGGGTGCTCCTAATTGGGGGGTTGCCCACTCGCTTCCCGCAACCCCCAATGGGAATTATTTCCAGGTATATATATATATATATATATAAACCTATATATCTATATATATACTTATAGCCTTAGCATATGCTACGCATAATCCTCGAGCGATTCGATCAGCCTGACGTGTAATAGATAAATAAAACTCGTGTTTCTTGACAATTGATGAATATATAAGCCTCAAGAGTTTTACTGTCCCCACAAAATGGTTAGCTTCCCTTTAAGAAGGGATGATTTTTATCAAAAGAAAATTTAATGAGCATTTTTACGACTTGAGAATTCGGGTTTATTATTTACTTATTTTTTATTTTTTTTTTTTTTATCTATTAGTTTTATTTTATTTTTTGTGTAGAAACAATATTTTTTTATGGAAGGTAATGCGGAGAATTTTTGACGCACCCCTATACGCATTGCCACATGGTAAAAAATATTAGACAATGTCATCAGTGAGGTTTCTTCAAGTGGTAATAAATCTTGAATATTGATGTCGGTGTTTAGATCAAACAATAGATATAATTGAGTTATAAATTTGAAAAAAAGACTTTTAATTTAATTGCGGTAGCAATAAATTTATTTAATGGCTTTTTGTAAATCAACCATCAGAATATACAATTTTTTTCGGCCATTTTTTTAGGCAGAAATAATATATGGAAGAGATAATTTTTAAAGTTGACATAAAAGTTGTAGAAAAAATTTACATGGATGCAAATCGAATTGTTTATTAATGCCCATTTTTTAATTTTTTAAGGCGGCTCACTTTACCCTACATTTTGAATTTTTATCTTTTGATAGCTGGGTTATATTCACCCCTACCTTTTATATTCCTTTACTCCCTCTTATTCCTATTTTAATATTGAAAATATTTTAAAGTTTTTTTATTAAAATTTTATTTTCATTTTTTTAAGTAATTATTTATCAGTAATTAGAAAAAAAAAATCAAGTTAAAAAAATAAAAAAGTCTCAGTAAAATTTATCGACAAACTGTCACTTTCACGTGACTTAAATATACTTCCATAAGTCGACAGTATTCGTCGTCTTCCATGTGACTTCCGAGCGCTCGTTAGTGTCGGCTTTGCTGGTACAATCGTCTAGAGAATATCAGCGCTTATTATGTACTGAGGGTGAATATGATGTGTATGAAAGACCGTAACAATAATAAAAAAAAAAAAAAATAAACACAATAAAGTAAAAAGTGAAACGTTGCAATTAATTGAGACATGACGTCGGCATATTTTTGTATATTTTAAAAGAAATCAATGAAAAAACTAATTTTTTTTTTTTATAATCGTGGCCCAATATACCTCAGATCCAACTTTTTTTTAGGCAACGAGCATTTAAAAAAAGTCTTTTTCGTCTTAAAAATGGTGTCTCATTTTGCCCGAATTTTCCAATTCTTCATTTTTAGCGTACCGATGTGTAATATTTTAATTGTTATTAATCAATCAACTAATTCAATTAATTTATGGTCTTAACGTTTTAATTAAACGACTAAAAATAAATATTAAGTTAATTGATAAATAACAATAATTAAATTTTGTGTTGCGTAACAAGATCGCTAATCAATCAATTATCGGTTGTCATTGGTCGCACCACTGATGCGCATTTGTTTGTCACGCTCGTTAGCCACCCCAGGTTGGTCAACCAAGCAAATGCCTGTTCGTGTATCCACCCGAGTGCAAATACATTGAAAATTAGTTACACAGTAGTCATGTCCAGCCCCTGGAATCAGGTGGCAAATGTTTTCCATTCATCCCTGTTCTTATTCTATCCCATAATTTATAACAATAATAAAAAAAACTTCTTTTAAAACTCTGAAAATCATGATGAAATGAAATTCAAATGAGTGATGAATAAAAGAATGCGGAACGGCGGTTTGAATTTAGCTTTTTACAATCGATGCTGGAAGTAATCGCATCGGGTCACGCAATGCTTGCCACAAAATCGTTTAGGACCCCCGAAATATTTTTATTCTATACTTTGTATTTGTATTTATGTATATATGTATAGATCCATGACGTTGTTAGCTATTCAAAACACTCAGCACACTGGATGAATAATAATAATAAACGATGAGCGGGCTTTGCATCACACAACAAAAGCTTTACCACTTACTAATGTGTTGTGTTTATGTATGTTATGTAATTTAGGTCGACGTATGTTTATATAAACATACGGATATTTTTCTTTTTATGTTGTTATACTCGTTACGTTATTTTATAAACAGACAATTATACTTTTTTTTTTTTTTGAAAATTAAGTGGTTGGAATTTTTTTGATGATTTTAGAATAAAAATTACAGTGCATAGAAAAGAAAGATTTCTTGGTGCAAAAAATTTTTACTTGCCCTACTCTTTAAATGTAAATTAGCGAAATTCACTAGTAAATAGTGAATAGTCACTAATTTTGACTAATTCAATTTTAGAGAGTAAGAAATTTTAGCATTATGAATTAAAAACAACGATTTTTTTTTTTGCGCCAAAATTTTTTTTTTTTTTTTTTTGCATTAATGAGTCAAAACAAATCAAAATCAAAAATTGAAGCAGATCTTATTAGAAAAATATTTTATTAAAAACTAAAGGACTAATTAACTAATAATAAAAAATTTTAATCCTGAACAAAAAAAAATGATTTTTTGCTAGCACAGTTTATTAATATTACATACTTCAATAATATATAATCATATCATAGATGATTCAATTGTGTAACATTAAGCAACTCACTCAACTCACGGTGCGGAACATATATCCACAGAAATAGTAGTAGAGAAACTAACAGGATAATAAAGCCATTGAATTTCATCGAAACGATGAAGATTATCAGCCCCACCGGTTATAGATCCTGCTACCCTACGGTATCTTCGCATGGCGTAGCAAATCTGCAATAGCAGTTTTGACAAGGTCCCCCTGTCAGACAATTGTTATTGAGCCCCCTGTTTCCTGGTACATTATACAGGCATGTTAACATCTATATCTGCACACAAGACCTCGCTAAGAACTATCTCCTATTATATATATATGTATATATCAACTATATATACTAACTTCATTTATCTTTCTCAAGAGTATACTTGATGATTGCTCATTCATCATGATTGCTCTTTGCTCTACTCTTCAACACAATAATCATTGGCTTATTTTTTTTTTCTCCAAAGTCATCCACTTTATATTGACGTTGTATTGACACTTTTCAAATATAGCATAATAACTCTGATATAAAATGATGATAATTGACAGGAGGTGAAATATGAAACAAGGGTCGATATAGATTTCTGATATTTTTACCTGCATTTTTATTGTATGCCTATATATGTGTACATAAATATATAAATAAGAACTATTTATTGAAAATAAAATATGGAAAAAAAATTATTTTAAAAAATGATGATTTTTACTGTAAATCATCCTCATAAAATGTTATGACATACTATGATCAATAGATATGTTAGTGTTCAGATATATATTATTCAAACTGATATCAAACCATGTATGAAAGTATATTTTGATCTTAGATTTTGCTTGTCCATATTTTTTGCACAGTTTTATAGTTCTTATATTTTTGGTACAAGATTTACATCATATATGCTGCGAAACATATATGTATTTCTAACATACTTTTCACCGCCTATAAATTATGTAAAATATATTTATACATGATCATTGATTATGAATGATCATATGGAGAGAATTTCTTTATAAAATTGGGATAAAAATTACAGTGAGGCTTGTAAATCTATAACTAGTGCCAGTGAGACTTTTTACAATGCTTCCTATAAAATATATAGATCTATATATTTTATAAAAGGCACTGTAAAAAGTTTCAGTAGCATTACTTGGTTCTAGCTTTACTGAACTAGCGCTAAATTTTATAGTAAATTTTTTCCTTCCATATCTGGTCATATGTGACTATAATTGGATAATATAAAATCAAATTTGTTTATGTTTAAATACATATTTGGCTATGACTTTTTCAAATTTGATCCGATCGGTGTAACATATTGATGTATGATAAAACATAATATATTCTGGGTATTTTTTCCTGGATATATTTGTAAGGTTTTGAAGTTAGTAATAACGAGCAAACACATTTCATATATTAGTGATTGATTTAATATAAATTTTTTTGTAGAAATCAAAAAAATTATTCAATGAAATTGAATTATTTCATTTTTAGTATAATTTTCATTTTTTTTTTTTTTTTACTTTATTCAGACACATTTGAATGTATATGTATATTGTAGATATATATACGTGTACATTTCTCTCATTCTCTGATTCTGGTTGGCAGAGCCACGTTTTGCGTATAACGAAGGTAATTTTATTCTTCACTCGGTAGACCGAAGGGAGCCGGGATTTCACGTGGTGCAAAGGGTGAAAAATAGAAACATAAAAAAATGTAGACGAGAAGAGACCAAGCGCGAGTGCTCCGTATTCTACACTAGTGAAACGTTGAAACGAACGGAAGGGGCGGAAACTGCGTTGATGAAGAGAATGAAAGCTATTCTAACTGCCGCGTCGGGTTTCACCGTTTCAAATAATAAAAAATAGTTACAAAAACTTAAAATTTTATTCCCACAAAACAATAACTTTAAACTTACTTTTAAAATATCCTCGTTCAATAATAGAGAAGCAAAAAATAATTTCATTTTTATTTTTAAAATTTTTTTAAACATTTTCTAAATATATCTATAACATCCAAGTAACTCATTCTACGAAAGTCTTTGACTTTTCCAACCTAAAGTGTCGTAGTCGTTTCTGTTTCCGACATGTTTGATGAATGTCTTGGTCGCGCGAACTCACTCTTAAATAACTTGGATGCCATGGCACGCCTATAACCTTCCTCTTCTTCCACGCATCATTAGCAACAACATAGAACAGTGCTAAGAACTTATTTCTTACATTTTTTGTTTCTCATTTACATTTCCCTTTTCAGTCTTACAAAGAAAACCTCTTCTATATTTCTTCAATCTCCTCAACTTATAATATAAGGAAGTTCGGGCAAAACGGACACCCAACAATTTTTAGCAGCTTTTTTTCCAAGTGTTTGCTTTCTATTTACTTTAAGTAATTAAATGTTTTTCTATCTGTTTAAGTATTTTTGTAATTTAACAAGGCAAAGCGGTCGATCACATATGAATAGTAAGTCAGCTTCAGAAATATGTTTCAAGAATATGGGAGTACTATTAAAATATACATATGTTCAAAGTTCCAGGCTGTAATCTCAATTAATTTTTTAAAATAAAAAATAAAAATACAAATGGACTTTTTTATTAGGGTTGAATAGATTTTTCTGAAATTTGAATACATTTCGTCATACAAAAAGAATCCATGTACAAAACCATGAGAGCTGGATTCCCATTTTGTCATCGTGCAGATTCCCATGGGAAATTGAGGTAAAAATTCACATGGAATTCCACACGATTCCTATATAGATTTGGCATGGTGTGGATATCCATATGTGCATTCCTATAGAAAACCATATGAGAATCTATCCGAAATCGTCATGTCGAAATCCACTTAGGAATCTAGGCTGCATTCCCGTATAGATTTTTCCAATAGAGTATAGTCTTAAATATTCAGTAATTTTGTATTTCAATCATATCTCTAATCCCTCGCAATTTTTATTTCTCTACTTTACTATAAATTTTGGGATCGGCAATTCTGCCCCACGACCCCAAATAAATTTTCAGAGTATCATGCTGCATTATAAGTATAAAATTGAATATAAATGTAAACCTATATCTAAAACTAAACTCAAAAACGAGGATAGAAGACAGCCGGTAGTTTGCGGCAGTCGGTTGTTCTTTTGGTTGCGGTGACACCCCCATAGACGTATCGCGTGTCAGACTGCGTAACAGTCTGGCGCCACTGTATCGTGTGTTATGTGTCGTAATGCCGTATTTAAAGTCTTAGACTAGAGCATAGTAGAGGTTTATTTCTTTTTCTCCAGCATTTAATTCCATTCTTTTTGACACAAGAACCAAAACCGCCGCAATGGTGTGTTGGGTAACGCGAAACTGCTTCCATGTGTTATAGTCTAGTCTTCCCTTCCATTCCCTTCTGTAACACAGTATACTTTCCCCTATCCGTCAGTTTTGTGTGCTACATAACCACCCAACAGAAGCTACACTTCCAGTACGTCTCCACCCTTCTCACTGTTCTTGCTACAAAAAATATGGTTAGTAAGAATTGCCTGATGATTATGGATTTCTGTTGCTGCGTTACCGGACGTCATCAAAGAATCAGAAAAAAATAACGAGAACAAGAACAAGGACAAGGACAAGAGCTAAAGTAGAATTAGTTAAAAAAAATGAATAAACGTCTGCATATAGAGACTACTAAAAAAAAAATGTTAAAACCAGCTAAAATAAATCATAAAACATTTTTAAATTACGCCCACATTTAAGTTAATGATTATTCATACGAACGTAACTTAACCAATTGAACTTAAAGATTTATATTTCCGTATATAACCAATTATATACCGGATAGGATCTCAGATAATGTTTATCAGTAAACTATAAGCTGTAATAATTATTATTATTATCAATTATTTTTCCATAAATAAGTGATATAGATGATTATAATTATTATCGTGTATAGAGTATGGGGTGTGTATGTGAATTTTGATGTCAGTCAATTTTCCTTTAGCTCATCCGTACGACAAGTAACATGCAACGTCCATATTTCAAGCTCTCACGTCTATATATATATACATATTTACGTATGTAAGATGTGTATTCCCACATGCGAGAGACAGTGCAGTGAATAATGTTATGTTACTCCCTCTCACTTATACTACTCACTATTTATCACAATCCATCTCTATCTCTATCTTATGTATGTATATATTTCTGAGCTTGAAACCCTAAAATACTATTATACGATACATATATCTGCTGAAGACTCTAAGACATGAGACACAAGACAAGACCTAAAATGTGAAACCCTTTTGGTTCTGGTAATAAATCCGGAAGGAATAAGCGAAAATGTCTGTGTTATAGAACCAAGGATTAAATTGTCATTGCACGTGATACTGTACTACGTATTGCATTACTAATTTATTTGTTAACTTGTTCCGTACATGCAACGTGTCTAGATATCAAAAGTTGCTCTTATATTTGTGGGTTAAGATACATTTATATTATGTATTTGTATAGCATGGGATATGTATATGTACACGGGGAAAAAAAACAGGTAACCAAGCGCCGAGTATGTATTGTTTATGTATTGAGTATGTATTTTCTATGAAACCGGCAGAAGAAGTCTTCTCAACTTGCCCTAGCGCATAAAAGTGACTAACTATAATTTTTTTCAAAACCAAATTATTCTATATAAAAAAATAATGTTTCACAAAGGACAAATTCCTATTCTACAAAGGAAAAATTATTGTGGTAACATAGGAAATTTTACTATGTTACCATAGTAAAAAATGCTATGTAACATAGGAATTATTCCTATGTTAACATAGGAGCTTTTCCTATGTATTATAAGAAAAGTTCCTATGTAACATGGTACTTTTTCCTATATTTTATAAGGAATTTTCCTATGTTTACATAGGAAAAATATTTATGTGCACATAGGAATAGTTACTATGCCAACATAGGAAAAATTACTGTTTTCTTTTCTCCGTGTATGTATACATATATATGTATGTCCGGATATATGTGGAATTAAAAACGTTCGGTTAGTATTTATATATATTTGTTGTTTGTTTAATATTTATTGTTGATGGTTAGTGTCAACAGTTTTATAGTGTGTAGGGGGCACGCGTGGTTGTGTCACGCTAATTGACACAGGACGACCAACTTAAAGTATTTGATACTGGATTCTGCAGTAGGTACGGTTGCGTGTGGTCTCAATGGAGTTTTAAACTTACAGGTTTGCTTCCTTGTAGTGACGATTTTTTAAAAAAGAAAAATGCGATGATTGATGGAAGCTCTTAACAATGACAAAGTAGTTATTTATTTTTAATAATTTTTCATTCGATTGTGAATTTTTACTCGTTTGTCTATCGTAAGATATGTTATGAATTGATGTTATAAAAAGTTATTACATGTGAAAATAATTAAATAACTAGAAATAATGTTGCTATCAACAAATTTTTTTAACTTCCCGTTAAGAAAATCGATGATTTTCGAAAATTTCGAGGTTATTGTTTTCACCCCAATTCTTGAAAATTGAAATTTCATCAGATGCCGACGTTTTGAGGTCCTAAGAAGTTATTCTGACTATTTTCAGAATAATGTCCGATCGTGTGTGTATATATGTGTATGTGTGTGAACGCTCTGTAACTTTTCAACTAATCAACGGATTTATATGGTTTTCGTGGCAATAGAAAGAAATTGTAAGCCATCAACTTGTGAGCCCTTGGTCTAGATTTTCTATTGGATATCTCTAGGATTCAGAGAAGTCTTCTGGAATAACGCTAGCACATAAAAGTAAAGGAAAAAAATTTCTCTAGGATTTTACACACAAAAAATGGATTTCTTGCGCCAATTTTTGAACCTTTTCTTTCTTTTGACACTAATGAACTTTAATTAAAATTTTCAAATTTCCAATTAAAAAATAAAAAAAAAAAAGTACATCTCTCACTTCAATCCGATATTTTTACTCAATAAATTTATTTTACTCGATAATTGGTTTTATTAACTCGTGAGTACTTATATTATGATTGAGGTCCCAAAGGTTGAGGTCGGGTTTTAAATGCAGAAATATTTATTTGTTAGCTATAGAGAGAAATTCATCGATCGGCTATGAATTCGATTTAAACTTCTCAGCAGGTGCTCTCAGTCTGGACACGGAGGAAACAGTAATCATATTTACGATGACCTGTGACCTTTTACCAACACCGTAAGACGACTTTTTTCTTCATTGTAGGTCGGACAGACAGATGATGACGCTCGTGTGGCGATCACCTTATACACACAGCATACTTTGTTGTACCACTGGTACTCTTCACTCAGATACTTGTTCATATCCATACTTATATTCATACTCATACTCTTTGGGTTGTTCGTCTACAACTAAAGCGATTTATGTGTGTCTCGACAGGGAGGAGTAACGATCTGTAAAGAGGTTTGTAAGTTGGTGGGTTTAAACAAGCGCCCTGCGGCGAACACCCAACAGAATAGACCTCCGGGGGAGATCTCGCGCTTTAGCATATAACTACTTATATATTATTTATATACAATATACAAACCAATATATGCATATATATGTGTATTTACTTTGATATTGTATTTAATATTGTCACCAACTATTTCATATATCTATATATTTAAATACTTGGAGTATATCCTTCAGGAATAATTTATATAAATATAAAAGTATATAATATCAATATGTCATCGGAATACTTGAGTAAAGTGGACGTTGCTGAGTATCTTGCAGACAAGTAAATAAATTCTATTACGGTACTTTTTATATAAACTTCCTATTGAGATAAGAATACATAATACCGTACACTTCCGTATCTTATGCTAATTTCGATTGTTCTCAAGGTCAGATAGAAACGCTTCTGAGCTTGATACTCCGGAGTCAAGACTAATTTTAACAACTAAAACTAGATTGTTTTTTTTTTTTAATTAATTAATTATTTTTTTATTCAGATTAGCTGTTTCTGTGACGTACCGATTTATGGTTACAAAAGTCATATTTTTTTTGGTAGATAAAAATTATTTTACCTGTTCTAGTTAATTATTCATTTTTTCTGAATTTTTTTTTGTTTTTTAAAGAAGCTCAGGGCAAAATAAGCGACCATTAAATTTTAACAAGTGTGTGGAGTAAAATGATCCACTGTAGGAATAAATTTTTCGATCAAAATTTAAAGTATTCGCACTGATGGGGATGGTCAGCTTACCCCATTTCTCTCTGGACCCTCTAGATATTTGCCTGCTACATATATATGTATACAATCATATGTTAAAATATTTACTTATGAAAAGTTTAAAAAATAATAAATTCATTTAAATCAAATTTATTTAAAATAATTAAAAATTCCCGGTGAATAATGAAGACAATAATTCATAAACAAAACAAAAAAACCGCGTTCTCAATAAAAAAAAGGAACTGAAACCTTGAAAATTGATTTAAAAATAATAGACAAGACATGAGCAGACCATCGAGTAAGTTAAGTTATAAATCATTATTTAATTATCTCATGTCAATCTCGTTTCTCAGATCGTCTGGAAAACTGTGTCCTGGGACCGTGCTCCCTGTTTATTTACTCCCACGTCAACGTAAAAAAGAGCGTGGGCACCCAACCAACCAACTTAACGTTGAATATAATGCATATAAGACAATCGCCACCTACTCATTCATTCACAAATAAAACCTGCGTATAGTCTCAGTTCACAACATAACACAACCACACTCTTATATATTCAATGCTCAAGATCCTGCAATGATGCTCACTTAAGATTTACGATTTTCTTTAAATTATATCCATCCAATTAATTAATTTACCAATACAAAAACCTTACAAATAACAAATAATCATTTTTTATTAAAACTCATTTTTTAAATATTAATTTAATACTTAATAAATTCCTTGATCGTTTATCTTTGAATTTTTTTTTTCTGACCAATTAGATGATTTAATGGATGAACTCTACTATCCATACATACATACATACACACATATATATATATATATATATATATATATATATATATATATATATATATATATATATATATATATATATATATATATATATATATATATATATATATAGTAAGCTTGTAGAATTTTGTATCAGAGCAAATATTAAAAGACAAACAGACTGTGGTCTCTCTCAACTCTATTGGGATGTATGGCCAGGATAGCAGTTCTATAAAGTATATATATATATATATGTATAGTGTATGCCAGTAACAAGTCCCCAGATGATTTACGTCTCTCGGTGGTTTCTACTCTCATCTCCTCAGATCCCTAGAGTAAAGTAATCCGCATTTGTTTATTTATCTAGACACCGTGGAGGAGACCGCGAGGCACCACACTGATACTCTTTGTTTGGGTGTAGAGTTAAGCGTGGATACGAGTTAAGAGAAATATACATAACAGTCAACATACAACACACAACAACTAAACGTGATTTAGGGTTTCGGGTCTCGATATACTCAACAGTCAAGTCTCAACTCTGCTTTTTAAAAGACAAATAAAGAAAATAAAATATTTAAACTGGCCTTACATTATAACACTTTAATTTATTACACGTTGGATATTTTTATTTTTTGTATTATATATATGCATATATTTTTTTTATTTACTGTTGGTTATACTGGTGTGTGTTTTGCAAAAGGATACTGATTGAGATTTCATGGCGGCGTTAAAAATAAATTTATTTTTGGTAGAATTGTTTAATGTTGATTTTGGGTAATTAATGGATTCTTTTTTTTTTTTTTTTTTTAATAGTGAAGGGTGGATCATTAATTTTGTGGATGTGTATTAATTTAGCTGGATGTGTCCGTTCAAGAAGCTGGCGACCACATGGTTAAATTTCTGGGCTTGCACCTTTAACCCCGCACAGTCGCGCCCACTTCCGAAATTTCATGGCCTTACATTCAATCATTTTTTAATTTTTTTTACCAGTTTGTCATTAACTAGGACACATGTAACGACTGTCAAAGACCACCCAGTTACGATTTGTCAGAGTATTTAAATAAAAAAACTTGTCTATAAATTATTTTTAAATGTGGGTGGAAATTTTTCAACTTTTTTTCGCAACATTTTTTTTTAATCATTTAGTAAAGCAATAGATTATTATTTTTTTTAAACTTCTTATAGACACAATTTAAAATTTTAAATGTGTACATTTTTTTAAGCCCTCAGACTTTCAGACAGAAAAAAAAATTTATTTTTATTCTTATATAAATACTTTTAATCACAACTATTCTATGACATGTCAGAAATTTTCCGGCGATTGTGCCAGAGTTTTTCTAATGAAATTTTCAAAATTACTAAAAATATTTTATTTTAAATTTTAGAAACAACAAATCAAAGTATAATCGTAGAGAAAGGGGAGGAGGGAGGGGAAGAGCAAAAAGGGTATCCCTAAAACTTTATAAAAAAAGTTTTCATTCCTAAAATTTTTAATACATTTTCAAAAATCGAGTGTCTTTTAAATTTACCTTCATGTAAATTACTTATAAGAAAATTCAATTTAATCAAATTTATTTAATATCCAGAAATTTGTTTTTCACCTTTTTTAGAGGACACCCTATTTTACCCGCAAATAATAAATTTTTTTTTTTTACTGCAGCTGAAAATTTTTTCCATTTTCTTTAAATATTATTAAAAAAAAAAAAAAAAATTTACTGTATTAAGGTCCCCGAAAAAGTATTTCTTCAAATACCCCCCCCCCCATATAATTCATAATTCCATTTTTTACCTAAATATGAAATGTTATTTTATATAAGAGAAGCGGCAACTATAATTGATATACAAAATAAATTTAAAATGTCAAGCTATCACTAACAAGGGCTACTCACCTATAATCTGCCAATTAACGAGCGATAAGTCTCATGCACTCTAGTTATCAATCAGTTTAAATTCATCTCCTATCCCTGTGTACAGCACCAGCTTTTGTAACAACGCAGGTGGCTAGGGCTCAACGTGAGCGCCGATTTCCCATTATCCTGCAGTACTTGCTTTGAACTTTTATTTCATCGTCATTACTGCCGATATATATCTCAATCTTCATTCTCTTTGACTATTAATCATAAATCATAACACAACTAATGGGTCATATACATATACATATACATATATTCATAAAATTGATAGTAGTAATAATAACAAATACTTATAAATTTATTTAATGATCAATTATGTAAATACAATCAATATAATAAACTTTAGTGATAAGGTTCACGCGTTTAGCGGCAAATGAGCTGATAAATATGTCAGTTATTTATTTTAGTTTTTTATTCATTTTAATTGATCGGGACTAATTAAGCGATCGGTTTAAAACTGACTAAGGTCGTTATTAAAATACCACGTTGGTGGGCATTTAACGATTGTTATGTAAGACAATGGCGCCATATTATATTCTATTTTTATAATTAAATAATTATTATAATTATGAATAACAATTACGATTGTTTATTGAAGACGATAGTTCAAATATTTACATTTTTTATTTTTTTTCGATTTTTATTCTCAAAATAATTGCATATTTTTTTTATCAAAGAAAAAAGCAAAATCGAGGCATACTTTTATAACCCGAATAAAAGCGCCAACTGAAAATATATCGCGAATTTTTTTTTAGGTTTTTATCCCGTTATATTTTTTTTGTTTATTAAATTATTTTTCGAGTAATTGGTAACATGATGTTTAATGAAAATTCATACGTTTCAGAGCTTAATCAGTGGAATTTCGCGGATATGTTACGAAATCTAACTGATCCAATTAGTGATGAGCATAACTATTAAAATTTAATGGAAAGTCAGGGAAATTCACTGTAAAGTAAATGATTTTTACAGAACCCAGTTAGTTAATATTTAAATTACGGAGCAAAACGGGGCATCTTTTTCGAGACAAATAAATTTTTTCTTGGGCAAGTTGATCAGCCCAATGCGTCGCTTTGTTGGTTAATTAATTAATTAGTTTAATTATCTATGCGACCACTAATTGTCGCACAAAGTGGAAAAAGTTTAAGCCAGATATACAATTTCAAAAAAATATTTTCCCACGATTGGTTATTAAGAAATTCCCAATGATAAAAAAGTAAATATCTCATTTCCAAAAATAGAATCTGACGGATAATACAAAATTAAATAATTACGATAATTATTAAAAAATAAATAAATACACACAGTGTAAAGAAAGGTGCGTGTCTTAGAAACAAAAGTCGTGAAAAGTACCCGCCTACCAAATTTGCTCGTAGTGCGTGCGGTCACGTATCGTTTGCAGATACCACACGAGAATACATCAACCGAAAAAAATCTTGGCTCTCTATTTTCTTTCTCGCTTTACCGCTAAATAAAAACAAAAATACTCATCCATCTATCCACACACACACACACACACATATATATATATATATATATATATATATAAATATAGTATACCACCCTCTTGCGCACGAGGACACAGCTCCCGGGCTCTCAATCGCACGCTAATTACTTACGAGTTAAGATAATGTCCGTAGCCCCATGCGATTTATCGTCGAACGCCGCTGGAATCTTGGACATAACATTCATTTACTTCTTTCGTTAGACAAAAACATCATGAAATGCACCTGCTCTCAGCTTATTTCGTCGGTTTATTGTTATATATACTTTATTTTCATTATTATCCATACATATATAAATTATCTGCTTAAATTCTCTTCAGCGACTACCAAAATTTGTATTCACATTTTTAAAAAGATGGTAATAATTAATTGCTAACCCACTGGTATAATAAATTTTATTTTTACATATCTACGTATTCGTCTACAATCGACTATAAACGTATGATTAAACATTGTCACATTGGTCGTCAAAAAAAAAATAATAATAAAACATCCCCTAAAAAAAATAAATAAATTTATACAGTAATTTCAGTAGTTCTTGTACGAACTGTGACATCTTTCAGCTATTACGCTGACTCAGGATAGCAGGTGCAACATCGCTCACTGTCCTCCACACATATATATAAATATATATTCACACATGCATGTAAATATGTATAGGTACATACTTTAATACAACAAGTATTTCTCTTCCATTCTCAAACATCTATTCGTTCTTCCACCATCTCCAATTCACGCAAAAGCGCCTTCAAGTTTTATTGCACCAAGTTGTCGTTTTCTACCCCTGTACTGAACACATACCGAAAGTATTGAGTCTGTGTTTCTGTTTTGTCCCGTGAAACTACTAATTAGCCCGCAGACTTTGTACGCCTTTACGGATCCGTGGAATCTGGGGTTGTTTATCACCCACAAGATGTAAAAAAATTTTTGAACAATTTTTGAGTTCAATTTTTTTTCTTTTAACTGCTAACTGCAACAGACCCGTCAAAGAAGTTACCAAGTACTTTGAGGTCTTTTGATTAGCCAAAAGTCGTTGCTCGAATTATTACTAAAGGATAAAGAGACTCTGTACAAGGGCATTTGAGCATAGTGTTGACATTCTCTGAGACTTCCTGTCGACGTACATTTAACGCTTCCTCTATTAGAATATATTAGTTGAAGAGAAGAAAAAAAAAAGCAAATGAAGCAAATAAAAGAATGTAGTCCCTGATGTATTTTTACAAAGTCATCGGGTGGGCATTTATTATTATTATTATTATTTTTGTCACGACATCAAAAGCTGGAGCCTGATCGATTTATCCCGCGAGTCATCTTTGAGTGAACATAAAAATGAATAATATAATAAATAAAATAAAAATAACAAGTTGGATGATGTCGAAAGGAGCGTGAAATGTCCCCGTGATATGAGATCGTTCCGTTCGCATAGAGAGACCACTTATTCTCAGGATCAATGAGCCGTATACGGCTGCGATACAGAATGAGGGAGGGAAAGAGAAGGAAATTAAGACGATAAAGGGAATGAAGAAGATAAAGAAGGGAAAGAATGAAGCAAGAAGAAGTAGAAGAAGAGATCGTTCTCAATGATGTCTCTCAGTCCGTCCTCGCCCACCAGTTCTTTTGGATCGCTGGATTTGATAACGAACGATGATCGATGTCTCCGGATCGGTGACAACGGAACACAAGTGATGACAAGTCCCTCACGCTCACTGACCGATAAAACTCAGTGTCTCTTATTCTTCTTTGCCACGACGCTGCTTCTCTTCTCTTCTCTTATTATTTAAAAGATTATATATTTTATTATGATATACCTATATATATGGGGCTGGTCACCAATATCCGTCGCAGCGTGAGATCACTATAACCTGTCGACGCTCTTGTATTATAGATCCTCGGTATCGATGTCTGTTACTGCATGTCATTCATAATTTCCTGTTTGTTAGTTTTTCTTTTTTTTATTTTTACTCTCGGCTGATTGATTTTTGTACCTCGGGTTTTTAGAGGAACAATCCAAGTTGAGATTTTGGGTACGCATACAAATGAGGGATAATTTTTGGTGGTTCAGATTAATTAATTACACAGACTACGATGGAAAAAAATAAGTCAACAAATTTTATAATTGGAACTTGGAAGTAATTTAATTTTATTGTTATTGTTATTGTTATTATATACATGAAATTCTGGTAATTGGTTGGCATTTGCGCCTCTACCGATTTGTTAAGGTTGAAATATTTATTTCAATATATGAATTTTTAATGATAGATGAATAGTTGAGGGATTATCAGCTTGTAGTCTTAAATCAGATGAAATATTAAATAAGATAATCGAAATTTGAATTTTTGATAGCAAAAAAAAAATGTCAACTGATCAGATGGACCCTTACATTCATACCAGTAACGGAAGTAATGAGTGACGTATTGACTAACTAGTAATTATTACAGTAACGTCGTCAATATTTGCTTCCATTTTATTTTTTGATGTAATCGAGTCCAAAAAAAATTATTAAAATTATTGAACAAAGTTGCTAATTAATCCATTATTAATAAAAAATGTGTGTAAGAATCATGATCTAGGTGTAAATTTAAACTAACGTCTTAATTGAGATAAATATTGACGACGATTATGATCCTGAAGGTAGCAGACAATCAATAATTTTTTTTGAACAGTTAAATTTGAAAAAAAAAAAAAACTAAAAATATGCACATGTAGAAAACAAAAAAAACTATCGGTGCAATTTTTTGAAATTCATAATTTTTAAAAAAATCAAAAAATTATGAGAAGTCGGCTAATTTCAGTCTAATCGACGATTCAATAGCTTACATATTTAATCTCAGTTTCAATGACAGATCTCATCAAGTAATAAAAAGTCAAAACAAAGTTGATAATCATAACTGATAAAGTGATAATGAAACAAGTAAATGATATGGAGTGAAAGAGAACGAGATAATGGATAAAAAGAAGCTTAAGACCGTAGGATCCTTTCGTCCATTCATGGAGTAGTAGATTTTCCCTCGCGGTAGCTAATTAAGATCGTTGGAATTGAACAACGTACCGCAATGGTACGTGGGAACACATTTATGTACATACGTACATACGTATATAAGCTATTCCATTGCTGACAGCACATACAGAGCATAGTATAGAGTGTAGAGAGTAGAGTGTATACAGAGGGCCGCGAAGCAAATTGTCCAACATAAATATCGTACGTACCTTTACGATGCGTACAGTAGAATACGGGAGCTGAATACGACGTACGTGGAAAAATAATACCTACGTACATAGAGCTATGCGTCTTTACAACATTACCCTGGAATCCCGGTAAACCATTCTAACGCTTATACAATCACCCGTTTTTCTTATTCTTTATTTCTTACCTCTCTTACTTTACTTAACTTAATGCTCAATGCCCAAACTTATTTATAATACATACTTACTCTCTTTTACCACCGTGATTCGTTGTCGTCTTCAACTACCGTCTTCTCAGCTACTGTAACTAAGTACACCGACGTTTACTTTGCATGTGTATATAATATATACACAGAGAATGCATATATGTGAAGTAGTATATGTTATCTCACTTGAAGATCGCTGCTACTGTCATCCCCCATCATGCTGTTCGATCTCAAACTTATAATATATTTTTTCCAGCTCTATTATATTTAATATTATCTCTAAAATATATTTTTCATTAAATATATCATAGCGGTCTTATATTTGGGTGTATAATATGGTCATAAATATACAAAGTTAATGCCAAGTTCTCATTATTTCTATAGGAGTTGCCTTTACTGCAGGAAGGAGTCAAAAGTTGGATTAATTTTATCTCAGATTGTGATAATTCCCATAACTCGTTATGAATTATCTCCTACTGGAAAATTTTTTAATAAATTAACATTAATGTTTGTGATAAATATTATCCATAAGCATGAGTATATATTGCATGATTATGTATAATTGCAATTCGTTAAATTAGGACTTCAGGGTTTGAACAAAATAATTCAGTTATCTATATCCAACAGATCGTTTATTGATTGTTTTTTTTTTATCAACTTTTGATAAGAAAAGTTATCAGTTGGCCGCTAGGAGTGAAATGAGCGCTGATGACGTTCACTAAAAGACACTTCAATAATTTTATAATGGTTAAAATTCAAATTCTATGGTCAGACTATGAATTCTAATAGGGTCTTATATACTTTTGCATAAAATATATTCAATTTAGTATCCAGATAATTTATAAGTTCTAATAAATATCTACAATTTTTAAAATAACATAAATTACTCTCGGTTGGATTCATCAGTTCTAACAGTTTCTAAGCTTTTAACTTGAAAATTTTAATTCTGAATTACTGATCAACGATACGTGGAAAATTATAGTAAATAATTTTGTAGCCCTTCAAATTTCTTACGAAATGAGATATTTTGTATATTTTTCAGATTTTTACTTTTACCAAAAGCTTATAAGGAAAAATGATGATTTTCTATGAATTCAATAATTTTCTGACAAGTTTTAAGATTTCGCATTGAAAAAGAACCATTCTAAGTAAAGTATCCAATACACACTAAAAATGAAAATGGAAAATTTCGAAAATGTAAGACTTTCTATGAAATAGGGTATTCTGCTTATTTGTCGGATTTCCGCTTCTCGCTCAAAAATTTATTAGAAAAAAAATTGATTTTCCATGCACTTCAGTAGCTTTATGACAAGTTTCAAGTTTTCGAATTTGAAAATCAAAGTTCTAAGTTAAGAAAGATGCAGTAAAAATGATAATGAACAATTTTGTGGCCCTTGGAATTTCCTTCAAAATTAGGTCTTTTACCTTTTTTTGGATTTTTATTTCTAACCCAAAAGTTACTTAGAAAAAATGATTTTCTATGAAATCCGCTAGTTTTCTGATAAATCTTAAGTTTCTGAATTGCAAAATCAAAATTATAGATCAAGCGACCAAAATACACTGTACATGATACTAAAAATTGTGTAGCCTTTTGATTTTCCTCGAAAATAAGGTATAGCGCCTAGTTTTCAGATTTTCGGTTCCGGTAAATTTTGATAGATAAATAATGTTCTGTATATTGTACCATATGTTTGAGCAGTTATTTTTTGCTCAGACTGTCAAGATATAACTACCGTAAGAAAAATTTATATATACCAGTGACTTTCTACTTCTCGTCAAGATATAAACCATACTTGGTTCGTACAAGTTAAGTTTCTCCTCTTCTTGTTTTCTGTGGCGCGTCCCTTTAACTATAAACTAGCATCGGCGCTTAATTCTAAAGAGACTAGCCATCATTCTCGTTCCTTTTATTTTTTTATATTCTTTCATCATGTAGGTAATTTTCTTCTCACAAATAAAATCACTTGATTTATTCTTTGGGAAGAAATCTATCCAATCTTGAGTTTATGTATTTACCTTTTTATAAACCTCTTTTTTATTGTCTAAATAATATAAATAAATTATTCAACAATCAAACTTATTTTATTTATTACGTAACAAGGAGATATGAAGGGTATGGAGTTTTGATAAATAATAAACAATAACAATTAAATTCATGAGTATTGTCAAAATATATTCAATGAAAAAAATTTATCATCTTGTAAAATAATAATGCAATTGTCTGTCCAATTTATTAAATAAAGGCTATAATTATTATAGGAGCAAATAGTAAAGTAATTATGCATAAGTACGGCTCTATTTATTTTTAAGTCGAGCAAAAATTCAATTATCATTTTTTTTTCCAAATCATTCTACTCCGTGTCTGAATCATGATCTTAATTAAAATTTATTATTTCGATCATTTTTTTTTCAGTCTTTAAAATTTTTTTTTTTTAAATTAATGAAAAATAGAGTGAAAAAAAAAATTATGACATTATTTAGTAGCTAAAAACTTTACATTATATGTAACCTCACTTATTTCTGAGTTAATAAATATTTCAATTCGACTCTTATTTTTTTTTCTTTTCTAATTATTCTGTCTCACAAAAAATTGCACTGAAAAAATCGGGAGTGAAATCGAAGTGATTACCAATTTTATTTATATTCAAATTTACTTCGTCACTTAGAGATAAAGAGCTTAAAAAAAATCAATTCGCATATGTAGTAAATAGGGACTTTCTTTTTCCATGAGTGATTTTGGAGGGATCTGGATTATTTTTGAATCTGCCTTCACTCCGATTCGGAATTTCAATGTCAAAATAAACTCCCCGGAGTGAATTTTACTCCAAGAGATTAAATAAAGACACAGTAATCTGCTCCGTATTTACCCCGGATTTAATATGCGTTCACTCTGCAATTTATTTAGTGTTATAAAAATAATAAATAACGGTTCTGATGAAAATTCCACCAAAAAATATACGAAGCCGTACTTATACATAATTACTAGTAGCAATAAGTAATTAAATAATTATTACTTATTCAGCTATTAACGACCGCAACCTAATGCAATACATCCCTACGATACTATAGCTCAGTTTCATTGTATTATTTTGTATTTTGTGTTTTTAATTGATATTGTGTTAAGTGTACGTGTACGTGTAACTTATTAAATTAGAAAAATTTTTCTTAAATTATTAATCAATTATTTTAAAAATAATATTTAAATTTAAATTTATTTACAAAGAAATACCATTGATAGATTAATTATTAAAATTAATTTAACTGACTCGGTAAATCTTAAAAATAATAAATATTAATTCATGTCTTGTACAATTTTATAATTATCATATTTTTATATTTAAAAATAAATCATTCAGAGTTTAATTTAAATTTTATTCTCCAATTGATTATATTTTCGTTGCTTAATTTTTTTTAGTCTATTATTATTTTTAAAGAGTTCAATATCATCCGGGATATTGTTTTTACTTGTTTAGAAATCGACAAAAAATTTTTGTTTCGTCTATATATATTTTTTTGTCTACAATAAATACATGTATAATTATTCTTATTTGCTTAATTATTATTCATTTCTTTTTTTTTTTTTTTGCTAACTATAATACAGAGCGATAAGTCGCTATTTATATTTTTTTAATATTATTATTATTTATTTATTTATTTCTTTTTTTCATATATATATAAACAATATATAACTACATGTGCATTAATTATACATGAGTAAGTTAATAATGCATTTATAATTTCATTATTTGTTCTTTTTTTATTTTTACAACCGTCCCATTGACTCGACGATAATATTCACACTTGTCATCATTTTAGAATTTTGACATCAAAATTTTATAAGTTAATTTATTTTTCTGAGCCATGGGAATTAATTAGGGGGATAAATTATAAATTAAATGATTATATAATCACGCACAATCGAGCGAACCGAGTGAAGCAGGACTGTGAGGCCCACCGAGCATAAAGGGAGGACTCATTGGAGGCCCACCGCTTCCGGCACTGTTGCCATACAGCTCAAGATCGTTCAGTGAATTTCCGTCAACGCTACCACATTTGTCGGATTTCCCTTCTTGTTTTAGTACCATGCGTCGCCATTTTGCTCGCGCATTTTGGAACCACACCTGCAATTATACAAAAAATAAAAAAAAAATTGATTAGATTTTATTGTAATTATTTGAATTAGTAGATTTTGGTAATTTTATTTATTTAACTATTAGTAATAAAAAAAACCGTCAATATGAACCATAAAAATTTCCTATAAAAATTCGCTTTTTTGTTTCTTGTTTTTTTTTTTTTTAACTTCTAAATTCACATGAAATAAATTTGAAAATTTTAATCACCAATTAATTTTCAATTTCTTTAAAAAATTATCTGAAAAGTTACGAATAATAATTTTTGAATTAATCCACAATTCAAAAACTAAAAAAAAAATTGTCTTTAGTATTTTTTCCTTTCCTGCACTTTTTTTAAATTTTTAAGTAAACTCTCCTTTCGTAGTGAATTTGACTCCAAGAAAATGAACTAAATACACTGTCATTCACTCCGTATTTACTCCGAAAATTTTTTACAGTATAATGAGCCTATCAACGGAAACAAATTAAACCAAACCAAAAATAAAAATATATTACAATAAATCACCATATCTAATTAATTGAATCGATTTGTCAATATAAAAAAAGAAAGTAAATACGTAAGGTGTGATTAAATACAAATTGTAAATAGTTATAAAAGAAGAGGTTAGAAGTGTCGCAGTGGCATTTTATAGACTTTTAAGTCGCGTTGATTTTCACTCGTTCTTTATCCGCTGTTAGCTACCTGATCCAATTAATTCAAGTCTTGCAATCGCTCTAAGATTGACGACCCGTACAAACAGACACATACACACACAAATACACACATATATGGATATTATATATACATATGTACATACGATAAAGAGACATATAACCCAAGATTCAGCGACACACAAGACTCGAGATCTGACCTTCGTATAGCAAAACACAGACTGATTACGCGGCGTCACTACTGCAGGGACATATATATATAAAAACCATAAATGGTGATAAATACTATCAAACATCCGGCATGTGATCTCATTGAGTATCAAAATAGACCGCAGTGAAATATATTTATACCATAAAATCTACAATAAATTAAATATATATTATTTATATACAGCAAAAATAAGATGAAGAAAAAATAAATTTAACAATAAGACACTAGATGATGATGTCTACATAATGATAATAATAAAAAATAACAAGCTAAGACTAAGACATAGGGATGAATCCGCCATTTTCGTAAGTCTCCACCCCCGTAAACTCCCAAGAGAATTCTATCAGAGTTATACGGACGAAAGGACGAGCCAACAAGGGAAGGAAAGCTGAACACAGCAGGCGGTAGAGAGGCGAGTTGAGAGCGAGTATTCGCGCGTCTCGCGATCAATATCAACCAAGATGGCGTACACACTTTCAAGCAAGACCCCTTAGAATTGTACTCGTAGTAGCAGTGGTAGTAGTCGTCGTCGTCGTCGTCGTCGTCGTCGTTCTCCGCCAAATACAATAGCTCTCCCTTTACCTCCCCATTGTTATTATTATTCTCGTCCTCGAAACAAACTCTTTTGCTTTTTATTCCAGCATGGCTGGATATGTCTTTTCCTAACTCTCAATTTTATGCCAACTGTGTACTTGTGTTTCTACTTGATATTGTCGGAGATAGATCTTTTTTTTATTATAATAAAGGAAGGGACGATAATGTATATATTTATATTTTTTATATATAAACTCGAGATGAAGAGAATGAGAAAAATAACCAAGTGTTTTTTATGCTGTTAATGTTGCACTCAATGTCGTAACTGATTACGCTTCAATGATTTCAATTATTTCAACGCTGGTGTCATTATAATGAGTTTTTTTTATGTCGATGTTATAAAGTTGAATCAAGATAATATATATCGTCGTTCTGAGTGGAAAAACTCCTGACTCTACACTTGTTAGAATATGACTTTTTTGCAATTCCTGTCGGCAATACAGATTCTTTTTTCAAATTTTCAAGTTATAAAAGTCGATACATGAAAACAGCCTAATTTCGACAAAATTCGAAACATGCTTTCAAAAATTAAGATCAAAAATATATTTTCCATGCGCGTTACATGCAGAGAAAAATATTGTAGTGTCTAGTGTTCAAATTGTAATTATTCCATCTCAATAGTAAAAATTACTTTTTTATACTGATATAATAGATCGTATTATGCTGCGATAGTCCATACTAAAATTTTTTTCTTTCCATGTAGTAAAAGAAATTGTGTCTCTAACAAACACGTCTGCATATTATGCATATTCAAATATTTTTTGATAAAAAAATGACATCTTAACTGTTTTTAGCTCTCCTGTATAATTTATAGAATTTATACTGAAGAACTAGACGGTTTTCTATTGAGAACGAGGATTTAAGAAGTAACATTAGATATTTTAGAAAATTTTCATTTTTTTTTATCAGCTTATACCTGATCTTGTATCAATCAAAAGATTTGAATGGTCTCTAAAATTGATCTATATTTAGAATCAGTCGAATATATTCTGATCCAACCGATAAATAAAATTAAAATTAAAAACAGATTTTGGAGCTACAAAGTGAACACCCGGGTCACAATATCTAGCCTCATCGAACCCAAGTAACCCTCAATCCAGCCTCACTGAGAGAAAAAAGCTTTTTGAGCCTCAAATGATATTCAAAAGGCCTCAATAAGACTCAAATGATGCTCAAAAATCATCAATAAGCCTCAATGAGCCTCAAATAAACCTAGTCTTGACTATGTAATTTAAATTCGACTAGTATTATTTGAGGCTCTTTAAGAGTTTTTGAATATCATTTGAGGCTCAAAATGCATTTTTTTCTCAGTAAGGCCGGATTGAGGCTTACTTGGGTTCGATGAGTCTAGATTGAGGCTAAATATTGTGACCCGGGCAGTATTCAAAATTTTTGCAAAAACATTTGACTCAATATTGAGTAAAAAAAATTATTACCGGGTTTTATTTCTTTTAATAAAAAATTCATGATTTTAAAAGTAGAATGCAGCAGATATTTTTGAAAGTTAATTTGAGATTGAATGTCTCTAATAAAATCAAAAAAATTTCTTTTCCATAATACAACTATAAATACACATAAGTACGGCTGTACATGTATCATAAATTTTGTAATCTATGAATTCAACATGGGTCATAATAAAAATGTGGTAACAGTTACAGAAACGAGTGGATCGTTTTAACGAGGACTAAAGAGGGTAGACGACGATTTTAGTTAAACTATTTTGCCGTAGTGTCGCCGGTCCAGGTTGAATAAGCCTGTTCTATAAGCTCTGGGAAAAGATGAATAATAAGAAAAAGTGTAAGAACTTTAAGCAGAATAAGAAGAGGAAGAACATGGATAACGAAGAAAAGCAACAGCGTCGACGGAAATATCACGAAAGCACAGCCGTTCACGTGGACCGGGACGCACTAATTGGGAGACCAGCATACATATATACATACTTAAGAGCACCGTCTCGCGTCCCGTGAATATTTTTATAGGGCGTCGTACATAACTCAAACACGAGTGGAAAAAAAATATGTAACTAACTATGTACTTTAGCAAAAAAAAATTTTTAAACTGTATACAAAAATATCCGTGATAAAATATGGACGATTAATCTTCGTGCTACGCATCAACAATTTTCATCATTGACATGCCCGGCCAAATTTAAAACCACTAATTTTTTTTAAGTTTAAAACTTCACTTTTTATCGTGTTTTGAGTCTGGGTCTATGGAACTGCAGCTTATAAGCAGAGGGACTATAACTTTTATAGAATAATTACTCAGACGTTTGGTGAAGTCAAGACTGATTTAGGACTTGTTGAATTCTAATTTGATTGGCAGTAAGCCAATTATATTACTATATATACAGTGCATGTATAGTGGCAATAGTAAATCTAAGAGTTGAAATAGAGCAAAACTCACCTGTAGTACCCTCTTTGGCAATCCGGTCTTCTGCGAAAGCTGCTTAAGATCTTTAGCGTCTGGATTGTGATTGATGGCAAAATAACTCTTCATCGTTCTCAGCTGATGATGTTTAAAGCTCGTTCTCATGCGTTTGGTTCGACTGTTTGAGCCAGGCATACCCGGCGTACCAGGGCCGCGTCCAAACGGCATATCGATGTACTCCGAATTAAGATCTGCAATTTAATAAACAATAAACCTGCCATTATTATCCAACCATAATAATAGATAAATATAAATTTTTATACAGAAACAAAACAATAAAAATATTAACATGCAATATTGATAATTGACCAACAATCGATAGATAATTGACAGTGTTAATGGGCATTAGCCATCTTGCATGTTGGGTGTATTGCATGGTCATACAAAGTATCCACGACAAAGTTGTAATTGGTTGTGTATACTAAGCTCGTGGGTACTCTTTCACATGGTGTATGTGTATGTGCTATCACTTTTCTCTGCTTTGCACTCGGGGAGCTAATGAGCCGTGATACGCATCAAACACCACTAGAGAGTAGTCTCTGGACTCTATAGAGATAGTGCAATGTGTACTTCTCATGTACAACTGCTTTATCCTAATCTATCTCCTCTTTTCTTTTTTCTCAATCTAGAGATTTTATTAATTTCTTTTACTTCTTATTTATTTTTTTATCATGCTCACTCGGATCGTTTTATTTGCAGACATTAGACAAGATAACTTAATCCCAAGTGGATCTAATCATTTTATCCATAAACACAGACATAAAATACAAACGTACAACATTATTGGCTACTGATAGATCTACCGATTCTATTTTTGTATTGAATACATTTTTTATTTTTAATTAGATAGTTTTTTTTGGTTGAATGGTCAGTTGGTCGGTTAGTTGAAGTGACTGTACATAATGTTTTTATATAGTTGAAGCAGTTTGGTAATAAAAAATAAGGATTTCTCGCGATGGTTATGTTACCAAATCGGGTCACGATTGACATTCGACTTGCGTGTAAGAGATAACGAAATATAACGACCCAAAAGGACTAGAGCTGGTTGAGCTGCTGATGGACCTGTCTAGGCACGATTTGTACGAGAAAATTAATTTTGAGATTAGAAAATCTATTGTTTCCCACGGTAAATACTTGGAAACAGGTTTTTAGATTTAACTTTTTCGAGTATTTCAAGCCAACCAACCCACACGTAACGACGTTTTAGTTTGTGTGATATAAATACGCGCACATGTGTATGAGTTTATGTGTGTGTTTGTGTGTATGAATGGGAATGAGAGAAGAAATTAAAAAAGTATAAAAGAGATGGTATAAGAGTGAAAAGACATAACGAAAAATAACCAACTGAGATGGTCGTACTCGTGAATTTATGTCGACCGGACAAATTTTATCAGGGTTCGGTGGCAAACGCCGAACGCCTACGCTTCCCGTAAATCACCATTGCTCGAGGCTGTGAAAGAATTAAAAAGACAAATAAAAAAAAAAATATATACAAAGTGTTGCAGAAAGAATAAGAGAAGGAAAAACAAAGATAGATAGTAAATGTTGAATTCAGAGCAGTTCGACCTTGAAAAACTCGACGAGGACTCTGTTGGTACGTACGTTTTAACCTCATCGTGTCGTGTAAAACGTTAGTGTCTCTCGACGGGTTGTTTTGCCTTGTACCAAGAGAACTCGATTGCAATCGCACCGATCCACAGCAGCCTCGTCTTATGCTGCTTTTCGTGAGAAGAAAACCTTGCAGATGACAAAAAAATCCATACAAAAAAAACTAAAAAGTGATATACATACAATAAAATTGTTACAAATCGAATTCACGTAAGATTATCTCGTCGTGTGTAACCCAATACATTTATAAAAATAAAAGTAATTCAACTTTTTAGCCCGCAATCACTCGCATCTGGTTATCGTTTTAATTCCTTAGCTTGAAAAAGCTTTATTTCTACAAATCATTCATAAGTTTTATTACTTGCACCGAATTTATTAAGCAATTTAATAGAATGAAGATTTGATCAACAATTTGGTCATCATAAAATATGATTACGCTCATAATTTTTTTTTTTTAATCTCAAGGATAGCTGTCATTGAAATTTGAAAAATTTTAATAGAATTGAGTTTAAGTTTGAAGGAAAATTTTTAATAGTAGTTAGAAAAAAGTTATGGAGTTTCTGTGTACTAAAATCTCTTGTTTACAGAATTTATTAACCAATAGGTAGAAAAAAACGGTGACATTGGATTCGTTTCAGTTATTGCTCGCGGCAAATTTCAGTAGTTTTTTTATTGCCACGCGACCGCAATCATCCAAGAGGAACCCTCAAGAACCTATTAAAAAACTACCACTAAATCACAATAATGAAAAAAAATAAGCAAAAACTGAGGCTGAAAAAAAAAAGACCAAGAATTTCTTATGGTACAAGACATTGGAAGCTTGTAAGTTTAAGAAAATTGACGGAAACGGCTCAACGTATTCAAGGGTATACTCGATAAAAAAAGACAAGTACCACGAACTGAGGAGTGATTCATCGAAAAGACATACCCATAGAGGAGTAGAAAAGAGTTACACACTATTTTACAGACTGTCAAGTTTGCCGAAGCCAACAGTCAAGTAGTAGTTGCGTGAACTGAAGACACCTACTTGTTTTTTTTTTAAATTTTTTTTACAAGTAACATAACTTGCTTCAGCCACAACTGCTTTGTCTAAAGCATCAGCCGCGCATGTGTGTCTGGCGCATGGTAATGACGCGTGTAATGTATACGTTTTTTTTTTTTTTTTGTTATTATTTATTCCTTATTCTCATTCATTGAGAACACGTGCGAATGGATATATGTTCTTTTCCTAATCGGGAATGTATATAGATCTTAGACACGAAGCTTATTGTATAAATATACAAGATCAAGAGGTGAATTTAAAATTTATATAAGTGTAAGTAAAAAATGTAAAAGGGTAAAAAGATGACTTACCAAGACTAGCAGTCATAGCTTCCAAATCCTTGGGTTTCCTTTTTCTGGGACGGCCCTTTTGTCTTGGCGGAGGTACACCAGCTGCCCCACCGACTGCCTGAGCGGTCCCATTGAAGTAGGGTACTTTTGGTGGCGAACCTACTTCAGGACCTGACGGCGTTGACGGCTGAAGTGGCACTGGACTGGCGTGTGTTAATTGATGAGGATGTTGAGGATGCATCGTATGGTGAGGATGTGTCGGTACACCATGATGATGTGGCTGATGGTGCAGAAATTCTGGTGATGGAAATGACTGACCGGGATAATGAGGTCCCGGAGGGTAAACTGGTACTGGCGGACTCTGAGATGGATGCAACTCAGCGCCCATTTCATAATCTGAACGGCACAATACTACGCCATTTCTCATACCGAATGTGTCGCCTTTTGTAAGCGGAACTGCACAAATAGCACACGAGAAACAACGAACGTGGAACACCAGTTCGCGTGCTCTCATCACTAATTCTGATGACAGTATTGCCGCTTGACATCGCGCGCAACGTTTCAAGCTGCCAAACATTCTGAAACAAAAATAAATAAGCAAATAAAAAAAATGTTATATTGATATTTCTTGTTTGTCGTCATTGTGGCAAACGTCGCCAATCGTAACAAAACGAAAACATTTTTAAAAATGTATAAGAGAGATTGTGTAGGCGAGGAATGATAAAAGGATAAAATGGATAAAAGCACACGAGCACATTTACTGGCACTACCAAGATTGCGGCTGCTGCTGCTGCTGCTGTTACTCGCGATGTTTCAAAAGAACAGAGTTTTAAAAAATAAAACGAATCGATACACAGTTGATATCGAAAATGTGTATAATATACCAATGGCAAAGAAACTGTGTAGGAAAAAAGCAAGAAGTGGATGAGATGGAGGGTAAGTATTCAGATACATGGAGACTGCTCGACATCGCTACTGCATTAGCGGCACTACTGTCTCCATTACCAGCCCAAGAATATGCTGGAGCTTATATCTCAAAAGATATCGTTCTCTTGGCTACCTACCTCTCGCCTATCTCCGTCACCAAATATATTGCCGACTAACAGCCTACTCGGTTCTCGTGTATTGGAGTAGCTGCCGACGGGATTTCATGAAACTAGATAGAGATGTTTTGCGGATCTTTACTTATATATATATTAAGTGGATGAAAACCAGTTGTTTGCCTCATCTGTATACTTATCCACACATATTACTCATATATGTTTACATTTACTGATGTGCTGCGTACAATGTTGCCGGTGAAAACCCACAAAAAATACCCGCTATAGCCGAAAGTTTATGCTTTGTTTGCTTGAGTAGTTTAGCTTTGTCAGCTGAACCAAACTAAGCGTACCCGAGATGCAGAACGTCAAAATTTAGTGCATAAGGGTCTTGACTCTAAATTGAGGAGACATTGTCATCACCACTATTTGTGATTCAGTCAATGTGCGCCGTTACCCTCAACCCCAGGGGGTAGTGGTTGCGAGCAGATTTTCATCCTAATCGGATCTGACATATTATGGGTATTGCGTAATCGCTTAGTCCAGTTTTATTTCCTTCATCGGTTGGTTTCATCATTTCAGTAATAAATTCACCGCAAAACATAATAACCTAAATTTTCTGTACCTGTGTCCTCTACATGGCCTTACACATCATATCTTTTTTTTGTAACATCGTCCTTGCGGGACGATTTCCATTCGCCTTTGAGAGCCCGGAACCCGCAAAACCGGTGATATGAATGAGCTACTATACGTGCACAGCACACTGGGCCCAAAAATCCAACGTCTATAGTAGTAGTCTTGTATTGGTAGAGGTGATTCAAATAAATTTTTCAAAGCTACGCTATACGTATATGCGGTCGCCCCGCCGAGACAACCCGCAGAGTTTTACAAGTATCACCATATGCGTTACATTATTATACAACTTTTAAAATCGCGCCCCAATCCTCAGTGATTATATTTTGTCTCAATGTATTTTGTAAAGTACAGTAGTAGATTTGTGAAGCTGGTGGTTACTTCAAACCAAAAACTGTTAACACAAATCTTTACAAAGACTCGGAAATCTTTTATATATTATACTTTATTTAAACAAGAAAACCGTGTTGTGTGACGTGACCACTTGCCGTGCGTTCGCACACACTCAAAATTTCTTATCCCAGTTTCACGTGGACGCCTTTAGCACGTGGGTTACCACCACATAGGGGTGTGTCCTTAGATCTTGGGTGTCTTGTTCACAAGTATCGAGTAGCCCAAGATATTTTAGGTATGTGTTCACATATATAAATATATACGAACACACATATATATATCTATATATATATACATATGTACATGTATTTATTTAAAGAACATTTATAAATGTTTGAGATATAATATCTGAAGGACTGATATATTTCTTCATTACGATTTACATTTAAATATTATTCGTTTATTTTTAAATCTATAAATATGCAAAACGATAAAAAGTGTACTGTTTTTTTTTTGGATTCGTTTTATTGTTGTTTGCGTATATAAATAAATGTGCATGGGTATGTACCCATGTAACGTTTTATTTTATGAATGACACAGTGTGGTGTGCTGTCACCGATGAACGGTGGACACCGCTGCGCGTGGGATGCACTCCGTGACTACTCCCTGGCTTCTTGCATTAATCTGGATCATGGCATTATATTACCTCTGATATATCTTTTTATTGGCATACTACAATCTCAAAATGCTGTTGCCGATGCTGCTGCTGCTGCACGATGATGATTATTTATATTTTATTTAAATATAAACTCGTGCATTAATTTAATGCTTTTTAAAGCCAATCCAGCTTACAATGTGACTCCTCATAAATTGATCAACTCTGTCTTTATATTTTTTATTGGTGACCAACGAAGTGTGTTTTTAAATATAGTTCTAAGATAATATAATAGTGCAACGAAATAATAATTCATTTGAGTATTTTAAAATCTAGATAAAAATTTTTCTGACCGTCGGTGTCTGTTTTAATTACACAACATTCACCAGATATTTTATTGCACTAGAGATTTTGTTGCTTTTCCTACCTACTGCAGAACTAAAACCAGCGAATAAGAAATACATAATAATTTACAACGTCGGATACTCATACAAACATACCGAGACGCGGGATAAGGCCACAAATGCGTCATTTGAGGACAGAGCAAAACCACAAGGAAACAAGTCTTGTGTATGACCACGATGTTAGTTTGTGTGCATTGCTAAAGTATAAACAGCAGCAACAGAAGCAAAATGCAGAAGTAACACCCGCCGGTGTCTTGGGCTGGACATCCTCCGCTGACTAATGCGACGGGAACACGACATCGTAAAGTGCGTTTGGGATCTGTATCACGTACACGATATCATAAGGATTTTTTCTTTGATTATATTTCTCTCGGACCGAGTATCTGCAAAGCTTTTAATCCTTAAGTATCGTAATATATTTTTAACTTACTGGATTCAACGGCAGCTGGACTCTATATCAAATATTTAACATTTATTTTTTAAATTTCTTATTTATTTATTTTCACTTTAAGAAGTTGTCGTACAATACGTTCGTTCAATAACATCTGACATTATTTCAGTTGATATTGAGCTGAGCTTACATCAAAATAAAATACTGCACACATACAATGTAACAGCATGAATTTATAACTGAGAAATATGAACATCTTTTTGAAAGTAACTCCACCCCGTGTAACCAGATACTTTTCCCGGGATATGCTTTATGTGGTGACACTCGCAATTCGTGTAGACACACGACTTGAACATGACCTTGCCGCGGTTATACGAGTAGAGGACGCCCCCCGTGGAGTTACGACGAATCCCTTGGAACATCAACGATATTAACCACTACACCAAAACCCACTACTGTCTCTTACTTCTGACACTCGTAAAAACGAGATCGTTTTATTTACCAGGAAACCTCCGAGGAATGCATCTATATCTGCCTCACATCAAACCCTCCCTCTCCATAAAATAACTTAAATTCCAATCTTTTTACAATTAATTATTCATTAAGAACATAACTTTTAATCGTCAAATCCCTTGACAGGCTGCATCAAAATCAATGGAATTAAAATTAAAGTAATCAAAAACAAAAAAAAAGGCTTTGACTCCTTTTTATTGGCCACATATTCATGACTTAATCTTTTTGAAGCATTTTTTTTTATGGAGATCTAAGGAGGGATCTAAATTACTAAATAAGAGCACATTCAGCAGATAACCTTTGAAATAAATGTTATGTATGCTATAATTTTTATAATACTAAAAAATATGTATAGCGTGCAGGAATAAGTCACGCTAGTAATGTAATATTGAGAGCATTTTTTTAATGCACAAAATAAACTCGTTGCATTGAACTAAATTATAGATTACGAACGGGCATAGATCAGTAATAGGAAACAAACAAATCAGCATTGCACGAGTTTTGGTCATATGAGGAATTTATCCTTGGGGAATGATCAATATCATTGAAGTCTGCTTTAGTCGCTCTGTGACCTTATATCAGACCAGTTCATGATACATCGGCCGGTTGGCCCCGCAGGTGTCGCTCGACAAATGCGTCGACCAACTATCTTAAAAGATCTACTACACGATACAGAATGATAGGATCCAACCCCTGAGCACAATTACCGGATGTATATCTAAAAGTTAATATTTATTATTACATACTCGGTCTCCACATGTTGCGTTTTCAGTGACAAATATTGTTTATGTCCGAGACTTTAATAAGTAACTTACACTCACACATACTGGACACAAGTTGGCTTTAAATTATTATAAGCCAGGTAGTATGACTGCACTAGGTGTGTGCGATGTTGAAACGAAAAGGTGGATGAAATATATTGCAGCTCTTACTCTACGACACCAAGAAGTCAGCTACCGATGATACATGTCCCGAGTGTCAAGTTGTCATGGCGCCGCGCTGGTATTATGTTTCGTACCCTTCTTGCACGTCATGTGTCCCCGCAGGGTCGTGACTTTGTCATATATATTATTTATGCCCCGTAACTTATCTGGCTACTTTTCTACCGAAATATCCCAACGGGATACCAAGTCAGCCAAAAAAAAAATCTCAGCATCTCAGCGTGACTATTTAATTTTATGATTAAATTTAATCATTACAACACTGACGGTTACTTTTGCTGTATTTTTGTCAAGTTGTTTATATATGATAAGTTGAGAAGCAAAATCTCAATTATTAGAATTGAATTATGAGAACATGCATCAAAGTGGCGAAAATATTCATGCGTTGCATGCTGCTCTAAGGGTTATGGCTCAATTACCACTTGCTGTTCCCTTAGCAAAAGTTGATTTAAGACCGGCTTCCTGTTACTACAAAAGTCCCTTCACTTCTGATTAACCGAATGGAGATTTATCGTCACAAAACACACACCTTTTAGTGATATGTATATATTAAGCTGCTCAAAAGTAATAAGAAGTAACCAACAACGAATTCTCAGATGTGTATTTTCAGCACATCTGCCATATTTAAATATATGTACATGTATGTGTAGGTATCTATGGATGTATAATATGAACAAAACGAGTATAACACGGGACAGAATTCTCCCGCGAAAACTCGAAGCGTCTCCATCAAGATGGGCTCGGATCCGCTGATGATAGATAGACCGTGCAAGTCGAGTTCAGTCATCGTAGAGAAACACGCGATGCGTTCTTATCCGCAGAACGACTTCTTGGGAGGGACGGAAAGCAGTTGTTTAGTTGTATATATATATATCTATACATATATGTATGGACTTAATAAAATCCGGTGAAGATGTGCTTTTTGTAAAAGTATATGTCAGATACGCTAGCACGCCATCTTCCTGATGCGTGGCCATCGCCACCCTGACACTCCAGGAAGTCTAGCGAACATATCCTAAGCCATGGTTTCGTCTTATTGTTAACGTATAAAATCATAAACTTTTTAAATGTTGTTATTGTTATGTTATAACTATAGTTGCGCATAAAAATTAATTACTCATATAGAAAAAGTTATTAATGCTATGTCGTTAATGTGACGTTTAAAATTGTCCGTTGACTGGTAGTCGGGTGTCATGGGGCCAGCGTTGATGGTATTAATTTAACGTACGTATACAATGTTACGATCCGTACGTCGTAAAACTCGCGGTATTTAATTTATGCCTCGAGCTGAGGTAAAATATACAAGGTAGCTGAAAGCACGTCGTTGTGAGTTTAGTGGGAAATCATTTATCCGAGACGTTATATATTATTTTTAATGGATTAGCGCTTTTTAATTTCATGCGTACTTTATATCACTTTTTGCGAAATTTTTATAAATAAATGTTATCTTTTATGTTCATACGGAGGTTGTTGGCTGGACAAAAAAATTTGTTTAGTTCTCACGAAATAGCTTTCACTTTCTTCCTTTATTTGGTTATCATCTCATCGTACATTTTTCCAGAATGCATGCACTTCTTATATTATAGACGTTACAATAAATAAAATATACTTTTTATTTATATACATATAGGAAACTCCGGGGCAAAATGAGACACCATTTTTCGAAGCCAAAAAAAAATTTTTTATAGCAAATGGTCAGTTGGGGTTTATAGAAAAGAATGGGGCAAGTTGATCAGCTCTGACATGTGACCGGTTCAAAATTTCTAGTTAAGAAACAAAAAAACGGAAATACTGGATTCAAAATAGCGATCATTCGTTTGTATTTCAATTACATGTATTAAATATTTGGAATAAAATTTTTCAATGCAGTCACATTTAAAGATTGAAGCTTCTTAAATTATTGTCAATATTTTTAATGACTTAATTCATGAATGAAAAATATATACTGAGCATTGATTTAATTAAACGAGTGATTTGATAACATGTAAACATAAAAATAATTGAATTTGAATTTTATTGATTGAAATTTAAATATTAAGTGAAACATAAAATAAATTTATGTACGGATTAAAATATATTACGTGGAAATGAGAGAATAAAATATATGTGATGTCTTGAATTTAAAATGTAAATAAAAGCGACATGTTATACTAGCACTACACTCATGTGGACATAGACCTCCCATAAAAAAATGCACTCAGTACTCTATAAATGTAGTTATATATATATATATGTAGGTATATTCAACATATGTATACACACTACTCTACTTCCCATTCTCTAATTAATTTATTATGCACTGACGATTACGACGACTTAAAAGAGTTACTACCAATTTATCAAGAGGAAACAATTTAATGTCTTGCTTTGTCGTGACAAACGAGAAACTGTAACATTGTTGTTAGTTAAATATTATATCGCTATCAGGATAATAAAATTAAACATGATTTATTTAGTATCATTTGAATTTTCATGATCTCCAAGCTCGAATGTATTAACGATATTGCTTGTTGATTTTTTCTGGAGCTATTAAGGGGACATCTTTCATTTACATTAAACGGTTATTTAATTACATGTTTTCCTTTTTGATTTTAAAACAAGACACTTGATTATTTTTAACTAATTATTGTACTTTTTTATTTTCTGTTATTCATAGTTATATTTTTTTATCGTCATAAAAATTTCAGTCAAGTATTATACTACGGCGACTTTTTTTGCCTGCTCAGAAATTTTATCGTGTTGTGAAATTTTTCAAATTTTGAATACTTATTTGACTTAAGCCTTATTTTTCTAGTATTTAATACCAGCAGTAAATTTTTAGTTAAAAATTTTCTTAAAAGTAACGCAGCCTCATGAATTTTATCCTTCTGTCTAAAAATTAAGAACTTTCTTATTCTTAAATCATTTTCGGAATGCGAGTTATGAAATTTCATACAAGTCTATTAAATTTCAGAATATTTTTAACAACGCATACACAATATAATAATTTCTCTAACACAGAAACTTATGACAGGTCTTTTATTTAATAAAACATTGCTATCAATTGACAAACCGGTTCTGAACTATTACAAGAGAATAAAGCAGTTTCTAAGTTAAAATCGCATAATAAAAAAATATAGTACAAGCAAACCAATAATAGTTGCTCATACTTCCTGAAAGCTGTCAAATAATTTATCGCACGTTCTAAGTTTTGAGACTCAAATACACCATTAATTATCATTTCTAATGGTAGCAAAAGAACATTTGATTTATTAAAAAATGCTGGCAATAAAAATACAAAGGAAATATTAAGACAATATCATCCGGAACGTGCAGTATTTATCTAGACGTTAAGTTTCTGACAGCCTTTGATTTCGAGTTTATTTTATTGACTAACCGATAGACATCAAATTTAATTAACGCTCTGGTGATTTTATTGTTTCTTATTTCTGAGTATTATTGTGGATATAAAGACAAGAGAAATAATCCAGGAAGTCATACACTCGACTCTATATACACCCAGTCTCAAGTAAAGTACATATATGTATATAGATATATATGTAAAGTAATGATCTCTTTACGCGCAAGCAATTTTTACAGCAAAACCACCCGGGCAGTTTCAAACATCACGCAAAGAATGACGAAGCACCTAACATTTTTCGTTCTGCGCCATACATATTTTTCTTCTCACTATACATATACGGATATATGTATAGTATATATATTTAACTAATTTTAACCGACTCAAAGTCATCATATCATTCAAGTGCATCAGCAACAAAATAGTTTGTAAATAAGACAGCTTTAAGTACTTCATCACGAGATGAACCGATTTCAGCGTAAAGTATGTGTGTATTTATAAACACATATATGTAGATACATCAATGAATAATGAAGATAAAAACATATGCGAAATTAAAACAAAGTAATTTCCTTTGTTTGTCAGACAATCTACTGAGAGTTGAGGACAAGGGACATTGTGTCCTCACGCGATGTGTGTTGAGTGTCTCCTAATAACAGCCCAAGAGTTTTTTCCCCACTCTTTAATATATCCCATACGTTATTTTCTAAGATCGCACATGCAAGGGTTCAAGATAACACATCGTCATTCTGTTACAACTCCAAAAGAAACCTCATCATGAGATATATTCAGCTGATGTCTTGTAAATATAGACAAGATCCCGAGCAGATACTAATGACAGTCGCCAAGATTATGACTATAATCTATAATCCACACTGACATTAGCGAATACCGCGTGGCTAGCTGTCAGTTTTATTAAAAATTAATACATGCACGCAGATCTATTGCGCAAGTTATGACTGGCGCGTGCGCGCGAACTTGTACATATCAATGACGTCGGTTCGCTGCCTGCTATCTCATTTGTCGCAATGCATAAAATAGTCATACCCGTATTTTTTCTTGTCTTTTTATTATTATTATTTTATTTTATTGCATTTCATTTAATCATTTCTGTGTATAATGTTTATTATATATATTTCCTTTCTCCCTTAGGCTCCCAACCGTTCAATTCTCATGTCTCTGTTTAGTTGGTGTGATGTGTCTTCATTACCGCGACTGAGACCGGCTTCTTATCTAAGTCTTTCAATCTATACAGTATGTTCATACGATACACTAATGTAATTTTAGCTTACCTCATATCAACATGCTCAAGAGATTTAACGTCAAAATTTAACAAAATACTTCAGGGTTTGTATTTATACTTCAGATATGACTCGCGGGCAGACTGCGGTAAAATGAGACACCATTTATTACACAAAAGAGTTGGTTTTTATTTAAAAATTATTGAACACCGTTTGTAGAAACAGGAAGCAAATTGACCATCCCGGAAATGGCGGGAAATTTAAAATTTTAAGTCAAAAATTTTTGTTCAAGTATTTTAATTATTTTATTGAAAATTAAAAAAAAACTAATTAGAGGCAAATCGGGCCAATATTAAAACAGTTGATTAATAAATTTAATTATCTATTTTATAAGTAAAATTTATTGGGCATTTATGTCAGTCTAAAATCCAACAATCGCGAGTCTGGATCAGCGACAAATTTAATCCAGATGGCAGAGAAATGACACGTGGTTTTGCAAATAAGCTTTTTAGATCAGCAAACTGCGATAGGTACAGAAGATTTAAAAAATGGATTTAAAAAATAAACAGCTTAGAGAGTTTTACAAACCTCCTATAAACTTAAATAGCTAAAGGCCAGTAGACCTAAAAGTGGAACTAATGGTACAAAAAGAGGAAACAAAAGAAGGTACTTTTGTATAATCTATTAAGTTGATCTCATTTTAAGGTGAACGAGAGTAGGATTTGACTCGGCTTATTCCACGAACAGAAGAAGCTGAAAATACAAAATAACTGAGGCTACAGAGCTGCGTCGTAGTTTAGTTCGTGTGCACTTGTTCTTTAACGGTTTAAAAAAATTTATTTAATTCCTTCGTGAGTATGACAAAAGGGGTTGATACCGCACACGGAGTACGCGATTGCACAGCCTCAAAAACACACGAAACCATCAAGTTCGAGAGAGAGGGAATTACAAGAGAATGGAAGTGTGTTCTAGTATATACCCATCAGAGAGTATAAGGCCCTGAGTCCACGGACTAATGGTCACGACTCGGCCATTTACCTCCGGCGAAGCGTCGGTTCTCGATAAGTAAATCGCTGCCGATCTACATTTCATCACGGACGAATGATACTTTCAGTTTTTCTCTCTCTCTCTTCTCTTCATCTCAAACCTTATATACTCAAGAAGAGATTCATGCATTACGGATCCTATCTTATATTTTCCGCATTGCTTCAAGTGCACATAAACTTTCTGATTGAATTCAACAGTTTGAGTATATATATGTTTATGTATACTCCCAAGCATACTGCGCCTATTATAAGTTGGTATTCTTCGAGAAGGTCGTTCAAAGTTTCCTTGACTCTCTTCCATAGTATTTTACTAGCTATCTCTATCGCTCATGGCTCTCGTGTCTGTCTCGCTTTCGTGATTCACGAGGACAGTACACTGTGGTCACGCTCTGATGCTAAATCGCTCTTCCATCCACGACAAATTCCAAATAATAATCATCCCGGTTACTTAAGAACTCGCGCGAGTATTCGAGTACCCAACTATAACTTTTGTTTTTAACCGATAACCAGCTATTCCAAGTATTCGACAAGTAGATTACGCGATTATTCAAACGTTGAATTGATAACGAGGAGGAATGGATGATTTATTGGTACATTACAATAGCAATAAATATTATGAGGTACTTACTTGTAGTAGTCCTTTTTGCAGTAAATATTTCCGTCTCGACTGAAACAGGTGATTTCCCCATCGAGACCCTGACGACAGTGGGAGCATTGCAGACAGGCAGCATGCCACCGCCTCTCAACAGCCTGTAGATAAAACCTGTCGGATATTCTGAGACCACATCCAGCACAGACAACCCCCGCGACGTCTTCCAGCTGAGTCGGTGGCGTCGGTGGAGGTTCCAACTTGGGTATCGTATGGAGATCATCTGAAGCACTTGTCGTTGTTTGTGATTCAGTGAGCTGCTGATGCTGGTGGACCTGGGACTGGTGGTTATGATGCTGCTGCTGCTGGTTCTGGTTATGGTGGTGATGGTGGTGATGATGATGATGGTGGTTAGGCTGCGGCGTATTGAGGGATTGATGGTTCAGCTCATTAGAATGTTCGTAACTGTTATTTCGGAACTCCGTTCCACCTGTTTGATTTTAAAACATCCAAGTTAGACAATGAGCTATAACTTAAAATTAATAATAATAATAATAATGATGATGATGATGAGAGGAATAATTATGATGATGATAATTGTGATTTAGGTAATGAAGAAATAAAAGAGACCCACCTCCGGGTGATCCGTAATCTCGTGAATCGTAAGGGGTGGTCGTACCGTCATAGCAGTTATTATTAGTGCCACAGTGAGTAGTCTGATGAAGCTGTGTACGATGCGACGATACGTGATGATGATGAGCCGCAGGGGGGCTGCATGGTAAAGTGGTGGGTCTTGCGGCATCACCCATCGACGCGGGGAGGCACGGGCTAAGATCCCGCGCCTGATCCATCGCTCCAGGCCCCCCTGCGCTCCCTCCTAGCCCACCTTGACAGCCCAAAGCCAAGCCGCTGCCTCGCTCCTGCGAGTTTGGCGGCTGCTGAAACAAATCAAGGCATTTAATCATTATGTACGCTCTTTATCCGGGATACCTTCAGCATCCAGTTCAGGTACCCCGGCAACAACCGTTGATCGCAAGGGAATCCAGCAGGGCTACAACCGACGAGTGTAAAGTACGGATCGGATTTAAGAATAAGAACAATAAAACAAGTTGGTCAGCAAGAATAAGAAGAATGAAATCGAGACTAAAACCAAGACCAAGAGCAAGAGGAAGACAAAGACAACGTATGAAAAGAGAAATGGTAATAAAAAAACAAAGACAACCAGTCGTCTAACAGAAAGAGGGAGAATGGCGAGGCGAGGCCAAGTGACGGCGGGTTACGCCGTGTGACAGCGGCACTCCAGTAGACGCTGATGGATGTCGCAAACCTCAGCGCATGCGCGGTCACCCTATAAGGCGCCTCTGGAACCGGCCAATCCGAGACACCGCCGTGTGTTTCAACTGTCAGCGCGCGACTTGTCTCTCTCGCTCTCTTACATTATTCTCTCTTTCCGTAGTGGTGTACCGCGACATAAATTATTGTCTCTCGTTCTTGCTCTCTCTCATTCACCTCTCATGCATGTCTGGTCTGTCTCCTGCACTGCTCTATACGACTGCGCTCCTCGCTGCTCGGCTACTACTTCCTTGAGGTACTTATATATACCAAAGCTCTTTCTCAGCTAGTACAGCTCTGCTCTGTATCTCTTTTGCTGGTGGTGCTGGTGCCACTGCTACTGCTACTGCTACTGCGACTGCTGTTATGTGCATACCTATATGTGTTGAGTAGAAAACCAATGCCGTACTTTACGACAGCAGATACCGGTATTTACTGCGGTTTCAAGCCGCGAGCGGCACGTTTGCGACTCTCAGCAACGCAGATTATGGCCGTTGTGTGTCATCATAAACAGTTTTCAGCAAGTGCTACCTTTTGATTCGCTATCAGAGAGTACAGAAGTACTCTTCTTCTTCTTTTTCTTCTTTTCTTTCTTCTTCTTGTTCTGATTCTGATGCTGCTGCTGCTTCTGTTTCTGTTGCTACTCTTTGGAAATCCTTGAAAATCGCGTCAACTGTATCCTTTCTAAGTGACGTTTAAGGCACGCTCTTACGTTAAGAGACACCATTGCCTTATACCTATATTCCTATACATACGTTGTTTTTTTTCCTTATTATTGCAAGTTTGTGAGAGCAGAGTGTGGTATAGAGCATCGTAACTTTCACCAGACAAAACCTTAACACGTAACCAAGAAAAAGATCTACAAAAAGGGAAAGAGTAAGGATGGAAGCTTGAGGGGGTGGGAACGAGAGACGGAGGGAGATATTAAACGGGCTCTCTCGGGCCTTTTTTAATTTTTCACAAACGTGAGATAAATAACAAGAAGTAGCGTATAGAGACGCGGAACCTACCGCGGAGAAGCAAGAATGCCGTTTGAAATGTCGCTCGAGGACTTGAAGAACGAGAGGGTCCAAAGGGAGGTCCGCAGTATGTCGTGAAATGGACTTCCGTTTTTCATTCGAGACATTAAGTCTCCGTGGAAATGTTTCTTTATTATTTTTATTAATTTTTTTTACGACAAACTTCTTTCGACTACACCTGGAAAAAATATCTTACTGAAAAAAAAATAATTCACATAACTCTCGGGTTAAATATTTTAAAAAGTATTCTGTTAAGCGATGAAGAGATATCTAATGACCTCGTAATTTTATTTTTAGGCTCCGAAATAGATAAAAGTTACTGATGATTGTTTTATGTGTAGGCGACAAGACAAGAAAATTTTATGCGCTGACTTTAAATCCGTTTATTTATTTATTTATTTATTTAGGTAATTTTTTAATTTTAAATACAAAATATGACCACAAATATTTCACGTATACATTTTCGTTGATCAAAGGTCATAAATCATAACAAAGTTGTAAGTTTTGACTATTGGAATGTAAAAGATATGAAAAATAACGCGGTAATTCAGTATTTACGATAACGAAGGTGACGGGAGGTTATCCGTCACCCGACCACCATTTAGTATTTTAAAAAATCGGCTTCGGTACAGAGAATATAAATACTATCGAATAATTTATGAATGATTGATAATTAAGGATAAAAATATTGTAAGTAAATGGTCGAAAAGTTGAGAAAAAAATTAGTAAGATGTTGAAAGAAGCTTTTAAATGAACTTATCGTTGATATAGAACTACTGTACTGAGCTTCACTTGATACAGCGACGACAACGAGGAGGACGTCGCGCAGACAAGAAGAATCAGACATCACGTTGTCTCGTTTGTGTGCCAATAAATTATGAGTCTCGACGCGCTGGGAGCACGTCACTATCGTCGCCAGACATGCCGTGAACGAAGAAATAACCGAGTCAAACGAGAAGACAGACACCAATGAGCGTAGATTAAAAGAAAGAGAGAGAGAAAGAAACAGTGATATAAAAAAGAAGATTTTAATAAAATAGAGCGAGATGAGATTGTCTTATCTCGCGATATATTTAATGATACTATTAAATAATCTTTATATATTTCTCATTTGCATAGACTACATATCTGAGAGACTGAGAAAGAAATGTAGATACGATGTTTACAAATCCGAGTTTACGAGACTAATAGACGCCGCATTCGATTACTCGATCATTTATAATTGTTAATAATATTGCAGGGAAACCCTGGGTAAAATGAAACACCATTTATTGGGTTACAATTTGTAGTATGGGATCGTGAGAATAAATTCAAATTTTTAGTGAAAAATTTTTTTTTTTTAGTAGTGATCCATTTTACCTCACTGTCAAATTTTCCAGTTATCGATAAATGATTCTAAAATTTTCTGGGCTGACAAACTTGCCCCATTATCTTCTAAAAAATTTAATTAGACATTTTGAAAGAAAAAAAAATTTATCAGAAAAATGGTTTCTCATTTTGCCCCATGTTCACCAATATATTTATATATTTACGGATATCTAGATAATTGTGTAATTTCGCATGGAATTTTTTGGTATTCTCAGAAATAAATCCTCTGAGTAAAGATTTTAAATCAACTTTTTAAAGGTCGCGGTGAATATAACGTTTCTCATTTAAAAAACATCATTTTTTTACATTTATAAATATTTTTTACTATATAAAAATATATATCTGACCTTATCTGTATAGCATTCTAGAGCATAGAATTTTTAACAAAAATTTTAATTAATTTTTTTTAAAACCTGGAACTTTTTAAATTTTGAATTTATGAATTCGCTCAACGAATTTTTTTCGTAGGCCATAAAATTCTCTACAAAAGTATCGTTTATTTTTTTTATATTTAATATGAAAACTTTAGCGATGGGAAATGATTCCAGAGGGATTTTAATATAAAATTAAATTCACGTTCTGTTGCTAAAAAGTTGTCTGGTATACGAACTTTACTCAATGGGCGTTTTTGTAGAGAATATCATGCTCTGTAAAACTGCGCGATTGACAAGGTAACGAAAAATTTTTCAAATAACAAATAGCCACAAATAAAGAAAAATAGTCAAAAAAAAAAAAAAAATTAACATATCCTACCAGCAAATATGACATTTTATAATTCTAGTTACGATTCTCAGAGGATTTATACGTGATCTCAAAAGTTGAGAGTATCAAAAAAATTCTGCTAATTAAAGTGCCATAACCCTATCAAAAACATTAATGTGGGATTGCATGGAAACCCATAGGAACCCATATAGAAAAGTATGGATTTATGTAAGAATCTATAGGAATTGATATAGAAGTGCATGGTTTTATATAAAAATTTATGTAGAAGACCATGGGTACCTGGATTCCCATATAGGAACTTGAATACATGGATTTTTTGTGGGAAATTTATATAGGAATCTGGGTTTCTATTAAAGTCATTTCGATAGAATCCGAAGAATCTAAATTTCTGTCTATTGATAAGCACACATGAATCTATGCTGCATTCATATAAGAAACCATATGGGAATCTATCCGAAAACCCCATGTAGGAACCCATAGAATCTAGACTGGATTTCCATATGGATTTTTTCATAGGGAAATCATACATGTATTTTACGGCATTAGTTTCATGAATAAAGTGTGATAAGATGCGTTTCAGGTGATTGGTCACCAGAAGACACGAAATACATACGTAAATGAATTTATAAATATATATATGCATTTATATATACATATATCACAAGAGTGGTCTCACAATGAACGGATCTACGGTTACGCTTTGTAGCATGGGAATAATTATCGTCGGGTAACGCCTTTACAGGCCGTTGCCCAGGAAGTTGAAGAGGGTAAGTTGCCCCTGTAGTAGATCATTTAGTATTTTTTATATATAAATATATATCTTAAGTTAAATAACACCATAAATGCATAACTTATTTTTACTTTCAATTACTACCGTTTCTTTAGCATTTTTCATTTATTGTGAAGCGTAAATAGAAATCGATCATGATTCAAATTGAAAAAATACAGAAAAAAAAATATAGTAATAAGGAAAATTATTTATTGATATGTGGAAAAACGTCTATGATATGAATGTGTGTATGTGTGTGTGTACTTGCAGGATGTAACGCTTTGCGCATTTGAAAATAATTAAGACTAAATAACACCTTAAGATATTTTTTGCGGTACTGAGGGTTCATTCAAGGTGGTCATCAGTAGTAAACTATCCCAATTATATAATTATTTATTGATTTTAAATATATATATTTTACTTATGAATATATGTTATTATTCATATTTTGTGAAGAACATATATTTTTACCATTGTAGTGATTCTTGGTCGGTCCTATTATTTATTTACAAGTAACTTATTTTTAAAAAAATTCTTTAATTAAAATTTACTGTGGCATAATTATTTTGTCAACCATTTTAGATAACATCAGAAATGATTAACAAAATAACTACGTGAGAAATGTTAGTGAAACCATACAATTGAATATTATTTTGATTTTTTTTTATCAGAAAATTTTCTATAATGATTTTATCTCGAGGCCAATATACTAATGTCATTATTAAGTTGAATATATTCAGTGTTGCTTCTAATAGCGGATTACTTTTGATTTGTTATTGAAAAAAAGGCAATCGATGAGTTGACATCATCAATTAATTCTAGTGTTTTTTTTATAAATAATTTATTCGAAGTACTTAGCAATTGAAAGAGAATAACGAGCGTCTTAAAGAAAAGATATGAAGCATCAAAATTTTTTTACTTCCATACCAACTTTGACAAAGATGAGAGCTTTTGGAATTTTTGTAATCTTATATTAAGTATGCAGACTACAGTTCCATATATGTAGGAAAATTGTTCGACGCGACAAGTTACAATCTTACATAATAATAAAAATGCTCTCATATAATATAGTTGATGATCGCGTATCTTATATGAGAACTTTTCCAACATTACCATAAAAATGATTCTATTCTTTTATAAAAACCAATTCCTATGATAATATGAGATCTTTTCTTAGTTTCATAACACTGACAAGAATTAAACCGATAAAAAAAGTAATTGAAATATTTAAAAAAATAATATCTTACAGTTTAACAAATCCTACATTTATTTTTGTATTTTAAAATCTATAACCACATAATTCTTCAAATATATAATAAAGTTACAAATAATCCAAATTTTTATCTGATATAAATTTAATAATTACTAAGGAGATTATGTCGCAAAATTTTTAATTGTCTTCAATAATAAGTCAATTGACGTGTGAAAAAATAATTCAAATTATGTTTTAGAATTTTTGACATTATAATTCTCTTTACTATTTTTATTTAATATATATTTGTTTATCTTTGAAATATTTTGATAAAAATATAATAAAACATTTTCATTTACGTCAATGGTTATTGAGATATTACAATTATCGAACTTGTTGCGTTCGCGCGTAATTACACGTGCGTCAGAAGTCATTAACAACTATAAAGTGATATCTAATCTGGCCAAAAATCGAAAGTATTTACTTGAAATTATTCGACGATCCATTTATACATTAAAAAAAAAAACAAAGAATTGTATTTTATTTTTATAAATCTCTTTATCTATTTACGTCTAGCTCGGCCCTTAATAGTTTTCAGCTTCGACATGCGTCAGTTTACATTTTTATTCCAACTATTTCCAAAATTATAAAAGATACCTTATAAACAATAAAATATATACTCATATTTATTAGTTTAGACCTTGTTGCTCATGACAAACAATAAATACCTGAGAAGATAGTTTTGGTACTTAGTACTTAAAAAATATATATTAGTATATCATAATTTTGAACCGATTCGATTTATCAAATTTGAACATAAATTTTCATACATTTCATTTATCAATTAATGACATGTAATATATCTAAACTACATTATATACTACTCCTACAAAATCCGTAACTACTCCAAATTTACTCCCGATTTTTGACAGTGTCTACACATATTGTAAAATATATATCATGTACTATATCGTTTGATATATTTACAAAAGTATAGCCTCCATAAGTATCAAATTATATATGTGAACATATATAGCCGTTTTTATAATCAATTATATATATTTATATGTATATATAAATTGATATATTGTAACAAATTCAAATTTGAATATATAGCGACATATTTAGCAGCATATAGAAAATTTTTCCAGTATATAATATCACACATTAGTCATATATTTTTCATTATACTATTTTCAGTATATTTTTCTCTATACGGGACTTTAATATATATTTATATATACATATAAATTATTGAACCGACGTACAAAAAAAATACAATATGTTGTTGTGATTGTTATGATTTAAGTGATTACGTGATAACACAATAAAATCAGAGCTATTTAATTTTGCAAAACGGATCCTGTGTACTCAGTGTTTGTCGCATGCCCCTACTAAAACGAACATCGAGATAAAACCAATCGTAGTCCGTAGGGGCACTTGAATGACGACGAGAGACCATACGATTGTCGCTGGTAATGCAAATGAACTTTAAACACGATGTATAATATAATATAATCGACTTTAATTTAATACGAGCAGGTTTAAATGTACATTTAACACATTACTCATGTACAAAAATACATACTCGAACATCTGCACTCTCTCTCTCTCTCTTTCTCTCTCTTTCTCTCTGATGTTCTTAAGGTCGTAGTATTAATTACAGATTACTTAATGCAGTCATACCAATGCATATAAGAATTTTAAAAATATATATTACATTTATTATAATAATAATAATAGTAATCATTAAACGGTTATTAACGCTCTTTAGACATTGCAATGATGACTGAAGGAATTCCCGAGGTAACTTGTCTGTTTATGTAATTCACACCTTCGTGTTAAAATGCTTGTTCTAAAACATGTGTGCTTAATACTTTATGAGAATGATCTTAATCCATTTTATCAGAATTATAAATTGGTATATAAATGTATATACATACATACTTCTTCAATGTTTTATCAAAATATTATTGTTATTATTATAATTCATTTAATTGCGAGGATTGAAGAAATTATTTTTTTGTAGAATTTACTTTTACGAGCAGGTGCCTGTTTTCCAAAAGTATTAAATAAATCAAATGTTTTCTCGTATTGATATTTAATTAATTTCATACTCGTAAAATGTACTCATAAAAATACATACATTTTTTCATAATTAAGGCACTTTATTGATTGATCACTATAGCTACTAATACCTAAGGTTATGGCTAAGTAATTTTGAAATCCGGAAAAAAGACCGTTTCTACTGACTTCTAGTCTATAGAGTACTGCATTCAATAGATCGTCGGACAAATCAAATTTTTGCAAAGTAAGCCATTCGAATTTGATTTTCTGTTAAAAAATCGACTGATGAGTAGAAATATTCAACCCCATGGCTACACTTCTAGCAGGGATCGTAATGATTCATAAAGGGTCTGTAAGACCTCAGTATGTGTTTTTAAAAAAAAGTGTGATTGGTATTCTCTAAACATGAATAAGTGAAATAAGTGAATATTTACTAATTCTGAGTGCCAACCGAACCATTTTTTGATTAGTGGTTCGATTTGCACTTGGAATTAGTGAAGATTCACTTATTTTCACTAATTCATGTTTAGAGAGTATTTTGCAAATAGCTCTGTAAATATTGAACTATACTAAAAATTATATGAGATCTTTTTCATTGCGCTTTAAATTTTTTATAAAAAAGGTTCCTTATTCTTTTTCTTAAAACTTGATAGTCAACGAGATTTTTGGAATTTAAATATTAAAAATCAAATATATAAATTTGGGGGTGAAAGTTGCGTGATAAGATTTTTTGGGCTTCTTTTGACAGTTAAGGGTTAAGTAAAAGTATGAAAAATTTAACTCTATGATTTTTAAGTCTAGTAGATATTTATGTCTAAAAAGCATTCTATAAAAATGTAAGACAGTCTGTCAACCAATTGGACTTTTTTATCATTTTAAACTATCAGAGAGCGCCCCTATAGCCAAACTGTTGAAAATATCATACTTTACTAAAAACAGTACACTTAAATAGGGGAACATCGTATGATAGTCATCAATATAAGCATGTGAATTAAAATAAATTGTTGTAATGACTGTTGTTGTTGTTGATGAGGCTTGTGATGATAGAAAGAATGAGAAGTGATTAGTATCTGACTGTTGTGCCAAAGTGCGAATTCCACAAATCCATGAATAACCAAGTAAGAGAAACAGGTTTTTCAATGAATAAAAAATCTATATTTTTTTGGGCATTAGTGTCCGTAGTCATCGCGGTTTTGGAGAACTGACTGAAAATATTGTGACATTCTTTTGCAAATTCAATGCTGATGACGTTGATACATTTTAAAACCAAAAGGTTTAAATATGCATATAAATATTTAAACACTAACCCAAGACAACTACGGACTTGAAACAACAGAACAACTTGAGGTAATTTTAAAACTTTAAGTTCATCGGTGGTTCTCGCAAGCGAATCAAATCAAATTTTTATTATACCCAACACACACGAAACCGGTTTAAAGTAAATTATTTTCGTATCCTGTCAACGCTACCGTTCGAAATATTTTATAAAATACTATAAATATGTGGCTTATAGTAACGGAAATTATAAATTCAGATTTTAAAAAAATAACTAAAGTACTGCGACTGAATAAAAAAATTTTTAATGAAAAATACAAAACATATATCAAGATGACTGATGTTTATTGTGAATGGATATCTCACTTTCCCGAATAATTGCACAATGTAATCGCGTAATAGCTAGAATTAGCAACAACCGCGATGTGTATTTCCCATAAATACGTCAAACACATATATATATATTTACATATATATATATAGATATATAGAGTAAATAAAAATAAACCCATACATAAACTTAATCATTGCAAAAAAAGTAATTAAAACATTTTCTCACGTCATCCATCAATTGCCATATACAAAATCCGGTTGGATAAATAGTAAAGTGTTAACATAAATCGGTATAAAATATTATCCAATGAGATTTAGCAGAGCATAAAAAAATAATTCGAGTAGCGAAAAATTTTCTGCCGCGTAATCGGGATTTTTCGGTTGAAAAAAAAATTATAAATAAATTTAAAAAAATACATACCCAGTGCATGCCGGTGGTAGGAGGGGCGCGCTCCTCATACACTCCCATCAGGGTGGCTGCTGTCGCGGGGTGGTTCCCGCTGAGGGTGTTGGACGTTGAAGAATCTGCCGGTAGATCAGACGATCGGATTACTGCCGATAATAATGGGAGGTTCTTGTTATTTCCAACCAATAGTTTCTACAACTCCTACAACAACACTCACGCGATGACAATATTATTAACGGCAATGACACTTTACCGTTTTTAATAACGCACTCACTTCCGTACATTCGGATAAAACTTACCAAAAGTCAAACTCAGTCTCAAGAAAATAATAATAATAATAACTAAATTATCATTGTTCAAATTTATATAATACTTATAAATATTTATATAAATAAAAGGAGCAGTATATCATTTTAATTATTGAAACCTAATTATCACATATGTAACTTTATTATCACGAGCACTGGGCTTGTGTAACCGTCGGACGGCACTTGGTTCGATAACACAAACCATTGGAGTAACACTGGACCCGTTGTCTCCAAAAGGGTACGCGAGTTACACATAAATATACAAAACAAACTTATACTAACTACTTGCGCGGCAAATTATTTATCATGTCAGTTGTTAGTGTCGATGTCACCGCGGTATGATGAAAAATAAGATACCAACAGATCAACAACACGGTGACAATGCACAAGTTGTAGAATAATTATACTTGAGTGACAAATCTCGTGATGATGATCAGCAGTAGCGCATGTGCTCCAGCTCCAAACAGACAAAAATAGTTATATCAAATATATACTATACTACATATATATATAGATAATAATACACATTCAAAATATAATACACATACACACAGAGTGACACATGAATACACGGACCCGCGGATACACACACGATAAAACTTTCGGGGGGATGAGATTAATGAAAGAAAGTGCTGAGCAGAAGCGCAGCAGTTATACACTGCGTTGTTGCGCCGCTCAGGCTGCTAAGTGGAGTGAGGGAAAACCGTAGAATATAGTCCTACGCAGACACAAGCGCCCCCAGTCGGTAGACCGGTCGAAACTCACTCTGCTGGGCAGTGTGACAAAAAGTGGGGGATGGGTTTACACAATCCCCGCCCACTTTATCCCCACCACTGCTGCCAAGTCAACGCTGGCTCCGCCCATTGCACCCCCGACACACGTTTGATCCCCTACATATATACTTATTCCAGGTTGTCGCGTACCATCAGAAGTCTACCACGTGATTGCACATCCAACACACTCAATAGATCCATCCACACATGGAGACACCTCCAACAAATACTCGTTCACTCACACGGTTTTGTTTTATTAAATTGCTGCAGATATCTGAGAGTGAGAGCTTTACTTGTCTGATGTAGTCTGTAGGCGGGATCCGCGTAAAACCTGCTGTGTGGACGAGTTACACATCAGGCGTTCTGCCGAAAACCTCAGCCCACCTTTCGCGCACTCTTATTACCTTTTTTTATTTTTATTACCTTTTTATATTATTTTTATTTGTACCCCGTTGTTTCTGGCCGTGAGACAAACTGTTCAGAGTAGGCGTGAGAATCTGATGTAGACACTGGAGACGCTTGAGATGAGATACTTAGCTGGTAGTTATTATTATTTCTGGTTTTATCAATTACTTTTAACAAATCGCCTTTAAATATTACTTTGTACAACTCGTGTTATAATTTACTGAAAGCATATTTTACGTTTTCTATATATATAATACGCTTGTGCATGTGCTCTGTGTTGAGTCACACTTTTGGTGATAGATATATAATCTGATAGTCTGCTTTTATCATCAGTTTATGTAACGATTTAGTTATTACGCTCATGAATAATGGGTGTTTAAATAATATAATTATCAAATAAACTCGATATATATTATTGTGTTTATTGAAATCAGCCAAGTGGAGCAATCGCATCCGGCCACGCTTTCTGCGGTCACGTTTTTTTTTATCAGCGGTTTGAAGCCTGGAGTTTCGAGAAGCGAATCCTCTTTTAGGTTTTTTTTTTTAAACTTTCCATCGACCACCTTTTTTTGTCAATATCCGCAAGTTAGCTTTTAACATGAAACGATCATTCAGAAATTTTCAGCACTTCCTCATCCTTTGGTTGATGAGTCGAGGGCCATTGCGAGCAGGCCAATACAACGGGTTTATGTTGGTACAGAAACGAATGAGTCCCTCTTTTTTTAAGCGGTGGTTTTTGTGTACTGCATCAGTGTATATGGAGGATCGTAAGTCTGTCATGTTTGTAAAAGAGAGTTGAATCGAAAGACGACACGATCGACGTTCCTTGTATTTTCAGCAGCATCAGCATTATAAGCATCTGAGAGACGAGCTATACACTCTGCTCTCAGCAGATCACACACCTCACACCGAAAAGTTATATTATCCAGACAAAAAGAAACGCCAGAAGTATATATATACATATATATAGAGTTTGGATCGCGTTGAAAAACCGGTTCTAAGGTAAAGAGGGAAACCGTTGAAGAGACAAGAAGCCGATCGCTGAGGATACCGAATCAGGGTGGACCCGAAATAAAATAAAAAAAGGCATCATCAGTTAAAATAAAATAAAATTATAAAAAAACGTAAGAGTATTATATACGAACAGAACCTGTAAATATCCAGGATCGGTTCGAAGAGACAAAGAACCGGTAATCGGATTCAGTCGAAAGACCAGCGCGCAACTCAATAGAGGAAATAATCAAACATTAGCATCAATGTTACTCTGCATTATTTATAAAACTCTAATTAAATTATTTAGCAATCACATGGGAATCGATTTACCCATGAATCGATTCATTGAATCGATTGCGGACGCATGCGAAAATTAAGTTACATTGATATGTGTGTGTGAGTGTACGTTCGCAAGGATGAGAATCGTAAAAAAAATATTAAAAATCGACGGGATGTAAAACGGAAGGAAGATTGAAAGGAGAATGTTGTCAAGGTGATATGCGTGAATAATACTAAACAAGTAGGACCCGGACAATGAACTTGGACGCCCTGCAGGGAAAACACAGTCCCGCCTGGTGAGAACCCCCCACGATTTTTCAGAGACTCTGAACTTGAAGCCTACTTTTGAGGTATATCTGTATTGAAGTATACCTTCTACTAATGTAATGTAAGAATATAAAAGAGAACTCTGAATGTATAATAGTGAAAGAAACAGATTTTTACGGCTTCCGAAATATGGGTCTGCTACAAAGTATTGGTACTACGTTAGCTGATGATGTCTACATACTGTGCGTGACATTTTTATTTTTAATGCTTTCACGGTGATTAGTACGGTATAATCTGTTAAATACAACAAATAGTTTATTATTATATTATGCGTAAATTGATTATGGGAATCCATTCAAGAGAAAAAAAGACCATCAATATTTATAGTGAATTTTTTAATTACTATTAATATACATGCTGATTATAAAATATTACTATGATACATTTGCATATCCGGTAATTACATTATATATTTATTATGATGATCCGGATCCGTTTAATTTTGATGCAACGGTCTATAGGCAAAGTTTTTTATCCGATTGGAAATGTCGAGCTTGAATGAGTTCAGAGATCGTTTATTGCTGATTTTTTATTCCATTTTCTATACTATGTCCACTACTCAACACTATACTGCTCTTTTTTTTAATACTCCCTTTCTGTTTGACATCACTCATCATAACTTTTACTACTTGAGTCGAATAACATTCGACCAAACATCTAAACCTCATACACGAAGAAAACGGATCTCAAAATTTAGTCATTACTATGAGGAAAGTAACCCGAAACCATTAATGGATCCATAGCTTTTACTTTTGGCATACAAAAAAAAATAATATTCCATAAGTAGAAGATACAAACGCTTAGTAATTTTTAATTTATGATAGCATATTTTACTTGTGAAATAGTAATTTTTTCATTTTGTCAAAAGCAGAAGCTAATATTGTATTCCATTAATGCCTTCGGGTTACTTTCCACGTAGTAATTTTTCCATAAATTTTTGTCCATATATAAATCGCATTAAACTGTAGCTCTATTAAGAAATTTGTCGTGTAATAAATAAATTACTGTCTTCGATATCGCCTAAAATAATAATTTAAACAACTCATTGATGTAATCTAACCCGGGAAACATACCCGCCGGAAAAGATAAAACGATATGGTGAAGAAAACCTGAAAAAAAATAAAGTAGTTTCAAATTTATCTTGAAAAACGACAAGAGCTCCCGTAAATATTCCTTTTTCTTTCACCAGTAGAAATTCTACCAAACCAAAACGCTCCTCCCCTGCGGACATATTGTACAACTCCAGCTATTGAAGTTTCTCTTTCTCTCAAACCGTGTGTTCATTGAAAATAAAAACTAGAATACACAAAAGGCGTACCGGTTACACGCGTCCGACAACTATATTACAATTGCCATTGGACATTGGTCACCACCTTGTCATTCTTGCTTTCTGAAAAATATTTCCTATTGTATTGGATTTCAGTTAAAAAAAATCGAGCACTATTACACCGCAGGCCCTAAACTGCACTAGTTATACTGACTAATATACCATAGGGCCAGTATGTGTACACAATTGTGTCCACACACTACTGGACTTCGGTCATCCTGAGGATCGTGAGGTCCATGCTCTCAATGCTTTAGCATAAACTATTAATGTACAAGGATTTAACAGAAATTCAACAACGAGCTACAATGTGTACGCCAACTGCCAAATTCTGTTTTATTCATATTTATTTGTACTTAATACCTAAAATTTTGTTAATGAGCAAGTCTGCTAGTAAACCGTTGGTCAAACATTCAATTGATCTTGATAATCGTCCGATATTATTTCCTATCACGTACAAATTTGTAACTGTTTTCATACGTTGCTGTATAAATATAAAATGATAAATAAAAGTTAAATTTAGGGGAAATTGGGGCAAAATAAGTCACCATATTTTTCGTAGATCTACACTGTGAAAAAAGCGGTGTTAAAAATGGACTCAATTTAACACCACGAGGTGTTAAAATGAAATAACACCGAAATAGGTGGTGTAATGTGGTAGTGTTAAAATACTTGTGTTAAATCGATGTAAAAAAAAAATTCTACGTATAAAAATTAGAAAAATTACACAATTTCACGGTGTAAAAATATACAATTTTTTGGTGTAAAAATATTTACACTGACGGGGGTGTTATTTTAACGCTGCTTTCGGTGTTGAAATTGAACACTAAAAATTTTAACACCTACGCCACCTAGACTTACCCCGGTTTTTTTTCTACTGTGTAGAGTAAAAAATTATTATTCTGTCTCAAGAGCTGTACCAGTGTGGTTCGTGTTTCCCGATTTCTGCTATTTACGGAAGGTAATAGAATAATTATATAAAGAAAAAAAAATACTAGTTGCTAATGGAACAAGATGATTGCCGGATGTATTAAAAAGTGGTTCTGTAATTTAAAAAAAATAAAAACTAGTTAGAGTCTATTAATGAACTAATTTAAAATTATGCGGATTAATGACATTGACTATAAAGAAAAATAGAGGTAAACTAAGAATATACGCTGGTATAAAGAGTATGATTTAACTTTGGAATAAGAATTTTAAACTAATGGCAAAAAGTCTGTTCTCAACTTACGGATTGGAATTAAAGGGCCATTAGAGAGTTGCACCCTCATTTTATTCTCAACTATCATCAGCAGGGATTATGTGAACTCGAGAAAGCAGGAGCAAGAATAAAGAAAAGAAAAGAAAAAGAGAGCAGACAGGACAGGACACATATATAGGAGTGAGGCACCTGAGTCCTATCGAAACGCGCAACAGCCCCCGAGCGACTTTGAGCGACGGCACGGACGGATATCCTCTTACAGACACGTGCGAGCCACGTGCCTATATATCCATGCTGCTACTATACACGTCCAGACTCTCTTTCTCTCTTATCCTCCAAGTACCAGGGCCCTTACGATCACATGAATCTCGAGCAACACGAGAGCACATCTCTATAGATCCTATAAGACTATTAATTACACTAAAATAACCAGCTCCTTCAATTATTGTGTCAATTAATATATACAGAAAAGCTGATTTTTATTTAGAGACGCGTTGAGTTGGACGGATTTAATATCAGCAGAAATAACTTTATTCATTATTATAAAGGTGATTTTGTTGTGGAAATATTTAATGGCATCATGGCGGACAATTGTCGGAAATGAATAATAAAAATTAATTTTATAGGCAATAAGAAATTTTTTTACTATATGGTGTATCCTACTCATATAGAATTTGATAAATTGCAGCCTTGGAAAAATTAGCAGACTTACAAAATTTAAAAACTGATTGATTCTGCGGAAAAACCGAATATTGAACGGTATTCTTAACCTCAAACACAAGACTACCTAAATTTGAGATCTTTTTGAGACATTCAACTTAATTTGAAATTAAGGTTATTTTCCAAACATTTAGATCAAGATGCCTCGAAAACTAATTGACTGAATAAAGTGATTTTTGTAACGAAAAATAGAGAAAACAGTTATTTTTTAAACATTTTCTTTACCTTATCTCTGGAACAAATTAACTGATTCAGATTATTTTTTACGGCAATGAAACAGCTTATTAAGCTTAAGAGTTAATTAAATTTGGACATCTACCAGTTAAGTGGTATTCAAATCATTGAAATGAAGTTAAAGAAGAAAATTCATTTCTGGAATATAACTCAAAATTTATTCGACCGAAAGATCTAAATTTTTTCAACGTCATATTATCAAAGCATCTGAAAAACTTGAAGCGTTTACATGTAGTTCCCAACCACAGAAAATATTAAATTTTGTGTACTAAAATTTTTGGGATTATGTAACCTGCAGAATTTAAAATTAATTTAGAAAAAAAATTAACCCACACAGAAGAAAAATTCTCGACTGAAAGCCAATATTCTTAATCCAAGAAAATTTTCTTGAAAACCTTAATTTTCTCGGATAAAGTAGAAATTTCCTCTGAGCAAGGGGAATTTTCTTTAAACAAGACAAATTGTCTCAACTCAAAAAAATCTGGACTTTGTTTCCGAAATCGTTTTTGTCTTCTAAAATATTTTCTTGACTCAAGATACATAGTATATATTTTATGATATATTTTAGAAAAAATGAAGTAATAAAGCAATTGTCTGTATAAAACATGAACTAATAACAAAAGATTAAAAACTTTGTCAATGACGTTTGTCCACAATCGAAAATTCACTTCATTAACGTCAGATTTATGACGCAGAATACACTTATTATAAAAAAATACCCAAAGATAAATTAAAAGTAATAACACTAATGGAATTATTCTCCTGGGGGGCCGTTTCATTCTCCTCTAACTTACACATAATAACGTTTTCAATAATTAAGACTTTAGACTTATCGCGGCCATATTAGATAAAGTTTAAAAAAAAATCTTCTAACTAATAATGTTACAGCTACCAGAAAATGTCTCCGATGATATAAAAGAGTACAGTGGTGGGCTAGGAAGTACAGTATAAGTGTAACTATTTAACATAAAAATATCAAAAAGTCTATTAGTCTTCGATTAGTTCAGTCGATAATGCGTGATATCTCTGACGGGTTATTCCGGTCCATTTAAACGCTTGAAAGTGCATTATTTTTACATGAAACGTACCGCCGGGATGGTAATAATAATAAAAAAAAAAATATAAAAAAGATTGCGGTGCGTTGGCCTTCACGTGTAACATTTATTGTGGGAAAAGTTGTGGTTCCTTAAACATACCAAAAAAAAAGAGAAATAATAACGGTAACGATGGATTTTATTATACGTATTCGTAAAAAAGTGAATAAAAATGTATCGAATGGCCGTAAATCGTGCAATGGTTATTATTTTTGTTTGGAGGGTAATTTTCTGGTATTTAATCTCCATAAAAAAGTAATAAACAATGAGTATGAGATAATAATTGCCCTTTTAGCCGCAACATTCTAGATACGCGTGTCACATTACAGCGTGTCACGGGGTTCATCCATCACGCGAGTTACTCTTTTATATATATTTATATGTATATATGTATGTGTTGCCATAGTGATCCCGGAGACACGTCCAACGCCCGCGGCGAACCCAAGATGATTTCATGATTGATAAAATGTCAAATTAACTTTAGATTTTTTCTACGCTAGGGAGTTAAGTCATGCGTACACACGACACGTTATGAAGATCCACACACTTCATTCTCGTTATGCCGTGATGCTCTACCCTTCTGCATAGAAAAAATAAAAACCTCCCATTTCCTTCGAAAATTAAATTTACCGTTTTAAAAATTTATTTTCGTTAATTGCCAATGAATTTTAAAACTTTAATTTAATTCTACTTGAGTACTATTTTTTTACTTTGTCTTTCTGTTATATTTCATCTGGCTTCTGGTCTCGGGCTTAACTTCTAACACCTGCATTTCCAGGTGTTGCTAAAAAAATCTAAGTACGCGCTCTTTAGGCAAATTACCAGTAGTTAAGCTCAATAAATTATAAAAGTATAGCAATTTAAACCGTACACTGGATAATTATAAACAATTAGTAAAATTTTAAAGCTATAACCTCCGAATCTCAATAATAATAACGAGCAACCTGCAGTCCCTACGTGACTGCCCGGGTATCATTGCTGAATTTATTTGTAGTAAATTTCAAATTTAATTTATTTAATTCCTACCACTTTACTCATTAAATTTTTCATATTTTTATTATCATTTATTATCATCAATGTCCCGAATATTTTAAATTTATTGATTTTAATAATTGTAAAATTATGGACAAAAAAATATGATAAAAAATTTTTGGGCTTACTCAAAAAATTCAAAATACAAAGGCATCTAAAATTCTACGGAAAAAAAATATTTCTTAACACAAAAACTTTTAATTCACCCCAAGAAAAATGTTATTTTGTTATTTTTTGTAGCATGGATTAAAACCAAAAATTCTCTTGAGGTGATAAAAAATTTCTGTGAGGCAAGAAAAAAAATTTTTTGCACCGAAAAATTTTCACTAAGGTAAGAGACCCAGTACCCAATCACTCATGTATTTGTATATCTATATTCACTTAATTTGACTGAATATAGACATACAAATTTATGGAGTGATCGAGTACTAGTTCCCTGATCGAGTACTGGGTCTCTTCTGTATAATAAGGTACAAATTAAAATCAAACCCTTTCTGATGAAACCTAATTTAAAATTAAATGATTTAAATTTGTTTGAATTATCGAAATGTAGACGTAACAAAATTTTTTTCTCCTTCTCTTAATTATGTGTAATAGATGATCTAGATACTCTAATGCTCTGTAATGAAGTTTTTTCCTTTTTTTTATTTTACAAAGGGCGCATAAAAAGTATGACACGTGCACGGGCTCAAATCACTCATGCTTCGTTGCTCGATCAGCCATACAATGGAGAATTAACTTACGCTTTAATAATTTTGTATATCGTATTATTAAATCCGTGGTTATTTGATAACCAAAGTAAAGAATGAAAAAAAAAACAATAATAATAATAATCAATGCCAAGTCATCCTACACTTTGAATTAAAATTTATATTTTAAATAATTTTGTTTTCGGAGGACGGTTTCCGGTTGGAAAAAATGTACCAGCAGATCTCACAAAAGATAATATTTAGTCGTAAAAAAAATATAAGATAAAGATAAAGATTAAATAAAAAAGAGTCGGTCCATGTCCTTTACCGAGAGAAGATCGTCCATCAGATAACATCAACGACATATTCAGACTTTCTTCTGGTAAAGTCATCATCAGTTTCGCATCAGGGAAAGTTAAATGTCATTATTAGACTCGTTCTACGTCCTTAGGACCGCCAGCTTAACTCTGTAATAAATAACATCTCGAATATTTTGAATCTATTCATTCAAACATTAGCTCGTTTTGATATAAAGAGCGGAAGATTGATCAAAGTTTTGAGATAAGAATAAATATTTATTCTTATTTATATGTATTGAGAATTATAGAATGAGCTTCTGATATTTATGAATGAACACTGATTGATACATTTTTTAAATAATCCTGACATCATGACAGTTTTTATGATGATCAATATGACATGAGAATTATTTAAATTTAAAATCTTAAAATATCATCTGTTAACCGGAATGGAAGGTATTTTTTTAAGTAGTCAAGTTAATAAATAATTAAGTGTTAAAAAATAATTATGTGATTGCAAACACTTGGTTCAAAATAGTCATAAAAATCTGCTGAATAATTAATTAAGAATGTAACCATAAAAATTGTTTTTTTTTTTTTAATTTTGAAAATTTTAAATGGCCAGCATTTTTAAACCATTGATCGATATAGACCTATTTGAACTTCATTATGATAAAATCGTCTACAGCAATTATGGACAAAATTCATGTGATAAGTTGCGTTATATATATATGAACTTTTGATCCGGCGGAGAAAATTTACCATTTAAATTTACAACACTAGTTTAGTAGAGAAGGATCAAGTAAAAAAATTGATATCTATGTCAGAATTATTCAGTGGGTTTCCTTTTTGCTGCTTCTTTTTTTTTTTTTTTTTTTTTTTAATAAGTCATGTATAAAATTAGTAGAGACGATTGAAGTTGACAGAAACTCAGTTCTAAAATTTGGTGACAGACGGTGTGCAATAAATTTTAACTTAAAAATTTGTAGTGAAATTCTCTTCGTGTATGGAGAGAAAATTACAGGAACTGTTTTCACGTGCCATGGAAATAGATTCCATCCCAAATCTCACCATAAATATTTTCGCTCTAAATATCTAAAAATAAATGAACGGTCAGAATTACAATGAATTATAACAGCCCATCTAGCTTCTCTTCTCTTATGAACAAAATTATCCATAAGTGAATTTATCATTTGATAACAGCTGTCAGAACTGCATTGGGTTGATAATAGTAATATATGTATATACATAATATATAAATAAAATCGGCAGTTTTCAACTTAACGTTCTGGACAATGTCTCAGATGCCTCTTACCGAACAACTTGTATTGTAACAGTAATATTATATACACCACACAGTGGTTCAGTGGTTATGTTATACATACATAATGCAGTGTGTTGTAGCATTCGAAGTGGACGTTTATTTATGGCCGTGAGTATTAGAGGTAGATATAAATGTCGGTATTGCAAGCACTTAACAGTCCGTATATCAATCAGACGCCAGGTCGGACTACGACCTCGCCAAAAAGATTTAGCGTATAACAGTTAGCATATATATATATACATATATATGATAGTTGAGAGTAGAGATGAACAGAAGTGAAGACTCGGAGAATCTCCGGCGTATCCCAATGTGTTTTAATTTGTGTATATATATGTATTGGAATTTGTAAATGTATATGTATATAATATCTGGCAATTCTTTAAGACACATGACGTCCTGCTGAGTCTCAACCCACGGGATAGCTCATCCAATCTGTCGAAACGCACCATTATCATCGGTGCTTGGTGCGAACTCTCCTGGCGAGATTCATGTCCAATTTTTATTATTTTTTATTTTATCTTCATACTTATTTACTCTAGCTATTCTTATATTATATGCATTCAGGAATATATCTTTCTAACAAATAACTATAATAAAATATTGAGTATTAAATGTGTATACAAAATAAACATGATTGACGAAGACTTTGATGGTGTACACAATAAAAATATGTAAATACAATATATATTTATGAATTATAAATTTTTACCACCGAGTCAAAGGTGGGTATAAAACTCACTTGACACTTTAACAATGTCTTGGAAAGGAGGTCGATTTTTAAAAAAATTTTAATTTACTTTTTTTTAATTTCATTATTTTATCTCAGATATATTTACATACATATTTTAAGTATACAGGAAAAATCAAGTAAATAAATTCTAGGGCGAAATTGAAGACTCGAAATTTTTCTAAAGAAATGTATGAATATCATGGGATAAATTAGGTCACAAAATTTTGAATTTAAAATTAATTTTCCTAATAGACGAATTTAAAACTAATCTAATAATTTGATAATTATATTTATGGACGATCGTGAAAAAAAAATAAAAAATAATAAAGCAGAGACTTAAAATTTTTTTTATCTCAATTTAATGCATGACGATCTTAAATAAATAAAGTGAGAAAAAAAAATTAAGTATGCCCTGTTATTATCGTCGGCATCATCAGTTTGACACGCCCCACTTCATTCTATTATATTTTTCGCAGAGGTACTCAATACTGTACCCAAAAGTTTTATCCTATAATAAGTATTGGGGCCATGTAAATATTTTGTTAGGCACATCTCGAGTCTTAAGAGACTGTTGAGAAAGTCGATGAGAGATGTTGCAGTGCCAGGCAACACAACAGCCAACAGTAATCCCCATTTCTTATAATACTTGATAAATGTTTATGAAGAATATATAAGAAGTAATCGAGACAATGACGGTGTAAATACTGAAGTTATATATCGGTTTACGTGTCTCGTCGCCTTGGCGGCAAAATTTGAATGGCCCTTAACTACACTTGTAATAAAAATGACCGACGCCTCTATACTTATGTCTGAAATCACACAGCCAAGGTATTTACACCTGTCGTAATGTCTCTATTTTATATGTCATCAAAAGAAATTTTAATTTAATGCTTTATTATAATATTCGAATTTTTAATTTATTTAATTCTAAATTTTAAAATAAATTAATTCATTCCATGTGAAATAAATGTATACGCTTATACATATATACTCATTCAGAATAATATATGATTTAAAAAACTGCTGGATAAAAATTTATATGTTTAATTTTGATAGTTTAATTTAAATAATAAATGAAGTGCAAACGGATATACAATTGACTCGATCGGCTAACCTTGACTCGGTCTCTTAAAGACCTTGGTAATGAGGAAAGATTAAAAAAATAATAATAATAATTCGACGGTGAATTAACGTAGAATATATATTTCTGTATAGTAGAACCATTTATGACAGAGGATGAAATAAAATCCCGAGTATATTCCAGTCACTTGGACAGTTAGTTATTTTACCTCCTAGAGATCTAGCTGTAATTTTACTCATTATTTTTTTTTTCTTTAATTATTTGATATCATACTTTTATTTCATTTCATATTTAATATTCGTTTAAATTCATTAATTATCATCTTCAATAAATAAAATAATTTAATGGAAAAAAAATATATATATTTTTATAAATGCTAATTTTATTTTGCAGATTAATTTTTATATTTATGGCCGCCACAAACAGTTTAATTTATTTAGATTTTTTTTTTTTTAAATTTATTAATTAAAATTTAACTTTTATTTTTTCTATTAATATTCAAAAATTGTAACGATGACACGAGTGAAATTTTAAGTGATTTATTACTGAGAGGTATGAATTTAAATTTATATTACGAATTAACAAATGGTTAAAAAATAAATGATATTAAATATCGATGAAATATTAAAAGTTATTTTCTATTTTGTAAAATTTTTTACATGAGGAATAAAATAAACCAGGGATCGGAGACCAGAGACATAAATTTTCACATAATCAGCGTCAGATTTAAAAATTTATATGATTATATATATTTCGCCATTAAGTCTATAAATTTATGTACGCTGAAAAAAGTACTAATTTCATTGGGTGTAACATAAAGTCATGAATATAAGGCTGTTGCATAATTTAAATATTAAAAAAGTTTATAAAAATAATCTGACAAGTGCAGTATCCTGTTGATGGGTCCGGTGAAATTGTCACCGGGTCCATAAAAAAACTGAAAAATAGACAATAAATGAATAAATTAAAAGGACTAAATAAAATAAATAAAAAAAGTTTAAGAAACCTTCGGGAAAGAAGCTGGGAAGTACTTTAGTGGTACTGGAACTGGAGAACCGCAAAGGATATAACAGACGGCGTACGAGTGGATCGCGAGTGTGTAAGAGAACGAGTGTGATAAACATGTCAGGCTGAACTGGACCCCCTGCGGGTCTGCTTGGCGTCAGAAACCTCGAGATTATACTCACATAAGACGAGAGTCTCACTTTTCTTTACTGTGTTCTCTTATATTTTTTTTTTTTTTTTTTTATTTTTTACCATTCATTGGGACTGACAAAACCGTTGACATAGAAGTTTTTAAATTGCCACAGTAATACAAATTCTAAAAATATTTTTTATAAGTAATTTTATCATTAACGTCGCCGCTGGATAAAATCATTTAAAAGTTTAATGTCTTTTATTTTTAAATAAAAACTTCTTTATGAAAAAAATTAAATGTCCTGGAAAAATATATCAGATCAAACAAGATATAATTAGACCACCGAGATCTCATTTTTTCAAATTTAAGATCTATATTTGATCAATAGATCCCTTTAGATTTCAGATCTAAAATTATTTTCTAATTTTTTTGAAAAAAATTCCGAGAACTTTTGAAATCAAAATTTTGAATTTTCACTATTTGATAATTTGTTTTGGCTTCGATCTACATATAGATCTTCAGAGATCTAAAAATATGTAAACAATAAAAAAACTAGATCTCAGTAGATTTAAAAATTTTCTTTCCCTGGGTCAGAATTTTTTTTTCATAAACCAGAACTGAAAAACTGTCGTAATTTAATCTATTGGTTACTTTATTTTTCCCACCGGGCAAATAAGTCCTAAGTATCTAAAAATAATGCAGGTAGGTACTTAATAGCAGATAATGAGTCGGCAGGAGAGTAATTTTGCAAGTCAAGTAAAGTCTGAAATCTGTGGTAACAGGTGGCTAATAGAAACTACAATTTTTCACCTAAATTTTCTTGACATTTAACGCTCGTTAAAAAGCATTAATAGTGATGGAAGTGGCTGGAAAAAATATGAATTGTAAATTTATGTTTTGACAGGTTAAATGGACTGTGAACGAAAAAAGTAAAATTTAAGTCACAGAAACTAGAGCTGTTGTGTAACTTAAATTTATGTAAGAGAGTACAATAATAGAAGGAGAAAATAACGGTTATAAAATAAAATAAAAAATGCTTTTCAGTATGTTTGTGATAAAATATAAAGGAATTGGTATGTGCGCGGGCGTCCTAGCGAGTGGGCAATTAATTTTAGCTAGATCTGCAATCTAGATCTCGGAGTTGGACAAGTAACCGCTAGTTGCAACGGCCTTTATTATTATGCCGTTGTTCGGCATTCAACCGATGCTCACGCTGCTTCAAGCTCAGCTTAAAACACTATACTTCCTGTCTTCTCCAATTTCCCTATTTATTATTTTTATATCTTTGACAGTATTATTGTTTAATCTTTTTTTTTTTTTTCATAAAAAGTTACGTGACACTAGATCTTAGAAGCGCATCGTCTAGAACTATTCATAGTTTTAAATATTGTTTAGCTCTTTCTTGATATGAATCAGTGAAAAGTACTCATCATCAGTGAATATTTACTGAGAAACAGTACCAATAATTAAATTAGTGGTATATTCTGGACTGTTTGTTCATTGAATAATCACTGATTGTCAGTCCTTTTCACTATTTCCCATTAAGGCAGTACTAGAGTCTTAAAGTCCGGGGTTGAGTGTCAGAAGGCAACTCTCTTAAAATGAATCAGTGAAAAGTGCTGCAAATCAGCGAATATTCACTACAAATCAGTCCTAAGTATATCACTGATTGGGACTATTCATTCATTGAATATTCACTGATTGGAGTACTTTTCACTGATTCATTTTAAAATAGAGTGTTTTTATAGCCCCCAAACACAGTCAATTTAATGAAAGGACAAAAAATTTATTTTTGAGGGAAATTGACATTTTTATAATGAATCAGTGAAAAGTACTGGCAATCAGTGAATTTTCACAGGCGGTCAGTACTTTTCACTGATTCATTTAGAAGTAGAAGACCAAATTTTCGGTTGGTAGTTGGGTTTAAGGATCTATAAAAAATTTTGATGGCCGTAATGGATTTTACTTCAAATTAGAGTGCTCCCTAATACAAAATTAGTTCAAATGAAAAAACTATCAACTTATGTTTGAAAAAAAAAGTTATGAAATTGAATTATTGTCGTTGGTTGATAGCTAGTTTGTACTGGAATGAAATGTAAAATTCTTGTACTGAAATTAAAATTTTAAAAATTATGTTGCTCTGATAGATTTACACGCATAATAACTCAGTGGAATAATTTTTTTTTTTTTTTCAATGAACTCATATAAATTTAAAATTTTATAATTATAGTAAACATAAAAGACGTGTCTGTAAATAATAAGTCATTGATAGTTAGTAATTAAATGTTAACAAGTAATTAAAATAGAAATGATGATGGCTCGAGCCACTGCAGCAGGTAAAGGGTGTGCTGCTGTCATGCGTTTAATTACCAATCAGAAGCGCTAGCTCGATCTCGACGCGTCTCTTCCCGTCTTTTTCACTACGTTACTTTATAAATATATGTATACATAGATATAACACACATCAGCCTCTTATTCACCGCGAAAAGGGAAAAGAGGGAACTACCGGAAACTTCTTACGAGTCTTCCTCTTCAGTCTTCACTTCAAGTACTGTCTTACAGCACTGTGTCGGCTCGCATGCTTTATTATACTACGTAACAGCTGCACGCGAAACGACGCGCATAATCATTTTTGATAGCAGATCTCTTGATTCTATTCGATCACAGGAAACTTGCACGCTTTTCCGGCGATTTATTTTTTTATATTTTTGCTTCATTTACATTTTTATTATAAAACTTCGTCAACCTTTTATCATAAATATATCAAACTTATATTTTATCGTAAATTCATACATTACTACATATATGAGAAATTAGCTCATAGATTTTCAATCATTGGACAGGATAATAATAAATAATTTTATTAATGACCGAAAAATATATTTTTTATTATCATCTAGAATTAAACAAAAAAAATTTCCTTCAAAATTTGGTTCTTTCCTTCTTTTACATTAAGGATCGAAATTATTACAGACAAAAATATTTTTAATTCAATAATTTTCAGGGTTATCTCTTACTTCGCTTAGTTCCTGAGCGTCTCTCCGCAACCAATGGCACCACTGTCTCATACCATCCGCGGGAAAATTTAAATAAACAAAAAAAAAATCAGTAATAATAAAATTCTCACACTATCCATCAGTCTAATTTTTATAGTTGGTAAACCGCAACGATGCGCCATACGTGAATCAGTGTTGCGCGATGAAACAACTATGCCCGTTTCCTTGCACATTAAATCCCAGCAAATCGCAAATCTCTTAGTGGATAGTCGCCCAGTGAATTGCCGTGGGGCACGCACGGCATTAATGTGCCAGCACTTGGGTTTAACGTCGCTCAACCGACGCCGTCACATCCTTTTTCTTGGTCAACTCCACCAGAGGGCCTTCGTTCAGAAACCCTTTGAACTTCATTCCACAATCTTTATCCGCCGACATCCCTCTTCGTTTTATTTAATTTTCCGCTTCTTTTTTTTTCATTTTTTGCTCCTCTGCAATTTATATTACATACATTAAATGCCGGTAAAGAATCTCCCGTACACGGAAAGAAATTTTCTTTAAAAATTACCGTTAAATTCACTGTAATCGTGGGACATAATGCAGTGCTTTTATTTATTACCATTTTCGAAATAAAAATTAGGAAAAAATTCATTTATTTTGTGGTAAACTTCATAAAATTTACCGAAAACCGAATAAAATTTACAGTAGACTACGGTAAAATTTGTTGAAAAAAGGTTAAAAATTATCTGACTTACCGACAAATGATTAGGTCGTGCCATTCGTCCCACGATTACAGTGAATTTAACGGTAATTTTTAAAGGAAATTTCTTTCCGTGTACAATTAGAGATATTTCGAGTGTGTCGAGAGACAAGAGAGAGAAAAAAATACATAAGGAGTCAGTGAGTACCGAGTAAAGTAGCGTGTAATTAAATCACTAGGCCTGTCTCCTTACCGTTACGCGGGCAAACAAACTTCTCTTTCTATCTTCTCTTTATTTTTTATATTTCTCTTTAGTTCTCAGCTTCGGTACGGCTCTTTTAAAATACTCAGTACGTCTTGCTAACCATTAAGTACTTTCGACCAAAAAATATGCACTTCTCCACTTAATATATACATACATTTAATATGTAAGTCTTCATGTACACAAGTGTATTACACAAGTTTTGACTTGACAGTAAAGGGTACGATCGCGTTCTTACTCAAACTTTTTAACAGCATGGGAGACTTTGTTGTTTTGATACTGTGAAACATAAGGTAACTGTTTTATAAGCACCATCAAGTTATAAATATGCAAGCTTACGAGCTCGGGTGTTGCATATCGTTGCATGCATGCATGCGACCAGTACCGAATAACGACTTCTGTCCAGTCTTCATTTCACTATGCAGTTTAACTCTTCACAACTTATTTATAAACGAGGTATTTAACCACTTTTTTTTAACTGTTATTGACGACTATGTATATATATGCTTAGTTGTGCACATGTTTTTATAAATATATGTTTATTTTAATAAAAACATGAACGTGTTTTTTTAGTAAATTTAATATTTCATTGTATTGATTTTCATCGCACCGTGACTAACTTTGATTTGTGCGTGAGATTTTAGAGCTAAGTTTATATATATATTTATTTATTTATATTCGCGAAAGGGTTTTTATGTTGAGAATAAGAAAAATATGTACTCGCTATCGTGATAAATTGGCATGGTAATTATTTCGCGTTATCACTTCCGTCAAAAGTTTCATATTCTTCATTCAAATTTACGCTGTACGCTAAGAAACACATAAATATTTTCAAAACAACGACGTAGAAGTAATCTCTGGATGTTGTTTTTTTATTAACAACGGAAGTGACATGTCACAGTTTTTTAAAATTAATTTTTAAAATTATTAATGGTTTTTTTATTAATATTATTAAATATTTTTTTTATAATTTCTTTTAAATGAGCCTTTTTTGATGAATTTATACTATTGCAGAGAGAATTTTTAATAAGAATGGAAATCACTTAAAATATGTTGACTGAGATAGTTGCCAGGTTTTTAAATCGGCTTTCTGCTGATTCGCAAACGTTTCAGTAGTCAGCATTTTCAAGGCAAAGCTGCGATTGTCGGAGGGTAAATTCTGATGCAAGCTCTAAAGATGCAGAGTATATCGTTTGTAAACGAGAAATTTTGATGATTTTGTCAACATATTATTTAATAGAAAATCTGAAAAACGGTTGACTCTGCGGGACAACCCCAAAATTCTTCACTGTTTTCGAGCTCAAAAAAATTTTCACATAAATTTTTGAGCTCCTCAAGCTCAAAAAACTGTTAGACTGACAAAACATTCATTTTATTGAAAAAAAAATAATTTTCGTACAACGATATCTTTGGAACGAATCACCCGATTTGAGCATTTTTGGTGGCAATCGAAAGAGCTCACCAAAACCTAGAACCGAATAGATTTTTATGTGAATTGGGCAAGTGGTTTATGAGTTATACAAAAAAAATATGAATTAAATTTTTTTTTGAATTTTTATTTTTTATATAACTCGTAAACTACTTGGCTGATCGACTTTGAAATCTATCCGGATCTAAATCTTAGCGAGCTCTTTCGATTGCCACCAAGGACGCGCAAATCGGTTGATTCGTTCAAAAAATATCGTACGACAAAAAATCTTACGTACTGATACACCCCTACGCACATATACACACGATCTGTTTAAAAATGGTCAGAATAGTTTTCTAGGACCTCGATACCTCGAGATCTGATAATAACTCGATTTTTAAAAATTGGACCGAAACCAATAACTTCCTCTTTTTGGAAATTTTTAATTCTTATAGCGGGAAGTAAAAATAAAAATTACTATGAACAGTTATATTGGGATGAAATGTGTAATAAGTTTCACCCCGATGATCACGATTCAAATAATCATAACTTCTAAGAATAAAAAATAAATATATAGTCAGCAGAAAAAAAATATAAAAGTAGATTTAAGATTGTGGATAGAATAGGAGTCACATTTAGATTTGTACAGTATATTAAAGCTCGTGGCGGTGATTATTACTTTCCCCAGTAAAGTACTACAGCACATCGCGTGAAACCGCGAGACTTACGCTCTCGAGTCTCTACTGAACGTTTACAGAGGTCACGGGCGTGAGATCTATGCAAGATCCATCAAGATATGCCAGGTCGTCGTAGTTCCATGAAAAGTAACACACGGAAATGGCAATTCTCGTGCGTTTTCTTCTCCTCTCCTTTTCTTTTATAATCTGAATTCTCCATTTATTACATATTTATTTATTTATTTCATTTTTCCTTCTTTTATCTTTCTCGCACTTTTTTATTTTTTACTCTACATCATTTAAAAGCCTCTTCTCTTACTCAAGTACTTTTTCACGCCGGAAGCTTTCAATTATCTAACCGGATAGTCGGAAATAATAATAATAACAATAAAATACGTGCATCAATAATTAAAATACTCGTAATTTTAATGTTTAATAAAAGAAAAAAATTTATAGTTTGCATATTACTTTTTAAAAATATATAAAAGTATATTTTTATTTTTATTTTTTCCTGTACACTTTAAACAAAATGTGTGAGATAGACATTTCGTGTAACATAAATATAGTATGAGTAATAACGGAAAAGAGAAGTGTGGTCATTAAATAACAAATTGCCAGTACAAAGTGGCCCATAAAGGTACGGTCCTATTAAGACAGAGCAGACCCATCAGACAACTGAACTGAGCTGAACTCAAGTGTCGACAGGCTTGAAATCATATACCAATGATGTTATATTATATATATATGTATAGTTTTGTAGTGGCTTTAAGTGCTCCTGATGTTGAAAGAACACAACGGGATATACACCTGCTTGTACATTTACCTGCTTTTTCATTCAAACCCCTAGAGAATCCATTCTTATGCTCTCATATATAACATCCTTATACATACATTTGTACATCATATTTATTATAAATCAACAAGACGATTTATTGTTTTAATATGTCTTTAAACATAATTTATATAACAGATTTATTATTTAATACTATAATTATTTAATTTTTCAAAATTATAGTAAACTTCCAAATATGTGTGAGTGTCGAATTATTAGTAGAAAACATTCTTATTAATATTGCAAGATGTCATATATAATAGTAAACTTATTGAAAATATATTGGTATTCATCAGATACAAGTTGTCATTTTACAAAACGAAATTTTGGTTTTAAATAGGAAGCGTTGACAATTTTCTATAGATAGTTATTTAGTAATTATCATTATTGACAAATTTATAAGAAAATATGTACTATTCAATACGAAATTTGAATCAAATAATTTGAAAACCTGAATGATTATCAGCTTCAAATATTTAAAGTTCTTAAATACACGGCCATAAATAATTTCTAGGCGCGAAAAATTTTTATTTTAATTTATAATGCAAAAAGTTTTTGGGGCAAGTAGAAGTTTTCTTAGGGCGAGTAAAAATTTTTTACTCCAAAAGATCCTTTTTCTCTGTGTATTTGATTCTAATTTTGAATAATACATTTTGAATTCATATTCATAATAATTTAAATTTTTCAAATAACTTGAGAGCTTACAAATTATTCAGTTTGAATTTCAAAAATAAAATTTCGACTCGTTACGAATAATTAACCCTTCAAATTGTTTACTCACCCTAAAAAACTACACGGTCATACATTCGATTTAATTAGCGTTTTATATAAAAAAAATATCAAGTGAATTTGAGACTCAAATTTATTTCCGTCGATTTAGTTCTTCATTCTGACTGCAGCTCTTATTCCAAGAATAAAATTCCGGTGTTAGTATATTACATATTTATAATCTTTAGGTCGATGTGACGAAGATATATAGGTTGAGTATTAAATATATACGCAGACTGAACTGCAGTTAATCATTATTCATCCACGGTGATGATACAGGCTACAGTCACCGAGTGAAAATATTCATCAGATATGGTAGAAAGGCGACCACCTGCCAAAACCGATATGCAATTAATGCTAAATGTTCACGGGGCACGCAATCTTTACACGTATGCCTTTCAGCAAAACAAGATCACGAATTTTATTATTATATACGCATATATATAGATATATTGTTATTATCATTATCATTATTATGATTATGATTTTTAAATTTTTTTTCTTATCTCACATTTACGAAAGTAGCCGATAATAATGTGTGAAGATAATTATATATATTATTTTATATATATTTTTGAAAATTTTAATATTTATGAGTAAACTGTTATTTGTCTCTTTGTAACGAGGGATGATTTATTTTTAGTGATAAAATAATTAATGTCTTAGATATTAGTGTAGATTAATAAGTATTTTGTGAAATATATGTTATATGTTAGAGAAATTTAAAAGAGTTATTTAGGGACTGCCGAAACAAAAATGAGATTAAATTAGATGATGGTGAGATAATTATATTTTTGCTGAATACTGTGGATGTAATTATGAAATTATGATGTTATATTTATTCTGATTTAATAATAGATTGTTAAATATAAGATTTAAATTCGGTCATATACAACCTGTTTGATCTAAACCGGATGTGTTGAGATCTGTTTAGATATAAATAGATTTATTTTAATGCCCAAAAACTAGTATCAGGTGTGTGTATAAATACTTTCTTATTCTTATTAATTATTTATTCATTATTGTTATCTAATCTAAATTATAGTAGTCATTAATAAACGGGTATCTTTTTTTATTTTTAGATTCACATTTTAAGTCGGAAATGTACTAGTCTAGGAAAACATAATTTCGATAACAAAATCTAACGGGATCAACATAGAACCAATTTTTCCAAATTTCAGATATCAATCGATCTGTAATGCTAATTTTGAATATATTAAAAATATCAGACTTTGGATTTTTTTCAAATGGATAAATTGCAAATAAAAAAAAAATAATTCGAAAAATTGCGCTCATGGTTTTTTAAATTTTCTACATGTGCAATTTTTTGGTAATTGATTTGTAGAAAAAATAACCCGGAAATGGCTAATTGCCTACTAACTTCAGGAACATATCATTTTTATATTTTCCCAATTTTCAATTAACTGTTACTGCCATGATAAATTTTTTATTCATAAAATTTCTGGGTATGAATAATCATGATATATATTTTAGAAAATCTATCCTGCCCAAGGATCGAACAGGTGTCTTAAATTAAGCAGAATAGTTTTAAATCTATTGGTAAAGTGATTTAATATTTTATATGAACACTCATAAGTTCAACCATCGGATAAATTTTCGAGTATTTGCACGGAAATCCTGAAAAAGTTTTAAAATCCACATAAAGAAATCGGAAGTACAAGAAGTATAGAGTAGGAAAAGATGGTCCAGGGCATGGAGAAAAGGGCTGTTAAATATAACAAAAATATGTCGATGGCTTTTCACAATAATAAAGAAAAAGCAAGAGAATATAATAATAATCTTGTAGTAAAAAAATAACTACAGAGCAGAATAGTTCCGTACCGACAAAAATATTTGTATAGATATTTAATATTGGAGTAAATGTCGCACCTGGCGCCTCTCGTTCTCTAATCGCTTTTGGTTATTCTATACGGATAATAAAATACCCGGCTTTGGCAAATAGCCAGCGCGTGTTTCCTATTTTGAAGAAGCGATTATCTTCGCGCGTTCACTATACAACAGACTGTGATGTAGTTATAGCTTATGAGGCTGACAAAAACCAACCACGAGTTGTCGCTGTGTGGCTACTCTTGATCTCAAAACCTACAAGCGCCCGCCAACACTCTATAGTGGATAATGACATTTAAGAGGACACATTTCACGGCTTACAAATGCCTGGATTAACGGATTCAACGAGTAGAGTGGTCTCTTTTTTTCTTTATTCATTCTTATACATTGCTAACCTCTGCATTATATATATCTCAACATCTCTTTTTTCCCATACTTAACTCATATTTTTTTTAGGTAAAACGAAAAGATTTTTCTCAAAAAGTTCAAATAAAGATATAGATCGTTTTTTTCATTCATTTTCAAATTTCCGCCTTCTATTAAGGGTCATACGAATTAATGACATTACTAATGCACTTTTGAGCTTCAATTAAAAAAAAAACTATTAAGACCTACTTTTTTTTCTGTTCAAATATATGTGTATCTAAATTTGAATTTTTTTCAAATTTTTTTTCGTCTCGAAAATTGTGTTGAAAAAATTCTGTTGTATCGATATGTCAAATTCCTACAAAAACTAATAATCATTACAAAATAACATAAACAGTTCCCTCTTATTCTATTACAGTCATATTAATGAACTATTATTAAAAATACAATGCACTTACCATCTGGTGCTAAAATAGTTGTTTCTATTAATTTTTCTATTGAAACTGACCTAGATTTACAATCCAAGAAATTAAAACCCATTACAATTTGAAATTTTACATAAACGCGCCAAGAATGATATTCAAAATACTTTTATATTAATTTAATATTTCCAGATGGACTGATTTCTACAAAAACATTATCATTAATTAAGTATTTCTTTTTTATTTTCTACACATTTTATTATTTATAAAATATTAACCGACTAACAAATTCGCCTGTTACATTTTTGTCGAAAATTAAACCTTGATCATTATCATATTTATTTTTAGCGTACATCATAGACAACTAAATAAACATAAAAAATCGTAAAAATAAAAAATATATCCCAGACAGTATTTAATCAACTGTTTATTTGATCATTAAAAGTATATTATAATTTTCTATATATTTTCCCAGTGACCTTACTACCGGACATCTAGGACAAACTTGATAAAAATAATTTAAAAATTACAGTGCTCTAATTTATACAAATAGCTGATATCCATACTGCATTACATATCGTTAAAAAATAATTGTTTGTTTACTTGTGTTTATCGACATAAACTACTATCTCAACACATAAATATAGCTAAAATAAGTTCAATATATAATTTAAATGATTTAGCGCCCCTAGGTCACGGTTTATCTCAAAAAAAATGAAAAGTGGTTATAAATTGACTAAATAATTTTGAACAATTATCAATACGATTGATGATGATGATGACAATGACCCCTTTATTATCGTCATACCAATATAATTATTTATTTTATAAAGTAGTTTGTCATTTATTTTATAGTATATATATATATATGATCTCGGAGACTATATTCGATTTAACAAATTTTAAAAAATTTATTAGTATTTCCTTGAGTTTAAATTCTTAATGACATCGAATGCCTCGTATATATATGCGATCGATAATTCTCTGTGATTATCAATGCCACCTGTCATTGATTACTTTTACTATTATTATTATTAGTATTTAATACTGCTTAGAGTCATCATACAAGACATTTGATAGCTTATAGAATTTTATACATTTGTGTGTAGCTATTTTCTACTTTGTTATTTATCTGTAAATATCAACATTCATAATGTGAATAAATTATTATTTAATTAATTCAACTTGTAATTAATATTTATTTATAATTCAACCGCAATATATATGTAAATACTCAATACCACAGTAATAATTATATAACAACTATTCGTTATTTTTCTACTTGACTTCCAGCTTTATCAATAATTTTATATTATAATTATAAGTATACTTGTAGTTGTGAAAATTAACCAATCGGAGGTTACCACGATAAACATAAAGTGCCACGCGTTATTGTGATCCTACGCCGCGTTAGCACTTTTGCCGCGTGCATAATATATAGACGTCGGTTCGTTGGCTTCTTATTTCACTCTTCAATCTATTTATCCAAGTGTATCGATCATTGCTAATTACCGCTCGATTTGTCAATATTACACGCTAATGAAATTGTAATTAACCGCGTAGCCAGTTTTTAGTTTTAAATTTACACGTATTTCGTTCATTTTTTTATTTCTTTATAATCTTCCGTACTGCAACCATGGGAATCATGAGAATATTATTTGTAACGGCGTTATGTGTCATGGGATCTTTGGCCGAAATTGATACAGAAGATGGCATAATGGTGATAACAGAAGATAATTTTGAAGAAGCTATTGATGAAAATCCTTACATCGCTATCGATTTTTGTAAGTATTTTCTTTTTAATTATTTTAACATTTGTCGACTTACTTTCTAACCAATAGAAAAAAAAAGTAAATAAAACACAGAAACGATTTTAAAAAATTTCTTGATAAGCTTACACACGGAAAGAAAATTATGTAACTGTTTCTAATGCACTTATTAAATATTAAGCCATATCGTCATGGTAATAATTGCTCGGAATTATGGGAAACATGCTTATAATTTCAGGGAAAAATTCCCATAACAATAGGAACGATTTCTATAATTATGGTAAAAGTACTTATGGTGTGTGGTAATGATTACTATACTCATGGGAATAGTGCCTATAGTCACATAGGTGAATATGGGAATAAACCCCATGTATCATGGTGATAGTTTTCATACTATTATTGTAAACGTTACCGTACATTGTAATGATTCCCATATGAAGAATTTCTGAATTTAATGGTAATTGTCACCATAGCTCCTAGCATATGATAAAGGTTACCATAGTTGTATGGTAGCGATTACCATGTAGTAGTATAGGAACGAGAGCTACTATGGCATAGAAATTATAACCATAATTTTATGGGAACTATTCTGATATTGTACAGGAATGAACCCCATGTGGATAAGAGTGGTTACCATAATTTCTACTGGTACTATTCCTATGATCGATATTTTGAAAAAAACCTGTTATTATACGATGTGGGAACCATTCCCATAATACATTATAGTTTTTACTGTAAATTTTTTCTGTGTACGTCATAAAAACTATAAAACTCAAGTTTTCGCTCCTTACGATTAAAATTTAAAAACAAAATTTGATAAAAATTTTTTTATGATAATAATCTATTTATTTTAGACGCTCCCTGGTGCGGTGATTGTACGACATTTGCTCCAAAATATGTCGAAGTAGCAAAAATGCTTGAAAAAAAAAATTCTAAAATAAAACTTGGTAAAGTCGATACAACGACAGAGGTCGAGCTTGCACAAGAAAATGACATACGAAGTTATCCAACAATCAGGTTCTTCCGCAATGGTGTGCCCGTAAATTATCCAGGTGAACTTGAGACTGATGACGTCGTCGAATGGTTGATAAGAAAAGCTGGCCCACCTGCCAAAGAACTGAAATCTCTTGACAAAGCTAAAGCATTCCTTCAAGCCCATGATATGGTGGCCATGGGTTTCTTCAAAAGTTTAAAATCCAAGAGCGCCAAAGCTTTCTTAGAAGTTGCCAGCACTGACGGCGAGATAGAATATGCTATGACGAGTAACGAGAAAATATTCAAAGAGTTTAAAGCCAAAGATGGTACAGTTATTCTCTTCAAACCATTTGATGAAGGCCGTAGTGTTTATGAAAAAAAAATAAATCCAGATGATTTGAGAGATTTCCTTGCTGAGTATTCACTTCCACTTATTGTCGACATGGATCAGAAAACGTCTGCTAAAATTTTTGGTAGCAATGTCAAAAGTCAGCTCCTTGTCTTCCTCAGTGAAGTAGCCGGGCATTATGATGAATACGTTGAAGAGTTCAGAAAAGCTGCGAAAAAATATCGCGGCCAAATTCGTGTCGTTACAGTAAATATGGATGACCCTCAATTTGGAAGTATGACAGAATTTTTCGGAATGACGAAAGAAGAAATACCTGCAATGCGTATTATAAAAATGCTTGATGCAGGCGTACATAAATACAAGCCGGAAAATCCTGAATTGCGTCAAGATAATATTTTGAAGTTTGTCAGTGCATTCTTAGAAGGAAAACTGAAGAGACATTTGGCTGCAGAAGAATTGCCTAAAGACTGGGATGCTAAACCGGTCAAGGTTCTCGTCGGCAGCAATTTCAATAAAGTTGCCTTAGATAAATCCAAAAATGTTCTTGTTGAATTTTACGCTCCTTGGTGTGGCCATTGCAAGCAGCTTGCTCCTATTTATGATGAAGTAATGTTTTATTTATTTATAAATTAATGTATTGTTTGGTTTTTAAAACTAATTTTGTGATTGTTTATCTGTTTCAGCTTGGAGAGAAGTACAAAAACAACAAAAATGTTGTTATTGCAAAACTAGATGCCACAGCCAATGAACTTGAATCCGTAACAGTCAGCAGCTACCCGACACTTATTCTGTTCAAGAAGAAAACCAATGAAGTAAAATTTTTTTTATTTATTTACCAATTTTTTTTTATTTATTAATAAAAAATAACTCATTACAGGCTATTACATTCGGTGGGAATAGAACACTTGAAGATATGTCTAAATTCATCGACTCTGATGGCGTTTACGGAAGACAAGAGGAAGAGGAAGAGGAAGAGGAATATGAAGATTATGATGACCGAAGAAAGGATGAGTTGTAGATTTTAAGTGTAAACAAAACGTTTTTAATTATTTCATTTTTATTTTGAATCAATATATTCTAATTTTCGCCAGATAATAGCTGATATCTTTAGCACAAATAAGTGTAAGATCCATTTTTGTTTAAGATGTATACAATATTTTTTGCAAAAAGTATTCATAAAAGACATGACTTATGTAAAAGTTTCTATGAATATGGTCTACAAAATTTGAAAACGTAATTTATCTAATAATTATTTTTTTTTAGCTGGGTAGCTAATATGACGTAAGGTTCACGAATAGAATGTCTTAGTAAAGTAATTTAGGAAAAGTAGCTTTCCTGATTTTTTTTTCGGACTAATAAATTTCAAGGTTTTCATAAAACAATAAATCACAACTTTTAGAACAAATTATCATGTCTTACTTGAAACAGAGAATAGTCAATCGCACAATGAGTCAATATTTATAATAAATATACATATAGATATAGTGTTTTGCTTGACTTGTTACAGACAAGCAAAATAGCTAGACTTTTCATTGTTAAATGAGTAAATTGAATGATACTAATCTGTATGAACTAATAATAAATGAATGTACTTTAATAGCAAAATAAACTTAAATAATGGCAAAACAATGTCTTTACGAATGTCTACACTGTAAAAAAATTTTGGTGTAAAAATGGTCCCCGAAAACTTTAGACGGCTGTGTAGTGTGAAATAACGGCCCGGAAAAAAAGTTGTAGTTGCTACAACAGCAGCTGTAGTTGAGGTTAGTACAAGTTGGAGTAAAGAAATGCCAACTCCAACTTTAAATAACCTCAACTGCACGTGTAGTAACGTCAGTACTAACAAAATTTAACATGATATTAGGTGTAATTTTCACACAAAAATTTTTAAATCGAGTCATTTACACTACACTGAGTTCAAACACTTTTCACAGTGTATATGTATATGGTACACTGTATACTTATAAGTATGACCTGAACTGACCAATACGAGGCTTAGATAGACATTGACTCTACTCACAAAAGGAGGTACAGAAAGAAGCTAAGGGCTGTAAAGTTGCCCTTCTCTAGGTACACACTTTTTCGGAAACTGTATATATGTAACTGTGTGAGTGTCTGTGTATGGTGTAAGTGTATAATGTATATATTTGCAGTACACTCCAAATTAGTTTCATAAAAAAACTCTACATAATTTTAAAAATTTAATGTCAATAGTTTGTTGGGGTCTAGAGGTCAGTAAAGTTTCCCGCGGTCACACATACTGAGTTAAATAGATACTTAGTACATATTACTATGTATCAAGATTTTAATCAATAAATTATATGTATATTTATAACTATTAGCTGAAAATTAAGCTAATAGAAAATATATACAATAGTATATAAAAAAAAAAAAAAAAATTACCGTATCAGAAAAACGGTTGCTTATAATAAAGATAAGCTTATGATTTAGAGATGGTTATAAGATAGTATTTAAACATGAAAATCCCTTTATAGAACATATATAGATATCCGTAATCTAAAAGTATATTATATATGTTCTGGTTTGCTGAGAATATAACAACTCAGCGAGGACAGATAGCAATGGATGAATAGATAACCTAACCAGCCAAGCGTAGAGTATAAACCATAGGTAAAAATGCCACGCGACCACGTAGAGAGCGGACAAAGACCTGTCGACCCAAAAGAGCCCATAGTTCGCACTACAACCAGATGTCCGGTAGATAACCTCCATGACAACTTGAATTATTCTCATCTGTTTAACCTGACTAAAAAAGTCTTTGGGAATAAGAGAGATAACTTTTAATAGCTTTATTAACTGTGGGAAACGACCACTAAATGTCTATATGAATTTAGACATTTATAAATTAAATGTACACTTGAAATATTATACGAATAATCGGATATTATTTCACTCATTCATAAATATTATTATCAACTTCTTATAATACTTTAACCCCAAAAGCCGAACACTGACCCAAGCAATATTTACTTTTTTTTTGTTTGTAGGGCAGAGCCATTCTTGTTCTTCAATGGCGCCATCTATCGGCTGACAAGATCTGCACTGTCGTCTTAAATATGACACTTTGTGTCTTGGGAAAATTTTTGACATTGAATATTTTGAAACAGGAAAAAATGAAATGGTCAGTTTTGAATGAAGAAAAAAAATGGGCATGTTTTGGACTTGTTATCTAGTGACTTTTTAGTCAGGTTATTTTTAAATTACGATTGAAGTAGACATAGCTTGAGAAAAGAAATTGATAAATTGCCTGTGTAAATCTGTTCTCACAGATGGTTAGTCGGCTGTAAAAGAAATCGAAAATAGAAAAGAACCAGTGCATGATGAGGGGTAAGAATGAGTATTCCGGCGTGTAAGGGCGTAGAAAATTTGATGAAATTGATGAATGAATGAACCCAATGGCCCGTCGATGAATTGATATGACACACCCCGAGCGCCTCAGCTCTTCACAGACTGATCTAGATAACGTCGGATCGATTTTATCAGTTTCGCACGTAATTACGCGTGTTGGGACACAAAGACCAGTATTGTGGCTTGATTTAAGTGTCTTTATAAGATACAACACACCCTTATAAATTTACCCCCCCTTTCAATCAACATACAAGCTAATTTTTTCAATTTTGTTTTGTAATATTTAAAATATTTGTAGAGATGTCGATATTTTTAGGGAATACAAAAATTTGGGAAGTAGATGGAATTAAAAATAAAATTTTTTACTTGTTATCTGCGATGAGAACCGTGGGATCGAGGATAACAAAAAAGTTCAACGACTATTGTCGAAACTCGAGGGCCTGATGAGGGCCCTCGATGAGTGTGTAGTTGCACATTTTAAGTTTCCATGCAAGGTACTTCGAAAAGTCGATCTTTGTCAGCTTGAATTTGATACCACCAAACAAAGTAAAAAACTGATATACAAAATGAAATTATTGCGTAATAAATAAAAGTACAGAGAAATTTTTTTCTTTTCAAATTTTTATTTAGTTTATAAATGATTTGAATTTTTAAATTTCTACAACTTTCCCCAATAAAAATCTATTCATCTAAACTCATAAAATATATATATACATATGTATATTATATATTCTTTTGATAAAGTCCGTTTTAAAATTGAAGCTAAATTATTTTAAATGGACTTGAATCTTTAAAAACAAAATTATAAAAAAATTTTATAACTTTTTTGAGTTTAGTTTTTTTTTTCACAATAAACGATATGTGCCGTTCTCTATAAAAAAATAATAAAAAAAACTCCTACAAAATTCCAATAAAAATAAGGAATGCGTACGTCGAAGAAAAAATGACGGCAATAAACTAATAAAGAAATAAATAAAAAAATATATAATAGCGCGGTTTTAAAAAACGCAGGAATACTTTCAGATACAGTATACTTTCGAATCTTGTTATTGAAATAAAAATAGTAATAAGTAATAAATAAAAAAATAGTTGGTATATTTAGCGTCTAATTTAGGGAAAATCGACGCCTGGATACCAGTGGCTATGCAGTATATACTAGTTGGTACATAGTTCTCAGCCCCCCTTGGATATGGAGAGCTCTGGTTGGTAACCCCCTACGGTGGGTACCCCCCGTTGTCGCGAACTCAAGGGTTGCCGTAGTATAATCACGGAGGGTATTATTCGTAAGCACCTCGGTACTTGAAGCATACGGTTTGTATCTCGATGGATAAACGCGGTGAGGCATCAAATTGGCTTACATTGCCGATGCGGCCACACCAAGGCTGGATAATGCCACCGCAAAGAACGTCATTGTCCACCAACTTTTGCCTACTCAACCTGATGTACTTTCTCTCCCTTTATTCATCATTCCCACAACACATCCGCACACTCATCAGCTACATCCAACAACAACTCTCAAGACCTTTTTTTTATTATTGTACGTTTTAAGGTTTTTTTATCCGGCAAATGTTTTCAAACGCGCGTGTGCACAGGTAACAAGTATATACACAACACCAAGTCAACTGTAAACTGTTTTGATTTGATTATAATAAAATTTTTTTTTTTAATTTAATGTCATTTTAATTTATCATTTATAAAAGCGACGATATTACGAAGCTGTCGAATTTAAAAATTAAAATTTGGATGAAAATATTTTTGAAATTTTTCTCTTAAAGAAAATTAAAAAAGAGTACGCTCAGCCTTGAGTAAATGTTTTAATCAATTATTTTAGTATGGATCCCCGTGTAAAGAGAATTCGTTCAGAAAATGTTCAAATAAAGTTCATAACAGTGAGCTTCCAAATTTGGAAAAAATTTGAACTTTGAGTTTATCAGCTTTGGAACTTTATAAAAAATTCAAGAGTTGAAATTTTAAACTTCCTGAGCGATCTTGTTCTTGACTAGTACTCATAAGAGTCAAAACTGTTCATTAGTTTCAAAATCATGTTTTTTTTAGCATTCTTCAAACCAGAAAAATTCTCATATCAAATTATTGTTCGTTAAAAAATTACAAGCCTGCTGCTAAAATACTCAGATAAAAATTATGTTTCTCTTTAATTTTTTTTAAGCTCCAAAAATTATCAACTCAGTTCAGAATTGTCTCTAATTTGAAAGTTCACTATTATGAACCTTTTTGAAACGAATTTTTCTACACAGGATTATTTCAAAGCAAATTTTCTAGCTTTGTGATTTTGTGCTATTATTAATTGAACTAATTTTGAATCATTAAATTTTTTAACTTCCCGCTAAGAAAATTGCAAATTTTCAAAAATTCGGGAAGTTATTGGTTTCAGTCCGATTTGTGAAAATCAAAATTCCAACGGATGTCGACGTTTTGAGGTCCTAGAAAGCTATTCTGACTAATTTCACGATGATGTCCGAGTGTATGTATGTATGTATGTACGTACGTACGTATGTAAATATCTATAACTTTCGAACGGATCAACCGATTTTGATCGTCAAGGTGTCATTCGACGCAGTTTTTTAATATCTTGAAGCTGAAAAAAAATGAGCTTGATCGGCAGGGCTCGTTCGGAGATATTCCAAAAATAAACTTTTTTCAAAAATGTTTTTTTTGGATAACGTTTTACGGGCTTGATGGATTAATTCCAAAATGGACTGGGCTCTGGAGATTCATAAGCCGCGTCGAATGCCACCTCAAACATCAAAATCGGTTAATTCTTTCAAGAGAAACCGTTGTCGAAAGAATTAAAAAAAAAAAAATTTTTTTAGTATTTTGAAAATTTCTCAAAAATGACTCGATGAATCAATTTCAAAATTTAATCAGTTGTAGAACTCAATGAAACGCGTCGATTGCCACCTTAAACGTCTCAATCGGTTTATTCGTTCGAGATGTTATCGTTGTAGAAGAAATTGTAAAAAACGTTATTCTTTGAAAATAAAAGCATACAAAAGTATTTTCGAGCTCGAAAATGTCTCTGCTACAACTTTTCGAGCTCAAGGAGCTCGAAATACGCGGGAAGTTTTGGGGCTGGCCCGCAGGGTCAACCGACAGACCGATTTTTTTTTAATAAATTACGATGGATTTTTTCATAAAAGAAAAAATGGATAATATTTGTATTTATATTATGATTATGATAATAAATAATAAAGAGAGTGTTGTAGAGTATAGTAATTTAAGCAAACGGCAAAGGTGCAAATGTATATCGTGACGAGCTGTCATAACCGGTATCTGATTGTGAAAGACTGCGAATTAATAAATAAAAAAAAATACTATAGAGATATGAATATATATATTCAAAATGGTTATAACGTTGATCACTCAGTAATTTCACGGTTAAGAACAAATGGGGTATTTAATATTCACCGTCTTTTGGTGTAGTTCTTTACTATATCTTAAGACAGAATACTAATTGCTTTTTATAATAAAGATGAAAATCGAAGCAGGTGGATATTTATTATTAAACCTTCAAAATTATTTTCTAACTTCGAATACTCTCTACTACAATATGTTCATTAAAAAATATAAGCAAATCTGAAAATTAGTTTTTTTTTAATTAATATGTTAATTTTTATCATCCGGCAGTCTCATAATTTTTTTTTTAATTATAATAAAAAAAATGTATGTACTTGCATATTTTATTTTAACTTCTTACTTTAAGGCAAAAAAATTAAGAATTGTCTTTGATCTGCCTGTTGGCTAATTTGTAATTATGCCATTGAAATTTAATCAGATTATTTTTAATCTTAATAAAAAGTCAAATATCACAAAGGAAGTAAGATGATATGCAAGTGATACTAAATATACATATGTTTAATAATTTTCGCGATAGTCCAATCTTTAAAGAGTTATAAAAATTATAATTTGCACAGTTCATTCCACTTATCACCTTTTTTATTGTTAGACATTAAAATCGAAAATTACAGTGTTAAAACCTCGATTTTATTTCACCCTATTTTTTATTAATTTCACTCCTTTAATTTACTTCACTGAAACCTGTTGCAAAACTTCGATGCTCGTTCGAGATAATATTACTTCTGAAGTTTACTTCAGAAAGGAAGTAAATTTAAAATTCAGTTTTTCGTTATTATATGAAAATAAATTAGTACAATTAGGTACTTAGCAATTTCAGACCCATTTATTTTGTATTTTCATACTGATATTTTTACACGGAACAAAATTTATCATTTTTTCAAATTAATTTTTTCCTGAAGTAAATTTAACAAAAAAATAATTAACGAGACTCCAAAAAAAAAAAAAAACATTTGTAAATAATATCAATCATGAACTAGAAATTACATAAATTTTTTTTATTAAAAAATAATAAATATGCTCTCAATATTAATACTCTTCTTTTCCAATAAATACAATTTCCAGCAAAGGAAAAAAAAAAATTATTTCCGATGTCAATTAATGCACATAAATTCTAGTCATAAATCTCTGCTATAAATAAATTTTCTCAAATGTAAAAAAAAACATCTCATACATATATTTTGTACAAAACACAAAAACAATAAATCATACTATGTGATAAAAATAAACACAATACTAGCGTCAACGAGAGAATACAAATGAAGAAGAGTTGACAGAGCTGTCAGTAAATTTTTTAAACTCAATCCATCAACACATTTCATATAATTATCTCTAACCATATTCAACAACAAAACATTTCATTCACTTTATATTTATACATACCCACCGTCCCTATTTACGACTCACAAATCATAAACCACCGCATCAAACATTACTAAATTAAATCATAGTAGAAATTACGAGCAACACTTGGTAGGAAAATTTCAAGCATCACTTGCAATTCTAAAATTTACTTCATTATAATTGTTACCGTCTACTTGGAAAGAAAAAAAAATACCCATGTTCACAATTAAATCATTTGGGTTACATCTGTCCCTGTTCACTTCGCCTTGTTGTCTTCATCTCTCAACCCATACATACTATACACTATATACTAGCAATCGTCATCCTACTTACAAGCTATAATACGTAACGTTAATCTAACCGTGTCCCCACATTGCAAACCACAAGCAGACGCATTACTTTTGTCATGCTGCATTACACTTCTTGACTTCATATATATGCATTTACATACTTACTCGACACTTTGGATCTCTATACACTCTATCTTTTCCCTTTCTTGCACTATTACTACTTGCACTTTCCCTAATACTTACAAATTATTACTAATACACATAGGGGAAGTGGGGGCAAAATGGGCCCCTGGGGGCAAAATGGGCCCCCTAAAATTTTGGATGCCTCGAAATATTTGGGGGCAAAATGGGCCCCCCAAAATTTTTAACATAAAAAGTGTTTGGGGCGAGAGAGGAGCAAAATGGGTCACTGAGGCAAAATGGGCCACTGAGACAAAATGGGCCACTGGGGCAAAATGGGCCATTGAGGCTAAATGGTCCCCCAAATTTTTTTTACATATAAAGTGTTTGGGGTGGGGGACAGGGACAAAATGAGACATTGAGGCAAAATGGGTCATTGAGGTAAAATGGGCCATTGAGGTAAAATGGGCCACTGGGGCAAAATGGGCCATTGAGGCTAAATAGTTCCCCCAAAATTTTTAACATGAAAAGTGTCGGGGGGAAGGGGGGGATCAAATGGGCTGCCCAGACTTTGAAAACTTACGAATATTTTTTAGCCAAACGGGTTCCTAAAATTTTTTTAACAAAAATGATTAAAGAATTATGATAAGGGGCAAACTAGGTCACGAGTTCAACAGCATTACTAACTATAATTTTTTTCAAAAATAATTTATTCTATGTCAACAAAAATGATAAAAATATAAGTAATCAAGTAATGAAATTAGTAGTTATTACAACGAGTGATTAAAAACTTTGAATTAAGTTATTTTAAGGTCCAAATCTTCACTATCAACTCGTTTTTATGCTAAATACATAGCAAAAAGTTTCAAAACATAAAACAAGCGAGAAACATACATTTTGTTGGGGGCTCGTTTTACCCAACTTTTCAGGATTTTTTAATTTTGATAGACACAGCAAATTAACACCAAAATCTCAGCAGAAGAAAAAAAAAGTGAAACAAGCTGAAAAACTTACACTATAAAAATTTTTTGAGGGGGCCCATTTTGCCCCACATTTTTAATATTTTTTTTTATAATGGACAGAACAAATTAATACCAAAAACTAAGCAGAAGGAAAAAAAAAGTGAAACAAGCTGAAAAATTCACATTATGAAAATTTTTTGAGGGGGGCCCATTTTGCCCCACATTTTCATTTTTTTTTTTTTAACGGACAGAACAAATTAAGGTCAAATACTTGGCAAGGGAGTAAAAAAAAGTAGAACACGTGAAAAAAACCGAGAATTTGAATCTTTTTTTCTTAAGGGGCCCATTTTGCCCCCACTTCCCCTATATAGATATTTATACATATCAAATTTAACCGACTGTTTGCCTCTATTACGCGGGTTAATGCACCGAGTTCACTAATTTTTTCTTTTCACGCCTTGTAATTTTTATAACATATTTTTTTTTTATTACTTTCATAGTGTACTTACACCATAATATTATATACTTTATATATACACTATAAAAAAAGTGGTGTTATAGTTGTATATATTTTCAACACCAAAAAATATTTTAACACCACTTTCGGTGTTAAATTTTAACACCTACGACGCCTCCCACGGTTTTTTTTTACCCTGTAAATTTGAATTTTTTTTTTACTAAATTATAAGTTTAAAAAAAAAAATTTTTTTTTAAATACATCTGCCACAGGAAAGAAAGTACTTACACACATGTTTATATATACATGTACACTATATATATATTTATATATATGTATATATGTATGTATGATGTAGACAGAAATGATAGCAGGGTAAAGTTGAGTGACGACGAGGGAAGTGTGACGGTAGCCAAGTCCTCATTAGCGCATTCCGGTGCGACACCCGCGACTCAAAGCGTCGTAAAAACAGCTGAGATGTAGCAAGCGTCGCGATGCAACCGGCATCAAGTCGACGCCTAACTTACAACATAAAAAAAAAAATGAGATGAAAAAAAAAGGACTGAAGAGTCTAATAAAAGTAATAATATATTTTTTTGTATATGAAAAAAAATGAATTTTATTTCCAATGTCGCGACACTTTTATATCTCTGTAAACTCATCTATAATCTTATAAGAGAGTCTAAAGTATTTTATTTGACACTTATAACAAGCATACGCAATTTAATTTGTCGTCAGAAACATGGAGGGCTGGGCTTTAATGTATATAGAATGTATAACAGTTTCCAATGATGAAGAGGAAGAAATAAATAATAAAATAAAGTATTTAAAAAAAAACAATGTCGTGGATCTGAGGGTGATTTAGATTCATGTTAAGCCTGACAGTGTTTATAAATAGTGAAAGCTGTAGAGAAGATTTGTCACACGTCTCTCGATCGACTCTTTTTCTTTTGACGAACCACAAGTGTGTGCTAATTTTATTGTTGCGTAATTTAGAAATAGAAAATTAAATTTACGAGCTTTGTATGCTTGGGATTTTTATTTTATATTCGTTTAATTAATTCATTCATCAATTTATTATTCTGTTAATTAATTATACTGATGGATAATAAATTAATTTGTATGCTTTGATATATTATCAGCGAATAAATTCATTTAAACTCGGATAATAAATTTTAAAATTAAATTAAATTACTATAAGAGCATTCCTCTATGATTTTTTTTTTTAATTTATTGTTTAAAAATTTTCTCGCTACTATTATTTAATTAATTTCTTAATTTTTTAAAAAAATTTTTTAATTTTTATAGTGAGTCCATTCTGCCCCACATTTTGAAAATTTTCTTTCTGATCGGTCATTATTAGAAAATACTTGATTGGTAACTAAAAAATGTAAAAATAGTGAAAGTTAATCATAATCATCAAAATTTGGTTTTTTACTAGTCCCATCTTACCCTCTTCCCTTATATATTTAATAGATTGATCTAGATCTTAAGGTAAAAATTTAAAAAAAATTTTCTAATTTCTATTTGAGGAGAAATAATTTTTTAGTTCAAACTTTAGTAAATTTACTGAACTCGGAATTTCGGGAATAAAAATTTGAATTTTTCTTGGCTCTACAAAAAATGAAATTTTCTAAACTTTTGTGGCATAAGACAATATAAATAAAAATTTTTAATTTAAGCAGAGAGAGGCGTTAGCTACTGTCAGTATCATGAGCACTGACAACTATTTACTGCTACATACTACTGTTGCTAATGATGCCCCGCGGCTAAGTTAGAAAAACTGATTTTGAAAAACGCCAAGACGCCCATAACTGGTGACTGACAGTGTTGCTTCCAATGACCCTATTAGCTCTGCGCTCAACAAGTCTCGCTCGTCTCGATCCACTGTCGCACCTCGTTCCCAACTATCTACTCAGCTTAAGCGAAAAAAAAAAAATATAAAAAAAAAATTGACGCGAAAGGTGCCGACGAAAAAATAACCGTTGAGTAATTTCTCAGCGCTCTCTTCTCAATACAACACACTTACTACCACACACCACTATAAAACTATTCTCATAACAGAAAATAAGTACATAGTGAGCAAAATAAATTGTTAAATAAATAATTCATCGAATTTATTGACAATAACAGATGTTACTTTTTTGTCTTTTATTTATTGATATATAAATATATATATTTAAAAATAATAATTGTGTCCTCAAATAAAATTTTATGACTTCTTAAAAAAAAATATATGATAATAGAAGAACAGGTCAATCATATTTTATTACGATACCGAAAGCAGTATTAAAATAATAACACCGCCAAATTACACCGTCTACACCGGTGTTATTTTATTTTAGCACCACGTGGTGTTAAATTGAATCCATTTTTAACACCGCTCTTTCTACAGTGTAGAATTATTGCTATACTGATACTAAAACCGGAAACAAAACTCATAGATCATTTGGTAAAATAAAATTACGCAAATCCCCTTGCTATCATATCATTTTTTCATTATTATTTATACGAAAAATATTTATTTACTTGTATATTTATAACGTTTTCATTTATTATTTATTATTTATCTTTGTTACTCTTCCTTTTATCTTTTTGTAACAAATAGACATCCGGCGCCAATGACTTCCAGTACTCACCTGCCGCATTTCTTTGTCGGGTACCGTGTGTGCATGCTGATAATAATAATAAGAAAGACATTATAATGTATATATATACATACTTGCATACTTACAATTTATATGCACTTATATGTATTATATACACCCGCAGTGCTACGGATCGCGACTCATAACAGACAAGTTACACTTGATGCTTAACTTTTAATATAATGCCTATCAAGCTTACGACACATGAACACGCACGTCCACCCTAAATTTCCGTCAAGATGTATCTGAAAATTGCTATGTAATTATAACTTAAAAATTATCTCAAGCTTTTATTTACAAGAAATATTTAACATAAAAAATCCATAAAATTTACAGATAATTCGAAAAACCCAAAATTGCACACCTCTGACGTTTATAGTCAAGCGAAAATGTTTACCGTTACTGAAAAACCCTTTTCATGAAAATTTTATTACATTTTAATTTTATTTTTCAGGCAACTAATTGTCGACAATTTCAACTTTGTCGGCTAACTGCTAAATAATTATTAGTATGAAGATAAAATTTTATGGATTTCAGGGGGTTGAACTGTAGAGTATCTTTAGAGCAGATTATCGAAAACAATTAAGCCGTAATGACGATTTAATGAACGTTTTCACTAGATCTCAGAGTATATAAATTTTCACAGCGACTTTATCATCATAGAGTCTAGTAGAGATATAAAATCATATATGTATAGTATATGATCCCATTGATGCTCATGATATTCACAAAAGTGGCTCCCATTGAAAGAATTCACTTGAGGTCGGTGGGAAAAATGTCGGAGGTACCTCGACGATTATATAGATCACGCGAGACTCGTGCGTGTGCTCACACACTTGAAGGTGTTCCGTAACGATAGGGTAGGTCTTGTTGGTCTCACGCGTGCTGAACTCCATGCCATGCTTGCCATGCAGTGCAATGCATGCTATACTGAACTATACAAAAGCGTACACACCGGACCAAAACTACTCGCAAACTCACACAAGCATTGAGTATACAAATAGTAGCAGAAAATGTAACGAGAATGCTGTCTGTACTCTATACTCTCTACTCTGTACTCGCATATGTGCATGCATCGGCGATAAGATTCGCGTGCAATATACACACGACGTCCTTTACAATGTTGTATGCATGCGACGCGCATTAAGGACACTGATTATTATTATTTTTATAATATATAATATATAACTACCGGCTTCTTGAGAGCTTGTCTCCGGTATCTCACGAGCATGTACCATCTTATTCCGTCAGCTATCTTTTCGCCGGATCACCAATTAGCTAACGTTTATACATTTTTTATACAAATTAATTTTCATGCCTATTTTTTTTTAAATTTGATATTTATAAGCCCATTTGAGGTAAAATGGGACACCACTTTTTAGAGAAAATTTTTTTTTTGGTTTAAAAATACGCAGTTACGATTTTTTGTAAATTGTAAAATAGACCATGCATGATTCCAAAAAAAAAATTTTATTGAAAAATGCAAAAATTTACTATATGGTCTTCTGACCAACTCATCCCATATTTTTCCATGCTCTTACTAGACATTTTTAAGCAAATTTTTTTTTTGTCAAGAAAATGTGTCATTTTGCCCCGAGTTCCTCACTTATATTTATATTTTAAAAATAAAAATTCAAATTTATTTATTTATGTATTTTTAATTAGTATTTATTATTCATAACAGAGAAAACAGAAAAAAAATTTATAAAGAGATGATCAAAACACGATGTAGATTCATAAGATATCTATGATCTTTTGAGAAGTTATTATTGTTGAGTCTGTGGTATTTAAAATTGATTAAGACGAGATGAAACCTGCTTCCTGAACAACACCGTACTTTATACAGAGTTTCGGTAACATATATATTTTCGACTAAACTAATGTTATGTTTAAGAATGTTACGTTATATTCAGTAGATAAAATATATAGAATTAGTTAAGGAAAGAGAGAAAATGTTTTACGAAACGTCGTGGATAGTGAAGCTGTCACGAAAAACGAATGACACTAAATCTCGTATCTGTGTGTTTTCAAAACGTTTGATCTTACCGAAAAAAAATTCTTCTTTTTTTCAGATTTTATTAGAATAATTTTTCAGATTCTCGGTTGAATTTTTTAGATAACAGAAAATTAAATATATATTCATTCATAAGTACACAGAGAAATCATTCTCGTTTAGTGTCACAGTAAAGCCGGACTATGTTGGCCACCTAACGGACATTAAAATAAACACATGGAAAAATTACTATACAGTAATTTAAGATATCACCGTTGCAAATTTTACTACGGCCATGTGGTCATTTCAGTTTCTGCAGGTTGCCAGCATGGACCAGCATTGCCATGACACCATAGAATATTTTAAAGGGGGAATAATTTATCCGTGTAGTTGAAAACAGAATAAAATTAAAATTTATTTTGATAATCTCGTATTGTGAGTATCAATTCACATTTGACGATCGAGTTTCGCTAAATGATTAAAATGATAATCGTATGGGTTGGGCAGTATAATAATAAAAAAATTTATAGAACATGAATTGAACCCTGTGTAAGTTGTTAAGCTATTTTAAAACAGGATACAATCAAAAAGAAATCTTGGTCGAATATACACGAACCACTTAAATGAAATGTCTTTATGAGTTTTAGTTGTTAACATGAGAAAGAAACAGGTTCACAAGTATATGCTTTCAGTCTCACTTTGGTCTCTGATGGTTTCTGGTGACTCTAGTCACTGGTCACTGGTCCACGGCGTGTGCGTATCTTCATGATCTCAATGGTCGTCGCGGACAGCCGAATACCGACGAGGGATAAAACCGTCATTGGTTTCGAAAATAAAAATAAAATAAAAATCCTTTTCGATGGCCAGGCGCATGTTGAACCGAAAAGGTTTCTGATGAGGATCCAGAGGAAGTGCCGTGAGAAAAAGGAATTCTTTTAGTTTTAAAATCACTTTTTTTTTCAACACTCGATTACCTTTTGAAGGAAATTAAATTTTATTCAGATATTCAAAGTGTATTGTATATTTATTTTTTTTTTTTTACTTCATATTTGTATTGTTGATTGAGAAATTCATTTGTGTGCAAATAATTTTTAAAAAAAATTTTTACTGCCGATAATTGATGGCAATAATAATTAAAATTTAAATTTAAATTGATGAAATTATTTTTTAAAATAATTATAAAACAAAAGAATGAATTTCTCGTTACAGTGATTTAACTTTATAATTAATTGTCTTGAAGATAAAACAATCGTTTTATTTTATTTTAATTACTGCAATCTCAAGTAGTATTTTTACGGAAGAGTATATGATATACATCTATACTTTTGTATAAATATATTTAAATTTACTATGTACTTTGGATACATATATATATATATATATATATATATATATATATATATATATATACATATTTATATGTTTAAGTAAATAAAAAGGATGGACATTAGAAAATTAAATATATATAAGTTTTCTTCAGGAGTCAAAATTTGAGTCGAAATTATTGATACCAAAAATATATAAAAATTAATTCTTAGTTTCTGGAGCTGAGTATTTTTTTATCTCAGATATGCCGCAATGGTTTTTTGATATCTGAATTAAATACCGACTTATGAAAACTAAAACAAAGAATGTGTGTAAGGTAAATAAAGTGTAATTGAAGATAAAATAAAAAAAATAATACATATCGTAATTATTATCAAAATCTTGCGCCGTGAAAAACATTAATGCGCACTTGAGCCCTTCACGATCTCCATTTAGATAAATGTAAGAGTTGCCATTGCAATTAAAGACTTCCATTTGGTTCAACATTCGAGTATTTTCCTATCTCTCTAATAGCGTGTTCCTGTCTTACACTTGAATTAATGCAATCTTTGAATTTATTTCAATTTTATATACACAAAATTGTATGAATAATTTTTATTTTTACATACATAGATTTTATTTTTTTAATTTTCTTTGTTTGCGGTATTGAAATTAATGTTTTATTTTTAACATTTCAATATCGATTTTGTATTTAATCTTCGATCTACAAAAATTAAAATCCGCAAATTTCAGTTTAGAAAGAGTGAGAAGTATCTGATATTAGTTACCAAAAGCGTATTTTGTAAATTTTTGTATCAAAAAGTAAAGACTTTGTCGTTACACGGTAAAAAATTTTGGTGTTAATTTGAGTGTTTAATTTTGGATTGTGTAACACTACCAATGGTGTAAATTATATAAGTTCTTTATTTAAAACTCTCGATTACTTTTACACTATAAATAAGTATCTAATTTTTATTTGAAAACAATCTTCATTCATAATAATAATTATAATATACTAGTGCTGCAATCTATATATTATTTGTTAATTTTTAACTGCAGATTATATTATCGGACAATATTTGAAATTATAACACCGAATGGTGTGAAAGAAAACACTCATACCGTTTTAAAAGTATACACGGCTTAATATTTCACACTAAGCAGACAACGTGTAAAGTCGTCGGGGACCAATAAGTGAAATTGGTGAAAATTCACTAATTTTAAGTGCAAACCGAGCCACTTTTTAAAATAAGTGGTTCGGTTTGCACTCAGAATTAGTGAATATTCACTTATTCATTTTTATTTCACTTATTCATGTTTAGAGAGCACCAAAAATTTTTTACAGTATATATTACTTTGTGATATAATTTTATTTTTATTTATTTTCTCATATCCAAAAATAATATGAAAAAGTACTAAAAATTTTAAAAAATATATAATATTTTTTATATTTTAGATAATAGATAATAATAAAATCATGTATGAAATTTTTGTGAGAAATAAAAATCTACTAGTTGATTTACTATACAAATATATAACAGAAATCATCACACAAATAATTATAATAGACTTTTGTATATTATATGTATATTGCAATAAGAACTACAGAATATCGTATGCGCGCTCGTTACTGCAACCTCTGATTTATAGTAAGGAAACGCCCAAAAAACACCCTATGGAGCAATTGCTATGAAAATAAGTCATGAGGGTTCGATGACGATACCATGGATTTCTCATAACTCACTTGTATATATGAAGCTTTTTACTAGCGTGTATATAGAGAGAGAGAAAGAGAGAACAAGGCTTCAAAGTGTCAAATAAATTCGTGGTTCACGATTGAATCGAGTAGAACTCGCGATACATGTGTATTTAACTCCGATGGGGGGCAGCATAACAAAATATTACGATTCTGCATGTAGTTTAGAGAGACCCCATCAAGACATAGGATGGGAATCATGTGTGTTCTGTCCACGGGTTGTCCATTCGTTCTGTGTGAAACTACCGGGAGTTCTTTTAAATTTATACTACAGTATATACACTTATGTAGAAACGTTACAATTTACTCCGCGTCTTTTGTACACTGAAACCGAAATAGTAATTTAATAGGCAAGACCAAATCAATTGAAAATAAATAAATGTAATTATCATAATTTTTATTTAACAATTTATTTTTTATTTATAAATTAATTAATTTTTTCCGTTTAAAAAACTAGAGACCTAATTTATATCTTATTAGTATTTAAGAGAAGGGGAGGTGAAATAATTTTCCAATGAAAAATTTCGACGAAGTTCATTTTTCCCTCGGTCTTTTTTTTAGAAGCCGATTTAATTGAAAATTCACTCTTGTTTTTAGAAAATAATTATACCTTTTTATAAAATTTCTTACTTTTGAATAAGAATCCATTTTAGAATTTAAATTTATTATTCAATATGGATACTATTTGCGAAATTAAAATAAAATAATAATATTGGTACTCGCGGCTGTCGTATAAATATTTAAAAAATCTAACACCTACACTGAGAAAATTAAATGATTGGAATTATCATCTAGTGATGGTAAAATTTTTACTATCAATCTGATAGTAATGAATATCATCTAGATGATTGTGTAAATCATCTAGATTGTAATGGTTACCATCTGGATGATAAGTATTACGATCATGGATGTTAACTCGAGTTAATTAGGATTATTATCCTAAATAGTTATATTTATAATTTCTGATGGTAACTGGTACCATCAGAAATTATAATAGTTACCATCAAAGATAATTAGAATAACAATTAATTCGATTATAATGAAACCATCATTTTACAAGGGTAAAAAAATACTAAATGTTAATAGGGGAGCCTGGGGCACGAAGGACCCTTTCAAAAATTAAGTAAAAAAGTTTTATTTTCATTTTCCGTCAAGTTATGACCTCTATATTGTTTTTATCATATTTTTAGGCCAATATGTGATATGTGGGATAAAATGGATCACTCTAAAATAAATTTTTTTTTTTCGTTTTCCGTCAAATTCTGACCTCTATAATGTTTCTATTATATTTCAGGTCAATATGTGATATGTGGGGCAAAATGAACCTCTCGAAAAACAAAATTGTAACGAAAAAATTATTTTTTTTTTATTTTCCGCCTAGTTAATTTTTTCGTTACAATTTTTTTTGAGTGGCCCATTTCGCCCCACCCCTCCGCCTCAAACACTTTTCACGTTAGAAATTTTGGGCGGCCCATTTTGCCCCCAAATATTTCGAGGCATCCAAAATTTCAGGGGGCCCATTTTGCCCTCCCTTCCCCTACTTTAAATTTATTGAATTTTCGATCAATTTTTTCATAATAATAATTACCATCCCTGATAGTAACTGTAATCATCCTGATGGTAACTGTAATCATTCTGATGGTAACTGTTATCATCCAATGATTGTTAATCCTATTAATAAAAATTATAACTCTAACTATCTTTGCATTTAAAATCGTTCTTATCATCCTAGATGATTGGGGCTAAAAATTTAGGATAATAAACACAATCATTTAATTTTCTCAGTGTATTGAAAGTTGTTTCAAGGTACCTTCCCTTCAAGGGAGTGCAGGTGCCTGACCCCTTTTTAGAAGAATCATTACTAATTAGCTTACCACATACTTTTCATACTTATACATTATGCCTGCATATTTTTCATAACTGACTATAAGCAGTATGTGCTAATTGATTCAAAGTTACTTATTTATTTGTCAACGACTATTTGATATCGAATTTATTTTTTCAAAAGCACAATTATTACTTTATCTCAATTACTAAAGCAATTTCGGGATTCAAAAATTAATTTAATGAAATTATACTGAATAATTTTATCTCAATTTTTTTTTGTTTTAAAAATTTTTTTACACATTTTTATCTTTTATTTAGTATCAACAACTGCTGCTGGCAATTAAGTCGGAGGTGTTTTTCCATAGGCCGAATGTTTAACTGGAAGCAGAGAAACAACCCAGGAGACTTAACTCTCAAAAACCTATCGATTTATTTGGGATATTTGGTATGTATGTATATATATATATATAAAGTGTAGTGTAGAGAGAGAATGATATCTCTCAATCTGGAATCCCAAATGCGAGGATCGAGAAAGCCCACAGCATATGGAGTTTTTAGTATGAAATCGCAAAAAACGATCTCTCAAGTTAAAAAAGTAATAGTCGGTGCTCATGGATTCAAGTATTTTTTAATCGTTAAAATTTTTAAGTATTAAAAATAAAATAAATAATTATTTATTTAACTACAAAGGTATTTATTAAATTGAAAATTCAATAGTCAAGACTACTGATCTATAATTATGAATACTCCGTCTTTAGTTTTCGGTTATAAATATATATACATATATATATAAATTTTTTTTTTATTATTATGACTGTCTATCGTCTACGTTCGATGAGTAGGGCAAGAAAAAAAGTTTCACAGGCTAGAATTATCACCTTGAATCAACAAAGCCGGACCCACTTGTTCTTTTTTTTTCTTTTGGATGCGTATATAGGTATGTATATACATACATTCATATATACGTATGTTCCTTTTCAATCAAGTACCAGTAGATGAAAGGTTGGATGAGAAAAACGAACGAAAAAAAAGGATACTTTTTAATAGTGGGTCTTTCTTAATGACTAACATTTTCGCGGCTCACAACCCAATGTCACTGTATAGATTTAATTATGAGTGGATATCAAATTGATTTGATGAATTTTTTCTGTGAGAAATATTTTATGCTTTCAAAATCATTAAATAATTTGGTGTGATTATAATTTGTTTATTAGCGTATTAATTGATTTATTTATTTAATGTCTTGAATTCGTGAGTATCGAAATTAAATCATTCCGAAATGATTGCTTGAAAGAGATTTGAAACCGGTGGAAAATTGATTACTTTTCTTTAATTTTAAATCTTAGAAAGGAAAAATTTTCGTATTTTCAAAAATTAGGAACTATTTTTCTGATTTTTTATCTATTGTATTAGTTAAGCAAAAATAGTCATTTATTTTCGTGAGTGTGACAGAAGATAATAGTTCCGCTTCACTTTTAAATGCATAATATATTTTTCAATGGTTTTAGAATATAAGATTTGAAAAAAAATTGTCTTTAAGTGCAATAATAAGATTACTATTCAAAATAAAAAAAATTATATGAAAGTAGTTTTTATTTATAAAGTATGTGTTCACCTAAGTCTTCAGAATAATATGTGGACAATTAATTGATTTATGACAATAACTGATAAAATCAAAACTGAATTATTTCGGATTGTGTGAGAATATGCGAAATTAGGGTAGTTATAAACATTTTCTATATTAGTTTCATAAGAGAACTTTTCTACTGTAGAAACTATCAGAAAAGTGTGATAATGATGACTTGAGATTTCTTCACTATCGACAATCGGATTCTATCCTACCCCGATATCCAAGTTGATGGTAATATATCGACAGCGTACTACCGCAACCCCTGGTCAAGCAAATTTATAGTAAGAAAGCATACCCTGATAGCCACCCTAACCATAAGTTAACTACAAGCTATTGCCGTATTTTAAAGGTAACTTAAAGATAAGTATTGGAGAGCAAGCAGTTATCTTCAAGTTGACAGTAAATTATCTGCAATTTTCTATTTAATTTGACTACAAATATTAACGTCAGACAATGACGTTAAGTTGATTGAAAGTTTCACTTGAAATTGACGGCAAATTTTTCTGGTAAGTTACATTCAAGCTACTGCCGTATTCTGAAGTCAACTTAAAGGAAAGTATTATACAGCTAAGGTTTGCCAGAAACTTTCTCGTTAAGTTAGCCGAAAGTGTTGCTCTACAACACTTGTAGAGCAATGTCTGGCTATCAGGGTATATACTCTAATTTATAAATTGAACATTAATGTCATCGAATGAAGTTGTATACCTTTTATTTAATAAATTCAAATCAAGCAGACTAATAAATGCTACATTACAATATAAAAAATTAAAAATACAATTTCTGTGTTCGATAATGATAATTGTAAAAGTATTTACACAGGAATCGATGTAACTTTAAAATGGTATTGTTAATTACAAATACATTCATCGTTATCGCAATATCCTGTGGTCCCGTTCAGAATCTGACAATAAGTTTTGCAAGCAATAGTAGCGATACTGTAGCCGTTGAAAATACCACACGCCATAGGAGGAAAACGATTTTTTTCAGAGTCCAGTTGAGATCCATTGTCTTCATGATGAGGAGAATTCTCGTCTATAGCAACAAATATATAAATAAAATAGATTTCAAATAGATTTATAACTTTTTTTCACTAAAACTAGACTTCAAGATAAATAAAATCATTTGAAAAAAAAAGAGTTAGATCTACGGTGACCTTAATCCTACGTTCTACTTAAATCGACATAAAGACAATCATTTTGTAATTCACTTCGATGCAGATCTTTGGAGAATAAAGCCTAAAATGCAGTGCTTATAAGCAGAAGATAGCAATGTAAGGTTTACTTAAATCGAATAGTATATTATTAAAATCCCAATTGATGGCGGAGAAAAAAACAAAGTTAAACCAATACGGCCGTGCAAAGTGAAACAATACTAGAAATTTTTCTTCGAAATGTCGCATTTTTATTTTTGATAGGTCATCAATTTTCAAATTTAAGTAGATAATCTCAAACAATCTACTTTAAATCACATGCTTACTTTTTTTTTTTAGTAGGAAATTTATAGTAGGAAAACATATATGCTCTAGCTTATAAATTGAACGTTGATGTCATCGAATGAAGTTATATACCTTTTATTAAATAAATTCAAATCAAGTAAACTAGTAAATGACACATTATAACATAAACTATGAAAAATACAATTTCTGTGTTCGATAATGACAATTCCAAAAGTATTTACACAGGAATCGATATATCTTCAAAATGGTATTGTTAAATACAAAAACATTCGCCGCTATCGCAATTGCCTATGGTTTGGTTCACAGTTTGACAGAAAACGCTGCAAGCAATAGTAGCGAGGGTGTAGCCGTTGGAAGTACCACATTTCAGAACAGGTAAACGAAATTTTTCAGTGTCCAGTTGAGATCCATTATCTACAAGATGAGGGGAATTCTCGTCTATAGCAACAAATATATAAATAAAATAGATTTCAAATAAATTTATAACTTTTTTTTACTAAAACTAGACTTCAAGATAAATAAAATCATTTGAAAAAAAAGAGTTAGATCTACGGTGACCTTAATCCTACGTTCTACTTAAATTGACATAAAGAAAATTATTTTGTGATTCACTTCGATGCAGATCTCTGAAGAATAAATCCTAAAATGCAGAGCTTATACACAGAAGATAGCAACGTAAGGTATATTTAAATCAAATAGTATATTATTATATTCATATATTATTCAAATTCAAATTGGCTGCGGAGAAAAAAACAAGTTAAACCAATACGGCCGTGCAAAATGAAACAACACTAAAAACTTTTCTTCGGAATGTTGCATTTTTATTTTTGATAAATCACCTTTTTTCAAATTTAAGTGGATAAGGTTAATCGATTTACTTCAAATCACTTGTTTACATTTTTTTTTTTATAGGAAATTTATAGTAAGAAAGCATACATGATCAATTCATAAATTATACGTTGATGTCATCGACTGAAGTTACATACTTTTTATGTAATAAATTCAAATCAAGAGGAATTTCTTTGTAATGTACTATAGAAATAAGTTAAGCAACTTTACCGATACCAGAACCACCGGACACATCAGACGAAACATCACGACCTAGACGACCCCTTCCACTGTCCTGTTGAAATCCATAATCCTCACGATGCAGAGAGTACTTATCTATAAAAACGATTATAGAAATTAATTATCTTTTAAATAAATTAAAAACTTTTTTTCACTAAAACTAGACTTCAAGATAAATAAAATCATTTGAAAAAAAAGAGTTAGATCTACGGTGACCTTAATCCTACGTTCTACTTAAGTTGACATAAAGGCAATTATTTTGTAATTCTCTTCGATGCAGATTTTGGAGAATAAAGCCTAAAATGCAGAGCTTATAAGCAGAAGATAACAATGTAAGGTTTACTTAAATCAAATAGTATATTATTCCAATCCAAATTGGTGGCGGAGAAAAAACCAAGTTAAACCATGTCGTATTTTTATTTTTGATAAGTCACCTTTTTTCAAATTTAAGTGGATAAGGTCAATCGATCTACTTCAAATCACGTGTTTCCTTTTTTTTTTTAATAGGAAATTTATAGTAGGAAAGCATATATGATCAATTCATAAATTATACGTTGATGTCATCGACTGAAGTTACATACTTTTTATGTAATACATTCAAACCAAGAGGAATTTCTTTGTAATGTACTATAGAAATAAGTTAAGCAACTTTACCGATACCAGAACCACCGGATACATCAGACGAAACATCACGACCTAGACGACCCCTTCCACTGTCCTGTTGAAATCCATAATCCTCACGATGCAGAGAGTACTTATCTATAAAAACGATTATAGAAATTAATTATCTTTTAAATAAATTAAAAACTTTTTTTCACTAAAACTAGACTTCAAGATAAATAAAATCATTTGAAAAAAAAAGAGTTAGATCTACGGTGACCTTAATCCTACGTTCTACTTAAGTTGACATAAAGGCAATTATTTTGTAATTCTCTTCGATGCAGATTTTGGAGAATAAAGCCTAAAATGCAGAGCTTATAAGCAGAAGATAACAATGTAAGGTTTACTTAAATCAAATAGTATATTATTCCAATCCAAATTGGTGGCGGAGAAAAAACCAAGTTAAACCATGTCGTATTTTTATTTTTGATAAGTCACCTTTTTTCAAATTCAAGTGGATAAGGTCAATCGATCTACTTCAAATCACGTGTTTACTTTTTTTTTTTAATAGGAAATTTATAGTAGGAAAGCATATATGATCAATTCATAAATTATACGTTGATGTCATCGACTGAAGTTACATACTTTTTATGTAATAAATTCAAATCAAGAGGAATTTCTTTGTAATGTACTATAGAAATAAGTTAAGCAACTTTACCGATACCAGAACCACCGGACACATCAGACGAAACATCACGACCTAGACGACCCCTTCCACTGTCCTGTTGAAATCCATAATCCTCACGATGCAGAGAGTACTTATCTATAAAAACGATTATAGAAATTAATTATCTTTTAAATAAATTAAAAACTTTTTTTCACTAAAACTAGACTTCAAGATAAATAAAATCATTTGAAAAAAAAAGAGTTAGATCTACGGTGACCTTAATCCTACGTTCTACTTAAGTTGACATAAAGGCAATTATTTTGTAATTCTCTTCGATGCAGATTTTGGAGAATAAAGCCTAAAATGCAGAGCTTATAAGCAGAAGATAACAATGTAAGGTTTACTTAAATCAAATAGTATATTATTCCAATCCAAATTGGTGGCGGAGAAAAAACCAAGTTAAACCATGTCGTATTTTTATTTTTGATAAGTCACCTTTTTTCAAATTTAAGTGGATAAGGTCAATCGATCTACTTCAAATCACGTGTTTCCTTTTTTTTTTTAATAGGAAATTTATAGTAGGAAAGCATATATGATCAATTCATAAATTATACGTTGATGTCATCGACTGAAGTTACATACTTTTTATGTAATACATTCAAACCAAGAGGAATTTCTTTGTAATGTACTATAGAAATAAGTTAAGCAACTTTACCGATACCAGAACCACCGGATACATCAGACGAAACATCACGACCTAGACGACCCCTTCCACTGTCCTGTTGAAATCCATAATCCTCACGATGCAGAGAGTACTTATCTATAAAAACGATTATAGAAATTAATTATCTTTTAAATAAATTAAAAACTTTTTTTCACTAAAACTAGACTTCAAGATAAATAAAATCAATTGAAAACGAAAAGAGATCCTACGTTCTACTTAAATCGTCGTAAAGATGATTTTTCTGTAATTTACTTCTTTGCAGATATCCGAAGACTTAATCTAAAAACGCAAGTGACCGAACCGTAAAATTAAAAACTTCTCATTACAAAAAAATCCTTCAAAATATAGTAAAAAAAAAAAAAAACAAAAGCTCGATGAATCTTAGATCTAAGATGTACATAAACCTCATAGATCTACGTCGTGCTTAGAATGAATTATTTAATCACACGAGATCAAAATAATTTTTTTTCCAAAATTTTCCAATTGATGATTTTTTAATACGACTTACAATTTATTTAATTATATTTACCTCGAGTTGGACCGGACAAGACTGCTACAGCAATCGCAACCAAAAGTAACAAGATCAGTAACTTGGCCATAGTAAAAAAAATATATTATAAAAACTGTTTTTCGTTTTACAAGTTAATCAAGTTTTTTAAGAAGCGTGATTGGTAACTGATTCAAAAGTTCCTTCTCGGCTCGATATATATTGAACGCCAAACCTGGGTTTTTAACCATTGCATAAATAGATTATCAGTTAATCTTGGAAAAAATGTACTGAGATAATAAGAAAATAATTTCGTAATTTGTAGTTTTATAGCAATAAAGAGTGTTGAGTAATATTTATGAAGGAATTCAGTATCAAGGACTTGCTTGTCAGTGCCACTTATAGATCAAGTTCAGTCAGATATGTGTTTGTAAGAGACATTGAAGCTAAGTGATAACCTCTCATATCTTATATGATGAACATTTATGGTTTTATCAACATGAATAATATTTCCTCAATCACTAATTTACAATAAAAAAGTTGGATTCATAAAGATTATTATATTTGAAAGAAAAAACTAACCATATATAATATAAATGATAAATATAATTATTGTAATTACTTCACGTAACGACTATGAATATTATTAAACATATTTGATAAATTATTTATCCAAAGAAACCATAAAAATGTTTTCATCTTCTCAATATTGAACCAACAGATTCTTCAATATTTTAATTCAGCCTAGATTATCCTAATACTGCACAGAAAAAAAAAAATTCTTGGTTGAAGGTAAATATTCTTAATTCAAGAAAATTTTTTTGGAGACCTAAACTTTCTCAGATAAAGTAGTAATTTTATCTGACCAAGATAAATTCTCTTAGCTCAAGAAAATCTTGACTTGGTTCCCGAAAACGGTGGTCTTCAAAAATATTTTCTTGACTCAAGATAACTTTTTTTTCTGTGTACGAGCTGACCGCAATTTACCGACAGCAACCTAACAAGAAATCTTTGTTATCAGAATTATTGACAGAACATAAAGAATTGGGAAGTTGCTTCTTTTATCATTGTATAAATATACCCTGATAGCCACCCTAACCATAAGTTAACTACAAGCTATTGCCGTATTTTAAAGGTAACTTAAAGATAAGTGTTGGAGAGCAAGCAGTTATCTTCAAGTTGACAGTAAATTATCTGCAATTTTCTATTTAATTTGACTACAAGTATTAACGTCAGACAATGACGTTAAGTTGATTGAAAGTTTCACTTGAAACCCTGATTCAGAAATCTAATTTGGAATAATTCAAACACGGTCCAAAACAATTCAAAGTTGGTAAAATTAATTGACTGTATATAGGTATATACTCTAACATGGATTGAATCATTCCAAATTAGATTTCTGAATCAGGAACTTGACGGCAAATTTTTCTGGTAAGTTACATTCAAGCTACTGCCGTATTCTGAAGTCAACTTAAAGGAAAGTATTATACAGTTAAGGTTTGCCAGAAACTTTCTCGTTAAGTTAGCCGAAAGTGTTGCTCTATAACACTTGTAGAGCAATGTCTGGCTATCAGGGTATTAATGAGTGAAAGAAAATTGTCAGATCTGAAATGGTATTTATAGTCATGCCCTACCATCATGTAGTCAAGAGTAGTTTCCATGCTTATGGCTTAAGATCATCTTATTTATGCTAAATGACATTAACAAGTTGATTAAGCAGTAAAGTGCGACTATGAAATTCAACTTTAACACCCTCATAGAGAGTGCAGTCTCGAACGAAAGTCTTACCATCAATAAAAAATAACTACAACATTTTGAAGAAAAAGTAAAACAGAGTAGTAAGAATTTTCTTCAGAATATCTCATTCTCACTATTGATCAAACGTCATTTTTTAAAATTTCAGTCACCAAAGTCATTCAATCTAGTTTGTCACACGTTTGCATTTTTTTGTTAGGAAATATATAATAGGACAACACACATACTTTAATTTGTAAAGTAAACATTAATGTAATTGAATGGAGTTGTTTTTATTTTATTCAATAAATACAAATCAAGTAGATAAATGAATGCTACATTACGATACAAAATTAAAAAATTACGATTCAAACAGTACTTTCAACATGAATCAGTATAACTTATATATGTCGTTAATGGCGACAATGACAAACTCCTTTTTCGCACCAACCTCCTTTGAATTTTTTAGCCAAGCAATGAAGTGCGCAAGCAGAATCATTGACACCGAAGCCTGAGAGAAGATCACAAGTAGCTCGAGATACACGAGCGTTTCCGGACTCCGGTTGAGATCCATGTTCCTCAGGATGATGAGAATAGTTATCTGTAACAACAATTATGTCAAATAAATTTACTACTTGTTTCATACAAAAAATTAAACTACAAATTAAATCAATTTACTATGAAAAAAAAAAATTGTGATCTATATAAATCCAATTTTTCATAATATACTTCTATGAAGTTCTATGAAGAATATAGCCGAAAAATAAATTTATTAAATCGCACAGTTTTAAAATTTTCGCTCAGATAATTATTTTATCATCTGTTTAAAAAAAAGTTTTAGTAAATTTTAGATCCAAGGTATACATATTTCTACAAAATATAAAAACTATTCTTTTTAGAAATTTTTTATCTAATGATTTCTTATATAGATTAATATTAATTTAATTATATTCACCTTCAGTTGGAGCAGAGAAGACTGCTGCAGCAAATGCAACCAAAAGTACTAAGATCAATAATTTGGCCATAGTGAAAAAAATAATACGATCAACACTTTTTTGTTTTTCAAGTTAAAGAAGTTTCTTATGAAGCGTGATTGGTAACTAATTCAATATTCCTTTCTGCCTTTATATATAGGACGCCAAAACCTCCACCGTTGACCATTCCATAAATAAATCATCAGTTAATCTTGAAAACAAAATAAGCTGAAAATAAACAAAAACGATTTTATTAATAGGATTATATTAGCGAGTTGACTGGGGTTCCCGAGACAATTATTTAATACTGACAAGAAGAGATAAAGAAAAGAAGATATCTTATTTCTGGGTAGTTGAAGGTCGTGTGGTGGGAGATTTAGGAATCCCCGAGTTTTTTATCGTTATATACTTTTCCTCATCAATAAAAGAGCGTCGATCTATTCAATAGAGGAATTCACTTACAATTACATACTTATTAGGTTCACTGATAAGTCAAGGCGCGTGAGTAAAATGATATATGTGAGTAAAATACAGCGAAGCAAAGTGATGACTTCTGAATATCTTATGAATTATAAATTATTCATGATTGCATTAATATGAATGAGATTTGCTTAAACAATAATTTAAGATCGAAAAAGTAAATTATTAAAATTATTATTTTGGAAAGAAGAGTTTAACCATCATATCACGTTCTTAATTCCGAAAGGACTTATATTTTTATATGCTCTTTTAGGGTTTAAGGAACTTCCTAAAATCAAAAGAACGCATGATTTTATTTTTCCTTGTCCTTATTATTTTTTTCCGGGTGCATCAAGAATATTTTATAATACACCATAACTAATTCTTGATTTCCTCAATATCGGAACAACGTACATTCTTAAATATTTTAATTCAACCTAGATTACCAATATAACAACCTAGATCGCCATGGACGTAAACTTACTATTGATTACAATCTTACGATATAGTAGGGACTCGCGCCAAGTACAAGTTCATACTTATATAGATGCGTACGCAACAACTTTGCATCTATATACTGCAGTAGTATATTGACTTCAAACAGCCATATTTACAAATATAAATTGTGCCATCCATTTACATTTAAACCTTTTCAAAACATTCCATAAAAATTTGAGTGGTTTACAGTTTAAAATTATTGGCTCGTTTTTTCGAATTTCAGATTTTGATAAAATATATTTTGAAGCATCTTTATGACAATAGTGACATTCAATTAAAGTGTTACAGTTTAAAAATGAATAAAAAAATTAAAACCTCGAGATAAAGTGAAACAATTCATGAGTTGCTGTTCAAATTGAGCATATTGGTTTTTTTATCTATTTTCTTTTGGTGAAAAATTAAATTAATACATTAGTTATAGTTTTATCGCTGATTAATTACTTAAATAGTAAGTATGAATAAGTGATGAAATTATATTTATATTTATAGTAAACGAATATCTAGTAATTCGGTCGTTCGCGCCAAAAACGTTAAGATACGCTTACAAGAGTAAACGAAGGTACGCGGGGAATTTGAAATCTACTGTAATTTTTATATAGGAAAAGAGGATTTCTCGGCTTTAGAAAATTCTCGTTTTTAATTCATAAATATAAATTTTCTTGAAGCGAGTGAAAATTTTTCACGCCAAGAAATTCTTTTTTTCTGTGTATGAGCTACTCACTGTATGCTTAACTCACGTTTTTATTAAATTAAGCAGAAAAAAACCAATATAAGAAAATAAATATTCTCTTGACTATAGGAAATACTAATACCTATTGATAGTATTTTTAGGAAGATAGATATCTATCACGCTACAATAAAATGACAATTATAGTATTATCAATTTTCATTGAAATGTTGAATATTTTCTTGGCCTCTACTATTCCTATGAATGGGATCAATGACTCGATTACAAAATGCGCTGAATTGAGGCATAAAGTAAGTTGTCAGTTTTTCTTAACTAATATAATAGTACTTGGTATTTTTATCGATAACAAATACAATTTGGTTATCTGTAACAGTGCAATCCAAATCTTCAAGATCCATGCTGCAATCCAAATAGAATATGCGTTAATAAGATACGTGATCAACTTTATATTTCTGATTATATATGTCTTAAAAAAGGTATTTATTGAATCTCAAATCGCCAGTAAAACATTAAGAGATAATTCTGATAATCTGATAGGTGTATTAAATAGTCCCTGTAAAAAGTTATTCGACTGCGAAGCAATAATTGGAGCGAAATGTTCGGAAAATGGACGGTGTGTTTGTAGAAAACAATCGGTTGCGTACAATGAAACAATTTGTTTGCGGACTTCAATGAATGATCGTTTAGTTGATGAACTCATGGATTATTATGATTTCAATGGAATATTCTATTTGAAAAAAAATTATTCAACCAAACCTGGGTGTCAGATTACATCAAGTGAGATTAATCACATTCAAATATGAAATGTTTTTGTACAATGAATTAAATATGAATAAAATCAAAAAATTAACATGGTTACCTTTTTAGACACAAATTATGGTGAACCATGCAATAATGATATCCAATGCTCAGAAGATCATCATTCAAATCTTAAGTGCATTAACAAAGAATGTAAATGTCCAAAGGGAACCCAATTCACTCTCGATACATTAATATGCCAAAATAGTATGGGCGGTAATTATAAAAATTTTAATTTTCAAATATTTTGTTGACGAATATTCACTTAGAATATTAATTACCAATAATGATTTGTAGGTATCAGTAAGCCATGTTTAGGCAATAAAAAATGTTTAGTTGAAAATTCATATTGCAATCCTTATGGAATATGTAAATGTAAAATTAATTATTATTATACACTTAATGATAAATGCGAATTTGATAGTAAGTATAATGATGTATGTCCGACATTTTTTTTTTGGTTCATTCAAATAAATTGTGATTTCTTGTTGTATGTTTTAGAATCAAGAGGTAATTGCAGTAAAGACGATGTGTTTTTGCATACACAAAGCCGAACGCTTTATAGACCCGCAAAAAGTAAACCTACTATTTTCAATGCTTTGAAAAATCCCATTAGTTTATTTCCATTACTATATTTTAATATATCGTAGAACCAAATGACCCGTGTTTGAGTAATACTGATTGTAATGACGTCAAACACACTACTTGTCAGTCGAGGGCTTGTAAATGTATCAGAAATTTCTATGTATCTGAAAAGACTGGAAATTGCACCCGTTATGCAAAACGTAAGATTTAAAAGTGTTAAATTTTCAAAAATAAAATTATCTTAGAGATATGTTATTTTAGAACCAAACGAACGATGCATAGAAGATAAAGGCTGCCGTAAAGTAGATAATACAAAATGTAAATCGAGAATATGCCAATGTGATGAAAATTTTCCTTTGAATATGGTCACAAAAAAATGCGAATTTTGTAAGTTTTTAAAGCTTAGCATTCACTTAAAGATCAATATATTTTTTTAAATTCAAATAGAAGTTACGTAATTACAAATTTGTTCCGTTTATTCTTTAATTAGTGTATAAACTTCAAAATTTTGTTCTAGTGTTAGGTCGAAAATGTACAGAAGATTCAAATTGTGATACTACAAAAAACATAGTTTGTTCAAAAGGAAAATGTGTTTGCGATGTAAATCATTTTGAAAAAAATTATAGTTGTGTGTTAGGTATTGATGGGTACTGTGAAGAATCTGAAGAATGCCATGTAAATAATTCATTTTGTCAAAATGACAGATGTAAATGTGCGATGAATTTTTATGCATCGAAAAATAAATCTTTGTGTATTGCAAATGCCAAATGTAAGTTAATTAGTTCTAGACTCCATGTAATTACTATATATTTTTTACATGAATGTAGATTTTGGGAAATGTATATACCGAATTTTTTTTTAGCTTTATATGATTATTGCGAAAGCAATGAGAGCTGTAAAGAAATAGAAAATACAGAATGCTCGAATAATAAGTGTCAATGCATGTTAAAATTTATCGAGAAAGACGGAAAATGTAGATCATTAGATTACTGTGAAGCAAAAGTAGACTGTCTGCAGCCAAAATATTCAGTGTGTAGAAACAACAGATGTGTTTGTTCACTGAATAGATATTTATCGTCTAATAATACAAAATGTAGTACTTATGCCAAAAGTAGGTTATAAAGATTTTATAGTATTTGTTTTTATTAATATTTACTTTAGTCTATATTATTTGAACAACAAGGTATCGGAAGCTCATGCGAAGACGACAAAAGATGTGCACGTGTCAAAAACACAAAGTGCATAGAGAAAAAATGTGCTTGTGTTGAAAACTATTTTGAAGATAACAACAAATGTAAAGGCCTCATTGACGCAGAGTGTTCTGAAAATTCGGATTGTATAGCCAATAATTCTTTGTGTGAATCGAATAGATGCAAATGTTTTGAAAATTTTCATCCATCTACGGACAGACGGGAGTGCAGAAAATATGCCAATCGTAAATATTCATAAAATTAGTCTCTTTTAATTTCTGATAAAACCGATAATTTTTTCATTTAGATGTAAATGATCCCTGCGAGGACAATGATGATTGTACAAAAGTGAAAAATTCAAAATGTTCCGAAAGCGATCAATGTGTTTGTAAAATGAAATATTTCGAAAAAGATAACGAGTGCAAAGCATTTATTGGTACGAATTGCACAGAAGATTCAGAGTGTGGAGCTAATAATTCTCAATGTGATTCAAATGAATGCGTTTGTTCTCATGGATTTTATTCGTCTATAAATAAACAGGAATGTATCAAATATGCTGCAAGTAAGTTTTTACAATAATGTTTTTACAGCAGAAAACTGTTCCCGTAATTTCACTTGTACGAAAATGTTGGGAATTTGTAAAAATTATTAGATGAGAAGATCAATTCAATTTCAAGCTCAATTTTATAAATTTATATATTAACTATCATTACTTCCCGTTTAATGAATAAGAAAGCCAGAACATTGAAGCTTCTTAGTCTTTTATGACTCAGGAAAATTTGATTAATATTAGATTTATAAAATTTCAGAACCAAATGAACCTTGCGAAAGCGACAAAAGTTGTACATATGTCGAGTACTCATATTGCTCAAAAAGTAAAGAGTGTACTTGTAAACCCAATTACCTTTTAATAGACGATAAATGCCGTGGACTTATTGGAGAGAATTGTTCTGTAGATTCAGATTGCGGAGTAAAATATTCAACGTGCAAATCAAACACTTGTATGTGTCCAATTGATTATTATCCATCTAATGACCAAAGCAATTGTTTTCAGTATGCAAAGAGTAAGTTTCTGGATGTATTGCTCCTTAAATCAACGAATAAAGTACTTATGCAATACTTTTTACACATTCAGAACTAAACGATTTCTGCGAAACGGATGGGGCTTGTCGTGATCTTAAGTTTACATATTGCTCTGTAAATAGACAATGTACTTGTTTGATGAACTATACAGTAACGAACGACAAATGTCGCGGACTTATAGGAACGAATTGTTCAGAAGCTTTAGATTGTGCAATAGAAAATTCAAAATGTGAATTGAATATTTGTCAATGTCTTGAGGGTTTTCGGTTTTCTTTCAGCAATCAAAAATGCTATGCTTATAGCAAACGTAAGTTATCCTACTTGAATTGTCAAGAAAGCAGCATACATTAATCCTTTTGTGGACAAGCGCGTCATATAGCAGGCGTAACTAATTAACTTGCCAAATTTTTGAGTACGAGATAATTTAATTTGTTGTAAAATATTTTGTTCAACGTTTTAGATCTGAATGATTATTGTGAGATTGATGATGATTGTAAGAATATCAAATACACGTACTGCACGGTGAACAACAAGTGTAGTTGCTTGGCGAATTATATTGCAGTAGACGGAAGTTGCACAGGACTTGTCGGCGAAAAATGTACTGACGACAATGATTGTGCAGTTGATAATTCTAAATGTGAAGCAACTATCTGCCAATGCGAAGTTGATTTTTATCTATCGACTAACAAAGATAAATGCTATCCCTTTGCTTCACGTAAGGCCATAACATATTGTTTAGTAGGAATGATAATGATAAACACTAATTAATGTTATATTTCTTTGTAGAAGTTAATGACTTTTGTGAAACTGATTTTGGTTGTCAAAAACTTGATCACACTCACTGCTTTGAAAACGCGTGTACTTGCTGGCCGAATTATACTATAGTAGATGGGCATTGCCGTGGACTTATAAATGCAAAATGCTTTGTAGACTCCGATTGTTCCATAGAAAATTCAATTTGCGCTTCTAACATTTGTCAATGTCCTATCAATTTTTATCTTTCTGTAGACGAAAACCAGTGTCATTCATTCGCTAAACGTAAATAATCGCATTTCAAGTTGTAAGTGACAATAAAGATTATAGAAATTTATTTACTTTCATTTTCAGACATAAATGACTTCTGCGAAACTGATGTTGGGTGTCGTGATCTAAAATTCTCATATTGTTCCAAAGATAACAAATGTACTTGTTTACATGGCTATATAAATGATGATGGATATTGTAGTGGACTAATTGGCTCGATATGTTTCAAAAGTTTAGATTGCGCAGCAGACAATGCGATCTGTGATGAATCAAAAACCTGCCAATGTCCTGTTGACTTTTACCTATCTGTCAACAAAGAGGAATGTTATCCATACGCAAAAAGTAAATCTTATAAACTCTATCTAAAGCAAAAGTATAAATATTTAAAATCATGTGGTATTCTTTAAATTAATTCCAGAACAAACCGATTTCTGTGAAACTGATATGGCTTGTCGTAATCTCAAATACACTTACTGTTCTGAAGACTATAAATGTGTCTGTTTACAAAACTACGTTACAATTGACGGCCATTGTCGGGGCTCAATTAACGCCACATGTTCCGAAGAGTCAGATTGTGCTGTTAATAATTCAGTTTGTGATGAATCATACACTTGCCAATGTCCTGACAATTCTTATCTGTCTTCAAACAACGAAAACTGCAATCACTATGCCGAAAGTATGTTCGTTTCAAAATAAAATCCAAAATTTTATTTCTTTCAACAATAAATTAATTTTTTCTATTTCGAATTATAGAAATATATGATTTCTGTGATAATGACAGTAGCTGCCGCGATCTCCAATTTACCTTTTGCTCTGCTGACAAAAAATGTACTTGTTTATCAAACTATAAAGAAATAGCTGGGGATTGTCATGCCCTTATCGACGCATTTTGTTCAAAAGACTCAGAATGTGCAGCAAACAATTCAGCTTGTGAATCAAATATTTGTCAATGTCATATTGACTTTTATCCTTCTTCAAGCAAAGACAAATGCTATCCATTCGCTAAGCGTAATGTTTCATATTTTATACATCAAATTTGATGTTTAGCTATGCGTCATAATATTCGATATTTTAATTTTTAGAACTTACTGATTTCTGCGAGACCAGCGTAGGATGTCGGGATCTCAAATATACTCACTGCTCTGACAGTAATAGATGTGTCTGTTCACCAAACTATACAGCAGTAGACGGATATTGTCGTGGTTTCATAGGTTCTCATTGTTCTGAAAGCTCAGATTGTGCCTCGAATAATTCTATATGTCAATCAAACATCTGTCAGTGTTCTATAGATTCATATTTTTCAACCGATGACGGCCAATGCCACTTGCTCGCTGAAAGTAAATTGCCATTTATTCCATTTTATACCAAAAGACTTTCAACAAAGTGAAGATTGCATAAAATAACTTAATAACAATCGTAACAATTTCAGGAATTTATGATTCTTGTGAAACTGATACTGGATGCCGCGACCTAAAATATACATACTGTTCCGAAGATAACAAATGTACTTGTATCGAAAATTATATAATAGTAAACGGATACTGCCTCGGATTGATTGATGCAAACTGCTCTGATGATTCTGATTGTGCAATAGACAATTCGATTTGCGATGACTCAGATACTTGTCAGTGTCCTATTGATAGCTACTTGTCTGTGGATGAAGATAAATGTCACCCGTATGCTAAACGTAAGTGTATGTCTAGTAAAAAACATTTACAAAGATTTGATTATCTATCAGTTATCCTCTTTTAAATTCTAGATCTGCATGATTTCTGTGAAAATGATACGAGTTGTCGTGGTCTCAAGTTCACTTATTGCTTTGAAGGAAAATGTACATGTTCAATGAACTATATGAGTAATAATGAATCTTGTCTTGGTTTGATTGGCTCAGTGTGTTCTGACGATTTAGAATGTGCCGCCGAAAATTCAGTATGTGACCTAACAAATACATGCCAATGTTCTGTTGATTTTTATCCATCTTTGAATAAAGAGAAATGTCATCAATATGCTAAAAGTAAGTTTTTCTTACACACTTACGATAATATTTCTTGAAATTTAGATTCAAGAAATGATATATGTTTGAAGTATTCTAACCGAAATTACAGAACTAAATGATGAGTGCGAAACAGATGTTGGTTGTCGAAACTTGAACTTTACGAACTGTTCTGAAGACAATAGTTGTATTTGTTCTGAAAACTATATCGAAGTAGATGGGTATTGTCGTGGACTTATAGGCATGAATTGTTCAGAAAATTCTGATTGTGCAATAGAGAGATCGATCTGCCAATCGAGTGCTTGTACATGCCCGAATGATTTCTATTTATCTGAAACTGGTAACCAGTGTTATCAATATGCGAAAGGTAAGCTTTGAATTTTAGTACGGAAAGAAGAGAGAAATATTTAATATCGTGTACTGAATTACAGAACTCAATACTTTTTGTGAAACTGATATTAGCTGTCGTGAGTTCAAGTACACACATTGTTCTTATGATAACAGATGTGCTTGTTTAGAAAATTATACGGTAGTTGATGGCAATTGTCGCGGGTTAATTAACGCGTATTGTTATGATGATTTGGATTGCGCTGTGGAAAACTCGATTTGCAAATCCGAAACTTGTCAGTGCTCTAGTAATTTTTATTTATCAATTAATAAAAAAAAATGTTATCCATATGCTAAGCGTGAGTCTCTTGAACTCAATAAAAAGCAACGCGTCAAAGTATGAAAATGTAAAATTATTTCTTTCTTTATTTTCTTTTTATAGAATTAAAGGATTTTTGCGAAAGCGATATTGGTTGTATCGATCTCAAATATACAGTTTGTTCGGACAGTAACCAGTGTACATGTTCTTCTAATTACGCAGTGATAGAAGGATATTGCCTGGGGTTAATTGGTGCGAATTGTTCTGATAATTTAGACTGTGGAGTAGATGAATCGATTTGTGAATCGAATATTTGTCAATGCCGCTATGGTTTTTATTTATCTGAAAACCAGGATAAATGTTATGGGCATGCTAAACGTAAGTTTTCTTAGCGCAATGAAAAGTGATGATGATATTGATTGTTAGAAGGTTAAATTTAGTAAAGTCTTATTTGTAGAACTCAACGAGTTTTGCGAAAACAATATTGGTTGTAGTGATCTGAAGTATACTGTTTGTTCTGAAAAGAACGAGTGCGTTTGCTTACGGAACTATACAAACATTGAAGGACATTGCAGGGCTGACATTGGTTCAAACTGTTCTGAAGATTTAGACTGTGCGGTAGACAAGTCAATTTGCGAATTGAATCTTTGTCAGTGTCCTAGTGACTATTATGTGTCTACAGAGAAAGGAAAATGTTTCCCGTATGCAAAACGTACGTTATCATGCTCAAAATATGAAACGCATAAAAGTAGAAATGTAATAATGTATTTACTATTTTACGCTTCAGAATTAAATGAATTCTGTGAAGACAACGTTGGCTGTCAAGATCTTAAGTATAGTCACTGCTCTAAAGATAATCGATGTATTTGCGCGGCCAAATATATAGAAGTAAGTAAATATTGTCGGGGATTGATTGGAGCCAATTGTTCAGGTGATTTGGATTGTGTAGTGGAAAATTCATCATGCAATGATAATACTTGCCAATGCAAGGTTCATTTTTATCTATCTACTAACAAGGATAAATGCTATCCCTTTGCTTCACGTAAGGTCTTAAGATATAGTTTTACATGAATAATAATGATAAATATTAATTAATGTTATATTACTTTGTAGAAGTTGGTGATTTTTGCGAAACTGATATTGGTTGTCAAAAAGTTGATCGCACTCACTGCTTTGAAAATGCGTGTACTTGCTGGCCGAATTATACTATAGTAGATGGGCATTGTCGTGGACTTATAAATGCAAAATGCTTTGTAGACTCCGATTGCTCCATAGAAAATTCAAATTGCGCTTCTAACACTTGTCAATGTCCTATCAATTTTTATCTTTCTGCAGACGAAAACCAGTGTCATTCATTCGCTAAACGTAAATAATTGCATTTCAAGTTGTAAGTGACAATAAAGATTATAGAAATTTATTTACTTTCATTTTCAGACATAAATGACTTCTGCGAAACTGATGTTGGGTGTCGTGATCTAAAATTCTCATATTGTTCCAAAGATAACAAATGTACTTGTTTACGTGGCTATATAAATGATGATGGATATTGTAGTGGACTAATTGGCTCGATATGTTTCAAAAGTTTAGATTGCGCAGCAGACAATGCGATCTGTGATGAATCAAAAACCTGCCAATGTCCTGTTGACTTTTATCTATCTGTCAACAAAGAGGAGTGTTATCCATACGCAAAAAGTAAATCTTATAAACTCTATCTAAAGTAAAAGTATAAATATTTAAAATCATGTGGTATTCTTTAAATTAATTCCAGAACAAACCGATTTCTGTGAAACTGATATGGCTTGTCGTAATCTCAAATACACTTACTGTTCTGAAGACTATAAATGTGTCTGTTTACAAAACTACGTTACAATTGACGGCCATTGTCGGGGCTCCATTAACGCCACATGTTCCGAAGAGTCAGATTGTGCTGTTAATAATTCAGTTTGTGATGAATCATACACTTGCCAATGTCCTGACAATTCTTATCTGTCTTCAAACAACGAAAACTGCAATCACTATGCCGAAAGTACGTTTACATATCATATCATAAACGATGATTTCATGTTCCAAATTTAATTTTCAGAGATGGATGATTCCTGTGAAAATAATAATAGTTGTCGTGATGTTAAATTCACATACTGTTCAGAAAATAAAAAATGTACTTGCTTACCAACCTATAAAAAATTGCACGGTGATTGTCTCGGTGTCATTGATGCGAAATGTTTCAATGATTCAGATTGCGCAATAGAAAATTCAATATGTGATTCAAATATTTGCAAATGTCGTATGGATTCCTATCTATCCGCAAGCAAAAAGAAATGTCAGCCATACGCTAATCGTAAGTTCTTAGTTTCAATTGAAAATTTGTGAATCCACAAAAATTTTCCAGAACTAATTGTCAAAAATTTCAGGAGTTAATGATTTTTGTGAAACCAACAATAGCTGCCGTAACCTTAACAATACTTACTGTTCTAAAAACCACAAATGTGTTTGTCTTAAAAATTATACTTTAATAGAAAATTATTGTCGGGGACTTATAGGATCGAATTGTTCCAAAGATCTAGATTGCGCCCCCGAAAATTCAGTCTGCAGCAAATCTACCTGTCAATGCCACGATAATTTCTATCTCTCTGCAAACAAAAGCAAATGTCATTCTTACGCAGAACGTTAGTTATCTAATGTATCTAATAATTTCAATAATTACATCCCCGTTTCTATATTAATTTCTAGGCATCGATAATTTTTGCGAAGATGATGTTGGTTGTCGCAATCTTAAGTATACATACTGTTCAAAAAACAATAAATGCACTTGTTTACCAAATTACATTCAAGTTAACGAGCGTTGTCGCGGACTTATCAATGCAAAGTGCTCCAAAGATGCAGATTGCGCACTAAGCAATTCAATATGCGATGAATCGAATAGTTGTCAATGTCCCGATGATTTCTATCTGTCTGCAAACAAAGGAAAATGCCATCAATATGCAAAACGTAATTATTCCAGTCAAATAAATATAAAATTCAATCTAATAAAGTTCATTTCAGATTTGAATGATTTTTGCGAAACTGATAATGGGTGTCGCAATTTAAAATATGCGCACTGTTCTAAAAACAATAAGTGTATTTGCCTGCTAAACTATACTGAAGCAGGCGGTTATTGTCGAGGTTTTATTGGATCTAATTGTTCTGAAAATTTAGATTGTCTAGTTGATTACTTAGTATGCAAATCAAATGTATGCCAGTGCCTTGATAATTTTTATTTTTCTCCAAGCCAACAACAATGCATCCCGTATGCTATACGTGAGTTTTCATGATTTCTTCACTTTATCTGCATTGAAACTAGCTTCAATGACTGTTTAATCGGCCGAAACATTACCCACCTAGGAAGGAAAGTAGAGCATTTCAACTTGCATGTACAATTACCTACCTGAGCCGAAGGTGGTAAACACGCAGATCGAGACATATTGCCTCCCTCTGTAGTGTGTATATAATTCTTCACCAGACCTGCACCTGAAAGTTTAAATTCCTGTCTTGTTTAGAGGGACAAAAGTCGTTCTTTTCTTTTATGAGAAAAGAAATGATAAAAATTATCGCATGCGCAGTTCTTCCCACAAACTGAGACAAAAGTTTGAACTTTCAGGCATAGATCTGATGAAAAATTATCAATTACACACGCGGGTTGAAATGTCTTACTTTCCTTTCTTGCAGTGTAATATACTAATCGAATATGAGTATTACTTTTTGTTAAAAAAATTTCAGAACTCAAGGATTTCTGTGAAACTGATAAAAGTTGTCGTAATATTAAATTTACATATTGCTCTGAAAATAAACAATGTACCTGTTTACCAAATTATATCGAAGAAGATGGAAATTGTCGTGGACTTATTGATGAATACTGTTTTGAAGATTCTGATTGCAAGGTAGAAAATTCCCGGTGCAATTCAAATATTTGTCAATGCTCTGTTGACTACTATCCATCTGCCAATAATGACAACTGTTTCAAATACGCCGAAAGTAATTTTAAACCACTGAGTGCATGATAAATTGCCTAACAGTACTTACCAAATTGTACAAAACCCATATAATTTTATTTCAGATCTTACTGATTATTGTGAAGACAATGAAGGCTGTCGCAAAGTAAAGTATTCGTTTTGTTCGGTTGATAAAAACTGTACTTGTTTTACTCCGTACAAAGAAATCGCTGGACAGTGTCTTGGAGTTTTCAATGCGAGCTGCTTCAATGACACAGATTGCGATAGTTTTTATCAATGTTCGTCAAATCGCTGCTCGTGCCGCGATAATTTTGTCTTTGATGATTACCATAAGTGCATTCCAGTAAACCGATGTAATTATTTCTATTGTTAATATTTCTAATCACTGTTCTATGGGTTTATAAATCATTATTTCTTTAGATTTAGGAGATTCTTGTATAGATAATGAGTATTGCAGAAGTATCGAACATTCGTCCTGCGATTTAGATTACCACTGCACCTGTTCAACAAACTATATAAATGTAAACGGAAGCTGTCTTCATTATCTTGGTACATGTTGCTTCAAAGATTCTGACTGTGGAATAAAAGATTCGATATGTAAAGGATATACTTGTAAATGCAAGAAAAAATACTTCTTTCATCCTTTTTTTATAGAATGTCGAAAAAAATAAATATACCCGAGTCGAAAAATTATACCTCATTTAAACTTCCAATTTAGGCTGAAAACAATTTTTTTCCAGTTTTTTTTTAATTTGTCAGAAACGGCTTGATCAATCGATTTCAAAATCTATTCAGCTCTGGAACCCAATGAAACACTTTGATTACCGCCTTAACCATCTTAATCGGTTCATTCGTCCGAGAGATATCATTGGCGAAAGAAATGGTGAAAAACAGTTTTTTTTGTTTGTCAATTATTTTTAAAGTGATTTATCTGATCAATTTCTAAATCTAGTCAGTTTTAGAACTCAATATAGCGCGCCGCCTGCAACATTAAGGGTCAAAATCGATTGATTAATTCAAAAGATATTGATATCGAAAAATTTATTGATAACGAATAACCATTTATCTCGTTTTTCTCGGATAACTCAGAATGTAAATTACCAATCGGTGCACAAATTATACTAGCTCTTCAACTTAACAGTCTCTTGATCAACACGTAATGTCATTCAACTCGTACTTTAGTTTAAATGATATTATCATAAAAAAAAATGGAAAAACATTGTTTTTATTATTTTTCGCTAATGTTTATACATTAATGCTCTGATCTGAGCCAAAGCTCTTTTAAATCCTTGTTTTGGTGACTTACATTGATTTCTGCCTGAATACATTTAATTTATTGAACATAATCGTGAATAAAACTTTTAAAAACGTTTATTTACTGATTATTTTCGATTCTTGAATTTTGAAACTTTAACATATAACGTAACTTGTTAACGCTTAAGAAGCTGATGAAAAAAATTGCGTTGAAGAGTATTTCCGAGTTCGACGAGCTTGAAAATGTATCCACAATAATGTTTTTGCGCTCTTTGAACTTGGAAACAGCGGGAAGTAATGAGCTCCTTGATCTCGACAAACTTAACACATTTATAACTATAATAATTTGATTATTAAATACAATTTTGGCAAGTTACAATTACATTATTCAATCACATTATAAATAGTATATGATAATTTGATAACCTGTTGATAAAAATGGTATTAAACAATGAAATGCATTACCGAAGTATGACAAATTGTATTTATAATAACTTACTTTTGTAAATGATTCCAAAGATAATATAACAAAGTATCCACTACTTATTAAAGTGGGTTTCAAAGGTTCTGTGAGTATGATTGTCATCGCTTTTTGAACATTATTACTCAAATTATACCAGTTCGTGCTGTAAAGAGCATTAGTAATGTCAGCAAACTGAAAACAATTATTAAGAATAATTAAAATACGACTATTGGTTAGATCAACAAGTGAATCAAAATTTTTTGGTCTACTCTAATTTTTTTAGTTTTACAATCAATGAAAGTATAGTTATTTGTGGTGAAGTAAAACAATTTTACCTCAACTGTCACTTGATTAGCAGCAATACACTGAAAAAATATTTGGATCGTCATAGCTGTGACATACATTGAAGTACCGACAAAATTTATTGACCGAGTTTCTGTGTGTGATAACGTATACGTAATACTGCAAATTAGAAGTGAACTCGCTGCGTACTGTACGAATATTGCCGTTGAAAATAAAGACTTCACAAATTCTACTAGACTACAAAATTAAAACAATATAAATAAACAAATTTTTGTAATGCATTTTGTAAAATTAAAGCGGTATCCATATTTAGGGTTCGAAAAATAAGAAGGAAAATTTTAAATAATATTTAAGTATGAGTCAATTTTAACACTAATTGAATGAAAATAATTGATTAATATTTTCGAAGATAAAATTAAGAATTTCGTTTTTTTCAATCCTTCGATAACTATTCAACTTAAGCTCTAATTTTTTCCTAAAAATATTGACTAAAAAAATTAATTGATTAAAATAAATATTTTTGCAATCGAAAAGGATCGACAAAACATACAACTAAATAAATTTTTTAATTACCTATTGTGATAGGTAGTGTCTAAATTTGCCTCCTAATATATAACCACTATGTCTACGGTATAGATACACGGTAGGCTCGCGCCATGAGACTTCACACATATACATGTGTTTGAACGTGTACTTGGCGCGAGACACTACCGTGTCTCCTGACAAAAACACTTATACAGTTTGTTCAGTTGCGAGCTTTGACAATTTGAAAAGCTTCGTGCATTTCCGCTACATCCGGGAGTTGCCGAACTCGCTACTGACCAGGTCTGAATAGTGCCGGGTCACTCGCTATTTGGGCCCGACACATACAATTTCTGGCTCATGACCGTGTTAAGACGGCATGAGAACCCGCTACCAGCCGGCCAATCAGATAAATTAGCGGCTAACTATTTCCTGTTGGCGCACTTTTAAGCCAATGGAAAATTCGGTTTATTCATCGAGGCTGCGACGTCACCACCAAGCGGCCACGTCGCTTTCAACAACATTTTCTCCGTGTCTTTTTTCGCTCCTGAATTAAAGAGTACAACCTCGTACTCTAAAACCGCTCTGCTTTAATATAATTATTCTTGGTTGCATTTGCTATCGCGTATACATTTTGTTGCATTCGCTGTTTCATATTTTCATCTCACAGTTTTAAGTGTAAATAGTGTCAATAAATATCTAATTTATTTCTTATTATAATTTTTGTAATTTTTTAGTTGTTAAGATTCCATCACACCTAAACCAGATCATTTTTGGATTCACTAAAAACATGTAGGGGCGGTCAGGACAAAACGGTTAGGGGGGTAATGATTACCATCCCGGATAAGAATGGTTACCATCTACATAAGAAGGCTTACCATCGTTAATAGTTATAGTTTAACATAAGAGTATGATAATGATTATCATATACAGATGATAATCATTCCCTATGGCAAGATGGTGATAGTTAGCATTTTTTTTTCAGTGTGTACTAAAATTTTTTGTTTCTTGCTTTACATCCAATAATTTTGTTAAATGGAATTTTTCTATATGTAACAAAAATATAACGTATTTGAGTCCCCGAAAACCTAGTATTTCTTCAAGTACCCCCCCCCCCCTGCCCGGGCCTACTACTTTAAGAAATATTTCAGATATCGTACCTGAGTACGTCGTTGTGATAATCGACCCAGTTACCAATCATTTTTCGTTCAATTTCTCTGAGATTTACGCTACCTTCATTTCCTTCATTGATTTTCTGTAAATTTTCCACCAATACAGAAAATCTGTACTTGAGAATGTGTGTCTGCGCACACAAATAGTACAATATAGAACAAAATATTGAGTCATAAGCAAAATTAACACAAGCTGCGCTGCAAACTGCATAAAGTTGATACATAGCAGTTGGCCAGTAATATTTGTATGTTGTATAGTCATAAGGAAACCACCCTTGATAAGGCATCACATCAGGAGGAGTCATTCGCAATATACGACCTAATGAGTACCACGATGCCCCTACAGTGCATAGCCCCGTGTACAATATTGAAATCGTTCTATTGAAAGAAAATAAATTTTTCACCTCAGAATATTTAAAAAATTGATAGAATCACGTATCATGACTTACTTTGTAAACTTGCTAAATTTTATATAAATCTTTTCTTCTTCTTCGTCTTTTGCTTTAAATGGATCTCGTTCAAAACGATTTACGAATTCTTCAATTGATTTACGATAATATAGCACTGTGATGATTTTATAACGAACTGTGATTAAACAACTCAATAATGACAGATTATCAAAGATCACAACAGCGTCGATATTTCGTAACTCAAAATCCAAAACACCAGAAAGAAGAAATGAGTGATTGACGATTGTCAACAAGCCAATGTAAAAGTAATAAAGAGCGGCTTTAAAACCTTTCCAATGTTCAGGTTTCCACAACCCGACCAAAGTTAAAAAAAAAATATTTCTTTCTAAAATGGCCATTTAATTTATATCAAGATAAGTGCTCCTCAGACGCCAGTATTACGAGCTAACTTATTGTTCGGACGAAAACTATCTTTAGCATATTCGTCGTAAAGTTTTTGATTATTTAAAACTAATTTTGCCATTAAAATAATTTGCTGTCATTATGTTATTTTCTATAATGGCATTAAATTGCTTAATAGCTCCAGCTAATTTTATTGATGACATTAGCTATTAATTATTAATATGCAAAGAGTTGAATGCACTGCGCAAGAAAGGTCGTAAGTTGTCTAGTATCACTTGTCAAAAAACATCAAGTCTGTAAAGTCCTAGCGACTATTTTCAATCGATACGCTTACGAATACTTATACAGGACGTTTTTACGCTAATCGGCGTATGTCTGCTTGATACCCGAGCTTAAGAGAAAGTTCAATTCGTGCTTCTAACACCTGTCAATTTTCGATAAATTTTTATCGTTCTGCAGACGAAAACTAGGAACAATATGAGGACAGGAAAGTTCAGATGAAGCTCAAATCTGCTTGTAGCTTCAATGAGGTTCTATTTTTCGACTCCCGTGATTTATAAGTAATGATAGATAAATGTTCTTTATTGGTTCATTGTAATTTATTTCAATACTATCGCTTATAAAAATTATTTATACTTAAATACTTTATAATAATATACGTTTCTTAATTTATAAACTTGCTTACTTTATTAATGGTTATTTTTTTCTTGAGAATGAAGGACATTTCAATTCACGTGAATAACCTGACTCTAGGCACAGGCGGGAGTGTGAAACACGAATTGGAACGTCTTGTTTGTGCGTTGTGTAGCATATTATTCGGATATTTTCACGTTTTTAAAAATCGTCAAGTTACAAGAATCAATAATATTATTAGTCATTTGATTTATCATCCCATAAACTGATTTTACTGATTTATAAATAATTATTCAAAGCTTCTTCAAGTAAACTTAGCTCATTTATAACTTTAATAATTAGATTATTAAACGCGACTTTGGCAAATTACAATTACATTATTCAAGTACGTTATAAATAGTATACGATAATTTAATAACCTGTTAATAAAAATGATATCAGACAATGAAATTCATTACCAAAACAATGATAAACTGTATTTATAATAACTTACTTTTGTAAATGATTCCAAAGATAATATAACGAAGTATCCACTATTTATTAAAGTGGGTTTTAAAGGTTCTGCGAGTATGATTGTCATCGCTTTTTGACCATTATTACTCAAATTATACCAGTTTGTGTTGTAAAGTGCATTAGTCATGTCAGCAAACTGAAAACAATTATTAAGAAGGATTAAAATTCGAAAATTTGCTATAGCATCTATACACGGAAAAAAAGAGGCAGGCATATAGCAACAGGAAATAATCCTGGTGTAGCAACAGGATTAATACTGTTGTTGCGACTTGATAGTAAAATATATAGTTACACAGTAAAAAATTTTGCGCCATTGCGTCGAAAAACTTAGTGATAAAAATTTTTGTGCTCAATATCTAATTGTTTTATGTGTACATTTAACATTTATCCAGTTAAATCAACACAAAAAAGTGTTAAATATTTAACCCAAAAATTCTGAACACTAAGTTTTTCGACGCAATGGCGCAAAATTTTTTACTGTGTAACTATATTTTACTATTGTCGCAACAGCAGTATTAATCCTGTTACTACAACAGGATTTTTTCCTGTTGCTGCAACATGATTTTCCTGTAGTTGCAACAAGATTTTTTCCTGTTGCTCCAACATGACTGCCTCCTGTTGTAGCTAATAAAAATTTTTTTCCATGTAGATCTATAGATCTACAAGTGAATCAAAACCTTCAATTAAAATAATTTTACCTCAACTGTCACTTGATTAGCAGCAATGCACTGAAAAAATATTTGGATTGTCATAGCGATGAGATAAAAAAAATTACCAGCAAAATTCATCGATCGCGTTTCTGTGTGTGATAACGTATATGCAATACTGCAAATCAAAAGTGAACTTGCTGCATACTGCACAAATATTGCCGTTGAAAATAAAGATTTCACAAATTTTACTAAACTATATTATAAAAAAAAATTACTCTAATGAGTTTTTTAAAATTTAGGTGGTATCCATATTGAGGGGATCGAAAAATAAGTAGATAAATTTTCCATAAAAATTAAGTACGTGGGAATTTCAAAAGCAATCAAATGGGAATGATTAATAAGTTTTTTCAAAGACTAAATTGAAGTATTGTATCATCAATCAATTTTTTACTTGCGGCCTAATATAACAAAAACTTTTAGACAGTCAATTTTTCGATCCACTAGAAATATATACTTCTTTGAAAAATATTTAAAATATCGCACTCGAGTATGTTGATATGAAAATCAACCCAGTCACCAATCATTTTCCGTTCAAATCCTCTGATATTAATACTTCCATCATTTCCCTCATTAATTTTCTGTAAATTTTCCGCTAGTACAGAAAATCGATGCTTAAGAATGTGTGTCTGCGCACATATATAGTATAATATAGAACAAAATATTGAGTCATAAGCTAAATTAACCCATGCACCACTGCAGACGGCGTAAAGTTGATAAATTACCGTTGGCCAATAATATTTGTGCATTGTATAGTTATAAGGAAACCATCCTTGATAAGGCATCACATTCGGCGGACTCATTCGCAATATATGACCTACTGAATACCACGATACCGCTACAGTAAAAAGACCCGCGTACAATATTGAAATCGTCCTATAGAAATATAATAAATTTTTCACCTCAAAATATTTAAAAAATTAATAAATTTATAAAATAAATTATTAATGACTTACTTTGTAAACTTATCAAATTTTATGTAAATCTTTTCTTCTTCATCGTCTTGTGCTTTAAATGGATATCGTTGAAAACAATTTACAAATTCTTCAATTAATTTACGATAATAAAGTAATGTGATGATCTTATAACGAATTGTGAATACACAAATCAATAATGAAAGATTATCAATGATCACAACGATGTCGATATTTCGTAACTCAAAATCCAAAACACCAGAAAGAAGAAATGAGTGATTGACAATTGTCACCAAGCAAATGTAAAAGTAATAAAGAGCAGCTTTGAAGCCTTTCCAATGCTCAGGTTTCCACACCCCAACCAAAGTCAAAATAAAAATGTTTCTTTCTAAAATGGCCATTTAATTTATGTTATGAACAGTGTTCCTCAGACGCCAGTATGTCTACGAGTTGACTTATTGTTCGGACGAAAAATATACTTAGCATATTCGTCGTAAAATATTTAATTATTCAAAACTAATTTTGTCATTAAAATAATTTGCTGCCATTATGTTATTGTCTGTAATAGCATTAAATTGCGTAATAGCTCCAGCTGGCTTTGTTGATGACATTAGCTATCAATTATTAATACGCAAAGAGTTGAATGCATTGCGCAGGAAGGGTCGCAGGTAGTCCGGTATCAGTTGAAAAGAAACATTGAGATTACAATATCCTAGCGACTATTTTAAATCAATATGCTTATGCATACTTAACATTTTCTTTAAAATATATTTTTATTTAAACTAAGATTTCAAAAAAGTATAAACATAAAAAAATTATGCAATCAGGAAAAAGATATTTTAAATGTGTTTTAGTTTAAATTCTGAAAAATTTTTCAAGTGGTTGATCATTTTTAAATGTTATCGATGACAAAAATTATGGTTTGGATATTCAAAGGGTATACTTGAAAGTGCAAGAAAAAATTATTTTTTATCCTATTTTTATAGAATTTCGAAAAAATTCATTGTAAATAACTTTATTATTGCTGTATTGAAAAAGTTCTTGATATATAAAAAGTACAATAAGAAATTTAATCACAATAAACATTTCTCTATTCATAGACAGTTTATTTTTTAATTATTTCTTTAATAAAAAAGATAGGACCTTTCAACCCCCGCGTGTGTTTAACTCATGCCCCTAATGCCCAAGCCGCAGGTGGCAGTCGCGAACACGTGGAATGCGATGTCCTTATTATTAGGTGGTGTGCATACTATTTTTGACCCCACCGGCAGCGGGAAGTTCAAATTTCTTTCGTTGATTAAGAGGTTGTTGTGTGTACATTTATGCCATTGGTTTTCCCAACTGGAACCTTCTACGCGAGTATGATGACATAGTAGGCTACACCCAAAAAAACTGAAAAATAGTTTATTGCACACCAAGGAAGTAAAGTAGGATATTCTATTCGCGTGTATAATTGCCCACTCCAACCAAAGCTGATGGTGACAACCACACGAATTGGAACACCTTACCTTCCTTTGTGGTGTGCATGCTTTTTTTCACGGGATCTGTACCTTAAGGTTTCGTTAAAGAAAAAAACGACTTTCTTTCCTTTAAACAGAGCAAGACTTTGAACTTTCGGCGCAGGTATGGTAAAAAGTGGACATTTGAAGCCTCATGAGTAATTGTCTACCCGAATTGAAGATGAGGGTGACCAACACTCAAATTCGGACGTCCTACATTTCTCTACAGCGTGCAATAGACTACTCTAATATTTTCACGCTTCTTCAATTAAATTTAACTAATCTATAACCTGAATAGTTAGATTACTAGTCGCAACTTTGGTAGATTACGATTACATTATTCAAGTACATTATAAATAGTATATGATAATTTGATAACCTGTTGATAAAAATGGTATTAAACAATGAAATGCATTATCGAAGTATGACAAATTGTATTTATAATAACTTACTTTTGTAAATGATTCCAAAGATAGTATAACGAAATATCCACTATTTATTAAAGTGGGTTTCAAAGGTTCTGCGAGTATGATTGTCATCGCTTTTCGTACATTATTACTCGAGTTATACCAGTTTGTACTGTAAAGTGCGTTAGTAATATCAGCGAACTGAAAACAATTATTTAGAAGAATTAAAATACGTAAATTGGTTGGATCTACACGTGAACCAAAACTTTCAGTCTATTAAAATTTTTTTGGTTTTATAATTAATGTAAATATAGTTATTTGTGCTGAAATAAAGTAATTATACCTCAACTGTCACTCGATCAGCAGCAATACACTGAAAAAATATTTGGATCGTCATAGCTGTGAGATAAAAAAAATCACCAGCGAAATTCATTGATCGCGTTTCTGTGTGTGATAATGTATACGCAATACTGCAAATCAGAAGTGAACTTGCTGCGTACTGTACAAATATTGCCGTTGAGAATAAAGATTTAACAAATTTTACTAAACTACACAATTTAAGAAAGAAAAAAAAAGTTTAAACGAATTACTATAATGAGTTTTTTTAAATTCAGACGGTACAAACCTCAAGTGGATCGTATAATGCCAAAAATGTTAATTAAAATTGAGGTATCAATGATTTTTAAAACCATTGAAATGAGGAATAGTTAAGTTTTTTTGAAAATGCCATGAAAAAATTTTTTTTCATGCCTTAGCAGCTAGTCTACTGAATGACTGATTTTTTTTTCAACAAACATCGACTTAAAAATTTAATTAATTTGAATAAATTTTGTACACGGAAAAAATGAACTATAAAAATTAAGAATGACAAGTAATATAATGATAAAGTGATCAGTAAATACTATCATTCTAAATAGTCATTTTTTCATTTATGATTAAAACGTGGATAATTACAGAATAAGTAGGAAAATTTATTGTCTATGCAAGAAAAATTACTATTTGAACTTTAAAAATTGTAACTGATACTTAGAAAAAAGACGACACGTATTATAAAATTTACTATTTGAATGTTAAAATTCCCCGTATTGACAACCGGGTTCCGGGTTATAATTTCAAATAGTAACTTTTATACTTTTTTTTCCGTCTATGATTAAAAAATGAAATCAAAAAATTGCAATTCTTTAGATTTCTTAATTCCCTATTATGTTGAGTAAAACCTGAATCTATTTATCCATACACAGCAAGAAAATTTCTCAGTTGATTATTCGATCCGCTAGAGATTTTTACCCCCTTAAAAAAGTATTTAAGATATCATACTCGAGTATGTCGTTGTGATAATTGACCCAGTCACCAATCATTTTTCGTTCAATTTCTCTGAGATTTACGCTATCGTCATTTCCCTCATTAATATTTTGTAAATTTTCCACCAGTACAGAAAATCGATACTTGAGAATATGTGTCTGCGCACATATATAGTACAATATAGAACAAAATATTGAGTCATAAGCTAAATTAACACATGCAGCGCTGCAAATTGCGTAAAGTTGATAAATAGCCGTTGGCCAATAATATTTGTATATTGTATAGTTGTAGGGAAACCATCCTTGATAAGGCATCACATTAGGCGGACTCATTCGAAATATATGACCTACGGAATACCACGATACTGCTACAGTAAACAGACCTGGATACAACATTGAAATCATCCTATCGAAATAAAATAAATTTTTCACCTCAAAATATTTAAAAAATTAATACATTTATAAAATAAAGTATTAATGACTTACTTTGTAAGCTTATCAAATTTTATGTAAATCTTTTCTTCTTCATCGTCTTGTGCTTTAAATGGATATCGTTGAAAACGATTTACAAATTCTTCAATTAATTTACGATAATAAAGTATTGTGACAATTTTATAACGAACTGTGAATAAACAACTCAATAATGACAGATTATCAATGATCACAACGACGTCGATATTTCGTAACTCAAAATCCAAAACACCAGAAAGAAGAAATGAGTGATTGACAATTGTCACCAAGCAAATGTAAAAGTAATAAAGAGCAGCTTTGAAACCTTTCCAATGCTCAGGTTTCCACACCCCAACCAAAGTCAAAATAAAAATGTTTCTTTCTAAAATGGCCATTTAATTTATGTTATGAGCAGTGTACCTCAGACGCCAGTATGTCTACGAGTTGACTTATTGTTCGGACGAAAAATATATTTAGCATATTCGTCGTAAAATATTTAATTATTCAAAACTAATTTTGTCATTAAAATAATTTGCTGTCATTATGTTATTGTCTGTAATAGCATTAAATTGCGTAATAGTTCCAGCTAACTTTGTTGATTACATTAGCTATTAATTATTAATACGCGAAGAGTTGAATGCATTGCGCAGGAAGGGTCGCAGGTAGTCCGGTATCAGTTGAAAAGAAACATCAAGATTACAATATCCTACACGGAAAAAAAAGAACTGTAATAAATAAAGTTTGATGTCTAATAATTATCATATTTTTAGTGATTAATATAAATTCAAATAGTAATATTGTGATTTCAACATTTAAAAAATAATAATTATAAATCGAATGTTAAAATATACAGTTCATTTAGATAAAATTATCATTTAAAACTATAAAAAAGACAAAGTAAACACTAAAAAAATTAAACTTTAAAGTTTAACAGCCAAAACTTAAATATCTATCGTTTGTAAAATAAGAAATTAAAGTCTCAAACAATAAAAATATAGAGGATACAAAATACTAAATTTAGTTAGAACGTTATTTTGTAAAGTCCTCTAATTAAGAAACTTTACCAGGAGTTGTTTTTAAATTTTAATATTAGTCAACAGTCAAATTTAATGATATAAACGGGAATAAATAAATTTTCACGGATATTTATTATTAAAGCAAATATTAAATATTTCCACTGAAATCAGTAAAGATTGACTATATGAAACTGTACATTATACTTCGTCAATTTGTAAAAAGTATGTGTCAGCCTCAGCAAATTTTATTGTTTGATGCAGTAAAATTTCATGCGCTACCGTCATCCATTTAAATACGGAAATAACTTTCGATTCTCATACGCATGCTGTGGCCGAGCGCTCTAAGTGCCAGGGACTGGACTCTGTTCACGTAAGGTCGGCGGTTCGAGCCCGAGAGTCGGCTGAGATTTTTCTGATGATTTTTCATATAAAAATTCGAACAACTACATACTGTACCCGACTGAATCAGTTATTCAAAATACAAACAAGGATACAATCAATTAGATGTACAACGATGAGAAAACAGACAATAGAAGAAGGGGAGAAGGAGGGGGTGAAATCAGGAACCCGAATAGAACCTTGTACTATGAGAGTAAATAGTAAAAGCCGGAAATAAATAATTCAAAATAAAAAAATATAAAATATAACAAAAAAAAAAATATATTTTTATTATTCGAAACAATAAAAATGAGGGTTTAGAATAAAAATTATTACTAGGTAGCATAAGAAAAAGTAAAAATCGACTGTGAAATTATAGACATCGACTTGGAGATTTTTATTGTTTGAAACTTTAAAATTTATGGTTTAAGTTTTAATTTTTACTATCGTCAGTCTAAAAAATATCATCTGGCCATTGAAACTATACAATTCAGAATAATAATTTTTACTATTTGAAATCTTAAAAACTATATCTTTACTCTATACTTTTTTTCTTTGAGCATAAGTATATTTTAACAGATCACTCATATATTTTAACCTTATACTTTATAATAAATAACAAAATCGCACCCGGGCGCCGCATTACTATTTGAAACAATAAAAAGTATTGATAATTCGGGTGAATTTTAACATTTCTTTTTTTCCGTGTAGCGACTGTTCTGAATCGATAAGCTTACTGGACATATTTATTTAGAATATACTTCTACTCAAGATAAGATTTGGAAATATATAAGATTAATCATTTGGAAATGGAAAAAAGGACTTCATTTAATTTAAAATTTATCAGGTATGAATTTTTATATAATTATATGAAAGTACATTTTTTTTTTTTTTCGGAATTTATGCACAGAAAAAAATAAACTTCGGAAATTTCTATCCACACGGACAAAAAGAGTTTTGTCATAACAAAAGACAGGATAACGAACAATTTTTTTATAGTGATGAACATAATAAGCTTACGGTAATCGATTGGTTACGAAAACAGACGATATTCGTTATAACAATATCATCTTACTTCAGAGCATGTGACTACTTCTGGTGATTAAGTCATTAGATAAAAGTATTGAAATTAAAATTACAAAGCAACAACTACTGAAGACAGTTAAATATGACCCGCTGTACTAGAAAATTTATATCAGCAAGTAAGGACGGCCATGGAGTCTAAGCAGCAGAGCTATTGCCCTCGAAAATAGGCAAAGATGGTGATTCCAACCACATAATCGTAAGAAATAGAATAGTAAATATGAAGTTATCGGACGACAACTGCCGGAATTAGCATTTTCGCTTATTTTTGCCTGTTTTTGAGGCCAATAGCTCTCCTGCTAAGATTCTGAGGCTTCCTTTCAAAGCTGTTATCATTTTTCTTGTGCAGGGGGTCGCCCTAAACGTGACTAAGCATCTGTCGCCCTATAACTTCATTTTTTGATATTTTTTTCTACGATTATGTGGCCGGAATATAAATCTGAATGTGTTCATTATCCGCCGCCAATTTAAAAATGGCTCATAAACCACCAATTTCTAATAGCTTGTGCCCGCCATCTCTTTTCAAATTTCATTACTCCTTATTGTCATGAACTGACACTAAATATTTCATTTGGATTTTTCTCATTTTTTAGGATAACGAGAACCCACAACTTGACTTCGTTTTTTTCGTCGGCTGAATAATGTAAACTACTTTATTCACAAAAAATACAGCCCAGCCCTGTTTTACCGACATCAAAGATCGATAAGTTTAAATCCTATGTAAGTTGACTTCCCAAAAAAATATATATGAGATGATCCCGGATTTCACGTTTCGCCCAGTCGCCACTCGTGTAACGACAACGATAGAAGACGCACGTTAACTATCGTTTACTTTTGTAACTTTTGATATTATTTGTGACTAGTGTACTATTTATATTATCTACAATAAAATAAATAATTTGTAAAAAATGGGCGGTAAGTTTATTCAAATATTATTTTATCCACTTTGTCTCATCTATTTATAAGTTTTCGATACTAAATTTTCTACTTAGACTGGAATGTTTCAAGATTAACTTCTTTAGATATATAGTGCGCAAACGTCGCCAGCAACCGGTCTTGAGAAAATGACCTTCAAATACAAAGTCAATTATTTGAAAATTTTGCGTATCGATTTCCTTTTTTCCCCATATTATCAACTTTCCACTCAAAGTACAAAACGTACTATAGTTAACTTTTTTCACCCTACCAAACAGTATTACTCTGCCTGATCAATAAAATTACGCATCAACAATCAATTGATGAAATTCTATCAATTTTCTATCATCAATACCATCAATTACAAATCAATTTGTTACAGCTTCGCCTCATTTCCCGCTCACTTATAAAAATGATACAGCGCTTGCGCTATTAACCCTTCCCTCTTAGGAATTAACATTTAAATCATTGCGGTCATTATTGTATATTATATATTTTTGTTAACTTAACGAAATTATATATAAATATATATGTACATTTATATATAATTTCTAATTTTTATTTACTTTAGTAATAAACAATTAAAATGGTGTCCGATGTTATGATCTTTAGAAAAACGAAATTTTGACTTTCGAAATTTGAACTTTTATCAAAAATAATATCAGCGAGCAGACATATAAAAAAGATAATTTTTTGCCCAGAAAATTTTTTACTCTCCTCCCACCTCAGAAAATTTTTACTTGTACTCATAAATTTTTTAATTAATTTAGTTATTATATATATATTTTATTAATATAAGCACATACATCTTTTGTAAACAATTTTTCAAATTAATTTAAAAATTTTAATTTTCAACAAGTTCAATTTTACAGGTTAAATAAATTATTATTATAATGAACATAAATTCAAAATCTATAAAAAATAATTTTATAATAAAATTTGTACACATGTATATGTATATATATATTTTTAGTACTGTAGTCAGAAATAATTTTAAACATCTAGAGCCCTCATGTCTCCAGACATCCCAAATTTATCTCTTACTATTTTAGAAACACACTTAGCCCTTTTGTCATCCTTTTAACTCATATTTTTTTCATCACCTTAAAGTGAAAAATTGTAAAATATTTTTAAACTAATAAACAATATACTTTTTTTCTTTCAATTTAATTATTATATTAAAAAATTTCAATTCAATGTTAAGTATCAAAGTTGATAATAAATGACACGTAACATATTTTATAATCTGGATTATTCAAATTATAATCCGTAGTAGTCATATATATATATATATATATATATTAAACAATAATCTGTATATAAAATAAATTAATTAAATTGTTTTTAAAAATAAATATTGTGGAAATTGATATTACATTTATGTAATATTACATATATTATATATAATCTAAAATGTATGATAAAGATAATAAAAATGTGCAGATTCCTCGCGAACCCGTGCTATTATGAGACACCTAGTCGTGAATAAAAAAACGTAAAAAAATAAAATTAAGTGAGAGAATGTACGTCTTGTGCGTAAATATAAGCGTATGGTAGCCAACGGTTTAACGTCGTCGCGACGCTACTAAATCTCAAGTTTCCACTTTACTTTGTATAACATGTCCAGCTACTGGACTTTAAAATAACCGGATATTTACCCATATTATTCAATTATTCAATTAAATAAAATCCGACACTTTTATATCTAAAGTAAAAAATAAATAATTTTTATGATAAACGCGATATTTAATTTGGCCATAGAATACAAGGTACTGAGCTACATGATAATCAATTTGACCTCGCTAATCTGAACTTATCAAGGTTTTAGAGACACTACAGACGGCTTTTAATACTCAGTTACAGCTGCTCTATGTCCGTACAAATAAGAAACATATATATGTAATTTAATACTGGAGATGGCAACAAGTTTACTACTACACTATCTAATGCCCAGAGTTTTTATTGTTCTCTTCAATGAAACATTATTACATTTAAATCCAGATCTTCTGGGTTTCCTCTTTCTCCGCCCGCGTCTCTTCACCGTAGACTAATTTTAGTGAATTTAAACACTTGAGTCTTGTTCTTGTATTCGCTTTTTTTTTTTAAGAGCCAATCATCAATATAGTACGTGAAAAAAAAATTATATTCAATATATCAATTAAACTTTTTTTTTCGTTTTAATTAACATCTTTATAAAGTGATTAATTAATCACCAGTATAAAAAAATGTTCGACGTCGAACTTCAAGAATTGAGACAATTTTGAACTTTTGTAAAATTTCATTACTAGAGAAACGGAATTAAAATTTTTCAAGAAAAAAGTTCTTTACTAAATCGTATAAAAGTTTGGAATTTCTGATTTTTTTAACAATATCGAAATAGAAAAACATCAAATTCGAGTAGTGGAATAATCAACATTTATAATATTCTAATAGTTCCCATGAGTTTGAAAGTTTTAAAGAAGTCTGAAAAATTCTAACTTTCATATCGATAAAAACTATTGGAAAAAAAGTAAATTTTGGTTGTTTCTGCGGCTGAATTTCTTTTCAATTCTAAAAGAGTTCGAAAGAACTGAAAATTTTGAACTTTCATTATGATAAGTTGGAAAAATCTCTTGAAAATTTAAAATTCTGACCATTTTTTCAGTGACTTTTTTACGTTTGAGAAATTTAGTATAAAATGACCAAATTTTGTGGAAATGACCTTGTAGAATTTCAATTCCATCCTATAATTATATTTCTATTAATATTGAGATATTACGAAATTTCGAAATTTTGAAAATTTTATTTTTACAGGGCAATTAATAAATAAATATTATTTTAAAATTACATCATTTTTTTTAAGTCATACGTTACAAAAAAACTATGGCTACAATTTTTTAATCATAATTATTACAAATATTTTAGCAAATAACATGAATAGATAATTTATTACTTGTTAATTACCTGAAAATAAATTTGATACTGAACTCAATAAATTTAAATAAATTATCAGCAAGCAAATAATAGTAGCAATTAATTTGGCAAGTAACCAAGTGATAATTTACTAACTGAAAAATTAAATTAAACGATTAAAATAACATGATACTGTTACTAGAAAAGTTAAAATAACTTGACGCAGAAATTCTTCAGTAAAAATTATTCAAAAAATTTTTTACTGTGCATTATTAAATATAGTATTTATTAGTACTGTATGTTAAGTGCTATCTTTAGTTAGTACGTGGTATACATTTATATATATCCCAGATGTTCTGCGATACCAAATTTTTAGGGTAATTTCAACTGAAAAATTTTTGCTACAAAATAAGGATATGGTCTTACTGGATTTTTAGTTGAGCCAGCGAAATAGTTAAAGTAACTGACAGTATTGAAATTTTTTCAAACGTTACTTTCTATTTATAATATTTATTTTAAGAAAATTCGTGGGTGAATATTGAAATAAATTTATAAGTTCTTATTTATTTTTATGTATTTCAAATAACATTTATATTGACTGGAATATAGTTACATTTCATATAAATTTTGGAAACCCATACGAAAAAAATATACATCCGGGCAAATCTGCATATATGAGACATATATTTATATATATGTTGCATATATGCGACATATTCCAGATTTGCCCGGATATATATTTTTTCGTATGGAAAAATATATATGAAAAGCGCCCATTTTACTTCGAACCGGGCTATTGAATAGTTTCGTTCTGACGTCAATTGCACCCCCATCACGTAGTTCGTAAAGAACTGACCCTCACAGATGACGGGACTAAGGCCCAGATAATGAGGTTGAAGATGACGTGTAACAAATTACACCAGACAGTTGAACTGACGTAGCCCTTAGCTCTATATACGTCTTATATATATGTATATATGTATATACCTCTATCGTCTGTCGGGCTGATGCTTATGGGTTTTTGTATTTTCAATTTTCCCATATTCAATAAATATCGACTGTAAATTATAAGATATAAACTGTTAATTAAAATAAAAAATCTCTTCTACAAGATATATGTTTAGTGAACAGAAACAAGTCTTTACAAATAATTTTGTTCAGATTACATTGTGCAGAATCGAATGTAACAAATTGAAGTCAATAAAAAATAATTGAAACTGAACTGCTAACGAAAACTCTCTACCCGATGAAAAAAGTTTTTGTCTAATTATATATGATTATATATGTTCATATATATAATCATATATGATTATATATAATCATATATGAAGTTATATATAATCATGCATGATTATATATGGGGTCATATATAATTATATATAATTATATATGACCCCATGCATAACTAGATCTGATCATACCTGGCTGTTATTAGCCCATATATAAGTCTATATATGATCAGATCTAATTATATATAAGTCTATATATAATTAGATCTGATCAGATCTGATTATATATGAGTCTATATATAATTAGATATGTTCATACTTGGCTGGTATAACTCCATATATAACCATATATAAGTCTATATATGATCAGATCTAATTATATATGACTCTATATATAATTAGACATGATAATACTTGGCTGTCAACTCCATTTACTACCATATATAAGTCTATATATGATCAGATCTAATTATATATAAGTCTATACATAATTAGATCTGATTAGACATGACTGATACAAATCCATATATAATTAGATCTGATCAGACATGGCTAATATAAATTCATGTATGGTCGTGCATAAGTTTATATATGATTGGATCTGATCAGACATGACTGATATCAAGTTATATGTAGTTATATATATATATATATATATATATATATATATATATATATATATATGTATATTACATAATATGACAATTTTTTAATATAAATGTTATTAAATTTTTATTTTGTCAACTATCAAATAAACTTAAATCCCCAATACTTAAAAAATGTTCAAAGGTTTCGGCAGCAATTTAAAAGTATTAATCGATATCGATTTATATACGAATATTTATAAGTTTATAGATAAATAGATTTGATTATATGTATCTAATGAATTCTATTGTCATTTATGTACAAAATCAAATTCATTATTAGGTGCATTATTTACGTATGATGTATTGACTTGATTATTTGAGTCAAGTAATGCCATAAACTTTCCTTTATTGTAAGTTCATAACAGACTAGAGGATCAGACTACAATCCAGCGATCACCAAAGTTAAGTAGCATCGGCGTAGGTTATTGATTGGATGGGTGACCTTGTAGTAAAGTGGTGGTCAACGAATAGTAATTTTTTTTTTTTATTTAAATTTAATCAATATTTATATTGATGAAAACAATAAATTCTAATTAAATTACTTAATTAATAATTTAAAGGTATTCGAAATGAGATTCTAAAAATGACTATATTCATTCATGCATGATCATGTATAAACAGATCTGATTATATATAATTAGACCTGGCCAATTTTTGGATCCAATCATATATAGATGATTATGCATAATTATATATGATTAGACAAAAACTTTTTTCATCGGGTACTTTTTATGGGTAATTTTTTTTTAACTCCACAACTCCAAATGAGGAAGATAATTCGGATGAAAAATTCACTCCTAATTTCTTTAGTCTTCAGTTTTTCGTATATTATAACTTATAAATACTAACATAATTTGATAAGGAATTTGAATGTTACTGTTTCATAAAAATATATAATTTAAAAATTTGAAATTAAAAAAAAAATTATTCAATGTATTGAATAATATATATTATATAACAGCTTATAAATGAACTTAGTGTAAAAATAAAAAACGTAAATGTATCAAAATAAATTATTACCATTACTATCATTCTCAGCTTTGCTTGAGACCCATTAAAATGTCAGATTTAAAAAAAAATTCTATTATAAAACAGAACGTAAAAAATAAATTTATTTATGTTTTGAGTTCAACGTCTCATTAAATTTAAATCATAGTAGAATTTTTTATTCATAAAAAAAAAATTTTTTTTAATTGTTTGATATTCATTTTTTAATTCGCAAGTGTTTTTTATTTATAATTTTTTAGTTGCAAAATTATTTCAAAGCCGGAAAAAACACATTTGCTGTGTAATTGTGAAATATATAAGTTGACACGTGTTAACAAACGCAATTGATGCAGATACAAGATGCAAGTGCCAAATAATTTTATTTTATATAGATGTCCACAAAATAAATATATGTATACATATAATTATATTCAAATGATTCACACTTATAAATTGACATCTTAATATCAACTGCGTATAATAAACTAATGCAATCAATATTTTATTTTGATAACGTTAAAATATCATACAATAGATTAAATTCTTATCAACTAAAAAAAATTTCCTAAAAAAAAAATCTTATAATTTGATTCATCGATTTGATTGTTTTTTAACTTCCTACTAGAAAAATTTAAAATTTAAAAAAAAAGGCAAGTTATTGGTTTCGCTTCTTTCAAAAATCGACTTTTCATCATATCAGATCTCAACGTTTCAAAGTCTTAGGAATCTATTCTGACTGTTTCTGGATAAGCGTCCGGCCGTGTGTGTGGGTCACTAAGCCTTAGAACTGATAAGGTTTTGGAGTCGATCGCTCGAGTAGTTTACAAGTTATGCAAAAAATAAAAATTCAAAAGATTTTTTAAGCTCCTGTTGTCCAACTCGTAAATCGATCGACCGGTTTATAAATTTTATCAAATTTAAGTCTCAAGGAGTTTTTTTTTTCAATTGCCGCAGATCACGCACTGATAGAAGGATTTAGTTGTATTTAACAAGATTTGGTTGTATGTACCAAATGATTTAGTAACGAATTTGTAATACTAAATATTTGGTTACAGGAACCAAATCATTTAGTAAAGCTCATTTATTTCCACCAAATAAATATTTTGTAGTATTTAAGAAATGATTTATTGGGACACAATAAATCATTTATTAGGATTAAAGAACTAATTTTTTTAACTTATTTTAGCGCATAACCTAATTGTTCTACTTAGAATAAATTAAAATAATAATAATAAATAATTTTAAGTAAAAATATATAGTACTATAAAGAAAATAACCTCATTTTATTATAATTTTTTATTTTAGATAAATAACAAATGTTTCGTCAAATAAATTTTTGAAATTAAAATAAATTAAAATGATAATAACAAATAATTTTAAGTAAAAATATATAGTATTATAAAGAAAATAGCCTCATTTTATTGTAATTTTATATTTTAGATAAATAAAAAATTTTTCGTCAAATAAATTTTTGAAATTAAAATAAATTGAAATGATAACATTAAATAATTTTAAATAAAAATATAGAGCATTGTAAAGAAAATAACCTCATTTTATTATAATTTTTTATTTAAGATAAATAACAAATCTTTCGTCAAATGAATTTTTGAAATTAAAATAGATTAAAATGAGAATAATAAATAATTTTAAGTAAAAATATATAGTATTATAAAGAAAATAGCCTCATTTTATTATAATTTTTTATTTTAGATAAATAACAAATTTTTCGTCAAATGAATTTTTGAAATTAAAATAAATTGAAATGATCACAATAAATAATTTTAAATAAAAATATAGAGCATTGTAAAGAAAATAACCTCATTTTATTATAATTTTTTATTTAAGATAAATAACAAATCTTTCGTCAAATGAATTTTTGAAATTAAAATAGATTAAAATGAGAATAATAAATAATTTTAAGTAAAAATATATAGTATTATAAAGAAAATAGCCTCATTTTATTATAATTTTTTATTTTAGATAAATAACAAATTTTTCGTCAAATAAATTTTTGAAATTAAAATAAATTGAAATGATAACAATAAATAATTTTAAATAAAAATATAGAGCATTATAAAGAAAATAACCTCATTTTATTATAATTTTTTATTTAAGATAAATAACAAATTTTTCGTCAAATGAATTTTTGAAATTAAAATAGATTAAAATAAGAATAATAAATAATTTTAAGTAAAAATATATAGTATTATTATAAAGAAAATAACCTCATTTTATTATAATTTTTTATTTAAGATAAATAACAAATTTTTAGTTAAATAAGATTTTAAGAGCTCCTCCATAATTTGAAATAATTCATTTTAATCAATTGAAAATAATTGTTTTTAAAATCAAAAAATTGATTTGGAAATCACAATAGTAACTCCGATTGAGACGAAACGCACTATACTGTGAAAGCGGCAATATATTCACACACACACGCCACACTGATATTTCCCCACAAATACATACGTAGTTTTTATTCCTAAACAAGCCATCTACCGATAAAACTTACCAAAAAAATATTTAGTACCGATTACCAAATATTTTTTTGATGGAAACAAATATTTATTTTACCATAATAAGATTTAATTGAGATAAAAAAATAATTTATTAAATTATAATAAATTATGGTAATGGGTACAAAATATTTTTTTCTCCCAAATAAGTGACTAAAAATTTGGTTACTAAATCCATTTAGTACTCTGTAATAAATCCTTCTATCAGTGCGTGCAAATCGGTCGATTTATTCCAAAAATATCGGGGGACAAAAATGACTTTTTTCAGCGAAACGTATCTTTCTTAGGTCCAATCGTTTTTTGACCTCGAAGAGCTCAAAGTTTACCAATAATAAAATTTTCGAGCTCTTTGGTCAGTTTCGGGGTTGGCCCACAGGGTCAGTCAGTATTAAATTAAATTAAAATTTTTTTTCATCATAAATTATTTAATGAATCGCGATAATTTTTTTTCAATGAAAAATTTATGTAATAAAATAAAAAAAGATGAATAAATATGATGATATTTAAAAAGTTACAATACACACATCGTACGACGCAAATTAAACATAAATACACCTAAATATATATCAAGACTTGGCATTAAGCCCAATTTTATTCTTCATCTTTCTTTCTGGCACATCAAGACACATTCCGTCTTTATGCGTGTGCATTAATTTAATTTAAGTTTCAAAGAAATAAACTAAAAATATTTTTTAATCAAACAGCCTTTTAACGAAATAATAAAAATTGATAAAATTGAATCGCGAATAGTTACACAACTATTTTTTTTTTTTTTTTTTTGATAAGGCACTGAACTCTTTTATCGGTTATTTTGGTGTTTACTAAATTACACGCGGAACTAAAGTTCATATGATGGACATTGACATCAAATACATATTAATTATTTATATTAATTTTTTTCCAGGGTTTGCTTGGGTAACGATGGTTACCAATGACTCGTACTCTCTTGGAGCTCTCGTTTTAGCACATTCATTAAAACGAGCGGGAACAAGACACGATCTTGTTGTTCTTATTACTCCGGGTGTTACAGGCGCTATGAGGTAATTAATTAAATAATAAATAATAGTAGTATTGAATGATTAATTTTAAGTTCAAGTTTAAAGCTAATGGCTAAATTTAATAACGCCCGAAATTACTGCCAAGATTTTAAACGTGTAGTTGACCTCAAACTTAAAACCTTCAACTTGTAGCTTAAAGCAGTCAATATTTTTTTTTTTTTAGAATAAATATATTATTTAGAGTAGGGCTGGACAATATTGAGACTAAAAAAATTATCTTTTTTTTTATCAAAATACGCTGGATATTTTGTATGTTGATATTTAAGAAAAAAAGTTTTATGAATTTTTAATGAGTAGATTTTTTTTTTTTTTTGTTAAGAATGAGAAATTTTCAAAAACGACAAAAAAAATTTCACATAAATTTTATGTATATATTTAAGTAAATAATATTTTAAGTAAAGACTTTGATCTACAATAAAATTTGAGGGTAAAAATGTCGATAACAGAAAAAAAAAATTTAAGCAATCAAAATTTTTGGGTTTTCTATTTTGTCCATAAGGGAAAAAATAATTTGGGTCTACGAAGACTTAAGACGAAGAAGTTCAGTATGAATTAAAATAATAATTTTTTTATTATTAGGATATCATTCCCAAAAACTATAAATATTATATAAAACGATCTATTTACTAAAAGATATTTTAACAAATGTTTGTGTATTCTGATAAAAAAATCTAATAATGATAATTTCAATTAAAAATGCTTAATTTAGAAATTATTCTGCCCTGTCATGGCAAAACGACGTATCTGAAAAATTATAATTTCGAGAAAATTGCGTTTAAAGTTTTAACAGAATTTGAGTCCAATTTGACAGAAAAATTAATTTCTGTTATGACAAAACGTTGTAACTCGAGATACGTTTTTTGTATCGTAAGAAACTAATGCTTATTTTGATAAATAGATGAAATTGTCATGACAAAACGCTATAACTCGAAGAATTAAATTTTGACGTGACGAAACAGTAAAAAAGATACGTTTTTTTCATTTCTTTTATACGCACATTTGATCAATATAATTGGCATAATTAATTAAATTAGCAAAATCTTGATGATACCCTATTATTAAGTAACACTTAATAAACCGTTTTAGCTTTGTTACGACAAAACAGCGTATCTCGAGATACGTCGTTTTGCCATGACAGGGCAGTATTATAAAATAACAAGATATTGTTATCGATTCGAATTAAAAACAATTTTGTCAACATATTCTTGATTACAAGTATTAAAAATATCATTTGATAATTTCTGGTGAATGAGTAAATTTAAATAACTCGATTTTAATAGACCATATGATTCTGTAATCAACAAGTTTATTGACTTGTAGACATTTTTTATATTTATTAATATGAAATTACTCTTTATTTCTTCGAAACTCAAAATTACCTGTGTCAGTGACAAAAAGAAAAATCTAGTTTTCATAATTTTGAGATTATAAATTTTTAAAAAATACTTTGATTTGTTGATTTGTCTCCTAATTATAAATATAAGATTGAGTTTCGTAATAAAATAAGTAAATTAATAGATAAGTTAATTAATAATGAATTATTTAAAGGGAAAAATTGTCATCAGTTTTTACATTAGTCCAAGAAGTGAATGTTCTTGATTCTCGAGATGAATCAAATCTCGCATTGCTAGCAAGACCGGAATTAGGAATAACATTTACAAAATTACATTGCTGGAGATTGACACAGTACGAGAAATGTGTCTTTGTTGATGCTGATACTCTTGTAGGTTTATAATTATAAATAAAATATTAAAAGTATACTCGAGTAAAATATAAATTAACTGTAATAAAATTGATATTTATTTATAAACAGGTAATTCGTAACTGTGATGAACTTTTTGAACGCGAAGAATTATCGGCAGCGCCAGATGTAGGCTGGCCTGATTGTTTCAATTCCGGTGTTTTTGTTTTCAAACCATCGCAACAAACATTTGCATCATTAACAGCATTCGCAGCTTCAAAGGGTTCATTTGATGGCGGTGACCAGGGTCTATTAAATCTTTACTTCAGCGATTGGGCTCATAAAGATATTTCTAAACATTTACCTTTTATCTACAACATGTGCTCAACTGCTACTTATTCTTATCTTCCAGCATACAAACAGTAAGATTTAGATTTTATTAAATAATTATTATTATTTATTACTCGGAAGAAACAGAATAAATTAATTTACCATGCTTAAGAAATGATTTATTAAATACTTAGAAATCTTTTTAAGTGCTAAGAAATACTTCTATCAGTGTAAGCTACAATTTGTCTTAAGTTTGAAAATTCACTAGTATGATCTTTTTGAAAAATTTTTGGAACGATCTATTTTTGCATTTTTTTTTGTTAATAACTTGTATACAATTTAGTGTAGACTATATATAGTGTTTTTTCAAAATTAGTACACTATGAAAAATTCCCATTAAATTTTATTATGGGTGCATTGTAACCCCGGACCATAAGAAAACTGTTACAAAATTTACAAGTGTAGCATAGTAAACGTATGCGCATAGGTCCCAATCGTGTCGTTTGCGCATACCGTTTACTATGGAACACTTGTAAATTTTGTACCAGTTTTCTTATGGTCCGGGGTTACAATGCACCCATAGTAAAATTTGTTGGAAATTTTTCACAGTATCTAAAGACAAATTAAAAGTAAATAATATACTGCAGGCTATTGAAATTTGAACATCATTTTCTACGCGTAATATTTATCATTCGCGCGTTAAAAAAAATATTATTTGCTGGTTTTACCTTGTAGGTTTGGAGAAGAAGTGAGAATTATTCATTTCATCGGAAGTACAAAACCATGGTTACAATATTTCGACACCCAAACTGGAATAGTTCATCCATCACCGGATTCAAATCATGTTCAATCTCTTCTTCAGCATTGGTGGGATATTTTTTGCCGTGATGTCCACTCACAATTATCTCCAGCCATGGTAGGTATTTTCTAAAACCAACTAAGAAACAAAAAAACAACCAAAAATAATTTGAATCCAAAGCAAAGTGAATGTAATCAAAATAATCTTAATAACTAATCTATATTTTTGAAAGTGTGAAATTAATATATATCTATCACATTAATTTTTTTTCTCTGAACTATAATCGATAAAAATCTATATATTTACTTTTTTGAATTTTAATAATGACTTAATAATATATGTTGTTTTTTAACTACTCCTATTATTTTTGCGTGATTATTATAATGCTTACTACCTTTTACTGATTCCGCAAGCTAAGCAAAGAACACAGGGATCCGCATTTTTGCGAGGTAAGATATTCATCTTTTAATATATATATTGCATTATTTATTTAAGTTTTTTTTTTTGGTTACAATAATAAATAATATTACGCAATGATAAAATATTAGAGTTTCGTAGAAAATATTAAATATAATATTGAATTACAATTCACAAGGTGTGAAAAATTGGCAAGAATATATTTATTCTAAAAATATATTCACACAATTTTATATATATACTGAAAAAAACGCAAGTTGTACAGTGTATGCAATAAAAATTATTAATATAATATATAAACATATATAACTGTACTGGAAATTTATTTATTAACTTTTTCTCTATTCAAAATAAATCAAACTTAATTTTACGCATTAATTTTTTTTTGAATTGTAATTCAAAAATATTATCCAAGATTTTGACAATAATTACGTAATTATCAAAAATTTATTTACATTTACACGCGATATTTGAATTTCTACATATACATGTTCAAATATACTGTTCCCTTATAAAATATAAAAATGATTGTTTAGCTAATTAAGGAAGTTCATTCATTTTTATCAAAAAAATTTTCCAAGATAAAAAAAAATCAAAATTGATTCTTTCATAATTTCAAAAAATAGGGACCTCAAAATCAATAGCATTGTCCTGTAGTTTATTATATCCTATTTTTTTGATATCCAAATATTCTTACCAAAAAAATTTCGACTATAATTATTAGTTAGTAATTAATAGATTAAACCATTTTAGTATTAAAAAAAAAATAAATAATTAATAATGAATTTATTTATCAGCTAACAAAATTTAGTATGCATTTATATTTTTTCTGTTTTTGGCATGACCTATGCTTGGCTTATAGATCACCAGCACTTTGGCACGTCGTGAGCACAATTTATTTGTTACAATTTCTTCTGCACCATCTAGAAATACAGTTTCTTCAAGATCAAACCGTCATGTTTGTCATACACCGACAGACTTTACGTACGACAAAACTGACAGTGTATCAGATAATTATTTGACTGATTTCAAAGATCCGTGGGATCAGTATGTAGAACTAACTGATTCTACTAATAATGACAATAGTCATGTTCATAATAATAACAATGAACATTATAATGAACATCATAATGAACATAATCAGCCTGAAATTCCATTTAAAAATAATGACATTAAATTTGATCATCAAGATACAGAGCATAGATTACATGATACAATAAATGTAACCACTAATTATAATGATCAAAGAAGCGATAGTAATTTTGACACGACTGACAATAATAGGGGATTTATAAATTATCAATTTCCAACTAAAAATATGAATAGTAATTTTGATGCAAATATTGAAAATTTACAGAAAATAAATGAATTTACTATTGAAAATAATTTACAAGCACGATTAGAATTTAATAATACACATAATTATAATAATTCCCCGGAAAATATGGAGTCTAAAATTGAAAAAAATAGAGACGACTCAAATAATGTAAGAAAAATTAGTAATAATTTTCCAACTGACGACAGACCGAATTTAAATCATAAAAAACATGATGACTATCACGATCATGCTGCTTTTAAAAGCAATAAAAATAATGTAGACAGTAAATCCTTTCCCGAATCCTACACAGAATTTAAAAGTATTTCAAATGAGTCTAAAATACATGGCACTGAGCAAGTTGAAGCCAACCGTGTAAGTAATACATGTTATTAATTGTAAAACGTTACAGCTATTAGCTAATTAACGGCTGACAGAATATTAAATTTGATATTGTAATTTATATGAACATTATTTTGAGATAAGAAGTATAATATGTGATTTGAATTTGATTTGGTAGGCTGGTATTGCTGGAGCGTTGTCTAAAATAACTCTAGGTGAAGCCAGGAGTCCGGAACAAGTGGCTTTTGAAGAACATATGAGGAAACAGAGCTGGGAAGAAGGGCAGATTGACTATATGGGGCGTGACAGTTTTGATAATATTTGGAAAAAAATATGCTCAACTGTTTTTATTGTGCCGGAAACTGAAAAACCCAAACCAAAAGTAAGATTTTAATAATGATTTTTAATACTATTAGCAACCAGGAATATATTATAAATTCTTCTAGAATATTTAAGACGTTAATCAAATTCTTATAACTTTTTTCTTAATCAATTAACATTAAGGGTGTGAAAACAATTCGCGAATCAAATTGGATTATTTGAGTTATTGCACACCTCACAAGCGAAGCGGTCTATTGCCACAAAAGTTTTCAGTTTTCGAATAATTCAAAATATTTGTTAGTTTTCAAATAACTCGTCAATTTTAAAGCTTATTGTAAAAATTTGAACTATTTGAAAAGTGCGAAGCATTCGAACTGTTCGTTACACTGTAAAAAATTTTCGGAATATAAAAAATGTATCTAACATTCGAAAACTGATGAATAGTTCGAAAATTGATAAATACATCGAACATTTCGCCGCTAATTATAATTATATAGCTTAAAAAAATGAATTACTGTGAAAAATACAGAAAATACCATAGGGTGGGTCAAAAAAAAATAATGACAAGTATTCTTATGATTAAGAGATGACATAACCTATCTTTTTTAACTTTTCAGGAAAAGGATGAAGAAGAAGTAAAAGAAAAGTCTAAAGCATCTCCATCAGTTGCTACCAAAACTCCAGAAACGGAAAACGCACCGGGTGAGTGACTTTGTCTAAATAATTATATATATTTATTTATTTAATAAATGAAATGTAAAAAAGGGTACGCGAAACTATAACAGTAAATTGAAATTGTGTAAAAGAAAATATTAAAACTATTTAATAAAGTAATTAAAAGACATTATTATAACAGGGGATTTGAAAAGTAAAGTAAAATCAAAAAAAGTATTTAATTTATTATTAAATGCTATCGCTCTTAATGCAACTTAATATATTAACGTGGAAAATGCATTAATTACGTTTGGATTTTATTTTTTTTATTTTTTAGTAAAAGCATGGTTCGTTTGAATCAACAAGAAGTTGACCACTTTTTTTTTAATAAATAATTTTAAGTTTATTTTTTTAACGGTAAAATTTTAATTGTTCGATTTATAAGTATTTTTTTAATTAAAAGTTGAGTGTTTGAAAACAGGAAAGGAGGAGAGCGACTAACAGAATATGGCGTCATATTATTGCTACATCTTGTATTATCGTTTTGCTTGACTGGGGTAAATATTTTTAAGGCTTATCACTAATATCTTGTAATTAAAGAAGTCTATATTTGGCTTTTTTAATTTATGTAGCATAATTTTTTATCAAAAAAAAAATAAAATCATTAATTGTGACCATAATATTAATTTTTATTGTCATATCACGACATTAAATGGTTTTCGTGTCATTATTTTGTTTAAAAAAATTAATAAATCAAATCATGCATTATCCTGCTATTTGTGTGCTTTAGCTGCTTATATAATAATTCAGTCATCATATAATAATAATCATAATATAAATTTAAATATTGTTTTTTCATATCATCTGCATTTAAATTACGAGCTTACATGCAAGTACGTAATTATGAAAAAAAATAATGCGTTACACGAGATAAAACACGATTTCAGACCTCGTGTGATTTGCTAACCAACTTCACCCTGCTCTGAAATCGTCTCGAGTCATCCCTTGTCTCACAATATATCATTTAATACTAACTATCTTTAAAAATATCACTAAAAAAAAAATTTTACTACATTATTATAATAAAATTAAACGTAGTTGATAGGAAAATTCGTTTAGTATTTAAATTAAATAAATAATTTAAAGTAACCATCATTATTTATCATTAAAAAATCACTGTCACTGAATTAATTCAACCGGTGAAATTTTGTTTGAAACAACACCAAAAAAGATACGTAAGGTAAAAGAGCCAACTTTTTACAGAGTACCAATTATTAACACTACTTTATTTAACTTTTTTTCAAAATCGTTAAAAGTCATAAATATATAACATATATATTGATATATTTATACATAAGTATATATACATATCTAGTCGTAAACAAGATAAATTATGATTACGAAAACATATGAGTAGACATATTTATTAGTAGAATGCAAATAGTGTTTGAAATTATATAGTATGTCAATAATTGGTACATTTGAGTACTTATATAACTATTTACGATATAAGTTGGATAAGTAGCAGATTATGGCATGGGTCGAGAATGGGATCCGGAATGAGTCGATCTATGTTATAATCTGTTGCTTATCCGACTTATATCGTAACTAATCAGGGCCTTTACCTCACATACATACAAAAACATAATGAATAAAAAATGAGCATGAATCATATTAATCGTTAATAAAAAAAATATAACTACTAATCGAGTACCAAATTATTGATAACTATAACATTTATTGTATTATTTAACAGCAAAAGAAATTAAACAAGGTGTAGCGTCGGAATACCATCTAACAACAAACCCTGAAGAAAATAAAAATGCAAACGACTTAACCGAAAAAGGGATCCGAGAAAAATCATCAAATGTTGTCTTATCCGTTATTTCTGCACCTCCACGACTGTGTATCAAAGAATCTGGGGAAGCGGTTTCAAAAAAAGAATTAACATCTACACCAGAAACATCCAAACAAGAAGAAAAACCCACAATACCATTAGAATTTACAAGGGCGTCAGATGATCCAGCTTGTAAAGATGAATCTATGGAATCAAAATTAGATACTACTTTAAAAGAATCATGTGCTAGAACAATTCCCGAAAGTCCTGTTCCGATTCAAGTTGCAGAGTCTGTTTTAGAGGCTGATATTAAAGAATCTGTTTCTGAAGATATTAAACCAGTGACTGAAGAAGCTATATCGTCTATTTCAGCACCAATTCAAGAATCTATTTCAACTGTCGTTCAGGCGCCACTTGAACCATCCCCACCTGCACAATCACCTTCTGTTGAAGATTCACCAATAATGCAACCGAATGGCAATGCTTTAGACATTGATTTACGATCTATTAATAACATACCTACAAGATCATCAGCATCAGTATCTACGCCAGCACCAACACCAGTACCAACACCAGTATCTGTACCTACACCTACATCTACACCATTGTCATCAACAGGATTTTCATCTTCATCGGTACCAATTCCTACAGCAGAATTAACATCTGCAGTATCAGCAAGTAAAGAAACTTCAAAAACTGAATTGGAAGAAGAAAAAAAAGTAAAAGAAACTGAAAGTATTCCAGTTCGAACTTCAAGTTCTCATGAGACTGAAGCTGCTGTAAAATCAGATAGCTGCCAACTTACTTCAAAAGCGATATCCGAATCAAAAAGTGATACAACTCTTAAAACTACTGAAGACAATGTACCTGAAGAAGTGCCTAAAACTTCAGAAGAAGTTAAACCTGAATCTGAAATAAAACCAGTAGTATCTAGAGATAAAACTGAACTACTTTCAGAAGCTAAAGAAACTGAACCCACTGTGCCTGAAAGAGTTGAAGAAATAGTTACTGGAAAAGAAGAAACTGTGGCTGCATCGAAAGATGAACAAGTGGCTGAATCATCTAAAGTATCAGAAAAATCTCAACCGAAGGAATTAATAATTCCGGGTACGCCAACAGTAATTGAAGCAACTCCACCAACAAGTCCGCCTCTTGATGTGACTGCAAGTTTATCAGAAGCTATAAAAGTTGAAAAACCAGAAAAAGAAAAAGGTGAGAAGAGTGAAAAGAAAGTTGTCAAAAAAATAATTAAAAAGAGTTCGGAAGAAAAGTCAGAAGGAGGTGAAACAGACGATGGTAAAAAAGTTACGAAAAAAGTTGTAAAGAAGGTGGTTAAGAAAATTAAAGATCCGTCCGACGACACAGCAGAAAGTGGCAGCAGTACTGGAGATAAACCGAAGAAGGTTATCAAAGTTGTTAAGAAGACAACCAAATCAGTTCAGAGTTTAGATCCTGATACGTCTGTTCCTGATACACCACCACCGGCTACTTCTCAGATGCCTGTACCACCCAAGCGAAAACTTAAGCCTGCGACTACTAAATCCTCCAAAAAAACAGAGCAAGAGCCACCGACTAATTCATAAATTTGTTTATACATTTTATTCTAAGGTTTTTTTTTTAAATTTGTACTGTACGAGTTTACGGAATTAATTTTTATGGAGGATTTTTTAACTAGTCAATGGTTTAATACTTACTATTTATGTTTGTTTTTGTAATGGATAATAAGATAATAATATTAATGATTATTTAAAATTTAGACTGACTTTTATCAAGCAGAAAACAATTTATGTCGTGTAATATTTAAGATTGTGTACTTTTATTTTCTTCATACACTCGCGCTCTTCCATAAACACAATTTTTTTTAACACTAATCATTAATTGTTTTGTAACGGAGTTGAAGTCAAATAAATTTTTGAAATTTAGTATTTAATGATTAATAGTTGCACTCATTGAAGAATCATAAATAATTTTTTAAATATTTAGATATGGATTTATTACTTCGTCTTTTAATTATTTATTTATTACATGTGTATACCATTAATCAATTAATTAATTGCGTCTTATTGAAGAAGTAATCGGTTATCATTTGACCAATTGGAATCCTTATAAGGCGGAATTTTAAATCAGAGTAAAAATGCTTAGGAAATAAGTATTTTTAAAAAATTTTTTTGATAATTGCATGGAAAAAAGAGCAGTGGAAAAATTACAGTTTCTAGTGCAAAAACAGGTTTTTCATATAAGAAATTAAAGTATTATAGTTTGCTCTGTAATGATTCCCGGGTCAAAAATAAAACTTGATTCAGGCTCGCTTCACTTTATTTTCTTTTCAAGTTATCGATTTGCCGACGATTTTCCGATAAGATTTCGATTTTTTCGCCTTATAATTTAAGTCGAATAAGTCTAAACCAAATCAATTTCAATTTGATGTTAACTTTTTCGTTTTAAATCATGACTAAGTAAGTTAGTCAAGTCAAAACCACGGTGAAAATTTGATGTATTTCATATCTTCGTGAAAAAAATTCGAGTTCATGTTACTCTCTAAATCTGAATCAATGAAAACCACTGAAAAGTAGTGGATATACACTGTTTTAAATCTAGAGAGTATGAAAAACGGCTCTAAAAATCGACTTAGTAAAATCAAGTCTAAATCAAGTTTTATTTGTGACCCGGGTTGAGGCTACTTCTTGTAATAAAGTAATAACAATTATAGATACCAAATTTTACAGTTTCTCATGTATTTTTGGTTGGATGGAACTTAAAGAAAACCTGTTTGCTATTCAGGACTGAAAGAAGTTTGATATGAAACTGTAATAATTACTGTGTCTTAGAAATAATGTAATTTTCACACACAGTAAAAAACGAATCGTCAAGGTGTAAAAAAAAGCGTATGTTAAAATTTTGAGTGTTGAATTTTCAACACTTTTGTGTGTCAATTTAACATACAATATTTATCTTGTTTCAACTGTCGCAATCGATTGATTTTTTAACACACAAAAATGTTATTTTATACGAGAGTAACACGTTTTATGTGTTACTGTGAAATCAACACACAAAATATGTTAAAAATAATCTCGACCATCACAAAAGAATTCTCAGAAAATTTCAAGTAAAAATGACGTATTAAAAATATCGCCTGTTTAATTTGCAATCGTTTTTAAAATACATAACCTGAACTTTTAAATTAATGTTGATGAAATATAATTATTTTTTTGATATTAAAATAATTATTTTATTTTTGTTATTGTGAGAGAATTTATAGTAATTTTTTTAAACATATTTGAATATTGAAGATAAATAATAGATGATATTATATATATTGAACAATACGTGATATTATTATTACTATTTTTTTTTTATTTTTAGTTTTATTTATATTACTATTACTAATAATATCGTTATTTTTAATATTTCATTGCTGAAGAATCAATTACTACAGTTAATTCATTGATTTTAACTTTACATTAAAAAATGTGAAAAACATTTTTAAGAAGTGTCCAAGTAACACAAAAGCGTATGTCAAATTCAACACTCTTCAAGTGTTGCAAATAACATATAAGTGTGTTAAAATTGAAGGTTACGTTTTCGAAAATTTTGACACTCATAACGTGTTACTTTTAACATACACGAGTGTAACTGTTTCAAAACAAGCGACGTACGCTGAAATAACATATAAATAAGTGTCAATCGATCGTTTTACACACAGCAAGTGTCAATTTTGACGAATCCTTTTTTACTGTGCAGTTTCAAAGCGGAGGGATTTTGCTGATATTTGAAACCGTAATTTTCCCGCTATTTTTTTCCGTGATATTTATACAAATTAATATTTTGAAACAAATAATTAAAATTGCGTAAGAGAAACAGAATAAAGATCATGAAAATGTCATATATATTATACAATTTACTTTAACTCCTGCATTAATTTAATGATCGATTTTTCATTTAGCATTTGCTTTGAACTATACAATCAACTTTGATAATTGTGACTCGATATATTTATAATTTAACCGCAAATACATATGTATTTTAAATTATAATTATTAATTATTTTTTATTGATCATGTGTTTGTTTTTGTCATATTTTTAATTACTTATTAACAGCCTAGTCTATTTACAATACGCACATAAATTTTTTCGCAGATATAAAAACTGTTTGAATTATTAAATTAAGTATCGATAATTGCTATAATGATTAATAATAATTATAATTAATTAAATCATAATATAGTGATTGAAGTTATTTTTTAATTTAATAACAAATAAAGAGTTATATCAAAAATTAAATTATATTTTATATTTTTTTATTTAAACCATTTTCATGATTCTGATTTGTATTAAATTAGTAATTAATTACAATAATAATAATACTAATTATTATTATTATATAATATGTAATCCCACTTGATTAATAATTAAACAATGACTAATTATATTAATTGATAATTATTGAAAATATTAAAATTTATTTTCAAATAATTTAATCAGTAACAAATATATAATTAGTAATGATTACAAACTGACTAGTAATTTATCTGAGTAGGAAATTATGCAGCTGAATTAGAAAAGTATTTAAATAAATTAACCGCAAACTGATAGATTACTTTATTTAAAATTTTAAATAATTTGTTCTCAAAAGAACTATTTTCTGCACAGAGAAAAAAATATAGTAAAATTTAATAAAAAATATGGGAATAATTACTAAATTTAGATAGTAATCCTGAAACGCTTATGATTTGTATGAAAAATTCATAAACAGATAAGTAAATTTTACTATCCCGTTTAGTAAATTGTACTATTCCGTTTAGTGAATTTTACTATACCGTTTAGTAAATTTTACTATATTAGAATGGAAAAAAATAAAATTAAATTTTTATTAGATTTTAACTTTTTATTATTATTATTACTATCATTTTGATTATTATTGATAGTTATGTATTCTGTATTGGTGTTGGAGTCGATTTTTGTTTTTTAAAAAATCACTTGGGTTTTAACCGAGATTCGAACCCTGATCTCCCGCGCGCGAATCCTTTCCTATGTCTGACGGCCCGATGTCTCCTTTGGACAAAACTCTCAGAACTTGTAACACATATTTGTATATGCTATCCCCACCAAATTATAATTTTATCTATACATAGTAGAATTTACTATACAGATAGTAAAAAAATATAATCGTGTTAGCAAAAAATACATTGCGTATAGTAATTTTTAATATTTTGTATAGTAACAAATCCTATATTGTATTAGAAAATTAACTTCCTTTAATTTGTATTTATTAAAAATATTTATAGTAAAATTTACTATACAGATAGTAAAAAATACAATTGTGTTAGCAAAAAATACATTACGCATAGTAATTTTGAATATCTTATTATGTAATTATTACTAATTAGTAAATTTTACTAAACGTTTAATAATAATTACAATACAGAATGTATTTTTTCATATCTGTTAGTAAATTTTACTATAAGATTGTAATTTTTACTATATTTTTCTCTCCGTATAGTTTTTAAAATTTTCTACATGTGCATATTTTTAATTTTAATTTTTTATTTTTTAATTGTCTGTTAACTTCATGATTCTGAAGTTAGCAGACGTCTAATAATATTCGGATCTTTTTTTAGACGATAAATTATAAAAAAAAAAATATTTGAAAAAATTGCACCTGTAGTTTTTTAAATTTTCTACATGTGCATATTTTTATTTTTTTTTTTTTAATTGATTTGTTGTTGGAAAACGAAAATTCAAAAATTTTTAAATGTCTGCTAACTTCAGGATCATGTTAACTTCAGGATCATAAAAGAATTAATGTGAATGTAGCCACCAATTGGGCAATTTTAAAAATTTAAAAAGCAAAGAACGAAATGTAAGTACAGTAAAAATTAAAAAAATGCATATTTATAAAAACACAAAATCCATACGTGCATTTTTTTAAAATTTCATTATTTGAATTTACATATTTGTTTATTTAACATTTATAAATTGTCCCATATCTGCTACATTTTTTAATGATCAAAGTGAACACAAATTTAAAAAAAAAATTAGAATTAGTATTAGAATTTATAATATTAATAAAATAAAAAAAAGCAAGAAACCAGGTATAAAATGAACATACCGCGCATCCGCAGATAATCAAGGGCACAAGACGTCTCGTGGATACGACCCTGAATATGCTCAGCTCGCAGTATGGCCACTTCTCGCTAGGTCGCTAGTCGCAACTTAATCACTGGTCGTAAGTCGCAGTGTGATGTGACCGTATGACTTTTGACATACAACTCAATTACCAACAAACAATACCAAATACCTATAAATATTATAAATTTATAAATTAAATATAAAAACCGGCAAGATATTTAAAATTCACCAGGACTCAGGGCTCTCTACCAATACTAGTTCACTAGTACCAGTACCAGTTACAGTTCTAGCCTAAGATGGTTCGTCAATAACAACAATCATACAAACAAATCGCAACAGTAACAGTAACAGTAACAAGTGTTGATAAATATAATATATTAAAGATCAATAGTTATAATAATAAGAGGATAGATTTTTTGAATTGTGAAATGATTAAAGATATGGTAGACGATGAGGCAACTCAGGCCACAAATGATGACGCGAGTGAGTGCAAAAGACACGCGGTACAACTTGGATACTGGACTGATCCTTTTATTAATTTTTTTGTTCGTCAAACAATACGCAAACCGCCAGAAATAAATCGCGGTTATTATGCAAGAGTTAAAGGGACTGAATATTTTATTGATAGATTTTTAAAGGTATGTTGATTTTTATCAGTGTTGATTAAGCAGGCATAAGACAATTTTTAAATTACACACAAAAAAATTTATAAAATTTTAAAAAAGTATTTTTTAATTTTTTTGTTAATAAAATTTTATTTTATTATAAAATTTTAAAAACTGTCAGATGTCCGGCAATTTTACTGTCATGTTTTTTATTTTTATGACCTGAACCTGACAGAAAATTTTTTTATTTTTTTTAAAAACAAGAAATTTAAAAAAAAATGTCCACGTGTGGAAAATTTAAAATACTATGGGTGCAATTTTAGTAAATACTTTTTTTTATAATTTATTTTGAAAAGAAATAAAAAAATTATCAGATGTAAATGTTTTACGCAGCAAAATAAAAATATACACAGAAAAAATATTCAAAAAATTTTACTTTGTACTAAAAATTGTCATAAAAATAACGATTTATTTATGAGTAAAAATAAGTATGCATTTTTTTCCAACCATAAATTAGTTTTAATTTAAATAATAATTAAAAGTATTTAAGATTATTCTTTGGTCAATAAATTACATAGAGTGTAATAGTCCTTTTTCTTAAGTGTATTTACATTCTTATAAATATTTAAATATATATTAATTATGATAACTATACATTTAATTACTATTTATTTCCATTTATTAATTACTATTTTTTAAAAAAGTGGCCATTGAATAACATTTTTAAAAAACTTTTGCTGATGACTTTTTTTTAATGACATTTAAAATTTTTTTTCTTTTAGTGAAGTCTCGTCATCTTCAGATTTCAAATTTCAGTAAATTGCCATCATTTTTTTTTTTATTATTAAATTGAAAAAAAAAAATCAGGACATCGCAATTATTTATCGTCGTTAGACAGATTGTACTTTTGCATTTAATGAATAAAAAAAAATGACATATATATATTATAAATTTGAATTTATTGTCTTTTTTTTTTTAAATAATTATAGAAAAAAGTTTTTTTAAATTATAACTGATCGCTTATAAAAAAAATATAATAATAATAAAATAGTAAATAGATATATGTATAACCTCTGGTTGTTAAAACTTATATGTATACAAATATATATATAGTGTATTGTATATACTGGATGCTCCGGTGAATGCAGACGTACAGCTGATGAATAACGTAGAGGGGATGATACTGAATAGTGATGGAAACCTTGACCTGACCGAGGCCCTGGCCTAATTTTAAACTGTACCAGGATCTCACCTTTTATTGCGAATCATATACACACACAGACAGATGTACAGACATATATATAGGTCAATGTAAAATCAATGAGCCGGGGATTTCATTTTTTATAATAAAATGTTTTTATTATTTGTTTCAAAGACGTTTGAGCTTACAGTAATAGATATATGAGTATTACATTGTACTTTTATATTTTTAAAATGATATCCTTGTTTTTACTTTTCACTTTTAGTTATTTTATTACTTTCAGCAGGGTAGTTATATTTCATATTAATATTACGTTTTTTATCTCTGGTTATTTGGCGCTAAGTTTTTTTATTTAAAGTTCGAGGACGTAATAATAGAAGAAAATATATAATATAATAATTAGAGTTCTTATATTTTTTATTGTTGACAGTTATTGTTAATATTATTTTTTTTTCTTTTCAATCTTTTGTTTTGTTCAAGAATTTAATTAAATGCAGCTGCTGAAATAAATTTTTTAATATTTTTATTTTTATTGAAATTTAAAAAGATACATAAAATTAATTTAATTATTAATTATAATGATTTTTTTTTAATTAATAAGTTTTAATAATTGATAGAAATAAAATTTAAAAATTGTCAGATTTATTTAAATTTTGAACTAAAGATTAAATTTTGAAATTTTTAATTCGAACTATGTACCTGAAGATCGGAACGTTGAAAATGAAGAAATTTTTGTGATTTGACTTTAAAGGTGACTTGAGGGGTAGTTGGGGCTGGTTGCAATTTTCGGCTGACGTGCAAAAGATTTCAAAAATTTACTTTTCATGTCGTTTTTTTATTTTCGTTCTGCAAAAAACATTCCGATCTTCAGGTACATTTTAAATTTATTGTACACAGAAAAAAAATATTTCTTGGTACATGAAATATTTTGTATTATGAATTAAAGACAAAAATTTTCTTAGGACTAGAAAAATTTCAGGGCGCAAGAATTCTGTTTTCACTCTAAGAAAATTTTTCTTCGTAATTTGAAATACAAAAAATTTTTAGGGTAATTTAAAATTTTTTTGGGGTAATTAAAAATTTTTAACGTCAAGAAATCCTTTTTTTCTGTGTATTATTTACTGTGTATTATCTATTACTTCCGGTACAATTTTCTCGTAATGCAAAATTGGTATTTTGATATCTAGGTTAAAAAAATATATAAATTCCCTGGAGTATAACTAATTTGATTTATATATTTTCGCCAAAGATCAAAAGATTTTAGTTTGTGAAGTGTAAGGAATTTATGTTTTTTATTTTCAATGACTGCATAAAATATAACTCCTACTATATTTATAACACTTTTTTCTTTTCTTTATTATCTCTATTAGTTTTGCAAAAATGTGTAATGAAATCAAACAAATATTACTTTTGGATCGCGGTCAAACTTTATATGCACGCTTTTATAACATATTTTTTTTTTTTAACTTTTAAAAATATTGAACTATTCAATAAATCATTAATTTTATTTAAAAATTACAATTTTTTTCATATCAATTATTATTAAAAATTTAAACATACAAGTGATGTTACTATATTTAAATTTTTTTAATCAAATTTATTATCATAAAAGTGTAATTGAATTATCCTTGAAAGGTACACACCCGATCTATGCATTAAATAATAAAATCAATAGAAAAACTCAATTAATTAAAAGTCAACTAGAGTATAGTCCATGATCACTATTATCAATCTGTGATAATTAATGTCAATATACTTTTAAAGACATTACAAAAAAATTTACTGTATATGAAACTCATAAAAAATTTTTTTAAAATTCTAGTTTATTTTTTTATTGACCAAAGAAAATTATCTCGAATAAAACTAAAAATTCTTTTTTATAAGTTAACTTAATTATGGAAACGTCTGAGAGTTTATTTGCCGTAAAATTAAAAAAACTTCCATTAAAAAAAAGGGATCCACTAATTAAGAGTTAAATGGTTGAATAATTTTACCAGATACCAAATACCGTCTAGGTCACTTGTATAATCCCCGGGAAAAATTACTCAGACAAAATAATTAGAATAATTTAAATTGCAACTCTTCATATTAATCTGTTTAATTTTTTACAGTAATTGTTTTTACTTTTGTTAATACTAAATTATGCGTTTTTATTATTGAGTTTTATGACCAAGTAAAATAAATTATTTAAGGATTTAATTTTTTACGGACAGTAAATATAATTTGTCATGATTTTATAAAAATTATTGTGTGTATAAAAGAGTGGGGGAATAATTAAGGAATTAATAAGTGTTCAGACTCAAATACGTTAAATCTTTTTCTTTAATGACACTCAAAACAAAAAAATTGAAAAAATTATGATCCTGAAACTGACAGTTAAAAATTTTTCGGATTTATTTTTTCAACAAATCAATTACAAAAAAAAAAAAAACTAAAAATATGCACGTGTAGAAAATTTAAAAAAATATAAGTGAAATTTTTTCAAATAATCTTTTTGTGATTTATTGTTTTGAAAAAAACATCAAAAAATTATTAGAACCCGGCTAACTGCAGTATCAAAAAATTTACATCTGATGTCAAAAAAAAAATTTTCATTTTTTGCTGACAAAATGGGCAGCCTAAAAATAGTAAAAAAAAAATTTCTTAAAGAAATTAACATTTTAAAAAATTACATTTCATATAATTACTGAATACTAAGGAAGAAAAAAAAATTTAATAGTTTTTATACCTCTCCCCCATTCTGTCCTCCCTTCTCTCTCTCTCTATCTCTCTCCTAATAATTAATAAATTTATCAAATAGGCTAATTAAAAATAATAATATTTTTTTTTTAAGTTATCTGGTGGTAAAGGACAAATAATAAACTTAGGAGCTGGATTTGATACACTTTACTGGCGATTAAAAGATGCAAGGAATAGTCCTCAAAATTTTGTAGAGCTTGACTTTCCCAGTGTTACTGCTAAGAAATGTTATCATATTAAAAAACATAAACAATTAATAGACAGGCTCAATACTGAAGGTATTTACTTACAACTTGAAATTTAATTAAATTAACTAATTAATTAGTAAATAAATAAATGGTAATTTCACAGATGGAGAAATAAAATTTTCCACAACAGACCTCCATGCTGCAGATTATCATCTCATTGGAACAGACCTGAGACATATAACAGAGTTATCAAACAAATTAACACAAGCAGAAGTTGACTTTAATAGCCCAACATTATTTCTGTCTGAATGTGTTCTCGTTTATATAGATAGTAATGCAGCCTCTGTCCTTATTAAGTGGCTGGCTCAAAAGTTCCCTAATAGTCTATTTGTTAATTATGAGCAAGTCAATATGCGTGATAAATTTGGCCAAGTTATGCTATCTAATTTACGATGCCGTGGTTGTTTATTAGCTGGCGTTGAAGACTGCGAGTCATTAGAAACTCAACAGAGACGGTGAGTTTATTTAATTATTTATTTATATAATAAAATAACAGACCCAATATTCGATTACTTTTCATTAAAGTAATGAGATAACTTAAGAATAATTTATTTTTGCTATTGAATTATTGTATATATATTTATAGTACATATTTGAAAGTTAATTTAATAATATTGATAATAATCAAATTTATTTTAAATAATTAAAAATTTTTTTGTAATTGTAACTTTTTTTTTTTGTGAATCTGACTTTGAACATTTCGCAGTGTCAAAAATTAAAAAATTAATTTTAAAATTAAAATTTTTATTGATTTTTTATAATACTGAAGTTAGCCGACGTCTAATAATTTTTTGAATTTATTTAAAATGATAAATTATAAAAAAAAAAATATTTTAAAAAATTGCACTGTTAGTTTTTTAAATTTTCTACATGTACATATTTTTAGATTTTTTTTTTTTGTAATTGATCAGTTGAAAATAAAATCAAAAAATTTTGAATTATCTGCTAACTATGACACTGAAGTTAGCCGACGTCTAATAATTTTTGAATTTTTTTTTTAAAGCAGTAAATCATAAAAAAAAAATATTTGAAAAAATTGCACTTATAGTTTTTTAAATTTTCTACATGTGCATTTTTTTAGTTTTTATTTTTTTGTAATTCATTTGTTAGAAAAAAAATCCAAATATTTTTAATTGTCTCTTAACTTCTGAATCATAATTTTTTTTATAATTTAAAAATAATTTTAAAAAAACTAAAAGATCACGATCTCTGATTTTCATAAAATTCTTAACTTTAATTATGACATCAATTAATATCTAATTAATTTAAATTTCATGATCTTTTCACTATCAAGAATCAAAATAATTTTAAAAAAATTTTAAAATAGAAATATTTTTGCCCTCTCTGATCTGTACAATTCGAATAAATATAAATATGTGACATATAAAAATTTATCGATAAATTTAAAATCAGGATATTGGGTCTGTTATCTTATTAATTAATTGAAATTATATTTAATTATACAATAAATTAAAAATTTCTAGTTTTACAATAAACGGATGGGAAGGGTCAAGCGCTTGGACAATGGTAGAAATTTATGATTCACTACCAGAATCTGAGAGAATGAGAATCGAACGAATTGAAATGTTAGACGAGAGAGAATTATTGACACAATTATTGCAACACTATTGTATCGCTATTGCCTGGAATGGACCGATGTTCAAAAATATTGCAATAGCCCAAGTTTAATTGCGGCTATAACTTAAAAGTATATTATTGATTGATTAAATAATTAATTAATTAATTAATAATAATAATTATAATGATAATACGCCGCAACGTTACTCCAGGTAAATGAAAAATGAAAAGAAAAAAAATAATAAATATAAAAGGATGTAATGAAATAATTTTCATTGTCAGGTACGTGAAAATTTATTTCGTAAGCTTTTATTGTTGTCATCGTGATAAAAAAAAATGATAAATAAACTCGTTGAATTTTTCCGAGAGGATAAATTTTAAAAAATGATAAAGTTTATTTAGACTGATCAATTATTGAAAATTAATATCATAGATAAACTTAAATTAATTATCAATACTGACAATTAAAGTTTTTAATTGGTAACTATATGATAATAATTGTTATTATTATTAATGCACAGAAAAAAAGGACTTCTTGACGTAAGATAAATTTTTCATTGAGAAATGAAAGCAAAAATTTCCTTAGGACTAGAAGAAATTATGATCCTGGTTAATTAAAAATTTATCGATTATTTTTTTCAATAGATCAATTGCATAAAAATAAAAACTAAAAATATGCACATGTAAAATTTAAAAAACTATAGGTGCAATTTTTAAAAATAGTTTTTTTGTACAATTTATTGATTAAAAACAAATCCAAAAATTAATAGCCGTCGTCTAACTTCAATATCATAAGAAATTTCTTGCTCTAATAAAACTTTTGTTTTCAATTCGTAATGCTAAATTTTTTGAGGGCAGGTAAAAATTTTCTGGGGACGAGTGACAATTTTTTCCGTCACGAAATCCTTTTTTTCTGTGTAGATATTTTTGATTCTTGATATAGTTTAATCTTTGTACTACTTATACCTCGGAATGGATTTTTTTCTGTGATTTTATAGTGATTCCAGTGGATAAATATTTATATTTAAAAGTATTTTAAATAATTATTCTCAGTTAAGATGAGAAAAAGTTTTTTATAATTATAAAATAGGTTTTTTTTTGTTTACTTGATTAAAAAATTTTCTTTTTATTTAGGATTGTTATGAGATAAAATTTTACACTTAAAGGCGACTGTGAGCTGTATTTAAAAAATAATTGTTAGTATAAATGTCATTTTTTTTTTATATTTCATTATTTTATTAACGTTGAAATTTTCATTTTTTTTTTTTACATTGAATCTATTTTATTTTTATTTCCTACCCGGTTTAAATTTTATAAAATTTTTAAAATACTTAACAATCAAAGTAACAGAAAGTAAAAATAATTAACAATATAGATATTTATAAACTCGTTAATATTTTTAACAAAACTTTTTTTTGCAAAAGTAATTGCAGAAAATTAAAATAATGGATTTAAAATAAAAATTTAAATTGACTAAACGAAATTAAATTTAAAAAATCTATTTTCGAGCGCGTCAATTCGCAGTAGGAAATTGTAATAACAATAAATTTTTAATTACTTCTAACAATCGGCCTCTTAAGTTAAAATTATTTATTATTTTTTAAAAATCTAATGGATAACAATTTTATAATTAATTTATTGCTTGATAGCTCATTAATTATTGATAGATTTTTAAAAAATTTTTATCGTACTATTAAAAGTATTTTCATAAATTAAACTAAACTTCACTAAAGAGTTGGACTGCGATTTATCAAGTCTTTAAACTGATTATTTAATTACCAACTTTCATAGTCATAAAAAAAAAATATTCTGTTTACTTAAAAATTCCCGCGCGGAAAAAACAATATAGTACTGGTTACTGTTCTGCGCAGTAATCAACGACTAATATAGGTAAAAATATATTTTAACATGACTGATTCATATTAGAACAGGAGTGAGTCATAGCTTAACACGAACTATTACTTTTTAAACAGTAACCAGTGCTGTCCTACACAGTACATGAAACGTATGACTGGTTACTGTGAAAATAGTTGTCATTAATATCCAAAACAGTACTCAGTCCTGTTCTGACATGAACGGTTACTACATTAATATGTCTCTTAACTATTCTTAACAGTAGAGCTCTATAATTGAAATCTGTCAAATATAGATTATTTAAATTTTTCAGGTTATTATTCATATATGTGTATAGATAGAGATAGAATTGCGTAAATATTTTAAAATAATTAGTTTTTCTTCTTTTTTATGTAAGGATTATTAATATATATTAAATAAAATTAAAATAGAGCTTGATAACTTAGTTTAATGGTTTATCAGATTTTTTAAAAGTATCTTTATCCAACTCTTGTTTATGTAAATTAACAATTATTATTTGACAAAATAACAAGCTTCTTACATTTAAGATAAGTAACGTCTAAATCCATCATTTTCAAATATACCGACCGCTTTTATTGATAGTTATGTGAGTAACTGAACAGTAATTTAAGTCTTCAATAGTTGAATATTTCCAATTCGTACAAGAACTAAAATCGCTATCAACTTTGTACGCATGTAATGATATAATCACCATTATTTATTTCTAACTTTTTCTTATAACATATTATTTTTCATCATAATTATTAAAGCACACTGACAGAAAACTATTAAACTTTAGAAAAAGGTTAAAATAGAGCTCTACTGTCAAGAATAGTAAAGAGACATATGAATGTACTAACCGTTCATGTCAGAACAGGACTGAGTACTGTTTTGGATATTAATGACAACTATTTTCACAGTAACCAGTCATATGTTTCATGTACTGTGTAGGACAGCAATGGTTACTATTTAAAAAGTAATAGTTCGTGTTAAGCTATGACTCACTCCTGTTCTAATATGAATCAATCATGTTAAAATGTATTTTTACCTATATTAGTCGTTGATTACTGCGCAGAACAGTAACCAGTACTATCTTGTTTTTTCCGTGCGCATAAGATAAGAAATTCATTGAAAATGAATAAAAATAAGTATAAATCAATCATGAGACTTAAACTTCATAAAATGGATAATCAGGGTCGTGGATTTACTCAACGTAAATAAAAAACAACTAAACTATCTAAAAATAATAAAATTTTGGCTTAGATATTTAATTAAAAATAAATAATATAATTCCCCGCTTATTTTTGGCCAACAATTTTTTAATTTTCAATTTTTTCTTAATCACAAAAAAGTTATAATTTTCAAAATCTAAAAATTCTTTATGCAGAAAATTTTCAACCCTTTTTTTTTTAAATTCTCTGTCGTATAATAAATTAATTTGCTGCCTTAAATAATTTTTTAATTGAAAAATATTTTTACAACACTATGGTTCGCTTTCAAAAATTTTTTTTTACATAGTAATTTTTTCCCCGTGATTATTTTAAAAATTTATCCCCCTCGCACGCATGCAGTTATTTTTTTTGACATATAAAAATAATCTAAAAAAAAATTTATGGCCAAAAATGAACGAAGCCACAAATTAAAAAAAAAATTTTATGTTACGCTACCAGATAAAATACTTAATGTAATACATACTTATCTGTAACAACAAGTTAAATGTTCGAACGTTGTCTGAAATGCTTATCCTTGAACCTAGTCGCTGAAAAAAAAAAAAAAGTATAAGTAAAAATAAAATTTGAATAAAAATATGTATATTTTGCTGTTAAAAGTATTTAAAAACTAAATACCTGGAGTAACATATATATTAAATAAATGAAAAAAGAAGAAATGATATATTTTTCTGAATAAAAAAAAAAAAAATTGTACGTCGAATATAATCGCAGTGTCTAAAAATAATCATCTCATAAACTATCAATTGTATTTTTCGATGTGCTAAGACTGTTTTTTATTTAATACATATTACTTGTCAATCATTAATGCGCAAGTTTTTATTATGTAGATAAATAATTTTGATTAATATAAATATATATATATATATATTGAATAATTTATTATGATGAAAGAAAAGTGCGCAGTCGCTCAAAAATTGTCCAGCCAAATCAATCAGTTTCACTAATGAGTAAATTAAATTATTAGTAATGGATTATGAAACTAAAAGTAAAACTAAAAAAAATCAATTTATCAACGAATCAGCACATGCATATTTTTTATTGTAATGCACCAAAGATTACACGAGCTGTCTGCCAACACTATTTTATTCTTGTTAAATAAAACGAATACGATTTAAATTTAGCATTAACAAAATACTGATTAATTAATCGATTAATTAATTGTAATTTTTCGTTAACGAGTTTAATTATTCTTCGAGTATTTCATCAGCTGAATATTTTAAATCATTTTTTTTTCATTTCATTTATAAATATATATGTCATGAATTTGTCTGTGAATTTTTTTGCCAGTTTTTTTTTTTTCCATAAAAGCCAAAAAGTTTTTCTTGAAATATTTTTTTTCTAATGATTAAGGTAAAAGCCTATACCCGCTCAGTACCATTAGTCGCTCACTTTGACTGTTTGAGGCTTTTTTTTATAATTTCTATAAAAAAAAATTACAACTACAAATATTATTATTGATAAATAATTATTTGTGAATCTAAATATATTAAAATGTCATGTATCAAATTTTTTTATAATATATTATAAATTTAAATTGAATGACTGTTTTCAAAATCGCTTACAGCCGGGCATTTTTTAGTTTAACGTTCATTCGTTAGATTAAATTGAGGTTACGTCAAATTTGTTAACAATTGTTATAACTATATCTTATTAAATACATTTTTAAAATTCATGAAATTTTATATTATGAAAGAATAAAGTAATAGAATTTCAAAATTATTTTCAAAATTAATAAATTGATCATATTTTAATTGATATTGTCTTTGAGCGACTATAGGGCCATGTGTTGATCGATTAAAGGTACATCGCAACTTTAAGTGAGCGACTATGGGTCCACTCGAGGACCTTATTTAAAAAATTAATAATAATTAATCATTAACAATATTCTTCAAACTTAAATTTTATTCTAATACTTAAAACTATACAAATAACTATAAAAAAAAAATATGGTTTTTCATTTTATTTAATAATTTATATTAAGTGATTCAATCTCACACCAATGAAAAGTGAGCGGGTATAGGGGCTTTTACCTTATAATAACTCAAGTAATTTACAGATTTTTTGATTTTTTTGTAGCACTGAATTTTTTTAAATTATCAATGAGAAAAAAGAAAAAAAAGTTCTGTAAATATATAAAATATTTAAAGTAAATTTAATTTATCCTTTCTTTCTGCTCTGCTGGCCTTTTTCTGGGGCAAATTCTTTTTGTATGTAACTGAAGATCGCAACGTTTTTCACGAAACAAAAATACATGGATTTGCTGCATTGCATGTTTTTGCGAAAACGAAATGAAAAGAAAAAAATCTAGATCTTGATTTCTTAAATGTTTCGCACGTCAGCTGGAAACTGTAGCCACCCCCAATTATTTCTGAAGTCACCTACCAGCAGCCAAATCACAAATTTTTTCGTTTCGTTGAGCGAAAAACGTTCCGATTTTCAGGTACATCTTTTTGTGACGTTTGTAAATGAAGAATATAATTTCCTGTTTTAGAATTACTGCTAGATTAATTTTTTTTATTTTTTAATCAGTAACTTATTGATCCACTTGAAGTTTCCACAACAATTTTTTTTTTTCATTCATTTTTAATCATAAAAATAAATCAGTGCAGGTAATTGTGTTCTTTAATTAAAAGAACAAAATTTTAGGAAGTATTAATTTTTATTTAAAAAAAATATAAATTATAAAAAATGAAAACTTGAATTTAATTACTTGTGGTTTTCATAAATTATTTTTTGTTGACCTTTTGACCGAAAGTTTCCCCCGATTCAAATTAATTATTAAACTATTTAATAATTAATTTTGACTCCTAAATAACTAAATCACTCTCAGTAATTAAAAACTCTTGTAGTAACGTAATGAAAACTTTTAAATTAAAAGTTAAATATTCAGCTGATAACATTACTATAAATATTTTAAATATTTTTTCTCAACAATTTAATAATTTCCACTAATTATAAATTTTATTTTATAATTCTGCTTCCGGTTAATTCATTTTTCAGTACAACAGTGTAAGTGTTGACGTAAAATTAAAAAAAAACTTTAATCCTTATCCAATAATTTAAAATAAAAAATAAATTGCTATTAATAATTTTTAAAAAATTAATAAGATAATAAATTTATTGAAGTAATTTTAGTCATGTGCTTCCATTTAAAATTATTTTAAAAACAATAACCATAATCAAAGATAATTTATCTTAACAAATAAATTTTACTTAAAAATAAAATTTTTAAAAAACATTTACTCAGTAAATAAATTTAAAAATCATAAATTGCTTAATTATTTAGTTGCAATTAAATAAATTACTTTGAGATTAGATAAAAAAAAGAAATTTGTTACAATTTTAAATCTAAATGAGTGAGTTTTTAATCAATAATTAATTAATTAATAATTACTAATTACTTTCTTATAATAATTAGTCATAATATTTATAAAAACAAAACTTAATAAATATAAAAAAGCAGATATTTTATGTTTAAGTCTTTCGAAGATGATGTACAGTCCGATTGATAAATAAATTATTTTATTATGTGAGTAAAATAATAAATGGCTGTAAAATTTAACTAGAGAATTTATTTTTTTACTATACCAAATTTTTATTTATATATATACAATAATTTGATATTCATTTAAATACATAAAAATTGCATTGTTTATTAATACCAATAACATTTTATTTAAAAACACAGAAAAAAATATTTTCTTGGCGCGAAAAAAATGTTGAATTATGAATTGAAACCAAAATTTTTTTTTTGCGCAAAGATTTTTTTTTCTGTGAATAAAATTTGTCTAAAAAAATAATTAAGATTTAGTAAGGCATCAATAGGCACATTTTACAATAATTTTTAACGTCGTATTTAATCTCTTTAATCTTTTCTCAACTTTATATAAATAATATATATTTCATTTTTCGATAATTTATGAAAAATAATAATAATAAATGATGTAATTTAAATATTTTAAAAACCCAATGGTGTATTTTGTGCGCATTCACCACTCTCACATACGTTTCTTGATATATGTTTCAATTTATTGAATGTATCCAAATATTTATCGGATTTAACAACTTTTAAGTTGTACGCTGTACGACTTGCCGCCTAAGTAATAATAATAAAATTCATTAATTATGTATATTTAGTTTAATTTATTATTTTTTAAATATTCCTATTCAGTTGCTCAATTACTTAGAATATTTTTACGGACACACAGTAAAAAAGGATTCGTCAAAATTGACACTTGCTGTGTGTAAAACGATCGATTGACACTTATTGATATGTTATTTCAGCGTACGTCGTTTGTTTTGAAACAGTTACACTCGTGTATGTTAAAAGTAACACGTTATGAGTGTCAAAATTTTCGAAAACGTAACCTTCAATTTTAACACACTTATATGTTATTTGCAACACTTGAAGAGTGTTGAATTTGACATACGCTCTTGTGTTACTTGGACACTTCTTAAAAATGTTTTTCACATTATTTAATGTAAACTTAAAATCAATGAATTAACTGTAGTAATTGATTCTTCAGCAATGAAATATTAAAAATAACGATAATATTAGTAATAGTAATATAAATAAAACTAAAAATAAAAAAAAAATAGTAATAATAATATCACGTATTGTTCAATATATATAATATCATCTATTATTTATCTTCAATATTCAAATATGTATAAAAAAATTACTATAAATTCTCTCACAATAACAAAAATAAAATAATTATTTTAATATCAAAAAAATAATTATATTTCATCAACATTAATTTAAAAGTTCAGGTTATGTATTTTAAAAACGATTGCAAATTAAACAGGCGATATTTTTAATACGTCATTTTTACTTGAAATTTTCTGAGAATTCTTTTGTGATGGTCGAGATTATTTTTAACATATTTTGTGTGTTGATTTCACAGTAACACATAAAAAGTGTTACTCTCGTATAAAATAACATTTTTGTGTGTCAAAAAATCAATCGATTGCGACAGTTGAAACAAGCTAAATATTTTGGTAAATTCTAACTTGTGGCCATTCATTAAATACATCACGTAATTTTACCTTTTTAGACTCCCTCCCCCTCTTCGTCACGTTATGTCACAGTAAGCGACACCCCCTTGTCCCCCATAAGCGCGAAAGTATTTTATGAACGGCCCTATGTATGACTTGGAAAAAATGTGAGCATTTTTAATAGGAATATTTAGTTAATTAAAAATAAATAATTATTACCTCAGTGCACCAAACTTTAGTCATTATTGATTCATGTTCAGCACTTGGTATTTTGTCATTCAATGATTTATTAGCTCGACTCAATACCACAACTGATGTGTACGTATCAATAGCTGCTTGTGCTAGTCTATTTAATATAAATTGTTCATTAACAATTCCACGTCCGTATTTTATTAAAAGTCCTTCTACAGTTTGTCCAAATGATTCAATACTCTATATAAATTAATAATAAATAAAAAAAATTTTAAATTAAAGAAATCAACATTAAACTCAATAGATCTATTGATATTAACATCGATCTAAAATATTGAATAATGAGATTGTCAATTTTGGATTTCGTTGAATCTCAGCTACTACCAGGTCGAAAAATTTAATCTGTTTTAAATCAAATAAAAATTTTAAGTTTAGTTTATTCAATTTTACTTAATTAATATGGGAAATTTAATCGATTTTTCCTCGTACTAGATCAAATTTTTCGACCCGTTTTTTTTTCATGTGTAAGATAAAGAGACTCAATACCCGATCAAAGAACTAGTATCCGTTATTTATTAAATTTGACTAAATACAGATATACAAATACTGAGTGATCGTGTACTAGGTCTTTTACCTCACAGTAAAAGAAAAAATGAAAATATATTTACTTTGCCGGTTAAATTAGCACTTTCAGCAAGAGAAGGATGCAATAAATGAGCGAAATTAGGAGTTGATCCCAACCCTACGGCTTTGGTAGCCCGCTTAGCAGCTTCTTCGAAAATTAACCCTAAATTAGCGGCAGGATTTTTGAAAGCCTTTTGTAATTCTTGTAAATGCCCTCCCGCGTACTGTATACCAGTGAGTGCTATGAATAATCGTAAAATATCGTTTGTTCCTTCGAAAATTCGGAAAATACGTATGTCGCGCATTACTCGTTCCAATCCGGTGCTTTTCATGTAACCCATTCCTCCGAGAATTTGAATAGCTTCATCGCATACAAACCACGCTGATTCAGAAGCAAACACCTATATATTTTAAAATTAATTTATATTAAAGAAAAAGTATATTCTTGATCAAAGAAATTAATTTATTGCTAATTTTAAATTAAGTTAATTTTTACTGAAAGAATTACTAAATTTTTTGTAGTAATTTTTTGTGAAAAAAAAAAATTTAAGAAATTCTATGAAAAATTTTAATATTAACATCAAAAGTTTTTCGTCAAAGAAAGTTTTGAATTTTGATCGAAAAATTATTTTCAAGAATATTTCATTTTGTAGTACGCTAATTTTTTTTTTTACAAAGAATTGCAACAAAAAATTTGAAAAACGGTTGGCTCTGTAGGCCGACCCCGAAACTCCTTCTGTTTGCTCAGAGCTCGAAAAAGGCTTGGACCTTTGCACTTAATTTCTGGCAATCGAAAGGACTTTTTGAGCCGGGTCAAAAATCGAACTGAAACTAATGATTTCCCGTTTTTTTTAAATTTTAAGTTTTCATAGCGGGAAATTAAAAATTTTAATTTCTTCAGTAAAAAAAAAGAAACTATTATTGAAAATTTTCAATAGATTAAATTCTAAGACCAAGAATATATTTTTGAAAATAAAATATCAACCTTTGAAATAGCGGCTTCTAATTGATATTCCTGACTGCCCAAATCCATGTTACCCGAAATCATATACGCCAATGATTGCGTAACATATTGAAGCATTGACATTCGCGCTATTTTTTCTTGTATTGCACCAAATTGATTTATTGTTTTACCAAACTGTACTCGTTGATTGGCATGTTCAACAGCTTTTTTAATGCATGCCTGCATTGTACCAGACAATGCCGCCGCCATACCAAACCTGCCATTATTCAAAATATTCATTGCAACTTTGAAACCTTGACCTTCACCGACCAGTACATTTTCAGCTGGTACTTTAACGTCTTCAAAGTAAACTTCAGCTGTGTTGCTGCATTTAATACCCAATTTATTTTCAGGTGGGCCATTTGTTACACCACCAAAATTACGATCGACAATAAAAGCCGTCATTTTTTCACTAGTTTCCCCAGTTACTGGATCCTTTATCGGGACTTTTGCAAAAACAGTAAAAATGTTTGCGATACCGCCATTAGAAATCCAAATTTTACTGCCGTTCATTACGTAGTGAGTACCGTCAGCAGATTTTACAGCGCGGGTTTTGACGGCCGATGCGTCAGATCCGAAACTTGGTTCCGTTAATGCAAATGCTGCGTACTCGCCATTAGAAACACGGGTCAAATATTTTTCTTTTTGCTCTGGTGTTCCGTACAGTAAAATTCCCTAGTAATTTAAGTTAATTTTTTTATTAATCATAAATTAGTTAATTAAATGATAATTTGTATAAATGATCAGGTTAATGTATGATCCAGAAGTTAACAGACAATCGAAAATTTGTTGATTTTTTTTTCACTAAGGTGAAAAGCCCCTGTACCCGCTCAGTACCATTAGTCGCTCACTTTGACTGTTTAAGGCTTTTTTTTATAATTTCTATAAAAAAAAATTACAACTAAAAATATTATTATTGATAAATAATTAGTTGTGAATCTAAATATATTAAAATGTCATGTATCAAATTATTTTATAATATATTATAAATTTAAATTGAATGACTGTTTTCAAAATCGCTTACAGCCGGGCATTTTTTACTTTAACGTTCATTCGTTAGATTAAATTGAGGTTACGTCAAATTTGTTAACAATTGTTATAACTATATCTTATTAAATACATTTTTAAAATTCATGAAATTTTATATTATGAAAGAATAAAGTGATAGAATTTCAAAATTATTTTCCAAATTAATAAATTGATCATATTTTAATTGATATTGTCTTTGAGCGACTATAGGGCCATGTGTTGGTCGAGTAAAGGTACATCGCAACTTTTAGTGAGCGACTATGGGTACACTCGAGGACCTTATTTAAAAAATTAATAATAATTAATCATTAACAATATTCTTCAAACTTAAATTTTATTCTAATACTTAAAACTATAAAAAATAACTATAAAAAAAAAAATATGGTTTTTCATTTTATTTAATAATTTATATTGAGTGATTCAATCTCACACCAATGAAAAGTGAGCGGGTATAGGGGCTTTTACCTTATATGTATTACCAAAAAAAAAAAAAAACTAAAAATATGCACATGTAGAAAATTTAAAAAACTACAGGTGGAATTTTTTAAACTATTTTTTTAGGGACGTCGTATTTTGTAAATTAATACTGTCAGTAAAAATTATTAAGATATGGAAGTCGATATGCCCTGAATTGAATTTTTTTTTGTCATTAAATTTAATAACAATTATAAGTATATAAAATAAAATAAATATAACGATGTTAAACTATCATTTGATATTAAAATCAATATATAATGACGTTTCACTTTGTAATCACTTAGATTTTTATAAAAATTGAAAAAAAAAAATAGTATGTTTATATTTCATAATTAAATACTATTTATACTTTATGTTATTAAATATTTAACAACAAAAATAATACTAGTAATTATTCATTAGCTCATTTAAATTTAAAATTTTATCATGACTAAAAAAAAAAAAATACCAAGTATTTTTCAAGATCAAATTCCACTGTTATGCAAATAAGTCATTAACAAAAGTAAACAATTAATCTGATTAAAATTTAAATACAACGATAAGAAAGTTGGTTTTTAAATTTTAAACGGCTGTTACTTACTTTGAATCCAATACTTTGATGTGCGCCTAACACTATTCCAAGACCTAAATCATTTTGGCCTACTATCTCAACTAATCTTCCATATTGAGTATTATTTAAACCAATACCGCCGTATTGTTCTGGTATTTGAATAGCAAATGCTCCCAATTCCCATAATACTTGCAATGTTTTTTCATCAACTTTAGCTGTATCGTCATTTTTAACAGGATCATTAACTTCCTAAATTCGAATTCAAAATCATCAACTATTATTATCGTATAGACATGACATGGACTAAATTTTTCTTATTCTCTCTTAATTATACAGATATTTGATGTATAATCAGTGATATTTAACTATATTCAGTCAAAATAATTAAAATATTAATTTATTTGGAGAAAATAAATGAGTTTTTTTTACCGCGTAATTTAAATGCAATTCTAATGATATAGATAAATTTATTTATACCGATACTTGGCAGTAAGAAATAATTTGAACAATGAAAAGGCACAAATTCAAGTTAAGACCTTTCTAACGATATCAAATTCAATAACATCAAATTCTATCATATAGATATGGCTAGAACAAAATTTTTCTTACACGGAAAGAAAATTATAGGGAGTATTCCTATAATAGTATAGGAATTGTACCCATACTATTATAGGAATGGTTCCTATATATTATAGGAACCACTCCTATACCATTATGGGAACCATTCCTATACTATTATAGGAACCATTCCTATAATAGTATAGGAACCATTCCTATATTAATATAGGAACTATTCCTATAATAGTATAGGAACTATTCCTATAATTATAGGAACCATTTCTATAACATTATGAAAATGGGAATAGCTCCTATAAAAATAGGAATGGTTCCTATAATTCATGGGAATGGTTCCTATAATATTATAGGAACCACTTCTATAATAGTATAGTCACCATTCCTATACTATTATAGGAACTATTCCTATAACAGTATAGGAACCACTCCTATACCATTATAGGAACCATTCCTATAATATTATAGAAACCATTCCCATAAATTATAGGAACCATTTCCATAAATAATAGGAACCATTCCTATAATAGTATAGGAACCATTCCTATATTAATATAGGAACTATTCCTGTAATAGTATAGGAACTATTCCTATAATTAAAGGAACCATTTCTATAACATTATAAAAATGGGAATAGCTCCTATAAAAATAGGAATGGTTCCTATAATTCATGGGAATGGTTCCTATAATATTATAGGAACCACTTCTATAATAGTATAGTCACCATTCCTATACTATTATAGGAACTATTCCTATAATAGTATAGTAACCATTCCTATACTATTATAGGAACTATTCCTATAACAGTATAGGAACCACTCCTATACCATTATAGGAACCATTCCTATAATATTACAGAAATCATTCCCATAAATTATAGGAACCATTTCCATAAATAATAGGAACCATTCCTATAATAGTATAGGAACCATTCCTATATTAATATAGGAACTATTCCTGTAATAGTATAGGAACTATTCCTATAATTATAGGAACCATTTCTATAACATTATGAAAATGGGAATAGCTCCTATAAAAATAGGAATGGTTCCTATAATTCATGGGAATGGTTCCTATAATATTATAGGAACCACTTCTATAATAGTATAGTCACCATTCCTATACTATTATAGGAACTATTCCTATAATAGTATAGTAACCATTCCTATACTATTATAGGAACTATTCCTATAACAGTATAGGAACCACTCCTATACCATTATAGGAACCATTCCTATAATATTACAGAAATCATTCCCATAAATTATAGGAACCATTTCCATAAATAATAGGAACCATTCCTATAATAGTATAGTAACCATTCCTATACTATTATAGGAACTATTCCTATAACAGTATAGGAACCACTCCTATACCATTATAGGAACCATTCCTATAATATTACAGAAATCATTCCCATAAATTATAGGAACCATTTCCATAAATAATAGGAACCATTCCTATAATAGTATAGGAACCATTCCTATATTAATATAGGAACTATTCCTGTAATAGTATAGGAACTATTCCTATAATTATAGGAACCATTTCTATAACATTATGAAAATGGGAATAGCTCCTATAAAAATAGGAATGGTTCCTATAATTCATGGGAATGGTTCCTATAATATTATAGGAACCACTTCTATAATAGTATAGTCACCATTCCTATACTATTATAGGAACTATTCCTATAATAGTATAGTAACCATTCCTATACTATTATAGGAACTATTCCTATAACAGTATAGGAACCACTCCTATACCATTATAGGAACCATTCCTATAATATTACAGAAATCATTCCCATAAATTATAGGAACCATTTCCATAAATAATAGGAACCATTCCTATAATAGTATAGTAACCATTCCTATACTATTATAGGAACTATTCCTATAACAGTATAGGAACCACTCCTATACCATTATAGGAACCATTCCTATAATATTACAGAAATCATTCCCATAAATTATAGGAACCATTTCCATAAATAATAGGAACCATTCCTATAATAGTATAGGAACCATTCCTATATTAATATAGGAACTATTCCTGTAATAGTATAGGAACTATTCCTATAATTATAGGAACCATTTCTATAACATTATGAAAATGGGAATAGCTCCTATAAAAATAGGAATGGTTCCTATAATTCATGGGAATGGTTCCTATAATATTATAGGAACCACTTCTATAATAGTATAGTCACCATTCCTATACTATTATAGGAACTATTCCTATAATAGTATAGTAACCATTCCTATACTATTATAGGAACTATTCCTATAACAGTATAGGAACCACTCCTATACCATTATAGGAACCATTCCTATAATATTACAGAAATCATTCCCATAAATTATAGGAACCATTTCCATAAATAATAGGAACCATTCCTATAATAGTATAGTAACCATTCCTATACTATTATAGGAACTATTCCTATAACAGTATAGGAACCACTCCTATACCATTATAGGAACCATTCCTATAATATTACAGAAATCATTCCCATAAATTATAGGAACCATTTCCATAAATAATAGGAACCATTCCTATAATAGTATAGGAACCATTCCTATATTAATATAGGAACTATTCCTGTAATAGTATAGGAACTATTCCTATAATTATAGGAACCATTTCTATAACATTATGAAAATGGGAATAGCTCCTATAAAAATAGGAATGGTTCCTATAATTCATGGGAATGGTTCCTATAATATTATAGGAACCACTTCTATAATAGTATAGTCACCATTCCTATACTATTATAGGAACTATTCCTATAATAGTATAGTAACCATTCCTATACTATTATAGGAACTATTCCTATAACAGTATAGGAACCACTCCTATACCATTATAGGAACCATTCCTATAATATTACAGAAATCATTCCCATAAATTATAGGAACCATTTCCATAAATAATAGGAACCATTCCTATAATAGTATAGTAACCATTCCTATACTATTATAGGAACTATTCCTATAACAGTATAGGAACCACTCCTATACCATTATAGGAACCATTCCTATAATATTACAGAAATCATTCCCATAAATTATAGGAACCATTTCCATAAATAATAGGAACCATTCCTATAATAGTATAGGAACCATTCCTATATTAATATAGGAACTATTCCTGTAATAGTATAGGAACTATTCCTATAATTATAGGAACCATTTCTATAACATTATGAAAATGGGAATAGCTCCTATAAAAATAGGAATGGTTCCTATAATTCATGGGAATGGTTCCTATAATATTATAGGAACCACTTCTATAATAGTATAGTCACCATTCCTATACTATTATAGGAACTATTCCTATAATAGTATAGTAACCATTCCTATACTATTATAGGAACTATTCCTATAACAGTATAGGAACCACTCCTATACCATTATAGGAACCATTCCTATAATATTACAGAAATCATTCCCATAAATTATAGGAACCATTTCCATAAATAATAGGAACCATTCCTATAATTATAGGAACTATTCCCATAATGGTATAGGTATCATTCCCATAATTATAGGTATCATTCTCATAATTATAGGAACTATTCCTATAACTATGGGTAATATTCCTATATCTATAGGACGTGTTTCCATAATTTATGGTCGTCATTCCTATACTGGTATAGGATGAAACTTCACAAAATTATAGGAACCATTTCCATAATTTTCTTTCTGTGTACTCTCTTAATAATATAGATAATAACAAAGTTAATAATAATAATAATAATTACCATAAAAAAATTAGAAAAAGGATCAATCAGCATTTTCAATGTTTCCGATTGATCTTGACTTAATGGTTTTGGATATGGAATAACTTGATCTAATTGTAAGTGACCTCGAAACATATTCATAGTAAATGATTGTGATTCTTTTTTTTCCTTTGTTTCGGGTTTTTCTAATTTTGCAGCTGGTTGTGTTGCTAGACATCTAATTTAAATAAAAAACCATAAACTTATTTAATTATTAATTATAATTATTATTCCTAATTAAGAAATGAAATGCAATTTTTTATTATTAAAAATGAAAAATTTTAAAAAATGAATAAACAAACCTTGTATTCAATTGAACAAATTTACTAAATTGTTTTGGAGCCTGTGAAATAATTCTTGACACAGTTAACATTGTTACGTTTTATATTTATAATAATTTGGCACTGAAAATTATGTCGCAATATATTTTTTATAAAAAATATATGGTATTGAAAATAGATATATACTCGCTGCAAGTCAGATTACGACTGAAATAAAATAGTAATTTTTAATGCTGTATGAGTGTTGTGTATTGTAAACTAGACACTTTCAAGTGGACTTTGATCCAGCTGTTGCATTAAAAAAAGCCTGTGGCGTAGAATGACAGACTGTTTTTATTTTATTTATTTTTTCTTGTTATTGTTTTCTTTATTTGTTGAATGCAATGTTTACTGTGTTAGCAGTCGATGAGATATCATTCGATGCTAAGTAAGTTCAAAAAGTACAATTTCGATGACAACTATTTGAAAGGTGGCGCTTTGACTGCGCAGTAGGTTAGTGCGCATCGGAGTTTAGTGCCGCTTAAATTTAAATTGTTGTTTAATTCGAGACTAGAAATGTAAGGCAGGAAAATTGCCTGGACAATTTTTAAAAAATTGACGCCAATTAATCAGCGTAAAATTGACCGTCGTTATTTAAATTTAATGGCAATTGCCGCGCAAATTTGATTTGCCTAGAAAACTATTTTATAAAAAATCGATCAGAAAATTTTTTAATGTCAATTTACATCTAAATTGATCAAATCATTTTTGACGTCAATTGACGAGCCATTGATAGCCGATTTCTCGTGATCGGATCCGACTGAACATTAAAATGATGGTAATTTTGCATCACTACTTGTGACAATTAAAAGATGTCAACTTTATTTTCAATGGGAATGTTTATATAAAAGTTATAGCACTCGGGATTTTTTTTTTTATTTAATTAATCAAAGGATTAAAATAAAAATTAGTTGATAGATCAATTTATTCATTGATTAATAATAATAATCGATTGTAATAAATTGGCATTTGACAATTGTAAGAATTTTTTTTACAATAATTTTTTATCCATTATTTTCCAATGAAGGCCTTTGAGTCCAGGAAATAATAATTCTCCGTGGTCGTCAGTAACTTCGTCCCACCCTCGTTCTAAAATATCAACAAAACCAGCTTTTTCAGCGGTTTTTTGTGCCAACAGTGAAGAAAACATTGTTGAAGTTACTGGTATATTGTACGCCCTACCGACTTTTTCTCTGAGACAGAGCAATTTTATAAAAAAAAAAAAAAAAAAATATAACCCACAAGCATGTGACCTACGAGAACTGTCAAAAGTTTGGAAATATTTTGAATACCTAGTTAATAAAAGCCGAGTACCTAATCCTAGACGACTGTAATGTGGATTTATATCCAAGCCAGTGCCGGTTAAAAAATAGTCGACTCCATATCTGTTACAAGGATCCACTTCCGCGGCAGCGTTTTGTACAAAATTAATAATTTTTTGGGTTGCTATCATATTGCTCTGAATAGAAAATGGAAAAATTGTTATTAAATAAATGTTGTAATGTTTTTTTTTGCATAAAAACAGGGAAAAAGTAGCTAACAGTAATAGGCCTCTTCATTTTACTAGAATCTTTATCGATGACTCTCAGTACATTTAATCCTGCAAGTGTAGATACTTGATTATTATCATTAACTTCAAATGCGCCAATTGAAATCCTCTGATTGAGAGCTGCTTTCCAAAATCCACGATTATAAGCTACTGAATCTGGATCATTTACTACATCTGTATAAAATAATAATTATGCAAAGATCAGACTCAAAATCTATCATTAAATTGCTATAAAATGTATGCTTTGGAATACCAAAATTTTGTCGATGATCAGAAACAAAAATTTTTTACATTTTGTATACAAATTATAAGAAAAATTTTCTATAAATATATTTTAATTAGTTTATAAATCACGTAAGGGAAAGACGGGTGAAACGGAGCCAGTGGGCAAGATGGACTACTCCAAAAATGTGGTAAAAAATTTTTCCATCTTTGTTAACGACCCTTATTATTATATTGTACAATTTTGAGTGCTCTGAAATTTTTTCTTAAAGAAAATTCATTTTTAGGGGAAGGTGGGGCTAAGTGGGCCTCTTGGGGCAAAGTAGGCCCCTCTAAAATTTGGAAAGCCTCAAAAATTTTGAGTCGAAGTGAGCCCACCTAAAATTTAAGAGCAAAGTGAGCACCCCGAAATTTTCTATGAACGAGGCTTATAATAAGTCACCTTTACTTTTTTACGACTATTCATTTATTACTTATTAGCTTATTTATGTCTTACCTATTTTTGCCCACTTTGCCCCATATTTTAAAATTCGTAATTTATTATGAACATAGCTTATTCATACCATTTTTAAAGTGAAGAATTTTAAAAAAGTAAAACGAGCAATAAATTTGTGTCACACAATTTTTTTAGATGGGGGCCCACTTTGCCCCTAATTTTCGATTTTTCAATTTTAATGGACACAGCTTATCTATGTTAAATGACAAATAAGCGCCTATAAAGTAGTGCAACGAGTAAAAGAAAGTAAAGATAATCCCATTTCTAGCTTACGGGGCCCACTTCGCCCCACCCTCCCCTACTAATTTTGTGGTGTGATCCGAGAATATTTTTTTTTTTTGTAGCAACTGGAAATTTGGTTTAATAACTTCAAACATAAGTCAAAACAAGAAGATTCAAATGCCTTATTCAAACGTCCATTATTTCCTTACTCCACCCGTTTACCCACCTTGCCCCCATAAGTCCATTATCTCGGAACTTCCCCTCAAACTTGACCCCCACTCCGAGCTACCCTGCCTCCCACCCGATGCTATATATTCATAAGTGTACATCACTAATGCCGTAACAGCGCATGCGCGCGCACTAAATTTACTTTTTCAGGGAGAAGGGGCATCCGTTAACTCAGAAATTTCAAGAAATCTCCGCTCCTCCAGAGACTAATTGCCCGAGTTAATGAAATTCGACCCGAAAATCTACATGTGGAATTTCAAAGCACACCTTCGATACTTGATATTTTATGTATGCGTAATTAACAATGTATGTTATTTAAAACTACACTTACTGAGACTCATTCGCATATCTTCGTACCTCAGATAATTGGTACATAAATGATCTAAAGCTTCTTCGTATCGATTCTCTGGTATTTCTTGGATAACAAATCGCAACTTTTTTCCCGCTAAATTAGTAGTTTCAAAAGTATCCCAAATTTTTAAATCACCTTGAGGACGCGACCAGGCCATATTAACATTCACCTGATTAACTTTGGTACAAAACTAGAGTTAATTTTTTTTTTTTTAATTAAAATCTTGATGATGACTGCTGACTACTTGTAATTTTTTGAAACTCAATAATCGTTTACTTGGGTTATAAAAAAAAAGTCATATATCAATACACATATATATAAACATATATATGTGCATACATTCCACTCGACCAAACAGACAAAAGTATGATATCTACACGATGTTTGATTGGAGTTTTCGACTAATTAAGTCATCAGTGATGCATTAAATAAAAATTAATCATTAATGTGTTGGTTAATTACAGAATTCGACTATTAAAAAAAAAAAAACCGTGAAATGTGAGTTGATAGCTCGCAATAAAATTGTTGCGTAATAATCATCAAATTTATTTCTATTAAAAGTATTTATGGAAGAGCGATAATTAATATTTTATCACATGACTACGCAGTGTCCAGAAAAAAACAAAAAAATTACTTCTATGTCTTTTTGTTTTTTTTTTTTTATAAATGAATAAAAATTATATTTAGAGGAGAGGATAAAAATTTGATAGATAAATTAGACAAAATTAGTCTATTAATAAATTCAGAGATCAATGTTAGAGACTTGATTTTTTTTTTTACATTAGTGAAAAATAAAATATAGCTGTGGATTGTAAATGAAAATAAACAAATAAAATTTTTTCGGAAATGATTAAAAATAAAAAAATATAAATGCAAACGAAATTATTAGAGAAATTGGCAATCTACAAACGTAAAATGTATTACAATTCAGTTCGACACTGTCAAAGTCAATCTATCTTTAATTTATTTTCATTCGAACGTAAATTTAACTGAGAATATACTCGTGTCGTAGTACAAATTGAGTCATCGATTCGACCTCTTCATTACCATTTACCCTAGTAGTACACTGCTATTATTCTATTTAGCATTACAACCCAATAATAATGCATTTCTATCATTACTTAAATTAGTCTCTACTGCAAACTCACCGATATTTTACATTGTTTTTATCAACGAAAATTATATAGGGGCAGGGGGGCAAAAGGGAGTAGGCTAGGCAGAACAGAGTACCCTCAAAATGTTGTAAAAAAGAAAAAATTTATATTTTAAATGGTTTTTGAACGTTTCTAAATGACTTTTGTTAATTTAAATGAGCGTCGTTTTGGTTTTTTTTTGTTAAACTTTTTAAAAAATTGATCAATGGATCAAAATATACTCCTGGAACCACTTTCAGGCTTCGAAAGCCACAATTAGATTTTTTATGTCGATTTTAGTGGCCAAAATCACAATTTTTACCCATTTCGAGCCCCTAGAAACTTTTTGGATGGCTTTCTTATGGAATCTTAGTCCATAATACTCCTGATTTCTATTCAGGGGATTGAAATCTACTCCCAAACCAATTTTTTGCTCGCTAGAGCAATAATTAGATTTTCTAGGTCGATTTTAGTGGCCGGAATCGCGATTTTTGGCCATTTTTGACACCTGGAGACCCTTTGCATGGCTTTCTTATGGAATCTTATGTTCATACTACGCCTGATTCCATTTATTCTGCAAATTTTTACAATGCACTGTTAGAAATCGAGAGTGAATTTGCAGTAATTACGAATTATATTTAAATTTCAATTCACTCCGTCACTCGGAGTTAAGGAGTTTGATCAAACATCACTTTGCAGACGGAATAAATAGCGAGTTCGTTTTTAAGTGGAGTAATTTTGGAGTTAGCAAGATTTTATTCAAATCCGCATTCACTCTGAACCGGAGTTAAAATACAAAAATAAACTTCTCTTCGGATTTTTCTACAATGAAAATTTTTCACAAAATTATTTATTTGAAAATCACTAATAAAATAAATTTGAATTATTCTTATATATTTTTCCTGTGAGAAAACCGAAACAAAGTGTTTGAGATATATATCAACATAATAGGGAACAAAAAATATTTAATTACAACGTCTATCTCAAACGTACTCGACGTACTCAATGTACACTTGATATGAGTTTGAGACATTGTATTTAGTGTGGATCAGTGAAGTGATATGATTGTCCTTCATGAATTGTAGTAGTTCACTGAGCAGAGCCAGCTGCGCTAGAAGATAACGCACGTCACCTACAAAGCGATGTCCTTTAGCTGAGCTCCCACATATGCTTGTTCATACTCCAATCATCTAAGATTTACTTCAATATTGCCCATTTTATTTTATTAATTTTTCTTTTCCATCTCCATTTATCTTTTCATATATTTTTTAATCTCCACACCTTTAATCGGAAACGATAAGGGTGTGCTTTATTTTTTGTCAACATCGTTTAGGTTTAATTCAAATTTTCGATGACGGTGTCCATTTTTATCCAGAATTTAGTGACATTTTTTAATTTTATTAAAATATCCTGCTGGAAATTTAACTCTATTTATGTGTAATAATATATATTATATATTATATATACGTATGTAAAAATATATGTTCAATAAATTTTGTCTGTATGTTCACATATTATATGTCAACATATATATGAATATTATCATGTCAAAAAAAAATATGTTATATATATATATATATATATATATATGTATATAAGACACAGAAAAATTTAATAATTTTTATTTTCATAAAAAATTACCATCAGATAAGAAAGGAAACGGGGTAAGTTGACCTCCTTAAAAATATGAAAGTGTGAAATTTTTTTTCTCTCCCTACTTTTTTTTTAGGCTCCCAGTAATTTTTTAATGTCAATATAACTAAGCCATAGAAAGATAAAAATTTAGAAAGTGGTTCAAAATGGACCCCCGTAAAAAAATTTTGATTATTTATCTTTATAATTTTAATTTGTTTTAGTTGTCACCCAAGTATTTGGTAACGACATGATCCATTAATTAAAAAAATTAAATGGAGGGGTAAAATGAACGCTTTAAAAAAAAATTTTGTTTACGTCAGTAACTTTTTTTTGTAAGCATTGAAGGCGCGTACTAATAATAGAAAAAAAAATTAATTCAAGTTCCTCATAGTTAAATAAAACTTTTTTACACCCACGATAAAATAAAAATATATAACCCGTGTAAGTGGAGTGTAAAAGTAATCATTTGAATCCAGAAAGCAATCATGGACTTCTTTATCACCAATTTCTTGTTTCGCACTTGGGTTAACTTTTTTCCAATATATAATCCACTCTTGCGCACAGCATCTGGTAAAGTTATACGATATTTGTTGAGAGCGGCTAAAAGAGTCACAGTGTACCATCAACCACATCGGTAACCACCATGGCGAACCATAATGACCATTTTAAAAAACCCGTCGATTCTGCTAAAAAAGAATTGATGACAATAATTAAAAAAATCGACGGTCTTAAATTAACAACACGGGCTGCTAAATCCTGGAATATTTACAAAGAATTACGGGGTACTGTGACACAGTTTCATGTTAAACGTAAACACGTTGGATTTATTTTTCTTTTATCGTGGGTTTTTTATTATTTTGTTAAAAATTACATCAACGGTATTCAGTACGAAAAGGTAAAACTTTTGTTTATAATAATTTTAATAATTGTAATAAATTATTTATTTATTTATTTGAGTCAGTGTCTAATTGAACCACCGGATATATTTCAAAAAATTTTTCGTCCCGCGGAAGATTGTTCCATGTGTCAGAATATTCAACAGGTTGAAAAACTCGCAAATATTGATCCTGATTACTTCGAACAACGGTAATGTAATAATAATAATTATTATTATTAGTATTTTTTATTAATTGAATGAAAAAAAGAAACGACCGAATTTTTTTATAAATTTTAATTCAAATTTTTTTAAATTACTCTTGAATTAAAATTAAGCAGAAAATGAGATTTTTTGGCGCCAAAAATTTGGGGGCGAGGAAAAATTTCTTGTGTCAAGAAATTTTTTTTTCTGTGTAATTAATTAAATGTAAGTAATTATTTTTAAAAATAGTTATGCGTATTCGGGAGAACCAGTGGTAATAACGGACGCAACTGTTGATTGGTCAGCATCAAAGTTATTTTCATTTTCATTTTTTAAATCGTTGTATCATGGCCGCGAAGCCAATTGCCAATTTTTTCCATACAAGACCGGATTCAAAAGCCTCCAAGATGTTTTCAATATGAGTGAAGATAGAATTTCATTAAAACCTGGCTCCGAACCCTGGTACGTTGGTTGGTAAGTATTTTTTTTTTTTTATTGTTATATATTGTAAAGTATGATCTCTAATATTCAAAATTTATTTGAGAAAGCAAAAGGATTTTGCAAATTTGAAAAATGAAAAATATCGATAATTGAACGTCAAATGTCAGAAATAAACTGTATTTTAAAAAATAGTCATAGAAAATTAATATCGTGGGAGTCCGGAGTAAAATGAGACACGATTTTTCACACGAAATTTCTATTTTAAATGTTAAATTTGGGGCAAGTTGATCAGCCATAATTTTATGGTGAATTTAAAAATTTTTTTCAAATTTGTGGCCCATTTTACCTCAGATTTAGTTTTTCTAATTTTCCACAAAATATTTCTGATTACAAAAACTTGAAAAAGATTTTTTTTTAATAATTTTAAATTTCCCGCGCACTCTTAATTGATCGACTTGCCCCATTATTATTTAAAAATCGTAACTAAGAATTAAAAAAAAAAATTTGTGTTTAAAAAATGGTTTCTCATTTTACCCTGGAGACTTACCAAAATTTTGTGTCTAATTTACCCCGAATTCTTTAAGTTTCTTGATAAATTTATTTTGTATTTAATAAAAATGAATAATTTTAAAAAAACAGGAGTAACTGCGATGAAAAAATTGGTTCGATTTTACGGCAACACTACAGTAGACCTTATTTCCTACCTACAACAGCAGAAAGTGAAAAAACAGATTGGATATTTATGGGAAGTCCCGGATATGGTGCTCCGATGCACGTGAGTGTAAACTATCCCTCCCCTATAACATATAATATACTTTAACAATACAATTTTCATTTAAAAACCCAAATGTCAGGCCCCATATCCAACACCCGGTACTCAAAATTAACCATTTCATAAATTATTATTATTATCATTTAATTTTTTCAAGGTCGATGACGTCGATCATCCCTCGTGGCAAGCGCAGTTAAAGGGATCGAAACTCTGGATTCTTGAGCCTCCCCGCGAATGTTATTACTCATGTAAAAAATTACAAGTCGTTGTTGAACCCGGAGAAATAAGTGAGTTTATAAAGTATATATAAATTTTCATATTAATATTTAAATTTTAAAAAAAAATTATCTATTGCAGTAATACTGGATACAAATCGTTGGTATCACCAAACAAAAATAATTTCCACAGACCTCAGCATAACAATAGGTGCCGAGTATGATTAAAATCCTGCTCACAATAAAAAAAAATTTATTATTATTATTATTTTTAACTTATCTGTTTTTAATTTTAATGACCCGCATTCATTCACGCAATCTTTAAAAAGAAAAAAAACACCCAACGAAAAAAAAATATATGAATACACAGTTAGAAATTTAGTGTATTTGTGTTAAAAAATTATTTGGTTAAATTTTTTGTGTTGATTTTCAACACAGTCTGTTAATTCAACACAAACCGTTTGTGTTATTTTACTTTAACTGATTTTTTATGTTAAATGATTAGAAACTCTGTAATGTAACAAATTTCTTGTTATTCGAAAATTAACACAAAATTTGTGTTGTTTAGCTAAACTCCCGCGCGTTTCTTCATTACTATAACCAAGCAAAGCATTGTGGCAGCATTGCCTGCAAGGAAACTTGGATTATAATTGATTTACAATTAAATATAATCATAGATAACTTTAATATTTTTATGATCAGGTTCAATGATTTTTTATTCTCATTTTACGGGAGGATAATTCGTGGCTCCGTTTTTTATAAAAATCACCGAAAATCGAACTAATTGTTTGCTAAATTGACATAAGTTGTACTAAGGGTAGATCAGTATACTTGAGTTGGTTAGGTCATGTGCTTATATTTATTAGTTCATTTTAACACGAAGTCTGTTTAATTTACAAAAATTTTCTGTCAAAATAACAGATTTTGTGTTCAATTATTTAATATAAAATTTGTTTTAATTCAACACGAACTTCATGTGTCGAATTAACACTAAAATTTGTGTAGACCCTTTGCCCCACGATTTGTGTTTAATTTAACACTAAATTTCTAACTATGTATATATATATATATATATATATATATATATATATATATATATAAACTGTATATTTGAATGACAATGATAATAAATGATAAATTTTATTTTAAAAATGAATTTTCATTTTATTAATAATAATATTCATATGGAATATAATATTTCTGGAGAACAGGAAGGATCGTCTATCTATTGGCAATGACGCGTACGTCCCAACGTCCCTAATTATGTCACGTGCCTAACGTGTATCTATAGTGTATAATATAAAGCAAGAGGCCAGAAGGGCACTGACAAGGATATTGAGGTGACAGAGGGAAGAATATATATATACATATATGTGGTTCACCCGGCTTCGATATCTAAACCCTCCATATACATACACATATACATATATTTAGTTAGTATATACATATATGTCTATATATACTTACACCTACATCTATATATTATAAATATATACAGTGTCAAAGACACATATATATATACGGGCGGATCTTGGATACCATGAAGAGGAAACGGTTCCATGGCACGGGCCCCTCACGCAGATGGTCCTTTTCCCTGACACCTGGCGGCAGGTGAGCTCCCAGGGAGTTATATTGCCCCTTCGTCTTCTTAACTCCCTAAAAAGTTCCGTTCATTTCTTCGTGTCTCTTTCCTTACCATGTCATGTGTTCAATCATATGTTCAATATATTGTATATATATATATTTTACCTGGTATGTGTGTTGCTGTGGTATTTAATAAAAGCCACGTCAATTAGGACTTTAAATAATCCAATTTACGTCTACTTACTCCTTTCTTTATTTATTATTTCTGAGTACTTTTATTGAAGTTCTAGATCAAGATATATTTTTATATATTTTTTTTTGGGTAACGTGTCGTATCGGGTGTTGAAGCATTTTATTTTGTGAGTGGTTTATTTTTATTTTTATTGATTTTATTAAAGGATTTAGATCAAGCCATGGCGGGAGAGACCTATTTTGAAACCACGTGCTAAGACATAATTATGGATATTGATTTTACCGAGCAGTTGAGTCGGCTGGGGGTATAGTTATAATATGTGTCTATATATGTACACATGCACTTTGTGCATTATGCATTCTGTTTAAAATATTAAATAATTACATTATATTTTAATATTTTAAAAAGTAGGGGACGAAGCGAATGGAAGTAAAATATTTTAGTTTGAATTTTTAAAAATTATTTTTTATAATTCTTCATTGCGTCATATATTAAAGTATTCATTTTTTTTTATTTGGATTTAAAAATAATTCAAAAATTTTGATGTAACTTTAATTTTGTAATAGGAATTTTTTTATTTAAAAAAATAGTAGATGAGTAATTATTTTAAAAATAAAATACGTCTAATATTTTTTGGAATTTTTTTAAGGCGATAATTTATAAAAGAAAAAAATTTGAAAAAATTACACTGATAGTCTTTTTTATTCTCTACACGTGCATTTTTTTGGTTTTTTTTTCTTTTTATATTTGAGTTATTAAAAAAAAATCCAAAAACTTTGGGATCATAAATAAATTACGATTCTGAAATTGACAACCAATTAACAATTTTTGGATTTTTTTTTTTACTGAATCAATTACAAAAAAAAAAAAACTAAAAATATGCACGTGTAGGAAATTTAAAAAACTACAAGTGCAATTTCTTAAAATATTTTTTTTTTATAATTTATCATTTTATAAATAATCAAAAATTATTAGACGGCTAATTTCAGTTTCGCAATAAATTTTATTAGAATAAATAAAATTGATATTTTTAATTTTTAATCCATCATATATTAAAATAATTTTTTTTTTTAAATAAAATGAACCGCTTGTAAATATTAACTAAAATAAATAATAAAAATAATAAATATCGATTTTTAATTATCAAATTTAAATAATTAAATTCCAGTATCAAAAGAGATTAAATATGTCACCCAATGAAATTAAATAATCTAATAATCATATCGTTTAGCGAATTAATATGAATGAATTATCTACTTGAGAAAATAGTTAAAAGTTTAATATAATTATTTAAACACTAACTTTTACTCAAACAAAATTAATATAAAATTACTAGTAATAGTAACTAGGATTAAGTATTAAAATTAAATCGTATTGTAATATATCTGATTATCATAAGTTGAATAAAATGTAATGAATTATGAAAGAGAAAAAAAAATTAAATTCGCTTTATATTAAATGTATAGAACATATATATAGAAAGCAGTATATTATATTCATATTTTCAAAGCTTTTACACTTACAGTACATCATATAGATCATATGTGTATGCAGTATGTAATAACATATATACAAATATATATGTAATGTGGATTTGTATGTACGCGCATATCGTCTCGACGCGTCGTCATGCGCACATTTAATTCATCTTACATATATATACAACTTACATACATACATATATACATATATGCAGTATATGTCCGTCGTAAGTAGTAAGTACATACATATCGGTCGTACTATCGATTATTTTGCTCATATTAAATTTTCCCCTATTTTATGTTTCACCCCCCCTTCACTCCTCAATATTTTACCCAAAGTATAGAACGATATATCGATGCTACATCATCATATCAACTTAAATAATTTTTTTAAAAAAACCTACATATTTATTTAATATATATTTCACTTCATTTTATTTATTTATTTGTTTTTTACTAATTTTAATTACTCATTAAATGTCTAAATATTATCAACCACCGCACCAGAGTAATGTAAAATAAAAATATGACATATATGAGATATTTAGTCTTCTTACCCAGTTATTAATTGAGATATTTTTTTTTTTTCTAACTGACTTATATTTTTTTTTAGTCGAGTCTAGAATTTGAATTAAATTTAAATTAGCGACAAATATTAATTTTAAATGACATATAGATATTTTGCTGAAGTATTTTCATATTTTTTGCCGCGGGAATATTTAAAAATTAAAAAAAATATATGAGAGATAATGTATTTCTATTAATAACTTAATGTTAAATTTTTTGTAAATAATAAAATATAATTTTGAGAAACGGGTTCTGTAAGCATACATTCGCTCCTGATTCAGCCCCTAGTTTCATATAAATTTCCACCCCTCGTGTCCCACCCCACCACCTTGTCCCTCTAACCCCCTGTATATTGAGTTCGTTACAGATCCCCGTTGCAAGATCGCCATCCCTACCTCCCCTGGACTTCCCAACCCCCCTAGCTCCTACTCATACTCTCTCTTTCTACCAACGTCATCGCAACGTCGGTGCGATTTGCGCAACTCCGTCATATCTTGATACCAGAAACGCGTCAACTTAAAAAATTTACCACCCGAATTTCTCTCAAGCAAATAAAATATATCAAACATCCCTCAGTTACTCATCAATTTCCTCCCAAAAATCCCCCGTATTTTTGAAAATAATTTTCAAAAGAAAAAATATAAATCCACGTAATAAAATTGCCGGGAAAAATTTAGTTTTGCTTTGAACACGGGCGCGTGCGCTCGTTGATTGCGCCACGCACAGACAACGGAAGGAAGACAGAAGAATAACCCACACTATCTTGTACTCATGTATACACATACATAATATATATACATATATATAAATATATATACAAGTAATAGGTAAAATGGATAGAGGGGTGTAAAGCGTCGCGCGTGCAGAGAAGAGAGTAAGACTTGGCGCAGGGTAAATTCCTTTTCGCGCTATACGGATTCGTCTTCTCTTCATTTTCATAGTGACCGTGAATCTCTCAATTTAAAATAAAACTGTGTTTAATATCATTAAAAAAAACGTGTAATCCCTAATTTATTTAATCGCCATTATAATTATTTATCAATAACAGTAATAAATAACGGCTGGACCGTATCCTTAATTGTCGCGGTATTGGAAGTGACGCAGCGCCTCGCAGCCATTGATTTTATTTATTGACGCTTCGAGTTGATACTTCGCGTATAGTATTCCATTACTCAGTACTTTAAACCCATTGATTTGCTGATTCCGTCGACAAGTCAGTTACCATCAACCCTCTTGCTGTGACTATATATATATATACATATATATTTATATTTTTTTTTATTTAACAAGTGATTGATTAATTTTACTCATCCGCGGACTGTGAATTTAATTAACAATTAATAATAATTATTATTAATGATATAAATATATATAATAAATATGAGTGGATATTATTATTGATTAATTGATATAAGGGATGAAAGTCTTAGTAGTTGGCAGCGCTACAATGTCAATAATGGCGACGTGACGTGAGTGCTCGCGACTTCATTGATTCTTCATTGACGTTCGATTAATATCGTAAGCCGGTTAAATCCACGTGGTATTTAAATTTAAATACCAACTAATTGCTGGTAAATTATCTTCAATTTTTTTTAAATTTACTGGTCAAGTGTACAGACAATTACGCAGCTTGCTGAACTTTTTGAGTTTTAGTGACAAGTAACAGTTCATTTTTTTTGACAAGAATAAATTTATTGACGGTAATTTTAGTGATAAAAATAAATTATGATAATTATAATAAATTAATTATATAGGTGTTGTAAGATCGGTGTTTATATGGTTAGAGAATATCGGCGCATCGAGCTAGTGGTCACGAGGTATCGGAAAATCGATAGAAACCTGACTGACGCGGTGGTGGTGGTGAAGGTGGAGAAGCTCGTGGTGGGTGTAAAATAAAATGCGAATAATATTTAAGTACTAGAGATTTAATTAATGGATAATTTAAAAATACGGATTTAATAATTTATCTTTTTTTTTTTATCAATAAGTTGTGTCAATGGACAAAATTTGAATTTTTTAAAATTTTATTTAGTGACATTTTGACGTTAATAAAATAAGTTGTGCAGCATTTAGTTTATTCCCTTGGCAACGGTCGTCAATTGAGGACTGAGTAAAAAAAGTTTAAGTAAAAGAAAAAAAAAATAAAATTAGAGAGAGAAAAGTGCGCGGACGAGGTTGCTCCGTAAAATTAATATATATATGTATGTATTTATGTGTATGAAGGGGTAGTTCTCGGTAGAATAGTACGCGTACTGAGAATGAGAAAAGACTTGGAATATATAAAGAAAGAAGAAACAATAGTAGGAAGAACACCTGGACCAGCCGCACGCGTCCCACGTTGTTTGTAGGGGTGCCTTTTAAGGGTGGAGGTGTGCGACGGTTCCGGATGGTAGTGGTGGTGGCGACAGAAATGGAGGAGGGCGGAGGGAAGTAGCAGCAGCAGCAGGAAGACTGGCCAGTGAAAGAGGGGTTAAGGGCAACGAGAAAACAGAAAACGCCGGGCTCTGACTCTCACGTCAGCTCGGGTGTCGCAACAGCTTTAACTTGAACCTTACCATTGTGTGCGTATGTGTGTGTTGTTATTGTTGTTGTAAATTACCATCACCACTATCGTCTGCTCCCCTTTGTACTCCCCGCCTTGTCTCTCCTCTCTCTCTCTTTTTTTCTTTCATTGTATTAAACTTTGTCTGTGTCTGTGAGTGTGCAACGTCTGTATACTTATCGGGTAGTGTGTGTGTGATACCCGAAACGTGTGGTATTCACTCGTATCGCGTGTGTCATGGGCGCACGTTGGACACCGCTGCGGTGTCGGATCTCTATGCCGATCCGACCTGATACTATCATTCGCGCACTGAGTACCCGAGCATCGTTTCACAGAGACAGTTTTACAAGTGACGAACAGTGTCGGTCTTTTTTTTTAGCTGGTAGTAACACTGAGTATTTTGTTTATAATTGTAATTACGGATATTCATTAACTGTGCGGGAAGTTTGTTGACAGTGGCGGGTGTGGGTGTTAATTTTATTTATCGGTAATTTGTGGTTGAGTTATTGGGTAAGATAAATTAGGTTTTATAATAAACAGAAGTCGCGTGGTGATAGTGCTGGTGGTAGTGGTGGTGGTGGTTGTTGTTGTTACTAAAAGGGTTGAGGTAAAAAAAGGGTGCCGGGTGCCGGGGGTTGGACGGTGGCGGCACGATCTGAGGCTGCTGGTTGGGATAACGGTGACAAGACGGCGCTGGTGACTAAAACCCGGGGTAGAATAAAGCGCGGGATTTTATTTGGATAAATATTTGTAGTTATAAGGTGGGGGTAGAGTGGTAGAGAAAAGGTGAACTAAATGTACGTAAATGGAAGGGATAGGGGACATTGCCGATCATCATCGGTCGCATAGCGAGCAATTGCTGGACTCTGTAGACTCGCCGACTGGACTATCGACTCACGGGCGCGGAGGCTCGAATGGCAATTGCGGTGGGATTGGTGATGGTGAGAGTGGAAGCACCAGAAACAGGCATCATCATCATCATCATCCTCATAATCATCACGGTCAACATCATCATAGTCAACACCACCAGCAACAGCAGCAGCACAATCACCACCACCACGAGGCGACTCGTGGCGGCGGCGGTGGTAACAATACAATTCGCGGTGGTGGGGGTGGCGATACTGGCGGCGAGGGTATGTCGTCCTCGGCATCACAAAGTCCCGACATCGGGTGCGCGAGCATCCCGTTGGAATTACTCGCGGCCGGCGCGCTCGGCGTCAAGGAGGAACGAGACCTCGCCGGCGCTGAGGATTTGTCTTCGTCCCAGGAACCACCGGGTAGGGCGAGCGCGAGGGAGTCCCTGTCGGTGATTGTGCCACCGCAGGACGTGGACTGTGATTCACGTGACGCTGACTCGGAGTTATTGAGTCCGGGTAAATTATCGCCGACCTCCGGTATAAGTGTTTCTGTTGCAAGTATGATTGACGCGACGGATTTTAGATCAATGCAACCAGAGCCGACATATCAAACATTAACGTCGGTTGCTGAGAGAATGTCACCGCCAGGTTTTTCACCTGGTTCGTCCTACGCGACGTTGACGCCGCTTCAACCATTGCCGCCTATATCGACAATGAGTGATAAATTTGTGTACGGCGGACATGCTGCCAGTGGTGTCTCGGGTAGTTTTGCTGTTATGCAGAACAATGGTCTTGGTAATATTGGTTTGGGTATGGGAAGTTCGCCCTACACATATGACAAATTGCCACCGATGGGTATGTCACCGCCGCACAATTATCCATCACCAGGAGCTGGTCTGCAGCCAAGTCCGCTCTCACCCCAAAGTGCTTACAGTCAAAGTGGTCTTAATTCGCCTCATAAATCAGCAAGTCCACATTACGAGCCGGCATTTTTGCCGAGATTACAGCAGAGTCCAGCGGCACTCAGTCCACCCTCGCCACCGGTATCTGCGGCCACCAGTTTCGCACCCTCGCATCATTCACCTCCGACGCTTACGGTACCGGCAGCTTCACCGCCTCCGCTGCAAACCCAATTGCAGCAGCAACAGCAGCAGCAACAGCAACAACAGCAGCAGCAAACGATACAACAGACGATATCACACACTCAGCATGTGCAGCACACCTCGGTTGTTATGAAAACCGTATCGTCGACGGGGAACGGTGCTAGTGAAGTTGAAGAAATCAACACTAAGGAACTCGCTCAGAGGATCAGTGCCGAGTTAAAGAGATACAGCATACCCCAGGCTATTTTTGCACAAAGAGTACTGTGTCGTAGCCAGGGAACACTCAGCGACCTTCTCCGTAACCCGAAACCCTGGTCTAAACTCAAAAGCGGACGGGAAACGTTCCGAAGAATGTGGAAGTGGTTGCAGGAACCAGAGTTTCAGAGAATGTCTGCATTACGAATCGCAGGTGAGTTCCCTCATATATTTTTCCTCTATACATATGAAAAAAAAAAATATATTTATATTAAATATTTAAATATACACCCTCTATTTCTTCTTTTCCGCAAAACCTATAGTTAAAAAAAATATAAAATCTTTCTGTTATTTTTTTTTATGGCCACATATCACGCACCCATTAGTCGTTTTTCCTATTCTACTTTTTGAATATTTTTTTTTTATTTACTTATAAGTTATAAATCACCCGCACGAAATTCTCGATCAGGCTCGACTCGATTACGTGAAATGCGGACTTGATTACGAAAACTTGAGCCGTTAAAAAAAAAAGTATTGAAGTAAATGAATAGAGCAATATGTTAATTTATCAGGTGTATGATAGTTAAAGAGAAGAAAAAGTAAAGAGGGTTTGTTGTGAATTAGTTACAGAGCATAGATTTAATTTTGGGGCTGGTTGACTTGAGAAATAAAAGTGAACGTATCGGTAAAATAAAAAATAAAAAACAAATAGAGAAAAACATTTGCGCACACGTGGTACCCACGTGGAGAGGCGTTCCCTTCCTCCATATCATTCAGAGATAGACGCGCGGAATAACACTTTTCGAATTGAACATCCTTCGGGTTTGCCAACCCCCTTCTCTTCTCTGCTCTCTGTTCTATCTATCTATTGCTCATACACACACACATTTATGTACACTTGTACTTACACTTATACATACACATGGACGTTAATACAACCAACAATATTCACGCAGTATTGATCGCGGTCACGTGGTGTTTTAGATTAAAACGCAAGCGCGACCTCTACGTATAGACAACGCCATCGCCATGCTGCCGCCACGCTGCTTTTTACCCACCCGTCATCCCCTCATCCGGTTTCTCACTTGCTCAAAACCTGTCTAAGCCTTATCTATATGTATATACATATATATATATATACATATAACTACTTGCACTAGGTATATATACTGTACGTCAGATATATAAATTCAAAAGGGTATTTTGTAGTACAACTTTTCTGAGATTTATATAATAATAATAATAATAACAATAATAATAATAATTATTATTATTGTTATTACTTATAACTGATGTAATAGTTATGTTTTGCAACAACTTGAATTTACATTAATAATTTATTGAGTAGATGTTAAAGTAATCGAGTTTATTTAAATTTTGATAATTTTTAAATTTAGTTGATTTATTGGGATTTTAAAGTTAGGAGACTATTTTTTTTTAATAAATCAATTAAAAAACAAAAGTAAAAATATGCACATGTAGAGAATTAAACAAACTATAGGTGCAATTTTTTAAAATATCTTTTTTTTTAATTTGTCGGTTTGAATAAATTGCAAAAATTATTAGACGGCTAACGTCAGTATCATTGATATGATACTGTAATAATTTTGGATTTTTTTTTTTAACAACAAATTATAAAAAAAAAAATATTTGGGAAAATTGCACTTATAGTTTTTAAAATTTTCTACATGTGCATATTTTTAGTTTTTATTTTTTTGCAATTGATCTGGTGAAAAAAAAATCGAAAAATTTTTAATTGTCTCCTAACTTCAGGATCATGTCATTGATTTATTTTCAATTTATTATTATTATTATTGTTACACTGTAAAAAGAGCTGTGGTAAAAATGGGTTCAGTTTAACACCACGTGGTGTTAATCATGATATAACACCGGGGTTGTCGGTGTGAAAAAAATTCCACGTATAGAAATTAAAAAAAAAAATATAAAAATTCAATAAATATCATTTGAAGGAAATTTAAATTTTGCTGTGTACTTATTTAAATAATTATTCATGTCATACGTAATGTATTTAAAAATTACACAATTTTCCGCTCAGCATTTCAATCACCAATAATTTAACTAATTAATAAAAATACTTGATAACTGTAGTGATCAAGTAAGTAAAAATATTCACAAAATTAAATATTTTCAACACCGAAAAATATTTTAACACCGTGAAATTTTGTTAACACCGGTAAAGAATATTTACACCTTCGTCGGTGTTATTTTAACACCTACACCGCCTGAACTTACTCTAGTTTTTTTTACAGTGCATAATAATTATTATTATTATAACTTTTTTTTCCTCAAGGACATTTTAGTTAGTCCGCTCCAATAGGAGAGTCTCATGGTACCGCGTTGATTTTTTTCTGAGCGGGAAAAAATCACGAGGGGATTGAAGGACACGGTTGTTTACGCTGATTAAAGTATTCCGAACCTACCCCATATAATGATAACAAAAAAACTCGTCATTCCTCTACTCTATAATTCGCGACTTTTTTTCCACGAAATCTCAATCCAAAGTATCATCTTATCAATTACTAATTTACTCAACTGTTATATTTACACTCTCCCATGATTTTAAAATTTATTAGTCCAGCGCTTAGATGGCAATAGTTATGGGTTCGTAGATTAATTAACAAGTAATCAGGTGTCTCATACTCACACATATTGGTTATAGAATATAACAGTCAAGTAGTCGCGTGTGCAGTATAGTATTGATCGACTCGAGGGGTCGAATGCACCAGTTAGCAAGTCAGGGACTAGACAACTCTTACTTTCCCCAAGGCTTGAAAACAACGCTGGTCTTATTGCATGTGGTCTTACCCTCAACAAACACACACACTTACCTCACCTCACCTCACATACATACAGCTTTTAAAATATTAATTCATCAAACATTTCTTATCTATTATCATGTTCAATTGAACACAAGACAAAAATTACTGTCATATATTTTTTGGTCTTTGGTAAGCAATCGGTTGCTGCTGAATCACCATAAAAAATTCAACAACAAGTTTTATCAAACTTTTGCCCGTAGTTTTATATGTATATATATATATATATATATATGTATATGTATATATTTGTATATATATATATATACAATTGTTAATGTGTCTAAAGTGACATTTATGGTCTCCAACTGGCATGACTAAACCTGGTGCTACCCTGTGTCAGCGATGGACGTTACGTGCACAGGACTGGCGTAAAAATCAATACGAACCCTGTTTTGTCTCGGTTAAGAGTTTGTAGCCAAGTTGTGCTTTACCTCCACCTACAACAACTCCTCCACCTCTACACTTCCTCTAGCTCCTCATTCTCCAACTCCACGTCATCCTCCAGCACTTGTACCTCTACTTCTACTCCTCTTTCTCTTCTCGTTTCTCCTGGTGGTACTGCTACTGCTACTGCTACTGCAACTGCTACTGCTGCTACCTTGGCTTTTGTGAGGTGAAAAGGCTTGACAATCGCATGAGGAGGGTAAGAGGATAGGGGGTAAAACTCAAGTCGACTACTAGGTGCTATTGCTGAATGCTATAACATCCGTCTTCGTAGAAACAGGTTAGATTGTATAATGCACCAGTCTTCCTCGCCAGTACAGTACCTCAATAATTTAGTTCTGATATACACTATTGCTCTGTCTATGTTCCTCATGCCATAGACCATATGTATGTTCAATTTAAAAAGAATCAGGTGAAAGCAATCAGCTGTAGTCATTCATTTTTTACTTCGCCTTTTGTCTTCTGGTAAGGGAGAAAAATGAGTAAAGTGACGTTCAATAGAAAATACTTTTTTTTTTAATTATAATTTTTTATTTATTTGTTATTGAGAGAAACTGGGGCATGATGGGATACACGACATTTTTTTTTATCGTCGAGGTCAAAATTTATGGAGATAAGGGGTATGATGGGCATAAAAAAAAATTTTATCTGGAATTTTTCAATTTATTTTCTGATTATTGAAAGTAAAAGAAGGGGGTAAAATGGATCATTGAAAAATTAAAAAAAAATCGATAATAAATTTTTTTAATTACATCTCGTCATGACCCAGTCTATTAGATAGAATCGTTAAATAAAATTTAATAATTTTCTAAACGGCACTTTATCTCACTTACGCCCTGACCAAATATCTATGAATAATTAATAGAATAGTCAGACGTTAAATTAAATTTATTATTAACCAACTTCAGTGAACTACAAAATACTATACTGAGATTTATAAAAGCCCCGATGGTAGTTCCCTTTAGTGTCTTTTAACAAAAATAAAATAGCTAAGTAAAGTTACCTTAACAACTTCAAAGTACTTGAAAAGTCCAAGTCAACTCATGTCCTGTTTTTTTACTATTTTTTAATCCTACTAAAAAAATAAACCTGTCACTGAAATATTCAGCAGCAACTTTTTTACCCGCTAATAATTACTTCTTATTATTTTATCTTTTAAAAAAAAAATTTTGTGTTATACACAGTTAGAAATTTTTTGAATTTGTGTTAAAAAATTATTTGGTTAAATTTTTGGTGTTGATTTTCAACACAGTCTGTTAATTCAACACAAACCGTTTGTGTTATTTTACTTTAACTGATTTTTTATGTTAAATGATTAGAAACTCTGTAATGTAACAAATTTCTTGTGTTATTCGAAAATTAACACAAAATTTGTGTTGTTTAGCTAAACTCCCGCGCGTTTCTTCATTATTATAACCAAGCAAAGCGTTGTAGCAGCATTGCCTGCAAGGAAACTTGGATTATAATTGATTTACAATTAAAAATAATCATAGCTAACTTTAATATTTTTATGATCAGGTTCAATGATTTTTTATTCTCATTTTACGGAAGGATAATTCATAGCTCCGTTTTTTATAAAAATCACCGAAAATCGAACTAATTGTTTGCTCAATTGACATAAGTTGTACTAAGGGTAGATCAGTATACTTGAGTTGGTTAGGTCATGTGCTTATATTTATTAGTTAATTTTAACTCGAAAAGTCTGTTACATTTACAAAAATTTTCTGTCAAAATAACAGATTTTGTGTTCAATTATTTAACATAAAATTTGTGTTAATTCAACCCAAACTTCATGTGTTTAATTAACACTAAAATTTGTGTAGACCCTTTGCCCCACGATTTGTGTTTAATTTAACACTAAATTTCTAACTGTGTAAAAACCTTTAAATTTTTTCTGATACACCTGACACATAATATACATATACTTATATATTTTGTTGTCATACCTCGAGTCAGATCAAATTAAACGACCGCTAACTCTGATAAATGCAAGACGATACTTGTTAGGTATTTTTCTATAGATAAATTGCATTACATCACATATATATATAACAAAATAACAATTGGGTATATCTACATCGTTACTTTATACCTGAATGCAAAAAAATTCCTTTTACTGTCACATGTACAACATTTACTCCAACATTAACAACAACAACATCATCATCATCATCATTTCATAATTTTCTCATTTATTCTTCGTAGTATAAATTGAAAAAAAAAACATTTTCGCGTCTTTCTTTGCAGTAAACCCTCTGATTATTATTCGCGTTATTTGCGTGTTCTTTTGTCGCACGCAAACCCCTTACAGCAATTTGATAGGAACTTATCCCTCTACTTATTTCTATATACCTTCATTCGACGAGGGTATATTTTATTACTCTTTACCGTGAAACTCGGGATTTATTCACGGACAGAAATAAAAAAAAATCACAATATAAACTTCTGTGCGCACGACAACTAAATAATATAATAATATATATGTATATGTATGTGTATATATATTAAAATATATATGTATACATTAATATATACAGCGACCTAGAAGATGAAATAGCGAAACCAACAATATCTACACGGAAGATTACACAAAATATGTGGATGTCGACCTAAGGAGTAAAAACTATTTTTTTAAATTTTAAAATAATGATATTGCTAGAAATTTTTATCAACATGCTGTTAATTGCCCGGTTGTTTATTTAATTTTTTTTTTTGTTTTTTTAATTTTATTTAGTATGTTGGTTGATTTGAAAATTCGGGATTTAAATTAAAACCAAATGGATAGACATGAGCACCGCATTTTTGCTGTTATTTAAAATTTAATTTTTTTTTTAATTGTCAGCTTTGTTTTTAATTTTTACAAATATCTTGATGTCAATAATATAGAGAAGGGTCAAATTTTTGAGATTTTTTTTGCCTATTTAATTTTTTTGAAATGTTTAAGCGAGTGCTGTGTTTTTATAAATTTTTTTTTGTTTTAAAGAATATAAATATTGAAAATTACTGTTTAGTTGTTTTGCCTTTAATTTTTCAAAGTGCGTAGAGATTATCAATTAAATTTATTTCAAATTCAGATTCAAATTTTTTTATTACTTTATCCACAGAAAAAAATGATTTTTGGAAGCAAGAAATATTTTCCACTATGAATTGAAGACATAAATTTTCGTATGACTAGAAAAAATTTGAGCTCCAAGAAAAGTTTTTCTCGCTCTCAGAAAATTTTTGGTTTTAATTTATAATGGAAACATTTTTTTGGAGTAAGTAAAAATTTTTCGCGCTAAGAAACTTTTGTTTTTTGTGTTCAAAATTTTAGTTGGCAAATTATGTACCTGAAGATCGGAACATTTTTCGCGCAACGAAAAAAAAAATTTGAAAAATCTGCTGAATGACCTCTTATTTGTTTCTTAAATGTTTCATATATAGATATTGGTATGTCAACCGAAAATCTGAGGCCGACCCCAACCTCCAGAACAATCTCTTAAGTAGTCGAATCACATAAATTTTTGGAAATTATACAGAAGTGAGGCTGTAGTTCATTGGTGACATTTTTTGCAGGTTTTCAGTGGATTTATTAATCATTACTGATATTTCTTCAACAACTTTGGTTACCTATTTGTTTTTTCACTTTTTTATCGAAAATTTCCGCCGCACTTCTGTATAACTGTGTAGCTGAAGATCGGAACGTTTTTCTTGCAATGAAAATGAAAAAAAATTATGTAATTCGACTGAAGGGTAATAGGTGGTGGCCTGCAAGTTAGCTGACATACTAGTACCCATGTGAAACATCTTAGAAATCTAAATCCGGTAGATTTTTTACTTTTCCTTTCGTTTTTTTATTTTCATTCCGCGAAAAACGTTTCGATCTTCAGGTACATGTATATTTACCAAATTTTTGAATTTTCGTTGCGGGAAAAATGTTATGATCTTCAGGTACATGACAAATTCCAGCGTCAATTTTTTCAAATATCGCAAGAAATTTAATGATATGAATTTTGGAAGACAACTCAACAGTTGAAAGAATTAAAAACAATTTTTTTCATTTTGTAGCCTTTTGATAGATTATCAAAAAATTAAGGAAAATCTCATCTCAAATACTGTAATTGAATTATCTATTGCTGTGATTGAACAAATAAAAATATACATAGGTTTTGTTGGTTTCTCTTGTTTTCCTCAGTTAATTTCACAGGTTCTCTATTATCCTTTAAAAAAAAATCTACTTTGCAATAAAATATTTCCGCTTTTTCCGTTTTAATTTTCCTAACTATTTCCTAACTAAAACTTTATTCAAACTAAATACTACAAATTATAATTAATTTTTCATTTTTTCATACTCTAATACATTAACTATTTTAATAATTCTTATTTATTTTTATGTTATCCATATTTAGTTTAATTTTGACGAAATAGAGCGATAATTCGCTAAATTTCGTTTAAATTTTTTTTTATCACTTTTTAAAAATTCGGAGTTCAAATAATTAATTAGTGTAAAAAATCTGCGGCAAGTCATTAATTAATATTTTATAATTTTTTCGTTTTAATTAATTTAATTAATTTATTTTTTTGAAAATGACTTATCGCAAAAATAAATAAATAAAAATAATTAGTGTGTAAAAGTATTTGATAGATTATTAAAAAAAAAAAAAAAATAAACGGAAAACGTGTCTTAAATAAATAATATGAATATTAGTGAAAACGCAAGGTGTGTGTCTATCGGTTTGGTTTTAGCCCTGAGCAACTGCTCTGAGAGCGGAGGTGACCCGGATGGAATGCTGGATATCCACCACCCAGGATCAGGAATCGAGACTCATCATCAACAGTTTCACAACTCATATGGTAATATCAACATCTCAATCATTAACATCTAACGGAATCAATAATAAATAATTCATTAATTAATTAACTGACTAATTAATATTAATAAATAATTTCTATTACTTTTTTTAATTAAAAGAATTTAAAAAATCTCGAGTGTGATCTTCGTGACAATCCGCCATTTTTTTTAATTGTACAAAAATTATTAACTTTTTTTTTGCAATTAGGTATTTTGCACTTAATTACAACCTATTTTTAGTTTCGTCTTCACGAGCATTAGAAAATAATTTAGCACTGATCTGTTTTATTTATTATTATTATTTTGTTTTTAATGAAACCGTAGATTCCAAGGAATTTGACTACTGCTCTGATAGCATGTAGAAATATTTTTCTAGGCGGCCATTGAAAACCCTCTGCTGCACTTTACCTTGTAATTATTATAAATTATGTAAATATGTTTTTTTTTTAATTGAAAATTTTTTTGACTAAAGTGGGTGGGGGAGGGGATGATTGAGGAATTAGTTAATTTTTTTTAGTCTGAATATCCTGGATCTTTAGTTTGCATTTAAATAAAATATGAAATTGCCATTAAATTTTTTTTTTATTTTTGGAAAAATCGAGGCCGGTAAACAAAAAAAATATTTTTAATGCGCAGGATTCATTTATAAATAGAGTAAAAAGTACTACATACAGAAAAATACAGAAAATAAAATTTACGAAAATAATTTTCGGTAAAATCAAATTTTTTATCGAAATTTTGGGTGACCCATTTTTTCCCGCTCTCATTTCTGATTTTTAAAAAATAATTTGTATAAAATAAGAACTGAATGATAAGGAAATGTTAAATAAATATTTTTGAAAATCAAAATACAAAATGATGTCTCAGAAAAAAATAAAAAAAAAAATTTTCAGTACGAGTAATTAATACAATTAAATTCAATATCCGTTTTAATTATTTAGTATTTTTTTAACGTAGCTCATTCAATAAAGTTTTAAACAAAATAATTAATTTATGACAGTAAACTTTTCATGAATGAAATTTAAATATTCCCCTTTTTATAATTAATTAAATGAACTCGGTTTTCATAATTTTCAAAAAGTTATTTTATTTAAATTATCGGATATTGAATTCTTTAATTAAATAAAAAATATATTTAAAAGTCCTCAGTGTCCAAATGAATAATTATTTAATTAACATTCAAAAAATTGATCATTTCCACCATTTATAATTCAACATATCAGTTAACTAAAATATCATTTTTATTTAAGTTAAAATTTAACAAAGTTTCAATTTTTAAAAATTTTTAAAATCATCAGCTTGAAGTATGCGGTTTCAAAATTTGACAATAATTTTTGAATTTTTTTTTACTCTGGAGGGTAGAACTGAGTAAAGTAGCAACAGTAAAAAAAAATAAATAAATTTTTTTTTTAAATTTGTCAAAAATTATTCATATATAAATTTCAATAGAAAGATATTGCTTAGTTTTTCCAAAATTCTATTCATTAAAAAAAAAAAACTAATGTTTGTTTACTCAATAGCAAATAATTAAAAATAACAGAATTAGTATCGTAAAATTACAAAAGTATTTTGTCGAATATAATAATGAGTATGATAAAGCCAAGAGTTGGAGCTTAGAATCGAAGTTATCCCAACACAGTATCGAGTAAGTCCCCATGAAGAGAGGTAATCTCGGTAGTTCAGAATCCCACGCTAAATTTCAATCCGGGCAGTGTACAAAAGTCTTTCCTCATCCCATAATCTGTTAAAACTACCCCCTCTCAAATGCCACGACGTTTGTGATGACTCTATATAATACTCAACCCTACTCATCTATACTATACTGCTCTCACTGGGACCAGAAAGAAAGCAAGAACGAAAGAAAAAGAGACGACAGAAAAAAGGGTACGAATAGAGATAGAGATAGAGATAGAGAGAGAAGAAAAGCATCTCATCCTCCAGCAGCTTCATCTCTTCCTCAGTGTCCTATCTCTCATCCTGGCTGATGCTCCTACTGTACTCCTACTACCCTCCTCAGGCACTCATTCTACTATCCGATACTCTGCAATGGATATCGGCTTGTATACACGAGACCCGGTTGGGGGATGACGGGGTGTACCAGAGTATATACCAATGAAGGCGCACCTAATTAAACTTGGTATCGTGCCCATTCGCGTGTGTTAGACTACTATCCAGTCTCTCTCTCTCTACTTCGAGGACTTACAAGATTCTGAGGACTTTCATTCCCCGAGTACCTCATATATGACGTCGCTTTTCTTCGGACTTGTATTCGTCTTTACAGACCTAGTCCCTATTGCCCGACCCCTTGCCCTCTCACTTCAGTCGTCTGCATAACTTTTGCTCGCTTTTTTACATTCGTAATGAAAATAAAAATAAAATTACGGCCAATCATCTCTCTACGGTCCCTTTACATCCGTTATTAATTTACTTTTATCCAACTGAGATACTTGCGGGTATTTAAATTATTGACTACTTGGGAAAATACATGAGAAAAATATAATAAAATATACGGATTTTGGAGAACGCGTTGAAAAATTCTTCAGCTAAAAATATATTTTAATATTTAGTTTAATTATTTAAGTGACATTTTTTTTACTGTAATTACGTGAAAAATGAGATTTATTTTTTATGATAAAATTAAACAAGTCATGGTGATTCGGTCGGTATGTAAATATATATATATTAGGCTGATTCAAAAAAATGGACTATTTTTTTTTTTTCGATATCCCCTGTGAAATATATTCAGAGAGACAAGAAAAAACGCCTGTGAAAATCAGAGCTCTTAATATTAATATTTAGAGGTCGCGCATCGCAAATTTCTATTTCCCGTTTAAATAACATGGGAAAATTTATTTTTTAAGCTTTGGAATTTTGTAGCTCACGGTGGGACCAATACTTTTAAATGTTCAAGACATAGTCTTACGGGAAGTTTGACGCTCTATAAAAAAGGTCTCTTGTAATTTTTTGATACTTCCTCTTCTTCAAAAGTTATTCGAAGTTAAAGTTAGATTGACGATAAATTTTTACAATTTTTTAATTTTTTGACGCAACCATCAACTTTATCGGAAAACTCAATAGGACATTTTTTGTAGAGCATTTTATTTCCTATAACTTATCTTAATGAAAATTTTCCATATTTCTCACGAGTTGTAAGTTATTTGCAATTAACTGAAAATTTTAATATAATTAATTTTAAGTGACAAAATTTGGATTTTTTGAGAAGATTTCCAGTTAATTGCAAATAACTTACGACTTGAGAGAAATATGGAAAATTTTCATTAAGATAAGTTATAGGAAATAAAATGCTCTACAAAAAATGTCCTATTGAGTTTTCCGATAAAGTTGATGGTTGCGTCAAAAAATTAAAAAATTGTAAAAATTTATCGTCAATCTAACTTTAACTTCGAATAACTTTTGAAGAAATGGAAGTATCAAAAAATTACAAGAGACCTTTTTTATAGAGCGTCAAACTTCCCGTAAGACTATGTCTTGAACATTTAAAAGTATTGGTCCCACCGTGAGCTACAAAATTCCAAAGCTTAAAAAATAAATTTTCCCATGCTATTTAAACGGGAAATAGAAATTTGCGATGCGCGACCTCTAAATATTAATATTAAGAGCTCTGATTTTCACAGGCGTTTTTTCTTGTCTCTCTGAATATATTTCACAGGGGATATCGAAAAAAAAAAAATAGTCCATTTTTTTGAATCAGCCTAATATATATATATATATATTTTTTTTATTGAAATCTAAATTGTATAGTGTATGTACTTTTAAGATCGTTATCTTAGAATCGATAGTAATTTTTGTAAATTGAGTAAATTTTTAATAGAGCTGCAAAAATTATAAACATATTTTTTTGCAACTGCGTTTTTTTTTAATTTTCACACGGTAATTATTTCATGTTTTTTTTAAATTAATTGAAATTAATGAGGTTTCAAATAAAATCATGAAATTCTTATAAAAATTTGTTACAAATTAAAAAACAAAAATTCCAATATTTTTAGCGCGAAATTGAAAGAAAAATTTTTTTTGACGCCTAATTTTTTTGTAAAAAAACGGATATAGCAGCAATTATTTACTATTAGTTTTTCTTTTAATTTGTTAAAAGATATTTGCTGATATTTAAATTATAAATTTGATGAATATTTCCAAAACTATATTCCAAGAAAAAATTTCTATAATTTTTCTGACAGCGTCTCTTAATAGACGTCATCTGCACAAAGTATCAATCATATTTGGTTTTAAAAATATGAAGATATTGAAATGTATAAAATAATTATACTAAAAATATTTCGAGGTATAAGAGAACATTGTAAAAAAAAATTTTAATAATAGTGTAATTTGAAACGTAAAATAACTGACCGAAATTCCAGCTGTAAAAAAATAATCGAGTTTAATGGTATTATTTTTATCATAAAGGTACAAAAATATGAAATGTACATTTCTTCTGTTGAATTATCAATCAAGTTATTAAATTAAGTTTCTAATTTTATTCCGACGAGATGACCTGAATTTAAAGATGTGAAAAAAAAACAAAATAATTTAAAACGTTTAATATTTGGGAAAATTAATTTTTGCTATTATTATCATCATACCCTTTGAAATAGTGTAAAATTAGACACGGAAATTTAAATCTATTTTTGAAAAATAAAATTGAAAATAAATTATATAAATAAATATAGCAGATAGTGGTATAGGAAAAATATAACATTGTATTATAATGTTAAATATTAGACTGTAGATTTCTAATTAATGTATGTAACATTGTCATAAATAAAAACAGAGTTCAATAGAGCTCTGAAAATGGGGGATAGGGCGAAATCGGATTCGGAAATTTTTTATAAATTCAAATTATAAAGGGCACAATGGAACATCTAAATTTTTTTTATATTTTACAAAGACAATGGGATAATTCGGACCACCCAAAAATGTCCACAAAAAATTTAAAAATCCCAATACAATTTTTAGTTCATTAATAACAATATTTCATATCGATACGATTGAGCAAAAGTATAGATTCCATTTCGATAAAATTATATTTTAAAAACTGTATTCATTAATATAGATCATTTTAATTTTTTAAAAAAATTATTAAATTTAATCTTAACATACCAGCAGTTAAAGAAATTAATTTTTTAGGGTCCATTTTACCCCTACTCAAAATTTTTTTGTGACTGGATCATTTCTACACCGGCTGATTGTGAGCCAAACAAAAAGTACTGAAAACTAATAAAGAAATAGCATTTGAATTTTTTTTTTTAAGGGCCCGTTTTGCCCCTCCCTAGTTAAAAAAAAGTCACTAATCGCAAAAAAAGTTAATAAATAATTACTATTTAAAAAAAAAAAAAAATCGAATTGAAGGCATTGAATAAAAAAATGTCCGGCGTGACACATTTTATCGCCGGCACACACATAAGTTGATGAATCTTTAACAAGTAAATGACGGGTGTTTTTGGTAGTACATATATGTATATATACATCGGGGTAGCTGAATGCTCTGTGTAGAAGACTAATTAACTCATGGACTAACACAGTTAGTTAATAGGTACTTTACTTTGAAGTCTTTGATGTCGCGTTAGTTAAGTTTTCAGCTGTTACCTTTATTAGTATATATGTAACATTATTTTCTATTCGTCGTTCTCTAGCCTTGATACCCACCCCCAAGCTATCATTCATCAAAGAAATTAAATAAAAAATCGTGTTATATTTAAACGAAACCAAATCACTCAAAATTTGATTCCCCTAAAAGTTTATAAGTTTTACTACCGAATTAGTTGTCTTTTTATTGGTTTTATTTTATTTTTATTTCAAATTGGCGTCTAGTTGATAAGTGAAGAAAATTCAATAAGGGTTTTAAAGTTTTTAAGTATCCTGGATAAAAACACTATTTAACAAGATCAATTTATCGATAATAAAGTCATGTAGTCTCTTAAAAGTACATTTGAAATGGTATCGAAAAAAAAAAAATGGCCTTAGTAAGCGGTTGTAAAAGGGATAAATTGTATCAGATATACACCGACCCAAATACTTTTAAAATGTTTTACAAGTCGTTAATGCCTTAGATAAGTAATTTGTATCTGTGGGTTTTGTCTAGACGGTAAATAATCGAATTTTCAATAAATGGGTATAACTTTTTTTAATTCTAAAATAATCCCTTGGATTTTAATTTATTGTATTTAAAGTGACATAGATTTTTTAATATGCCAAATTAAATATTTTAAAAGTTGATAGGATTTAATAAATATCACAAGTATTATAACATAATGATAATAATAATAATAATAATTAATATTATTTTGATATGTGAGTTGAAGAATAAATAGCCACCGGATTTTGTCATTCAATGTGCGGTATTGCGATAATCGATATCCAGATTGAATGTATTTATATGTGTATAGAAGTATATGAAATTTGAGTAATCAAATAAATTAACAAATCAGAAGTTATTGCATCAGTAAAGATGAAAATAATTGCTTGATAGAATGATAACAATTAAGTTTCATTTATTATTTGTGGTTGAGATGATGACGTACAGATAACTGGAACTTTCCGGTTTTCATTAACTTATTTTATTGATACTTTTATGTGTTATTGAACTATTATTATTATTATTATTATTATTATTATTATTATTATTATTATTATTATTATTATTATTATTATTATTATTATTATTATTATTATTATTATTATTATTATTATTATTATTGTAATTATTATTATTGCATAACTCAATTGCGAAGCAATAAGATGTGTTTTGCTAACGCTTACTCGATCTTAGCTTATTTATTTACGTAATTGTTATTATTATTATTATTATTACGCGAAAGATTAGACTGTCAAAAAGTTGGAAAATACAGACGCACATAACTCACTTGTTTATTCAAAAAGTGATCGATAGATGGCGCTCCAATATGCAACAAAGTATTATAAAAAAAAAAAAAAAAAAAAAAAAAAAAAAAAAAAAAAAAAATAACCAGTGATCATGGCCGAGCGGTCTAAGGCGTAAGACTTAGGCCTCTTGAACTTGATCACTGGCCAGGCGTGGGTTCAAATCCCAGCGGTTGCCGAAAGAATTTTTCACACAAAGAGTGTGAGGTCTTTCGGCCCTGAGATTCGTCCCGTCGCCGATACTTGAATTTGATCTGGTTTCAAAAATGAATTTGATTTGGTTAAAAATCTGAATTTGACTCGATTAGCTGCATTGGGATCGCCTAAAATCCTTACAATATCTATATATATATTAGAGTGGCGCAAAAAAACCGACATTTTTTTTTTTTTCGATCTCGCATGAAAATTTGTTGGTTTACGATGTTTTAAGAAGCTTCTCCAAAAATTAGTTCGATAAAAAATTTTTAAGAGGTCGCTCACGAATTTTGAAAATATTAAAAATGATTGAAATTTGGATTTTTGATATCTAAATTTTTTCTTTCTCGTGGCAGTAATAGTTTATATTTGTGAAACCATGTCTACGCTGAAAATTTAAGCCCAAAATTTAAATATTTAAACGGCGCTCAAGAATTTTGAATATTAATTGATAATATGTGAATAATACTTTGAATTAATTGTTGTATTTTTTTTATGACTCAATTATTTTCATTTCAGTAAAATATAACTTTTGCATAACCAAAAATATACAGGACAGTCGTAAACAATAAAATTTGATAAGTTTTGAAAAAGCGAAAAAACCTACAAATTGAATTAAAAAATAAAAAAGTATGTAAATAACTTATTATTTCTATTGCTCGGGTTATATTTTTGTTCACTGTGATGCCAGTTGATGGTGAAAAAATCGAGAAGCTTTATTATTAATATTTAAGGGTCGCTCAAAAACGTTTAAAAGACAGCACTCGGAAACATTCAAAATTCTTGAGCGAGGTTTAAAAATTTAAATTTTGGGCTTAAATTTTCAGCGTAGTCATGATTTCACAAATATAAACTATTGATGCCATGAGAAAGAAAAAAATTTTAAATAAAAAAGTCGAATTTCGATCATTTTTGATATTTTCAAAATTCGTTAGCGACCTCTGGAAAATTTTTTATCGAGCTGATTTTTGGAGAAGCTTCTTAAAACATCGTAAATCAACAAATTTTCATAAGAGACTCGAAAAAAAAAAATAGTCGGTTTTTTTGCGCCACCCTATATATTATATATATATACTTGAAAAAAAAAAAAATAAAAAAATAAAAAAAAATGGCGGCTAAATTTTTTCACGAATTGCCAGTTTAAAATTTTTATTAATTATAATTTAACCAAAAAGATTTGAATAGTGCTTTTTAATAGAGTTCTTCTATTTAATAATTCAAATGTAATAAAAAATAAAAAAGATCAATCGGTTGTCAATTTCTTAGGTTATTGTGCTTACCACATACGCACACGTTGATGGACACAGGTTTTTTTTTTTTTCAATCATTATTTTCAAAAAAAACGACTCAAAATTGTGTTCGTTTTATGCATTAATAAATTATCTTTCAAATAGTACGAATTTTGTTCTAGTTCAAAATATTCAAAGAAGTGTAAATATGATTTTTACGTGAGTGAATCAACTGGAGACGCGTAAGCGTTAGCAGAGCATCTTATTGCTTCGCAATTGGGTTGTGCAATAGAAACTATTAAATAATGCTGTAAAGCAGGAAAGTACGTGATTATGCACACACACATAAGGGAATATATATGTGAAGTGTTCCAATATTCTTGTATTAAGGCAAAAAGAATAAGGATAGCAAGGGATAGAGAAGGATAAGAAAAAGACCGCAATAAACAGTTTATAGATAAATTGAGAAAAATAACCGGATAGTCCGACCCTAGATCATGTTGGTTACTCGCATTTTTCGTTCGTCAGTATTAATTTTCGTGAATAATTTTCAATTATCGATGACAATTGAAATGAAATATATCAAGTACTCATATTATCAAATACTCTTATAATGCAGTTTAAAGTCTACCTTAAAAAAAAATTTTTTCATCTCATCGTGAAAAAATAACTTATTTTATAAACAGTTTTGATTGATAATCATAAATTCGTCAAATATCAATAGGACAAAAGTATGAATAATAATTGAAATCAGCCAATGGAAAAATTTTTGAGTTAAAAGAAATATTTAAATCAAAATGATTGTAATATAATGATAATTATTGGAAAGAGATATAACACCTTTTGTTGTACTAAATTTCGACCCCATGGTACCAAAAAAGAAACATCAATTGTTTGAACTAAGGAAGATATATTAATACTTTTATTAAATTATGTCAAGAAACCAATGATAATTTGAATTCTTGTCTATTTTTGTGATACCGTCACATCAAATGTCATAATTTAATAATTTAGTGAATTTATAATCCCTAAATATCAATTTGTGGTTTATGTAACGATGAATAATTAATATACAGGTAAAATTTAAATATAGTTGTACAGTAACTTTGGTGTATTTGAATGACACTTTGCTCTTTCCGGTGTTTAATATTAAAACTATCTAATGAAATTAGTATTCTTTACGTATTTTAAGAAACTGATAAAATAAAGTAATCGCTGTGACTGGAATAAAAGGCTATTTTAACTCCAATTTATATTAATTTAAGATCACAACAAAAATATTAATGTTAATTAAATATAGTTATTTCGTTATTAACAATTATTCGTAACTTATTTCTCTATTAAATAAAATTAATCAATTAAATAGCTAGACAATTTATATTAATGCAATTATATCTCGATTATTTTAATATTTGTATAAAAGAGCTAATTTTAATTTGTAATTTTTATATTGACGACTAACCTCGAAAATCTTCATTTCATGCGAAGGTTTGAACAATTCAAATATTCAATTAAATATCTCTTAGTTGCTTTTATATTTACTTTAATTTTAATTAATTTATAAAACTTTAATACTATTATGATAGTTCGCCATTGAGTATTTCCGAAAAAGTAGGGGAGACAAGGGTATTCCCAAGAAAAAAGTCATATATGCTCATAAATAGAGTATATATGAAAATTAGCCATGTGTGCTCATATGTGCTTCACATATGAGCACCTATGCTCTATATACGAGCGTATATGGATCATATAATACAAATATGCTCCATATATGTACTTATATGGTTCATTTATGGGTGATATTATGCACATATGCTTCATATATGGATCATATATAAATCATATGAACACATGGATTATATGTGGAGCATATATCATAAATGTTTGTATATGGTCACATTTGCTTTATATGTGTGTCATATCATCCATACATAAAGCCTAAATGGATTATATATGGTCCATATCATATATGGTATTGATGTATATTATTCATATATGAAACACATGAGTCATATATTGGTATATACGATTTATATATGAATAACATAACGCATGTATGATTCATGTATGCATCATATAACGCATATATGATTTATATGTGGATCATATATGAAATATGCACAGACCGATTTGGATTATATATGGTATCTTTTCGTATATGGCCATATATGCATCATATCATCCACATATGAAGTATAAATGGATCACATATGAAATATGTGTGGGCTCATTTGGATTATATATAAAATATATATGGTGTTATACGGTATACGATTCATTTTTCACGGGTTGTCTAAAAGTAGCCGTAAAAAAAATTTAAAAAAAACAATAAACAAGCGAATTACTTAAAAAGTTTAATCATCGCAAAATGTTAGAAAGTGTAAAATGTATGTCGCTGTAGCTGAATATGTATAGATATATATATATATGTATATAGTTAGTTACTCTCTTTCATAGACACGTTCATTAGAGGGTAGAGTCTACGATGCAGGTATTTCCTGCGTCCGGCTGAGGTGGACACGAATGCAATTTAGTGGCTGCAGTTCACCAAAACACTTGTGTTACACTTGGCTTGTTGCGGGTCTCTGTAACGTTGAATCGAGCATGTAACGAGTTTCCAATAATGGCTCAGCTGTGTCCCCAACATTGCGGTCAACGATTCGGCAGAGTTGCTCGTCTCTTTATCAGTAAAGAAAAGTCTAACACCAGTCTACAACATTATATCGCCTCAGATTCTTAGTCTCTGACGTTTTGTCATCCTATTCAATCAATTATCGCAATTGACACTTTCATAAAAAGTATAAAAGTATATTTTATTATAATAATTAATTAAATTCTCTGGTTGATGAAAAAAAAAAAGAAAATTTTTGGGCTTTTAGAGAATTGTAGTTATTTTTCATAGAATTTTCACAGTGTAATAAAATTCTAATCAAAGTGCAATACGTAATTGCTTTCCACTTTCAGCAGAAATTTTTTTTCTCCATGTGAATAATTAAAAAAAAAGTTTCAACAGAAAATTATCCAGATTAGTAAATTTTCCCGTACTTTAATTATTTTCAAATTTATATTTTTTTAACTAATTTTGGAAAAATTAAATAATCAAGAGGTTGGCAAAAAAATTTCAAGTTGGTCAATTTTACATTTCTGTCCAACTTGTCCTATCAATTTAAAATTTAATGTCAAGTATATTAAAATCTATGTAAAAAAAAAAATATTTTGAATCTGACAGCAGTAAAACTTGATACATTAATTGTATCTAAGTCACTAAGGTGATAATCGATTTTAACTTTTCCACCCATTGCTAAATTGATCCCACTGGACGTTTTATATTCACACATAAAGACTGGCTTTAACTTTTCATTACTGTGATGAGATACGTTCAGCAAGTCAGCTTGCATTATTTCATTTATCAAACTAAAAAAATTTTTTACAATAAATAGTTCACCAGATTAAGTTGCCAATCATAATGCTTATGTTCTCAGTTAATATTTATAATACATGAAAATATTGAATATAATCAAGAGTAAAATAATAAATTATCACCAAAAATATATTTTAAAATATATAAGTAAAAATCTACACTTTTATGAGAAAAACTAAATTTATGAAAAACAACTAACGTCTGTGAAATTTATTTAGTTTTCATGAATATAGTTTGTTTGGTAAAAAAAAAACAAAAAAAAAAAAATAGTACATTACACACTAAGGGAGAAAAATAGGGCATTTCAACCCCCATGTATAATTTTTCACCAGATCTGTACAGGAAAATTTGAATTTCTGCCTTTAATTGACAGAAAAATGGTGCATGTGCTAATTTTTATCATTATTTTTCTCATTATAGAAAAGAATGACTTTTCCCGCTAAACAGGACAGGAATTTAAACTTTCAGCGCAGGTATGGTGAAAAATTTTTAACATGGAATAAAAAGCAGTGAGAAAATTAAGCCATCGTATAAAAAATTTCGTATTATAATTTGCACTGTAATAGTTGAGACTATTTCTTGTAATAAAGTAATTATAGATACCAAACTTTACGGCTTCTAATGTATTTTTAGTTGAATGGAAGTTTATTGTGAATGAAGCGCTATGAAGAACTGAAAAAAGTCTTTTATGAAACTGTAATAATTACTATGTCAGAAATAATGTAATTTTTACAGTGTTGAAGTAGAGAGACTGATATTTGAAACTGTAATAAATCTTGAAATATGGAAAATTTTTTGCAGAACGAAAATGAAAAAAATTTATGTGATTCGACTGCTTAAAGGTGGCTTGAGGAATAGTTGGAGGTGCAATTTCCGGCTAATGTGCAAAACATTTAAGAAATCTGCATCCTTTAGATTTTTTTACTTTTCATTTCATTTTGAACTTCCCGCTAAAAAAATTGAAGATTTTCAAAAATAGGGAAGTTATTGGTTTCGGTCCGCTTTTCGAAAATCGAATTCCTAACAGATTTTCACGTTTCGAGGTTCTAGGAAGCTATTCTGACTAATTTCAAGATGTCCGAGTATACGTACGTACGTATGTATAAAAATATTCTGTCACTTTTGAACAGATGAACCGATTTGGCTTTTTGAAGCGACGTTTGAAGCGACTTATCAATTTCATCAATTTTTGAAAAATTGAGCATAATCGGATAACTTGCAATGTACTTGATAGATTGATTTCAAAATCTAATCAGCTCTAAAACTTTATTTTATTCTCATTCAGCGAAGAACTTTCCGAACTTGATGTACATTAAAATTTTTGATAAAGATCAAAGTAGATTTTGATATTAATTATCATATAATTATTGCTGAAATCCAAAGATCCATGAGTATACTAGTGGTCAGTAGAGTAGTCAGGGCGAGAAAGCCTAGGTTATGGTGGTAATGTGAATCCCCCAACGAGTAGTCCTTGAGTTATTGCCTAATCAATAATCTATATGTAGTACTAACGGGACCGTAGGGGTGAACCGGTGTCCGTATAACCAACCCGGCTACTATGTAAGCTCTTGCCTGAATAACGCAGCTGGGTATCTCGAGATGCAACGGTTAATTTAACAGCTATCTTCATAATGTATCTATTACACTGCATTATTTTCATTATTTAAATATTCATTTTCACTTTTTTTCCTTTTCTATATCTATATCCAATCAACTTGTTATTGAATCTGCTACATAATTAATTATACTTTTTATCTCAATTATAAATATACATTTATCCATGAATAATAAAAATAAATTAGGCGTAAAATTAAATTAATATTTTTTAAAATAATTGCTCATTTAATTATTTAGCCTACTGGATCATTAATCTGCTGGTAGTTCATAATTTTAAATTTTAATGACAACAAAATTTAATTTGCCTTTCATGTAATTTATCAGTACTGCAGTAATTAAATAATTAAATTAATTTTTTTGTTTTCTTATTGTTTTTGTGTTAATCAGAGTTAGTTTTGTTCATTCAATAAGTAAATCTATCTGATTTCCGGTAACGCCCAAGTATTCGATATTGGCAATTACGTCAGGATAAAGACATTTACTAAGATCACTAACGTTTAAACTTCTATATTTATATCTATATATGTATATATATAGACCATTAATGAGATTTGATTCATTGAGTCATTCAGTCTTTGCAGCTGAATAATCTCTCAGGCTAGTTTACCCTCAGAAATATTATTTAATGTGATGATTTTAGTAACTTGAATTTACTATTATTTAATAATACAATTTTCGTTTATTTTCGTGACTTTAAGTTAAGTTATATAAATTAAGACAAAGTGAGTTCTTAATGCGGAGTAATATGAAATATGTTTAGAAAATTTTTATTTATAAATTTAAGAAATATGGGGTAAGTTGACCATACACGGAATGCGTGAAATTTTTCTCGTGCTAGTTGTATTTTTTTTTAAATTATGAACAATGTAAGCAAAGAAAAATTTCGGGGTAATATGGATCACTATAAAAAAAAAACTATTTTCGGAAAATTTTTTTAAATTTCTAACAATGTCTACTTAGAAAATTTAATCAATTAGCGAACATACGAATAAAAGTTATTATAGTGCATGAATATTTTAATTAAAATTATTGATTATTAAAAATTAAAGAAATAAATTACAAATTTATTTTAGATCATCATTTATCCTAGGACATTTGCTGTCTACTTAAAAGTCTATATTATATTAAGTTTCAGTGAAAATAAATTTTTTATTATTATAGTGACCCATTTTACCTGAGTTTTATTTTTTCAATCTTTTTGAATTTAAAAAATTTTAAAATATAGAGGTGTGCGAATCGGGTTCGAATTAAATTTAATTATTTGTAACTTCGAATTACTCTATTCGAATTTGAAAATTCTGACCAGTTTCCAAATAATTAATTTTTATTTAATAAAAAAATGTGAAGAAATATTAAAATTTCAAGTCGTTAAAAAAAAATTTAGGAACTATTAGTAAATTTTTAAATTATTCGATTTAAAGTAAAAATCGAATAGTTCGATTGGATTCGATATGAATACGTAAGTTCGAACTATTAGCACTACCCTATTCAAATAACAAAGCCCTGGTCAACTTGCCCACTTCTGGATCCCAACAAAACTTTTTCTTAAAAATCACGTCCCATTTCACCCCAAACTTTCTTATACATATTTTTCCATAATAGTTATACAGTTATGGTAAAGTTTATAATAAATATAACAGATACGCGATAGATTAAAAAGAAATGGCTACACGTTGATATTGATTTTTGTCCTCAGTCGGAAGGTAGACGTCAGGGGATAGTTGAGGGAGTAGAGACCGCCAATCTTTACAGCTCTACTTTTTTTCTATTTTCCTTTTTTTTATTTTTTCATTTCTATCTTGAATGCTGTTTCTCGCTAGTTCGTTTTCTGTCTCTTCTTCAATGCCTTTTCTCTTTCGTTTGGCTCTCTGTATCGCCTCTTGTCTCTTTTGCCATCATCCACTGCCTCCTGTCAACGTTTCCTGGCCTCTTTTTCCTCATCGATGCATTCATTCGGACCTTTCTATTTGCCATTCGTGGTTCCACTAGAATCTACCCTCGTTAAAAAAAAGTTTATGCTCTCCTTCTTGGTCTTCTTCTTCTTCTTCCTCTACCTCCCACTCTTCGCTCTCTGATTTTTTTTTCTTACCTCACAAGACATTGATAGAATTTTATGAATAATTGGCTTCGCTCATTTTATTTAAAAACCATAAATTAAAAGCAAACGCTTCCATTCTAAATTTTTTTTTTTTTACAAATCAATTAAACATTTTTCTAAAAATTCCAGCAGACAAAATATTTTTTAAAATCCTTTAAATCTATACATACATATATATATTTTTATTTAAAAAAAAAAAAAGATATCATTTAATCTTATATTGCATTCCATTCCAACAGCCTTGAATAAACGTTAATAAATTTAATAAAAATCGTTGGAACGTTCTGTTTATTTATCCGCACAGCAATGTGATACTATTGGTAAATAAAATAAAAAAGTGAATAGAAAAGTTAGGCGAGTATATTTCGTTTGAAGTACCGGCAATTCATTCACCGATGAATCAAAACCGGATTTAAATATTCCTAAAGGGGTGGCAAGAGTTTCCGATTCTCATGACATTCTAAATATTAAAATCACCGGGAGCTTTAGTACTTAACGTAATAAAAAAAAAATATATATATGTATATAGATATATAGTGCCTTTTATTTTAATAATATTTATTATAAAATCTCTATAGATAGTTTATTAAAGTTATTACACTGTTCAAAAATGATCAAAGTGGTCTAGTGATGGCGAGGACCAGGGCCAGGGGTAGAATAGGGGGAGGGGGTTGGTTATGGCAGAGTGTATATCCAGCCACAAATACGCGAATATAAGGTATAGTGGGATTTAACGTGAACGATACAGCGTCAGCTAAACCAAACTGATGGAATGCCAAAACTTTTTTGTAATTAAATTTTTTCCAACGACGAGACCAGTTCGGCATGAAGGGTTCGGCTGGTCAGGGGGTGTAAGAGGTACAGTAGCAGTCGTGAACGGTATATATATATGTATTTATATATAGAGAAGAGAAGAGAGCTCGGAATTACGTGAACCTTCCAACCAACCGACCGACCGACCAAACCAACCAACCCCCTCTTTTTATTCTATCCCGTATCTACCCTTTACTCTTTTACTCTAGTCTAGTTCACTATTATTACAATCTTCCTCTCTCTCGATATAGCCCTCCTGCAACCGCGGCTATCGGGCTTCAATATTTTTAACCATCCATTCGTCCCTCTTCGCCATTTCCCGATCTCTTCTCTTCTATATGATCTCTATACCAGTACACTCATTCTCTTTCTCTCTCTCTTACCCTCTTACCCTCTTCGTTCATCGGTTTCATTCCCCGTTTCCGCAGGGCGTTTCGTCGCGTTGCTTTCTTTTTTATTATTTTTTTTTTCCTCACCCATTCGAGAGCCTCCAAAGCAATCGAAAATGAAACTCCGGCAAGGCGAATATTTTTTTCCGTTATCGCGCCTCGCGCTTTAAATTGCTATTAATTTTTTTTTTTTTTTTTTTTATATATATAAATATATATTACAAGAATACCGATTAATTGCAACGTCAATTTTAAGTTATTAATTAAAATATTATTTAAAGTACACTTATACGTGGAAATTATTAATTTTTTAAATTAAAAAAAAAATAATAGTTCATTGTAGTTTTAAAATTAATAACGATCGAAGCAATTTAGTATCGGTATGATGTACTACAGCTATATTTTGAATGTAGGTATAAAATATTCTAGAAGAAATTATGGTTAGTAATTTAAACCGAGGACGAAGATAAGACGTTCAATCCGCGTGTTTGCAACCCTCGTCTTCGGCTCGGGTAGACAATTACACGCGTAGGCTAAGATGTCCTACTTTTCTCCCTAGGTATGCAATATATCATTTCTTATCACTTGCATTGATATTAGAAGTTTCGATGTCTGTAGTTCATCTGAACAACCCGATTTCAGATCAATGCAATTTAGGCAGTTAATCAATTTAATCATTAGGCTAGAAAATGTAAAAATGAAATTTGAAAAATTGCGTCAATAGTGAAAACAAACTGAGAATACAAAAACATGTGACAGCTCATTACTGAAATTTTAAAAAAATATATATTTTCGGCTGAATTTTTTTCGGAAACAAAATCTGTAAATACGGACTATAGATTGCACATTGATACACTAATGTCTAATCTAGCGAAGTGCGCTTAATTTTTTTGATACTATTCGGTTGTTTAAGAGAAAAACTCGGCCGAAGTTACCATTTACTGCGCAGGTGCGACAAAGATAGCGTTCGTCGAGTGTAAGAGAAAAAAAAATAAACCCGCTCAAGAAAGATTATAAACTGCGCCTTTTAAAATTTGCTTTAAAATCGGTAGTTTACTTTAAAAAACGCTATTGGTCAAATTATCTCACTTTGATTGGCTCTGGATCTTAAAATTCCTAATTTCGATGCAGGAAATTATGGGAAATATTGTGCGTAACAAGGAATAGAACACGATTTTGAAGTATGATGGCAGCCCTAGCCTTTGGCTCGGGAAACCAAAAGCTCATTTTCGCCTAAAGTCGTCTTATTTCTTCCGCTCGGTGTGAAATATTAAGCGGTCGATTTTTAACACAGTATCAGTTTTCTTTCACACCTCCGGTGTTAATACCTCAAATATTGTCCAATAGAATCTGTAGTTAAAAATTTGACACCGTGTGTCGTGTAACTTTCACAACGGTGGTATTGAAAATTTTAACATCAAATTACACCACGCCGCGGGCTCAAAATTTTTTACTACTATTACTCAATCTGTCAATAAGTTGTGATCGTGAAAAACTTGGATTATAATATCATAAAATAGTTTCTTAAAATCTTCTCGGTTTATTTTCTCAATAAATACCGCAAAAAAAAAATATCATTTACAATATAAGAAATACTTTAAATAATTTTATTCCTTCGAATAATCGTACCAATGACAAATGGCATTACTGAAAAATCTTCAATAATGGGCAATAAAACTCGTCGAAATAATCGAAATTTATGAAGACGTTTTAGTATAGACCAAGAGTCTGCTACGCGGTTGATATTCACTACTTCGCGAGATAGACATAGACTTAGCCTATAGTACTTACAATACGATACAAAGGTGGGCATTATACATCACACATATATATGTACGTATACATATATGTATGAGCGTGGGGTAACTAGAGAACGTGAGAACCCTTTACCTCCCTACCGATATCATCAGTAACTCAATTTTCGGCTGAAAGTGGTCACACCCTGTCACTCTCTCAGCCCCTGACTATAGATGCACATATATACATACATATACATATATCTATATCTATATCTATACCTATAGATCTCTTTCTCCTCCAGAGCCATTTACGTATCGCTGGACAGCCAACAAGAGACCTACGTCACACAAAGGGAGTGTATTTTTACAAGGGCTGCAACGCTTAAGCGAGTTTAAAGTGTACTTCCCAATTTTCTCTCACTATATACATTATATTTCACGTATATACACACATATATATGTATATATGCATAGTATGCAACATGAAACATATATAGACCGTTTGGTTAAGCGGCAGTAACAAAAATATATAAAAAGCCCGCAAAATTCTTCTCATTCGCGGAATTTCATAATTTTTATCCCTCAACAAGAAACTAGTGAAAAAAATAATACAACTTTTTTTTATATATCATATATATATATATATATCCTTTTTACACATAAAAAATACCGTTTGGGTGAATTGGATGGGTGTGAGGCGGCACCTCGTTTCCGATATATGAAAAATGTGAAATTTTTATTAATCGTAGCTTTATTAATTTTCACGTTGTGGCTTTTCGAATGGTGGTATAAAGACGCGGGTGTTGGTGCGTGCTCTCTGTTGCATTGCATTGTCTATCTCATTCTCTTTCCCTCGAAGCTCTGTTGCCTCTGCTATCTCTCGTGTAGCTCTCACGATGCTTTCACATACATATATATATATATAGATAGATATGTATATGTATATGTATATATATACATAGAGCTAGCTGGTATATATGTACTGAAGTACATGAGTATGTAAGCTATCCGTATGTAATATACACATACGGTTAGGGGTTGTACATACCCTCAACGATCTGGGTGCAGCTTCGACGACGCACACGTGCTGATGCTTCTCTTCTTCCTCTCTACTACCCTCTGAGTCCTACAGTACAGGTGTATTTCACCCTTCTATCGGCTTGTGTTATTTTTTTTTTCTTTTTATCATCATTATTATTGTTTTTTTTTAATATTGATATGACGTAAGACACAAGGCTCTTTGTTTTTTTTTTTTTTTTTTTAATTATTATTATCAAACATTACTCAAGTGTAAATTTTATGTGTATTTACACTGTAAAAAGAACAGTGTAAAAAATGGACTCAACATTGCGTGGCGTTGAAATGTAATAACACCGGTGTAGGCGGTGTAATTTGGCGATCTTAAATCGGTGTAAAAAAAATTCCACGTATAGGAATTAGAAAAAAAAAAAATATAAAAATTTAATGAATATCATCTGAAGGAAATTTCAATTTTGCTGTGTACTTATTTATCTCATATGTAATTTATTTAAAAATTTTAACTGTAGTGATCGAATAAATAAAAATATTGACCAAGTCAAATATTTTTAACACCGTGAAATTTTTTCAACACCGGTAAAGAATATTTACACCATCGGTGTTATTTTAATACCGCTTTCGGTGTTGAAGTTTAACACCAAAAATTTTAACACCTACATTGCCTGGAGTTACCCCGGTTTTTTTTTTACAGTGTATACACTGTAATTTTTTGTTTGAAGGCTGATATCTCTGCGACGAATCGTCCTACGAGGTTAAAAAAAAAACCAAATTGAAGTTGAATAAATTTGCTAAATGACCTATGCATTGGTTTAATTGAAAAAACTTTTCCACGGTCCGTGGGCTTTTCAGAAAAAAAAAATTTAGAATTTTTTGTCTCGCGGTATTTCTGATATTTGCGTAGTAGCCGGAGCTCTTAAATAATTTTTATGAAAATGCACCGAAACTAGATATTTTAAGCTATAAAATGCTTTTTTTTTAAATCTCTATTCAATTATTTTTCACAGTTACAGGCTTCCAAAAATCACCAGAAAATTTATAAATTTTTTTATGATAATTTTTTAAATTATTAAATATAAATTATTTTCGGATAAAAAATGTTGTTAATTGATTGAAAGACTTGTTATCGTGGTAAATAATAAATATATATGTATACACATGTATGTTTATTTTAAATTCGTTACAAATGCTGACGTTGAATAATTCAATGGAATTCCATAGTGTATAGAGGAATGACCCATATATGGGATACGAAGGGAAACAAGGGATGTTACATGAACCAAATGCTCGGAAAATCGATTCTGTAATTCTACATAATAATAATAGTCATATATTATCTGCATTTAATTTATATTATCTTGTATTTATTAATAACGAAGAAGAATATCAATTATCTTAGCAGAGCATTTAATTATTCAGAGCAAATTACTCATGAGTTCGTCGGATAAAAAATTCAGGCTTTAAATGTTCTGAAAGTTTAATTACCCGTGTATAGATTAACTATCGAGTATTGGAATAAATTATTTAAATTTAAAGAAACCGATTTCTTAAAATAAAAATTTTATATTTCTAATTTTTGCTGATACATTTGAGCCGATGTTGTCGTAAGTAAATAGAAAATGGTTCGAAATATTTATGAGGAGATTTAATATTACTCGTTTAATTTTAAACGTCATAGCCTTAGTCTATATTTGAAAAATCTTAAAGCAGGTGCGGAAAATTGTTGGGAAATTTAATAAATGAAAGAGGAAAAAAATAATAAGGATTTGAAAATGTATAGAAAATATAATTCGCAGATACGAAAATTGTCTGAAGATGAAAATCTTCTTTCAATAGAATTTCTTTGTTTTTAAAATTTATATATATTAATAAATTTTATAGAGAATAAAAATATAAGAGGCAATAATAATGATAGATATCTAAAGTAGTGTTAAGATGGCCCATCTAAAAAATTTAGTAGTTTAAATAAAGTAGTCGTGGAAATTTATTACTCTTGCCCTGAAAATATGCTCGCGCTTCAATCAATAAGTTTTAAAAATAAAAAACTCAATAGCAAGATTTGAAAAAATTTTATAAAAAATATCTAGATGATATTTTTTGAATTTAAAAATTATGTAGGGTAAACTTGGGTCCAATAAAAATCCGTAGAAAATCTTGAGAAATTTTCTAGAAAATCGGGACTCATTCACAGAAAAAAAAAAATTCTTGGTTGAAGGTAAATATTCTTAATTCAAGAAAATTTTTTTGGAGACCTAAACTTTCTCAGATAAAGTAGTAATTTTATCTGACCAAGATAAATTCACTTAGCTCAAGAAAATCTTGACTTGGTTCCCGAAAACGGTGGTCTTCAAAAATATTTTCTTGACTCAAGATAACTTTTTTTTCTGTGTTGGCTTCTGCTAAAACGAAATTCGAGGCCGTGATTTTGGCAAAATCATCGTTTAAAAAATTTTATAGAAAATCCACAGAAATTTTTTAGAAAATTGGGACTCATTGACATGGTAAAAAAAATGACCAATTGACCATGAGCTGGGTTCGATCCGCAAACCTCAACTACCAGCTATATACATGCGCAATAAAGTAATGACTACTGTCTTATCAGAAAAATATCCAACTCTAAAATTAGATACCGAAAAAATTCCGAATCGAAACCAAAACTCCATTAATAAAACTTAATATTATTCGCGCAGCTCATGACCGTCTTCAATTAATTGAACAAAGTAATTATTCATATTTACATATTTAATTTTAAAATATAAAATATTAAAAATTCCCTTTCGTATTTTATTTAAAATTAAAAATCGATATTTTCCAGATCTGAAAATTTCTTTAAATAAATTAATACATATCTATATTTTATTTACCCATTTAACGCACCAGTGGCATCATTTATTTTTTTTTTACCAGTTTCCGTTAAAATAACCTACGTACAACCTGACCCATATACTCTCGATGTAATTTAATAACGATCGATTGCATTGCAACCATTAACTTACACCGAAATGTTACTTACACATAAATAATAACTAATTCAACTATATACTTCTACCTAACCCATGTGCCATATATATATATACCTCAACATATATAACTATATCTATAAATAAAATGACTTTAAACTTAAAACCGATTCTTCGAATCAAAATTAACGTTTACATGATCCCATTTAGCCAACGTTTAATAATTTTTGGATTTTTTTAGAAACTAATTATAAAAAATAAAAATTTTAAAAATTGCACATATAATTTTTTAAATTTTCTTCAAGTGCATATTTTTAGTTTTTTTTTTTTTTTGTAATTTATTTGTGAAAAGATGATAATATTTATATATAAAAGGCGCGTAATTTAAAAATGCATAAAGAAGACCCTCATTTAAAAAATAAATTATGCAGGCATTTAATAATAATAGTGCCGTAAAAAGTAAAAAAACTCTAGTCATATAGAACAAACTTTATATCATAGATTATCCTCACCATTTAATAATACAATTACAATGAATAATAATCACAAGTACTCTCATATCATATCACACATCACATCATACGTGTACATATATATATATATATATAACACTACGGACGTTTATTTGTTTTTGCCACAGGCATAGAAGTGCCGCGTGCCCGATGCAAGGCGCGGCATTTTTATTTCATAATTAAATATCCATCAATCCCCAGATCCCCACAAACGTCATCTCATATTCCATATTAAATTATAAATTATTAATATTTTTACTTATTTTAAAATTTATATTTTTAAATATTTTTTTTAAAGATTAAAAAAAAAATAAGTCAGCATTAGGACTTTGAGAAGAAAAAAAAATGACAATGATTCAGCGGATAAATCGGTAGTCTAATATGTGTACTAGCTTTTATTTTTATTTATATATATATATATTTTTATATTTCTTTTTTCGTAACATGCATCGATAGAAAACGTTCAGGGGATTAGCTTCGACTCTTCCATATATAAAATATTCACCGTCAGGGGGTTGGATATTCCGACTAGACTCAGTCGACAGCCGTGTAGGAGAAACTCACTCACTACTACACTTTATACCATGAGAGAGTGAACGTTCAGTCCGTTTATTTAATATATATCTATACCTTTCTGTACTCTACTATTATATACATACCCACCTCTACCTCTACCTCTACCTCTACCTCTATCTATATATATATATATATGAGTACCAGTAACGTCCAACGAGATGGGAGGGAAGGTATTGTGTTTATATGCATATCGAACCTCCGAGTCTCTTGTGCTCCGACTCGGCATTTTCCAATATTCGAACTTTCTCTTGCTCTCTCACGTGATAATATTTCCCTCTCACTTGCCTCTACCCAAAAGCTTTTCTATCCTTCTCAAAATTTACTCTTTTACCTCCATTTGTCTGTCTATCTCTCAATCTTTCTCTCTCTTTCCCTCCCTTTCTCTATAGCTAACCGTTATATTTGGACAAAATCGAACCCAACAACGAAAGAGGCTAGAAGCTGTATCTAAATGCCGCCTCTCAAACATTTATTATAAGCTTTAGCTCGTACCGAGCGAGGCATTATTTTTTTCCAAATATATATATATATTTATGAAAGCAAGTGCATCTCGTCATTTTATCTCTCTTACTCTTTACTTGTATTCTTTTTTCGTGCTTAAAAATCCCGCCGACAAAATACAAGTCACTGATGCTAAAATAGTTGCAGTTGCAGTGGTAGAAGTAGTATGGGTTTAAGTAATATAGTATTGGTGATATAGATAGTAGTCAATATCAACGTCGATGGATACGAGAGAACCGATGGCTTTTCATATTGGATAAATTAGACTGAAGGGATTTTAAAATAAAAATGTTAACTAAAATGAATAAATAGATGGATGGAAAAAAAGGGAGATAAGTAAATAGCAAATGAAAATTTAAAAATGAAACAAGTAAATGGATAAAGGTTTGTTCGATACGTTACCGATACTCCTTTGGCTAGACCAATAAATGCAGTAGACAGGTTAACGAACCGTCCGACTCAACATCAGTACCCGGTAGCTTTTATTATAAAAGAAATGGCGTCACCACGGATGTCGACTTTGGGCTTTTAATTCGTGATCAAAGGCTCATAACTAGTCGGCTCTCAATTCTCTTCTTCTTCCTTTTTTTTATTTTGTTTACTCTTCCGATTCTTCTGAAGCGTTCATTCGAGTATCAATTTAAGGTTTTTTTTTTTTTTTTGATCTACTGTTTAAAGTACTTTTAATTAATGTTTTTTTAATTTGAATATATATTTATGATATGAAATTGATTGGCTAACGATTGTCATACCGCAAAAACAGATTTATAAAAAAAAAAAAAAAAAGTATTCAAGTAGATTTTTTACGAAAAAATAATAAATTAAAATCGAATTTCCGGTGATTAAAAATTAGAAAAAAAAGTAGGAGGTAGAGTGACATTTTATAAAATTGTCATTAGTGCGATCAATTTATCATAAAATTAAGACGCGAAAAATGAGACTAAAAGTTTAATAGTGATCGGTAAAAAAAACTTTTATCTCTATGAAAAATTTTTTTACGACAAAAATTAGTAAAATAATTTTTACACAGTTAGAAATTTAGCGTATTTGTGTTAAAAAATTATTTGGTTAAATTTTTTGTGTTGATGTTCAACACAGAAATTGTTAATTCAACACAAACCGTTTGTGTTATTTTACTTTAACTGATTTTTTATGTTAAATGATTAGAAAATCTGTAATGTAACAAATTTCTGTGTTATTCGAAAATTAACACAAAATTTGTGTTGTTTAGCTAAACTCCCGCGCGTTTCTTCACTACTATAACCAAGCAAAGCATTGTAGCAGCATTGCCTGCAAAGAAACTTGGATTATAATTGATTTACAATTAAATATAATCATAGATAACTTTAATATTTTTATGATCAGGTTCAATGATTTTTTATTCTCATTTTACGGGAGGATAATTCGTGGCTCCGTTTTTTATAAAAATCACCGAAAATCGAACTAATTGTTTGCTAAATTGACATAAGTTGTACTAAGGGTAGATCAGTATACTTGAGTTGGTTAGGTCATGTGCTTATATTTATTAGTTAATTTTAACACGAAGTCTGTTTAATTTACAAAAATTTTCTGTCAAAATAACAGATTTTGTGTTCAATTATTTAACATAAAATTTGTGTTAATTCAACCCAAACTTCATGTGTCGAATTAACACTAAAATTTGTGTAGACCCTTTGCCCCACACAATTTGTGTTTAATATAACACTAAATTTCTAACTGTGTATATTTTCCCCCAGTTAAAATATTACTTTTTAATTAAATATGACAGAGCTCAAAAAAGTGTTACCTATGACAGTAATTTTACCATCACTTAGACAATTTTTTAACTAAAGAAAAAAAATGACTTAATTTTTTTATCGTCTTTAGTTTTGTTTGGAAGTAGCAGTTTCGCGTTTTAAACTGCGAAAAACTACCGCATATTTTGATTTAACGTCGAGCCTGATAGAGAATCCTTATTTTGATCCTAATAAATAAATTCCTTGTCAAAAATAGATAATGTGCACAGAGGGACAAAGGCACGCAGAGAAATAAAAACGCATTTTTTTTTTTTGCAGCTTAAGATAACTAAATAACGAAACTATCGAGCATTTATGTGTGACTATTTAATTGTTGGGACAAGGGAGTAAAAGAGAAAGAGAGAACAGTATAGTTGATAAAAGGGGTGAAGGGAGTGGTGGACATAATTAAAATATTGGCTCACATTTGTGATAAATCAATCACAGTATTCTCAGTGAGCATTGACACGTAACTTTAATATACCACCGAGGACCCACCACTCATGACTCATCATTGTCTATTCATCAAACCAATTAACTTGATTATAACATTTTAATTAATTTCATTTTTCAAATTTTCTCTTAAAAATACTTTTTCATTGTTTTTTTTTTTTTTTTTTTTTTTTTCCAATTTATTAATTATTAATTACATAGATGCTCGATTGAATTTATAATTTATAATATATTGTGAATTTTATCATCCGAGATAATATATTTATTGTTTATATGATAAATAGAAAATTATGCATCGTTGCTCAATGACGCTGATTAATAATAATATCACCATATATATATATATATAAATATATATATATATATATATATATATATATATATATATATATTATTGCAACAATACATCTCCCCAAATAAAAATTCAAAATTAATTACAACTTGGTGATATGATATAAATATATGTATATATTAGGGGTGTGTGATTAGTCCGAATTTACGAATTACTTGTAAGTTTACGATTAATTCGTAGAGCAGATAATTCAAAAATTAATTTTTGAATGATTCAAAATTTTGTCAGAACTAAATAAGCTCAGACATGGATCTATAAAATAATTACACGTAGAAATTATTGTTGTTTTTAATGCTAGTGTCATAGTAATGCCGGATCATGTTAGCCACCTATCGGAAATTTAAATAAACACATGCAGAAATTACTATAGCCGTAGCAAAATTTTCAATGATGATTACTTAAAAAATTACTATAACCATTGGAAATTTTACTATGGCCATGGTAATTTTTGCATGTGTATTTAAATTTCTGACAGGTAGCCAACATGGTCCGGCATTACTATAACACCATAGAATTTCAAACAAGAATTTCTCCGTGTAATTCTGGTTACTTTAAAAAAATTAACCTCCATTAAATAAAAATTGAAAGCTGATCTAAATTTTCTCGATTCAAGTCGAGTAATTCGAGCTGTTACGAATAATTTGAATTATGTGATTCGATTCGATCATTATTTGCACACCCCTAATATATATATACATATATAATTTTGGAATCGTGATATTTAGTTTATTTTTCCAGCTCAATAAATATATTATTTAGTTTAGAATTTAGAGTGGACTCGTAGTTGGCTGAACCGGTAAGAGCATCATGATATAACAGGACTTATGGACAGAACATTAATATATAATTATTAATATAAATCCCTGAACTTAGTCCAAAAAAAAAGTAATAAAAAATTTAAAAAAATGTTAATATTGTATTTGGGACAGAGTATTTCAGGCCAAAAGTTAAAAAGGACATCAGTGCAACCAGCAGAAGAAATATAAATAATGAAAATAAATGACTATGGTTGACTGAAGCTAAAAATTATGAATATTTTATAAAAAATAGTAATAATAATTGTTTAAAATTTGTATATCGTTTAAATAATCCCCCCTAGGCCGTCGGTTTGTTGAATCTTCCAATGTGTTTTGCATTGCAGACTGCCAGATGCGAAATGTTAACGTGAGATCAGTCAACTCTAAAAGAAGGAAAACACCCTCCTCTTCCTGCTTGTGAGTCTCTCAGTTTCGGTGTTCGTTAAATAATAATCCACATGTACTACCAATATTTTTATTACATTATTATTATTATTATTATTATTACTCTATTATTATTACTATTTATTTTATATATACATAAACAATGAATCATGATACATTTATTGCAAAATTACACATATATTTAAACATCATTTTTTTTTTAGTATTTAAAAAAATTTTTTTAATTTTTGCATACTTAATCTTTCGATATATGTGTATATTTATTGACATGTATATACATATATTATATTGTTTTTGTTTATTAGTTTTGATATAATATTTAAACAAACAAACAAACATACAACATTTTTCTATTTATATTTATATTTATATTTATATATATATATATATATTGTATTGTATATTTTGATTCATTATAATGGTTTGATTAACTTACTGATGGATGGATCGATCTAACGACGTTACCACACAATTTTATTATATATATACATATTATATAATAAGTACATATTATGTTGATTCGTTATATATATTTGTGACTGGTAATATATATATATTTTTAAATAACAAATCCCGAGCGCAGCTTTCTTGCTGAATTATGCATATATTTATATATATTTTATATATTATATATTTATATATTTATATATTTAGAGAGCGGTAGGGGGAGAATGAGACACTATTTTGGAAAAAAAAAACTTTTTTTTGTTGAAATATTTATTTGTGTCTAAACTGGGGTAAGTTGGGCACTTGGTCGTGCGATTTTTTTGCTGTTGGTTCTTTGAGATTTTTTTTTGTTTATTGGGGAACGGGAATAAACAAGCTGAGGTAAAATGAGCCAAAAAAAAAAATTTTGAGTTAACAAAAAAATATAAAAATTTTTGGGTTAAAATTAAAAAAAAAATATTTTTGTGAAATTTTTCTAAGATGCAACTTTTTTAAAATAAATAATTGATAGTTCATTGATTAAATTATTAGTCGCCTTTAATTTTCAAAAAAATTTCAAAAATTTTGAGTAATAAAAAATTTTTTGGTTTATTTGACTCCGAGTTTTATTTCGGTTCTCCCCAATTTAAAAACAGATTTCGAACCAACAAAAAAAAAATTTGACTCAGTGACCGACTTGCCCCATTTTACCCTAGATCTTAAAAATTCGAATTTTTTAATAAAAAAAAAATTTTTTTTTCCAAAATTTTGTATTTTGCCTCAGTGTCTTTACCCCGAGTTCTCTATATATATAAATATATATATATATATATGCAATTCGTGGCTTTCCCCCCGCTCATCCATATATTTTTCATACAACCTTAAATATTTCTCTTTGCTCTTTATTATTTACTTAAATATATAATTACTCAGTATATTAAATTATTTAAATTTCCAATCGCCGTCGATTCAGGTCTTGTAAAAATAACTTATCAATTAATCACATCTATTTATCATCAATTCAATAAAATTACAAATTAATTGGGTCAGATGTCATAAGACAAAAAATTACTCAATAATCAACAACAATTTAGTCAGTCAATTTTTAATTATAATGTATTTCAATATTGAAATATAGAGACCTGATAATCGACGAAACGCCGCAGATTCGATTAATTCAACAGATTTATTGATTCGATAATTGTTAATTCGAGTGCATCGAGTGTCAGCTTATTTTCTATTCGTTATTTTTATGATCTTAAGTTAAAATAAATGATTGGGTTTATAATTAAGACATAATTAAAAATATCTAAGTATAGTACAGACGTACGCTGTATTATAATCGGATATATTAATTATGCTCTTGTTATATATTTATATTTTGAATTGTTTTATTACTTGTTGTTATAAATGTATCATGACTGCAGGCCTCGGTCTTGATTCATCTGCACTTGTAATTATCACAATTTTAAATTTTTAAAAAAAATTTAACTCAAATCCAATCATTGTAGAAAATTTTAAATTTCGATATATGAATGTTAATTAAAATTATAATCGAATCGGCGACGTTTTAATTCCTACTGCACGTTCATTGTAAAAATTCCTTGTATATGGCTCGTATACTAGTATAATTTACTCGCATATACGTAATTAAATTTATTTGCTGCTGCTTTACTTACATACAGCCTTTAGATTCATATATGCGTTTAAGTAAAAATAATATATAAATATATAAATAAATAAATAAATCGAGATTGTTAAATTTTGATTGAGTATTTTGATAATTTTTAATTATCAATACGGAGGCATTTTATTGAGAAGTTTTATTACTTTTTTTTTTTTAATTTTATTGCCGATGATAAATTTTTGTAAATCTTTGATATTTTATTAAATTTTAATGTTTTGTGTAAGTGATCATAAGACCGTACACTGAAAAAAAAAATTTTTATTTTCTTTAGCTGAAAAATTTTTTTATTGAAAATTTTCCAGCCGACTTTTTTTTTGGCACTAATTTGAATCGTTTTTTTTTTAAATATTTAGTACAAAAATTTTGTGGGAGATTTAAAAAAAAAATAATAATTTTTATTAATGTATGGAAATTCGTATATATTAAATATATATAGTTTGAAATAATAAAAAAATTTGATTGGCTTAAAAGAATAATTTTTTTTTTTTGTAAATAAAATTTTTTTTCTCAGTGTATATTTTCAACGAATAATTAAAATAATTATTATAGTAATGATTGAGCTCCGGACCGTTTTAATACTAAGGGACACTCTAAATTCAAAACAATTGGAAACTCGGATAACGGAAACTGTCCATAGTTATCGGGCTATTTTATTATTAAGAACGTTCTATTGTTATTATTATCATTATTATTCATTAAAAATATAGAAATATATAAACATTAAATTAATTCATTTTACTTTTAATATTTTAAAAAAATTTCAATTAGACGATTAAATTTTTCATCGAAAGATATGATACTGAAGTTAACCAACGTCTACTAATTTTTGTTTTTTTTCAAAATGATAAATTACAAAAAAAAAATATTTTAAAAAATTGCACATATAGTTTTTAAAATTTTCTACATGTGCATATTTTTAGTTTTTGTTTTTAATTGTCTACTAACTTCAGGATCACATAATTATTTATGCTGTTTATTAAAATTACTTTGAAGTCGATAAATAATTATTTTAATTACAAAAAAAAAGGAATTAATTAATAAAAAAATTTCATATATTTCCATGGAAATAATTAACAATTCTAATAACCAGAACGTTCTTATAAATAAAAAAAAAAAATGAATAATTAAAAAAAGAAAAAAAACGAGCCGATCATCCGGGCAAGAGCTCGACTCCTCTGTCTGTCTTTTAAATTATCAATAAAATTAAAAAAAATTAATAAATGTCCGGGTCATTGTCCTGGCTCGCATATGGTGCGATTAACCCTGGAGAAACCATATAAAACTTCCCCCTTGTAATCGACACTCACTTCAAGGATTTCATATCCGGTAAATTTTACAGAGCATCCGGACTAGTAACAGTATCACCAGGTTCCAGGATTAATCGTCCCCGTTTAAATTTATAAAAACATTTTATATATTTAAATTGGCCAATAGACCAACGATTAACGTCATATGATTCGACAGACAGAGTACTGACAAAGAGTTTTTTTAAAAAAAATTAGGAACAAAAAAAATGTCGATGTATTTCATGCGAACTCTTGCGTCCTCAGTCGGCACCTCTTTTTCGCGCCTCCTGAGGGAGGCAGCCAACCGAAAATTCGTCCGGGTCGTTCGCTTTGTGAACATTCGCGTTAACATCCAACGTGAGGAAAGAGAGAAAGAGCGGATAGGAGACTAGAGAAAGAGATATAATAAATATATATATATATATATATATGTATATATATATAACACCTTGTATACCTTTGGCTCTACCTTTTATCAAGAGCAACTTGATTTTATATATCGTCATTGATGTATTCTCTTTCTCACTTTCTCTCTCTCTTACTCTCATTATTTTCTCTCTCTCTTTCTTTCTCTGTCTCTTTTTATTCACTCTCTTAAACTATATTTATATGACTATCTCTCTCACTCGTTCTTTCTCAGTCTATATCACTAGTACTTCTATCTTTTTCTTGCCTCTCGTGGAAACTCGCCACGTCGACCCACATTCGATTCGCCATCGGCTCTCGAAAATCAATAACGAACTAAGAATAAATTCCGTGTCGTCGTACGAACCACCTCCTTCATGCTTATATACACCCCAAGAAAAATCATTTCTCATAATTTTTTTATTTTTGAGAAACAAATTTTGAAAATAAAAAAAAAAAACAATATTTTTTTTTAAAACCAATCACATTAATTTGTTATTATTAATATATAAGTGTGTGTAAAACTCGAGTTTTCAGATCGATCTCATCCTCGTTTGTCGATCGCCATCCAAAAAATTTCAGTGAGAAAAATAATTTTTCCAATCTACTTAACTTTTTTTTTCTTTTTTTTTTTAAGTAGATTTAATAGACTAATTATAATAATAATGAAGTAAAAAATAAGGAAAATTATGGTTAAGTAAATTTGAAATACATCGACGAGTTAATAATCATCGGCTGTGCTGTTGTCTGGATGAGACGTTGGAAAAATCAATTATAATATATAAATAAATATATAAATGAACAAGAAAACTGGAAATCGGTTGAGAGATTAAAAGCAAAAAGAGGGGGGATGACATGCATATACGGCCGGAGAGACTATTTTTTTTTTCTCAATAAAACGCCACCGGGCTAAAAACAAGTAGACGCATGGCCGTAAATCAACTGGCCCATCTAAATTAAACATTTTTTGAATATCCTGTAACGATAAATCTTTGCGATCTACGATATATTTTATAAACAATACGGATTTTTAAAATATATATACACAGAAAAAAAACGTCACTTGAATCAAGAAGAATTTACTTGACCCAAGAATTTTACTATGAAGAAAAATTTTTTGAAAATTTATTTGATTGAAATTCAAATTCTTGTTCCAATTATATTACCGACTTTAAGCAAGAGTGGTAAGAACTCAGTTCAAGAAAATCAGTCTCTTGGTTTTTAAATACCCCCATTTTACTTTTAAAGTCATGGAGAATAGAGACCTCGATACCGTTTTCAAAGTATTTATAGTTAAAATTTTATTCTCTTAATATGAATAAGTGAAATAAGTGAATATTCACTAATTCTGATTGTCAATCAAAGCACTTTTTGGAATTAGTGGTTCGATTTGTACTTTGAATCAGTGAATATTAAGTTATTTTCACTAATTCATGTTTAGAGAGATGTTCTAGTATCTCGGACGTATGTCAGCCGAGTGGATCGCAGACTAGACTTGTAATTCAAAAGACGCGAGTTCGATCCTGTCCTAAGTCAGTGTTTTTTAAAAATTAAATTTAAACTTATAAATATTGAGTAACTTTGAGTCATTGTTTTAATTAAAGCTAGATAGTACGTATTAGTATGGTAGTGCCGCCTTGAATCAAGAAAATTAAATACTTGAGACAATAATATAGTGCTATTAGTCAAAAAATTATATAGTCGCGTATAAATCATTCCTGCTCGTCATAAATACTAGGAAGATATCTTTTTGATATTAGAAAGATGAGATAATTTTTTAAATAACTTTATGATACCAATAAGATGTCTTTCTGACACTCATGCCGAGCGGGTTATAACTTTTGATTAGAGAATAAATTTTCTTAAACTGAGATTCAAATTCTTAAATGGAGAAGCTTATTGTTTTTGATGAAAACAAACATGTTTTTGAATTCAAAAACCAGAATAATTTTGAACAAGAAGTCAATTTCGAAGAAAAAAAAATCTTGATTCAAGTTAATTTTTTTTCGATCCATATATTTGATTTTATCATTATAGTGCAAGCAAAAATATCGTTACAGGATAGAAATATTTTTTTTTTCGCTAAAAGTAAATATACCTAATAGATATTTATTTTTAGAACAAAAAATTTCAAATAAAATGCTGATTGAACGTGAGCATCTTGGTGCGATAAATAAAATATTAACCCTCAACTGTCACATTTCCATTGTGAATTATGACGATAACAAGGGCTCTATAAAACTCAAGAATTTTCGATCAGCTGTAAAAACATGAATCAATATTTTTACACCAACCGGGACAATTTCCTGTTATAAATAAAAAAGTGTTAGTTTTTTAAAAATATCTCCGTACATATTGAATTATCAAAAAAATTGTTCAATACCTTTTTTGTAGCGCTTTAAATTCTCTACAAAAAAGTTATCTTGACATTTTTAGAAAAAAGCAATAGCTGTTGAGATATTTTGAGTTTAAAATTGTCTGGGCCTTTGGAACTCCATGTGACCGTTAAGGGTTAAATTTTGGTAACAATAATTATTAAAAAAAAAAAACATAAAACACCTTGGCAGACAAACCTCGCATATTTAAAACCCTTGATATGATATATAATAATATTAATAGTTAATACTTAAATAATAATATTAATAAGCGATTAAATATGGCAATAATGCAGGTAGAATTGTCCCATTAGACGAAACCCTTTACCTTTTAGACGATACCTATGTAATGACAAGCATGTAAACAATAATATAAACAATCATTAAATCTCAATACATATATACTTCACTATATATATATGATTACTCATTTAAAACTCAAGTAATATTTCATTAACACTTTTAAACTCGATACAGTACAAGTAATTAAATAACTTTGAATACTTAAATAGTGAGAGAATTGAAATAATTAATATATATTAAATATCAACATTTAACATTTATGTTGATAGACTAAAGTGGTTAAAATTAAAATCATATTTCGATAATATTATTATGGATTAATTTAATTGTTAAATATTTAATTGAGATAGTTATTTATTATTCAAATTATATGAGGATCAAATTGAAGGAATTTAAATGTCAGTGAAGCAGTCGGATAAATATTGTAACTTTTTAGTCAAGTCTAGAAAGTAGGTTAGGGTGAGTTCAATTATTAATTTACATATATCGTTTTATATAAATTGTAATTGAATTTGTAATTAATGACAGGGTTGATACTTTTTTGTTTGAATTTTTTCGGTTTTTGAAAAAAAATTACAGGTCATTTTTAAGTAATTAAAAAAACGGTATCGGACGCGGAGTAAAATGGCCGTCAGAAATTCGGTGATTTATTTTATGATTCTGAAGTTAGAAGACAGTCAACAATTTTCGAATTTTTTTTTAACGAATCAATTACGAAAAAAAAAATAATAAAAATATGCACATCTAGAAAATAAAAAGAACAATAGGTGAAATTTAAAAAATTTTTTTTTTCTATAATTTAATGTTTTTAAACGAATTCAAAAAATATTTGACGCCAGCTAACTTCAGTATCATTTTATTTTTTATATATATTTAGTAGAAATAATGGTTTAGCTTTTTTTGCTTTGTCAAAATTTGGTATTCATACACAGAAAAAAAGTATTTCTTGATGAAAAAAATTTTTACTCGCCCCAAGAAAGTTTTTACTTGCTCTTATATATTTTTGGCATTATGAATTGAAATTGATACTAAAGTTTATTTTCGAAACGAAAAATTGTAAAAAAAAAATTTGAAAGAATTGCACTTATAGTTTTTTAAATTTTCTCCATGTGCATTTTTTTTTCTGGCAAACGATTTGTTGAAAAAAAAATTTGAAAATTTTTAATTGTCTGATAACTTCAGGAAATTTTTTTAGAGCAAGGAAAAATTCTTCAAGAAATTTTTTCTAGTTCTAAGAAAATTTTTGTTTTCATTTTATAACTCAAAATTTTTATCGAGCCAAGAAATGTTTTTTTTTCTGCATACGAAATGCCGCAAAAATCAAAATTGAAAAACAAAAATTTTGGATACTTAGATTTCGGTATAAATTCCATTAGATAATTGTGGATTTTCAAGTACAGTTGAGTCGCGTTATAAGTCCGCTTGTATCTTTTTCTTTTAACCAGACTTGCGTTAATATGAGAGAGACACTAAGAGGACTTATAACGCGACTCGACTGTAACTTAAAAAATGCATTATAAATAAAAAAAAAAAACTGTCATATATATAGAGATTTATTTTGAAATATTTGAAGTTTTTTTTTATTCTTATATTTTTTAACCATTACTATTTTTTTTCCATCAGAATAACATCTGACTTTGTAATCATACGGTTCACAAGTAAAGCAAAACAAAGTTAAAAAAAATATATACGAAGCCATATATAGTTATCGTGAGCACGTGACGCCGTAGAAACCCGTGACAACAAACCGCGCTATTGTTTTTGAGTTATTCTAAACAAAGTACCATACAATATAGAATTTGTGATACCGCAAGCTCGATATCTTTTTCCACTCGCCTTCTTTAACTTACTTTTAAAATTTTATTTTAATAAAATCCAATTTTAAATTCTCATATATAAAAAAAAAGTTACTCGTTTTTTATTTTAAATTTATAGTTAAAGACATTTAATAAATCGATCGCGTCAGTTGCGATTATCTCTTTGTAACATCTCATAAATTTTATATTTTTTATTTCAAAAAAGTAAATTTTTTTTTATTTTAAATATAAAAACGGATAAATGGCGTACGGATTTTTTTTCTTTTACTATCAAGCGATTTTATTGAAATGAATCTATGTTACGAATAAATGAAAAAAAAGTATAATAAAAAGCTTTATAGTCACTAATCGTCGTACAATGTGAATCAGTGTGACACTCAATTTACGTATAGAGAATATTGTACACAATATAGACGGCCAGATAAAAATTGAACTTGATATCGAAAAAAAAAAAAATTAAATCGAAATTTTACTTTTAATTGGAGAAAAAATTTTTTTTTTCTTAGAATAATTAATACGCAGAAAAAAAAGGATTTTTTGGAGCAGAAAAAAATTTACTCGTCTCGAAAAATTTTTTCTCATCTCAAGAAATATTTTTCTTTCTGTGCATAAAAAAATATATACATATTTCATACACAACAAAAACAAATAAACAATAAACATTAACATTTAAATAAAAACCCAACAGAAACATAAAAAAAACTCTTTCAGCTAGCAGCCCCTTACATTATTAGTGAAATGTTAATGACTGTAGTTTCAAGTTGGGAATTAATTTATGCAACCTAATTATTTATAATTAATGTAAATGTTTATGTTCTAAATGTGTATATGTATTTATTAATGCAAATAATGCCCGATGTCAATATATTTAATTATTACCAATTTATTTATTTATTTTCATTATTTAAATAAATAATCGTAAGAAATAATAAATTTAATTTAGCTTTTCTTTTTGTTTTCAGCTGCACAGATTCCACAACGAGGAAGTGAGTATACTTTCAATTAACATATATATATTTGTATTTTTTATATGTAATTTATTTTTTCATTATTTTTTTGACTCCGAGAATCTAATTACTGTAAATTTTTTTATTATTCGGGCATTTGTAATTTTTTTTATCAATTGAGGGGGGAGGGGGAATTCCGATAAATTCTTGTTTAATAAATCGGTCGTAAATTTTGTAACGTTTTTTTACTTTTTTATTACTAACGGAAGTAGAAATATTGGCTGACAAAATGAAATTTAATTGATAAATTGCTTATTTGCTAGTAATACCGTTTATTATCTGAAAATTTGATGCTATCAAATTAATTGAGAGGATATCAGAAATTAAAATCAATATAATCATATTAGTAATTAATAGATCTGTGACGTAATTATTGTGGTGATAATAAGTAATTACGTAAGTCGTATTAAATTGTAGACGAAATTCTCTTTAGTTTGAGTACCCACATCAATGTATTCGAATATATATGAATCTTGAACAATTATCATATTAATTAATCAACAATCACGTTAATTAATAATCAATTTTTAGTAATATATCGATGTTGGTACTCATTGAACGCAGAATTTTGTCAGCAATTCAAATCTCATATTTATATATTTTTATTTAAAAATATATGAATAAGATGTTGGAATTTAATTGTAAGAAAAAAAAAATTTATGAAAAACGATCAGTTTTTTTTTTGGCAACCAAAAATATTGGGAAGAAGATGGGGCACAATTGAGTTATCCAGGAAATTTTGAAAAACTCAAAATTTTATTTAGTTTTCGAAAAAAATAAAAAATTATTTATTTTACTGGATCCTTTTTGCTAAAATTTAAATATATTTTTTTTTTATAACATCCCGAAATTCTAGAAAAAAAAAATTTTTCGAACGTCATTCGAATAAAAAAATAAAAATGTGCTCTATTTTAGCGAACTTTATAAATTAGATAAAAAATTATCAATTAAATAAATTGAGTGTAATTTTGTAAAGATCACAACTTGGATATTTTTATTTTCTTTTATAAATATTTATTTATCATATGAATCGTTACTATAATGCATAAATTTATTCATTACAGCATGCAAGAGGAAAGACGAGATGTCGAGTCAGGCCGAACATCAGCAGCCCGCACCCAAGAAACCGCGGTTGGTTTTCACAGACCTTCAGCGCCGTACTCTACAGGCTATTTTTAAGGTAAATAATATATGCATATACATACACACATATATATATATTTTTTTTTTTTATTAATCATCATTATTTATAATTACAACTACCACATGACTGTTATAATTAAATTTATTCAAGTTTAATTAACCGATAGGAAAGACAGAATAATAAAAAAAAAGTTTATTGATTTAAAAAGTTTTTTTATCTTGCGCAAGTCTCGAAATTCCATTCACCTGTTGCACACTCCTAAACAATGCTCAAGTGGATTATTCGTGCATGCAAGCAATCAACTTATTTTTTAATTCATTTTATTTAGTGTATATTTAACTGACGATTTTATAAATTTGAATAATTATTTAATAATATCATCGGTATTTACATTAAGCTCGTTCATATAAATTGATAAATAATTTTATCATTATTTGGTGTTTACTTTATTATCTTGTTAATAAAGTATTTAAATTTATTTTTTCGGGAACTAGTACCCGAGCACTCATTTATTTGTATATATATATTTACGGAATTTTACCAAGTATAGATATACAAATACATAGAGTGATCGAATACTAGTTTCCTGATTATGTGCTAGGATTTTTACCTTAAATGCCCATTTAAAATCGCGAATAATCAAGAATGGAAGTGAATGACGTTCATTTCATGAATTTTATACATGCACTATAAAAAATTTTTTGTGTTAAAATGGTCTCCAAGGAATTTACCCGGTGCCCTAGGTGTGAAATATTAAGCGGTGTACTTTTAACACGGTGTGGGTGTTATCTTTTACACCATTCAGTGTGACTAGCACAAAACTCATTTACTGTAAATAATTTTAATTCTGCGGTGTGGTGTGACTGATTTGGTGTTAAAATTTTCACCACTGCGGGAGTTAGTTTTTAATTGTATGCCTATCAAAGTAACATTCACACCTTTGGTAGTGTGATCGTTATAATTTAAACAGCCAAAAATGCAACATCGTGCGTCGTGCCTTTCATATCGACAGCGTTGAAAAATTTCACACCAAATTACGCCACACCGCGAACTCAAAATTTTCTGATGATTTAATGAATTGTTTTATTTTTTGGTGATACTGATAAGAGACTATAGCCATTGTGTATTTTATTATATATATATATATATATATATATATATATATATATATATATATATATATATATATATATATATATATAATCTATTTTTTGATTCGCAGTATCTGACTAAGTCCTTAGAAATACATTTTTTTTTTATAAAAATCGCATATGGGATAATAGACGCAAATTCAATTTTTTTTTGTCAGTTGCATTCACGTAAAAAATGATTGACAATAATTGTAGTTCAACTTGTAATTATTTATGTTATGTTCAATAACTAATGTCGTTTCAATCAGTAAAATTATGATTTTAATGTTTAAACTGCTACACGGAGAAAAATGTTGGCTCGAAACTTACCAATTTTTATTATGCTGTCGACTAAACTTGAAACAGGAAGGGAAGCATCCAAAAAATAATTATGCTCATACGAAAAATTATCATGCTGTATCACAATACTTACTACGCGCGAGAAACTTATCGATAAGATTTAATTACAATTACTTTCATACATTATAATAATTATGATGTGGCATGATAATTTTTCGTATGAGCATAATAATTTTTTGGGTGCTTCCCTACCTGTTTCAAGTTTAGTCGACAGCATAATAGAAATTGGTAGGTTTTGAGTCAACATTTTTCTTCGTGTATAATCAACAGTTAATCGTTGAAATATACTGCTTGACTATTCAAAATTACTACTTAAACCTTAAAAAACTACAAGACGTCAAAAAAATGCATCTGTTATTAATTTCTTACGTTCTACTCAGTAGTATTTACTGAGATTCAGTCTAGGCGCGCTGTTGACGAGAATCTCAGTAATATTTACTAACATTTTTTTTTCGAGTTTGATTTTATAGAACTATCATTTTATTTATTTATTTTTTTTTTTGGACTATTCCAAAGACTTCTATCAAGACAGTCGTGTATTTCTAAAAGTAATACCCAGATTTGCTGTAATAATAATTGAACAAATTATTCAAATTGAATATTCGAATGCTTCGTTTTTAACTATTCATTATTTTCTAAGACATTATATTCTGTTTTATAACAAATTTATGGAGAACGAAAATTCAAAACTGTAATGAAACATTTATCTTTAATATAACTCGATTATTAAATGAAATCAATAATAACAGAGAAGCAAATTAATCCGTGATAACGATAATAATCAATAAAAGAGGTCAGAAAAGTTTATTTATAAATTATTAATATATACAACATGAATCTGTTATTAGACAAGTTCCATAAAAGTTCATTATTAATTGATTCACCTGGTCAACATTATGCATTAACAATTATTGGATTATTTGAAGTAGATTTGGTTGATTAAATAATTTAGTTAAACCAATTCTACAGTTAAAGTTATTTAGATATTTTTAAAATATGTAACAATAAATGTATTATGAATATAAATTTTAAATTAATCATTTTTGTCTCGCGAAATTAAAAAAATTATTAATGTACGAGACAGTTTTTACGAAGTAACTTTTTGGCAGTTGATAGTTTTATTTGAAATTTGAATGAATTTTAGAAAAATTACCGTGAGCGGGAATCAAACAGCCGACTCTAACCTCTACACCATCATGACGGAACTGTAATCGTACTTTTGAAATCATGTACTTATTAATTAGGTTACTATTTATCCTCAAGATCCGAAAGATTTAGATAATTTGAGACTCAAAATTTCTACATCTTAGTCTTGGAATTTAGAATTCAAAATATCTCAATAACTATCAAGTTTTCAAAAGAAGTAGAAGATAACTTTTTTGTAGAGAATTTAAAGCGCTACAAAAAAGGTATCTTATAATTTTTTGAAAAAGGCAATATTTTGAAAGATATTTTTAAAAAACCAATCATACTTTTTTTTAATGTTTTCGATTTTTGAAAATCTTTCATTTGGTTTAAAAAAAATATTATTTTGGGAAAGTCAATTTTTTTAACCAGTACATATCAAAGTACATGTATCTCCCAATAATTTGCCACAAGATTTAGTTCAAAATATTCAAAATTAACAGATGTATTTCAATTCAAAAATCACTCCGTTTTTTTTTTTTTTACTCAAAATCAAAATTTATAATGAAAACGAGAACTAGCTTTTAAAAAAGTCCTCCCGCACGAAAAAATATATATCCGGCTTATATCTTTAGTATTGTCGTATGTATGCTTTTTTGCCGGCATATATTCTCGGATATATCTTTTTCCGTGTGGGCTAATAAAATTTGACCCAAACAAATTCTGACAATTCCTTCCCAAGTACAAAAAATTCGTTCCAAAATTATTTTTTAAAAAATTAACCCGTAAAACTTCAAAATTTGAGGCAGATTATAACTCCAAGTTGAAGTTTTTTTGAACCTTTGGAAATTTAAAAGTAAAAGAAAAGACAGATTTGGAACTTTATGTGCAATGGACGAATTTTCAGTCAAATGAGAACGTTTTTGAAACACAACTTTTAAGATAAATATCTTCAATATTATGTTTCAAAAACGTTCTCATTTAAATAAATATTCGCCTATTGCACATAAAATTCAAAATCTGCTTCTTTTACTTTTAAAATTCCAAAGGTTCAAAAAAACTTCAATTTAGAGTTTTAATCTGTCTCAAATTTCGAAATACTACATGTCGAACTTTTTGGTGACTTGATCATTCAAAAATCATTTGAAATGCATTAATTAATTCTTTTTATTATTCTGTCAATTCCTACTTTTTTTTTATGTTATAGTCAACATTAAATTTCTCGTCAACCCGCCTTAAAAAATTAAAAATCACATAAAATAATTATTATCCGTCACAAAAATCTAAACTTCATTACAAATTAAAACTACAGTTTAATTTATGCCACTATAATTTATAAACCCAAGCATTATTTCACACTAACGCGTAAAAAAAAAACAAAATGATAAATTAAAAATACATGACTATTTAAAACCCAACTAACATTTATAAATTTCAAGACTATAGTTATTATAAATAATATCATTTAAATCAATACAAACTCTAACCGTGAATGCCACCGTTTAAATTTCACTCTCAAGTACTAACTAACAGTAACGTTAAATAAAAATACTTATTCTTATATCATCTTACTGTCCTGCTCAATCAAAAAAAAAAAAAAAAAATTACTAAAAAAAAATCTGTTGCATTCATATAATTTTTTTTTATTTATATCTAAAATACCGATGGTAAAAAAAAGTAATAAATAAAAAGAAAAAAAAAATATTTATAAAAAATAATAGAACAAAGCTTTCGATAGGTGAATTGAGTACGTCGAGCACAAGTCCAAGTATCGATCGGTCGTTGAATAATTTCGCGAGTAGCTTTTACCTACACCCAACATTTCAGCTGGCAATTGTATGTCTGCATTGTTCCAATGAAATGTCCTCCCTTCAACAATGACGACACTATCCATTTTATTTATAAATATAATCATAATAATTATAATTATAATAACAATTACTATTATTATTATTATTAATATATCCCGTAAAAAAAACAACAAAAAATAAATAAATTTCTCAAGGAATTTTTTTTTGTAAATGCTTATCTAGTCTCTTAAAAAAATACAGGGTAAGTTGGTCACTACAAATAGTACGAATATTTCGAAATTTAAACAACATTTTTTTTCGCGTTTATTGTGAAAGTTTTTTTTTTTCTTCTTTAATACAAATCAGGAAAAGCTGATGGATTAAATAAACATAAAAAAAATTTCTTTGTCAAAATTGTTAAATAGTCGAGCTTGTGATGACCAACTTACCCCATATTTTTTTCCAGGCTATTTAAAAAAATTGTGATCCTGAAATTGACAGACGATCAACAGTATTCGGATTTTTTTTTCAACAAATCAATTACAGAAAAAAAAAAAAACTAAAAATATGCACATGTAGAAAATTTAAAAAACTACAGGTGCAATTTTTCAAAAATTTTTTTTTTTATGATTTATTGTTTAAAAAAAAATCCAAAAATTATTAGACGTCGGCTGACATCAGTATCATAAAGAATTCGAATTTTTTTTGTTAAAAAAATTTCTGCCCCACTTTATTTTGTCATATAAAATAAATATAAGTTATGAAACAATGCTACATAAATAAAATAATTTACAGGAAACAAAAAGGCCATCAAAAGAAATGCAAGTGACAATCGCGCGGCAGTTGGGTCTCGAACCCACGACCGTCGGTAATTTCTTTATGAACGCAAGACGCCGATCCATGGACAAATGGAAAGACGAAGATCCAAAAAATCCAAGTGTTGACGAAGATCAATTATCACCGAGCCTCGGTTTAACTTCACGTCAAGCGAATGACGTTTTGTGACATACGTCCGACCACGAGGAATATCATGACGAGTCGCCAGAGGAGGATTTACCCTTCTCGTAAATAAATTTCGTTGAATTATTTTAATTAATTAAATAAATGAATAAAAAAAAATATTTTTAAACATCTGTCCGTAATAAGTATATACAATATTTTTTATTTTTAATATAACTTACAGTACCGTCAGTACGTCACTGCTGGTTTTATAACAAAAAGATAATATATATATGTAACACGCGATTACGATCGATATCCGTACCTTGTAAGACACTTTATGTGCTTACATTTCTTTTTCTTTTTTTTTATTTATTATTATTATCACAACATACCGAGACTTTTAGTGTTTGTTTATTATTTATTCATAAGGTCTTTACGTGATTATTTCTTTTGTTCTTTCATTTTACTTATATATATATATATATATAAGGCTTACTTTACAAGTCTGACATAATCGTCACTGCTACTACTTACTATTATTATTATTATGATTATTTTACGTCTAGTATTTCTCGTTGCCATTAATTGCCATCATAAGTTTAAAGTTAATAATTTAATTATTAATTTAGTTTTGTTTTTTTACCATTTTTTTCTAGTCGATAAGTCATGGTCTAGTCAATTTTTCTTTTTTTTTTTTTATTAATAAAAATTGTTGCAATTTTCCAATTCCTTGAGTATTTTTTTAAATTTTAATACACATGGGAGTATTCGGGGCACGATGCGACAATTAAACAAGAATTTTTTTTTTTTAATTAGTCTAGATTTTAAAAAAATATTTTTGAAACCTAATGGGACCCAAAATTTTATAATACTGTTGATCATGAGTATGAATGTAGCTGACCATTGTTAATTTAAAAAAATTTTGAAATTCGGGAATTAAATGTAAATCGAATGAAATAAAAAAATGCACATATATAGAATTTAAAAATCGGTATGTGCATTTTTTCTATTTTTCTATTTTTTGTTGTTTAATTCGTTTATGAGTAATTTAAAATTTGTCTCATCTGCTACATTTATCTTATAATTTAGCTGACGTCTAATAATTTTTGGTTTTTTTTTAAAACGATAAATTATAAAAAAAAAAATATTTGAAAAAATTGCACCTATAGTTTTTGAAATTTTCTACATGTGCATTTTTTTAGTTTTTTTTTTTGTCATTGATTAGTTAAAAAAAAATCCAAAAATTATTAATTAAAATTAATTAAAAAATCAAATTTTAATTTTCATATTTTTATTACACACATATATATATATAAAAAAAAACTAATTTTTAAATATGTCATTTTACCCCAAATACTGATACTATTTAAAAATTTATTAAAATTAAAAAATCGTTAATTAAATTTTTCTTAATAAAAAAAAAATTTAGTAAATCAAATTTCTGACGGTCCCATTTTGCCCCCACTTCTCTATCCATGCATGTGAAAAAAAAATAAATTGTATGAATTGGAAAATTGTTGTTGTTTAATCGCAATAAATTATTTTTTTTATTAAAATTATAAATTATAAAAGAAACTCGAAAAAATATGAATGTTGAGGTAAAATTTAAGAAATAAAATGTCCAAATATATATTTTATTTTGTTATACTGTTTACGGAGTAGAATAAAAATAATTCAACGAAATATTAAATAACAACTGACTCGTCTATTTCTCGTTGGTCAGAGGAATTAGTGAAATAAAAAAATATATATATACATATATAAATTTTTTAAAATTATAACACGTGTAATTATATTGATATAGTTTATCAATATCAACATATGAATAAATATATATACATATATATATAAAGAACACGTGAATAAAAAAAAAATTATAACACGAGTGCGTCGGTGATTAATAACTCGAGCCACCTAATCAGCAATTGTACTGTAACAATACTGTGTTATTGTTTTGTTGTACATAGTAAAAATAAAAATAAAAATAATATTAAAAAGGAGGTAAAAAAAAATACAAAGCAAAACTTTTCTTATTAAAAAATGAATGAAAAAAAATGTAAGTGACTAATGTCATTATTGTTAAAATTGAAAAGAAAAAATAATTATTGCTGATCGATGTGATGTCTCGATATGTATGTGGGTGTGAGTGAAAATTAAAATAAAAAAGTAAATGCAGAAATAATTATTTTTACATCAATAATTACTGGAATTATTTTTATGCATTAAAGTAATCGTATTATTTTTTTTTGAAAAAAAAAAAATAATAATTATTTCTGTTTTGTTAATCAGTGCATTGAATTTTTTTTTATCACAAATTATTTTTTAGTAATATTTTAAATTATTATTGACATGATTTTTAAAAAAATACTGGCGTCCTAAAAAAAATTTTAGTTCAAAATTTTGAATGAAAATAAATTTTTACTTGACATGATTTTATTAATAATTGATGTGTAATTTTTTTTTTTAGAAAATATGTATTTTCATTTTTCATTGAATTTTTTTTTTAATCAACTATTGATCAGTTAAAAAAACAAATTTTGAATTCAAATAATAAAAATAAATGATACAAAGTTAGCCGGGGTCGAATAATTTTTTGATTTTTTTTTAAACAATAACTTACAAAAAAAAATAAACTTTGGAAAAATTACACCTGTAGTTTTTAAAATTCTCTACATGTGCATTTTTTTATTTTTTTGTTTTTTTGTAGTTTATATGTTGAAAAAAAAATCCAAAAGTTATAAATTGTCTGCTGACGAGTTTCATAAAAATTAAGATGTGGCTCTATAATTAAAAAAAAATAATCTGGTGGCTATTGAGGTAAAAAAAAACAAGAATAAATTTTAAAAAAGTGGAAATAAAAATGTAATAATTTTGAGTGAATGCCAATTGAAAAAAAAAAAAAAATGATACCAAAATACGACTTCGGTCGCCCGATTGAGATCATATATAGTACAAAGTAAACATATATAACTGTAATATTGGATAAAAATAAAAATAACAACAATAAGCGGATAAAAATTAAAAAAATTAAAATAATGATAATGATAATAATAATAATTATAATAATAATACTATTTTTATCTGCAAATTGTAAAGGTGATTTAAAAAAAAAAAATAAAAAAATGAATATAGAAGAAGTGAAAAAAAATAAATGGATCTCCGGTTCGTGGATATGGCACGTTCAATTAAATTTATATAAGAATTACTACGTCTAAGGTCTCTTGATACTATCAAATAAATAATCCTGCGATTCATAAATTATTATTTATAAATATAAATTATTAAGTTTAACAAATAAAAATGTCAAGTCATCGATATATTTTATTTTATCTTTTATTATTTTTCAAAATTTATTGCATTCGAAAATCGAATTTACTTATATCTATATATATATATATATAGATATAGATATAGATATATAGATATATCTCAAATTATTTATATAGGAATTGAGCAATAAATATATAATATACATATAAATATATACAATATATCGATGACCAGACCCAGAGTGTTCACAAAGTGAAAAAAAAAATTAATATTAATAATTATAAAAAAAAAATAGTTATAAGAATCGCGGGATATTGGCCGCTGCCTTGCGTCGATACGTGAAAAAAAAATAAATAAGTAACGTGTTCAATTAATGAACAACTGTTTTGTTAAAAAAAAAAAATACATATTTAAAAGTACGATTTTAAATCGAGGGTAGTAAATTAATATATTAATTATTTAATTATTTAATTAATTAAATATAATAATAATAATATTAATAATAATAATAATAATAAAATTACGTTAACCATTGTACCATAAAACTGTAAATATAATAATTAGTTGCAAAAAAAAAAATTTATTATTACGAACAATTATTGCTATTAAGTAATTATCATTATTAATTATTGAAAAAAATAATAAATTATTATTATTAATTATTAATTAATATAAAGTGTTTTTTTTTTGTTAAGGGAAATAACAGGTAATTTATAGGTAATTTATAGTTGACACAGTAGATTTAAAAAAATAAAAAAAAACAACAATTGTGTTATGTATAAAAATTAATTAAGAAACTAATTGGACACACTTAGAAACGGGACGTATTAAAAAATACGTGAGTAAAAAAAAAAATGATGAATAAATAATTGATGAAATAAAACAACTCATAGTTAAATGTAATATATTTTTCGTGATACAGCATCGAAACTTTAAATTTGAATGTCTTGACAGTCGAGAGAAAATAATTTCAGTCCAATGCCGCGAAAAAAAATTTGCAAATGCGTAAATTGTTAATGCCTAAAGTCAGTGGACAGAAATAAATTGGTTTTGTCCCTTGGAAAAAACTAGTATATTACACACCAAGGTAAGAAAATAGGACATTCTAACCCGAGGGTTATAATTTTAAAACACGTGGATTGGGAGGTCCTATTTTCCTTTGTAGTGTGCATTCGATCTTTCAGGTGTGCCTGTACCTGAAAATTTCAATTTTTGTCTCTGTGGGAAGAACAGCACATGCGCTAATTTTGATCATGTGTTTTTTTCATTAAAGAAAAGGATGACTTTCTTTTACACAGGGTAGGAATTTAAACTTTTAGTGCAGGTATGAAATAGTACATTACACACCAAGGGAGGAAAGTAGGTCATTCCAACCCGTGTATAATTGTCTACCTGACCCAAAGATGGTCGTAAACACGAAAGTTGGGATGTTCTTCTATCTTCCGAGGTGTGTCTGCGAATTTTCACCAAATTTGTACCCGAAAGTTTAAATGTTTGCCTCTATATGGGAAGAATGGCATGCGCGAATTTTTACTAGAGAAAAGGACAACTTTCTTTTCTCTGAACAGAGCAGGAATTTAAACTTTGGGCGCATGTATGAGAAAAATAAAGTGTCTGTTCACTGACTGAAGGCATTCAGACCATTAATTGCATTTACGTAAATTACAGTTCTGACTGTGATTGTTTTATAAAAATCAGTGTAAATAATTAAATAGTATCTATAGTTTCTACTTAATTATAAATTGCAAATGACGATTTAATAGTTGATTTCATTGGTCTTAAATTGACTTGTTTCCGACTGACTGCTGATACTAAAATTTTAAGTTGCGATGCAGGTCATCATGGAAAATATATTGTGTGACAGAATGAAAGACGATTTCAGACTGCGGGTGATGACAACCAACTTCACCCTGGTCTGAAATCGTTTTGTTTCATCTCTTGTCACACAATATACTATATTGTAATAATGATATATTAGCATATATTCTATGGGTATAAAATTGATTAAAATATAACGCAAGCGAATAAAAAATAAAATGGAGGATTTTAACTGACCAAATAAATATTTTTTTTTTATTATTTAAAATGGAGTGATTTTATTTTGTTAATGGAAGGGGACATTTTTTTTTGTTTATATATTTTGTTTTAATTATTTATTTATTTATTTATTTATTTAAGAGTAATTTTAAAGGCTACTCTGAAATATATGAGTTGATATTTATATGGTTATTGTGAAATTTAAAATAACTGAATTGATTGGAAATATTTTTTTTTTTTTTTTTTTTTGATTAAGAAAATTTTAATTTTTGTAAAAAAAAATTATTGGAGGAATTTAATTTTTTTTTTAATTTAATGAAAGAGAAAATTGTTGAACGGAATCGAAATTATGTGGAAGGAATAAATTGGGATAAAGTGAATTTAAGTAATGATAAAATTCAAATGATTTATTAGCGATTATCAATTGAAGTCTAATTTAAAATTTTTAATTTATAATTTAAAACAAAATTGTCAATTTAAATTAATGTGACACTAGTGGTAATTTTAATTATTTTGTGAAATTTGTATAATAAGTCTTAAAATATGTTTTTTTGAGTTGATAAATAAAAATTTTACTGAATATTTATGTGAATTTTAAATTTCATAAATTATTTAATTGTTAATTTTTTTTTAAATAATTGCACTTATTAATTGTTTTTTTTTTTTTTTTAAGTATCTGTGATTGCGTAGTGGGAGTTTTAAAAATTTACTGGTTTCTTAAAATGGACCCGATAATGATTCAGAAAAAAATTTGTGTTATTTTTTGTAAGAACATAGATCTCTATAGATCTAAGATCTGATTTGTTCCATATGGAGATCAAAGTATTTAATAAAATCTCTAGATAGCATAGATTTACCCTTCGGTTTTATTTGTCGCTCTTTGATCTTAAAGATCTATGCACTCGATTAAAGGAAATTTTTACTTGACCCAAGAAATTTTTTTCAGTATAAATTGAAAAATAAATTTCTTGGAGCGATAAATAATTTTGGCGCCAAAAAATATTTTTTCTGTATATATTTAAATTGAATTATTTTTCTGTTCTTTAAAAATTTACTTTTTAAAAAAAAAAAATCAATCAGTGATAAGTTTTCGATACCTGTAATAACCAATCAATTTTTTCAGTTAAAATTCACAATTAATACCAATAAATTATTAATTTTAATATTTTAGAGTAAATTTACTATGATAATTATTTAAAAAAAAGTAAATAATTTAAATAAAATACTCATGTACATTTTAAATGACATCTAATTATTTATTTTTTTTTATTTCTCAATAAAGATATGAAAGAAAAAAAGAAACAGTTTTTAATAAATAATAAAATAATTATAAAAGTTGGTTATAAATATATAAAAAAAAAATTAAATAATTATTTAAGATAAAATAAAAATAATAATAATGAAAAATCTATTTCTGATTCGTGTGTGTACGTGTGTTTTTTATATAAAATGGTATCATAAAATATAGTAATAATAATATCTATAATAATAATAATACTAAATATAATAATTATAATAATGAGAAATGAAAAAATTTATAAATTTTATGATGACATAAATGGAACGCGTTATAAATTATTTAAAATATTTAATTGCCGAGAAATTTATTTTTACTTACTTACTAAATTTAGGCATAAATATTTTAATTTAAAATTTACAAAGAAAAAAAAACGTGATAAATTAAATTATTTTATTTGTTATTTACTAAAACATTCCACTAATTGTTACGGTTTAATGCAGAATTTTTTTCACGTACAAAATATATAGATATATATACGGAGAAAAATTTATGGTAACAATTACAATATATTATAGGAATGGTTCCCATAACGTATGGTAACCAGTTTTTATGAAATATCAATTGTAGAAATGGTACCTATGCAAATTATGGTAACTATTCGCATCGACATGGTTTTTATTTTCATACGATATGGGAATAATTCTTATGTCATCATGGTAACTATTACCATGCATTATGGAAATCATTACCATAATATTATGGTAACTATTACTATGCGTTATGGGAATCATTACCTTCCTAATATGGTAACCATGACTATAATAGTATGGTAATTATTACCATGGTAATCATTCAAATACTAGTATGGTAGCTATTACCATACATTATAGTAATCATAACCATAATATTATAATAACTATTACCATGCATTATGGAAATCATTACCATAATATTATGGTAACTATTACTATGCGTTATGGAAATCATTACCATAATATTATGGTAACTATTACTATGCGTTATGGGAATAATTACCATCCTAATATGGTAACCATGACCATAATAGTATGGTAACTACTACCATGGTAATCATTCAAATACTATTATTGTAGCTATTACCATACATTATAGTAACCATGACCATAATATTATAATAACTATTACCATGCGTTATGGTAATCGTTCACATACTAGTATGATAATGGTTCCCATAATATGAGTGAGTAGTAACTGTTATGGTAATCATTACCATAATATTATGGTAATGATTACTGTAATATTATGGTAATGATTACTGTAATATTATGGTAACATTTACTATAATATATGGAAACTTTTTCTAAAAATTATGGGAAAAAATCCCATAATTACTAGTAATTATTACCGGAAAGTTATGGGTTGATATTTTATAAACGTACTAGGAACAGTCACCATAATTTTCTCTTCGTGTATATACATGCATATAATTTATATAAATTTATCGGCACATTTTTGAAAATTTAAAAATATATCACAACTAACGATACGTTATATTTATATTAATAATACACATATCCAAGTGCTTTAGCAATTTATATAATGACGTACATTGTTATTATTTTTTTTTTATCATCAATTTTTTTGGTTTTACTTATTTTCGCTTAAAAAATGTTCTCTTTGGTTGTCAATTTAAAAAAAAAAATCTAAAGTTAATGTAGTACTTTTTTAAAATATTTTTTTACCTCTATCGAAATTTCTTGGTGCTGGAAAAAAAGTTATCAAAAAGTACTAAATCGACTTTGATTTTTAATTTACAAGTTACAAAAAATTTTTAGGAGCTGATTTTTCTAATAAAATTATTTTGAGTATGGGTTTAAATTTTAAATTTTAAAAATTCTGGAGTTTATAAATAAATAGTCATATATTTAAATTTATTAATTTCAAAATACGGTCATATTTTTTTTTTAAATTAATTTGAGTATTTTGAAAAATTCTAAAATTAATAAATAAAATTTTTTCTAAAATAAATGAAGCCGCGTAATTGTAATAAAAAATATTTTTTAAATTTGAAAATAACCAAAATTATTTTCTAAAAATAAAAACTAATATCAATTAATATTTCAAAATATTTTTTTGTCTCCTTTCAACGTCACAATTTTAAACCGATAAATAATAAACCAGTTCGCACGACAATAAGGTATTGAATAGTTAAAAAAAAAAAATTAATATAATAAAAATAAAATAAAAAAAAAATGTATAATATAAAAATGGAAACCAAGTATACATTATTATATTTATTATATGACACGAATCATTGTACGGACGAATCGGGTGAGATTATGATAAAGAATGTATGAACTTATTGTTTATTGCAAGAAATAAATATAACAAAGTAAACAGAATGTGAAATAATTATCATGTAGATTTATAAATAAAATAAAATAAAATAAATGTTGGAACGAATTTCAAAAAAGTTTGTGTCCAAAAATAAATAATTTTAATTTTATTTATACTAGTTTAACTAAAAAAAAAAAATAATAAAACCAAAGAATTAATTTATTTTAAAAAGTAAAATAATTATAATTTTTAATTACGTGAAAAATCAAGATATCGATTATGAATCTGAGGGGAAGATGAGAAAAATAAAATGGATAATAAAAAAATTTAATAATTCTGTATGTAGTAAAAAAAAAAATTAAAAGAAATGAATTTGAAAAAATGCTGAAATTGAATTGGAAAAAAAAAAAGTATGGACCATAATAATTTTCAATTAATTAATAATATGATAAATGATGTTAATTGTGTATGTAAAAATAAAATAATAAATGGTAATATTTTTAAAAATGAAAAATTAATAAATGAATTTTTTTTTTCATGTTGATTATTTTCGATTCAATTGCAGCATTTATTGATAATGGTAAATTATTAAATAAATAATAATAATAACAATAACAATAATAATAATAATAATAATAATAATAATAATAATAATAATAATATTAATGATAATGTGTACCTATATAATAGACACACTTAAATGATCACAAGGTGACAAATTGTAAACTATTGTAAACTACAATGTTATTTACGTTTTATGAAGAGCTTATTGTAGTCAAGAATAATTAAACACTATTTAAGTCGTAAAAGTATAATTGATTGTAGCACATAAACAAAAAAAAAATTAAGAAAACAACAAATGAGGAACTTCTTTACACTTTTTGCACGAGATGTGTGTTGTAATTAAAGAAAAAAAAATAATTGAGAATGTAATTAATGCTTTATTATCTAGGAATTAAACTTAATTTATTTATGATTACTGTGATGTAGATTATGTTATACCTGTCATAATATTTTCGATTATTTTATTTTAAACTTCCCACTATGAAAATTTAAAACTAAAAAAAAGGCAAGTTTTTGGTTTTGGTCCAATTTTTCTAATGAGTTTTCATCAAATCTCAACGTTTCGAGGCCCTAGGAAGCTGCTCTGACTTTCCAGATGAATAACCACGTGTGTGTATGTGCGTATGTATGGATGTGTGTAAACTATTTTTTGCTGTAAGATATCTTTGGTACAAATCAATCGATTAGAACGTTCTTAGAAGACATAGAACCGAATAGATTTTGAAGTCGATCGGTCTAGTAGTTTACGAGTTTCCATACAATTTATAAACTACCCGCCCAATTTGCCTCAAACTTTAATCAGATCTAAGTCTTGATGTCCTTTCGATTGCCGCCATGAACACCCAAATCGGTTGATTCGTTCCAACGAATTGTATGACAAAAATATTTTTTATTTTATGATACTGAATTTAGCCGTCTAATAATTTTTGGATTTTTTTCAAAACGATTAATTATAAAAAAAAAAAAATATTTAAAAAATTGCACTTATAGTTTTTTAAATTTTCTACATGTGCATATTTTTAGATTTTTTTTTTCTCGTAATTAATTAGTTAAAAATAATGCAAGAATTGTTAATTGGCTGCTAACTTCAGGATCATTTATTTTTGCGGTTGAACAACGAAAGAAACATTTTTTGACTTTGGAGAGCTCAAAAATTTTTAAAAAATAACGTTTTCGAGCTTGCGGAGCTGGAGTTGGCCCACAGGGTCAACTGTTTCTCAAATTTTTTTTTTTTTAATTGATTTTTTGAAAAAAAAAAAAGTTTTAAAATTGTTAATTTTCTGCTAATTTTACGATCATATTAAAATTTTGAAAATTTATGCTTTAGTTTTATTGTATTTTTAATAATGAGTTGCGAGTGTTGAAATTTTTTAACATTTATATTTATATCCATTTTCAAACAAAAAAAATAAATAAAATAATCTTATGAAATTTATTTAAAATAACACCATTTTGAATCGAGCGCCTTTTAAAACACGCAGGAGAATTTAAAATTTAATTTTTCAATTAAATTAAATAAATTTTTATAAAAATGACATAAATCAGCGAAAATCATCATAATAATTCAATAATTACTTAATTATATTTTAGCTAAAAATAAAAAAAATTTATTTTTGAATTTACTCACTCTTCCCGCCATTTTTATTCTCAGCTGCCAGTACTCGTACATCACCGGTGTCCAACAAAATAAATTAAACATACAATCACTCACAAAAAAAAATTAAATTTCCACAGTTAATTAATCAGCACTTCACTAAAGTAACTTGAAAATAATATTTTAAATAAAACTAGATCACTTAGATATTTATTTGTGTATACAATATATTCAAATTCCGAGAATCAAGATGGCGTGAAACGACGCGAGAACTAGGCCGGCACTGAATTTAATTTATTATTCACTTCACGTCCACTGACACACACAATTTTATATATTCAAATGTTCATCACTAAACGAAAAATTATTTAAAAGATTTATATGTTCACAATCATGCTACACAGTAATTAAAAAAATTATTTTACCGAGCTTAGATGACAACGACAATGAGAGTAGGCATCAAGCGGGAGACTGACTGGTTTCTGCGCACGCGCTTGCCTACTGTGTCCCTCTGCTGCGCAGGTCGTGCCAACCGCTTCTACAACTGCGCAAGTGTTCTGTGTCAAGCTTCAGTTTACCGGCATTGCACTAACTCGGACGTTATTTAAGTCGTGATTAAATAAATAAATTCAGTGTTTTTTTGTTAAAATAAATTAAAGTTCGTGTTTTTAAATATTCGCTACCATCCAACAAACATTTCGTGATAGTAATTTTATCGGTATTTGAAAAATAAATAACAAAAAAATAACTAATTAAATCGTAGCATCTTCTTTATTGTTCAGTTACTGGCGTTCGTCATCATTTGTTTTATTAACTTAAAATCCATGATACTGAGGTTAGCAAACAATTAATAATTTTTGAATTTTTTTTTTTAAACGATTTAGTTTAAAAAAAAAAAAAAAAACTACAAATTTGCATAAAATTTGTAGAAAATTTAAATAACTGTAGGTGAAATTTTTAAAAAATATTTCTTTCTTTTGATTTACCGTTAAAAAAAAAAACGAAAATAATTAAACGTCGCTTAACTTCAGTATCATACGTTGGCCAATGCGTAATAATTTTTGAATTTTTTTTTAAAACAATACATTAAAAAAAAAATATTTAAAAAATTGCACTTATAGTTTTTTTCATTTTTTACATGTGCATATTTTTAGTTTTTTTTTTTTATATTTTATTTGGTAAAAAAAAAAAATCTGAAAATTATTAATTGTCTGCGAACTTCAGGATCATGTTGACTTAAAGATTTTTAAAAATTATAAAAAAACTTTCATTAATTATTACTAATTTACCAAAGTGTTTAAAAAGTGTTAGTGAGTGTTTGTGTATAAATACGATTTTTTTTATCGGGTAATTTTTTGTTTTTTTTAATTTTTAAATATTTTTTTATTATATTCTGCCACCATTTTATTTTGACGTACGATTTTTAGCTTTCTTCAATTTCTAATAATTTATTTTTAAAATATTTAAATTTACCGCGTAAGTAATAAGAATAATTAATAAATTATTGATGAAAAGAAAATTTCGAATGTATTTTATAGTCTTATTAATATAATTATTGATACATACAAATTTTAAAGAAATGATTAAATTTCAATTTTGAAATTTCGCGCCGAGTTGGCGCTACTGCGCGGCGCTGTATTCAACGTTCAAATTTTTGCTAAAGTGGGGAGGGTCGAATGAATCGCAAAATCGATTGCTTTGTATCAGCTGGCGGTCCAATAGCGGCAGTCAGTATTATTGACAATGGCAGTAACAGTCCAGATCCTTCTTTACGTTTAAATTAAAGCACAGTATCGCAGTTAAGTCGTGTAAAATTGTGCAGTGATTATAAAATTTATCTTTTGTTAATTAAATTGTGCAAAGTGTCTATGGTGTAGTTAAGTGTTGAGTGTTTAGTGCTGGTGTAAAGTGTTGCTGATAGCTGATGCTGATATCTTCCAAGTTCCTGAGCAAAATCATCTGGCATCGTCTGGTGGGAAATAGCAGTTAAGTGACGTTTTTTAGCTGCAATACACTTGGAGCAATTTAAATTAAATCTCCAAGTGTATTAGGACACCCTTCTGCATATTATTTCCCCACCAAGGTTTGTTCAAACACTTGCGTGTTTTTTTTTTTAAATTTTTTAAATATTTTTCTATGATATTCTGCCGCCATTTTATTTTGACGTACGATTTTTAGTTTTCTCCAATTTCTAATAATTTATTTTTCAAATATTTAAATTTACCGCGCAAGTAATCAGAATAATTAATAAGGGTGCATTCCCGAATGCGCTACGCCACAGCTGCTCGCATCCTGAATTTAGTTTTTTTTTTTTAAATTATAAATCGTGGTTAATAAATAATTGAATGATTGAAATCAGTGTTCATGTGAATAATTTTAATTAGTGTATTTTAATATGAATAATTATTAAATTATTCAAATTTCGTTTCCGGATTGAGCAAAATTACTTCATCATGTGTTCAAAAATGTAAGTTTTTATTTTATATTTGTTTTCAAATAATTCGTTATTTATTTTTTACACTCCAGCAATAATCCATTGCTTACAATTATTAACTTAATTTATTGCTTGTAATTATTAATTTTTATTTGTTAAAACAAATTTATAGCAAAATAAGTATCATTTCTATCAAAAATATATGTATTATATTTAATTAAAAAGTAATGAAAATTTATCCTTTGAATGCGTTAATTCCAGTGATAGCACGTCCAAGAATCAAACTATGAATATCATCAGTACCTGTATCATAAAAAAAATCAAGAGTTTAAAATTTTTGTTCACATATGGGGGGGGGGGTTACTATAATATTATGCTAGCCATTACCATAATAGTAAAGTAATATTTAATATAATATTATGGGAGTTATATAACAGAAACAGTCACCAGTCACTATAGTAACATAGTAACGATTATCACAATTTCATAGAACTATTCCGATATCGAAGAAATGAAACCCATATAGATAGGAATGTTTACAATAACTTACATGGGTGCTATTCATAATTGATATTTCAAATAAACTTGTTACCGTACAAGGGAACAAAACCCATAATAAAGTCAAATTTATTTACTTTCTAGATTTTCATTTCACCTTCTTTAGGGAGTACCCGATTTTTCCCGCAAAAATACAAATTTTTGTCAACTTCGGTAATCTGCCCCCTCCCCTTCCGCTCGACCCTACAACTGCCCAATTTTGAAACCCAATAATTGGGGTTTTTTCACATGACTCAGTACATTACTTATTTTATAAAATTACTGTTATAGTAAAGCCGGACCATATTGGCCAACGAATAGAAATTCAAAAAAACACATGCAAAAATTACTGTGGCTATAGTAAAATTTACAATGATTACAGTAACTCTTAATATAATCATTGTCTATTTTAATATGGCTGTAGTGATTTTTGCATGTGTTTATTTGAATTTCCATTAGGTGGCCAACATGGCCCGGCATCACTATGACACTATCACATTTCAAACGACAATAATTTTTTCTTGTAGATATATTAATTTTGGGAAACTTAAATAAGTGCATTTAGTGCGAGTAAACTAAAATATATTTTATTAATTTTCTGAAAAATTTCATTTTTGTCAGTTACTGAGTTTTGAAAGTGGACATTCATACATGTAACCAAAGTTAAAATGAATACTAGAGGGTTCAAAAATACTTTTCCAATTTTTCGATAGAATTTAATTTATTTTCTTTAATATATTTTTTGTTTGAAAATTTTGAGGCTCTATCTTTAAATAAATTTCTCAAGTTAAACACTTTTCCGAAGCGGAATACTCATAATTTAATTCGGGAAAAAAATAAAAATTACCGAGACAATATTCATATTTATTTAGACACCATATTAAAAAAAAAAAAGTTACCTTCATAAGTAAGTGAAGCTTCAAGATTAACCATGTGTCTCATAACTTTAAACTCATCTGAAATTCCATTTCCTCCCAACATTTCTCTCGCTGTTCTTGCAATATGAGCAGCTTTACTTGCTGAATTTTTTTTTATTATCGAAATCATTTCCGGCGACGCTCTAGAGATAAAGAAAGAGAAAAAAAAAGTTATTATTAACTGATGAATAAGAGTATAAAACAATAATTAATTAGTCAAGTAATTAAGTAAATACTTGTTTTCATCTTTGAGTCTGCCAACACGTAAGCAAACTTCTAAACCGACGGAAATATCAATCACCATTTCAGCGAGTTTTTTCTGTATTAGCTGATTAGCAGCCAAAGGCCTTGAAAATTGTTTTCTGTCTAATACATATTGAGCCGCTATTTTCAAACACGATTCAGCTGCACCGAGTGTTCCCCATGCAACACCATAACGCGCATGATTTACACAATTGAACGGTCCCTAAGCATATTAATTTTTATATAACCAACATATTTTCATATTTTATTTTTTATTTATTTGTAATAATGCAGTCTAATTCCATTAACTCGAACAATTAAGCGACTGAGAAGCAGAAATTTCTTGTAAATTCCGACTTATCGAATGCCCCTTCTTCTTCAAAATGTAAACTACACGCATGCGCTCACATTACATTAATACAGTTATAAATATACACAGACACATACAAATGTATAGCATCTGGTAGGAGAGCGTAGCTCGTAGTGAGGCTCAAGATTGAGGGGAAGTTCCGAGCTAATGGAATCCGGCTTAATAGAGCTTGACAGTAATAAAAATAATAATTATTATTGTAAATTTACTTTGAGGCCTGTAATACCGGGAATAAGACATGTCTCGGGAATTACAACATCGTCCATTAATATCATTCCAGTTGTAGAAGCTCTCATTGACATTTTACCCTTTATTTCAGGTGTACTTATACGGTTTTCATTACCCTTTCGATCGACTAAAAATCCGCGTATTTCCCCGTCATCGCAACGTGCCCAAATTAAGAAAAGATCTGCAAACGGAGAATGTGTGATCCTAAACAAAATTTTTTCAATGCTGTATTACTTTAAATTCAATTATGATTTTTTGTTTAATTTAATAGTAGATTGTAAGGTGAGGGCGTAAATTCAGATTAATAACTCCGATGCAATTCTATGTAGTATTCCCGAAAAAGGCTTGGGATTTTTCCCACCATTATTCCTTCTCCCTCTACTATAATATTTTGAAAAAGATATTCTGCGCGTGCGCAAATCCAAGTATTCTGGTAGAGGAGGAATAACTGTGGTAGGGCGAAATTCTAGTTTTTAATCCGAAAATATACTTAATTTTTCTTAAAAACGAACTAAGAAAGTAGGTTCGTCTCAGAGAAAATGATCTTCGGAAATCGTTTCCTCTATCGAAAATTTATAAGCTGCACATGCGTGAGGAAAAGTAGGGGAATGTTTAGTACGTAGACCACCCAGAGTGGGGGTAAAACCCGAAAACACCCGAAGTACGCTCTTTTGTGGCGATATTTTTATGGCATAGACTCATGAGCTAACCTCACTTTTTTCCAAATCAGAAATTATCTTTTACGTCCCTTGTCATATCATATAATCTACTATTAATTTATAACAATACAATGAAAATTAAAATTGAATACCATGTTTTGTTGCCTCTTAATTTATAAGTTTTATTCTCTGAATTATAAATAGCTCGTGTTTCTATTGCTCTTGGATTGCTGCCGTGGTTTGGCTCAGACAGTCCAAAGCTTCCAAATATATCTCCAGAAACTTTATTTAATAAATGAAATATTCAAATTAATTATTTTTAAAAAATAGCAATAATATAAAAATTCAAGTTTGATATAAACATTTTCTTTTTTACAAGTCATTTTAGTCGTGATAATTAATATCTAATTATAAAACTCACAGCTCTTTTTAAACTTCCCGCTATAAAAATAACGAGAAATTTTAGGGTCGGCCCACAGGGTCAACCTTTTTTAAAATTTTTTCTACAAATTCTAGTCAGTGATATGGAAAAAAAAGTTCCTTCAAAGAAAATTCTTGGATCAAAAAGTTATCTGTTTCTTAACTCAAAAAAATTAATTCTTGTACGTCAGAAATCTATATTAGAAATTTCCAATAAATTTTTTCATTTCAACCAAAATTACTTGAATTTGAATCAAGCTAGTATTTGAATTTGTTAAGATAAAAAACTTACTTAATTTCGGTAAATATTTTTCTTTCTGTTCTTGCGTACCCCAAGAATCTATACTAACAGCAACAAGATTTTGGACAGCATATGATGTCCTGTATCCTCCGTCCACAGCTTCAATTTCTTTGGTAATAAGACCGGAAGCTACTGAAGAAACACCGGCAGCACCATACCCTTTTAAAGTACAGCAAAGTACACCAAGGTCACCAAATTCTTTCATTATTGCTTTATCAAAGTATTCATTTCTCCATCCATCTAATATACGAGGTTGTAATTTTTCCTGACAATAAGAACGAATTTGATCTCTTATCATTATTTCTTCGGCAGTATATAGCGCTTCAATATTGAAAGGGTCGTAAAAATTGAATGCTGTTTAAAGAAATAAGTATTTGTTAATTTTGTAAATTAAATGAACACAAATTTATACTAAACGATACAAAAAAAATTCATTATTTTTTGGTATCGCTTGGGATAGTTCATAAATTGAAGATATCAATAAATGTTTCACCAAATTTTAAGTGATTTTTAACATAGATGTCCAAAAAAAATTTTAAACCGTAAATAATTTTTTCAATTATTTTTAAAAATTAAGAAGAAAAATTCTGTACAGTATTTTTTTTTTTAAATATGTTAAAACTCTTAATATTGATGAAGAAAAAAAAAATGGTGCAAAACAATACTGGGTTGCAAAAGTAGTAATTCAAAAAATCGCATTATTAATTATTTCCTGAGGCATGGAAAAAACCTGTTGCTGCTACAAGAATAGGCCCTGTAGCATGAGTTTGTTGCTGCAACAGGAAAGTTCTGTAGCAGCCACAGATTCGCGTTTTACAGCTTCTTGTGGTTGCAACAGGAATAGAACTGTCGCTACAACAGGGTGAATCTTGTGAATACTACGCGACTTCGCTGTTTTAGCTACAGAGCAAGTCCTGTAGGTACAACAGACTTGTATCCTGTAGCTGCTACAGTTTTTTTCCTCGTGTTGATGAAATTTCAGGCTTATTTGAGATCTTATCAACAACCGACTTAAATATACGTTATTAATATTTTTAAAATTTTGAGTATTACAAAATTGGAAATTTTGGTGACAGTCTTCTCATAAAACTATCAAATTTCGTTTTAAATTTTTGATTCCTAAAAGTTTTGGAGTAGTGTAATCTAAACTTACTTTTTTTTAACGACATTATAGGCGACGAGTAACCTAGTTTATAATTGTAGACAAATTAAGAAAAATAATATCAATAATATTTTGAAATTATAAATATATAAAAGGATACATCTTTCACTTGCCGATTGATTTCTTTTCAATATTCTAAATAATTTCGATCTTACAGATAGTGCCATTTTATATATTTTTCAGTATGATAATAATTATAATAGGAATAATAATAATAAATTAACGACAGGAAAAATAAATAAATCGCTTAGTACTTTATTTGCGTCTTATCTAACACTGTTTCTCTCCAGCATGACCTATAACTTAAAAAATACATGCAATGAATAAACAATAACTACTAATGAAGAAAAATTATTAAATACGCATTCAAATTACATAACATAAGTTATATTAACAACTCATTTAAATTATTTATTTTAAATTATTAAAATAATTCAACAGATTATTTATTATCGATCATATTCGTTAATTAAATTTTTTTATTTTATTAATAATTTAACTTATTTAATTTAAATAATTTATTTGTTGACTTCGATATGCTTAGAAGAACATTGACCCTACAATTATAAAGTGTGTCAGTACACGATATTGTATATGTCAAGTACTTTGATCAGTATGATAATTATAGATTTATAATTTAATTTTCTAATAATTAATTGCTGAACATTTGGAACGCAAGTTTTCTTTTACTAAAAAAAATTTTGCACGGAAATATGTATATATATGTGGGGGATTGAAAATTATAATTTAGATTTAGTTTTTAAAAAAAATAATGCTTTTTAAATTAAAAATTAAAACAAATTTTGATAATTCTGAAGTTAGTAGACAAATAAGGATATTTTGATTTTTTTTTTTAATAATGAATTACATGGAAAGAAAATTATGCCAACTTTTGCTATCCATTATGGGAATATTTCCTATGATGGTATAGAAATTGTACCCATACTATTATAGGGATGGTTCGTATAATATATGGGAATAGTTCCTATAATAGTATGGGCATTGTTCCTAGACCATTATAGGAACCATTCCTATAATGATATGGGAATAGATCCTATACCAATGTGGGAACCATTCCCGCAATAATATGGGAACTATTCCCATAGTATTATAGGAACTATTCCCATAATGTTATATGAATGGTTCCTATTATAGTATGGGAACTATTCCCACAATGGTATCGGAACTATTCCAATATCATTATGGGAAATCTTCCTATAATATAATGGAAATAGTTCCCATACTATTATAGGAATCATTCCGATAAAGTTATCGGAATGGTTCCTATAATTTATGGGAATGATTCCCATAATAATATAGGAACCAATTCCTATAAATTATAGGAAACAATTCCTATAATTATAGGAACCAATTCCTATAATTATAGGACCTGCTCCCATAATTTATGGTCATAATTCCTATGTTGATACAGGAAAAAATTTAATAGAATTATGGGAACCGTTTCCATAGTTCTTTTTCCGTATACAAAAAAAAAAAAAATGCACATGTAGGAAATTAAAAAAACTATATGTGCAATTTTTTGAAATATTTTTTTTTTTAAATTTATTGTTTAAAAAAAATCAAAAAATTAATAGACGTCGGCTAAGTTCAGTATCACAAATTTTTAACAATAAAAAATTAAATACAAGAACATTTAAGTGAAAGACCTTGACGACACATGTCAATATTTATAGAAAATAAGCTCAAAGTCAAGCAAATTATTATTATCATTATCATATTGAATTTATTCAATTTTGCGCGAATATAAAGCAATAAAGAACTGGTTGAAAATGAATAAAAAGTTATTTTTAAAGTACGTAGTGATTATAAGTAATCTTTGATCATACGCGTAAATAATATTACTGTAGAAAATATAATAGTGGAACTTAATAACTAGTTTAAGTAACACTAATTTTGTAAATATACTCACTGTAATTTTCAATGGATAGAAAGTATTTTAATAGGTGTTATATTACACAGAAGGCAGAAGTGCAGGCGCGTTTTATATGAGATTATATATATTTATTGTACAATACCGAATCAACAACCTCGACTTCGTGGCGTTGCATGTATGACAAATACAGGCGATAGATGCGCATACTATATATGATGACAGGAAAATATTTAAAAATTCCAATATCAGATGATAGGGAAGTTTTTATATTTAATTATGTCATGACTCTTATAAAATTAAAAATCAAAGTTTTAATACAGTCTGTTGAAAATTATTCTGTAATTTTTTCCGCGGGCATACAGAACACGGGGTATAAAAAAAATTTTAAGCAAAAAAATAATCTTGACGATGAATTTTGTCATTTAAAATTAATGTCTTTATTAAAAAATATAAACATTTATTTTATTTGTAACCAAATAATTCAAAAAATAGTCAGCAAAAAAATTAAACTCTGTTTTTAATTTTAAAAATTCATTTTATCCAGCGAATGCGGGAATTCCAGTAATAGCACGACCCAGAATCAAACCATGAATATCATCCGTACCTGCATCAAAAATTATTACTATTATCATTACTGTTTAAAAATGCAATACGGTAGAATGCAAATTTTAAATAGTAATTTTTATTTATAATTGACTACTGCAAATAAATAATAATTTACCTTCATAAGTTATAACAGCTTCAAGATTAACCATATGTCTTATAATATGATATTCATCAGATATTCCATTACCACCTAACATATCTCGGGCAGTCCGAGCAATATTGATTGCCTTTGCCGCGGAATTTCGTTTAATAAGTGAAATCATTTCTGGCGCAGCTCTATATTTTGAACAAAATACATTTATAATGAAAAATTGCACACTTGAAACTCTCATTATAATATTTTCCAAAATATTCATTACAATATACTAATATTACACACCAGAACAATTATTTTTCCCATACCTGCACCGGAAGTTTAAATTTCTGCCCTATTTAGAGGGAAAAAAGTTGTACTCTTCCTTGTGAAAAAATACATGATAGAACTTAGCGCATGCGCGATTTTTCTCTCATATAGAGGCAAAAATTTAAACGTTCACATACAGAACTGGTGATAAATAGTATGCACACCACAAAGGAAGATGTCTCAATTTTTACAACCTTCGTGGCTCGGATAGGCAAATGTCCTACTTTTCGCCCTGGGTGTATAATATACTAATTTTTATTAGTATATTATACACAGCCAGTCAAAACAAGATAATTTCAGCCCGCCGCGAGTAAATATTAGCGTATGCGTAAACTGTGAATGCCTTGTCAGCGATCAGAAACGAGAGTTTTGTCCCTTGGGAAGAAACGAATGAGTTTGCCCAGTGACTGAAGACATTCGTCATTTTAATTCTGGTAACTGTCATTTATTTAATATATTAATAAATACTATAGTAATTTCAGACCATTAATTTTACTTTCGTAAATAACAGTTTTGACTTGGCAATTAATTTTAATAAAAATTAGCGTAAATAATAACAAGTATTTACTTCTTCAACTTGATCATAAATTAAAAATCACAATTTACGATTATGCTAATAAATAATCACATCATTGGTCTTCGATTTACTTATTTCCGACTGGCTGCTGACACTGAAACTGAAACGAATTCAGACTAAGAGTGATATCAGCCCTCGTCTATATCTCCAACAGCCAACCACCTAGGTTTGAAATCGTCTTGTTTCATTCCCAGTCACACAATGTACTATTTAATTTAATGTAAATGAACATATATTTCATTAAAAATACCTATTTTCATCTTTTAGTCTACCGACTCTCAAACAACCTTGCAAACCAATAGCTATTTCAGTCATCATGTCAGCAAGTTTTTTTTGCACCAACTGATTAGCCGCTAAAGGTCTTTTGAATTGCATTCTGTCTGATACATAAGTATTCGCAATTTTCAAACATTGTTCGGCTGCGCCCAATGATCCCCATGCTATACCATAGCGCGCGTGATTCAAACATTCGAAAGGTCCCTAAGTTAAATTTTAAAATAACTTGAGATGTATATTCAATTTTTCAAGTCATGTTTTTTGTTTTTTATTTACCGTAAGACCGTGTACATTCGGGAGCATATTCGCTTCCGGAACAATTACGTCATCCATAATAATCATTCCCGTAGTTGATGCACGTAATGATACTTTGCCTTTTATTTTCGGTGTACTCAATGTATCTTCATTACCTTTACGCTCAACTATGAAGCCACGTATTTTATCGTCATCACATTTTGCCCACACGATACATAAATCTGCAACTGGTGAATTTGTTATCCTAAAAAAAAAATAATTGCATTTAATTTAATTAAATATTTTATACAGTGTAAAAAATTTTCGGAGTGAACGGATTTTCATTAAAATTTAAAATTGGAGTGAATATGGATTTAAATAAAATCACTCCTGATTTTTTTACAGTAATTTAATTGATAATAAAAAATAGACCATGTTTTACTCCCACGTAATTTATAAATTTTTTTATTTGAATCATAAATTGCACGTGTTTCCATTGATCCTATGTCACTACCATGATTTGGTTCTGTCAATCCAAAGCATCCTATGTAATCACCCGAAACTAAAAAGAAAAAAAAAATGTACCTGTAATTTGTATCCGGCAGAGATAAATATTAGCTTTCAAACAAATATTAATAAAATCACCTAATTTTGGCAAATATTTATCTTTCTGCTCTTGACTACCCCATGAATCGATAGCAACCGCCGCGAGATTTTGCACAGAATACGATGACCTGTATCCACTGTCAACAGACTCAATTTCTTTAGTAATAAGGCCATATGCAACAGATGAAACTCCTGAAGCTCCGTAGCCCTTCAAAGTGCAACACAAAACCCCAAGATCTCCCAATTCTTTCATAATGCGTTTGTCGAAATTTTCATTTCTAAATGCGTCTAATACTCGCGGTTGTAATTTTTCCTGACAGTAAGCGTGAAACTGATCTCGTACCATTATTTCATCTTGATTGTATTGTGATTCAATATTGAATGGATCTTGCCAATCAAATGTAGCTAAAAAAAAAACCTTATTAATTATTTTTCTTTGGCACGATCAAAAAATTGTATCTTAAGTTTTATTTATTCAAGAAAACTATTCAATGTTTCATGAAACAGGTCGTAAAATTTGATCTGATTTTAGTCTAATCAGATTATATTTAAACTAATTGGTCTGTCTTTATATTTTTATAAAAATTTTTAGCTGGTTTTGATTTAGAGACGATCAAAAATTGACTGATAAAAATAATCGGTGATAAAAAGTCTAATTTTGGTCTAGATAAAAAGAAAAGATGGCAGAATATTTTGAGAAAAAAGTCTGATTTTGATCTAGAAAACGACTAGATCCAAATTCAAAATTATAGAAAACAAATTTGAAAATAGTCTAAATAAGGACTAGTATTGGCGAAACCTTTCAAATAAATTGGTCAAAAAACTTTAAAAAAAATGTGTGGCCGTTAAGGGTTAAATTCAAATAAAAAGTAAAATTAAATAGAAATAACTTAAAATTTTTATTTGATTTGAAACAGATTACTTTTTTTGACCTGGGGTATTTCCAAAGGCCGAGTTAAATTCAAATTCAAATCCGAATTTTTCAAATTTAAATCAAATCAAATTTACTTTGAACCAGATCGAATTCAAAGAAATAGATGTACTTTCTTTCTAACACATGTGCCGCCATCTACTGGAAAAGGCACTCAAATAAAGTTTTAACCATCACTAGATAATATAGATATAGATCATTGACCTTATTTTTAATAATTAATAAATAAAAGTATTCAATAGTGAATATAATGTCTACAACACTATATATACATATTTTTTATCACTGCACTTCATAATATAGATGTATTACATATTATAATCCTATACATACTTGAGATAACAATAATTTTTTAAGATTAATTTGGTTAAGTGTTACAAAAATAAAGACTTACATTTTTTACAAAAACTCGTCGCAACAGAAAAATCTGGTTATTTATTTGTTTAAATAATTGAGAAAAATAGTGATGAATTTTTTTTTAAATTAATTGAACAATGTCAATTATTCATTTTGAATGATGATTTAAAAAGGATACGTTTTATTGATTTTAATGAATAATATCCATTAACTATTTTAAATAAATAACTTTGCGCACGCACTGCCATACTAACAATTATTATTATTATTATTATTATTATTATTATTATTATTATTATTATTATTATTATTATTATTATTATTATTATTATTATTATTAATATTATTAATATGAATATTACAATCAGCTGTTATCACATACAGAACTCAGTATAAACTAAAAATCATAAGAATCGATTTTTTTATTCGAATATTTTATCGCGTGACATATATATATATATCTATATATTTAATAAGTTTTATCTTTTATAAAATGATGATAACAATTAAAAAAAAAGAAAATAATAGGATTGAAACATAAAATAATTATTTTATTATTGGTGGAATATCACGTGGTACATTTGCCGCCATAATTTTATAAAATAAACAAAAATGAAGCTATGAGATTTCAAGTAGAAATGTTAAAAATTATGAAAATTTTACAGTACGTATATTACTATACGGAAGAATTATTCTGGTTTGAAATGCTATGGTGTCATAGCAAAGCCGAACCATGGTGACCAGCTGCAGAAATTTAAATAAACACTTGGAAAAATGACTATGACCGTAATAAATTAGACGATTATATCATAAATTACTGTAACCAGAAATTTTACTATGATCATAGTAATTTTTGCATGTGTTTATTTCAATGTCTGCAGGTGACCAACATGGTCCGGCTTTACTATAGTATTTAAAACAAAAATAATTTTTCGGTGTACACTGTAATAAATTTTTGAAATTAACCTGGATTAAGTTCGGAGTAAATTCGAGGCTGATGACTTTTCAACATTAAATACTGTTACGTCCAGCTCAGATGCTGAACTTTTTATTCTTATTTTATCATATTAAATTTTATTTTCATTGTTAAAAATACGTGGCGACCAGATTTTATTTTTCTTTAATAATTCTAGAGCGATAAGACATTTTAGTTGTAAAAATATTTTAAGATTAGTGAACTTGTTTGCTCTGACGCACGTAAAAAAGTACTAGAGCAAACAATCAAATGCATTTTTTATGACCCCTCAGGTCACCATAGCGAAAAGGCCCAAGGTTATTCTTTTTAGAAAGCAATAAAAAATTATCAACGGAGACGTATTTGAAATATTTAAAAAAAGAAAAAAATGAAATTTTAACAGTGACTCATTTTTGAATAAATAAAATAAACGAAAATACCTAATCTTATAAGCCCTTACATTTTTGAGTGCACTTTCAACGAGACATCTCGGGATCATAGAACAAATAGACAAAATTGTTTTAAAATGACGAAATAGTCATTAAGGGAATTTAATACAAAAAATTACTATTCAAAATAAATTTTAACTAACAAAATATCTGATAAAAGTTCGTATAAATAATTTAAATAATTAATTAAACTCAAATAAATAAAAATTGTAAGAATAAATATAAAATTTAATATAAACAATTAAAATAATCAATAAAACTCAAATGAGTAAAATTGTAGAAATAAATACAAAATTTAATATAAATGATTAAACAAACTACAAAATTTAAAGAAGTAAAAACTATAAGATAAAAATGAAATTTTATATGAATAAATAAATTAATTAGTAGAATTTACAAGAAAAGATTCATGCGAATAAATATAGAATTTTATATAAATAAAGAAGTAAATTTATAAAAATTAAATAAGTAAAATTCATACAAATAAATAAAAGTAAATTTATCAAAAGGAAAATTTATAAAATAAGATATAAATTTCTATTATAATAAATAAATTAAAATATTATTATACATAAAATATTGTGCATGTGGGTGTATGTGTGGATACGTACACACATAGGCCTGCATCGGGGTGTGCCCTTTACCACTTCCCTAGCGGAAAATCCTAGGGAAAGGGAAAGGACCCAAGGAACTGTGTTCCGATTGGACACAGTTTTCCCCAAACAATACACCAATTAGGACCTGACGAAAATTATAAAAAGTGTTGACACACATCAATCACTCTCAATCTCGCAGTTTTTACGGCTGTGTCTCAATTTCTCAGTTAAGTCACAGTTCTCAGTCCTGGATCAGTAAGGATGAGGAAATTCAAGTACAAGTGTTCTCACACTTCATATTTTGATTTAATGGTACAAGTGTTCTCACACTTTATTCTATTATTTATATTGTTAGTGTTTAATAGTAACGAAACAAATTGTAACCGCGAATAATTTAGTAAACTCAGTTGTCAGTTCCGGGTCAGTAACGACAGGAAAAATACACTAGTTCCGTACTAGTTTTTGTTTTGTATACAAGTGTTCTCACACTTCATTTATTTTATTCAATTGTACAAGTGTCTTCACACTTCATATTTACCAATTATATTACTAGTGTTTAGTATATTTTGCATCAATCAGTTACGAAATATTGAATTAATTCCGAAATCAATTGTAATCGTGTATAAGATAGTAAATTCAGTGTAAACCAGAAGAATACTCCAGATTCTACAACTTCAGGTACTGTAATTTTAAGTCATATATATTTTTTGTATTTCAAACGAATTTCCAACCAACAAGATATTATACGAATCAATTTGTGAAATAATTTAATAGTGAAATATTATTGTAAAATTATAATTATATGAGAAAGTGTCGGCACGTGGCCACCTTTATCTACGTTATAATTTTGAATTTATGATAATTTGTGTCTATGTAATTAGCGTCGGTGGGTCGCCACCTAATACATTTAACAAATATTTTAATCTTTGAGATCCATTGTAATCATAGTATTAGAAATTTGAATTGTAGAATATATAATAGTTGAATTTATATTTACAACATCTTTTTTTATTTTCGAAAACCCTTCCAGATATTACTCAGTGTGATCCCGGTCTATTAGTCGAAAGACTAGGGCCGAAAATAACAATTATAATTTGTCCATTACGGCGCAAGCCATTTTGGACATAACAATACTTTATTTCAATTAATGAAAAGTACGAAGAGAATCATCCATCATCATAGTGTAATACAAGTGTCTTGAACACATTTAAAAAATTTTTTATGTCTTTGCGTATTCTACAAACTATTTCATTTTTTAAATTTTAGAAGTCGCCAAAAATGGTACCTCTACCCCATATTTAAAAATATTACTCGATTGAAGTTTGATCTTCACCATGGGCAGATAATTCGATTGTCTCTTCTTATTGTTAAGACCACACTCTCACATATATAATATATTTATATACATATACATATATTTAAACTATCAATGCATCTTCTTTGTGATGAGGACCATCGGGTAATCGTTGATTAAATATACGAAAATTGTGAAAACAATAACCAAGTGATTCAGTGCATGGTCGAATAATAGCATGTGTGTATGCAGTAAAAAATGTTCGGGTTGCAGCACATGTTATTTTCCAGATTCTTAAACAGGGTGCAATACACCAGATATGCTAAAAAAAAAATTAACTATTGTTAGTAATTGGAATGAAGTATCGTACATGTAATTTTGCAAATCACTAATTACTGTTTTCATTTACGTACTTGAAATGATAGACAAGCGAATGTAAATCCTAATAATAGTGCAACAATAGGAGCTATGAGGATTGAAAGGAAGATATAGCAGCATCCTCGAGAGAGACGGAAACAATGACCGCTTAATCTCCATGCACATTCTGGGCTTCTGATACCGTCTGGTTCACCCACAACATCATCCCACTGTACCTGATTTCAAATATACATATTTTTATTCAATGTTCATTAATATATGACTATGATACTATGTTTACAAAGGAACTAAATACTGGGTAAAACATGGCACTTTAAAATTTTAGTAAAAAACAAAAAATGATCTTTTCGGAATTCAAATAATTATTTATTACTTTTGAAAATATCTTTTTTAAAGTTTACGTGCCCTATATATTTCAAATATATGAAAATTATTATAGTAGAAAGGGATGGAAGAATATATTTATTTTTTCACCCCTTCTTTGAACAAAATTTATTGATTACACTAGTTGACTAATTCAATTTTTTTTTTTTTTTTTCGTACAAAGATCTACACGGAAAGAAAATTATGGGAATGGTTCCTATAATTTTGTGAAATTTCATCCTATACCAGTATAGAAATGATGACCATAAATTATGGGAACACGTCCTATAGATATAGGAGTATTACCCATAATTATAGGAATAGTTCCTATAATTATAGGAATGGTTCCCATAATTAATGGGAATGGTTCCTACAATATTATAGGAATGGTTCCTATAATATATAGGAACGATTCCTATTAATTATAGGAACCATTCCTATTAATTATAGGAACCATTCCTATTAATTATAGGAACCATTCCTATAATATTATAGGAATGGTTCCTATACTATTATAGGAATAGTTTCTATAATATTATAGGAATAGTTACTATAATATTATAGGAATGGTTTCTATAATAATATAGGAATGGTTTCTATAATTTATGGGAATGGTTCCTATAATATTATAGGAATGGTTCCTATAATAGTATAGGAATGGTTCCCATAATGGTATAGGGGTGGTTCCTATAATATATAGGAACCATTCCTATAATGCATAGGAATACTCCCTATAATTTTCTTTCCGTGTAGAAGTTAAAGCTCTATCTATTATGTCCTAAAAAAAATTTTCGTTAGTAAATTACAAAAATTGAAAAATTAGTCATTAAAAATTCACTTTGTGACCCAAGTAATTTATTGACGTCAGTTTTTTTAACTTGTAAACTTATATATATATATTAGGGTAACTGAGCCAGTAAATGAACGATAGTATTTTTCAGTTTTTAATATGCAAGGATTCAACACAATTATAATTTAAGTTCTAAAAGTAGTCAATCAAACAGCAATAAATTATTTTCTTCACATAATTGTCATTAAAATTTAATGATGTAAATAAAAATGAAATATTCATTTTCTATCCGCCCTACTTCAAGATTATTGTCTTATTTGAGTCATGAACAAAAATTATTAAAAAAAAAATCTTTTTTTTGAACGTGAATTTTTTTAAGTTTTTCCAGATCTTTTTTTTTTTTTCAATTGAACTCTGGGATTGTTCACAATAACTAATTATTTATTTTCTAAAACTACCTCAGAACCGTAGTTTAGGCACTCAGTATAAAACTTAGTCAATATCAAGTGTTATGGATTTATTGATTTTAAATTTTTGCGGGTAAAAAATATTCAAGAAAACTACACTGTAAAAAATCGGTAATTAATTCGGATTACGGATGTTATTTAAATCCAGATTCACTCCGAATTTAATCTGCATAACTCTGCATAATTTTTTACAGTGTATACCAATTAATAAGATCAATAACAATAAATATATACCCATCTAAAATTTTGCTAACAATAATAAAAATAATATTTTAAAAAACCTGAAGATGATGATTTAAATTATTAGGATCTCTATCTTCAAGTTCGGTGCCACTTTCCGGACCTATTGAAGATCCCGGTTTCTCCATTGGTGGTAGCAACCTGTTGAAACATGTACTGATACGTATGAACATTATATATTTACTATCTAACTACAAACTTTTCACAATTATAAATAAAAAATATATAATTAACAGCTTTAATTTTTGAGTTATCTTTACAAAATAATTAAATGAATAAATTTTTATAACAATTTATGATCGCGGACAAATAGTTACTGACTCAAATATATCTAGAGTCCACATCGTGGGCAGTAAAAGCTTTCATTGATTGATTTCATGAAATAGTAAAGTGCAAAATGCCTGTAATATGTTTCAACGATTAAATTCTTCCGGCAAAACTATATTTGATCATTAAATATACTTTAGTGGTCAAGGTTCATATTGTTTTATATTTTTAACTTGCATTCATTTTTAAAACTACTCAAATACTTTTTAAACTTCTTATATAATTTATTAATTAACCGAAGTAGTAAAAAAGTAAATTAACATATTAATAAATTATTTTTTACTATATATGGACATATATGTATATAACTTACCGTTAAAATTATTTTTTAAATTTGAATTTCCATAAATTTATTAAAATTTACTGAACACAGTTTGAATAATTTTAAAAACTTTTAAGGATTTGCAAAAATAAAAATTGTTTAAAAATAATTATTGTTTATATTTAATAATAAATGTACACGTATGTACTCCAATGTATAGTTGGGAATATAATTTTGTATAGAAGTGGACAGCGGTCAACGCGCTTGCGCTTTTGTATCACGCACATCGTTTCACCTGAGGGTTGCTACCCCCTTCTTAACAGGTACAAGCAACCCAATAAATATACCGGAATACTTAAGTCTACATGCTGAAATTTAATTACGGCTGTGGTAAAAAAAAAAATTGCTTCAAAAGAAAGTAGTGATAAATTTTTTTGAAAAAAATTTAATCCATAGGTAATAAGCAGATGGTAAAATAAATATTGGATTAATAAAATATATGAGTATTTTATTGTATATTAATATTTATAATAGGGTAGTATAAAAATTTAGAAACATTTTGATTGCTAAGGTACTCACTAGTCACGGAAACAGATTACGTGATAAGGAAAAGTCGATAAGCTCTGCATTGTGATATCCGCACATATTATATATGTATGTAATTCATAATTATGAATATGGATAGTTATCTTGTTTAATTTTTATTACTCGGTCTCTATTTGTCTGTATGAGAAAAATAATTATTTAGTTTTTAGAAAATTTTATTTTCTACAGGATATGTTTTGGTTATTTCTGTCTACGAGTGATGGAGATTTGGAAAATTTAAAAATTCGAATTGCGAAAAAAAAGATTTTTTTTATTGAAAACTTTTTCATTTAAGGGCTCGTGCTAATTTTGATATTAGGAGCTCAAAAAAGAAAAAGTTTTTTATGTAGGAGTGTGGCAAATCGGAACACCTTTTATTGAAATAGAAGAAAGTTGTGTTTTTGTTCAAAAGTACGTAGTTACGTTTGTAGAAAAGAATGGGAAGGTTAATCAGGTTGAACAGTATGGGCAATTTGAAATTTTAAATTCAAAAATTGATCACGAATTGAGTTTCTTCTACTTATTTCCGAGCCTGGCGATAATTTAAAATTATTCTGAAGTCAATCGATCCCCGAAAAAAAAATTTGGTGATGGGTCGACCCCTCAGAGAGCCACTATTGTGTTGTGAGCCGCTGTGAGATGCTGTAACTTATCTCGGGCCTCCTAAAAATTTTTTTTGACCATTAATTGGATCCATTTTACTCATTTTCGCGCCCAGGATGATGTAGGAATGATTTACGGCCAATCGATCCCAGGAAAAAAAGTCAGTGCTGGGTCGACCCAATAGACCGATAATTAACCATTTTAGGTCCGAGTGATTTTGAACCATTTTTAACGCATGAGTACCCCTACCCAGGCTTTCTTGTGAAGTTAAATCCCCTGCTGTTTTTTATTTTAACGCGGGCGATTGATTTCCACGTTTTAAATCGTTCCCTGTTTAAGAAAAGTGATTTGGAATGATTCAAAACAATTTGAATTAACTAATATATAGATATACACTCAACATGGAGCAAATTATTTTTCTTGATCAGGGTTATCAAACTAAATATTGATGAAATTTTTTATCTTTATTTTAAAAATTAATTTTTTGAAATATTTAAATACTATTTCAATTTCCTTGGTTGTCAATTTGCCGATGAGCTTTATATATGTATCACTTTATTATTGACATTCTTTTTTATCTGTGGATTATTGAGCAATGATATCTTTTAATATAGAGGACAATGAACTACACATTTACAAATATATTATAGAACACAGTTGTAATTGAATATAATTTTTACTGAGTATAGATTTCATCTATGCGCTTGAGTAGAGAAATTTTGAGCAGAGTTGAGTTTTTGAAAATTCTGAGAGTAAAATAATTCGCAATTTTTAAATTGACGATCGGATTCTTTCGGTATTAGTCGGCTCTGCTCGGAGTAGCCGAACACATAGAACAAAATTATTTGTAATTAATGCAAATACTAATAAATTTTGAATAAATAAAAATTTCATTTTATATTAAAACTTTTTTCCTTTTTTGAATAAAAAAGTAAAAAAAAAATTTCATACATACAGTAATTCACTTTACCGACTATTGATAAAACTACTGAAACTTCCCCTCTGTATATCTAGATGTCACTACATGTCTGATAAAAAAGGTCAAATGAAAATTTCAATCTGAGCCCCGGTTTTAACGGAAATTCCCGCGATTCAACAATTTAATAATAATTATTAATAATTAATGAGAAAATAAAAAAAAAATTAACTACTTATGATTTACTGTCCACTAAACGAGCAACTTAATTTAAAATTCAAATGCGATTATTTTTCCAAACAATTCAATGACATTCTCTCGTATCTGATTACGAGTGCGGAAATTTAAAAATAATGTATTTTTAAAAAAATCCATAATCTTAAATGTATTTAATCATGACAACAATTGTTTTCCTCATTTGACGTATTTGGTTATCATATCTCTGTTTCTTAAGAACTAAGTAGATTCAACACGTGTACTTCTTTGTTATTCAACATTATGAATGAACGTGATAATTGAGTCACATTGCATCTTAGAGATTTTATTATCTACTTCTCATGCAGTTGACACGTAAAGTAATTTACGTCATTGACGTAAAAATAACTCATGCAGAAATTGTGTCAACTTAAAATTAAATTTTTATTAAAAATCAATTACTCGGTATGAGAGGAAGTTCTGAGAATAATTAAACTACGGTTCTGATAACTCAATAGTTTTTTTCAAGACTAAATCATTTTTTAAAAGTCATCTATATTCAAAAGTTTCCATAGAATTCACTCAAATGGGAATTTTTGGATACACAGAAAAAAAATTCGTCTTGAGTCGAGCAATATTTTGGAAACGTTTTTGGGAACCAAGTCAAGATTTTCTTAAGCTAAGAAAATTTGTCTGTCAGAGAAAATTTCTACTTTATGAACAAAATTGAGGTTTTCAAAAAAATTTTCTTGAATTAAGAATACAGTCGACTACCCGTCATAAGCCTGCCCTTCATAGGCCTCTTCCCCTCAATCGGGAGTTACTGTGTCCAAACAGCTTTCCCACTTAATCGTACTAGAGAACCCGTTATAAGCCTCCGTTAAAATTGTCTAAATTATAAACTAACAATAGGAACAAAATATCAAAATTAATGATGAAAATTTACTATCTATGTTTCGCGGATAATAATTTAATCATTATTAAGTAAAATATAATTTATTATTCATAATTGTAATCATAAATTACATTCAAAGCTTCTGTTACAATTTAAAAGTTTTATTGAGCATTAAGTGGATCAATATAATTATTATTTTTATTATTACTGTAATCAATACCGTTATCATTGTAATTTTTTGCATTTAAATTATTATTAGTGTAAAAAGATAAGTATTTATTTTAGCGATATAAGCACCAGGAAAATCGGGATAGTCGCGTATGTAACAAAATGTAAATATGACGTTTAAAATGGTACAAAATAAAACAGGCTTATAACGGGTCGTCGAGGACAAAACTAAACGTACGGTAGTGAGAAGACTGAAATTTCAAGAAAAATTCCCCCTACGTCTCCTAGACCAGGCTTATGACGAGTAGTTGACTGTATTTACCTTTAGTTGAGAATTTTATTTCTGTGTAGGATACACTATTTTTTAAATATTCATTTTTTTCTGCAGTACTGATAATAAGTGAACGCGTACTTATACATAATTACCTGAAATTATTTTTAAATTAAAATAAAAAATTTTTTTTAAGACTGCATTTAATCTGAACACTTTTTCCCACCTCTGTATAAAAAACATATAAAAAAAAAAAAAAAAAAGGGCAACGAGCAAATTTCCAGTCACGAAATGATCATGTCACTGCTAATTAAATTAAGGTCTAGTAGATCCTATCAATTTATAAGGAATTTAAATCTATGCACATTGCACACAATTAAATATACTCACGTATTTGCTATTGAACTTTATACATATATATGTATGTGTGTGTATGTGTAATAGCAAATAATATAAGACACAGCCACTCGAGCGTAGAAAGAGATCCGCTAACGGTGATCCTTGCTCCTGAGAACAGGAGTGATCGCACTGTAACATTATTACTTATTACGACACACCTTATGAATACAAAACATTTAATCAACAAGTCAAATTAATTTAACACTGACAAATCACTCTGACTAAAACATAATTCATATCAATGAATTTTAGTTTTATTTAAAAAAACATTTTTTTTTTTTAATTATTCATTTTATTTTCTATATGTATACATATATATAAATGTACCTACCAAATATACAAAAAGGCACACCCTTATATATTCAACAGGTTGAATAGTTGATTTTTGAGAAAAAAAAAAAAACTAGATCTTTCCTTACATCATCCAACTTTTACTTATGACTCATCGTAGATTATTTTTTTTTATCCTTAATCTACAGGGTGCCAGAGATATTTAGAAAGTGACCTGCATTGTTATGCGCATTAGTGACATAGGATTTAAAAAATTTTTTAAAAGAAAATAAGAAATAAATTTTTAAAAAATTCGCTTCATTTGAATGCTGTAACAGTATTTGATCCTCATGATTTACTGTCAATAATAAGTCATAATTTTTGAAAATCCTAGTCGAGATTTTTTAATTTCCTGTGCTGTAAAAATATTCTTATTAATATTCGTTAAAAAAAATTTGTTAAAATATGTGAGTGGCAAAAATTTAACAGAAATTTGATACTTAACCCTTAAGTATACCGGCGCCATTTTGACCAGAGCATTTTCAAATTTTTTAGCGGTTTTTTTTTATTTTTTAATAAAATTCATATATGATCCAGGCTGATGTTTCTTTGTGAAGGATAAAAATATGTTGCAGAATTTATTCAAAGAGAAATTTTGAAAACTTTTAGTCATTTTTTTACACTAGGGTTAAATTGTTACCGTATGACACATACGAGTTTTTCACAGACGTGTCATTTGAGGGTTAAGTTAATAGAATAATTTGAATATGAAACTTACTTAAAAGGAATTTAAAGATAATTTTGTCCAAGTTTTTCTCTTAGAACAACATGGAAAAATTATTCTCGTTTGAAATGCTGTGGTGTCATGGTAAAGCTGGACCATGTTGGCCACCTGACGGAAATTTAAATAAACACATGGAAAAATCACTACAGCCATAGTAAAATTTCCAATGGTTTCAATAACTTGTGATATAATCATCTATTTTACTTCAGCCATAGTAATTTTTGCATGTGTTTATCTCAATTTCCGTTAGGTGGTCCGACTTTACTATGATACCAGAGTATTTCGAACAAGAATGATTTCTCCGTGGATATATACCACGGTTCGATGCAGTACTCTATAAGCCAGCAATTCTTGGTCTAATTTAGTCAAAATTTCTATTCAATTTCAAGAAAAATTTGGACAGATCCGTCATTTACTGTACAAAAAAATTTGAAAACATTCTAAGGTCAAAATGGCGCAGATATACTCAAGGGTTAAGTTTCAAATTTCTGTTAAATTTTTGCCACTAGAATGGAATAGAGAAAAAAGTGCCGACCCTCACTAAAAAAAAATATTCTTGTGTTTTAAAGTCTAAACAGAGCTAACTTTTATCGAAATTTTGATACTCCGTAAAAATTTTTAATTTGAATTTTTGATTTGAAATTAAGCGGCAGATCCTTAGACATAAGTTCTAAAAAATTAAAACTAAATAGTTATAACTAAATTAGTTGACTTATTAGTTTATACTTTTGAAATTGTAAGAAGATTTATTAACAGCATTTAGTTTTGAATAATTAAGATAATTTTCAAACTGTTTTTTAAGTAAAAAATTACTGTAAATATTTTAAAATATCAGAAATAAATTTATATCAATGACTATCGCTAATTAAATATTTATGAGTTTGAAAATAATACAACAAGGTATTATGTATGGTGTAAATACTTTACGTAACCAAAAAAAAAAAAAAAAAAAAAAAATCAACGTTGATTATAAAGTTATGTAGTAATATAGGCAAGTTATTTACATTGATAACTAACTCTTGCATGGTAATAATTTTATTACATTTATATATATATATATCTATATAATTTTGCATATAATTTATAATCAACCCAATGTCAGCTTACCGGTATTAAAATAGTTATGTCGTATTGTTGATATTATTACATGAGTTAAATAACGGTTTTTTTAAGCATCGAGGCTATATGTCATATGTAATGATTAGAATCTACAGTTCCAGTTCAATAATGATTTATGTTATGAATTTATGATAATTGTCATGGATTTAACAATATTTATTTTTTTCTTATCACTGTTATTTATTATTTATAAATTTTATCACACCTTGATTGTTTAATAATTGATTCAAATATTTTTATGTAGATTTTTTTTACTGTCATTATTTATTATTACCCAATTTTTTATTTTATTGACATGCAAATATTTATTCAAATAATTACTATTATTTATTTATATTAAAATAACTATCAATAATCAATAAATTTCTTTAATTACTAGTTTGTAATTTATTCATAAATTATGAAGTTATTATTTCATATTTTATTTTCTATATAAGTAATTAAATTTCAATCAATAAATTAATTAATTATTTATTAATTACCTAAACATCATTTATTGGTATAGAACATGTCAATCAATCTAATTTTTTATAAAAATCAATATTAAATTTTAATTATGAACAGCATACGGAAAAAAAAAATATTGCGCTTATCGCTCACCAACGGAGAGCGACAGTTGTATCGTGATTAGTACTAAATTGTTACTTGATTTTCACGATATATATATCAATATGAATGAAACACTAGATACTTATTATAATGATCCTACGGATTGTGAATGTACTTAAATGTATAGTGATCGTCAGTTAACGTATCCATATCATACCAAAACGGATCGTGATTATCGCGATCTACTTTTCAAGCGCCACTACTCATAACCAAATTATTTAATAAAAAATTTACATCAATTACTTACGTATATTCTATTACTTGATTACATTTCTTCATATTAAATAATAATTTTTTATTGCACTTATTAGAATTATTAACATGTAATTATTAATTCCAACTAAAAGTAAAATTGTAATGAAGTTAAAGTTAAAAATTCATCTATTTTAACCTCAAATGTTTTTATGATTTCCTCAAATGATCTTATGATTTCGGGATCCGCCTGGATCGCGATAATCACGATCCAATAGACCAAGACTTTCCGTATACAACGTATAACCAAGCGAGAAGAGTGAATATCACGATACCGTTCAGTGGTGAGCACAATATTTTTTTTTCCGTGCAAAGTAAAAAAAATTTATTTTAAATTTCCCGCGGGAGAAATTAAAAAAAAAATACTAATAATGCCAGTTTAATTATTTTTACTAGACAAATTTAATTTTTGATAACTTTTTTTTTAAAAAATATTGAGTGTAAATTTTGAGAAAGGTTTACTTTGTACCGCATTTAATTTTTAAAATTCCTTTAAACATTACAAGATTTTTTTTTTATTTTATTGTTATTTTAAAAAATTAAGTAACAAATTTTAGAATTCAACATATCCAGGGCTTAAGGGTCACTTTAAAAATTTGTTAACAATAAAAAAAAAATTCAAAAATTTTTATTTATTCTGGCAATATTTTATAGCTTTTAGTCAAAGTATTAAGTCATACAAAATAATTAGGGTATAATGGGTCATTCAAAAAATTTAAGAAAATTAAAATGAAATTTTTCATCTCCTACAAAATAATTTTTTTTATTACAATAATAATTAAGTAGTTACAGATTTATTTTAAGTACAAAAAATAATTATGTTCCATATGTTCAAAAACAATGTCGTACTCGCTCAAATATTCTATCATCCCCCTTCCAAGTAGCACATTTGGCTTAATCACATCTATAAGATAGTAGTGTAAAGCTGTTTTTTAACCATCGATGGCATCACCATGTTAACAAAGTGATCAGAAATTTATTAAAAGACGACACAAGTGATGACAAAAAGTTCATTACCAATAGTGGACAAATAAGTCATCTGAACTATTTATTAATTGGAATGACTTTTTTAAGACGATACAAAAAAAATTCATCTTTTTAAAAAACATTTTTAAGTTGTCTCTGAACTACTTGCACAGTTCCTTATATATAACAATCAAAAAAGTGAATTCAACTAAATTTGAAATTCATAAATTAGCGCCAAAAACAATAATCCAATGAATAACAAGCGGTGAATTTTTCTAGTACATTCAATGGATTATATTACTTAGAAATACTTTTAAATATTAAGCCATTGGCATTAGTGACTAGTCTATCGACAACGAAGCTTGTATTCAGTTACTTAAGTCTATCTTTTGCGAGCATTGTACCTCTTATCAATATCATTTACTACCGCACATTATTCTGTGATGCTCGTGTTAATATTCTGTCTAAGCAAAATAGACGCCATTATTCATTGTTATAAAAATCCTCATATTTATTACTAAAGTTAACTGAAAATTTGAATTTTTTACGTGGCAATTTTTTTTTTTTATTGATTACTAATAAACTAATATAATTTTATGAAAATTTTGATTATTATTTTGAGTGATAGTTTAAGTGAAAAATATATTTTGAACGGTAAGAAATAATTACGACGTTATAAATTATATTTTTAAACAATAATTATTTGGAATTGGTAAATTGTTTAATTTTTAATAGAAAAATGGCGCCGAGAAAGACAAAAAACGTTAAAGCGAAGAGCAAAAATCAAACAGCGAATAAAAAATTATCAGCTAAGACAGCTAATAATAAAAAAGTCGAAGAACAAGGATGCTGCTGCGGAACAGCTGCTGAGGGTTTAAGCTCTACAGATTCTAGTAGCAATGACTCATTTACTGGGCCTTCATCAGATAATACTTCAACGGATTCCACTAAAAGTTCATCCGAAATTTCAACAGAAACTAGCAGTTATGATGATTCAGAAACTACTAGCTCATCAGATGATACTACTGACTCTGATAGTGATAGTGATACGGATGATGATGATGATGATGATACAGAGTCCGATGATTCAGAAGCATGGAAATGTAACTGCTCAAATCGAAAACGTGGTGGAAAAAAAATAGCCGCGGCACGAGCTGCCGCCATTGCTGCTAAGGGTAAACGTCATAAAAAAAAATCACATCGCAAAGGTTTTATTCTGTTTACTTATTATATATATTATATATATTAATATGAAAAAAAAAAAAAAATGATATATTATGTTTATGTTTATTTATGTACAGAATATTCAGCTGATGACTCATCCAATGATTACGATGCTGATGATTAATCAAGTTCGGAGAAAACGCCGTGTTGCTGCCAAAATTTTGTAATTTTAAAATATTTGCTCGGTCAAAAAGTTAGATTTTCTGGTGATTAATTTTTTTTATTAATGGCGGGCCATTAATTATTTAAATATTTAATTTATACAATAAGTGAATTCATGGTTTTATGCTAGTACTCAAAAAAATTTTCCGAATGTGATATTTATTTGGAAACAAGAAATTTATAAAAGTTTTTTATTCATTACTTAATTTGTTTAAATTTAATTTAATGTATGACTCGTTCGTTATAATTATTTTCAAGGCTGTAATTAATCAATTAAATTATTTAAAAATAGATTTATATTAACAATAACAAAGTGATTAGAAGACTTATATTTTTTCAGATTAAAAAAATTGTTAATTAATTAGAATGTTAATAAAAAATAGGTTTTTTTGTAATTAATTCAAAATTTAAAAAAAGTGTAATTATATTTGAAAAAAGTAGATTTTATTTTTATGTCTGTGAATAAAATCATGAATAATTTATTGAAAATTTGTACTCAAAAATTGAAATTCAAATAAAAAGTCTAAATACATTAATTTTTGTATCAAAACTATGTGTGATAATTATTTACAAAATTATTTGGTAGTAAATAAATTTTTTAAATTCATGGGGTAAGTGGGTCATGATAGGATACTTGATCAAGTAAATTTTGTGTACTTCTTTTCATTTTTTTTAACAAAACTGTTATCACTTAACAATTAAAACAAAAAAATTTTCGACAGGATTAAAAAAAAATATTTTTGGTGACCCGTTTTACCCTGACTATTTTTGACCATTTCAAAAATTAAATTACTCATTTTCATGAAATTTTGAATGTGGCCCATTATACCTCGGGTATTCTATTACTCATAATTATTTTTTGAAAGAGATGTAAATTCGCGCAATAAAGGGGTCGGCAGCCAAATTTGAAAATGTTAAAAAAAAAAAAATTAATGTTACTTTGTAAGTCTGTTTTGAACTTCTTTACATCTTTTAGTAAAGAATATATATTTGAGACTGCAGTGTGTAAAATTAGAATGAAACGACTACTTTATAACATTATAAAGAGAATCTTATCTTCGTGGCTGGGGCCTTGATGGAGGCTGTTAGGGTGCTCGTGTATTTTTCTTTGAAATCTTGATACTCATAAGCAGAATAAGGAGTGAGATAAAGTTTGAATTATGATTAATAGTATTTATTAATGCCTTAAATATAAGACAGTTATTCTGTAGATTTCAGACGGGTAATACACGATGTCTCGACATCTGTCCTCGGAACATCAACAGTCGTTCATAAAACTACTAATAAATGTGTAATAATAACGAAACTAATCCTATATACTTGGGGTTGAATCGTAATAAAAACAAAGCACGCAATCTTAAGTTATATAAATAGTTAAAAATATTTTTTATGTATTATTTAATATCATAGTAGCAAAATTTGTTAAAATAAATTACCATAGAGTTTCAAATTTTTTAAAATTAATAAGTCAAATAATTTCGATTCTCTAAAATATTAATCATTAATTTTTATCAGTTTAAATAATTAAAGGTATTAGATTGTTGTTTGTATCAAATATATATTAAAATAAAATAATAGTTACATTAATAATAACGATTAATATATACGTTAATATAAGAATTTTATAATGTCACGTAACTGTTGGTTATACGTATATATATATAATATATATATAAACTAGTACATGTGCGTGACAACGAACATTTTCCTACATGTAAATGTTTATGATTACAAATTATTATAATCTATTATGATTATTGCTGCTGTTGTAGATTTTGTTATAGTTTTATCTGTAGCTGTAGTTTTTGTTATAGTTCTAGCTGTAGTTGTTGTAGGTGTTTTAATTTTTGTTATAGTTGTATCTGTATAGTTGTAGTTTTGTTGTAGTTGTAGCTGTAGTTGCTGTAGTTTTTATTATAGGTGTATCTGTAGTTGTAGTTTTGTTGTAGTTGTAGCTGTAGTTGCTGTAGTTTTTATTATAGGTGTATCTGTAGTTGTAGTTTTGTTGTAGTTGTAGCTGTAGTTGCTGTAGTTTTTATTATAGGGGTATCTGTAGTTGTAGTTTTGTTGTAGTTGTAGCTGTAGTTGCTGTAGTTTTTATTATAGGTGTATCTGTAGTTGTAGTTTTTGCTGTAGTTGTTGTAGTTTTTATTATAGGGGTATGTGTAGTTGTAGTTTTTGTTGTAGTTGTACCTGTAGTTGTTGTAGTTTATATTATAGATGTATTTGTAGTCGTAGATTTTGTTGTAGTTGTAGCTGTAGTTGTTGTAATTTTCATTATAGGTGTGGCTGTAGTTGTAATTGTTGTCATTGTTGTTGTTGTTGTTGTTGTTGTTGTTGTTGTTGTTGTTGTTGTTGTTGTTGTTGTTGTTGTTGTTGTTGTTGTTGTTGTTGTTGTTGTTGTTGTTGTTGTTGTTGTTGTTGTTGTTGTTGTTGTTGTTGTTGTTGTTGTTGTTGTTGTTGTTGTTGTTGTTGTTGTTGTTGTTGTTGTTGTTGTTGTTGTTGTTGTTGTTATTTATATTAACATATGCAAAAATAAAATAATAATAATAATACTAATCAATTTAAAGTAGATGATTCTTAGAAAAATATTTTTTTCAAAACAAAAAAAAAATTTGTAATACATACACGTGTGTATTTTTAACAGGAAACTAAACTCAAGATTGAAATTTAAAAAAGATAAGCCCCTAAAACCCACAGCTGCATTGACTTCCCGACCTACTCAACCAAAGTAAACATTATGAAAAAAAAAAAAAAAAAAAATTCCATAGAAGCCGCATTGTAAAAAAAAAAAATTCCATAGGTCAAAATCTAAATTTATAATAACTTAAATTGTTTAAATAAATTAATTTCAATTATAATAAATTAAGTATCGGAAGACGTGTTAATAAGCAAGTAATAGAAAAAAAAAAAAAAATAGACTGGTGTATAAATTATGCTGAAGAATGGTTACAGAGTAGAGCAAAGTTACGTGTGTTAAAAGCAACGTGTTGGGTTCATGGCCTGGTTCTACCTTGCTAAGAACTGTTGTGACATAATAGTACAGTAGTCATACACACAATACATTCAACTACTCTACGCTTACATTAGATTATATTACATTATATTACATATTAGCTACACTAGACTGCAGACTGAAATAATAACAATCCTCAGCATGAGCATAATAAACTGAATAAAAAAAACAAAATGATAGAGCGAGATAAAAAAAGAGGGAAAATCATGAGCGCTAATGAAACGTGTGGCATACAACACGACACGATCTACGCAATCGTTATTGCAATCACTCACTGACACTATACATAATCTTATCGTTATAAGGAAATTACATTCCTTCGCTGCTATAATTTTGATTTGCTTTTTTTTTTATTTTATAACCAAGGTAATGAATTTTAATTATATGGAAATAAATACAAAATTATATTGTCATTAACTTATTTAAAGAACAGAAAAGAAAATGAGGTGAAACGGTCACAAAAATTAATAAAGACAGGGGGTAAAATGGACCCCTACAAAAAACTATTATTTTGGTCCTACTTTTTTTGTTAGTCCGCGAATAATATTTGATGTCAATCTGAACCAGCCATAAAATTTTTTGAATCTAGGGCAAAATGGGCCGCCTAAAAAATTAAAATTATGAAATTTCGTTTTAAAATTTAATTCTTTTTCTCAAGAGAGATCAATTTTTGGTGGCCCAAATTACCCATATTACCCCATGTACAATTTTAAAAAAATTCTTAAAGGCTGAATTGTCCCGGTCTATTCTATAAAAATCCTAATTAAAATTTTTTTTAATTTTTACGCGACGCATAAAAATATTTAATTAGTAAAAAAAACCGTTACTAAAATTTTAACAGTTGCCATTTTAAATTTCTCAACGAAAAAATAATAAAGTATGACAAACGAGTGTTATGTCTTGGTTTCAAGAAATGAAGAAAAAAAAAGTTGTATATGGAGTAGGTACATACATATATAAAGTAATGTAAAAGATACAATTTGAAAGCTCTTTACCATTTACACCATAGGGCGGGAGTTAAAAATAACACTTCCCTCGGGCTGTTATTTATGGCACGCAAATGTACGCGTGTATAACGACGTACTGTCTGTGTCTGTCTGTCTGTCTCTTTATCATCATTACGCCAAGTTAAGCCTATGACACGGTATATAACACGTACCTATGATTATCATTGTTTATATTTATTTATTGTTTTTATATTAGACTTTACATAGAAGCTGCGGCGCGTATATATTTTGTAATAAACGTTCCGCGAATGATTTGTCGAGCTCACTTTTTTTATATTTTATTGCAATTATTGTACTCGTGTTAAATATGCAATAAATTGTTGTATTGGTGAGCGAAGTCCGCGTTTATTGTTCATTAAACGGCCCCGATTTAACGCGTGAATGCACTTATTATCGAGTTTACGTTATGCTACTCATGATTTAATGTCCACTTTCTTCCAGGGTTCCAATATAAAAGACAGACAGACCCAAGTATCATTTATTACATACACTGTCTTTCGTTATCAATGATCTCACATTGAGCGGTAATAAATTTTATTTTATTGTTATTTTATATTTTAATTAACAATTTAATACTTTTTTTTTATGACTAAGTATTTAACCTAATTGATAAATATAAATTAACGATGGAATATTTTTTATTAATTCAATAAAAGTGGAAAATAATTATTAACATAAAATTTATTTTCTTTTTTACTATCATGTGACAATGGAATTTAAATGACTGCAGTTGTAATGAATAGAGACGTTTATTTTTCTGTAGCTTATGGAAAATCTGAGATCAAATAATTCAAAAATAGGGAGGGGGGTAAAGGTACTTAAGGATATACTAAGTTTTCGCGGGCTCAAATACGCAAAATATTTTTTTTTCTAATGATATTCAAAGTAATTAGGAATAATTTTAAATTGCCGCCAAAAAAAAAATTTCATTTTTGCGGGCAAAATGGGGTACCCTCTAAAAGAGATAAAAAGAAAATTTCTGGATATTAAATAAAATTCTTTTGTAAGTTATTCACATGAAGAACAATTACATTCTACATAATTATTGGATGTGAAGGAAAAAAAAAAAGTTTTAAGTTTTTATCATAAAACAAGTCATTGACATTTTTTGACACTCGATTTTTGAAAAAGTTTAACAAAAAAAATTCAAAATAATGCTCAATCATGTTCACAAAATTGATTTTGAAATGTTTATAAAACATTTAAAAAATAAAATTGTTTTTATAAAATTTTGGAGGTGCCCTGATTTGCCCCTCCCCCTTCCCTCCGATCCCTATACTTAAATTATTTACTCAAATATATTTATCTAAACTTAAAGTAAAAATCCAAAAAAAATTAGCGGACTGTAATAATTAAAAAATTTGATTTTTTAATAAATTTCAAACCTTAAGAATAAAATCTTCTTTTTTTAATCAGAGGTCTTGATCAATTTTGTAGATCAAGAGAATTTTATAAAATTTTTCGGGTGGTCCGTTCTGCCCACATTCGCGTTTTGCTCACCCTCGCCCTTTTGTCAATGTATTAAAAAAAAACTAGATAAAAATAGATCTAGTGTGATCTAACTTTTTTGCCTGGTAATGTATGAAATAATACTAAGGTAACATATATATAATATATATGTATTAATAGATATATTATAATGCACCTCGTAATGTATACAAAAGCACGTGTCTCCGGTATAATACACGAATCTTGTGTAATAAGTATTTATATTTAAAATCACGTTTCGCGATAGTATTCTTCCGTGACGTCGCTTAAAAAACAATAAAAAAAATTAATAATATTGTTTTTATTTTTACGTCACTTGTTAATAAGTTGAGTTAAGGCGATAAATAGTAACCACGTGGTGAAAAGCACGTTTTACGGTAAGCATATTTAGCCGCACGAGAGTTACTTAAATATAATTGAATAATTATATTCAAATGTTAATTGATCCTTTCAAAGGATACTACTTGTTACAATATATCTATTTATACTTTTACAATTATATTAAAGGAGGTGCTTTAATTATTTCCTCAGCTTTAGAAATTTATCAATTGACATAATATTGATTGCTTATCTATAAATATTATAGAGACGAATAAATATATCGATGTTAGTATTTTGATTAATTAACTGTTTTTATGAAGTATAGAATAAAGAGGAATTGAAAAATACTTTCTACGAAAATAAATTTAGATTAATAATTAATTTAAAATTATCATTTTAAGATATTTTTAGTAAGTTTATCCGTAGTAATCTTTAGTACTAAATATAGAATTTTTTAATTTTTAATAAAATTATTTTTTTGAAAAATTTTTTTTAGCTAGAATTTTTTGAAATAATTTGTCTATTGGAATAGAGAGTGGGGGGAGGGGGGTAGGGGTCAGAGAATTTTATTTTGATAAAAAAAAATTACGCGTTAAAGTAGTACAGTATGTTGGAGTAAGATGGGCATAGTGAAATTTGATTTAGAAAAAAAAGTAGAAATAGGGAAAAAATGAAAAAAAAAAATATTTTTTTATGCCTCCTCCCCTTACTAAGGAATTAAAAAATTATTATTTATTTTTGTTATCATCAGTCACAAAAAGACAAATTACCAAAAATCCTTGACAACTAAAACATCCATGACATTTAAATATAAGCGGGAAATTTAAAAAATACTTTTATACTTTCGGAAGTATTCGCGAATAGAACCTGCGTAATTGGGTCATTGAACCGTAATATGAATTGTTCAAAGCTTTTACCTGCGTCAGAGTCTATATTGAAGTGATTGCTTAGGTAATAAAGCAGACTTTTTTTTCATCAACATATTTTTTATTTAAATAAAAATACATATACATTTCATTGACGATATTGTTTACTCATTTAGTTTGTTTTCATTGATCGTTTTACTTAAACTCAATTAGATAACATTTATTTATGTTAGACTACAAAAAATTCAATGACATATTTTCAAATGATAATTACTGTTTTCAATAATAACTACAATTTATGAACAGACCAAAATAAAACAATAATATTTTTATTGTTAGATAATAAAGTGTAATTATTTATTGTTGCTAAATTGAATGTGTAATATATATACATATATATATTTATAATGATAAAAACATTGAGGATGTTGAGAAGCATCTTAATAAATCGTGGCATTGCCACAAATAAAATGTAGGTTACTAGAGCAATGGTTGTGGTGCAAAGATTCCGTTCGAAGGTCCTCTCTGTGTCAGAAAATCGAACTTATACATATATATATATATATATATATATATATATATATATATATATATATATGTATATGAGAGCACACAAGTTGAGAGCAAACCGATAAAATATAACAGAATATTTGCTTGTCTCGTGGTCAGAGATAGCACTAACAAGGGCAAAATTACTGCGGCGTTTTATTTTTAAAAAATATAAAAAGAAAAAAAAAATTTGAAGTAGGCCAAGAGCACAATTTATTACGAATCATTTCGTTGGAGCGTTGAGACATCAAATGTAATGTAACATTAGAACGTATATTATATTTATTATTATTATTATTATGATACCGACTGAACTTATCAATTCTCAGTCAACCTATTACTCAGCACTTGTTTATATTGAGTTTAAGATTCGTTTGACATAATCGCTCTCTTTGTATTAAGTAATCTTTAGTTCTATATAATTTAATAATAATAATTATTATTATTAGTTTTTTTTTAGTCGCAGTGCTAGTTATAGTAATGGTAGTAATATCGATGTTAATAATTGGGCGTGTAATTACATTAATAATAATAATAATATTTATCTGCTATTTTTAGAATTTTTTAAATGGCTTCGTAATTAGCGGGGTTGGAATAAATATATAAACAAATACACTTACACGGAAAAAAGAGCAGTTGAAAAATTACAGTTTCGTATAGTATTAATTAGTACTATAGCGCTCCGAGTCTGAAACTGTAAAAATTACATTTTTTATCAGTAAATTTTGCAGAAATAACAAATATTACAGTTTCAAACACGATATTGTCGATTTAAACTGTAAAATTTGCTGCTTAAAATTGTATTAATTTTATTGCTACAACAAATTTCTAAAATTACAGTTTGAACTTTAATGTTTACAGATTTTTACCCGGAAAGCCTGATTTACAGTAGAAACTGTAATTTTTCAACTGCTCTTTTTTGCGTGTATGAGAAAAAAAAAAACTTTTGTGAAAACAGTATTTTTTCGAGTAAGCCGATTAAATTATTGCATTATTAATAGTATATCTATAGCGCAGTGTTACCAACTCGAATTTTTGAAAATCCATAGGTTGGCGTCAAAATTTCCGTAGAATTCCGTAGATATTTCAAAATATCCGTAGATCAGAGGCTTCGTAAGGGTGAGAAATTTTTGGTTTTGTGATAGAATAGATGAATTTTTCAGAAAATAGATCTACGGAAAAATCCGTAGAAATGGCATCACTACTATAGCGCGAAGAATAATTTTCTTCACAGAAGAAAATCAAAATTTATTTACCCTGATTAAGAAAAATGATTAGCTCCATGTTAAGTGTATCTATATATTAGTCGATTCAAATTGTTTTGAATTATTCCAAATAATTTTTCTTAATCAGGGTATACTACTGCAAAGAAAAAGATCAAAATATCTTAATATGGAGTAAACTGAAGCTTCTTCGATTAAAGAAATTATTTTGAATGAATTCTTCAAATTTTTGCACCAAAATATACTGCACCAGAATATACAATGATTCTAAAAGATTTTTTTTCTCTTGGTGTTATATATATTTTATAAATATATCGTCTAAAATTAAACACTTAAATGCACATTCAAAATTTGCGGACAGAACGCGGATTAAATCCGGGGTAAAATCCAGCCCAAAAATACACGGAAAAAAAAATATTGTGCTCACCACTGAACGGTATCGTGATATTCACTCTCCTCGGTTGGTTATACGTTGTATACGGAAAGTCTTGGTCTATTGGATCGTGATTATCGCGATCCAGGTGGATCCCGAAATCATAAGATCATTTGAGGAAATCATAAAAACATTTGAGGTTAAAATAGATGAATTTTTAACTTTAACTTCATTACAATTTTACTTTTAGTTGGAATTAATAATTACATGTTAATAATTCTAACAAGTGCAATAAAAAATTATTATTTAATATGAAGAAATGTAATCAAGTAATAGAATATACGTAAGTAATTGATGTAAATTTTTTATTAAATAATTTGGTTATGAGTAGTGGCGCTTGAAAAGTAGATCGCGATAATCACGATCCGTTTTGGTATGATATGGATACGTTAACTGACGATCACTATACATTTAAGTACATTCACAATCCGTAGGATCATTATAATAAGTATCTAGTGTTTCATCCATATTGATATATATATCGTGAAAATCAAGTAGCAATTTAGTACTAATCACGATACAACTGTCGCTCTCCGTTGGTGAGCAATAAGCGCAATATTTTTTTTCCGTGTGTGTTAAAATAAGCATTAAATTTATTATTAATTAATAATAACAATTATAAAAAAAAGTAGAAATTAAAATTTTCATAAGAGTAATATCTCAATTGCATTAAAATTGCACTCGCAATTTCGGTGTTCAACAATTCTTTAAGCAATTTAAAGGATTGTATACTCAACACAGTTGTAGTGTACGATTATTTAATCGTGATACATCGTTCCTCAATGTCTAAGTGTCCTGTGTGTGTATATATATGTTTGTGTGTGTAGCCACACTTATTATAACCAATGACTCTGAGGGTTACATCACATTTGTAGTAATTACGTAACTGAGTAATTTATTCCATAAGATGAACTAACGATCTTTACACTACACTGCACTATACTTGTGATATCTAGTTTTACTATTACATATACTAGTGTTAGTAATAGTATAATATTTTTATACATGTATACTGAACATATTAAGCAATAGTTCAGATGAGTACTTTATTTACGTTTTGCAATACGATTTTTTGAAAGATCAAGGTTGGACGAAATATTTATTATAAATCATTGAAATTTGATTTATTTTGATAATCGCGAGTTCGAAAATTTTATAATAATTAATTAATTAATTGAATAATATTTTTATTATTAATCCAGAAGTATGTACACTGTAAAAAAATTTTTGACCCGGTGTAGTGTAAATCACCCGGTGTAAAAATTTTGGTTTGAAAATTACACAAAGGTGTTAAATTTAGGCGGTGTAAATTTAAAATTTTTACACCGCCAAACGTGTGAATGTATGATTTACGATAATTTTGTTGTCATTAAGTAAAATTACAACGAGTGACACGGAGTGGTGTAAAAAACGTAGATTACACCGTGTTAAAATTTACACCGAGAGAATTTAACACCGTTATTTCACACTACACGGTCTTGTAAAGTTCTCGGGGCCATTTTTACGGTTACGTAACAGTTCAACCAAAGACAAAATAACCGCGACAAGATAACCGCGACAAAATAACCAACGACAAAATAACCGAATGACAAAATAACCGAGTGACAAAATAACCGAGTGACAAAATAACCGACGACAAAATAACCGAATGACGAAATAATCATTCAACACGATAACACCACATATTAATTATTTTCATAACCAACATATGTATTACATTTAAATAAATTCTTCAACATTACGTCTAATATTTAAAATATTTTATTTTTAAATTTAACATAAAAAACAAAATATTATTACATATCGCAATTTTATTGAATTAATTATCATTTACAAATAATGATATAATAACAAAATAACGTTAGATAGAAAACTATATTCAAAATTTTCATACCAATTTTCATGTGATCGTGAGAGTGACACATAAATACATCCAAATTCATCTAGAATTTATCCAAAACATCAAAGTTTATAAAAAATCCGCAGTTATTTTGTATGTGTTTATCGAAATATACGCCAGCACATAAGCTTTTTACCGTGTTGTGCCCTTATATCATGGTTTTTGTGTGTGTTTATTCGAGATTAGACGAACACATAAGCTTGTTATCGTATGTGCTAATAAAGTACGGAAATTTCATACTGAACATTTGAATTTTTTGCAAATATTCCATTAAACAGTTATTTTATCATTTGATTATTTTGTCGTCGGTTATTTTGTCATTCGGTTATTTTGTCGTCGGTTATTTTGTCACGGTTATTTTGTCGCGGTTATTTTGTCTGCGGTTATTTAAGCGTGACACCCATTTTTACACCGAAATTTTTTGACAGTGTAACAAAAAGGCGGGGTAGGTGTTAAAATTTTTGGTGTTAAATTTTAACACCGAAAGCGGTGTTAAAATACCACCAAAGGTGTAAATATTTTTTACGTGTTAAAGAATTTCCCGGTGTTAAAATATATTTGGTGTTAAATTGAGTCCATTTTTAACACCGCACTTATTACAGTAGTTAATTTTTTTACGTACATTTTTCCTTAATTATCGATAAAATGTATACTGGCATTGATCTAATAATTATCGATAAATAGAAATCATGAGGTAATTGATAACACTCAATTAATTTTTTATTGTAATTAAAAGAAATAATAATTAATTAAATCCTCTAATGATAGATTATATGTTTTAGTTTTTAAAATATAATAAATCCTTCATTAAAAAAAAAACATTAATTACTTTTATCTCGTTAATTATTTCTATAAAAAAAAAAAAAAATCATTACAGAATTTTTGATAAAAAAAAATTTCATAATATTTTTTTAAACTTCTTGAGATAAAATAATAATTATATAATCTTAATCAAATAATTAATTTCGTGATTACGACATTAATTAAGAAATTTTCGTCATACAGTACAAAAAATTTTGACAGTTTTAATTTTACTGAAAATTTCAAAAATATTATTCTAATTTTGCCAATAAATATATAATGGAAATTTTTATTAGTCACTTTTAGCATAACGCGTAAATTTTTTCACCAGTTTCGTAATCTTTAAATATTGCTCATGTATGTTTTAAAACATATATATATATATATATGTAAATATAAAAAAACATACATGTAAACAATACGTCCTTTCTCTGACATTGCAGATAGAGTCTGAGTTTGTTTATGTTTTTGCAGGTGTTATTAAAAAAAAAAAATTTTTTTTATTTTTCCACTTTGTTTTTCTCAGTATCAAACCCATAAAAATGATATATATATTCGACATGACTTTTATTTCAATAGGATATAGGAATTGAAATTTATGATTGAGTAAGGTCATGACAAAAAATTTATTCAGTAATTATTATTTGTCAATCAATAAAATCTATACCTCAATTTGCCACAATACACACATACACACATATATGTTCATATATGTGCATAACATATGTAGAAACAAGTTTTTAAAAAAAGTGAATATATTCACGTCGAACTTGAACGTAAAAAAAAAATGATAATAAATAAAAGAATCAAAATGGACTCATGTTATGTTAGGTCAAGTCTACGAATTTAGCACATTACATCATCGTTATATATGACATTGTAAGCAATTCGCGACATTCAATTTATATTTTTTATATTTAATACATTTATCTTTCAGAGTTGACGATAAAAATTTTTTTATTGTTAGTAAATTAAAGTACGTAATTTCTTTTTTTTTTTTTAAAAATTTTTATTACGTGTTAATGTATATACATACTATCGTTTTATAAATTGTGTGAATTATTATCTTTGTTTCTCCCTCCTAATAACTTTTCTCGGTTAATGTGTACAGCGATTAGTGTTAAATTTATGACGACAATCCAGCCTTGAATTCTTTAAGTAAAGGGGATATGAAATGTTACTATCAAGAAATAACACACATGCTTATATTTTGCGCCATTACTATGACGTCTCTTTATTTTATTGTAAAAAAAAATTTTTTTTAAACCAAAATAAAGATATTTTTTGGTTGCGCAATAAAATAAAAATTTTTGATAAAAAAAAATGCGATTTGCATAACTTTGAAAGCTTTTTTTTTAATCGTCTCACGATTTACACTCGCACACTTGTACGAAAGCGAATGGAATCAATCACAATTATGCCGGAAGTATTTTTTTTTTTTCAAAGGTCAGTGGGGGTTTCGAAAATTAAAAAAATTTTTTTTAATGTTAATTCGGAAGTGTGATAAGTAATCGACGAAAATAGTTTTTGGCTGTCATGTAATGTGTTATGAATGTTTAAAACTTTAGGACATTTATAGAATGACAGATGTCTATTCATTTTTCAAAAAAAAAAAAATTTTAATGAGTGGAAAAATTTAATTGGTTATAATATTTATGGTTCAAATTTAATGGATTTTTTAAAATTCAGAATATTACTAAAATATAAATGAACAAAAGAATTTTGATTTTATGACTTTTTAATAACAAAAATTTATAAGTGTCAAATCATAATTTATGGTGACTTTTAGACATATTTATTGAATACAGTTTATTCATATTTCAGACAAAAAAAAACTCTGAAAAAAAGTTGGCTGTACAGCACGAAAAATATATGTCCCGGCAAAATAGTATATATCCGGCTTATATCTTTAGTATTGTTATATATGTGCTATTTTGCCGGTATATATTCCTGGATGTATATTTTTTCGTATGGGGTGTAGTCTAACCAAAAATTTCCCGCTGTTTTCAGACTCAAAGCTCGAATATTATCTGTAAAATTTTGAACTATTCGAGCTCGAGTATTACCTGTACCAAAGACAGAAATATCTTTGGCTTGAACAATAGTATATTACACACCTAGGGAAGGAAAGTAAGAAATGTCTCAGATCGCATGTAATTGTTGGCCGAGGCGAAGCCGAGGTCAACAAACATGTGATCTGAGGCTTTCTTATTTACTTCCCGAGGAGTGTATACTATTTTTCTCGTCGACGGAGGCGGAAAGCGGCATCTTCGTTTTGCACAGCGGGACGAAAGTTGACGCTTTCCGCCCGGAGGCGAGAAAAGTAATTTTTGTCCAACAATGTCGCGATTTTAGGAACAAATCGACTTTCCATGAGCTTTGCACCAATCGTAAGTACTTTTCGAGACAGCTTTGATTTAATTTTGAATCTAATCATTGAGCGGTTAATAAGTTATGTAACAAAAATCTGAAAAAATATTTCTTGATTTTTTGATTCTTTAAATAATTTAGCAATTACTCAGATAGTCGACGTCAAACTTGAATTAACTTTCCTTTTAAATTTTGATGAGCTCTTTTGATTGCCCTAACGAATCTCGAAATTGGTTACGATTCGTTCCGAAGATATTGTACGACAAAAGTTATTTTACACACCCACACACACACACATACACCCGGACGACTCTCGAAAATAGTCAGAATAGTTTACTAGGAACTCGAAATTTTTTTTTGAAAATTTTCCAATTTTATTGTATAAAGTTGAAAATAAGTGACCATTTAAATTCGTTGAAAAATTTTTTTTTTTCTGTTAAAATTTAATAAGAATTTAATAAATTAACATACGGACGCAATTAGATTATGTCAACGTATGTTTTAACAATTTTTTTTTATTTTTAATGACTAACATGATTAGCATTTGACTGCGTCAGCTATTTGCACGTCACAAAGTGTAGTCAAGTAGAATTGACATATTTTTTTTTTTGGACTGTTCCAAAACTTTCCGTTGTTTACGATTTTGCAGAAAAAAGAAGACGATAGTAGTGTTTACTAGTAAAATATATCTTTGAACTCTTTGAATTTAAATGAATATTTATAGAACGGTTCAATACAAAGATAATTCTTTTAAAAATCGTATGATTTATGTATATTTAAATTAAAAGAGTTGACAAAGATAATAATTGATAAGATTTTAAAATCATTCAGATCAATAACTTATAAGGAATTGAATGGAAAGAAAAAAAATAACACAGTTGTTTTTTATATTTTTCATTGACTATATTTCCTTTATTAATTAATGAATTGACATCATTCCGACGGTAATAAAAATTTTGCTGTCGTTAATAAAAATTGACAAATGTTTTTGGCTAATCACATAAGGAAAGTATTAATTAATTGTATATTATTTTGTATAATTTTTCGTAATTGATATCTCAAACAAATTAATCGATTGAGGAGGTTCTCGCGATAATCGAAAGAGTTTATTAACCTTTTGAACTGATTAGAAAAATTAGTCAATCGGGTAAATCTTGTTATTCAAAAAAATTTTACTATTTTTGGAAAACATTGCCATGTTATTTGCTCAGTCTATCATTAATTTTTACATAATTTCGAGGTCTGAGAAAAAATTTTTGACCATTTCATTCTGACATTGGTTAGAAATACTATTTCAAACTTCAAAATTTTGGTATTTCATGAAAATTTGATCTTTTAAAATCAAAGTGAAATTAATGAAAGCATTTTTTTTTAATTTCCAGTTTTTTCAGTGGAAAAGTTTGTGGCGATATTATTCAAAGGTTTTTTTAAAAGCCAGTAGATCGATTATTGCTATAAATTTTAATTTCGGGTCAAGAAAAATTAGTTAACAGAAAAAAAATTTGAAAAAACTACTTTTTCCAAAAAATTAGGAACTTTATTAATTTTAGTAAAAAAATTTTTCAAAGAAAAGAAGTGAGACGAGTTTTTAGAAAATATTTCTGTTAATAGTGAATTATTTTGAAAAATTCTACGAAATTTTTTTTGTAAAATTGAATTTTCTACAAAAAAAGGTATCTTGTACTTTTTTTAAAACTTGATAGCTATTGAAATTTTAGCGTTTAAAATTTTCTCAAGTCTTTTGAACTCCTTGTGACGTTAAAAGTTTGAATAAATATATAAATATATCTTACAAATATTATAATATTAACAATAACACAAAAATTAATCAAATTCTGAGCGTTATTTAAATATTAATCATTTAAATATATATAAATAATAATTTTAAGAGCGGATATAATTCGTGGGCCACATACAGCCACGTGCCTGCTGATAACTGTACCAGTTGTTGACCCCCATTTTTAAACGTTGTTAATACGTTTTATCCATTCAATCATAATTCTAAGAGCAAATATAATCAATTTTTAACATGTACGTTTATTTTTGACTTAATTTGCATATCTGCATGCTTTCAGTTAAAGTGAGTCAATGCCCGGTGTCTTTAACTGATCAGGAAAGAAGTCGTGTTAACAGACAGTGTTTTTTAATAATTATAATAAATTTATATTAATTTATTATTTTTGACAACTGAGTGTCAGAGTTCGTCTACCTCATTCTAGTGGCATGCGTCCAATTATATAAATATATACATGTAGAGGAAAAAGGCGGGCAAAATGGGACCGAGTTTTCTTTAAAAAAATTTTTTTTTTTTTTTTTCAGAAATTTTTTAGTAGACCCAATATATTATTGGGCATAAAAAATATATATGGTGTCTTCTTTGCTATGTTTAAATTTTTTATAAGTTATTTATCTTCAATAATTTTATTTTTTCAGCATCTTCATATACTAACAATATTTCAAATCTGAGTCATTTTTCACTAAGATTAAATTTAAGCAATTTTATTATAGTCATTTAATTCAAATAAAAAAAAATAGTACATTACGCACTAAGGGAGAAAAATAGTACATTCCGATTCGCGTGTATAATTGCCTACACTAGTCGAAGGTGGGAGTGGCAAACACAAATTAAGACGTCTTAGCTTCCTTTGTGATGTGTATAAAATTTTCACCAGATCTGTACCTGAAGGTTTATATTTTTATCTGTTTGTATAAAAAATGGCGCATGCGCTGCTTATTATTATTCGTATTCTCATGAAAGAAAATAACGATTTTCTTCCCTATGAATAGGGCAGGAATTTAAACTTTTGGTACAGGTATGGAAAAAAAATTTTTATTTTGGGATCACCTAAAAAAGCCAAATCGGTTCATTCGTTCAAAAGTTATAAAATATTTACATACGTATACATATACTCGGACATTATCTTAAAAATAAGAATAGATTCCTAGAACCATAAAACGTCAACATTTGTTAAAAACTCAGTTTTCGAAAATCGGACCGAACCAATAACTTCCCTTTTTTTAAAATTTTCAATTTTCTTAGCGGGAAATTCAAAATTCATCGTATTCAAATGCACAAAAATCTGTTATCTCCTTAACAGCCCCTTTTTGCTCTCCCTTTCCTTCTATATATATGTTTATATCTTTTAAAAATTTTTGAAATGTTGAAAAGGTCATAAATTGGGCAGCAGTAAATAACTAAATTATTTATATCAATAAAATAACACCTGGTTTTTCATCTTGTGAATTAAAAAGTAATTTTGAAAATAAATTATTTATCACATTGAAATAAAAAGTATCAACAGATAAATTTTTACCGTTTATTAAAATGTTTAAATAAAATGTCATAGCATTATATAAAAATATACAACTTTATTATGATAAATACAAAATTTATGTAATTTTATTACACACTTGCATAATATAAACTTTTCTTTACGAAAACATTATAAATAAGTACAATCAAAAAAACACAGACATATATTACATATATTATTGCAGATGTAATCTGTTTGTGATGTGTTTTTTTCTCTTAATTCATTTATCAAATATAAAAATACAATAAATAATCGAGCAAACAATACATGTATTATGTATGCAATACGACTTTTATTATTATTTAGTAAATTAAGTTAAGAATAACAGCGATGATAGTGAGGTAGGCTTGTCAATTATTTTACATAACAATAATAATATATGATGTTGTAATTTATTGTTTTTATTTAGACGGTATAAATTAAAAAATAATAATCTTTAGATATATTTATTATTTATGTAACTTATTGCCTTGTGCATATAATGATAACATGATCAAAAATATATTCCCATGAAGAACACAAGATAATTTTAGAATGAATAATAATAAACTTTTTATACATCTTATATATTGTTTTTTTGAACGTGCGCATAATTAAATTTCATACATTATTTGCTTTGTCAAATGAAACGTTAATATTCGATTTGAATTTCAAATTATTCATAAAATTTGAAACAGTTCAAAAAAATCTCAATAATTAGTGAATTTTTGGAAAAAAAAAATTTTGATGAATCAAATGTATAAGATGGAGTACAGAAAATTTGGACCGATCAGTCAAATGAAATCGTCGAATTTCCAAATTATTTAATTTGGATCCGAATTTTGAATATTTGTGATCTTGAAGACAGCAGACAATTAAAAATTTTTGGACTTTTTTTCAACTAATCAGACAAAAAAAAAAAAAGTAAAAATATGCACATGTAGAAAATTAAAAAAACTACAGGTGCAATTTTTGAAAATATTTTTATTTTTTTAATTAATCATTTTTTGAATGATTCAAAAACTATTATGCGTCTGCTAAATTCAGTATCACGAATATTTAGATCTTAGCTAGTGATCAATTATGATAATTTTTTCACAATAATTTATGAATAATTCATATTTTTTTGAAAATTCGAAGTTCTCAATTATAATTTTTGATCGAATGTTAAAATTTTTGATGCAATTGAAATAATTTGAAATTCCAATTATGTTCACACACCGAATATATATATATATATATTTATGTGTGTGTGTGTGTATAAATTGATTGCTAGTAAGAGAGTGTAAATGAACTTGAAAAAAAAAAAAAAAAAAAAAAGTTAAGATATGGAAAAATTTTTAAATATTACCAATGTCAAATATCGACATTGAAAAACAACATAAAAAATAAATTTAAAAAATGACAAGTATTAAAGCATTTAGATTACAAAATAGCAGTGACGTAATTAAAAATGTAATCACGTATAGCAGATAAAAAAAATATATATACAGATATGAATTTACTTTCAGACAAAAACACAAAGAAAATCTAATTTATTTTACTCCGATTTATTTATTAATTAATTTTAAATAATTTTATAAAACAGTTATATATTTATAAATACATGATTTTATGTAATTTTGATAATAATTTTTTATAACTTGTATTTAAAATTCGTCTGGCAAAATATATACACATATATAATGCATGAATATAATAATAATAATAATAATAAACAATTATACATTACATTTGGGGTCAAAGGTAACGCATATTTTTATTAAAGTCGATTATATATGTATACATATATATTTAATATTTGTAACGTCATTGTATATATTTTTAGTAATAGGGTGGAGTTATCGATTAAATATGATTTAAAATAGCTAAAAGTGAACACAAAGACCACTATTCTATTATTTTATGCTTTATTAGCTTAATAATATATATATGAAAAAAAATAGTTAAAAATAAAATTATGTATATACATATATACATATAGTTCTAATTATCTATTATGCTATTTATATCATTATCATTCAGGGGATTAAAAGTTGTGTCATTATGTGCGTACTAGATTTTTTTTTCTATTGCGTGGTCAAAAAAAAAAATGTCAATTTTTTTATAATTTATAATGCGGTAGCTTGTGAAGAATATACAAATACTTAAAGTCAATATTAACTAATATATGTAAGAAATTTATATGCAACTATGTTGCTAAATAAAAATGTCATATATTTCGAAAATTATATAATTAATTGTGATAAGTCTTTAGGTTTTTTATAAACTAATTATAGGTTGCAGTAACACTGTAAAAAATCACCGGGGTAAGTCCAAGCGGTGTAGGTGTTAAAATCGGCGGTGTTAAATTTCAACACCGAAAGCGGTGTGAAAATAACGCCGCCACCGGTGTAAATATTCTGTACCGGTGTTAAAAAAAATTCTCCGGTGTTAAAATGACGCCGCCGCCGGTGTAGATATTCTTTATCGATGTTAAAATATTTTACTTTGTGAATATTTTTACTTACTCGATCATTATACTTGTTACTAAGTAATATTTTTTTATTAATTTTCATAAAAAACTGACATTTTTTGTGTTTTATAATCTTTAAAATTAAAATTCCAAGCGTACGCAGTTTACCCCGCTTTTACACCGGTTACCCCGCTTCTACACCGATTCTACTCCGGTTTTACGACGGTTACCCCGCTTTAACACCGGTATTTTTAACACCGGTGAATTACTCCTCCTACACCGGTGTAATTTCATTTTTACACCGGGCGGAGTTAAAATGAGTCCATTTTTAACACCGCTCTTTTTACAGTGAAGTAGTCTCATATATGTCTTATATATGCAATATGCCCGCATACATATTTTTTTCGTACGGGTAGTCAATGTGCAAAATATAATTTATATGTAAATATATATATTTTTATTTTTGGCCTGCGAGGAATTTATGAGTTTGATTATTTAATTAATCTTATAGAAAAAAAATTTTATAGATGAACTTAGGTTTTGTAACTTGCTTTCAAAAAATTAATAATTTATTTATGTGTACAAATTTTTACATGCAGTCTATGCCTCAGCGTAAATAATACATGGAGAAATTATTTTTATTTTAAATATTATGGTGTCATAGTAAAGCCGGATCATGTTAGCCACCTACACGGAAAGAAAATTATGGTAACTGTTCCTAGTACGTTAATGAAATATAATCCCATAGCGTTATGGTAATGATTACTTGGGATTATGGGATATAGACCCATACTTTCTGGGAAAAGTTCCCAAAAGTATGGGAACAATTTCTATCATTATGGTAACAGTTACCATATCGCATGTGAAAGAATCATGGTAATGATTACCATACTCATAGGAATAGTTCCTATAAGCAAATAGTAACCAATCCTATAACCACATTGTAATGGTTACTAAGTGTATATGGGAATAAGCCTTATATATTATGGTAACTATTCCTATAATATTATGGTAAACATAACCATCATATTATGGTAACGATTACCATAATATTATGGGAATAGTTACCATAATAGTATGGGAATGGTTACCATAATATCATGGTAATAATTCCCATCATATTTAGAAATTATAATAATTTTTTTTTTTTTGTAAGCAGCGTTTTTTTTGTATATTACAAAATTTTAAGTATCCAAAAAAACGCTTATTACAAAAAAAAAAAAATTTATTATAAATTCTAAATATTATGGTAACAATTACCATAATATATTGTTACTTTTACCATAATTTTCTCTCCGTGTAACGGGAATTGAAATAGACACATGCCGAAATTACTATGGCCGTAATAAAATTTCCAGTGGTTACAGTAATTTGGGTTATAATTCTTGTCAATTTTACTATGGCCATAGAAAATTTTGCATGTGTTTATTTCAATTTTTTCAGGTGGTCACCATAGTCCGGCTTTACTATCACACCATAGAACTTTAAACAAGAATAATTCCTCCTTGTAACCATAATAATATTTGAAATAACACTAAAAAAAACTGGGGTAAGTCCAGGTGGTGTAGGTGTTAAATTTTTCGGTGTTAAATTTTAACACCGAGAGTGGTGTTCAATTTTCAATTTTTCATAAAACAAATTCATTGAATCGTTACTTGTGACGAAGACGATGACGCATTTCAACGTAAATTATCTGAGTCGCTTTATTTCATAATTATATAATATGACGACACATAAGCTTTACTAGGTATACGTATATATATATATATATATATATTCATAGGTTAATTTTAAGAATCAGTACACTGACGTACACAAGAAATAAAAAATGCATAATTTTGGTTAATCAGTTAAAGACAATTGAAATGAATGATTAAAAAAATATTTATAAATTAAATATAGCAACGTCACTACAATTAATGAGAGCCAATATTTATATAAATATATATATATATATATATATATATATTTAAATGAAAATAATTTTATTAAATAAAATTCAATTGAAGTGTAATAATTGAATAATTTATAAAATAAAAATATATTTTAATAATCAGTTTATTTAACAGGACATTGAACCTGATTCATTATTATATACTATACCCCTTTATATATTATTCTTGGCTGCATGCATTTGCAAACAACGATGGTGATACTGAGTTTAATAAACGATGCGACTTTGGACATGTATAATCAAAGTGCTGTCGTTAGCTACTCGGATAAATTGATTGCATCACATTGTGCAACTGTTTACTTTCATCTTTATTAATAACACCAAAATTGCATTAATAAATATGTATAATTTATCAGAATAATAACGCAATTTTAATTTAAGTTACGTTATCATTTAATTAATTATTAATTAATTGGATACAGTTACAGTTATCGGTAATACGGTGATAAAAATTTTTTTTATTTTCAAGGACAATCGTCATGGAAATTAAATTAAATTTATTAATTTATATGGATGCCCATTTTTTTATAAAATTGACAAAAATTAAAGCAGAATTTTTATTGAAAATACAATGGACTGCTTGAAAATATATGTTCTATGTTCTATGTGATTGGTTAAAATATTAACGGATTTAAATTCGAAAATTTCGAAAACACATAATCGGTTTTTTATAATTGCCGGTTTATTACATCTTGCTATGGAATTTCACGTATTTAAAAACTAATTATACAAAAAGAGAAAATACATGGAGAAAAAATTATGGTCACCATTACTACACGGAAAGAAAATTATAGGGAGTATTCCTATGCATTATAGGAATGGTTCCTATAATAGTATAGGAATTGTACCCATACTATTATAGGAATGGTTCCTATATATTATAGGAACCACCCCTATACCATTATAGGAACTATTCCTATAATAGTATAGGAACCATTCCTATACTATTATGGGAACCATTCCTATAATATTATAGGAACCATTCCCATAAATTATAGGAACCATTCCTATAATATTATGAAAATGGGAATAGTTCCTATAATTATAGGAACTATTCCTAGAATAGTATAGGAACCATTCCTATACTATTATGGGAACCATTCCTATAATATTATAGGAACCATTCCCATAAATTATAGGAACCATTCCTATAATATTATAAAAATGGGAATAGTTCCTATAATTATAGGAACTATTCCTATAATAGTATAGGAACCATTCCTATACTATTATGGGAACCATTCCTATAATATTATAGGAATGGTTCCTATATATTATAGGAACCATTCCTATAATTATAGGAACTATTCCCATAATGTTATAGGTATCATTCCCATAAATTATAGGGACCATTCCTATAATATTATAGGAACCATTCCTATAATATTATGAAAATGGGAATAGTTCCTATAATTATAGGAATGGTCCCTATAATATTATAGAAACTATTCCTATAATAGTATAGGAACCATTCCTATACTATTATAGGAACCATTTCTATAATATTATAGGAATGGTTCCTATATATTATAGAAACCATTCCTATAATATTGTAGGAATCATTCCAATAAATTATAGGAACCATTCCTATAATTATGGGTAATATTCCTATATCTATAGGACGTGTTCCCATAATTTATGGTCGTCATTCCTATACTGGTATAGGATGAAATTTCACAAAATTATAGGAACCATTCACATAATTTTTTTTCCGTGTAGTCATGGAGTATACTCTCATAACGTTATGGTAATAATTACTTTGAATTATGGAAAGCCTATAATTTATGTAAAAAATTTCAAAAACTGGGAACAATTCTTATTATTATGATAGTAGTTCCTATATCGTATGGTAATTGAATTATGGTAATGATTACCATACTTATGGGAATAGTTCCTATGGTCACATAGTAATGAATTCTATGTGCAGCTTGGAAGGCTCCTATTAAGTGCCTATAGAAATAAACCCTGTACACGGTAATCGTTCCCATAATACGTGTGTAATATTCCCATAGTGGTATGGTAAGTGTTCCTATACTACGATGGTAAACGTTACCATGCTACTATAGTAAGCGTTACTATAATATCATCGTTATCAATACCATGGATTATGGAAGTCATTACCATAGATTATGGGAATCATATTCATACATTATGGGAATCATTACTATACATTATGGGAAGACATTACCATACATTGTGAAAATCATTACCATCCATGATGGGAACCATTGCCATATAATATGGAAGTAATTACCATACATTATGGGAATTACTGCCACCCATAATGAGAATCATTACAACACATAGAAATAATTGCCATATATTATGGGAATCATTACCATAATTCCATGGGAAGTATTCTAATATCGTATAGTAATGGAACCCATATTAAATTAAATATTATTGATAATTAATTGACTTATAGACAATAATATAAAAATTATTAAAACGAAATAAAATAAAGTAAATTGTGATTTTAATTTCTATGCCATCTATGGTTTGAAAATATAAAGTTATGTACTAATAAAACATATAAATGAGTTAATATATAATGATATCTATGGCTGGTCTTAACTTATTAATAATTTCCAGTTATTTGCTTTAAATTGAAAAGCAAATAGAATCATAAAATTTCGTCATATCATATTTATTTTTTTTTTTTTAGTTTGATACTTTTCTTTGTTAAGATTTAAATCGTAGATCTAAACTTTTTTTTACTTTAGTTAAAAATAACTAAATAAATAAGTGATAAATATTTACATGCGTAATTGTAATAATTTTTAAATATAAACAAAGTCGCATTTATGTTATTGCGTTTAAATTTTGTTATTATTCAATAAACTACGCATTCACAAAACACGTGGAATTGGCGTTGCAATTCGTTGTGCAAGCACTTCTTTAGCGCTTACTTGTTTATTTAATCTTCATTATAAGCTCTTTGATATATATATGTATATATCCATTAATTTATTCACTAACTATTTGTAATATCGAAAAAAAAAAAAAATAACTAATAAGTATTAATTTTAAAAACCCGTAATAATTTAAATACCAATAGCTTCTGTTAATTTATTTTTGAAAACATAACAATAATAACAATAATAATAAAAAAGTAAAATAAATGCATGCATATTTATACGCAATTATACAATGCAATACAATACAATGAAATACAAAAATACAATAGTTAAGACATTGTCGCGTGTACTGCACTCAGCTCACGTATTTTTTGACCCTCAGTGCAGTGAGTTCGACGGCCGCTACAAGTGACAAGGTCGTCTTGCTTACATGATGCAAGACTCATATATATACATATACTTATTCATAATATAATACATGTATATATTCGCACACATAAGTAACTTTATATGCCAAGATTTTAAATGTGTGATAAGTTAAATCCAATGATTGTGACATTGGATTAAATATTATCGTCATATATTAACATTTAATTATATATTTTTATTAATTTATTATTATTATTATTATTATAATTATTATTATTATTATCCCGATAGAAAAAATTTATTTAAAAACTATAGGGGGAGGGGAGAGGACAAAATGGGTACCTGGGGTAAAATGGGCCCCTAAGCGTTTGGGGACCTATTTCGCTCCCAAATCATTCAAAGTACTCAAAATTTAAGGGAGTCTATTCTCCTTCTCCCCCGCCCTTTCTTCTATGTTTTAATATAAAAAAAATATATAAATATATATAAAATATGTATAAAAAATTTATTTTAAATAGCCGATTTTCGTATACCTTTTATATATATTTTAAGATATCTTTTTTATATATTAAGGTTTTTTTTTTATAATTTTTTTTCATGGGGATGTTATTATTATTATTATTATTATTATTATTATTATTATTATTATTATTATTATTATTATTATTATTATTATTATTATTTTTGTTATTATTATATAAGATTATTAAGTTAATAGATAAAAATAATGATAAGTAAAATTAAAATAAACAAAGAAGCAGATATGTAATAAAACTATTAAATTGCTTAAACAATATGGCATATTACGGAATCGGTTAAACGTTTGTTGTAACCTCATGTACCAAGGCTTAGCATATCAAAGAGATTATGCAATATACCCGGATCGTAGACACGAGATAAGTGTGTATGTGTGTGAGTGTAAGTATGTAATAGAGAGGGGAAAATATAGTTAATTCAGTAATATATGTGTTGATATATATTTAGCTTTGTGTATGCGTTCATATATATACGAATGTTAGAACTCGATAGCTGAGAGATCGATGCTCTTTAGTCGATAGACTTTACGTTTCAATTAGATAAATTAATCGAATGTAAGTATATATTGTCTGTGCAAGTATATATTGCAGACTACATAGTTGTTATTGTTGTTGTTGCTGTTGTTGTTGTTGTTGCAATTTATTTTCCACGCCTAGTATTACTATTTTATAGTCGTTTTAAATGTTACAATGTATTTTTATTTATAATAATATATATATATATATATATATATATATATATATAGTTTTCGTATATTATCTTATTGATATTTGTTAATAGGGTATATTATATGACATTTATATTAATAACAACGGTATTGCGATTTAAATTTATTAATTTATAAATCAAGTTAATAAAGTTTATTCTAAGTACACGGAAAGAAAGTTATGAAAACAGTTTTTCATACTTTTATGGGAATCGAGCCCATATTCAGAGAAAAAAATGACTTTAAGAAAGAGGGGAAGAGGAGAGGGGGGAGGCCCAAAAAATTTAAGGGGCCCATTTTGCTCCGAAATCATTCGAGGCACTCAAAATTTTAAAGGGCCTATTCCCTCTCCCCTTTCTCCTATTAGGGGAGAGTAGGGCAAAATGGGCTGACATTTATATTAGGGGAGGGTGGGGCAAAGTGGGCCCCGTAAGCTAGAAATGGGATTATCTTTACTTTCTTTTGCTCGTTACACTACTTTATAGGCGCTTGTTTGTTATTTAACATTGATAAGCTGTGTCCATTAAAATGGAAAAATCGAAAATTAGGGGCAAAGTGGGCCCCCATCTAAAAAAATTGTGTGAGACAAATTTATTGCTCGTTTTACTTTTTTTAAATTCTTCACTTTAAAAATGTTATGAATAAGCAATGTTCATAATAAATTACGAATTTTAAAATATGGAGCAAAGTGGGCAAAAATAGGTAAGACATAAATAAGCTAATAAGTAACAAATGAATAGTCGTAAAAAAGTAAAGGTGACTTATTATAAGCCTCGTTCATAGAAAATTTCAGGGTGCTCACTTTACTCTCAAATTTTAGGTGGGCCCACTTTGCCTCAAAATTTTTGATGCTTTCCAAATTTTAGGGGGGTCTACTTTGCCCCACCTTCCCCTACATATAATATAAGCCCTCATTTCTTAAAGGGCCCCCCCCTTCCCCTACTGTATTTTCTTGTTACAAAAAGATATGCTAACGTTAATTTTTAATCTGATATATTTTTAGTGAAAAAATCTGAAGATTTTATAAAATTATTCTCTTAATCAAAGAAATCTGAGTTCAGCTCGAAATTCTGTCAAGAAAATTATTGATATTTTTTATTTATTTACTACTTGACAACATACAGTTTTTACGAAAGATAATTTTTTTTGAGTGTATACTTGCACTTAATATATAGAAATACTTCCTAGACATTTACAAATATTCCTTATATGTTATGATTTATGAAATTCAATATATATTTAAATTCGCACTCACTCTGAATTTACACAGTGTATTAAAAATTTTTTTTACCAAATATTTTTTTCAAGAACTTTGAACCGCAGGTAGAAGGGGTGGGGAAACAATCAGTGATGTCGAAATTCAAAGTTGACATTGACTTGTCGAAATACATGCTTTATGATGTTTCAGGTGTCGACGATCTGTTCAATTAACATGAAGTAGCTTGCACGTGGAGATTTTTTATTCATTTAAACAATTTTATTAATCGGTCTCATTTAATATCAAAGCCAATAATTGATTAATAAAAAAAGAGCTAGTGAAGTGGAAGAGTAAAAAATAATTTAAGTTCTTTGCAGCTTTATTCGGAATCGAAAGAATCAAGAATTTAATGAGTCCATAATTTATATTCGGATATTGATGAAATTTTTATTAATCATAATTGAATACTGTTTAATTATACGTTAATTAATAAGTATTTACGTGAAAAGCTATTCTATACGTAAAATTATGAAAATTTATTTTTTTCATTGAAGTAAATTTTTAAAACAACCAATAGAAATAAATCAGAAAAATGATTGATCAGGAAAGGAGAGGGGGGGGAAACTCAAAATTTTGCAATCTTCGTAAAAAAAAAAATTCAGATTTTTACTGAAAAAAAAAAAACGAACTCGTAATGAAGTAAAAATTAATAATTTAATGAATTTGAATTAAAAAATCGATTTTTATTAGCGATCGGAAAAGATTATTGAGATTACAAGTTCAATAAATTTTGAATGAATATCATTAGAGTATTCAAAAATTATATTTTCGATGAAAAGTTATTTTTTATTACCGACGTTTTTCCCAAAAATTGATCACTGGAAATTGCCGATATGCAATCAATTTTGCAGCTGATTAATTTAAGAATCGATCTTCGATTAGTTTCAGTTATAAAAAAAAAAAAAACAATTTTTCAAATTTTATTTTGAAGTCACTCAAAATTGTCCTTTTGATTAATTTTTGGTAAAAATCCTTGGATTCCTCAAAAAAATGTCTAACGTTCATATATACTTACCGGAACATAATTTTGAAAATAGACAGAAATAGAACCTCAATAGTCACATCTCAATCGCGAAGCCCATGCATTTTAGTTTTCATAAAAAAAAATTACTGGAAATTCCTAATATATCACTAGTTAAAAATTTTGAGTTCCAATTAAAAGAAAATAAATAAAATAAAAAATTAATCCAAGCTAAGATAAAGTATCGAACGATCTATTACGGCAATTTCTATATGTGGCAATAAATGATAAGTGATAACATATTCATAATTATAATAATGAATCGTCGAATGAAATTTATTCACGGATAGCTTACAAAGGAATAAATTTAGCAATCATTGAGAAATATTTAAATTGTATAAAATCAAATATGACGTTTTTTTTTTTACCACATGGTTAGAATTGTTTTTTTTATACCACTGCCGCGCCAATGCTATTGGGGGTACTCGGTAAAAAATATTAATTTAAACTGAGATCAGAACACTCCCAACGCTTCGAGCTTGAGGTGTGCAGTTTTTAATAGGGTGATTAGTCTAGTGAATTAACGTTTCCAATATTTGGACACAATCCCAAATATATATAAATTTTCACCATTATTACAAAATATATACATATACACATACATATTTATATATTTTTTTCGTACTAATATAGTAACATTTCAGAAAACTATAATTGCTATTTTTCCTAAATTTTTTTCATAATTAAGCGTTCAATTGCTGACTTAGTCACCATATTGCTGATCAAATTCCGATAAATTTTTATTTTTTTTCTTAATTCATATATTTATTATATATAGGCAAGCAGTATCACAATAGTGACATTAAGAAGGGGTAATTTCTTATAAATATGAAAAGATAATACTAAAATAATTAAATCGATTCATGGCATCTTTTGTGTTCACCCACACCCGGAGTTCAGTAAAAATAAATATTCAATTAATTTTATTTTTTAATGACTATCCAAAAGAATTCACTAAAAATAGTGTAATCTCGTTGAATAGTGTGTTCTCAATGTGAAATTTTTTTTTGCGTATTAGTGTGATATAAATAAACCAAAATTGAGATATAATGCCAGTGAACAAGTGAAAACTTTTTTAGTGAAAATAAAACCTATTGCTTCGTGATCGAGGTGTGCAATTTTAATATATAGAATGATATATTTTAAATATCAGTGTCGATTAACGAATTTACGTGTGCGTGTGTGCTAGCAGAGGAATTTTCAAGCGAAAAAATGAATCGATTAATTTTTTTTGTATTAACTTTTTAATGGATTATTCTGGAATAAAATTTAATATAAAAAAAATGATAGACGTATTTATGTGGGGTGTGCATATTAGGTTTTTATAAAATTAATGATTAATATATTTATTTATTAAATTTGATTAACGGTTTTTTAAATATTTTAAAATTACACATTATTAAATTATATAAATAAATAAATTTAATAATTAAATTTAACAAATATAATAATTTAAATTTATTTAAGAATAAAAATTTTTAAATAAAGACTCCGTTGATAAAATATATCAAATCAAGTGAATCAATATATCAAATAATAATTTAATCCAGAAGCTTCTTCGGTCATATTTGTCATACTTATAATTCATAAAAGATAAAGATTGTTTTTTTATATTTTATATTTAATTAAAAATTAACTTAGTGAATGATGAAATTTTGAATGTTGTAATGAAAATTTCACCATATTTAATTTATATATATTTAAATATTGAGTTCTTCACTTGTTTAAATTTATATAATTTTATTAATATTTTTTTATTAATCATTAAATATTTTTTAATTATTTTTTTTAATATTTAAAAATCGACAAAAATTATAAATAATTAACTCAAAATAATTAAATTTTTTTTAATCACTTGTTTATAATCAGTAGTAATAATTAATAATTAAATTAAAATAAACAAATAAATAATTAAACTCTGAAAAGTAAATATATTAATAAATTGAGTATTTACTCAATTATTATCTTAAATAATTATTTAATTAAATTTATTAAATTCACCAATTAATCTGCTGCACAATAAATTTAATTAATAAAATTTCCGGGGTCGTTAAAAAATACATTAATAAATTTATTTAATTAATATGTACTGTAAAAAAAAATTTAATAAAATTTTAAGGCGGGGGGGAGGGGGTAAAAAATCTGGTGATTGTATTTTTAAATTATTTCCCCTTTATATTAATTATTAAATAAGTAATTAATGTTAATATTACTCAGCCTAATTAAAATTAGGGGCAAAGTGGGTCGTCTAAAAAATCATCTTATATTTTTTTTTAAATTACCTACAGAAAAAAAAGAGCTTACATAAGTCCAGTATCTGGTGTTAAATTTAACAGAGAATGGTTTTACTATTTTTTAAATTGTTAATTTGTGTTAAAAATAAATTTAATTTTTGAAAATATTGTAGCTTACATAAAAATTTAATTACTTTGATAATTAATCGAAATAACGAACTTCATAAATATTGAAACGTGGCATTAAATGTCGGCAATTAATTTATGAGATCCGTCATTAAAAAAAGAGTGGGGGTAAGACGGCCCACTTATGGATTTCAATAGTTTATTATCGAACTTACTGGAACATTCTATCACGACTCATTAAGTTTTTTTATTTGTTAATAAGTTTTGAAAGGGGTGAGGGTATGATGACCCCTCCAGAAAATTTGGGAAAAAAATTAACTTTTTTTTATTTTTGTATTTCGCTGGGGTCAAATGGTTCGTTAAAGTAATGAGTAAGTTTGGGTAAGTCAGACCTACAGCGAAAATTAAAATTAACGTTTTTCAAAATTTTTTTTTTTCTCCAATTTTGATTTCTCGATTTTAATAAATTTTATGTGTACTGGACGGAGTTCATCGGCCGATTTTATCGAAAAGAAAAAATCAATGAGCAAATATTTTATGATATAAAATTAATTGAAAAAATTTCACAGACGAAATTTTAATTTTTTTTTTTTTTGCTATTTCAAAGATGAAAAAATTTCGGGTCAAAGATCAAAAACTGCAAATTTTTAATTCCGGGTTTTTTTTCTCAGATTTCTTTACTCAAAATTAAAAATATTTTCTCCCATAATTTTTGTGTAAAAATAATATGACCCAACTTACTCCCTAACGTCTATATATTGCTCTTTCGTAAAATTTTTTTAAAAAATCAACGTAGATTTTCACATGCCTGAAATATCGATTTATGAGAAATTTCACTGGCTTATTGCACCCCTTCTACTTTCCTCTCTATAATTAAATAAAATTACCGGATAGCATTTATGTTGTTACGTGATAAACGTGTGGTATTTGAAACAATAGGTGTCACAGTTAAACAATTGCTTAAATTGACTCTGAGATAATTGCATAACGAAAAATTTATTAACAGTATATCTATGGGAGCACGTGAATTGCTATAGCATCGGTAATAATCCACTCACGTTGTTGTAATTGAATTAAACACTCATCTATATACTATTGATTTAATTAAACCGTTTTTTTATGATTGTATATTGATGTTCATCAAGAAGGTTCTTTTTTTTTCTAACGTTTCACAAAGTTTTTATCTCAAACAATACTTTTAAACACAATTAGAAACGCGGCTCAATTTCATTTTTCAAAAATTTTCATTTATTTAAGAGAAAAACGTGGCCAGATTTTCCATTCACTGCGCAAGTGCAACAAGGATAGTACCGTTCGTTGACTTGAGTATGACATGAAAAAAAACCGACCCCTCTTAAGTAATATACACTGAAAAGGCGGACAAAATAGACCATCTCAAAATTTCATGAAAAACTTTTTTTTCCAAAATTTTTTTTTAATCGTGACTTTAAGACATCATCATTTTTGCACGGCTTTTAAAGTCCAAAAAATTTATTTTCGAAATTTTTTTCCTGAACTTTCCTTTGAACAAAATACTACTGACCACTGACAATACGATTTTTGAATATTTTTTAAACCCTGAATTTGAAAAAAAAAAAATATTTTAGCAAAATGCACCTATAGTTTTTTCAGTTTTCGACACGTGCATATTTTTAGTTTTTTTTTTTTTTAATTAATTAAATTATTGAGAAAAAATCCGATAATTGTTAATCGTCTGATAACTTCTGGATCACCAAAGTATACATCCGCTGTCTTCTTCGCTAAATTTAAATTTTGTATTATAAGTTATACCTTCAATAATTTTTTTTTTCGGCATCTTTATCCACTAACAATATTGCTAATTTATTTTTTTAATTACATCAGAAATAAAGAATTTTACGTCGTTTATTTTAGACCCGGAGGAAAAAAAAATTTCTATGGCAACTGGAAATTCGGTTTAATTTTATGCACATATCATATTTCGGTATAAGAAAAACTTAAATATGACAGTTGACCTCTAAAAATTGATAGAAAAAAAATTTACTACTGTGATTTTTTTTTTTTATGATTTTCCGCATGTTCAAATTTTACTCACACAAAATAAATGGCTGAAAAATTTTTTCGAAGAACGAAAATCTCTTCCCTAAAAAAAATATTAAATAAAAATTTTTTTTTTAGCATATATTTAATTGAAGGAAGCAAAAAAAATCAATGAACAATAAAGCAGTGAGGCACGTTTATAAAAACGTGATTCAGTGCCTTCGATAAATTTTATTAAAATTATCATATGTTTTTAATAAATACAATTGTATTCATTTTTGCTCTTTTGTTTGATATTTACTCAATTTTATTCCATATATATTTCAGTAATTAAAAATGAAGGTAAGTGGGGTAAAATGAACTCGTTAAAGGTTTTCGGCTAAAAATAAATTTTAATGAATGTTTTATTTCAGATCATTGACAAGTAAAATGATCTATTGGTAATTTTTTAGCCTGAAGAATTTAAAAAATTCGTTTTGCTCCGATAATCACTAATTGCTGATTACTAATAATTTAAATAGTGGGTAAAAAAATTAAAAAATAATAAAATATCCAAGTATTATGTGAGAATGTTTTAATGATTAGATAGTATTGTAAATAATTTTGCTAGAATTATATCTCGTGACCTCAAATCCAATTGTTTGTTTAACGTATACACGTTCAATTGATTACGAAAGGTTTTTTAAAACGGGGCTAAGTTAGATAGTTAGAGAACTAAAATTCGATAATAAATTTTTTAAAAACTCATATTTTTTTTTTTTACGTCAATTATTATTTCTTTAATTAGTTCGATGAACCTAATTTTTAATATCGTTGAATTAATTCATTAATATTAATTCAATAATATTCATTTACTTAATAAAGTATTTTATTTGAAATGCCTGCTTAATTATAATTATTATTTTTTAATCATTCTAGAATTTTTCGTTAACGAAATTTTTATGAGGCTAAGTAGGGCATCTTAAAATATTGATAAAAAACCATTCAATCATTTTTTTATATTCAATTATATTAATTATTGTTTTTATTAAATTTAATTTTAAAAACTTTCCTATCTATATCGTAGACAATAAAAATTTTAACTTTGAATTAAAATAGATAGCAAGTTATTTTAAAAATCATTTTATATTTTTAACATCCGGTCAATTTTTTTTTTTTTTTTTTTTTTATTCTATTCTTTAAATTTTATTTTTATTAATGCTGCGTTTTTTTTTTTAATAAAAAAATTTTTTTTATAATTTTCAGAAAGGCCCCGGTGCCCATTTTGCCTCTTTAAATTTTATTCAATAAATAATTCAAAGTCATCCCCGCTTTTTCAAATTTTAGTTGCAGTAGTAAGAGGGCAAGATGGGCCGTTAGAAAAAAATTTGCCCCTTTTTTATGCAGGTTAAAATAATGGGCAAAATGGACGCTGTCCAGACTAGTGGCATTTTTTTACTCTATTTCAACTCCCCCTTTGCCTAATTCTACATGAGAGTAACTTCTTCCTATTTTTAAATAATAATAGTAACTAACACAGTAAACATATATAATTTCGAAGCATTAGATAAAAAGAATGTTAACTTGCTCATAATGATTTCATTAAAGATATATCCACTGTTACTTAACGGTATTTAGTGTGTGCTGATGTCCCGCGTTACTTTTTTTAGTAAACTCTAATATATAATACGTTCACACGCTTTTAAATATTTCGTTGTCCATAGCTTCGCAACTATATCCCGTTAGACTATCAAATAAAAAATGATATCTGAGAAGGCTTACTTTAAATATATCTCTAACCTCAACGCAAAATGCCAGCCCTTTATTTACGCGCGGATAATTTTATGGTTCAAATTTTTACTCAAAATTTTAGGTAACAGTGAGACAATTTAATATTTTTTAGTATGATACTAGTTTAGGTATTTTTAAATAAGATTTAATTAAAATATACTCCGAAAGATAAGTATTTTTATTGTATTACATGAACGTTTATCAAAAAAATCTGCTACTTTATTTAAATTTTACAATTTCTAATAGAAAAAAAATTACGCGCATGGAAATTTGGTCAACTTAAAATTTCAAATTTCAAATTTTCTGAAACTTTTATTTGTACAACACAGTATCGTAACCTGTGGAAAAAAAAAATTTGGAATAGTGTAATTTCGAAATTTGAGCCAATTTCAAACTTTTGCAAAATCTTAAAAGCTCGAAATTTTTTATTTTCAAAACTTTTCTCGAATAGAAAAGAACAAACTTATGCCACAAAAATAGTCAAAATTTTTAATTTCTCCTTAATTCTCATCTCTGTGAAAATTCTAAAAATGTTCAAATTTCGAACTTGGACTTGACGCGTTATTGTTTATGCTGCACTTTCATAAAAAATCTCAGATTCGAGATTGTTCGTTGATATTCGGCTCCTCTCGTTTATTCTAATCTAATAGGTTAGAATGATGCAATTGAGTGATTTAATTAAATATCATAATTTACCATAACCTTAACTACGACAATTGATTAAAACTCATAAAAATAAAAATAAATATGTTCGTTAGTTAAAATTAATATGCGCATCGTAAAAACTGTTCATAGAGAGAAAGTTACAAAATTATTATCATGGTATTATAGTAATGGTTACAATAATAACATTTAAGAATTCTTCATACTATGGGAATCATTGCCATAATATATGGTAATGTTTACTATATAAATATGGGAACGATTACCATAGTAATATATTATATATATATATATATATATATATATATATATATATATATATATATATAAACGAATACCATAATATACAGGGGATCTCCTATAGGTACCTATAAACAGTTACAATATAGATATAGAATTTATTCCTATGTGATTATGGGAATTATTCCCATAAGTATCGTGATCAGTTACCATCATTTTTTCTCCGTGCTGTAAGTGAACAAAGAATTTCTACATTATCGGTAATGTTCGCCATAACACATAATTTTAAAATTATACTGATATGCGCTTACTAGTTTTTTTTTAAATTTTTCATGAAAGAAATGATCTAAGTTGAAAAAAACCCAAACTCAATTGATGTACAATTGCTTTGAATAAATAATAAACAATAGTCATTTTTTGTCTTATATTTATAGATTAAATATATAAGTCCATAATTGTATTTAACGCGTGTTTACCATTAGATCGATAAGAAAAACGTGTATCTGACTGATGTACCGCACGTGATAACATTAAAACGTGAGTATTATACAACCCTCTACTATGGTTAGTCTGCATTTTGGACTAAAATCATATAATTTATTTTAACATTAATACATCATAACTTTTCTATAGCACAATACACGTGATAATATATTTCTTAACAACAATTATAATTACAATAGCTTTAAAAAAAAAAAAAAATTGATAATAAAATACGTAATCCCATTGACAACTCAACAAACAATCGTTTACTTTACAAACTTTAAATACTCACCTTAACTGGGTTAAACAATATTTTCTAACTCTAATAAAAAGAAGTTTTGCTAAAAGCTAATTTATTTTTTTTTAAACATCTCATATCTTATCCCGTTATCTATTTCATTTCATTCTATAAATATATCTTTAGAGATTTTAAATATCCGGTTTAATTCCTTTGTTCATACACTCGAAGAAAAAAAAATTAGACGGTTGGTAAAAGTGTTAAATATAAAAAAAAAAAAAAAAAAAAAAAAAAAAAAAAAAACAACGACCGACGCTTCTTCTGAGTACACAAAATTAACTCGATCATGTGCAAGAGTTTTAAGATGTGATGGTTGTATGTAAATCATACACGCAATGAGGTTATTTTAGTAACTTTTTTTAAGTTTTTATGAGCATGTTCGGAACAGAAATATAATAAACGACGGTAAGTTTAAAAAATAACGAGAGTTGTTCATTACATAGGGGCGAGTTAGCATTGGAACCTTTATTATTAAATCAAGGTTGTTGGCTTTCACTGCTTGCTGTTCAATGGCTAAATATCTTTCATATTATATGGATGTGTGTATATATTTATCGCATACGTACTTATATGACTGCAAATCCCCTTACGTACTCTACTATATAATACATAACTCTTTTATAATACTGAGATTATAAACTTGCATTATATATTACATTAGTGGTGACCTTTCTCCACATTGTTAGGACATTATTACTTATTTTTTTTTAAATTACAATAGTCATATATAACAATGTGTGTTTTATACATATATATATATATATAAGTTTAAGTAGTTTAGTAATATTTAATAATATGTATGACGAAAATTAACAATAGAAAATTTCATCACCTGCTAAAAGTGGGCGTTTTATCAACAATTAATTTTTTTTTTTTATCAGTTAGATAATTTTTTGAAATTAGTGACATAATTTCTCTTTGTCTTAAAGTTAAAATTTAATTAATATAATAGTTATTTTCAGATGAAGGGAAGGGGGGGGGGGGGTTAATAATTTTTTTTAGAATATTGATATTGCTTTTTTGTGGCTATTTATAATTTTTTTGGGGTCGCTAAATAAGTATTCGGTGTCAATATGATCCAGCTTTAAAACAGAGTAAAATTTTCAGGAGGGACAAACAGAGCGCAACTATAAATTTTTGACAAAGTTACGAAGCTTAATTTTTTTTTGATTAATTTTGCACACTTAAAGCGCGAACCCATGTAAAAAAATATATATGTGAAAATAATATGACATATCGACGTTCTAATTAGCAAATGGCCTAACTCCATTTTAGAAAATCTTACATTTATGCGAAAAAAAGGAAGTTAAAAATTTTTTTCCATCTTAGAATCAATTATATATCTAGTATATGTATAGTATTCTTGTCAAGGTTACTCAAATGATTTTTTCTCTGGCTATTAGTATTTGAAATTGCACACAACCACCTACGAAAAATAATCAGTTAGACACTTTGCTAATTAGACCGTCGATATAAGCCTGGGTTAAAAAATTGGACTGTTGCTTTTTTTTTAAAGTATATTGAAGTACATTATTTCGGATGACAGAAAAAAAATAATCATAAAAATTTGAGCCTTCAATATTAATATTAAGAGGTCTACTACCGCAATTTTTTTAATTTTTGTTACTGAGCGTTTTTGTCTCATAACTCCCAAGCCATAGAGATAAACGAAATTTTCTTGAATACATTTCTTGAAGGGAATTGAATGCTCTACAAAAAAGGTCTGAATAAAATTTTTTGTCAGATGAAGCGTTTCCTTATAATCATGCCTTGAACATTGGTATGATTTTTTAATTTTATTTTTCAATTTTTGAATTTTGCAATTTATGTAAAAATCTGTATCCAGAAGTTTGAAAAATAAAGTTAAGTCAAAGCGACTTCAATAACTTTGAATAACATTTGAAGGAGTGAATTTAGCAAAAATTATTAATTGCATGTTTTTGCAAAGTATATTCAATTCTTTAAGAACATTCATTGGCTTCTTTCGGGTACTGATTTTTTTAAAAATAAATTTTATGTGTCCATATTACCTCAGTACTTTGCCAGTATTTTGTCCCTCGTATTTTTAACATATAAAAATTTCTTCCCCCCACCCTTCCTTTGATCGAAATGTCATAATTAAAAATTATGAATCTTATAAATTATGAAATAACGGGACAAAGTGAATAATAAATTATTTAAATAAAGTGAATATCAATTATTCAATAGTACTGTTAACGAATAGCGATAATAAAAATAATGAAGCCTTGATACTTAGATAATAAATAATGATAATCTAGCAGCGTTACTCGTTGTAGCATAACTATTTTTAATCAACGCGATATTAATCCGATGTGGATAAATTTGAACTTGAAGACTGATGTTGGATTGATTGATTCCTAAGCTACGTAATCCTGGTAGTAAGAGATGACTATGCGATGATGATTACGATGACGATGACGATGATGATTACACAGTGTAACCTATTTTTCATAAATCGAAATGCAGACATGACACATGAAAGTGGAATCTCAATCAGTTTGCCGATGATGTGGTAGCGAAAGGTCACGTGTGAATTTAGGTTGCGTAATAAAATAATAGATATACATTAAGATAAATATATTATTGTATACACACAGGTAGGTTTGGATGTATGTATTTAAAAATATATATAGCTATCTAACGGTATAAAGTAAGAATGATAGACAGACAGTACATGGTAATCGAGTTAGTTGCCTGGGCATCAGGCATCAGGTCGTGGGCATAACGGAATTATGGAGACCACATTTACTCTCAAAGCCTCTATTTATCCTGAGTACCGTACACGTGGATCTTGGATGTATCTCATATGCATTAATCTCACCGTTTAAAGAAAAAGATACCAGATATATTTATATATATGAATGTATGTATGTATGTATGTATGTATTGAAATATAGAGGGCAAATGTGTAGGCGCAGAATCCAGTAAAATTGGTTCTTTATAAGTTTGTGAGATCAATGATGATTTCAATCAATCTGATCGAGTCATTTGTAACGGTAAGTATTTCATCGCCGTTATATCTAAAGAATTCACGAGAGTTAAATTGATCCACTTCTCTCTTATCTGGAGACTGGTGATTTTTTATTTTTTGCTGAGGTGACGATTCATTTGCCAGAAAATTTTAGGTAGGGGTAAGAGGACATTTTTTTATGAGTGATGAGGTGACACTTGACCGAAATGGATCAAATGTTTGAAACTATTGAGGATTACTAATTTAGACAATTCGGTGACAGGGATCATCGTTTCTGGTGTCTAGTATGGGTGAATGAATCTAATGTGAGTGTTTAATGGATGCAGATTTACGTAGATGATAATATTGTAGAGCAATTTGATTTAAGTGTGATGGAAACTGGGGCAAATAAAATGGTTCGTTAAAATTTGGAAAATTGATGATCATTTTTTTGAATAAATGTTACTATTTTTGTTAGTTTCATTTAATTATGTTATCCATGGTTTTTGGAAATATTTTAACTTAAAAAATTGATGAATGATAAAATAGTCCTGAGGAGTGAATATGGATTTTATTTCAATCCGCATTCACTCCAAATGCAATCCGGATTTTCAATATTAAATTAGTTTGAAAAAATTTTAAGTTTCAAAAAATTTTCAAATATTTTTTGGGAATTTGTGGAAGGAAAGACTTTTATCTGACTATTCAAAAACGAGATCAAATGTTTTTAAAGTTTGAAAAATGATCAACTCAAAGTTCAGATAATTTTCTCAAATTTGGAAATTCATTGTGATAAATTTTTTTTTGGAATTAATTTTATTTGTACACAGAATTCGTATATTTTTGGGTAAAAAATCGTCAATCGTACATACAAAAATAAAAAATAATTATTTATAAAAAATGATTTTCGTTGAATTATTTGCAGAAAGGCATGTAATACTAAATTTATTTTTGCTTAACCAACGTTTTATAAAATTATTTTAACTTCTTCTGAACATCTAAGTTAATTGTTAAGCAAAGACCAAGTTACTTAAATGCTCTAATTAATAAGTCATCATTGGTTATTTAATTTACATCATACATGTGACTAAAAATAACAAATTTTTAAATAATTTATCGAAGTAATGATTTTCGAATCAGCACATGTGAATCTGGTATCCACATGTGCTAATTAGAGAATTATTAATACTAAATTACGTGGTTTAATTATTTTTCATCACATGTATGATGTAAACTAAGTTCTCATCAATGGCGTATTAATTAAAGCAATTAAGTAAGTTCGCGTGCATATTTTAAAATTCATGTTTCAAAAAATTTACGAAACCTGTTATGTCGTTTTACAATATAATAAATATCAAAATATGCTTAAAAATAGTTCAGAAATAGTCAGAAATCAGTTTTTTTTGAATGATACTGGATTTGGCCGACGTCTAATAATCTTTGGATTTTTTTAAGAACGATAAATTACAAAAAAAAAATATTTAAAATAATTGCACACATAGATTTTTTAACTTTCTACATGTGCATATTTTTAGATTTTTTTTTTTTGTAATTAATTAGTAGAAAAAAAAAAATTCAAAAATTGTTGATTGTCTGCCAACTTTAGGATCATTTTTTTGAACGTATTCAATGGAAAAAAATGATTAAATTTAGCCTTTTTAAGGGGGGCCACTAGTGGAAAATTTTGATAAATTTTTCTTTTTGCGTATTTCAATAGTCTATAGCTTCAAAAATGACATACTAAAATTTCGAGTACCGCTTATCGGTTTTCAAAAATACATTTTTCAAAATTTCTGCAGTTATAACACGAAGACAAATCATCCGATACATTTGATTCTAATTGCAGCTTCTTTTATACATGTTTCTACGTACCATGAACCTCCAGTTTTCCGATCGAATCAAAAATGTAATTTTGCCAGGCCAAAAATCGAATTTCCGCGCAAAATTTTAAATCCTGTTCAAAAACTCCACTATTTTGTTAAATTTCAATCTTTTTCTTAGCCCGAGGGTCATGGTATGGAAAATACCTTCTAGTTTAATAAACTTTTTGGCTTTTTTGATTTCCGGTACTGGGAAGGTCGCTATCATTGCAGTAGGGAGACTTTTTTTTGGAGCATTGAGAGATTGTGAATAACTCGCTGAATTTTGAATTTTTCGGTCCAAAAATTTAATCTTGTATTCATTTTATATCCACAAATATGTCCTTCAAACATCAAAACATTCCATGCAGTAGTTTTTTTTGAAAAAATTACCAAAAATCATCTTGTTTTCGGGCGATTACACTAGTCCCCCTTAATAGAGAGTCAAAGGAAGTTTACAAAAGTCAAAAAACCTTCATTTGTAGTATTAAATAAATTGTTTTTTCTTCGTGGGAAACTTTTCAGTGTAAAAATCAAAAAAAAATTTCCTTACTGCGTCGCGTTTTGCAGTTTAGAGTAGTCAACGTTTTTAAACATTTTTTTTCACGAGTGCTAATAACTTAAAGTTATTCGCTTTAAATTTAAAGAAAAATTAAACACTGTAAATTTGTGACGGTGAGAGAATGAGGTACCATTTCAAACAGTAACTCAAGTCCCGTTTGACATCATCACCATTTTATCAGACAGTTTCGATGGCTTAACATTATTATGTACCATTAACATTATTAGCTAAATATCTAACGTTACTTTTCTTTATATATAAATATATATATATATATAATTTATAGGATAAAGATGTAATAGCTGATAGTTAAACTCCTGAATTCTTTTATAATTAAGTAATTACTTAATTACCTAATGATGACAACCGATTGATTTATTTAAGCAGAAGGTTCGTGTGCATCAGCTTCAATATGCGGGTATACGGTCATGGCTTTTGAACTATCAGTGCATAACTTTAACGGGATACTACCGGTGATAAGGAAGCTAAAAATTTAACTATTGAATGCTGAATAAAATATATGGATGGATGTATATAATTGTTTTGCAGGAAGATGAACCAAAACCCATCGCTCAACGATCATGGTGGGAGTCTTGACCTTTGCTCTAGATTGCACGGTTCGTCGGGATGTAGAACGCCATCAACCGTATCCAGGGCAACTGCATTAACTTATTTGCTAAGAAATCCAAGTATTATTCACTTTAGTCCGCCAGGGGGAATTATTTCATTGTCGGCTTGTTTGCGTGACAGATGCTAACGTTTTCGGGATTCTCCATTGTTGGATATGCTAATTTTTCAGAAAATTAGGGGTCATTTTTAAATTTAATTTACTATCAGTTCAATTTATTTAAAGCGGTGTTATTTTAACACCACTTTCGGTGTTTAAATTTAACACCTACACCATGTAAGCTTACTTCGGTTTTTTTTTTCAATGTAGTCTAGAAAAAGTATGAGAAAAATTGGTCATACTAGTAGTGCGGCCTTTTGTAAATTTGTGAAATAAGTTTTTGCCGATTTGCTATAAAATATCTTATAAATTAAACAGGAAAAAAGGAGAATAAGATAATAAATGAAATGAATAAAATAAAATGAAAATATTTTAAGTCCCGTCACGAAAGTGTGTATAAAGAGAGTTAAGTCGAAATGTGCCCAGGTCTTCCGGGACATGCCGTTATCTCCCTCAACATTCGTAACGTTCAACGGTTTAGTGTTTAAGTGATGGTAAATTAACTGGTATATAAACGAGAACCAGCGCAATACAAGTCACACGACAAAGCACTGATCGATACCGAGGATCTTGTTACATTACATCTTCTCTCGCTAATGTAATGTAACACAAACAGCTTGTAAGTCAAGTACACTTGGTATAATATAATAATAATAATAATAATAACAGCAATGAGTAGAACAACGTCACAACCGCAATAGCAGGGTCAAACGGGAAACTCATACTCGAATGACCCAATGCCCTAGATCACCAACTCAGCTGCTAGTGTGCTACATTTTCTCTCTTACGTCTCCGTACATCAAAACGTTATTTTTGGTATTCAGGAATCACGTAATACGAGCACTTTTTTTTAAAATAATGGACGCGAGGATATGGAGAATATGACGAGTATAATTAGAAATTTTTTTATAACTCGACGGAGGTATTAGTATAAATTTATTAGCAGTAATTGAATTACTGATGATAATTTAAATAAATTTATTAAAATCTTATTAATTGCTAAAACTTTGATTGACATCCAGTGGATTGGAATTATTTTAGGTGATTTAATTTGACGATTTCTGGTTATAGGAATAATGAATACTTACAAAATTTAAGTGCTCTCATTTATTTAATTTAATTTTTGATTGTTAATGTGCCGGTAATGGAACACTTGAGATGATTTTACCGTCTCTATATTTGGATAAAAGTTAATTATTTTTTTATATATTCAACTGGTTATAAGAAATAGCATTAAAATATAATTTATCTTTTGAAAGATAGGAATACTATTTTTAATAAAACAATCGGAAAAACGGTTGACGATGGACGGACCCCGAAACTTCTTTCTCTGAGCTCAAAAACATCATTCGTAAATTTTAGAGCTCTTTGAGCCCCCCCTCCCACACGCACACACATAGTAACAAATTTTGAGTCCGCGGTGTGTTGTAAAAGATTTGGTGTTAAAATTTTCAACACTGCCAGTGTAAAAGTTACGCGAACATGGGGTTAAATTTTAGACCATGTGTATTAGAACGTTCACACCTCCAATGGTGTAAATGTATAAGTTCTTCATTTAAAATTCTCGTTTACTTCGACACCAAGTATTTAATTTTTATTTCAAAATAATTTACACCAAAAATAATAGTGATATACGTTCACACCAATCAGAGGGTGTCACGTCTTCTGGGATCAGATTTTTACACCAAAATTTTTACACAAAAAATTTTCTACAGCGCACATGCACATGGGTCCATCTGAAAATTCTCAGAATCGTTTCCTAGGAGCTTCAAATTTTGAGATTTGATGAAAATTAAATTTTGGAAAATCGGACTGAAAGCAATAACTTAAATTTTTTGAAAATTTCAAATTTTCATGGCGGGAAATTAAAAATAAACTGATTATTTTCAACGGCTAACAAATTAAGGAAACAAAAAAAAAACTTCCATTGTATATATATATATATATATATAATTTCATGGTCAAAATAATAAATTATCTGAAGCTGATATGCCGTGTCTTAACTCACAACTAAAGCTAACTTACCTTAACAAACTTTTTATATTATTTACTTCCGTAATTCGCATGTTTGTGTAATTACTTAACGTCATACTTATATATATATATAAGATATACATTGCATATCAATTACAGCTTATACTTTGTATAGTACTTTAATTAATACATTTACAATGACGATTATTATAACCACAGTAATAAAAATAATAATTATTGTTATTAATGAGTAAATAAAAATTTAATTCACGTATTAATGAGCAATGAAAAATAATAAAATAATTGTTGACAGTACTGACGATTTCTAATCATATTGTGCTCTAGATGCCCGGCTATCCTTGGCAGTCTATAATAATACTGAGAATGGACTTTTATGACCTTCCGGGCAATGGGTTTAAATAAATATAAAATGCCGTGAGGCATGGTTACATTTTTTATATATTTTTAAACTTTACATACTTAACACGATAAATGCTGGTAGGCAAGGACATTTTTCTTGCATGTGATGCACATTACGTGTTTTAATTTATTCGTTTATTTGATTTTTATAATTAAATACTTATTATAATTATTTTTATTATTAATATAAATTTTATTAATTTAAAAATACATTTAAAAATCAACATTTATTAATTAATGTTTAATTTTATAATTACATATGACTAAATATACAGTAAATTTGGTCTTGAAATGCATAAGTATATATTATGTAATGCAGACCCGTTAACTGTAAATATTTACAAATGTTAAGACGTGATTGTGCAGCGCAAACGACTGAGAAAGAGAATAATCAACAATTTTTGAGACAATATATATATATATATATATATATATATATATATATATATATATATATATATATATATATATATATATATATATATATGTGTGTGTGTGTGAGTGTGTGTGTGTGTTAAAAAATGAATTAATAAATAACCAAACAGATAAAAAAAATATTATGCATTAATTTTTTTTTATTTTTAAGATTCAATTATTGACGGGCTACTAATTATTGAGACTTTATTTTAATTTATTATTTACTTAACTTTCTTTGACATTTATAAAATTTATAAATACATTTTTAAATATTTAAGAACTCTATAAAATGTATTTTTACTTTGATACGCTCGGGTCAAAAAAATAATTTGAATTAAAGTCAGCTAAGCCAAAACCAATAAATTAAAATAAAACGTGTTTTTAATTTGCTTTTGGCTGAATTTACTACTTAGCATCCGTTGGTCAAATTTCACTTGTCGATGCGAAAATAGTTGAAAAAAATTTCATAGTCGTAAACCTAAAAATTTTATACAATTTTGAACTTTGATAATATTGCGGTGAAAAAAAATTTTTAACTGAGTACTTTTCAGACACGTTTTTATGAATTTTTTAAGCAAAAGTAATTCAACTTGAAAATTTTTTTCGTATTACGAACATGAAAAAATGAAGACACCAAAATTAATTATGAATGTTTTTCAACTGTAAGAATATTTTTAAGAACAAGATCTGAAAATTTAAATCTTTTGAATTTTTAATTTTTTACAAATTCCAAAAACGATCAACTCAAAATTCTGAATCGTCTCAAATTTTGAAATTAACTGTAATAAACTTTTTTGAAACGATCTTTTTCACTGAAAATTTTAAATTACGCGCCATGCTCGAGTTGATTTACTTGCTCATACTTTTCTACAAACGCTAAGTAAACAAAAGAACATTTTTTGAATTTCTATCAATGGTATCTAATTTTCCCCTGTCTCTTTTTTCCAATTTCTCTAATTACTCAATAAATAATTTCTCGTCCAAAATCCACAATCAAAATTTTGAACAGACCAAAATAACTTATCCTCATTTTCACAGCTTCAAATAAATTAACCAAAAATTCTATTCCATGAAAAAATATCTTTTGCGTCACGGTATTGAATTCTTCAGACAATAATATATATACTATATTATCGATGGTCCTAAAAAAAATTAACTTGTTCAATAAATAGTAATAATTATCCAGTAAAAGTACTATCTCCTAGCAGATAAAATTGCAGATACAAGTCAAGTAGTTGTAAATACTCAGTACATAGTTTAGTTCATACTCATAATGTTGATACTTAAGTTGGCGGATGGATTATAAAGTAGACCAAAAGAAGGTAGAGACCGCATTATAAATACAAAAGTAGAACACTTATTTTTTATGCTCTTTGTACTTTTTTTTTAGAAACTTTAAATAATTTATATTGTGGTGCTCACCCTAAAAATTCAAATATAACCATATTCAAAATTGCAAGTCGATTAATAAATTATAAATTTTCCTAATTAGATTGAAATAATTTTTTTTAAGTGTGTATTCCATTATGGTAATAAATGTTCAGAGTAGTGACAAAGAGACATAAGTTAACAAGATATAGCGGCGTTTATATATATATATACAACAGACATAATACAAGTAAACCATAACGGTTCGTTCCAAATCGGCCAGCGCAACGGTTTGGGCCTTAAGATTTTTGGGGCATTGTTACGTCAGATATTGCTGGTTGCGTCCTTTCCATGCCAGGGGTAACAATTTACCGTTGTTAAATTTTTTTTTTTTATTATTATTTCCTGTTACGATGTTGTAATCATTTGTTATAAAATAATGACCGTTATAAATAAAATTGTTTCTTACTACACTATAAAAAGAGCTGTGTTAAAAGTGGACTCAATTTAACACCATGTGGTGTTTGAATTAAATAACACCGGTGTAATTTGGCAGTGTTAAAATACTGGTGTTAAATCGGTGTAAAAAAAATTCCACATGTAGAAATCAGGAAAAAAATGCATTGCATATAAAAAAATATGGAAATTTAATGAATATTATCTGGAGGAAAGTAAAATATTTTAACGCCGAAAATTTTAACACTTACACCATCTGGACCCCGGTTTTTTACGGTGTTATAAAATAAAATTTGTTAAACAAAATTTTTTTTTTGACATGAAAAAAAAATTAACAATTATTTAAAGATCAAGGTCCAGATGAAGCTGGGGTATTTCGATGATAAGTTTAACGGAGATAAAAATAAATTCAATAATAAAATATTGAATGAGCAGTAACTTACAGTAAACAGAAAATAAAACCATTAATCTACAAAAATACAAGCAAAAAAAAAATCATTTATTATCTCAATTACGAAATATTTTTTTTTGAATGTCCGAGTGACCGTAGACATTGACATTGGCATTGGCATTGGCATTGACATTAACATCACTCTATCATGGCAAGTTTTGTGACTTGCGCAAATTTGTCCATTGATTCGTTCTCTCAAACTCTGATGTCACGTATTCAATAGTTTACTTAATAAATATTTTATTTTATAAATGGTATTCTCATATGTTATTAATACGGGACCTAAACTCGCGACTAGACTCAGCTCACTCACTCGGCAAGACCGCTGATTATGTTTACTCACTAATGCTATCGCTGGTATTCAGTAACATATATATACACATGTATATGTAAGTATTACATATATACACTTTCTTAGGAGCTCGCGAGTACAAGAAATCCGTGAAGATGCCAATGTGAAAGTTCTAAGTCTGCCGATACGACTACCATGATGGATATATATATGTATACATAAATATGTGTTACGTTAAACGTTATCCCTGAATTTTTTAATACCGTCTTTACTTACATATTTTTTGTTTCTAAGCCGCGGCATTGTAACTTAATCGCTTTAGGCACATGACTTTATAACGGCGATTAATAGAGACATACTTTATATATATAACGTTTATTAACTAATTAATTCATTGATTATTTTTAAATTCCACATACTTATATATATACTGTAAAAAAACTGGAGTAAGTCCAAGTGGTGTAGGTGTTAAATTTTAACACCACCAAAGGTGTAAATATTCTTTACTGGTGCACAGAAAAAAAAGTTATCTTGAGTCAAGAAAATATTTTTGAAGACCACCGTTTTCGGGAACCAAGTCAAGATTTTCTTGAGCCAAGAGAATTTGTCTTGGTCGGAGAGGATTTCTACTTTATCTGAGAAAGTTTAGGTCTCCAAAAAAATTTTCTTGAATCAAGAATATTTACCTTCAGTCGAGAATTTTTTTTTTTCTGTGTGGTGTTAAAAAAATTTCAGTGTTAAAATATTTTTAGGGGATGGGGCACGAGCTCTCTCAAAAATTAGTTAAAAATTTTTTTTTTCATTTTCGGTCAAATCATGATACCTCTGATGTTTTAAAGATATTTTAGGCTAATCTGTGACATTTGGCGTAAGAAACCACCTGAAAAAAAATTTGCTACAGAAAATTTGTTTTTTTCTTTTTTAACTAAAATGAATTTTAAAAATTTATTGATTAAAGTTCTTCTAGGTCAATAGATATATTGTGGTTAAAATAAAAAAATTAAAATTTCAATAAAACTGGTTAAATTTTTTATAAGCTTTTTTTTGAGGGGGGTCATGCCCGAGAAAAATTTTTTTTTTTAGTTTTGGTAAAACCTTAATGAATTTAATTATGAAAGGACCAAATTAGGTTGACCTATAGATTAAAAGCCATAAAAAAAAATTACTGGCTTAAGGGGACCGTCGTACCCCGGTCTCCTCTACTGACTTTTTTTAATGAGTCCGCATTTTTTTTATTATTAATTTATTAATTAATGATGAAAAATAATTAAGAAAAAAGTTTAGCGTAAGCAGATAATTAAAGAGTGAAAAAAAAATTTTTTAAAATGCGATATGTGAGCCATTAGATGTTATATCTGTGGTCTTAAAAATTTGTGTGCGTGTGTGGGTATCTGTGTAATATACAATAGCTAGCCAAGACAAACGTCAGAATGAATAGTGGCAGATTGAAGTAAACCGCTATAAGTTTCAGTTATGAAACGGGGTATGTGTTACGAAACCAGAGGACGTAATATCACAAACGCGATGTAGGCGAAGTTTGAACGTTTGTGTGCGCGCACACCATCATCTGTAGCAGTGTTATATACGCCAATCCAACAACTATTTACCGTTAGATTTTCTCTCCGGCAGCTTACGCTCCGCTGACTGTCACACTTATCTGTTCACGGCAATGGCCCTGGTTTTGTACTCTACATTACAATTTATACAGTATCCGGGATTCGTCTTGTGATCTGCAATATCAAACAAATAAATAACATGTTACGATTTATAACGTTTTTTTATGTACATCCATTTAAATACATAAACATATTTTTTTTTATGCCTAGTGAGTTTATGATCGTTAAATAAAGTTATTTTATTTCGATAAATAAAACTAAGACTTAAGTAACTGGATTATCTTTCAATTAATTAGATTTTTTCCCGGGAGTTTTTAAATATTTATCTATTTTATTACAGTTACATTTAATTAGCATACAATTTTTATTTAGAGGCATTGGGGTAAGATGAGATGAGATTTTGGAGAAAAAATTTTTTTTCTAATAATTTTTGCTTGGGTTCTGTGGAGGAGGGGTAAATTGGCCAGGACTTTGTTATAATTGGAGATTGAAACAATGAGAATGAGGTAAAATGGGCCACTAAGAAAAAATTATTAATCGATTTATAAATACTAGTAAGTTTAAAATTTATTTAAATGAATGATTTAGTAATTAGTAAATTATAATTTTTTAAAATTTTCACTAAATATTTTTTTTGTGATTCAGTTTATTCCGCCATTTTACTTTATTTAAATTCTTCTATTAGAAAAAATGAAAATAAATTCTATAAAAATTTGCCCACACAAAGGGGGGGGGGGGGGGAAGTAATTCGACCATTTTCCTCCTAGATGTCGTGTATAAATATTTTGTAATAAAAAATTGCAATTTTTTAAAAAATTAGTCACATGTTAACCAACGTTTTTTTTTTATGGAAAAAAAAAGAGGAGACTAGGATTTTTTTCCATAATCGAGATTTATGAGTCTGATCTTAATTTACAGGTTTACTCTTCAACAAAAATATTTATTGGTTAAAAAAGGTTTAAAACAATTTTTTTTAAAAATGATACTTCAGTAACGCCACCTGCTCAGGAATATAAATTTATCTTGTCACACAAATTTAAATAGATAGCAAATAATTTATTCAGTACAGGCAAAATTAAAGGATGCACTTCAAAAAACAAATTTTGTTTATAGAAATTTTGATAATGGTCCAAAAATAGGGCACCGTTCACTTTTAGCTATGAAAAGCCTTCTGTTTAACTTATTTTTTTTTTTTAATTGTTCTACTTTTTGGCAGATTGATAAAAAAAAATTATTCTTGAAATTTTGAAAAAACCCTAATACAAATATTTTTACGGCCAAAAGTAGATATCCCATTTTGGACCATTATCCAAAATTTTCTTCGGAGGGGTCCATCATGCCTCGAATAAATTTTTTTTCCTCCAATTATGCAAAATTATAATAAGTTTATTAGACATCTGTCAAAAAACCCACTTGACGTTTAGAAGCCACAAAAATGATTAGCGACTTAGAGGGACGTACCCCAACCTCCCTTATTTTATTATTTTCAAAAATTGAAAAATAAATTTTGTAAAATTTAAATGAAACTTAAAAACTACACGGAAAGAAAATTATAGGGAGTATTCCTATGCATTATAGGAATGGTTCCTATACTATTATAGGAATGGTTCCTATAATTTATAGGAATGGTTCCTATACTATTATATGAATGGTTCCTATAATTTATAGGAACCATTCCTATAATTATAGGAACCATTCCCATAATGGCATAGGTATCATTCCCATAATTATAGGAACTATTCCTATAATTATAAGAACCATTCCTATAATATATAGGAACGATTCCTATCAATTATAGGAACGATTCCTATAAATTATAGGAACCATTCCTAAAATTATAGGAACCATTCACATAATAGTATAGGAACCATTCCCATAATGGTATAGGTATCATTCCCATAATTATAAGAACTATTCCCATAATTATGGGTAACATTCCTACACTGGTATAGGATGAAATTTCACAAAATTATAGGAACCATTCCCATAATTTTCTTTCCGTGTACAGTTATTTTTTTCTAATTAAAATTAAAAATAAATACTTCATGAGAGGCAAATTAAAAATTTTTGAATATTTAAATAACATTAATTAATTATTTCTTATGGTAATTAATACAGTGTAATATTGTGATTATTAAATTGTCATACACCTTGATGTTTATAAAAACTCTTTATACAAGTGTTAATACATAACTGATATTATATGTTGCTTGTTAATATGGATTTAGTTCAATAAATCATAAAATCCTCCCTATTACTCAATCAATTATTTTTTAACCTGTGTCTATAAATTGCAAGACTTTTTATTTAAATGTTAATTACTTAATTAATGTAATGTCTGTCGAAATCTTTACGAATGTTTTTAGTCGATAATTAGGCACATACGTGATAAGAAATTTTTTTAATTGATATTTTTACATATAACTGATAAGAAATTTATTGATTGATTATTTTTTAACATTTAATTGATGAATTTAAAGTGAATGAATTTTTTAAGTTTAATTTCATAAATTACAAATGTGCATACATAAAATGCATAATAAATTTTAATATTTATTGTCTTTTTTATACTTAGAGTAATTCAATTAATAAATCGCTTTTTTTATGTTAAATTTTTTTATTACGTGGGTAATAAAAAAAATTATTCATAAAATTGGTGCAATCATCGGTCTGATAACACATTAATTTTAAATAAACTTCAGATTTTATGCAATAAGGTCAACTTCTTTGGTCTCGTAACTTCAGTACTGCATAATATTTAGTACGATATCTCTTGCATAACTTCAACTTATATATTTTTTTTTATAGAGAACATTGACAACTAAAACTTTAATTTTATTATTATAGAGACATTTCACAGTGAAAAAATCGGAAGTAAATCGGGACTTGAAGTTCTGGAGTTTTAAGAAATCACTTCGCATACGAAGTAAATGAGTTTTTTTTGAGTATTTTTGGAGTGATCTGGATTTTTTTAAGTGAATTTCACTCGAAGGGAATTAAGGAGGTTCGAGACCGATTATCTTTCTAGAGGGTCTCGTAGATTTTCTATTGTATTTTTGCAAGATTACAACTCCTACACACCAAAATTTCATTGATTGAATATATTATAAATTGACTTAGTTTTAAGGACTAACACAATATATTTTTATTATTATTGCATTAAATCATAAAAAAATTTTTTTTTAATCAAATAATTTTTTTTTAATAAAATAAGTGATTAAAAAATAAATACGGAAGTACGGCAACAGCGCGCTAGTTTGTTGTAATTTTTTTGTGTACTGTTGTTGGTCACAAGGTTTATTACTAACTGGAGCTCAGGTCCGCCACCAATGATTATTAGTTATTCAAATTTCCCGCGGTTGTCGTTTTACGCTATTGCCGTCGTTTCTTAGCTTCACGACACATGTGACGTCATTAACTAAAATTCGCCTCTTATTTTATCAATAATTTAATAACAAACCCATGAGTAAACTTAAAAAAAATATTAATGTGTTCAGAAATGTTTAATTATTTGATACTAAATAATTTGTAGCGATGGTACACTGAGAGAAAAAAATACTGTTTTCAAGTATCTGCGTGCTTGAATCGTACCGAGTAAATTATTTGTTTAATCTTAGTAATATTGTACTTTAACCAAGAATATTTTCTTAAAATAAGTATAAAAATTCTTAAATCAAGAAAATATTACTTGGTTGGAGTATATTTTTACTATAATTAAACAAATATTTACTCGGTACGATTCAAGCACGCAGATACTTGAAAACAGTATTTTTTTCTCTCAGTGTATTATTGTAGCAAAAGCTATAGCACTTTGAAAAATTATTCCCGTTTACGCCCGTGTATAAGGACGAATTTTGAAAATTTATTTCTCGAAAACGGTGTAGTGAATTGATTTGAAATTTTAACAGTGATCTTTTTTTTTTATAACTCTTTCGGTGAAAAAAATTTCAGAATTTTGGTATTATTTTGAAAATCGGTCTCGAACCTCCTTAAATAAATACTCAATTATCTGATCCAAATTCACTCCAAGTTTAATCCGCACATTTTTACGTATTTTGTTTTTTTTTTGAAAAAATTGACGGTAAAAAATTTAATTATATTGCAGTTATATTTTACACTGAAAAAATCGGAAGTGAATCCGGACTTGAAGTTCCGGAGTTTAAAAAAATTTGTCCGCATACGAAGTGAATAGGGATTTTTTTTTCGGGGATTAATTTCGGAGCGATGGGAATTTTTTTTTCAATTCCTACACTAATAAAAAAGTTGACTTGATTCGAGAGAAAAAATCTCTAACCAAGAATTCCATTTTTAAGAAAATGATTTTCTTGAGTCAAGAGAAAAATATTTTCTTCAAAATGGAATACTTGGTTCAAAAATTTTCGCTCTTGAATCGTCAGCATTTTTATCAGACATTAAAAATCATCCGCTTCCATTTACTCAAAATCTATGAATTTAATCCGCATTCACTCCGAAAATTTTTTATAATTTACAGAGAGAACCAAATCACTGCACTAGTGATTTCATTGGTTTCTTATCAGATGATAAAAGTCGCAGACATGTAAAATTTTCTGATTCATGTTATAAAATTTATTTTTTTTAAATTGCTTTTAAAACTAATTAAATTTAAAAAATAGTTCAAAATTTTGAATAAATCATTTATGCATCAGAATTCGAATATGTAAATGTATATCAATTTATGTGAAATTCGTAATATTAAAAAACATTTAAAAAATTTTTATCAACAATAAAATTTGCCCTAGTAAAGAAATATATAAGTAGTAAAAATTAACAGACAATCTCTAATTTTTGCTTATAATTTTCTCTGAGTATTTTTCTTGCAATAAATTATTTATTACAACAACTATTATAATTATTTACCTGCAGTACATTTGTTTGCTCGAAAACTTGAAATCAAGAAAACTTTCTCGTACTAGCTAAGCAATAATAACGACTCATTACTGAGTGCATTTGAGACTTCTCTCATCTTACCTCACTACTCACTACTCCCAGTAAGTTATTTTCTTGGTGACTTTCATCGACAATAATAATTTCATCGCTCGCTGTAAGCTGCTTAGTTACATATATACTACGAAAGTTACTTACTACTTTATTTTATCATTATATATATCTATGTAGATACACCTTTCCCGCCTTCTATTACAGCGATTTCCCTTGCGAAAGTTTGACCGTGACAGAGTCACCATAATCTTTAATATCTTTCTAATATAATCTCTCTTATAATCTCATCTAATTTAACTAATCATAAATAAATAAATAATATAGTAATAAGAATATTATCTGAGAAAAAGTACTCAAATATCATCATATATGAGTTCGTATATGATCGTGTGTAGTCACGTTTAAATTTAAATCTGATCATTGATGAGCAGATATGGTCATATATGATCATGATCGTATCTGATGTTCTTGATGATCATATATGGTCATATATGCATAGACATGATCATATATAAGCTCAATGACATCATACATGATCATGGTCATGGTCAGCAAATGATATCAGGTACGGTCATATATAAATACCGTGATCTAATCAAAATGGTCTTATCTGACTATATCTGCTCATACATATACATATCTGGTTATATATGACCATGCATAGTCGCGTTAAAATTTTAACCTGATTAAATATGATCATATATGATCGTGTGTAGTCACGTTCAAATTTGAATCTGATCAATTATGAGCATATATGGTCATGCATGATCATAATCATATCTGATATTGTTGATGATAATATTTAATAAGGTTCAAATTTAAACATGATTATGCATGATCATATATGGTCATCCAAGCATAGACATGATTATATACAAAACTCAATGGTATCATACATGATCATGGTCATATGATATCAGGTACGGTCATATATCAATACCGTGATCTAATCAAATCTCGAAAATAGTCTTATCTGACTATATCTGCTCATACATATACATATCTGGTTATATATGATCATGTATAGCCACGTTCAAATTTTAACTTGATCAAATATGAGCATACATGATCATACATGATGATGATTATATTTAATATTATTTATGATCATATTTGGTGAAGTTCAAGTTTAGATATGACTACACATAATCAGATACGTATATACAGATATGGTCAGATAAGACAATTTTCAAAATTTGATTTGATCTCGGTATTCATATATGACCATACCTGATATCATATATGATCTTGAGCATACCTATACATATATGACCATATATGATCATGTCTATGCATATATGACCATATATGATCATGTCTCTGCATATATGACCATATATGGCCAAGTATAGCTATATATGAATAACTATAATCAGATAAACAAATTTTTCGAATCTGATCATATCTGAGTATTCACACATGATCATATATGATCATATCTGATTTTTTCCCAAGTACTTATGGTAATAATAATAATTAAAAAAAAATTTTTTTTATTGTATAAGTTATGTAGCAGAAAAATATTTGGTGATTGTATACCGTTATGAGTATCCAAGTGGATCCATATATATATATATAAAAACATACATAAGAATATATATCTACTACGACAAGAAGTACAGTATAATATACAGTAACATAAGAACAGACTCCGTAATATAACGTTTACTATATAATATAATATAATACAATATAATATAAGCTTGAGCCTGTTTTCGAGTATTAGCTCTTACTCGCGCGTCATCCCTCTCTTTTCCTCGCCCGGAGAAAGTGCTGGCTTATACATTTACTGACCTACATTACCCTCTACCTCGCCCTTTTCTCCGTTACCGCATTTATCCTACCATCCTCCGCTCTACTCATTTGCATTACATTTGTACCATTACTATCTACACAATTTACATATACATATATCTATACACCCCACAACCTCCGACTTAAATCCTCTACTTAACTCTTAGACACCGACTTACACCATGCGCTTTCTTATATTAGCAATACTATACTGTAATGTATCCTTATGACACCCACCTATCGCGATCTCTTTACCGCTATACACTTTACTATATATTTTTATAACAATGAATCCATCTACATGCGTCATACACTATCGAAAATGTCTCTGACCTACTAACAATATGACGTTTTATAGTCTTATACATAAATGTTATATCAATTTCTTCAGGAGAAATTTAATCCACGTCATATTTCTTTCTTTTTTATAAATTAAAAATTTTTTTGGATCTCATATCAGATTCGATCTATACAGAGGAGGGGGGGAGGGGGTGGCACAAAGGGGTAGAGTAGGAAAATGGGGTACCCCAAAAATTATATTTTTTAAATGTTTTTTAAAAATTTCAACATTACATTTGTAAACATAATTGAGTATTATTTTGAATATTTTTTGTTAAACTTTTTCAAAAATCGAGTTGTAGTCAAAAAATGTTGATGGCTTTTGATTTATGATAAAAACCAGCAAAAATTTTTTTTTTTTATTAAAGAGAAAAAATTAGGATACTAATTTAATGTCCGATTACAATAATTTATGAGTCCAAAAAATATATATACATATATATATTAAACACCCACAAATTAGTTTTACCGCTACTTGGTGGGCGACATCGCGACGTCTGACCCACAAACTCACCGGCACACTTGCTTCTTTTATTGTTCTGTAAATTATGTCACAGGACAATACAAAGAGGTGAGCTGACTTTTTCAGTCTACTGATGAGTAATCGGCAACATTTTTCCAGGTCAACTTTTTCATTTTTTCATTTGTTATATAATTTTTTTTTTTCTTATCACATTGCCATTACATATTTATGGTTAAATTATTTAACATAAATGAATTTTCAGTACCCAGTGCGCGCGAGTTAAATTTTTTATTGATGCAACACAAAATGGTTTATATGAGCGTTAACTCAGACGAGTGATATTTATAACATATGTCAGACATTGATCTTTTATTAGGATTTCAAAGAATTTTAGTTTAAATTTCATCTGATGGCTAATGTCATAATAGTGTATCAAGTTGAGTGACGAGACATTATTTTAAATTTTATTGATAACATTTCATTTTTAATTTCAGATACTATTATTGATGATTATCAATTTATTTGTTCGTTGATGTCAGTAAGCTTATTTATAGACTAAATATAGATATAATTAAATTTTTTTTTTATTATCAATAACTCCTTAATGACTTTTCTTTATTATAAATATTATAATGTTTAATTAATCAAGTTTCTTTTAAATAGTTAGGGACAAAAAAATTTTATATCTTCAATTATCAATTAAATTAATTATTTTTCATTTTTATTTCGATCGCGGATCAAATCGGGAGTAAATGCGAAACAAGTAGCTGTGTATTTAGTTAATTTCTTTGGAGTAAAATTCACTGTCAAAAGAAGTTTATTTTAAAACACACGGAAAAAAAATATTGCGCTCATCGCTCACCAACGGAGAGCGACAGTTGTATCGTGATTAGTACTAAATTGTTACTTGATTTTCACGATATATATATCAATATGAATGAAACACTAGATACTTATTATAATGATCCTACGGATTGCGAATATACTTAAATGTATAGTGATCGTCAGTTAACGTATCCATATCATACCAAAACGGATCGTGATTATCGCGATCTACTTCTCAAGCGCCACTACTCATAACCAAATTATTTAATAAAAAATTTACATCAATTACTTACGTATATTCTATTACTTGATTACATTTCTTCATATTAAATAATAATTTTTTATTGCACTTGTTAGAATTATTAACATGTAATTATTAATTCCAACTAAAAGTAAAATTGTAATGAAGTTAAAGTTAAAAATTCATCTATTTTAACCTCAAATGTTTTTATGATTTCCTCAAATGATCTTATGATTTCGGGATCCGCCTGGATCGCGATAATCACGATCCAATAGACCAAGACTTTCCGTATACAACGTATAACCAACCGAGGAGAGTGAATATCACGATACCGTTCAGTGGTGAGCACAATATTTTTTTTTCCGTGCATTGTAAAAAATACTGGGGTAAGTCCAGTAGGTGTTAAAATTTTCGGTGTTAAATTTCAAAACCGAAAACGGTGTTAAAATAACACCACTGAAGGTGTAAACATTCTTTACCGTTATTAAAAAAAATTCACGGTGTTAAAATATTTAACTTTGTCAATATTTTTACTTCCTCGAACACGAAAGTTGTAAAGTATTTTTATTAATTAATTAAATTATTGGTGATTGAAATGCTGGGTGTAAAATTGTGTAATTTTTAAATAAATTAAGTACGAGCCAAATAATTATTTAAATAAGTCCATAGCAAAATTTTAATTTCCTCCAGATAATATTCATTAAATTTTAACATTTTTTCCGATATAAATGATACTGAAGTTACTAGACCATTGACAATTTTTGAATTTTCTTTTTAAGCATTTAATTTAAAGAAAAAAAAAAAACTAATAAAATGCACGTGTAGAAAATCAAAGAAACTATCAGTGCAATTTTTCGAAATATTTTTTATTTTTTTTTAATTTATTGTTTTTAAAAAAATTTAAAATGTATTAGACGTTGGCTAACTTTATTATCACCATAAATAATTATTTAAATAAGAACATAATAGTAAAATTAAAATTTCCTCGGGAAATTATCATTAAATTTTAATATTTTTTTCGATACAATGCATTTCTCATTTCTATATGTGCAATTTTTTTTTACACCGATTTAACACCGCCAAATTACATCGCCTACACCAGTGTAATTTAATTTTAACACCACACGGTGTTAAATTGAGTCAATTTTTAACACCGCTCTTTTTACAGTATCCATATAACTATAAACAATTATCATCACTTTCATAAAAAAAAATAATTATCAGAAGTAATTACCGATTGTCATTATCTCGATAAAAAAAAAAAAATTTCAATGACATTGAAATTTGAGTCACGTCTTTAATTCGACGCATTATAAAAAAAAAATTACGGCACCTATTACTGTCAAATACGATAATAATTCCCACATCATCCAACCTTAAAGTTTAAGTTACGAAATAACGTTACAATAAATATATACATTCTACATACATACATACACATACACATACATATATATATAATACAGTGATCACGTATTTTGGGTTAACACACATAAATTTCTTTTATTTTCAAATACATAAGGACATTGAACCTCAATATAAATTCGAGGTCGTGATCAAGAGAGAGGCTAAAAGTTTAAATCGTTGGCGAACTCTCCCTACTACTATTAGATAAAAAAAAAAAAAAAAAAAAAAAAAAGTGTTCAACAGTATACTACAATAAATATACAATGTAATACAATGTTGTATAGAATATCAAAGTAATAAGATGAAACTAGTTATGTACTTTCTCCAGTAAACATTATAATAATTTCTTCCGTTTCCCGTCACTCTTCTCACTAATTTGTTATAAATACATAATTATTATATTTTATAAATTTATTAATTACCCTATTATATATACGCGTCTAATAATAACATTTAACAATAAATAGTAAGTGTGGATGTAATTATAAAATATATATATATATATATTTTCTCTCCATATTTGTAATGAAGAATAAAAATAAACATGGACTAATGAGAAAATATATAATAATATCTATAGGGATTAGATAATTCTCACGGTGGCTTTCTCATTGCTGGTTTGGTTGTTCAAGTTTAGCTATAGATAGTTGCTGGAACGTTAACGTGTCCTTATTCTTTTAGCATTGTAATTCCAGTACTTATCAGTGCACGCAAGGTGAAAGCGACCTCGACCATTGCGAATAACTGACAATGCATTTAATAACAACTACAACACTAGCTTAAATATATATTATGTACACTTTCCCCCTTGTTTTACACTTTATTTTCCATTGTTCATTATCCAATTTAACCAATGCAACAACGGAAGTACTTACGGAATTATCGTTTTCAGTAAATACACGAATTTTATTTATTTGCTTATTTTATTTTACTTTTTTTTTATGGTTATTTGATTTGAATGTTTGTCTATTCATTAAAGAGGTTTTATTGCTATCTGTGGTTAGAGTATTTTTTTTTTTACAAAAAAAAAATAACCATTTTTAATATTATTGTTTGTGCAAAAAATTTTTATAACAGTAATTTTTTTGAATGCTCTATTCTACAAAAATTTTAATTTTGTTTTTTTGACATAAAGGCATTTTTTTTTTTTATGAAATTTATATCAAGTATTGAAGCGAGGTATGAAAAAATAATAATTTATGTTTTTAAAATTAGTGTAAATTATTTGATAAAATATTAAGTATTTTTGACAGTAGCTTCAACGAAGAAATTTATAGGAATTGTCTTGGGATTTAAAATTTGAGTAGAGGAAAATGGAGGCAACTGATTGATAAAATGGCGTCAGTAGATGCGCGCGCATAAAATTGAGTAATGGAATAAAATTATACTAGAATGATACACAGTGAAAAAATCGGAAGTGAATATGGATTTTAAATCCAAGTTCATTTCGTCTCCGAATTTCTGGAATTTTTAAAAATTTCTCCTCATATGACTAAATAAATTTTTATTTCAGTGTATGTGGATTTTATTTCAATCTGCGTCCACTTCGATTTCAAAGTTAAATTTTAAAATAAACTACTCTCTGGAATTAATTACAAAAAAAAAAAAAACTAAAAATGCACATGTAGAAAATTAAAAAAACTACAGGTGCAATTTTTTAAATATTTTTTTTTTTTATAAATTATCATGTTTAAAAAAATTCAAAAATTGTTAGACGTTGGTTAAGTTCAGTATCATATCTAATCTATATTCACTCCGAAAATTTTTTCTAGTGTAATGACAGTACACTAGCCCACTGTTTGCTTCGCGCTTGAAGTGTGAAAAATTTGTAAAAATTTGTTTTTATGAAAAATGAGATTTTTATTAAAGTGATTGTAGACAATCGAGATAGTGATTGGATAGTGAAATGAGGATAGTCGTTACTCAGACACATTTAAACAAAAAACAGGCCATGCGATTAGAAAGGTCCAGTAATATTGCTCTGAACTGAAACTTATAGCTCTGATGAGAATTAAAAGTAGGACTCTCTCTGATCTGCTAAAGCTGTTACTACTCACCCATCTCTACTTGACCCTCTTTAATTTTTACCTTTCTTCTCAGCTGTCTCACGATCTAAAAACAATTTTTTTTTACATAACCACTTTATGTGATTTCTATTGAATATTTATAATAATTTATTACTATAATCTGCAATTATTTTTGTTTTTCAACGATATGCAATAGAAATTTAATTACAAGGATTAATATAATTATTTTTTCTCTTTTCATTAATACCTTAATATTTGGTTTTTGATAAATAATGTAATAAACAAACTTTCTCATTTTATCAAATTATAATAACGATAATTATTATAAATAATTATAAATACGTAATCTTAGCTGTCAATATTATTCGGACCGGCGATTTCTTCCATTTTATATGGACGTACAGTATTAACAGTTATATCATTTATATTTACATATCTAATATACTTTTTTATACTTTATAATCACGATAGATAATTTATATATAATCCACGAGGGAAACTTTTTTTACCGTTATCTTTGACGATAACTGAGTGAGTTCAATTTTTATATTCGACTAATATTAAAAAAATTTTTCACTTGTGGCTGTGAAATTTTCATTTATCATTTTTTTGTGACATTCAAAAATATCAATTTCTTTTAATGACTACACGGAAAGAAAATTATAGGGAGTATTCCTATGCATTATAGGAATGGTTCCTATAATAGTATAGGAATTGTACCCATACTATTATAGGAATGGTTCCTATATATTATAGGAACCACCCCTATACCATTATGGGAACCATTCCTATACTATTGTAGGAACCATTCCTATAATAGTATAGAAACCATTCCTATAATATTATAGGAATCATTCCCATAAATTATAGGAACTATTCCTATAATAGTAAAGGAACCATTCCTATAATATTATAAGAACCATTCCTATAATCTTATAGTAACTATTCCTATAATATTACAGGAACTACCCCTATAATATTATAGGAACTATTCCTATAATAGTATAGGAACCATTTCTATAATAGTATAGGAACCATTTCTATAATATTATGAAAATGGAAATAGTTCCTATAATTATAGGAACTATTCCTATAATAGTAAAGGTACCATTCCTATAATAGTAAAGGAACCATTCCTATAATATTATAAGAACCATTCCTATAATCTTATAGTAACTATTCCTATAATATTACAGGAACTACCCCTATAATATTATAGGAACTATTCCTATAATAGTATAGGAACCATTTCTATAATAGTATAGGAACCATTTCTATAATATTATGAAAATGGAAATAGTTCCTATAATTATAGGAACTATTCCTATAATAGTAAAGGTACCATTCCTATAATAGTAAAGGAACCATTCCTATAATATTATAAGAACCATTCCTATAATCTTATAGTAACTATTCCTATAATATTACAGGAACTACCCCTATAATATTATAGGAACTATTCCTATAATAGTATAGGAACCATTTCTATAATAGTATAGGAACCATTTCTATAATATTATGAAAATGGAAATAGTTCCTATAATTATAGGAACTATTCCTATAATAGTAAAGGAACCATTCCTATAATATTATAAGAACCATTTCTATAATATTGTAGGAACCATTCCCATAAATTATAGGAACCATTCCTATAATTATAGGAACTATTCCCATAATGGCATAGGTATCATTCCCATAATTATAGGAACTATTCCTATAATTATGGGTAATATTCCTACACTGGTATAGGATGAAATTTTACAAAATTATAGGAACCATTCCCATAATTTTCTTTCCGTGTAGAATTTAAAAAAAAAAATATTTGCTTACTTCAATTGATTTTTAAATGACAGCCATTTTTTTTGTTTTATTTATTTTTTTGATGTCTGATATTAATAAGTCGGCTGTCCAATTTCAAAACAGCGACAAATTTTTAAAAATCGATTTTTTAGTATTTTTGGTTCCAGTGGAGTTTTGTGAACATGATTAAATTAATGTTTCAAAAATTTTGTTTTTGTGTTACTGTGTTTTGCAATGAGACAGCCGAAGTATTTTGAGAAAATTATTTGTTAAAAAAAAATTGGTCCGAAAATATTCTAAAAATGTTCTAATGAACGTTAATACGTGAACTTTTTCTCTTCTTTGATTTTGAAAAGTTTTTTAATGACATGGTTAAATAAGAATGACTTTCAAATTTAGACAATAGTTTCAAAATGAGTTTGTCAAAATTAATTTTAACTTTTGAACTTTCGTAGATTTCATAAATATCTGGCCATCGCATTTGCCTTTTAGTGGATTTTTTAAAGAATTAATCGCCTATCATTATTAGTCGAGTAGGTTCCAAAATAACTATTGGTTCAAAAGTTTATGTATATATATGGAACATAACGCAGCTTGTGACGAAGATTGTGTTTTCAATTCTTATTGGATTTGAATGAAATTTGACATACTTAATTTTTGGTCGTAAATCAAGGCCTAGTTCGAGGATGAGTCCAATCGGTCGATCAGTTTACAAGATATAGGTGTTTAAAATTTTTGTAACTTTCAAAAATATCATTTCTTGTCTATTTATCTTCAAATAACTTGTGAACCAAAATTGATAGCTCATTTCTTTTGAATGTACCTTGGTAATTATTTAATTAGTCTCAGTTTTCTCCATTTAATTTTCGAATTTGATAATTTTTTGAAAATTGATGGATTTGAAAATTTCCAAAAATTCAAAAAAAAAATTTTTCGCGCCTTTTACCTCATATATCCCCTGAATTTTGCGATACAACTAAATTTGATAAGTGGCGTATTGTAGTCAATAAAATTGACTTTTTCCGAAAAATTTTCATTATAAATGTTTTCAAAAATTATAAGTTAATTTTGAAATTAACCAAGTAAATGTTTAAATAAATTATCTATTAGAAAGTTTTTTTCTGTAGGTTAACTGCAATTTTTTAACAAGTCCCATAGTTGGGTGAAATTAGATAGTACCCTCTTACAAGCCCATTTGTTGCACGACTTTCATTAATATTATTTTTTAAACTACTTAATAAGTGAATTTAATGTACTAATAAATTTCATTCTTAACAATTTTAAATTACAAAAATAAAAATTTATTATTATTTTAATAATATAAATAAAAATAAATAAATTTAATTAACTCAGACTTCTTTACAAAATTTCAAAAAGTTCATCATTTCTTACAAACTCTTTTGAAAAAATATATCAACAATAAAAACAAAATTTTTTAATGACAAAGGAAAAAATTATTTTTTAATTATTTTCAACCATACAAAGAACAATAACGACAAATTTTTTTTTTTGCAAAAACAATAACTAGAGAAAGAACAAAACTTTCTCAAAAAAAAAAAAATGAAATTACAAAAATTGAGATCATGATTCTAAAGTAAATAAAAAATATTTTCACGCAAAGTACAAAAGACAACTTTTAATTTCAGTAAATTAAATATATATTAATTTAATAATTAACTAAATTATTTAAAAAGTTACTTGATCTTAAGTTCATTAATAATAATTAAATATCATACAGACATATTGTGGCTGTTGCATTAAATGAATCACAATTAATTAATTAATAAAAAAAAATTTCATATTTTATTAATTTAATTTAAATTAATAAAATAAATGTCAGTCAAAAGAAAAAAATTTTTAATCATTAATACATCATGACTTTCTCCATTAAAATAATAAATCTGTATCACTGTCAGTATATTCAATACTGCTAATTACATACAATATTCATTATCATTACAGAATTTTTTTTTTTTTTTTTTCAATTCTCTAGTTTTCACAATTAAGTAATAAAATTCTTATGTACATTACATTAATATAAAAAAATCATAACAATTGTGTGCAATTATTTTTTGAAATTGTCTCAGCTATTATCCAAGTAGTTTATAATTCATACTTTCATCGTAATTACAATGTATATATATATATATACATATATATAATAGTTTAGCATTACTTTTACAAGTGTACTAGTAATCGAAACATAACCCGAGAATCTAGAGTGCGATAGTGAAAAGCTATTTTTTTTTCATTAGGCTTAGAAATAATAAGAGGAGAAACATGAAAGAAAATAATTGAATATATGAAAGATTAGTTTAATAAATAAGACACTGGGAATTAAGTCCACGGACGTAGTGGGGGGTAATATAATAGGCTGATAGTTATTTCATACTTCTTGATATATATTTTTTGTTTGTGTTTGTTTGTTTTTTTTATCTGTTAGGAAAAATGCATAATAAGTTGTGTTTTAGTGAGATTGGTTGGTTGGTTAAAAGTCGACACGCGATGCACTTTCATAAAACTTTCAGCTTTCCATTGGTCTGTGTGGATGTCGCTATAAAAGGAACATGTCTATAGAATAGTTTCTAGATAGACGCCTATATGCTTTTTTTTTATTACATTATCTCTGTCGCCGATTAATGCTTGTGTAGGCATCACACACAACTTTCATCTTTTTCTATGTATATAGAAAGGGTGGGCGAAACTAGACCACTAAGGAAAAAAACGATTTTTGAGCATCTGAATACGATGGATCTTTTTTTTGACCTGTTTCAAGAAATTGAACAAAATTTCCTGTCGCTAATTAAACAAATTTTTTTCCTGACGGACGAAACGGAGACCCGAAAAAAGTACAAATTTTTTTTCGTTTATTAAAAAAATGGCTAATGAAATTGTTTATGCCTAATCTAAGTCAAGAAAAAAAATTTGTAATACTGTTAGTAAATAAATATGTCAAAAAAAAATATAATTAAAGATAAATAATTTATATGAAATTATAATATAGCGAAGAAAACCTCGAGTGTATTTTTTGTAGCCAAAAATACATTGAGTTCAAATATAAAAATTTTTGAAAAAATTTGGGATACTCAAAATTGTACAAAAATTTTTATGAAAGTCAGTAATTTTAATTACAAACAATTTTATAGATATGAAAATTTTGCAAAATTTTTTGGGGTGGTCCAATTGGCCCACCCTTCCCCTATATGTTTATATATATATTTATTGATTGCTCAAAAAAAATTTTTTATTTTTGCTTCAACCCTTCAAAAAGTTACTGTATAGTTAAAAAAAAAAATATCATCAAATTTAAGTTTAAAATGTTCAAATATTAGAACTTTTTTTTTTTTTTTTAATTTTTTGTACTAAGGGAAATTTTACTAAAATAAATGATCAGAAAATTTTACTTTAAAATATGAAATGTATGATTTTAAAAAATTTTAAAAAAGATGAACTCAAATTTCTTCTATTTTTGAGACTAAAAATTTATGAGTGATCTTTTACACAAATTCTAAAGCTCAAATTTCGCGGGAATTTTTTCACCGTATACTAAAAAATTTTTCGAGCCATCCTCATATATATAAATATATAAATCTATTTATTTACAGGTAAAATGAAATATATGCAGTTTGTAAATTGATTAATGTTTTATTGTTTAAGCTTGACACCTGGTTGCCTGTATGCAAATTCTAGTTGCAGGTGCAGTGAATGTTAGATAAGAAAAAAATACGTTAAAATTTCAATAAATAATTTTTATATTTTCATGAATTTTTTTTCTGCTTTTCCTGCCCTTCCTTATTATCGAAATTAGAACAAAAAAAAATTAATTAAATTGTCAATAAAAAGTCAATTAAATGTTTTTTTATCTGCAATATAAAAAAATAATTTCCTGTCAATAATAGTATTAAAAATAAATTTAAATTTGTTAATAAAAATTTTTTTTTTCTAGCGCATACTATGTCACACATTGATTAAGACGAAAAAAAATCAAATTTAATTACAGTGGTTTAAAAAAAAGCACGATAAAAAGTTACAGTATATAATAGCAGTCACGTAGAGGGTCATGAGCGTGTCCGCGAATCGACGTAGCATTACCTGTCGGAAGCTGTCAGGGACAATTCCCATTACATTGAATAGAAGCGAAAGAGAAAGGTGAAGTGCACGCACAGCAGTACACCGACTACTCGCCGATTACAGCCACGGAGAAGAAAGTGCAACGATCAGTCCAGCTATCATCAACTAACACGATCGTGTTTGCCTCTCCCAACATTATTCATATATATTTATCTATTTATACATAAAAAGAAAAAACATTTTTCCTACAGTACACCTACTTTCCAATAACCTCACCAGTAATATTTTTATATAATATATAATAATATTATTATTTTATTTTAAATTTAATTCAAAGAAATCACGACCTACCTCAATATTATCAAGGTATTACAAGTCAAGTCCAACAATTTTATATATATATATATATATATATATATTTTTTTTTTTTTTATTACATTATTTAAAATTCTCTGAGTCGTGCACATTAACAAAGCACTTGATGCGTAATCATCGCGTAATGCAACCGCTTATATGTACATTTGAGTGAGAGCAGTTAAATAAAGTTAACTCACTACTATTACAATATATGTTTAAAAATGATAACATATTTATGCTGTAAAAAATCATGAGTCCGCGGTGTGATAGATGATTTGGTAGAAAATTTATTACACCGATGGTGTGAATGTTATTTTGATAGAATCGCAATGAAATGGAAAATAATGAGAATAAGCTCTCATTTGGGCGAGATAATAATAAAGAAACAGAATTTTTTCCTGTTGCAGCGCTTATTTTTTTCCAGGCATATAGTACAGTGTAAAATACACCGTAAAAAATGTTGGTGTAAAAATGGCCCCGAGAACTTAACACGGCCATGTAATGTAAAATAACGATGTTAAAAAACCTTGGTGTAAATTATCTATCCGTATAATTTTAACACGGTGTAACCTACTTTTTTTACACCATTCCATATTAGTCGTTACACGGAAAAAAAAATATTGTGCTCACCACTGAACGGTATCGTGATATTCACTCCCCTCGGTTGGTTATACGTTGTATACGGAAAGTCTTGGTCTATTGGATCGTGATTATCGCGATCCAGGCGGATCCCGAAATCATAAGATCATTTGAGGAAATCATAAAAACATTTGAGGTTAAAATAGATGAATTTTTAACTTTAACTTCATTACAATTTTACTTTTAGTTGGAATTAATAATTACATGTTAATAATTCTAATAAGCGCAATAAAAAATTATTATTTAATATGAAGAAATGTAATCAAGTAATAGAATATACGTAAGTAATTGATGTAAATTTTTTTTAAATAATTTGGTTATGAGTAGTGGCGCTTGAAAAGTAGATCGCGATAATCACGATCCGTTTTGGTATGATATGGATACGTTAACTGACGATCACTATACATTTAAGTACATTCACAATCCGTAGGATCATTATAATAAGTATCTAGTGTTTCATTCATATTGATATATATATATCGTGAAAATCAAGTAACAATTTAGTACTAATCACGATACAACTGTCGCTCTCCGTTGGTGAGCGATAAGCGCAATATTTTTTTTTCCGTGTATGATTTTAATTAACGAACAATAAATGATCATTGAAAATTTTTAACTACTTAATCAATAACTGCGTCGATTTTTCCTAGATATTAAATTTATTATTTTTCTTAACGCTCGACGGTGTAAAAATTTTTAATTTACAGCACCTAAATTTAACAAGATATTGGGTGTAATTTCCACACTAAAGTTTTTACACCAAATCATTTACACAACACCGAGCCTAAAAATTTTTTCCAGTGTATATATACATACATATTTATAATTTTTGTATGTATAAAAATGAATATTATTTATTAAAAAAAAAAATTGAATAATCAAGCATAATAATAATTAATAAGTTATCAATTATAAAACACTGGTGTGTTATATTAGTATTAAAAGATGATTAATCAGTAGTTTACAAAATAAAAAATAATAAAAAACATAAAATGGTTATTTGAAACACGAGTTGAGTCGTGACTTATCAGCTGATTCACGCTCATATTTGATTAAACAATTTTGCTAAACATACTCGGACTATTATCGTGTCGTGTATAATTTTATTATCATTTATTATTGTTTTAATTTTTTTATTCGTTTCTTGTCCACACGTCTTGCTGGACTTGATGGATGATATGCATCCAAAGGCCTTGAATTAATCGTATTTTTTTTTTGTTTTCTTTATGAAAATTAAATTGAGATTTTATTTATTTTTTTTTTTAATTGTCACCAGAGGAAATTCAATTTACGATTGTTATTTAAATATGACACGTTTTTACTGATAACGTTCTATTATATGAACTCTGTAATATATGAAAATATATAGAGGAGGGTGGGATAAAATGGACACTGAAAAAAATATTTTATTTTAGACTTAAAAATTTTTTTTGGCCCGTTTACCCCATGTCCATCTTGTCACTAACTCAGTAATTTAGGATCAAATGCCCTATATATATGAGTATATGTAGAACGTAATGTGTGTAATGATTTATTTTAAATAGAATAGGAAGGTAATAAATAAAATAAAAGTTATAAAATAAAATTAGACGCGCTCGTAAAAGTAGATAACAATTTAAAATAACGTGAGGTCCTTTTATGTCGTGTGGCATACGATCTAATGAGGGAGAGAGTAATGTAACGTGTGTAACAATAGAATTTTAACTGGTGAGTGGACCAGTGGGACATGGAGTCAGTGATAGAATGCAAAATCGAAAAAACTCGACAGACTGTCACATTGCATTGTATTGCATTGCATTGCTCGATACCTTAGCAACTTACTTGCAATCTTTAAATTTTAAAAAAAATTTCGACGTAAGTTAAGACGTAAATAGATCTCTGGGTACTCTTGGGACTGAGTCACAGGTTCAATGATTCGTCGCTTTTAAATCATTGACAAAGACATTGAAAATATTTTTTATTTATTCTAGATTTATTTTTTATTGGAAATTCAAATAAGTTTGACATCAAGAAGTAATTGTGCGATTTATGAAAATTCATTCTTAATTTATGGTATTAAAGTTTGGAATTTATTACCAGCAGATATTACAGTAATTGACGACTTTGAAAATTTTAAACAAGCTTGTTTTAATTTCTTCTTGCAATCAATGTTATTATTATTAATCTTGTTGTAAATATGTTAGTCTTATTAATCAAATCGGTCTTTCAAATTTCAAATTTCAAATGTCAAGTTGTATTGCAAACACTGTTTCGAATGTATACCTGTAACTTATGTAACAATGTATTGTTGATGGTCCTGAAGGAGCTTAGAACTCCAGGACCAAATAAAATTTTTTATCTATATATCTATCTATCAAAAAAATTTTTATCAAAATTTCATGTCTTCAAAAAATGAATTTTTTTTTTTAATTATGTATCAAATTTTTTGTATTTGAGGATTTTTACACAGTTAGAAATTTAGTGTCAAATTAAACACAAATCGTGGGGCAAAGGGTCTACACAAATTTTAGTGTTAATTCGACACATGAAGTTTGGGTTGAATTAACACAAATTTTATGTTAAATAATTGAACACAAAATCTGTTATTTTGACAGAAAATTTTTGTAAATTTAACAGACTTTGTGTTAAAATTAACTAATAAATATAAGCACATGACCTAACCAACTCAAGTATACTGATTTACCCTTAGTACAACTTATGTCAATTGAGCAAACAATTACCCGACTAGAAATTATCCCCAAGCATACATTGGGACCCCATTGGGTACTGATGGGGCAAGCCCGATAGGGTTATCCCTATTGGGATTTGATTGGGAACATATAGGGTAAGCCCAACATTAAAATAAAAAATTGCGATTGGGTTTACCCAATTGGGATAGGATTGGGAACATGTTGGGTTAACCCAATGCTAAAATTAATGACTCGGCAATGGGTTTGCTCGATTGGGATATTTTTGGGAACGTGTTGGGGCCACCCAACGTCAAAATTAATAATTTGCTGTTGGGCTTACTCGATTGGGAAATAATTGGGAACCTGTTGGGAAAACCCAATGCTAAAATTAATGATTCGACAATGGGTTTGCCCGATTGGAAAATAATTGGGAACTTGTTAGGATAACCCAACGTCAAAACTAATAACTAGCTGTTGGTCTTACCCATTTGGGGAATAATTGGGATCACGTTAGGAAAACTAAACATGAAATTTATAAAAAAAAAAATTTTTACTTCTAAAAATTAAAAATAATTTTTAAATGCAAAATATTTACGTTTTATTCTGTATTTTAACATGAAAACGAAAAAAAAAAAAAAAAAAACTGATTAAACTTTAATAATATAGAAAAAAAACTTAACAATAGTAAAACGTATTTTTAATCACTTGCAGATTATAAATTTAATTATAAACTTAAAAAAAAAAACTAAAACTTTAAGGGAAAAACAATACATATGAAATATCTACTAACTTTCATATGCTCATATATTATTATATGTAAAGATAAAAATCGAATAGTTGTGTATGTTAACACCAATGATGCACGTGGCGACAAAATCTTGTGACTATAATACAAGCGTAGACAAGTTCAGACAGGTCCGCGCATAAAACAAATAACTAGTGGACAAAATCCCAAATACACGTGACTCTTGCATTGGAAAACGTTCTAAGTAACTTATCAAGGCGTAATTTTTTGACATCTTTACAGTTACAATACCGTGCAATATAATTGATAGAATTAATAATAAAGAAAGTGCTAGTGCAGTGCAATATAATTGATCAAAATAATATTAAAGTGCTAGTATAGTGAATATAGGTTATAAAAATTGTGTCTCGTGCAAAGTGAGAATTTGTGAAATAATTAATTTTTTTGTGAGCTAACACTATTGTAAATTAACAGTCATAACGAAAATTGAATAAATAAAAAAAAAATTGTACTAGAATGAGAGGATTTAAATAAAATTTATTTAACCAAATTTTTCTTATGTTGAGATTTTAGTGGGATTTTATTGGGTTGGCCTAAAGTTTCTGTAGGGTGAACCCAATTGAAACCCTATAGAGTGTGCCTAATTGGGAAACAGTTGGGTATACCCATTGGGACCCAATAGGGATGACCCGATTGGGATCATCTTGGGCTATGCGTTACAACCCAACGTTGGGTTCCCAATTGGGAACCCAATTGGATTCTAATAGGTCTTACAACTTTTTTTCTAGTCGGGATAGTTCGATTTTCGGTGATTTTTATAAAAAACGGAGCCACGAATTATCCTCTCGTAAAATGAGAATAAAAAATCATTGAACCTGATCATAGAAATATAAAAGTTATCTATGATTATATTTAATTGTATATCAATTATAATCCAAGTTTCCTTGCAGACAATACTGCTACAATGCTTTGCTTGGTTATAGTAATGAAGAAACGCGCGGGAGTTTAGCTAAACAACACAAATTTTGTGTTAATTTTCGAATAACACAGAAATTTGTTACATTACAGATTTTCTAATCATTTAACATAAAAAATCAGTTAAAGTAAAATAACACAAACGGTTCGTGTTGAATTAACAGACTGTGTTTAAAATCAACACAAAAAATTTAACCAAATAATTTTTTAACACAAATACACAAAATTTTTTAACTGTGTCCTTGAATTTAAGTCCAACATATGATTCTCAAAAAAATTGATAAAGAAAATTTTTGCAAATAAAAAATTTCTTTTCAAACTCATCTTTTTTTGAACAGAAAAAAAACATGGAAATGGAATATGAATTTCTTGGGATATTTTTTTACGCTAATGACGCCCAGCTTATTAAGATGGACTAAAATATACTAGTGGCTTGAACAAGTTGTCTATGTTAAAATAAATGACTCAAAAGGAAAATTGTTAATTGGGAAAAAAAAACCAATAAAATAAAAAGAAAGAAAGCAGATCGCGTGCTGATGTTCTACGCATTCCTCTTTTGTGAGCATGCCTGTTCAAAATCAAAAGATGATAACATTCTTACGCGATACATACGTGTGATTACTGCACATAATTGTATAAATAATTACTTAAGTAAAAGTCAATATCTTACGTAAAATATCTACAGAAAAAAATTACCATTCTTATCACTTCATACATATTTTTTATTTTTTTAATTAAATAATAATTTTGAATGCGAAATTTTTCCACCTTAAAAGAAACAAATTTGAATTTTTATTAAAAATAAATTTTAATCTTCTGTTACATTTCAGGGTTAAATAAAAAAATTTAAAAACAAACTGAATAAACAAGAACTAAATAATTATAAAAAAAAATATAATGCTGCCATAAATTTATGACCTAATGACTTTTAAAACTACTCAGACACTGTGGTAATTACTACTTACTACAGTGTGCTGTAATAAAAAAAAAAAAAAAAAGGATTTGTAAGTTATCTTTATGTCGGATGCAATTCTTCAGAGATGTTATAATTATCTCAGAAAAATAAAATTACAAATATTATGTCCGAGTCTAAACACATTTAGCACTTGGCGTAGCTCGCGGTGTTAAATAAAGCAATAAACAATTATTTAAAATAAACAAATTTCTTTTATTTTATAGTTTAAAAAAAAAAAAATATATATATATATATATAATTTTTATGGATACTTGACTACAGTTTATAGTTGCCGGTGATTTTTACTGATGAACGATTATTAGGGACAGTGGTTAACCAGAAGAAATAAGTAATTACATTTTAACAAATACTTGGTCATAAATATTATCAACCGTAATAATACGTATTATACAAGTACATACACTAGTTATATATGCATATATATATTTATAATAAATTAATATTTTAAATTACTTTGAACTACTTTCTTTGAATCGTCAATACAATATTTACCGTTTCACTTTAATTTATTTATCGAATTTTAGTATAAAAAAATTAAACATTGACGGCACTGTAAAAAATTTTGGTGTAAAAATGGCCCCGAGAACTTTACACGTTGGTGTAGTATAAATTAACGGTGTTAATGATCTATTCTTGTAATTTTAACACGGTGTAATATACTTTTTTACACCATTGACATTTGGTGTAATTTTCACACCAAAATTTTAACACCGCCCAAAAATTTTTTACAGTGTGATTTTTTATTTTTTGCTGTACCATAGATATTTTACTTGACGTTTTGAAACCCGAGGTCAAAAATATATTTTTGGTTAAGAAAAAAAATTACAGGATTAAAATAATTTTATTTAAATTTTCAAATTTACGCGGGATTCAAAAAAAGTTGAAGAGAGGGATTCGGCAAAATTTTAAAAAAAATTTATTGGAAATTTGTATTGAGTAAATATGGATTTTAAAATTTGAACTTTTAAAATTCAAATGCAGTAAAATTTAGGGAAAGGGAGGGCAAAACGGACCCCTTAAGAAATGAGGGCTTATATGTAATATAAATGTCAGCCCATTTTCCCCTTAGGGGTTCATTTTGCCCCACTCTTCCCTAATAGGGGAAGGGGGGAGGCACTTAAAATTTTGAGTGCCTCGAATGATTTGGGGGCAAAATGGGCCCCCCTTCTCTTACTATTAATATTTTGACTAGAAATTTGAACTAAAACATTTGAATTTTTATATTAATAATATTGAGAAAATTTTTTGAATGAAATTTTCAAATTTTAGTAACTTAAAGTAAAAAATGAATATTAAATAAAAAATGAAATATTTATAAATGAATACCCTTGAATGTAACATAATACAGTAGTTAAATTGCATAAACTTACGATTATAAAAGAGTGTTATTGCATGCAGCAGTCAGATCATGGCCAACCCGACATTACAGAGAGTTAATGTATAATTGGGTTGGCCACATCGTAAGTTTAACTCAATACCACGTTCATCTAGACTTTATTACTCTTAAAACAAATTATTTATTTCCTTAATAAAATTTTATAAATATTAATAAATTTTAGTTGTCAAAAAAAATTTTATTTATATTAAGGTCATTCTCAGACAGTACCTCCCACTTTTTAAAATTATTCAATGACCTTAAGCTGCCGTCGCCGTATCATAATTTTATCAATGGATTAAGAAAAAGTTAAGCATTAATTGAAAGAGTCACAACGCGGTTACAATTTTTCCGAGATATTGATTTTAAAAAAAAATTACTTACAGCTCTTATCAACTAGGAGTTAAACAAAATTTGTTAATTAAATTTCAGTTAAATCTTCATGTCAATATCGTAATTCAAAATGTAAAATTGTGTACTCAGAAAAAAAGGATTTCTTGGCGTAAAAAACTTTTAATTACCTCAAGAAAATTTAAAAAAAAAATTTCTTGGGGCGGGAAAAAATTTTTGAGCCAAAAAATTTTTTTTAAATGTAGCAAACATCAGACAAATTTAAAACTATAAATAAATAGAGTAATAATTAACAAAAAAATATTTATCAAAAATGCACTTATTAATTTCAAAATTTTTTAAATGCCCATTTTTTTAAAATTTCATTTTATCAATTATTTACTCAATTATTAATAATTAAAATTTTTTTTTCTTAAAAAGATTTTTTTTTTCAATTCCTAATACAGAAAATTTATCATGTCAAGAAATTCATTTTTTTATATGCTTAAATTTACTCACCAAATTTCGTTTAACTCCTAATTGATGAAAACCGAAAATTTTCTTATGATCCTGATTATCAGACAATTAGTAATTTTCGGATTTTTTTTCAACAAATCAATTACACAAAAAAAAAAAAAAAATATGCACATGTACAAAATTTAAAAAACTTCAAGTGCAATTTTTTCAAATACTTTTTTTTTTCATAATTTATAATTTTTTAAAAAATCAAAAAATTAGTAGACGTCGGTTAAATATAATCCTGAAGTTCGCAGACGTCAATAATTTTTGAATTCTTAACAAACGGATGAATTATAAAAAAAAAAAATAAAAATATGCACATGTAGAAAATTTAAAAAACTAAAGGTGCAATTTTTTCAAATTTTTTTTTTTTTATAATTCTTCAGCTTGTTAAGAATTTAAAAATTATTTGACGTCTGTCAAATTCAGTATCATGGTCAAATTCAATATCATAATTTTTTTTCAAATCTCTCCGGCTAAATTTAAACTACGACGTCCTTTTTTGAATTAACTCTTTAATTTTTTTTTTAAATTAATTAATAAAATGTTACGACAATTATGACAGCTGAAAGTCATGAATAATTTAAAAAAGTAGGAGGCACTGTCTGCGAATGTCCTTAAGTTAAGTGTAATAAACAAAAAAAGAAAAAAGTTATGAAATTAAAATGTAATTTTGATAAAACAATTAAATAAATTTATGATGTTTTTAAGTAAATATCTTATCATTTAAAAACTGCGTCTCAATATGAAATGTAATATACACATTTAATGATAATGGTTAAAAAATAAATAAAATAAAGAAAACAATTGATATCACAGAATTCGTAGAGGTGAAAAAACTCTAAAAACATTAACATTTTAATATAATGACATTTAATTTATTGTGTGTGTGCGCATATGTGCGCGTGTGTACTACTGTCATTTAGCTTTGCTGGTTCGATTTTTCTTTGTCATATTTTTTAACTTGTTTACATATATTAAATAAAATATACCATTGTCATAAAATTTACTTAGTGACTAAATTATTTTCCGCGAAAGAAAAATATACATAAATGTATGATAAATATATACTGAATGGTATACATAAATGAAATAAAGGAAAAGGAAGAAAGAAAAAAATTTAACAATATATGATAAAGGTTAACGAACGATATATTACGCGAATGACCGCGACTCTGTACACACTGAGGTGCATTATCGTTTTAATAGAAAAAATTAACGAAAAAAAAAAGATTATAATGACGGTGATAATAAATAATAATTGTAAGGATGTTACTAATTGTTTTATAACCAATAAATGAATGTCGTAGTAATATTTTAATAAGTAAATATTTTTTTCTTGATTGACGCATGCACTGAAATAATAAAAATATTTATTATTTCAAAATGATGCAATTCAAAAAAACATTGACGCATTTTAGGTTATTAACTTTTTTTAATCTTATTTATTATAAAATGCTGATTAATGGGGGAGGGGGTGGGGGGTACAATTTTTTATAAAATAAAATTAAGACAAAAAACATTTATTTAATTGTGTGAGAAAATAAAATTGGTAGGCGGTAATTTGGGCCATTTAAATGTTAGACTAAAAAATCAGTGCACGGAAAGAAAATTATAGGGAGTATTTCTATGCATTATAGGAATGGTTCCTATAATATTATAGGAATTGTACCCATACTATTATAGGAATGGTTCCTATTACATTATAGGAACCATTCCCATGAATTATAGGAACCATTCCTATAATTGTAGGAGCTATTCCCATTTTCATAATGTTATAGAAATGGTTCCTATAATTATAAGAATAGTTCCTATACTATTATAGGAACTATTCCTATAATAGTATAGGAACTATTCTTATAATATTATAGGAACTATTCCTATAATTATAGGAACCATTTCTATAACATTATGAAAATGGGAATAGCTCCTATAATTATAGGAATGGTTCCTATAATTCATGGGAATGGTTCCTATAATGTTATGGGAACCATCCCTATAATAGTATAGTAACCATTCCTATACTATTATAGGAACTATTCCTACAATAGTATAGTAATCATTCCTATACTATTATAGGAACTATTCCTATAATTATAGGAACCATTTCTATAACATTATGAAAATGGGAATAGCTCCTATAATTATAGGAATGGTTCCTATAATTCATGGGAATGGTTCCTATAATGTTATAGGAACCATCCCTATAATAGTATAGTAACCATTCCTATACTATTATAGGAACTATTCCTACAATAGTATAGTAATCATTCCTATACTATTATAGGAACTATTCCTATAATAGTATAGGAACCACTCCTATACCATTATAGGAACTATTCCTATAATATTATAGAAATGGTTCCTATAATTTATAGGAATGGCTCCTATGATTTATAGGAACTATTCCTATAATTTATAGGAGTCGTTCCTATATATTATAGGAACCATTCATATAATATTATAGGAACCATTCCCATAAATTATAGGAACCATTCCTATAATTATAGGAACTATTCCCATAATGGTATAGGTATCATTTCCATAATTATAGGAACTATTCCTATAATTATGGGTAATATTCCTATATCTATAGGACGTGTTCTCATAATTTATGGTCGTCATTCCTGTACTGGTATAAGATGAAATTTCACAAAATTATAGGAACCATTTCCATAATTTTCTTTCCGTGTGAATACGGATTTTTTTAAAATTTGAATTAGTTCTGGAGTTTAAAAAAAAAAAGAATTTTTTGTAAAAAAATTTTTACTTGCGTCAAAAAAATTTTCTGCACGAATTGAAAAAAAAATTTGAATCATAAATTTTTGCGATCAGTGACGTCTTTTTCCCGCGCATCGTATATTTAATTTAAATAAAAATAATTGTAAATTAATAAGCGAGTATCTAAATCTCAAAAACAATAAATTAAATCCGTGGATATTTTATTTAAAAAAAATTTATCAGCCATAAGGTTATGACAACTTAAATAATTTAACCGGCATACAAAACGTTCATATGAGACCCTGGATATCTTTAAGACATTATAACCAATATAGAAAAAAGTGTAATTCTCAGAAAGATAAAAGAAATAACAAAATGCAGGCTGGCATTGCAGGCCATGACGTAAGTCAGTCGGCATAGAGAGAGACAGCTAAAGACGTCGGGCCACTCACCTTGAGCCCTCGTGAATCCGCGAAAACAAAGAAAGACTGCCGACCGACTGCTTAAACACATATATTTCACATATACAGCCGCGATATACATAGATAGTTTGATATAGGGAAAGGTTTGTAATTTTCGTAGCACCAGCCAGAAACATCAGCAACCGCAGTAGTAGTAGTAAGTAGTAATAACTAGTCGTACATAATAGTTGCAGTTGTAGTTGTAGTTGTTATATAGTAGGGTAGTAAATAAAAATGTGTAGCAGTAGGGAATAAGATTGGACCTTCAGTCGAGGTGTATTAGGGCCTTGGGGCCTCTTGTCCTTGACTCAGCACAGTTACCCCAGGCTTAAAGTGTGACGTCACTCTGCATAACTCGCCTAATTGCATCGTAGCTGCTGCATCGCACTTTCCAATCCTTTTGTCCCCACCCATTACCCTTCATCATCACTGCCATCATTATTATCATTATCATTATTCATTACTATACCATCATACATATGTATATATTTATTTTTACTGTACTATATCCTCACTCCCACTTAAATCTTTCAGATCCCTACTTTACTTGTTTCACTTTCATTTGTACATATATATATATATATATATTTTCTTTTTTTTACTTAGTATAGTGTATTTTTTATTATTATTTTTCCTTCTTAGTGTATTAGCCTTTATATGTTTCGTCGAAGGCTACGGGGTCACAGAGACCCTGAACTCACCCTCTTAAAAAAAAAATACCTTTTTTTATTTATTTTTGGTATAAAAATATATAATATATAAATTTACAATACTTTGTTGGTTATAAACTAGTTGTCTTTATTTACTACCTCATATATTATATTTTATTATTATTATTATTATTATTTAAAATATTTAATTACTGTTTAGATTTAAAAATAAAATTAATTATTATAATTGCGGGTTTAATTATGCAACTGAGATTTCTTTATGAGCTATGAGTTTATAAAGATTAGATGATTGTCGGCGGGATAATTTTTTTTTTCGGGCAGAAAAAAATAACAAAAAGTTTAAAAAGCTGGTTATGAGAATGTGTGGGATATGATATGTAGCAAAGTGGATGGTATATATGTGCAGTGGACGACTCAATAGGTGACCTTGAGGAGCGCAATCCTTTAACAGTCGCATGGTCAACGTTCCAGGGACCTTCGGGTGTGTAGTAGTCACGGACGGGCAAACTACAACCGGAGCCAGACGCTCCCAATAAAGCTCTTTCCTCACTGACTCCCATCTGCCACTATCCCTATATATTACTACATATACTCCCATACTCTATTATATATATGTATATATGTATATATGCAATATACATTCGACGACATAATGCACACGTAAACACACGTCAATGCATCCGCCACATTCATTTTAAACGTCTATTTAAATAATTATAAGAAAATTTTTTTTTTATTTTCTGTTGAGGTAAAAGACTCATTACCCGGTCACTTTTCATGGGAGTGAAATAAAACCACTCATTATAAATTGATAAGTTAAATGAAAAATTATTTTTTTTTGGTTATTTTTTGTACGCAGAAAAAAAAGATTTTTTGACAGAAAAAATTTTCTCGAGAAGTGAAAATTTTTACTTAGCCTAAGGAATTTTTTGAATTGTAAATTGAAAATTAAAATTATCATGAGGGTAAGAAAAAATTTATTGAGGTGAGAAAAAAATTTTTTCCAGTCCTAAGAAAATTTTTGTCTTCAATTCGTTGGGCGAAATATTTCTTGGGCCAAAAAATATTTTTTTTTGTGCAGATTTAAATATTATAAAATAATTTTATGATGATATTTTACTTATATTTGTATGAATTTTAATTTTCATATAGATTTATTAAGTATAAAATATTTAAAAAATATGAGTGGAAATCTTTAGTTGATTTGAAAAAAATTAAAGAGCAAACAAAAGGAATTTATTTATTAGAGGGGAATTTTGGGTCATGGAAGAACGCAGATAATAATGTGGGGTTACATTATAAAATACAAGTGATGTGAATAAAAAATATGAGATAAGAATGTTTAGTCCGGTGAGATAAATTTATTGGTTCTAGAGAATGGTCACGTTGGGACAGGATCTTAATTCGCGAGTTTACACTATAAGTCAATGGTAAAACTTACGACCTAAAACTTATACTTTGACCGTAATTTATTATTGTTGATATAAATTAACTTCACTTTTGCCACGCGCTTTATGTGATAGACAACTGAGATACAGGATAAATATCTAGAGCATATGTAATCCTCATGTTTTACTTTGTAATAACTAGAGACTGGGTAAAATATGTAGAATTTAAAAAGGCCTTACAGGAACTTGGCAGAAATAAAAATAGTAAATTTTCATTTATGAATCATCACAAAAAAGATTTTTAATTTTTATTTTCTATTGAATAATAAGGCTTCAATACTTAATGAGAAAGTATTAATTAATTATAATTTGAGAATAGTTTAATTTGTTACTGACTTGCATAAATATCAAGAACTGAATCTGTGATATTTTTTGAGTGATTAAATTTTTTTAAATGACCCGCCTTTTCTTCTTAAAAGTCGCCATTTTTTGTACTACTGCCACGCCAATGCTGCTGCTAGTGAGCGGCAGAAAGCAAAAACAGCCAAAAAAATAAATATGTCAGCTTAGATTGTAACAAGTCGTCTGTTTTAAACTTGATATATTTATTTTAATTAAACGAAACGGATTACAGTAGTCATGTTGAGTAGAGCTCTCTTCTTCAAAAATCTAAATATAATTTTTAAAAAACCAGGACGATTTATTGAGTCTTTCGAAAGATTCCATGGCTGCGCACAAACGAACGGACTAGTCTTCAATGAAAATAAAAAACAAATTAAAGTTTTCATTATGAATATACAATTAAACTGACCTTAAATTGCGCGAGGCTCGTTTATTAGAATGTCCCCTGTGTAAAAGTGGGTTTGCTGTTCTATAGCAGTGTAGTATACAAATTATAAATGAGATTTAATGTCAGTGAATGAGCGAAAAATTTTAAAGCGAGAGTTGCGCTTCGCGTTAGAGGTGCGCAAAAAATTTTTTCTTTAATTGATAAAAATTTCTGTTTCACCAATCGCTAATTTACATGCGACTATTACAAAACTTTAATTACTTTATGTGGCTTACGCTTCATAAAAAATTAAAACAAAGGTACTAATTACTCACGTGAAACTATCGAATAATTCGTTAATTTATAAGTTTAAATTAAGTGACAAGGGTTTGAATAAAAATTTTTCACAGGATCTGCTTTACAATAATCTAGAGCTCACGCGAAAAAATTTTGTCAATCCATTATAAATTCCGGAGTAAATCGTGTTTACATACATACTAATGCACGAACAAACCAACCGTCAACACCAAAATTAAAAATAAATTTTGGTTTATTTGACTTTAATGTCAGATATAAAGTCTCGTTACATATCCGTAGAGAGAGATAAAAAAATAAAATGGAAATTATGATCATGCATGACCGTTAATGTATTAAGAGGGTAGAGTGTAACACAAAGATAAAGTCTGTGAAAAAAGGAAGTACATAAAGAGTTTATTTTTGGGTAAAGCTAAAAATGCATACGATCGTACACAAGTGAAAATAAGATAGAAGTTAGCGCTGGTGCTGATGCTTTTGCTTTGAGAAAGGGCGGTTTTTCTACAGATGCATTTCGGCGCCTGCCAACTTTCAGTTCAACGAGGGTCATTCCTGAGTCATAGACCGGACGCCCGGCCAACGCGCTCAAACTCATCCACTCTACTCCACACTCTGTACTGGCTTCCACAAATTCCTGATGACGAATATGCGTCTGGATTACACATGCACAAGCCCTCTGGCGCTGACGCTCTCGCCGAAAGAAACCGACCAACAAATAAATAAAGAGCCTCCGTGCAAATAAAAACATAACTGAAGATCTAACATAACAACGTCAACAGTAGAAAAAAAAAAAAAAAAAAAAAAAAAATTAACTAATGTAAAGAATAAAGAACGCGATGAAAGTGATCCATCACAAATCTATTTAAAAAATTAAACTCCCAAATCTGACATAATTTATTGCATTTTAAAATTCCTTCATTATATATACATACATATATACCGTAAATTAAATTATTGAAAAATATGTTCACGTAGTGAACTGTCAAAATTGAGACAGTTCTGAATTTTGAGATAAAAATTTTTAGAACTTTCAAATAATTAGAAGTGAGAAAAATTTTATACTACTATGGACTTTTTTTGCGGGTTTCTGTTTTTTTTTTTTTTTTTGAAATTTTTTAAGGAAAGTGATTTGATATATTTTTCATAATTAGTTCAAATCAATCATTTTTTGGACTATTTTTGAACAGCTCAAAAAATGAAAAAAACTGACCTTCCCAAAAATTTTAATAAGTCAAAAAATTTTCAAATTATTTTTTTTATTGCAGGTAAGACTCAAAAATTTTCAAAAATTCTTAAATTCTTTTTTTAATATTCTTCAAATCCAAAAATTTGTCAAGTCAAATTACTTGTCCAAAAATTTGAAAAATGGCACAGGAAAAACCTACTCCAGTTGAAAATTTTTCAGTTCCAAAAATGTTCAACTTGAAGTTCAAAATCGTCTCAAAAAGTTTTTGGAACATTTTTTGAATTTTGGTTACACAGGTATACTGTTAAAAATCAGGAGTGGATTCGGAGTGATTACAAACTTGATTTAAATTCGAATTCCCTCTGATTCGTTTTAATATTAAAACTCCCCTTCGGAGTAACTTTTACTCCAAGGGGATTAAATAAATAAATAGTCATCCGCTTCTCATTCACTCCGTAATTTTTTTACAGTACACACATCGCATTATCTATAATTAAAGCTCGTTTAATTTTTTATTCATTCAGAGTTTCTATAAAAAATAGAAGAAAAAAAGTTATGTTTTTTATACATCACGTATTTTTATCATAATCACTAAATTAACTAATGTTATCTAAAGTGTAATAACAAACTTGGGGAAAGAAAAAAAAGTGACAGGGTTCACTGGCAGCATTTAAATGATATTTGCCCTAGGAATAACCTTCAGCTTAACCATTTAGAGTTTACTCGGGGCATCAACACTCATCCTCTACATAAGTATATATATATACCCTATTGCCCACACTACTGAATTTTTCACCGTGTGGGTGATGTTATATATATACGATAAAACATTTTCGAGTGATTCAATATCGTCATATACTTTAATCTTGTATATGTTTTGTCCATAGAATGGAACGACGATGGACTTTCATTACACATAACATATATATGTATGTATTGTTGAGTATTATATATTTATGTGAGCTTTTACTCCCCAGGATATTGTCTCCCTTGTTATGGATGTTGGGCTACTAATTCTTACTCTACTTGACTTTACTCTTTATATAACTCAGTACAATACAATTAAATAGTTAAGAAGAGAGAGAGAGAAAAAAAAAAGTATTAAACGAAAGAGAAAGGACTAGAGTAGGTAACGTTGAATGTGTGTTGAATCAGATGTAAATATATCACTTGACACATAAATATGTGAGGTAAGTGAGTGTGAATATAAATATGAGTATGAGTATGTAATGTTTATATATATATATGTGTGTGTATAGATGGGATAAAAATGTGGGAGTGTGTGAGGGTGGGTGGTCGAGTGTGTGAGTGAGGGAGGGAGACCAGAGAAAGAGAGGATGAGAATGAGTGAGGGAGAGGATCGGGAGGAAATATATGATAGGGAAAGGAGAGAGGGAGTCGCGACGGCAACCGTCGCTCTGCCTTGAACCTCACACGGTGCATTGCCCGTCGCTTCAAGGGCGTCCGCTGTTTACTCCCTCTACTTCTCTTCTTACATTCGATCGCCCCCTCCCTCTTCATACTCCTACTACTCCTTTTTCACTCTCCCTCACTACTCAGCCTCTTTGTCGTCTGCACACTAATATACTACTCTGTGATCATTCTTTCTTGTCTACGTTTTATGCACTCTTGCTAATATTCTTATTATTATTATAAAACTACGAAAGATATAAAAATATATATAGATACCATCAAATGTTCGGTATTCACATCAAAAATTTTATTTTATTTTTAAATAATAAAAATCAAAAGTACTAATTCACACTTAAAATTATTATTAAAATTTAATTAATTAATTAAAAAAAAAAATTTTTGAATATTGCTTAGAATTTATTAACATATAATATTTCATTTCCATAAGCAAATTTCGATAATTTTAAAAATAAAAATAAATTAATTTGACCATTTGTTAAAAATTTTTAATTCTATGTTCTATATAGTGATGATTATTTAAAAACCTTTCGATAGTAAATGAATAAAAAAAACAATTTTTTTTATGGCTCAGATTTAAAAATTATAAGCGACCTTTTGAAATTAAAATTAATGGCTCTTATTTAAAATTTTTTTTTAGAGAATCACTAAATGATTTTCAGTGATCATAAAAAAAATTGTTACCTGTTTATTTTAAAACATTAATACTAAGAAGTTCGGTCATCCAACTTTCGCCAGATTTCAGATGATAGTAAAAATATATAAGACATATTTTATACTCATAACTTATCCATGCTATTAACTATGATAATAAAACTACTCATGAATTTTCAATCAATGCTTATCAATAAATGCATTACTTTTACTATTTATTCAAAAAATTGCTATTATTACTTTATTAATAGAGCAGCAGTTTCTATAAAGAGTATGTTAAATTATTTACCAAACGTTGAGTCATATATATATTTAATTTTGCGATTTTTATTCTACAAAATTATAAAAATGAACTAAAACCATGCATTCAATACTCTACAGTATGTAAAAGTCACAGCCTGTTTAGTAATTTCTGTAAATCAGATGAATATCGTAGTATTAAATAGTGTGCTGCAACTAAAAATTACTAGAGGGTTTGTAATTTTTCTATAGCAGATCGATTAAATTAAGAATTAGTAGAGATAGCGTACGAATATGTATTACAAGTTCAAAGACTTTTGTTTAAAGGAGGCACCGGACAGACAGACTGACGGCAAGATTCGTACGCGGGAGATCAGGGTTCGAATCCCGGTCTAGTCAAGTGATTTTTAAAAATATAAGTTAATGCCAGCACAATATATATGATATAAATAAAACTAATAATAATAATAGTAAAAAGTTTAAAAACTAATAAAAAATTTAATTCTATGCAAATGGAGTAGTATTTTATAAACTGGATAGTAAAATTTTACTATATTAGACAGTAAATTTCACTAAACATATAGTCAAGTTTACTAATGCAGTTTATATATTTATTGGCATACTCAAATAATAAAACTTTAATATGATACTGAAGTTAGCCAACCAATAATTTTTGAATTTGTTTAAAAGCGATAAATTATAAAAAAAAAAATATTTAAAAAATTGCACCTGTAGTTTTTTTAATTCCCTACATGTGCATTTTTTTAAAAATTTTTTTTTGTAATTGATTCATTAAAAAAAAAAAATCCGAAAATCGTTGACTGTCTGCTAGCTTGAGGATCTTGACTTTAATTCTCAAGACAGTAAAAATTACACAATTTCACTAGAGTTTTAAATTTAGAATTGAAATTTAGTAATTTTACCTGATATTTTTAAGTAAAGCTCCCTATATATTTTATTCTCCATATATGTAAATATATATTTATATGTATCTCAATCATTATGCATATATATTTTTAACTGATTATTCGAACAAATTTTACTTTTATAATTATCATACTAATTAATATATTTATTCATGGTTATACTTTCACTATACTACAGATAAATAAATAAAATAAAATAAAATAAAAAAAAAAAAAGTTATTATTTTATTGATATTTTTTAGATCGTTAAAAATGAAGTATTATTTATATTTATTCCAATCCGGATTTTCACTCCCACCCCCTCATGTATACTTCTTTGTATGTGGTATATATACATATATATATATATAAGAGGCACAATGCTTCTTATATATGCGTAGGTGGTTATAATATCCAGACGGTAGAATATCGCACATATAAAATAAAAGTTGCAAGTGGACGGCGAAACAGGTCTTAAGAAGTTTAGGAGTAAAATAACTAGATAAAGAAGAATAACAAGGAGAAGGAGTAAATGAACAAGAAGGAGAAGAAGAAGAAGAAGTAGTAGCTTGTGCATATGAGCACATCCATGATGCAAGTCGTGCAAGTTTAGCATCAAGGTCATCAAGGGCTGCAGCCGGCCAGAAGAATAAAGAGGGAGGTCAGCAGCACAAAGAGCATTCCAGGAGTTTAGTTTTATATGAGTATTATATATATGTATGTATGTATGTATATAATGTATAGTATGTAATATATATGTACTTGTTAGGCATTGAGATATAGTATATTATAGTGGATTATACACATATGAAATAAAATAAAAGAAATGAAAAGGAGTATAAGAATAAAAAGCTTAAGAGGTAAAAGAGGTACGACCGATTGCCCGAGAGTACACACATTACATTGCACGCACACTGCCCGTTGCGTAACAAGTCAACGGTTGTTTTCAACTTCTCTTTCTCTCTTACTCGCTGCTCTAGTTGTTATAGATGATTCATTCATGTTTTGTTGATAAATAGATCACGTATAATGCAATAAATATGACTTTTTTTATATATATGCGGGGGTTCGGGAAAAATTGGGTTCGAAAATTTTTTTGTCGTCATTTAATGGAGGAGGGGAAAAAGTGGACCACTTAAAATTTTCAAAAAATATGGCGGCAAAGTGAGCCTCTCAAAATTTTTTAAATTCGGATGGATAGCTTATCGAAATTTCTTATATAATGAGGGCTGAAATTGACCACCAAAACTGTTCATTAAATATAATTTATTAAGAAAGTTAAAAATAATAAAATTACGTTTTAAAGTTATATCGCAGTAGACTATTAAAATTATTTTTTATATTATTAAAATACAATTGTTTCGTAGTTATTTGCAAATATCACACGTGTAAAGAATAAAAAATATCAAATCCGAAATTTTATCATGGATCCACTTTGCCTCCACCTCGATTTTCCAATTTTAATGGACGCAGCATAATGAAGTGAAAATAAATATCAAGGGTCTAAAAGGAAGTAAACGCGTAAAAAAAATTAATGATATTATTATTTTCCTTAAAGGACCCACTACCCCCCTCTCTTCTACTAGTTTTTAAAATTTTATACTGTCAGATCGTGAGCATTAATTTATGTAAATTTTTTTAAATACTTTTATAGATAAATTTTATTACAAGTATTTTTTGATTGGTAAATTGCAATAATTGTTAAAGATATGGAAAAATTTTTAGACTAACCAATTTTGCCCACAGAAAAGAAACTTTTTTTGATAGTTAAATATTTTTTCCATTTTGCTCAGCCCTCTTTTATATAAAAAAATAGCGATTTTTATTTTATTTAAGCTTTTTAATAGACTTGTATATATTTATTTATTTAATTGCATTAATATAAGAACAATGCGGTTATTAAATTATATAGAGATAAATTTATCATAAATAATTGGATTTATTGATTATTAAACGAATGAAAGGATAAATAGATAAAAATGATTTATTACATTTTAATTTTACGCTTTCGAAATCCAATAATAATAATAATAATAATAATAATAATAATAATAATAATAATAATAATAATAATAAATATACTAAGTATTGAATAAAAATCATAGATTGCAAAAAATCTGCAACGAAATTTAAAAAAAAAACCGAGATTATTAGAACAGATCAATTAAAAAAAAAATTTTCATAACTTATTTTATTAATTCTTCATATATAAAATGTTAAACTAATAATATATAAATATATCAATTAAAGCTCTTAAGTCGGATAACAAAAATAAAATTAATTATTACCATAAGCAATTTATCCTTCCCTCAATCTAATAATAAAAATAGCCAATAAATATTTTTTAAAATCTCAAACTCATTGCATAACACCAAGTATATTATAAGTCATATTATTCAAATACCCATCCATCAATCCTCTGATAATAAATAAAACCCAAGTAACAAAAAAAAAAAAATTAACTACACTACTTTATTACAAATAAACAGAATAAATATTAACATGTTATACATCAGTTAAATAAAGTAAAGACCAGGATTCTCAGACAGTAAACTATAATAACAATAATAATAAACAGGATCTTATTGGCGTATAACTTTGGGTTAGCAAATAAAAAAGTTTAGCTCCAGATCATTCCAGAATGGCGAGTGGAATGGATAACCCGCCACCAAGTAAAGAAAGAACCAAACGTGAAAAGAAAGAAAGATAGTTCAGGACGTCTAGGCGCGACTATATATACATATACATATACATATACATACATATATATAGGGGGATAACTATATAAAGGTTAATACCATTGGAGCGGTGGCCGTGTGACCTTGCGTATATGCGGCAGAGTGCGTCTGGGGCGATGCGCCAGTCGTTGAATTCATCGCTTATTATATATATATATATATATGTTTATAACAAGTGTATAACTAACAATATATGTATATGTATATGTATACATACATATATATATGTTGCGTCAAGTTAGAATGCACTTTTAAACACTTATATATCCTCCCTGTTCACAATATATATATGTACATAAATATATATACATCGATACACGAACTCGAGGCGAAGGTCCGTCGGCTGTATCGTTGCATATTTATAAATAACCTCCGGCACACGGGGAAGAAGTCAAGAGAGATGTTACTAAGTCCTTGCAAGACTTAAAACTTTTAACAGCTGCTGTAATTTTTTTATTATTATTATTAACTAATAATAAGTTATACTATATAACAATAAAATTACCATATGGTATTAAATAGTATATGATACTATTCAATTAATATAAATACAACTTGTTATTTATTATTAGATTTTGATAATTAATGGAATTAAATGATTGAGAATTAAATCTGGGGGATAAATTTAAAATGGAAAAAATAAAACAATGGATTTAAAAGCATTGGTGATCTCACGTAGGAAGAATGTGGTCCGGACGTTTGGCCTTCTCATCGAAAGTGCATCGCGCCCGTCTGATTGTAGTGTATCGACTCTACTTGGCTTTACTTTTTTTATTTTTCATTTTCATTTATTATATTTATTTTTTTAACTTATCGCGCCTTTTCTATCATATCGCGAACGTAAGCACGTGATGTTGCGTCAAAGTAAATTCTCTAATCTAGTATGTATTTATATAGATGTATATATGTGAGCATATGTATAATCTGGAGTATATGTAAAGAGAATTTAAACGGCCAATCGAAAAAACATGACGTCGAAAAACATCCTGTTAATATGAGATAACAAATAAACAAGTTTTGCTTAAACTCTCTTTGAGTTATCATACTTAGTTGTAATTTATAATAAAAAACTGTAATTTATATACGGGAACCCGGGGCAAAATGACTCAATGTTGTAGAGAGTAAAACATTTTTTCTTGTTCAAATAATTTATGTTAATTTTTTTTTACAATCAATGGCCATTTTACCTCTGTACAATTTTGAGTTTTCCGCATTGTTCAGGCTGATCAACTTACCCCATTTTTTTTTTACAAATAAGTAAAAATTTTTTTTTTCACTTACAGAATAATATCTCATTTTACCCCTGGTCCATATCAGAAAAAAATGATTTCTTGGCACTAAAAAATTATTTCTTACTCCAATAAATTTTTAATTTTAAATAAAATAATTATTTGGATCAAATAAAGATTGTTTTTAGGCGAGTAAAAATTTGCCGTACTAAAAAAGTATATATGAGAGCAAATTTCATATATGAGACATATATGTAATTTGCCCGTATATATATTTTTTTCGTATGAGTCTCGCACCAAGAAATTTTTTCTAGTCTTAATAAAATTTTTATTTCCAATTAAAAATCCAAATTTTTTCTTGCACCACAAAATTATTTTTTTTCCGCATATATATAAAATATAAATCCATACTTTTTTTTATCAATGCACTGAAAATAAATATGTGTATAAGTATAAACATATGTTTATATTAATTTAAATACTTATTAATGAGACAATAAATTGATAAGAATAAAGAGAGGACAGTAGCCTGAAATTTATTTAACATAACGTTGACATAAGCGACGTACGTGTCGACGAACGTATTTTATTTGTAGTGCAATTATTTTTAAATATACATTGCATTACATTATTCTATCATACATTATATTGCATTGCATCGAACATATTACATACATACATACATTACTGTGAGAAATAAACAGAGAGGGGGAAAAAATGTGAGAAAAAAAGCAGTTATTAAATGCTCATGATAGAGCAAGGTGCAATGGCTTTACTTGAACGTGTTGAACAAACAGCGGGCGAGTAAAACCCGCCAAGGTCACCCGGGTAATGTCCCGATGCCCCCTATGCAGGACGAATTCAGCAACCCACGTATTGAATGTGTGTGTAAGCAAAAAACTGATACACGCGATGAGAACACACCCAACTACGATACGACTTGGGTGATTTTTCGGCTGGCAGATAAGAGTGGGAGCCTAAAAGTGTTGTCTCATTCTTGATAATATTTCGTCATGCGCATCTTTTTAGTGATGATGCAGTAATACGACTCGCGAATCCGTGAACTTGAGATTTTTAAACGGTGGTAGGGAGAATCGCGATGTGTGTGATGGAGAAACAAAGAACTAGTTAGGCTAGGTTTGGCTAGTTTCGCTTTTATTTATCATTTTTTTATGCTAGTTTTTTGTCTACAGTATACTTATTATTTTTTTTTTTTTTTTTTTTTATTCTTCTTTCGGTTTCTTTTTATTTAGTTTTGTTATTTTACTCTACTCGTCTCGGCTTCTTGAGCTGACTGGTTCGAATCGACCGAGTGCTATAGGATAATGGAGGAATTATTAGTCGGCAGGTTGGGGATAAATGAAAGAGAGAGTATAGAAGCGAGAGTGAATAACTAGCATCAAGATATAATACGAATGAGGATTATGCAAGTCGCGAATAACGATAAGCAGATCCTTTGTGTCTACAACGAGTGTGTGTAAAGATCAACGACGGTTATGATCATCATTGACTAAGTTTTAACTAATATTTAAAATTTAATTTTTAATATTAATATATATGTTCATATTATTTTACACTCCATTCAAATTTATTTTATTGATGTAATTAATTTTTCATTTTGTTTATTACTTTTATTTATAGTAATCATTAATGATTAATTTTAGTTTTATAAAGACCCATTAAAATTTATAAATAATTAATAGCTTCATTGTCTTAATTAACAATTTTTCTTTTTTTATATTTATCTATTTTTTTATTGATAATCTATAAAATGGACTAAATTTTATTACTGAATGGAAAAAAAATTTCTTTACTTTTAATTGTTCTTTTTCAATTTCCCGCTATGAAAATTTAAAAATTTAAAAAAAAAATGATCCTGAAAGTAACAGACAATTTAAAATTTTCGGATTTTTTTTATTTAACAAATTAATGAGAAAAAAAAAATTAAAAAAATGCACAGGTAGAAAATTTAAAAAACTATGAGCGCAATTTTTTCAAAAATTTTTTTAAAAATTATTTATCGCTTCAATCAATATTCGAAAATTATTAGACGTCGGCTAACTTCAGTATCATAAAAAAAAAGGAAGTTATTGGTCTCGGTTCAATTTCGAAAATTGAGTTTTCATCAGATGTCGGTGTTTTGAAATCCTAGGAAACTATTCTGACTATTTTCGGATTGATTTCCGTGTGTTTGTGGGTTTCTGAACTCGAAAAGCTCAAAAATTTATAAATGATGACGTTTTTGATCTTTATATGAGCTCAAAAACAGCGGGAAGTTTCGGGGTTAGAACACAGAGAACCGTTCTTCAGATTTGAAAATTTGGAAAATAATTGTAGGGTCCAAGGGACAAAACGGGTATAGGGAAAAAATCTTTCTCGTTATTTTGGATTTTATTTTGTATGAAATTTTAAATAAAAATTCATTTGGGGTAAAATTGGTCTTTTGAAGTAAATTAAAAATTCTTATCTGCTGGGCAAAATTAAAAGTTAATGATAAAGATCTTTTAACCTTCAATAGATATAACGTCGATTTAAAATATATATTTTTTTATCAAAGATTAAATTCTTCGAACAAAAATATCAATTATTGATTATTTAAGTAAAAATTTTAATTAAATTTTGAATTTTTTTTTTTGAAACTTCACCTGATGAAATTTACTCCCCTATATTTATTTTGTTTCCCCGTAAACTTTTTTTTTGATTTTAAAAATCTTTTGTGTCTTTTTTAAATTAAATTTTACAACAGATTAATCAGCCCATTTTACCCTCAAATTTTTATTATAGAAAATCCTAGACGAAAATGAAACCATTTGGAGTAAAAAAAAAATTAATTTTTTTCTCAAAAAAATTTTTATCTACGAAATTAACAACAAAATGGGGCAAATTGACCACCTAAAAATATGCAGCCAAAATTTTTTCAGTGTTTGATTTGTTGATCAATTTGTTCAAAAATTGTAAAAAAAATAAAACTCTAGGGTAAAATTAACTTTAGAAAAAAAAAATTTAATTAAAAACTTTCCTAATGATGTCTCATTTTACCCCAAGTTTTTTTTACATAAAAACAAAATAATATAAAAAAAAAAGTATAAATGTAACAAGATAAGAATAAAGAAAATGAAATTATTACATATATAGCTAGCGATTCATCGACCTTGGCGTGACTCTAGAAATTCGCGGAGCTTGCGGGGTCGTTGCCCACACTCTTGGTGGCAGTGGCCAAATTATTTCAGTGAGGGTATACTCACTTTTACTCTCACTCTTACACTCCACCTCGCTTACCCTCATGTCATCTCTACTCTACTCTCTGATTTATATATACATCCATATATAAATATCCATAATATATGTGCGTATTTCAAAACTTATAACCTTGATGCTCGTCGTCGTCGTAGTTCTTTGTTCACTTATCCTCGCGTTTTCTTGTACATAATACCGTTCTGTCCATTGCATACAATTCCAACTCATTTAATGCATCAACAATTTAACGTACATTTAAAACTCATTATTCAAAATTAATACTGTCATAATAACAGAAAAAAAAAATAATTGGATGTAGATCAAGATCATCACAAAGCTTACGACCAACTATGCATCAAGGCTTTAGTACATGCTTTTATCACATACCAACACTATTCATTCCATTATATTCTAATAATACTATCATTTAAATTATTATCTAAACAAATATATATAACATTATTATTACATTACATTATATTATTTTATTTTATATACTTATTATATGATACTTTTATACTTATACCCTGTAAAAAGAGCGTTGTTAAAAATGGACTCAATTTAACACTGCGCAGTGTCAAAATGAAATAACACCGATGTAGACGGTGTTAAATCGGTGTAAGAAAAAATTCCACGTATAGAAATTAGAAAAAAAAAATGTATTATATCGAAAAAAATATAAAAATTAAATGAATATTGTCTGGAGGAAATTTCAATTTTACTATGTACTTAATTAAATAATTTTTTATGTTGTACGTAATTTGTTTAAGTTACACAATTTTACACCCAGCATTTCAATCACCAATAATTAAATTAATTAATAAAAATACTTTACAACTTTCGTGATCGAGGAAGTAAAAATATTGACAAAGTTAAATATTTTAACACCGTGAATTTTTTTTAATACTGGTAAATAATATTTACACCTACGGCGGTGTTATTTTAACATGTTGAAATTAACACCGAAAATTTTAACACCCACACACAGAAAAAAAATATTAGTAAATGTTACTGAGATTCTCGTCAACAGCGCGCCTAGACCGAATTTCAGTAAATATTACTGAGTGGAACGTAAGAAATTAATAACAGATGCATTTTTTTGACGAGTGTCTTGTAGTTTTTCAAAGTTTAAATAGTCAAGCAGTATATTTCAACGATTAACTGTTGATTATAGCAGTTTTAATATTAAAATCGTAATTTCACTAATTGAAATGACATTAGTTATTGAACTAACATAAATAATTACAAGTTGACCTACAATTATTGTCAATAATTTTTTTCCGTGCACCGCCCGGACTTACCCAGTTTTTTTTACAGTACATACATGGAGTAAATCTTTCGATAAAATCTACCCTGCAATTTCGAGTAAGCCTGAGCCAAAAACAAAATAAATACGGAAAGAATAAAAGCAGGTTCCTTTTATTTTATTTTTTATTCTTTTTTATTTAAAAAATACTCGAAATTCGGTTTTTTTACCCCATAACCCATACAAAGAAAAAGAATCAGCCCATTACTGGGTCGTGAATGGCTGCCAATTTTCAAGCATCGCCCGAAGATTGGCTAAATATCGGATGATAACGGTATGCCAAGCATGGCAGTCGCAAGCATTGGACAATCGTGACAATCAATCATCGGCCAAAGCTTGGTAGCAAGAGCACTTACACAGAAAAAAAAGTTATCTTGAGTCAAGAAAATATTTTTGAAGACAAACGTTTTCGGGAACCAAGTCAAGATTTTCTTGAGCCAAGAGAATTTGTCTTGATCGGAGAAGATTTCTATTTTATCTGAGAAAGTTTAGGTCTCCAAAAAAACTTTCTTGAATCAAGAATATTTACCTTCAGTCGAGAATTTTTTTTTTCTGTGTAATCAAATCATTGGCCAACAAACGGCGGTTGATTGTGCGCCGTTTTTATAAGCAAAAAGACGGCTGCCAATGACTCACCATGCACGGGCCAGTATAGTTAGCCATTCGTTGGCCAATCATTAGAAAACCAGGCATCGGCCGATCTGTCGGAAAATTTCGAAGCTCGGCGACTTTTTATGGGAATTGAACACTATCTAGAAACGGACGAGTAAATGTTTATGCAGGCACAGTTTTACTCACAATTAATGAGTAAAATTTATTAGATAATTCTTCCCGTGTACTTAAATAAATTTTTTTTTCCAAAAATTGTTTTTAACCATTTATATAAATCACTATCGATTCTGCGTAATTTTGGGTTAAAAAAGCCCAATTCAACGTCTTTAGAACTGAATATACTAATATAATAATTTAATTTTCTCGACCCTTTCCCCATATCAATAATAATTATTACAATGACTCCATCATATCGTAATGTGCATTTTTCTTGATACTTAATATATATATAAAAAATTAAAAAAAACTGATTACGATTATCTTGTGTCGTTATCAAGATTTATAAGTGGGTTTAAGACGGATGCACCGCCGGAATTTAATGACGTATCACAGGAAATGATTGTCTACTTAATAAATAAAAATAAAAAACAATAAATCCTATAAATAAATTATTGTTTTTTTTTTTTTACATATATTATGCCTTTAAATAATCATATATTTTAAATGCAACTGTATAATTTTATTGCATAATTAAGCTTCCAGTTGTTTGAATAATTAATAAGTATTTTAATTAGTAAAACATGAATACTAAAGTGATATTAATTATTTTTGTAATTTTAAACTAGGGTACGGTCAAATTTTCATGAAATCCGTTTTCAGATTTATGACTAAAAAAAAATATTTAATTGATAATTTATATATATATGTGGTATATTATTTAATTATTATCATAGTGCATATTTATATTGTGTTAAAAAATATGGGAGATTGAAAACGATGTAATATAGTTGCAATGAGTCCATTTGTTATCAATAGATTACAGCAGTCATTGCGTTACTTATAATACTCATATCATATGTAATATATATGTGTATCAGAGACATGAATATGAGGCGTAACCATAACGTCCCGACATGAGACACGAGTCGCTAGATGGATACGACAGCAAGAGTTGATGACCTATGTCTTCCCGGGAGTTATTTCCGTCTCAGTGATTTCTCTCGACATATCCACGAACGTCCCACATGATTCTATTAAAAATAATAATGTCATTAACAATCTTTTTACCCCATTTTAAAATAACCTGTCGAAAATCTACGCTGGTTAAAACCCAATGCCAAATATTAGTCTTTTTTTTTTGGAGTTTAATTTACACTCGTTCCCGCGGAAAAAAATTTTCGTTTTAGCTAACAAGCGGTTTTTAATTTTCATAATTTATTGAATGAAGTTTTCATAAAAAAAAATAAAAAAATTACCGTGGCTGACAACGATTAATAAGTTAGTGACGTTTATCTATAATAGGTGACGTAATTAATGGGTATGACTACTGATTTTATTTTTTAAACTCGATAAGAAGAAAAGACAAGTTTTTATTTTAAAAAATAATTTTTTTTCGATATTTATAGGGGTAAGATACTCGGTTGTATTTTTTAAAATTTTAAATTGCAATTTATTAGAATAATTTAAAAAATGGTAAATTATAATTTTCAATTTTTTTTTATGCGCTTATTCAAAATTTTATGAAATTGTGTAAAAATATAAAAGAGTTAATTTTTTGATCCGATCCCTCTCCTAGAAATTTTTATTATACTGAGAAACAACACTTTACAACCGTCGAATCTCATAAGAAAAATATAATTCAATGTAGTAATTTAGCCGGTAATAAAAAAAATTGGCTAATTTATTAGCAGGTTATAAAAATAGTCAGACAACTAATAAACATGTTTTCATAAGACCAAAATCCAATTTAAATATATTACAATAAAAAAATAGCGATTAAACGCAAGAATATAAATTTAATAAATTATATTTTTTCTTAATAAAAATATATGTAAGATAATTTTTTCACTGACGCATTACAGACGAAATTTTTTTAGATAAATATAACGAGACGTTCGGAGACGACCTTGCTTTGTCACTGACCTGTCCTAGGTATTGCTATCTCGTTTTTTTGCTCATGCGTATTTTAACCCACTGTAATCTTTTATAAAACATTATTCTTGCTTACTCGAATCCAATAGCTTTTTTCCCTCCAATTTATATATACATATATTTATATCGTTATAAAATCTATTTATTACTGTCAGTATTGTACCACAATTTTTATAAAATAAAATAGGGAATTTTTTGTAAGAAAATCAAAATTTAAACTGTTGCCATTTAAACTCTAGGGGTAGGACAGACAAAATGGGACCGCTTAGAAAATAATTAATTTTCGTGTATGGGAATGTGGTAAATTTTATTTTTTTTTGACTTCTTTTCAAAATAATTAAACCAAATTTCCAGTTACCGTAGAAAAAAAATTTTTCCCGGGCGAGCAAAACGGACCATAACCGAAAAAAGTAAAAAAATGTTTTTTCATTCAATTAAAAACAATGACTACCATAAAATTTTTCATTCGACAACCGAACTAGAAGGTAACTTTCTCAAAAAAAAAACTGCAAGCTTCGGTATGAATTTTAACAGTGAAAAAATAAATTTTTTTAAAAATCGTGGAAATTTGAAACAGCCACAACTTTTAAAATAATTGACCGATTCAGTCTATCTTAGATCTTGATTAAGGCAATCACCTATAGAATAAGTGTATAAAATTTCACTAAGATCTGGTAAGAATTGTAGTTGCTATGCTGGTGACAAGGACGGGTATATTACATACATAAATTATTGAACCAATGGTATTTTTGAAACCTACTCGAATAATTATGATAGATTTTCTCGAAATTCTTTTAAAAATCCACCATTAGGACTAATGTAATAGATAGATTTCTATGAAGTCTATTTGAAAAGTATTTACTTATGTCATCGCGTGCGCTCTAAGCATGAATTTGTGAAAATAAGTGAATATTCACTCATTCCAAGTACAAACCGAACCACTAATTTCAAAAAGTGGTTCGATTGGCACTCAGAACTAGTGAATATTACCTTATTTCACTTATTCATGTTAAGAGAGTATTTTAATTATTTTATAGAAATTTTTCAAGTGTTCAAAACTGGCCCAAAACGGTGCATCTACCCTATGAATTTTTTGTAGCCAACAATGAATCAGTCCACTGAAAAACACCTGAAAAAAAATTTTAGACTCAAAATGTATCAATATTGTAAGGTCACACATGGCCTCTGCAAACAATTTTTGAAATAATAGATATTTTTTACTAAATTTTTGGGATGGTCCTTTTAGCCCCTAGAGTTCTACCCACCTTCCCCTAATAAATATATGTATATATTTGCAGACAACTGGAGACAGTAAAAGACAAAAGTAAAAAAAAAAAAAAATATGCAAATATTTAAAAATTAAAAAAACTTGCACACTTGACCAATGAATGCTCTTTTGTGATGCTACGAGTCACTAAATCATGTTTATAAAAGATCAAAAGACGTAAAGCCTTGTATATTATCTTGAGAAAAAGTTAAGTGTTGAATTTATTATTTTCATAAAGCTGCAGTTAATTTATTTACTTAATGGCATTTAAATAAATTAACAAAGAAAAAGGATAAAATATTAATATAGTAGTTACATTTTATGTAATTTTTTTTTAATTTGAGTTGATGATAATTTTATTGTTGCACTAATCAAACATATTACGAGCGACGTACTTGTCACGACGAATGTCTAATTTACTAACTCAGGTGAACATAATCAGTCAAGCAAAACAGAGAAACACGTTAAACTTTAATACAAGTATCAGTTATATTATTGCCTGACGGAAACAGTGTTCGAGTTATTATATGGATACTTTGGAAACAAATAACATTGTTATTATTTCTCTACTGTAACGGTGATCATAATAATAATGATAATAATAATGATAGTGATAGTGATGTCTTAATTAATGACTTAGTTATTGAAGCTCTTCTACGTCTTGAACTTACTAATGATCAAACTTTGAAAATTTACTCGACTAAATAATTTAAAATTCATTAATTAGTTTAATAGCGAACGCGCTAGGTTAATATGTTGCTTCAATTATTAATTTAAGGCAATTTTTTATTTAGTAATAATTAATTTTATTATTCTATTTGCGCGGCTTAATAATGATACTTGTTTTGAAGTCAAAATTATAATGGACTTAATTGTGGAATTATTTTTTTTAATTGATAATTGGCGGGTCCAAAATTATGGCAGAGTATATGACAATAAAATTTTCATTAAAATATTAATAAATTGCATGATTATAAATATGTAAGAGTAACAAATTTAATTTTTGATTTTGGTGTTGACGGTTGGTTTGTTCGTGCATTAGTATGTATGTAAACACGATTTACTCCGGAATTTATAATGGATTGACAAAATTTTTTCGCGTGAGCTCTAGATTATTGTAAAGCAGATCCTGTGAAAAATTTTCATTCAAACCCTTGTTACTTAATTTAAACTTATAAATTAATGAATTATTCGATAGTTTCACGTGAGTAATTAGTACCTTTGTTTTAATTTTTTATGAAGCGTAAGCCACATAAAATAATTAAAGTTTTGTAATAGTCGCATGTAAATTAGCGATTGGTGAAACAGAAATTTTTATCAATTGAAGAAAAAATTTTTTGCGCACCTCTAACGCGAAGCGCAACTGTCGCTTTAAAATTTTTCGCTCATTCACTGACATTAAATCTCATTTATAATTTGTATACTACACTGCTATAGAACAGCAAACCCACTTTTACACAGGGGACATTCTAATAAACGAGCCTCGCGCAATTTAAGGTCAGGTTAATTGTATATTCATAATGAAAACTTTAATTTGTTTTTTATTTTCATTGAAGACTAGTCCGTTCGTATGTGCGCAGCCATAGAATCTTTCGAAAGACTCAATAAATCGTCCTGGTTTTTTAAAAATTATATTTAGATTTTTGAAGAAGAGAGCTCTACTCAACATGACTACTGTAATCCGTTTCGTTTAATTAAAATAAATATATCAAGTTTAAAACAGACGACTTGTTACAATCAAAGCTGACATATTTATTATTTTGGCTGTTTTTGCTTTCTGCCGCTCACTATCAGCAGCATTGGCGTGGCAGTAGTACAAAAAATGGCGACTTTTAAGAAAAAAAGGCGGGTCATTTAAAAAAATTTAATCACTCAAAAAATATCACAGCTTCACTTCTTAATATTTATGCAAATCAGTAACAAATTAAATTATTCTCAAATTCCACTTAATTAATACTTTCTCATTAAGTATTAAAATTTCATGATATTATTTAAACTATATATTCCTCTGTTCCCAAAATAAAGTTCAAGTTTAAAATAAAATATTTTTTATTTATAACACTAATTAATATTATCATTAAAAACGATGAACTATAAAATTATTTAATTAATTAAATATTATCTCTTAACGTCAGTAATTTTTTTTAGAAAGTTTAAAAAAATAAAAACATAATCGTATTCAGATTTTGGAAAGTAAATCTAAAAAAAAAATAATTATCATTAATTTCATTAACAATTAAATAATTTGTCTTAATTAAATTTTTATAAACAATAAATAAATATCTGGGTTATCAAATAATATTTCAGTTAACTCAAAAAAAAATTTAAGAATAAAAAAAAAAAAAATAAGGCAATTGTAAAATTATGTCACTGGCGTAAGGTCATTGTACTTAGCCGAAAAAAAACGTGCCGGAACCACAATCTAGAAAGTAGTCGATTGCCCCCCTTGGAATTTGGCATTGACAGTGAGGATTCACGCAGCCTCGAGAATAAAGTCACGAGAAATGAAAGGCCGTATGTATATACACATATATATAATAATAAGAATGTGAAATACTCTGTAATACAGTTCACCATCATCTCAGTAGTTAAGTGTACTTTATTCGAATGTTCCAGTGAATGAGGTAAAAGTATGAGATGTAATAGGTTACAAGCCAAGAGTTGAATAAAGACAACCATATATATGTATATATATAGAGTTTTAGAGTGAAAGTTTAGTTGATGTGTTCCACAAGAGAGAATTCGTTACGAAGGAACGCACAGCTAATGGCCCAATATGATTTACATTTTCTTTTAACTACATATTTTTTTTATTAAACTCATACTCGAAACTGATATGCAAACATCATGTATAAAAATATATAACTATCCGCAATATGTTACCACAAAATACGATATTTTTCAATTCATAAATTGTATCACTGAAAAATCATGTGTGAATGTAGAAGACATCAGAAAAATTATTAATTATTAATTAATAGACTAAATAATTAAGAAAATTAAATTTAAAAAAAATGCGCACTTAGAAAATTTAAAAATTAATAAGTGCATTTTTTATAAATTTTATTTTTTTAATTATTTATAATTTTAAATTTGTCTGATGACTGGTACATTCACACTCGTGATCTAAATGCGCAGTTTTAATTTTTTTAAAATTTAAAAAATTCCCACTTGTTAATTACATTCACACTCAGGTGATGACATGTACTATATATGTGTATGTACTATTACTGTATTATATGAAATGTCAGATTTCATATAAATTTTGACATAAATTTGAATTTTATTAAAATTGACTCACCATTCGCTGGTTTTTTTGTCACGATGTTGATGATAGCAGAAAATCATTGATTTCTTCAGGGAATTGAAGACAAAAGGACACTAAGTACTTGTCCACTTATTTTACATTTTTATTTTATGATACTGAAGTCAGCCGACGTCTGATAATTTTTTGATTTTTTTTTTCAAAACGATAAATTATTTTAAAAAATATTTTTAAAAATTGCATCTGTAGTTCTTTTAATTTTCTACATGTCCATATTTTTATTTTATGTTTTTTTTAAAATTAAGTTGTTGAAAATAAAAAATTCAAAAATTGTTAATTGGATGTCAACTTCAGGATCATTTTATTATCACTATTTAAATAAAACTTCACTCACGACTAAAATAAAACTTCACTTACTGATCAACTGATCAACTGCTGCTCTACTGACTAACAAAAAAATGAAATCGAATTCCGCGATTGTTGACTCTAATCGATATATCGATTACACAAATTTAAATATCACACTTGATTTTTTTTTTATATCGAATCGAAACTAAAAACCTCAAGTGACAAAATGGCGGAATATTCTATAATGACACAGCAAAATTCAAACCAAAAGTCAAAAATATTTAATTTTTAAACAAGTGTGAATGTAGCAGACATCAGACAAATTCAAAATTATAAATAATTAAAAAAATAATATTTATAAAAAATGCACTTATTAATTTAAAAATTTTTTAAATGCCCATTTTTTATAAATATTTTTTTTTTAATTACTTACTCTACTTATTAATAATTTTAAATTTGTTTGACGTCTGCTACATTCACACATATTTTTAATTGAAAAATAAAATTAATTTTTTAAATAGACCTTTAAAATGAAAAAAAAATAAGTTGTAGACAAAGAAATTCAAAGACCTCTAGCCCGCCATTTTTCCACGAAATTATCGATCAACTCTTGACTTTATTTAGTCGTTGAAAATAAAAAAAATAAAAACATCTTTTACTCTTATTCACTGCACTAAATACTCACTAACACTTTTATTTTCTCACTTCTATTTCTTTATATTCCCGGAATTTTTTTTTTGTTTTTTTCTTTTTTTTCTATAACCGATCTATTATCATTGCCCCGCATTTTTTTCAAACACTATATTACAACTTTATAATTAAATAATAATTTAAATCTGTCTTCAATTTAAAATCACTGTCATTATATTAATTAATAAACTTATTTATTTAATTAGATCAAACAAAATTACCGGAGATGTCAACAATGGCAATGATGAAGCACTAATGGGCATCAACATGAAGTTGGCTAGAGCTTCAATTATTTCACGGTCTCCCATTGGTTTAAATTTTTAAAAATTCATAGGTTTGTAAGCCAATAAAATTTTTAAAATTTTAAAATGACTAGTGTCTTGTGGGTAAATTTGAAACTAGGGGGAGGTAAATTTTGATGAGAACTCAGGCTTAGTGTTTGGGGTAGTGTCGATGTCGTAAGTTTGGTTATTGTTAAATTTTTTAAATTCATTGTAATTTAAATAAATTAAATTATCAAGTGAAGTGTTCAGTTGTGATAGTGAAGTGAGTTAATTATTTTTGGGTCATAAATGAAGTAAGTGGTTGTGAAAAATAAAAAAAATGTAAAAAGTGGTAAAAGTGAGTGGTGGTGTCAGTGAAAAAATTCATGTGTGGAATGAAGCAGACATCAGACAAATTTAAAATTGATAAATCGAGTAAATAATTAATAAAATTAAATTTTCAAAAAATGGGCATTTAAAAAATTTAAAAATTAATAAGTGTATTTTTTAAAATTTCATTTTATTAATTATTGACTATTTATTAATAATTTTAAATTTGTCTGCTACATTTACACTCATAAATTTGAATGATACTGAAGTTAGCAGATGTCTAATACTTTTTGGACTTTTTTTTAAACAATAAATTATAAAAATAAAAATATTTGAAAAAATTGCACCTGTAGTTTTTTAAATTTTCTACATGTGCATATTTTTAGTTTTTGTTTGTTTTGTAATTTATTTGTTGAAAAAAAAATCCGAAAATTACTAAGTGTCTGCTAACTTCAGGATCATATTTGAATGATACTGAAGTTAGCAGATGTCTAATACTTTTTGGACTTTTTTTTAAACAATAAATTATAAAAATAAAAATATTTGAAAAAATTGCACCTGTAGTTTTTTAAATTTTCTACATGTGCATATTTTTAGTTTTTGTTTGTTTTGTAATTTATTTGTTGAAAAAAAAATCCGAAAATTACTAAGTGTCTGCTAACTTCAGGATCATATTTGAATGATACTGAAGTTAGCAGATGTCTAATACTTTTTGGACTTTTTTTTAAACAATAAATTATAAAAATAAAAATATTTGAAAAAATTGCACCTGTAGTTTTTTAAATTTTCTACATGTGCATATTTTTAGTTTTTGTTTGTTTTGTAATTTATTTGTTGAAAAAAAAATCCGAAAATTACTAAGTGTCTGCTAACTTCAGGATCATTAAATTTGAACAAACCAGTGTCTTGTGGGTAATTTAAAATTAAGGGGGGTTAGTTTCACACTTCACAGTCTAGCGTAAGTATTTTGGGGTTAGTCATTGTCACTTTATTTAAAGTCACTGTTATCGAAATAAATAAGACATTTAATTGGATTATTCAGTAAAAAATATGTGCGTAATAGTAGTGAAGTCAGTGAAGTATTTTTAGTGCGTGAGTGAAGTGAGTGAATTTGAAAAGTGAAGAAAATTTTGAAAAATGCCAGTGAGTGTCCATCAGTATAAAGTCAAGGTTAGTGTTTTATTCTTTACCGGGTCAAAAATAAATTGAGAGATGTCAGTAAGTAGCGAGTTTGATAATCAAAGTGGTTTGAATAAATATTTTTTAAAATTCAAAATGTAAAACAAAAAATGGCGATGGTATAGCATTAATGAGAAATAAAATGAAGTTGAAGAGAGAGTTGTAGTTGTTACAGATTTGAGTAGGCCAATCCAAAACTTCCCGCTCTTTTCGAGCTTACAAAGCTTGAAAATATTTTGATTGACAAATTTTTGAGTTCTTCAAAATAAAAAAATGTTTATTTTGTTGATCAACCAAAAAATTAATATAGCTAAAAAAAGTTAGTTTGTGTCGTACGATATTTTTGGAACGATTTAACCGATTTTGATTTTTTGGCGGCAATCAAAAGGGCTCATCAAGATTTAAAACTGAATAGATTTTGAAGTCGATTGGTCAAGTAGTTTATGAATAATGCAAAAAATAAAAATTATTTTTCATGTAACTCATAAAATACTTGTCCAATTTGCCTCAAAATGTAATCAGTAATTCATACAAACACACACATACACTCACATGCGAAAATCTATCCAGAAATAGTGGAATAACTACTTAGGGCCATAAAACGTCATCTGATGAAAACTCGATTTTTGAAAATCGGACCGAAACTAATACCTTTCCTTTCTTGAAAATTTTAAATTTCCATGGCGGGAAGTTAAAATAACGTATATAAATTCCTTTCACTGCCTCATTATAATCCAATTAATTCCCTTAATTTCCCCAAACAAAATTTTATAAAAAAAATTAACAAATTTCGAGTGTTTATAAATCATAAAATATTGTTTCGAGTTCTCTCTTGTAAGTGTGAACAAGTCATAGTGTCAGTGGCCTTGCTTTCTGCGACCTACTTTCCCATTTAGTGTCTCGCTATTTTTTTTTAATACACCAATTACTATTTATGATAATTAACAATTAATCAACGATATTATTATTATTATTATCATTATTTTTTATTTATCAAATGAATATATTATTAATAAATACAATATTTTCTTTATTTAAATAAAAAAGAAATTGAGAGGTCACTTACACATGTATATAAATATATATGATATATAAACTCTCGCTTACATAAACTCTTAACTCGGAACTACTGTATACTATAGAGAAGGCCAATGTCCTGAGTCTGTGGTAATAAGACGTAAAGCATGAGTTGTTACATATATGTACATATATATCCATACATACATATATATATATATACATATATATCATTCGTCGATTTATACTCTCCCCTAATAATGTAATCCGGGGAGAGGGCGCTACTATTATTGTACACATTTATATATAAATATATATATGTTACTTAAACATCCGACAGGACGTAACAAATGAACGCATCCGTTAAAGATGTTGCCAATTGTTTATCATATTTATATGTACACCCAACATATATGTAATATATACCCCATGTTCGTAATAATTACCGAGTCTTGCAAACAAAATAAAAAAAAGCGCTCGAAATTTGATACTTTTATTTGTAATTTAAAATTACTTAATATGATTGAGTTCTTTAATAATGGTTATAATAAAGTAATTATTGTGAAGGGTATAGATACCGAGGATGTATGAGAAGAAAACACGTACTTTCGAATGCACAAATGCACTTACTTGGAAACTTTCTTCGGAGATGCGAGAGAGCGCTCGCGAAAGCGTTCCTTCATACGTAGATACCTATGTCCGTAGATTTGTTACCTTGTAAGTGTATTTCATAACTAGTTAACGTTCCATAACGAGGGAAGAGCGAGCCGACACTTGAGCTGTTGATAATTTAGATAATTATATATATGTATCTATTATGCTTATTGATAATTAATCAAAAAGTAAAATCATATTTTTTTTTCAACCGAATTATTTTGAATTTCCCGGGCTTTTGCTGTAAAATGATTTAATTCTAGACCAAATTTAAGAAATTAATTTTTGACAGTTAATATACAAGAATATTTTTTGAAAAATTAGTAAAAGCCGGGGTAAATAGGGGTCAGATGACTGTAAAATTCACTCCGAAAAAGAGCTTAATTCAAAATTTAACGCTTAGTTTCAAAATTAGACTCCGAATCGGAATGTGGATTAAAATCAAATCCAAATTACTCCTCTGAAAAAACAAACTCCTTATTTACTCCGTATGCCGAGTGATTTCTCGAGTCAAAAATAAAATTCTAGTTTAATCCTCAAAAGCCGCGATTCCTGTGACTTCAGTACTTAAAATCCTCAATGATTATGAGGTCTAATTGCGAATAATTTATCGATTTTAAATTATAAGTAAGACCTCAAAATTCTCAACGAATGAAAAGTTATACCTCGGAATTTTTTAAATTTTAAATAGGAAAAGAAAGGGAGAGAATACGTCGAATGAGACTTTCGAGGTTCAAATGCGCATAAAATTATTCCTTTATGTTTTGGATATTTTGAGGCTCTAATCCTGATAATGTTATTCCAGTTTAGTCCTCAGTGGTAAAATAGGTCGTAACTACTACTTTGAGGACTAAACTAGGATAACTTTCTATACTGTTGTCAATCTTAAAATTCAAAATTGATCCTCAAAAACTTGATTGAGAACTTTGAGACTTAAATCCAAATTTGTTTTTTGACTCGGGTTTTTTGATTGAATGAAAATCCGTAATTGCTCCCAATTTTTTCAATGTGATTGTTAACATTGAAATAATTTTCCATTAAAAAAAATCATTAAAATAGTATAGTATATAAAATATATAAAGTTACTTTAATGGACTTTCTTTAGGTACATTAAGTATTTTATGTTTCGTGTACAAAAATAAAAAAAGTAAGTCCGTTGTAAGCTACAATTAATAAGGGAAATGCTGTAATTTACCCAAGTAAAAGTGTTGATGTTTGTTAGCAATAATAATGATAATAACTATGGAAATGTTTGTCAGAAAAGTATACTGTACACTTGTGGTCAGCGGTTACGAAGGCAAATCCGGTAAAATCAGCAGATTCACGTGGTTTTAAAACACATGAGGTCGATGTCCTTGATAAAAAAAATGTTATGAAATATATCTATATATTTATATAGAGATATATTAGTATACATTCAATTAACTTTAAGAACAATTGTATAGATATTATTATAGTTACAATTGGTTTCGTATTACTTTTAAAAATTAATCGGATCTAGGACACATGAGACATTAAATTACGAAACCGTGAACGAAACCATATAGTTTATATTTATATTTAATCAGAAGAAATTAAAAGTTGACAATAAATAGTATAAGTGAAATCACTTTTTACTAGCAAATAATATTTTCATTGTTATTATTATTATATTAAAACGCAAATAGAAGGGATTACGTCCCGAAAGGGTAAGAAAGCGTAACGAAATTGATGAAAAGAGGATACTCTTGATACGAACAAAATATGAATTACATTGCATTACATCTAACTGAGCTGTACTTGAAAAATATCATTATTTTATTATAACTTCAACACTAATGTAACTGCAATTTCTATTTCAACTGTAATTTCTCTTTATCCTTAAAAAAAAAAAAAAATCGACAACAAACTTGAAATCGCTGTGACCTCTATTTAGCCGTACATAAACATTTAGTCTAGAATATTTTAAAAAAATATGAGACGTTAAATTAAAAAGTCATTTTCTAATTCAACGGTAAAAAAAAATTTTTTGAATTTAAATGTCGAGTTTTTTCGAGTTCAATGATCACATAACTAATTCGTTGACATTCTTATAGAACATGTTACATACGTGTGTGTATATGTATATGCATATATGTATTATATATGAGATTATATGTATACATGGTATGGTATAGTATAGTAGACAAATCAACTAGCATACGTCACATGTTGTTGATGTTAACTCTCGGGGGTCGTGGTCAACTTTCTCTTACGTTCCGGCTTCCGTAGTTGCGTGCCACTCTCCTATTACAGCTAAGCTGGATAATCGATGCTTGCTTGGTTATGCCAGTGACAGTATCACTGTATGAATCATTAAATTATATTCTTGTATATATATATATATATATATATATATATATATATATATATATACATAATAGAAAAAAAATTATTATTACATTCTTTAATAACTGTTACAAAAAAAAAAAAATAATAAATAGATAAGAGTCGAATTAGCTAATGGGTTATTGCCGATGGAAAATTACGAAAGGTTATGGTCGATTTGTAAAACGTAAATTATGTAATTTAGTCTTGGGTCCTTGGGTCTAAGGTCCCAGAAACCCGGAAACAGGAACTGAAGGTTTTTACCAAAATGCCGTAATTTAGGTACCGTTTTTTTTGTTGATGTCCTGAGAGATAATGATAATTATAGAAATGGTACAAAGTGAATTAAAACGGTTGATATTAATCTTGAGGGAATATAATTAAAGAGACAGGTCGGCTACCAAAATAGTTACAGATACGACACAACAATTGACTTGTACGGCAACCGGAAATAAATAAGATAAGTAGCGTAACGATGATACACGAGTCCCGGGTTCATCGTCCACTTTCTCTGGCCCCGATCAGCGATCGCGTCGCGAATCGTCTCGCGTTCATATTCAAGAGCTATGCCATTAAAAAAAAAGAAACAATTTACGTCATTTAATTAGGTAAGCAAGGTATAATACAGTTCCTTAATCAAATATAATCTATATAAGTCTATCAAGACCGTTGTGAGGTAATGTATGTATCCATACATTATACATACATATATATAACTATAATTACGATTATAATGATATTTGTTATTTATAATATAAATACTATCGTTTCGCTGCAGATGTAGATGTTGATGTAATTACTGTTTAATTAAAAAGTTTTTCTATTATCGGTTAATATTTAGCCGGCGCCGGTTAACGACTCCAGGATGTCCGTAGTCTAACATATACATATGAAATTTTTTTTTTTTTTTTTTTTTTTTTTTAAGTTTATATCTTACATTTATTTCTTTTTTCCGCCTATCTTGTCGCGTCGATGACGCATTTTATGATTTAACGTCATCTGTGACAGAATTAGAAGCATTCTGATGATTAAGATTTTAATTTATATAAAATTTTTTATGACAAAGTATATCTATTAAATTATTTTTATTTATTATTAAAGATTTTGTGAGATTCAAATATGAGAATATGAATACTCACTTTTTGTCCTATTTTTTTTTTTTTAATGCTGAATATTCATCATGTTTGAATAAAAATTTAGTTAGAATTTTTATGCCAACATTAAAAAAAATTAATTTGAATTTTAATAAGAAATTGAAAAAAATTTTAAATCGGACTGAAAAATTTTTTTTATTTCTGTGCAAAATTTTATAATAATTAAATTAAAACTCTGAATCAAAGTAAATGAGTTTAATTAAAATCCAGATCACTCCGAAATTACTCCAGTAAAAAAATCAAACTCCTTATTTACTCCTATACAGAGGGTTTTTTTTAAACTCCAGAACTTTGAGGTAGAGAATTTTGATTTAAATATAATTCGTACTCACTCTAAACTCCCGCCCAATTTTTTACAGTGTAGCGAAAAAGGTTATATGTAATTTTTGTTGCCAGTGATACATTAAGTTAACTGAAAAATTAAAGAAAGAAAATTTTCCCGGATCAAAAAACAAATTCAGATTCAAGCCTCAAAATTCTCAATGAAATTTTTGAGAATCAATTTTGAATTTTAAGATTGACAACAGTATAGAAAGTTATCCTAGTTTAGTCCTTAAATAGTAGTTACGACCCATTTTACGACTTTGAGAACTTAACTGGACTAACATTATCTGGATTAGAGCCTCAAAATACTTAAAACATAAAAGAATAACTTTATCCACATTTGAACCTCAAAAGTCTCATTCGACGTACTCTCTCGCTTCCTTTTTCTATCTAAAATTTTCATTCGTTGAGAATTTTGAGGTCTTACTTATAATTTAAAATCGATAAATTATTGGCATTTAGGCCTCATAGTTACCATTGAAGATTTTGAGTACTAAAATAGAGCTACTTTCTAGGTGGCAAATATAACATCAAAGGAATTGCAGCTTTTGAGGATTAAACTAGAATTTGTTTTTTGACTCGGGTTGGGACACTCAAAATTGTACAAACATGATAACTAGAGTCATTGTAATGATGATTAAATTAAGGTCTCACTCGCCCTTTTCCTCATATGGATTTTGATATTTCTAAAATATAAATAATTTATGCATCACTTTGTGGTCAATAACCACAAATTATCAGTCAAAAGTTGCATCAAATTATAAAAAATCTTTTCCGGAAAAAATGGCGCTTTGATTATTTTGAAAACAATAATCATAATGACTGTCAACTTAACAACATCTCAGCCAAGATACAATGTATTTAAAGTTAATGACATTACAATATTATTTAATCGTCTATAAAATAACAATAATATTTTTTTATCCCCTCTTGTGTACCCTCAGTAAACGGTTTTTTTATTATTCACTCCTTTATTATCGCAAGTATTATATTTTATTGATACGAACATAAAGTGAATAAAAATAAAAAAAACCGGCAGCATATGTTAACGGAAAAAATGACTGAACAAAGAAATATAAATGTCTGCATACACTTTGATCTACATTACGCGAATCCTAATATAACGGTTAATATCTGTCGCGCCCACAAAGACTCTTACAGCACAAAGAGACCTTGGGAGTAACCGAGATCGTCAAAAAAAATTTTTTTAACTAAAAAAAAATCAACAGGAAGCATCCGTAAGTATAAGGATCCGCTATCTATTCATTGAAAGCCTCATTCTACATTTGTTTTGCTCTGGGTCATGAGAACCTCCCTCATTTGTCGATCTATCGAATGCTATTGAGTTCACTCGATTTTACCCTCGTGACCTCGATTCGTCTCTCTCCTTTATATCCACACTACAACTCAACAGTCGATCGGGTTTCTCTTGCCATCATTTTTTGCCCCAAAAGGAAATGCGTCGGCGTATTATATACATCCCTTCTAAATATATATCTAAGCCTACCTAACCTACGCACAGACAAATGTTTTTTTTTGCTCAATTGTTATTATGATCGATTGCCGTTACTATTAGAACCGTTCAATTCGTCTAATATAAACCACTTATTTAATTATTTTTTTATTAAGGAGCCACTAGTCCAAAATTTTGAAAAAATCCATTTTTTTGCATACTTCGATAGTATATAGCTTCAAAAATAACACTCAAATTTATAATGCATGTTTCAAAAGGTTTTTTTGAGTTACGGCCGATAAGAGCAGCCGTTTATCGGTTCTCAAAAATACATTTTTCAAAATTGCTGCAGTTATAACTCGAAAACAAATCATCAATCGATTTGATTCAAATTGCCGCTTCTTTTATACATATTTCTACGTACCATAAACCAGTTTTCCGATCGAATCAAAAATGTAATTTTGCCAGGCCAAAAATTGAATTTTCGCGCGAAATTTGAATTTTTTTCTAAGATCCCGCCATTTTGTCAACTTAAAATTTTTTTCTTAGCCCGAGGGGCATGATACGATAAATACCTTCAAGTTTAATAAACTTTTTGGTCTTTTTGATTTCCGGTACCGGGAAGGTCGCTATAACTGCAGTAGGAGGACTTTTTTTTTAGCCTTGAGAGATTGCGAATAACTCGCTGGATTTTGAATTTTTTGGTCCCAAAATTTTATCATATATTCATTATATATCCACAAATATATCCTTAAAATATTGAAAAATTCCATGCAATAGCTTTCTTCAAAAAAATTCCCAAAAATTATCTTTTTGTCAGGCGGTTGCACTAGTGATCTCCCACTCCCTTAACTCATAAATTTTAAATAACAACCGATTAAAATTGATATCGCCAAACATAATTAATCACTACATCAAAATCTGTAAATTATTGTTATATATAGAAAGATTTAGCTTATAAAATTATAAATATTTAAGTCATAAATTAAAGATAAATAAAACAAAATTTTTTTTTTAAATCAGTATGAGAAAAGTTGAATTTAAAAAAAAATTCGACGCAAATAAAAATTATTGTAATCAATAATAATTACATTATCATTGTGTTTATCGTTCCTTGACTTCTTGTTGTCCTTCAATATAATCGAATTGCACGTACATATATACATATATGTATATATACTTACATGTATGTGCGTGTGTATACTGCAGATACGGATGCATTTTTATCACCTTGAATTGTCACAGAATATATGGAGACTTATCCACGTCCTTCCCTGTTAAGTTTTATGTATACGTATACAATTTTAAATGTTATTTATTTTTTTACTTATATATATTTTTTTTTGTTTAACATAAAAGAGGGAGATTATAGCGTCATCGTGACTCGTAGTGCACTCTCGAGGTCTCTGTTTCCATCATGGACTCGGATCGGCCCTGATTAAAAGGCTCAACAATTACCAAGGTCGCTATTATACATTTACACAGCTCGTCTCTTTTATTGATTCTTTGTTTATTCTTATAAACAAATATATAATGAAAATAATTATAGTCATATCCGGGTAATAACAAATTTCCATTACAGTGAAATTCAAAATTTCAAATAGTCTATCATTTTTTAAAAGATAAATGATTTAGTTACCATGTGTATTTTAACTGATGGTGATTTTGTGAAGCTGAAAAATTGTCGGAAAATTGTCAAAAAAAATTGACCGGTCATTTTTTTTACTGATGAAAATTCTATCGTTAATTTGATTTTTTCCAAAAAACAAATTGATGTCAGTTGATCAGCAATTGACATCAAATTTTTTGTGATCTGACCGAAAACAAAATTACGGTCATTTCGCATCACTGCTCTGGAATTAATTATTTTTAATTTAAATCAAAAACAAAATTTTTTTTTGCTTTATCAAAAAGTAAATAAAATTTTGAATTTTTTTAAACTTCATTGATTTTAATCTAATCTTTTTTACACATCAAAAACTACATGCTCATTTTATAAAAAAAGTTTCAAAAACTCAGTCTAAATTTAAAAATTCCTGATACTGGAGCCGCCTAATAATTTTTTGATTTTTGTTTCAAACGACAGATTATAAAAAAAAAATATTTTAAAAAATTGCACTTATAGCTTTTTTAATTTTCTACATGTGCATATTTTTAGTTTACATTTTTTTTCAAATTGATTTGTTGAAAAAAAATCCAAAAATTGTAAATTCTTTACTGATTTCAGAATCATAGAAAATCACTGGATGTCAATTTTTTGAAAATTATTTAAACGATTTTTTTTATTTACACGGGTAATATATCAATTAAAAGTTGTATGATGTCAGGTAAAAAGAAATTTAGCAGCAAGAGATTTAAAGTTAATAAAAAAAAAAATTTCGCGTGTTACAAACTAGACGAATAAGTAGTTCTGTACTTTCTCTGGGAAATATTTCCTGTCTTGATCTTGATTTATTTATTACTCTATTTCTACTCATCATAACAAAACTAATTTAAATATATATAAAAAAAAATTGACATCAAAAATTCAAATTAATTTTATTTATGCAAATAATTGATAATAAATAACTTAGCATAAATAATTAAATAATATAATTACGGAACTTTATTTAAAGAAATTTATCATTATTATTACACTATAGTGAATATTAATGACCATCAAATTTAAAATTGGATTAGCGGGAAATTGTTACGCGTCTCTTAAAAGAAAGTTGGTCAGTTCATTGACATTTATTTATATTGTAATGCTTAATGTATAAGAATTTTAAAAACCTGGCCTCTAAAAATATTATTTTATATTTAATGAATATTAAATAATTAATTTACGCTTCAATTTTAATTGACAAATCTTGTGAGCTTTTATTTATTATTTTGTTTAAAAAAAAAATCAAAATCAAATGACCTATGATTTATTAGTAATATATATTGTATATATAATAATCATAAAGACATTGAGTCATAAGTTATATATATGTATATAAGTGAATAACAAATAAGACGAAATGTTGTCACAAACTTTATGATGATAAGGCACGGATGATACGTATCATTGCTATGTCAAGTGACGTTTTCATTTGAAATATATATATGTATATATATATACCGGAACATTTCTGACTAATGTATTATCTAATGATCCGTATTATGCATACACGATAATTATTAACGTACATAATTATAAGAAAAAGTCATAAATAGGAAATAATAGTTTGTATATAATTGAGTTTGAGGAGTTTGCTACTGAGATGAAGAATAATTTTATAAGTTTATAAAAAATTATATATATTGATACTTTTTCTGTTAATCAATTGATAGTTTTAAAAAAGTCAATGATACGTGATCTATAGAAATTATGGAAAAAATAGGAAAATAGGAATATATACAATGAATAGATTTCAAAATTTCTAATTAAGTTATCAAAAAAATCCATGTATTACATGGGAACCCATATGGAAAAGTATGGATTTATGTAAGAATCTATAGGAATTAATATACACGGAAAGATTGGAACCCGACTGGTTACTGTTCTGCACCCGACTCAGTACGGTGCAGAACAGTAACCATTCGGGTTCCAATCTTTCCGTGTAGGAGTGTATGGATTTATATAAGAATCCATGTAGGAACCCATGGATTCCCATGTGGAGAATCCCCATAGGAAACTGGGTACTTGGATTCCATATAGGATACTTTTTATGGTATTTGTATCAATAACGTGCTTTTTGTTAATTTTTCTAATTCCTAGTCCATATGAAATTCCCATATGGACTTTGATATGGTGCAGATTTCTATGGGAGTCGATACTAGATTCCCATATAAATTTGGCATGGAGTGGATCTCCATAGCCCATGTGAGAATATATATCGGGATCTATGCTGGATTCCTATAGGAAACCATATGGAAATCCATCCGAAAACACCATGTGGAAACCCACAGGAATCTAGACTGGATTCCCATATGGATTTTTTTATAGGGTACTCTTACATGGAGAAACTATTTATGTTTAAATGCTATGGTGTCACAGTAATGCCAGACCATGGTAGCTATCTGTTGGAAATTTAAATAAACGCATACAAAAATTACTATGACCATTGAAAATTTTACTATGACAGTTCTGTATGTTTGTTTCAGTTTCCGTCAGGTGGCTAATATGGTCAGGCATTACTATAACACCATGGCATTTCAAACAACAATAATTTCTCCGTGTTTTCATCTGTTGATCCGAAAAACATCTTTATTTTTTCTCAAATTCTTAACCTAACATTTTTCAATAAATATACAAAAATACGACCATTATATTACTAACTATTTTTTAAACTAAAAAATTCAATAATCTATTTATAATACTTAGTAATTTTCAGTCATACATTCTAATAAAATTAGTAGAGAATCGAATAAAATTAAAATTAAAATTTTACTCCATTAAATATTGTTTATTAAAATATCATAGAAAGTATAAGTAACAGCAAACAATAAAAAAAATTGAAATAGTTCCGTTCAATTTATTTAAAAATCCTCTATATAGAAAGCCATAGCCATCGCTCTATTGTAAAGAAAATATATTTTCAGTACAACTCTTTCTAATTACAAAAAAAATCAATCCTTTCATATCCATAACTAAAAAAAAAAATTTTTGAACAAAAATTCTCAATAAATAAAATCAATTTTTTTTTTCAAATCATATCCAAAAATTCCATTACATACAACAATATAAATATACATATATAAATTAATATACATTAAATCTCCATGCATAAATTATCTGAGTATATATATATAATATATATGAAACAGGTTTTTTTAAAATTTCGATTATGAATTCGATTGAATATCGTATCAATAATAATAAAAGTTACAGCAACAAAAGTAACGTAAGGGTCAAGGGCCTAACGGCATAAATTCAGTATGTAGCCTTTGCACGCTCGGGAAACTTATAATAATACAAATGGGTCGAGCGTCATATTATTCGAGCAATATACACGCACGTAACGGCGTTCGTCTTTTTATCGTACATTTCACCTTTCTACTTTGCAATCAAGCACTTTCATATTGCTTTCACTCGGTCGATGAAAGTACCGTCCACGAGCCAAGTAGGCTCCCAGTCTTTTATACATATCTATATATACAAATATTTATTATTAAAAATATACTAAGTGATTTTAAAAAAGTATACATGTCAAGATCCGGTCTGTCTAACTCTCCAATAAAATCTTATCATATTGATATCAATATACCCATATATATACAATGTATATTAGACTGGGTCAAAAAAATCGACTATTTTTTTTTTCTTTCGATACTGTGAAAATATTATTCCTGACGACCAAAAAAAAATTTTTGTACAAGTTTGAGCCCTCAATATTGATATTAAGAGGTGTATCGTTACAAATATTCGTTTTTTTGACAGAAATTTCATTTTTTATCCAAAAATCGTAAATCATCTATCTGAAAAATTTGAGCAATGCATATTCTTAAAGGAAATTGAATTCCTTACAAAAAATCTCTCTTAGTAAATTGACGAAAAACGAGTCGTTTCCTTGTAACCGTACCTTAAATATTGATTTGTTTTTTGAATTCTTTGTTTTTATTTTGGATTTTTGTAACTACTAGAAATATTAAAATTTTTTCTAGTAAAGATACATATTTTTGAAGGAAATTTAATGCTCTACAAAAAAGGTCTCTAACATTTTTCGCTAAGTTCACTCCTTCGAAAGTTATTCAGGTTATTTAAGTCGTTTTTACTCAACTTGAACCTTGAATAACTTTTGAAAGAGTGAATTTAGCGAAAAATGTTAAGAGACCTTTTTTGTAGAGCATTAAATTTCCTTCAAAAATATGTATCTTTACTAGAAAAAATTTTCATATTTCTAGTAGTTACAAAAATCCAAAATAGAAACAAAGAATTCAAAAAACAAATCAATATTTAAGGCACGGTTACAAGGAAACGGCTCGTTTTTCGTTAATTTACTAAGAGAGATTTTTTGTAGGGAATTCAATTTCCTTTAAGAATATGCATTGCTCAAATTTTTCAGATAGATGATTTACGAGTTTTGGATAAAAAATGAAATTTCTGTCAAAAAAACGAATATTTGTAACGATAAGCCTCTTAATATCAATATTGAAGGCTCAAACTTGCACAATAATTTTTTTTGGTCGTCAGGAATAATATTTTCACAGTATCGAAAGAAAAAAAAAATAGTCAATTTTTTTGGCCCAGTGTAATATATATAATAAGCAATACTCGACAATGTAATTAAAAAAAAAAATTTAATTCCTTTGTCAAGATAAACTAATTAATGACTTTAATTGCATATATTTAATAATAATTATTAATTAATTAATAAATTAATTTAATTACCAACTAAGAGATTAGCCGGTAAAGATTTTGAAATTATCAAAATATGAAAGCTTTTACTAACTGGCCATTGGTCAATGAACTCGAGATGATGAAGCGCCAAGTGTTACGATGTGTAAAACTTCTGACCAAACAATTTTTTTTTTTTTTTTTAGTGTCCATTACTTCTCTGTTACACCGTTTAAAAGACCGTCAACTCTTTATGTGATATATCGCATCACATATAAATATATTTATATATACATATATATAACAACATTAGTACAATAAACTTGAATACATAGTTGTATACATTAGTTAAACTTTCGCAACTGGGTGTTAACGATGAATCATCATAACAATTATTTATACGATTTCACAATTTTATTCTTACGTCCCTCATCAGGGCAATCACCTCGATCGTGACCTGGTCGATGACTGAAGGTCATTTGAGGTCATTAATTTAATCGGTTATTATTTTATTAATAAACAAAATTTAATATTTATATTAATTTAAGAACAGCAATACTGTTATTATTATTATTGCTTATTTTTTTTTTTTTCATATTTATAATAAATATTTTAACAAAATATATGTACATAAATTATTGAATTTAATATTTGTACAGTAGATTATTGTTATTTGTATGGGTATGATAATACGGTGAAAGTTTACGCAGCTTTAATAAGTAATAGTGACGTCCAGGTGCAATAATCGTGATTGCAAGTACACGCAATAATTTTCCATTGACTTAACTTTTTTACTCTCGATTACTAATTATTTAAACGTTATAGTCATAGTAATTATTTATTACTTATTACTCACTCCTTACTATTTTAATTGTTTAGCTTTAAATTTAATTGTTGAGTAACGAGTGTGAATGTAGCAGATGATCCTGAAGCTAGCATGATCTTGAAGTTAGCAAACAATTAAAAATTTTTGGATTTATTTTTCAACGGTTCAATTTGAAAAAAAAAATAAATAAAAATATGCACATGTAGGAAATTTAAAATACTACAGGTGCAATTTTTCGAAAAATTTTTTTTTTTAATAATTTACCGTTTTTCAAAAATCCAAAAGTTATTAGACGTCGGCTAAATTCAGTATCATAAGTTAGCAGCCAGTTTACAATTTTTTGATTTTTTTTTCGATAACTTAATTTGAAAAAAAAAAAAAAAAACTAAAAATATGCGCATGTAGAAAATTTAAAAAACTACAGGCGCAATTTTTTGAAATATTTTTTTTTTGAATAATTTGTCGTTTTTTAAAAATCCAAAAATTATTACTTGTCGGCTAACTTTAGTATCATATGTAGCAGACAGACAAATTTTAATTATAAATAAATAGGGTAAATAATAAAAAAAAAATATTTACAAAAAATGCACTTATTAATTTTTGAATTTTTTAAATGTGCATTTTTTTAAAATTTCATTTTATTAATTATTTAGTCTATTTATTAATAATTTTAAATTTGTCTGTCTGCTATACTCACACTCATTTTTTATGACAATAAATTTAGCAGGCATTTAACAATATTTTGATTTTTTTAACAAAAAAATAATGAAAAAAAATATTTTGAAAAATTGCACGTATAGTTCATTAAATTTTCTACAAGTGCATTTTTTTAGAAATATTTTTTTTTTATTATTCATCTGATAAAAAAATTTATTTAAATTTTAAATGTCTGTTAACTTTACTGTCATTAATTTTCGAGTAACAAATAAAGTAATAAATTAATTACGCATCTGTCAAATTTATAAAATAAAATTGTCCATTATTATTTATATTTATTACGTCATTGGTTAAAATACGCGGCAGTTTAGTTTAATTAAATAATTTAATTGGAAAATTTATAATTAACCAGTTGAATTAACAAATAAAATTTTTGTCGAAAAGTTGTAATTAAAAATAGAATATTACGTCTTTTTTATTTAGTATCGAACATTCATATGACGACAAAGACAGCGTATATAAATATAAATTCTATAAATACGTAACGTTACGTTACGTTGAATTATAAAGTATGAGACAAAGTATAAGAAATGAAATACAGTAAATTTGAAATAGTTGCGCGAAAATAATCTTTTGTTCTGATGGACGAAAAATTGGCCAACTTTAGTCTGCATTACACACAGCATCTTTTATGTGTGCATGTGTGTGTAACCATCAAGGTCGCACCAAGTGTATGAGGAGGAATATGCCGAAGACCTCAAGATCAAGTCGTTGATAGCCTTGATCTTCCAAATCGGTTATTTTGTTTCTGGCGCTTAAAACATATTCTATACATAAATTCTTTGTTCTCAGCTTATGATGAAAATTTTTTAAATAAACTTTTCAATACTTAAAAGCTTGAAACAGATATTTTAGTTTTTATAAAATAAAAGCTTTTTATTTATTGTTAATTCTTAGATGTTATCACAACAGTTCTATTAACGCCTAATTATTTTTAAATTTTTGAATTCCTTAAAAAATTAAATATTCGCGGCGAAAAGAAATTTTAGATAAAAATTAACATGAAACTGCGCTGTTAATTAATTTAATTATTTAACCAGAATAAAGATATACATTGCTGATAAATTATAATCAGAAAATTTTAATTGATAATGAAATTGCACACCTCGAACGCGAAGCGGAGAGACAGTGCTCTACATGGAAAAAAATTATGCTCAAAATTTTAATAGATTGTAGTTTATTTTTTACTTTTAAAAAATATATATGTATCAATGCATTGGCTATATGGGACATATATATTATTTATATATTTTTTTGTACGGGTTTGTATATTAGTATTAAACCAGGATCATGATATACACGGAAAAAAAATATTGCGCTTATCGCTCACCAACGGAGAGCGACAGTTGAATCGTGATTAGTAGGAGAGAGTGGGGTCAATTGAACCAAAAATACTTTGACATTTTTTTTTTATATGAATAAAAGCAAAATGATAACTTTTTTTTTTTACAAAATTATAACTTATTATACAGACTATCATTTCTCGCAAGCACATAACTTAACGAATGATGAAAATTTTCAATAAATACGAAATTGTACAACTGCATCAAATGGTTCAATCGTCCCCTTTGCGGGGGCAATTGAACCACTAGTCGGGGACAATTGAACCATGAGTATTAGAACCACAAATGAATGACTTTAATGAATATTTTACTATTCATTACAGCTTAAAATTAAAATTACAACACTTCTAATAATATTTATTATTTTATATAACATTATATGTTATAACAATCACTTTTAAAACTTCTGTCAATATAATTATTTTTTTTCTTGGTTAGTTTAGCTTGTTTTCACATTCTGTCAAGATGCGCGCGCATGTCTGATGCTCACAGTGTGATTCGTGTGGTTCAACCGTCCCCGAGAGTACTGGTTCAATTGACCCCATATGATTTTATTTAAATAATTAGTTCAAAAAAAAATATTCAAGAACTATTTTACTAGAAGTAAAGCTAGAAATTTATGACTAATATACGTAAGAAGGTATTACAAAAAAAATTTTAAGATTTCATTTGAAAATTAAAAAATTATTAAACAATTTACCAAGAGCTGAAATCAAGGTTTAGATACCTAAAAACACAAAAACTTGAATTTTTTAAAATTAAATCATCATATTGGTTCGAAATTTTGATCAGACTAAGGTTTAGTGTATTAAAATATAATTCCAAGAGGGCGATTCATTTTTATATTTTTTTCGATTTTTTAAGCTTACTGGTTCAATTGCCCCTTGGTTCAATTGACCCCACTCTCCCCTACAATATGTCAATACCCATAAAATGTCATAGCATCAGCTACTAAAAGAGAATATCATCCGTAAATTTATTGAGTCATATGTATGAAGTGTCATAGTATATAAGTTTAATTTACTTCCAAATACCCAAGTAGACTCATCAGTAATGCGACCTGACGCATCCACCTCGTTCTATACCTCCCCTATACCACATATCATAAAAACATGTTGCGCTTTCCCTCCTCCGTCTCAGTAACCTATCTAAATTTATTCAAATACCTAAACTTTTAAATTTTTCCTTGTAAAAAACAATAAAAACCAATTGATCTCCATCTTATCCCACATAATAGTATTATAGTTAATAAAATCCACCTTATATATACATATAGTATTTACATTTTATTGGATAATGTTTATTAGTATTACATGTAACGGAGTGCAGACGAGTAAATGATTTAAAAAGGGGTGGTGGGGAGGGAAATCCCTCCACGGTGATGGTACGTAAGTTAATCTTGTCCCCACCGGTAATCAGAATTACCACCACCACAATTCATAAAAGAGATACCACCGCTAGCATCCCAACTCCCACTATCCTCAATAACAAATATATGTAGAGTGATAGCAAATACAAAGGATACAAATGTATAAGAGTAGGGTTGTTGTATTGGGAATGAGGATTGTAAGTGATATGAATGTGTAACAAGTACATATATATATATACATATATATGTAAATGTAGAAACAAATACACGGTTAATTTAAACTGTAGTCTCTGCTACACGATGACGGGGTTACGGAAACTCACGGGCACGCGGCGGCGGCAGCAGCAGTAACAGTTTAGTTTAGTATAACATAAGCATAAGCACTCGGATCTCTCACACACACACACACACACTGGGGATTTATTTTTACAGTTGTGTGTGTGTACAGTGAGTGTCAGTCTTCTGGCATCACACGCGATACGACGACATTGAGGCCAGTAGAGAGAGAGCATACACACTAGACACTCTACTACTTACCAGTTACCAGTGTACTCAGTTGAGTTTAGTCTGCTGAGGAGTTTCACGAGCCAACCAAAGCTCTGAGCCAGTTAGGAGCGCGCTTTCGTACTGAACGGACGTGTCAAAGTTCCCGCGCACTTTAAATATTATTTAAATTATTTCTATTGTTAATAAAATTTAAACTGTCAGCATCTTTGTGTAATTTTATTTAATAATTAATAGTAATTGTTAATTATTACTTATTATTTTTAAATAATTAAATATTATTTTTTAAATTTAAAATTAAAAAATAAAAAAAAGTGTCTTGGATTTTAAATTTTTTGGACTACGGCTTGGATCGTATCGCCAGTGATACAACGAAGTTTTGTTTAAGTGATTTATTTATTTATTCTGGACTGATTTTTTGAATATTTTAAAAAAAAAAATTTGAATAATCGCTAGTACGGAGTAGACAAAGTGGATCTCGGTATTAGCGCGAACTCGCGCTCAGCACAACAATTAACAATTGGTAAGTTAATTTAAATTGTTATTTAAATAAAAATAAGTTATTTTAAAATGAAAAATTGTGTAAATAATTGTCTATAAATTACACAATTTAAATTACAACATCAGCACATCCTCTATTAATTCAATGTCGTGATGAAAATAATAAAAAAGGTTGACGAACTTGTAACAAAATTATCAAACGTTTAAATCAACATCGCAATTAAAAAATACATTTTTTTAAATTTTATCTATTTCCTCTCTAATATACATATATATATATATATATATACTTATACATATACATATTTAAAGACCTTGGGTGAAATTCACGTTTCTTTGAATGTGACTGGTAATGCTACTGCTGCTGCGGCAATAATTGTTGCGTCATACGAACTCGCGTAACCCGACTACTCATGTTCTCTATTTTATTTAATGCGCTTGCGTTCATCAACTTTGATTTACATTACGTTAGATATCATCATCCACATTAACAACATGATCTACTTTATTATCCTTTAGATTTTATTTTTTTATTTTTAAATGACACTGACAGCAAACGTCAAAAATTTTTAAATTTCATTAACAAATTGCCTGGGTAAAGTTTAAATTTTTTAACATCCGCTGAAAAATTTTTCAGTCTGATTTAATTTTTAAAATTTTTATTTTGGTTATTAAAAAAAAATTTTAATGATTTTGGAGTTAGGAGACAATTTGTGATTTTTGAATTTTGTTTTTGAGTTGTAGATTGCAGAAAAAAAAAAATAAAAAAATGCATGTGTAGAGAATTTGAAAAACTGTAGGTGCAATTTTTAAAAATATTTTTTTTTTTATTATTCGACGTTTTGAAAATAATTGTAAAAATTATTATGATTCTGAAGTTGGTAAACAAGAAATTTTGGATTTTGGTTTTGGATAGTAGATTGGTGAAAAAAAAAAAAAATAAAAAAATGCATATGTAGAGAATTTGAAAAACTGTAGGTGCAATTTTTAAAAATATTTTTTTTTTTATTATTCGACGTTTTGAAAATAATTGTAAAAATTATTATGATTCTGAAGTTGGTAGACAAGAAATTTTGAATTTTGGTTTTGGATAGTAGATTAGTGAAAAAAAAAAAAATAAAAAAATGCATGTGTAGAGAATTTGAAAAACTGTAGGTGCAATTTTTTGAAATATTTTTTTTGTAATCGGGTTGTAAAAAAAATGCAGATTATTAGATCTCGGGTAATGAGTATTATTTTAAATTAATTATAATTATAATATATTGCCGGTAAAAAGCACGTGGTCGCAAATACTTGTCACTAATTATCAATGTTAATTAACTCTCCGCTTGAATTATTAATCCTCTTGTTAATTTATTGATATTTAGTCTTCATCTTAGTAATGATAATAATAAAAACCATTACTTGAATCTTTATTTTACATTACCGTTAACGTCATGTATATTTTCTTAATAAAGTGGGCCACGGCCTAATTCGTCCAACTCCATTATATGTACATATATATGTATATATTTGTATGTAACTGAGGGAGAGTAAAAAATATTCGTTACTTAAACCAATACATTTAACATGTGCAATAAAATTCATGGACTCAAGACACCAGATATATAAAATGAAGGGCAAATTTATATTGACTTAAACTTCAAGGGCACAACCAATCATGTAATTCATTTGTAATATACATTAGACATTCAAAAAAATATATATAAATGTTTTTTAAATTAATGATCCTGTTAGTCGACAATTAATTATTTTTTTATTTTAATTCCCAACGAATCAGTTACAAAAAAAATAATCTAAAAATATGCACATGTAGAAAATTTCAAAAACTATAAGTGCAATTTTTTAAAAATTTTCTTTTTTTATAATTTATCACTTTTTTAAAAATTCAAAAATTATAATCCTGAAGCTCGCAGACAATTAACAATTTTTGGATTTCTTTTTTTGATGAATCAATTGAAAAAAAAGAAATTTTAAAAAAATGCACTTGTAGAAAATTAAAAAAACTATAAGTGCAATTTTTTTAAAATTTTCTTTTTTTATAATTTATCATTTTTTTAAAAATTCAAAAATTATACCTGAAGCTCGTAGACAATTAACAATTTTTGAATTTCTTTTTTTGATGAATCAATTGCAAAAAAAGAAATTTAAAAAAAATTCACTTGTAGAAAATTTAAAAAACTATAAGTGCAATTTTTTAAAAATTTTCTTTTTTTATAATTTATCATTTTTTTAAAAATTCAAAAATTATAATCCTGAAGCTCGCAGACAATTAACAATTTTTGGATTTCTTTTTTTGACGAATCAATTGCAAAAAAAGAAATTTTAAAAAAATGCACATGTAGAAAATTAAAAAAACTATAGGTGCAATTTTTTGAATTAATTATTTTTTTATCACTTCGCGACTTATTGATTATTTTAAAAATATGCGAGTATAAAATATTGATAAAATCTTTTTATTATTTTTTTTTAGTAAACGCTGGTGATAAAACAAAGTTAGCTTCCCTTGTTTTTCTTACTTGCATGACTTAACATTGCGTCATCATCGAATTATACTGCCTTGAATAATTATTTTCTGGCATCGACCTCATGTTGTTTTTAATTACGCATTTACATTATTAACTATTTTATTAAATTACATAACTATTATAATTATTTATTTTTTTTTTATTATTCAATAATACAAATAATTAACTTTTATTGTCAATGTTACTTTTTATTGCCAAATCAAAGTCACGGTTCGTTATTTCCATTTAAAAAAAAAAACTACTAATTTATATTACATTTAATAAATAAATCGTAGTTTTTTATTTGTAAATTCTTTTTAATTTTAATTACAAGTAAAAAAAAAATTTACAAAATTACAGAATTATTAAAAATTATCTGTTACGTTTTATTAATTTTTTTTTTAACATCTGGTCTTATCAAAAATTATTTTACAATAGTATTTAGTCAATTACTAATTACTGTAACACACGTGTTTACTTTTTATAAAGTAGTTGAAAGTTATTATTAAAAAAAAAAAAACTACTATCTTATCTCCAATCATTAAATCGACCTAATTTTGTATATATTTTTTTTTTATCTCACAAATTTTAACTATTTAGTTGAATAACAAAAAAAATTTTTTTAATTTCATAAATTACTTGATAATTATTTTCGGATTTTTTTTTTCAATAAATCAATTGCCAAAAAAAAAATACAAGAAAATGCACATGTAGAAAATTGAAAAATCTATAAGTGCAATTTTTAAAAATAATTTTTTTTTTATATTTTATCATTTTTACAAAAATCCAAAAATTATCCTAAAATTAGTAGACAATTTTTGAATTTATTTTTTAATGGTTCGATTACAAAAAAAAAAAAAAAAATAAAAAAATGGACATGTAGAAAATTAAAAAATCTATGGGTGCAATTTTTAAAAATAATTTTTTTTTTTATATTTTATCATTTTTACAAAAATCTAAAAATTATCCTAAAATTAGTAGACAATTTTTGAATTTATTTTTTAATGGTTCAATTACAAAAAAAAAAAAAAAATAAAAAAATGGACATGTAGAAAATTAAAAAATCTATGGGCGCAATTTTTAAAAATAATTTTTTTTTTATATTTTATCATTTTTACAAAAATCCAAAAATTATCCTAAAATTAGTAGACAATTTTTGAATTTATTTTTTAATGGTTCGATTACAAAAAAAAAAAAAAAAAATAAAAAAATGGACATGTAGAAAATTAAAAAATCTATGGGTGCAATTTTTAAAAATAATTTTTTTTTTTATATTTTATCATTTTTACAAAAATCTAAAAATTATCCTAAAATTAGTAGACAATTTTTGAATTTATTTTTTAATGGTTCAATTACAAAAAAAAAAAAAAATAAAAAAATGGACATGTAGAAAATTAAAAAATCTATGGGCGCAATTTTTAAAAATAATTTTTTTTTTATATTTTATCATTTTTACAAAAATCCAAAAATTATCCTAAAATTAGTAGACAATTTTTGAATTTATTTTTTATGGTTCAATTACAAAAAAAAAAATAAATAAAAAAATGCACATGTAGAAAATTAAAAAATCTATAAGTGCAATTTTTTAAAATAATTTTTTTTTTAAATCTTATCATTTTTACAAAAATCCAAAAATTATCCTAAAATAAGTAGGCAATTTTTGAATTTATTTTTTAATGGTTCGATTACAAAAAAAAAAAAATAAAAAAATGCACATGTAGAAAATTGAAAAATCTATAAGTGCAATTTTTAAAAATAATTTTTTTTTCAAAATTTATCATTTCGTTGTAAATTAAAAAATTATCAAACGTCAGCTAGCTTAAAAATCATGATAATGAGTAAGCGGATAATTTATACATCGTAATCTATATACTAAATCGTAATCTCGCGTATTAAACCAGCGATTACTATATTATATTTAATAGATATTTAATTTGAATAAAAATATAAAAGTAAAAGATGATAAAGTCATTTCAGTGTATGTATATCATATCGGAGTAATTGCCACGTGCGTCGGTACGATTCCGCAACAAAACCGAGCAAACACGTGCGCTCGACTTAGTAATGAATTTAAAAAAAAAAACTCAATAATAATAATAAAAGTAATAGTCGAAGGTGTTTTTACTCAATATTTATTTTGTATTGCGTGTATTGGTACCATCGAAATTCATATCATCCGATTGTCACGTGGATTTTTAATAGTTTTATAAAGTAATTATTTATTTTATCAATAATTAGGTAATAAATAATTGATTTAATATTTTCGTTTAACAATAAATAAAATTTTTCATAGAATTTGAATCTTATATTTATTTAGTAATAATTTTATGAAATTCTAATGAAATCATTGCATAATCTTGTGAAAAATTTTAATTGATAAGAATTAAATTAATGTCAATAACTATTTCCTCTTATTTTTTATTTATCAAGTGAATAATTTTTTAAAAATAAATTACAAAATTTAAATTTACTCTGTAATTTATATTAGTTTTATTACAAGCTGCGCATTGATAATTAATTAATCAATTATATATATATATATAAAACAAATATAAATTTACGGCAATAGGTTTTTCGTATGCGTCATGATATTTATTACGTTATTGATCAAATCGCAATCGGTTTTGCCCCTGAATCTACAAAACACAACATTGTAGTTGACTAATGTATTAAATTTTTATAATTATCCTTCGAGACAAACAATAAATAAATGAAATCCTTCATTTTATTTTAACTATTTAAATAAATTAGTCATTTTATATATGACATTACTTAAAAATATATATTTAAATATTTACATACTGTTTCCATGAATAAAACAGATTCACTCTATATATAATAGTTTTATCCAATGACTCACACCTACATAATTGCAGAATTATTCTATGAAATAATCAATCAATAATGATCGCGTGTATCTAGTCACGTAATGATAGTTTAAACCCATTTAATTTCATTTTTAACAAACTTATATTCAATTAAAAAAAAAAAAACTATATTACAATATATAATATAAGTATCATATTATGTCATTAATGTTAAAGTTAAATAATAATAAATATGTGTATGTATGATGAGTGTGAATGTAGCAGGCAAATTTTAAATTATTAAAAAAAAGAGGAGATAATTAAAAAAATAAAATTTGAAAAAAATGGGCATTTAAAAAATTTTCAAATTTATAAGTGCATTTTTTATAAATATTTTTTTTTAATTATTTTATTTTAAATTTGTCTGATGTTGGCTACATTCACACTGATACACATGATGTCGCAGTTAAAAGACATTTAAAAATTTTCGGATATTTTTCACCATAAGAATTACAAAATTTTAAAAAAGTAAAAATATGCACATGTAGTAAATTTAAAAAACTATAGGTGCAATTTTTTCAAATATTTTTTTTTTATGATTTACTGTCTTGAAAGAAAATTCAAAAATTTTCAAATATCGGCTAACTTTAGTGCCATCTTATATACATGTGTATATATACAGAAAAAAAAATTTTTTTGGCGCCAAAAATATTTTGCATTTTGAAATAAAAAAAAAAAAAAATTTCTTTGCCCAATAAATATTTTCTCGCCTCAAGAAAATTCTTTTTTGCTCCAAGAAAATTTTTCTCATTTAAAAAAAATTATTGTTTTCAATTCATAATTCAAAAAAATTCTTTACTCAAGTCAAAAGTTTTTGCATCAAGAAGATTTTCTATTAAAATATATATAATATATAGATTTTATATATATCTATATAAAGAATTAGTTAAGTAGTAAAGATTTTCCTTGGCGGCTGACATTCACCGTTGGCTGTTACATTAGAATGATACAGACGTTTTTAACTAATCTCATATATATATATATATATATATACATACATACATACATATACATATTACTAGCATGTGTGATCTGTTATTCCCGCTATAATATACGTGGCTCTCCGACTTGCACGTGGTACTAACTCTTTTAAACTCATATTAAACGCATGCGCAAACACATGCCTGAAATTACGTAAGTACCCGGCTCGTGCTACAACCAATATATATATATATATATATATATATATATATATAAATATACCAGCACATATTACTTGCTACCTGACACAACATGTAATGTTGTCTCACTGTTACCGTACTCTCAGACTCAGACTTTGCTGACTGCAATGACGCAATAATATCACTAGACCTCTCTCATTACTTTGTCTCATTTGCAATAAGTTAAACCTCCATTCCATTGTGTTTATCTGCACATATATATCTCTAATATACCCATCTATTTTATATAATTTTAAAAAAAAGTATTACTTTTATCTATCAGAATTTAAATAAAATCTATTGCATAATTTAGTATCACGTACACTAATAATCTTTATTAGTACTGTAAAGTAATATTTAAAAAATAACATAAAAAAGTTAATTTCGTAGAATTATAAAACATGATTATGATAGTGGCGATAAGAGTTAATTGTATTGTAGTGTAAATTTGACAACCTTGTATGTATTAATGTCCGTCCTTGACTTGACTAACATAGTAAAGTTATTCAATTTATATCATCAAGGAAGGAGGCAAATGCCGAAATAATTCGACAGATCAACGACCTTTGTTTCTATAACGACATGTGGCCTTGTTCAATAAGATGAAAATTTTTTTTTTATTTTTTTTTAATTATTATTATTTATTGCTGCGGTAGACGACGATTATAAAATAATAATTTGAAATTTACTTAAATGGTTTGAATTTTTTTTTACACTAATATGACTACGTACATAGTAACAGTATTTAAATTTTATACCATGGTATATATATGTATATAAATATATGTAGAAGTTAAAAGAGTACTTTAAGAGTTACTCCCCCAAGTAATATAATCGGCTTGGTCGAGTCGTGATCGCAGCTCTTGTTTGCCTTCCCCTGTCCCTTCATCATACAATTCAATGTATGTATATATATATATGTATATATGTATATTTATATATAAGACTAACAGTCGTGTACTGTACGGCCAACACCGTCCCAAGGCTCAACACCAGGGCTCTTGTGTAACCGCATAACTACAGTTGAGAATGCACGTGTTCTATCGTCGGGGATTGTTCGCCGAAGTTGCATCAGTTGACCCACATTATGATACAAAGATTGTTGTGTCTTTTTTTTATTCTCTTATTATTGTATCTATGATAAAATCACAATTAGTATTACGTACTCACTCTTGATTATTTTTTATTGCTAATAAATAGGGACGGTTTCAACCTTATTTTTGAATTGAATGGTTCAAATTTTTCAAATTACGACGAAAATATTGGTCGTATTTAAAAAGTTTTGGGACAAAAGTTGTAGGAAATTTAATTTTCTAAAAAAAATGTCTCTTATGATTTTTTTATATGACCGATATTTTCACCGTAATTCGAAAATTAAGATTCATAATGAATGATTCAAATTTTTGATAATTATCAAAATGTTAATTTTGAAATTCCAGCTTTCTTATTAGTCTTAAGGAAAAATCATAAGAGACATTTTTTTTAGAAAATCAAATTTCCTATAACCTTTGTTTAAAAACTTTTTTCATAAGACCAATATTTCCCGCGTAATTCGAAAATTAAGATTCATAATGAATGATTCAAATTTTTGATAATTATCAAAATGTTAATTTTGAAATTCCAGCTTTCTTATTAGTCTTAAGGAAAAATCATAAGAGACATTTTTTTTAGAAAATCAAATTTCCTACAACTTTTGTTTGAAAACTTTTTTCATAAGACCAATATTTCCCGCGTAATTCGAAAATTAAGATTCATAATGAATGATTCAAATTTTTGTTAATTATCAAAATGTTAATTTTGAAATTACGGCTTTGTTATTAGTCCTAAGGAAAAATCATAAGAGACATTTTTTTTAGAAAATCAAATTTCCTACAACTTTTGTTTGAAAACTTTTTTCATAAGACCAAAATTTTCACCGTAATTCAAAAATTTGACACCATTAATTATTAATAATAAAAGTAGATATCAAAAGTTAGTATTTGATAAAAAAAAAAAAAAGTCAAAGCCGCATTATAATAATGTATAAAACCGGAAAAGTAGTGGTCATGTTATAAGTTTGCAGTACGAGGTCGTCGTCTTGAATTTCCTCATTCCTTATATCTGATGATTTGTACGTGCGGCCTTATTTTGAGGCCAACGATGCGTTGTCTTTTAACTAAGAGCCGTAGCAATAAATTAATAGGATAATCCTTGATTAAATTTACTCGTAGATTAGTAACTAAGGTCCTTAAATAAAAAATGACATTACCGTACTAGTATAAGAATAATGGTAATGACAAAGAATAATACTGATAGAATATTTATTTTTCATTGTTCTAGATGTTATAAGAAGACGAATTATGGTGGCAGAGTTCATTGCCCGCCAGAGTGGATCGCCCATAAACGGTGAAACCGCTTGTCTTAACAGCAACATGCCAGCAAGTCATACAATGGCCCATCCAGGACAGGGATCGCACGGTGGACATGATGCCCATGGCCCGATGCCGCCTCTCACCCACCCGGGGCACCACGTTGGCCAGATCCATCATCAACAGTTATCGCAGCATCCTTCCCACCAGCAGCAGTCCCAGCAACAGCAGCAGCAGCAACAGCAGCAGCAGGTCTCCCAGCATCCTTCCCACCAGCAACAGCAGCAGCAGCAGCAGGCGCAGCAGGATCAGCATCATCATGATCAACAGGTGATACATCCCGAGAATTATTCCCCGAATTTTGACATCAGAAAGGAACTATTCTCACAGCGCAAGCAAAGGGAGTTCATTCCTGACAACAAGAAGGATGACAGCTACTGGGACCGACGCAGACGCAACAATGAGGCCGCCAAACGTTCAAGGGAGAAGCGACGATTCAACGACATGGTTCTGGAGCAACGTGTGATGGAGCTCAGCAAGGAGAATCATATCCTCAAGTCACAATTAGAGGCCATTAGGGACAAATACGGTATCTGTGGTGAGACTGTCATCAGCACTGAGCATGTCTTGGCAGCATTACCATCAGAACCAACGTTAAGTGTAAAACGAGCTAAATTACCACCATCAGCAGCCCTACTCTATGCCAGATCACCGAGTCCTGTCCATACGTCTGTAATTCATCAACCAGTAAGTGGCACCAGATCACCTAGATCTCCAGCACAGCTCTATGTCCCAGAGACTAGTGCGTATCCCGAAACCGAAAGCTTCCAATATCCTTACCCACATCCAGCAATTCACTTTGATACAACTAGCGCTCTTAATTTATCATCAAGAGGCAGACGTGCTCAATCCCCATTTGAATTGTCATCCGGCAGCGGCGACGAGGGTGCAACGATCGTTGTATCACACAACCCCGCGGCAAACAATTGTTTGCCACACAAACTTAGGCATAAGTCACGCATCGGCGACAAAGATGCCGCCAGCGCCCTCTTAGCGCTGCACGGCATAAAACAGGAACCCGGTCCCAGGGCATCCCCGCCTTGGGACAACGAGGGCTCCAGCGACGAACGTGATTCAGGTATTTCATTAGGTGCTGAATGGAATGCCCCGAGCAGTATTTCGGCGGTACCCGAAACAGAAACCGAAGTCAAGTCAAGGCTAGACAGACTAGCCTCCGAAGTGGCATCGCTCCAGTCAATTTTACGTCTCGGTAAAGCAAATGGCGACTCCCATCACGTCACACCTCAAATTGTTACCAACCACTCGAGTAGTACCAACATCACCAGCAGCACTGGTCCATCTGGGTTGCAATGAAAACCCAGATGTCGCTGATTGTCGTGCCAAGATTTGTGCTTCGTGTTATAGATTTTTTTTAATTTTTTGGTTAATTAAAAAAAACTTTAATGATTTATCAATAAACCGCCTGATATTTTTTAAGACAATTTTTATTATCTGGTTTATCATTACATTTTTTTTTATTTAAGGAATTTATGAACAATTATTTTTACAGCAGTGCTGGAAATTAATTTTTTTAATGTTATGCTGTAATTATTATTATTATTATTATTATTGAATATTTTAAGTACTGTAATGGCTGTTTTAATTGTCGCGATCATTACGCATTAAATGATCACGCGACATTTGCATCTGATAAGTAAATTATATTGTAGATTTTAGCAATTATTATTTTATTATTTTTATTCTTATTTTAAATTTCATAAATGTTATTATTATTATTTTCTCATTATTATTATTATTATTATTATTTTATTGCTATTACTATTATTTTATTATTAATTAATTAATAATTATAATTAATAATATTAATGTGTTATTAAATAAATTAATAACGCGAATTTGGTAAAAAAAAAATTCGCGCAACCGGCTCTCATTACCGCCAATAATTTAAAGCGAGTTAAAAAAAAATGTGTAAAATAATGATAAGAACAAAAAATGTAACTCGCAAACCAAATTTTATTATTTTTTTAAAATTATTTTTATTTCATATCTCCGATGTAAATATATATTATGTATATTGTGAATAAATATATATTTTAATTACAACTTCTCATTGATAATACCGATGATTATTAATATTTTTCGATAATTAATACAATACTAAAAATTCTTTTTTTTTTTCTTTTATGAATGAAGTATTGATACGATAGTAATTTATATATAAAGTTAAAAAATATAATGATTAAAAATTTATTACTCGGCTATATTGAGCCACTGAAATTATAAAATTTAATGTGTGTGATATTACGTTCGATTATTTTATTGATTTTTGTTATTTTAAAAAATTTTTTTTTTTTTTGTGGTTCCGGTGAAATTTATCAATTGATTATTATATATATTTTTTTTTGACGAAAAAATTTTATTTAGTGATTTGTGGCTTGGAAAATTAAATTTATATAAATATATCAATATATGACACTTCAAATTAAAAAAAAAATTACCGTACTTTTTTTATCACATATTTATTATACTTTCAAATTTTAAATTTTATTACCGCGAAAAAAAAAGGGAAAAATTTTTTTAAAGAAAAAAAATATATATATATGAAAAAAAAAATTGATAAAAATGAGCTCAACATAAGACTGTAACTATTGGTTTCTTATAAATTTTTTTTTAATCCATTGAAACTCCAGTAAAAAAAAAAAAATTTAATTGTAAAGTTTAAATGAAAATGTAAATATTAATTTATATATATATAATTATTAAAAAATATTGAACAAAAAATATATGAGCAGTTAATTTTTTTTTTATTCTATCCAATATATGGCCTAAATATATAACACTATTTAAATACTGCTGTGAATTTATAATTAATAATATTAATTATCTATTTTTATTAATGACACTGAAGCTAGCCGCCATAATAATCTTTGGATTTTTTTACGAACATAAATTTCAAAAAAAAAAATATTTTAAAAAATTGCACTTATAGTTTTTTGAATTTTCTACATGTGCATATTTTTAGTTTTTTTTTTTTTGTAATTAATTTGTTAAAAAAAAAAAATTCAAAAATTTATTATTGTCTACTGAGTTCAAGATCATTTTTATTGATTTTTTTTTCACAATCGTTGCGAAATAAAATTATCAATTTAATTATATGATGCTTTTGTAATTAAAAAAAAAAAAAAAAAAAAAAATGTACTTGAGTAGCTTTTAAAGCATAGCATATTTATCAGTGTTATATCAAAATATAAAACAATTAAATTCTTGCGATGGAAAAACCACTCATAAATAACTAAAAATAATTTCTATCGATCACTTAAAATTAATAACAAAATAAAAAAAAAGAAAAAAAATATGTTACCACTAGTGCCTGTAATAAACAATTAGTCACAACAATGCAGTGACAATCCGTACATACATTCATATATAAAAGAAATAAATAGCAACAAATATATATATATATATTTGTAGGCTCTAGTCTCTGAAAAAAAAACGAAGTTTACAATTTGATTGTACATTAATAAAATTACTGCGTCATTGAAACTTTTTCCAATAAATAAAAAAAAACTTTTTTTTTATACTTGTAAATAATAATTATTTAATAAATACACGGAGATATGCGTATTGTAGACTATGACATATTGACAGCGTGTAGTATGTAATTGTGTAATTGAATATGAATGTTGAAATAAATATTTTCAATGTTTTTTGGCAATATTTTATGAACATATGATTTCTTTTTTATCCTACCCTACTTTTTTAATTATAAGGCTATCTTTTAATTAGTTTTCTAAATTATATATATTTATGTGAATAAGGAAAGTTTGGGGTAAAATTTTCCGGGATTTTTAGAGTTAATATTCAGATTATAAGACGATTATGAATTTTGACATTAATTTTTTATAAAATACATTTGATGTTTATATATATTAGGGCGTTCAAAAATTATAATCCTTAAAGCGCTCAATTCATAAGAGCTAAAAAGAGTTTTTTTAAAATATCTTCATAAATACACATTTTATAGAAAAAATCAATATGACCTTTTTTGTCAAGAATTTTATTTCCTACAAAATTGTTTCTTTAATTTTTTTCTTTAATCTGCATATTTCATGAGATATTTTAAAAAAACCGCAATTGTATCGAAAAATGAACTTTGATCGTCTTTCACTAAAAAGAAGCTTTTTTGGGGCGCCTAAAAAAATTTAACTTTTAATGACCACCTTAATATATATATATATATATATATATATATATATATATATATATATATATATATATATATATATATATATATATATATATATATATATATATATATATATATATATATATATTAGATACTATATATATATATTAGATACTATATTTGAAAATTTAATTTAAAAAAAAAAAAAAATGTGAGCCAACCCTAAATTAAAATTTTTTCTCATATAAATATGAGAAATTAATTAACGTCATTAAATAATATTTACATTTAAATAAATGTTTAACTAAAAAATTATGATTATTATAATAATATTTTTTTATTTAATATACGTTTTAATTACGTCAGAATGGAGTTTTTAAATAAAAAATAGATGATGCAAAAATATGACGCACGTACTTTTATTTATACTCGGGTGCAACGTAAATAATTTTTTTTTTTATAATATAAACTATGATTTAAATAAAATTTATTAAATAATAGTTGGTAGTATCACTTTAAATAGTAATTGCATTTTAAGATTAATTTCATTTTTAATTTATCTCATAATTAGTTGATATTATTGACTACTGAGATGAAAATAAATAAACGGTAAACGTTTTCTCGAATCAATAATATTTAATTATCGCGTTTAAAAATAGTATATTGTGTGACAAGACAATTTCAGACTAGTATGAAGTTGTCAGCAGCCAGTCAGAAACAAGTCACTTTCAGAGCAACGGTCTCCTAAATTTAATTACAAAGCCATAACTTATTTACGTAAATAAAATTAATGATCTGAAATTACTAATAAACAATTGACTAGAGCCCGAGTCGAAATCAAGAGTGAATCATCTGTTTTTTCCCGCTGACTGAAGGAATTCGAAATTTACGCATTGGCGCCGTTTTTTCAATAGTCGTTCAGACACTGAAACTTTAAATTTCGAGGCTGGTATCATGAAATTAGTATATTATACACCAAGAAAGAAAAGTAGGACATTCCAATCCGAGTGTGTATCTACCTGAGTTACCACATGGAAATTTAAATTTCTGCCTCTGCATGGGAAGAATGCGCATGCGCTATCATTTGTTTTCTCATAAAAATAAGACTCGTTCACCTATAAAAGGGGCAGGAATTCAAAGTCGGTGCAGATTTGGTGAAAAATTAGTATATTACACACCAAGGAAGAAAAGTAGGACATTACAACCCACATATTTAATTCCCTACGCAAACTGAAGGGTGGCAAACACGTGGATTGGACTGTCTTATCTTCTTCCAGGGTTTCTATACTTTTTTTCACCAAATCTGTATCTGGAAATTTAAATTTCTAACTCTGCTTGTGAAGAATTATAATTATAATTAGCGCATGCGCTAATCTCATAAGAAAAAAAAACGACTTCATAGACGGGGCAGAAATTTAAAATTTAGGTGCAGCTCTAGTGAAAAATTATATAAATTTTGTCTTTCATATTTCTATGATACTATAATAATTGTTCAGTAGAAAATTGAGACTCGGATTCATCTCTTTCCATAGTTTAAGATTTCTTTAAGCGATAAATAGTTTAATGTCTGAAATTTTTTAAATATATTTAAATTTCGCGCCAAAAAATTTAAATTTTTTAAAATGACTTTCTGAAATGATTAACATTATAATTTTAGAATAAAAGCAGTCTAAAACAATAAATAAGTTTATTTTTTAACTCAGTTCCATTTTCAAAAAATTATTAATTTAAAAAAGTTCTGTGAATCGCCGTAAAATTGAAATAGTTTTTTATTTCTTCAATGTATTAATGAATGATGTCTTTAAAAAAAGTAAATTTAAATATAAAAAAATGAAAGAAGAGATAAATAAAGTAAAAGTTGCTATTAGTGATCAATTAAACTGAAATTATCGACAAAACCAATTAGAGGATCACGTCACTCAATTACTTGAAAAAAAATTTATAAATATAAATAGTAAGTACGACATACTAATGATTTTTTAATGATTTATTAAAGTGCGCGTAGACTGATTCGATAGAAGCTAATAAAAAATATAAAAATATTTTTCAATACATATATCTGATAAGATCTCCGGAAGTCGGTCATAGGGGAGGGGGAAATTTACTTACTATCAATTAATTCATTGATGATTACAAGAACTCAGTGGTAAAAATATATTATTTAATGTGTCAATAAAATTCTTTTTAATTGAAAAATTTATTTCGTAATTGTCGTTTTTTTAAAATAAAATTTTTTATGCTTTAATTTTTTTTAAAAAAATACTTAAGAAGAAGTGATTATTTAAGTAATAAAGGAAATGCTCGATTAATTTTTATTGTTTATCTAATATTTTATTTGTAATATTTAATTATTTAGTTCTATTTTTTTTTTTTTTTATGACTACAATTTAAAAAAATGACAGTACATGTAATAAATCTAGTAAAGTTAATTATAACATGATAATTGTAATCGTGTGGTTAAAGCGTACATCCATTTTTTAAAGCTTATGAATAAAAATGTATGATAAATAAATTTATAAAAATATGATTTTTTTCTTTAGAAGAAATTATAAAAATAGTTTATTGACAGTATCCATAAAAAGAAATATTAAATATTTCTATGAACTGATAAATTTAAAAAAAATTTTCATATATTTTAAAATAAAATTGACTGTATCATTTATTAATTATTGAGCACGTGATTTTAATGGAAGCAGTATACCTATTTTTAAAATTATTTAATAATTTATTATCAAATTTAATTATAAAAAATTTAAGTGACGTAATTAAGTGTTATAGATTTGAAATAATCTAAATCTCATGTTCATGATTCAACAGTTTCTATAAATACAATATAGAATTTTGTAGTCGTAAAATTAAAAATAAATTTTTCTGATTGATAAATAATTTTAAAAATTAATAGTACAAACAGCTTTAAATACCTACTATCTATTGAAATAGTAATGTGATAATTAATTGATTGGAATATTTATCGCCGTTGCTAATAGGATGTACACTTTATAATAACAATCACTTATCACTTATTAATAATAATAATATTAATATGAAAATAAAAAAACACTGGTTTCAATGAGCACGTGAATTACCCGGTAACAAATACTCAGATATGATATCTATGTCTACAGAAATGAGATATAAATTCGTGTATATGATCATGATAGTTATTTATGAATTTGAACCTGATCATATCTGATGATCATACATAATTATCGTTGATACTATATATGATGTTGTATTGAACTATAGTAGAGTATAGAACTACATATATGATAATATCTGATAGCATGTATGATCACATATGATCGTATCTGATAGTGTATATGCTCGTATACAAAACAATAGTAGGGTATGGAGCTTTATATATGATCATATATGATGCTATGTATGATCAGATTAGTTCATATACGATCAAGTTCAAAACTACAGTAGATTATATATGACTGTATGTGCGACTATATCTGATAGTATGTATGATCATATCTAATACGATACATGATAAGATCTGATCACATGTATAATCACATATGGTCTATCTGATCGTATATGAAACAATAAAAGAGTATGAAGCTTCATATATGATCGTATATGATACTATCGTCAGATTCGTTCATATACGACCAAGTTCAAAACTACAGTAGATTATATATGACTGTATGTGCGACTATATCTGATAGTATGTATGATCATATCTAAAACCATACATGATAATATCTGATAACATGTACGATCACATATGATTTATCTGATCGAATATGAAACAAAAGAGTATGAAGCTTCATATATGATCATATATGATACTATTATCAGATTAGTTCATATACGATCGAGTTCGAAACATAGTAGAGTATATGAATTTTTATGCGACTATATCTGATATCATATATGATCGTTTCTACTACCATACATGATAATATCTGAGCATGTATGATTCTGCCTGATAATATGTATGATCACATAACATCGTATCTGATAGTGTATATGATTGTATATAAAACAATTGAAGAGTATGGAGCTTCATATGATTGTATCTGATACTATGTATGATCCGATGTGTTCATTCATGATCAAGTACGTAAAATATAGTAAATTATCCGGCTTCATATGTGACTATATGTGAAATCACATATTGTCATGCCTGATATTATATATGATTATATCTAATACCATATATGATAATATCTGATACTATGTATAATCAGATACGTTTATACATGATCCTGTACGAAAGTATAGTAGAGTATCCATGTATATATGATCATATCTCATATAATAGTAGCATCCATAATCATATATGATCATATACATCCATATCTGACCACAGACAAGTATAGAATTTTTATACAGTATAATTATTATTATATCTAAGTAATTGTAACTGGGCAATGATAATTATAAATAAAAAAATGTATGAAAAAAAATGATAGTAGATATCTCACATTGAGGTTTGATTATCGTCATCGGCGTAACGTTCACGACCTGCGTAAAACTTTCAAAGAAAATTTCAACTTCATTTTTTTTTATTTACGTTTTTTGCATTTAGTACGGCCACGTCGTCTGCGTGAAGTGTTTGGTCTCGCATCTGTTTTTTTAGAGGACCTGAAACAAAATTAAATCGATAAATTGATAAAAGTAATTATTATCAAAGTAAATAAAGTCTATGATAATTTTTTAAATCAAATAGAATTTCGCTTGATATTTTCTGTGCGACGAATTTTAAAAAAATTTTAATAAAAATTTATAATATTACTAATTTTATAAGCAAGCAATGGCTTGCGCAGACAAAAGCTTGCCATAATTACAAATATTAAAATTTTTTTTTTTTTTTATGTAATCGAAAATTTTGTAAAAACATTTCAAGTCTGAATTTTATAAAAATAATAAATTTCACAGGCTACTAAACCGCGCAGGTAAAAGTAAATAGAATAGTAGTTATCGTTAAAGTGTTTTGATTAAACAAGTTAATTTTTTTACACGTGCGCCGGTGTAAAAATTTTGTTATTATCCGATTTCAAAATTATTATATTTCTTGCGTCATTATTCGTAATTAGATTCGCTATCGTCTTATAGATAAATATCAACATTGCTTAATGATTAATTAAAAACACTTTTTTGTGTTAATAAAATAAGACGTAAAAAAAATTATTTTTGGTATCGCATGATGTTTAAGTTAAACAAAATTTTTAATTTCATTTTTTTTCTTTTTATTCAAAACAAAACGATTGGGAAATAATCGTTTTTTTTTTTCTTAATACTGCACACCTCAAGTGCGAATTCGCTTCGCCTTTATCGTATCCTATCAAAAGAATCCATGCAGGATTACATGGGAACCCATAGGAATTCATATAGAAAAGTATGGATTTATGTCAGAACCCATAGTAATTAATGTAGGTGTATGGTTTTATATAAAAATCCATGCAGGAAACCATGGGTGTCTGAATTCCCATATGGAAAATCCACATGGGAAATTGTCGGTACCTGGATTCCCATATAGGAACTTGATACTTTTTATGGTATTTGTATAAATAACTTTTTTTGTTAATTTTTCTAACTCCTATCCCATACGAAATTCCCATATGGACTTTGACATGGTGCAGATTTCTATGGGAGTCGATACTAGATTCCCATATAAATTTGGCATGGTGGATTCCCATAGCCCATGTGAGAATATATATCGGGATCTATGTTGGATTCCTATAGGAAACCATATGGAAATTATTTTGGAAACGTCATGTCGGAACCCACATAAGAATCTAAGCCGGATTTTCATATAGATTTTTTGATGGGGTTATTACGATATAAATTATTTTCTCGACTAATTCTCTTACGCTAAATCATCTCTACACTTTTTGATTACACTAAAGTGGATTAAATTGTGTACTAGTACAAAAACAATTTATTAAGGAATGATTTCGACCCGGTATTAAGTCAATTAATTATTCTACTGATTTAAAATAAATTATTTTAATCCAAGAAACTAGGACTGCCAACTGTCCTGTACGAGTCTTCGCAGCCACGATAACTCTCGAAAAATATAATGAATAGACCTAAATATTTTTCTAATAGCTTTGTATTTTTTGCCGCAAGAACCCTATGTAAATTCACTATCTAAATATTTTTTGTTTAATTGTAATTAACAAAAAACTTAAAACCGGTAATTCATTAAAAATTTAGCTGCCATTTTTTACTTTTTTTCCTCCATCTACTGGTGGCAGCACTAGTGACAGTAGGGTTAAAAAATAAAAAGCGACATTTAAAAAAAAAGGCGGGATATTTGAAAAAATGTTAAATAATAAAAATTAAACTGAAAGAGAAAACTAAAAATAAACTTAGTATTTATCATGAGCGATTGAAGTGTGACTTTTTGGACTCTCCAACAATTTGTTAGTCTGTAAAAATAACTTTTTTACCGCAATGTGATCTTAATAAATTTACAGTTGAAATAAATAAATGAAGAAAAAATTACCTGTGTACTCGATTAACAGTAACAGATGTATGTTTCTTTAATGTAAGATGCTGTTGAACCAATTCCGCAAGCTTTCCTTGTTGGGCTAACATCGATAAGAATGTGCATATAAACTCATCGTAATTATGCGTTCGTCTGCAATCATCAATCTACAACATCAACACAAACGCAGTAGTTATTTATTAAATCTATATAAAGAGTATACATCTCTGCAGCCTACCACATTAACATTTAAATTTTTTTCATCTCAACAAATCTTCCCATACTAATCACCAGGTAAACGACCCAATAATTGACCGTAGCCCAGTTTTCGTAACCTTTTCATTATTTTTTTTTTATTTTACAAATATTGTTTTTATGCTAACAACTAAATTTACGTTACTATGGTCAATTGATGCACACTCAATTAACGATAATTTTGTAATTTATATATTTATAAGGGGTAAGAACACCTCTACAATGAGGGTTCATTTTAACAGCATTTCTATATTTTTTTATAATTAATAAAATAAAAACTTACTTTATATTTATTTCTCTTGTCATTTTCGTCTTTCAAACTCGTCTCACATATATTTATTTCTTGCTCAAGATTTTTTAATAAAGCCAACAAGTCTTTTGGCGCGAAAGTATGAGGTTCAAATAACTCTGGATACTTTGAACAAAGTTTCGAGTCTATTTTTTCAACTTTTTTTTCTTCAGTAACAGTATCGCCATTACTTGTTTTAACTCTTGCATGAGGAATTCTAACTTCGCCAGACAAACAAACCTTTTTATGTAAATGTCCCGAGTCCGAGACAAGTCTTTTGCCATTAATATTTATGTTTCCAAGAGACCGAGCTTAAAAAAAAATTATTAATTAAACAATAAAATTAACAAGCTCTTTATTACTCATTGTCATTTTTTTATTTAAATTTAAATTTTTAAAAAACTTACTAAGACCCGCTTCATTTTTTTCATCACCAGCAACGCGAATTACGACGAACTTTTTAAAATCTTTTGTTGAAGTTGGACTACTTTGCCCGGAATTCCATCCCCATGCTGTAATAAATGAATTATATATTTATCTTTGTTATATATTTATATAATTTTATAATACATTGGCCTACTATTAAATGAGGTCACAAATGAATTAGCATCAATTAACTGTCGAAAGATTAAAGCAGTATAAATTGTCACGAAACACGAGAAACCTAACGGTTTAATGGTAGGTGTTAATTTACATGGAGAAACTTTTTTTCACAGACGCGATGAAGACGTCCATGGTCATCATCATCATCATCAGTAACCGAAGACACTCAGTACAGTAATATTGCGGTAATAATTGCAATGACTAGTGTACTTAATATTTCAATGAAAGTATTATTATTTTTATTTACTATTGTGGTAACAGAGGGTTCAAAATGCCCACAATCAAGAAAACCGCATGGTAATAGTTGTAGTAAATTCTATGATTGTATTAATTTACCTAACGGTGGATATGTTTGGGCACCGGCAAAATGTACTGATGGTCTTGTGAGTTATATTTATTTTTTTTAATTTTTAAAATTTGAATTTTAGAAACGCATGATAAGGAAATTTACGGTCTGAGGGACTAAATTATTTTATGATTTTTTTTGTGCTGAAATTCGCAGAGAAATTATGTCGTGTCAAGTTACGAACTGGACCCAAAGTATGGGAGAAATTTACAATGTGCTAATAAAAATTTATTTGTTCACTTTCTAAAATAGTTATTGAATAACTCGGAAATTTTAAATCGTAAAAATTTGAATTTAAATAATTTTTTGACTAGTTTTAAATTGTTAATAAATTATGATAGTGAAGTTAGCAGACGTTTGAAATTAAAAAACATTTTTTTTAACAGATAAATAATGAAAAAAAAATTTTTTTTTTAAAATCCACGTGTCGAAAATTTCATAAACTATACGTGCAATTTTTCAAAATATTTTTTTAATATTTATTTTTTGTTAAAAAAAATGAAAAAATTTTTAGATGTCTGCTAACTTTATTGTCATTAATAAATTAATAAAGCCGACGTCTTTTGAATTTTTTTTTTAAAACGATAAATTGTAAAAAAAAGTATTTTAAAAAATTGCACCTGTAGTTTTTTAAATTTTCTACATGTGCATATTTTTAGTTTTTTTGGAATTGATTTATTAAAAAAAATCCGAAAATTTGTAATTGTTTTCTAACTTCAGGATCACAATAAATTCGCTTTAAATTTCAAGTTAAATTTGCAACAGTAAATTTTAAAAATTCTTTTAGTAGATTTAAAAATGCCATTAATTCAAAAGTTTGTGAATATCAATATGTGCACTGATAGAAAAAATATCTCGATTCAAGAAAAATTTTTTCTTCAAAATGTGGTTCTTGTTTTAAAATTTTTAATTGTTTTAATTAAGAAATAAGTTTTTGAACCAAAAAATTGAATTTCTCGAATAGAGAAAAAAAATTCTTCGTTTGAGAATTTTATTCTTCGATGAAGCCTTTATTGTTTTGAAACAAAATCTGACATATTTGGCTTAAGAATTTCTTGCTCTTGGATTGAGATAGGCAAAATGTAGGTTTAAGACATTACCGACTTGTTTCGAGAATGGCGCGATTTTTAAATCAAGATCTCAATTTACTCAGCTTGAAAAAAAACTTTTTTTTTATTTTAAAAATAAAAAATTTCAAAGTGATTTTTTAGGACTACATTCATTTACTTCAGATATGTTAAAATAGAAATTTATTTTAAAAAAAGTTTTTTTTTTCATTACTTTGAAAACATCTTCCATCAAGAAATTATTACTTGAACCAAAAATTTAAAGTTCTTAAAATAACAATACGACATTTTTAGTTGAAGAGACAAGTGGTCTTGCTTAAAGAATTCAATAGTATCGATTGAAGATAATTTAGTTTCGGGTCAAGACACGAGAGTTATCCATCAAAGATACAAAATCTTTAGAGCCAAGAAAATCTAAATCAAGACAAGAATTTCTGAAGCAAAACAATTGCTTTTCTTCAGAAATAAATTCTTGGCTCAAGAAAATATTTCTTGAGCCAAGATAAAATTTCTATCAGTGTGTATAAAAAAAATTTTATTTATTTTGCTATTAGTAAAAACAGTAAAAAATATTATAATTAATTTTTGTATTCAAATGTTGGTTAAATACGTTATTGAAAATGACAAATTTCGACAACGGCCATATCATGCTAAATTAGGCACCAGTTCTCGTCCGATCACTGAAGTTAAGTAGCATTGAGCATGGTTAGTACTTGGATGGGTGACCGCTTGGGAACACCATGTGCTGTTGTCTTTTTTTTTTTTTTTATTTCTAAGAATTACATCTTTGTAATCAGATCAACTTTCATATTTAAATTTATATATTCGACTATTCATACCCGGCGATAAATAATTAGTCATATATTTTCTTAGATGTGAAATAAAAAAAAATTCATAGACATCTAATTATTTTTCCAAATTTCAAAGCTTCTGATTCTTTTTCTATTGACTTGAAAATTTTTCAAACCTATTTTTAAATAAAATAAAATATTTTCATTAAAATTTCTTTGCTCAAATATTTCCTATTTTTAAAAAATAAACCAAACACTAAACATTAAAAAAAAATTATTTTTTACCCCCGCGAATCCTAAAATATGAAAAAACATTATTTTGAATTTAAATTCACTTTAAATTTTAAAAATTTAAGGTTTTTCAACCACATCTACTCCTGTGCGTACTACCAGGTGACAACTGGACTTGCAACGACAGCGAATCAATAAACAACCAAGTTTCAAATGATAAAGTTGTAATCATCGAATCAAACAATAAAACTGAAATCGACAGTCGACCGAAAACTGAGGAACTAATTAACGATCTATCGCCCAAATTAAATACTTTCAATGGTCTAAGTAATTTACAATTAATTATTCCATATCCACTGAATGGAGTCAACGCTGCCAATAGAAAAGAAGCTTTTGAAATCTTGATACCCATGAAACAATCGACAAATAATTCAAACAGTAAAAATAATACTGACAACAGTAAAGAGTATTTGAATAAAATAATTTTTTATCAACATATCGGACCTTCTATCAAACAGTTTATATCTTTACCAACTAGAGACTATTCCGGAGTAAATCATAATGATTTATTTAATTATCTTATTGAAAAATATATTTTAAGTCATAAGTCATCATCATCAAATAGCCCAATAGTTAATGAATTCAATAATAATACCAATGAAATGAAATTTGATGAAATTACGGGGGTAAATTCCAGTGAAATGATTTCATTGCAATCGAATTTAAATATAAATATAAATAACATCGATGAAATTGATGAGTTGACAAATGTTTTACTGATAAAAGGTAATTTAGGAGAGAAACAATACGTGACTATTGATAAATATAAATCATTGGCTTGTGAATTGAATGTCGAGATACTAAAAGTTATTCCTTGTATGCGAGGACTGAGACTTCCGAATACTACTGATTGTATGAAATACTATACTTGTAACATTGAATTGGCCAATGCACAAGTTTATGACTTTACTTGCCCGCCTTACACGGCCTTCAATACTCAATTGAGTATTTGCGATACGCAAAAGTATAAAATGTGTAAGAAAAGTCACAAAACTAATGGGAGAGACAAAGAACAAGAGGTAACGGTTGTTTCAAATGTTGGTGATGATTATGTTGGAGATGAGTACAATGACACTGAGGATGAGGATGAGGATAAGGCGGAAAATGAAAATGACAAAGTAGACAACCCGTGTGAGACAACAGGTAAATTTTCGGACCGTACGTCGGAAAACTCTTACTACCTCTGCTACTCGTCGGACGCTTCAGGAAATATTGAGTCTATTCGCATGGTTTGTCCGAATGATTTGATTTTTTGTCAAGAGAGAAAAGTCTGTACTGCTAAACGTCTTTGTAATAATTGATAATTAATTAACTGTTGAATTAAATTAAATTTTAATTGTTGCAATCTTAACTGTACACTGTGAAAAATTTCCAACAAATTTTACTATGGGCGCAGAGTATCACCAAACTGTAAGAAAACTGGTACAAAATTTACAAGTGTCCTATAGTAAACGGTATGCGCAGACGACACGATTGGGACCTATGCGCATACGTTTACTATAGGCCACTCGTAAATTTTGTACCAGTTTTCTTATGGTCCGGGGTTACAATGCACCCATAGTAAAATTTAATGGGAATTTTTCAGTGTAAAACTTGCGGTATCTACAGTTTTTTATTCTTTATATATTTTTTACATTACATAGTCTTTAGGTTACGTTACAAGCAATTTAAGTCCCTATTTTCTTGGGTAAATATTTTACATATATTTCTAATAAACTACACGGAGAAAAAAGAACAGTAACCATTGCTGCGCAGAACAGTAATTCAGTCAATGAGCAGTTTGTTCTGCGCAGTAATGGTTACTGTTCTTTTTTCACCGTGTACTAAAACTTTTTCGGGCTGTTTCTTGGCCATTTTTTTTCTTTTTTATCCCATCTATAGATTTCAAAGTAGTCAAAAAATATAATGGATCATTTTTTTATTCAAAAGTTGGGTAAATACGTTATTGAAAATGACAAACTTCGACAACGGCCATATCATGCTAATAAGGCACCAGTTCTCGTCCGATCACTGAAGTTAAGTAGCATTGAGCATGGTTAGTACTTGGATGGGTGACCGCTTGGGAACACCATGTGCTGTTGCCTTCTTTTTTTTTTTTATTACTTTTTTTAATAATTATATTTTTGTATCCAATTAAAATATTTTAAATGACCGAACCAAAATTATAGTAAAGAAAAAAAATAAATTTTTTTCATTAAAATTTTCTAACTGTCTACCATCATTTTAATAATAAATATCATTAGTCTGCAGCAATTACTTAATTGTAAAATATTTACTCACATATTTTTAAACTGATTATAATGATAATGTTTAAAAAAAAATTTTCAAATGAAAAATAATTAAACTTGGATTTTTCTGAACTACTTTCCAATCGAAAGTCGTAGCTCACTTCCGTAAAATTAGAATTATAAATAATTTTAGCTAATAAACTTTAATAATCTTCTGCTCAGCTCATTATACGATAATTATTTAATGCTTCCATTTATTTACTTATAAGAAGACTTCTTACTCCCACCCGCTTCGCTGGACGTCACCTAAGTCTAATTGAATCAGTTTCGAGTAAACAACTTTAGTAATTTTCGCTCGATACAAACAATAAAAACCTTCTATATTAATTTCCTGTTAAAAATGTCGATTACTTGACAATAAATAATTAAAATAAAACCGCTGAATTTTTTTTAAGTATCAAACTTTTTATATTGTTATGTCAAATATATATGAACAATTGTTCTATGAATTGGAAATTGATCAATTTGCTTGCTCATATTATTACCCAATGAATAAATTAAAAGTAATAAATGATAAGGAAATTTGATACTAAAGTTAGCTGACGTCTACTAATTTTTTAATTTTTTTACAAATGACAAATTATAAAAAAAAAAATATTTTGAAAAATTGCACTTGTAGTTTTTTAAATTTTCTACATGTGCATATTTTTTTTTTTTTTTTTTTTTTGTAATTAATTTTTAAAAAAAAATCCGAAAATTTTGAACTGTCTTCTGACTTCAAGATCATGAAGTTCTGATGTTTATTCATTTTTGAATTGTTTTAAAAACGCCAAATTACAAAAAAAAAATATTTAAAAAAATTGCACCGACAGATTTTTCTATTTTCCACAAGTGCATTTTTTTTTTTTTTTTTTTGTAACTGATTTCCCAAAAAAAAATCCGAAAATTTGTAATTGTCTATTAACTTGATACTCATATAATTCTCTGAACTGGAAATAGATTAATTTGCTTGCTCATGTTATTGCTCAATGAACAAATAAAAGCAGTAAATAATAAGCAAATAGGATGATGACAACAAACATATACATGCAGATTTCTACCTTGAGTTGGTGAATTAAAAGCTGATCCAATTTCCGATGAAGTATCCGTGCTGGAAGAACTGTGAGCCGGAGAAGTTTGAATACGTAGTGGAGTTGCGTAATCCAATGCACACATTACAACTTTTTCAATAGTAGTAGTTGACTCAGTTTTAACATTATTTGTATTGGCATTGGCATTTTCATTGTTGACATCATTATGTGAATCCGTATTTGATTGTTCAACATTAACAGCAGGTACACTGAATGTTATTTCTGATTCATTTTTTACTTCATTCTTACAATCATCTTCAGTTTTTAATTTTTTATCACTCTTATCCTCATGGTTTTTATCCCCTACTGTTAAATTATCCTGATGATTGTGATTATTATGATTATTATGATGATGATTACCATTTACATTCGCATTATTATTGTGATGATGACTACTGTTACTTAATTTTACTAATTGCTGAAGCGCTTCAACGACAATTTGACGATTTGTTTTGAGCATCGTCAGTTTATGGGAAATAGCAAGTCTGCGATCTGGTACTACGGCCATTAAATTGAATCTTATGTCTTGCAACTGTTCGCCAGTTGATATGCCGAGACGGTCAGTGATAACGCGACGAAATTGTTCAGTCCACTCTTCGTGTTCTTTCCAGGGCCCGTGATCCATCGGATAAGGTTTCAATCCGTCTAACTCAAATAGCCGGCCGTTAATTGGTACGTAACTGACAAAGTGAAATGCCTCGCCGGTGAAACGTCCCGTTGACACACCAGTATTTTTATCCTGCCGTCGTTTAGCTTGTGGCATTGCATGGGAATTGTGCGCGCAAGCTAACTCTGGTGTGTTACCTATTGCCCAGCCTTTGTTCTCTGGGCACATTCCTGATGTGTGAAGTTTTAGACGTGACAGTGTTGTGCCGAGATGAATATTTGGACAGTTTAGTAGTACGGATAATAATGCGTGGGTCGCACAACTGTTGGGTACAACCTGTAATTATATTTAAGTATTAAATTTAGTTTTTTTTTTTAAATTAAACACAACTGCGCGAGTAGAGAATTTACATTTAATTTATATTACTAAGGGTCGGGAAAAAATTTTAAAATTGTTTATTACTGACATTGTTCAAGATTTTAAGGATGATTTTAAAATCTTTAGCTCGGGAAATAAAATCGTTGGATATTTTTTTAAAATTAAGAAAATTTATTTTTATCAGCAACAATAGGCGGGGCTACCTTTAGCTTTATTTTTTGTCAATATGCACATAAAGATTTTTAAAATTCTTCAGTGTAAAAATGTTGTCAAAATTTTATTTATATTAATATAAAAATTTTTTACGAGTGTTGATGTAGCAGGCATCAGAAAAATTTAAAATTATAAATAATTAAAAAAATAAAATTTATAAAAAAAGCACTTATTAATTTCAAAATTTTTGAAATGTGCATTTTTTAAAAATTTTATTTTGTTAATTATTTAGTCTATTTATTAATAAATTTAAATTTGTCTGATGTCTGCCACATTACGAGTGTGAATGTAGCAGACGTCAGACGAATTTTAAATTATAAATAAATAGAGTAAATAATTAAAAAAATAATCTTTAGAAAAAATGCACTTATGAATTTTTAAATTTTTAAAATGTGCATTTTTTTTAAATTTTATTTTATTAATTATTTATTCTATTTATTGATAATTTTAAATTTGTTCAATGTCTGCTACGTTCACACTCATGCCACATTCACACTCATAATTTTTTATATAAAAATACAATAAATTTAAATATCTAGTCTTGATTACATGTTCGTATTAAAAGTGTAAAATCAGTAAAAAATATTGTTAAAATCAACATAATCTGTGTTAAAAACGGTCTTCATATTATTTGTTGTTTTTTAACACCGACTATTTGTTGAATTTCAACAGAAAATTTGTGTTAAAATTTCAACTAAAAATTCGGGTAATTAAGAAGTATATTTTTACCCATTTAAATGACCGTGGCGATAAAAAAAAATGTGTTAATTTAACACGCAGTTTTTTTAATGATCCTGAAGTTAACAGACAATTGACAATGTTCGGTTTTTTTTTTTCAACAAATAGATTACAAAAAAATAAAAACTAAAAATATGCACATGTAGAAAATTTAAAAAACTACAAGTGCAATTTTTTAAAATATTTTTTTTTCTTGTAATTTATCATTTTAAAAAAAATTCAAAAATTATTAGGTCGACTAACTTCAGTATCATCGGTTTTTAAAACAGACAATATTTTTTACTGTAAATAAATGAGTTAATTAATTAAAATAATGAAATTTAAAAAAGTGCGCGTACTGATTTTTTAATTATCTAACTATGCATTTTTAAATTTTTATTCTAGCTTTTTATTTATTTATTTAAACATTTAAAAAACCGCCAATTGTCAGCTAATTATTATTTCAAATAAAAAACATTAACCTGTTGTGCAAAGAAAATATTATTGACAACATCTTCGTCTTTAACAAAACTTTCATCTTGCTCGACGACTTTGCGACGTGACCGTCGTTCTTCAATCCAACGGAACAAAAATATAAATCCATAAACAGGTCCTTCTAATGATTTTTGTAAATCATAAATTTCTTCTACCTGTACCCCTTTTACTCCAAAATCTTCCAACAGTAACGTAAATAAACCTGTAAAAAATTATTTCTTTTAATTTGAAAATCACTAACCAATCTCTTTAAAAAAATATTACAATAATTTTTACCCAGAAATAATTTTTTGATTTTTTTTCACCAAATGAATTACAAAAAAAAAAACTAAAAATATGCACACGTAGAAAATTTAAAAAACTGTAAGTGCAATTTTTCAAAATATTTTTTTTTTATAATTTATTGTTTAAAAAAAAAATCAAAAAATTATCAGACGCCGGCTAACTTAAATATTACAACAATTAGCGCTCATGAGGTAAACATAAAAAATATTGTATTGTAAAAAAGTAAACAATGAAAAACAATCTTTACATAATCCTAAGAAACAAAAAAAAACAAACGCAATACCAGGATCACTTTCCAGTTCCAGCCATCCTTCAGTCAATCGATTAATATCAACCGGCATTTTAAAATAAATAATTTATGAATTTTATAAATTCATATTATTATATTTAATAACTTAAACATTATATATTAATGTTCTTATATATCTGTCACAATTCACAAGTCGCCATATTTAACTACCAAAACATCAATCATATGTTTACATGCCAGCGCAGCCGCGGCAAAAGCTTCAACTTTCAAATATAAAAAATTACCGCCAAATTATCTGTCAGTTTAAACGTCAGATTTAAAATTCAGTAATTTAAAAAACTGTTTAATGAATACCCATATAATTAAATACCCAAATGACAATTACACTGTAAATAGTGTAATTACACTAATTACTGAATAAAAATTTTAATAATAATTATTATTTGCGCAAATGCAGTGTATGGCCATGCGCATTAAAAAGTTTTGCAATCGCGACACCTGTCGCAAGAGCCAAGTCAGTCTCCAGTTCTTTTGACGTTCCGTCACAATAAACATGACTTACAATTACAAATAAACGTCATATCAAATAGATATGGTTAATTTAAAATTAATTATTATTTATAATACTAATTGCAATTGTTAATTAAAACACTAGGGCTGTGTGTCAGTTGATATTTTAATTAATTTATTAAAATGTAGTCATCTTCCGGTACTGTCATCTGATAGTGTGATATCGATGATTAGACGTAATAAAAAGAAATATATTAAGTATATATATGTGTATATATATTTATTGTTTGGCTAGTGGGTGAAGTGTAATTGTAGTAATAAAAATAATTAGTTGTAAATGAAGTTTTGATAGTAAATAATAGTCTGTGTATTTAAAAGTGGGTGTGATGGCGAATTCACCGACAAGTATTGAAAATCAAATAGACAGTTTTCTTGAACAATTCAAGAGAAGCGCCTCCAGGGCAATGGAAGATAACGCCAGAGGGAGTTATAACGCGAGCAGCAGCATCAGTCGCAGCAGAAGTGGTAACCTCGACCTCGAGGTCTTTGAGGCCGGTAAGTTTACTTTTACGCGGTTCGATGATTTTTTATAATGATCACATTTGTAATTCATTATTTAATTATACTTGCAGATGTACTTGTTTTTATTTTATTTAATGTTGCGGTAAACTTGAAGTGACGTAGGGAGAATTTTATAAATTTATGGAGAAGATAAATGAGGATTGTTTTTTATTTTTTTTTGTTTTAATTTAAATGTTTTTTAGAATGCTGCCAAGTACCTAGAGGGTTTTTTATTATATGGAACAACGCCTTTGACGCATTTTCGGTTGGGAGGGATACGTAAACTTTGCGGTCCAATAATGCGCAAGTTTCTTTTGACAAATGTAACTACTCGTGTATAAAAAATTACGAATATCGACAAAATATTTTTTTTTTGTTCAACAAATACTTGAAATAGTAATTTTGGATTTTTTTTTTTGACAAATTTTTAGTATGAAATTTTGAATTTTTCATTTTGAATTTCAAATTTTTTTAAGTGAAATTTTATCAATTAATTTTTCAATTCAAATTACATTTTTTAAATTCTTCAAAATTTATAATAATAGTAAATTTCTTCAATTTCAAATTTGAAAATTTTAGCGGCAAATTTAAATTTTCTCAATGGATTAAAATATTTATTTACTTGGATACTAAATTAATTTTATTACAATTTATTAAATCATAAATTTTTAAATATTTAAATTAAATTTCAAATTTTTGTTTTTGAATTTCAAATTTTTTACGAGGAATTTTATTAATAAAATTTTAAATTAAAATTAAATTTTTGCGTTATAAATTTTTTATGGAATTAAATTTTTTAAAAATTAAATTTGAAAAATTTTAGCGGCAAATTTAAAAATTCAAATTAAATTTCCTCTATGTATTAAAATCTTTATTAACTTGCATACTAAATTAATTTAATTACAACTTTCAAATCATAAAATTTTTAAATAAAAACTACTCATCGAATACCCAGTAATTTTTTTTAAATTAACAAAAAAATAGTATCGTCATCGTGATAAAAAAAAACCTCTATCATTACTTAATACACCAGTAAATTTACGATACTGAAATTAGCCGTCTAATAGTTTTTGGATTTTTTTAAAAACGATAAATTTAAAAAAAAAAATTTCAAAAAATTGCACCTATAGTTTTTTAAATTTCCTACATGTGCATATTTTTAGTTTTCCTTTTTCGTAAATTAAATCATTGAAAAAAAATTTAAAAAATTCAAAAATTGTCTGCCAACTTCAGTTTCATAAATTTATTTATTAAAAAAAAAAAAAATATAAATTACAATAAAAATTTCTCATTCGATTTCAACCCGCCACTCATAAATTAAAAAAAAATTAGAATTTATCCGACTCAGATCTGAATCTAAGTAACAATCAACTTGTCTATAAATACTAAATAAAATTCGGTCTAATCGCGATACATTTAATGAAGAACGTGTAATTATAACGCTTGGAAGAGCACACACATGTAATTTGAATATTCATGACATGACGTATATAGAGCACAAAAAGATGTACATATGTTCAATTGACTGTTACATACTCATACAATAAACTCCATAAATATTTAAAACCATATCGATATCTAGTATCTTAAGCTACATACTTATCAGTTTAAATGCTATTATTTTTAGCAAATAAACAAACAAACAAACGACCAATACGCGATAACAATCACATACATGTCGTTAAATGTTATAATTTATAATAGGCTTTTTTTTTTTATATTTCAAGGAGTTCCCGCAAAACGTGCGGCTAAGTCACGTGCAATTTTACTCCCACGCATTTAATATTGCAGAGACACGATTGGCTGTTAACATTTGCACTTGCCCCTACTCTAGTACTTGCAATCCCCTCAAACTTGGAATATATCAGATCTCTCTACATATATATACATATATACACATATATTTTCTATCTCTCTTAATATCTTACCAACACAGAGCACGTTTGAGTATTCAAGTGCTCCAATGTTTTATATAATAGTAGTCTAAGTAAAGTTCTAACTACTGTATGTACTCTTTATCGTATTGTCATAATATATAAGTACACTTACTTAGAGCACTCTATACTTTTATATATATTTATATCTGAGTTCATAGACATGGTTCGATTTTATCAAAGTGCGCAAGGGTGAAATGCCGGTGGATCGTAAAACAATCGATCGAAAATTTTCGACATTTGCTAAAAAAAAAAAACAAATAAATATATAAACTCATAAATATTTATATATTTTTTATAAATAATAGTGGAGTGAAAAAAAGTGACTAAAATGTTGAATTCAAATTCTGCAAATACTTTGAGATATAAACATCATACATGTAATTGTCCGTGTCATCATCATTGTACGACTAAATGTCCAGGTTTGAAAATATTTATTTTTAATTAGTAATTAGTAATTAGTAATTTGTTTTATTTATAAAATTTACTATCTTTGTTTTTAATTTATATTTAAAAAAAAAATATTTTTAGTATCGATAGAAAAATTATTTATAAACTTTGGTATATATTTAATACTATCGATTTTATCGTTCATTGTCCTGTTTTATGCAGAGGTCAGTTTTAAATTATTAATGAGTTAGAAGTTATTAAAAATAATTATTTTGTTATGTAATTTTCTCGCGATAAAAATTATCGCTGATTAGTTGCAAGTTTAAATACTAAGTATATTTATATCTATACTTATATTTTTAGTTTGTAAATTTATATATATAAAAAAAATTTTTTGCGGTTTTCTAAACATGTTTACTTCTGCACATGTGGTCTTCAAAGTCCCTGCGTCAATGCGCAACTCCCGCGATTCATTTTGTCCAGGATCGTATCTTTTTACTTTTAAATAAATCAATACTCCAAAATTTAAATATTATTTGGATTAAAAAAAAAAAATAAAGAAATTTTAAATTTGTCACTCGTGACATATATTTTAAAAATAATTTATAAATTCAAATTTTATTTTAAATTTCAAATTTAAGTTTTTACTCCAAAATTATTTTAAATGAAATTTTTTAAAATTTGCGGGAAATTTAAATTTAATTTTTAAAATTTAATTCTTAAAAAATAATTTGCGAGTTTTTTAAGTAAATTTGGTGATAGTTAGTGGAAAATATAATAAAATAAATCGGAAATTGATACAGTCCTGAAAATTATCCCCACTACAAAGCAACGGCAATAAACGATCGCCATATCGTGTCTCGTGTTTCGTTATTTCTTTAAGTATTTTAAATAAAACAACGTTCTTATATTACATAATAAAAATATAAAATTGTGCCTGATGATTTGAATAAATGTAAAAAAATAAAAAACATCAAAAATATTACTTGGGATATTTTTAAATCGGTAAGTAAAGATCTAATAATCAGTAGACTATTAAGACGAAAATTGTTGGGCGACATAACGTGCCAGCGACTTTCGACCTTTTGTTTATAAATTCTTTAAGTTTTGTACTTTAATATACTTTGTGAATGTATTTAAATATATATATTTATTTAAAAATTTGAATTACTTAAATATTTAAATTATTTTCAGATAAAAATTCTTGTATTTTATAAATAAATATAATACGTAATAATGGAACTTGAAAAGGTGGAAAAATCTCGTGTGAAAATAAACACTAGCAGGATTAAAAAATCTGGAGTTGATAGTAATGAGCATCATGAGAATACGGTAATTTAAATATTTTAATAGATTAAGTGGTTTATTTAATTTCAGTTCAATTAAATTGACTTTAATTTTGGAGAAATTTAATTATTAATTTATTATTTGATTTAATTATCAACAAATTAAATTTTCATTACAAATTATAACTTTAAATAATTATTTTATTTTTTTTATTATTATTAATTTTATCTAAAAAATTCCTAGCAAAATTTCTACTTATACTAATTCTTTATTATTAAATTAATCAGTAAGTTTTATTTATTAATTACAACAAAACTTATGTCAGAGTTTCTGATCCCTAACGTGACAATTGATCTCGAATAAAAATGATCCTGAAGTTAGCAGACAATCAAGAATTTTTAGACTTTTTTTTCAATAGTTTGAATTAAAAAAAAAAAAAAAAAAAATGCACATGTAGAAAATTTAAAAAACTAAAGGTGCAATTTTTCAAAATATTTTTTTTTTTATAATTCATCTGTTAAGAATTCAAACATTATTTGACGTCTACCAAATTCAGTATTATAATTAAATAGATTTTTAATTATACTAATTAAAATAATTAAACTCATTTAAATTTACATGGCTATGAATATAGCAGGCAAATTTTAAATTATTAATAAATCGAGTAAATAATTAATAAAATTAAATTTAAAAAAAATGCGCATTTACGAAATTTTTAAATTAACAAGTGTATTTTTTATAATTATTATTTTTTAAATTTTTTACTGAGTGTGAATGTAGTAGACATCAGACAAATTTGAAATTATAAATAAATAGAGTAAATAATAAAAAAAATAATATTTTGAAAAAATGCACTTATTAATTTTAAAAATTTTTAAATTAGCATTTTTTCCAAAATGTTATTTTACTAATTATTTACTCTATTTATTAATAATTTTAAATTTGTCTGATGTCTGCTACATTCACACTCATAAATTTACATATTTCATTGATATAAATTTTTCTCTAGTATAAAATTTTTTAATTTATTTTAATCATCATAAAAAAAAAAATTCAAACTTTTTTATTTAAAAGAAAAGTAAATCATAATAAAGCAACTAATGATTCATCTGAAACAAAATATTTTAAACATGAACTTGAACTCCTAGTGTTAAATGATTAATTACGTAACTTACTGATTATAGCTTGAATTATTTACTGAGTTTATAACTGATTATCTATGACCGATAATAAATTTAAATGGTAATAAAGTTTGTTTCAATGTTCGTATGGGCGATTTTTAAAAGTTAAAAAAAAATCTAGATCATAAAATTAGTCACTATTTCTTTTACATAATTTTAAAAAAATTTATGATTTATTACAGACAGTAAGTGATGAAGAGACAGCAGAATTATCTGAAGAAATAAAGGCCCCAGTATTAAAACCAAAAAAGTCAAAAGTAATAAAGGAGTCTAAATACGAATCAACAAAACTCGAAGACAACGTCGCTCAAGTACTGCAACGTTTTAAACGCGGCTGTGAGTGTCAAGACGACCAGTGTTTCAAGGGATTGAATCCCGAGGCAGTGTATCGTCACCGTCTGAATATCGCTGAGTTAACAAAAGCTGAACACGATATGTATTTAATGGGCGTAACAATGGCATGTTTGGCAAATCCGAATCAAACTGCCCGTCACACCGAACGTCGACGATTACGTGCTCAGTACGTTTATCAAGGACGTCGTGTCTGTTTAGACGCGTTTTTGTACCTCGAAAACTGTACGCACTATCAGATAAAACGCATACGGAAACATTTAGTAACCCATGGTGTGACGCCTCGTGTTCATGGTAATCATGGTAAAATTCCCCATAATACATTTTCACTGGATATTTATCAAATAGCAACTGAATTTTTAAAGTCATTTATAAAAGAACAAGAAATAAATCATAAGACAATAAAAACATCAATAAAAAATTCAACGGGTGTTTCGATACATTTGCCAGCTGAAATAACTCGAAAAACAGTTCACGATTTATACAAAGACTACTGCAGAAAATTATCACCGACGATAAAAGTAATGGGTTACTCGACATTCCGACGTTTTATGAAAGTACAATTTCCTCATATTAAATTCGCAAAACTTGAATTTGTCGTAAGACCGCAGCAAATAAATCAAAATCAGTCATCAGTTATCAGTAATAGCGTTATCATTGATGATAATAACAAACAAATGGAATTGGAAGGAGAGACCGAAACCGGGGAAACGGAAGCAGAACAAACAGAGTCGTTACATTTTATAACAGAAACAGCTGATATGATACCAATTGTTATTGCCTCTGGTGATATTCAACATGATAATGATAATAATTCATATTTTATTACGCCAACAAATAAATTACACGGGGAATTGAGCTATCAGTTAACTACCACGGGTTTATTAGTCAACAGATCTGGACTTCCAATAACCGTTGCTAATATTAATTCGGCGTAAAAATATTTATATTTTTTTTTTATTTGGAAAATTAACTCTGGTCATTATGATTCAATCGTATATATGATATGTAACCTATGAAACGTTATCGGATTATATTTTTATTTTAATAAAATTTATAATAAATAAATGATTATTTATATATCGATCTACTAAATTGTCATAGAAATTTTAAATATATTATTATAGTTTTTTTTTTTAAATATAAATATGACTAATATTTTGTAATATGTAATTAAGTAATGAGTTAAATATATGTGTATATAAATTAGCCATTAACTAGAATATTATTTATTGTTTTAAATTTATACACGCTAAGAATTTTATGGTAATGATTACTATCTCATGGTGCCAAAATTAATTTTTCTCGTGATATCAATTAATCTCATAATTATTGTAAGATTCACAATATAATTTGTTATTAATTAAAATACACGATGGCAATAGTTACCATCTCGGGTGTTAAATTAGTGTAATAATCATTATCACAAAAATAGTACACGGAAAAAACAGGATATTAAAAATTAATAAATAATAGTAAAAAGTGGAATCTGTTATCAATAATTAGTACTATTATGTGCTTAATGCAAAGTAGTTTACTAATTTTTGTAGATTCCGAAAAACTACAATCACTTATTTCAAAAAGTAACTGAATATTATTACTTTTAGGTATAATACATGACTTATTAGTGAAAGTTAATTAATTTATGGCATAATCTATTAAAAAGTAATGATTGGTCAAATTAAGAATTGCTATCTTAGATACTGATTTTTCCAGCCGAAAATTGCGAAAGTTACAAACTTTTATTTTATAAATTCGATATCACTGATCAATTATTGGCTTAAAATATCATTTATTCATCATTATAAATTAATTTACAATATACATAAATCGAATAAGTGGCAAATAATGAAATAAAAAATTAGTATACTAGATACTGATTTTTTGCTCATAAAAATACCGAAAATTTTAAACTCTTATTTTATAAATTCTATCCCATTGACTAATAATTAATATAAAATGTTATTTATTCGTTATTATAAATTAATTTAATATATACATATATCGAATAAGTGGTAAATAATAAAATGAAAAATTCGTATACTAGATCTTTATATATTAATAAGTACGTTTACTAATTTTTCGGTTCCTCATTTTTAAAATTTTTCTATGTTTATTTGAATAGTAATAACTGTAGATACCAATTTATTGATTCTTTTTCATATTAATTTTAATATACGAAATTACAAATTTTGCTCTTGTATGTGTATCAAATTTTAATATAAATAATAGCCATTTTTTAATATATATAATGATCCTGGTTTGATATTAGTATCGAATATACTAATTTTAAGTCGAAAATAAACTACAAACTATTAAAATTTTGAGCATCATTTTTTTCCGTGTAGCTATTAACATATCCCATGACAAATGTTACAATCACTCGATGATATTGTTCACAATAGAGTGATGGTAGTACCTGCTATCTCGTGATCGTAATCATCACAAGTTTGTATGGCAAGTATTATCATCTCCGATGAGAATAATTGTCATAAAATTAAAAATTAGACTAAAGAAAAAAAAAGACTACGATAAAGAAAAAATTTCCTCCATTTTGATGATTAAAAATTATATATATATATATATATATAATCACTTATAATAATATATACCATTAAGTGTATAATTAAAAAGCTGGTGAGTGACTTTTACATACGCGATGGTAACTATTGTCATCGCGGTATAGTAAACATTGTTACCGAAAATTATAAATGTTGCTATCTGATGGGAGTGATTACTATTATTGGTGAGAGTGATTATCATTCGGGGATATTAATAGTTAGCATTATATGATGGTTTTTAATAGCATTATTGTATAAAATTTTAAATTTACTATACAGTATGGTAACTATTAAAAATCCCCGATGAGAATCATTACCATAAAATTCTTAGCGTGTAAGATTCCCATATAAATTTGGCATAAGTTCCTATAGCCCATGTGAGAATCTATATCTGGATCTATGCAATTCCTACAGGAAACCATATAGGAATTATTGTTATTATAAATATCAATTAAACCAAGTAAATTATTCATTGAATAATGCGGAATTTCAGTGCTCATAAATACAGTCCGCAGTGTTTTAATGTCCATAATAATGTGTAGGGTCAGACACCTCATACATTCATAAAATAAATATATATTCTCATATTTCTTTAATGTAACTTCCAGACAGACTTTAATTCGTTTAATTAAAGACAGTATAATTTTTTTTTCTTTCTATTATTAATATTTAAATGCCAGCTATTTTCTAAACTATCAGTTACCACAATTAAAATAAAAAAGTTATAAGGCAAAAAAAAAAAATTATTTCATTGGAACAAGTGTTGGATTGATTTTTTTTTTTTAGAATAAAGCTGTCAGTTGATAATACTCCAGTTTAAATATATCAATCAATTGAATTGAATCGGATTGGATTGGTATTATATTTATATTTATATAAGAGCCGTTATACAGTTATATCAGTGATATTGTGGATAAAGTTGGAAACTATTTTAGATGGGGAAAAGAGGAATCAAGAGAAGGTCATTCGAGTGCATCCTCACGGGGCCAGAGGCCTTTTACTACCAGTTCACTGCGGGAGAGTTCACGTTATAACTACACGTGTAAAATTAAACGAGAACGATAGTAGTCTCTGCTGATGATGATGTTGATTTATATTTAAACGTTTCCAAATACTGTTCACTGAACGCGGTTTTTTTTTTTTTTGAATTAAGTTATGGTTTGCTTTTGTGCTTTTCTCTTATCATAGTGTTATTGTTGTTTATATATGTTATATGTTATATTTTATATATATGTGAATGTATAATAGAACTGATATTATCAAATGTCACATAGTAGAAAATATATATGCTTACACAAAATACAATAGGAAGAATAATGTATTTAGTTTAAATACAAGAGACCTATTTTCTATATAAAGGTAAATTATATATATAAATATTTATGTTTATTGTTGTGATAATTGTTTATACTTTTACATTTTTTTATTGTATATTATATATATTTTTTTACAAAATATAATTTAAATTCACGTTAAAAATAGTCGATTTAAAAAAACAATTGGTAATGAATTTAAAAATTTTTTGTAATTTTATACAGAGAAAATTATTTTATTTAGTCAATTTAATTCATTTAATAACGTGAGAAAAAATAATAATACAAAAAAAAAAAACTGTAAATAAATGATTCAGCTTTTTTATTGTAATTTACTAATTTAATATACTGTCGTATAATTTTTTTTTTCTAAAATATCTTAGCAAGTTATGATTCTAAAGTTAGCAGACAGTTCAAAATTTTCGGATTTTTTTTTTAACGAATCAATTATAAAAAAAAACCAAAAACTAAAAAATGCACATGTAGAAAATTAAAAAATCTATAGGTGCAATTTTTTAAAATATTTTTTTTTTCATAATTTATCGTTTAAAAAATAAATCAAAAATTAGACGTTAGCTAACTTTAAGATCATCAAGTTAAGTTAGCAGACAATTCAAAATTTTCGGATTTTTTTTTAACAAATTAGTTATAAAAAATAAATAAAAACTAAAAAATGCACATGTAGAAAATTAAAAAATCTATAAGTGCAATTTTTTTAAATATTTTTTTTTTCATAATTTATCGTTTAAAAAATAAATCAAAAATTATTAGACGTCGGCGAAGTTCCAGGATTATTAACAAGTTTTGTTTGACACAAAAAAATCAGTATTTAATTTGAAAATGTTATAAAATTTTTTGATACTAAATAAAATAGATAAATAAATGATCATCTTTACGCGCGATATGAAAATATATATACAATTATTTATGAAATAACCGTAGAATTATGTGATATAAAACTAGTTGGTCATGATAAAGTCCAAATTTAAATTAAAATCTGTCCTTTGATAAAAAATTTAACCATAAGTTTAATTGATTTTATCATTAAGGTGAACGCAGATTAAATCCAGAGTGAATTCGGAACGGATGACTTTATTTATTTAATTCTCTCGGAGTAAAATAAAATCCATAATTTTTTTTTGGTCCCATACTAAAATTACATTGAATAAAAAAAAAAAATTGGGTACAAAATTAGGCCTTGCAACTCAATTACAAAACTCGCGCTCAAATAAAATTTCCTATTTGAATAACATAGGAAAATTTTTTTTTTTAACTGAAATTTATATCTCAACGGATCAATAAACTGAACGATCGTAACATATTTGAGTAGAAAATCGAACGGTCTACAAAAAAGGTCTCTTATAATTTTTTAATAAATCTAACCGTTAAAAAGTATCACTTTTATATGAAAAATATATCCGACATATAGTTTTTTTGGGCAAACATATTTATGTATATGTTGACATATATATGAATCTATAACGCTAAACTTATCGAACATATATATTTTTTGTGCTTAGATGCAATAAATCCGGTATCTAATTTTAACATATATTTTCTATATACGCAGGTCATCCAAAGAGAAGTTTATTTAAATACTAAAACCCCGGATCAAACCGAATATGGATTAAAATCCACATCGCTCCGAAATTCCCTACTTACTTCGTATGCAAACCGATTTTTTTTCAAACCCCAGAACTCCAAATGGAGTAAATTCAGACCGTTTTTTTACAGCGTGAGGCTGAGATGAAATTTTCTTATTGTCTTACCTTACTAGTATATATTTATCACACAAACGGGTAATTAAATAAAAACGAATTAAATTTTGTTACAGAGGATGTCGAAAGTATGACCGGAGAGATCGAAAACGGAGACCTAGCAGTCCGCGACGTAGCAGATCTTCTTCAGCATCAGTATGCGATTATTACGGGTAAATTAATCAGTATAATAAATATGTTTAATCAAGCCGAGTAAATTTAGTGAAGTTAATGACGAGGTTCGATCATATAGAAGGTAAATGCATCCCAGTACTCGCCACTGCAGTGTGATGTCAACCGTGTTCGGAATTTTTTAATAAAAATCCGTTAAAACCGGTTTCTCCCGCCGAAAATATATAATGCACATAATCCCGATATTCTTGGATAAAAATTCAGAATTTAACTCAGTGTCGATCAATATTTCAATAACTATAGTATATATATATATATATATATATATATTTTTTATTATTATTACAGTACTGTATTAATTTATAGATTTATAAAAAACGCATGTAATTAGTGCGGGAATTAATTTTTTTTTAAAAACTCGCTTTTTCAAAATGAAAAAAAATTTAATTGCTGTTTATATTGACACTAAATACGGCTATTAACAGACGTTAATTTAATGCAGATGTGTAGTTAAATTACTTTATTGTTTTTATTATCAAGGAGGTAAAACAAGAGAAGGATGTCCAATAATAACATTTCCTGACAATGGAAACTTTCACAATCTTAGCGATTTAGACTATCAGCGTTTAATGCTCTATCTCACTTCAGTTCCCACGTAAGATTTTTTTCGCTTTTACTGATATCTATTTTTTTTTCATTAGTTATTAATTGATCAATTACTGTAATTATTATTAATAAACTTGCTATAGATTACAGGAAGCTGACTTGGGATTTCATTTGATAATCGATCGCCGAACAGACAAGTGGAACTCTGTTAAAACTGTCCTAATTAAAATATCTGTGAGCTAATGACTAAATAATTTATTATTTGCATCCATTATAATTAATAATAAATTATATATAGCAGACATTTTTTTCTTGAAACCGTCTATTAAATTATTGCAGGGGGGTTACATAAAATGCCTGTTAAAAGATGTGCTCTTAATATTAATATTTAGTCGCTCATCGCAATTTTCTATTTCCCATTTAAATAACATGGGAAAAAATAAATTTTAAGTTTGGAATTTTATACCCCAGTAAAGGTTCATTGTACAGATAAGCTCAGGATATAATTTTGTAGGGAATCGAACGCTCTACAAAAAAAGTCTCTTATCATTTTTTGATAAATTGATTTCTTGAAAAGTTATCGGAGCTTGAAATCAAATTTTTAGTAAATTTCGAGATCTTTTTACTTTTCCAGCGAAACTATGAGACTTATCACAAAATATCATAGGACCTTTTTTGTAGACAATTTTATTCCTTACAAATTATCTCTGATAAATTTTTTCAAAATTCCGCATTGTTTTCTAGTTATTTTAATTTTAATGTCAAAATTTTGAAATCGATCAAAACATTATTTTTTTGAGAGCTTGACATTAGAATGCAAGTAACTAAAAATAAGTACATTACTAATTTACATCAATTTGTAGTGTACGAAGATATAAAAACCTATATTGCCCATATTTCTGCTATATATCATTTATAAATAATTTATTTAATAAATAATTCAAATGAAATATTTATTTATTACTTTATTGCTTTAGGCATTTTTTCCTGGATTAGTTCATGTTGCCTATGTGTTGCGGCCAGTTGGTTTTCTCCAAAAAGCCATTTCTGAAGTATCAAATAAATTATTTCGTGAAGATTTTAAATTTCGCGTTATTGTACTGGCTAATGTGACTGAGCTGTATGATTTTATTGACAAAGATCAGCTGACAGAACAACTTGGCGGTGATTTACCGTACTGTCATACAACTTGGATTCAAAATAGAATAGTATGTTTTTTAAAATATCACTTACTAACGACTTATTCATATATTTATTAGCAGTTTTCAAATGTACATTCGAACATTAGTGTGAAAAAATCGAAATTGTGACTAAACTAGTAGAGATACAACAAAATTGTATATCAACAATTTTGTAGATAATTAAATTTCCTACAAAAAGTGTCTCATTGAATTTTTACATACATCTAATTATTTAAATGTAATTTGAAGTTAAAGTAAAAGAGTTAATTTTAAAGTTATTTTATCTTCTGTTTATTTTATCTATATCTTTATAAATATCAGAGTTACGTTAATAAACATAGAAATCTTTTTTGTAGAAAATTAAATTTCCTACAATTTTTGTTTAAAAATTTTTTCTCTAAAGTCTGTAGTTTTGCTGCAAATTTAATTTCAAAATAAATTCACTTTTTATAATTTCGTTTTTTTTCAAATATATTTATAAAAATTATATATATATTTTTTTTTATTGTTGATAGAGTTTAGAAAAATTTTCATCCATGACTCAAGACGTATCACTTGCCTTAGACTCATTTACACGTCGCCTAGCGGAAATAGAATTTCCCAATAACACGATAGCAACAACCCGGCTATTGAATCAGCAGCAAGCTGAGTACAATGAACTTAAAGAGGAAATTTTGAGCGCAGCACGACATGGCGAAGCACTTTTAGATAGTGTAAGACAATTGACCGGTAAAAGTACTGCCGATCGATTAGGAAATGTCGCTGCTGTTGAAAGGTAATAAGTGCACTCACAATTCATAAGTTATTAGTATTTTAAATAATTTTTAATATAACTTACAGATTGTTAGTGCAATTAGAAGAAACAGAACGTACATTTGACCTTTTTTGGTCACACCACAGTTCTCGTTTACGACATTGTCTAGCTCTAAGACAATTCGAACAAGATTTTCGTGAACTACAGGCATCATTAGATCAACATCTAAAAACCGTTGACGATATGACTGAAGTTGGAGAAACTCAAGTTCGGGTGGACCAACTTATACGCGATACATCAACTTTCCAACGTATATGCCGGGTATGTTTATTTGCGATAAATAATTATATTTAATATACACTTTTCTTACATGAAATATAAAAATAAAATTCTTAATAAATAATTTAAATAAAATTATAAATGTATAAATTATTTTTAAAATGCACAACAATTAGGTATTTGTGTAGACTCGCGGTCATCTGTACATTTGATAAGCAAAGATGCCATTTTCTACATATTGCTTTGAACAAACGCTATACGAAATTTTTGGTGTAACAATGGTCTCCGAGGACTTTACACTCTCTACTTGGTGTAAATTGATGGTGTGTAATTTTTTTGGTGTGAAATATCAACCCATGTACTTTTAACACCATATAAGTTTTTTTTTTACACCATTTGATGCACTGTAACAAAGTTTGGTGTAAAAATAGTCCTTAAGTCCTTTACATTGTCTGCTTGGTATGAACTGACGGTGTGAAATTTTCTTGATGTAAAATATCAAGCGGTGTTCTTTTTATGTGATGTAAAGTTTTCTTTTACACCATTGGGTGTTATTATCTCAAATATTGTGTGATAATATACTGTAAAAAATTTTGAGTCCGCGGTGTAGTGTGGTGTGAATGATTTGGTATTAAAATTTTCAACACTGCCGGTGTGAAAGTTATACGACCCACGGTGTTAAATTTTGGACCGTGTGAATTAGAACGTTTACACCATTAATGGTGTAAATGTACAAGTTATTTATTTGAAATTCCAGATTACTTTGTACCGTTTGATATTAAACGAAGAAAGTTTCAAACCGTCAATTTACAAATGGTGTGAAAGAAAAAACTTATACGGTGTTAAAAGTACAAGACTTAATATTTTACACCAATAAAATTTCACACCGTCAATTCACACCAAGCAGACGGTGTAAAGGACTTAAGGACTATTTTTACACCAAAAGTTTTGTGCAGTGCACCGAATGGTGTGAAATAAAAAACTCATAAGGTGTTAAAAGTACACAGCTTATTTTACACCAATAAAATTTCACACCGTCAATTTACACCAAGCAGACGGTGTAAAGGACTTTAGGACTATTTTTACACCAAAAGTTTTGTACAGTGCACCAAATGGTGTGAAATAAAAAACTCATATGGTGTTAAAAGTACACAGCTTATTTTACACCAATAAAATTTTACACTGTCAATTTACACCAAGCAGACGATGTAAAGGACTTAAGGACTATTTTTACACCAAAAGTTTTGTACAGTCCACCGAATGGTGTGAAATAAAAAACTCATATGGTGTTAAAAGTACACAGCTTATTTTACACCAATAAAATTTTACACCATCAATTTACACCAAGCAGACCCTGTAAAATTATTGGAGAATTTTACACCTAAATTTTTTTCCAGTGTATTATCTAGTTTTTACACCAAATCACCGTAAAAATTTAGAGTCCGCCGTGCGGTGTGAAAATTTTCTACACCGCCGGTGTGAGTTACATGATACATTGTGTTAAATTTTTGACCGTATAAATTAGAACGATCACACCGCTAATGGTGTAAATGTTAAAAGTACACGTCTTGACGATTTACACCGTCAATTCACACAGAGAACATGTACAGCCCTCTAGGATAATTTTCACACTAAAAATTTTTGACATCGTAAAGAGGTGACCGTGAAAGTAAACAAATACCTATAATTATAAATATAAAAAAATAAACACCCATGCACACAAGCACAAATGGTATTTTGCATCGCTTTCCACTTTTTATTTTTGTCGATAGTCCTATTTGTTGCATACCATGTGGATTTGGGTCTTGGTAAGCAGCAACAAAATTAACCAGATTAATAAATCTATACATAAATATTTATTTGTAATATCAAAATATATTAAATAATTAACTTATAAAATTTATTTTGCTGATGAAAAAAAATAAAACATCGATTAATTTATGTTTATTTTATCTGCACTCATTATTGTTTTTTTTTTTTTAATTTGATAAATGCAATAATTATTTAAATAGAGACTAATTATTTGTCATTAATTATTTTTTTTAATGAACATACATTTAGACAGCATGATGAACTGCATTGACTGCATGTACATGCTCATTATTATTTTATTTATGATAAAAAAAAAAAAAAATGCTTATATTAATTATATGATATCCGTAGAATAATTAATAATTTTATTTATTAAAGTAAAAACTTTTTTTTTATTTTATAAATTTAATAAATGACTAAAATTTAATTTACAGGGTGATATTGATCGTGCTGAGGAAGTGATTGCTGCTGGACAACAATTATTATCAGGAAGACATCAATGTCCTACAGAAGTCGTAGAGCCAAAATGCGCTGAATTGCAGCGAGTTTGTACTATTTTGAGTCAAAGATTGGAGAGGCGGTTGCATACGCTCACTAAATGCCGCGAACTTATGGAACGTATTGATAAGGTAGCTTTTTTTTAAATATAATTAACTACATTATTTTATTTATTTATTGATAAATAAATTTGACGGATAAATTGTCAGGCAAATGCCTGGTGTACACGAGGTATTGAACTTCTCGCCTCACAAAACAGCGCAATGCCAACGGATCAGGCTCTTCAGGAACTAGAGCAGCTTGTTGAAGCCGCTGAAGAGTTCCATAGTCCTCGATGTATTTTTCAAGATTCTATAATGCCAGAAACTAAAGCATTAGTTGCACAGGTAAATTATTATTATAAATTTTTCAAAATTAAACCAAAATCCGCTAGCACAATTATCTGGCTACACATGATTTTAATTATAATTTTTTTCATAAACATGACAGTTTTTAAATTCAATCTATAGTTTTACTATTATTTTTTTTTGTGTTGGATACATTTTTAAGAAATTTTACTAGTAGATTTGTCCTCATTGTGAAATTTCAAAAATTTTTTGCTGCAATGCGTTTTAATTCGTCAAGTAAGTTTCAAAATACCACTAGTTCAAATATAAATATATATATATGTATATATTTGGGTGGAAAAGTATAAAGAGTCGAAATAAAAATGAAATTTTTTCCTGGGCGAAAAGTACACCGAAAGAAATTTCCTTTAAAAATTACCGTTAAATTCACTGTAATCGTAGGACGAATGGCACGACCTAATCATTTGTCGGTAAGTCAGATAATTTTTAACCTTTTTTCAAAAAATTTCACCGTAGTCTACTGTAAATTTTATTCGGTTTTCGGTAAATTTTATGAAGTTTACCACAAAATAAATGAATTTTTTCCTAATTTTTATTTCGAAAATGGTAATAAATAAAAGCACTGTATTATGTCCCACGATTACAGTGAATTTAACGGTAATTTTTGAAGGAAATTTCTTTCCGTGTAGCCGATAAAAAGCCTAGGAAGTGAACACACGACCGAAAAATTGTTAGGCCGAAATTTAGCCGTCAACTAGACCTAAAAATAGTCGAAAATTTTCGGCCTGTTTATTATAAATAACAAAATTTCGGGGTATTTTCGACCTCTTTCAATGAAATTCTACGGCTTTGGTCTGAATCCAGTCAATTTTCGGCCTATTTATTATAAATAATAAAATTTCGGGGTATTTTCAGTTAAATTTCCGCTTTTTCCAATGAATTCCACGGCTTCGGTTTGATTTCGACCCAATTTAGCCTTTTCGGCGAAATATTTTTACCCTGATATTTATTACTGCGCTCATAATTCATATCAAATTTTGTCCATGGTTTCTTTGGGTGATTACGAAATTTTTTAAATCCCAAGATTTTATTTTCAAGATTTTTTTTTTTTTTTTTTATAAATTTTTAATAAAATTACAGGCTGATTATGTATGAAATGAATTAAAACCGATAAACTAAGCTTTTCCATTAAAACAACTTTCATTTTTCGATAATTATTACTAATAAATGTAAAATAAACTCGGTTTTAAAATTGATTTAATTTTCCATTTCATTATCATAAAAGCCATACTAATTATAAAGAAGCAAAGAAACTTTTTATTTAAAAAGTTTTAAATATTTTTTTTCACCCCAACTTAATTTTGCGTACACAATTGAATAAAGTAGAAATAAAAGCTCCGAGTGAAAGCTTTGAAAACTTATAATCAATAAAAAAAAAAAAAAAAACAGTAAGTGAAACGGGAGATTTTTTTAGCTCTTTAACGCTTTTGTCTTTTTTTTTACTCTTAATAATATAAGGCCATTGAATACCCTTTGTGAAAATAGATATATCTGTAAATGGGGCTTCAAATTAAGCCTTTTAAGTGTCATGAATTGAACGAGAGCCCTTTAGTTTTAACGTACTCCTAATTGAATTATCAAAAAATAAAAAAAATGAAAACACTCATTTGATTATAATTAAATCCTTTGTTACAAGTCATGACTTCTGACCTATTGAAATAAAAATAACTATACTTAAATAATATTTTAAATAAAAATTTCAATGTAGGTCTTACAAAGGATCGAAGATGTAACATTGATGTGCGAGAAAAAAATAATTGTTTTGAAACAACAGTTGATAAAACCAGCGAGACCGGTTCAAACGGTTACACCAGAGCCAGCAAAACCACTTCAAGCCTCACCACAAATCATAAAACCAGGAAGAGTTTTAAAAAAAGCCAATACAATGCCAAAGGTATATTGATTAGTAATAATATTTATTATTACTGTTATTATTAACTTTCCACTAAAAACGGGAACTTTTCTTAAGAAGAGGAAATTAATCAAAAATATATTTTTTCACCATTAAAAGACCTAGTATCCGATCAGGGAACTAGTACTCGATCACTCCATGTATTTGCAGATTTATATTTAGTAAAATTTAGTAGTAAAAATATATGAGTGATCGGGTACTGAGTCTCTTATCTTACCGGCGTTAAAAGTTTAAATTCCTGCCTTATTTAGAGAGAAAAAAGTCGAAGAAATTAGTGCATGCGCCATTCTTCCCACAGAGGCAAAAATTTAAACTTTCAGGCGCAGATCTGAAAAATCGTATACACACCATAAAGGAATGTATGACGTCCCAATCCACGTGTTTGTCACCCTCACCTTCGCCCCAGGTAGGTAATTACACACGCGGGTCAAAATGTCATACTTTTCTCCCTAGGTGTGTAATATACTAATTAAAAATTAATGTTTGAAATTATAACCCGGAACCTGGGTATTAATATAAAAAAATTTTAACATTCAAACAATAAATTTTACAATACGTCTCATAAATTTTTCAAGTTTAAGTTACGATTTTTAAAATTAAAATATTAATGTTTTTTATACACCGAAATAAATTGTAGTTGCTACAACAGCAGCTGTAGTTGAGGTTACTAGTAGTAGCCTTTATTACATATTAGAGTACTCGCTACTACAATTTTTTACTACAATATTGTGGTTAGAAGAATCAAAATTTTTTTCCAGTATTTGAGATGGAGCTAAGTACCGTTCGGTCTACGGTAAAGAGACACGGTAGGCTCACGCCATGACACTTCACACATATACATGTGTTTGAACGTGTACTTGGCGCGAGACACTACCGTGTCTCCTGATTATTGACTATGACAATAGTATTTTAGGCATAAGAGTTTTTAATTTTTGAAAATAAACTATTGTTAGTATCACTGATTTTAAAAATTCTTTTAAAGATGGAAATGGGTCCAATAGAAGGTGGTGACTCATCGTCACCAGAAAGCGAACCAAGAGACATCGAAGCGATGCGACTTAAACGCGGCCATGTATTAACAGAACTTGTTGAAACAGAACGTGTTTATGTAGCAGAACTTGGATCTATAATAAAAGGATACATAATGGAAATGACGAACGAAACAATGAGTCATTTAATACCAAGTGCATTGATTGGAAAATCGGATGTACTGTTTGGTAATCTCGAAGAAATTTATCATTTTCACGGTGAAACATTTTTACGTGACTTGGAAAATTGTATATCAAATACCGAATTAGTAGCGCTGTGTTTTGTACAGCGAAGAGATATATTTTTCCGACTGTACAGTTATTATTGTCAGAATATTACAAGATCTGAGAGTTTGAGAGAGCAAATACAAGGAGAGCCACAATTTTTAGCAGCTTGTCAACAAAAACTGGGCCATAAGTTACCGTTGGCTGCTTATCTGTTGAAACCCGTGCAGCGTATTACTAAATATCAATTACTATTGAAAGATTTACTTAAATATAGCGACGAACCTGCTTGCTGTACAGAGCTACAAGAGGCATTGGATTGTATGTTAATCGTTTTGAAATGTGTCAATGATAGCATGCATCAAACTGCGATCAGTGGATTTGGAGTAAATATTTAAATAATTTCTTTTTATGTTTATTTTATATAAGCGGCATTCGAGATCAGTTTAGTGAATTCGAAACACTGACATTTTTTATTTAAAAATTTTTTTTTATCACGGAAAAAACAGGATATTAAAAATTAATAAATAATAGTAAAAAGTGGAATCTGTTATCAATAATTAGTACTATTATGTGCTTAATGCAAAGTAGTTTACTAATTTTTGTAGATTCCGAAAAACTACAATCACTTATTTCAAAAAGTAATTAAATATTATTACTTTTAGGTATAATACATAACTTATTAGTGAAAGTTAATTAATTTATGGCATAATCTATTAAAAAGTAATGATTGGTCAAATTAAGAATTGCTATCTTAGATACTCATTTTTCCAGCCGAAAATTGCGAAAGTTACAAACTTTTATTTTATAAATTCGATATCACTGATCAATTATTGGCTTAAAATATCATTTATTCATCATTATAAATTAATTTACAATATACATAAATCGAATAAGTGGCAAATAATGAAATAAAAAATTAGTATACTAGATACTGATTTTTTGCTCATAAAAATACCGAAAATTTTAAACTCTTATTTTATAAATTCTATCCCATTGACTAATAATTAATATAAAATGTTATTTATTCGTTATTATAAATTAATTTAATATATACATATATCGAATAAGTGGTAAATAATAAAATGAAAAATTCGTATACTAGATCTTTATATATTAATAAGTACGTTTACTAATTTTTCGGTTCCTCATTTTTAAAATTTTTCTATGTTTATTTGAATAGTAATAACTGTAGACACCAATTTACCGATTCTTTTTCCCATTAATTTTAATATACGAAATTAAAAATTTTGCTCTTCTGAGTATCAAATTTTAATATAAATAATAGCCATTTCGTCATATATATAATGATCCTGGTTTGATATTAGTATCGAATATACTAATTTTAAGTCGAAAATAAACTACAAACTATTCAAATTTTGAGCATCATTTTTTTCCGTGTACGGAGAAAAATCGGCCCAAGAAATTTTTGAATTTTTATTATACTGTAGACCAAATTTTAAGTGTACCAAAACTAATTTTTTGACGACTCTACTTCCTGTTTCTAGTTTGGTCGACAGCTTAATAAAAATAGTATATATATATATATATATATATATATATATATATATATATATATATATATATATATATATATATATATATATATATATATATATATATATATATGACAGCCTAAAATGTCTAATAAATAATAATAATAATTACTATGGTAATTTAATTTATAGGGAGATTTAAACGCCCAAGGTGAACTTTTATTACAAGGATCATTTAGTGTTTGGAGCAGCAGTAAACGTGAACGTTTATTACGACTAAAACCTTCTCAACGTCATATTTTTCTGTATGAAAAAGCAATGATCTTTTGTAAGCACAGTAAACCACAAGCTCATAATAAAGCAACTTATCATTTCAAACGTTTTCTCAAAGTAAGTTTAAAAAGTAAATAGTATATTGTATGACAAGAGATAAAACGAAACGATTTCGGACCAGAGTAAAATTGTAAATAGTAATTTGGAATTTATTAAATAATTTAACACTTTTGTGCAGATGTCACAAATCGGTTTAACTGAATCGGTAAAAGGGGACACGAGAAGATTTGAAATATGGTTACAAGGTCGTGCTGAAGTTCATACGATCCAAGCACCGAGTAATGAAGTCAAACAATCGTGGGTACGGCAAATAAAAGGTGTGTTGATGTCACAACTTGCTGAATTAAAAGGAAAACAAAATAATGCGTTAGCTAAATCTAATCACAAGTAAGTATTTGATTTAAATTTATTATTATCAATATTTTGAGAGAAAATTTATGATTGATGAAAATGATCTTGTAGGCCATTGAGACAAACAATATCATGGGAGACACAAAGTGTTTCTGGGTCATTGCGTACACTTTCTGTTGACGGTAATAGTGTGATATCACATGTTACTGATGTATCACAATCAACAGAAGAAGATGTAGCTTGGAGTTCAGAAAATAGTAACACTGATGACGAAGATGCATTTTCGGAAAATCCAGGACCAGCTCCAGTAAATTTATTTTTGTATTATATATAATGATACTAGTTTATATATCATGTTTTAGTGCTATTTAGTCATATAAAGTATATTGAATACTGTATTTGAAAAATTTGAAGGTATTCAACTTCTATAAGGTTTAGCATCAAACTAAAGTTTTGATAAATTTACTAGTAGTTTAAAAAAATATAAATCGATCAGAATTTTTAAAGTAAAGTCAGCTCTCTTTGAAAAAAATTTTCATGCATGCGCACTGTTTCTGCGCTTTATTGTTTTGAGCGCGAGTAGGGGAGAGTGGGGTCAATTGAACCAAAAATACTTTGACATTTTTTTTTCATATGAATAAAAGCAAAATGATAACTTTTTTTTTTACAAAATTATAATTTATTTTATAGACTATCATTTCTCATATGCACATAACTTAACAAATGATCAAAATTTTAAATAAATACGAAATTGTACAACTGCATCAAATGGTTCAATCGTCCCTTTTGCGGGGGCAATTGAACCACTAGTCGGGGACAATTGAACCATGAGTTAAGAACCACAAATGAATGACTTTAATTAATATTTTACTATTCATTACAGCTTAAAATTAAAATTACAACACTTCTAATAATATTTATTATTTTATATAACATTATATGTTATAACAATCACTTTTAAAACTTCTGTCAATATAATTATTTTTTTTCTTGGTTAGTTTAGCTTGTTTTCACATTCTGTCAAGATGCGCGCGCATGTCTGATGCTCACAGTGTGATTCGTGTGGTTCAACCGTCCCCGAGAGTACTGGTTCAATTGACCCCACTCTCCCCTACTAAAAACATTTTAGCGGATGTCTATTACACAGATCCCGAATATCCAGATTCCCTATTAACAGATTTTCGATGACACAGATAATTAATCACCTAGATCCCGGTGACACAGGTTGACTTTCTTACTGATCATAGATCTTAAGTCAAAAAGATAATAGTGAATTCAAGATTTTATAAATTTTCTATGTATTTTCTTAGACGGTGATATAAGTTCTGATTTTTTATAGGATTTCTATATATTTTCTTAACTCTGATACTCCGAGTGACGGAGTAAATTCTGGTTTAAATAAAATCATACTCACTCACTATAATTTATAATGTATTCAAATACTTTTCATTCAACACGAAATTTAGAAAACTAGTAAAAGCTAATATTTAATAAGTCATAAATTAATAATAATAAATTTTAGGGTGGACGATACGTAGCATTAGCTGATTACTGTGCCGTTGGTCAATCAGAAGTAACGATGCGCGAAGGTGATCACCTGGAATTATTAAAAGTTGGCTGTGCCGGTTGGTGGTTTGTTAAATTAATTGGTACTGGTATTGAAGGTTGGGCGCCAGCAGCTTATTTAGAGCCAGTTAGCCGCAAAACATCCCGTAGTTCTCAGTCTGTTAATAATAGTCAAGAAGTTATATGAAATCGGCGTTTAACACACTAAGTAATACATCGCATGTAATACATTTACGTATACATACAGTGTATTATTTAGTGTGTTAATTATTATTATTACTATCACTATTATATTTTATCAAGTTTCATCATTAAAATTAATTTAATTTAACATATTAAATAATATTTTAATATTAATTGATATGTTAAATTTCTCGTGTAAAAAAATTCGTTACAACAATATTTCTAAAAAAGTTCGAGATTTGAAACTTCTAAACTTGGGACAGATTAGAATTTCAAGTGGAACTTTTTTATACATTTGAAATTTTGATAGTAAAAAATAAAACGTTTTCAAAACATATTTTTACTAAACTTTACCCTCGTTTCGAAAAAGTTGAAAAACCTCTAATTTGAAACTTTTCATCAACTTTTTTAGATTCTTATGGAGCTAGTGATTTCTAATGAAAACTTTTTCGAAATGAGGGTAAAATGGAGCAAAAATACATTTTGAGATAAACTTTTGTTTTTTACTATTAAAATTACAAAAGTTCTCAAAGAGTTCTATTCTGTCACGAGTTTAGAAGTTTCGTATATTGAACTTATTTTTGTAACGAATTTTTTTTAACACGGGTTATCATGTGCAATTAATTTTTATTTGTTTTAATTATGCCAAGAGCAATTTCAATCAAATGATATTGTTTTATTTTTATTTAAATAAAGAAAAGAGCTTTAATGGACTGATTAAATGGCAAATAACTTGTGAATTGGATGATAAATTTTTAAATATTAGGACAATTTTTTTTGTTCGTATTCGACTGAATTAGCCAGTACAGTATTTTATTATTAATTATTATTATTATTATTATTATGATTATTATTATTATTATTTTCTGTAATTAAAATTACATTAATTAAGTTTTTTTTTTTTACTAATTTAGAGGCTATTTATTAACTATATATATATATATATCAATATATATATTTTTTAATAGATTTTGAGTGTAGTGTAATTATGTATTTACAAAAAAAAAAAAATTAACGTATTGATAAATTGGATATTAATTTTGTTTACTTATTTTTTCTTAAATGTTAAAATTAATATACTAATGAATATTTTTAATTGCGGAAAACTAATGGGTAATGAGTAATTAATATAGAGTATTGATAAGAAAAATACTAAGGACGGAGAATGTTTTATTGCCATGTTAGATAATAAGCAGGTACATTGTTAAATATTTTAAAAAATTGCTGGAGCAATATAATATTTAAATAAAACCCGGTAATACAAACTAAATATAATAGAAAGGAGGTGAAAATAAATAAATAATTAATATGATAATAATAATATATATAAAATTATTAAAAAGTGAATCTATAGGACGTATGCGCAATTAACAGACTTCCAAATTGTAAACAGTTAACACCAATTATGCAATAGTTTATTATTAATAATTATAGTTTATATATTTAGTACTGATTAACTTGCATTGATTAATAATTTATAAACTGATACAGTTAAAAAAATATTTATGATAATTAATACATACATTTAATGTATAAAATAATTATTATCGATAAAAGTTAATTTTTTTTTTCTATGAAATAAAAAATTGATACGCACATAAAAAAAAATTTATTTTTATTTTTATCGTGTAAAATTTTTATTTATACTAAAAGTGTCTAAGGCGGTATTGTAATTTATTAGAGATAAATATTGATATTTATTTTTCTCAATTGTTAATATAATTGCAATTATGTCAATTTTCTTTTAAATAGTCGGACCTCGACGTAGGACTATAAGTTTCTCTGTCAAACTATCGCGATATCTGATTTATAAAAAAAGACAGTAAATAGTCTTATAACGGGGTCCGACTGTATAAAATTTTTTTAAATGATAATTTAATGCCACTGATAATTTTTTTTTAAAAATGGAACAGTATTCTAGGATTTTTTTTTGTAGAGTATTTATTAATTGAAAAAAGTATTAAATTTAATAATTAGAAGAGAGTCCCGATGAAAAAAGATTTTATGTAACTGTATACGGTTTTATATGAATTATATACAATGGGATAGGTGATGCATAATTATATAAAAGTTTCATATGATTATATATAATTATATACAATCGTATATAATTCTATATAAAAATGCAAAAAAGAATAATAAAATTATATACAAATGTATATATTTGTATACAATTATATAGAATTTGTATATAATTATATATAATCTATACGAATACAGTATATAATTATATACAACTGCATATATTTGTATACAATTATATAGAATTTGTATATAATTATATATAATCTATACGAATACAGTATATAATTATATACAAATGTATATTTTTGTATACAATTATATAGAATTTGTATATAATTATATATAATCTATACGAAAACAGTATATAATTATATACAAATGTATATTTTTGTATACAATTATATAGAATTTGTATATAATTATATATAATCTATACGAATACAGTATATAATTATATACGAATGTATATATTTGTATACAATTATATGAATTATATCCAAATTATATACGAATTTTATACAAAGTATATACAAAATATATACATATATACGATTGTATATAATTGTATACAATTAGATATAATTATGTACGATTGCATACAATTGTATATAACCTTTTTTCATCGGGGTTGAAGAAAAATTACGAATCTTTTGTACATTTAAAAAAAAAAAATGGAGTCCATAGTTTCAAAATATGTATGAAAATAAATTTATTCAAATTTTTGGGCTTCTGAAAAATTAAAAAAAAAATTTTATACTGACGTCTATATTAATTACTACATAAATAAATTATGGGTTCATTAATTAATCTTTTAATTGTAAAAATGTATACCAATGAATTCTACACAAAATTCATAAAAAAAAAAATTTAAGATAAAAATTTTTGCTTTTTTTGAATAAATATTAATAAAATATTTTAATTATTTATTGCAATTATATTAACAGTTAATTAAAATTTAATATTAATATTAATTTCTGGTTGATGACAACTGCATCAATAATTTTTCTACACGTAGCATTTATAATAATTAGTTTAAATTTTTAATTATTATGTTTAATTAAAAAACGTTAAATTTTTTTGATTAGTAATTATATTCGTTTGAAATTTTCACTAGTAATTTAAAAAAAATTTTTAATGATAAATGAAAAAAAAAATATGTGATTATTAGTTTAAAAAAAATGTATAATTATTGAGTTGAACTTATTTGACAAAAAAATTTTTATACCAAAAAAGCAATCAGTCTCTGATGGTTATTAGTGGACGTTAAAAATGATGTTTAAAATGTCCTTGAAAAATGGTGTCTTAAGCCTAGACAAAAAATATAAAAAATTTTGCAATATGTAGATAAAAAAAGGTTAACTCTTGTGAAGAGTCGCTAGATTAATAATTAACTAAATAGAGTTGAAGAATAAATCTCGTTCAATAAATACACAACATATAGACAATAAACATGTCCATTAATAAAAAAATTAATAATTAATGATTAAAATAAAATGCATCATTAATAGAGAAATAAATAATTCAATCATTCCTTTTATCACAGCATCAAAAACGATCATGCAAGTGCATCCCTACATGCAATTTTTTGAATATTCCAAACTTACTAAAATATTTTTCAAACAAATTAAATTTATATGATGACCTCTACCTACTTTATTTATATAAGATATATTTTATCGGACAATATCTGGACGAATTGCAATTTTTTATATTTCTTCATATATCTACTCATGAATATCTACTTGAACATTTACTCAGATATGATCATATATATTCAAGTACAATCAGATATGTTTCTATATGTTCATATATGAATATGAACTTGATCAGATCATGATCATAAATGATATTATGTGTGATCAAGTAGATCAGATATATTCATATATACTATGTGATCACATATGACTATAAATATTTAGAACTTTGTGCTAACTTACACGATCATATATGACCATGCATAATTGTAACCTATTAATTAACCCTATCAAAAATATTCAGATATGATCATATATATTCAAGTACGACCAGAAATGTTTCTATATGGTCATGTATGAATATGAACTTGATAAGATCATGATCATAAATGATAACATGTGTGATCAAGTAGGTCATATATACTCATATATACTCATATGTGTTTACATATGACTATAAATATTTAGAGCTTTGTGTTATCTTATACGATCATATATGATCAATTGATCATACATAATTATAACCGATTAATTAACCCTAGCCAAAATATTCAGATATGATCATATATATTTAAGTATGATCAGATATAAATCTCTATATGGTCATATATGAATATTAACATGATCAGATCATGATCTTAAATATGATATTGCGTGTTTTAGATCATACATATTCATATCTGATCATATATTATTGTGAGTTTAACCTGCGCAAAAATAATCAAACAAATAAAACTATATGTATTAAGTATGATCAGATAAGAGTTTCTAAATGACTATGATAAATTTTAAGTTGATCAGATATGAGGATATATATGCATATACAATATAATGCGTGGTCATATGTGGTCAACCAGGACCATATCTATATATATATGATCACATATGACTATAATTATTAAAAATATTGTGTTATCATATACGATCATACATGATCATATATATTCATATACGATCATACATGATCATATATATTCATATACGATCATACATGACCATATATATTCATATACGATCATACATGATCATATATATTCATATACGATCATACATGATCATATATATTCATATACGATCATACATGATCATATATATTCATATACGATCATACATGATCATATATATTCATATATGATCATACATAATTATAACAGTTTAGTTAACCCGGGAAAAAATACTCAGATATGATCATGTATCATCAGATAGTGTAATTTCTCATATCTGATCAGGCATGAGTCTTCATACATGATCATATCTGAGTATTTTCCATAATAATTATTTTTACATAAATTCATTATCGTGGGAAAATTAAATGATCCGTCTAATTTATGTCTTCTAGTTTCTTGAAATGTCAGAAAATTAAGTGTAGGGATGCACTACACCCAATTTATATTTAACATAAATTATGAAACATAATCATGTTTAATTAAAAGTTCGCGGGTATTAAGTTTGTTATTTAAAATAAAAACTATCCGTATGGACAATATTTTTACACAAAAAAATTGACTAAAATTTGTAAATCTGTTTTTAAAAAATGAAATATGAAAAAATTCATCGGAAATATTATATTTGGATTGACTATTAGTTTTTATTTTGAAATTTGATGTTTAGTAATAAAAAATCATCGCTCAATGTATTTAATAACATGATCATAATTATAAAAAACTTTTTAAACAATAATAAAAATTGCCGTTCCCTCCAATGAAACATTCATTAAAATACATAGAAATAAAAATAAAATTCTGTTAAACTAAAATACTAAATACTAGTTAAAGTTTAAATAATTATTACCGGTTTACTAAACGCAAATGACTAAAATAAAATATGTATAAAAAAATTTAAATACAAATAAATCATTCACCTGATACTATATTAGTTTCATTTAATTAGTTGTAATTAATTATAAAAAATATTTTTAATTATTATTTATTATTACACAAAAAAATTTATTTTTTTAAAAAAACTGTCACTTATTTTCTTTTTTACGCAAGTGGACACATCGTAATTTTTTTTCTGCACTAAATGGAAACTGTGTCCCAGTTTCTTTTTAAAAAACATAAATTTTCAAAAAATAAAAATGTGGGTTGCTAGATTACAGAGTATTGCATTTTGAGTTTGAAAAAGTTTTTTAAAAAAATAGTCTCCTGATCGATTTTAAGAGCTTGACATTAAAATTAAAATAACTAGAAAACAATGCGGAATTCAAAAAAACTTTATTGGAAATAATTTGTAGTAAATAAAATTGTCTACAAAAAAGGTCCTATAATATTTTGTGATAAGTCTGATAGTTTCGCTGGAAAAGTAAAAAGATCTTAAAATTTAATATAAATTCGTGTTCAAACTCAAATAACTTTTGAACAAATGGATTTATCAAAAAATTATAAGAGGCTTAATTTGTAGAGCATTCAATTCTCTATAAAAAAAAATTCCTGCAGATTTTTCTTACGACGCATCGTTAGCTAGTTATAAAAATCAAAACGCAAAAAAAAAATTTCCATGTTATTTTTATAAAAAATATAAAAGTGCGATGCGGAACCTCTTAATGTGACTATTAAGAGCCCTTTGAAACTTTTGGACCCCTTTGAAACTTTTTTTTTCAAATACCCTAATGTAAATAACTAAATAATACTATCAATGATAAGAGCGCGTCACTTTAAATTCTTTGTAAGCGGAAGTAGAATTGATATGGAGTGAACAGGAAAATAAAATGATTGATGAGAAACACAAGGTAGTATGAATTATAAATATAGAAAAACGAGTTATATCGATAAGGAAAATGGGGGTTCCCATTTAATTCAGCGCTCGCGCATGACAAGTTTACACTACGATTTAATTTAAATAAAAAATAACAAGCTAATTCGATAAATTGGGAGTGATATAAAAAACAGCTTGTGGGGACTGGAGATGATAAATAAACGGCTCGTGATACTAGACTAGTCATTTATCGTTTCGTTGTGTGATGCTTCACTTTTCAATCTCATTATCAAACGCCAATTAATTTTCGCTTAATAAATTTGTAAATAACGGATAAAAATGAAGTAGTGTCTATTAATAAATAAATAAAAAAAGAAACTAAAGCCGGTTATTTATCAAAATTTACTGACAATAGTGTTGTGATATTTAAAGTGACGTAAAAAAATTTTATAAATTTTCGTAAATGCATTTACTGGTTGACATAGTGATTTCATTTTTGAATTTCATTTTTGGTGAAAATTTTCTGTAGAGTGAGAAGCAATAAAATATTATAAGAGAATAAATAATCAAACTGCTTGATAATTTCTAGTTACGATTCTTCTTTTGTTGTAGTAAAAAAATCGATTTATAGTTATCGTTAATTGTAATTAATAATTTAGGAAATAAAGATGATTTTAGGGTCGACTAATTTGTATCTCTTCAGTATCTTTTGCTTGGCAAGCTTGACATCACAAGTAAGAAATATTGTAAAAAATAGTATTTAGTTTCTCATGATGTTAACAAATTTAATATTTTTAATTTGATCGTTTTAAATATTACGAAAATGATTGACAGGTTTCGCTGCCATCGTCAAATTACTACATCGGAGCGGTAGTTGAATACCACCCTGTTACTGAAGGTCCAAATAGCACTGCTATTGCGGAAGAAAATTCCGAAAACTTTATGAAATTTTTGAAAACAGCAAATGAACATGTAATTTATAAATCACTATGCATATACGTTGTTGTGATGTTCGTATTACAACATAAGGAAAACAATAATTTTTACTGATATAATTGTATATTTTTATAGCAAGTTGATATAATTGTATTTCCGGAAAATGGGTTATTTAGCGGCGAACCATTTCCTCCTATTTTTCACCGAAGTTTTTATTTGCCTCACAGTACATATTTGCCTGACCATAAAGAATTCAAAGTTTTGTGCCGCGACGTTTCATCTAATGTTATGGAGGTAAGAAAAGTTTCCTTTGAGATTTGAAGCAAATTATTCGAATTTATGATCCTAAAGTTAGCAGACAGTAATTTTCGGATTTTTCTTTCAACAAATCAATTACAAAAACAAAAACTAGAAATATACATATGTAGAAAATTTAATTTGAATTTTTATGATTTGAAATTTTCGAATTTTGGATTTGATTACAAAGATATAATTATAAGAAAAAAAAAAAAAAAAAGAAGAGAAGACAACAGCACATGGTGTTCCCAAGCGGTCACCCATCCAAGTACTAACCATGCTCAATGCTACTTAACTTCAGTGATCGGACGAGAACTGGTGCCTTATTAGCATGATATGGCCGTTGTCGAAATTGAACACTTTCAATAACGTATTTATATATTAGACAACATTTGAAAAAAAATTATCGTACCTGAAAATCAGAAAAATTTTGAACAGGCATACTAATTTATAATGTATTCATATATTTATTTATTTATCACGTTACCAGGTTGTAAAGTCGATATCTTGTGCAGCAAAACAGTACGCAATGTACATTGTACTGAATGTACATGAAAAGGAAAAATGTTTGGGTGAAAATTGCGCCGAAGACGGTTACAATCTCTATAATACTAACATAGTATTCGATCGAAATGGTGCCTTAATAGCCAAGTACCGGAAATGGAATTTGTTTGCCGAAGTTGGATTTAATAAAACACCGAAACCCGAGTTGTCGAGCTTCCGTACGGATTTCGGTGTTACATTCGGTCAGTTTATATGCTTCGATATATTCTTCGGTGCACCAGCTCTCGAACTTGTGCGCGAGAAAAACATAACGGATATTATTTTTTCAACCCATTGGTTTTCTCATCTTCCCTATTTGACCGCGAATCAAATTCAAGCTGGATGGTCTTATGTTAATGATGTTAATTTTCTCGGTTCGGGTTACAATGCACCAGCAACTGGTAATACTGGCAGCGGTATTTATGTTGGAAAATATGGTCACTTAGCGCGTATTTGGAATGAAAAGGCAGCAAATGCGTTGATAGTCGCTAAAATACCTAAAGTACTAAATGGTCAACGCATGCAACCGATTAACCAAAATGATACTCAAGTTATTTATTATTCGGCTATGGAAATACCTTCAGTTAGACGGCAAATACTTATGTCACAGCAAAAACTTTTTTCCGAAGATTTGTCACTTTTTACTAGTAAACTTTTCCGACCTATTAATGGCGCCCACAGTTCCATAGTTTGTCATCACGACTTTTGCTGCAATTTCACTACCGATACTCTATACCACGAAGATATCAACAAGGGTTCGAATGTTAAATATTACAGGTATTAATCATATCATTTCAATTAATTTATAAATAACTATCATCTAATTAACGATTTAATTTTCTAGATACCGTTACGCTGTATTCAATGGTACCGTATCATATCCGAAGCTTGGTATAGCGGGATTAGAAATTTGCAGCATAATTTCATGTCTTGACGACAATCCGAAAAGCTGCAATCAACGATTTGACATTAATGCTAACATTGTTCATCCTGTTACATTTAATTCAATTGTAATTTCAAGTATATCACGAGATTCTATAAATATTCCTCATTTTCCACTAAGTATAGACGATCAAATTAATCCATTGGATGTTAATGACTTTACGTTTACCCGTAAAAAAATAAATGAAACTCATGTGAGTTTAAATTACACGCTAACGAAACCTTATAATAATTTGATGACTTTTGCTATTTTTGGAAGAAATTTTTTAAATGATTATTTCTTATAGAATATTACATACCGAGGCCAGTAAAATAAGAAAAGTCTCAGAGCACAGGTAATTGTTGGCCGAGGCTGACAAACATGTGGTCTAAGGCTTTCTTTCTTACTGGCCAAAGTGCGTATACTATTTTTCTGCTCGACGAAGCCGGAAAGTTGCAACTTTGTTCAGGGCAGCGGCCCGAAAGTTGCCACTTTCCGGTCGGAGGGCAGAAAATCAGTTTTATCATAATTTTTAAGTCATTTAATAAAAATTTCTATTATTTTATGTACTCTCTAGAATGAAATCAATGAAATTCACTTCGAATTAGTGAATATTCACCGGGAACCAGCTATAAGTAGACTGGTTGAATTAATGGTATACTTATAGCTGTAGAAATAGTAACTATCCATTTATTCGCAGTGAATTTCACTAATTCATTTTTAGAGGGTAATATTACATTTATATATTTTTATATTTTTGTGAAAAAAATAAAAATGGTTCATAAAAAATATTCACGTTTTATTTTAAATGAATAAGATTTTGCGGATTATATATTTTTAATGATAAAGACAAAATTAAATATATATAAATAGGAAGAAATGTAAATTTGATAGAATATAAAATATATCAAACGCGTTTTTATTTGTTTCTCTATTCGCACTCAACTGGATAAACGGTACTATCTTTGTTGCACTTGTACAGTAAATGGGAAATTTGTCCAAGCTTTTCTCGTAAACAAATGGAAGTTATCAAAAAATTGAAATGCACTTCGCTAGTTCATAGGGTAAAGCATCGGGCCTGTGTCGTTATTCGGCGTTTAGAGCTTTTATTTCAGAGAAAAGCTTGGACAAAATTATCTGAAAACCGTTCTTAAGAAACTTTTTCAATTTCCCGCTATTAATTTTTAAAATTTAAAAAAAAGGGAAGTTGATGGTTTTGATCCGATTTTCAAAATTCGAGTTTTCATCAGACCTCGATGTTTTGAGCTCGAAAACAGTGGGGTTGGTTTGCAGGATCAACCGCTTTTCAAATTTTTTGTCTATGATTTTAAACTGAGTAATCAGTTATCAGTCTCGGCCTAATTATAAGTCTTCATTAATTAACACACTGCTCACATGCATTGAAGCGTAATCTCAAAAAAATAATAGTCATACCCACTTCTCGGTGTAAATAATATTTATAATTATTAGAAATTCATATATTTATTAAATAATTAATTAATAATTTTTATTTTACATCCACTTCCTCGCAAACGCAGAACATAAACTAGCACAAATATACGCTCCAGATGATGAATAATCATTGATAGCGATTGTAGAGTCTGTGTAATCAGTTTTCACTTGTCCTTGATCTATCGCACCTACGACGATAGCTACTGGTTCATCATCAGGTACAAGTTCCTCGGGATATTTAAATGTACTTGCGCGACAAGACATTAATATTCTTTTGCAATTAGCTGGCAAATAATCAGTCACGGGATTTTTTATGACTTTCAGCAAATCTACTGACTGGCCTGCTGCTCTTACTTTATTACTATGAAGTAGTTGCGCTGGAAATTGATAATGAAAAAATTTATTTAGATCCAATCAATAACTTTTTAGTAAAATAAAGCGGATTCTGAATTTAGTAGACAATTTTTGGATTTATTTTTATAATTTAATTAAAAAAGAAAAATTTGAAAAATGCACATAATGATTTTTAAATTTTGTATGTATGTATTTTTTTAATTTATTCGATTTACGTTTAATTTATTTATTTTCAAATTTTTAAAATTGTCAGCTACATTTGGGTTCACTTATTTTAGTTTCAAAAAAAAAAAAAAAAAAATATTCTTACCCATTACTCCAGCGAATCGTTTAAATGTTCTCGGTATCCTAGTTCCGGGATTCACTTCAATCAAAACATTTTTATCAGTATGTATATACACTTGTAAAAATCCTTGCCGATTTAAAGGGCTGTCTAATAACATCAGCAGACATTGGTGTACTATTTCCGGTTTAGTTGTCTCACGTTCACGGTTATATTTTTTTAAAAGCGAAATTTCATGTTTTGAATGTAACAATTCAAATTTTTTGGCAACCTAAAAAAATTAAAATATTTTAGTTTAAAAATATGATACTGAAGTCAGCCGTCGTCTCATAATATTTTGATATTTTTCAAAACGATAAAAAAAAAAAAAATATTTGAAAAAATGCACTCATAGTTTTTTAAATTTTCTACCTGTGCATTTTTTTTTTAATCATAAATTCATTGGAAAAAAAAACTCAAAGATTTTGAATTGTCTTTTAATTTCAGGATAATTTTTGGATTATTTAAAAAATGATAAATTATGAGAAAAAAAATATTTTAAAAAATTGCACCTATAGTTTTTTTAATTTTCTAAATGTGCATTTGCTAATTTTTTTTTTTTTGTAATTGACTTGTTAAAAAAAAATACAATAATTTTCAAATGTCTACTTACTTCAGGATCATTTTAAAATTAAAATTGATAAATAATTGCATTAATTACCTTTGCTGTTTCTAATTGCGCATTTTCTAAAATAATTATTAAACGTTTATCAAAATTAACTGGAGTATTATCTTTTAAACGTTTTTCTACGAGGTTATGTTCACTATCATCGCTTTCACTTTCTCTTGAACGTTTTTTAACCATTATTTCAAATTATAAATAATTATATTTATTTTTTAAATATATTAATAATTTATATTAAAAAATTAATAATTAAACAGTTATTTATTTAAACGTCACTTGTGTTTTTGTGCTCCCACGTGCTGACTTCAATCGAACTGTTATTTTTTTTTTTCCGAAATGTGCCGCGATTTTAATGTCGAGTATCGATAATACAGAATTTACAATCGAAATAAGATGTCAAGTTGACTGCAAAAAGTTGATCAGCACAAGATCAGTAATTTCTCTATTCTGATAAATCTATCATATTGTTAATTTATGAAATAATGAAATTTTTTTTGTATTTGAAATAGAATTTGAATTTTGATACGCGATGCATTCCCCCGCTCTCACTATATGGCAACGCTTGGCTAAAACTAGAGCCAGAGGATTTCCAAATGCACCCAGACTAAAAAATATACTTCAAATTTTTTATTTTCATCAATAATTTATTAATTATTCTGATTAATTACGCGGTATATTTAAATATTTGAAGAATAATTATTAGAAATTGGAGAAAACTAAAAATCGTACGTCAAAATAAAATGGCGGCAGAATATCATAGAAAAATATTTAAATATTAAAAAAAAAACACGCAAGTGTTTGAACAAACCTTGGTGGGGAAATAATATGCAGAAGGGTGTCCTAATACACTTGGAGATTTAATTTAAATTGCTCCAAGTGTATTGCAGCTAAAAAACGTCACTTAACTGCTATTTCCCACCAGACGATGCCAGATGATTTTGCTCAGGAACTTGGAAGATATCAGCATCAGCTATCAGCAACACTTTACACTAGCACTAAACACTCAACACTTAACTACACCATAGACACTTTGCACAATTTAATTAACAAAAGATAAATTTTATAATCACTGCACAATTTTACACGACAACTGCATTACTGTGTTTTAATTTAAACGTAAAGAAGGATCTGGACTAGTACTGAAGTTGTCGATGATACTGACTGCCGCTATTGGACCGCCAGCTGATACAAAGCAATCGATTTTACGATTCATTCGACCCTCCCCACTTTAGCAGAAATTTGAACGTTGAATACAGCGCCGCGCAGTAGCGTCATCTTGGCACGAAATTTCAAAATTGAAATTTAATTATTTCATTAAAATTTACATGTATCAATAATTATATTAATTAGAGTACAAAATATACTCGATATTTTTATTTTAATCAATAATTTATTAATTATTCTCATTAATTACGCGGTAAATTTGAATATTTTAATAATAAATTATTAGAAATTGGAGAAAACTAAAAATCTTGCGTTAAAATAAAATGGCGGCAGAATATAATAGAAAAATATTTTTGAAAAATTTAGTTACCGATGTTATTTTAACACCGTTGTCGGAGCTTAATTTAACACCGGAGTAGTGTAGACTTACACCATTTTTTTACAGTGTGATACCAAGCATAAGAATATAAACATTTTACTTTTAGTATTTCAAAAATAAGTATTTATTTAAATATGATACACGTCATTTTTATGTATAAAAAAGTGTTAACAATATATTTGTATTAAATACATACTCTATAACTAAAAACTACCATACAGCGCATTTATTTTTCGGATTCATTGGGGAATCCAGTGGGCATTGGAAGTCATCTGAAAATTCTTTCATGTTTGATAACGATCCTCGAATCCGAAATTCAACTGGGCTGTGACTGTCTCCTATTAATAGTATTTTTGTAGCCTCAGGACGTTGTACAGTACACCAAGTATGACCTGCACTAATCCAGAACATTTGTTTCGGTGTAAAATGATCAAGTCCAGGAAGCCGAGGCTCTGGTTTACTTGATTCCGTCAAATTTCTGTAAGCTAAATAAGCCATTTTAACACCTCCATTGTCAGCAATATTTTCAGTAATAGTTTTCACTCCATTAACCTAAAAAAATAGTAGAAATTTAACGAACGTAAAAATTTTATGAAACAAACTGAAAAGTTTTTTGTTAATTAAAAAAATTCTAGTCCCACATTAATTCCAACATCTTCAACAGTATAATTGCCATATTGATCCACCAAACACATGGCTTTTTTCCGAAATTCTGCATTCGTTACCGGTTCCCACCAATTTTCAAAGTTACCATCTTTATTAAAATTCATTCCGACCAGATCAAAACCATGAGTGATTTCGTGGCCGATTAAAAAACCAATTGATCCATAATTTAAATATCGCGGACGATTGATGTTAAAAAAAGCACCTTGAAGAATAGCAGCGGAAAATCCTGGAAATAATATATCATTTTCAACATACAATTCTTTATAGAAAGATATAATGAGTATTGATCAAAGATTATATATACATGTCACATACGAATTATATTTTGCTGATGTAAGTAAAATGCATTAACAACTGTCGGATTCATGTATAACTCCCAGCTATTCTTATCTAATGGAATTCCGTAACGCTTAAAATTAATTTTATATGCATGCAATCTTATATTTAATATTGTATCTAAATAAGAATCATTGGCACGTAGTTCCAAATTTTTATAAAGTTCCTCAAATTTATTATCATCAAAAGCTCCATCGTTATAAGCAATATGATTTATCATAGCATTGGCTTTATCCAATGCATGCTTACGAGTTTTGTTATCCATCCAGTCAACCTATAATAATTATACAGATCATTAATAATCAATTAGTAATTGAAATCAAATTTTATTTTATCGAGAAATATTTAATTGAAATAATTACTGTTTGTAAAGTGAGTTTCAATTGGTTTTCAATATTATTAATCAACTCGGCAGTATTATTTTTGATGTCTTCATTAGAGTATTTTTTAACATACAGAGAACCAATAACCAGAGGCAGGTAGGTTGAGATATTGTCCAAACATTCTTTTGATCTGAGTTCTTTTTTTGGACGACCCGAAATGGCTGCTACAAAATCTACTTGAGGCTTGCGAATTTCGTCATTCAAATAAAATACCGAATCAACGATAAGTCTCCATGATATGTAATTTGCTTGAGTTCGTTTTGAAGTTGTGTTAATAAGTTTTTCAAATTCTGATATAAAGTAAGGAGCGGATAAAATTAATGTTTCATTTTTGTCTACAGTGACAGAAGGATCAAAAATTTTGTTAATGTATTCCAACCAAGGGATACTCGGATGTTTTTTTTCCAATTCGGCTATGGATATTGAATTATAATTTTTAGAAAAACTATAATTATTTATTTCATGTAAACTTAGCTGAAATATATATAAATAGTCATATTAATCATGAAGTATTCCACACTAAATTAAGGAAATCGTAATGGACCATTTTTAATTTTTGTGATATGCTTTAATGAGCATTTAAAATTGCTGTTGTGTAAATTTTTAACGATGTTCCAAAGTCGAAAATTTTTAAAAACTCGAACATCTCTGAGATTTTCAGGACGAAAAAGTAAAAAATGTATTTAAAATTGTTTTTATATATTTTTGGTTCTATGACTCTATATCCGCGGATAAAATATCCTCAGGACAAAAAATCCGCCGGATAAAATATTCATGGATAAAAAATCCGTGGACAAATTTAATTATCAATATTCATAAAAAAAATTTTTGTGATTATAATTAGGCAGACCAACTCAGACGCAGATAATCGTGTTGCGCCCTTCTAACATGGTTTTTGCGTGTGGTTATTCGATATAAGACCAACACAAGCGCGGGTTACATTAACAAATTTTTAATAAATAATTAAGGGTCAATTCAACACATTTTTAATATTAAAAATATTATTAATAAATTAAAATAAAATAAAAAAAAAATATTATTGAACTTAAGAATATTTTGTCCGAGGATATTTTGACGAGGATATTTTGTTCGTGTATATAGAGCCCGGTCACCAAAAAAATCCATATAAATAATTTTGAATTTTTTTTTTATTCTGAAAGCAGATTTGAAGTAAAAAAGATAATTTTTTGACTTTCACGAATTATTTATTATTAATTATCTATCATTAAAATTTGAATTTCATATTTTCGATACCTCGATTGCCTATAAAATTTAAACGTCACTTATTCGAACTTTTGTTGAAACATAAAAATCAGAAAAATAAAAAATGGTCAGTCATAGCGTTAACTGTCCCTCATATTTTATAAGAAAAATTGAGCTTCAATTACATTAGCTAATTTCATTTCGAACAAAAGTGATTCGTTCAATTCTCTTTCAGCGGACTCACGATCAGCTCCAAGGAGAACCGCAACATCAACACTATATTTTTTATAATCTTTCACTAATTGATTTTCCAACCCTTTTGATAAAAACGGAGGATTCACTCCCAAAGAAGGCAATTTCAGCTACAATAAATAATAAAAAAATAAACTTCAACATTTACCAAAGGTTTTTTGAAATTCAAAAAATGTAAAGCTCACAGTTAAGACTCTTTTTGTATTATTCCTTATATCAGTATCCATTGCAAAACTGAAAAGATAATTAAACGAGTATCCCATCTCACGTAACGTGTAGCTAGCGTTTGTCCAGTGAAAAGCATCTTCTCTCCATTTCTGCCGTTCTAACACTGGCCAGCCTCCTAATTTATTTAATTTACTTAACAAAGGGCTCAATCCGTTTGCTCTAATAGCAGCTGTAAGAATTTATTTTGTTAGAATATGGAAAATTTCTCATAATCACCATATGTGTTATTAAATATTAACTTTCATTCATGCAAATATCATAAAAAGTTTTGACAAGTCTTTGTAACTTGGACGTATTTGCCGATACATTTTCCTCTACTATTTCTTTCAACTGTCCTTGAACCTGATCGCTCAGAGTACTGAAAATATCTACTTTGTCCTTGTCATCAGGGATATGAGTTGTCTTAACAAAATTACCGCACGTAAACTTATAAAAGTTGTCACATGGATTAACACTCGAATTCATGTATTGGAGAATTCTTGATGCTATAATACATAAATATTAATTACTTACGGTACTTTACCAGCTACAAATCCAAGGTAAATAAATTATTCAATTTTTTATTTATGAATTAATTATTTCTCTTGAATGAAGAGATTAAAAATAGTCATTTCCTAAAAATATATAAGAAACTATGATTTTTGTTTAATAAAAATTGAAAGAGAGAGGATCAATTGAGAAATAATTGGATTATAAATTACTGTAATATAGATTTTCATTATTAAATTGCTAAGCTTCCTACTTAAAGTTAATAACACTTACCGGTATGAACACATTCTGGAGTACGACAAATATCAACTGAAATTTTAACGACAAATTTAAATAGTAAATTGATGATGTATAGAAGAAATTGTAATATTTTTAATAGAATTAATAACAAATAAATATTCTTCATGCCACAAAAAAATACCTGTTTCTGTAGGTAATCCGTAACATGACGAAATTATAGTGATAACAAATATTAAAAGCCTTTGTTCCATATACGACCGACTTCTTCGTCTAATCACGTTACCGGAAAAGAAGTTAATTTTATTTTAATAAATAATTATATTGTCATACTCATTGAACTCGATTATGTCGTTATTAATGATAATGATATAATCAATTTTTTTATTTAAATAGTTTTTATTTAAACTTACTTGATAATATTTTGCGTCATGCTATGTTTTGTCGTTAAAACTACCGTATTATAGATGCACTAAGTTATAAGAATGTTTCAAGCACAAAGTCGCGGAATAACTAACGGAAAATACACTTTTAACTTCCAGTTGAACTACGAATAAGTATTTTTACAACATATATATAATATCTGTGTCGCGAGAACATGTATTTTAAAATAAACTTAGATTATATACGTGTGAAACGATAATTTTATTGTCCTTAGAATTGAGGAATTAGTTTTTAAACGTTTGTTTTTTCTTTTTGAATTTACAATTAATTAAAAGATTATATAGATATACATGTATACACATATAGTTATTAGAATGTCTTTACACAAACTTCCCGACTAGAAATTGTAGTGAGGCGGTAGTTTGCTCCATATGAGGCAAGCCGAATGTCAAACTTGTGGCAAGTGAGGCATCCAAACGAGGGCCATGTTTGGGATGTAACGCAGTTGCGAGACTCAGCCTTACTTGGCTTCCAAATTCGGTGGCAGTTTGGAAGCCACACTTGCTGCAAGGATCCTAAGCCTAAAGTGCCCTAAGCTTAGCATCCGAATTCGGTGGCAGTTTGGAAGCCAAACTTGTGGCAAGTAAGGTATCCAAACAAGGGCGATGTTTGGGATGTAACGCAGTTGCGAGACTCAGCCTTACTTGGCTTCCAAATTCGGCGGCAGTTTGGAAGCCACACTTGCTGCAAAGGTCCTAAGTGACTCTCAAGCGACCGAGTATAAAAATTTAAACTAAATTAAAAAAAAAAATTACTCGATTTCTGATTTTTTTTTTTTTTTTTTTTTTTTTTGAATAATTAGTTTGGCTTTGCGGAAATCGTCAGTTATGTGATTAATTTGAGTCCTAATCTAGTAGAATTTTTTTATTTCGGGAAAAAACGCTATAAATATCAACTAACCGCGCACGCTTTAGTGGGATTCGAACCCGGGACCTAACGAACGAAAGACCGACGCATTAACGACTAGGCTACGCTACCGATAGTGACTACTAAGTTTATTTGTGCTACATGAGATTGAAAGAATACATCACTTTTAAAACAGCAAAATATAATTGAATATCTATTATTAGTAATAACGAAAACATTTCTTATTTTTTTTGTCCACTATAAAATCTGGTATATCAATAATTGTAATATGTGTAATTTTGATTATAGTGTTATGTATAAAATTGTTAAAAAAGTATATAGGCTCTACCCCCATCAAAAAAGTATATAAAAAAAATTTATTATTAATTAAATATAAAAAATTAATCGAATAAAGTTGTCAATTAAATCGAAATTGTCCAGCAGTACTATTATGAGTAGATTAAAAGAAGGTTATGAGTACACGCTAAAGATTTACATTCAAGTACCGAAGTTCGGCTTGCCATAGATGTCCCTAGTTCCCCTTAAGCTTGGCAAGCCAACTTCTAGAAATCTTTGGAACGCCTAACTTGTAGGAAGGAACGGTAACCGAAGGTTTACCGAAGTTCGGCTTGCCATAGATGTCCCTAATTCCCCTTAAACTTGGCAAGTTAAACTTCGAGAAACCTTAGAAACACCTAACTTGCAGGAAATAACGGTAACCGAAGGTTTGTCGATGTTCGGCTGGCCATAAATGTCCCTAGTTCCCCTTAAGCTTGGCAGGTTACACTTCGTGAAATCTTAGGAACGCCTAACTTGCAGGAAATAACGGTAGCCGAAGGTTTACCGAAGTTTGCCTTGCCATAGATGTCCCTAGTACCCCTTAAGCTTGGCAAGCCAACTTCTAGAAATCTATGGAACACCTAACTTGCAGGAAATAACGGTAGCCGAAGGTTTACCGAAGTTTGGCTTGCCATGGATGTCCCTAGTTCCACCTAAGCTTGGCAAGCCAACTTCTAAAAACCTTAGGAACACCTAACTTGCAGGAAATGACGGTAGCCGAAGGTTTACCGAAGTTTGGCTTGCCATGGATGTCCCTAGTTCCCCTTAAGCTTGGCAAGCCAACTTCTAAAAACCTTAGGAACACCTAACTTGCAGGAAATGACGGTAGCCAAAGGTTTACCGAAGTTCGGCTTGCCATGGATGTCCCTAGTTCCCCTTAAGCTTGGCAAGCCAACTTCTAAAAACCTTAGGAACACCTAACTTGCAGGAAATGACGGTAGCCAAAGGTTTACCGAAGTTTGCCTTGCCATAGATGTCCCTAGTACCCCTTAAGCTTGGCAAGCCAACTTCTAGAAATCTATGGAACACCTAACTTGCAGGAAATAACGGTAGCCGAAGGTTTACCGAAGTTTGGCTTGCCATGGATGTCCCTAGTTCCACCTAAGCTTGGCAAGCCAACTTCTAAAAACCTTAGGAACACCTAACTTGCAGGAAATGACGGTAGCCAAAGGTTTACCGAAGTTCGGCTTGCCATAGATGTCCCTAGTTCCCCTCAAGCTTGGCAGGTTAAACTTCGAGAAACCTTAGGAACACCTTACTTGCAGGAAGTAACGGTAACCGAAGGTTTGCCGTAATTCGGCTTGCCATAGATGTCCCGAATTCCATCCATATTTGGCAAACCGATCTTCGCTTTGCCTAACATGGATGTAATTAGGCGCATATTAGGCTTGCCTAAGTTAGGCAATCCAAACTTGCCCCTCACTAATTCTTCGGCATTCCTCACTATAATTTCTAGTCGGGTTATCGCTAATTGGAAATCCAATAAAATATTTCAAAACTAATTACACACTTCGAAGAAAATCAAATTATTGCTGGACACACACACACACACACACACACACACACACAGTATTTTAATCAATAAGTTATTAAATGACTCGCTTATTTTCTTGGATTTATTAGTATTTTTAGAAAAAATTTATAATCATTTTAAAATGCTACACGAAAAGAAAATTATGGGAATGGTTCCTATAATTTTGTGAAATTTCATCCTATACCAGTATAGGAATGACGACCATGAATTATGGGAACACGTCCTATAGATATAGGAGTATTACCCATAATCATAGGAATAGTTCCTATAATTATAGGAATAGTTCCTATAATTATAGGAATAGTTCCTATAATTATAGGAATAGTTCCTATAATTATAGGAATAGTTACTATAATATTATAGGAATGGTTCCTATAATTGATGGGAATGGTTCCTATAATATTATAGGAATGGTTCCTATAATATTATAGGAATGGTTCCTATAATATTATAGGAATGGTTCCTATAATAGTATGGGTACAATTCCACTAAACCATAACATTAACGAGTGATACCTGGTTTTGTAGGCTTTCCTTTGCTTAAAGAAATAATGGCAATGAAAATAACTACAAAACTTTGTTTTGAAAACAACGTTTTCTTTCCCCAGATCATACTTTTAATAAATCATTTAAAAAATTTTAATTAGCTAATTGTACTGTAATGTGTAACTTTACTATCAAAAACGATTGTACACTATAAAATAACAAAAAATTTGTGTTGTTATAAATTAAAGTCAAATATTAAACGTACTGGTTAACATTCAACGTAATTTTCATTTCCTGTGTTTTATAAATATGTGAAAAATAAAAATATTTTCTTTTATAATCGATCCGAACAGTGTCGCAACGAATACTCAAATGAACTCAGTTTAAGATATTAATGTTCCTTAAATAGTCGATGAAACGTTCATTTACATAATATATGTAAGTTTATAAATATATATATATATATATATATATATATATATATATATATATATATATATATATATATATAATACTCGTTGTACAAATATAAATAAATGATAGACTGATTAATTTATATATTTTTTATCGAATTTTCTTTTTAATGTTAATTAACGACTTTTATTGTCACAATCGACATTAACAGAGTAAAGTGAAGCGTCACTATTTCCAGGTCTATATGATCTTAAATCCATGCTGATGTATCTCGTTCCTGGTGCAGCACATTCGTCAAAGTTCATTTCCCACTGTGCCTTTTGATTTGCATCAAAATACTTACTGCACTTCGGATTTGAACTCCAAACCGAAAAACTCACTTCATGCAATTCTGGAGCGTCGTAACTCACTATTGCAGAATTTTGCAGACATTGGTAATTGAATCTACCATTGGTCTATTGAAAAAAAAAAAACAAAAGTTAATATTAAAAATTAATTGTTGATTCATGTGTAAATACTCATAACAGTCATTACTTAAATGATGCCAGTATTTTAATGATAACTATCATTAAAATTAAATCATTTTCAAATATAATTCAGAAATTGAGGCTTTAGCAATCATTACATTCTCTAGGAATAGTTTTATCTACAGCGTTTTAGTTATTTTTACACAGAAAAAAACTGTAGTTGCTACAACAGCAGCTGTAGTTGAAGTTACTACAAGTTGGACTTAAGAAATTACAACTCCAACTCGAATAACCGCAACCACGTGTAGTAATGTCAGTACTATTTATGTAGTATCCTTTATTACATATTGGAGTACTCGCTACTACAATGTTTTACTACAATATTGTGGTTAAGAGAACCACATATAGAAAAATTAAATACTTTGAAGCATTTACAGAATAACTTTAAGGCCATGCTCAGACAGTGCCCCCGACATTTTTAAAAATGTCGATGGCTTTCAACTGTCATAACCGTATTAAAATTATGTTATATTAATTAATTAAAAAAAAATTAAAACCTTAATTGAAAAAGGGCGAACTTAGTCGTAATTTCGCTATGATAAAGGTTTAAAAAAAAATGACTTGCAGTTGAGATCAATTGGAAGCTGAACGAAATTTGTAAAATAAATTTCAGTAAAATCTTCATGTCAATTTTATAATTCGAATTTTAAAATTTTATAGGCTAAAATTTATTCAACAAATTTCGTTTAACTCCTGATTGACATCAATTGCAAGTAATTTTTTTAAAATTCTATACCTCGGTGAAATTATGACTACGTTCTCTTTTTTTCACTTAAGGTCTTAATTTTTTTTTTAATTAATTAATAAAATTTTCATACGGTGATGACAGTTGAAACCCAGTGAAATTTTTTAAAAAGTGGGGGGTACTGTCTGAGAATACCCTTTTGGGTGTAATAAAAAATAAAACACTTGCGTAAAAAGGTTAGAGTACTAGAAAATGTAATTAAAAACGATCCATAAATATGTTGAACATCTATCAGAAGTATTATTAAAGGGATTAAATTGTATTGAATTAAAATATTTTTTAATCATATATTTCTAATCAGTGAAATTAATTATATGACTTACCGGATCGTATCTTGCAAGCGTAATAGCAATACAAAATGAAAAGAATGTTAAAAATAACATAATATGTTTAGCCATTTTTTGGAGCGTTATTTTCAATTCAAGTTAAAAAAAAACAGATGCGATCAGAAATGTCGTTACAGCTTGAGAAACTTATAAACTTATGATCGGTCATAAATTTCGTCTACCTTTTATATAAAACAGTTTGACCTATTTTTTCAGTTATCATAGGGTTTTTCAGTCACTCATGTTATCTATATTTGTTTTGGCTCTGTAGCGTTTACCATAACTGAATAGAGTAAGGGATTTACACTGTAGAAAATCACGATTTCGAAATAAATTTGAGTATATATTAAATCACATTTTCAATCAATCAGAAAAGACTGTATTTTAATCCTAAATTTTCTGACCTTGACTGTAAGTGTTCATCGGGCATAAATTACAGAAAGCAACTTTATTTTTAATACAAAAAATTTTTTTGCAAAGTCGAAAAAAAAATACTCAGAAATAGGAGACATTTCTTGAAAAGTGGTGCAAATTTTGTTGAAGGTCTATTATATCACTTACAAACACCCCCTAAAAAAAAATTTCAGCTAGAAGTTAATGAGAAAAACAAAAAAAAACACCCCTAAAAACAGATTTTTCGCAAATACTTCATAAACAAAAAAAAATTGCAAAATACTTTCAAACAAAACTTGTAAAGAAAAGAAATTCACATAAAAAAATATTATACACTTTTATTGTATCTATAAAAAATAATACGTAATAGATTTTTTAAATTTCAAAGCAAAACACAATTTTTAAAAATTTATAATATATTAAAAAATTATAGTAAGACGTTTCTATATATCAGTCATATAATCTGTGAATTTTTACTAGGTATATTCTTCGCCAGGGAATTTTTTTTTTTTTTTTTTTTTAATAATATTGACAAACTACGAAATTAATCGGCGTTTACTAAGCAAATTTTGACAGTGCATTGTAAAAATGAAAAAAAAATTAAATTGCGGTACAATATATTAGACATTGATTCCTGTCGGGTAGTATTGCTTTGAAATAAATTAATATATTTATATTTAAAAATTTCAAGAGTGATTGAAGTAAAAAAATAATAAATATTATTTATTAAACTAATTAAAAAAAAATATATGAAACACAATGTTACAAAGTAATTAATGTCTAATATTGTGCTTAAAAAAAAAATATAAAAAAAGCATGTTTTTAAATGATAGAACTCATCTTTATCGGTATATTTTTATAAATATCTCGCTCACACATGATCAAATTTCGTTGAACTGATTAATATTTGACAAGAAAAAAAAATTAAAAGCCAGAGTAAAAAATTGAAATAAATAAATATTATCTTTTATGTATATATATAGAAACTGGATATTCGATCATGATTTCATTGAATGTAGATAAAAATTTTGAATGATTAGGAGAGTAAACAAGAATATTTTGACTATTGTCAACAAAAGGCATGACCTTTTGAGTTAAATAAAACGTAAACATCAATAATAATAACATAAATTTATCACTGTTTTTAAAAAAAGTTAAAGTTAAATTTTTAATCATAAAAATATGGTAAATAATAAATGAAATTTAACTAACACTGCAAAAAAATTGCGGACTGTTCATTTATTTAATCCCTTCGAAAACAACCTCCCCATTTGCTCCGTATGCGGAGTAATTTTCCATCAAATTCCGAAACTCCGAGTGACGGAGTGAATTCAGATTTAAATAAAACCCTTAAAAAATAAATAAGAAATAAATTTTTTTTTTATAAATATTAAGTTTTAAAACTTAGGTAACAGGAAACAAAAAGTAATCATTTAAATAGCAAGTTTTTGATGATATATAATAGGAGTGCATTATATTTTTTATTGCGGCCGCAATATGAAGGCAACTTGACACAGAAAGCTTCTATCAAGTTGTTGTCAACTTTTTACATGGCCACCTATTACATAACTTGGCGACAAATTGCCATCAACTGTTGCGCACGTCAACTTATTACAAGAAAAATGGCGTCAAGTTTCAGCTGCAAGTTTACATCATTGTGGACGAAATGCCTATCTTGGTATAATTGTTTTTGTTTTCCTAAACTCTGATAGATAAGTTAACAGCGAGTTAGCAATAGCCTTACTGTTGCAATTTGTTGCTAAGTTGACTGCAAAAATTGGCATTCCGTAAGTTGACGACAACTCGATGCCAACTTTCTGAGAAAGTTGACAACAATTTGTTGTTAACAGTAATGAAGGCTGAAGTTGTCATCAACTTGATCGCGACTATCGACACCAAATTTCTGACCAGAAAGTATCATTATCAGGAAAAGATAAATAAATATATGATATTTTACCGACTCCTACTAAAAATTCTTGTAAGAGTTCGATGATCATTGCATAAGTCGACAATAAAAACCTGTATAATTTACCACTTTTTCTTTCTATCTTTTATAGAAGAAAGGGTATATGTTACACATACTTGCATACATAACTATAAATTATCTATAAAGAATAAATTTAAAATAAAATATAAATTTACATATTATTTCTACAAAATAATTAATTATTTATGTACTAGCTGTACAACTCGATAATATAATTATATATTCTATAGGATAATTATCATTAAAAAAAAAAATTAGCAAGTTGGTCGATACTTGTATTAAAAAATTACATAACCTAAAAAAAAATTAATTTCTTCAGGTAAATAATTGAATACAATCATCATGACACTGAAGTTAACGTCTAATAATTTTTGAATTTTTTTTAAAATGATAAATTATAAAAAAAAAAAACATTTTAAAAAATTGCACCTGTAATTCTTTAAATTTCCCACATGTGCATTTTTTTATTTTTTTGTAATGGATTTGTTGAAAAAAAAATCCGAAAATTACTAATTGTCTGTTAACTACAGGATCATCTGAAGTTAACGTCTAATAATTTTTTGATTTTTTTTAAAATGATAAATTATAAAAAAAAAAAAATTTTTTAAAATTGCACCTGTAGTTTTTAAAATTTCCCACATGTGCATTTTTTTATTTTTTATTTTTCTGTAATTGATTTGTTCAAATATATTATTATATCATTTTATCATTAATTTTTTTTGCTCTAGTTTTCAAGAAGACAATAAACATGAATTTTGTTTATTCTAAAACAAATAAAATAAAATGTAGATGGGAAATACCTTCTAATAATAATTATCGAAGTGAAAAAAATTACTTTATAAAACCTTTAAATTATTGTTTGATAACAGTAGTAATGGACTACGAACCATCAAATTCAGATGTAATTATAGAAGTAAACAGAGAGTACAAAATAGTACCGGGAACAGTTGCCGTTGAAGTTTATTCAAATAACAAAATAAAATACTCTGAAATAATAGACCATTGGTTTGAAAACAGCTTAAATGTATTCGTTCCTAACTGTAGAAATTCAATTGATAGTATTGACAGTTCCTCTGAGGATTCAGCAGCGATGTTGGATGATTCCCACGACAGTAATTACGTAAGAATAAAATGCGAAATAACATGGCTGGGATGTACAAGCGATGATTGTTTGTCATGTCCATTGGTTTCAAATTATTTGAGTAATAATAAAGAGGATGACTGGAAAATTTTCTATCTCGATCGTACATTGAGTGACGTCGTATTGATAATAGATGAAGAAGAAATACCAGCGCATAAATTTGTTCTTGCTGCTCATAGTCCTGTTTTTTTGGCAATGTTCCAATCAAATATGAAAGAGGCGCGCGAAAATAGTATTACTATCGAAAATATTGATATTGATGTTATGAAAGAAGTATTGAAATTTATGTACACTGGGGAAACATCAGCTGAAGATAATTATGAGCTTGCATTGAAATTATTGGATGTTACAGATAGATATCAGATTATAAAATTGAAAAAGTTTTGCGAGTCAACAATATTTCGATATCTGTCATTGAACAATGCGATTTATATTGCTATTGAAGCCGAAAAACACAATGCTGACACACTACGTGAGATGGCAATTAAATTTATCGTCAAAAATATTGATACTATTGTTTTACTCAATGATTATAAGCAACTGGGATCCAGTCATCCAGGATTAATGTCTGAAATTATCAATTTATTAAAATAAATTTTCATTTAGTAAGTTAATGAATTGTTAAAACTCATTGTTAAGAAATTAGAAATTAAAATAATAATGGCAACTTAATAATGTTGCTCGTTAAAAAATATTTGATACACTTTTTAATAATTTATTATTTTTTGTAATTGATTATATATTTTTTAAAATTGTTTTTGATGTTAATCCTGTGTAAAAAAAATTTTGAACAAGCGTTTATTCTAAACTTGAAAACGTGACACAACGACGAACTTTTTTTAAAATTCATGAAAAATCAATAAGGGCCAGTTTTTTAAACTGGATTTACTTCTATCTGGATTTAAATTTATATTGCTAGTATATCTATACATTAATAATATATATAGTAGGATTTAATAATAGATATACCAGCAATAATAATTAAAATCTGGATTAAAAATAAACCCGGTTTGAAAAATTGGCTCTAAATATCTCAATATTATTTGATATGCTAAAGAAAAATATATTCAGGCATAGTTGAAAATCAGCGTTATTCTGACGCAATGCTGACCTGTTTTTGAGTATTTTTAAAAATTTTTGACAATTCAAAGGAAATGACTGACTTAAAACTATTAACATGGTAAAAAAAAATTCAGAAATAGTTTAAAATCCGATTTTTCTAGCCGTATTTTGCACTGAACAAAATGATAAAATTTATTGCTTTTAATAGAGTCAAAAAAAAAGTTTAAAAAAGGATCTAAAACCATTAATTTATAGTATGAAGTCAATTGATTTTTTCTTTGGATTTTGTTGGAAATGTTTAAAAAAAGTTTGTCATTGTGTCGCGTTCTGAAGTTTAGAACAGTCATCACTTTTTCAAAGTTTTTTTTTTACAAGGAATTTATGTTTCATAAAATAAATAAATCGATGAAAGATAATATTTTGCTATATTAAAAATATTACTACTGTTGTCTGATACGTAAAGAATTATTAAATAATATTTGATTTGGGTATAAATACATAAAATAAATAAATTTATGACTTGATATACGAGAAAACCATAAATTAGAGTTTAAAAATAAAAGTTGAAAAAAATATGTCTATTAATTTTTTCAATAGAACTATAAGTACTCGAGTTTAAAAATGTTATTGCAGATAAAATATTTTTGAAAAACTTTTTAGAGATTTCAGAAAGCTAGACATTATTATGAAAAATTTGCTTTCAATATTTTATTATTAATAAGATAATGAATTAATTAGAATTAAAAGAAATTAATTTAGTACTTTGTAATTATTATTAAATAAAAATAAGTTGCAATCATAATTGTTATCAAAATATTTATTATTATACAATCACATCGATTGATAGCTTGAAAAATGAACGCTATTACAGACAATTTTTTTTACATTAGTAAAAATATTTTTTATTAATAATAATTGTAATGATAGTGGTAATTTTTTTATTGGGTTTTTTTGTCGTCGCGTCTATTTTTGTGCAGCTATGGGCTCTAATTGGTAAAAAAACAAAAAAATTAAGTGTCTATTAGCAACCGATATATTTTTCCGATAGCCGAATACTTCTAAATTTTTAAAAATTAATTAAAAAAATAATTTTGGTTTTTTAAGAATTTGCAGACTCTCTGACTTTAAAGAAAAATCTAATTTTTAAAATCAAAGTTTTAGCTACAGTAATTATATTTGTGGTTTGAATATGCCTTTATGCACTAAAATCTATTAATTGTCTCGAGATGTTGAGAGAGAGGCAGTTTGAAAAATTTACCGATTCGAAACTGTCCTTTTTTTTTTTATTTACATAAATTATTTTTTCTAGGAGTAAAAAATAAATTAACTATAAATATTTAAAAAATTAACATAAATTTATTTTTATATTTTTTATTTATGCACTGTAATCAATTTAGTTTTTTGTTACAAATGTATTTTCATATGCGATGTTAAAATATTTCTTTATTATAGTACATTGCATACCTAGGGAGCTAAGTGACTTTTATACAGGAAGCACAATGTTTTTGACGCGAGTCGTAGGTGCACACGCACGAGCGCCAGCGAGTGCTTTGGGCTAGTTTTTCAAACCGTGTTTATGCTGGTATATTTATTATTAATGTAGATATACTAGCATTATTAATTTCAAGCCGAATAGAAATAAATTCGGTTTGAAGAACTAGCCCTTAGCGTGCATCGGAAACGAGTGCTAAGAACATTGTGTTTGACAGACAATGACTTAGCTCACGTGCTATGCACTATACTTTATTTGAAAAATGTCTGATTTTTTCGAATTATTATATCAGCAAAGTAAACCCTAAATCAGGTTTTAATTAATAAAAAATAGTCAATATAGGGTCATGTGGGGCAAGTGTGCGCTGTAGGTAATGTGCGAAAACCTATTAATGTTAGAGTGAAATGCATGAGTTTGCGCACACTTGCCACAAATTACTCTATTTATATAGACACTGAAATGAAAACTGTTAGAGATTGAATATACTACTCATTCCAAATAAACTTAATGTCAAGGTTATTTGCTCATGTGATATTAGTTTGTTTCTGAGAACGGTCTATAATGAGTTTAGAATAATGTAATTATGGATTCAATAGCGTTTGTTTATGACCTCTATAATAAAACGCTATTGCGGAACATAGGACGCCATTTGCTTTTTGACAAATTATTAACCACCGATTGGTAAACGGCCATTTAGGGTTTGCTTAGCAGATGTGATAAGGCGCGAAAATCAAAAATACCTTGAATAAAGTATTTCATAATTAGATAAAGTAACTATTTTATAATTTGTTGAATTTTGACAATCGATTTGAACACGATATAATAAGGCTTTATCACTTTCAGCGATATATTCAGATATATTTATATAAAATTTTTTGGATCCTGATGTACATTCTGCGAAATCAATATTAATGAACGGTGATTCGCCAATTTTATAATAGCCCATACATTTTGTTGTGAAAAAATTAGTAAATATTGTAAATTCATTGAATATCATATTTAAAGACCTTATTATTACAAAATCAGGAAAACACTGATATTTAAACGTTCCTCCACAATCAGTCTGAAAAAAAAAATTTATTAAGTTGGAATCGGAAAAAATTATATAAAAAAAACAAAAAGTTATCACGTACGAAGTCATCTTCTGCTCTTGTCATCATAAAATGACAAGAAAAAATTATTATAAATAATACAGATGATTGATAATAATTCATAGTATTATTAAAAAAAAAAAATAAAATTGTTTTTTTTTATGAAGTAAAAATTAAATGCACTAATTTATTAATAATCACAAAACTTCCGTAGACATCAATGTTAAGTATCAAGTAGGAAGACGACAAAGCGTAAACTTGGTTAAGCAATAATGATATATATGATAAAAAAGTAATATTTTGTAGTAGGGATAAATTTGATGATCAAAGTTATAACAAAAAAATGTTTTTAAGGAGGAAGCATTTTTTTATTAAATTTATCAATTTTTGCTATAAAGTCAAGTTCGATAAAATTAATTAATTGATGTCGTAAAATCATTATCGATCCGTTCTTTAGTAAAGTGAAAATTTCATCACACAATAACAATAATAAAACTTGCTTATCAAAACTAATTAGTGTTTCAATGGATGATAAAACGTTTCTGGTAATCAATTAATTTTTATAATTTTTTCGGATAGTTTATTATGAATTTACTCACCTATCCCGCATAAAAATATCATAAATGGTAAACATGTATTAAAAAATATATGTTACAGATATAAATATATATGTGACAATACATGAAATTTTATATAGAACTGTATATAGATTTCGGCCGATTTTATTATATTTTTAAATATGTTTTCTCTTATATGATTTCATATATTTCCGTATAACTTCAATATATTATTTATATACTTGAAAACTTATAATTTCAATGTATTCAAACATAAATGTTATTTATAAATGGAAACAAATAAGAATACATATATAATTCATCATTATATGGCACGATATATGTACCATGTATTTAACTTTATAAATTTTTATATATTTTTCGATATATAGAAATATATAAGTCTCCCCATATATGTAAGAATAAACAAAATCTATTTTTTTCTGTTTTTCTCTCTCTGTTATAAGATTCAAACATTGTGTTCAGAATATATATGCGTGCTAGCTTACAAATTTACATATATAATTATCAATATATGTAATACATATATGTGCTAACTTATAAGTTTACGTATATGATTATAAATATATGTAATATATGTGTTAATTTATAAGCTTACGTATATAATTAATTATATTAAAACTTACTATATTATATAAGAAAATATATATCGTTTTTGGCCACTTATATGCTCCCATATTGATCAAATATTTTTCCATATAGATTTATCATATTATGGTATTTTCATGCGGGATATAATTATGAAAAAAAATATTTATTTTTCCAAGTCTTGCGCAAGAAATTTTTCTAGTCCTCAGAAAATGTTTGTTTTCATTTCATAATAAAAAATATTTCTTCCGTCAAGAAATACTTTTTCTGTGTAATTGACCTGAGAAATCAATCAACTCGTCTATTTAAAAAAAACCTTTTATTCATCGCTTTGTATTTTACAATAACGTCTATCAATCACGTTTTCTTCTAAAGAAATATCAATTATTATATAAGCAAAGTTATTTTTGCTGTCCAGCCTTTGCATGCTAGGTATCTTGAGACCCGAAGTCTCTGACGTCAGACTTTACTCTGGATTGTGACGGCCACCCCCTGATAAAGACAAGATGGACGTTACACATTCTGATAAAGCCCTTCAAGAGGATCCATCGTGACGGGGTTCAGATGAAATGACAGTGAGTTATCGTGACCTTTTCCCTTTGCATCGTTAGTTAATTAATTAATTAATTTTTTTATCTCATTCATAATTTCTTTTATATGTATTTAGAGACTTTCACAGAGTTCAAAGTGTACAGATGGATCTACAAACCGATTGCCCCACCCATTTACTGGAAAATCTCGAGGTATTGATCATCCTAGCAATGGAGGATAATATGGAGAAACAGAAAGGAAGATGTGAGTGCTAGTAGTAGTAGTAATAGTAGTAGTAGTAGGAGTAGAGACGAACGTTTGGATCGACCTACCAGGTTTATAGTACTCGAGGGTTCATAATATGTATTCGTTTGTCTCATCTCAAATATAAATGGAAAAGAGAGAGAGAGAGAGATGAAGAGATAAATGTATAAATGTAGAAAGCTCTTGTGAGTTGTTAGTATAGGTTGGTAAAGCTTTGGTGAAGCCGATAGGGCCATGGTGAGTGTAATGGTGTCAGTATATAAGGTACAACAACCGGCGTCTGCTCCTGACAGGCCATTACCACTGTACAAACGCAAGCACGGGAGAGGAAGGAAAAAAGCGAAAAGTTTCGAGGGCCATCGTGCACTTGGTTTAGCGTAAAAAAATTGTTTTTTTAAATGTCAATATTTGAAAATGGAAAAAATAAAAAATAGATCCATAGTTTTAAAACTATTTTCAAGTTTACAAAGAACTTTTTAATAAATGGAAGCAGTATATAACATTATTTACTTATAACTCTAGATGAAAAAATTTTTTCAAGTCAACAATAAATAATAAAGTTTTAATAATTTTATTTAAGTAAAATAACAAAATTCAAATAAATTTTCTGTAAACTTTTTTTTTTTAATTTTCATTATACTTTTTGGTCAATCTTAATATTTTCCACTATTTTAGAGCTGAAAAAACTCAAAGTATTTAGGAACTAATCAGGTCTGTCTGGATAAAGTCTTTCGATTTCAATTAGTCGAGTTTGAATCAATTTATTTGTTTAAAATGTATGAGAAAAATTTGCTTACACACTCACATACCTACGAACGTCAGTACCCGGGTCAAAAATAAAGCTTGATTCAGGTTCGCTTGATCTTATTTTATTTTAAAATCGATTTGCCGACAATTTTCCAATAACATCTTGACTTTTTCGACTTAAATTAAATTTTTTTTAACTTTTAGAGCTTTTTTCATCTTAGTTTGAACTTATTCACCTTTAATTCGAACACGACAGTCATTCACCTTACTTTTGACTTGCTGAACTAAGTCAAAAAAAAGTTATTTATTCGACTTACTTTAGATTTGATCAACCAATAAGTCAAAAGCAAGCAGTATTTTTTAGTTTAAAATGTCTTTTTTACGTTTCACCTCAGTTTTGACTTTTTCGCTTTATAAATTAAGTCGAACAAGTCTAAACCAAGTCAATTTCGACTGGATTTAGACTTTTTCGTCTTAAGAGAGTGAAATAAGTGATTTTCAAATGAACCGTTTTCATAGATGAAGACTCAAATCATTGAAAAAAATATTTCATGCGATGCGTAAAGTTATTATTTATCGAACGAAATGCTTCTCATTCGAAAATTTCAGTTTATATGAAGACGGCTCATTCGAAATTTCCATTTGCTAATGTAAGTGCAACAAGGACCGTTTCGTTTGTTCACATTTGTTCAGGAAAGAGAATATATGTCATATTCTCTTAAATCGTGGCTAAGTAAGCCAGTTAAGTCTAAACCAAGGCGAAAATGTATTTCATACACGGTAAAAAATTTACAGTCTAATTTACTATGGGCGCAGAGTATCACCAAACTATAAGAAAACTGGTACAAAATTTACAAGTGTCCCATAGTAAACGTATGCGCAGATTACACGATTGTGGCCTATGCGCATACGTTTACTATGGGACACTTGTAAATTTTGTACCAGTTTTCTTATAGTTTGGTGATACTCTGCGCCCATAGTAAATTTGACTGTAAATTTTTCACCGTGTATCTCCGTAAAAAAAATGGTGTTTGTCTTGGGAAAAACGGCTCTGAATTTCGACTTGGTAAAACAAGCCTAAATCAAGTTTCATTTTGAACCGGATAAAAAAATATTTGAAATTATTCCTCAAATGTTGAAGCGTTGAAATTTTTTAAAAGATTAAATTTCGAAAATCCTGGAATAAATTATTTTTCATCCAAAAAGTAAATATATTATTTAAAGAATTAGTATTCAGTAAATATGAATATGAATTATAGATTCATATAAATCGTTTAATTGCTCTTATCAATTAAATCGTTTAAATTAATTGCCTGTCATTTTATAATTAATTTAAATTTATCGTTTGAAGTAAAGTTCCAAATTAAAAAATGAATTTTACGTAGCTTTAGAAAAATAATTTAAATACTTTATTGAATAACAAAATAAAGCATTCAAAAGAGTCTGAATGAAAATGGAGTTGATTTAATCTCAAGAGTTAAGTAATTGAGTAAAAAATATGAGATAAATTAAATCGAGCATTAAGAAAATAAAAAAATAAAATTTTGTAATATAACTTTATCTTAGTATCGTAACCCGGTACAAAGTAAAGACTGACTCTGGCTTTTGTGGACCGGAAGTGCCACGCCTGTTGTCACCCTTGTACAGACTGGGAGCTCCGCAAACCACGCCCGCTGCACCCCCCTGTAACCCTCGTTGTGTGTGTACTTGAGGGCTAATAATTCACGTCACGAGCACACTCCACCATAAAGAGTCGACAACGGCAGAGGCTATTCTGTATTTCACTAATATCTACCTCTCTCGCAACGTTTATACAAGTGGTATATATGTTATATTGTATAATATATGAGATCGATCTATTCATATATGTATATGTAGACAAAGTTTACAGGTTTATCGATCTATTCTCTTACGTAATTTTATTGTTAATCATTTTTATACTCTTAATTTAAATGTTAACTATAATAAATTTATCATTATCTATACTATTGAATATAGATGATAAAAATGTAAAAAGTAATTCATCCTGTAGACGATCCTTTTTATTGGCCTTCCCATAATCTTCAGGCTTGTCGAGCTTGAAATCAATTTTTATTTACCAAATATTATTTAAAACACAAAAAAGACATTTTTATCGTAGGATATCTAATAAAAAAATGTGATAAGTGGTTGACTTTATGGACCAACTCCGATACTTCCCGCTGTTTTAGAGCACAAAATACGCTTGGACTGAAAATACATTTCATTGAAAAGAAGTAATTTTTGTCCGACGATATCTTCTGAATAAATTAATCGATTTTCACGTCACGTTACGGTGATTGATAGGGCTTCTTGAGATATAACTTTGATCAAACTTAGAAACAAATCGATCGCGTGAATTTTGAGTTATGCAACAAAAACGGTGCTGCGACCGGTTACCCTCGGACAAAATAACCCCGACAAAATAACCTAGAACAAAATAACCTAGAACAAAATAACCTTGTAACAAAATAACTATTATATAATATAAATTTTCTGTCTTGTACTTGATGGTGAATGTCGTTTAGGTTATTTAATAACAAAGATATTTTTGTCCAGGTTATTTTATTCTAGGTTATTTTGTCAGGGTTATGTTGTCGAGGTTATTTTGTCCGAGGAAAATTTGTTACGGAACCACAAAAACCACAAATTTTTTTTTTTCTTCAATTTTTATCTTTTTAATTATTTGAAAATTACTTTAAAATTTTTTTCTAGAGGTTCGGCATTTTTTTCTATTATAAAAGACACCAAAAAGAACAAAAAACGTTAATATTGTTTGGAGTTATTCCCAACAGGAAAACAGTTACGGACTACTCTTCGAAAAATTGGATAGACAACAGCATCCCCATTTATCCTCTTAAAGGTCGTGAGTCAAAAATACAATTTTTCTCAGGGCTTATTGTGGTTTTTTTTCTAAAGGACGCCATAAGAAAAAAAAACGCCAATATTGTGTGGAGTTATTCCCAACAGGAAAAAAGTTACGAGCTTTTTTAATATGATGTATAATTTATTGAAACAATAAATAAAAGTGTACTTGAACTGAGTACTTAGTGCGTGCGTTTAGTATGACCGGAGTAATTCATCCCTAAAATAAGCTACAATGACATATTGAAGAGTCGAAAAGTAGTGCAGTACAGAAACCACCCCCGGAGCCCTTCACTGAAGACCACATCTCGAAATACCCCCTTTCATTCAGACTAACCCTGGGAAAATTAACTGACGCGTAACTAAATAGTGTATCATTAATTCTAACGTGTATGTTTATATCGTCATGGTTATAAGAGTAAAACGTGTGTTAGGTTTACTGTACAGTCATGGTAAGGACAATTTTATAAAATTGATATTGCTGATTTCAAATGTATTATTGTTAGGCTTTGATTTTTTATCTGTATAGTTTTCTCACACTTATCAGTTGAAATAAATATTCGACAAAGTAAACTACAATTATTTTTTTTTGGTACAAAAAAAAACGAATTCAGAATCTTTTTTACTGTACTAAATTGCGGGGGCCGATTAATTTCTAAAAGGTGATAATTTTAATATTAAAACTCTAAATCAGAGTGAACAAGGATTTAAATAAAATCCAGATCACTCCGAAATCATTCCGCTAAAAAACAAATTCCGAATTTACTCCATATGCAGAGTGAATTAGGATTCAAATAAAATCTGTAATTACTCCGGACTCACTCCCAATTGTTTACAGTGTAAATTTTTTTATATTTTCAAATTATTTTTCAATCAATAAAATATTTTACCATAGTAATAATTTCACTTAAAAATATTTTCTGTCTAAATTTTTTGAAACTAAAATTATTACAAATAATGCAAGCAAATCGTACATGTTTCCAAATCCTATTTAGGATAAAAAAAATAAATATTTTAAATAAGTAATACTATTTAAAAATTGACAATAAAAAAAACGCACTCGATCAAGTATAGAGCTATATATGGTAGAATACAAACACAGAACAGACCACCAAGCCTATTTGGTACACGTGTCGTAGCACGTTCAATTGGTCTCAATCTGCCCTTCTCGCGACGAGCCAGTTAAATACAAAAGGACACACGCCGAGACACGTGAACTGAACCACGTCACTAGCCGACTTCTTCGGGGGTATACGCAAATCTATAGCTAACCGATCTATTTGTAAGTTTAAGTGTAAGTGCCAGAAAGCATGTATCCAAAATCATTTAAGTGTTTATACATTTTCTGTATTCCTTTATTGACATTTCTCTATTATCGATACATATTCATTTGGAATTGGTTGCAATTTAATGTCGCCTCATTACACAAGTGATTTATTAACTCTTTGTACGTGATTGTTCCTATAGATATATAATACTTGTATATTTTTATTTATCCATACATTTGTTAATAAATTGGATATTTTATTTGTTCACTAATTAATATATATATCAAGTAAACGTAAGAAATAAAATTCCCGAAAAAAAAAATTTACACGGGGACTTCCGGAGTATACTAAGGTTTATAAATTTGTAAAGATTTTTGTTGATCAAAGCTAATTATCAAATTATAAAAAAAAAAAAAAATAGATTTGAGATCTACATAAATTTGAGTGAATTCAAATAAGTTTTATTGATGTTTTTATATAGATCTACAATCAGACTCTAGATGGTCTAGTCAGATCTCATTAGATCTTAATTTACATCAATAAACAATAATTATTCGATAGTTGATTAATCAAAGCATAGATTGATAATCAAAAGTTTGATATATATAATTGAGATTGTCTTATAAGATTAAATAAATGTGTTATATAGAGAGAGAGAAAAACGGAACCTAGTGGTCAAAACGGGCCACTAAAAATTTGGTAAAAAATTTTTTCTCTTAAATTTTTTTTTTAAATTGATGTTCATTTTTTAACAGACAATTTTTTTTATAAGCTTAGAAGCAACAGGGGTTGTCAGACATCTTCGGCTTAGTGTTTTTCGGAAACAAAATCTGTAAATACGAACTACAAATTGCACGTTGATGCACTACTGTCTAATCTTACACACGGAAAAAGATATATCCGGAAATATATGCCGGCTTTAATACTAAAAATAAAATTTAACTATAGTAATAATTACAGATAAGTTCATCATGGGCCCTCTCATTACATTTCTGGCATTGAGTCCACAATTCAGCGAACAGTTTTATTATGCTCATTTTTTTTAATAAAAAATTTTCATTGCAACTGGAAATTTGGTTTAATTAATTAAAATTGAAGTCAAGAGAAGAAGATGCAATGTATTTGAATCCATAAAAATCTATTATTTTGTCAGAGATCACGTTGTGTCCACCCTTCTTTTAATTGAATGTTCTCAATGTAATGAATCTAAAAAACCACAAATAGTTTGTTTTTCCCAACGATCCTAAATTCAACAATCAAACGGATTTTGGTAAACCATGTTCAACCACTCGTATAACCTCGTAAGCATATTTGAGCAATAAATAATTTAGCAAATAAATTGATCCCCACGGACTATAAACAGATACTTAGAGGCACGCGTCCAAAGGTTCTTTAGAGGGATTGTAAAATTTTAGTCCAACAGTTGAAAGTATAATAGAGGATGATACTTTGGACAATTTATTTACATCGATAAAGACCCCTACTGTGAGAACTAGTTCAGGAAGGGCCCGCGGCGTGAAATCTCTATTATAAAGCTCACTGGCTACCCTCTTGTCGCTGGTGCTGACAGGGGGTTCTCTGTGTTACCCTGAAAGGAATAGACGGGTGGCTAGTGTGTAATCGCGAATTAAATGTTTGAACGGAAATCCGACCACTCCACCGATTCCGTATCCAATCACTTTCAATTATCATTTCTTTATAAATTATCACTATTACATAATATTATGAACGTACAATTTTTATCACGGAATTCCCATTAAATATATTATGATACGTATATTAATTACGAAGTTATTAAAATCAATCATTAAAAATTAATTTAAATTTAAAAATAATAAAAATTATTACTATTATTATTAATTTTAATGGAAATATTTTTTCAAAAAAATGCTCTTTAAATTTTTTACATAATTTTTTTTTTAAATCGAAAAAAAAAAATTAATTTAATAAATGAAAAAAAAAGTCTGAAGTAAAACTATTAATTTTTTTGACTTATGCACAATATATTAATTTAAAAAAAAAAATATATATATATATATATATATATATATATATATACTAGTATTTATGTAAAAATTATTTTCTAAAATTTATTATTAATTGTCCATCTATGAGATTCTTAATATTTTTGAAAATTTTAATATATTTTTTATCACGATTAATTTTCGTATTTTTTTTTTAAATTTTTTGATTTCTCATTCATGTTTCTGCCGATTAAAATTTATTAGAGTGAAGCAAATCACTATATTTTAAAATTCAAGTAAATGATTAATGTTATTTTTAGTAAGAAATAATTATCATAATATAAAAAATTTATTAATTCTCTTATGATAAAAATTATATTAATAAAAATTCATAATATTAATATGCGTATAAAACAAATATAAATATTTGTAGTATTAAATTCACGGTTCCTTGGGATTGAGTACCCTATCGTAACAAATTGAGATAAATAATCGTTTATGTCAGGGACAGAAACAGTATTAGAGCTCTCGAGAGCAGTTGCGGTTGATTTATATAGGTACATATATATACTCTAAATGTTGACACACTTTAGAATTGAATTAATGCATCTACAAATATCTTACATGTCATCCATATTATAATTTTATTAATTTTTTAAATACGTCTTATTTCCTGTAAAAAATTTGCAAATGAACGCTGACTAAACCCAGTGGTTAATTTTTTGTTTATTTAATTCCCTCCTTAAATTAACTCCGAAGGGAGTTTATTTTACTATCAAAACTCCGATTGGAGTGAATGCGGATTGAAATAAAATCTACACTGAGAGAACAATTTATTTGAGCCAACTAAATAGATTTATTTGACTGAACAAAATTATTCATTTCATTCAAATATATATTTGGTTACAGTTAACAAATCTTGGTTGGAAAAAATTCCACTAGGGCTGGTGGCGCTGTCAAATACAGATTTGTTAACTATAAACAAATCATTATTTCATTCAAATGAACGATATCTTTGTCTCAAATAAACAATAATTAGGTCCATTCAAATATGGGATTTATTTGCCTGAAACAAATCTCATTTGGCTCAAATAAATTGTTCTCTCAGTGTATACTCGCTCCGAATTCACTCCTTATTTTTCAGTGTATGACTTTTTAATTAAAATTACATATAAATTTAACTGAAAAATGTACTTTTACAAAGAAAAAAATCGGTCTGTCAGTTGACCCTGTCAGTTGACATACACTCGGACATCATCTTGAAATTAGTCAGAATAGCTTCTTAGAACCTCGAAACGTCAAGATCTCTTAGGAATTCGATTTTCGAAAATCGGACCGAAACCAATAACTTCCCGAATTTTTTAAAATTTTCAATTTTCTTAGCGGGAAGTTAAAAATAATTTTTTTGCGGAAGAGAAATTTTTCATTAAAAAAAAAAAACCAAAAATTTTCACTCACCTCAAAAATTGTTTTTTTGGCTCAGGTCAGAATTTTTCGTGCCAAGAAATTTTTTTTTTTTGTGTTTGTGCATTAAAACTATGAACCTGAAGTTAGCAGACATTTAAAAAATTCCAAATTTTTTTTTTCAACAAATTAATTACGAAAAAAAAATGCACGTGTAGAAAATGAAAGAGACTATAAATGCAATTTTTAAAAATATTTTTATTTATAATTTATATTAGACGTCGGCTAACTTCAGTAACATGATAAACTCAAGTTAGATCCAACTAATACAATGAGGTACAGAAATCATTAAAACTAATTTGAATTTGAGGCAGAGAAAATATTTAGTACATTTAAAGTTTGAGTTTACTCGAGAAACTTAAATAATATATATAGATATACATGTGTATATGTATATAATATATTTAGATTCATATATATTACGACAATACAATTATCCCCTTAGATTGTACCTACAACCCTACGTACAAATACTATTGTGGTCGTATTAACACCTCGTATAATTGCGCCTTACTGGTGTATTGTGTACCGCGAAAACATAGCTCATTTGAATATTTGTAAGCCATTCAATTGAAAACGATGGGAAGGCTAATATTTGAATTGTCAATTGAATCTTCCTTTTCTCAGGCTGTCACATCGATAAATATCTAATTTTATATTTAATGCCTCTTTATAAAATAATAAATATTAATAATAGTCCATCATATTTTTTTTTATCTATTATTTTAAATAACTCTTCATTCAAATGAAGTTAATTTGACAGTAAGTAGGTGAAATATTTCAAGTATCATTAGTAATTCAAATTTTCAATTAATTATTTATCAACTTTTTTTTTCACCATAAGTAAAATTAGCGAGTCGGATTGAGTGAATTGGTAATTAAAAGAAGCTACTTTAATGTGGTTAAAACTGCAATGACTTCCGGCCATTTTAATTTTTTATTTCTTGGGCTCACTATTATTATTATTATTATTATAAATATTTTATTTTTTTTATTTCCGTTCATTTTAATATTGTTCGTTCATAGTATGGAACATTATACACTCGAGTGAGTATAAAATAATTTAGTTTGGCAGTAACGATAAACCGCAGTGGCTCTACCACCCCAACTTTGTAGTTAAAGTAAATTGCGTTATTAAATTTCAACCAATCCGTAACTCTCTAGATAATAATTTTATCATCATTGTAAGCCCATTGGTCGACTCGCTCCGCCCAGGGGTTGGTATCGATCCTGAGAATCCCCTCTAATGTGCAATCGGGGGTAGGTATATAAAGCAAAGTCCTTTAGACAAATCCGATAGTTGCACTTTTAAACGAGTTGTGATTCTGTGCTCTATCTTTCATTTATTTAAAAAAATTTTTGTATAAAAAAATAATATTATTTAAATAGTTTAATTTTTTGTGTGTATGGATTATTTTTAAATATTTATGATAGTGAACTATGAGTATTTGAAAACCGTGAATAATAAATAATTGTGATAGGCTGTGATTTATTTAAATATGGCGTCTCATTTGGCTTATAATTATGAAGAACGTGGACATCGCATTAGTTCAAGGCATCGAGTTATTCCGGCTGCAAATAAGCCCGCCGATTCTATTTGTGCAAAGTAATTATAATTCAGTTATCAAATTTTCTTTTTTACTAATGCGAAATTTTTATTTTTGAGGATTATTTTCATGTAAAAAAAGTTATCTTGAGTCAGGAAAATATACGGAAAAACGTTTCGGGAAAAAAGACAATATTTTCTTGAGCTAAGAGAATTTGTTTTCGTCAGAGGAGATTTCTATTTTATCTGAGAAAATTGAGGTTTCCACAAAAATTTCTTGAATCAAAAATATTTACTTTCACTCGAGAATTTTTTTTTTCTCTATACAAATCTAAAATAATTAAGAGAATAATTTTTAATTTTTTCATAAAAATATAAGGACTCAAAATTGCTACTTTCATTTTCATGAGATTTTTTATAATCATTCAAAAAAATATCTTAATATTCGTTGAATTTAACTGACTATTAAAATTCCTGTTTTTGAAAAATTAGATATTCAAAATTATTATAATAAATATCACATATTAATTTATTTTTAACAAACTTTTTTCATGAGCCACAGATTAAATTTAAAAAATATTTTATTAATTTATTTTACTGATTACTTATAGCATCGAAATTAGTCTATTTCTCGGTTGCAGTGAATCGAAAATTAAAAATTTAATTTTAGAATAAAAAAAAAAATTCCATGGACAATAACTAAAATTTACTTTCCAGATAAAATAGATAATAGTTTTAAAAATATTTTTTCAGCACAAGATATTACGTAGGAAATGGAGGTGGAGGAGGTGGTAGTGATATTAGTGAAGAAGATCTTACAGATTTACCATCTTGTGCCTATGCAGGCCGAGCGACGCAACACGTGGCGGCTCATGCTTCACCCCATAGCCATACACACTTGCCCTTACAATATAATATACCGCTGTCAACACAAGGTAAATTGACACATATACTAATTCTCATGTTCTTATATATTTAAAAACTGTATATACAAATTGGTGTAAATAGTCCAAGTACACAGAGTGATTTTTTTTTTTTTTAAACTGAAGAACTTCCAGTGACGAAGTAAATTCAGATTAAAAATTCACTACCGATTTTTAACAGTGCAAGTAAATAGTTAAATTATTTAAAAAACTACTAGCTACTATTTTATGAACTGTAATTAGTGTTTTAATTTTAGGTTGCTAAAGGAAATACATACATTGAGTTTAAATCAATTCTATACATTATAATATATTCAATATTAATCATATTTAGAATTGATTTAAACTCAATAAACCCTTGCCTTGAATATGCTTCTGTAAATTTTATTAATATTTAATAAACCAGTATATTTATATATAATATATGTAGTCTAGAATATATTCAATTTAAATTATTGGCCACAAAAATACACAAAAAAAATAGTATATTACACACCTAGGGAAATAAAGTAAGAAATGTCTTAGATCACATGTAATTGTTTGGCGAAGCCTCTCTGCGACTTTCTAATTTACGTCTCGAGGAGTGTATACTATTTTTTCTCCTCGGTTTCGCCTCGGCCAACAATTACATGTGATCTGAGACATTTCTTACTTTACTTCCCTAGGTGTGTAATATACTAATTCTCTTCGACGGAAGCGGAAAGTGGCAACTTCGTTTTGCACAGCGGGACGAAAGTTGACGCTTTCCGCCCGGAGGCGAGAAAAAAATTTTTTTATGTATAATTAGTTTTTAAATATGATAAACTTCATTGCAAGACTTTAATATACTCGAAAAATCATCGAAAAATTTTTAAAAGTGTATTTTATAAATATGTCTCTGTAGAAGTCATTAAAAAATGAATTGTCATTTTTTTTATTTATAGACCATAATGATAATGAATTAAATGGATTTGAAGAAGGATATTATCCAAATGGTAGCCCTTATAGGATCCAAAGGAATGCGGCAAATATTCGCGAACGTCGGCGTATGCTAAGGTAAGAACCACTAGTTGTTTAATTACAAAATTCAAGTTTTTTTAGTATTTATGATTTTGTTACTTTTGAAATAGTGGTGACCTTTTACTTTGTTGAAATAAATTAACAAAAAGTACTCCAGTCAGTAAATATATTTACTTTTAAAAAATTTATTTATATCCTGGCAAATATCGATGCCGTATTCTGTAGACTAAAAATTTAGAAGAAAAAAAAATATTTATTCAAATCTATAGCAATTTGAGAAGTACTTGATTATATCTATGAAAATTTATGTTGATACATTTTAATTCAAACTATTTTTCCTTGAGATATTTACCACACTGTAGAAAATTAACAGAGTGAACGCGGAGTAAATCCGGAGTGAATGCGGAGCCGATGATTGTTTATTTATTTAATCCCCTGAAAATTCACTCCGAAGGGGAGTTTAATGTAATTAATGTAATTAAATAATGTAAAGTAAATAATGTAATTAAAACCCCGAAACAAAGTGAATGCAGATTGAAATAAAATCCGCGTCACTCAGCTGAAAAAACAACCTCCCCATTTACTCTGCATGCGGAGTGATTTTTTGTAAGAGCTTCTAAACTCCGAGTGACGGAGTAAATTCGGATTTAAATAAAGACGATCATCACTCCGAATTCACTCCTAATTTTTTACAGTGTTTAAATTTTAAATAATTTATTACATTCTTTAATACACTGTAAAAAAATCGAGAGTGAATTCGGAGTGATCACAGATTTTATTTAAATCTGAATTGACTCCGTCACTAGGAGTTCCGGAATTTTATGGAGTTTGTTTTTCCAACGGAGTGATTTTACAGTGAACTGGATTTTATTTAAATCCACATTCACTCCAATTAAGAGTTTCCATATTAAAATAAACCCCCCGTTCGTAGTGGATTTCACTCCGCGTTCACTGCGCAAATTTTTTACAGTGTTTTTATTTATTTAAACAAATTATATTTAATTTAAGCTAATTGATTATTGTTAACTGAAGATTGATTTTTAAGTTTAATTGAAATTTTTAGCAGCATAAACTCGGCTTTCGACGCGTTAAGGGGCCACGTGCCGACGTTTCCATACGAGAAGAGATTATCAAAAATTGATACTCTACGATTGGCAATAGCTTACATCGCGTTACTGACGGAAGTTCTTAAAGTAAAAAATGTCGATCCTCTGACGTATATCGAGATGTGTCTCAGAGGTGAGATGAGCAGCGAACGTGCGGAATGGAATACAAGTGGTAAATATGATCGAAAATATATATAAAATTTTTTTAAATTCAATCATTTAAAAAAAATAAATAATTTATTTCAGATCTTATGGCTCGGCTGGCATGGATAAATTGGGAAAATCTCGGCGTTAATCCAAACCGAAGGTCCTCTCTTACCACACTCACTTTCACTGCCGACAATTTAAATTGAGTATTAATGAAAAAAGAAAAGAAGCTGAAAATATTTTTTTTTTCGCTTATGATTTGCATTGTAAATAATATCTCGGTGCCCAAAGATTAATTGTGAACTATATAAATATATATATAATAGTTAACGTGCAATATAAGCAAATTTAAAATAACAATAACTTTCATATTTGTGTACCTGTATAAAAAGGCGTTTACTATTAAATTAGTGTAAGTAGATTTTTTTTTTCAATAACATTTTAATAGATGAAATATTAATAAAATTTTCTACACGCCATATTAAATATTAGTAATTTATTTAAATTTAACCCTTTGATTTTTTTTTTTTAGTTTAAAATATTCGTCTAGTAAAAGTACAAATTTTCTTGAAAGTGAAAATTGAGATCAACTTTTTTTTAACTTTTATTTCGCGGCTCTATTTTTTATAAAATTTATTTATAAAAATTTTGTCTCAAAAATTTTTTTGCAACCATTTACAGAAAAAAAAAAAAACATATTTTCTAAAACTTCTAAACTGATCAAACTTTACTTAAATATTTTTATTGACGTCCGCAATTTTTTTTTTTACTGACCCGCAAAAAAGATCAAATTAAAAAAAAAGTGATTTTGAAATTTATTACAACTACAAATGTATGAAATTACTTTAGCATAACAACAAATAATATGTTAGTACAAACAAAAAAAAAATAAATTGGAGTACGATTAAAAAAAATTTTTTTCCCGATTTAAAGTTTTAGAGAATTCAGATAAAAAATTAAAACTCATTTTATTTCCCTCTCCTGCTATACAGTAGTCTCTCGAGCTCTACTAAAAAACATTTGAGTGACACTATAAACAAAAGCTTGGAGGTGAGTTGCTTGGAGCTACCATAGCTTGGGAGCAAATGTTTCAACAACGGACAAATATCAATAGATATTTTTTTATTAATAAATATCAAAAAGTTAAAGTTATTTGTAAAGTTTATCGAGTTAATATTTAATTTGTCAATTCCAAATACTTTATATTTATTTGGAGTAAAAAGTAAAGAGTACAGAGTATATGAAAAAAAAAATCAAGTAATATTTGCGATCGACGCGAGTGAAAAAAAATGGATCCTAACGTGGAATTAATAATTTTAAATGAACCACCTGCTGCTAAATTAAATTACAACAACATTTTTAATGAGTCTGTACCAACACGAATAATTGAATTGAGTGATTATAAAACAAAATTAGAACTTCGACGAGAGTTTAATTTAGACCATTATGAGATTGAAAATAGACCTTTAGAATTTTCATACAATGAAATAAATAATAATTCTACAAAAACAATATTTGATATGGGTAATAATGTTGTCTTACCAAAATTACCTGCCGGTACGATAATTATCAAACAAGATGATAAGAATAAATTATCAAAAAATAAAGTACCATCAAGAAATTCTGGCAACATTGAATCAATTATTGGAAAAATAAAATCGATGAAAAAAAATGATAAAACTAAGTAATATATACATATATATATATTTTTTTTTATAACTATTAATATTTTTTTTAAATTTCATAATGTAATAAATATTTTTAGGACTGCCCAAATTCAGCGAGCTTCATTACGAAGCGCGAGAAAAAAAAGTGACGATAATTTTACTCGGCTGAGACTTTTATCAACGAAACGTCGTGGCCGCCATAATGATGGGGGAGTCAATAAGAAACAATTAAAACGTACTGATATACCTTATATGAATACCAGATCAATAACTAAAAAATTATATAATATTGGAGCGACTTATCAAGCGCCTACGGTTAATGATGAAATGGAGTGGAAAGAATGGCCAGTGCATGGAATGCACGATAGACCAATTTATCATCCTCAAGTAATTATCAATATATCGTTATCAATTACAAAAGGGAGTATGATTTTTTTATTCATTGCCAGTTTGGTAGACTTATTTTAAAGAGAAAAATTGAAAAAAAAATTTTTTTAAACCTAAAGAGTGCATGACAAATTATGTTCAAAAATTTTTTTATGAGTGTAGATGTAGCAGACATCAGACAAATTTAAAACTATATATAAATAGAGTAAATAATTATAAAAATAATATTCATAAAAAATGCACTTATTAATTTCAAAATTTTTTAAATGCCCATTTTTTAAAAATTTTATTTCATTAATTATTTACTCTATATATTAATAATTTTAAATTTGTCTGATGTCTGCTACATTCATCATTTTTTTTCAATTTTGAGTTTTAAAATAAATATCCAAGACGATTTGCAGTAAAAAAAGAACTTTACACCCGTTTGGCTAGGAAGCTCCTTGTAGCTAAAACGGCTTATAAAAATATGTACTTTTGAAATTAGTAACGTGATAAAATTATAAATAAGTAATTTATTTTATTAGTAGTATAAAAAAAAAATTTGTAAGTCATATTTCTATGATAAACTAAAAGTAATTATTTAAATTTAGTATCATTTCAGACACTTGGATTTTTTATTTTCCAAAATTTCTGATATACAGTCGGACCTCGTTATAAGACTATAATTCTGTCTTCTTTATAAACCAGGTATTGCGATAGTTCGAGAGAGAAACTAATAGACTTATAGCGAGGTCCAACTGTATCTTTAAACATTAATTACAGGGGAAATAAATTTTTTTTTACAATAAATTTGAATTTTTGTAAGACTTGTTATATATATAAATCACGTTTCATTTTTTTTATTTTATAATTATCAAAATGTTTTAAAAACGAAGAAAAAATTATTTGAAAAATCAAAAGTACTTTATAGAAAAATATCTAAAAATTTTTATTATGTAATCGAGTATTTTTTGACAGCTCTTTTTTCTAATAATCAATGAGAAATTAATCGAGTATTTGATAAATTTAGTATTCATAGAATTATCCCAGACAGCATTAAAGTCGGAATGACTGCTTTACGACGTCTTTTTGAAGGTGTCCTCAAGAAGTCTTATAATGACTTCTTAAAGGTGTCATTTTTAAGAACTCTTAATTAAGAGTTCTTGAAGACTCCATAAATAAGACGTCAGTTTTTTGACGTCTAAATGTATTCTTTTTTTAACTTCTTTATGAAGTCAAAATTAGGAGCTCTTTAATGACGTCATGGTAAATTCATAATGAAGTCTTATTTACGAAGTCAGAAAAATGAACTCTTTGAGAACTCTTTTGAAAGACATCTTACTGAGTTCGCTAGGTGGCTCATTCGACATCTTGAGAACTTCTTAAAGACTTCTTTAAGATGTTGATGAGACGTCCAAATCATAAATAGAAACTCATTCAGAACTCATCAAGACGTCATTTTGCTATCTGGGTATATAATAAATTTAATATCATGTGGTGACTGAATATTACTAGTATTTTTATTAATTACTCGTTAAAATTAAAAACTAAAATAATGACAAGTATTTATTGTGGTAACTAATTATTATTATTATTTTTTTTTTTTTTAGATAGGACTGGGGACAGAATTTATTGGCCGTTGTTTTGTTAACGTAGACAATAGATGCTATAAACAAGTTTTACACTCATCGAAAATTGGGTTGAACGTAATGAATAATGATAACTCTCGACACAATAAACGAAGAACTTATTCATATGAGAAAAAAAATAAAATTAAAGAAGATAAAACATTTGCTGAGTATATGCATGACAGTTTGCATTACGTGTTGGCTTACTGCGCTCAAATAACGACACCACAGTACCGAAAATTAATTAATGAACATGTAGAAATTAAAAAATCCGGGAGTATGGAAAAAATAATCAGCAAAACTGATAATTCAACGAATGTTAAAATATCACTTGATACTTTAAAAGGAAATTCGTTTTATTTACAAGAAATAAATTCAAGTTTCGGAGAAACTTCAAAAGTATCATCAAATAAATTGTTGATTAATTTTAAAAATATTAAAAATCATGAAAAACTTCAACAAGCTTTAGAGAGTGGTTCTAAAAATACTTTTATATTATTAAAAACTACAATTCCACCATCAAAAAAAGACGTTAATAATTACAAAGTAGTTAAGCCTGATACTTTAACTAACGCAGTAGCTAAATTTGAACACTGCCCAAAAAACGACGGAAATGATACTTATTTAAATTTGAATCAAATTAAATGCTGTGCTTTGCAATCAAATAAAAAATACCGAGATACGAATCCCACGGAAGCGAAATTACTGAATGATGAATTATTAAACGGAAACTGGATTAATGAATTAATTCAAAACACTGCAATGATTTACTGTTTTGCTACGGGTGTGCATCAAGATGATGTAATAAATTACATAAATACTCTGGATGCCAATCAATCAATTAATTGGCTCATGTCTCAATTATAAATTTATCAGAGTAATTAGGATTTATTTTTATCATGTTTTTGTTTATTTAAATACTCGTCAGTTGAGAAATAATTCAGTTCAGCTGAGTGACTTTGATCTTTCAAGCTAATCACTATCAACTGGTGGATTAGAATCAAAATATATCCAATCAAGTGTTCGATGAACCCCCATTTTTTAAATACGTCCAATGACTTTTATCTGTCATCACTGTATTTAATTTTTATTTACTAATTTAAAAATAATATAAAGTATAAGTTTTAAAAAAGACGACGTAGTTATGTGACAGCAAATTTTGTCAGGATTCTTTGTAAAAAAATTACAGTTTTTGTTATCACTGGTTTCACAAAATTTTTAAAATAAATTCCATTAAAATCTTCATGTCAAAATAATTTTAAATTTCAAATTCTTAAGATTAAAATATTTTAAATAAATTTTTTTAAACAGATGGTTTAAACCTACTGTAAGTAATTATTTTTTTCAAGTCTTCATTCTGGCGAAAATATATTACGTAACTAAACTACGTTGTCTTTTTTTAAACCAGTAATTAATATCTCTTTTAATTAATTAATAAAATTTAAATACGGTTGTGACAGTTAAAAGTTATTGGCTACATTTAAAAAGTACGGAAGAGAGGAAAGGGTATATCTAAGTTCGCCTTTCAATAGTAAAAAAAGTCTAAATATATTATTAAGAAGGGTCAAAATTACTCTTATGACTAAAGTTACTCAGATTGACTATACGTGGAATTAAAAGTTTAATTTTTTTTTAATTAAAAATTCTTCATACCCGTGAAAAAAATGGATCAGGTCTACGTAGATCTAATTTGTTCTAGTTTGGAGATCTACGTAGATCTAAGTAGATCTATGTAACTCTAAGTAAATTTACTCGTCTACGTAGACTCACTTTTTTATTAGATGCATTACTAGATCTAAATAGTTCTGTGTAAACGTACGTAAAGTGAACGTAGATGCTGTAAGAAGATATGTGTAGATCTACGTGTAACTCTATAAAGATATATGTATCTATATAGATCTACATAGATCCAATGATGCATACAAAAAGTGTGTCTACGTGAACCTGGGTAGATCTAATTTTTTCAGGGGTGCGTATTTTAATTAATTTTTTGTAGTATATAGTAAACAAAGTTTACAATAATTATAATTATATTTTAGTCATAAAATTTATGATATATTGTACGTTCACTTGATTAAATTTTTGAATTAGTAAGCATACAATAATAAAATATAATATTTTATTGATTAATTATTTTGAAGTAACATCAAAATAATTAAAACGGTTCTTTATTAATTAATTGTAATCACTGAACTTTAATTCTTTGATTTTTTATTTTTGTTAAGTATAATTTATTTTTTAATAGTAACTATAAATTAATTAAGATAATACTTTATAATAATTAAGATGAAAATTAAAATTTAAAATATTTAAAGATTAATCTTTGTTGCGATGTTTGCGGCGTTGATACCTACAAAAATAAAATTCAATTAATAAACTAAATTAGTCAAAAAAAAAATGTAAAATTAATATACCTATAGTCTGATTCAGTATCTGTTTCACTGTTACTTTTACTGATACTGATATTTTTTTCTTCACATTCTACTGAAGTTAAATTAGTTACTTTCTTTTTATTTTTTCCCGTTTTACCTCTTTCCTTATCATTCCCAGTACTTTTATAATCATCTTTTTTTAATCTCTTGTTTTTACTCCGTTTAATTTTAACGTCATTGTCATCAATGTCATTAAGTTCTTCGCTATCAACCACCTCTCGATGACGCGTTAAAACACGTCGTTTCTCATTCTTATGGGTTTTATTTATTTTTGGCGAAGTACGCGAGCTAGAAGTAGAATATCCAGTATCTTGTCTTATATTCCTGATTAATTGTTTAATAATATTAATTGACTTTAAGTAGTTAATAAAAACTTAATTAAAGTAGTTCATAAGCCGCAATTCGAAGTCAAAAAATTATCAAACTATTTTTATTCCTTGTTTTGTAATAATAAACCCTATAAAAAATCTTCATGGGAATCTAGTCTGGATCCTCATATAAATCCATACACTCCTATATTAATTCCTATGGATTCTTACATAAATCCATACTTTCTTATATAGATTCCTATGAGTTCCCATGTAATCCCACATGGATTTTTTTAATAGGAATTTTAAGAACAGACTTAGGCCAAAACATGGGGATCCTGGTACCTAATTTCTTATATGAAGCTCCTATACGGGAATCGGTACCCACATATGCAGTTTTCCCATATGACTATAGTTTTCTATACGGATTTTCCCATATGGGAATTCAGGTACCCATGGATTCTTATGTAAGTAGTCCATACACTCCTATGTTAATTACTATGGATTCTTACATAAGTCTATACTTTTCTATATGGATTCCTATGGGTTCCCATGCAATCCTACATAGATTTTTTTGATAGGGTAACTATGAGTGGTTAAAACAAAAATAGTAAATTTTATTTTTTGCTGTAGAAAATTGAAAAAAAAAAAATTTAGTCGTTCATTCACAAAAAAATAAAAACTAGTAAAATTAAAGTTTCAAATAAGAATTTTAGGATTTCATTAAAAGTTTAAATAAAAGTATATCTTGAATTGTAAAATTTACCATCAGTAATTATATTTAATAAAATTATCATTCAAAACTGTAATTCTTATAGAATTTTAAAAAAATTTTCTACTTTTTTTGCCTCAATAATTTTTTTTTTTTAATTGTTCATAAAATTATTATTTTTTTAATTAAAAAAAAAAAGAGGGAGGGGGTTGAACCCTGAAAACGTCGGCTTATCAACCACCTTAAATACATTAACAATAAATTATTTGAAAAATATATATAATACATACCGTTTATGTCGTGTTGATAAATCTCTCGCTGATAATTCATGAATATCATTATCTTGTATTGAATAGTCATCAGATTCGGATGAATCATCATAATCATAATTTCTTCGTCGTTTTTTTGAATTTGAATTTTCATATTTGTAGGCATCATCACGCGATACTATACTGATATTTGGTACTTCATATCTCTGTCTCTGTTTTATTTTTTTGCGTTTTCGTTTAATTCTATTTTCACTTTGTACGACACAAAGTCTGTACAATTGTAATAATATTACAAGAGTATTTTTACATGTGAAAAAAATATTCATGTAACTGACAATGTGGTAATGTATTATAATAATTAAACGAAAAGCAAGAAATGGCGCATCTTGGAGTAAAATATTAAGAGTAATGGCCCAAGTATCGATACTACAACAACTTGTTTTTGTTGGAACTTTTCTTTTGATTGTTGTACCCGATGACAATCTTGATTTGCGAGATTTTGTTGCCGTGAGTACTACAGTGAATTGCATCAATGACCATGACCAAATACCCAGAGTCAAATAAACAAGGACATACTCCTGGCCAATTTTATCTTCTTTGAATGAGTCAAAAAATTCAATTATATCTGCGGCTGTTCCGATGTAAACAAGTAAAAGTTGGCTTAATTGATCGCGGGTTAAATCACCTTTGGGCAACATCCAACGACCAACAATTAATACAAGCATCAAAAATTGCTCTATAAGAGTTACCCATGTTTCGGTTGATATTTGAATTTCAGGTAATTTAAAGTCGATTGACTGAAAATAATTTATTTTATTTATTCATTTTTAACTCAATGGCCACGTGGTCGAAAAGAGTCAGAAATTTTTAAATTAAAATTTATATATTTATTTCTTAAAATAACAAACTCAAAATATCTCAGTAGATATTGAGTTTTTTTAAAAAATACAGGATAACTTTTTTGTAGAAAATTTAAAGAGCTACAAAAAAGGTATCTTTCAATTTTTCAAATACTTCAAAATTTAAAGAGATATTTGCAAAAAATCAATCACTTTTTTTCTTAATAATTTTTAAATTTGTAATATCAAATTTTTTACACGATCTACCAAAATAATATCGCGTCACTAATTCCATAAGGACTAATATTTTTATGTCCTTTTAGCTTTAGTCTCTAAGTTTAAAACCAAAAGGGTGTATAATTTTTTTTAATTGCTAATCATATTGTAGACTAATTCTAAAGCCGAAAATTAGAAAAAAAATTTGAAAACCAAAAGGGCGGGTAATTCAAACTGAAGCCAAAAAGGCGTATAAAAATAAAAGACCTTCAGAATTAGTAACGTGATATATTTTTCGAAATTATTGAATTTTTCATTGATCGTATATAAAGTACATTTTTTAAAACAAAATAAAGATCTACAATAAAAATTGATTAAGTAGCTTTCATAAAAGTATTAAAATAATATCTCTAGAAATTTTTCTGTAAAAATATTAATTAGTTTGATTTTTACAGGTAATCAAAATCACTAAGGTCTTAAGGCCTCTTGTGACCATTCGACTTTTACCCGAAGAGTAGCAATTACTAATAAATTCAACCGATTGATTAATAAAATGAATTTTTTCAACAAACCCCAAATATTTTTTCTAAATTTTTTAAATCTTCAGCCGCCAAGTTGCTTATATCTATCGTCTCTGAAATATTTATATTTGTGGTGCGTGATTTAAATCTAGACTCTAATTTATCCAGCTCCAAAAGCCAAATTGCTGGTACAACACTTGCTAGATAAAGAAATACTGATGGACAAAACCTAAAACATTAAAAATTACCTTTAATAATTACAAATATTAAACTAATTTTTTTAAATTGCATTAGTTATGAAAAATATATAATATAAATCAATCGAATAGCATAAAGTGCCATTTGTCGCCACTGCTCCTTTTGGACATTTGATAATTTATTTTAATTAATGAAAAAGTATAAAATAAAATTTCCAATGTAACAGTGTAATACAAGTATCTTCTATATACATTTAAAAATTTAATTGTCATTGTGTCGTTTACAAATTATTTTATTTAAATTTTTGAATTGTCCAGAAGTAGCCCAGTGGCCAAAAACGGCACCTCTACCCTATATTTAAGAAACTGTAAAAATATTGGATTAAAAAAAAGTTTATTCTAAAAATATTTTATTAAGGACTAATAAAAGTCTTAATACTTTATCCGGAAGTGATATGACAAAATGTCCAAATTGACTTGTTTGTTAAACGAAACTCAATTTCCGTCCATCTATCAAAGTTACCTTTACAAAAAATAATGTCTTTTTTGACCTATTTTTGTTACTTAAAAAAAAAATCAAATCAATCCAAATAAAAAAATAAAAATTATATTTTTAGCTTAAAATTAATAAAATAATTATTTTTTAAATAGGCATATATTTTACTTACCATTTCCATTCCTGATGAGTTTTGATAGCAATAGTAAATATTCCCTCGAAGAACAATAAAACAATAGGAGAACTGAGGTACCAGTAAAATGGATTTTTTTTAAAGGTCGTAACTTGCCAAATAGCAATAAATCCATGGGATGCAAATAGCAGCCGTGTGATCACTGCTTTTATTGTTGAAATAAATTTAACCATATTTATATTTCACAATAAAAATAAATTGTAAATACATTTAACAAAAATATCTTTTTTAAATTTTTATACACGTATTTTTTTTATTTTAATTAATTATTTTTCAAGCACTGAACTATAATTTGTTTATTAATTTACTCAAACGTAAATTGATGTAAATAGTTTTTAATTATTGGAAAATTATATAGAGGGTAATAATTAGAGGATAACTGTGGGTGTTGCTGAGTTGTAACGTACTGTGGCCGAGGTAAAAAAATACCGAAGAGGGCATCAATAAATCGAGGTCACTCATCGAAATAATTCAAATAAAACGCGCTTTTTAAACCAATCGCAGTTTAAGAAACAACCGCCATTTTCAAATGTATAATGCGCAGTGTTTTAAACTCCTGTGTAAGGTGAGTTTTTAAAATTTATAAAGAATGTGAAAAAGTCTGGAAAAGCATTCAGCAATGGCGAATTACTCAGATCTCGAGGTTGACGTCAATTTACTGCCGCAATTTGACGTCAAAATATCTGCGATAAATTAATGTAAACCTTAGATGACGTCAATTTCAAAATAGCTTTTGAAAACAACGTAATGGCAACTTTTTTTATCAAAAATTGACGTCGAGAACTATTATCTAGATGATCAACATTTTAACTCAAAAATTGCAATGAAACATTTGACATCTCGATGATGTCTAGTCATAAAAAATTTCATTTAAACTTTTTGCTCTCCTACACGTAAAATTACATAAAAACCTGATGTAAAGTAGCAGCTTTATAAATACTGAACGTCATTGAGATGTCAAAAGTATCATTTCAATTTCTGGGCTGAAATTTTGGTTTCCTGGGCGAAATTCAAACCGAATAAACTTCTTACCACTATAAGAGAATAGTAGGGAAGTTTGGATTTTAAATAATAAATCAGAGTATAGGCGGTTAAGAAAAAACAGCGGTGGCTTTTAAAAAAGTTTGCCAGATACTTTGATCCCACAACCGTCATCCCCGAACTAGTCGACGCTCTACTAGAACCTCCACGTAAATTATTGGATTTTTTTCGCGAAATAAACTAATCAATACTTAATTTTCTTATTCAAAATCAATCATCTTCCAATTTAGAAAATGTTCTAGGGTACTTTGTTCAAAATCAATTATAAGTCTGTATCATAACATCGTCGCTCTTTACAAATATTTTTAAAAAATTATCAAAGCTCAAATTACGGGAAATTTACCAGATTTGTACTGATTTCTATATTTAAAATTCAGGGGTTTTGATAGAGTAAAATCTTTTGACTCCAGTCCGAAAGCAACCAATGATAATAATAAAATTTGATAAATAAAGAAATATATCTCATGCAAAAAGCCACTCACCACGCCAAGAAATATCCAGAGCAGCAGACAATTCTTTCAATTTCTATAAAAAAAAAACAATTAATCTGCGATTAATAAATTTTTTAATCAACGAGAAAATGTTTCTATTATAAATTACTTAGTTTAGTTAATAATGAAAATAACTTACCTTAGCGGACGTATTTCTCTGCTTTCAGCAACTTGAGCCAGCGACACACTGTGAATAGTACATTGAATAAAATCTCTGGTTTTATTTATCATTCAATACTCGACTTGTAGTTTTATTGCCACTTGACTTAATTTTTTCGTTCATCTGAAACAGTTTACACAAAAATTCAAATAGAAAGTAGTTGTGGGATACTTGAGTAGCAGAAAAATGTTTTACTGCTTTTAAGTCTCAATTTTAAAACCAATTTCTCACCTAAAAGACTTTTTCTCCGAAAACTATCGATTGATTATCAAGATTTCTGTCTTCATTCTCAATAACTGCCTGTAAATAACAACAGCCGTCAAGCTCTGTAATATAATAGTATATTTATTTATATTCATATATTAAGAAAATATATATTTTTTGGCAAAAATATTTAATCAATTAAAATTATTATGTTTAAAAAAATATTAATTATTCACCTGATTTTCATTCAGAAAAACTTCAGTGCAATTGCTATGTTCTGACATCCAGAGTCGTTCTTGTAAGGTAATATTTGGTATTGATACAATTCATGATATTTTTATTCAACAAACGAAGTGTTCAATAACTTCCTTCGATTTACATTTAATAAGAACCTACGAAATATAAATTTAAAAAATTTATCACAGATCTTTATTCAACAAATTACTTTTTTTTTAATTTACGAAAAAAAAAATGCATACCAGAAATTTTTTCAATGACCTGAGGATGAACGGAGGCGATGAAACTGATGGTTTTAATTTTTGTCTTCTGTACAAGTGATTCAACTCTTGTTGAAGTTGTAGATAGATATCTACTTTTTGAATAAATAAGCATTTGTAGCAAGAGGTACCTAAATTAAGACTGGGATTCGGAGTTCAAATTTGAAAATTATCTGACGAGGAAAGTTTGCTGTGACAGCCAGAAAAAATATCTGGCTATTTGCAGCAATTTTTTTTTTCATATCAATGATTGATTATAAGTTCTTTAGGACAAATAACTATCGAATTACTCCTGACTTTGAAATATTTCTAAGTTCTTTAGGTACTTAAGGTGTGTCATGGCTAATTATGGCACTTGGAGGTAAAGTTTTGATAAAAGTAATTTGCAATCGAATTTGTTTTGTAAAAAATGTGAACCCATAACTTCGGCTCGAGTCAAAAGACAATCAATAGAAATAATTATTAATATACTAAAAAATATATCATGCAGAAAGTCACTTACCACGCCGAGAAATATCCAGACCAGCAGACAATTCTTTCAATTTCTGTAAAAAAATAAAAAAAAAATACAATAAGTAATTTATTAAATAATGAAAAATTGTTTTTTGTTTGAATTATATTTTGTTAAGTAAAGAAAATTTACCTCGGCGGACGTAATTCTCTGCTGTCAGCAGCCAAAATTAGCAAAAAAAAGATGCATGATAATCAGGATCACAGTAATAACGTCACTGACTTCTGCGTCATCTTGTAGTTGCTGAGTTCTCATCCGAACTTTGAAACCAACTGAAACATTCCACATAAAATCATAAGTAGATAATAAATTATATTTTATACCCCAAAATAAAATATTCAGGAATAATTAAATGACAAAAACTTACCAGGTCATGTTGATTGAAACGGTTGTCATCACTTTCTTCGCTGCCGTCTGCTTGCAGTCACACAATGACGGCGAATTTTATAAATTGACACAACGTATAATTTAACAGTATGAAGATTTTTTTGCCCACTATTTTCGTTTCCAACATTTGTAACTGAGTTATCAAAATCATTTTATAAATACAAAATTCTCAGCATTTCAAACCTATAAAATGATTTCAATTTTCTAATCAATTAAAGTTTGACCAAAGCAGATATGAGATATTTTATAAATTTTAAATAAATAAATTAATTAATTACAATAATGAAATTGAAAAAATCCGCGTACTCATTTTTCAGTTATTTAAATACGCATTTTAAAATTTTTATTCTACTATATTTAATGACACTGAATTTATCCGTCTAATAATTTTTGAATTTTTTTCAAAACGATAATTTATAAAAAAAAATAAATATTTCAAATCATTGTACTTATAGTTGCTTTAATTTTCTGCAAATACATTTTTTTTTTTTTTTTGTAATTAGTTAAAAAAAATTTTTTAAATTATTAATTGTCTGCTAACTTTAGGATTATTAAATTTTACTTAATTTATTCCTAAATTTAAAAAAATCCCAACTTAAAAAATTAAACATAATTATTTATGCTGAATAATTAAAATCATTAATTAAATGAGAATTAATTACTCAAATACTATAAAGAAAATTTATTCGTGTCATTTTTAAAAAACTAGCGATATTTAATAAAAACTATTATCTTAGATCGATCTTTATTACTTTAGAAAACTATCAGGCTATTAACCATTACTAGATATCATGAATAAATTAATTAAAATGTATAAATTAACGGAGCTTACCCGAGGGATGCTTGCGAAGCCGCGGCCATGACAGTTACAGAACATTGGCGGGTTCCAGTCTGTTTGAACACACGCATGACGTCGACTGCTGAAACTACGGCGCTGCTGTGTAAGTTCTAAAATTAAAAGTTTGAATTATTTTTTTTTCTCAACGGCGACTTTCATCACCAGACAATTTTTCTCAGCCATCCTGGGCATGCATCTTCAGCTCATGTAGAAAATTTTAAAAAACTATAAGTCAAATTTTGAAAAATATTTTTTTTTATGATACTGAAGTTTGACGTTTAGTAATTTTTTGATTTTTTTTTTAAAGCGATAAATTATTTTTAAAAAAATATTTTAAAAAATTGCACTTATAGTTTTTTAAATTTTCTATGCGTGCTTATTTTTACTTCATTTTTTTTGCAATTGATTTTTTTAAAAAAAAATCATAAAATTGTTAATCGTCTGACAACTTGAGGATTAATTTTTTTTATAACATCATTTTGGAAAATTAAAAAAATTTGAAAAATTAAAAAAATTATTAAACGTCAGCTATCTTCAGTATTGTAAAAAAATATCCTTTGTCTTACCTAAAAATTTGATATTGATGAAAAAATATTTCAATCAGCTTTTTATTATAGCGGCAACTATTTAAATTAGATAATATATAAATATATAGAACGATAATACTAAAAAAATAAATAAATAGTTCTCAGAAACTCATTTACTTTAAAAATTTATCAGGTTTTTACCGGTAGCTCAAAGCAAACAGTCGAGCACGCAGTAAAAGAACGCACTTATCTGGGTTAATATTTGAACTAGAGCGCATGCGCCGTAGTAACTTGAATGGGTGCCAGAAACGTCTGGCTATGAATAATGTGACGACAGTATCGTTCACATGAAAAGAAAATTGACCGAAAAATATACAAGAGCGAAATCAAAAGTGATGGAAAAAAGTTTAAAGATGAAAATATTATCCAATATGTTTATTAGAACGAAAAAAAAATGGTCGAAATAAAAATTACTCGAGAAAAAAATTAAGAAATTGAAAAATCGTCCGAAATATTTAGTCTTTTAAGTAACCTACTTTGTTAGTTAAGTAAATTACTTTTTTATCGACAGCTTTTTACGATTGTTGATAAGCAAGTAACACGGTATAAATTTTTCATCAAACAGAAATCTACTATCAAAGAAGGAACCATATATATACATTTAAATTTAAAAAAAAATTTATTAATTCATTGTCAATATATTGTTATTAATAAGATTATTATTGTTACTTAATTATAGTACTTAATTAAATATATTATAATTAAATATGAATAATTAAAGTATAAACTTGAAAAATTTGATTAAGCTCAATTTTTTATTAGAAATAAAGATATTATAATAAAAATTACACACAGAACAATATTATTATAATTTTTTTCATATCATTTTTATAGTTGCATTAAAAAAGCATAATTTAAGAAATGAAGAATTTTACTGAATGTTAATATAATTAAATTAATAAAATTAATAATAATAAATAATAATAAAATTAATTTAATTAGTAAATAGAATTCCAATATATTTTCGTTGTAATAAACATACTTATGCAAATGTGAGTCATATTTTTGTTATTATTTCAAATACACAAGCAAAGTTCTGCACTGAGTCGTTGCACAAAGGGCATTTTAATTGTAGACGTGCTTCAGTAGCAATTTTACATATTTTTTTTTTCGAGACAAAAATTATTTTTAACTCAATTTTCAAGTTTTTTTTTCTTAACGAAATTTCTTAATTTGGTTGGATGAAGAGTATATGCTGCACATAGTTTGCTTCATCATTATTAATAGCCATATAGTAATTCTCAGCGACTGCAACTATAAAGAAGGTCAATTCAACAAATGGAAACTATTTTGCTATATATGTTTATCTTAAAATTAAAGTGTTGATACTAACCGTATCTGTAAATGGGAATATTAATAAAATTATCTATATCCTCGATATTTATTTGTATATTTCCATCGGCCATCACAGGTGATATATATTCAGCAAGTTCAAGAAAATGTGGAATGTCTAACACATCAGAATCATATAATTCCCATGCCCTGTCCAGCAATTGAGCTCGAAGTAAATCTTTCGGTCGTGCCTCTCTTCGTACAGGTTGCGATAGTAATAACGATTGTACTTCAATTTTTGTGATTTCATGAAGGCGTCGGAGATTCACTTGAGATAAAAATTAAAGTTTTATAATGGAGCAATAGCTAAAATAAATTTCTTATTAATAATAACAGAAGTAACTTCTTACGGGTAAATTGCCAAAGTGATGAATGTAAGCCGAAAAACTTGTTTAGTCTTCGATGATATGATTCGGTATAATTGTTAGTTTTTATTTTTAATCTATAAACACTAAATCCTGCTGGTGTAATTTTCAGTAACCAAAAATCTATGAAATAGTCAATAAAGTTTTTAAAAATATGATAGAAAGGAGCATGTATTTGGAGTAACCAATTAAATGCTTGTAAAATATCACCACTTGGTAGTAGTGCTAGAGCAATTATCTTCCTAAGAAATTTTTTTCCGTCTTCCCAGTTTTCTATTTTTTTTAATATACCTAACTTTTTGGCTTTTTTCATTATCGCCTGAAAATAACGAACCTTGATCAATTTTAATAAATTTATTATAACTGAACATTTAATAAAACGGTATTACTAATAAATAAAAAAATAATCGATAAATAACTGATAGAACTTACTTGTACAAAATGAAAATAACAACTTTGAGCGGTTGCATTGGGGTATGATTCTCGTAATGCTTTTCGAAGACCAGTTTCAAAATCTGTCATGTAAGATAAAACAGTAACATGTTGAGTAAAAAACTTAAAACGCTCAATGACAGCTACATAACACGCCGTTGATTTCTTCGACATGAGGCTCCAGGCGACAGGCAAAATCTAAAAGTACATAATTTTAATAATAAATTATTTAGATACAATCTTGTTATAATAGTTATAATCTATCATACCGAGTTATTTATTGACGCCAAAATTGTAAAAAATTGATAGATTGAATTTTTTGGATCGGATGGACATACTTTGTAAGTCGCATCGATGTATAAATTAGTTGTGTGAATATTTTGTAATAAATCAGGGTCAATAAAAACTGTGGCAATCGAACCATCTCTGCCATAAACATTAGCAACAGTTAAATTACTGTTCTGAGATCGATATAAATATTGCCAACGATCCAATTTTAATCGTAAATAATATTCACCAAGTGACCCAGGGGTCGGTGGGCAAATTTTTCTACGCCAATGTTGCATTACTCTCTCTATGCGACAAAATGGCACAAGAGAAGATCCTTTTTGGTGTCTGTATTTTGTAATAATATTAAAAGAAAAATAATGACATAATTATAAAGATTTAATGACACAGTCGAGATTTTTGTATTAAAATATAATAAAATTAAAAATACCTACTTAACACATAGTTCATCGTAAATACTTCTCAAATCTCGAAAACTTGATGTTACAGATTTATAAAGTTCTTGTTTAAAGTCATGTATAGGCTGCATATCAAAATTTTTAGAATGATTATGTTTTTTCAACAAAGTAACGGGTGACCCTCGGTTTGTTACACCTCGAGCTTTGCAATTTTTCATAAACCTCATGTGACATTGGACATATCTACACAAAAACAAAATTATATAATTACAAAAAAAAAAAAATAATCAATAAATTTGTAATGTATACAATTGATATTATCAAACCAATCTATAAAATATAACAATGCTCATAGCTTGGATGTTGATTAAGAAGATGAGTAATTTGACAAGATATGAATTTCAACGCATAAAATTTTTATATTGATAAGAATCAAGATATTGTTTTAACTAGAGGTTTTTAATTTTTTATTAATTTTGTTAAAATATTAATCTACCAGGCTGAAGCATATTTCTTTTATGCCAGCAACTATAAGCAAGAGCAAAGACAAAAGAAAAGTTGGCTTACATCTTCCAGAGTATCACTACTTTACCACATCAATATTCATTTAAAAAAATGTGTCATTAAGGTAAAACTTACATTTGAGTGTCATGACGACGTGTGTAACAATGTCCATCGTAAAAAATATAACTTGAATTATTTTTATTACCAAACTGGAATAATTTTTCCATGGTTTATAATCTTACTTTTAATATTTTAAGTGATCACATGTGAGTTAGTATATCCGTACGAACCGTTGCGTTATATATTTTGTTTTTTATGAATTGTTCAGTCGATATAATAGGTAATTTATCAATTAGGTAGTTGGAAACTAATAATTTTTTATGAATGAATTAGAAATTAATTATACCATAAATTATTATTGAATTCAATAAATTTTTTTTGCGATATCGTGTGATTTAAAACTTTAGTTATTTATATACAATTTAATTAAATTTGTATATGAATAAAAAAAAATAAGTAAATGAATATATATATATATATATATATATATACTTCCAATTGAGCCAAAATAATGTTCTTTTGTTGTCGTTCTGTATATGCACATTACCACCACTACATATAAACCAATACTTGCTTTAAAAAAAAAAAAAAAAAAAAAAAAGAAACAAATGAACATCTTATTAACTAAACTACAAACTTGTGTACGCGTGTTACGCATTTCGTTGTTTTAAAGTGGCTACATATCTGCAAATAATCCAAATAATTATTTAATTAAATACAAATTTAAAAAAATTAAAATAAAAGAACTGGAATTCATTGAAAATATAGAAGAATGGCGAACACTGAAGTTATAGAAGAGGATGGTAATTTTTATCACGTAGAAAAGACAGTAGGAATTAAAAAGTAAGTAATTAAAATTCTTATCAATCTTAAGTAAATTAATTTTCATAAGTAACTGTACCTTTATACTATGATGAATGATTATATGAATTCATTAATTTAAATAGTATATGCATGAGAAAGCAAATAAAGTTTATTATCGTTGTTTGAAAGTATTGATGGTACCTATTGTAATTAGATTAATTTATTGCGCATCAGTCATATTACACAAAAAACCTTGTATAATATATAACCGAAATCAAAACTTTATACGTTATCGACTGACACAATTCAAATTTGGTCATTAACGAAAAATTTTTTTGTTTTTATGTAGGTATGTACACTGTCAAAAAAGAATTCCAAGAAGTGTCCAGTTCGTGGTGTGAAAGTTCTGGATCGCCCGATAAGATTTTTTGTGTCACAACACAAACATTCGAGTGAATTCTTAAATAATGATATTAAACGTTTCCGAGATGATCTCAAAATAGCAAGTAAAAAATGTTTCTATTCGGTCGAAGATATTTATGAAACTGTTTCAAGTTTGTAAGTAAATTATATGCACAAAAATTTATGTTTTAATTTTGTTTTTTTTTTTTTTTAATCGCATGTGTCGAATATATATTTTTTTCAGTTACCCTGATGCAAAACTTAGATTACCATTTAAATTAATCAGGACCTTAATGAATAATTGGCAAAAAAAAATATTAGTTGGTTTGCCTACCCCTGCTACTTATGAAGATTTGAAAAATATGTTATCGAGACGTGAATACTTGAAGTTAACAGAGTATGCTGATGGCAGATTCATAAAATTGTATAACGTTGAAAATGATGCTTTATTATTGGGTGATCCAGAATTTGCACAATCTTTTCTGTTTGATATTTTGCATGTTAGCTCAACAATAAAAGTTGTTCCTCACTTTGGAAATACTCGTATGCTAACTTTTTTATTGGGTCAGCACCATCATTACGTAAGTTACTAAGAATAAAACATGATTCCTAATGAAATATAATATAAAAAAATTAGTGTCAAAAAAATAAATTATCTCCTATAGGTCTTTCCAATTGGAATTATTTTATGGTCTACACAAACGTATGAAACCTGCGCCACAATAATGTATAATGTGCGAAATTTATTAATACCTGGCATTCATCTTCGTAAAATATATACTGATTTCGACTTCAAAGGGCATATACAAACAATTTTTCCTGAGAGCCAAGTGTGCGGCACATTTAATAATTATTGCCGTGTAAGTTAATTTGAAAATTAATAGAATTATAAATGTTTGCTGATCATTTGTTAAATTTTTTATTATTTATAGATATTATTTTACGAATCTTTTGAAAAAAATCTACGATTTGTCAATGTTGATCAAGAAAATTTCTTGAGAAATTGTATGTCCCTGATTTTATTACCAAGAGAAATGATAGCTGATGGATTTCAAGAGTTGATTAATTCATTAACACCTCAATTGCAAAATGAACTCTCGGATTTTATAAATTACTTTCAAGAAACATGGATACAAGGAGTTGGAGTGGAATCAATGAGTCTATTCGAAGATACCGACAGCCTTAATACAGTTCCAGTTTTGTTTTGGTCGTTATTGCATAACAACATGAATAATGTCCCATCACTGTGGAAGTTTATAAGTTCGTATATTTTTTTTTTCGCAAATTTATTGTTAAAATTGTTTGATTTAATTTAATTAATAACTTGTAGTTTTACAACTAATTTTAAGATATATGAAATCTATTCAGAACTTTACATAAATTTATAAATAATGACAGTTAGTATTTCATTATTAGTTTAATATAATAGTTATAAATTTTATCTGTCTACAACTTTTTGAAAATTAATACAAATAACTGAAGCTTCGAATTACGCTATTTTACAGAAGAATTAATAATTATAATGAATAAGTCGAAAAAAGAAATTGAACGCTTGAATCAGAGTAGATCATCATATATTTCACTAGCTCCACGAGTCAGATTGTGCTTCCCCAAAAAGTTAATTGTAGATTTGTGGAAATCATTACAACAAGGTAAAGTGACGGTTCAACAATTTTTAGCTAGTGCTACTACATATCATACTGATCATTATCATGATTTGCTCCATCACGCTGAAATATTGCGAGAAGAACAGCTTGATCTATACCCAAGACTTGATAATAATGGTAATAAATATTTTTATAACATTTAAAAATATTGATCCGCCCTGCTTAAAAAATTTCATAGAATCCAATAGATTCTCATAAATTCTCATAGAGATTTTATAAGAATGAATGAGTTCTATAAGAAGTGCTATAGTATAGGGCCTTATACATACAGCTATAAGAATCTATCGGATGTTTTAAGCAGGGCGGTATTTTAAACAGGGTAATTGGATAATAGTGAAAATAACACTAACTATATTTCAGATTATATGCAAGCTGATAATAGAGAAGAAGCACAAGATTTGCAACATCTGGAAATCGGATATGAAATTAATGGTAAGTTGTACCTTTGTGTAAAAATATCCGTTATTAAAAAATTCGTATTGAGAACAATAGAATTCCGATTAAAAAAACTCGGACTCAACCATAATTATACTGTTCTCAATAGTATTCTATTTTTAATTAGGGATGTTTCGTTTTCATGAAATAAATGTAGTGTAAAAACTTGAATATTTTTCTTTTATATATGATTAGATGGTAATGCTGAATACTTGGAACTAATTAATGAACAAGATGATGATATGAATGAAGGAAATTTCGATAATAATAATAATGAAAATGATACAGAAGAGGGAAACGACGAAGAGGGGGATATTCAGAATATTTGTATGATTTGTGTCACAGAATATCGAAAAATGATTTGCATTCCATGCAATCATTACGGCATGTGTTATAATTGTTCTGAAAAAATACGTAAAGTTGCTGCTGAAAAACGTTTACAATTAAAATGCCCTTTTTGCAACGAGCCAGTGCAGAACTTTGCTCGTGTATTTGAAATAATAACAAACATATGATTACATCAGCGAAATAAAAAAAAATTTGACCCACATTTACATAAGTATGTTTTTTAACAACAAAAATATATTGGAAGTCTATTTATTAGTTATTTTAATTATATTAACATTCAGTAAAATTCTTCATTTCTTAAATTATGCTTTTTTAATGCAACTATAAAAATGATATGAAAAAAATTATAATAATATTGTTCTGTGTGTAATTTTTATTATAATATCTTTATTTCTAATAAAAAATTGAGCTTAATCAAATTTTTCAAGTTTATACTTTAATTATTCATATTTAATTATAATATATTTAATTAAGTACTATAATTAAGTAACAATAATAATCCTATTAATAACAATATATTGACAATGAATTAATAAATTTTTTTTTAAATTTAAATGTATATATATGGTTCCTTCTTTGATAGTAGATTTCTGTTTGATGAAAAATTTATACCGTGTTACTTGCTTATCAACAATCGTAAAAAGCTGTCGATAAAAAAGTAATTTACTTAACTAACAAAGTAGGTTACTTAAAAGACTAAATATTTCGGACGATTTTTCAATTTCTTAATTTTTTTCTCGAGTAATTTTTATTTCGACCATTTTTTTTTCGTTCTAATAAACATATTGGATAATATTTTCATCTTTAAACTTTTTTCCATCACTTTTGATTTCGCTCTTGTATATTTTTCGGTCAATTTTCTTTTCATGTGAACGATACTGTCGTCACATTATTCATAGCCAGACGTTTCTGGCACCCACTTGAATTTAGGTTCAAGTAATCGATCTCTCGAAGGGTGCCATCTTTTTGTCCTAACAACAAGTTCTTTCGAGTCGAGAAATATTTCGATTAAATATTATTCCCGGTATAGTTAAGAGTCAAATGATGTTAATAACGACTGTATTTATTTCTAGTAGATGTTTGAGACAGATTTGTAATCAGTCAGTTGTATTTAATGTTGTTTCCTTTAAATACAGATGGCTGATAATAGCAGTACGATAAGGTGACTTAGTGATGTAAAAAGATTTCCAATTATGAACAGTTGTACATCGAACTGATGTCATGTATTTGCATACAGAGATTAAGTCGGATATAAAATGTTACATTCGTATTTGTTGCTATCATGAACAACCCAGATAGCAATATGAAGTCTTAACCAAGTTCGTAAGAACTCAGATTTATGATTTGGACGTCAGAGCCAACATCCAAAAGAACTTTTCAAGAAGTATTTAAGACTTCTAATGCGCCACCTAACGAGCAGATCAAGAGCATCAAAAAAAAAACTCTCAAAGAACTCTTTTTTCCGATTTAGCAAGAAGGAATTCTTAAAGTGCTCTTTTTTCGGAATTCAACAAAAGACTTCCTACGGAACTGCTATTCTGAACTCTTAACAAAGAGCTTATAATGAATTCATATTCAAGAAGTCTTAAACATGAATTCTTCAGGATTTCTCGGGTATTGATTCGTTGGTAGAAATATCGATTATTGACATTTTAAAAAAATCAGAATCTCAAAAATGTAACTAACCATTCCAAGCGTCCTAAACAATTCTATCATATTTCATTATATATTAAAATAATGTACTATAATAATACATCACATTTAAGTTTACAAAAGTAATCGATTAATACACATAAAATTGTTAATAGATTTAAACGAACAATGATGAAATTAGTTTGGAAATTAAAATGTCCATAACCGATACAACTACCCTATATGCTCCAAAAATGTAGACAATTTATATTAAATAATCAAGTTTCTTTATTTATTTTTATTTACTGAGGTTTGTGAATTATATTATTTCATACTATAATTATATGGAGAAAAGTAAAAAAAATTAAAATTAACTTTTGGGATGAAATACAAAAATTATTGAGCGTCGTTATCATGTTTCGAGGCATCTAACTTGACACGGTCATTTGCGTGTTGAAGCCAGGACATGATTACTTGTTTGCAGTCATTCAATGCACATTGTGGATTAGAACCGATGATTGTATCTAAAATAGATAAATATATTCAAATAGATAAATTTTATATTCAAAGAATTCTTTTTAAAATTTTGAAAAGCAAGTAAACATGTATATTTAAATAATTCTTTAAACATAACTTTTTGAACTTTGTGCGGAATTTTTAACATATGTTTTTATATTAGTAGCAATATGAATTGGGAAATTGTCACAGTTAAAAATGATATGCTTACCACGCAAAATTGTGACGAAAGGCATATTTTCGACCTTGATCGTTTTCTTTTGGCCACTCCAGGATAGCTTGCAGGCCAAATCATCTGATAAAATATGTCCTAATACCTCTCGAATATTTTTTTTTCCATTGGGATTTCGTCTCAGCGAGATCAGATCAGTCTGAAAAATGTTATGTTATAAAAGTACTTCAACAATAAAGCTGTTAATTATTGCACTTAGACTGCAATAAGCAATGACCAAAATTTTGTCACAAGTATGGTTAATTTATAAGAGAAAAATTACAAATAAAATGTCACAAGTATGTTTAATTTATAAGAGAAAAATTAAGATAATAATGTCAGGAATACTGAAGTATAAAAATTTTATAGGTGCATGTGTTATGAGAAAAACCATGAATTAAAAATAAAAATTATAGATAAATCAACCATAAACTATGTGACAATCAATGCCTGTGAAGTTAGCTTTTTGAGACCGTTCAATATTGTCATCGATATCCAGAAACTATTCAAGCTACATTAGTTTATAGTGCTAATTTTTGGACTCGTTTAGCTGTAAGTATTGGTATTAATCCGGAGTTAGTGGCTTGAATAGCTTCAGACATGTCAATGACAATGTTAAACGATATCAATGTTAACTTTACAGACGCTAAAAGGCATTAGAATAGAAAACGTGTTTACATATTGCTTCTTTGCTTGATCATTCTGTGTTAGCAGTTCATTAAACGCCACCAAATTTTGTAGACTTGCAATTGGAAAGTCAGGAAGTACACTCGGTGAGTTAACCGAACTTTGTCGAGAGTTGTCTGTGTTTAAATTCATCAACAATATATCGAGCTTGCGTGCCATTGCATCTAATTTTAAACGACATGCAGCTGTTAAGAAAAGAAAATATTTTACCACTAGCCAAATAACAATTTTTTTCTCAAAACCAAATACAATTAGAATAAAAAACAACACAAGAGATTTGACAGATAAGTAGTGAGATGTATATATGTATATATATATACATCTCATTACATATAGATGTATAAACTTACGACAGCAGTTATGACTCGGAGCAGATGGATCCTTAGCTGTATTATCAGTTTGACTTATTTGGCTTGGAGCAATAGCTTGGCTAGAAACGCTATCAGCTTTCGTATGATTTTTGGCATCAATATTATTTAAATTTAAATTTCCAGAAGATCCAGCTGTAGTTTTACCGTCATCATCAAATTTTCTCAGCTGTTTTGTATTTTGATTCAGCAAATCAGCATCAAAAGTTATCGATTTACTTTTTGGATCACCAGTAGATTGGAATTTATCGGTGTTTACTGCATCCGACAAACTATTTGCTGATTGATTTGGAGTAGTAATATTTTGATTGTTTTTTACTGCATGCAGAGATGTATCTATAAAATAGAATCAGTTATAACAGATTTTTAAAGAATAATGATTTCTATACTATTCATTTTTTTGCGCAATACTTACGGATTTTTTCAACCTTACGTACGACCGGTTTCTGAATCATATTTGTTTTTGTTGTATTGAATAAAGGATTTGGATGATCATCAAAAAATGTCCCATAATCAAGTGGCTGAGACTCTAACAAGTCATCTATTTCAATATTGTTATTGTTGTCTTCAAGTACCTGGAAGGTGAAAGTTGGTGGTAATTTTTCCTTAGGATCCTTGACTTGCTGGTAAACGAATGTGGGTAATACTTTCTCCTTAGAAATTTCCACACTACGACCTGTGACAAACAATTACAATAATAGTTCTTGCTCGGCATGAGTATCAGAAAGATATCTTATTGGTACCATAAAGTTATCTAAAAAATTATTATACAAAAAGATATCTTTCTGATACTCATACCGAGCTAGTTAGAATATGACACATTTTTAATAGTTCTAATATACAGATAAATTGATACCTGTATTACTTTCATCTTCATCATCATTTGTGCTCTCATCACTATCAGAATCGCTTTCTGCAAGACGCGCAGGTTTTTTTCTTTGACGTTTCGCAATTTTCTTGGGCTCGTCAAGAATTTGTTGCAAAGATTTTTCATCGCTGGTTGATATATCAACAGCGGCGATTTCAACAGCCCTGGCAGTATCATAGTCCTCTTTAAAAAAATAAAAACCAACATTTAGACTCAAAATTAGAAAAAAAGTAAATATAATTTTTATATGAACTATCAAAATTCTGTCATCAAACAATTTATGCGAAATTTTATTCATTAAGTATAATATAACTTACTATATGGTCCTAATAGTCTTGTATACTTAGTAAATTTCCAATCAGGTTTAGGTGTTACACCTCTCTTGCAAGCTAAAGTAGCATTGTTTTTCTTATTAGGCCATGCAACGGTCTTTTCATCTGCATTTATCCAAGATTCTGGTACGGTTGCACACCAAGTATCAGAGAATACAACAAAGAAATCCTAAATAATAGAAATGTTTGAATCAGCAAAAATAAAAGTTAGGTTATACATATGCTTATAAATTAAAGATTCTGAAAATTTTAAGCCATATACCAATAAATATTACATAATGTAAGATAACTATAAATTTTTGATAGATATACTGTTTAATTACCATAGTCTGTACTTTTTGTCCAAATGTCTTCTAATATACGACGCTTTAACTCAATACATAAATTCAAATACAACACAGTCAGTGTGTAACTGTGTAGTGCGTATTGCGTATACACGTTGTTACAGACTTGTGCTTACTGCTTACGCTGCTTACTACTTAATACGGTGTGGTGAATCACTTCTGCGTAAGATGTCACAACAGTAGCAGCGCGCCAAATTTAAATTGTAATTAAAAAGAATTAATAAGAATGTAATGATAATAAAAAATTGTGTTTTCAAAATAATTAATATATTTCTAGAAAATATTACATTGAATAATAAATAAATAATTACAAGCTTTTCAAATTTTAAATCAGCTAATTAATTTGATGAATGAATCATCGGAAAAAAACAAAATGATTTATCATTACACGGTATACAAACCGCTTTTTTTGAAACATCACTTGCACTAATATTTTGGAAATTAGACCACTCATTTCCCGTAACTATAGACAGTAATTTTGATTCAATAGGATAATTTCCTAAAGATTTGGAATTGATTAATAATTTGCCTTGTAATATAATATCATCATTTTTTTTATAAATATTGTTAATGCAGAAAATATTGTTATTTGTAATATAACAAAATTTATCACAAGTTTGAGACGCAGACAAAATAAAACTACCGTAATTAATTTTGTCATATGAAAGAACTTTGTTAAGTTTAGATTTTTTACTATTAAAATTAATTACTTCCGGTTTTTTTAAAACGTTTTTTACAATTTTTTGTTGATAACAACAACTCGCTCGTTCTTCAAGACGTTTGTGTAATTGTTGTAATGGCTTTTCACCTTTTTTTAAAACTTTTTTAATAAAATACAAATAGCTTTCGAATGAAAAAGCACCGAATGAATCTAAAGGTCCAAATTTTAACACATCATCTGCTAAATGTAGTAAATTGTGTACGTTATAAATCACAAAATTTTTTCCGTACAATTCAATCGATTCAGTTACAAAATAATGTAATAAACTTTTTGCACATGCATTGTTTGTTATACAATTAGTTTCATCACTTAAAATTCTTATTGCACAATTTAAACTGTTAAAATGATGCAAATATTCTTTCGGAAGATAATCTTTAAAAACTATTGGTCCCACATACAATAAAAATAGTCTTAATTCTGTTGCTTTCCATCGATCCACTTCACCTAATTCACGTGTTTTTCTAACAAATTCAGAAGGTATCCAGGTCTTGATTGAGGTTAACGATGCTGATATATTCTCTATCATTCTGTGACTAAATTTGAGGAATTTAATCTTATTCAAACGACATCCTTTGATCCACAAGTTTATTATTTTCTTCACAACTCCTAAGCATACCAGATGCATATATTCTACGGGGAATTGGGAAACCATATCAACTTCCGTTTCTTCAAATTTCGATGTTCCTAAATGGTGATTTTCATTGAGTCGCTTGCGAAAATTATCATCAGTACGTAAAGGAGCATCCGTTTGTAAGAATCTCATTCGATGCTCACTGTAATTACCTTCTTGTATACATTTACTACAGCCATAGTAAGCATTATGACCTTTTGTTTGTTTCACAAATGATCTAGCTGGTGAATCACAGATTACGGCCCTTATCGTCACGTAAAACATCTTATAGTTATATTTAAAACCTTTTGCATGTAAAATATTATACTCATTGATAAAATCTTCAAGGTACTCTTCACATTTATTTGGTTTTTCAAATCCATGATAAACTCCAATAACAAAAGGTGTAGTAATTTTGGGATAAATTTCAGCCAGTATCGGATACAATTGCCTCTTAGAGCTTTTCGATATAGGTAATCCATCGATGTGAACATTAATTTGAATATTTGTACTGTAGTCACTTATATCATCGACAGCTCTCAATTGATCAACCAATCCTTGATGTAAACCATAGTGAAAATATTCCCCAGGTAATACAGAGCGGATATTTGTGTGTTTTGGAGTACCTAATAAAGTACGAGGATCTTTTGGAAGTTTTTTTAATTCTTCTGCTGAATCAACATCAATTAGTATTTTTAATAGAGCTCCACATGCAGCTTGACTAATATTATATTCACACTGCCACTGTGCGATTTTACGTTCTAAGCTTAGTTTCCCACCAATCACATTGAATATTTTATTTTGTGAAGTATCAATATCTTCTGTTGACGAAATATTTGCATGACTAATATTTATCTGTACCGGACCGATGTTACTATTTTTCTCAATATTATTGTCATTACCAAGATCAAGGCTACTTCGAGAAATGGTACAATCATTTAAAGTTGTATTACTGCAATTACATCCAATAACATCTTCATAAAAGACAGTATCATCACTAAAATCTTCATTGATGATAGCATCACCAGGAACATCCTCATTGATAGTAACTCTGCCAGTAATATTTTCAAAAACAGTAGCATTATTACCAGTAGCATTTCCAGTATCATTAATGCCAATTATTTTGCCATTATCAATTGGAGTTGAAGGTGAAAAAGCCTGCGGTAGAAGTGATTCATCGCGTGATACTTGTTTCAGTCGCCTATTCCTTTGGCTTTTTGATAATTCCTTGAAAGGTTTTCTCGAGAGCATTATTTTCTAATAAACAAACAATATTTTTAGTCATAAAATGAATCAATTATGAAAGTAAAGAATTACTTTGAAATATCGAAACATTCCTACCTGCAATTACACTCAGTTATATATGAAACACAAATTATAATTGTCAAATATACAAAACACAATTTTTTATGACCAAATTTTACATTATTACTTTTTTAATAATTATAATAACTTGTTTATTTAATAAATTTAATATTTATCAGAACGAGGTTAGTTTGTATGAATAATATTTCACATGTAAATAATAAGTTTACGCATGCGTCAGGAACTGGTTCATAAAGACTGCATAACCATATTATAGATTTGACATCTGTATTTTGAATTCCTAAAAAGTTCATGTTATGATTTCAATAAGAAGTAGAAAAAAAAAATAATGTATAAGGTCATAAATCTGATGTCTTATTTATGATATTCTCAGCAATTCTTAATTTTGAATACGACAAGAACTTAGAAATAAGAATTAATTTGGATGTCAAAAAAATGACTTCTCATTCATGAATACATTGAGAGCTCTGAATTTTGAGCTCTTATAACTGATTTCTCTAAGACGTCATGTTGTGAACTCTATTAGATGTTTTTTATCAGACTTCATATTGAAATCTTTATGATTTTGATGCTGACTGGGAATAGTCTTTAATCAATTAAAACAACGATAATTTGATGCATTAGTATTTTATACTCTTTTTAAAATGAGTCAAATTGATTGAAAGCAATTTACTTATAATGCAAGTTGAATTTTTGTCTAGCCTTATTTAAGTTAACAATAATTTCGAGTCAGCGATTGTATGTTGCCAACAAACTTGGCAGCATCGAAAGTTGTAGCAAGTAGAAGTTTATTCTCGTGCGATTCTGTGGTAGCAGTATATTATACCAAATAAACTGTATACTAGAGTATATAGTGGTACCAACTTTAATAATTTTTATATCTCTGAAGATAAAGTAGATTTCGAATGGTAACTATAACATCATACGAGGGTAGGGATCGGACTAAGAACAATTACATTCATATAAATTTTCTATTAAAACAGTTATTGATAAAAATAGAGACATTAAAATTTATAATTATCATCAAATATTGTTCTTCGATAGCGGTTTATAATATTTTCTTAATGATAGGTAATTTAATTAACATATTTTTTAATAATTTGAAATATTTTATTGTCATGATATAATTTTTATGTTACTTAAAAAATTTAATTATTTACGTAGAACTCAATAGAACACGTCGATTGCCGCCTTAAACGTCTCAATCGGTATATGCGGTCGAGAGATATCGTTTGGGCTTGCAGGCGAACCGTCGAAAGTAAAAATTTCAGAAGTATACCAACTTCAGAAACTCATAGTTACGAATGTACAAAATAAAGATGGTTCATAATTCAGAATGACGAATTATCAACTTATCAAAAACATCGATTTTCTAATCTTCATATCAACACATACTCAGAATTTACAATATTCATTCTTTCGTACTAAAGAATTGACAATATTTAGAAGGACAATATTTCAGAAATCCAATACTTCCGAAATATTCAAACTACGAACGCCAATTCTTCAGAATTACATTTTATACGAAAGACCATTTTTAATAAAATTTTCTAAGGTTTACTGACAGTCAATATTACAGACTTCCCCTATGAATTTACCATTATCATGTGAGTGTTATGGCAGATTGATTGTGTTTAAAAAATTTGTATGATTCGTTATGTAATAATTATATATGAATTTAACGAGTTTGATTTGTATTCAATAATTAAATTGAATTTATTTAATTAGGATAGTAGTGCTATTTTAGCCAGTGCTTTATTTTTAGACCTTTCGTATTTTATTTTAATTAATAAAGAAATATAAAAAAAAAAAAAACAAATGGTACGTAGAAAAATGGTACGTTTACGTAAAAATACCATTTGTTTTTTTTTTTTATACTTCTCATTTGTTCCGTCCGCCTATCTTGTAGCTAACACTTTTCCCTACAATTCTCATCTATTCATAATTGATTTTTTCGCACACTGTCCCGACATTGGTGACCAATGTAGCTGAAACCATATTTGGGCTAAAATGCAGATTCTTCAAAAGATCACCTTTAAACTGGCATAACTTTCGATCTACTCAAAATCTCACTTGTTCTGTCCGCCTATCTTGTAGCTGACACTTTTCCGTACAATTCTCATCTATTCATAATTGATTTTTTCGCACACTGTCCCGACATTGGTGACCAATGTAGTTGAAATGATATTTGGGCTGAAATGCAGCTCCTGTAGACGATCACCTGTAAACTGGCATAACTTTCGATCTACTCAAAATCTCACTTGTTCCGTCCGCCTATCTTGTAGCTAACACTTTTCCCTACAATTCTCATCTATTCATAATTGATTTTTTCGCACACTGTCCCGACATTGGTGACCAATGTAGCTGAAACCATATTTGGGCTAAAATGCAGCTTCTTCAAAAGATCACCTTTAAACTGGCATAACTTTCGATCTACTCAAAATCTCACTTGTTCTGTCCGCCTATCTTGTAGCTGACACTTTTCCGTACAATTCTCATCTATTCATGATTGATTTTTTCGCACACTGTCCCGACATTGGTGACCAATGTAGCTGAAACCATATTTGGGCTAAAATGCAGCTTCTTCAAAAGATCACCTTTAAACTAAAATAACTTTCGATCTACTCAAAATCTCACTTGTTCTGTCCGCCTATCTTGTAGCTGACACTTTTCCCTACAATTCTCATCTATTCACAATTGATTTTTTCGCACACTGTCCCGACATTGGTGACCAATGTAGCTGAAATGATATTTGGGCTGAAATGCAGCTTCTGTAGACGATCACCTGTAAACTGGCATAACTTTCGATCTACTCAAAATCTCACTTGTTCCGTCCGCCTATCTTGTAGCTAACACTTTTCCCTACAGTTTTCATTCATGTATGATTGATTTTTCCGCACACTGTCCCGACATTGGTGACCAATGTAGCTGAAATGATATTTGGGCTAAAATGCAGCTTCTTCGAAAGATCACCTTTAAACTAAAATAACTTTCGATCTACTCAAAATCTCACTTGTTCTGTCCGCCTATCTTGTAGCTGACACTTTTCCCTACAATTCTCATCTATTCATGATTGATTTTTTTGCACACTGTCCCGACATTGTTGACTAATGTAGCTGAAATGATATTTGGGCTAAAATGCAGCTTCTTCAAAAGATCACCTGTAAACTGGCATAACTTTCGATCTACTCAAAATCTCACTTGTTCTGTCCGCCTATCTTGTAGCTGACACTTTTCCCTACAATTCTTATCTATTCATAATTGATTTTTTCGCACACTGTCCCGACATTGGTGACCAATGTAGCTGAAATGATATTTGGGCTGAAATGCAGCTCCTGTAGACGATCACCTGTAAACTGGCATAACTTTCGATCTACTCAAAATCTCACTTGTTCCGTCCGCCTATCTTGTAGCTAACACTTTTCCCTACAGTTTTCATTCATGTATGATTGATTTTTCCGCACACTGTCCCGACATTGGTGACCAATGTAGCTGAAATGATATTTGGGCTAAAATGCAGCTTCTTCGAAAGATCACCTTTAAACTAAAATAACTTTCGATCTACTCAAAATCTCACTTGTTCTGTCCGCCTATCTTGTAGCTGACACTTTTCCCTACAATTCTCATCTATTCATGATTGATTTTTTTGCACACTGTCCCGACATTGGTGACTAATGTAGCTGAAATGATATTTGGGCTAAAATGCAGCTTCTTCAAAAGATCACCTGTAAACTGGCATAACTTTCGATCTACTCAAAATCTCACTTGTTCCGTCCGCCTATCTTGTAGCTAACACTTTTCCCTACAATTCTCATCTATTCATAATTGATTTTTTCGCACACTGTCCCGACATTGGTGACCAATGTAGCTGAAACCATATTTGGGCTAAAATGCAGATTCTTCAAAAGATCACCTTTAAACTGGCATAACTTTCGATCTACTCAAAATCTCACTTGTTCTGTCCGCCTATCTTGTAGCTGACACTTTTCCGTACAATTCTCATCTATTCATAATTGATTTTTTCGCACACTGTCCCGACATTGGTGACCAATGTAGTTGAAATGATATTTGGGCTGAAATGCAGCTCCTGTAGACGATCACCTGTAAACTGGCATAACTTTCGATCTACTCAAAATCTCACTTGTTCCGTCCGCCTATCTTGTAGCTAACACTTTTCCCTACAATTCTCATCTATTCATAATTGATTTTTTCGCACACTGTCCCGACATTGGTGACCAATGTAGCTGAAACCATATTTGGGCTAAAATGCAGCTTCTTCAAAAGATCACCTTTAAACTGGCATAACTTTCGATCTACTCAAAATCTCACTTGTTCTGTCCGCCTATCTTGTAGCTGACACTTTTCCGTACAATTCTCATCTATTCATGATTGATTTTTTCGCACACTGTCCCGACATTGGTGACCAATGTAGCTGAAATGATATTTGGGCTAAAATGCAGCTTCTTCAAAAGATCACCTTTAAACTAAAATAACTTTCGATCTACTCAAAATCTCACTTGTTCTGTCCGCCTATCTTGTAGCTGACACTTTTCCCTACAATTCTCATCTATTCACAATTGATTTTTTCGCACACTGTCCCGACATTGGTGACCAATGTAGCTGAAATGATATTTGGGCTGAAATGCAGCTTCTGTAGACGATCACCTGTAAACTGGCATAACTTTCGATCTACTCAAAATCTCACTTGTTCCGTCCGCCTATCTTGTAGCTAACACTTTTCCCTACAGTTTTCATTCATGTATGATTGATTTTTCCGCACACTGTCCCGACATTGGTGACCAATGTAGCTGAAATGATATTTGGGCTAAAATGCAGCTTCTTCGAAAGATCACCTTTAAACTAAAATAACTTTCGATCTACTCAAAATCTCACTTGTTCTGTCCGCCTATCTTGTAGCTGACACTTTTCCCTACAATTCTCATCTATTCATGATTGATTTTTTTGCACACTGTCCCGACATTGTTGACTAATGTAGCTGAAATGATATTTGGGCTAAAATGCAGCTTCTTCAAAAGATCACCTGTAAACTGGCATAACTTTCGATCTACTCAAAATCTCACTTGTTCTGTCCGCCTATCTTGTAGCTGACACTTTTCCCTACAATTCTTATCTATTCATAATTGATTTTTTCGCACACTGTCCCGACATTGGTGACCAATGTAGCTGAAATGATATTTGGGCTGAAATGCAGCTCCTGTAGACGATCACCTGTAAACTGGCATAACTTTCGATCTACTCAAAATCTCACTTGTTCCGTCCGCCTATCTTGTAGCTAACACTTTTCCCTACAGTTTTCATTCATGTATGATTGATTTTTCCGCACACTGTCCCGACATTGGTGACCAATGTAGCTGAAATGATATTTGGGCTAAAATGCAGCTTCTTCGAAAGATCACCTTTAAACTAAAATAACTTTCGATCTACTCAAAATCTCACTTGTTCTGTCCGCCTATCTTGTAGCTGACACTTTTCCCTACAATTCTCATCTATTCATGATTGATTTTTTTGCACACTGTCCCGACATTGGTGACTAATGTAGCTGAAATGATATTTGGGCTAAAATGCAGCTTCTTCAAAAGATCACCTGTAAACTGGCATAACTTTCGATCTACTCAAAATCTCACTTGTTCCGTCCGCCTATCTTGTAGCTAACACTTTTCCCTACAATTCTCATCTATTCATAATTGATTTTTTCGCACACTGTCCCGACATTGGTGACCAATGTAGCTGAAACCATATTTGGGCTAAAATGCAGATTCTTCAAAAGATCACCTTTAAACTGGCATAACTTTCGATCTACTCAAAATCTCACTTGTTCTGTCCGCCTATCTTGTAGCTGACACTTTTCCGTACAATTCTCATCTATTCATAATTGATTTTTTCGCACACTGTCCCGACATTGGTGACCAATGTAGTTGAAATGATATTTGGGCTGAAATGCAGCTCCTGTAGACGATCACCTGTAAACTGGCATAACTTTCGATCTACTCAAAATCTCACTTGTTCCGTCCGCCTATCTTGTAGCTAACACTTTTCCCTACAATTCTCATCTATTCATAATTGATTTTTTCGCACACTGTCCCGACATTGGTGACCAATGTAGCTGAAACCATATTTGGGCTAAAATGCAGCTTCTTCAAAAGATCACCTTTAAACTGGCATAACTTTCGATCTACTCAAAATCTCACTTGTTCTGTCCGCCTATCTTGTAGCTGACACTTTTCCGTACAATTCTCATCTATTCATGATTGATTTTTTCGCACACTGTCCCGACATTGGTGACCAATGTAGCTGAAACCATATTTGGGCTAAAATGCAGCTTCTTCAAAAGATCACCTTTAAACTAAAATAACTTTCGATCTACTCAAAATCTCACTTGTTCTGTCCGCCTATCTTGTAGCTGACACTTTTCCCTACAATTCTCATCTATTCACAATTGATTTTTTCGCACACTGTCCCGACATTGGTGACCAATGTAGCTGAAATGATATTTGGGCTGAAATGCAGCTTCTGTAGACGATCACCTGTAAACTGGCATAACTTTCGATCTACTCAAAATCTCACTTGTTCCGTCCGCCTATCTTGTAGCTAACACTTTTCCCTACAGTTTTCATTCATGTATGATTGATTTTTCCGCACACTGTCCCGACATTGGTGACCAATGTAGCTGAAATGATATTTGGGCTAAAATGCAGCTTCTTCGAAAGATCACCTTTAAACTAAAATAACTTTCGATCTACTCAAAATCTCACTTGTTCTGTCCGCCTATCTTGTAGCTGACACTTTTCCCTACAATTCTCATCTATTCATGATTGATTTTTTTGCACACTGTCCCGACATTGGTGACTAATGTAGCTGAAATGATATTTGGGCTAAAATGCAGCTTCTTCAAAAGATCACCTGTAAACTGGCATAACTTTCGATCTACTCAAAATCTCACTTGTTCTGTCCGCCTATCTTGTAGCTGACACTTTTCCCTACAATTCTTATCTATTCATAATTGATTTTTTCGCACACTGTCCCGACATTGGTGACCAATGTAGCTGAAATGATATTTGGGCTGAAATGCAGCTCCTGTAGACGATCACCTGTAAACTGGCATAACTTTCGATCTACTCAAAATCTCACTTGTTCCGTCCGCCTATCTTGTAGCTAACACTTTTCCCTACAGTTTTCATTCATGTATGATTGATTTTTCCGCACACTGTCCCGACATTGGTGACCAATGTAGCTGAAATGATATTTGGGCTAAAATGCAGCTTCTTCGAAAGATCACCTTTAAACTAAAATAACTTTCGATCTACTCAAAATCTCACTTGTTCTGTCCGCCTATCTTGTAGCTGACACTTTTCCCTACAATTCTCATCTATTCATGATTGATTTTTTTGCACACTGTCCCGACATTGGTGACTAATGTAGCTGAAATGATATTTGGGCTAAAATGCAGCTTCTTCAAAAGATCACCTGTAAACTGGCATAACTTTCGATCTACTCAAAATCTCACTTGTTCCGTCCGCCTATCTTGTAGCTAACACTTTTCCCTACAATTCTCATCTATTCATAATTGATTTTTTCGCACACTGTCCCGACATTGGTGACCAATGTAGCTGAAACCATATTTGGGCTAAAATGCAGATTCTTCAAAAGATCACCTTTAAACTGGCATAACTTTCGATCTACTCAAAATCTCACTTGTTCTGTCCGCCTATCTTGTAGCTGACACTTTTCCGTACAATTCTCATCTATTCATAATTGATTTTTTCGCACACTGTCCCGACATTGGTGACCAATGTAGTTGAAATGATATTTGGGCTGAAATGCAGCTCCTGTAGACGATCACCTGTAAACTGGCATAACTTTCGATCTACTCAAAATCTCACTTGTTCCGTCCGCCTATCTTGTAGCTAACACTTTTCCCTACAATTCTCATCTATTCATAATTGATTTTTTCGCACACTGTCCCGACATTGGTGACCAATGTAGCTGAAACCATATTTGGGCTAAAATGCAGCTTCTTCAAAAGATCACCTTTAAACTGGCATAACTTTCGATCTACTCAAAATCTCACTTGTTCTGTCCGCCTATCTTGTAGCTGACACTTTTCCGTACAATTCTCATCTATTCATGATTGATTTTTTCGCACACTGTCCCGACATTGGTGACCAATGTAGCTGAAACCATATTTGGGCTAAAATGCAGCTTCTTCAAAAGATCACCTTTAAACTAAAATAACTTTCGATCTACTCAAAATCTCACTTGTTCTGTCCGCCTATCTTGTAGCTGACACTTTTCCCTACAATTCTCATCTATTCACAATTGATTTTTTCGCACACTGTCCCGACATTGGTGACCAATGTAGCTGAAATGATATTTGGGCTGAAATGCAGCTTCTGTAGACGATCACCTGTAAACTGGCATAACTTTCGATCTACTCAAAATCTCACTTGTTCCGTCCGCCTATCTTGTAGCTAACACTTTTCCCTACAGTTTTCATTCATGTATGATTGATTTTTCCGCACACTGTCCCGACATTGGTGACCAATGTAGCTGAAATGATATTTGGGCTAAAATGCAGCTTCTTCGAAAGATCACCTTTAAACTAAAATAACTTTCGATCTACTCAAAATCTCACTTGTTCTGTCCGCCTATCTTGTAGCTGACACTTTTCCCTACAATTCTCATCTATTCATGATTGATTTTTTTGCACACTGTCCCGACATTGGTGACTAATGTAGCTGAAATGATATTTGGGCTAAAATGCAGCTTCTTCAAAAGATCACCTGTAAACTGGCATAACTTTCGATCTACTCAAAATCTCACTTGTTCCGTCCGCCTATCTTGTAGCTAACACTTTTCCCTACAGTTTTCATTCATGTATGATTGATTTTTCCGCACACTGTCCCGACATTGGTGACCAATGTAGCTGAAATGATATTTGGGCTAAAATGCAGCTTCTTCGAAAGATCACCTTTAAACTAAAATAACTTTCGATCTACTCAAAATCTCACTTGTTCTGTCCGCCTATCTTGTAGCTGACACTTTTCCCTACAATTCTTATCTATTCATAATTGATTTTTTCGCACACTGTCCCGACATTGGTGACCAATGTAGCTGAAATGATATTTGGGCTGAAATGCAGCTCCTGTAGACGATCACCTGTAAACTGGCATAACTTTCGATCTACTCAAAATCTCACTTGTTCCGTCCGCCTATCTTGTAGCTAACACTTTTCCCTACAGTTTTCATTCATGTATGATTGATTTTTCCGCACACTGTCCCGACATTGGTGACCAATGTAGCTGAAATGATATTTGGGCTAAAATGCAGCTTCTTCGAAAGATCACCTTTAAACTAAAATAACTTTCGATCTACTCAAAATCTCACTTGTTCTGTCCGCCTATCTTGTAGCTGACACTTTTCCCTACAATTCTCATCTATTCATGATTGATTTTTTTGCACACTGTCCCGACATTGGTGACTAATGTAGCTGAAATGATATTTGGGCTAAAATGCAGCTTCTTCAAAAGATCACCTGTAAACTGGCATAACTTTCGATCTACTCAAAATCTCACTTGTTCTGTCCGCCTATCTTGTAGCTGACACTTTTCCCTACAATTCTTATCTATTCATAATTGATTTTTTCGCACACTGTCCCGACATTGGTGACCAATGTAGCTGAAATGATATTTGGGCTGAAATGCAGCTCCTGTAGACGATCACCTGTAAACTGGCATAACTTTCGATCTACTCAAAATCTCACTTGTTCCGTCCGCCTATCTTGTAGCTAACACTTTTCCCTACAATTCTCATCTATTCATAATTGATTTTTTCGCACACTGTCCCGACATTGGTGACCAATGTAGCTGAAACCATATTTGGGCTAAAATGCAGATTCTTCAAAAGATCACCTTTAAACTGGCATAACTTTCGATCTACTCAAAATCTCACTTGTTCTGTCCGCCTATCTTGTAGCTGACACTTTTCCGTACAATTCTCATCTATTCATAATTGATTTTTTCGCACACTGTCCCGACATTGGTGACCAATGTAGTTGAAATGATATTTGGGCTGAAATGCAGCTCCTGTAGACGATCACCTGTAAACTGGCATAACTTTCGATCTACTCAAAATCTCACTTGTTCCGTCCGCCTATCTTGTAGCTAACACTTTTCCCTACAATTCTCATCTATTCATAATTGATTTTTTCGCACACTGTCCCGACATTGGTGACCAATGTAGCTGAAACCATATTTGGGCTAAAATGCAGCTTCTTCAAAAGATCACCTTTAAACTGGCATAACTTTCGATCTACTCAAAATCTCACTTGTTCTGTCCGCCTATCTTGTAGCTGACACTTTTCCGTACAATTCTCATCTATTCATGATTGATTTTTTCGCACACTGTCCCGACATTGGTGACCAATGTAGCTGAAATGATATTTGGGCTAAAATGCAGCTTCTTCAAAAGATCACCTTTAAACTAAAATAACTTTCGATCTACTCAAAATCTCACTTGTTCTGTCCGCCTATCTTGTAGCTGACACTTTTCCCTACAATTCTCATCTATTCACAATTGATTTTTTCGCACACTGTCCCGACATTGGTGACCAATGTAGCTGAAATGATATTTGGGCTGAAATGCAGCTTCTGTAGACGATCACCTGTAAACTGGCATAACTTTCGATCTACTCAAAATCTCACTTGTTCCGTCCGCCTATCTTGTAGCTAACACTTTTCCCTACAGTTTTCATTCATGTATGATTGATTTTTCCGCACACTGTCCCGACATTGGTGACCAATGTAGCTGAAATGATATTTGGGCTAAAATGCAGCTTCTTCGAAAGATCACCTTTAAACTAAAATAACTTTCGATCTACTCAAAATCTCACTTGTTCTGTCCGCCTATCTTGTAGCTGACACTTTTCCCTACAATTCTCATCTATTCATGATTGATTTTTTTGCACACTGTCCCGACATTGGTGACTAATGTAGCTGAAATGATATTTGGGCTAAAATGCAGCTTCTTCAAAAGATCACCTGTAAACTGGCATAACTTTCGATCTACTCAAAATCTCACTTGTTCTGTCCGCCTATCTTGTAGCTGACACTTTTCCCTACAATTCTTATCTATTCATAATTGATTTTTTCGCACACTGTCCCGACATTGGTGACCAATGTAGCTGAAATGATATTTGGGCTGAAATGCAGCTCCTGTAGACGATCACCTGTAAACTGGCATAACTTTCGATCTACTCAAAATCTCACTTGTTCCGTCCGCCTATCTTGTAGCTAACACTTTTCCCTACAGTTTTCATTCATGTATGATTGATTTTTCCGCACACTGTCCCGACATTGGTGACCAATGTAGCTGAAATGATATTTGGGCTAAAATGCAGCTTCTTCGAAAGATCACCTTTAAACTAAAATAACTTTCGATCTACTCAAAATCTCACTTGTTCTGTCCGCCTATCTTGTAGCTGACACTTTTCCCTACAATTCTCATCTATTCATGATTGATTTTTTTGCACACTGTCCCGACATTGGTGACTAATGTAGCTGAAATGATATTTGGGCTAAAATGCAGCTTCTTCAAAAGATCACCTGTAAACTGGCATAACTTTCGATCTACTCAAAATCTCACTTGTTCTGTCCGCCTATCTTGTAGCTGACACTTTTCCCTACAATTCTTATCTATTCATAATTGATTTTTTCGCACACTGTCCCGACATTGGTGACCAATGTAGCTGAAATGATATTTGGGCTGAAATGCAGCTCCTGTAGACGATCACCTGTAAACTGGCATAACTTTCGATCTACTCAAAATCTCACTTGTTCCGTCCGCCTATCTTGTAGCTAACACTTTTCCCTACAATTCTCATCTATTCATAATTGATTTTTTCGCACACTGTCCCGACATTGGTGACCAATGTAGCTGAAACCATATTTGAGCTAAAATGCAGATTCTTCAAAAGATCACCTTTAAACTGGCATAACTTTCGATCTACTCAAAATCTCACTTGTTCTGTCCGCCTATCTTGTAGCTGACACTTTTCCGTACAATTCTCATCTATTCATAATTGATTTTTTCGCACACTGTCCCGACATTGGTGACCAATGTAGTTGAAATGATATTTGGGCTGAAATGCAGCTCCTGTAGACGATCACCTGTAAACTGGCATAACTTTCGATCTACTCAAAATCTCACTTGTTCCGTCCGCCTATCTTGTAGCTAACACTTTTCCCTACAATTCTCATCTATTCATAATTGATTTTTTCGCACACTGTCCCGACATTGGTGACCAATGTAGCTGAAACCATATTTGGGCTAAAATGCAGCTTCTTCAAAAGATCACCTTTAAACTGGCATAACTTTCGATCTACTCAAAATCTCACTTGTTCTGTCCGCCTATCTTGTAGCTGACACTTTTCCGTACAATTCTCATCTATTCATGATTGATTTTTTCGCACACTGTCCCGACATTGGTGACCAATGTAGCTGAAACCATATTTGGGCTAAAATGCAGCTTCTTCAAAAGATCACCTTTAAACTAAAATAACTTTCGATCTACTCAAAATCTCACTTGTTCTGTCCGCCTATCTTGTAGCTGACACTTTTCCCTACAATTCTCATCTATTCACAATTGATTTTTTCGCACACTGTCCCGACATTGGTGACCAATGTAGCTGAAATGATATTTGGGCTGAAATGCAGCTTCTGTAGACGATCACCTGTAAACTGGCATAACTTTCGATCTACTCAAAATCTCACTTGTTCCGTCCGCCTATCTTGTAGCTAACACTTTTCCCTACAGTTTTCATTCATGTATGATTGATTTTTCCGCACACTGTCCCGACATTGGTGACCAATGTAGCTGAAATGATATTTGGGCTAAAATGCAGCTTCTTCGAAAGATCACCTTTAAACTAAAATAACTTTCGATCTACTCAAAATCTCACTTGTTCTGTCCGCCTATCTTGTAGCTGACACTTTTCCCTACAATTCTCATCTATTCATGATTGATTTTTTTGCACACTGTCCCGACATTGGTGACTAATGTAGCTGAAATGATATTTGGGCTAAAATGCAGCTTCTTCAAAAGATCACCTGTAAACTGGCATAACTTTCGATCTACTCAAAATCTCACTTGTTCTGTCCGCCTATCTTGTAGCTGACACTTTTCCCTACAATTCTTATCTATTCATAATTGATTTTTTCGCACACTGTCCCGACATTGGTGACCAATGTAGCTGAAATGATATTTGGGCTGAAATGCAGCTCCTGTAGACGATCACCTGTAAACTGGCATAACTTTCGATCTACTCAAAATCTCACTTGTTCCGTCCGCCTATCTTGTAGCTAACACTTTTCCCTACAATTCTCATCTATTCATAATTGATTTTTTCGCACACTGTCCCGACATTGGTGACCAATGTAGCTGAAACCATATTTGGGCTAAAATGCAGATTCTTCAAAAGATCACCTTTAAACTGGCATAACTTTCGATCTACTCAAAATCTCACTTGTTCTGTCCGCCTATCTTGTAGCTGACACTTTTCCGTACAATTCTCATCTATTCATAATTGATTTTTTCGCACACTGTCCCGACATTGGTGACCAATGTAGTTGAAATGATATTTGGGCTGAAATGCAGCTCCTGTAGACGATCACCTGTAAACTGGCATAACTTTCGATCTACTCAAAATCTCACTTGTTCCGTCCGCCTATCTTGTAGCTAACACTTTTCCCTACAATTCTCATCTATTCATAATTGATTTTTTCGCACACTGTCCCGACATTGGTGACCAATGTAGCTGAAACCATATTTGGGCTAAAATGCAGCTTCTTCAAAAGATCACCTTTAAACTGGCATAACTTTCGATCTACTCAAAATCTCACTTGTTCTGTCCGCCTATCTTGTAGCTGACACTTTTCCGTACAATTCTCATCTATTCATGATTGATTTTTTCGCACACTGTCCCGACATTGGTGACCAATGTAGCTGAAATGATATTTGGGCTAAAATGCAGCTTCTTCAAAAGATCACCTTTAAACTGGCATAACTTTCGATCTACTCAAAATCTCACTTGTTTTGTCCGCCTATCTTGTAGCTGACACTTTTTCCTACAATTCTCATCTATTCATAATTGATTTTTTCGCACACTGTCCCGACATTGGTGACCAATGTAGCTGAAATGATATTTGGGCTGAAATGCAGCTCCTGTAGACGATCACCGGTAAACTGGCATAACTTTCGATCTACTCAAAATCTCACTTGTTCCGTCCGCCTATCTTGTAGCTGACACTTTTCCCTACAATTCTCATCTATTCATAATTGATTTTTTCGCACACTGTCCCGACATTGGTGACCAATGTAGCTGAAATGATATTTGGGCTGAAATGCAGCTCCTGTAGACGATCACCGGTAAACTGGCATAACTTTCGATCTACTCAAAATCTCACTTGTTCCGTCCGCCTATCTTGTAGCTGACACTTTTCCCTACAATTCTCATCTATTCATAATTGATTTTTTCGCACACTGTCCCGACATTGGTGACCAATGTAGCTGAAATGATATTTGGGCTGAAATGCAGCTCCTGTAGACGATCACCGGTAAACTGGCATAACTTTCGATTTACTCAAAATCTCACTTGTTCCGTCCGCCTATCTTGTAGCTGACAGTTTTCCCTACAATTCTCATCTATTCATAATTGATTTTTTCGCACACTGTCCCGACATTGGTGACCAATGTAGCTAACATGATATTTGGGCTGAAATGCAGCTCCTGTAGACGATCACCTGTAAACTGGCATAACTTTCGATCTACTCAAAATCTCACTTGTTCCGTCCGCCTATCTTGTAGCTGACACTTTTCCCTACAATTCTCATCTATTCATAATTGATTTTTTCGCACACTGTCCCGACATTGGTGACCAATGTAGCTGAAATGATATTTGGGCTGAAATGCAGCTCCTGTAGACGATCACCTGTAAACTGGCATAACTTTCGATCTACTCAAAATCTCACTTGTTCTGTCCGCCTATCTTGTAGCTGACACTTTTCCCTACAATTCTTATCTATTCATAATTGATTTTTTCGCACACTGTCCCGACATTGGTGACCAATGTAGCTGAAATGATATTTGGGCTGAAATGCAGCTCCTGTAGACGATCACCTGTAAACTGGCATAACTTTCGATCTACTCAAAATCTCACTTGTTCCGTCCGCCTATCTTGTAGCTGACATTTTTCCCTACAATTCTCATCTATTCATAATTGATTTTTTCGCACACTGTCCCGACATTGGTGACCAATGTAGCTGAAATGATATTTGGGCTGAAATGCAGCTCCTGTAGACGATCACCTGTAAACTGGCATAACTTTCGATCTACTCAAAATCTCACTTGTTCTGTCCGCCTATCTTGTAGCTGACACTTTTCCCTACAATTCTTATCTATTCATAATTGATTTTTTCGCACACTGTCCCGACATTGGTGACCAATGTAGCTGAAATGATATTTGGGCTGAAATGCAGCTCCTGTAGACGATCACCTGTAAACTGGCATAACTTTCGATCTACTCAAAATCTCACTTGTTCCGTCCGCCTATCTTGTAGCTGACACTTTTCCCTACAATTCTCATCTATTCATGATTGATTTTTTCGCACACTGTCCCGACATTGGTGACCAATGTAGCTGAAATGATATTTGGGCTGAAATGCAGCTCCTGTAGACGATCACCTGTAAACTGGCATAACTTTCGATCTACTCAAAATCTCACTTGTTCCGTCCGCCTATCTTGTAGCTAACACTTTTCCCTACAATTCTCATCTATTCATAATTGATTTTTTCGCACACTGTCCCGACATTGGTGACCAATGTAGCTGAAACCATATTTGGGCTAAAATGCAGATTCTTCAAAAGATCACCTTTAAACTGGCATAACTTTCGATCTACTCAAAATCTCACTTGTTCTGTCCGCCTATCTTGTAGCTGACACTTTTCCGTACAATTCTCATCTATTCATAATTGATTTTTTCGCACACTGTCCCGACATTGGTGACCAATGTAGTTGAAATGATATTTGGGCTGAAATGCAGCTCCTGTAGACGATCACCTGTAAACTGGCATAACTTTCGATCTACTCAAAATCTCACTTGTTCCGTCCGCCTATCTTGTAGCTAACACTTTTCCCTACAATTCTCATCTATTCATAATTGATTTTTTCGCACACTGTCCCGACATTGGTGACCAATGTAGCTGAAACCATATTTGGGCTAAAATGCAGCTTCTTCAAAAGATCACCTTTAAACTGGCATAACTTTCGATCTACTCAAAATCTCACTTGTTCTGTCCGCCTATCTTGTAGCTGACACTTTTCCCTACAATTCTCATCTATTCACAATTGATTTTTTCGCACACTGTCCCGACATTGGTGACCAATGTAGCTGAAATGATATTTGGGCTAAAATGCAGCTTCTTCAAAAGATCACCTTTAAACTAAAATAACTTTCGATCTACTCAAAATCTCACTTGTTCTGTCCGCCTATCTTGTAGCTGACACTTTTCCCTACAATTCTCATCTATTCACAATTGATTTTTTCGCACACTGTCCCGACATTGGTGACCAATGTAGCTGAAATGATATTTGGGCTGAAATGCAGCTTCTGTAGACGATCACCTGTAAACTGGCATAACTTTCGATCTACTCAAAATCTCACTTGTTCCGTCCGCCTATCTTGTAGCTAACACTTTTCCCTACAGTTTTCATTCATGTATGATTGATTTTTCCGCACACTGTCCCGACATTGGTGACCAATGTAGCTGAAATGATATTTGGGCTAAAATGCAGCTTCTTCGAAAGATCACCTTTAAACTAAAATAACTTTCGATCTACTCAAAATCTCACTTGTTCTGTCCGCCTATCTTGTAGCTGACACTTTTCCCTACAATTCTCATCTATTCATGATTGATTTTTTTGCACACTGTCCCGACATTGGTGACTAATGTAGCTGAAATGATATTTGGGCTAAAATGCAGCTTCTTCAAAAGATCACCTGTAAACTGGCATAACTTTCGATCTACTCAAAATCTCACTTGTTCTGTCCGCCTATCTTGTAGCTGACACTTTTCCCTACAATTCTTATCTATTCATAATTGATTTTTTCGCACACTGTCCCGACATTGGTGACCAATGTAGCTGAAATGATATTTGGGCTGAAATGCAGCTCCTGTAGACGATCACCTGTAAACTGGCATAACTTTCGATCTACTCAAAATCTCACTTGTTCCGTCCGCCTATCTTGTAGCTAACACTTTTCCCTACAATTCTCATCTATTCATAATTGATTTTTTCGCACACTGTCCCGACATTGGTGACCAATGTAGCTGAAACCATATTTGAGCTAAAATGCAGATTCTTCAAAAGATCACCTTTAAACTGGCATAACTTTCGATCTACTCAAAATCTCACTTGTTCTGTCCGCCTATCTTGTAGCTGACACTTTTCCGTACAATTCTCATCTATTCATAATTGATTTTTTCGCACACTGTCCCGACATTGGTGACCAATGTAGTTGAAATGATATTTGGGCTGAAATGCAGCTCCTGTAGACGATCACCTGTAAACTGGCATAACTTTCGATCTACTCAAAATCTCACTTGTTCCGTCCGCCTATCTTGTAGCTAACACTTTTCCCTACAATTCTCATCTATTCATAATTGATTTTTTCGCACACTGTCCCGACATTGGTGACCAATGTAGCTGAAACCATATTTGGGCTAAAATGCAGCTTCTTCAAAAGATCACCTTTAAACTGGCATAACTTTCGATCTACTCAAAATCTCACTTGTTCTGTCCGCCTATCTTGTAGCTGACACTTTTCCGTACAATTCTCATCTATTCATGATTGATTTTTTCGCACACTGTCCCGACATTGGTGACCAATGTAGCTGAAATGATATTTGGGCTAAAATGCAGCTTCTTCAAAAGATCACCTTTAAACTAAAATAACTTTCGATCTACTCAAAATCTCACTTGTTCTGTCCGCCTATCTTGTAGCTGACACTTTTCCCTACAATTCTCATCTATTCACAATTGATTTTTTCGCACACTGTCCCGACATTGGTGACCAATGTAGCTGAAATGATATTTGGGCTGAAATGCAGCTTCTGTAGACGATCACCTGTAAACTGGCATAACTTTCGATCTACTCAAAATCTCACTTGTTCCGTCCGCCTATCTTGTAGCTAACACTTTTCCCTACAGTTTTCATTCATGTATGATTGATTTTTCCGCACACTGTCCCGACATTGGTGACCAATGTAGCTGAAATGATATTTGGGCTAAAATGCAGCTTCTTCGAAAGATCACCTTTAAACTAAAATAACTTTCGATCTACTCAAAATCTCACTTGTTCTGTCCGCCTATCTTGTAGCTGACACTTTTCCCTACAATTCTCATCTATTCATGATTGATTTTTTTGCACACTGTCCCGACATTGGTGACTAATGTAGCTGAAATGATATTTGGGCTAAAATGCAGCTTCTTCAAAAGATCACCTGTAAACTGGCATAACTTTCGATCTACTCAAAATCTCACTTGTTCTGTCCGCCTATCTTGTAGCTGACACTTTTCCGTACAATTCTCATCTATTCATAATTGATTTTTTCGCACACTGTCCCGACAATGGTGACCAATGTAGTTGAAATGATATTTGGGCTGAAATGCAGCTCCTGTAGACGATCACCTGTAAACTGGCATAACTTTCGATCTACTCAAAATCTCACTTGTTCCGTCCGCCTATCTTGTAGCTAACACTTTTCCCTACAATTCTCATCTATTCATAATTGATTTTTTCGCACACTGTCCCGACATTGGTGACCAATGTAGTTGAAATGATATTTGGGCTGAAATGCAGCTCCTGTAGACGATCACCTGTAAACTGGCATAACTTTCGATCTACTCAAAATCTCACTTGTTCCGTCCGCCTATCTTGTAGCTAACACTTTTCCCTACAATTCTCATCTATTCATGATTGATTTTTTCGCACACTGTCCCGACATTGGTGACCAATGTAGCTGAAACCATATTTGGGCTAAAATGCAGCTTCTTCAAAAGATCACCTTTAAACTGGCATAACTTTCGATCTACTCAAAATCTCACTTGTTCTGTCCGCCTATCTTGTAGCTGACACTTTTCCGTACAATTCTCATCTATTCATGATTGATTTTTTCGCACACTGTCCCGACATTGGTGACCAATGTAGCTGAAATGATATTTGGGCTAAAATGCAGCTTCTTCAAAAGATCACCTTTAAACTGGCATAACTTTCGATCTACTCAAAATCTCACTTGTTCTGTCCGCCTATCTTGTAGCTGACACTTTTCCGTACAATTCTCATCTATTCATGATTGATTTTTTCGCACACTGTCCCGACATTGGTGACCAATGTAGCTGAAATGATATTTGGGCTGAAATGCAGCTCCTGTAGACGATCACCGGTAAACTGGCATAACTTTCGATCTACTCAAAATCTCACTTGTTCCGTCCGCCTATCTTGTAGCTGACACTTTTCCCTACAATTCTCATCTATTCATAATTGATTTTTTCGCACACTGTCCCGACATTGGTGACCAATGTAGCTGAAATGATATTTGGGCTGAAATGCAGCTCCTGTAGACGATCACCGGTTAACTGGCATAACTTTCGATCTACTCAAAATCTCACTTGTTCCGTCCGCCTATCTTGTAGCTGACACTTTTCCCTACAATTCTCATCTATTCATAATTGATTTTTTCGCACACTGTCCCGACATTGGTGACCAATGTAGCTGAAATGATATTTGGGCTGAAATGCAGCTCCTGTAGACGATCACCGGTAAACTGGCATAACTTTCGATTTACTCAAAATCTCACTTGTTCCGTCCGCCTATCTTGTAGCTGACAGTTTTCCCTACAATTCTCATCTATTCATAATTGATTTTTTCGCACACTGTCCCGACATTGGTGACCAATGTAGCTAACATGATATTTGGGCTGAAATGCAGCTCCTGTAGACGATCACCTGTAAACTGGCATAACTTTCGATCTACTCAAAATCTCACTTGTTCCGTCCGCCTATCTTGTAGCTGACACTTTTCCCTACAATTCTCATCTATTCATAATTGATTTTTTCGCACACTGTCCCGACATTGGTGACCAATGTAGCTGAAATGATATTTGGGCTGAAATGCAGCTCCTGTAGACGATCACCTGTAAACTGGCATAACTTTCGATCTACTCAAAATCTCACTTGTTCTGTCCGCCTATCTTGTAGCTGACACTTTTCCCTACAATTCTCATCTATTCATAATTGATTTTTTCGCACACTGTCCCGACATTGGTGACCAATGTAGCTAACATGATATTTGGGCTGAAATGCAGCTCCTGTAGACGATCACCTGTAAACTGGCATAACTTTCGATCTACTCAAAATCTCACTTGTTCCGTCCGCCTATCTTGTAGCTGACACTTTTCCCTACAATTCTCATCTATTCATAATTGATTTTTTCGCACACTGTCCCGACATTGGTGACCAATGTAGCTGAAATGATATTTGGGCTGAAATGCAGCTCCTGTAGACGATCACCTGTAAACTGGCATAACTTTCGATCTACTCAAAATCTCACTTGTTCTGTCCGCCTATCTTGTAGCTGACACTTTTCCCTACAATTCTCATCTATTCATAATTGATTTCTTCGCACACGGTCCCGACATTGGTGACCGACGTAGCTGAAATGATATTTGGGCTAAAATGCAGCTTCTTCAAAAGATCACCTTTAAACTAAAAAAACTTTTGATCTACTCAAAATCTCACTTGTTCTGTCCGCCTATCTTGTAGCTGACACTTTTCTTTACAATTCTCATCTATTCATGATTGATTTTTTCGCACACTGTCCCGACATTGGTGACCAATGTAGCTGAAATGATATTTGGGCTGGAATGCAGCTCCTGTAGACGATCACCTGTAAACTGGCATAACTTTCGATCTACTCAAAATCTCATTTGTTCTGTCCGCCTATCTTGTAGCTGACACTTTTCCCTACAATTCTCATCTATTCATGATTGATTTTTTCGCACACTGGCCCGACATTGGTGACCAATGTAGCTGAAATGATATTTGGGCTAAAATGGCGCTCCTGCAGACGATCGGCTTTAAACTGAAATAACATCCGATCTACTCAATATCTCACTTGTTCCGTCCGCCTATCTTGTAGCTGACACTTTTCCCTACAATTTTCATTTATTCATGATTGATTTTTTCGCACACTGTCCCGACATTGGTGACCAATGTAGCTGAAATGATATTTGGGCTAAAATGCCGCTCCTGCAGACGATCGGCTTTAAACTGAAATAACATCCGATCTACTCAAAATCTCACTTGTTCTGTCCGCCTATCTTGTAGCTGACACTTTTCCCTACAATTCTCATCTATTCATGATTGATTTTTTCGCACACTGGCCCGACATTGGTGACCAATGTAGCTGAAATGATATTTAGGCTGAAATGCAGCTCCTGTAGACGATCACCTATAAACTGGCATAACTTTCGATCTACTCAAAATCTCACTTGTTCTGTCCGCCTATCTTGTAGCTGACACTTTTCCCTACAATTCTCATCTATTCATAATTGATTTTTTCGCACACTGTCCCGACATTGGTGACCAATGTAGCTGAAATGATATTTGGGCTGAAATGCAGCTCCTGTAGACGATCACCTGTAAACCGGCATAACTTTCGATCTACTCAAAATCTCACTTGTTCTGTCCGCCTATCTTGTAGCTGACACTTTTCCCTACAATTCTCATCTATTCATAATTGATTTTTTCGCACACTGTCCCGACATTGGTGACCAATGTAGCTGAAACCATATTTGGGCTAAAATGCAGCTTCTTCAAAAGATCACCTTTAAACTGGCATAACTTTCGATCTACTCAAAATCTCACTTGTTCTGTCCGCCTATCTTGTAGCTGACACTTTTCCCTACAATTCTCATCTATTCATAATTGATTTTTTCGCACACGGTCCCGACATTGGTGACCAATGTAGCTGAAATGATATTTGGGCTGAAATGCAGCTCCTGTAGACGATCACCTGTAAACTGGCATAACTTTCGATCTACTCAAAATCTCACTTGTTCCGTCCGCTTATCTTGTAGCTGACAGTTTTTCCTACAATTCTCATCTATTCATGATTGATTTTTTCGCACACTGTCCCGACATTGGTGACCAATGTAGTTGAAATGATATTTGGGCTGAAATGCAGCTCCTGTAGACGATCACCTGTAAACTGGCATAACTTTCGATCTACTCAAAATCTCACTTGTTTTGTCCGCCTATCTCGTAGCTGACACTTTTCCCTACAATTCTCATCTATTCATAATTGATTTTTTCGCACACTGTCCCGACATTGGTGACCAATGTAGCTGAAATGATATTTGGGCTGGAATGCAGCTCCTGTAGACGATCACCTGTAAACTGGCATAACTTTCGATCTACTCAAAATCTCACTTGTTCCGTCCGCCTATCTTGTAGCTGACAGTTTTCCCTACAATTCTTATCTATTCATAATTGATTTTTTCGCACACTGTCCCGACATTGGTGACTAATGTAGCTGAAATGATATTTGGGCTAAAATGCAGCTTCTTCAAAAGATCACCTTTAAACTGGCATAACTTTCGATCTACTCAAAATCTCACTTGTTCCGTCCGCCTATCTTGTAGCTGACACTTTTCCCTACAATTCTCATCTATTCATGATTGATTTTTTCGCACACTGTCCCGACATTGGTGACCGATGTAGCTGAAATGATATTTGGGCTGAAATGCAGCTCCTGTAGACGATCACCTGTAAACTGGCATAACTTTCGATCTACTCAAAATCTCACTTGTTCCGTCCGCCTATCTTGTAGCTGACAGTTTTCCCTACAATTCTCATCTATTCATGATTGATTTTTTTGCACACTGTCCCGACATTGGTGACTAATGTAGCTGAAATGATATTTGGGCTAAAATGCAGCTTCTTCAAAAGATCACCTGTAAACTGGCATAACTTTCGATCTACTCATAATCTCACTTGTTCTGTCCGCCTATCTTGTAGCTAAGTCTTTTCCGTACAATTCTCATCTATTCATGATTGATTTTTTCGCACACTGTCCCGACATTGGTGACCAATGTAGCTGAAATGATATTTGGGCTGAAATGCAGCTCCTGTAGACGATCACCTGTAAACTGGCATAACTTTCGATCTACTCAAAATCTCACTTGTTCTGTCCGCCTATCTTGTAGCTGACAGTTTTCCCTACAATTCTCATCTATTCATGATTGATTTTTTCGCACACTGTCCCGACATTGGTGACCAATGTAGCTGAAATGATATTTGGGCTCGAATGCAGCTCCTGTAGACGATCACCTGTAAACTGGCGTAACTTTCGATCTACTCAAAATCTCACTTGTTCCGTCCGCCTATCTTGTAGCTAACACTTTTCCCTACAGTTTTCATTCATGTATGATTGATTTTTCCGCACACTGCTCCGACATTGGTGACCAATGTAGCTGAAATGATATTTGGGCTGAAATGCAGCTCCTGTAGACGATCACCTGTAAACTGGCATAACTTTCGATCTACTCAAAATCTCACTTGTTCCGTCCGCCTATCTTGTAGCTGACACTTTTCCCTACAATTCTCATCTATTCATAATCGATTTTTTCGCACACTGTCCCGACATTGGTGACCAATGTAGCTGAAATGATATTTGGGCTGAAATGCAGCTCCTGTAGACGATCACCTGTAAACTGGCATAACTTTCGATCTACTCAAAATCTCACTTGTTCCGTCCGCCTATCTTGTAGCTGACAGTTTTCCCTACAATTCTTATCTATTCATAATTGATTTTTTCGCACACTGTCCCGACATTGGTGACCAATGTAGCTGAAACCATATTTGGGCTAAAATGCAGCTTCTTCAAAAGATCACCTTTAAACTGGCATAACTTTCGATCTACTCAAAATCTCACTTGTTCTGTCCGCCTATCTTGTAGCTGACACTTTTCCCTACAATTCTCATCTATTCATGATTGATTTTTTCGCACACTGTCCCGACATTGGTGACCAATGTAGCTGAAACCATATTTGGGCTAAAATGCAGCTTCTTCAAAAGATCACCTTTAAACTGGCATAACTTTCGATCTACTCAAAATCTCACTTGTTCTGTCCGCCTATCTTGTAGCTGACACTTTTCCCTACAATTCTCATCTATTCATGATTGATTTTTTCGCACACTGTCCCGACATTGGTGACCAATGTAGCTGAAATGATATTTGGGCTGAAATGCAGCTCCTGTAGACGATCACCTGTAAACTGGCATAACTTTCGATCTACTCAAAATCTCACTTGTTCCGTCCGCTTATCTTGTAGCTGACAGTTTTTCCTACAATTCTCATCTATTCATGATTGATTTTTTCGCACACTGTCCCGACATTGGTGACCAATGTAGTTGAAATGATATTTGGGCTGAAATGCAGCTCCTGTAGACGATCACCTGTAAACTGGCATAACTTTCGATCTACTCAAAATCTCACTTGTTTTGTCCGCCTATCTCGTAGCTGACACTTTTCCCTACAATTCTCATCTATTCATAATTGATTTTTTCGCACACTGTCCCGACATTGGTGACCAATGTAGCTGAAATGATATTTTGGCTGAAACTCAGCTACTGTAGACGATCACCTGTAAACTGGCATAACTTTCGATCTACTCAAAATCTCACTTGTTCTGTCCGCCTATCTCGTAGCTGACACTTTTCCCTACAATTCTCATCTATTCATGATTGATTTTTTCGCACACTGTCCCGACATTGGTGACCGATGTAGCTGAAATGATATTTGGGCTGAAATGCAGCTCCTGTAGACGATCACCTGTAAACTGGCATAACTTTCGATCTACTCAAAATCTCACTTGTTCCGTCCGCCTATCTTGTAGCTGACAGTTTTTCCTACAATTCTCATCTATTCATGATTGATTTTTTTGCACACTGTCCCGACATTGGTGACTAATGTAGCTGAAATGATATTTGGGCTAAAATGCAGCTTCTTCAAAAGATCACCTGTAAACTGGCATAACTTTCGATCTACTCATAATCTCACTTGTTCTGTCCGCCTATCTTGTAGCTAAGTCTTTTCCGTACAATTCTCATCTATTCATGATTGATTTTTTCGCACACTGTCCCGACATTGGTGACCAATGTAGCTGAAATGATATTTGGGCTCGAATGCAGCTCCTGTAGACGATCACCTGTAAACTGGCGTAACTTTCGATCTACTCAAAATCTCACTTGTTCCGTCCGCCTATCTTGTAGCTAACACTTTTCCCTACAGTTTTCATTCATGTATGATTGATTTTTCCGCACACTGCTCCGACATTGGTGACCAATGTAGCTGAAATGATATTTGGGCTGAAATGCAGCTCCTGTAGACGATCACCTGTAAACTGGCATAACTTTCGATCTACTCAAAATCTCACTTGTTCCGTCCGCCTATCTTGTAGCTGACACTTTTCCCTACAATTCTCATCTATTCATAATCGATTTTTTCGCACACTGTCCCGACATTGGTGACCAATGTAGCTGAAACCATATTTGGGCTAAAATGCAGCTTCTTCAAAAGATCACCTTTAAACTGGCATAACTTTCGATCTACTCAAAATCTCACTTGTTCTGTCCGCCTATCTTGTAGCTGACACTTTTCCCTACAATTCTCATCTATTCATGATTGATTTTTTCGCACACTGTCCCGACATTGGTGACCAATGTAGCTGAAACCATATTTGGGCTAAAATGCAGCTTCTTCAAAAGATCACCTTTAAACTGGCATAACTTTCGATCTACTCAAAATCTCACTTGTTCTGTCCGCCTATCTTGTAGCTGACACTTTTCCCTACAATTCTCATCTATTCATGATTGATTTTTTCGCACACTGTCCCGACATTGGTGACCAATGTAGTTGAAATGATATTTGGGCTGAAATGCAGCTCCTGTAGACGATCACCTGTAAACTGGCATAACTTTCGATCTACTCAAAATCTCACTTGTTTTGTCCGCCTATCTCGTAGCTGACACTTTTCCCTACAATTCTCATCTATTCATAATTAATTTTTTCGCACACTGTCCCGACATTGGTGACCAATGTAGCTGAAATGATATTTTGGCTGAAACTCAGCTACTGTAGACGATCACCTGTAAACTGGCATAACTTTCGATCTACTCAAAATCTCACTTGTTCCGTCCGCCTATCTTGTAGCTGACAGTTTTTCCTACAATTCTCATCTATTCATGATTGATTTTTTTGCACACTGTCCCGACATTGGTGACTAATGTAGCTGAAATGATATTTGGGCTAAAATGCAGCTTCTTCAAAAGATCACCTGTAAACTGGCATAACTTTCGATCTACTCATAATCTCACTTGTTCTGTCCGCCTATCTTGTAGCTAAGTCTTTTCCGTACAATTCTCATCTATTCATGATTGATTTTTTCGCACACTGTCCCGACATTGGTGACCAATGTAGCTGAAATGATATTTGGGCTGAAATGCAGCTCCTGTAGACGATCACCTGTAAACTGGCATAACTTTCGATCTACTCAAAATCTCACTTGTTCTGTCCGCCTATCTTGTAGCTGACAGTTTTCCCTACAATTCTCATCTATTCATGATTGATTTTTTCGCACACTGTCCCGACATTGGTGACCAATGTAGCTGAAATGATATTTGGGCTCGAATGCAGCTCCTGTAGACGATCACCTGTAAACTGGCGTAACTTTCGATCTACTCAAAATCTCACTTGTTCCGTCCGCCTATCTTGTAGCTAACACTTTTCCCTACAGTTTTCATTCATGTATGATTGATTTTTCCGCACACTGCTCCGACATTGGTGACCAATGTAGCTGAAATGATATTTGGGCTAAAATGCCGCTCCTGCAGACGATCGGCTTTAAACTGAAATAACATCCGATCTACTCAATATCTCACTTGTTCCGTCCGCCTATCTTGTAGCTGACACTTTTCCCTACAATTTTCATTTATTCATGATTGATTTTTTCGCACACTGGCCCGACATTGGTGACCAATGTAGCTGAAATGATATTTGGGCTAAAATGCCGCTCCTGCAGACGATCGGCTTTAAACTGAAATAACATCCGATCTACTCAATATCTCACTTGTTCCGTCCGCCTATCTTGTAGCTGACACTTTTCCCTACAATTCTCATCTATTCATGATTGATTTTTTCGCACACTGGCCCGACATTGGTGACCAATGTAGCTGAAATGATATTTGGGCTAAAATGCCGCTCCTGCAGACGATCGGCTTTAAACTGAAATAACATCCGATCTACTCAATATCTCACTTGTTCCGTCCGCCTATCTTGTAGCTGACACTTTTCCCTACAATTCTCATCTATTCATGATTGATTTTTTCGCACACTGGCCCGACATTGGTGACCAATGTAGCTGAAATGATATTTGGGCTAAAATGCCGCTCCTGCAGACGATCGGCTTTAAACTGAAATAACATCCGATCTACTCAAAATCTCACTTGTTCTGTCCGCCTATCTTGTAGCTGACACTTTTCTTTACAATTCTCATCTATTCATGATTGATTTTTTTGCACACTGTCCCGACATTGGTGACCAATGTAGCTGAAATGATATTTGGGCTAAAATGCAGCTTCTTCAAAAGATCACCTGTAAACTGGCATAACTTTCGATCTACTCAAAATCTCATTTGTTCTGTCCGCCTATCTTGTAGCTGACACTTTTCCCTACAATTCTCATCTATTCATGATTGATTTTTTCGCACACTGGCCCGACATTGGTGACCAATGTAGCTGAAATGATATTTGGGCTAAAATGCCGCTCCTGCAGACGATCGGCTTTAAACTGAAATAACATCCGATCTACTTAATATCTCACTTGTTCCGTCCGCCTATCTTGTAGCTGACACTTTTCCCTACAATTTTCATTTATTCATGATTGATTTTTTCGCACACTGTCCCGACATTGTTGACCAATGTAGCTGAAATGATATTTGGGCTGGAATGCAGCTCCTGTAGACGATCACCTGTAAACTGGCATAACTTTCGATCTACTCAAAATCTCACTTGTTCCGTCCGCCTATCTTGTAGCTAACACTTTTTCCTACAGTTTTCATTCATGTATGATTGATTTTTCCGCACACTGTTCCGACATTGGTGACCAATGTAGCTAAAACGATATTTGGGCTAAAATGCAGCTTCTTCAAAAGATCACCTTTAAACTGAAATAACATTCGATCTACTCAATATCCCACTTGTTCCGTCCTCCTATCTTGTAGCTGCCTCTTTTTCCTACAATTTCGAGTTATTCATGATCGATTGTACCTCACGCTGTCCTGACATTTGGGATCAATGTAGCTGAGATGACGTTTGGCCTAAAATTTAGCTTCTTCAGACCATCACTTTCAAACTGAAATAAGTTTCGATCTACTTAATTTCTCACTTGTTCCGTCCACATATCTTGTAGCTGACTTTTTTTCCTACAATTTTCAGTTATTCATGATCGATTTCACCTTACGCTGTCCTGATATTCCGGACCAATCTAGCTGAGATGATATTTGGGCTAAAATGCAGATCCTGTCAACGATTCTCTCTGATCTGGAATAACTTTTGATCTAGTCAATAACATACTTAAGAAATCGTCACAGAAATTTTGACTATTTACCGCAGCAATTTAGTGTACTAGTCTTGTAGTAAACCGACCCTGGGATGGTTTGATTACTGATTATATAGCAACATACACTAAGGCTAGGCTATTTTTTAACATGTATAAGCCTGATAAGCCATACATTTCTAATAAATCGTCACAGAATTTTTCACTTTTTACCGCAGTAATGGTTTAATGCCGCTTTATGGTTAACGGGCACTTGGATAGTCCTATTAGTAATTATATGGCAATGTGCTACTAGGCTAGGCCATTATTATATATATTTGGACTATTTCCCATCATGTTTCTCTGAAAAATAGACACATAATTTTCCACTATTTATTGCTGCAGTTTAGACTACCTGTTTAAGAGTAAACCGGCACTCAGATAGTGCAATTACTGATTATATGACAACATACTCGAAGGCCATGCTTTTTTTCAACATATATAGGCTTGGTATAGCAATACATCTCTAAGTTATAGTTACAGAATTATGTAATATCCACCACAGCAGTTCAGGCTTCCCGTTTTATAGCAAACAGACACTTGGATAGTGCTATTAATAATCATACGGCAATTGCGAAAAACGCGTTTGAAGTTTGAGAAACAATTTCAGTAAAATAACTCAGATAATATTCAATACGCTCTTAGAAAATATCATAGAATCCAATTAATTGTCATCCGTTCCTATAGAGATTTTATCAGAATTAATGAGTTATATGAGAAATGCTATAGTTAAGTATAGGGTCTTATAGATACAGCTATAAGAATCTATCGGATTTTTTAAGCAGCGTACTCACTTGGAATCAATTGGCGATCCCAGGTCCATATATTGGGCCTTCTTCTTGAAAAGAACGCGTCTCCAAGTCGTTCAGCAACAGCTACCGATCAATGTGCGATTTACTGCACTTGGCCGGCTTAGATGGCGCGTCACAAAATCCTTTGTATCTCCGAAAATAATTCGAATTTTTAAAAATCCGCTTAAGGGCATATTTTTGAGAATCTAAACTTAAAAAATATACAAAAAAAAGTTAATCGATTTTTTTAAATTTTTAAACCAGAATACTCTCTTAACAAATTTTATGGGCCCTAGGAGCCTTATTCCTGGTCTTATTTTTCATCGGCGTTCTGAAAAAAAATCAACTAGACTACAATTTATTCATATATTACTTTTAAATTGCTATCGAGATTTTAAATTATGACCGGTATCTCCCCACTTCAGTCCGTCAAGGTTATACTACATCATACTCATAGCTGTTCTTGATATGAACGCTTATTCCAATAAATTTCCACAATGTTTATTTATTGCATCCAAACTGCCATCTATCTGTCGATATTGAAACTTTATTAATATTCTTCTATGTCGATAATAATTTCATTCGTGATTTTATAATCCCTGATAACACGAGTTGATCGTGAAAAAGTTGGTCATTCATTAGTTTCCGACCAACTTGACGACAAGTTATCTCCAACTTCAGCTTTTGCAACTTTTGGCTACAAGTTACCGCCAACTTTCTCAGAAAGTTGGCGCCAGTATGAAGCCGCAACTGGAATGCAAGTTTCTGAGAAAATTGAAAGCAAACTTACCGTCAACTTTCTCAGAAAGTGATCGTCAACTTATTGAATTTCCAACTTTTGCCACCAACTTTCTTAGAAAATGTCTATCAACTATTGGAGGTACCAACTGTTGGCGGTCAACTTAGTGTCCAGTTGCGGCTGCAAGTTTCTCGTCAGTTTCTCGCCAACTTGGCTATCAGGGTATAGTCTTCGGGGAAATAAACCTTACCCTTAGAGTTACCATTCAAGATCTACTTTATCTTCAGAGATATAAAAATTATTAAAGTTGGTACCACTATATACTCTAGTATACAGTTTATTTGGTATAATATACTGCTACCACAGAATCGCACGAGAATAAACTTCTACTTGCTACAACTTTCGATGCTGCCAAGTTTGTTGGCAACATACAATCGCTGACTCGAAATTATTGTTAACTTAAATAAGGCTAGACAAAAATTCAACTTGCATTATAAGTAAATTGCTTTCAATCAATTTGACTCATTTTAAAAAGAGTATAAAATACTAATGCATCAAATTATCGTTGTTTTAATTGATTAAAGACTATTGTTCATGATAGCAACAAATACGAATGTAACATTTTATATCCGACTTAATCTCTGTATGCAAATACATGACATCAGTTCGATGTACAACTGTTCATAATTGGAAATCTTTTTACATTACTAAGTCACCTTATCGTACTGCTATTATCAGCCATCTGTATTTAAAGGAAACAACATTAAATACAACTGACTGATTACAAATCTGTCTCAAACATCTACTAGAAATAAATACAGTCGTTATTAACATCATTTGACTCTTAACTATACCGGGAATAATATTTAATCGAAATATTTTTCGACTCGAAAGAACTTGTTGTTAGGACAAAAAGATGGCACCCCTCTCGAATGACTAATAAATCGAATCGACTGAAATAATCGAATTCCAGATTCCAGAATCCCAGACACTGAACAATCGATTCTAATAATAATCGATCTCGAACATTCCTAACTTCGAGTTTCGATTAGTAAACCAACACTAAAAAAACATCGAGGTACGAAAATTGATTTTCTGTTACGTATTGGTTTTTTTTTCAACAAAAAAATAATTTGAATTAATTCTTTATCAGTAAAACATTCATTAATATTAAAAGTATATAAAAAAAATTTCCTAGGAGTTAATTGAAAATTTAAATTATTCTGTGAATCGTTTGTCTGCTTCCAAGTTTATTTACTTTAAATTAACCTCAATAATTTGAAACTGCATTGTAGTTTATTGTGAATTTTTATTGTTGATTAAATATGTCATCAGCAGATGATCCTTATGCACATGTTGCTAAAGGTGCATTAAAATTAAAAAATACAGAAGCCATTGGTAAAAAGTAAGTATTAAAAATAAAAATTTATTAGTTTTTAACAATAATTAAACTTTTACATCTACATTTTCATGTATGTTTACCTCTACATATTTAAATTTATAAATTTAATCATTTATACTTAATTTTGTCATTGTTAAATTTAATTGGAGTACAAAAAATAATAATGAGTGTGGCCGTAGCTGAAAATTGGCAATATTTGAATTTTTGAATAAATAAAATGTAAGCAGAATAACAATTAAAAGACAAGTATTCAGAGAATTTTAAAATCAGTACTCATATTTTTTTTTTTCTATTTAATTATCATTAATCATTTAATTATTCATTTAAAATTCATAAATTCACGAGTGTGAATGTAGCAGACCTCAGACAAATTTGAAATTATAAATAAATAGAGTAAATAATAAAAAAAATAATATTTATAAAAAATGCACTTATTAATTTTTTAATTTTTTAAATCCGCATTTTTTTCTAATTTTATTTTAGGTATTATTTACTTTATTAATAAATTTAAATTTGTCTAATGTCTGCTACATACACACTCATAAATTGTCATATATCTGCTATGTTTACTCATAAATAATAACAGAACTATAACTACTAGTAATGACAAGACATATTATTATGTAAGTTTTTTTACATGAATAATTAACAATTTGATGTCAATGGAATTGTAATGAAACATTTTCTTAAAAAAAAAAAAAAAAACAATATCACATGATAATAAAAGTCAGAATAATCTGGAAGAAAAATTCATATATTCATATTTTTATTTACTTTAAAATTTAAAAAATAATTATATTTATTTCAGTTTATTACGCTCACGTATTGTTTCAACATTTTTTCCGCATAAAACTCTGAAAAAATTTTTTATTCTAGTTTTGATGCTCATAATTTTGTAGGAAATTCAATTCTCTACAAAAAAGCTCTGATATATTTTCCTCGTCATCTTAACAGATAAAAAGGTATCAGATCTTGAACGCTTGCCATCAAATGAAAAAGTATCATTTTAAATCACAAATTGTATTACAATCGACCTAGTTATGAAATTATACTGTTTTCAACTGCAAGTAATGACTTGAGGGTTAAAATAAATACATATTAATGTAAATATTAGATTGCGCTCTAGTCAGATTTACCTTAATTAAAAAATAAAAGGTAATATCTAATTTTACTTCCAATTCAAGAAAATTCTTTTCATACTTTCACTTGATAGTATGATAGTATCACTTGTCATGACTTAATACGCCATCTGATGGCAATGTTCTAAAACTAAGTAAACATTGTTGCAGCGAATTAATATGACACGAAAACAGTAGAATTATCTTCTCCATTTTTGTGTATTTTTGTTTACAAAACATCCTTAAAATGAGTAAAGTGCCTAAATCTAAAAATCAACATATATATCTAGTTGGCCTCCAAAGTAGTGCATTAAGTACACGAAAATTGCCATCCCAACGCCAAGTATTGAGTGTTTTTTTCTATAATTTACATTTTCTAAAAAAACCTGCTAGGGAAAGTTCTCGCGATGTATTGAATGATGTGTATGAAATTTGGCGTCTTACTGGTATACCAACAGTTAAAATACAAAGTGCTGTCTTGAAAATTAAAAAACTTTATGATGAATGGGGTTTAATAAAAAAAAGTAAATCTCGTAACTCACGTACCCAAAAATTAAGGGAAAAACGATATTCTGAAAAACTAGACAAAATTTTCGATATAGCTCTCAAAAAATCTTTTGACCAGCTCACGGAGACGCAGAAAGAGTTTTTATTGAATCAACGCAGTGAAAACCGCCTAAGTTCTATTTTGGTTCATTCGGATCCATAAGCAATTAATGAAGAAGGTATTCGATTTAAGAAGGATCTGCTCTTTTTTTTCTATCACCCAGATTGAGAAAAATTATTCGAGATTATTCAAAATAATTTGAATCGACTTATATATAAATATACACTTAGCATGGAGTAAATCATTTTTCTTAATCAGGACACACTCGTCGACGAACGGTAGTATCCTTGTTGCACTTGCGCAATAAATAGGAACTTTGTCACGTTTTTCTCGTAAACAAATGAACATTTTTTAAAAATTAAAACGTAGATTGCTAGATTATAGAGTAATGCATCGAGCTTCGTTCTTAATTTTGTCTTTGGAGGTTTTGTTTGAGAAAATTTGGATAAAAATTAACATAGACCCTCCTTAAAAGCTTCAATTTTTTTTGCTATTCATAAAAGTATTAAAAAAGTGGTGTATTTTTTTTTCATTTAACTGCTGGATAAATACGTTATTGAAAATAACGAATTTCGACAACGGCCATATCATGCTGATTAGGCACCAGTTCTCGTCCGATCACTGAAGTTAAGCAGCATTGAGCATGGTCAGTACTTGGATGGGTGACCGCTTGGGAACACCATGTGCTGTTGTCTTCTTTTTTTTTTTTTTTTTACTGATATTTATATTTTTGTAATCAAATAAAACATTCAAAAATTTTGAATCCTCAAAATTTAAATTCAACTAATTTTTCTGACTAATTTTAACTTTATTATAATGTAAAGTAATTTGCTTTGAGAGAAAAGTAAAAAAATCTACCGGATCTAGATTCCTGAAATGTTTCGCACATCAGCTGAAAATTGCAAGCCACCCCTAGTTACCCCTTGAGTCAACAATAAAATCAAATTAGATCAATTTTTTTCACTTGCTGCGCGAAAAACGTTTGAAAGAAATCTGCGACAAAATTTACTATAGACCCTTCTTAAGTTAAAGTATATTTAATTTAGTTGCAAGAATTTAAAGCCTGATTTTTTAAATAAAAATTACAATAAAAAAAATTTTGTGTAGAAAAAAGGAAAAAAAATCCCACTTTAATCTTCATGCTTAATTTTTTTGATTACAGAAAATCCCGAAAAAAAGAAAATAAAAAATTAGTCGAAGTTGCTAAAATAGCTGATGAAGAACAAACAAAACCTGTTGAAATAAAGAGAACTAAAGCAGAGTTAGCATTTTTGAAAATGCAAGAAAAAATGGTAAGTTTTTAAATTTAATTACTTATTTTTTTTTTTTTTAGTGTACTAATAATTAATGTTTTGATTACAGCAAACTGAAAGAATTAAACAGAAGGCTTCAAAAACCCATAAACAGCGAGTCGAAGAGTTTAACAGACATTTAGACAGTCTTACCGAGCATTTCGATATACCCAAAGTCAGTTGGACTAAATAGATTATTTTTATTGTTATAAGAAAGGAAAACTTAGTAAAATATCACAGAAGTTTGTCATTGTAATTAATCATTTATTTTTTAAGATAGAGTATAAAAAAAAATATTAAAATAAATTTAATCTAATTTTACATTAATAATTGTATTAATTTTAAACTCATTTGTAAAAAATAAAACTAATTGTAATTTTAGTTTCTCAAATCTTAATATAAATCTTTATATAAAATAGATGTTAATTAATGGACGGCTTTAATTATAATTTTAGTTTCTCCAATCTTAATATATATATATATATATATATATATATATATATATATATATATATATATATATATATATATATATATATATATATATATGTATATATATATATATATATATGTATATATATATATATATATATATATGAAATACATATTTATTAATGGACGGTTTTTAAATTTTAATTTAAGGTACAGTTAAATTCTCTATAACTCGTCAATAAAATAATTCACACAGAAAAAAAAAATTATCGAGTGAAAGTAAATATTTTTGATTCAAGAAAATTTTTTTAGAAACTTCTATTTTCTTGGATAAAGCAGAAATCTCTTCTGATCCAAGAAAACTTCTCTGTCCTGATTTTAAAAAAATGATTTACACCATGCTAAGTGTATATCTATATATTAGTCGATTTAAATTGTTTTAAATCATTTCAAATTGTTTTGAATCATTTCAAATAATTTTTCTTAATCAGAGTTGGCTGAAGAAAATCTTGACTTGATTCGCGAAAATGTTTGTCTTCTAAAATATTTTCTTGACTCAAGATAACTTTTTTTTTTGTGCATACAATTTAAAAACATATCAAAGCAATATGTCCGTTGTTCAGCTGCTCGAATCACTTCTTGGATTTAAAAAAAAATTATTAGATAAATTAATATCTATTACAATTAATATTATTGCTAAATTTTAACTAAGTACTTAGTGATAATTAATATCTACTAAATTATTAATATTTAAAAATATAACTTATAAGTAGTAAAGTGATAAAAGGCAGCACAGGTGGACTATTAGAACCAGCGGAACTTCCAAACCGGAAGATTCTTATGTGACTTTCACTGAACAACCAAGGATTTGTACCATCATCAAACAACATCGGACACTGATCACGTTCACGCTCATATTCCTGCATTAAATATAGACAAAAATTATTATATAAATATATAGAATAATTTATTATCCTGAAGTTAATGGACAATTAAAAATTTCTGATTTTTTTTCAACCAATCAATTATTAACAAAAAAAAAAAAAATATGCACGTGTAGAAAATTAAAAAAACTCTAAGTGCAATTTTTAAAAATATTTTTTTTTGTAAATTGTTTTGAGAAAAATAAAAAAATTATTAAATGAAGTCTAACTTCAGTATGATGGTTAATTAGCATTTAATAATTACCGTCATGTCTATCGCAACAGCAGCTCCTTCTGTCCAATTATAACTTTTAACAGTTTGATTTACTGAGCAATACGGACCGACCGCTTGGGACATCAAAATTCTATTAAGTTCAGCTCTTTGATAAACCCAGCAACGATACTTGCTGTAGGGATCCAACTCATCAAATGTAATAAGATATGATTTTAAATTTTCTTTATAATATCCAATGCATTTCATTTTATAATCAGGATCACCTATTGATTAAACAATTATTTATAATTGATAATTAAATTTAAAAATTATCATTTCATTTTATTTTATTTTGTTTTATAAAAACAACTTACTGTAAATATCAACAGGACGTCCTAAATGATCTACAGACAAACAATAATTTTCATCTATTGCGATTTCCTTTTGATCTGTATCGCATACTGAAAAGTCAGATATATTTTGTTTACAATAAGTATTAGGTCGAGGTGCAAGCGTGACACCGCCCAAAATTCTCGTTTCAAATGGAATGTCTCCGACTTGATTGAACTGAAACTTTCCAGCTACTGGACATCTCACAGGAACAGGATATTTAGCTGAAATAAATTTTATTTCTCTATAAATAATTTCTTTTAATTTTTTTATTTTCACATACCTAAGAGTAAATCATACTGCCACTTTATTCTGTTCGGAAACTGTACCCATGAACAGACAGTATGGAAATTATTTTTGATAACTGCTAATCCTTTTCTGAATCTTATAATATTGTGATGCCGTGGTATGAAGTCAAAGCATACGTAATCTTTTTGACTGTAAAAGTAAATTTTAAGTTTTACTTCATTTTAAATAATATATACAGTCGACTACCCGTCATAAGCCTGGTCTAGGGACCTAGGGGAAATTTTTCTTTGAATTCGTCTTCCCACTACCGTGCGTTTAGTTTTGTTCTCGACGACCCGTTATAAGCCTGTTTTATTTTATATCATTCTAAACGTCATATTTACATTTTGTTACATACGCGACTGTCCCGATTTTCCTGGTGCTTATAGCGCTAAAATAAACATTTATCTTTTTACACTAATAATAATTTAAATGCAAAAAATTATAATGATAACGGTATTGATGAAAGTAATAATTAAAATAATTATTTTATTGATCAACTTAATGCTCAATAAAACTTTTAAATTGTAACAGAAGCTTTGGATGTAATCAATGATTACAATTATGAATAATAAATTATATTTTACTTAATAATGATTAAATTATTATCCGCGAAACATAGATAGTAAATTTTCATCATTAATTTTGATATTTTTTCCTATTGTTAGTTTATAATTTAGACAATTTTAACGGAGGCTTATAACGGGTTCTCTAGTACGAAACTCTAGAGTGATTAAGTGGGGAAGCTGTTTGGACTCAGTAACTTCCGAATGAGGGAAAGAGGCTTATGACGGGTAGTCGACTGTAAATAAATTAAAAATTTTGGAAACGACAGGATTAAAATTATTACACGGAAAAAACAAGATAGTACTGGTTACTGTTCTGCGCAGTAATCAACGACTAATATAGGTAAAAATACATTTTAACATGACTGATTCATATTAGAACAGGAGTGAGTCATAGCTTAACACGAACTATTACTTTTTAAACAGTAACCAGTGCTGTCCTACACTGTACATGAAACATATGACTGGTTACTGTCAAAATAGTTGTCATTAATATCCAAAACAGTACTCAGTCCTGTTCTGACATGAACGGTTACTACATTCATATGTCTCTTTACTATTCTTGACAGTAGAGCTTTATTTTAATCTTTCTCTAAAGTTTAATAGTTTTCTGTCAGTGTGCTTTAATAATTATGATAAAAAATAATATGTTATAAGAAAAAGTTAGAAATAAATAATGGTGATTATATCATTACATGCGTACAAAGTTGATAGCGATTTTAGTTCTTGTACGAATTGGAAAATTCAACTATTGAAGACTTAAATTACTGTTCAGTTACTCACATAACTATCAATAAAAGCGGAGGTCGGTATATTTTAAAATGATGGATTTAGACGTTACTTATCTTAAATGTAAGAAGCTTATTATTTTGTCAAATAATAATTGTTAATTTATGTAAACAAGAGTTAAATAAAGATACTTTTAAAAAATCTGATAAACCATTAAACTAAGTTATCAAGCTCTATTTTAATTTTATTTAATATATATTAATAATCCTTACATAAAAAAGAAGAAAAACTAATTATTTTAAAATATTTACGCAATTCTATCTCTATCTATACACATATATGAATAATAACCTGAAAAATTTAAATAATCTATACTTGACAGATTTCAATTATAGAGCTCTACTGTTAAGAATAGTTAAGAGACATATGAATGTAGTAACCGTTCATGTCAGAACAGGACTGAGTACTGTTTTGGATATTAATGACAACTATTTTGACAGTAACCAGTCATACGTTTCATGTACTGTGTAGGACAGCACTGGTTACTGTTTAAAAAGTAATAGTTTGTGTTAAGCTATGACTCACTCCTGTTCTAATATGAATCAATCATGTTAAAATATATTTTTACCTATATTTGTCGTTGATTACTGCGCAGAACAGTAACCAGTACTATTTTGTTTTTTCCGTGTACTGTAGATATAAATAATTAATATAATTAATAATACCATCCGTCAACAGTAAGACGAGCCATCATTATTCTTGAATCACGTTGTTCTTGACAAACGTAAATCGTTCTTCTGTAACGTCCTTCATCAGGATGCCATTCTTCAATTATATGTGTTTCATTAATGAATACATCAGCGTCATTATTGGCAGTATTTATCCAATCTCCCGACATATTTTGAGGCAATCGGCAGCCTGGTATCACAACTTCAGCTTTCACCGGAGTAATATGTAATCTTTCAGGACTTTTTTCGACAGTGTTAAGTGTATTGCACTCAGCGGTAATTGATACTCCTATATACAAATCGTCTTCACGATTTTTCAAAAAGCAACGATACTTTTCATCTTTACGCGACTCCTTTGTATTAGCAACTGCGAAAAAATGATTTTTTCCAACAAACCAATCACCCAGACAACTGTACTCGACCACTAAAAAAATATTATCAATTTATTAACCGCTATCATATTTTTTTTTTATTAATTAAAATAATTCCATTTATTTATTTCTTTACATAAAAAATTAACAACTATATACATTTATATATATGTATACGTATCTCGTATTTTCTTTTACTTTTCTATTTTTGTTTTCTTTTCAAGTTACTTTATAGCTGGAGGTGATGGAAAAAAAACTTGTAATTTTTTCTATACTTTGTTTTAATTTAAATGAACTTTTAATTATAATTTTTTAAATTTTATTTTTGTGTCAACTTTAATAAGTCATTTTATAAAGTTATAATTATATATCAAGTTAGTAATTAGATAATAAATAAATGTATTACCTCCATCAAAAGTTCCTTTCATGTTGCTACATTTTTTATACGTAATATTAAATTTTTGATTTGTGATTAGAAATTGTGATCCTGCTGTTTGACATGATTTTATTTGGGCGTCTGGGTGATTACATTCTCCAGTAAATCTAAATCGGTTCTAAAAAATAATAAAAAATTTAAATAATGTATTTTGTTATATTAATATATATATTATATATATTTAACGTAAATTATTTTGTTTGCACTAGAAAATTTTACGTCGCAATTATTTATTGTCGTTTGACAGATTGTAGTTTTGTATTCAACATAAAAAAAAATAAAAATGTGCTATGAAACATCATCTAGTTAATATTTATTGTAAATAAAAATCAATCAATACTTTTTAATAGAAAATATGAATAGTAAATATTTGAAATAAAAGAATGACCAAATGCTGTTTTATTGAATTTTTTGTCAAATTGGTATTTTGCTAGGAATTTTACTGGCTTTATTTTTAAAAATAATCATTTCTCATAATTACTTTTGTATAAATGGTAAGTTTTTTTTAAGGAAATGATGCCACAAAATTTATACGCAAGAACCGATTAGAAATTTTTAAACTTTGATGATCATATTAATTTGTTGAATTTAAATTATATAAAAAAATTTTCATTAAATCGAAGTTAAGAGGGAAAAGGGTCTGAGATACAAAAAAAAAGGAGCACTTTGTTGTGATTTTTTTTTCAGAGAAGCTTCTTTATTAAAATTCTTAAAATTTCTGACATAATCAAGCATCATTTCAAGAATATTCTGATAAATTTTCATAAAAAAATATTTAAAAATAAGCCAGTGGTAGTGGGGAGAGACGAGTCACTTTAAAAAAATATCTCGATGCCGTAGGCAGGATAATTCATGACTGCCTCTTTTGAAATCAAAAAACCAAAAAGATTTCTTTAGTACATAAATTTATCTTAGATTTGAACAAAGGATTTTTTTTTTCAATGACTACTTATTTTTTAATTAATTGCACCTTTACCAAAAATTCAAAAATGAATATTTTGTTCATTCCTTCGTTCAAATCCAAGATAATCTTACATATTAAAGAAATCTTTTTGGTTTTTAGATTTCAGATGAAGCAGTCGTGAGTTATCCTGCCTACCGCATGGAGACTTTTTTTAAGGTGACTCGTCTCTCCCCACTACCACAGGCTTATTTTTAAATATTTTTTTATGAAAATTTAGTAGAATATTCTTGAAATGATGCTTATGTCAGAAATTTTAAGAATTTTGATAAAGAAGCTTCTCTGAAAAACAAACATGCTCTTTTTTTTTATCTCAGACCCTTTTCCCCCTTAAAGAATAAGTCAAAAAAATATAATTATAACAAAGTATCTAGTTTAATGTAAAAATTCAAGTTGTCTTTTTTTTATAACACTTCGTAAAATAATTCTACAGGTGATCAACCGGGTATTTGTCCTCGTTTCCACTAGATTAGACTTTGCAGACTACCCTTCCCACCTACTTTTGCAATTGAGTGAATATTACTTGCACTTATAAGCTCGACTTGGAGATAAGGTACAGGAAAACGAAAATTCGTTGCTTTCGTGTACGATATTATACTAAAGCTATGTACATAAAAACGAAGTACCTCTTGTTCTTAACGAGTTTCATGACAAAAAAAAAAAAAATAATAATTAATTTCTAAAAAAGCATCTGATTAAACAAACAAGTAGTATTTATGCTTATTATCTTCAGTGAATTTTAATTACGAAAAAAATAAACAGACAATCTAAGCTCGTTAAAAGCAATTCTATTATGAACTTCCCCTATTACACTGTAAAAAATCGAGAGTTAATTCGGAGTAATTATGGATTTTATTTGAACCCTAATTCATTCCGTCACTCGGAGTTCCAGAGTTTTTATAAAAATTACTTCGCACACGCAATAATTAGGGAGTTTGTTTTTTCAGTGGAGTGATTTGGATTTTATTTCAATTCGCATTCACTCCGAATTTAATCCGCGATCACTCCGAAAATTTTTTACAGCGTACTCTTTTCGTTACGACTTCTTAAGAGGTAGCTGGGGGTGGTCTACAATTTTCAGCTGACATACAAGCATCTAAGCGAAACATTTCAGAAATCTAGATCCCGTAGATTTTTTACTTTTCATTTTATTTTTTTATTTTCGTTCCAAGAAAAACGATCCGATTTTCAGGCACATGAAGAAAGCAAATTTAAAATTAAAGAAAGTTTGGTGTGTAAACTCCAAAAAAAAAAAAAATTATAACGAAATTTATCACACTATGAGTAATAAAGATGTACATAAAGTTAATAATCTAATCATATTTAATTACAATCTACTTAAGTAGTATTATTGTCTTATCTATTAAATATCATAATTATCAAGTTATCACTTAACGTCAGTTATGATTGGTACCTCTAACACGTCAGTGACAGTTCATTGTACGTTATTATTTTTTTTAAGTGAAATAGAATACCCAAAAAAAATTAAATCTTAAATAATAAGAGTGTAATTGCAGAAATTTGTGTTAAATAAATAATTTTATCTTGATGTTATTTTTTCAAAGGCATTTTTAAAATTATTTCGATATTTTATTTTGATAACTTCATTGATGTATACGGTAATATTTATGTAATTAACTTTGTAACTACGCGATATGTAAATTAAATTTTTGCTCGTTATATCCCGCAGTACGGACGTTAAATTTATATAAAAATGAAAATTAGCAATATCATGTAGCTTACCAGAATTATTTAAATTAATAATGCAGAAAAATCAATAGCAACACACATATATGTATACATAGTAATCACGTAACTTTATCGGCTTAACTTTCCAAACCAAAGTGTGGGCTGTTTATAACTATAAGCCGACTAACGAAAGCTTTCGTGCTAAATACATAATTTTTTAAAAATACTAGTACGATAAATCCTTAGTTAGAAATTCTGTGTATTTTAATAAAAAATTATTTGGTTAATTTTTTTGTGTTGATTTTCAACACAGGAATCTGTTAATTCAACACAAACCGTTTGTGTTATTTTACTTTAACTGATTTTTTATGTTAGATGATTAGAAAATCTGTAATGTAACAAATTTCTTGTGTTATTCGAAAATTAACACTAAATTTGTGTTGTTTAGCTAAACTCTCGCGCGTTTCTTCATTACTATAACCAAGCTAAGCATTGTAGCAACATTGTCTGCAAGGATACTTGGATTATAATTGATTTACAATTAAATATAATCATAGACAACTTTAATATTTTTATGATCAGGTTCAATGATTTTTTATTCCCATTTTACGGGAGGATAATTCATAGCTCCGTTTTTTATAAAAGTCACCGAAAATCGAACTAATTGTTTGCTCAATTGACATAAGCTGTACTAAGCGTAGATCAGTATACTTGAGTTGGTTAGGTCATGTGCTTATATTTATTATTTAATTTAAACACGAAAAGTCTGTTAAATTTAAATTTACAAAAATTTTCTGTCAAAATAGCAGATTTTGTGTTCAATTATTTAACATAAAATTTGTGTTAAAGATCAACACGCAATGTGTTGAATTAACACTAGAATTTTTGTAGACCGTTTGCAACACGATTTGTGTTAAATTTAACTCAAAATTGCTAACTGTAGCATTATATGAATAATTACCTGATAAGCAAACTGCCATACACCTTCAAGCGATGATCTACAATTAACAGGTTTGTAGTTTTCAGAAAATAATGTAATTAATTGCTGGTCACTTCTTAATCCTCGGCATACATTTTCTACGGACGGCTCTACACCAGCAGGTAAATTAACGCAGTTCACTATAATAAAAATTTTATATTTATTCAGTAACAGTAATCACTCAACCGAAATTAGTAATATCTTTGAGTTGTCATGAAAAGAAAAAAAAGCTGTACTCACATTCTAATTTCTCTAAGACGTTAATTGTCCTGACAATAAGTTTTACACAGTGATAACATGTATCTTTTTGAAATATAAATGTATAATTCAATCTTTGATTTTCATGCATAATAATACAGTTTCCTCTTTCTGTCATACTATCAGCATTTATTTCTGTCCGGGTATTTCTACCGTTCTCCCAAGAAAACCATGCGCCTCTGACCACTTCCGGTATTCGACAAAAATTTTCATTTTGGGTAGACAGATAAACTGTAATTTTAATTTACAATTAAAAATATTTAAAATAATAGTATATTACACACCGAGGGAGAAAAGTAAGACATTTCCACCCGTGTGTTTATAAGAAGAATGATGCATGCGTGAGTTTTTATCATTTGTTTTTTCATAAAAGAAAAGAGCGTCTTTCTACCCTCTAAACAGATAAGAGCATGAATTCAAACTTTCAGTGCAGGTGTGGTGAAAATGTTTTTGCCCGCTGACTGAAGACTATTGCAATCTAAACTGTGATCCTTGTCATTTGTTTAATAGTGATTTCAGACCATTAATTTTATTAACGTAAATGACAGTTCTGACTGTAATTACACCTCTACCCAAACGTAGAGTAGCAAAATGTTTTTTTTAAATCGAATTAATTAATTATTAATATTCATACTCATATTCTATACTCTAAACCATATCACATTTATTTTATCATAGATTAAATCCAAGCTAGACTTTAATACACGTATATATATTTGAAATAATAGATACTAAAGCAGAACAAATAAGCCAACTCAAATAAAAATTGAAGTCGTTATTGAACGCTAATGTTTACTTTAGATAAATTCATACATTTGATAATTTCGAATATGCAAACTAAGCCGATATATTACGCTCTGATGCTCTGTAACGATAGCCATAAACATTAACTGACCAATTCTGAAATCAAGAGATATATACAACTATTCAGAATTTAATCACATACTTTTAACAAAATCATATTTCTCATTGAAATTAAATTTTGTCTCCGTTCGTATGAATACTCGCTTAGCTGACAATAATTTTTTTTTTACTGTGCACTTTTTCAAATTGTATAGTAAAAATAAAAGATAAAAAGTGTTCTTTAAACCATTGTAGTAAATATACAGCTTAGATAAGAGTATTTCAAAAAGTTACATTTTGTATATATAGACTACCAAAAATTACAATAATAAATCCTGCAATGCTTATCACAAACAAGCGTATGCAAGTTATTTGTATATTGGTCTTGACTAATTGATCTATCAGTTACTGTCACATTCTTAGTAAGTGTTAATAGACAATATATAATCAAGCACGTTTACGCTTTAGGGTGTTTTCCTTAAATTGAACTCTTTGAAGTAAAATTCAAAGTCGCAATAAACCATTATAACAAGCAATATAACTTTTAATTATAATATTGTACCAATTAATTAGTAAATCTAATGGGTTATAAGATTTATATTCTCTCAAGAATTTCATTGAAAAAAAAGTTTAATTAAAGCGTCTATTTACAAAGTGAAGAAATAACAATTAAAGTCATCATATTTTCTTCTTACAAGAAATTATTTTATTGAAAATTTCAAATTTAATGTTTTTGGTTCAAAAGTATGAAAATATAATTTAAAATAATAATATATTTCAAGTATAGGGATAATTCATAATTAATGATTAAAAAGTTAAGAATTGCACTCTAGTAAAAAAATAAAAATAAAAAGTAATGAATAATAAGTAAAAATAAGTAACAGATAGATAACGGTGATATTATATTTTATTTTAGTTAATTAGTATGGTGTTTTTGACCCTTGATATAAAAGATGATAAGAAATTATCGAAAAAGTTAATGTCCGAACAGTTTTCGTTGACTGTACTCTAAGTTACATATAAAAGTATCTTTAGACCCATTTAAATAATTTATTTTTTCATTGCATATCTTACAAATTGTTTTATTAAAATTTTTTATAAAATTAATTTTTTTTTCTATGCAATAATAAATATAAATATAATCTAGCATCTTTATTTGGTCTTTTATCATTTCTTTTGGACCGTAAATGAATGAGAGATATTTATCATTATATATATTTGTTTGATATAAAAAGTCATGAATTTCGCTATTAAAATTTTTTCATAAAAAATATAAGACAAAAATTATATAATTTTTGTTTCGCAATAAGAAATCATGAATTCTCTAAATTTTTGAATTTATTTTTCTATTGTTTTATTACCGTTTTCTCTACACAAAGAATGATTCACATTTACATACGTAATGTCATAAATTTAAACAAAAATTTTTATTGCAATAAGCAACGCTTTGGGGTGTGGCCTTTCAAACTCTAAATGAAAAAGTTTATTTCTTTTTTGTATATTACTAAAATTATTGTGCAGAAATGTTTGAATTTTACAATAAACTGAACCCGTGTATATTTAATAACAATAAACTACAATAATTTAAATTTTTTACTGTCGTTCTACTATTTATATCAAAATTATGAGTGTGAATGTAGCAGAGATCAAACAAATTTAAAATTATAAATAAATAGAATAAATAATTTAAAAAATAATATTTATAAAAAATGCATTTATTAATTTTTAAGTTTTTTGAATGCGCATTTTTTTAAAATTTTATTTTATTAATTATTTAGTCTATTTATTAATAATTAAAAATTTGTCTGATGTCTGCTACATTCAAACTCATAAACTTATATCCATTTTTTTTAGGAATATAAATATATTTGATTAATCATGATGACATAAGTAATTAAATATAAATAAATTGAACTTTATTATCAATATTACATAATAGAATATTCAGCCAAATGTAATTAAGTACACAAACAACTGCTAATTAAGTCATTAATATATAATTTAAGTAATTTCATAAAATTATACTAGATTAAAATTATAATAATAAATTAATTACTTATGAACGTGAACGTAGTTGACAATTAGGAATTTTTGAATAAATATAAAATGTAAATATAATAAAAATTCAAAAATGCGTACTTAGATAATTGAAAAATCAGTGCGCGCATTTTTTTAAATTTCATTATTTTAATTTATTTATTTATTTAAAATTTATAAATTGTTTGGCATCCGCGAAGTTCACACTCATAATTATTTTGTTATCGGACGGCAAAATAATTAAATTTTAATATTTAATTAAGATTTGAAAAGATCGATAGTTAATTAATATCTTGTAATATAACCTTCTAAGTGTAACATAAAATACAAAATAAAAATATAAAACTTACCGCAATTTAATAATGAAATTGAAACTAATAATAAACGCATGCTAAAACGATCCATTTTTAAAAATTTAAATTGTAATATTACACCTTTACTAAATTAAACATAACAAATACTCATCAACAATGGAATTCTATCATGACTGGTTTTTTTATATAAATATATAATTTGATATATGTGAATATGTACACACGCCCTAACTATATATGCTATATGTTATGTATATGCTTTGGATATATGAATCAGCTACAGTTAAATCAGCGAAAGAATTTTACTGGAATTATTTGTGAAGGGATCAGCATCACATATTGAGTCATTGAGTGAGAATAAGTCTTTAGCTTTATGGAAACTCCTATAAATATTGCCTTGTATTCATTCATTCTGCTGTATATTTTTTCATTATTCTATTTATATATTTGTTTATTTAATATAAATATCTACAATTTTAAATTTCAAATAATTTGAAAATAATGATGGTAGACGTACCGATTTTGGCCACGTTATGGCCAGTTTTTGGCCACTAGGCAAGTTTTTGGACACGAAAAATTTAAATAAAATAATTTGTAAAAGATGTAATGACAAAATAAATTTTAAAAATGTGTAAAAAGACACTTTTAACCCGCTGTTAAAATAGTAACTTTATTTTACACTTTTTCATTAATTAAAATAAAGTATAAAATGTCCAAAAATGGAACCTCTACCCTGTATGATAAACATCATAGATGCAAGACGATTAAAAAAAAGTATTTCAAATGATTGCACCTTTATATAGTTTTTCAAAATTTTCTACATGTGCATACTTTTAGTTTTTTTTTTAAATTAAATTCTTTAAAATAATATGTCAATTCTTGATTGATAAGGAAAACAGGTCACGCACTACTGCACTAATTTAATTTGGCTGCACAAATTTTGAATTATCAAATAAAAAATCAAATAAAGTAATTTGTTGCGCAGTTTATAATGTCAATAAAATATCACCGATACTTGTAATGAATTGTAAATATTTAAAAAAAAAAAAATTGAAATCTACATTTCGTTTTATTGAATTCTCTGTTAAATTAAAGTTCCATTTCCCTGAAAATATTACAGGTTTTATTTTTATTTACAGTTTTCCTTTTCAGTGAACAAAAATTTTATTGCATTACTTGTTGACTTAAGCTTTTTTTTGTTTTATTGTTCTATTTACATTCGATTATTAATTACAAAAATTACGATGTATCTCATTAAAATTTTATATTATTTAGAGTAGAAGTAACATTTGTGGCCACGCTCCATTTTTCAACATTTAATACTTTATTTTAATTAATTAAAAAGTACAAAATAAAATTTTTAACGTAACAGTGGCATGAAAGTATTTTTTTCCACATTTTCAAAATTAATTACATCATTGCGTCCTTTACAATTTATTTTGTTTAAATTGTTCATCATACTGAAGTTAGCCGACCTCTAATCATTTTTTTATTTATTTTCAAAGCAATAAATTATTAAAAAACAAATATTTGTAAAAATTGCACTTATAGTTTTTTAAATTTTCTACATGTGCATATTTTTATTTTTTCTTCTTTTTGTAATTAATCAGTTGGAAAAAAATTCAAAAATTGTTAATTGTTTGCTAACTATCAGATCATACTAGTTAGCAGACATCTGACAATTTTTAAAACTTTAAAGTAATAAATAAAAATGTTTTTAAAATAAAAATAAAAAAAATACATGTTTAGACAATTCAAAACTCAGTACATGTATTTTTTAAAATTTTATTATTTAAATTATTTAATTATTTTTACATGTAATTTTAAAATTGTATCTGCTACATTTACACGCAGATTTTTCCAGTGTCCAAAACTGGACCTTTAGTGGCCAAAAACGATATTTCTACCTTATACATAAATAATTAAATGTATGACACATTCAAAAACTGTTGATAAAATCATTTTTCTTTATGTTTCATTTCATACACACTACTATAGTTTGTTTGTTTGTTTTTTTTTTCTTTTTTTTATTCCAGTGGGAACTTTTTTTACTTGAAATAATACTTATTTTGTCGAGTATTTCAAAAATAGATTAACTAAGATTTATTGAGAGTAGTGACATATGTCATATAGATATTTACGAGTATAAAAATATACATTGACTTAACAGTTGCTTCTTATTTATGTGATAGTCTTGATTTTGATTGATCATGTTGTGATATATGTAGAAAATATTTTGTTTTAAATTTTCTTTCGTTAGTTTAGAAATATATATCAAAACAATAACATTTTACATGTGATAATGTCATTGCACAATAAAAATTTATTTATTATAAGCGTAATTATAATATTAATGATTAATCATATTAAATCACAATGTCTTGAAACGACAGCGTGTACTTGTGTGCGTTTCGACAAAAGAGGTTATGATTTGAGACCATTAGCGCATCAAGGGTTCGTATTTAAATATTTATATATTTTTAAATTTTCTTATTAGGTTTATATAAAAATATGTATGTATATTTTTTTTACAGGCCATTTCATAATAAAAATAATAACATCACTTTCCAACCATGCAATGATGTTGATTTGACTTTTAAAGTCTCCAATGATAGTGACTGTCATCTATCATCGGTGATTATTTTATTTTATTATTATTAATTTAACTTTAAAAACAAAATTAGTGTGAGTGTGAATGTAGCAGACATGAGAAAAATTTTAAATTACAAATAAACTAAGGTAAAAGCTTCTATACCCGCTCATTTTTCATTGGAGTGAGATTAAATTACTCAATATAAATTAATAAATAAAATTAAAAACCATATTTTCTTTTTTAAACTTATTTTTTGAAGTTTCGAGTATTAGAATAAAATTTAAGTTTGAAGAATAATCTTGATAATTAATTATTATTAATTTTTTAAATAAGGTCCTTGAGTGTACCCATAGTCGCTCATTAAAAGTTGTCATGTACCATTACTCGACCAACACATGGCCCTATAGTCGCTCAAAGACAATATCAATTAAACTATCATAAGTTTATCGATTTGGACAAATAATTTATAAATTATACTACTTTATTCTTTCATAATATAAAATTTCATGAATTTTAAAAATGTATTTAATAAGATATAGTTATAACAATTATTAAAAAATTTGACGAAACCTAAATTTGATCTAACGAATGAACTTTAAAGTAAAAAATACCCGGCTATGCGCGATTTTGAAAACAGTCATTTAATTTACATTTATAATCTATTATAAAACAATTTGATACGTCATATTTTAATATGTTTAAATTCATGAGTGTGAATGTAGCAGACATCAGACAAATTTAAAATTATTAATAAATAAAATAAATAATTAATGAAATAAAATTTTTAAAAAATACACATTTCAAAAATTAAAAAATGAGTAAGTGCATTTTTTATAAATATCATTTTTTTTTATTTTTACTCTATTTATTAATAATTTTAAATTGGTCTCATGTCTGCTACATTCACACTCGTTTAAATTCACAGATAATTATTTATCAATAATAATATTTTTAGTTGTAATGTTTTTTATAGAAATTTAAAAAAAAAGCCTTAAACAGTCAAAGTGAGCGACTAATGGTACTGAGCGGGTATAGGGGCTTTTACCTTAATTAAACAATTAAAAATATAAAAATTTAAAAAATGCACATACTGATTTTTAAATTATATAAATGTGCATTTTTAAAATTTTATTCGATTCACATTTAATTGACTTATTTCAAAATTTTAAAATTGACAGTTGTCAGGTACATTCACACTCATTAGACGAGACAATTTATAAATTTTAAATAATTAAAATTAATCAGTTAATTAAGGGCATTATCAGACAGTGCTCCCACTTTTCTAAAATATTTAATGACTCAACTGTATGGCCATTTTAAACTTCTGATAATTAATTAAGAAGGATTAAATTTAAACAAATGCGCGTACTGATTTTTTATTTATCTAAATATGAATTTTTTTATTTTTATTCTAATTACATTTTATTTATTTATTCAAAAATTTAAAAACTTCCTATCTGTCAGTTACATTCACCCTCAGAACAAAATGTAATCATAAGAATAAGAGTGTCATCCTACAGAAGTATTGTTTTACTTACGAAGTATCATTCGATTTGTAGGTTTGTTTGCTAGATGGATTAAACAAATCAGTAAACTTGGGTAAAGTTGAAGAATCAGTGTGGAAATATTCTTTGACAAATACAAGTGACGTGCGATTGATATTTCATCATTCTAATTATGTCACAAACATCAAATTAGAGTGCTGTCATAATTGTCCAACAGAATTAGTCTTCCAAAATTCTACTAACTCAGAATATGTAAGTTAATTATTGGATGTATTTATAAATGTAATCAATAATTAATAATATATTGGGAGTTATGACTTTTGTAATATTATTTGAAATTTATTTTCCAATGTGTTATAATTTATCGTTTCAGAATTTGATATTAATATCAGAGAGTAATTGTTTGGTATACATGAGACGAGGACTTTCAACTGGATCTGTTTTAGTTATTTTATTACTTGTTTTTTCTGGAATCTATTTTGCTAGTGGTGCTCTTGCGTTAAAATATTTCCGAGGTGCTGTTGGCTTGGAATTGATTCCTAATTATGAGTTTTGGTCTGATCTTCCTGGATTAGTTAGAGTAAGTATTGTTTTATCTTTATTAATACTCTGTAAAAAAAAAAAAATTTGGTGTGAAAATGGTCCCGAGAACTTTACAGTCGGCTCGGTGTGAAATATCAAGCGGTATACTTTTAACACGGTGTGAGTGTTTTCTATCACACCATTTAGTGTTATCAACTCATATTATTGGATAGTATAATGAGTAGTTAAAAATTATCAAATAATATATTTTCAGCACTAGTATCATTATTATTATTGATGTAGATTATTTATAAATAATAATTAAATACTTAGTGTCGAAGTAATCGAGAGTTTTGAATAAAGAACTTATATATTTACACCATCGGTGGTGTGAACGTTTTAATTCATAGTCAAAAATATAACACCGTGTGTCGTATAACTTCCACACCGTCAGTGTTGAAAAAAAATCGGTCTGTCGGTTGACCCTGCAGACCAGCCCCAAAACTTCCCGCGTATTTCGAGCTCCTTGAGCTCGAAAAATTGTAGTAGATACATTTTCGAGCTCTTCGAGCTCAAAAATACTTTTGTATGCTTTTGTTTTAAAAAAATAACGTTTTTTACTATTTTTTCTACAACGATATCTCTCGAACGAATAAACCGATTGAGACGTTTAAGGTGGCAGTCGACGCGTTCCATTGAGTTCTATAACTGATTAAATTTTGAAATTGATTCATCGAGTCATTTTTGAGAAATTTTCAAAATACTAAAAAAATTTTTTTTTTTTAATTCTTTCGACAACGGTTTCTCTTGAAAGAATTAACCGATTTTGATGTTTGAGGTGGCATTCGACGCGGCTTATGAATCTCCAGAGCCCAGTCCATTTTGGAATTAATCCATCGAGCCCGTAAAAAGTTATCCAAAAAAAACATTTTTGAAAAAAGTTTGTTTTTGGAATATCTCCGAACGAGCCCTACCGATCAATCTCAATTTTTTTTTCAGCTTTAAGATATTGAAAAACTGCGTCGAATGACACCTTGACGATCAAAATCGGTTCATCCGTTCAAATGTTACAGATATTTACATACATACATACGTACGTACATACATACATACATACATACATACATACATACATACATACATACATACACTCGGACATCATCGTGAAATTAGTCAGAATAGCTTTCTAGGACCTCAAAACGTCGACATCTGTTGGAATTTCGATTTTCACAAATCGGACTGAAACCAATAACTTCCCGAATTTTTGAAAATTTGCAATTTTCTTAGCGGGAAGTTAAAAACACCAAATTATTCACACCACACGTGGACAAAATTGTTGAGCATGTGATTGCTGTAAAAAGCGACTTAATTTTTCAGAGGTTGAGCAAAATGTACATGTATTTTACGAATACTACCCCAAACAACTGCACTATAAAAATTTTTGGTGTAAAAATGCTCCCCGAGGATCTTTTTCCATTTTTCATTTAACTTAATTTTTTTAGAGGCAGTATATGGTACTAGTGAACTATAAATAAAATAATAATATTATCTGGTGATTTATCTAAAAGATACAATGTTTGATCATACTTTTTACTTATAAAAATCACTTAATTTAGTGTACATCACATTTGTTGGACGTGTTGATCTAGTACTCGATCATCGTGTCAATACACATAACATACAGTGTGTAATGATCTGTACACATTCTTTATCTCTGTTAAAAATTTACTTTCAAACATTAAATATTTATACTAGTAGTTCTTATTATTACACGAACAATAAATATAAAAAAATTGACAGGCCAATAAAAATTGAACAACAATATAAAATATTTAGAATAAGTGCATTATTTATTTTTTATATTTTTATAGGCATCATAAATCAAGTATATATTTTCCTTGATCGAGTACTAGAGTACGTGTTGATCAAGTACTGCTGTAACATGGAGCATTTTTTCCTGATCGGCCTCTAGTGCATTTTATTTATTTATTTTAAATATTGATGATAATTAAATATTTACTTTAAACCTCGGCAAGGTCGACCTAGTACCAGATCGGGAAACTAGTACTCGATTACTCCATGCATTTGTGTATCAATATTTAGTAAAATTTAGTAAGTATAGATATACAAATATATAAGTGATTGGGTACTAGTTTTCTGATCGGGTACTGGGTCTCACCTTGAATACTTCCCTTTAAAAAAAATCCATATGGAAATCCAGCCTAGATTCCTCTGGATTCCCACTTGGCGTTTCCGGATGGAGTCCCATATGGGTTTCTATAGGAATATTAATCTGTTCTTTTATTTTTATACGCGTATTAATAGACAAAGAAATCCGGATTCTATAAAAATTACTTATATAGAAACCCAGATTCCTATATAAATTTCCCACAAAGAAATCAATGTATCCAAGTTTCTATATGGGAATCCAGGTACCCAGTTTCCTGTGTGGATTTCCCATATGGGAATTCAGAAACCCATGGTTTCCTGCATGGATTTTTACATAAATTTCTATATTAATTCCTATGGATTCTTATACAATTCCATACTTTCTTATATGAATTCCTATGGGTTCCCATGCAACCCATGGATTTTTTTGAAAGAGTTATGAAAACGAAAAATTTGACTTGCAATTTATTTATTAATTTTTTTAAGCTAAACTCCAGCAAAAATTCAAAGTCATAGAGTATTGGATGTCTTATTTTGATAAAATTACATTTTTTTAACAACAAAAATTTTAAAAATTTTAAAACAATTAAATGACTAAATTTAAAAATAAATTTATTTAAATTTTAAGTAAAAAAATTGACAAAACTTTTTGAATTTTAAATCTCAGTTATAATTAAAATAAAATTTTTACTTGCAAAATAAAAAATAAATTGAAAGTCACTTGAATATTTATTAAATTTTTTTTTATCTTAAAAGTTTTTCACAAACTTATAATTTTATGATAAATGTATTGTTTTATTTTGTTTTCTGTTTAGGATGGAGTGACATTTACACTTAGTAGCTGTTCAGCAGTAAGTTACGAAAGAATATAAATTTTATGATGGATATAATTTTTGTTTACGCAGTGACACTTTAAAAAATTGAATTATAAGTTAAAAATTGAGAAGAACTATTCAAAAACTTTAGGTATTTATTGTTTATTTTTTTTTTTCATTATTATTTATCTTTTTCCAAGTTCTTGAAAAATATTTTTACAAAAAAAGTCAGTTTAGTTTCATGTGTTATGTAAATAACTTATTCAGAGTGACAATAACTTTTTAAAATCTACAGTATCCATAATATTTCATACTGTTGTGAATTCATTGATTTATTCTGCGTGTTACAAATGTGTAAGAAGCTAACAAAAAAATTTTTTTTGTTCTTACCGATGATGGATACTATTCATTAGAAAGATGTATTTGATTTATGAGCGATATAATATTTTTTTGGTCAGTTATGTGTAGCGTCGTCTTAAGAGGATTAATTACACCACGTCGTGTTTATTTTTTGATCCTTATACAAAGTGTAGTAAATTGTTACAAATAATTATTAATCTCGAAACAAAATAATGGATATAAATTTGGCAATATTTTGATATAAAATTAATTAAAATTAAAATGTGATTTTATAAATTCAAATTTTATCAAATGTTGGAATTATTGAGAATCATATAATTTATTAAAAGTATTAAAAATATATTTTTTTAAACTATCCATTACTCTACGCTATATAATATACAGTAAACTCCATAAATATAAAAGTAATCATTAAAGAATTAATATTCTAATGATAATTAATGTTTTATATTTAATTATTAGTGTCTTCTGAATTAGTACAAGATGATGATAATTTAATTAATTAATAATTAAATGATAATTTTATAACATTTGTATGTTAACTCAGTGAAATTTAAAAATACTAATAAGTTATTATAAATTGTATTTTTTTAATTAACCGATAGTTAATTAAATTAATTAATCGAATAAATTAATTAAATTAATTAATCGAGTTAAATGACATTTCATTATCTCGAAAAAATTATCAATAGATACTTAGTATATATATTTATTACATTTAACAAATACGATATATGTACTGATAATTTTTTTTTCCAAAGAATAAAAGTAAATTAATTTTACTATCAGTGATTATCAAATAAACTCATTATATATTATCTATAATTATTAAGTATTAATGTTGATGAAAAACTTTGAAGTTACACTTAACCCCAAAAAATATAAATTCTATCAGAATATAATTTTCAGCCATGAGTAAAAAATATGAAAAACGGTTGTAGGCCAACCCAAAAACTTCCCACTGTTTTCGAGCCCAGCGAGCTTGCAAACATTAGTGGTAAACTTTTGAGCTTTTCGAGGTCGAAAACCGATTAGGCTGAAAAAATATCCATTTCGCATTTTTGAAAAAAAGTGATTTTTGCCCAACGATATTTTCGGAACAAATCGACCGATTCTCACGTGCTTTGCGGCAATCGAAAGAGCTTATTGAGGCTCAGATTTGAATAAATTGAGAAACAAATCGATGGAGCTATTTACGAGTCATGCAACAAAAACATAAAAAAAAACTTTTTCGTTTTCATTTTTCATACAACTTATAAACTACTTGACGGATCGACTTAAAGACCTATCAAGATCCAAGTCTTAGTAAGCCCTTTCAATTGTCGCAAGACACGTTCAAATCGGTTAATTCGTTCCGAAGATATCGTAAGACAAAAACAGATTACACACATACACACAAACGCAGCCAGACGCAGTCGGAAAACTTGTTCAAAAAATTGGACTGAAACCAATAAGTTGCCTTTTTTTGAAAGTTTTTAATTTTCCTCGTGAGAAGTTGAAACTAGGTTATAAAAAATAAATGAATGAACTCTGATTCAGAAATATAATTCGGAATAATTCAAACGCGATCAAAAACAATTCAAAATTGACAAAATTGACTGTACATAGGTGTACACTCTAGCATGGATTGAATCATTCCAAATTAGATTTCTGAATCAGGGAAATTACGTAATGGATTTATACTTACCCATAACCTATACTGTCGTACTTAGGAAAAGGGCAGTAAGTTCACTTACTGCCTTTCTATCTTATCGATGTTAGTTTAACATTAGTTAAATAGAAAAGTAGTAAGTGAAGTTACTCCTTTCTCCTAAGCACGGCAGTATATATTATGAAGCTAATATACTTATAGAGTTCTTTAATAAAGCTCTTTATTATATATGAAATTAAGGGGATAGTGTTGCCAGATGCTGGAAACTGCATTGCATAAAGCATTACCTTCCTCAGTCTTTTAAAATTCAAAAGAGCTAGTTTGAACAGCCCAGTACTTTAAGTCTTCTTGAATACAATAGAAGCAAGCGAAAACCTTGGATTGATCGAACGCTCTGTAAGAATCTTCTATATTAGTAACTTGATGATATAAAAAAATGTAGATGAAACTGACGTCTACTAACACATTTTAATTAAAAAAAATTTTATTCTTATGGACAGATTAAAAAAGAATGAGTTTTCTTTCTTTCTAAAGTAATATATTTGAAATAGAGTTTAGAAAAAAAGCTCGCGATAGGCTGAACCTAAAAATAAGTAATCTTTTGAATGAAAAATTATTTTCATATTAGAAGTTAGTTGATAACTATTTTTTTACGAATCGAAGTAATAATTATGTTTAATTAAAGTACTATAATTTTGAACTTCCCGCCATGAAAATTTAAAATTTTATAACAAAATAAGCAAGTTATTGTTTTCAATCTGAATATTGGAAATTTATTTTTCGTTAGATGTTGGCACGTAAATTAGAATACAATTTATTCAGTAGACTTTAAGGAGGTTTGACCGAATCTAATGTAAAAAGGATTTTCCAACTTTAAGACTTGAAACTTAGTATACATGTAAAGACGTACTTTATCTATGTGTTCTCAAAATTTGAATATGATCCACCGTCTAGTTTGTTAGAAAAAAATATTTAAAAATGACTTTTTTAAAGTTCTTATACACAGTCTCTTATGGCGAACAAACTCCCGACATGACTTGTTCGATTTTTTTCATTATTAACCTCCCAAGTTTAGGAAATAAAAAACCATATGCCTTAAACTTGAATATTTTTGGAATATGATAAGATTTTAACAATATAGTGTTACCGTTGTAATTATTTAAATAATTCAAGTTAAACTTTATTATTTAATCTCGTTCATCGACAGAGATACATATTATTGAGGCTTTGGTAACGTCGCGGAAGCAGCTGAGAGAAAAAACAAAGATAGAAATACATTAATAAGAGAGACGAGATTATAAATAAATTTTTCCCGCTTTAATTTGAATATCGATGTGTAAGAAGTTAGAACGCGCTGTTGCCAAATCTTTTTATCAAATTATATGAGTCAAAAATAACCAAGTCATTTCATTACTTTCTTTAATTAAATAAGTAATAAATATTAATTTATGAATTCGTTATGTTATTATAAATTAAAATAATGAATTTTTATAACTATTAGGAGAATTTAGCAAACAAAAAAATTCAAACACTACTTTGACTCACTAGTATCGGTCGAACCTCCTTAAGTTACTTCAAAAATTTCGTAATCAGGAAATATAACTTTTCCTTATTTCTGCTGGATAACTTATACTGTACGGTTATATCTTTTAAACGGTACGAATTTTGTTCTAGTCGAGCATATTTGAATATTTATAATTATGATTTTTACGTGAGTGAATCAGCTGAGACTGAGTAAGCGTTAGCAATTGCTTCGTAGTTGAGTTGTGCAAAACTTTCCCTTCTTTAAACTCGAAAAACTTTAAAATGTGCATACAATAACGTAACTGCAGAAAGTTTATGGTTTGGCTCGTAGTCAACCGTTATACAGTATTTTTTCAGTATCATCGACAAAAGTATATTTTATCCATAATCAATAAAATAAATCCTTTAACCACGTGACTACATCCTTAGTCATGTAGTTAATGATGTTATAGTCAAATGATTAATCATTCAATGCTTATTCTAATTTTGGGCGCAAGTAGTTCATCTTTTTAAAAATTAATTCTGATAAAGTATCCATAAAATTTGTCTGACGGGCATGTGAGAAATTGCTTATCCATTATTTTAAAGGGTTTAAATTGCTTTAAGTGAAGGCGAATAAGTGAACGCTTACGTTTAGTTAAAAAAAAAAGACATGTAGGTTAGTAACAATGATCTTCCAATAGTGTTTTCTTGATCTCTTGGGAATTACTCCTGTCACGCGAAACAGAGAGTTATACCTTTACCCGAGACTACAGCGATAATTCTGGGAATGAATAAACTGCGATCGCACAACCTATCACTGTGGGCTATTAAGGCTTTGGCTATTCTACTATAACTAGAAGCAAATTGGCACGTATTCCCAAAAGATATCCATTTAAGGGAAAAAAAAAATTATCGATACACAAGTTGCCAAAAGTAAAAAAGTTTAATAGACATTTATAAATGAGCGATTTATATATCGAGATTATTGTGTGAGATGAAATAAAAGTTTGTTTAATGTGATTTATATTGAAAAACAAAACTTTAGCTACTCGTAGGTTATTCGGAAATTTCATTAAATATTTCCGTAAAAGTTATAACTTTGTCATTATAAAATAAAAAAACTAAATTCAATGAGAATCGATTAGTTGGAGAGAGCTTGGGCAAATATGCTCAATGAGAGAAATTGCTATTACCGCAATTCGGTGAGATCAAATGCAAATAGATGAGCGGATGTTTACAGTTAAAAAGGAACATCTTGTTTAAATTGCTTTACGTGCAGTAGAAATGTTTTATTTTAAGCGTACACAAGTTAGTCTAAATAGAAATAATATATAATGAGACAAATGTTTGACTTACATGTAGAATTAAAATTAATCTTATTGGTTATGCTCAAAGTATGCAATAGGAGTTTCTATAATTACTATTTTTTATTAGCTCGTGAATAATAAATTTTTTATGGTGATTTCATAGGCTTTTATTATTAAAATCAATTAAAAATTTTTTTTCTCTTCATATAAATGTATTATAACTATAAATATTTCTTTGCTTTAATTAATATTTAAAAACAATGAGTTACATTTTATTATAGATTCCGTAAATTAGAAGACAGTAAAAAAATATTATATTGTTGTATTTTAAAAATAATGAGGTTATAATCATACACAGTAAAAAATTTTTCGTATTTGTGTAAAGAAAAAAGAGTGGTAAAAATTTTATGTTAATTATACTGCTGTTGTGTTGTTTGATCAGTTCATTTGTAGAACAAAAAAATGTTAACTGAAACAAAAGTAAGATTTACTCAATATTACTGTCCAAACAATACTTTTAAAATGTGACTTTAACATAGAGCGCGTGTTAGTTCATTAAAGTGACGCAACGTGTTGGATTTACAGTATCTTGTCTAAAAATCCGTACAGGAGTTTAAGCTAGATATTAATGAGGTTTCCTACATAACGTTTTCGGATGGACTCCCATATGATTTCCTCTGGGAATATTAATCTGTTCTTATATTTATATACGCGTACCGATAGACGATAGACAGAGAAGTTCGGATACTCTGAATTCCATAGAAGTTACTTGTATAGAAACAAATTTCTACATTAATTTCCCATAAAGAAATCCATATATCCAAGTTCCTATCTAGAAATCCAGGTACTCAGTCTCCTATGTGGTTCCCACATGGGAATCCGAGTACCCAGTTTCCTACGGGAATTTCCCACATGGGAATCCAGATACCCATGGTTTTCAACATGGATTCTCATATAAATCCATAAACTCCTATATTAATTCTCATGGATTCTTTTATAAATCCATATTTATCTTTAGGGATTCCTATGGGTTCCCGTGCAATCCCACATACATTTTTTCTATAGAGTAGATACTATGTTGCAGACAACATTTCAATGTGTAAAAGTTTTTAGAACCGGTGACAAAAAATCTTAACATTTTCTCGTGTTACTTTAAACATTTTTTGTGTTGCTTTTTATGAATACTGTTGAAACAACATAAAAATTTGTGTAAATCATTGTTTAAACACACAGTGGTGTGTTAATTATTAAAAAATTTTTTTACTGTGTATTAAAAATACATTTTATAAATTTTCCATATTTTCTACTGGAATAGTTACATCTTCATTAGTTTCAATAGCAAGCCAATTTCCATTCGCATTAATACTGTTTATAATAACAGATTTTGATGAAAATTTATTAACAATATTAGCAAGACCTTCTGGTCCAGTCGTTCGATAAAATGACATATAATTTCTTAAAATAATACCATTTTCGAAATTATTATTGTCAATTGACAGTAACACGTGATCATTATTACGAACAGTTCCTAAAAAAAAAACGTATTATAAAATTATAATTCATGATAATTAAAAACTTTAATAATATATCATTTGCATAAACTGAATGGTAATTGATGAACATACCTTTAACTTGGTGAGGACCAACTTTTACAATTACTGCATCAACTTCTCCATCAATATGACTCTCTTTTACCTCAACACCGACATCTTTCGCCAACATCGGAGCATTTACTAAGTTTAATCCATTTTTAGTTTGACCTTCAAGTAGTCCAACAAGAACCGCAGTATGCACAAACTTTTTAGCAAGCATGCCCATACCAACAGTTTGACTTTCAACAGGAACACTGGAAAGTCGCTGATTGGTAGTTTTTTTGAGAAAACGTGCGCCTAATCGGCCTAACTTTTTCGACAGCTCTATCCACGATCTATTCTCGTCAGATGTTGCCGCTGATAAAATAGGTGCATTAACTATTCCGGTAACTGTGTATTTATCAGATTTACCAGAAATAGCTAGAAATTGTTCGGCTATTTCAACTGCTACACGTTTTTGAGCTTCTTCCGTACTCGCACCTACAACACAAAAATAAAAAGTTTCGTCGTCATAAATAAAAAACGGGATAACGAAAGTTTTCATTATACATAGTAACAAACGTCGTAATTAACAAGTGAATTTGTTGTGAAAATCCATGATATAAATTATAAAAATATCACCGTATTTCAAAGCCGTCATTTGTTACCGTAACTAATCTTAGATTATGGTTACAAAAAATTATTTAAGTGCTAAAAATCCTTTTGTTACTTCAACAAAGCAATTTTTTTAGTATAACAAGCGCAAAAAACAATTTCCTATCATTACAAAAACATTTTATCACGACAAACGTTTCGTTATCTATATATTAAGGCAGAAATTTCCTACCATAAATTATGTTATCTTGTGCTTACAAAAAAATTATTTCCGTGAATATTATACAAATATTACAAATTAATTTATGAGTATAAGAATGCTTTTTTACCTAAATGAGGCGTCGCAATAACGTGAGGATGCTTAATAAGTTCTAAAGTCGTAGGATTTTTTGGTGGCTCTTCAGTAAAAACGTCAAGTGCAGCACCACTGCAATGCCCCGATTTGATAGATTGTAGAAGCGCTTCTTCGTCGACAATTCCACCGCGTGCGACGTTTATTATTCTTACGCCTTTCTTACATTTAGCTAAAGTATTGGCATTGATGAGATCTAAGCGAAAAAAGTGTAAATAAATCAAATTTAATGGCATACTCCAATAACTTTTCAATAGGAAAAAAAAAAAAAAATATTAACTTCGTGTCTGAGGAATAAGCGGAGTATGAACGGTGATGTAATCAGCAATTGGCCAAATTTCCTCTAAATTTAATTTTGTCGCACCAACGCTTGCTGTAGCTTCAGCACTAAGCATTGGATCGAAGCAGATAATCTTCATTCCGTATGATTGCATTCTGAGGGCTACCTCACGGCCAATACGTCCGAAACCGAGAACTGCGAGAGTCTTGTCTGACAATTCAAATCCGGAGTATAGTTTACGGTCCCACCTGCCTTCCTTCATTGATTGAGCTGCTTGAGGAACGTTTCTTGCAAGTGCTGATATAAATGCGCATGTTAATTCGCAAGCACTAATGCTATTACCTCCAGGTGTACTAAAAAAAACATTGCATAAGTAATTATTACGTTCATATTTTTTGACTTCCCGCTATGAAAATTGTAAATTTTAAATAAAAGGGAAGTTATTGATTTCGGTCCAATTTTCGGATAGTGAGTTTCCATCAGACCTCGAGGTTTTGAGGTCCTAGGAACCGATTCTATTTCCGGGTGGACGTCCGTGTGTGTATGCGCGTGGGTGTAAACTAATTTTTGTCGTACGATATCTTTGGAATGAATCAACTGATTTGAATCTACTGGGGTAATCTAAAGGGTTCACCAAGACTTAGAACTAATTAGATTTTGAACTCGATCGGTCGAGTAATTTACGAGTTATAATATACGAAATAAAAATTTAAACTCGTAAACCACTCGAAGTTACTTTCGATTTTCCAAAAATTTCGTCGGACAAAAATTTCTTTTTTGCAGCAAAATGGAGTTGTTTTTGGATCAAGCGTTTTTTTAACTCGAAGAGCTCAAAAATTTACAAATAATTTCGAGCTTTCAAGCTCTTTGAGCTCAGGAACAACGAGGTTTTGGGTTTGATCCACAGGATGAGCCTTTTGTTCAGATTTTCATACTTTTAATCATTCGTCATAATAAAAAACTTACTTAAGAACAACTATTCCATTACGTGTAGCAGTTTGGAGATCAATATTATCAACTCCTGTTCCGGCACGTCCGATAATACGAAGATTGGGTACTGCCGAAAGTATCTCTGGGGTAACTTTCGTTTCTGAACGAACGATTAAACCATCATGATTCTGCAAAAACATGTTGATTTATTGTTAATGTATGAAATTAATTGTTTCAAAAAATATATAGATAACAGGAACACAAGAACTAACACGTGGCCCAATCGGGACGATAGCCAAAAGGAAAAAAAAACAGTAACGCAGGGAAATTTTTTATAAGTAATTATTATAATGTTTAAGTAAAACGGTTTAATTTAATAGTATAGTACAGCTAATTAAAATTTATATGCCGATGTGTAATTTTATCATGAAACGTAACTTTTTATAAAATTAAAAAGTTTTAAATTTCATAAATAATTCATAAATCGAGGGTTGAAAAATTCTCTCGTTTTCACTGTCTGCTAAACGATTAGAGCGTCTTTAATATCTAACCCAAATTGTTATGCATGTATGAGGTATGAATTTTTTAATTAAATGGGATCTATGTTTGGAGGAAACTTCTAGAAAAAAAAAGAATAATAAAAAGATAGATAAAAGCTCACATCGCTTGATTCAATTTTCAACATCATATTACTGAAATTGTTTGCTTTTTACTTTGAAATATTTTAAAATTAAAAACAAGATAAATTCTTGATATTATTCCGCTTTAAAAGCTGAGTTTTATTAAAGAGTTTTGCAACTCGACTTATCGTGTTCTATTTTTTATTTTCATTAATTAATAAATGAAAAAAAGTAGTTTTTAATAATATGGTTGTTATTATTCATAATATTTAAAATAAACAGAAGTTAACTTCCTTTGATTGTATGCCAAAGTCTATCAGGTTAATATATAGTTATATCGACGCTCTAGCAGAAAACTGTCTGACTCCATTTTTTTTAAATTATACATGGGAGCTAAAAAACGGTAAAAAAGCCACTTTTTCGTTAAAAAAAAATAATATGAATAATATCCAGATATTTCGTTCAGAATTGTTTTTTTAATAATTCCCATGTACAAAATATTTTTTATCATTTTAGAAAATGTCGGTTCTCTCTTATGTTTGGTTGAAACTACTGACAAGTATTTATTTGATTGAAGTAAATATTTAGTTGAATCAAATATTGTCGTTAGTTTGACTGAACAAAATCATTAATTTAATCTAAATTAATTGTTTATAGTTAACAAATCTTGTTTGAAAAAAATTACGCTGTGGTTTGAGGCGTTACGGTCGCCACCATCCAAATAAAGATTCGTTAACCGATTTTCAATTTGATCTAATCCACGGACAAACACGAGACCTAAAATAAAGTCTTTAGGATGCGTTTTGATTTGTTTCTCTATTCGCACAAGTAGATGAATGGTACTATCTTTGTTGCACTTGACAGTAAATGGGAACTTTGTCCAAGTTTTTCTCGTAAACAAATGGAAGTTATCAAAAAATTTAATTTAATTTCACTTCGCTAGTTCATAGAGTAAAGCATCGGGTTTGTGTCTTTATTTTGTGTTTAGACCTTTTATCTCAGAGAAAAGCTTGGACAAAATTATCTGAAAACGGCTCTTAGCGTTTTTTAAAACCTTAATAGAGGGCTAAAAATTTCGTACTTTCCAAAATTCTAATTCGTCTCCGAGAGACTCTACGAGTATAACCAAGATAGTCCTGTTTATTTTTCTGAGTGTAAGAAAGAGGTCCGGTGGCGTTTCCCCTTAACTATAAAAAATTTTTTATGAGATTTATTTGCACGAAACAAATCTTATTTGGCTCAAATAAATTGTTCTCTCAGTGTGGTTTGGCGATTTTCGGGCAAGAATTTTCGTAATTTAAAAATTTAAAAAAAAATTTGTACACCAAACATCAAAATTTGTATTAAGACGATTGTTAACAGGAAATGCAAAAAAGTAATTTTATAAAAAATATGGTTCGCCGGTTTTCTACGGAAAACAACGATATATATCATCTCATATATTTAACATTGGGTGCAAACTTTTCACACCACATTCACCTGCACTCCTCTTTACAATATCAACCTTGATGTGGTAAAAGCATCTAAGTTTGATTGTTGTTTAGCCGCTACGAAACTTTCATTAAAATTCAATCCACGGCAACCTAACAAATCCCATTATTAGTTAGCTGTTAATGCGTAGAAAGTTTTATTAAATATTTGGATTGTTGCGCACTATATTTATACTATGCTTCAATAATACTACAGAAAAGTAACTTTTTTTTTTCATGTACCCGTAAGTCTGAATAATTATGTTCTATGAATATGTAATCATTAGAGTAATAGACGGAAAATTTTAGTGTATAAATTATGAAAACGTTGTGAAGTACGAAACCTTCAAGATTTAAAATGGACCGAATTTGAAAAACCGGTATGTTAGCCCAGGTTCATAAATGTGAGCTGAGAAACTGGTTAGACAGGACGGATAGAAGTTTCGTGAGTATAATATTGATTAACAAAAAAAAAAAAAAACGAATAATAATAATAATAATAATGCGTTAGGTTTTTGTTTACAATACAATGTACTGCTGAATTGAAGGGCGAACTAAAACAAATAAGTCATAAAAAAATGGGTAAAATTTTTTTTTAGATTTTCTTTGTACATTCTATTATTTTTAATTAAAAATTTGATTGGTAAATAAATATGAATTATCAATTTTAACAATCAGTTAAAATAATATGATACAGTCCATATACATCTCTGTATAGAGAGATCGATTTCAATTGGAAAATAGTAAAAATATATTTTTATGTTAATATAAATTTGTTATTTTGTTCTGGTGAAAATATAATTAATTCGTTGAGTGTCGGCAAACCAAAATGGTGTGACCGAGTGGCTTACATGCAAAAAAAAAGTATTGTGATTAAAAGGACCTAATAGATCGAGAGACGGGAATCATAAATAGAGCGTTCCGTATAATAACCTTCGCAATCTATTCTAGTCGTATTTACCATACGTATTATGAATTTCCCTAACCTCCAAATAGCTAGATAATGATCGTGGTAATCAGAATACTGTATTATGCTGATCACAATACATTTTTATCTGTGTACACTGAGAGAAACAAATGTATATTTCCAAGTAAAAATTCTTAATTCAAGTAGCTTACTAAATAGTGTCAAGAAAATATATTCTTAATTGTAGTAAAAATGGATTGTCTGTATAAATTTATGAGTAGATTGAAGCAGTTGTTATAAAAATAAGAAATATTATACTTCGACGTAATAATTTTTTTTCTTGTTTTTAGTATTATGAGTCAAGTAAACATGTTTAATTAAATTCCGTTTTCTTTTTCTCTCAATGTATATAGCCAGGCTCAAGAAAGTTCTCGACGCTTTAGATGTAGAGTGCATGGGTTCGAGCCCCGGCGAAAACAGAATTTTTTCCACGATGACTCAGGCCCTTGGTTCGAGAAGTTGTCACAGAGGGGGCGCTTGTACTCGAATAGGTTTTCTAGGGTTTTCCTGGTCGTTGTATTGGGCTTATTTGCATGCTGTATATTTATATGTATGAATGCATGCATCATTTATGTGATGTAAGAGCACATCTGTGTAATTTCTAAAGGAGAAGGGGCATTTGATAAGTCTGAATTTTCAGAAATTTTCGCTTTTCCGTCGACTAACTGTCCGAGTTAATAGAATTCGACTGTAATAATATTAAACGCCGACAATTATATATTTAGTAAAACATCATAAAAATTTTTGTAATGGATTGTAATGGAGCATGAATGATAAAGTTTTTGGAAAAAGCTAACTTGAGCTAATGACGTTCGTAAACTAATATTATAACCTTTTTATGAAATATTCCCTTCTCATATTTACTTATCTCGTTAACTAAAACATGCAGTTGTCTCATTAATTATTAACTTAAGCTGCACTCTACTTGAATCAATATTCCATTACTGATCGTTCATTAGATAATAACGAGGGATGAAATTCATCAGGATACTTGGTCATTTTCTATCAATTAAAATTAATTTTTTATCTTCTCTTGTACCAGCTTTGTTTTTTTTTATATATAACGATGCGATTAATTGGAAAAAAAGTCTGAGCATCGGCAATCAGGTCAAAGCTTTGATAATAGAAAGTAAAATAGTTTTTTATTTTATACAACAAATTTCAGTCGGTTACAAAGTTAACTTGTAATTTTATTTTCATCTACTTAGGTAATTTTCAGACTGAAACATCTCAATTTACAAATAATTGTTGTACTTTTTTTTTTTACTTTAAAAATTTAAGTACCATGTATCATGTTTATATATATAAATTCTTTTAGATTTATTTGTTCAACTATCGCCGATTTTATTTTTAACATTTTTAATTTTAGATACTTCGTAAGTCGAGATAACTTTTTTTATTTTTTTTTTTAAACTGTCTTCATAAAATTTATTATTGAAATAAAATATAAAAACTCGTGTTTACTTAAAACTTCATCTACTTATTTTTTATTAGGGGTGTGCAAATGGTGTTTAAATCGAATACCCGATGAAAAAAGATTTTTTATGATTGTATAAAATTTGATAGAAAAAATGGCTCGATCCAGTTGTATACAATCGTACATAATTATATCTAATTGTATATAATTGTATACAATTATATACATTTGTATATAATTTTATTATTCTTTTTTGGATTTTTATATAGAATTATATACCATTGTATATAATTGTATATAATTATATAAAAATTTTATATAATTATGCATCACCTCTATCTGCAGTGTATAATTATATATAAATGTATATATTTGTATGTAATTATATAGAATTATATACAAATTATATACGAATTATATGCAAATTATATACAAAATATATACAATTATATATGATTATATATGATTGTATACAATTAGATATAATTATGTACGATTGTATACAATTGAATCGGGCCATTTTTTCTATTGTCGAGTTGTTCATGAATTTTCGTATTATTCAATTAAATATCTAATGTTCAATTCAAATTTCGAATATTTAAATATTAATAAACTTGTGATAAATCATTAAAAAAAATTAATTTCAATAATTTACGAATCGGATTTCTTTAATAGTTCAAAAATTTTTGAATTTTTTAGATAGTTATAAATTTTATGAATAATTCCTCAGTTCAAATTATTCAATTAAACTTTTTAATCGAATATTACTATTAGATTTAATACGAATAATTTATAAGTTGGAATTATTCACACACCCTTATATTTATAATTTTAGTAGAATTACATAACCTCTTTTCTCAAGCATCTTCTTATCAGACTCACGTATATCGCTTGAAATTAAATCAGATTTGGCGTGTTCTAATTACACGTCAATCATTGTGTTGAGATTCACATGTCTTAACGGATTTAGAATGAAATACAGATCTATTAAGGTCGCATACTATATCTAGATCTTACCTAGTCTCATTGTTATGCATAAATTAAGATTTCATAATTTTTATTAAAAAATTTGAATTACTTGGACTTTTATTAAACTTTGCGTGTCTGTAAAAAATGTTGACTAAAGTCTATGATCTAATAAAATTAAAAATAGATTTTTTTTATTTTTCTTACAAATAGACATAAAAAAACTAAATGAAATATTAAAAAGTTTTTTCATCAGAGCATCTTTTTAAATAAGGACTTTCATATATTTAAGGAGGTATGGGAGTAAAGTCGAAATAATGAGATCAATTCAAAATTTTAAGGATCGATAAAAATATATCTAATACGTGTTGTGTTAAAATTTCAGAGGCCTAGGGTTCATAGTTTATTTATAAAACGAGATTAAATATATCTCTTGTTTTAATAAATTTCATGATGAAAAAATAATGAGAAAGCTTTGAAAAACTCATCGTGTAAAAAAAAAAAATTGCAAAAATTATTGAAAAAATAAAATCAAGTTGAGGGTACTTAGTTATAAAATTAATTCAGTTTAAAAAATGTAAATTTTGAAAAAATAGTCAGCCATAGCAATTGTAGGTTATGATGACGGCAACGTTGTAAATGGTGGGTCACGCGGGAAATTTAAAGTTTCAATGAAATCGATTAGCAAAAAAGTCAAATAGGTAAAGAAAAGTATTATAAAATTTTTATTATTTATTATAAAACATAACATAAATATTTACTTAAATAATTTATAACGCTTTGGTTTCTTTTTATTATTCAAAAATTTTGCAATGAACTAACAATTTGTCTGAATAGCATTACTTGTAAACATAACACACGTACACATCACAAACGCGAATAGAGCAGTCGACGCATGCGCAACCGCGGTAAAATTTGTGGCGTTGCCAAACTTTTTGAAAAATATTTAAAATTAAATAACTTATTATTTTGTTTAAATTTAAAATAAATTATCAGTTATTTTATAATAATTTAGTTATTTAATGCATAAAAGATTATTTTGGTAAGCTAAATGTCATTAAATCACTAGTAAAAGCTTGTTACATTTTTTGAAGGTACAGTCTCGAGCTAAATAAATCCTTCTTAAGTCACGTACTATAGTATATCTATATATATGTATTGTGAGATGAAACGCAGTGAACAGACTGTACGTCCCAAACCTCCTTAAGCTGTTTAATAAAAGTTGTTAAAAAAATTTTGAACTCGTGAACTTGTAGGACTTGAGTTAAAGTATTTTAAGTAATTGCATAGTTTAGAAATAATATGTTACATATGTTTAGTCGATTGTACGTGCATATGTGAAGTTAAAGAAATTAGTAGGGGCAAAGTACAGTCCCAGATAAAAATATTTAATAAGTCGTACGTGGGAATAACTTCTGGTTAATTTACACTCTCGGGACAGTTTAAATTAAAAAATTCTTCTTCCGAATCTTATAAATTACCTCGGCATATTTTATTCTCCTTTTAATACTGGGCTGCACTAAATATATAAATTTTATTTGTTTAATTTTAACGTGTAAAAAAATTGAATTAAAATTTTTTTTGTTGCATTTATTTAATTATCTCAGCTCAGCGAACACGCAAGTAATAAATTGCGACAGATTATACTTTTATTAAATTTAATTGACTCAATGTATTATTAACAGATGTTGAATTATGATTATTGTCTTATTTTTTTTACCTGCAGTTCTTTTATTAATTCGTCTTTTGTAAGTTTGTATTTTGTTGTTACTGGAACCCCATGGCTGGTTAATAAATCGGCACATGAACTATCGACTGGATCACTGATCAAAACACTTCTTAGTTTGATTGACATGTTTGTTTTTAATTAATAAATTCTGAAAAATTCGTTCATATCCCAATTATTAAATCAGGTAAAACATGTTTATATATATGTATATATAGTAGACCCAATATATAAATATATATATATAGTACTAAGTATGTTAGCTTTCACTGGGATATTTTTTTATTCTCAAACAACTTTGTACAAGTATTATATTTATCAATATATTTTTTATCGCAATGAAAAAAAATAATCGATTTTGAAACGTTAACTCTCGTACCAGTAGATATCGAAGAAATAAAAAATAATTTCAGGCTGATTTTTTAACGGGTATAAAAATTTAAAAATTAATAAACGTATTAGTTCATATTTTTAATGATATTAATATGTAAAATTAAACGATCATGCTATCACTTCCTAGAAGAGAATTTATTGTTATCATTATATGTATGACCTTTTAATTATAATTAATTTATTAAGTGCTGCAATTAATTCCTTTAATAATTTACGTGATAATGAAATCACGCTAAAAGTGAAGGATAATTTATTTAATTTATATAAATAATTTGTATGCAGTAATTATTGTAATTGTGCTGATGATAAAAATAATTAATCTAATTATAATTGCCCTGTTAATTTTTTTTTGTATGATTTAATTCAGGATTATTTTATTTAAAACTAATGATTTGTAAATTTTTATATTTTGAGTTTAAATTTAAATAAAATACCTGATCCCTTTATAAAATACAGCAGTAATTCTTGAGAAAGAGTTTAAACAAGACTGATCAAAGGTCTGTGTGCCACAATTCTTATAACTTTCAGTTCTGATACTCCCACTCTTCTGCTGAAAGAACTCTCCAACCGCCGGTCTTTAAACTATCTTCATAAAATACTTGTAGATGTTATATTTATCAAGCGCTGATGTTATTCACATGATTTCTAAGAGTTAATGAAAAATAATTTACTTACGTCATTGATATTACAGACAGTATTTGACATATAATGAAATCATGTTATTGTGTTTATTAGTAAAATTTAAATACCACCCGCCAGAACTTGGGTTCTTGATTTTATTAGTATTTAATATTTATTACCAATTATTTTTTTTAACTCATTGTTATTATGATAAACAGCGATATTTAAGAAGTGATAAAATCATAAACTTTTTTTTTATATTAATAGATTTCATACAGACAATAAGAATTTTTTGGTGCAAGAAATGTTTTGCATTATGAATTGAAGGCAAAAATTTTTAAAGATCATAAAAAATTTATTGATCCAAGAAAATTTTAATGTTCAATTAATAACGCAAGAAATTTCTGGGGACAAGTGAAAATTTATTGAAGCGAGATGAAATTTCTTGTATCAAGAAATCCTTTTTTTCTGTGTAGAAATCTATTCCCTTGTAAGAAAAAAAGTTTTTACGACGAGGCTTGTCTTAGCAGAATATTGGGCTATTGAGCCTGTCTTAAAAGAGTTTGCCAATCTTCGATTACCGAGCCTCGGTTTGCCAGTCTTAGTCCAAGAGTCAATTTTCTAACAATTTCTTCGAGTTCTCTAATAATTTTATTTTTCCTTGAGTTCAAATAATAAAGCAGTAAATAGTATGGTTTTATACTCGAAAATTTCACATAATTATAAGACAGCTAAATAACAAATGATTCTTTGTAACCTCCGACCTATGTATAACCTCAGCCTAGTGGATAAAAGACTTGCCTAGCAGCCTTGAAGGACCAGGTTCGAGACCCAGCGAATGCAAAAGAAATTATTTCCATCAGTCTACTCGATTTTTCTATGTCCAAATTTACCTCCATATGTTACCATCATACACATGTCTAATATCATTTTTTGGGCCCGTCGTCATTTCCTACAAGGTTAAGTTTTTAATTCAATTTTATGTTATAACTTGAAAATAAAGGAATAATGAGAAATCTACTTCCGTTTTGGATGTAATCATTAGATATTACGGTATATATATTAATTATTATCGCTGTTATTGGACCAAGCTCGGCTGGAGTATTTAATTTCAGAATCTAAACTCGACGCTCAGCTCTTGCAATGAAAAGTAAGTAAACGCAGCCGGTGAGAAGATAAGTATACGCATTAGAGAACACTAATAGTATATCAAATTTTCGATCCGTAAAATATAGACTTAATTTTGAATATTTAAATTCAAAATGCTGAGAAATTTAAAATTCAAATTTATCTTAAAAATTAATTTATGAAAAAAAATTAATTCATAATTAAAGAATCATTTTAGGTTAAAAATTTTCTATAATTAATGAGAAATTTTAAAATTTCTAAAATGAATAAAATAATTGTTTTTTTAAAAAATTCATTATTTGTAATATGACCGAGATTTGAACCGAAGAAAAAAGAACCAATATTTCCATGATAGTGTAAGCTAATAAACGTATTACTTAATCATGTATTATTGCGCAATGAAAATAAAGATTATTTTCTTCATGTGGAAGAAAAATATTTTCAAACAAGAGGTTATCTTTTATGTTAAGTGATGCAAGTACTGTGCTGGGGGTCCGATCAAATTATAATCAAACTCTGGGGAGATATTTATTTGCATAAATCTCCTTTGTTCTCGTTATTCTGGTTTGCCATTTTTTTTGTTTCCTACATAAAAAACATTTTATGAAATGATAAAAATATACGATCTTGTATTTTTCTCGAGCTAAACAGCTCATCTGCATATTTCATATATTTAATTTTTTATGTAAAGAAAAATTTAAAAGCTTCCCAGCAGAGTAAATTATCTTATCAGCGGTTCATTTTTTATGATAAATTTAGAATAATAAAATTATTGTGATTCAAAATACGATTGATTATCTCTTAATTTTTTTTTTCGTAAGATATTTATTTTATTAATTATTTAAACTTAAATTTGATTATCAAGATTTTTTTATTAATAAAAAAAGTGATATGACATAATAACGTCAAATCTCATTATTAGATGAACATTTTGACAATTTTATAATAGACTCTGACCTACAATTCGTAGTGTCAAAATAATTGAATTATTTTTAATGCAGTAAGTATATTTTTTTTATTACTTTAAAAATAAATTTAATTTACATGAGACAATTTGCAAATATTGACAATAAAAATTACATAATTAATTAGTAACGTATGATGTATTTTCATTCAACTTATCATTAATTCTTGTATTTAATCCTCTGTTTCTTGTCCAACTTTTTAAATTAAATTATACAGTATGTAGAAAAAAATCTGGAAAACGGTTGAACCTGTGGGGCAACTGCAAAACTTTTTTTTTATATATATTACATAAATCGCTTGAAAAAGTCTTAATCTTGGCAAAATAGTATATTATATATGAGTAGGGACAAGATTTTTGCCTTAATTTTTGAATGAATGGTTCAAATGTTTAATATTACCGCGAAAATATTGGCCGTATAAAAAAATTTTTCAAACAAAAGTTGTAGGAAATTTAATTTTCTATAAAAAATGACTCATATGATTTTCTTCTACGACCAATATTTTTACTGTAATTCCAAAATTGAGATTGATCATGAGTTATTTAAATTTTTGTTAATTATGACAATCTTAGTTTTGAAATTACGGTTAAAATATTAGTCGTATCAGAAAATCATAAGAAACATTTTTTATAGAAAATTAAATTTCCTACAACTTTTGTTTGAAAACTTTTTTTATACGACCAATATTTTCACCATAATTCCAAAATTAAGATTCATAATGAATGATTCAAATTTTTGGTAATTATCAAAAGCCTAGTTTTGAAATTACGGCTTTCGTATTAGTCCTAAAAAAAGAACTATAAGATACATGAGTTTTATATCTTTAGTTTTTTTGACTATAGAAATCAATAACGAAATTGTACAATATATTTTTCAAATAGAACCTATTATTTTTATTAAAGTTTTTTGTATATATTTCTAGTGGCAGACTAACTAAGTGTACTTAGAATATATATAGTGACTAGTTGGGTTGACCACATATTATACAGCAGTTGGAAATAGAAAGAAAAAATAAAGTGACTGAGTATAAGTTAATACAGGCATGCTAAAGCTCAAGGGAGCTATTAAATCTAATGGGATTTTTAGTAAATGTTACTAGATAACGTTTTTTTCGGTCTCAATATATATAGGACCGGAATAGCTTCTAGATAAATTACATACACGGAGAAAAAAAAATAGTAAAATTTACTAAAAAATATGGGAATAATTACTACATTTAGATAGTAATCTTGAAACGCTTATGATTTATATGAAAAATTCATAAACAGATAAGTAAATTTTACTATCCCGTTTAGTAAATTTTACTATATTAGAATGGAAAAAAATTAAATTAAATTTTTATTAGCTTTTAACTTTTTATTATTATTACTATCGTTTTGATTATTATTGCTATTTAATGTCATCTGTATTGGTGTTGATGTCGATTTTTGTTTTTAAAAAAATCACTTGGTTTCAACCGAGATTCGAACCCTGATCTCCCGCGCGCGAGTCCTTTCCTATGTCTGACGGCCCGATGTCTCCTTCGGACAAAAGTGTCAGAACTTGTAATACATATTTGTATATGCTATCCCCACCAAATTATAATTTTATCTATACATAGTAGAATTTACTATACAGATAGTAAAAAAATATAATCGTGTTAGCAAAAAATATATTGCGTATAGTAATTTTTAATATTTTTTATAGTAACAAATCCTATATTGTATTAGAAAATTAACTTTCTTAAATTTGTATTTATTAAAAATATTTATAGTAAAATTTACTATACAGATAGTAAAAAATACAATTGTGTTAGCAAAAAATACATTACGCATAGTAATTTTTGATATCTTATTATGTTATTATTACTAACTAGTAAATTTTACTAAACGATTAGTAATAATTACAATGCAGAATGTATTTTTTCATATCTGTTAGTAAATTTTACTATAAGATTGTAATTTTTACTATATTTTTTTCTCCGTGTAGCTATAGAACCTGTTTGTATAGATAGCAGACAACACTAAATACAAACATAATTAATCTGAAGATCATAATTTACAAAAAATTGAGACCGTCTTTTTTGTTCATAGTTAAGAAAAAATTAAGACCGTCTAATACTTTAACGTCCAGACAAAGGAAAAAAAAATCCGTTAATACTAAATGTAACAATATTGTAATTAAATTTTTTTTTTTAATCTAAGACTATCATAATTGATAACTTGATTGATCTCGTGTGAAAAAGAAGTCTTTAAAAAGTTGAACTTTCGTCAGATTTTCATACGGAAGAATTCTAATAATTTCTGTGACGTCTAATTTTTTTCTATTCGTAAAAAACTCGGAAATTGAAATTTTTTCGGCCAATTTTTATTAAATATAAATGCGTTTTTTGAAAACGTCATTGCAAAATTTTGAGTTTTGCTGCCTAATTCCATTTCAATAATTTATTAACTGCTGTATTATTTTCGGTATCGATATTTTATAAAGGTTAGAAATTTGAGAAAATTTCGAAATTCAAACCGTCAAACTTTTCCGAACTTTTGTTTTTTTATACGGGAGGTTTTGATAATTACACTGATAGAAGTATTTATTTAATATTAATAAATGCATTTATTTGGCTGAAATAAGCATTTATTTGATTCAAATATAGATTTATTAATAGTTAATAAATGGCTTATTTGAGTGAACAACACTGTGATTTTTGACTACAGCGCCACGTACTGTTTACATTACCTTTCAGTATACTGTCTAATGTAACAAATTCAAAATATAATCAACTAAATATTTATTTATAAATAAAAAAAATGCTAAATATTTTTTAAATTAATTACTGTGCGTATTATTTTCTTTAAAAAAGTAAGCTTGAATGGGACTATAAATTGTTTGTCATAACCCTACTTAATTAGCTTCATGCGTCATTTTCTATTCTAATAAGCCATTTATTAACTATTAATAAATATTTATTTGGTTAAAGCTTTCAAATAAATCATTTATTAACTATAAATAAACCTTATTTGGTACAAATAAATTCTTCTATCAGTGTAGATGAAAAAAAAGTTAGTTTGTTCTATTCTTACAATATATAATTTAGTAAATTGTTATTGCTTGAGAAATTGGATAAAATTTACCAATTTAATTTTTCTAAGTATATTTTTCTATCTATACATGATTATTTTGGAAAGGGAAGATTAATTTTATTAGGCTGTAAAAAATATTTTAACTAATGTAATAAAAAGATTAATAGCAATAATAAGTAAAATTATCTCGTTTATATGGGTAATAACTAATAACTATATAGGAACATAAAAATAAAAAAAAAAGAGTAGAGGGAGAGAGAACGAGAGAGAGTATAATAACAGAAAAGTAAAGTAATAAAAATATAATATTCTTAAAACTTTATTAGTCTACAAATCAGAAAAATTTTTCATCAAACAATTCTATGAGTGCTCGATTTTCTTTAGAGTTGAGATTATTTTTCAATAAAAATGTTCTTCGATTTTATTTATTATTTATAATGAAAAAAATAATTGCACAGTAAAAATTATTTGCAGGATCTGTATTTTATATTACTATTTTTTAAACTCATTCTGATTAAATTTTCAAACTTAAATTTTAATGAGTTTTATTTTAAACAAATGTGTTCATTAAAAATTAGCGCTAATTGAATTTAACGATTAATTAGCAAAATAAGTTAGAATTTCTAAAAAAGTAAAATTTTTTTCTAAATGCAACCCTTATTTAGTCAATAAAAAATACACGGTATCTGCACACGCGCGCTTTTTAAAAAAAAATATTTTATTTTCCCGACAAAAAATTGTAACGGATTGATTTAAATAGACGGCAGCCAATACTAGTTAAACAATTTAAATAAAAAAGAGATGGCAAATAATAATTTGATTTATTTCACATTAATAGAGGGAATAGATTTATACTCATAAATATTATAACTTAGTTATCGAATCAAATTAACAAGTGACTATCAACTTCTCCCTTGTAAATGCATTGTGTGTAATAAGAGATAACTGACGCGAGCTGTTATCAGCAACTAGCCGTGTCATGTGACGTACCAACTTGTATAATCTTGCATTGAACTATAATAGTCTCGCAATTTTGTAAATAAATTACTTCTTATATTTTTTCATCATTAATAGTCAATTTTTTATTATTATTCTGAAATTTCGTTCTATCAAAGAAATTAATTCTTGTATTAAGTATCTAATTTTAATTTTCAATATATTTTTTAATTAAAAAAAAATTTTTTAAATCATGCTAGTAGTCTACGACTGCAAAAAATCGGTAGTGGATACGGATTTTATTTGAATCCGAATTCACACCGGTCCAGAGTTTTAATAATTAAATAAATTTAAATTTAATAGAAACAGCTGTTAATTATAAACATAATTATTTATATAAATAATTTATTCAGATATTAATAATTAAACTTAAAATATTATGTTTTTAATTTATAAAATTTTTTAGTAGCTCATTAAATTATAATTTCATATATATAATACATAATGAAAATATTAAATTATTTAATAGCTATAGTAACAGTTTTTATGAGAATACAGTAGGACCTCGTTATAAGACTACGCGTTATAAGACTTGTTGGATTCTCTATACAAAAATCAATCTTTATTCTTGAGTATATTTTATTTAATATTTCTCTTTTACTAAATATTCTGTTCGAAATATGATTTCGAACAGTGTTGCATTTAAGTCGTAGTACAAATATATTATTTAGTTTAGTTCAAGATATGTATATGTTTACTTTAGGAAAAGAAAGCTAGCATGGATCAAATTTTATGACCTTAGGTACTTGGGTCGATGAGAGATTGAAGCCCATGTTCAGAGTAAATGCAAGGCAATATGTTTTTCTTTCATTTGCACACATGTATATATACTTTGAACTTAGAGATCTTTGTTATATATAAAAGGAGGAGAGGTTGTTGGACCTCAGTGTTAAAATTATTAAAAGAATAAGTTAGTCTAAGCTAAATCTCTTAAGAGTAAAGACATAGCCTAGAGCGCGCATATTTTTAATAAAAACAAATAATTTTGATTTGTTTGATCAAGTATTGTTTCATTCACGATAAACCATACCTGAATTCCCAACAAGACTCTTCCCCTCAATTCGTTGAAACTCGCTCGGAACACTTCCCCCACCAACTACTCAATAAAAGTTTTGTGCCGAAACCTCGCTATAGGACTAACGACCAGTACAACTAAAATCGAGATAAAATGTACATACTTAAAGATTGTAGATTAAATAATTTATTTTCGTAAAGAATACTTCAATTTCGTGGTATCAGATAATTAATTAACAGAAAAGAACGACAAAATTCTGTTTATTTATGATTATATATGAAATAGATTCACTGTATAATAGAGTAAAGTTAAACCGAATACATAAATAAAACGCAAAATGGCGAGTCTTATAGCGAGGTTTAGGCGCAAACACTGTTAAGTACAATCGTGGGGCGCTTCAATTCTAAGAATTTTTTTCCCTACAGCCCCGAGCTAGTCTTATAACGAGGTCCTAATGTATTTTATATTTCGGTACAATATGAAATGTTATCTCATGGCATGGTTGATGTAAGTCATACACGTAGATAAAATATATTTACTTTAGTAAAAAAAAGTACAAATATTAAGATGACTTTATTGTAAATATTTAAAAGAAAATAATATCTCATCGAAAGAATGTTGTCTATTCTCAAAAAAATGTATTTTTTCCTCAGGGTTGTAGAAGCAATATCTCAACTTCGTCAAGCATTTTAAAATTACAAGAAAGTATGAAGTCTTGAATTTACATAATATATGTTAATAATGGTGATATTAAATTTAGCATAAAATTGGTCATGTTCATATACGATTTTGTGGATCTTCGTTCCTGAAATTCTCTCTTGATGTTGGAAATAGCTCAAGGAATTCCAGAGGGATAACATATGATGTCCTGTTCAATTAATTAAAATTGCATGAGTATTTTACATACTTACTGTCAGTTCACCAAAAATTAACTGTTATGTTATTTTAACCATACTAATATGCTCCAGTTGTACTTTACTTCTCTAACTTTATAATACATTGAGGTATATTATTTCACATTACAAAAAATTAACGTCTTCTCACGTTTCAAACGCTTAATAGTACTTGATAGTCTGTTGGAATACTTGCTATAAATTTAAAAATAACTTTTAGCTAACTGCATGACAATTAATTCTCGAGTAGATGTTTCTATTTTTATAAGTTTCTGTGAAAATTTTAGTAATGATTGAAAGCTAAAAGTTTTAAATAAAAATTTAGTTTTTAATTCAAATTTAAAATTTTCTGTAATGCGAAATTTATTAAATTATTTTATATATGGATACTTAAAAATATTGTAACTACATACTATAAAATATATGTGTATATTATATATATTACACAGAAGTTAAGTCAAATTTTTAATTATTTATTTGACAAAATATTACATAATTATGGTAAGGTTGAAAAATTTTAATGAATACAACTCACTTGCTCATTCAAAAAGTAATCAATAGATGGCGCTCCTATACGCAAGAAAGTATGATAAAAAATTTTTTAAAAATGGCCATTAAATTTTTTCTAAATTGTCAGTTTTAAATTTCTATTTATTTCAAATAAACCAAAAGGATTTGGATAGTAATTTTCAAAAGGGCTCTTCTATTTAAGAATTCAAGTCTAATAAAAAATAAAATAGATCAATCAGTTGTATATTTTTTAAGTTATTGTGTTTACCAAAATCCATATATACTAACGGACGTTACAGGTTTTTTTACATTTTTTTTTTCAATCATTGTTTTTAAAAAAAGTTACTTAATATAGTGTTCGTTTTAGTCATTAATAAATTATCTTTCAAATGGTACGAATTTTTTTCGCCGAATTTTTTTTAGCTGGGACTAAGTAAGCGTAAGCAGTACATTTCATTGCTTCGCGATTGAGTTGTGCAAAAGAAAAAAAAAAAATAAGTGCAATATAAGTTTAGTTGAAGAGATTTAAGTTGAGTAGATCGTGATTTTTTTGATTCGTTGGTATATCACCTCTCTCGAGGTGTGCAATTTTATGGTCAAAATAGTATCATTTGTTTTTACGATTTTTTTTTTTTGCATTTAATTTATTTATAATAACAATACACGGAAAGAAATTTTCTTTAAAAATTACCGTTAAATTCACTGTAATCGTGGGACATAATGCAGTGCTTTTATTTATTACCATTTTCGAAATAAAAATTAGGAAAAAATTCATTTATTTTGTGGTAAACTTCATAAAATTTACCGAAAACCGAATAAAATTTACAGTAGACTACGGTAAAATTTGTTGAAAAAAGGTTAAAAATTATCTGACTTACCGACAAATGATTAGGTCGTGCCATTCGTCCCACGATTACAGTGAATTTAACGGTAATTTTTAAAGGAAATTTCTTTCCGTGTACTGTTAAACAACAACGTGGATAAGTGTACAGAAATAGGTGAGATAGAATAAGGGATAAGCGTGCGGCACAATAACGCGCCACACGGTAGGCTATTCTGAATACAGGTTTTTTTTTTTGTATTATAACCGGTGGACCTTGGGTTGGCTAGCTCTTGTCCAGGCCACGGTTACTTAATATTAACTTAATTAGTTTAATCTGATGAGCTGGGGGGTTCGCCTCGTTCCCTGAAATTCGCGCTTATTAATTATTAATGGAAAAGGAATGCCTGGTGGTTTATTCAGTAAAAGATTTGGTTTTGGCTCAAGTAAATTGTATTGAGCTCTGGGTGTACAGTAGGAACCTCGCTAGGCGTCATCAGTCCACTACCCTACTGGTCCACTCTGGGTGGTAGCCAGGGCCTAAGTAAGAGCCAAGAGCCTAAGAGAGCTAAGCGACTGTTTGTTAGCTCTGATGAGTGTTAATTAACGTAAAATTATTCAGACAGATGGCCGTAGGTCAACTAAACTTTGGCGCTCGATTTTCAAGTCGAACGCACTGTTACAGTATTTTTAGACACCACGATTAAACAAACATCATTTTAAGATAGTTAATATTCCCTTATTAAGAAAAATGATTTAATCCATGCTAAGTGTATATCTATATACTCGTCAATTCGAATTGTTTTAAATTATTTCAAATTTGAATCATTTCAAATTATTTTTCTTAATCAGGGTTTTTAATGTCAAGTAACGAGGATATAAAAATAACAGACTTACTTTAAGTTTGACAATGATAGAAAAAAAAGACAACAATTATGATAAAAATTTATTACTATACTTACTTACATATTAATTTATTGGATTTAAAAATATCATATAATACAATTAGGTAATTAATACTTATTATATTCTTTCCTTATTGGCTATTGCTCCTTACGTACCACATGCCAGAATAGTCATAATTCGATCGCTCTATAAATCTTTTAAAACTATAATAACAAGGTTTAAAATATTTTAAAGCTCATTGCTTATAATTCTCTTGAAAGCCATATAAAATAGTTTTATAAGTAAATTTTTTTGGCAAATGGAGTTAAATTGAAAAAAGAAACTTTAATTTAAATAAATCTTTATATTTAAACTTCATGAGAGGTAGATTTATATCCATGGAAAACTTTACACAATAAATACTGTACGTTTTACAATTGAGTTATACCAATATCATGGCAAACTGCCCTCCGTGCCTCTGTACTTTCTGGAGTACTGCAAGAAAGATCGGTCACGGGGTCAGTTAACAAATTTCACGAATGCTTGGCGTACGTGCTTTGTCTTGTAATTGTGTGTGTAGTGCAAGGACTGTCATAAATTGAATTCAATCTTATAACCGAACTGCGAGGTATAGTATTGTTGCCATTTTCCATTTGAGCGCCATCTCCGGCATTATAACCTCTACCCTGGATTTGAAAATGACAAGAGAAAAGTTCACGCATTGCCTTTCGGAAATTTTTTGAAAGAAAGGCATAGAGTAGAGGATTTAAGCAAGAATTCATATATGAAACAAGATTTGTGGCAACTGTTAGTATAGTGCTAAAATCGGAAGCACTTTGATAATTAGTACCCCAGTGAAGCCAGAGAATTCGTGCTTGCTGAGGTAGGTTACACATGGTGAACATAATAACTACGGCAATGAGCATCCTGTAAGTATGTAAAAAATTGTAGATTAATAAATTAATGTATTTACAATAGTACATTGCGCACCAAGGACGGAAAATAGGGCATTCCAACCCGCGGGATTAATTGACTACCTGAGCCGAAGGCGAGGGTTACATACAAACATACACAGAATGTCTCATCTTCGCCCGTTGTGCTTATTCTATTTTTTACCAGATCTGCACCGAAAGTTAAATTTCTGCTCTATTTATTGGAAACAAAGTCATACTTTTTTGTTATAAAAAAACAAATGATAAAAATGTCAACTTTCAGGTGTAGATCTGGTGAAAAATAATATGAATACCACGGAGGAAGGTAAGATGTTTCAATCTGCGTGTTTGTTACCGTCACCGGATTAGGTAGGCAATTATACACGCGGGTTAGAATGCCCTACTTTTTTTCCTTGGTGTATAATTCGCCAATTTTCACTAAACTTGTATCAAAAGTTTAAATGCACCATTCTTCCTTCAAACAGCGGGAAAAATTTAAACTTTCAGGTACAGACCTGGTAAGAAATTGTATGCACACCACAGAGAAAGGCAATTATACAGTTGGTTTAAAATGTCTTACTTTTCTCCCTTGGTGTGCAATATACTAATTTTTTGTTTAATTACCTTATAACACCTCTGCGTGCTCGGAGAACATTTCTGTTAGATTCATTTGTATGATGAAGTCTTATATTTCTCGTCCTGGTTATCAGATCAGGTCCACTCAAAGCCCTTCCACTTTTCCAAAGTCTGATTGCGATTCTCGTATACAGACAACTCATTAAAAATAGTGGTATAATATAAAGTAATATAAAGTTAACTGTGTCAAGAGCATTCTTGCTGTGTTTTTTCATGTTTGGAATACAAATAATATCAATAGTACCCGAGTTAAGTTTATTTTCAATCGTTTCCGCAAATATAAATTTTGGCAGAGCATAAATAGCTGCTAAAATCCATACAACTACAACAATTACTCTAAGACGGCTTCTTGTAAGTAAAGATCTACATTTTATTGGATGGATAATTGCAAGATATCTTTCCACGCATACTAATACTAGAATCATGATACTTGCTGTATATGAGAGTGCGTGAACAAATATGTAAACTTTGCAAAGGAAGTCGCCGAGAAGCCAACTGTTCATGATATAATTAATCAAAGTTTGATAAACACAAAATATTCCAACGCAGAGATCCGCAACTGCTAGATTTGCCAGGAAGAAATTCGTGATACCCCGCATTCTTCTTGAGTACATAACGACTAGTATGACTAGAAGGTTTCCTGAAAGCATAAGTTACACAAAGATATTTTAAAAAACTTTTATATAAATTCGTATCATCATTTTTTAATGTGACTATATATAATTTATTGGCAAATAGATGATAATTATCAAAACATATTTTACATTAAAAGTTTATTAAAACTTCGTAAGTAATAAACTCCATTGGAAACTTTTCAAGATTATTAATAACCTGAGAGTAGTAGCGACTTATTACTAAAATAGTAATCACAAACCACAGTGAAATGCAATTTTACTTGTTATGATAATTAAAAAAAATCTCGACAGTTTTATACACTGAATAATCTTTAATACAGTTAGAAAAGTAATATTTAAAGCAAAGTTTTTTTTATTCTTATTATTACTCTTAAAATGATACTATGAAAAAATATAACTGATGCCAAAAAACATTAAACCGGTCGGATTTAAAATAGAATAAACTATATACATTTATTACAAAATACTTAGAGGTTAACATATTTCGAATAAAAATAATATAAAATTTATGACTACAGACAAAGTGGCGAGGAACTTTTTCAAAGCTCTTCAATGCCTGGTATACATTTTTATTTGAAAAGTAAAATAAGTCAATATTTATATTATTGAGATAAATAGATACAGTTTATATATATATATATATATATATATATATATATATATATATATATACACATTTTTTTTAAGTTCTTTTTAATGGTTTATATCAATATTCGTTGATTTTTTGACTATATAGAAGATATTCAAGTTTTTAACATCAACTATCCTACTTTTCAGATACGCATATATGTATATACATATATATGAGCTTAAAATATGATAGTACTGAAAATGGAGCTAATTATAAAGAAAAAGAGAATAAAATATCAAAGGCTTTCAGCACAACAATATAAATCATGATAGATATGTTGAACACATATATGTATGATTTAAGCTACTTTTGCAAAATTTCACGTATACATATTCGTACACATGACAACTCGAGTAGATGGACTCATTTTTGATTAAACATTTAAATTTTCATAATATCCCGTTATTAATTCCAAAAGGGCTTATAATTGTTTTTTTTTTTTTTTTTTTTTTTTTTAATTTCCAATCGCTTTGTAGGCTTATTCTAAAGCTATAAATTGAAAAAAAAAATTTTTTGAAAGGCAAAGAGATGTATAATTCAAGTTAACCGCCCTTTTGGCTTTCAAATATTTTTTTTAAATTTTTAGCTGAAAAATTAACCTACAAAACGATTGGCAATGGTCCTTTTGGAAATAGTAACGCGATATATTTTACTTCATGTTTTCGTAGCAAAGTATTTCATAAAAAAATTCAGTTAGCATGCATTTACTTTTTAATGTACTAATATGACAATTTTCACTAATCAACAGGAAAAGTGTTCAAATAAAAGGCCTTAGAAAAATTTAAAATTGCAGTTAACATTTTATTAGATTATATAAAATTTGTGCATAAATGTTTTACAGCCTATTTGAATCAAAATATTAACATTGTTTTTTTACTGCGATGGTCAAATTGTTACGTTTCAGGAAAAATATTTCGATTAATTTTTTAGCTATTGAATTTTATTATTTCTCATATTCATGAATTCGGTATGATAGCAGTATGTAGAATATATATTTTTGAATTATACAATTTTTTGAACTGTAATAAAGATTATTTGGGTCGACCTTTTTTTATGTATGCTTTTCCCTATCTTAGCACTAAATTTTTCTATTTTATTTTTCATCAATGTTTTGGGATTATTAACTTTATCACGGGAATTTTTTTCGTTCTTTAAGTAACTTCATTAATTTAAATGTGTTTTGAATTTTAAAGCTTGGTTTATTATTCATGAGTAATACTATTCATTCATAAGGGGAAATGCCATCATGAAATTACAATAATTTATTTTTCATTTTTTCTGATATTTTTAATATATTTTCAATTCAGAGAATGTACTAGTCACATTTATACAAAGATTAATATACAAAAGTCATTGAGACTTAGTAATTTTCGTGTCCCTGATTTAGTGGCTAATCAATACAGCTTTGAAATTTTTTTATCTAATATTTAATTATTTAATTGATTTTGAAAAAAAAAAAAACGAATATTTACGAACGTTCGAAAAATTACGGAAAAAAAAAAATGAAATCTGTCAATTTATATCATATTGAAAAACTTAAATTTTGACTGTAGGTGGGCGCTACTTGGTATTCTAAAGATATACTTCCAAGGGTATAAAAAATGACCGACTTTAAAGAATTCTAATGCAATAATTTTTTTTTCCATTTTTTCAATTTAAATGATTTGTAGAGAGTTATGCCACCTGCCAACAAATAGCAACTCTAGATAAACGATTATTCAAAAATTACAAAAAAAAAAAAAAAAACATGTAGTATTTTACCCTTTAGAAATCCTCGCATTGTTTGAAACCCATTCAGTATGGATCAACAAGGGATGTTGTACATAAAAATACTATTATTTGAGAGTCAATTTTTAAATATTTGCTGTTTTAAGATCGCGTTTTGTGGTGCTTTTCTTTTACTACGAGTATTGTCGATCGTAAAAAAATGTATATGGAAGGAAACACTATCTATAAAATCTATATATAGCAATCCGTCTAGGGAACTTTATGGATTCTCGTACACAAAAATAAAGTATTTCTTGGCGCAAAAAATTTTTACTCGTCCCCAAAAAACGTTTACGTCCTACATGAAATTTTTCGCATTATACATTGAAAAGAAAAATTTTCTTGGCGCGAGAAAAGTGTAGAATTTTTCTTAAGCTATAAGCAAACATGAACATATATCAACTTTTAGGCGACAATTAGGCTGGCTATCTATTGAGAATAGGAGGTTATACCTACTTGGTACTTTAATTTATAAGTATCTATATCTAGGCAATTTAGGACTTTTTTCAGATAAATTAATATTCAAAAATGATATGTAATAAAACCAACTCATTATGGGTACCACCATGTCATACTAATCACTATCAGAAATCATTTCTGATAACTGGCATTAAATTCTGGAATTCGCTGCCTAAAAATATAACATCAGCTGATAGAATTTGATAAATTGTATTATGTCTCTTTCTAATTATGTCTTTAATTTTTATTTTTATTGATTGCATATTATATGTATGATCTGCTGGCGTGTCTTTCTTTTATGAAAATGGACTCTGACGGGATTAATCCTAGAGTCGTTATTGTTTGTACTAATTTTGTAAATCAGTATAAATGAATGAATAAATAAATAAATAAAAATAAATTAAGCTATGAAATCCTTTTTTTCTGTGTCGATATTAGTATGAGTTCCCATAAGTTTTTTTCAAAATTCCTTCGCATTCCCATATTAATTTTTATGATAGTAAAGTTAATAGAATATTCAAATTTTAAATGAATGATTTTGCTATACTTTTGTTGTTATTTTAACACCAAAAGTCTATCGGCTGTACCTCTCAATACCACAAAATTTATATCTTAATTCAACAAGCATTTGGCGTTATTTTAATTATATACCACTATTTCAACAGAATTTTTATTATATCGCACATTATTTGCTTGAAGTGAACCTTTGCTTGAAGCAACGTTTTATTTTTGTGCAAGTTACACTTTAATACGCCAAAAAGTAGAATATAGTTTTCTAATCAAGTTTTTGAACATTTATACGTGTTAATAACTGGTCGGTTGAGTTTAACTCAATTTTCCCTTTACTACTTTCGTACCGATTAAGGGCTGAAATGATAACATTTTATAATTTGATTCACGTAATTTGATAATACTTTCCGACATAAATTATCATACTATTTTTAGTAGCAAAAATTTTTTTTTATTTTAATTTTGGAACCCAGATTCTTCCATGAGTTTCTCACAAAAAAATCCATTTATTCAAGTTCCTACATAGGAATCCAGATACCCATGGTTTCCTATATGGATTCTTATATAAATCCATACTTTTCTATATAGATTCCTATGGGTTCCCAAGCAATCCCACACGGATTTTTTTGATAGGGAGTATTTAAAACTACAAAAAATAAGTATAAAAAAAAATGATTTTCCATTTTATGTAGCAATTATATTAAGTGGTTTAATATCGCTCCAATTAAAAGTGAGCGGGTAACGGATCTTTCACACTATAATGACTGTTCACCATTGGTGTTTCTCGAATTTTTTAATACATTTAAAATAGAAACAGTGTTAAAATGCACTTTAAGCTCGAGGTATTATAACAAGAAGTTCGAAGGTTGCTCTGGAAAAGATCAGCTAAACTAACGACTCGTTTACTTTATTTCAAGCACGAGTTCGTTGATATACTGTGCTATATAGTATAAATAAATATAGTATTACTTGTTCTTCCAATTATGACATGGATATTCTTTGTTAATTTTTTTAGTACTTTTCTTACTTGCTAAATAATTTTTTTTCATTCGTGCTGCAAAACTAATTCTCATAATAATTACAGTGCAGCCATTTTTTTTGTTTGTATCGTATAACTATAATATACTAATTTCAAAATTAGTAACAGAAATTAAAAACTAATTGATGTTCTAAATAGTTATTAGTTTTAAAAAATGTTTTTTTTAAAGAAAACAGTTGTGTCCGTCATTAAAAACAAATATACATACATATATATTTTACGTAAAATTTACAGCGCTTCAAAAATAAATTAAATAAAAAATTGTTTTTTTTTTTTTTTTTTTTTTAAATGTTATTAGTAATAAAGTGTCATTTCCAACATGAAAGTTTTCAGAATAGAAGTCTTAATTATATATAACACTGTGGAAGAATTTTTAATGTGAAATGTGTTTATATTTTTAGAGTCACTTGTGGCTCTATTTTATGATCTAAAACTCGTATTCTAAACGGAGAAATAATTCTCATTTGAAATACTATTACTATGGTGTCTTAGTGAAGTCGGTCCATTTTAGACACCTGCAGAAATTGAAATAAACATACGCCAAAAATTACTATAGCCGTAGTAAAATAGACAATTATATCAGAAATTACTGTAACCATGGTAAATTTTACTATGGTCATAGTAATTTTTGTATGTGTTTATTTCAACTTCCGTCAGGTGGCCAATGTAGTCCGTCTTTACTATGATACGATAGTTGGCTACATTGGTTTAAACCAACGCCTTGTACCTTTATATTATTTTAATAAAAAAAAAAAAAAAAAAAAAAAAAAAAAAAATGATACGATAGTATTTCAAACAAGAATAATTTTTCCATGCAACATTCATATAATTGTAGTATTAGTTATTCCGGCGATGTAAGATTTTAATTTTGTAATTTTTTAAAGCTCTATAATTTCACTTTTTGCAGATGTAAGATCTGCTATATAGAATCAAAATTGCTAGATATTTGGTTAAAGTTTTTCAGAATTTCAAATTTTTAAGATCTATCATATAGATTTTAAATTCGAAAAATTCAAACAGTTTAAAAAAACACATTAATAATTTGATGACATTCTGGTATTACATTTCACTTATTAGTATGTATGACAACTCAACGTCTAAACAAAGTTGGCAGCAGATCAACTTAAGTAGGGTTAGGTATTTTTTCTCTATTATTCTCAAGTTGGCTATCTTTGTATTTGCACAGTAAATGGAAACTTTGGCCATGTTTTTCTGTTAAACAAATGAAAATTTTCAAAAATCAAGCGCTGACTGTTAGATTATCAAGCCTTGAAAATTATTTTACATTCAGAGTTTTTGTTTAAGAGAAATACTTGTACGAAAATAACTAGAGATCTTGAAAAAACACTGATCAAATGATGCTGATCCACAAATAATTTAATGTAATCCAGCGATAAAAATTATCAAATTCTTGAATATAAAATTTGAAATGTTTATTTTTGTATGGACATGAAAATTATCCTGGATAACTAAAAAGGCTTTTTATCAAAATTTTACTACATTTGTATGCAAATGTATATTCAGCGTCGAACAAATTTTATTGTCCGGTTCCTATAGGAACAAGTATTGCATGTATAAACTTCACTCGCCATTGTGAGGGTGAGTTAGGGTCGAGAACAGTCACAGATTAATAAATGACTCCTGTACCAGCTCCTACCACAAATTTTAAAAAAGTCATTGTTCAGTTTGACAATAAACCATTGTTGTAGCAGCTCGTATTCATAGACATATGATTACTGTACTATCTTTAAGAGTCGAAAGTAAGTCAGACATGATTACAAATCGCGCGTTAAAAAAAAATTTTCTTGTTATAACTGTTGGTGTACCATACAAATGCTTTAACATTTTTTTTTGTACTTTATACTCGAGTATTTTACATGTACTTTTGTACATTGGTTTAAAAATTCAGAAAATTCTCAATTATAATGAATTAGTTTTCACTGAATATTTAATAATTTATGTAAAATTGTTTTCATTGTTTGATAAGAATAAATCAAGTGTTGCATTAAATTTTTTTATTAATACCGGAGATGATAATTCTATCCCTTCCGCTTCTCAACGAGCTTAAGGATATTATGAAATATTTTCATTGTTAAGCTCGTGAACGTCAAAAATACTCATTTTATAATACAGAAATTTTTTCGTGTACCAAATGCAAAAATATTTTTTTTATGATTAGCATTATAGAGCTTTATATTATATCATATATAATGCTATATTAAAATTATATTATTTTTCATTCATATTTTTTGAGCAATCAAATAATGAATTTACGTGATTCTGAAGTTAGCAGACAATTAACAATTTTTTATTTTTTTTTTTTTTCAACAAATCAATTACAAAAAAGAAAATAAACGAAACTATACTTTATCGATTTGAAAAAAATCCAAACATTATTAGACCTCGGTTGACTTCGGTATTGTGAATTTTTTAGTTATTAAAAATAAATGCAAAGGCAATTTTTTTTTAATTTATTGGATTATGCCCTGCAGGTACAGCTTTAAATACTTTCTCCCGCTTATAGCTGTTTTAGCTTAATGCCGAGACCGGAAATCGAACGCAAGATCTTACAACAAAAGCCTTCCTTTTTTAATATCTTTATTGACTGTTTATTTAATTGATTTTACAGCGTTATTAATTTTACTAGTCTGATCACGTATATTGTAAAAAATTTGCGAAGGTAATATGGATTAAATCTGGAATGAATTTGGAGTTAATGCAGAGCGGATGACCATGTAATTGTTTAATCCCCTTAGAGTAACATTGACCTAAAGGGGAGTTTATTTTGATATTGACTCCGGTTCGGATTGAAACTAACTTCTCAAGGAAGTTTTTTTAAAATATTAAAACTCCGAATCGGAGTGAATGTGAACTTGAATAAAATTCTGATCATTCCGAAACTACTCCGTTGAAAAAACAAACTCCCTATTTATTCCATATGCGGAGTTATTTTTTCTAAAACTCCGGAACTTTGAGTGACGGAGTGAATTAGGATTTAAATAAAGTCCGTAATCACTCCAAATTCTCTTCTGATTTCTTACTGTGAACATTGAGATCAAGATAAAAAAAAGTTAATTTTTGATTTATGAAATTTATAGAAGCAACAACTGATTTCAATAATTCAAATTAATAATAAGTAAATTTTTAATTCATTTTTATTTTTTTTTCATTATGATCGATTGTAATAATTGCTATAGATACATAAAAAAAATTTCGATACGTTCGTTTATAATTAAGACTCCATTTAAAAGATTATCGAGGCTTAAGGGAATTCTCAATTATATTTCTTAATAGATTGTATTAATGTTTCATTGAAGATTCGAGCAAGAAGTATTTCAGTAGAATAATACAATAAGTTTAAAAGTTTAAATCGTCTTCATACAATGTCAATTATCCATCTGTCGTTCATGCACAGTCGGATAACGAGATCGGTAGAAAGAGAAAGTTAACAGCAAATCAATATTCACAGACTATTAAATTTTCGACGGATTAATTGAATAATCCAATTATTTTATCATTAAAAAATAACAAGGGCAATTTTTTTAATACTCAAGGTCTTGTTTGCTCAAAAAACAAAAAATTATTTGTATAAAAAAAAAACAACGAAGATTTTTATTGATGTTTTAAGTATCAAGTGAAATAAGTCGGTATTCGAGTTATTCGGTGACTCGAAAGTTCTTAAATGAAATTTAATATTTACACAGAAAATATTTATGGTACATCAGTAAAGAATACGTATTAAAATTATTAAACTGATGTTGCAATATCGGAACGCAATTTAAATTTTATCATTTTTACTATCTTAAGAATTTAATTATTATCCATAATTTCATTGAGCAAAAAAGAATATGTGCCGTGAGCTATACCATCAATTTCATCAAAAGACGTCTTTCGCTCAAAATTCAGCGTCTTTGAACTAAAGGCGGCTTTGATGAGAGAACTGAATCTCATTCGTGGCACATTTTTTTATTCTCAGTCTGAAATTTTTAGTATATGAGTATGTAAGAAATATGTTGCACAGAAAATTCAAAAATTTATTTATTAATTTTTGCTGTTCGATATTAAATTTTAACCTATAAGAGTAGCTCTCTTTTAGCATCATAAAGTAAAATATTGTAATAGTCAATCTTTAGAAAATTTCGTTTCTAGTCCGTTTCAAGAATGAGCTACTTAACCTCTAATACTAAGCGTCTAAAAATTGTTAATGGGCTGTATTGTTGGTTTCATAATTTTTGTTATAGAATTCTTTATAAATTTGTTGTTATAGTCTTATACGTGATTTAATATAAATATAAATACTAATAGTGTAAGTTATTGTTATTTAAAAAAGGTTCGACCGAATCTAATGTAAAAAGGATTTTCCAACTTTAAGACTTGAAACTTAGTATACATGTAAAGACGTACTTTATCTATGTGTTCTCAAAATTTGAATATGATCCACCGTCTAGTTTTTTAGAAAAAAATATTTAAAAATGACGTTTTCAAAGTCCTTATACACAGTCTCTTATGGCGAACAAACTCCCGTCATGACTTGTTCGATTTTTTTCATTATTAACCTCCCAAGTTTAAGAAATAAAAAACCACATGCCATAAACTTGAATATTTTTGGAATATGATAAGATTTTAACAATATAGTGTTACCGTTGTAATTATTTAAATAATTCAAGTTAAACTTTATTATTTAATCTCGTTCATCGACAGAGATACATATTATTGAGGGTTTGGCAACGTCGCGGAAGCAGCTGAGAGGAAAAACAAAGATAGAAATACATTAATAAGAGAGACGAGATTATAAATAAATTTTTCCCGCTTTAATTTGAATATCGATGTGTAAAAAGTTAGAACGCGCTGTTGCCAAATCTTTTTATCAAATCATATGAGTCAGAAATAACCAAGTCATTTCATTACTTTCTTTAATTAAATAAGTAATAAATATTAATTTATGAATTGGTTATGTTATTATAAATTAAAATAATGAATTTTCATAACTATCAGGAGAATTTAGCAAACGAAAAAATTAAAACACTACTTTGACTCACTAGTTACGGTCGAACCTCCTTAAGTCAATTGTTTTTTTCTGTGTATTTTCAGAAGTTTGAAAATCATTTAAAAAAGGTTCGTCATTGTGTCACGGTTTGATGTTTAAAATAGTCAACACTTTTTTAACCTTTTTTCAACAATTTGTTTTACACGAGAATGTTAATATTGTTAATGTATATTTTGTATATTTATGTATATTATGTATATCAATCATATGAATATTTGATAAATAAAAATAAATTAATTAAATTTTAAAAAATTCTCATGATTTTTCTACTTTTTATTACTGTCAACAAGATTATTACTTGGGGTGTGTATTGGGGTTGGTGTCAATTTACGGAACTGATGGTAATATAGATTATATGATAATGTATACTACCATCAGCGTCATATTAGAAATTATTTGACTTAGTCAAAATTCGTGCCCTGATTTCTCGCATATGAAATCTATTCCGTCTGTCAGTCCGACGTCACACTTTAATAAAGATCGCTGAGCTTGTAATATATATTTTTGAAATACTAAATAATATAATATGCCACAAGTAAAATAAGTCAGTCGTCACACGTCAAGTGCATTCTTGAAAGCACAAATCGTAGGTATTTAAAGAATTATGATTGTGAATTTTCATTTTGAGCTGATTGTTATTCAACTTTTACTGCATAGAAAGAACTTAAAGAAAATATTAAAAAATGATAATTATTTTATTCATTACGTAGTGTTAAAAACAGCTGACAAAAATACATGGACCATGACTTGTTGCAAAATGGATTCTTTAGAAAAAATTTAAAAACCTGCTATTGTTGAGACTTGATTAGTCTATACAGTAAAAATATAAATTAAAATTTAATAGTAAATTGAATTTCCCGCAAAACGAATGCTATAAAATAATTTCTCTGATTCACTAATTTAACTTACAGCCATCTAAAGTTTACCTTACGTTTAAAGAAGATGTGATTATAAAGACATGCTCGAAACTTAAATATGAAGTTGACTTTCATTGAATCGAACTTTTAATTAAATAATTGATTCGCGTAATATTGTACTAGAAATTACTTTTACTGGAGAATAATCTACACAGAGAAAAAAATATAGTAAAAATTAGAATCTTATAGTAAAATTTACTAACAGATATGAAAAAATACATTCTGCATTGTAATTACTACTAAACGTTTAGTAAAATTTACTAGTTAGTAATAATTACATAATAAGATATTAAAAATTACTATGCGTAATGTATTTTTTGCTAACACAATTGTATTTTTTACTATCTGTATAGTAAATGTTACTATAAATATTTTTAATAAATACAAATTTAAGAAAGTTAATTTTCTAATACAATATAGGATCTGTTACTATAAAAAATATTAAAAATTACTATACGCAATGTATTTTTTGCTAACACGATTATATTTTTTTACTATCTGTATAGTAAATTCTACTATGTATAGATAAAATTATAATTTGGTGGGGATAGCATATACAAATATGCATTACAAGTTCTGAAACTTTTGTCCAAAGGAGACATCGGGCCGTCAGACTTAGGAAAGGACTCGCGCGCGGGAGATCAGGGTTCGAATCTCGGTTGAAACCAAGTGATTTTTTAAAAAACAAAAATCGACACCAACACCGATACAGATGACATAAATAGCAATAATAATCAAAACGATAGTAATATTGATAAAAAGTTAAAAAAGCTAATAAAAATTTAATTTTATTTTTTTCCATTTTAATATAGTAAAATTTACTAAACGGGATAGTAAAATTTACTTATCTGTTTATGAATTTTTCATATAAATCATAAGCGTTTCAAGATTACTATGTAAATTTACTAATTATTCTCATATTTTTTAGTAAATTTTACGATATTTTTTTCTCCGTGTATAGACCAAATAATTTTTATTGTTTACTTTCAATAATCAGCGTAGATAATTTCATGAATACATTGATAGAAGGACTTCTCAATATAATACTTTGAATAAATTTTAAATACTTACCAAAAAAACAAAAGAAAAACACGATTGAATAGAGGGTTATGAATATAATTTTGACATCAATTCGGTCAAAAATGTAGTCACCGTTGGTGGATGTATTTGAAAAATTTTGTAAAGAATCATTGCTGACGATGATGTTTTCTGCTTTACTTTCTAATTCCGCTTCTAGGAACATCCTGAAATATAAATAAAATAGTTTATTCTCTTTTTTATAATATTCTGCTATACGTTTCGAACTTTTTCGAGGTTAAGAAAAATTTCTTTTTATAAGAAAATAAATATATTATTCACGTGTAAAACAAATCCGTTCCAAAAAAGTTCTACAAACATTTGACATGTAGATCTTCTCAATTTCAGACAGATTAGAACTTCTAATTAAATTTTTTTCGAACTTTTAGGATTTTAGTAGTACAAAACATAGCTAATTCAAAACTGAATGTAGGCGAATTCGAGTTTCATAAGAACGTTAATAAAAAATAATTTTGAAATCGTATATTACCTACATAGAGATCTCAAATTAGAGATTTTTGAGCTTTTTATAAACGAAGGAAAAATGTAGTGAAGGTGCGTTTTGAAAATTACGATTTAAAATGTTCTCATCTGGTTCAAAATTCCTTTACGTCAAGTTTTAGATCAACCATATTTTTTTACTATCAAAATCGAAAAACTTTGAAAAAAATTAAACTTTAAATTCTAACCGTCTCAAATTTACAAGTTCTACATATCGAACTTTTTTGGAACGATTTTTTTTCACGCAGGTTATAATAAGAATAGAATTTCTATAAAGTTCTCAAAAACAAAAAATTTTGAATGATACAAAATTTTCCGAACTAAATATTAAAATGGTGCGAATATTTTATCACACATTTTTTATCGTGAAATGAAAGTACTTAAATGTGAATTCAGCTTATAAATATGACTGCAGTAACTTTGAGTAAAAAATGTATTATTATATTCATATGATAAATTATTCTATGTCTCTATATAAAATTATAATATAATTTTATGTAAAGTAAAAAAATTTGATTGCATTAATAAGACATAATGTCATATTTAAAAAGGTTTGATATTACTTTTGAATATCTTGAATTTTTTTTTAATAATATGCAATACATTTTTTTCATGTGAATAATTTATTTAATTAGCGGTTCAATATTTGATCTTTAATGAAAATATATTGAGAAAGTTTTAATGTAATATCATATTCAATATTGAATTGAGTGTTGTTCTCTATTGAAGATAATTATATATAGACATTTAACTCGTTGACTCCCAAAGTATGTATGTACGTAAACTCCATTCAATAATTAAATTAATTTAATTAAACGCAAGATAATATTAGTTGAATGATATCCTAAATGAACTGAAATTTAATGTTAAGTTAATTAACATAATTTTTTAATTTAAACTGGTCAAGTAATTTTAAATTATATTTGTATAGCTAAAGTAAATTATTAATCTATTAGATTTTTCTCGACTTTTTTGACTAATTCGAGAAAATTTCTATACTTTATTTAGTCATTGGTAATTCTCCTTGACATACAATGTAAATAATTTTGAGCCCACGGCGTGGTGTGAATAATTTGGTGTTATAATTTTCAACACTGCCGGTGTGAAAGTTACACGTCGCACGGTGTTAAATTTAGACCGTTCGAATTAGTCACACCCTATGGTGTAAATGTATGAGTTCTTTATTTAAAACTTGATTGTTTGAGCAAATAACACCAAATGATGTGAAAGAAAACATTCACACCGTGTTAAAAGCACACCGCTTGATATTTCACACCAAAAAAATTTTACACCGAGCAAACCATGTAGTCCTTGGGGGCCATTTTTACACCTAAATTTTTTTTATAGTACACCGAATGGTGTAAAAGAAAACTCTCACACCGCTTGATATTTCACACCGTTAATTCACACCATGCAAACCTTGTAAACTCCTTGGGGGCCATTTTCACACCAAAAATTTTTTCATAGTACACCGAACGGTGTAAAAGAAAAATCTCACATCGGTTGATATTTCACACCAAGGAAATTTCACAGCGCCAATTCACACCATGCAAACCTTGTAAACTCCTTGGGGGCTATTTTCACACCAAAAATTTTTTTATAGTGCACCGAACAGTGTAAAAGAAAACTTACACCGCTTGGTATTTCACACCATCAATTCACACCAGGCAAACCTTGTAAACTCCTTGGGGGCCATTTTCACACCAAAAATTTTTTTATAGTGCACCGAACGGTATAAAAGAAAAATCTCACACCGCTTGATATTTCACACCGTCAATTCACACCAAGGAAACCTTGTAAACTCCTTGGGGGCTATTTTCACACCAAAAATTTTTTTATAGTGCACCGAACAGTGTAAAAGAAAACTCACACCGCTTGATATTTCACACCAAGGAAATTTCACACCGTCAATTCACACCAAGCGAACCTTGTAAAGTCCTTGGGGGTCATTTTCACACCAAAAATTTTTTACATTGTATTTTTCGAATTGTTTAACTTTCTAAGTTGTGTTACACTTAACTATAAACCCAAAAAATTTTAACAGAGAATGAAAAGTATAAAAAATAATTTTGCAATATTTCACGATTTTTGATTCAAATTTAAAATATATTAATATAAAAACTCAACCCATATACTGCTGCTTCAATGCTATACTTTTATGATGCCGAATTTAAAATGTTTAAAAAAATATGTTTACACGTTCATAAAGATAATATTATGTAATATGTGTTAAGAAAATATGTTAATGTATCATAAATTTATCAATATACTTAATAAAAGGTTAAGTAGTTTATTTGCGGGACGTTAATTTTCAGATAAATGGAATATTGTGTCATATTAATCTGAACGTCATACAATCATAAATTATAAATTAAATGTAATGGCATTGCTATATTTAAACTAATTTATCAAATAAAACATCTGTTTTATACAATGGGCATTTCCTGAGTTGTGAATAAATAATTAGAACAACTCACAGTCAGCATTAATAGTTTATCTTGTCTCATGTCAAATATAAATTATGTCGCAAAATGTAAAAACAATATTGAGTTGAATTTTTAAAAATTTATGTTTGTGTCACAACGAATAATCAAAAAGTGTAACATAACTTAGAATGTCAAAAAGAATTTTAAATTTCAAAGGAAGTGAATATTTAAAATTAATTTAAATATTCTAACGAATGGGAGGATACTATTATATTATAAGTAAAAAAATATGAACGTTCTTTTTATTTTACAACAGAGTAATTTAATCCTTTAGATGAAAATTAATACTAACAATCTGACATTCTAACAAAACACATCTTTATACTTTAATAAAAATTTATATCGTTTACGTTTCTGTTATTCCTGTAAATTGTTGGGTTATTTATTTATTAAATGTGTGATTCATTCATTTTAATTATTTAGATGTTACAAATTGTATCGGAAATGGTATGCGAACCTATACCTCCAAATGTAGAACGAATTATATATTACAGCATATACATATTTATGGGGGTAAATTGGGGCACGACGGGATATCTAGGGGAATAATTTATTGATATCTATTTTCAATGCCGTACACAATTTGATTTCATTTATTGGTTTTACCGAATCTGTAATCATTTTTTATTAATTTCAATAAAAATAATTCAGTTATTCGAGGCAACACGGAATATCGATACACTGTCGAAAAAAAAGGTGTAAGTCCACGCGATCCCGGTGTTGAATTAAGCTTCGAAAACGGTGTGAAAAAGTGGATTTATTATTTGAGTATCAGAAGTTTAATTTTATTTCAAATACAAAAAAAAATTTTATTGTTCAAATAATTTATGATACGACAAATTAAAAAAAAAAAAAAAACAAAAAATATTTGTACACAATGTTATGTTTATGGTATTGTATTAAATATGGAGAACACATTTTTTCTGATTCAAGTTCCGTCACGAAGAAAAAAAGTATTGTAATTAACACGATACTTGTTAAGCTATTTGGGGGTTTATGCGAGCAGCGATCGCGATACGTAAAATATTGACATCAATTCGAATTGTGAATGAGACTAGAATGAAACGCGACGGTGGCTAAACAGATCGCTCCCTTCCCAATCCATAAGCTCCCTGATCGCAATTTTGTTTGAACTTTCTGCTATGGAAATTGAAAATTTTCAAAAAAGGTAAGTTAGAGACATGTAGGGTAAGTGTGCGCAGCGGGTAAGAGTGCGCAAACCTATATATTTCAATACGAAATGCATGGGTTTGCGCATTCTTACCTACAACGCACATTTGCCCATATGACTATTGGTTTCAGTCCGATTTTTGAAAATTGAGTTTTCATAGGACCTCGAGGGTTTTAGGACCTTGAAAGCTATTCTATTTCCGGGTGGAGTCCGTGTGTGTAAACTTTTTTTGTCCGACGGTATCTTTGGAACGAATCAATCGATTTGAAGGTACTAAGGCAAACGAAAGAGTTCATCAGAACTTAAATCTGATTAGATTTTGAAGTCGATCCCCGTACGAAAAAGTATATATCCGAGATCTATATGGGCAAAATTGAATATATGTCTCATATATGCATCATATATTCAGATTTGCCCGAATGTATACTTTTTCCATACAGGGATCGATCGGTCGAGTAGATTACGAGTTATACAAAAAATAAAAATTAAAAACTTTTTTTTGTAAGGTTTTTTTCGTACAAGCCACTTTCCCAATTTGCTTAAAAATATGTATACTTCAAAGTCTTTGTAAATCTATAAAATTTATATTTATCGGAAAATAAAAAAAAACATAATTAGTAAGAAAAGTTTATTAATTTCGTTAAATTTTTTAATTAACTTATTGGCCTCGGGTACTTTACATCGCTCGCAACTCAAACGTGTATTTAAAAATAATGAAAACTTGACAATGATAAAAAAAATGTATTTCTTTTCAGCAAATATTCTTTAGTTAAAAGTTTATAAAACATGTTTTTGTAAAAATAAAAATGAAATCACCGATTTTAATAGATTTGATCTATCATTTGAACTCAGTCATTATTATAAAAAACATTCAATTGAAGTAAATTTACATATTGAATCATTTGTCATTAGTTTCTCTTATTAATTATTTTATTAAAAAAAAAGTAAAAAAAATTATTTTTGAATTTCTACATAAAAAATAGTATTTTATATCGAACCGTCAGGTAACGAGCATAGTAATTAATAATGTAACCATTATTAATATAAATTTTTTAACATTTTTGTTTAAATTTGATTTACGTGGCCGGAATAGTCCGGTGTTAATAGGAGATCATAACATTGGAATGATGGAGAATTTATTCGTGTTGTTAAAATATTTAATCTTGATTTCAACAGACTGTAAACCAAGTGATTAATTGTTGCCATTAAACGAGAGCAAAATAAAAAAAAAATGGTAATTACAATAAAAGTCAAAAGTACATTTTAAATTTTATCCTATAATAATAATAATAGACATGAAAAATATGTGAAGCCAAATTATTCGTAACGTGATTCGTCGAAAGGAAAAAAATATATGCAAACGACACAAAAATATACATTAAAATAAATATATGAAAAACGATACGCACACGAAGCATGCACGCTAGTTTAATTTATTTACCAATTGATTATTGCAGTAAATCAGTTAGGGTTAGGTTTACGTAAGAATACTTCAAAATTGTAATAACAAACGATAAAATAGTTTATTGAGGTTGTATTTATCCGGCGAAAAAACGTCAGCAAAAGCTGTTTATTTAAGTTCTTATAAAAAAAGATGACCAATTGACCATTGATTTGTATTTCGTTGTTTTTTTACGAAAAATTTAACGATTCCTTCGATAATAAAAAAAAATGATGCGTTTCTATACTTTGTAGGTTAGCATAAAGTCATTTTTTGGTTATGAAATAAATTTGAATCCAATTTTATGCATGTAAAAATAAAACTATATAGTATTATCTCTCTAAACATGAATAAGTGAAAATAAGTGAATATTCACTAATTTAAAGTGCAAACAGAATCACTAATTTCAAAAAGTGGTTCGGTTGGCACTCAGAATTAGTGAATATTCACTTATTTCACTTATTCATGTTTAGAGAGTAGATCTAATATATACTTCAATTTCATGTTTTTATTTTTGTGATAATGTTAAAAAATTTGTGGATCAGTTTATCTAATTATCATTCTATTGGATGTGAAGTGTCTTTTAAATAAATTTTTATCGATAAACTGTAATACTGCAATATATATTCTACGGGATGATATGACAGTAACAATTACATACTGAAAAAATAACACGGTTACGGCAGCTTTTTTCATTTTTCCTCTGTACTTGTTGCTTTCTCATTATGTATTCTACGTCAGTCATTTAAAATACATCAAGGGACTAGTACCTACACGTTGGGGTTATTACCATTAAATGTTTCAACCAGAAACGAGGAATATAAAAGAAGGGCGGGCGAAACGGGCTACCTTCAAAAGAAAGTAAAGAAGCTCTGAAAAAAAATTTTTACCGCAAATTTTTGAATACTCGGTCCCATTTTGCCCGCTCTTCATCTATATATATACTGTAAGAAATTTGTGGAGTGAACACGAATTAAATTCAGCTGTTTCAGCCCGATCTCCTCTAAGTGCAATTTTATATTTGTCTCGTTATATTTCAAATATTATTAGATTTGGTTATCATATCATAGATTATCAAAAATACATAACTTTTTACTCATTTGGAAATTGTAGTACTATTGGTTTATTTATTACTTCAAAGGTCATACTATTTATACTATTGTAATCAAAATTTAAATTAGTTTGCATGTAACAGAAAAATAATCAAAATTTTTCCCACCGGAGAATACTATCTATATATATATACAAAGTTGAATTTGAATGAAGTATGCATTTGTTTTGGAAAATTATTTGAAAACTTGTAATTTAAAGTATGACGTCAATGCTACTATTGTAAAATATGCCGCGATTTTATTCTTTAAAAAAAATATAAATTATTTGCGTGTTGCTAACTTTATGTAAATTTTCTATGCAGTAGTAAAGTATTTAATAATTAATTAAATATATTTACCGAATATGTACAAGTCGAGTTTTGTAACTTTGCGTACCCGTGTTTTTGAAATAATGAATTCCAAAGATACGAGCGCGAATCCGGTATCGAAGTTAAATAAATTAAAACCTTGGTAAATATTAATTAAATAGGATTATTTTTGTACAGAGATTACAGAGGTAACAAGTTAAAAAAAATCTATTTGTTCTCTCTCAGTATTTGTCGAAAAGTAGATTTTTATTTATTTTTGTTTTACTTCACCAATCGATTATGCTTGTGATGTATAAGCCAGATTAGATTTTAAAAGCCTTTTTCTCTGAAAACCAATCGTCAGTTAGATTGTTACAAAATAGAAGTTATTTTCATTGTATTCGAGAATTGTGTTTATTACCTGTTTCGTAAAATAGAAAAATTATCTCAAATTGTAATGACTTTTGAAAAATTACTTTTAAGAATACAGACAAATATTTTTTAATTAAAAATTAACTTCATAAATAATTATAAATATAGGAGAGATCGGGGCACGATGGACCTCTTCAAAAATTCGCAAAAAAAAAAATTTTCTTGTCAATGTCATATTTTCTTGTTTGATATATTTACCAAGTTTCAGAGCGATACAAAACACCTGGGGCACAATGGACGACAAATTTTTTTTTAAAAAATTTTTAACAAAAAAAAAAAAACACTATAACTGAAGAAATTTTAGAACAATTTGGTCTTGTCTGCAATAAACCAGGACTAAGATCACACAGGCTGCTGAGTACAACTCAATCATCGAAAAACTATGTGCACTATGGGCCGAGGAACAGGATAGCGAATTCAGTTAACGACTATTGTGATTCCATAAATTTCTTTGGTGTTTCCTTATCAGGCTTCTCAAAAAAAATTAAAAATATTGTACCACGTCATTGATATAAAAAATAATATAAAATAGCATATTATATCCTCGTTCAGTGTAGTTACTAATTAAACACTACTTTTGTAATAATTAAACAAAATATACAAAGCCGATTGACGTGAATAAATAAATAAATATATAAATAACCAATAATGAGGCATCTTCACGATATTGGCCATGAAAATACCATGGGCCCGATTTTGTTCTATTTCTGAGACACAACCCCAATTATTATTTGAAACACTTTAATTATTCAAAATATGTTTAACAAATGATATTTCAGGAAAAGACCATGCAATTATTTAAGGAAAAAAATTTTTACGAGCCTTTTTTTTTATGATTTTTGGAAAAGGAGAAGAAAACCAACCTTGGGCGTCGAGTTAAACAAAAAAAAAATACTGAAAAACAAAATATGTTCTATATAATAACTTGTTTTCTAGGTATCTTATTTCGTGCTAAAGACTATGCCTATTATCTTCTTGTACTTTTATTTTTTTTTGTTTGAGTATTTTCTTTTGTTAAAAAAATAATTAATAATAAAAGTATAATCTATACCAATTTTTGGTTTACTATAGAACTTTCACGGCATATATTACTTTTTCCTACCCCTGTTCCCAACCACTAGTTTTTTTTATGCTTGTTACTCTATCACTTTGTTTCTCTTTAGCCCACGGTGAAAAATGGGCTGAAGGAATTTACGAATTTTTATTATGCTGTCGGCCAAATGAAACAGGAAGTTGAGTCACCAAAAAATTATTCCACACTATAAAAAATATTATAGACTTAAAACTTATTGATAAATTTTAATAAAAATTATTTGTGTAAATTACGAATTATAGTACCAAATAAAAAAGTTTCTAGAGGCTCACAATAATAATTGTAGTGCAGCATAATCATTTTTTGACGACTGAACTTCCCTTTTAAAGTTGGATCGACAGTATAATAAAAATTCGTACTTTTGTCTGCATTTTTCTCTGTGCATGTATTGAATCTACAAGCAACTTAAAGCACAATTGTGCACAACATATGCGCAATGGCTTCGGAAAGATAAACCTAAAGGACTTGTCTGAGATAGTTGAACGTTACCTTAACATCTTCCTAGTTTAGGGTTGCGCACTAGAGCATTCTTTTCTGTAGCTACGATTCGATTCTACTTCTCCGTATGCTAGGTATTGTTGGGCAAACGTGCTGTGCGTCCTGAATCAAGAGCTTTGGTAGCTTTTTTTATCCATTAAATGTATTTTTGTACATTAAGCTTTTTTTCACTGGTGGATTATTTCTTGACTATTTCTTTTCCGGCTTAATTTTTATAGATGAACAGATTTGTTTTTATTTTGTTCCTGCCGAGTAGGGAATAAATTTGAGACTCGGAGCCAAAAAATTTTAATTCCATTTATCGATGTAGAAAATGAGAGTTTGTTATAAGTTTTAGCGCTTCAATTTGTTCTCATCTGAAGACATCATACAGAGAAAATAAATCTCCTCGTTTTATCCTCATTATCAAAATAACTCCATCATAACTTTTATCTTTGTTCTTACCTAGAAAAAAAAAAATCTCGTGATAGACTAATTTTGTGGGCAAGCTCCAAAACTTTTCACTGTCTTCAAGCTTGAAGACATTATTAAAGATATATTTTATAAATCTTGAATCTTAAAAATGAAATTTGAAAATTTTAATTTTTGAGCTCTCACACTACTCTTTCATATCTATATCATTAAATTTAAAGAATTGAAAGTAAGCATAAAGAAGTTTTTCAAAATTTTTCTTCATTTGTCTGAAAGACTATTAGGGCCTTATCGAGTTTATATGTTTACCTTAATAATGCAAACCCAATGAGTTGCATATTCAGATAAAATCAAAATAATGATACGCAACAAACAGTCAAAGTCGAATTCTATGTACCCGTAACGTCCTCATTCTTAAATCCCACCCTCTGTGAGCTACGCTGTCTCCCACCGGATGATATACATTTGTGTGTCAGTGTATATTTATTATATCCCTTAACGCACATATTTTATGTATGCATCATTCATATAGATGTAAGAGCATATATGAGTATTTTACTCTTTAATGGACGAGGCGTTTGATAAGTCGAAATTTCTAGAAAATTTTCGCTTCTCTGTAAACTAAATGTCCGAGTCAATGGATTTCGACTGTATTTGCTTAGGCCATCATTAATTACAATAGACTTTTTGAGATGCTCCTCATTTTATGATCATTGGAAAGCATTGTTGAAGCGACGGCCGTACGAACTTTCCCGCTAAACTAGTTAATTCGTTCGAAAAGTACGAAATATTTACAAACAAACATTATCTTAGAAACAATAAAAAATGCGTGATAAAATACTTCAAGTGTTTTTATATTTTATTGTCAAGACGAAAGAATTCAACAAGATAATTTTAAAAATGCATTCTCTTCGAGTTCGAAATACTTGCAAATTCAATGGTTGGTCGGTAAGGGCGACCGTTTTCCAGTTTTTTATTTTTTTGATAAATACAACGGACTTAACAACTATAAACTATTTCATAATATTTACAGGTTAGATAAAAAAATTTGGCTTAAAATCAAATCCCTACATTTTAAAATAATATTCCCAAAGATTGTTTATGTATTGTGAGTACGTCGATTGGCTAACAACTTAAAACTTTTAGATCTGCAAGCAAAACACTGTATTCGTATTAAGGATAGAGGGTTTCAAGTTTTAAGACATTATATTTGTCACCTCAAATATCGTAAAAGTTTAAACTGGTATATATTTTCTTAGATGAAGAATATTAAATTTAAATGATTATAATTTAGTCTTCAGAAAAGTATTTTTTTATTTTTTCCAAAGTTAAATGTCGTCTTACAATATCTCAGACAAAGTGATAAAAATTAATGATGCTTTAGGCACAAGTTTTATTTTTGCTTTAAACTTTGAGGCCTATTACAATAAGTTTTTATGTATTACTATCAGAAAAAATATAAATTTTAATATATGAAAATTTAATTTTTTTTATAAAACTTAAAAACTACCTATGATCTAGTTGTGAAATAAAATCAGACCTCCCTGCAATAATAAATTTTTATTGCCATGACTCGATAAGCAATCAATTTTTTTTTTAAGATATCGTCAGCTAAAATTTTATATATTCATTGTAATGTCCGTCGGAAAATGTGGTTATGAATATTTTATATGCTTCCAAAAAATAAATTGATATAAAATAATCAATTTTTATTTGATTTTTGTACTAATCACTATATAGTTATTGATAAATTCATACTAATTCCAAGTATAGAAAATATTTATATATTTATTACTAGTAATAATAATGCTGCTGTGCTAAGTGCAAACCAGTGGAATATCATAGTAATAAGTCACCACTTTTGTGCTTAGTACAGCAAAATAATGGAATGGAGACCTAATATACAGTGTAATAATAGTTAATAAGTGTAACATTAAGAGTAATATTCAAAAAAGTATGAATGATGTAAATGTCAATATATGAGCATACACTGTATTTACGAGTCTTTTTGAAAATATATGAAAATGATTCCCAAATCACAGATCTATGAAAAGTAAGGGATCGTCTCTGTATAAAGAGTCCTCGAATATATGAATATATATATATGCGACATACACACTGAAAAAAAAGTGGTAGTACTCCACCCCCCCCCCCCCTCCCCTCACCTTAACGAAGTAACTATTTCCATCTTTACATGTGAAAGATTCTCATTCTTTTGTGTTAATTTTTTCTATCGGAGATGGTAACCATTTTTAATCGGGATGATAATCATTAATCATTACTATCATATAGCAAAATATAGAAGTTTTTCAGGAATAAGAAATATTATTTCCTAGATGGTAACAATTACTATCAGTACACGGAAAGAAAATTATAGGGAGTATTCCTATACATTATAGAAATGGTTCCTATATATTATAGGAATGGTTCCTATATATTATAGGAACCACCTCTATACCATTATGGGAACCATTCCTATACTATTATAGGAACTATTCCTATAATAGTATAGGAACGATTCCTATAATATTATAGGAACTATTCCTATAATAGTATAGGAACCACTCCTATACCATTATAGGAACTATTCCTATAATAGTATAGGAACCATTCCTATAATATTATGAAAACCATTCCTATAATTATAGGAACTATTCCTATAATAGTATAGGAACCATTCCTATAATATTATGGAAACCATTCCTATAATACTGTAGGAATGGTTCCTATAATTTATAGGAATGGTTCCTATAATTTATAGGAATGGTTCCTATAATTTATAGGAATGGCTCCTATAATTTATAGGAGTCGTTCCTATATATTATAGGAACCATTCCTATAACATTATACGTACCATTCCCATAATTATAGGAACTATTCCTATAATTATGGGTAATATTCCTATATCTATAGGACGTGTTCCCATAATTTATGGTCGTCATTCCTATACTGGTATAGGATGAAATTTCACAAAATTATAGGAACCATTTCCATAATTTTCATTCCATGTAGTAGTAAATATTACTACATGTCAATGATTATCACATACAATATGCTAATCATTCACTATTCCCTTTTAGTTATGAATAGTTATAGTTAGCAATTTTTTTCAGAGTAGAATATATGCGCGTAGGTTTGCGCCGAAAATAAATATGTTAAACACATTTGGTATATATTTTTACGCAAATGCCGGCATAAATGCGACAATATTTCTATTAACATCTGTATCGACATATATGTTAATATATTTATACGGAAAAAATATGTGTAGCATGGATTTTTGGAATGTTGATATTTTCATGTGGAGATGTCTTTTGAAAATACCCAAAAATCTATAATAGATTTCCGATAGATGTTTAAAAATCGTAAAGAATTATAAATTTACTTTTTAAAAAAAAATTAGTCTGTTTTTTATGAGGGTCTATTTCTATCTTACAAATTTATTATTTTCACTTCAAAACCTGCGATAATTATGAAGGAAATAAAAAAACCAAAATGTGAAAAAAACGAATCGGGAGGATATTGTAATAGCGGTTATTAAAGGAGCAATTTCACGCGACACAGGAATAAGCATTACTCAACCAAAGTTAAATTTCTTAACTTTTTAACTTTCTGGAAAATAATGAGCAAGAATTAAAATTCCTGGTTTTGTTTGTAATCATCAACATTCCCACGGGCATTGATTTTTTTCTGATAAGTAAATGTGGTAGAATGAGGCCTTTGGGTACAAATTTGTTAATTTAAGATTCATTTTTCAATCGAACAAAGTATAGTTATGTTGAAATTATAACTTTCAGTTAAAAGATTATTTTTGGTTCAGTTGACATAGCTCGTAAATTGTATATATATATATATATATATATATATATATATATATATATATATAGAAAAAATTATCGTGCAGAAAAAAGTTTGACAATTTACATGCTTCGCTACCGGCGTCAGTTGTTGGAAACAAAAGTAAAATATTATTTATTACTATTATCATAATTTTGTTAATGTCAGATTAAAAAAAAAGGAAAAAGGTCGCGACAGGCATGAAAAATTTAAAAAATGGAAATAACAAAAATGTTTTATTTAAAATAATCATAATCGTAAGTGAAAACCGTCAACGAAATTAAACTGAAATAAAAAACTGTAGTACTTTTATTTAATTTCATATGACAACGAGGGAACTTGACTGAATAAATAAATATATTATTTATATATTACTAGAATGAAAGTTGATATTAATATAGTTTTACTGAAGAGGAATCTAATAAATAGAAGACTAAAAAACTAATGCATTATTATTGATAAATGTGTATCATAATAGTATGTCAACTAAAAGAGAGTTCATGTGTGCAAAATAAAATCATATACTTAACCATGAAAAATTTCGACCGAGTTAAAGGTTTACAAGAATAAATTTCTTTTCTTGGGGGTATGACACACATTATATAGAGTAATAAATATTTTTCGTCGGCTGATTTTTTTTTTTCAATAAGGTAAAACATATTACATGTTATACGGCATTTTATATTTTTGGTGTTTCCGAGGTAGCATAAAAGTTCAAGTTTATTAAACAAAAAAAAAAACATTATTTTAAAAAATAATCTAGAAAAAGCACATGAAGATTTGTGGAAATTCGGAGTGTGCTAATAATTTTAGCTTATGAATTATTCATGCACCTGAAGATCGAAACGTTTTTCGCGGAATGAAAATAAAAAAACGAAAGGAAAAGTAAAAAATCTACTGGATCTAGATTTCTGAGATGTTTTACATGGGTGCTAGTATGTCAGCTAACTTGCAGGCCACCGCCTATTACCCTTGCAGTCGAATAACATAAATTTTTTTCATTTTCATTGTAAGAAAAACGTTCCGATCTTCAGCTACACAACAATTTGTATCGAATCGCATTCTTCGTTATATTTCGAATTATTCTTAAGACTCAAAAATTATTAAATTTTTTTTATTGTTCATAAATTTTACAATTGTTAGAAGAATCCTAATTTTCGGTTAATTATTTTATAATTGATTATACCTGCCCAGGTAGCACACTTGCCTTCGTGACATCTATAAGATATCAGTTTTTAGGCAACTTTTTGACTTGTCGATAAGGCATCAATGTTGACAAAACGATCAGAAATTTATGTCACTGAAAAAATACCTACTTAAAAGACTTAACGGAAGTGACGACAAACAGTAAATTACAAATAGTTGTAAAATAAGTCATCTAAACGACTTTTCAATTGACATGAGACAGGAAAAACAACACAAATTTTCTCTGTCTCCGGAACCAACATTTGCATGTCGTATTCATACCAAAAAAGATTACTTTGAGACAAAAAAAAATTTGTCTTGTCCTATTAAAAGACATCTTTAAGACATCTTAAAGTCGACTCTGTGCTACTTGGGTAAGTCGGAAATTCGAAATTCGAATAAAATATTCAAATTCGAAAACTAATTAATAATTCGAGTTTGTTTGTTGAAAATAAAAAAAATTTCCATAAGACTTCCAGTAACGGAACCTTAATTTCTAAAAGCTTTGTTTCCTTTACAGTAGTAGACTTTATATATAATTTAAATATAAATATATTAACTAATGAACAAAGTTGTAAAATAAATTAAGGAGTATTCTACTAAGATTGGGGGAAATAATATATTCATTAATTTACTTAATTAGAAACTTTGATTTGCATATTTTATTCAATGTTCTAATCACGATCATTAGTATTCCTGATAAATTTGAATTTCTTAACAAACGCGGATATTTAAAGGTTACTCAGATACTTTTTAGGTGACATGAGTGTCATGTATGTGCATGTGTGTTTTATACAAGTAAATAATCTCTATCTCCCGAGCGAAGCCAGTGATTTAGATGATTCGTCTTGCGACTGACAATAAACCACCCATTAAAAAAATATCCTCCGTAGAATACCAAACTCACTTTAGAATTTGAAAGACACAAAAACCTATTATTGTTGTTGCAGAAAAACGCAGTGCTAGATTTTTTACTGACAGCTTTTCATTACTTTATTTTCAATATTCTGTTTCTATTGTATTATTTTCATAAAAATAAAATTTGCTTTGGAAAACAATTTCAATCATCTTTTGACCTTTCACAGAAATATTTAACTTTCAATGTTATATAAATTAATATAAAGATACAAAAATCAATTCAAATAATAGAATGTAAATTCAAGATGTTTTACACTGAGTGAAATATTTAAATTCTAATAATGTTATTTTTTAAACAAACCACTCTATGAATCTCTCTTCTTGTCATCGAAATTTATTTAAATATTCATGAATCTGTACTTTCATGATTTCTTAATACTTTAAGTATATCATACATATAATATATATAAAGTACTACAATGCTTTTAAAGGTTGGCTCTGCGAGTTTTACGATAAGTCAATAAAATTTTAAAAATTATGTTACTTATGAATTACTAGAATAAAAAATTTTTTTTTTATTATTCTTTAATTGCTGCTCATTAATGTTAATTAATGTTCGCTCTATTAAATAAATGTATGAGGGATTGTATATATATATATTTTTCCCGTATATTTATCCGGAGAGAAAGCGAAAGGGAAGCGTATAAAAATATAAAAGGATCCATGAATAAAATCATGAAATATATTTTTGTTATACAGAAATCCATGGAAAAACTGTACTGTGGGTATCTGTAATTCTTCACTAGAAAATTCATACGAAAACTTTGGGTTTTTTTTTGGCATGTGTGTAGTAGCTGGATAAATTTTTCTTTCATCTGCTATGATCTCATATTAACGCTGGACTATTGGTCACATAACGCAAATTTAAATAAAAATATTTAAAAATTACAATAAAAAAGAATTAAACATCACAATAATTATGCCGCGCTTAGATAAATTTTGAGTTGAGTCGCAGTAATTAAAACACCTAAACTAAGACGTCAACTGCGGTTTTGTTACTGTAACTATTCATGTTTTCAAGTACACATTTTATTATAAGTAATCCTGAAAAAAATAAAGTAAAAAAAACCCCAGTTTAATCTGTCGTTAACATGAGACCATAGCATTTGGAAGGAGAAAATTTATCCGTGTAAGATAAATCCATGTAAGGAATTGTGGGTTACTGAATTTCTTACTCAGTTTATCCAAGATATTTTCAGCCAATTTAAAAAAAAAAAAGTAAAAAAATTATTATTATTTTTATTACTAAGGGTTTTCAATGCATTTAAATTCTAGGGTCACTAATTAACCATCCAAACAATGCTTTCTTCAAATTTATTTACACTTCTATGGTAAACAAAAGGAATAAAAATAATTCAGTTTTCAAAGGCGTAAATTGTGCAAAAGTAATTCAGATTTTTACACACGAAGAATTCCAGATAAAATCTTGTGAACGGGGTTTCTCATCAATTACAATAATATATTATCTCATTGAGTGGAAAGTGCTTTCCACAACGAGTGTGATTGGTTCACAAGCCGTTAGCCGAGTGTTGCCAACATCCGTTTTAATAGTTTTTGCATCCAATGGTAAGAAAGGACACTGCATTAAATTTAATTTTTTAATTAACCTAAAATAACATTCAATCGTCTTAATAGAAAATTAACTCATGTATCATTTCTGATGCAAAAGATTATTAAATAATAATAGTAACAACTAAGTATGATTTAATTGATTTTGATAGTATTTAAAAATTTTTTTGCAACTCATGGTAAGAAAGCACGTCTTTGATTGGCTAAAAATTACACTACAAAGAATAAATATCACGAAGAATGTCCACATTGTTTGTGAAAAATATAACAATTCTGAACTTTTTTTTTATATATTAATATACTTTTTATTAGTCACTAAACGATCCAACAGAAAACCCAATGAACAACCGTCTCGAGTTAGGATAACGAAATGTTACAGACTATGGAAAATCATCTTACTGTATTTAATTATAACGTACAATTAACTATAAGAACCTTGACTCGAATTCTAGTTACTTTTGATGAGTATCAATATATTGAAAACAATAAAAATCATTTTTATTGCCTGTATTAAAAAATTTTCTAAAGAATACTAATGAAAGCCCATAGAGAATTACACTACTGTGCTCCCTCTCTATAATTTCCAACTCGGGGCTAAAATTCCAAGAATTCCTTCTTATCGAGGGACCCCACTTTTTCTTAAGAGTACTAAACAGAGAAATGCGCGCGCAGTCATTCTGAACGTACACAAATATATCTTGTATACAATGTAGTGAGAGTAGGGGAACATATTCCCTTCAAAATGAGGGGAACTAGAATCATAACGAGGGGAATTATAGAGAGGGAGCACTGTAATAATTATTAGTGTGGGAGTATTTTTCCACTCTCAAAAAAATTCCGTCAACCACCGTACTCTTTGGAGTATTGGTCATAAAATCCCTACCCCGGCATTCAAGGGGCTCATGACGTCGCGGGATCCCAAGAACAACTCTGTTAGCAAAAGTTAACACCCTCGAGAGTCAAAGGGCATGAGGCAGATTTTCCTCAGCCTTCGTGAGACTCACATCACCAGCTAGCAACACTGGCCCCGTTTTATCTTTCATTTTATTGTATCATTGTAATCGCGGAGTACTATTTTGACACTTATATTTATATTTGAATTTAATAGATTGTATCACATTATCGATAACTATACTCTATGGGTTTTATTAGTTATTGTGGAAATTAATTAACTTTAGTCGAGCATTGTAAAGAGTGTAGTTATAAACTTAAATAAACTACTAATACAACGAAATAGACTACTACATTAGTATTTTTGTTTTTTTATATTGGCATTAATTTTTTTTTTATTTTCAGATACTCTCCTAAATTCTAAACTGAAAATAGTGACTATTCTCGCTTACTAGTGATAGTATATCTCTAATTCAAATAGTGATATATTTTTCTCTGGAAATAAGTGACCATTCACTGCCAAATAGTGATTGTCACGTGATTTTCACTAAATCGTTTTTAGAGAGTAGAATTATATCGGAAAACGCTATGAGAAAATCGAGATTGAAATCCAATTACAATTCCTGAGCAAACGTTTAGCATAACGTGAATTTCAACAGGAAATTAAATCTACGCTAGATTCCTATGTGGATTATTTTAATAGAACAAGGTTTGTTTGTTACTGACACATTTTGTATAGCAGGCCATAGTTTTTTCGAATCCCGGAAAAAATAGACCTGGAAAAAATAGACCGGAAAAAATAGACCCGGACAAAATAGACCCGAAAAAAATAGACCCTTCAATAATACATTTGAAACAAATTTTAATAATGAATTTGAACAACGTCGAAAATTATTTAAACAAATAATATTTTAATGATTTTGTTTATTTAATTAACTTATTTTATGTGTGTCTGATTAAAAAAATGTAACCACACAAAAAAAGGTGTAAAAAGTAGCTCCCCTTTTTCACGAATTTTGTGTGTGTGTACTTACAAAATTATACTCACACAGAAAAAAGTATGGAAAATAGCGCCTTTTTTTCATGAATTTTGTCGGGTATTTCGTCGCGGAAATTTCGCGGGGATCACTTTAAAATTTTGGGTCACTTCACACATTTTTTATAAGTTGGAAGATTAATCCAAAAAAAAAAAGATAAATCATCTTCTTCTGAAAATATTTTTTTCCGTAGTCAATTTTCACTGGATCGTTTTTTTCGGGCCTTTTTTTTACAGGTCTATTTTTTCCGATTACCAGTTTTTTCACCGATCAAATATTCTATAAACGGAAATACACCATATTATGTGTCTAAATAAATTATAAATCAAATATATGACAAATGAACTAAATATATGGTAACTTTATAGTATCTTATCACCTTCCTGTAATAACACAAAAATAGTAAAGTCGCAAGCATTAAATATATATGTACATATACGGACATAATTGTAATAATAAACAATATTTAAGTGTGACAAATACTGTTCATATATTTACTCAATAAATAAAACTATTTTATTACGATCTCAAATAACTACACATGTTATGATTTTCAGATGAATGTCATAAACAGTACAAACTATTTAAAAGTTAGATAGTTTGAATGTCATACAAATACAAGTGCTTTCGTCATTTATAGAATGTTGATGTAAACAGACATAAACGAACATAATATGTTAATGTATTTAAGATGAATATAACTTGTTTTTTATTTTTTTTTTCTATTTTTGTTCATTCCGTATAAAGTTACGAATAAGAAACGTTAATAGCGTTAATATTAATACTTATCAGGACATAACGTTCATTTTCATCATCACTTTATTAAAGTTGTTGAAGTTAAATTTCCGATGGGAATAAAAAAGTTTGTATATATATTTTTTTTTAGTAAAGTATTTTAACTTCCTAGTGTATAGACAGTAAAAAATTAACGCGGAGTAAATGTGGAACGGATGACTGTTTATTTATTTAATCCCTTCGAAGTGAAATTTACTCCGAAGGGGAGTTTAATTTAGTATTGAAAATCCGGTTGGAGGAAAATTAACTTTTAAAAGGAGTGTATTTTAATATTAAAACTCCGAATTGGAGTGAATGCAAATTTAAATAAAATCCAGAATCCAGAAATCCTCAGCTGAAAAAGCAAACTCCCTATTTACTCCGCATGCAGACTAATTTGTTTTAACTCCGAAATGCCGAGTGAATACGGATTGAAAACAAAATCCTAATTCCTAATAATTAGTGTTAAAAAATTTCCTTTTAAAATTTCTCTATTGATAAATAATTAATTTTCATTTTAACCATTTCATTAAAAAATAATTACTTTTTAATTGTTATCAATTTAGATAATATCTTGATGATATTAATAATTATAGGATACAATTATACAAATTTAACTTTTATCAAACAATTATGCACAGAAAATGTTTTTAATGAATCGCAATGCAATCAAATAGATTAAAAACTCAAAGCGTTATGGAAATCGAGCTTTTTTTTTCATTTAATTTTTTATGAATAATTTTATCAGTCACAAATAAATTTAAATATCAATACAAATAATAATTTTTATTTTTTCTTCAGTAAATATTTTTTTTTACTCAATCGGTTTCACTGTTCATTACTTCCAATTAGGTTTCATTGTTCTATGACAGAAAATCTTATTAATTAAATCCAAATTATGAATTATTATTTATATTGAATTTGATAAAATACAAATACTGAATTTTACTAAAAATTTTTTTATTTTATTTAAAAATAATAAACTTTTTTTTAAATTTATTATCACGATGAAAGCCAAGTAGTCATTCAGAATAAACTTACGTACTTTGATATATAAGTAGTCTTATAAATAAATTTTGTTTTCAATGTTGTATTTATTTGTATATGTTTTGCATCATAGTATCGTTGCAATTAACTTCAACTATTAAAGTATGTATTTTAAATATATAAGTCAATCAATAATAGAACTTTTGGCACAAGTTCAATTATTTTTTAAACACTTTAATAATAATATGCACTCAAATGGAAACAAATGTAATTGAATCAAAAGATTGTTCCAAAACTTAAAATACATTGAAATTTAATTTTATATTTTTTTATGTTACGTAAAATCATTTTCACTGCACCAATTTCAAAAAAATTTTCAAAAATGACAATAAAAACAAAAAGAAAATTTGAATAAAATTTTTAGGAACTTTTTTGAAAACTTGGTTAATTTGAAAAATAAAATTATTTTCACTGATTGACTAGAATTTTACCGAGTTTCCTAGTTCATTAAGATCATCGTGCAGAGCAAATCCTACTGTTTAGTAGCCGTTTCACGCGGTACTGCGATCTCTGCAAGTAAACTCATTCTATTTTGACGTAAAAACTTTGGTGACGCGCATGCGTTTATAATCTATACTACTCTCTGGTGATTGTACAAAAAAAATATTATCTCATCGACCTCGAAGGGCTCGAAGATCACAAGTTTTAGGAAAGATACGTACACTTCTAGTCGGCATTGTTTGGAAATAATAAAAAGTTTCACACCCGATGTTTTTTCATGTTTTTATGTACTTGAGAAAATCATTCATACAGAGGAAAAAAAGATTTCTTGGGGCAAAAAATTTTTACTATTCCCAAGAAATGTTTTGCATTATAAATTGAAAAAAAATTTTCGGGCGATGAAAGTTTTCTTAGGGCAAGAAAAAATTTATTGGGGCAAAGAAAATTTTTAATCGATTTCAAGATCTTGACATTAAAATGAAAATAACTGAAACTAAAACAATGTAGAATTTACCCGTACGAAAAAAGTACATATCCGGGCAAATTTGAATATATGTCGCATATATGAGACATATATTCAATTTTACCCGGATATTCTCCGGATGCATACTTTTTTTGTACGGATTAAAAAACTTTATCAGATATAATTTGTAAGAAATAAAATTGCCTAGAAAAAAGATTCTATGGCATTTTGTGATTAGTTTAAAATTTTCGCGGGAAAAGTTAAAAGATCTCGAAATTTACTATAAATTTGACTTTAAGCTCCGATAACTTTTGAACATATGGATTTATCAAAAAATGATAAAAGACTTTTTTTGTAGTGCGTTTAATTCCCGACGAAATTGTATCCTAATCTTATCTGTACAATGGACCACTGCCGAGGTATAAAATTCCAAACTTATTATATCTATATATATATATATATATCTATAACTTATGTTTTATTGACAATAACACGATCTAAACGTTATCATAAGTGGGTGTTTCATTATCTATTTATGTAAATATTTTTTATTGATTTTTATTTTTAGCTTTACAGCAAAAACTTATTTAATAAAAATTTAGTAAATAAATTTGTTAGGGTTTAAAAATTAACATAGTTGGTGAATGTATTGCATAAAATACGAATTTACTGTCATTTTCTTATTTTGAAATTCTTGAATCTAATTTTAGTTACGAACAGACATCAGTACGAATTTACATAATGTTATTTGTCGTACCACATATTTGCAATAATGTTTTCGGCTACTTTATAAAGTTTAAAACTACTTTCAGACTTGAAGATCTCAAATAATATGCTTTTGAAATTCCACTTTAACCCAATGAGTATTACTTTGGATATGTTACGCTTGGATAAATTTCAAATCCGTAAATCTCTAAAACTATAAGAGACTTAAAAACTTTAATTAAAATAATAACTTTTAGTTTTATCTATTGTCGTGATTCCTTTTGAACTTTCTGCCAAGAAAATTGAAAATTTTAATAGAAATAAAAGTTATTGATTTAAATTCGATTTTTGACAATCGAACTTTCAATGAAAATTATGAGTTATGCCCAAGATAAAATTTTTGAAAAAATGTTTTCTGTAAAAAACTTTGAAACTATTGAACTTATTGATTAGAAAATCCAATCAGATATAAAGCTCAGGAAACTTCGTCGAGTGTCGCGATATTCGTGTGAATTGGGCTATTTGCTCTAGAGATATCGCCGATGAAAAATTTAAGGAATAAAAGTTTATCTGATTTCCCGCGAATATTTTATAGTATATATGTCTGGTTGATTCAAAAATAATGTTAGGTCTTTGTCATTATAAGACTTCTGATTACCGCGAGAATCGTTCAGATCGATTCATAAATTTAAACTATCTCGATAGAAATTTAACGAAAATCCACGGAAGAAAATAGAGACTAAAAATTTACGAATTTTTGTTATGCCGTCGATCAAACTTGAAACAAGGAATTGAGTCGTCGAAAATTATCATGCTGCAGTATAATTATTATTGTGAACCTCTAGAAATTTTTTATTCTCTACTATAGTTCCTAATTTAGACAAATAATATTCATTACAATTTATCAATATGTTTTAAGTGTATAATATTTTTTGTAGTGTAGCATAATAATTTTTTGGCGACTCAACTTCCTGTTTCAAGTTTGCTAGACAACATAATATAAATTCGTAAATTTCCCAAGCTCGTTTTTCTCCGTCTATTTTCATATTTTTTTTTTTTTTTAATTATTTACAACTTGACAAAAACTGTTGTTCAGAGTTTAAGATTGATTACACAGATATAAATCTACACTGAAAAATTTACGGAGTGACCCGGCTTGAATCCGAAACGGATAATTGTTCATTTCTTTCATTCGGAGTGAAATTTTTTCAGAGGGTTATTCACTTTAACATTAAAACTCCAGATCGGAATGGATGCGGATTGAAATAAAATTTACATCACTTCGAAATCACTCAGCTAAAAAAAAAAAACTCTCTATTACTCCGTATACGAAGCGATTTGGTTTATAATTTTGGAACTTCAAATTCTGGAGTAAATCGAGATTGAAACAGAATTCTATTTACTCCTGATTTTTTACAATGACATAGTATAAAATGCCTATACCAGGCAAGGAAAACAAGCCTTTGGCTTGGGTAGATAACTGCACACTAGGGTTGGAATGTCCTAATTTTCTTTCTGGATAAAAAGTATAGAAGAAATATTTTTGTTGTGTATAAAATTACGTACAAAAAGTTATGACTTGTACAAACAAATCAATGTCATCTCAATAAAATAATATTTCTTCTTATTTCAATTCACATGTCTGGAAAGTTTGTTCTAATTGAGAATCAAAAGCTTCCGTGAGATAAAAGTTTAAAAGTTATAGAGTTTCTCGTCAGAGAATTGTTTTTCGTACGATTCTTAAAAAGTTTAAATCTACGTGATTTTAGATACACGGAAAAAAAAATATTGCGCTTATCGCTCACCAACGGAGAGCGACAGTTGTATCGTGATTAGTACTAAATTGTTACTTGATTTTCACGATATATATATCAATATGAATGAAACACTAGATACTTATTATAATGATCCTACGGATTGTGAATATACTTAAATATATAGTGGTCGTTAGTTAACGTATCCATATCCTACCAAAACGGATCGTGATTATCGCGATCTACTTCTCAAGCGCCACCACTCATAACCAAATTATTTAATAAAAAATTTACATCAATTATTTACGTATATTCTATTACTTGATTACATTTCATCATATTAAATAATAATTTTTTATTGCGCTTATTAGAATTATTAACATGTAATTATTAATTCCAACTAAAAAAATATTGTAATGAAGTTAATGTTAAAAATTCATCTATTTTAACCTCAAATTTTTATGGGCATTTGACATTATTATAACAGAACGGATCGTTACTATAGGAAAACGATCTTATGATTTCGGGATCCACCTGGATAGCGATAATCACGATCCGATAGACCAAGACTTTCCGTATACAACGTATAACCAACCGAAGAGAGTGAATATCACGATACCGTTGAGTGATGAGCACAATATTTTTTTTTCCGTGTATGAAATACTTATTAAGATCGTAACATATGGCTACACTGAGAAAGAGCCATAACGTTATTAGGTTATAGTAACCATCTAAAGTTTAAAAAATCATAGAGTGTTAATAAAGTAACACTTTGTTTGTGTCATGTTTAGATTGATATATTACCCATGCTATATATAGATTACCCATACATTTTGTCCAATTAACTATCTGCATAGATGGTCCCTACGACAATACGCATTGCAACATTAATAATACGTATTGATATATTTACAACATGGATTGCTATATATTAACAACTTCGATTGCTATAGTAACAATCTATATACACGCTGGAAAAAAACGCTATTACCATCTTGCAATTGGTAATGATTACCATATTGTATGTGATAATCATTATCATGCTTTTATGGTAACCATTCTGTTCTCGTATAGTAATATTCACTATAGTGTAAATCGAAGTGTTTTAATTTAAAATACCTAAGTGTTTAGTTGCCATTTAAATACATTGTAGTCACTTTCTATACGTTTGCAAATGTAATTAAATGACAACTAAACACTTAAGTGTTTAAAGTTTAAACACTTTGATTTACAGTGTATATTCACCAATAATAATAGTTACTAACTAGATAGTAATATTTCTAATATCTGAAAAATTTGTAAATTTTACCATATGAGATAGTAATAATTATCATCCTGGACAAAAATGGTTACCATCTCCAATAGGAAAAATTGAAATAAAATAATGAGAATCTTTATTATGTAAAGAGGGAAATAGTTACTTCGTTAAAATAGGGGTATTACTACTTTTTTTCAGCGTGCGAGATAATAATGATAATCATCTCGACTAAGAATGCTTACCATCTCCGATTAAAAAAGTTAACACAAAAGAATGAGGATCTTTAAAATGTAAAGAGGGAAACAGTTACTTTGTTAAGGATAGGAGGTATTACCACTTTGTTTTTCATCGTGTAAGAATCGTTAAAACAGCAAAATACCAAGTATGGGGAATATAACCAAACAGTACGGTTAAATTAACAATACTTTTATTCGAAATTGAAGATTGTTAATTCAGCAGTCTTCTATTGCCCATTTAACGATACACGTTACATAAAACCAATTTGAAGTGTAAAACAAAATAACGACGGTTCACTTGTTCTATTTGACCAATTTTATATATCATTTATTTTTTTTTATTTTTTAATCAAAGTAACGGCTATGTGATCAATATATGTAGAGTAATATTTCGACAAACTATCGCTTGCCTTGAACGAGAAGCGGAGAGATAATTCTCTATGTGTGATTACTTTATATTAAACAGCTATCACCCATAGTGATAAAATATTTTAAACAAGAAAGTTTAAAATACTCTTACCCAAATAATTTAAAAATTATCTCTTATAAAATAAATGAATTTTTATAAAGTTGTATTTTGGTATTAAATTTTCATGCCAAAATAATAAATAAATAATTCTTAAGCTTTAAGATTATACTTTGGAACGCCTTTAGTTGTATTGATAAAGAAAGAAGTAGACAAAAAAAACTTTGATTTTTGTTTGTAGGATAACTAGTTTGAAAGAAAAAAAAATCTTTACTCAAATCTAACAATTGCATCAGTAATATTAAACTTCTTGCTACAAAAAAGAGCGGCGTTTTGCTCAGTTACTCAAAAAGATACTTTTACTTATATATTGTTTAAAGTATTCAATTGAGAACAGTCTGAGCGAAAGAAAAAAAAATTATTATTGTAACTAATGAATAATTCGAATTAAATGAATAATATTTTTGGCATTATGAAAAGTTTATAGACAGTGCAGTAAAAATTCAAAATGAACTGAATAACTATATAATATTCCAACGACCGTACGAACATTTCGAGATAAATTTAATTCAATTTTTCTTAGCACTATTTTAAATTTTAGTTGTGTAGCCACCATCTGTTTGAATTTTAAAATGCTGCTAAAAAAATTAATAATAAATTCAGTATATTTACTGCTTAAAATTACTGACGAATAGTTTTAGCATTAATAACCTTTTTTTTATTGTTCAAAAGTTCTCTTTTAAAATTATTTACTATTTATTTTAACGATTACTGCTGTAACATTTCATCAGCTTCTACCTTATTAGTTGAAACAAGTTCGATTTATTGAAAAAGAAACTGGTCGCGTACTTGTGTCGGAGCTTGCTATGACCTATGGTTTATGATGAGTGTGAGAAAGACACACAGTTTATAAAAGTTTATGCTTTAACTTCGCTTAACTACGTAGCATTGAACTTGATATTTTATTCTTAAGTTTACTGTTAACAAGTTATTCAACTAGTTGCATAATTTATTTGAGATATGATTACAATAAAATAAAAAAAATTTTTCCTTGTAATTCAAATATATCTGACTAATTTATGATACTTTGATTAAAATTTTTACTTCAATGTTCTCTCTTAAAGTGAATAAGTGAAAAGTACTGAAAATCAATTAAGGTAGTTGTTTCGAGGTAGTCACGTTCAAAAGTATAGCATACCGAATTAAAAGAACAGCATAACTGAAGCGGTTAGTTGAACGCCGCTCATTGGAAACTTTTGTAAAAGTACAGCCATATGCTCTTACATACATCCAAGTAGTATCAATACGTTTATATACACATACATCCATAATATTCGAGAAGTGATCGTGGCAACGCCGTTCACTGTTACTGTGCATCTTTTTTGTGTTCCGTAATATTTTTATTAATGTAGTCGTAAGACATAACCAAATTAACCATCAAAATAAACTAAGCTATTTATTATTAAATTATTAGAAATGTATGAACGTTTACTTATTATTAATTAATAAATTTTATTATTTTTCTATTTAATTTATAATAAACGCTGAAAAGTTATCAATAAACGAAATCTTTAAGTAAGAGAGCATTTGTATGTCGAACAATTTATTTATTTTTAGAATAAATAAAAAATAAATGTTAAATTATTTTTATTTTGTTTGAAAAAATAAATTTATAAAACGATTGCCTTTCATAAATTTACAAAAATTTAATATTATTGATTAATTTTTTTTTAATAGTAGAATAATTAATTAATTTTATTCATTGGTTAGCTTTTTTTATTATGTGCCTGTTTGTATTTCCCCGCGCCTATTTGGCTATAATATAAGCGCTGTTGCCACATCGCACTACTGTTTTGGTACATCTTTGAAATTTTTAAAAAGTTTCAAGGTTTAATGAATTATATTTCAGAAACGACGTGGTCAATAATTTTCATTTTTTTTTATATGGTTTATAATTTTAGTTTTGATAACACACAAAATTTATAGAATGATCCTACATTGCGTTTTGATTTTATTAAAAAAACATTGCCCGTAAATCGCTATTCTCCATAAGAGCCTGTGTTAAAATAGCAATATTTTGAAATCGTTTTTCATAAAATTGGGATGGTTAATGTTACTCAGATTAGTCTCATATGATTCGTAGTCAATCAAAGAACAATCAGGTAAATTTTTATAAAAATCCTACATTAAATTAATCCACGCAACAACTACCTTAATACTCACTACCAATCAGTCACAAGTATATTAGTGACACAACAATATATAATATCCTAAAGTTAACAGACAATTAATAATTTTCGGATTTTTTTTCAACAATTTAAATACGAAAAAAAAAAAACTAAAAATATGCACATGTAGAAAATTAAATAAACTATAAGTGCAATTTTTTTAAATATTTGTTTTTTGCTTTTTTGAAAGAAAATCTAAAAATTACTAGACGTCAGCTTACTTCAGTATTAACAACAATACGGATATAGGTAATGTTTTACTGTAACTATACAATATACTTCTGAGAGGTATATTTTTTCCGTGAACCATTTTTTTACTTGTAACTATTTACGCAGAGAATATTTATTGATTAATGATTAGGGTACTTTTCACCGATTAATTTTGAAAGACCAGATTTTATTAATTGAAATGAGTTGAATTGTTTAAAATAATACTAAGTCTAGTTTAATGAAAGCAGTTTATGTATACGAATTTTTCTAGTAGAATTGCTAGAGTAAATTCATGGGAAAGTACTGTTATGATTTTTTTCTGAACTTTTCGTGATTTTAATGCAAAGCACTATTAAATACATACTTTAATCGTACAGTTAAAATATATATTTAATCGTTTTTTGTAGTAAAAACACGAAATGTTTTGAAAAAAAATCATAACAAAATTTTCTTATGCATATATGAAAAATATGTATCTGCGGGTGTGCTTTTTCCCTGATATAAACTTGTTTCGGAAAAGTAACGATTGATTTTTCTGAGTGGTTTACCAACGGAACGTTCATGATCCAGAATACCTTATGAATTCCGCACTCTCTAAAACTGAATTAATGGACATTCACTATTTTCTAGTGAATTTCGCTAATTCACTTTTAGAGACCGGGTAAAATTTTTTTTTACTAGATAAATTTAAAAAAAAACCCTTCAATTATAAGAATATTGTTTTCAATGCATAGAAATAGTGATTCAATAAAACAATTCAATGTATACATCAGGATTGTTTTCATATATTATGGGAATGGTTCCTATAATTTATTGAAAACATTCCATTAATTTTCTCTCGGTGTAACTTTTTATAGCCCAGAAAATACGTAATGTCTTAATTTATATCACCAAGGCGTAACCAACTAATTTCTAAATGATAGGAAGAGCCAAAATAATACACCCACTTGTACATTACTACCGAAAATATTTTAAATTTTCGAACATCTGAAAATTACTCACTAAAGAAATAAATTTTTGAGTAACATTGACGAAAAACTTACCCATTTCTGAAAATTCTTGGTTTTTCGAACAGAGATTTAGAAGATAGACTTCGAATTGATAAATCTTTAATCGCCAAAAGCGAACTGTTAAAATTTCTTCTTTGATCTGTAAAATATTCCAAAGAATTATTAACTTACTTGCATACAAATAAATTGAATTAGATATATAGATAGTCACGCACTGGAGCGTAGTCTTGAAAAGAATCGAAAATGATTTCTGAGTTTAAAATGTCGACATCTGTTGATACAAAATTTTTAAATTGAACTCAAATCAATAACTCTTCGTCCCTCAGAAACTTGTCCATTTCCCGAGGAAGTTAGAAGTCCAACGTCATAGATAAATGTGTTTTAAGCTAAGAAAAAACTCAACTAAAGAAAAAAAAAAAGGTAAACGATAAAATTGCTGAGGAAGCAAAATTGTAAGGGTAAATTATGCTTACGTGCAGTTCTTAAAATATTATTATCAAAAATAATAGATACAATTTTAAATAATTTATTTACTTCGTCAGCGATTATATGACATTCACGTATATATCACTATTATTACTTTAAAATTTTTCTCTGCAAGACAGAAAATTTTATCAAGTATATCGTTTATATACTGTAAAAAGAGTTGCGTTAAAAATGGACTCAATGTAACACCGCAAGGTGTTAAAATGAAATAACACCGTTGTAGGCTGTACAATTTGGCGGTTAAAATTCAACACCAAAAATTTTTACACCTACACCGCCTGGTTTTTTAACAGTGTATATTACATGGAAAAAAAATATTGTGCTCACCACTGAACGGTATCGTGATATTCACTCTCCTCGGTTGGTTATACGTTGTGTACGGAAAGTCTTGGTCTATTGGATCGTGATTATCGCGATCCAGGCGGATCCCGAAATCATAAGATCATTTGAGGAAATCATAAAAACATTTGAGGTTAGAATAGATGAATTTTTAACTTTAACTTCATTACAATTTTATTTTTAGTTGGAATTAATAATTACATGTTAATAATTCTAATAAGCGCAATAAAAAATTATTATTTAATATGAAGAAATGTAATCAAGTAATAGAATATACGTAAGTAATTGATGTAAATTTTTTATTAAATAATTTGGTTATGAGTGGTGGCGCTTGAGAAGTAGATAGCGATAATCACGATCCGTTTTGGTATGATATGGATACGTTAACTGACGAGCACAATACATTTAAGTATATTTATAATCCGTAGGATCATTATAATAAGTTTCTAGTGTTTCATTCATATTGATCTATATATCGTGAAAATCAAGTAAGAATTTAGTACTAATCACGATACAACTGTCGCTCTCCGTTGGTGAGCGATAAGCGCAATATTTTTTTTTCCGTGTATTTATACATATTTATAAAAAGAGCTTTAAAAATTTATTTTTTATTAACTCTAAATAAATCTAACAAACCTTCAAAATATAATTTTATTATACGAAAAAATAAATAAAGACTTTTCATAAATAATGGCGATGTCGAATATAAAGTTTACTGATTTTTCAAACTTAACACTCAAAGTTAGGGAAAAGGCCCGATGAAAAAAGTTTTTGTCTAATTATATATGATTATATATGTTCATATATATAATCATATATGATTATATATAATCATATATGAAGTTATATATAATCATGCATGATTATATATGGGGTCATATATAATTATATATAATTATATATGACCCCATGCATAATTAGATCTGATCATACCTGGCTGTTATTAGCCCATATATAAGTCTATATATGATCAGATCTAATTATATATAAGTCTATATATAATTAGATCTGATCAGATCTGATTATATATGAGTCTATATATAATTAGATATGTTCATACTTGGCTGGTATAACTCCATATATAACCATATATAAGTCTATATATGATCAGATCTAATTATATATGACTCTATATATAATTAGACATGATAATACTTGGCTGTCAACTCCATTTACTACCATATATAAGTCTATATATGATCAGATCTAATTATATATAAGTCTATACATAATTAGATCTGATTAGACATGACTGATACAAATCCATATATAATTAGATCTGATCAGACATGGCTAATATAAATTCATGTATGGTCGTGCATAAGTTTATATATGATTGGATCTGATCAGACATGACTGATATAAAGTTATATGTAGTTATATATATATTACATAATATGACAATTTTTTAATATAAATGTTATTAAATTTTTATTTTGTCAACTATCAAATAAACTTAAATCCCCAATACTTAAAAAATGTTCAAAGGTTTCGGCAGCAATTTAAAAGTATTAATCGATATCGATTTATATACGAATATTTATAAGTTTATAGATAAATAGATTTGATTATATGTATCTAATGAATTCTATTGTCATTTATGTACAAAATCAAATTCATTATTAGGTGCATTATTTACGTATGATGTATTGACTTGATTATTTGAGTCAAGTAATGCCATAAACTTTCCTTTATTGTAAGTTCATAACAGACCAGAGGATCAGACTACAATCCAGCGATCACCAAAGTTAAGCAGCATCGGCGCAGGTTATTGATTGGATGGGTGACCTCGTAGTAAAGTGGTGGTCAACGAATAGTAATTTTTTTTTTTTTTTATTTAAATTTAATCAATATTTATATTGATGAAAACAATAAATCCTAATTAAATTACTTAATTAATAATTTAAAGGTATTCGAAATGAGATTCTAAAAATGACTATATTCATTCATGCATGATCATGTATAAACAGATCTGATTATATATAATTAGACCTGGCCAATTTTTGGATCCAATCATATATAGATGATTATGCATAATTATATATGATTAGACAAAAACTTTTTTCATCGGGGGTCCAATCTATATAACTGTCATTGATGTCACCATAATGAATATAAAAAAAATAAATAAAAAACTTGATAGACAGTAGAAGAGGGGAGTCATGTAAGATCAACGATTCTAATATATTTAAATTTAATACTAAAAAAAAAAAAAAAAAACGATAACAAATAGACGATATATGTTCCGAAGCTAGCTAACACTTATTTTAAGAATAATTTTACACTGATTATTTTGATAATGACGAAAAATATCCATAAAAATATTCTCCTTGAAAAGTTGATTATGTAAACAACTTTTTCGGTTGACCAACTGGTTACCTTATTTTCAAAGTACGTACACTGTAAAAAAAAATTTAATTTATATAATGATATTAAATTTTGGACTGTGTGAATTAGAACGTTTACACCAAAATGGTGTGAACGTAGTTCTTTATTTAAAACTCTCGATTACTTCAATACTAGGTCTTTAATTGCACACCTCAATCACGAAAGCGCTGAGGGTGATTTTTGAACGATTTTTTCCCAACTATTTTACTCACACAAAAATATTTCTACACTAGTTTAATTACACCGAAATAGGTAAAGATGTAAGCTAGCATGTAGAGAATTTATTAAGGAACAATTTGAACCTAACGTTAAGTCGATTCATTATTTTATTTGTTAAAAATAAATTATTTTAACTCAGGAAACCAGTGCTGTCAATTGTTAGGTATGAAACTTGGTAAACACGACAACTGTTGATACAATTAATCGGCCTAACTTTTTTTTTGTCTTTTTATTTTGTACCACAAGAATAATACTTATGAAAGTTATCATTTAATTCCTTTTAGTTTAATTGTAATAAATTTAAAACGTAAAACTAATAAGGTTTGCTCGAGCTTCAGCTAATTTGCTCAAATTAACACAAATAAAATCTAATTCAATTTTATTCATACATTTGAAGAAATATTTATTAATCAAGATGAAATTTAAAGTTTTTTTTAAAAGTAAATTCCTTTTTTGATTTAATTGAGCTTTATTTCAAATAAATATTAATTTCAATATTAAAATTTTATCACTATCTAGCAAGTTTACCTCAGAATATCAACATAACGCGCGGCGTATTGTTATTGAAAGATTACAGAATTCCTTTATAACCAACGCTTGTTCCTTTATTGACTGAGTCATTGAGTAAACCCTGATAACACGAGTTGGTCGTGAAAAAGTTGGACATTCATTAGTTTCCGACCAACTTGACGACAAGTTATCTACAACTTCAGCTTTTGCAACTTTTGGCTACAAGTTACTGCCAACTTTCTCAGAAAGTGATCGTCAACTTATTGAATTTCCAACTTTTGCCACCAAGTTTCTCAGAAAATGTCTATCAACTATTGGAGGTACCAACTGTTGGCGGTCAACTTAGTGTCCAGTTGCGGCTGCAAGTTTCTCGTCAGTTTCTCGTCAACTTGGCTATCAGGGAAGTTGTCCCTGATGTCATTGAATACACCCTGATAGCCAAGTTGGCGAGAAACTGACGAGAAACTTGCAGCCGCAACTGGACACTTAGTTGACCGCCAACAGTTGGTACCTCCAATAGTTGATAGACATTTTCTGAGAAAGTTGGTGGCAAAAGTTGGAAATTCAATAAGTTGACGATCACTTTCTGAGAAAGTTGACAGTAAGTTTCCTTTCAATTTTCTCAGAAACTTGTATTCCAGTTGCGGCTCCATACTGGCGCCAACTTTCTGAGAAACTTGGCAGTAACTTGTAGCCAAAAGTTGCAAAAGCTGAAGTTGTAGATGACTTGTCGTCAAGTTGGTCGGAAACTAATGAATGACCAACTTTTTCACGATCAACTCATGTTATCAGGGGCTATAAACAAAATGGACGGACACCTGCTATGCGGTCGATAACATTTTATATTTTATTTTTCTTTTAAATTTGTCTTTAGTCACTAGATGGCATTATTCGTTAACTCTTATACGATTTAAAAACAATATTGATAATTTCCAACATAAAATTTAAAAAAAATATCTGTTAAATAATCCTAAATATTTAGTATATATATTTAATTGACAAACCAATTAATTATTACTTCTGTGAAGATATTTTTTTTTATATATATTTATTAAGAGAGTAAACATAAATGGTGTCCCGGTTGTCAAGATACTTTTTTATCACAACAAACATTCAGGCCGTTGCTAAGGAAATTAATGTGTAATTGTTAGTTCAATATAATTAAACATTAAAATAATATTTCTCCATGAATGGACCACAAAAAACATTCACAAAAGCGTTTACGCTCAAGTAAAAGCTCAGAAATAATAAAAGAATCATTAACTCCAGATAATATTGATAATTACTATACTGAAAATAATAAATCAAAGTCTTTGAAAAGTCCAAGAGAATTATCATCAAGGTATTTAAATTCAACGAGTCCAAGTGTAAGCATAAATAAAAATATTGTTAACGATGACTCTGACAATGAAGAAAGTATTAACAAGGTTCCAAACACGAAACAGTATTACAGAAGAGACTCATCTAGTTCAGAAGAAACCAACAAAAATAATTCCGATGATGATGTTCACAAAAGGAAAATCAAACAAACTGATCAGATATTATCTAAGCAAGAAAAACGACGTAAAAAAACATCACAGAGGCGGATGCATCATCAACGAGAAGAAAAACGTATTTCGACGGCTCGGAATGACAATGAAGAAAACATTGACGAGGATCGGGCTTCTTTAAAACAAGACCACCTTTCAATGACAACTAAAAAATATTCAAAACGTTCAAGAACAAGATCTCGCAGTAGCAAAGGTATTAATTATTTGGCAATTATATTTTTTTTTTATTTTTTACTTTCAATTATACTCAAGTTAGCCGAGGTTCTAATAATTTTTTCAAATTATAAAAAAAATATGTGAAAAAATTGCGCTTATAATTTTTTTAATTTTCTTCATGTTCATACTTTTTTTTTTTTTTTGTGATTGATTTGTTGAAAAAAAAAGTAGTGTTCTAATCGATTTTGAGAGCTTGATATTAAAATAAAAATAACTAGAAAACAATGCGGAATTTTGAAAAATTTTATTCGAGGTAATTTGTAGGGAATGAAATTGTCTACAAGAAACGTCCTATGATATTTTGTGATAAGTCTGATAGTTTTGCCGGAAAAGTAAAAAGATCTCGAAATTTACTCAAAATTTGAGTTCAAGCTCAAATAACTTTTGAACAGATGGATTTATCAAAAAATGATAAGAGACTTTTTTTGTAGAGAATTAAATTTCTTACAAAGTAGGTCTGCAGATTTTTTCTACGAGGCATCGTTAGCTAGTTATAAAAATCAAGACGCATAAAAAATTATTTTTATGGTATTCTTATGGAAAATAGAAAAGTGCGATGCGGAACCTCTTAATGTTAATATGAAGAACTCCAATTCTCGCAAGTGTATTTTTGTGTTTGAATGAAACTTTTGAATCTGTTTCCGAGAAAAAAAGATCTGTTTGTATAGTATATACAAACCATAATTTTATAATTGTTTTTTTAGGAGAAGGAAGAAGAAGAGATGGAGGAAGAAGAGAAGAACAAGAAGGTGTACATAGCAATGAATTGCCAATAACAGAATTTTTACGACAAGCTCAAGAAAACTCACGAGCACAATATGAAGAGCCTGTCCCTTTGCCCCAATTGCGTACAGATACTATTTATGTGCAAGGCAGAAATCGTTTTAGTGCCGTTAAAATTCCTATGGAACGTACTAGTCGAGGTCACCGAGGTCCTGATACAGATGATACTACTATGTATCCGATTAAAATTGCAATATTGGCGCAGAAGGCTTGGAAGAATGCTGGATTTATTTATCAAGGTCTTCTTGCTGGAATGGCATTTATGCATTTTATTTTTGTACGTAAAAATCAATATCATAAAAACATTTAAGCTCATAAATTTAAACCTTTGATTCAATAATAATTTACTTTTATTATTTATTTCGGTTTTATTTTATAAATTTTTTTCTGTAAATATTATAGGTTCAAACATATTTTAAAGCTTCGAAAAAATCCGTCGAGGATTATTCAATTATTGCTGAAATATATACGAATTTATTTTCATTTTTTTTGGTAATGTGTATTATTGCTGCTTTTGATAGGTGAGCGAACTATTTACAGTTTTATTGTAAATAGATATAGATATTAGGGTGTGTCTTTTTAGGACTACTTTTTTTTCAACGCAATAACAGCTTCTATACTTGCAGGAAGTAAAATAAGATGCCTGTTGATACCAGAGCCCTTAATATTAATAATAACAAGTGTCTCATCGCGATTTTCTATTTCCATTTAAATAATGGCTCATTGTACAGATAAGCTCAGGATATAATTTCGTAGTGAATTAAACGCTCTACAAAAAAAGTTACTTATAATTTTTTAATAAATTCATCTGTTCAAAAGTTATTGGAGCTTGAAGTCAAACTTATAATAAATTTCGAGATCTTTTTACTTTTCCGACAAAATTATCAGACTTATCACAAAATTTCATAGAATCTTTTTTGTAGACAATTTCATTCCCTACAAATTATCTCTGATAAAGTTTTTTAAAATTTCGCATTGTTTTCTAGTTATTTTGTTTTTAATGTCAAGCTCTTGAAATCGATGAGAAAATTAATTTTTTAAGAGCTTGACATTAAAATGTAAATAACTAGAAAACAATGTGAAATTTCGAAAAACGTTATCAGAGATAATTTGTAGGGGATGAAATTGTCTACAAAAAAGATCTTATGCCATTTTACGATAAGTCTGATAGTTTAACCAGAAAAGTAAAAATATCTCCAACTTTATTATAAATTTGACTTCAAACAATAACTTGGAACAGATGAATTTATCAAAAAATTATAAGTAACTTTTTTGGTAGAGCGTTTAATTCACTACAAAATTATATCCTGAACTTCTGTACAATGACCCATTGCCGAGGTATAAAATTCAAAACTTAAAATTTTTTTTTCCCCTGATGAGACATCTGTTAATATTAACATTGAAGGCTCTGATCTCTGATTTTAATAGGCATCTTATCTCACTTCCTGCAAGTATAGAAGCTGTTAGCGCGTTAAAAAAAAGTTGTCCTACAAAGACATACCCTAATAAATATACAATGCATTTAAATAAAAAAAATTCTTTTAGATTTGACTTGGCGCATTTTGATATAGAACATTTCAGAGAAATATATAATAATTATGCTAAAGCTATTGCAGTAATCCCATTGTATATTGCAGTATTTTGTCTGCATCAAGCGACAATGAAATTTGATGACAAATTGTCACTAATTAATTACACAACAAATACTACTAGCTTAACTAATGTAAGATGTTTTTTTTCAACTCTAAATAAAATAATAGTGCAAGAAAATTTATAAATTATGATTAATAATAGATAATTTTGTTTAACTTATATAGGAAAATGTAACGACTATCAGTGATGAAGAACTCAACAATTGGACAGCAATAACGTTAACTAAAGACGGAATGGTTGTTGCTGCTTGGCTTTTCGTTTCATTAGGTCCCCAAAGCGATATGCTTTTAACTCACCTTCAGTCATTAGAAAAATATCATGCCAGTGATTATTATTAGGATAGATATTAGGCTGCTTCATTTAAAACGAACATTTTTTTTTTTTAGCGGACACAAGAAAATTTTGTTATTTATGTTAAAAGAAAAATTCCCTGAAAATTTCAGCTCTTAATTTTAATTTTAAGTACTTCCTATCGAGCATCAAAGTTTTCCCATTTAAAAAGCATGTAAATCGAATAACTTTTCTTTAAAATTACTATAACTTAACCCGATTTTGAGCTATCGTTTTGAAACCAGTTTTTATTTGTAGAGTATTTGTTGCTTATCAAAAGTGTATACGACGGTTTTGGTCTAACTCGATCCACGTCGATTTTATCAGCTCCGAAAGACAAATTTTCACTTTTTTCATTTATTTTTGTTAATAGTGAAGAAATGGTTCATCTCACAACAAATATGCATAGGACCAATCTTTTAGGAAATTTTACGCTCTACAAAATTGCTCATGACACTTATATTGCTAAAGTCCACTGTTCATGAGATACATGAATTTTAACATTTTACAATAAAAAGATTAGTACCATAGTAAGCTAACAATTTTTTTTATTGTAAAATGTTGAAATGCATGTATCTCATGAACAGTGGACTTTAGCAATATAAGTGTCATAAGCAATTTTGTAGAGCATAAAATTTCCTAAAAGATTGGTCCTATGCATATTTGTTGTGAGATGAACCATTTCTTCACTATTAACAAAAATAAATGAAAAAAGTGAAAATTTGTCTTTCGGAGCTGATAAAATCGACGTGGATCGAGTTAGACCCAAACCGTCGTATACACTTTTGATAAGCAACAAATACTCTACAAATAAAAACTGGTTTCAAAACGATAGCTCAAAATCGGGTTAAGTTATAGTAATTTTAAAGAAAAGTTATTCGATTTACATGCTTTTTAAATGGGAAAACTTTGATGCTCGATAGGAAGTACTTAAAATTAAAATTAAGAGCTGAACTTTTCAGGGAATTTTTCTTTTAACATAAATAACAAAATTTTCTTGTGTCCGCTAAAAAAAAAAATGTTCGTTTTAAATGAAGCACTCTAACAGATATACATATATATTTGTTAAAAAAGGATTGTAATTAAATGAGAATAATTAAAGTTAACATGTACGATTATTATTTTATCGTCGGAAAAATTTATGTACTTAGTAATTTGCAGTACAATAACTATAATACAAAAGATTACTAATAGTAAATGGGTATTTAAATGACAATTTTATAACTATTAACTACAGATGAATTACAATTTTTCGTTAAATCAAAGTAAGACTGTAAAAAATAATAATCAACAATAAGACGTAATAGTAATATAAAACAAGAGAAGGAAAATAAAATAATATTTAACAAAATAATTAGCAGTTTTTTTTTTTTTTTTTTTTTTTTATAGTTTTTGTTTAGAGTCAGTCGATTCGCAATACAATTAGGTCACGCTCATCGGTTAATTACCGATAACTTTTACACTTTCGCACCATAACTAATATATATTTATGTATAGAATAACTTCAGGTATTGTATGTATATAATATACTTTGTTATTACATATAATTAAATACTTTTATGGGTAGCGTTGACAAATAAGTATTTGCCAATAATTCATCACCTCTAAATATCCCGTATCCGCTGATCATATTTATTAAATTATTTATTTATCTTGTCAACAATTATCTTTATTCTAATTATCTTCAAAGTAATTTACTTAGTTCAATAACAATTTTTTTTTTATACAGGGTATTTTCAGACCGTGTCCCCACTTTTAATTTTTTTAAATTATTCAACAATTTTTAATTGTCATAACCGTAGGCAAATTTTATCAATCAATTAAAGAAAATTAAGTCATTAATGAAAAAAGGAAAACGTTTACAAAAAAAAGAATTTTTTCGCGCGAAAAATATTTTGTACTGGGTTGAAGACAAAAATTTTCATGATACTGAAGTTAGCCGACGTCTAATAATTTTTGGATTCGTTTTAACACAATAAATTATAAAAAAAAAAATATTCAAAAAAATTGCACTTATAGTTTTTTAAATTTTCTACATGTGCATTTTTTTAGATTTTTTTTTTTTGCAATTGATTTGTTGAAAAAAGAATCTGAAAATTTTTTAATGTCTGCTAACTTCAGGATCATAAATTTTCTTGGGACTGGAAAAATTTTCTTGAAAAATTTTTTTTCCCGCTTCAAAAAATTATTTTTTTTTGTGTAATTAAATTTCAAATTGACAAAAAAATGACTTACTATTGTTATTAATTATAAAATAATAGAATTTTAAAATTTAAAGGTTAAATTTATTTACCAAATATATGACTCCTAATTAATAACATCTATGAGTAATTTTTAAAAATTTTGTATCTCGATGAAATTGTAGCTACGTTCATTTTTTTCCGATCAATGCTTTAATTTATTTTAATTAATTAATAAAAATTAAATACCGCTAAGAAAGTCATTAAACATTTTTAAAAAGTGGGTATTGTCTGAGAATGCCCTTAATGGACATTGTTCAATTTTTAATTGATATTTATTTAAATTATTAAATTATGATATATTTAAACATCATTAGATTATAATAAAAATATATAATTTTATAAAATTATATTAATAATTTAAATTTTAAATGCTATTAGATATTTAGCCAATCAATATATGTATATTTATATGTAAATATTTAAAACTTTCAAATTACAACTTAATTTAAATGATTACTAATTAAAATGTCAGCTTCAACGGGTGTTTTATTTATTCATTTATTTATTTTCCTCACACGGTCATACGCGATGTTTAAATATCAACTTTTTAATAAATTTTATTATATTATTATATTACTTTTGGCAGGAATGTTATAACTATATTTTTCGCAGTTGCATAGAGCTCATAGCAATAATAATATTAATAATAATAATAATAATAATAGTAATAATAATAATAATAATAAAATATGAATATTTAAATGAGCAAAAATAGTTTTAATAATCGATCACATTATATATTTATTGCGTATTAATTTTGGTGATGTATGGAGATGACTAAATATTTTGGTCCAAGCATGAATAAACGAAATTATTTTAATTTAAATATTATTCTTAAATTATTGAAATTATTCATGTTCATATTTATATATAAGATGATAAATCGCATTAACTAGACAATATGTTTGTTGTTAATTTATGTTTATTTAATTAATTATCGTATGGCATTTCTTCGATCTCTTGATTTTTCAAATACTCAATTAATTGACAATTGTCAATATTATAATTAATGGGAAGACGTCTATTGGACAGGTTCCAATTGGAGAAGTAACCGATAGGACATATTCCAATAACTCAGATCCCTATTACTTGAATAACCAATTACTAATAATTCCGATGACCAAAATTTCCAATTACCTGAAATCCTGATCACCCGTAATTTCATTTACCAATACTATCAATTACCAAAATTTCCAATAATTCAAAATTTCGATAGCTTAATTTTTCGTTAACCAGAAACATTGATGACTAGACATTCCGATTGGACAGGTTTTGTAAGCTCAAAGTCAATTTCTTTGTTATATAACAAAGCTCAAAATGGATTTCTTTGTTATGTAACAAAGGAATCGATTTTGAGCTTACAAAACGTGTCCAATCGGAATGTCTTGTCATCAATGTTTCTGGTTAACGAAAAATTAAGTTATCGAAATTTTGGATTATTGGAAATTTGGGTAATTGGTAGTATTGGCAATTGAAATTACTGGTGATCGGGATTTTAGTTGATTGAAAATTTGGGTCATCGGGATTATTAGTAATTGGTAATTCAGGTAAAAGGGATCTGAGTTATTGAAATATGTCCTATCGATTACTTTTCCAATTGGAACCTGTCTAATAGACGTCTTCCCTAATTAATCCAAATGCATTATTTTTTATATTAATTTGGAAAAAAACTATGTATAGTAAAAAGTGTTTTCTCATAAAAAAAAGTTTTACCCATAGATAAATTTATGTAGATCTACACCATTATGAATTTAAAAAAAGTTTATTCAGTCACAGGTGACATGTTTTTTTTTTCAAGGCAAATGCGCATGACAATTAACCATTAAAATATTATGTAGGCTGTATTCTACAATATGAATTTAAGGGTTAAGTACAGATATGTAGCAACCAATAGGATTGTAGATTCAACTTCTTAAGACATGTCTGATTGGTTATTAAAAAAGGTTATAATTTAACGGGGATTTTAATAATTGGCCATGATTAATTATAAATTTCGTTATGGTTTCAATAAGTCAAGTATTGAATAAGTCAAATTACAGCTACAATGTCATTAATTGTTTATATGTCTCTGTAATTAACTACAATATTGACAATTGAGGTTAATTGATTAATGATCCTGAAGTTAGCAGTCAATTAATAAATCAATTTTAAAAAATTCACGTATAGAAAATTACAAAAACTAGAGGTGCAATTTTTAAAAATACTTTTTTTTTATAATTTATCATTTTATAAAATCAAAAAATTATTAGACGTCAGCTAATTTCAGTATCATAATTAATCATGATTCTGAAGTAAGAAGACAATTAACAATTTTATTATTTTTTTTCAACAAATCAATTACAAAAAAAAAAAATCTAAAAATATGCACATGTAGAAAATTCAAAAAACTGAGTGCAATTTTTTGAAATATTTTTTTTTTCATAATTATTGTTTCTAAAAGAATCCAAAAATTATTTTCTTAGCTAATTTCAGGATCATGATTAATTATGAGTGTGAATGTTACTGACAGTGGGAAGTTTTAAATTTTTGAATAAATAAATGAAATTTGAGTGGGGTAAAAATTAAAAAATGCTTAATTAGATCAATAAAAAATCCATACGCGCATTTTTTAAAATTTAATTATTTTAAATAATTTATTTATTTATTTAAAATTCATAAAATGTCTCGTCTGCTACATTCACACTCATTAATTATTTGAATACTTGAAAAAAATCGAGAGATCGATGAAACGTCATACGATAATTAAATTAACAAATTAATAAAGAACACATTGTCCAAATAACTGATTCATCATCTTTTAAATAGCATTAATTTTTAGTGATATCTCAAATTTAAAAACTCTTTTATTATTCAACACAATGAGTTTCTATGCAAAACGCAATTTCACTGTCTTATTAATATAAATGGAATTTTTATTTTATCGCAAAGACAATATATAAAGGATTACAATAAGGACGAATTAGCTTAATGCTACTGGATTAAATGATAAAGTTAATATTTATAATAATAATTAATACAACCTAATTATAATAATGCTTATTTGATATATACAATATTTATTATTAATGAGTAGCCGAGAGGTTTCAATTAATCCCAATCGTAATTAATATATATTTTTATTACGTTGGAATTATTATCGAAGACAATTACAAAAAACATTTTCTATATATACATTTTAAAAAAATCCACTTAAATTGTACGGTAAAAAAAAAGTTAGATAATTCAAAGATACAAAATTACCAAAATTTTCATCATACATTTTTATTATTTTACTGTTATATCAGATAATTATTTAATGATGAAAAAAATTTTCTATAACCCCGCGGTTCCCAAAGATACCCTTAGAGTTAAAATATCTAAAGATACGTTCTATTTTACAAGCCGAGTATGATGAGTACGTTAATTATTATTATTAATTTTTTTTTTATTATAAATCAGATACAATTAAAAAAAAATTTTCTTTTTATTTTTCATGGCAATTTTTCCTCAACTTTTTTTTTACTCGTCTCATTATCGCACTACTGTTCATTATCAATAATAATAATATATGTTATTAAAAACTAGAGACAATTTCTAATGACTTGGTGATTATTTTGTTATTTTTCATGTTTTTTATAATTAGGCTTTTGAGCAGTAAATCATCTAATTACGATAAGGTCTTAGTAATTAGTAATTAGTATTAAACCTCATTATTTAATTATTATAAATATATCGATTATTAATAACGACATGTCGTTAAAGTTCGATGAAATAATTTCGATCTAGTGATTAAATAATTTACATAATTAAAATTTTCTATTACATTTAATAAACGTTTTAATAATCCACTGAAATACCAGTTCGTTATCTGGATTTTTAAATTATTTTAAATTTACATTTAATATAATAGTGTTGACATACATACATTTCAATACTTATTATATATATATATATATATATATATGGACATATATATATAATAATAATATCAAAGCAAAAATTATTAGTATTTTCTCTCATTCGGAATTAAATTATTTGAGAAAATGATTCTATTAATAAACGATGGATCCTTAGCTCTAGGATTTTATTTATTTTTTTTTATACCGAGCGTAATAATATATTCTATCGATGCTTGAAAAAGTATTAAACATTCACTGTTAATTAAATAGAAACATTAATAACAAACTGCACATTAATTATCTAATTTACACATTAGACTTAATCACACTGGTATTATATTTTTAAATTTTAATACGCGTTAGTACTTATGATTTTTATATAGTGTATGGTATAATTTATTTATTAATACCAATGTAATTTTTAATTATTTTCTGGTCGTATTTTTTAAATTTAGGCCAGACTATTTTATTAATCTCTTTAATATTTAATTAAACGACAGGATGATTAATTTTTTGTCTTTTCAAATATTTATTGCTAATTCATTATTCATCAGCTTTGTTTTTTTTCACGTCACATTAAAATTAAATCAGTATGTAAATCAATAACATAAATATATATTTAAATAAATTTATTGACTGTGTAAACGTCCAGTTGGTGGCTTAACTTGATTGTTCCCGATAACTTTAGGAATCGCTCCAATTATTTTGACACGATTTTGTTGAATTTGCTGACGATTATCAGAAAATTGTGGCGGTGGTGCAAAAACGAGCTCATTATTATCAGCCTGACCGGCAGATGGACCGGCATTAAACTCTGGTGGGGGTGGAACAAACAAATCATTGTTTTGTTCCTCAGCATCGGCTTCTATTGGCGGCGGCAATTGGGCAAGACTTACTGCGTGTCTTGTCAGCATACCGCTGCTGTAATTCATTCTTTTATGATTATTATCTTTGTCTGTGTTAACAATTGATTGATTATTGTTATCATTTCTTGATGTATCATCGAAACCAGTGGGTGGTCCTACTGGTACATCTTGATCGGAACTAACACCGCTTGAACTGTTATCACCGTCTTCTAATTGCTGTGTTTGCTGACTCAATAGAAATTCATTCGGATGACTTTTTGATGACTTTAATTGCGTTCTTACCTTCTGAATTTCTTCAACGCTAAAAGAATGCGGCAAAGAACTGCTACCAGACGAACTACTGCCTGATGCATTTGAATTACCAGAAGTTTCACGTGTTGACTCAAATTTATCACGTGCTGCTGCTTTTTCTAGTTCTTTTGCTATTTCAGATTCACCGACTTCGAATTCTTCTTCTTCATCATCTTCGTTTTCTGACTCTGATAGGCTGTAGTCTGGTTCAGGGATTGGCGGACCTGATACGATACCTGATAAATTTGTTGCTGATGCACTGGCGGTTATTATTTTTTTCTTTATTTCACGTGTACCGGCTATACTGTGACTGCGATTTGTTTTCAAAGGCTGGGCGTATTGATTACAGCCGCTGGCATTCAAAGCGCCATTATTGTTTGAATTGATTACACCATTTCCAATCTTTTGTCCGTTCTGATTATTAAATCCGGTGTTATTTGACGTACGTAAGCTATGTGACTTTCTTAAGTGCGTTCTTGATGGATTTCCTGGTAAACTATGCGATCGATAACCGACAGTCTTGGTGTCCTCTGGAGATGCGTAAAGTTTAGCATTGTTTGCTGGTCGGAAGCTTGACATTACTCCGTAATTACTCTCCGAGGCTGCTGCCAATTCTGTAATTTTTATATTTCAATATTAAATTTTATCTCTTTTCAAAATAATTTCAGTATGTGGATTTTTAAAAAAATTTATTAAAAATACATAAATATATATGAAATATATGTATAAAAACTATATTTTAAATAGCTAACTTTTGGCCGATTGTCGTATATATAACATATATTTTAAATGTATTTGAAGTATGTCAAAAATATATATATAAAAATATATTAACAATATATTTTAAATATATAAAATATATACGAAAATAGGCCAAAGGTTAGCTACTTAAAATATATTTTTATACATATTTTATATATTTTTAATATAATTTTTTTTATAAATTTTTTTCATCAGGGTAAAAAAAACTCATTTGTTTAATATTTGTAAATATATTAATATTTCTACACATATAAAAGGAGATAAAAAGTGTATGAATTTTTATTATGCTGTCGAGTAAACTTGAAACAGGAAGTTGAGTCACCAAAAATTATTATCCTGCATTATAATTATAATTGTGAGCCGCTGAAAGTTTTATATTTTCTGCAGTAATTCCTGTTTAACATAAATAATTTTTATTACAATTTATTGATAAGTGTATGATCTTTTTTGTAGTGCAGTATAATTTTTTGGTGGCTCGACTTCCTGTTTCGAATTTGATACTAGGTCGACAGCATAATAAAACGTTTTAAATTACTTAAGTCCATTTTTCTCTTTTGGTGTTTTTAAAAAAGTTTAGATGAATTTTAGTTTTTTTATTGACTTCTTTTTAATGCGCATGCGCATTAGATTAATTTTAAAAGTTAATAATTTTTGTATTTATAAAATAAAAATATTATTTTATTTTACCTTTAACTTGTTGAATATGAGCCATATTGTCATAAACAGAGGCAGGAGTCACAACATCCGGTACATTGGCACCGACATTGACTTTGATTACTTGACCAACTGGCGGCGGGGGAGGTGGATGATTTGGTGGTGGCAAACCATTTCTACTCAATGCATTAACATCTTCTTGACTACGATGACCTTTGGGTGCCAAAGCTGATGATTGTCCTTGAATATTAAGGTCAGGCGTGCTATGAAAGTCTCGATGCAAATCTGAACCTCCACCCAGTCCACCAAAGAATCGTACCCGTGAATTTGACTGTAAATAATTCAATTTTATTATATTAATAATAATAATTATCATATTAATAACACAAATTACATTTTTATATTTAATTTATCAATGCGTGCTCATATAATTAAATGCCAACGTTACTTTGACAGTAAAAATTAAGCGTTTGTGATGAAAAAAAAATAATTCCAATTCTTCGTTCATGTTAGCAGATGTAAAAAAATATTTTGTACAGTAGAGAGAGAGAGAGAAGCAAAGTTCTATTAGTAATTAATGTGAAAGTAATTGTTTGGCAGTAATTTTGTTGTTTGTTTATTATTGTAAGCGTGAAAAATAAGCCGGTGGTTGTTAGTAATAAGAAACGTTCGCACATTTCTTCAGATGTTCAGTTACTAGTCACCTGAATAAAATATCATGCTAACATGTATTTGGGTGTAAATAATAAATCTAAAGTATTAATGATCAGTAGTACAAGTAGTCCTGATAATCCTCTTGATTGTTTATCGGTTGTAATTTGTTGCATACCCTTGATTTTCGCGTACACTATAACAAACATGCATACATACACCATTACCCATAAATACATGCTCTATTAACATGAATATGATACATCATTTTTCAATCCCTGTAAATTATTATTTTAATCGTCAATTATGAATCTTTAACTTTTTTTTTTTAATCATATAATTAATTTATATTTTTTTAAGCCAAAAGTTATTTTTAATATCGATACTAATTTTTAAACACAAAAATATTCGACTAACTGAATTAAGTTGTTAATAAACATACTGCTGGTACTACAATTTTGATTTAATAAATTTTTTGAAATTATAAAATTGAGGCGTCTTTTTTCAAAACCGAACAGTTTTGAAAAATTTATAACTTAGCTTTTCTTTTTAATTTCTACTCTATCGAGTGCTATCATACATCTAAATAATTTAAGGCAAAATGCAACTTAATTCTCATCAATTAATTTTTAAGTCCACAGTTGTTTTTAAAACCGGATAAATCTAACGAGCAGTTAATTTTAAATCCGAATAAAAATATAGTATATTACAAAGCAAGGAAGGAAAGTCGAACATTTAGACCCATGTGTGTAATTTCTGACCTGAACGTTTAAATTTTTGCCTCTGTTTGCAGGAATAATGGCGCATGCGCTAATTTTTATCGTTTGTTTTCTCATATAAGAAAAGAAGGACTTTCTTGCCACTGAACAGGGTAGAAATTTAAAGTTTCGATGCAGATATGGTTAAAAGTAGCTATTTTCGATACCGAGGATTAAAATGAGGGTTTGCGGTACGCTTGTATTGGCGACGTAAGTCTTGGGTTATGACGCATTCTCAACAATAACAAGTACATATATCTTTATCGCACGAGCGACTCGAGTCATGAAACACGACTTCAGGGTGCGGGTATAAACTTTGCCTTTTTTGATCTAATCCAAGAAACTCTTATTGCCATACTTAATAACTTTGTTGCTGATTAATGACTAATTAGTTTTCTGCTATATTCCAGGAGTTTTTAAAATATTATTGTTCAGTTCGAAAATTAGACGCCTCAATAAAATTTTTTAATAAATATAAAAATATATTTTCAAGTACTACGGATATACTTTAATTAATACATATACTAAATAACACGATAACAGATAAATATAAATTTTTAGTATAAAAAATTAAAACTTATACCTTCATTTTCTTAATATACATTACTATGGACATGATTCAATTTTAAAATAACAAAGAGAGTTTAAAATATGCTATAAAATATATTAAAATATTCCACATGAATATATAAAATAAAAATATATTTCATGTCTCCTAGTAAATTAACAAACAGTGAAAAGCAATTCAAAAATTCCGTGTAAATTTGAAAAAAAAAAACATTAAAAGGGAAATAACAAACCAACACCATTTAAAAAAAACCAAAGTTGAGAATATAAAAAATTTGAACCCTCTAAGAATCTTACTTTTCCCTTGCGTTTCATTTCTGCGACGCTCGCGTAGACTCTGCCCGTTTTCGCTGGCGACGAGGGGTGTGATTTGGTAGCCGGTCCAGCCTGAAAGTGAGAACTCATCATGGTCTGGCCATATTGGCCGGTTTCGCTTCCCTGTCGTTGAAATAGTTCCTGTAATCGAAGCAATGCAGATGCTCGAGTCTCGAATAAATCGTGCTATTGCAATTAACATTCGTGAACATTGCGTATGATAAAAAGCGCATATCACGTGTAGTATTCGTGCTTAATATTATTTTTTTTTGCATCGTATCGGTATCATATTCATATTTATATTAGTTGTTTATCATAATAATAAATTAAAATAATTATACCTGAAGTTCTGCGGCAGTTATACGACTCGATGTTGGCCGAGAACGAATGCTAGCAGTACGCGGCTGGACAGGAGTATTTTGTCCGGTATTGGGTCCAGTTGATGACTGCTGGGCAAGATGGATTGACTCAGCACTACTGGATTTACCTCCAGTTGATCCAATGTCATCTCGATCGTCTTTTTCTCCACCACCTTCTGTTTAAAAAATAAAAAAAAATTTTGGAAAACCTAAAAGTGCAAACCTCAATCGCTCATTTTATTTTTAATCATCATTTTTATTTTACGATATTAATTTATTTTTTTTATTATAAATTTTTATCCAACTTATAAATTATCAATTTTATTTTTTTATTTATTATTTTTTTTTAAATATCCCGCCTTTTTGTCTTAGCGTAGCGCAGCGCTGCAGCTCAGCAGCAGACTGTTTTTTTCTTTAATATTTTAAATATTTCTATCATATTCTGCCGCCATTTTATTTTGATTTACGATTTTTAATTTTTCTCCAATTTCTAATAATTTATTTTAAAAATTTTTAATTTTACCACACAACTAATAAGAATAATTAATAAGATTCCAAAACGCGCCACGCTAGTGCTGCTGCCAGCAGTTGATGGAGAGAAAGAAAGAAAGAAATAATAATATCAGTAAAAATAAAAATGGCGACTAAATTTTTCGTTAATAATTAGTTTTACGTTTTTAATTAATTACAATTAAATTAAAAGGATTTAGATAGTGGTTTTTCATAGGGTTCTTGTGATAAAAAATACAAAGGTACTAAAAAAGAAGTTAGGCCGATTAATTGTGTCTATCGACAGTTATCGTGTCTACGAAGTTTTATACCTAACAATTAGCAGCACTAAAAAAGAAAAAAACTAAAAATACGCACAAGTAAGAAATTAAGCAAACTGTAAGTGCAATTTTCTGAAATGATTTGTTTTTTTTAATTTGTCGTTTTTAAAAAAATCCAAAAATTAGAAGACGTCGGTTAATTTCAGTATCATAACAGAATTAATAAATTGATTATGAAACAAAAATAAAAGATTACCTAAACCAGCGACCATTGACCGAGCTCGTGCACGACCAACACTTAGTGTAGTCTTGGGATCTCTTCGAGGTGGGACTGGTGCTGGTGATCTTCCCAGTGTCCCGGTTATGGGTACATTATTACTACCCTTACGTGGCAATGTCGCGTATTGCCTTTGAGTTGGTTGACTAGTCGGTAGCGCTGCAGTTGATTGTGAATTTGGAAGATTTACTACTGGTGATACTACGGTCATTCGAACTAATTCACCGGATCTTCTTATTAGATCTACCACATGTTCATGAGAAGCAGTCGATACATCTTCTCCGTTGATCTTAGATAAACATAATTAATAAATTAAATTTTACTGATGGATTTGAATCAAAATTAACCCTCGACGGTCACAAGGGCTCTGACTCTAGTGACTGATCAGCTGCAGAAATTGAACTAATAAATATTTTTACACGAAATTTTACAAAGATATTCTTTAAACATTTTTACAAAAGCTGGTTGATCGATTTTTATTATAAATTATTATTTTGAATTATAAAAAAAAATAGTTATGACAAAAAAAAAAACAGAAAAGTGACTTTTTGCATACAAACGGCAATCACTTTGTTAATTTTTAATATTGTAAACTAAATCTTGTGGCAAATTATTGGGGAATAAATAAACTTCGACTTAGAATCGATGAAAAAATTTAATTTTTCAAAACGTATATTTATTTTTAGCAAATCAAGTGAAAATTTTCTATCGGAATTTTAAAAGTTATCCAGAAAAAAGTGTAACTGGTTTTTAGTAAATATCTCTGTAAATATTGAGTTATCCTGAAAATTGTAAGAAACCTTTTTTGTAGAGCTTTAAATTCTCTACAAAAAAAGTATCTTATACTTTTTCAAAAAAGTCAATAGCTACTGAGATATTTCGAGTTTAAAATTCAAAGGATTAGATGCAGAAATTGAGTTCAAAACTTCGCGGGACTGGAGTTAATGTGTTAAGAATTAAATTGAAAAATACATCAATGATTAAAAGATAAAATTCATGAGACAAAAAAAAGTTAAAAATTTGAAGAATTAGATGTAGAAGTTTTGGGTTTTAAATTTTCTGTGATCTTTTGGATTCCAGTGACCGTCAAAAGTAAAATCGTAAAAGAATAAAACTCTCATGATACCTGAATAAGAAAGTCTCCTTTTCTAAGTCCAGCCAAATCAGCGACTCCACCTGGACTGACATCATCAAGGTACTGCGCTGCTGGAGCTAAACCTACTAAACTCGAGGGTGTTGTTTTCGCGCCACGGAGAATAAACCCAAAGCCTTTTTTCGAACGATGCAGTACAACAGATCTCGGCTCCGAAGTAGCACTAAACATACATATACTACAATTAAACAAATAATATATATCTGCGACATAAAAAACCACCAAAGATGACCATAATGTAACAAATAATTGTCTTACGGCTTCTTCAACCTTGGAGCAGTCGCAAAATATTTCTGTTGTGCTTCCCTACGTCCCATAACACGATTACGGCCTTCTCTCATATGCTGAGGTCCCAAAGGAATATTGGTGTGCCGAAGCCTGACTTCTTGAACACAATGGGCGGGAAATAGTCCAGTGCCTTGACCCCGGAGTACGCCTTCCAGAAGACCACAATCTGTCGCTCCAGTGACTGGTGTAACAAACAATAATAGATATGTAATCCACTATATTATATAATCTCTTCTCTATTCTATTCATTAATCAATTTTTTATTTTTATTTTTTTTACTACTATACAATACGCCGTACCAGCAAACAGTCAAAGTTATAATCAATTTCTTATACCAAATTACATGTGCCGGAAATAAATAAAAATAAAAAATTTAATTATAATAGGGACCATTCATAAAATACGTCACGCAAAATTTTAACTCTTTAGACCCCCACCCCTTCGCCTGGCTGTCACATTTTCTGCGACCCCTCTATCAATATTTCTTCACAAATGATAGACACCCCCCCCCCCCCCATTCCGATGGAAATAAAATTTAAAAAGAACTGAGGCAAATTTTAAAAATTATTTGATGAGCTGCGAACGTCTCGTTTCTTTAAACCCCCCGATCTCTCCCCCCTAAAGTGCGAACGTATTTTATGAATGGCCATGTAAGAATTAAAAAAAAACTTGTGCCATGTTCGTTATTGACCAACGACTTTGGCTATTCAAGTTTTCCTTTTGGCAGATACAAGAATCTAAAGTTGTATCATTTAGAAGTTGGTTTTTGCTTGATGGTAAATCGATTCTACCTTCGAGAATGTCGCCCTGGTTGATAGTCAGGTGTCCAGAGATACCGCTGTTATAACTCTCGACGCAGACCACCGTCGTACCGGGAATGGAGAGCGAGTTCGTTGTGTCAGACTGTGATGTACCAACACCTGAGCTGTCACTAATGATGTCCGATGCTGTGTCCCCGAGACTTTTGTCTATTTGAATAAAATTAGTAAACAGAAAAAATGTTAAATAATTAATGGATTCCAATGGGTTTGGTTAATTATAAAAAAAATAATAACAGTTATTATTTATTTATTTTATAGAGCGAAACTCTAAGCTGATTTTTGCATTAAAACGGATAAATAAGAGGGCTAGTCCCTGATTTATTAATCTAATTAAATTTTTAACTCGCGGGAACTGGATGATTTTGCATTAACATTGCGTAACTACATGCTTGCACAGCCGCGATAGTTATTTTGTTTTAGAATTTTTTTTTTTCTTTTTTATTATTCCCGTGTAGAAAAAATTCGTTCCAATAACGTCCATGACAGTGAAGTCTCAAAATTCAGACAATTCTGAACTTTGAGTTTAACATTTTTGGAACTTTAAAAAAATTATAAAGTGAAAAATTTTTAACTGAAGGCTTTTCCTGCGCTTTTTTTTTTTTTAGCAAAAATAAATATTTTGAATTTTGAAGAACAAAAAAAAAAGGAATTAATGAGGAATTTTGAACATTTTTTACTCATCATAATCATTCAGGTATGAGGCAAAAATAATTTTAAAAAATATTTATGGGCATTTTTTTTATTGTTATTAGAACTTTTTATCAATATCAGTTTTTTCACTTTTTATGAACTCACAAAATAGTCAATTCAAATAAATTTTTCTTAAAAAATTAAGAAAAAAAAAACTGCAAGAAAATTTTTCGTACTTCTAATTATTTTAAAATTCCAAAAATGTTCAACTCAAAGTTCAAAATTGTCTCAATTTTATAAGTTCACTGTCAGGGACGTTTTCGTAACAATTTTTTTTACACGGGTTATTATTATAAAGGAATAGAGCATTAAATGAGTAAAAAGATTTTTTATAAATTTAACATCTAAATTTGCTAAGACAATAACGTATGAAGGTGATGATTAAAAAAATGAAGGACAAATGATGATAATGAATTATGACACAAGTGAATTAACACATTTAATAAATTAACGTCACATTATTTGATTGAGAGATTAATTTTTTCTATCTTCGAATAATATATTACACATTATGGATATTTAATTATTTATTGTTGCTATAAATATATATTTTTTATTATCATCATGACGAATTACCTGGTGCCTTATTCACTCTCGTTTGGTGGTGATGGTTTTACACACTCGAGAGATAAATTTAAACAAACACCAGAGTATCGATTATCTTCATCATATTCATCAACTTTTGTTTTCACGTGTGTATGTATATATGTTGTTTGAAAGTTAAAAAAAAAATGAATAAAGATTTGTGTACCTGTAACGATGCTGGCTGAATCTTCACCAGAAGGTTGGTTGCTGCCCTCAGATAGGCTGGAACTTGCTGAGCTGAAAGGTGCAAAACTTCGGCTGCTCGGTGATGGTGATGGCGGCATTTCCATCATTCGTCCTTGAATGTCTAGTCGGTGTTGCAACCCGAATCGATGATGATGGTGGTGATGATGATGATGCTCATGTAGTCTCGTAAGGCCTTCTATTCTTAAGTTTTGATAGTGCTCCGCATTTGGTGATCTTGAAATTGTGTATTGTGCCATGGTGGTACAAAGTTTTGTTTGACAAGCGCAAAATGTTTATGCTCAAAGAAAGAATTTTGTGGATTTATTTATTTATTTATTTTTTTTATAGTTCAATCTTTCAATTCGTTCTGCTGCATATCGCTCCATTAATTTCAAAAATACATATACAGAAAAAAAATACTTCTTAGCGCGAACAAATATTTTGTATCGTAAATTCAAAACTAAAATTTTCTTAGAAGTAGAAAAAATTTATTGGCGCAAACATTTTTTCTAAAAATTTCATGATTTTTAAATTGATAGACAACTAGCAATTTTCGGATTTTTTTTTCAACATCAGTTACAAAAAAAAATATGCACATTAAGAAAATTTTAAAAACTAGGTGCAATTTTTTCAAATATATATTTTTTTATAATTTATAGGTTTGAAAAATAATCCAAAAATTATTAGACGTTGGCTAACTTCAGTGTCATTAAATTTTTTACGTCAAGAAATCATTTTTTCTGTGTAATTTTATACTCCCTTTTGACTTCAGTCACGAAGTTACAATTAAAAGGGCATATAATTTTTTTTGAATAGCTAATCATATTGTAGCCTTATTCGAAAAGCTGAAATTGAAAAAAAAAAAAAAAAATCGAAAGCCAAAAGCGCGCATGATTTAAATTATATGCCCTTGTGGCTTTTGAATATTTTTAAAACTTTTAGCTCCAGAATAAGTCTACAATAATTATAAATTTAAAAAAAAATTATACGCCCTTTGAATTTTAAAATAAGTGACTGAAGTTTAAAGAGCGTATGAAAATATATCCTTTTGAAATTAGTAACACGATATCTGCAACATACCGAAAATAAATCGAACCTACAAACTCCAATACATGTATCCGAATTAAATCCCACAGACAATAGACAATTTTGTTTTCTTTTTGACATCCAACGCGGTTCAATTTTAAATTTCGAAACTTTAAACCCTTATACAGATAAAAAATATTTCAATAAAGAAAACGCGCATTCCGGGTTAAAATTAATAAATAATAATATTTATGTAAATAAAATCACTTATTTTTAATTTCACTTCGCGCGAAAATAATCATTAAAAAAAAATAAATCCACATTAAATTCTCATCTTCGAGCAAAAACAATTTATGCTTACCTCACATGTGGATCTCGTAAATTGGGGGTTTGATATTCGGACGGTAATCGATTTATATTATTTTGTAATTCATTATTATTATTATTATTATTATTACTATTATTGTTATTATTATTATTGTTATTATTATTATTATTGTTATTATTATTATTTCTATTTAAATTATTATGACCCTGTTGATTTTGACAGTACGATTGTTGTGGCAGACGGACCATTGTGCTTACTAGTTGCTGTTCGGACGGTATTCTCTGTAAATTTCCGCATTCACCCGTACTATTACCACCACGTGGTTGTTCTATGGACGGCACTCGATTGAGACTACTGTGATGCGACTCAGCACGCGATATGCCAGAATACTGATGTTCTCCAGACGATACCCGGCTCATCGATGCGCTCGAATACTGCTGCTCTGTGGACGGTGTTCTTGCCATCAAACAATCGTTAATATACTGCTCATTGCCGGACGGAATTCTACTAGAAGATGATGACGAGGATGATGATGGTATACTAGAGCTATAATGCTCGTTCATAGGAAGTCTACTCAATGTTCCGGTTGAATATTGATCTACGGAAATGGTACGGGTTAGTGTACCACATGTAGATGATTCATTTGAAGTTGGTATCCTGGTTAAGGTGCCCAAATTACTTGCTGAGCAGCTGGTGGTCATGCCAGCGAAAGCCACTGAACGTCTCTTTGGATTGTAGCTCGGAGGATCTTTAAGTGGCACTGGAAAATTTTTTATTTCTTGTAAGGGTAAGTAACTTTTTTTTTACTTACCCTTGCAAGAGGGTCTACAACTGAGCGACGAGGTTTAGAAAAAAAAATATTTTAATTTTCATAAATTTTATCTTTGTCATTGATGCTTTTTTTTTAATTTAACCCTTGACAGTCACATTGACTCGTCCCGCGAAATTTAAAACTCAATTTCTGCATCTAATCCTTTGAATTTTAAACTCGAAATATCTCAGTAGCTATTGACTTTTTTGAAAAAGTATAAGATACTTTTTTTGTAGAGAATTTAAAGCTCTACAAAAAAGGTTTCTTACAATTTTCAGGATAACTCAATATTTACAGAGATATTTACTAAAAACCAGTTACACTTTTTTCTGGATAACTTTTAAAATTCCGATAGAAAATTTTCACTTGATTTGCTAAAAATAAATATACGTTTTGAAAAATTAAATTTTTTCATCGATTCTAAGTCGAAGTTTATTTATTCCCCAATAATTTGCCACAAGATTTAGTTTAAAATATTAGAAAATTAACAAAGTGATTGCCGTTTGTATGCAAAAAGTCACTTTTCTGTTTTTTTTTGTCATAACTATTTTTTTTTATAATTCAAAATAATAATTTATAATAAAAATCGATCAACCAGCTTTTGTAAAAATGTTTAAAGAATATCTTTGTAAAATTTCGTGTAAAAATATTTATTAGTTTAATTTCTGCAGCTGATCAGTCACTAGAGTCAGAGCCCTTGTGACCGTCGAGGGTTAATTTTGATTCAAATCCATCAGTAAAATTTAATTTATTAATTATGTTTATCTAAGATCAACGGAGAAGATGTATCGACTGCTTCTCATGACGATAAATTTTTAACAAAAATCAATCCATTAGCTGCTATAGAAATATTTAAAAAATATCTCCGTAAGCTTTCTTGTAAAAATATTTAATAGTTAAATTTTTTCAGCTGACCCCGGAAATGTGACCACTGAGGGTTAAAATTTTTCTAAACCTCGATGATTAGACAGTTTTTTTTTAATATACGTATAACATCTCACACATCATTAGTAATTATTACACTTTTTACAATACTCAATAATGGTTTAAGGTTTAAATTTTCTACACAGACTCAAAAACCTTCTTCAAGTTATATATAAGCATTCATATATTATTTACCACACACACATACACACACGCACGTGCCAGTGTGCGTAATACAAGATAATTATTATATAGTATTTAATTACGTATATATTTTTATATTTAATAATGTCAGTTATCATTAGCACAATGACGATAATACTCAATTACTTTATTAGTGGTTTTTTTTACAAAGCGGTGAAGCACACACGCACACTCAGTCACAGTCTTGTACGCGATTTAATATCAAGGTTTTTTTTTCAATTATTTTTATTTTAATTTTTTAAATACATTGCTAGCAATACTGGGGATATAGTTAGAGAATGGGAGGATTTATTTTACCAACGATTTTCACTGTTATTTTACTCGTACCTTCAACTGGGATTATTAATATTTACATATGTATTTTTATTTTTTATTCTTATCTAATTTGTAGGTAATAAAAAGTGTCCTTCTTTTAATTACCCTATCAAAAAAATTCATGGGGGATGGCATAGGAATCTATAGGAATTAAGATAGGAGTGTATGGATTTTCATGTAGGAACTTCGAACCCCCATGAAAAAGGTTTATGTTAAAATATAAAAAAATATAAATTTTTAGTATAAAAAAAATATATTGAAAATATAAAAAAATATATTTTTCATACATATTTTACATACATTTATATATTTTTTATATTTTAACATACATTTTTTTTATGGAGACATAGGGAACTGTGGGTACCTGGATTCCCATTTCACAAGGTGTAAATTCCCATAGGAAATCTTTATAAAAATTCACATGGGAATCCATACTATTCCCATATAAATTCGGCATGGCGTAGATTCCCATAGGAACTCGATCTCTATAAGAAACCATATGGGAATTAATTCGAAAACGGAACCCATGGGAACCCACATAGAAATCTAGGCTGGATTTCCATCTAAATTTTTTTGATAGGCTCATGTATAAAAAAAAATTATATAACTTTATTTAAAATACAAATGATCAACTGAGTAAGAAGATAAAATTTCAAATTTCAAATTTAGTTTAAAATATTAAAGCGAGTAATAAAAAGTATATCTTAAAATTTGACTAATTTCTTTTAAACGAATCACTTAACATTTTATCTAAAAGTCATGAATAAATAATTAAAAATTTGATTACATCATTTAACGATACTTAAAATAGTACCATAAATTCAGAATATAAATTAGATAAGAATAGTATGCATTAATTTTTTACGTGGGACGTAACATTAGCAATAAAAAAAACATCACTCAAATAAAAGCATTTAATATATTAATAATATACAACAGCAACGTTACTATGTCAACACCTTTTGTCCGCATAGCATATCTTTAAATAATATTTATTTATTTTTCCTTTATTTCTTTATCTTCTCTTGGATTCTTTTATTCGAAATACCGAAGAAGCTCGATACAAGTATCGAGTTGTAACCCAACCATCACCACCAAAAGATTCCACATAGTTACTAGTGTAGCGGCATTTACTTCCTCGTGCTTTTTCACCGAAGATCGATTGATATCGATATCGACCACGATGCAAGCCATGATATTTATTCCTTACTTTACCCTCCGCGTCTTGCCGTCTCTCTAACCATTTTCTTTAAAGATCACGATACAGGGGAAAGGGGACTGAGATACCCTCTAACTCTAACGAACATCTAACGAGTATGCTAAAAGCGTGCACGTGCTTCATGCCCAAGCACTCTGATACATGCAATAAATATATATATATATATATATATATATATATTTATATATAGTTTTACAGATTCACTCAGACGATTGATTCTTGCAAGTTTCCTCGAGAGCATACGCGTATCTTGAGTATCTCAAGGGAGTCACGTCGTCATATGTCAAAGTCAGTCTTCTACAGAGCTTCTCACCGAAGATCTTGGTTTAGTGTCCCGGTGAGAATATCCATCAACTTTACTACTATTTATTTTATTTAATAAATTTATTTATTTATTTACAATAATTTGTTTGTAAAAAATAACCGGGAAAAAAGTTTAGATCTACAGAGATCTAAGTCTGATATTTTATTTATAGACCGAAGCTAAAAAACGACCTTTGTTTTTATTGTTATATTGTATGAATTTTAAACATTCGTTTTTTAAAATTATTTCGACACATGGTGTAAAAAAAATTCGTTACAAAAATGTTCCAAGTGAACTGAAAGTGAGACAATTCTGAACTTTGAGTTTAAAATTTTTGGAACTTTAGAGTAATTAGAAGTAAGAAAAATTTTTAACTAACGTGGACTTTTCGTGCGGATTTTTTTTTTCTTTTTAAGCAAAATTGATTTGAATTTAAAATTTCGTGAGTGTAGACTTAGTTCCAATCACTCATTTTTTGGACTATTTTTGAACGTCAAAAAGTGAAAAAAACTGCCCTTTCCGAAAAGTTGTAATAAAAGTCAAAAAATTTTCATAAATATTTTCAAAGCATTTTTATTTTTTTGCCTCATACCTGAATAATTCTAGTAAGAGTCAAAAATCTTTATAATTCCTTTGTTTTTTTGTTTTTCAAACCCAACAAATTGTCAAATCAAATTATTTTTGCTCAAAAAAAAAATGATGCGCAGGAAATTTCTACACCAGTCGAAAATTGTTCACTTTCTAATCTTTTTGATTTCCGAAAACGTCTAACTCAAAATTTAGATTTGTTTCAATTCTGGAAGTCACTCGGAACATTTTTGGAACTAATTTTTTCAATACATGTTATGGAAAAAAATGCATTGATATCAATGCAGATCTAAGATCTCGATAAACCTGAATATTTTTTACCAGTTATATTGTTATTTAGTCAGTCGTTTATCGAAGCTAAACTACGGTAACTAGATATTAATATCAAACAAAAATAAACTTAAAAAAACAATAGACAATTTAAAATGTTATACTCACCAACATCTTCAGCTTGATAAGTTTTGATGACTTCCGCGAGTTCCATGTTACCAGCAATGACGGCAACTTGGTAGGGGGTTTGATTCGCATAATTTAAACTGTCTTTTTGCGCGCCCCTGAAGAGCAATGTACGAATACATGATGCATCCGTGTTGTTAACTGCACATACGTGCAATGGAGTATTACCAGACGCGTTTCGTGCATTCATGTCAGCGCCGTAGTAAAGAAGATGATCTAGGTGCCGAACGAGATTATTTCGGCAAGCCTGGAGCATAATAATAATAATAATTGTTTGCATATATTAGTTATCATTAACTACTTAAATTAATGAATAAATATACGAACATGATGAATTTCTTGCCATCCCTGAAGATCTTCAGCGCCGATTGTCGCGTGATCATGGAGTAGTGCGTTACATATCATTTCATCAGCTTTGTAAATAACGCTGTAATAAAGGGGTGTAAGACCCTTAGTATCTTTATAATTTGGACTAGCACCCAGTTCAAGAAGAGTTTTTACAGCTTCTTTATTGTTTCTTTCAACAGCACGGTGCATTGCTGTAAGACCTTCTTTCGTTCGGTAATCTAAAAGAGCCCCACCATTTACCAGAGCGATTATCACTTTCGATGGCTTCTTCAGACTTGTTGCAAGGGTTAGTGGTGTTTCTATTTTTATAAATAATATCAAAATAACATTAATATTTTTGTTATCAATAAGGTAATGCGTAAAATAGTATATTACACAACTAGGGAGAAAAGGAAAGTAGGACATTCCGACCCGCGTGTATAATTGCCTACCCGAGCCGAAGGCAAACACACGAATTGGGAAGTCCTACTTTCCTCCATGGCGTGTATACTATTTTGCACCAGATTTGTACCTGAAAGTTTAAATTTTTGCCTCTGTTCATGGGAAGAATGGCGCATGCGCTAATTTTCACCATTTGTTTTCTCATTAAAGAAAAGAACGACTTTCTTCCCTATATACAGGGCAGACATTTAAATTTTCGGTGCAGATTTGGTGAAAAAATGTATACACACCATCGAAAATGATAGGCCATACTAATTCACGAGTTTACTGATCACGCGGGTTGGAATGTCCTACTTCTCTCGCTTGTTGTGTAATAGACTGTTTTTCATACACGGAGAAAAATGTTGGCTCGAAACCTACCAATTTTTATTATGCTGCCGACCAAACTTGAAACAGGAAGGGAAGCATCCAAAAAATTATTATGCTCATACGAAAAATTATTATGCTGTATCACAATACTTACTACGAGCGAGAAACTTATCGATAAGATTTAATAACAATTACTTTTATACATTATAATAATTGTGATGCGGCATAATAATTTTCGTATGAGCATAGTAATTTTTTGGGTGCTTCCCTTCCTGTTTCAAGTTTGGTCGGCAGCATAATAAAAATTGGTAGATTTTGAGCCAACATTTTTCTCCGTGTATCACCTGCATTGAAATACTTTCAATGCCTATTTTGCCAGTCGAAACAAACCAATTTCAGACCAATGCGATTTAGCGGGTAGAAACTGATCAGTTTCGTCTTTAGAGAAGAGTTTCGATTGGCTGCAGACACTAAAACCACCAGTATCAATGCAGATAATATAAAAAATATAGTGCGTGGCATGGAATAAAGGATGATTTCAGACTTCGGGTGATGTCAGTGACCTACGGCTCGGACAGCCAACTTCACTCTGGTCTGAAATCATCTTATTCCATCTCTTGCTACGGAATATACTATAATTGATAGAATTTTACCTCCTGTTTCTTGACAATGAAAATTTGGATCTAATCCTTTGTTACACATTTTTGATATTTTCTCAACTTGGCTATTGGTTACGTAGTCGAGTAATCTCCGGTAATTTGTCCGTGTATGTAAGGCTTTTAATTGCTTTTCATCTAGATGCAACGTCTTGTAAACTCGCCGTTTGTATTTCAGCTTTAAATCATAAAGATAAATTATATGAGATAATATTCAACAGTTATGTCAACGAATTTTCGGTGTGTACTGCAATGTGTTATGACTCTCAAATTTTAAGCAATGGAAAAATTTGAATTGTTTGCAGGTTTTCGAATTCGAATATCCTTAAAATTTCGATTGTTCAATTTTTTATTCATTTGTGATACACAGTTAGAAATTTCGTGTTAAATTGAACACAAATCGTGTGTTACAAACGGTCTACACAAATTTTGGTGTTAATTCAACACATTGCGTGTTGATCTTTAACACAAATCTCATGTTAAATAATTGAACACAAAATCTGTTATTTTGACGGAAAATTTTTGTAAATTTAACAGACTTTTCGTGTTTAAATTAAATAATAAATATAAGCACATGACCTAACCAACTCAAGTATACTAATCTACCCTTAGTACAACTTGTGCCAATTTAGCAAACAATTAGTTCGATTTTCGGTGGTTTTTCTAAAAATCGGAGCTATGAATTATCCTCCCGTAAAATGAGAATAAAAAAATCATCGAACCTGATCATAAAAATATTAAAGTTATCTATGATTATATTTAATTGTAAATCAATTATAATCCAAGTTTCCTTACAGACAATGCTGATACAATGCTTTGCTTGGTTACAGTAATGAAGAAACGTGCGGGAGTGTTTAGCTAAACAACCCAAATTTTGTGTTAATTTTCGAATAACACAAGCAATGTGTTACATTACAGGTTTTCTAATCATTTAACATAAAAAATCAGTTAAAGTAAAATAACACAAACGGTTTGTATTGAATTAACAGATTCCTGTGTTGAAAATCAACACAAAAAATTTAACCGAATAATTTTTCAACACAAACACAGAATATTTCTAACTGTGTAAAGATAATAAATAATAACAATACTTGGCGTCCAAGCTGTCCAATAAATGGGACCAATTTGGTTGATTTATTTTTCAGCAAGTGAGATTCACTAGGCGTGATACCATTAACAAAGGTCTAGTAGTAACAGTGACATCTAATAGCTAGTAATGCTTGCCGTAGATCCTGTGTAATATAAAGGACAATAGAAAACAATAAACGAGAAAGGATAATAGACGGTAGCATAGAATAGACATAGAGACACTCGTATAATAACAACCATTAGGTTTATTTCCTACTATATATGTACTGTATTCTGTCGAGAATAAGTGAATCTACGATTCATCGTTGTTGTTACATCGTTGCCCTATCGTTTTGTTTCACTATCGGATCTCTCTTACTGTTGAGATACACATTGAATAACCCTTGTGCAACTAGATCTCTGAAGCAAAGCTAGTACACGTTAAAGACCATCGCTTCTTGGTCAATTCTGTATAACGGTGCGTGAGTTCCTTCCATGAAATTGTTTCTCCTACTAACTACTGCTAAAACTTACTACTTTTCTTTACCTCGTCTTTTTCATATATAGGATATCGATATATATATATACATATATATGTACATGTTTTTTACAGATTAGAGTAAACATGTGTGTAAGTTTTTAATGCTAACAATCTCATGTAGACTATGAATTTACTTAAATTATCAAGATACCGCGAGAAAACTATATCCTCAATAAGGTTATTAGTTTATGGAAATTAATTAAGACATCCTTGAAGATAAACTAACAGTAAGCACAAGTATATTTTGCAACCGGCTTTACTATTACTGATCTAAAAATAACTTGCCAGTTATACTTTTTTATTCTATTCTATATTGAGAATTAATTAATAAACTAGAAATGAGAATCGAAGTCAACATAAATGGAAAAATTTCTGAAATGTAAATAACTTCTTTTTTTTTTTTTTATAGAAGTCGATGACAAAATTATCGCAGTATGGTTATGAGTGATATGGATTTGTTTATCCAATAACTAAGTTAAGAAACCTGGTCAAGTGTTTGATTATGTAAAGATTTGAAACTTGTTAATTATTTACGGGAGCATCGACTTGTTTATCTATCAACATTTTAAATTGTGTTCATAAATAACGTCATTATTTTTTAAATATAAAGATGACGTTTTACCAGTGTTCAATGATTTTAAACCTTTTAATTATTTTAATATTTTTTACTCTCTACTTTGAAGTGAAAATGATCCAGTAAGAGTAGTTATTGATTTAAATTTAATTTTTCTAAGTCTTCTCAACGAAGTTTGACATTTTGAGAATAATTTTTAATATACGTGTGTGCATGTTTATAAATTTGTTCCCTATACTTTTTGTCAATTTATAATATAAAAAATTTGAATTTTGCAACTGAATTGTTATGCAATATCGTATATTTTTACATTGATTACGTATTTTTCTGTTGTTTTATCGATTGTCACATATTTGTATAAAATAAATATGTGAAAAATTTTGTTTATTAATGAATAAATTTGCTGCCGCAAGATATCAATTTTATATAAATGAAGCAACAAAATTTAAAGAATGACTAAATTATATTATGGTTAAGTTATTAACCATGTAAATAATTTAATGTTGCGTTAAAATCTGCTGATATTATTTTTAAAATTTAAAAAGTATTTATTAGTAAATTCATATTTCCACCACATGCGTACTTAGTATTCATTTCGATGCAAGTTATTTTCTCTGAAAAATTTTTCGCATCATAAAGGAAGCGGTGGTTTTTTTTTTTAACTTAAAATATATGAAACGAGGATTAAATTTTGTGTCTCGTATTGGGATTATGCAAAAATTATAGGCTTTAGTAAATTTTTTTTTTTCGCAGTAATATCGTGCTCATGTGTGTGTGTTTTTTTTATTTTTTATTAAGCTGTTGAGAAAATTACTATTATACCTCTAAGTGGCCGACTGGTCCATTGAAAGGATAATCTCCAAGGCGACGTTCTTCATCCAAGAATTTTCCAGCTTTTCCATTTACGGGAGGACAAAAAAGACCGTAGTTGAAGCTCTCCTTTAATTCCTGAAAATTTATGATAATTTATAGCTGACGTCTAATAATAGTTTTTTTTTTTATAACATATTTACATATATCAGTATATACGTGTATTTATAATTGTATAAATTATTTTTTTTTTTTTAATTAACATACGAAAAACAAATTTTTACGAATAATTCTCTACTAATTGCTAACAATTTTCCGAAATTTGAGTAAAACCTGAGACATGATTGATTTATCATCTCTGAATATTATTTTTTTATAGAAGAAGACTACAAAATGTTAAATTTTTTTTTTTTTGATTTCGATGTCTCAGGATTCGTCAAATTTTCGGAATAAATTTTAATAAAAAATAAAAGAATTAAATAAATGTGAACAAGCCAAGCTCTATTTTTTTTTTTAAATAGAAAAACTAGGTAGCAATAATGTAGGACCCAATTAAGTATTTTTCGGTTTCAAAATTTACTTCATTATGGAAAAAAAAAAAATTCAAACTTCTAAAGTTAGTAAAATTTTTTGAGGCAAAATAAACGGGGCTATACTTTTAAATATTTACAAAAAAAATTTCGTGCTAATTTAAATTAAATTTAAAAAAATTAAATGTTACACTTAAAAATAAAACGAAAACTAAGATTTTCTAACTAAAAAATAAAATCACTATAACTTGATGATAAAAATGAATTTTTTTTAACAAAATGGAAAAGTTTGATAACGTGATATAATATTTCAGTATGAATCTTTGAGACCAGTTGAGTGTGTGATCGTAATAGACTTTTAGCCTTGAACGGGATTCAATCGAGAGTAAAAGACGACTTGCTCTACGTCAAAGGAGTATAAGCAAGAGTGCCGAAGTAAAATGTTTATATATATATATATATATATATATATATATATATATATATATATATATATATATATATATATATATATATATATGTTACTTTGCAAAGTAAAGTTTAAGGCCTTGTCTGAGTGCTATATGTCTATTACATACAAACGTGAATGCGTCGCACGTGCCAAGTCAAACGAGCTTTACTTGTATTATCACTGATGGTACGAGAAATTACTGTCAGAATAAGAAAGACTAAAATATATTGGTCTTCAATACCAATTTATGAACGTTTTGTGACTTTTTATGAGAACTTTTCAAAAACGACGTCTGGAAGTTGAAAGTTTTTTTATTAATTTTTTTAAAGTTCCAAAAATGATCAACTCAAATTTCAGAATTGTCAAAAATTTTAAAGTTCATTGTTATGAACTTTTTCGTGGCAACTTTTTTCCATAGATCATTTCGATAATTTTTTTTTACTGTCCATAAGTCAATTAATTTTAAAAAATGCTAGTTTTTAAACTGAGTTATTACAAAAACCTGAATTTTTATTTAAAATTCTTTTTTTTCACGTATAATGATTTTTTAAATCCAAGGTTTCATGATCAGACTTCAATAAACTCAAAATTATTTAAAATTAATGGAATTTTTTCAAAAAAAAATTAGTAGGGAAAGGGCGGGGGGCAACATGGGCCCCCAAGATTTGAAGGGCCCATTTTGCACTCAAAATTTTAAGTGATCCCCCCCCCCCTTCCCCTATTAAGGGAAAGTGGGACAAAATGAACCCCTGGGGGAAAAATGGGTTGACATTTATATTACATCTAAGCCCTCATTTCTTAAGGGGCCCATTTTGCTCCCCCCCTTCCCCTATTGTGTTTTAAAAATTTTTTAAATGTCTATCAATAAATTTTATTTTATTTCCGGAACAATTATTCTTGAAAAACGTAAAATTTTCAGCAGTGTATGATTAACTTATCATACACTGCTAAAAATTAGACGGTTCGTATATAAACTATATGTTTTTTACGTTTCAAAAAATGTCGTATATGTCTTTGGTGTCTGTATATATATATATATATATTTTTTACATATGGGATATGTAATCGTTGATGCGTATTTAATAGTCACGAAGCCAAATAAAAGTATAAAATAAAGCACAAGTAACAGAAAAAAGGATATCTGCCGCTGATGGGCTTCATTGTAATTCATAGCCGTGAAATTTGTAGATTCTTTAATTAATATATTGCAAGTAAAGGTACATGAAGAGTTAAGGACACGTGCCTTCTGGCTCCTCAACTCAAAAGGAAGGTTATAAACATAATAATTTTCCACCTGCGTGATTACGGAAACTCGTCAGACCTTCATTATATTTATTATTTGATAAATATCATTAACAATGTGTTTTAAAACGTCAAAGTCGAATCGACAGTTTCGATTCAACAAAATGATATATATTACCTTCAATGGGCTTAAAAAAAAAATAACTTTATTTATTTAAATTAACGTAATCCCTTTTGCGTCCTATAGATTTTTATTTACTACTTAAACAAAAATTCATATTTATATTTAAATAATAATTTATCTTTGATCAATGTATAAAATATAAATAACTCTTCATGTAAATGTTTATTATTCATCATCAACTCTCTGCGTTAGTAAATAACGCGAGATGAACGCTTTAGCTCGTCGCTAAACCTACAATTAAAGTTATTAAATATTCCATAGTTTGAATTAAAAAAAAAAAAAAAAAAAAAAGTAAAATAAGCGTGACATCACTTATTAGATTTTTAATAGTTATTTTTTATTTGGCTCGGTTATTATGTCTCTTATAAATTATTTATATGTTAATTGTGTGGGTTAAATATATTTTATATTAAATTTTGAATTGAGTAAGATTTAGCGTCAGTTAGTAACAATAGCATAAGTGAAAATTTTAATCAAAATTGGTAAACAAGTTCTTTAAAAAAAAACTTCAAAAAGGTTTTCTATATAATTCTCTTTGATCCTTTGGCACTTTTATTTATATATAGAACTCGGAAATTGTAATTAAATGTAAATGTATAGTATGTTAAGCTTAAAGAGAACCCTTTTGGGTTTAGGAATATATATATATATATATATATATATATATATATATATATATATATATATATATATATATATATATGAAGAACTAAATAATTACTGACATTTTGAATAAAACTATTGAACTTTATCAAACGAAAAACTTACTATTTTAGTAGTTACAATTTAAAATATATTTTATTTAGTCATTCACTTTTTCAATTTAAACTAAAAAAAAGTCATTAATTTTAAACAGAAATGAACTATCGCTTTTTATTCAAGTTATTTAGAGAGAAATTGCTAAAAAGCGATTTTTTTTTTTGAAAAATTTCAAACACCAACAACTTTTGAACTAACGGACCGATTTGGCTCATATTTGATCTGGGCCTAGATTATTACTCAAGAAAAAAGTATGTTAAGTTCCATTCAAATCCGTTTGGAAATGTAGATGTTATCGTGTCTACAAACCGCACTATATCCCATGTATGTGTATTAGGGTGGTTCAAAAAAAAAAGTTTAATTTTTTTTTTCGTTCTTACCCCCTGCAATGTTAGTGGTTGCCGAGAAAAAATCCTCCCAAAAGATAGGCTCTCTAGCTCAACTCTAAGAGGTCGCTATCTTAATTTTAATTTCCCATCTAATTAACGTGTAAAAATTAACTTTTTCACTAAAAGTGTAATTACTCGTAAGCTGCTCAATATTTTTCAAATTTATACAAAGATCTTCAAAGCTGATTCCTCAAGCTTTCCAAAACCTTATGATGAGTCGTAGTTATCATAAGTAAAACGCCCATTGGAGCTATCTGAATAATATCGATTTTGTATCTCAAAAGGAAATGGTTAATTTTAATTTTTTTTTTTTTTGCTAGCTTCAATTGGCGATAATTATGACTTATCATAGGGTTTCGGAAAGCTTGAGAAATTAGCTTTGAAGATCTTTGTATAAATTTGAAAAATATTGAGCAGCTTACGAGTAATTACACTTTTAGTAAAAAAGTCAATTTTTACATGTTAATTAGATGGTAAATTAAAATTAAGATAGCGACCTCATAAGTTGAGCTAGAGAGCCTATCTTTAGGGAGGATTTTTTTCTCGGCAACCACTAACATTGCAGGGGGTAAGAGCGAAAAAAAAACATTAAATTTTTTTTTGAACCACTCTAATGTGTATCAATTTTTGAACTAACAGTATTTTTGGAAACTATTCGATGAATTATGTTAGGTTGTGACGAATTTTTTGAAAATTTCACCATGTGGATAAATGCAATAGTCAGGCTTCAATCAATTTGATTAGGTTCAATGAAATAAGTTTGTGGTTATTTACAAAAGTTGTGGCTGGGAATCAATATTGTGAAAAAAATAAAAATAAAACTAGTCATGCATACGAAGTTATAAATTTTTAGCCAGACTTTGAATCTAAAAAATATTCACAATGAATATGCACGAGAGGTCGATTGGATGTGAGAGCAAATATTGCAAAGGCAATATTTTACCAGAGTTATTATCGTTTTGCACGATTGTGAATTTAATGAAATAAATATTTTAAAAACTACCAAACAATACTGAGTACTCAAAAGTGAGTTATTTTATCACTGAAATATACAATAAAAAAAATAAAAAAAAAATACCATCATTTATTGTGATAAAGTAAATAAATAAATAAATTTCATTAATTAAATTTATATTTGGATGCAATAAAATTTTTATGCACCACTAAAAATAATAACTTAATCATGATTAATTCTACATTCAATTTCATGATAATTTGTAATTACATGAGTATTGATTTAGCCAAATAGTCAATGTATGAACGTATGAGTGATTTAATTACAAATGGAATAAATTATTATTTAAATTAAAAATATTAAATTGTCATTTGATTTATAAAATGACCTTTTTATTTATGAATTTTAAAGTAATTGATCTATACAGATGTAAAGTAACGATTAATTTTATTTTAACTCTTTTACTGCGCGCTCTTGATTCATATTATGTAAATATATTTCCTTTTGTTGCTTTTTTTGTCCAACAGTATTATACATTTATTTTTTCTCCTTTATTTTTTTTGTTTTATCGTTCTTATTTACGATGAACATGTCGATAAATTTATATGTGCATGTAAGTAGACGTGGATTGAAAGCTAAATTTATCTGTGCTCAATTTTGAAAGAGAAAGTCTCGAAAGTTTGTGAATTTAATTTTCTTCTGAACAATGTGTCATAAATTTGGTTTTTTATCATTGATTAAATAATCATTCTTTTTAAGATAACTTTTTTGTTCCGTGTACGCAGATAATTTTTTGATAAAATTTACCCTTTAGAAACGGTCCACACAATATTTGTGTTATTTTTCAACTCAGACTATTTGTGTTGAATTTAAACATAAAATTTGTGTTAAAATTTAAACACTAAATTCGAGTAATATGACAAGTAACTTCAACACTTTTTAAATGTTAATGGCGACACAAAAAAAATGTTAACTTGTACATTTCATTTTTGTACCATGAATTGTTTTTAGGTTATCAAAAGTGTCAACAATTATTGGTTAACATTTTGTGATAGTCAACATGATCCTAAAGTTAGCAGACAGTTAACAATTTTCGAATTTCTTTATCAACAACTCAATTACGAAAAAAATATAAATATGCGCATGTAGAAAAGTAAAAAAACAGTAGATGCAATTTTTTTTTCAAACTATACGAATCATGAAATTTGTCATCTTAATTTTTTTATGTCCAATTGAAAATAAATAAAATCAATGTCACAAAGTAATAACTAAACAAGCAGAACTGATGCTTAAGAGTGTTTGCCATCTATTCTCTTTCTCACACACATGTGAACAAACGAAACGGTCCTTGTTGCACTTACATTACCAAATGGAAATTTCAAATGAGCCGTTCTCAGGTATAAATTGAAATTTCCGAACTGGAAGCGTTTCATTCGATAAATAATAACTTTACGCATCGAATGACATATTTTATTTAATTATTTGGGCCTTTGTTTATGAAAACGGTTCATTTGAAAATCATATGTTTCACTCTCTTAATGGCACTTTCTGCGTAAATAGAAGGAAGACAATTTTTTTTAACACAATTCAACTGTCACTTTAACACTTTTTTGTGTTGATTTTAAAGTAACACTTATTAAATGTTGATAATATCGATTTTTATACTACGTGTAGCCAAATGATACGAATTTTTTGTCCGAATTGTATCCAACATAAAGTTATAAGTATTTTATTGTAATCAAGTGATCATATTGAGTCAATATTTAAAAAAAATTTTCACTTATTATTATCATCATTATTTTGCATTGCGCATAGTCATATTATTGTTATTATACTTTTTGGCACAGATGACCTTTTTTTATTTCCGGACTAAATACAATTATTTTTTCTCAGTCTCCATTTATTATAACATTGAATTCACTCATAAAAATTATTGTTTGTATTTTTTTTTAAGTTAGTAAAGATATAAGTTAGTTTGTATATTATATGGATAGTGAAAAAATGACGTTTGATACGTTAAACTATGGCGTATAACACTTTCTGACGATCATGTATGGTATAATAATGACCGAAACGTGTCTCAATCAGAGCTTTATGGGGTGTAATTGCGGCTTTTAAAATAATAAGAAGAATAAAAGGATAATATAATGTTGAGCTCGCGTATGTTATATATAGCACAAGTTCTCTTGTGATTTTATAATTTAAAGGCAAGAGCTCTTTTACTTTAAATATACAATGTAAACTCGACTTCATAAATTAAACGGACAGTTATTAATATGCAGAGTCAATTTATTACCCACAATTACTTAATGTATTAATCGACCTAATAAATTTACTCGAAAACAAACATTTTTTAAGAGCAATGTCAAAATAATATTTTTACAAGGTTCAAAATTATATTTCGTAGATAATGAATATATATTTTTAAATAAATTATTGAACAATAATAACGTAAGTGTTTCGTGTTGTCGATCGATTAGATTACATACGTCAAGTAAGAAATGTCATATAAACAACATAGGAAATGAGAATTAATCATTGTAAGTCAGTCATTTCGGATAAGATCTTGCTTCTTTTCTCAATTATTTTTATCACTGCATAGTCTATTAGTTGTATTCAGTACTTAGTTACTCCACTATTTCAACTCATATTTAGGGAGAAAAAAAAATTTTGAGAATTCCCGCGTAGAAAAATATATAGAGTAGAGGTACCGTTTTTGGCCAGTTTTGGACACTTTAAAAATTTAAACAAAATAATTTGAACACTGTAAAAAATTGGAAGTCACGTCAGGAGTGAATTTTATTCCGAACCGGAGTTTCAATATTTAATCAAATCCTCCTTCGGAGTGAACTTTAATCTGAGGGGATGAATAAATAAGCAGTTATTCACTACGTATTCACTCCGTTAATTCTTTACAGTGTAAAAGACGCAATGACTTAATTAATTTTTGAAATGAGTACAAAGATACTTTTATAGCACTGTTACACCCTGATTAAAAAAAATGATGTAATCCATGCTAAGTGTATATCTATATATTAGTCGATTTGCATTGTTTTAAATCATTTCAAATCATTTTTCTTAATTAGAGCAATGGAAAATTTATTTTATGCTTTTTTATTTATTAACATAAAGTATTAAATGTCCAAAAATGGAGCTGTGGCCAAAAATGGTACTTCTGCCCTGGTTGAAAATTATATGTTACATATATGCGCGCAAAAACGAATATGTCTATAAGTTTTACATAAATGTTCACATATATCCGGTTATATTTATGGTGGTATATGTCAATATACATCCTAAATATATATAAATATATCTTCACACAAAAAAGCATATATGTCACATACAGTTTTCGTATATATAGTTATTCCTGTGTAGGTTAGAGGACGATAAAAAATAATTTGAATATTTGTTGATTTTTTTTCAAGTATTACATGACTATACATTTATTAAAATTGATATATTTTAAGACGGATGAGAAAATTTTTCATAATGAGCTTTAATGATAATAAAAATTAAAATGTATCAATGAGTCAATTATTTGATAAATATTTTATAAATTTAGTAGCTACATTTGGACAGTCCCGTAGTAGTAGGGGCTGCATGCTACTAGTAATAATAATAATAATATTGATAATAATAATAAGTGAATAAGTAGAACTACTGTATAACCACAAAAGTGCAATGCATTGAATAAATAAATATAAATATATATTGAAAAGAGTCAACAAGTAGTGGATTGGCTTCTCTGATTCTTTACTAATCTGAAATATACCTGAACTTGGACTTAATGCAAATTGAAGGGTAAAAAATAAAACAGAAGGCAATGCTCAATGCAGTAGCTCAACATTACAATCTGTTTAAAGTGAGACTTTGAGATTATACGTTTACCACCTATACTAGATATTTAAGTTCATTTATGTATACGTATATGTGGACTTAAGTGAGTTTCGTATTCAGCACGACAAGTATGCAGATAAGTTAACTTCTTGGGCCTTTGCAATTCAAGTTTCTTGCTATATAACTTAGGTCACATGATAATGACCTTATTACGAGAATTACGGGTGTAACAGCCGCGAGATTATTTCTACTGACGTGGAAAATAGCGTGATCTTGGTGTAACTTGCTATTATGAATACCTGCATAAATTTTTTATATATACAATTGATCGCTTTTTATTACACATGTCATATTATTTACTTTGTAAGAGAAAAAATTTTTATATTTTTATCTTACGAATCTCGTTTTATTCATTGACTGAATGTTTTTTTTTATTAATGCTGTTTGTACAAAGTAAAAGAACAAGTGTAATAATGAAAAATTATACATTAAGTTAAAGAAATGAGTATTGTTAAAGTTTTCGACGCTTCATCATGTAACAAAGAATTTTCAGAAACATGTGATTACCTACACGGCGAACCGAGAGAAAAGAATTCAAGTTTAACGGCCTTGGGGCTGTACAGAAAATTGGCGGGTAATTTATAAAGATTAGGCCCAGGCTCGATTATATCGAAAACATGCGACGTTTAAGATGAGATGTAGTAATAATGGGACGAAAAAAATGTCTAAGAAAATAAATGTATGACCACATGTATGTGCTGATTCGGGGTAAAATGAGACACCATTTTTTTAGTTTGTTATCTGAATTATTTTATAGAAAACTAGAAAAAACTGAGGCTGAATAAAATGGATGCCAATTGTAAAAAAAAGTTTTTTACTGAAAATTTTAAATTGCCCGCATTTTACGGGCTGATCAATTTGCTCTAGTTTTCCTCTACAAATATTAACTGAGAATTTTGAAACAAAAAAATATTTTTTTATTTTGATGTTTTCATTTTGCCTCAGGTTACTCTGTGTATAGTATATTGTATAGATGTAAATTATTGAAGCATAGGAGGGTTCGATATATACAGGATGATAGTGTTAGACGTGGAATATCGGTGGATTACGCCTCCCGGGCAAACAAATTTAATGTCACTTTCGATTAATTTCTAACCCAGTTTGCGAGGTTGCCCCCGAAGGAGGAAGCTCGCAGTTGCTGTCAATTTCCGGTGGAAAATTTGGCGAGCTGATGCTACATGTCGTTTAAATTTGCTATGAGTAAATTTGTTACTTTGATGATTTATATATATTCTCCCTCATGATTTTATTCAACAGCTATTTAATATTTATTTTAATATATTATTATTTAACATTTTAATGAGTCGATTAGAATTTTTGTTTATTCTACATTAATAATAATAATAAATTTTAAGCTATGATGGTTTATTAAATAAATAGTACACAAATATTTGATGTAAATAAAAGTAATAATTTAGTTCAACACAAAAAAAAAAATTTCGCGCAAGAAAAAAAATTCTATGTTTTACAGACCTAGTTCATTGAAAAATTCGATTTTCTCATTTAAATAACCCGGGAAAAATTTTTTTAACTTTAAGTACTTTTAAATCCTGAACAAATCAATGGATCGAATAGGCTAATACATATTTTGGACGCTCTACAAAAAAGGTCTCTTATCATTTTTTGATAAATCTATCTGTTAAAAAGTTATTAGAGCTCGAAATAAAGTTAGAGATCTTTTTACTTTTCCGGTGAAACTATCAGACTTATCACAAAAAGTTATGAAGTCTTTTTTGTTGACAATTTTATTCTCTACAAATTATTATTAGTCAAGTTTTTTTAAATTCCGCATTGTTTTCTAGTTATTTTCATTTTAATTTCAAGCTCTTAAAAAAGTGCTTCCGATCAATTTCAAGAGCTCGACAAATATCAATGACAAAAGTTTATATATAATTACTATTAGTGTGTAATTAATTAACATTTGATTAATGGATACAATGTTACTTGTAATGAGTAATTTTTTTAACTGAAAATACTTGACATTATATTTTTTTATTGCTTCAGTTATTAATTGTATTTTTTTAAAATCATTGTTAAAGAAAGTTGATAGCTTTTGAAGTTAAATTTAAATTAATTAATTTAAATATTAAAAAAACAGATATGGGTCATTTTTAACTACACACGTAAAAAAGGCGGAGTAACAGTTACTCTAAGCAACTAGTATAAATTAAACTACATTGTGTCTCGAAAATTTTTTTACAGTATACATATGAGTGTGTTAAATTGAGAGAGTATTATTATTGATTTCTCTTTTTATTTTAAAATTGTCAGCCCTTTGTGTTTTTTACTGTAACTTCGATAAATCAATCGTTGGAATTGAGCCGTCGAGACGAATGTGCGAGGACTCCCGCCCAGTTGTAGCATAAGCAACAAAGTCAATTTCCGGGGATGGAATGGATCACGAGGGGAATAAAGAGAATATGAGCGAAGAGAAATGAACAAGATAGAGGTACAGGTTTTAATCGAGATATTAACTGTAGTTTTAGATACGGAAATTATTCTATAACTCAACTATCTCAATGTCGCCTTTCTCAATTTTGTGGTGTCAAATTTTATGATCCCAATGATGACTAAATCACTAGTAATTATAACTGTTAAAATTTTTGAAATTCACTATTTTTTTGGATATTCAAATTTTTTATACAAAAGATAATTTATGATAATTGCTCGTAATTAAATTGAAAGATAAAATACTATAATTTTTTAATATTTATCATTATTTATTAAATTTAAATTTAATTGATAATGTATGTAATAAAAATGACAAATAAAGTATTTAAAAGGATTAATAATAATAATTTAAAGTAAATTAATTTTGGAAAAAAAAAATGTCTATTACGATAATGACATATGGTAATACCAGTTGTTGACTAACGAAATAAAAAAAAATGAATATATAACATGACACTGGACACCAATTTCGCTTATATCATATTTTAATTATGAAAAGCAATTACTTCTCTGTGGTAATAAAAAAATGATTACTTTACTCTGGTTGTCAAACTATAGAACATTAAAGATAAGTCATATGAGTTTATACATGTGAGTATATATATATATATATATATATATATATATATATATATATATATATATATATATATATATATATATATATATATATATATATATGTATGTATGTATATGACGGTGGATCAGATGCAAATGAAATTAAATTGATAAAAAAAAAAGTTTATTTTATACGAGTATTTTCGTAGTTGGTTGCCAAATCGACAATTGAACGCATGGCATCCAATTCTCGATACTCAGCGCATATCGAATATTTTAAACTGACAAGAATAGAAGATCGATATTATTAATTTGAATTTCCGCCCTACGGCAAGTAAAAGGTAGTCTGTCTGTATGTATGTATATGTATAGCATACTACAATTTAGGAAAGAGATTTGTCGACGAAAATAATTTTGTAGAAGTATAAAAAGGGGAATTTCCGTTGAATCAATTCTACAAATAATATTACAGATATTAAACTTTGACATTTTAAGTGAAGAACTATTTTTCATGGATTCCCAATAAAATTTTTTTGTATATATGATTGTAAAATTGAATTTATATTATAATTTATCCGTAAAATGATCTGAAAAGATTTAAAAATGTAAAATGTTAGTGTAACTATTAGAAGTTTTTGCTGAAAAAATGTACTAGCTTACAAGACTACTCTCTTAAATTTGAAATAGTGAAAATAGTGACAATTCACTGATTACTAGTGAAGAGTATAACACTAATTCAAATAATGGTATGCTTTTCATTAGCAATAAGTGACTATTCACTGCACGGAGAGGTGAATGGTATATTTTCCAATGTAACATAGTAATTATTACTAGTAGCATGATAATGCAAGTTTTTTAGCTGTGTTATTTATTTGACATAGTAATTTGTACGATGTTGAATGGTAACGCTAGCCATGCTAGCATGGCAATCATTTCTATGCTAGCATGAGAACGATTACCATGCTACATTGGAATTATTACAATTTCGATGAAGCTGCTTCCAATTGAAGGTAGTAAGGTTAATATTAAAATAAGGTTTTATAATTAAAAAATTAGGTTATTTAATTAATAATGAATAAATTTTTACTATTCAGCATGGGACTCAGTACCATTCTAGCATGGCTTTGATTACCATGCTACAAAGTAATATTTACCAGTAGCATGATTACTATGTAGTATGGTAAATATTATCAGAAGAATGCTAATCATTCCCATGCTACATAGTAATGATTCCTATGCTTTAAAAAATAGGACTGATTACCATGTAGAATGGTAATTATTACCATTCTCTTATCTCCGTGTGCCAAATAGTCATTGTCACGCGATTTTCACTAATTCATTTTTAGAGAGTAAATACTCAAAAGAATCGACTAAAATTTGAGCTTTATATATAATGGAGTGCTTTTGATACTACTTGATAATATCATTTAGATTGCAGAGACAAAATAATGTGATTAAAACGATAAATAGTATATTGTGTGACAAGGGATGAAACAAAAGGATTTCATCGAACCTCAATCTAGCCTCATCAAATCCAAGTAAGCCTCAATCAAGCCTCACTTAGCTAAAAAAGCATTTTGAGCCTCAAATAATGCTCATAGAGCCTCAAATGATGCTCAAAGGGACTCAATGAGCCTCAAATAATACTAATCGAATTTAAATTACATTTGATCGAACTCGTAAAATTATTATTATTATAGATTCATTGAGTCGAGATTAGGTTCGTTTGAGGCTAATCGAGGCTTATTGAAGATCTGTGAGCATCATTTGAGACTCATTGAGACCCTATGAGGCTATATGAGCATTATTTGAGGCTCAAAATACTTTTTTAGCTAAGTGAGGCTTGATTGAGGCTTACTTGGGTTTGATGAGGCTAGATTGAGGTTCGATGAGGCAAGATATTATGATCCGGGATGTTATACTTTCCCTGATTACCTGCATTGAAACTTTTTTTAACACCAAGAAAAATTTTAACACCGTTTTTGAAGTTAAATTAAACACCGGGATAGCGTTAACTTACACCAACTTTTTTTACAGTCTAGAAGCTTTGTATTTAGAATTAAAAATGAAAATGCAGATGTGAATAATATGAAGACGTATAAATAAGTCGATAAAAATCGAAATGACGGAAATATAACTGGACGTTTAATTAATGAGAAGGTGTACTGGGAGTTAAGTGTCATGAATCATTATGACGTTTTGAATGAATAGCTTCGCTCATACATTACATCATTACACTATAGTTACTCTTATAATCATCATGATGATGCTTATATTATTAGATATTTTACCGTTGAAGGTCAATGCCAATGATGTCATCTCCAGTTATTAATACAGCTAGTGAACTTTATTATAATCGAGTTCATAGATTTAAAAATTTAGCATTGTTAAAGATAATATACGTCATATATATTCCTAATAGTTGCATTAAAATTTTTTAACCCCCGCGTTTATTTTTTTCGAAGCTAAGTACTGTGCAGCATTAAATAACATATCTATTCCTAGCTTATATATAACAAATTACTTATTAAATTAATTAACATGCAATTTATAGTTTAAAAAAATAATAATGGCTTCAAGATAATGAAGAACTTGGAATTATTATGATAGTAATAATACTAATAATTAATAATGATGATGATGAGATTCCATAACACTTAATCTAATTTACTGAATGACGTAGTTAATATTTTTTATAAATAGTAATCCATATATATATATATATATATATATAATAATGTAGACCATTAGAGATGAGGTCGTTCATTATCTTGGCACTAAAAACTACTGGATGGAAATTTCAACACCCGATTGCTTATAATCAATATTTTTTTTTATTATCGCATACATTGAGACGTTTACTAAGAGAATTTTTTTCAATTGAAAATTTATTATTATTATTATTATTATTATTATTATTATTATTAGAACCAAAAATATTTTTGTCCAAACGAGACATCAGGTCGTCAGACATAAGAAAGGACTTGCGCGCGGGAGATCAGGGTTCGAATCTCGGTTGAAACCAAGTGATTTTTTAAAAAACAAAAACCGGCTCCAACACCAATACAGATGACATAAATAGCAATGATAATCAAAATGGTAGTAATAACAATAAAAAGTTAAAAGCTAAAAAAAATTTAATTTAATTTTTTTCCATTCTAATATAGTAAAATTTACTAAACGGGATAGTAAAATTTACTTATCTGTTTATGAATTTTTCATATAAATCATAAGCGTTTTAAGATTACTATCTAAATTTACTAATTATTCCCATATTTTTTAGTAAATTTTACTATATTTTTTTCTCCGTGTACTACTTTAATGAAAACCCGGAACAAAATGAGAGACCATTTTTTTTTGTTTAAAAATCCTCAGTTACAATTTTTAGAAAAAAATGGGCCAAGTTCATCAGTCTGTACAATGCAGCTAATTTAAAATTTTCAGTAAAAAAAAAACTTTTTATTCCAATCATATCTTATTTTACTTTAGTCAGTTTTTCCAGTTCTCTATAAAATGATTCAGATAACAAACACTGGAAAAAAAAATTGACTGAAAATTAAAAACTGGCAACGACATCCAGACTGACCTATCTGCCCCATCTTTTTCTAGCACATCTGAGCCATAACAAAGCATTTGTAACAAAAAAAAACAATGCCTTTTTGTCTGACGAATGGTGTCTTATTTTGCCCCGGGTTCTCTCATATATATATATATATATATTATTTTCAATCTTCTTTAGTATTTTTTCTCAGTGCAGCTCAGATTACATAATATTTTGTATAAAAAATTGACTTTGAATATTTATAATTCAATGCATAATTCGCGTCATCCTCAATTGTGAAGATCATTACCATTAACCAGTTAAATTATTTAATTACCATTCGTGACACAGCATTTATGTCCTTTATTATGCAATATTCATCATCATATGCATATACATAAATATATATACTTCTTATTTCAAAGTACAAGCGTTTCTATACAACTCTAAAAGTATAAATGTACAGTTTACTTATTAATTAGTTGCACGATAAAGGAATAGCAATTTTTTTTAAGCGCTAACGAGTAGTATAAACAACTTTATGTACATAAACAAATAGTCAAAAAAATTAAATAACATTAAGTTTCTTTTTTTTTTTAATTAATGAAAACTTTATTAAAAAAAATTACTAATACTCGTAATGAAAAATTTTAATTTAAATATAGAGAATAATTAATTTATTTTCATAAATTTGTCTGTCTTAGATGTTAAGATAATAATTTTATTCATAAATATATATATATATATATATATATATATATATATATATATATATATATATATGATAATAAAAATGAAAAGGTATAGGTAGATAAAGAATAAAAAGATTACAAATAGCCAACGATTGGATAGAGGCAAATTGCCTTTCAGGAGAATAAAAATAAAAATAAGAAAAAGGTGGACGACCGGCGACCGAAGACCAGCTACCGATGACCGACAACCAACAGTTGGATGTTAGAGGCAAATTGCATGATGTCAGATCAAGATTTACAAATTTACTTAACAACACTGAAATTATTATGTATTTTCTGTAATACTCCTTTATTTTTATTTTAAATAAAAAATTTTTATCTATTTATTTATTATTTTTTTTTTTATTATATTGTAAATAGGGACAGGGAGGGGGGCAAAATGGGCCCCTAAAATTTTGAGTGCCTCGAATGATTTCGGGGCGAAATGGGTCCCCAAAACTTTAGGGACCCATTTCCCCCTCCCCTCCCATGCTATGGAAAATTTTGTATAGGAAAATGATCCTCGAGGACTTTACCCGGTGTCCTGAGTGTGAAGACGTTGTGAAATTTTTTCGGTGTGAAACAACAAGGGTGTAATATTAACACAGTGGGACTGTTATCTTTTACACCATTCGGTGTTAGTATTTCAAAACTCATACACTGTCCCTTTCTATGATCTGTAGTTGAAAGTGATCCACTAACTGTTCTTAATATTCAAGTTAATGAATTAGACTTTAACTTCAAAAATAATCAACTAACTTTCTTTAACAATGCAGTGAAAAAAAATTTTTGGTGTGATCTTTCAAATTTCCATGGCCAAAAATTTAACACTGCGTCATGTAACTTTCGTACTGGTGTTTAAAATTTCTACAGCGAATCATTCACAACAGACCGCGAACTCTTAATTTTTTACGGTGTACTGACCTAGAGACTCAGTAAATGCAGCATTAAGATAATAGTCGTATTACTCGATAAAATACAACTTAAGATAGTCAAAAAATGTATACTCGAGTAAAATTTATGCGTTGTAAGTATATAGATCATGAAGAACAATTACCTGAGAAGGTTTTTTAGTACACCTTACTGACCTGATCTAAACGTCGGGATACTTTGGTAGAGCAAAGCGAAGGGAATATGACCAAGCAAAAAGGTAATATAACCTTGTGTTTAAAAGCTTTAATGCAAATCACTCTGGCACACATGCTTGCGGAATTATATTGTTGCCTTTGAATATATATATACATTACAATCTACGGTAGAACACAGGTACGGCATAAACAACTTTGACTGTTATGGTTACCTACATACCTCACACAGTGTGTTTATGATGAACATCTGAATATGGCGCTAGTAATGTTCACAAACGCAGTTAAAATATTTTATGCAATACTCTAGAAACATTTGCGTTTTAAATTATTAGACTCGTCTTTATATTTTTTTTTTTTCTCGAAATTTTATGACGCGGGAATTTTTTTTAAACTTTACGAGCAGTCAATTATAATTAAATTTTCTTTCTTATTTACAGAATTTACTTAAAGTGCGCGATTACATTGACATAGATTATAATAAAATTTTATGTTTTCCAACCACTATACAGTTAAAAATTTTGTGAATTTGTGTTAAAAAATTATTCGGTTAAATTTTTTGTGTTGATTTTCAACACAGGGATCTGTTAATTCAACACAAACCGTTTGTTATTTTACTTTAACTGATTTTTTATGTTAGATGATTAGAAAATCTGTAATGTAACAAATTTCTTGTGTTATTCGAAAATTAACACTAAATTTGTGTTGTTTAGCTAAACTCCCGCGCGTTTCTTCATTACTATAACCAAGCAAAGCATTGTAGCAGCATTGACTGCAAGGAAACTTGGATTATAATTGGTTTACAATTAAATATAATCATAGATAACTTTAATATTTTTATGATCAGGTTCAATGATCTTTTTATTCTCATTTTACGGGAGGATAATTCATAGCTCCGTTTTTTATAAAAATCACCGAAAATCGAACTGATTGTTTGCTACATTGACATAAGTTGTACTAAGGTTAGATCAGTATACTTGAGTTGGTTAGGTTATGTTCTTATATTTATTAGTTAATTTTAACACGAAAAGTCCGTTAAATTTACACGAATTTTCTGTCAAAATAACAGATTTTGTGTTCAATTATTTAACATAAAATTTGTGTTAAAGATCAACACGCAATGTGTTAAATTAACACCAAAATTTGTGTAGACCGTTTGCAACACACGATTTGTGTCAAATTTAACACAAAATTTCTAACTATGTAGTGAAATAAATACAGAGCAAATTGAAATAATCTTTAAATTTATTAATATTAACAGGTATTGAAAATGTTGTATATTATAATAATTTAAGTTAAAATATGAGCGTGAAACCAAAGAGGCATAACGAAAATTCAGAGGTCACGCACGATCGCCTCTGCAATCTCGTATCTTTTCTATTGGTAAATATACTCTTCTCCCCTTATTATATACCGTGTCCTCTTTTTCATGATCTGCACTAAAGAATACATTCAAATTCAAAAGTACCTTCAGATATATGTATATGTTATGTTAAGGTAAATCCTCCAAGAACATTTCTCTTTTTTTTTCTTTAAGGGGGTCCTGGGGCATGTAGAGCGTACGGGGAATTCATGAATATAAAATGACGAGCTTGAATGTGAGGATCTGGTGCATATATAAAAATGCACAGATGAAAGAGGTTTGAAGAGCATCAGTGCAGTAGCACCAGTAAACATACAATGAACAATTAAAAAATATATATATATATTTTTCGATTATTTTTTTATTCAATTAAATTAATCGCTTATGCATGCGGCTATTTTTTTTGGTAATTTATTCACTGGCTTCAACAATTAAAATAAAATGCAAAATGTTTAAATAAATTTGAATAATTCAGTAAAAAAATATATGGGACAATATGATATAAATATATGAATATAAATATATATGTGTGGGTCGATGAAATTTTTAGTTGAAACAAAAAATTTCACGAGGTTTTTTTTTATGAAGTCTAACCTTCACAAGGAGATTTTAATAGGTTCTTTAGAAGTTTTATATACTCCCGTATGTATTTAATTCTTTGGTATTCATCAGCAGACTAGAGGACTAGACGGCAGAGCTGTATGAGCTTTTCAGGTGCGTTGTTGTCGTAGTCTGAACTATGCGGGCTGGTACTATAAGAGGGATAGTTACGATGTCAGTTGTGTGGGTTTAGTGAACGTCGGATGAAGAAAAGGTCGAGAGGGTTGAGACTGTCGAGTGAGAAAAGAGATATTAAGAGAGATGGGGATGTTGCTTACAAGAAATTCATGAATACGAAATTACACTTAGGTGGGTTGAATTCTTATGCTTATAAAGTAGCGACGTCACTAAACTGAGAGCTGATAAAAATTCACAGTACCACTTTCTATTTATATATTACAATCAAAACACTATTTTGAAGCTGTTCTTCAAATAATTTTTTGAATATCCCCCTGCCACAACTGTAACTTATTCTATTTTATGTAACTTATGCCGAAGAATACGCCGCTAGGCTAAAAAGCCTCATAAAATTATATATTAAAATACAACTCTTCCTGATTGCTCAAAAGAGTAGTTTAATATATATCAAATCACTCATTTCTATATTAAACCACTGAATTTTAGTAAAATAGCCAGAGTATATCCCTACTCAATAATTCGAGCCAATAACTAATCTATCAGCTATCTCTCTTATGACGTCACTTTGAATTTAGCTGCCTTATTAACATGACCAAAATCTCTAGACTGCGCGTGCGCATTTAATTAATCAGCGCACGCATGTGCAGTAGGGTGGGTCAAAAAAATCGAATAATTTATTTTTGACTTTATACTCTGAAAAATAGGTTCGTAGACACCTAAAAAGAATTCTCTCCAAGTATGAGCTCTTAATTATAACGGGAAGGTCCTCCGCTTTGCGGGTTTCTATTTTTTTCGAATAATCAGATAAAAAAATTTATATCTCGCTTCCAACTGCTTGGAAAAATATTCCGTGATATAGACTTTGTAAGAAATTGAATGCTCTACAAAAAAGGTCTCTTATGATTTTTTCAAAAACCCAACCAATTAAAAGATATTCATAGTTGAAGTTTGGCTATTTTAAGGAAAATATTCGTTTTTATTATGAATTTTATAAGTTGATGAAAAAATTATTTCGAATTGCGGAACTCATGGTTTTGTAGGAAATTTACTGCTCTACAAAAATGGTCTCTTATGATTTTTCGATTAAGTGAAGCCGTTACGAGATATCCATCGTCAAACATTAACGAATATCAATATTTCCTGTTTTTGATCAATAATTCGATAAATTTAAATTTAAATTATTAGTTTCAGGAAAATTTACATAAATTTGAGTTTCGATGGATAAAGAAATGTTATAAACAATTTTTTTGATATTGTTTTCAGTCTTGAGCTTGTTTGATTGCATTAAAACAAAAAATCAGAGCATTTTTTTCGACATATAGCCAATGATTACGATAAAAAACGAAGAACAATTCCAGTACTTATTGCAAGTTGTCAAAGAACATCAAAAAACATATCCAAATTGTAATAAAGGAAATTATTTATAGTAATAGCGTACTGTTATGTTAAAAATATTGACAATTATATTGCAATTGATGATTCAATAAAAAAATTTATGTATAAAAAAGTTAAATACTGGTTTTTTTTCACTCGATTCAATACTTTTCATATTAAATTTGACAAAGAAATGTGTCATTCACTTTAAATTAAACTAATCATTGGCTATATGTCGAAAAAAATGCTCTAATTTTTTGTTTTAATGCAATCAAACAAGCTCAAGACTGAAAACAATATTAAAAAAATTGTTTATAACATTTCTTTATCCATCGAAACTCAAATTTATGTAAATTTTCCTGAAACTAATAATTTAAATTTAAATTTATCGAATTATTGATCAAAAACGGGAAATATTGATATTCGTTAATGTTTGACGATGGATATCTCGTAACGGCTTCACTTAATCGAAAAATCATAAGAGACCATTTTTGTAGAGCAGTAAATTTCCTACAAAACCATGAGTTCCGCAATTCGAAATAATTTTTACATCAACTTATAAAATTCATAATAAAAACGAATATTTTCCTTAAAATAGCCAAACTTCAACTATGAATATCTTTTAATTGGTTGGGTTTTTGAAAAAATCATAAGAGACCTTTTTTGTAGAGCATTCAATTTCTTACAAAGTCTATATCACGGAATATTTTTCCAAGCAGTTGGAAGCGAGATATAAATTTTTTTATCTGATTATTCGAAAAAAATAGAAACCCGCAAAGCGGAGGACCTTCCCGTTATAATTAAGAGCTCATACTTGGAGAGAATTCTTTTTAGGTGTCTACGAACCTATTTTTCAGAGTATAAAGTCAAAAATAAATTATTCGATTTTTTTGACCCACCCTAATGTGCAGATCAATGTAACGTCAGCTGAATGTTATAACCTTACATATTTCTATTAATTCATACAACATAACACCAAAGATTACTTTTTTTATTGAGTTAAGTTTGGTAACTGAATAGTATTAAACAAAGTATCCAATTTTATCAAGTATAAATCTTTTTTAATAATAATAAAGTAAGCTATTTTTGTAACTCTGATTGCATGACGATTTTAGACAATTAACGGTATTGTTTCGAGCATTCATTACACTACAAATAGAAGTCTTTTATTGCCATTTAAATACATTGTAGTTACTTTCTAAACGTTTGTAAGTGTGTAAAAAGTAACTATAAAGTCTGCAGAAGAATGGGCTTTTCTTGCACTACTTGGCTATGATGAAATCCGTGACTTTGCACTAACGCACATGCGCAGTATGACATCTGTAGAAAAATGGTGGGAGAAAACCCATTCTTTTGCAGACTTAACTACACAATGTATTTAAATGGCAACAAAACACTTCGATTTACAGTACACATCTAGTGATATCGAGTATTATACTCTCGTGTGTTGGCAACATTTTCTGTGCTCGTGCTGCCAAACTCGACTATAATACTAATTCCACATAATGTATAATATACTATTATTTTTCTTTATCATTCATTTAAATACTTGTTTTGTAATATTAAAATTTTTAATTATCACCGACTTTTTTTCGTCATACACATCGTAACTTAAGATAATTTATCAGTCACTAAAGTGTTAATGAGACACTTGGAAAACATTCCATAGTCATTTAATGATAAGTATATATGTATATACATATATATATGCGCAAAAGATAGACCACCCGAGGACACATCATATATTTATCTTTCCCATGTTCACATTACACCCGACTTGGTTGAAGCTCTTTGAGTTCCCTTCTATAGATATAAAAATATATATAATATATCTACATATAATATCGTTTGGTACACACAGTTATTGATCCTTCAGTCCTCACATATATTCACCCCAAAATTACAAATCAGCAAGGGTCTCATATAGTTGACTTGGATTTTTTTTTACATTCAAAATTTATTTAAGAATCTAGAGAATTTATGGGCAAAGTTCAAAAATATATTTCCCTCTACATTTTTAATTTATGAAAATTAAAAGCGACCAGTCCCTCCGCTTTTTTTCTTGCCTGATATATATATTTTTATAAATAATTGACGGAAATATTTTTAGTGAATTTAAAAGTTTTGTCAATTTAATTTAAAAATTTGTTAGTTCCGTTTGAAAATACAGCTGAAAGATGGAATAAAGTTTCTATATATTATAGTGCTTAGAGAATAGAGGATTGCGCTGTTGGTGTTGGTCTGGCTGCCGGCAGCCGAGTATTCCGGTAGGTATATCTGTAGAGTGCAACGATCGTTCACGCGGATAAATTCATCGTTACACCAGCAGCGCTGCGATCACGAATAAAATACAAAGAGTGCACTAGACTAGCTTCATTGTATACATGAGAAAGGGAGCAAGAAATAATAAAATAAAGTATAAGCAAGCAACCACTATATATATATATTAGGGTGTCCGTTATTTCCCAAATAAGTTTTTGACTCTGCAGCGCCCCTAAAATTTTTAGTAAATGGTCCAAAAAAAAATATCCGACCGATATAAGCTCTTAATATTGATAATAACCCGTGCCACAAAGACGATTCATTTCTCATTTAAATAACATGGGGTTTTGGTACTTTTTGCAACTAATTTTTTCTTTGCAAAGCCAGTTGATAAATTGCTGCGGCGTCAACTTATTTTTGTAGGAAATTGAACGCTCTACAAAAACTTTTTCTTTACATTTTTCGAAAAATTTACTTGCGTCAAAGTTATTCAAGGTCAAAGTTGAACTAGAAATAATTTTTTATTTTTTTTGTTTTGAACGAAAAATCATCGTTATTTATATCAAAATTTATTGTTTATTGCCGAGAATATCTTATTTTGAGTATTTTTTGGCATCTGTCAAAACTATTGAAAAGAAAAGAGTCGAACATTCTCAAAAAGAAATTCCGATGAATTAAAAACTTCGGATTCACAATTACTTTTATGAAAAAATAAAATCCGTGCCAACGCATGCGCATGAAAGAGAAACTGAGTATCGTGACTAGCTGGCGTCGTGTATTGACTATGGTCACCCTGGCGGTCCTGAATCACGGTGATTCACCGTAGAATCACCGTGAACCTTCACCGTAATGCTACCGTGAATCGCGGTGATTCACGGTAGTATCACGGTGATTTACCGTGAGTGTTCACCGTGATGTCGTAGATCACGGCAACTCAGTGGAAATCACTGTTGTTGTATAGAAAAAAAGGCAATACATTAATTGTACTTTTTAAAAGCCGTAAGATAGACGGTGGAGATACGGTCCGTCAAGGTCACGGTAATCACTGGTAACGGTTCCCGTGTTCTTCAAACCTCATGTAGACTAATTAATGTATTGCCTTTTTTCTATACAACAACAGTGATTTCCGCGAAGTTGCCGTGATCTACGACATCACGGTGAACTCTCACGGTAAATCACCGTGATACTATCGTGAATCACCGTGATTCAGGACCGCCAGGGTGACCATAGTCAATACACGATGCCGGCTAGTCACGATACTACATTTCTCTTTCATGCTCATGCGTTGGCACGAATTTTATTTTTTCATAAAAGTAATTGTGAATCCGAAATTTTTAATTCATCGGAATTTCTTTTTGAGAATTTTTGACTCTTGTCTTTTCAATAGTTTTGACAGATGCCAAAAAATACTCAAAATAAGATATTCTCGGCAATAAACAATAAATTTTGATATAAATAACGATGATTTTTTGTTCAAAACAAAAAAAAATCAAAAATTATTTCTAGTTCAACTTTGACCTTGAATAACTTTGACGCAAGTGATTTTTTCGAAAAATGTAAAGAAAAAGTTTTTGTAGAGCGTTCAATTTCCTACAAAAATAAGTTGACGCCGCAGCAATTTATCAACTGGCTTTGCGAAGAAAAAATTAATTGCAAACAGTACCAAAACCCCATGTTATTTAAGTGAGAAATGAATCGTTTTTGTGGCACGGGTTATTATCAATATTAAGAGCTTATATCGGTCGGATATTTTTTTTTGGACCATTTACTAAAAATTTTAGGGGCGCTGCAGAGTCAAAAACCAATTTGGGAAATAACGGACACCCTAATATATATATATATCAACAAAGCACTGGGGGTTCCTCGTGGGCGTAAGATCATTGTGATCCACGATCGTGAACCAGGATCATCCGTCACTTCCGATAGAATCACCTCCTCTTTTATGCTGCAGGCACTAATGCCATCGACCATTTTACACATACTAAATTCAACTTTTTATATATCTATACATTGATTACAAAATCACCCATCACTATTTATTTACTTATTTTTTCTTTTTTTTTTTTTTGGCAACTGTACAGTCTAAAAATTTACGATCCTGAAGTTAAAAGACAGTTAACAATTTTCGGATTTTCTTTTTTTAACAAGTCAATTAAAAAAAAAAAAAAAAAAAAAAAAATGCACATGTAGAAAATTGAAAAAGCTATAGGTGCAATTTTTTGAAAATTTTTTTTCTTATGATTTGTCGTTTCTATAAAAGTTTAAAAATTATTAGACAGCAAACTTGAGTATTATTAAAATTTTACGTTTTAAATTTCGAATGTTGTTAATTTTGTCGATTGAATTTTTTTTTTTTATTGATTAGAACAGATTTTTCTGACTCAATAATTATTATTTATTTTTTTAAAACGTAAGTATTTTTAAAAAAATATACGATCAAATTAAATAAAATATTAAAAAATAAAGTAATAAAACTTTTGTTCAAATGCCAAGAATTTGAATTATTTTCTCTTGAATGAGTAATTTTTTACTCAAGAGAAAGGAAGAATCAGTAGATTTTTTGAACGTTTCTAGTTTGCTCAGCGATTTAAAAATTTTTTTTTCCATGTACGTCTAGTGAAATTATGTAAAAATTATAAAATAAAAATATTTGTGCAATCACTTATGGAATGTATTGACAACATAAATATTGAGTAACCTCAGTAGAAGTAAAAAAAATATTAAAAAGTATTTCACTTAAAAGTTTAATCACTTGTTCTTGATCTCGGTATAAAAACTTGTCAAATTGCTCAGTCATCTGATCAATAATAATAACTTTTTCAAGGCTATTATATATATTTATACAATCACAGATGGCTTTTACTATTTGTTATAAATTCTCAATGAAGAAACACCTGTCACTATTTGGGTTAACTGATTTTAAAAACACATTAATAGACGACAGTATGACCGCAATATCAATATAGTAAATTGTTTTTAATTGTCAGTTTATTTATTTTATATACATATATATATATATATATATATATATATATATATATATATATATATATATATATATATATATATATATATATATATATATATATACATATATATATATATAAGTGAAATGAGTCACAAATGCAATGGATTCATTTTATCGCAGTACAGATATAGCGCAAAGCCGAGGGCGTGGACCCTGGAAACGCGGATGCTGGTTCTGGCTGTCGTCGGTTCTACAGTGCATCGCATTCTATTCTTCTTTGTATGTAATGTTGTATGTTATGTGTATATTTTGTATATTTATGTACACATTAATACATATAAGTATATATAATACACTTGTAGACGGTATAAAAAAAAGGGATGAGAAATAAGTCAAAAAGAGAAAATCCAAACATGCAAAACTCATTTGTTCATTCAAAAAATTTAAAAAAAAATATAATAATAATAATAATAATAATAATAATAATAATAATAATAATAATAATAATAATAATAATAATAATAATAATATATAAGTATCATGAAAAGGAAAACTTCCGTATGTTCGTTAAAAAAAAAATAGAGCGTAAAAAAGTGATCAATAGATGGCGCTCATATATGCAAAAAATAATGATCATAAAAAAGAAATGGCAGCTAAGTTTATTTCATGAACTTCGAGATTTAATTTTTTATGAAATATACAATTAAACAAAAAAAATTTGGATAGTAATTTTCAAAAGAGCTCTTTCAAGAGTTCTATTAAAGAATTCAAGTGCAAAAGAAAAAAACAGATTAATCGGTTGTATCCGGGTCGAAAAAATGAACTTCAATTTTAACCTCAAATCGCGGCTTCACATAAACGTATTCTAGAACTTAATTCGAACCTCTATGCTGCGTTTATTTTCTTTTTCGCACTATAGAGGTTCAAACGAGGCTTTATTTTTCGACTGGGGTATATTTTTGAAGTTATTGTGTTTGCCAACATCCGTATTGACGGACATCACAGGTTTTTTTTCAATCCTTATTTTCAAAAATTATGTTCGTTCTATTAATTAATAAATTATCTTTCAAATGGTACGGATTTTGTTCTAGTTAAAGATATTTTAACGAGAGTAAATATGATTTTTACGTGAGTGAATCAGCTGGGACCGAGTAAGCGTTAGTAGAACACATCTCATTGCTTCGCAATTGAGTTGTGCAATAGAAGAAAGAGAAATTGCGGCGAAACCACAAAAGTAAGAAACAGAATTATGTACACATATGGAGATTTTGTTAACCTCAGGCGAAAACGAAAGTTGCTGGGCGAGCAACTTACCGTTTATATTCATGTTAGTTTTGGATTCATTTTTTTAAAAATTTTTTTTATTAATGGACCGTCCGAAATTAGTAAACTTTTAAACATGACACAGTCAGAAACAACAAGATTTATTTCCAGCTGTCATAATTATTCTGTATTTTAATATATGGTTATTATTAATTTATTATTATTGAAAAAAAACATTAATGATAATAAATCAATGACTTGCCTCTGTTTTAAATAACTTATTTTTTATCAAGTCATTTTTTCAGAATAATTATTTATACATGCTGAGAATCTAATGGTAATTATTATCATCGGGACCTTTAATGGTTACTTTATGGTACAGAAATTTTTTAATTCTACATTTAAAGCCAATGACAATGATCCCTGATAATAACCATGCGTTTAAAAAATATTCAAATTTAGAAAAATAACAAAATTTCAATAGAAATTGAATAATCATTCACAGAAAAAAAAATTATCGACGGAAGGTAAATAGGTGGACATGGGTAGAGATGACTTTCTATGAAGAGTAGCCCTTAACTTTGCTCTTGTTGGGAATAACCTATCACAACACTAACGTTTTTGGTTCACTATGATGTCCTCTAGTAGGAAAAGACATAAAAAGTCCCGGGAATAATTTATTTTTCAAGTCCGGGCCCATATTAGGATAAATTAGGATGGGTGGAGATGGATGGACATGGGTGGAGATGACTTTCTATGAAGAGTAGCCCTTAACTTTGCTCTTGTTGGGAATAACCTATCACAACACTAACGTTTTTTGTTCATTATGATGTCCTCTAGTAGGAAAAGACATAAAAAGTCCCGGGAATAATTTATTTTTCAAGTCCGGGCCCATATTAGGATAAATTAGGATGGGTGGAGATGGATGGACATGGGTGGAGATGACTTTCTATGAAGAGTAGCCCTTAACTTTGCTCTTGTTGGGAATAACCTATCACAACACTAACGTTTTTGGTTCATTATGATGCCCTCTAGTGGGAAAAGACATAAAAAGTCCTGGGAATAATTTATTTTTTGAGTTGAGACCCATATTAGGATAAATTAAGATTCTTGATTCAAGAAAATTTTTTTGGAGACCTAAACTTTCTCAGATAAAGTAGAAATCTTCTCCGACCAAGACGAATTTTTTTTAACCAAAACAAATTCTCTTGGCTCAAGAAAATCTTGATTTGGTTCCCGAAAACGTTTGTCTTGAAAAATATTTTCTTGACTCAAGATAACTTTTTTTTCTGTCTTCAAAATTTTATATTTTTACAAATGTGAATTACAATGTTTAAACACCGAAATTAACAGGGGAGCTTTAAAGTCGTAAAAAAGCGCCAAGGGGGAGTCGCATATAATGGGATTGCTTATAACGAGCTTCAGTCGTAATCATAATTCAATCTAATGGTAACTATTGTCTTATATCATAAGTAAAAATATTTTGAATTAAAAAATTCAACAATCTGGTGACAATAATAAAAATAAAATTTCCACCGTGTATATATGGCAATAATGATATGCAAGACAAAATATATAATACAATAATGCAGTATAATATGATAAACAATAATAATAAAAAAAAAAAATAATAATAATAATTAAAAGAATGGACATGCTATTAGTGAAGTGAGAAAACATACCCTGTACCATGTGGCCACCTGTACGTCAAAAAAGGTGGTGGAAGCAGTGTTGATGGCACCCAAGGGTAAGCCCATGTCGTGAAGAGTGCCAAGGAAAGTGGACGTGTTGTGCGAGATGCACACGCAAACGCACATGAGCACACGCGTGAAGGTGATGAGTGAGACGGTGTGTCAGTAGCCAATCCACGCACCAAGTGTATGGCATATTCCATACAAGTGAGAGGGTTAAGCGAAAAAAAAACACAACACTATATGTCAGAAGTAATCTTCTTGCTTTTGTTATAAATAATAAATTAGTTTAATTAATAAATTGTTAAACACAAAAAACAAACAAAAAATAAAAACATTACACATCGATAGTTCGAGAACTACATGAATTTCTATTTTACTATATTTTTAATTGGAATGATAGATTGTATATATAATATAATAGATAGACAAGAACATTGGGATTTTATATCATTGAAGTAGATCACTGCCGAGCGGAAGCACTCGATTCAACAGCATACGAGCGGTCAAAACATTAATTGATATCTCGGCAGGTGGTCATTAATAGCCTGGGCAATTATCAGTAGTTGGAACAATAATACTTGACTGGGGCTCATATACGGATGCAATATAACGTCAGTGAACATGAAGAACTATGCAATTGTTCTTAACAATCTACCTTTTAATGATACGGTAAATTTATCTTTCTCAATAAATTTGTCATGGTAATTAATAATTAGTGTTTAGCTCATTGATGACAACGATAATAAAATAGTTTTCATACATGTACTTCTCGAACTTTTGATTATTGAAAAATAAGTAGGGGGAGAAAATAATTGTGAATGGAAAATTACGAAATTTTATTTATTTTAATGTGATAATAAGGAATTTTAAAAAAATCTGTGAAATAGGAAACTGAAGGCACTGCAGGTACGACCTGGTCATAAGTTACTCGGTTACAAGTTACTTTCCCGCTATTTTTATTCACTTCTCCAAATGGTATCCCCATTCTTGGATTATAATTGGTTTACAATTAAATATAATCATAGATAACTTTAATATTTTTATGATCAGGTTCGATGATTTTTTATTCTCATTTTACGAGAGGATAATTCATAGCTCCGTTTTTTATAAAAATCACCGAAAATCGAACTGATTGTTTGCTACATTGACATAAGTTGTACTAAGGTTAGATCAGTATACTTGAGTTGGTTAGGTCATGCGCTTATATTTATTAGTTAATTTTAACACGAAAAGTCCGTTAAATTTACACAAATTTTCTGTCAAAATAACAGATTTTGTGTTCAATTATTTAACATAAAATTTGTGTTAAAGATCAACACGCAATGTGTCGAATTAACACCAAAATTTGTATAGACCATTTGCAACACACGATTTGTGTTTAATTTAACACTAAATTTCTAACTATGTAGTAGTAAGAAAAAGCCATTTCCAATAAATTTTTTTTCAGTAGCTCAACAGTAACTTATAACCAGATTGTACTGTAGCTGTACAGATAATGGGGTATTTTTTTAATGTGATCCTGTACCTCCTGCGTCCCGGAAGACAAGCATGTGGGACAGAAAAAGATGACACGCGTGAACGAAAAAAATCATTCGGCGTGATTCAGATGATAAAGGCGGACGTAGTAAAAAAAAAAGCAAAAAGCCATAATTACTTTTTTTTTTAATTACTTATAAATTATACTAATCAATTATTAAATTTTTTTTATCGTTAATGTTATTCATCAATGTCCACTTGAATAAAAAAAAAAAAAATAAACATGATTTGAATTATATATGTTTTCGAAATCAAAGTTTAATTATAAAAGCTTTTGAAATCAAAGTTCAATTAGATAAATATTTGTTATAAATTAAAATTGATGATTCAGATTTTCAGAGTTAGATTGTGAAATAATAATAGCGCCACGTGATAGTACTATCTATAAATGATGCAATTAACAACAAGTGATGATTATTTGAATAGAGTTGATACAGAAATAGTTGGATTTGATTCTACCTTTGGCAGAGATGCGAGGCATTGCTGCTTAACATCCCAAACGAGCTGATCTTTAGGGAATTGAAGACACTTTGTGACCTGTAGCTCTGGTACTTCAACTCGGGCAAAAAGTATTCCGTCTTCAACGGGACCAGCTTCTAGAGCGGCATCGTGGGCCTGAATAAATTGTGCTTGTCCACCAGTGACATTGCCAGCTTGTCCTCCACTGGGACACGTGCCCGTTCTTGGTCCCGCTTCCATTGCGAAGACCCTACGGGCTCGTCCTTAACCTCTCTTCACTCTTTTTATCACATCTGGAAAAATAAGACATTTAAAAAAAATTATTATTATGATTTTTTTTCTTGTGAATTATTTAATTTATCGAAAAAATTTACAATTTATATCGGTTACTATTTATAAATTTATTTAACTAATTTCAATTAAGAAGGTTTCAAATTACGTCAAATTTTTGCTAAATGCTAACTAATTTTTATTGAGCATGAACGATATTAAAAAAAATAATGTGCTAGTTAGTTTTTTATTTATTAATCACTTAATAAAAACTAAAGAGCAATTTTAGGCGGTATCCCTTCCCTTTCATTTTTTAAAAATAGCCGATAATTTTAGGTCATAATCATATCAAAATTTTATTAATTGATGAAAAAAAAACCAATTATCGAAAAAATCCTGACGTGTATTTTTGCTATGGTACAATTAAAAAATAAATTTTAACACGGTGTAATATACTTTTAATTAACACCGCTGAAATTTAACACATTTGGTGTTACATCTACACCAAAATTTAACAAATTTGGTGTCATGTTTACACTAAAAATTAACACATAAGGTGTCATTTTGACACCAAAATTTAACACATTAGGTGTCATTTTTACGCCAAAATTTAACACGTAAGGTGTCCTTTTTTACACCAAAATTTAACACATAAGGTGTCACGGGTACACCAAAATTTAACACATAAGGTGTCATTTTGACACCAAAATTTAACACATTAGGTGTCATTTTTACGCCAAAATTTAACACATTAGGTGTCATTTTTACGCCAAAATTTAACACATAAGGTGTCATTTTTACACTAAAATTTAACACATAAGGTGTCATATTTACACCAAAAATTTTACATCAGTCATTTACTCTACACCAAGTCTAAAAATTTCGAATGGTGTGACAGTTTTATATTATTGTTTTTTTAAAAAAGTGTGGGTGGGAGGGGCGCTGCCTGAAATTTAACATCTTACAATCTATTTTCATTTTTTTTACAGTAAAAAAAAAAGGTGTAATGGTGGTTTAGGTGAGACGTTAATGTACAATATAAAGTATAGGGAATATCAATTTTACGATTTTTATAGCCTCTAAACTTTTTTATGCTCGCAAACGTTTTATAACAAATCGAAGAGTTACATTGCATTACGATTTATAACCAGCAATCATTTAAATCTGTCCTTATATTATTATATATTTTTTATCGCAGTGGAAAATATTTTTAAAAACATATATGTTTTTTTTATTGCAATATTTAATTTTCTTGTTCACAAAATTAAATGTGTTTTCGATTCACGTACTGGCAACCATATATTTATAGTTGATCAACTCGACAGAAAAAAGATTGTAAAAAGCAAACAATAAAAAACATTAAGGAATAAAAAAAGTTAAAAGATCATACCACCACCAATCCAGTATGTATGAGAAAAGTAATGAGACAAGTCAAACGAGTCAACAAAAAAGTAAAATAAAACTTTTTAGAGAATATAACACTTATATGGCTGAGGTACTAAAAAAGAATTTTAAAAAAAAATTATATAATCTCTTTTACAACTACGGCAGTTTTAAAAAAATTTTTTTTTAAATATAATAAAAGTAAATAAAATTAAAAGTTTGATATTCTAATATAAAATATTTGCGAGAGTTAATGCAATGATTAAAGGATAATGTAAATTTAAAAGGATGAAATGAATTTTGGCAAAAAATATATGAGGTAGAAAGGGTGTTGCTGGAGGTTAAAAGGACGCCGCGAAGTTCGAGTAAAAATATAAAACACAGGAGATATAATGACGTCAATGGAATACATAGGAAAGGAGGTGGTTAAATAAGTTGGATTTTAAAAAGGAAGGATAAAAAAATAGTTGAAGAAGTTGTGGAGTTGAACAGGATGTATCTGAGAAGAAGTGGCCTTCGATAAATCTCTTCCTCTCTTGTTTAACGCAATCACCCTTTCATGTCATTCAATTAATTTTTTCTTTAACTTACTTATACTTTTTTTTTCAATTTAACTATTTAATCCTTATGTCAGATTTTTTTAAACTTTTTAAACTTTTATTCTTCTTTATCAATTTAAAATATTGATTTTAATTTAATAATTAGTATCAATTTTTTTTCCTCACTATTAATTATATGTAATGTCAAAATTTTTAGTCCACAGTGGCGTGAATAATTTGGTGTTAAATTTTTTAACACTACTGGTGTGAAACTTACACGACGTACGGTGTTAAATTTTAGACCGTATGAATTAGAATCTTTACATCATCAATGGTGTAAATGTGTAAGTTCTTTATTTGAAACTCTCGATTACTTCGACACAACACTGTAAAATTTTTTTTGATATGCTGTAAAAATTTTGGTGTGAAAATTACACCAAATGTGTTAAATTCAGATGGTGTGGATTTAAAATTATTACACCATTAAGTGTGTAGGTGTGTAATTCATGATAATTTTCTCATTTGTTGCTCATTAATCAAAATTATAACGAGTAACACGGAATGGTGTAAAAAAAGTAGATTACACCGTGTTAAAATTACACGGATGGATATTTTACACCGAGGATTGTTTACACCGTTATTTCACACTACACGGCCGTGTAAACTCTTCGGGGACCATTTTAACACCAAAATTATTTATAGTGTAACACCATACGGTGTAAAAGAAAAACCTTATACGGTGTTAAAAGTACACCACTTGATATTTTACATCGAGCAGCAAATTCCTCGGGGACAATTTTAACACCAAAATTTTGTCGAGTGTAACACCAAACGGTGTGAAAAAACCTTATACGGTATTAAAAGTACTTGATATTTTACACCGAGCGAAAAATTCCTCGGAAGACATTTCCACACGATAAATTTTGTACAGTGTAGTATTTAAAAAATTAATAATTTTTTTTTTCTAAAGATATTTTAAAACAAGAGTCTCACTTTCGTATTGAAGTACTGGTACATAATAATTTATATCGCGACAATGGAAGTAAAGTCATGGAGGTCAAGCGGAACTTTCTCTTTGAATCTTCGTGAACTTCAAAATATACATATAATATAATATAATACAATAACATGTGTATATTCATATATATTACTTAATCTAATATGAAAGTGGTACCTGTTATTTTTTACTACCCACATATCCGTACATGAGATCATTCATAAAAAATAGTGTAGAGGAAATTTATGAGGTCTTAAAATATAAAAAAAAAGAATTTATACTTAAACATAAAATCCTGTACAATATTTCATTAATTGTTTATGCGTATACTAATTTATATTATGTAATAATTGTTATTCAATGTGGTTAGAATAATAAGCCAAATGGAATAATACTGATTACTCAATTACTTGTTTATTATAAATAATATTGTTTGACAACACATAAATATCAGAAATAATAGTTCAAGTGACATTCGATCTTCTGTCAAGGGTATTGAGATATTGATGTATATAAATACGCGCTTCCCTGATAAAATACATTCATTACACTCTACAAAGTATCGCAAGATTGTATCTCTGTACAAATGTAAGTATTGATATTTTTTAAATCTCAATTTTAAACACCAATAGCTACTTGTCAAAATCTATGAATTTTAATTTAAAATTAGTACTCAGAGAAATGAGTTACTTACACGCACTAAAGAAAAAAATATCAGTTTTGAATAATAATTTTATTAAATATAATTCCCAGCAGTAAATTTTATAGTTTGAGAAGGGTATCAAATTTTTTACACTATCACACTATTTCCTTGACTCAAACTTTTTTTCTGTGTAAAGTAATGCTTTGAGCGTCGTTCTTAATTTTGCGTTTAGAAGTTTTGTTTGAGAGAGAAGCTTGGACAAAAAATTCTATAAACCCTCTGTAAGGCGCACTTTTCACTGAATTTATACTAAAATCCCGAAATTTTTATTTGAAACTGTAATTTTTTTATTTTTCTCTTTACGCATAAATAAATTTATTGAAAAAAATAAGGCAGATTTCTAGGTGACATTTTTACGGTTTTCAACTAAATTTTTATTGAAACTGTATGAATATTTTCATTTTTATTTTAATACATTGAGGACATTCAATAAGAATATTAATCATTTTGGTTCGCTTTGTATCTAATTTTTATCAATACTCAATAAACATAATAAATACTCTTACACGGAAAAAAAAATATTGTGCTCACCACTGAACGGTATCATGATATTCACTCTCCTCGGTTGGTTATACGTTGTATACGGAAAGTCTTGGTCTATTGAATCGTGATTATCGCGATCCAGGCGGATCCCGAAATCATAAGATCATTTGAGGAAATGATAAAAACCTTTGAGGTTAAAATAGATGAATTTTTAACTTTAACTTCATTACAATTTTACTTTTAGTTGGAATTAATAATTACATGTTAATAATTCTAATAAGCGCAAAAAAAAATTATTATTTAATATGAAGAAATGTAATCAAGTAATAGAATATATGTAAGTAATTGATGTAAATTTTTTATTAAATAATTTGGTTATGAGTAGTGGCGCTTGAGAAGTAGATCGCGATAATCACGATCCGTTTTGGTATGATATGGATACGTTAACTGACGATCACTATACATTTAAGTACATTCACAATCCGTAGGATCATTATAATAAGTATCTAGCGTTTCAGTCATATTGATATAAATATCGTGAAAATCAAGTAACAATTTAGTACTAATCGCGATACAACTGTCGCTTTCCGTTGGTGAGCGATAAGCACAATATTTTTTTTTCGTGTAGACTATACTTAATTTTCCAAAACTCTGTATACAGTTTTCTGTCTATAGACAAAAGTCTATTTTTGTATGGAAAATTTCAATTTTTATTTCCAATTCACATTTATAAATTTAAAAAAATTAAATTTTCGCGCCAAATAGTACAGCCCTCTAATATTCAAGATTACTTAATAATTTAAATTGGATTTTTCACAGCTGTTTAATAAGTTTTTCCGAAGATGTCAAAGCTCATGATCCTACTTCTTTTGGTGGCATTGTTAGCGGCTGTGACAAATGCCCAGTTGCGTGATGTGTGTTCCACAAGAGGTGAATCGGTACGTAAAAACGAATTCTTATCTTTTTATTTACGTTTTTTTTCAACTCCCCGCTAAGAAAATTCAAAATTTTCAAAAATTCGGAAAGTTATTTTTCTCACCCCGATTCTCGAGAATAAAATTTTAATCTGATGTCGTTTGAAGGTCTTTCGATGCTATTTTGACATTTTCAGAAAAATGTCTATATATGTGCGTGTCGTGTACGTGTGTGTGTGAAAGTGTAATTGTTCTCTATCTTTTAATCAACTGAAGGTATTTAGGTCTTGTTTTAGTATAATAATCGAAAGGGAAAATTGGCGAAATCAGTCCAAATTCAAAATTAATAAGTTGGAAAATTAAAGAATACTATTTTTAATAATACTAATAAATAAATTTCTTAAACATCTTCGATAATAATTTCTAATTTATTATCTATTGATAACGTCACCGTTTTTTTCCTTGAAATGTAAACCTAATTAATTTTATCGATAAACTCATATCGAAAATGCACAATGTATTACTTATCATATGCGACATTCAAATTATATTGTCAGCCACATTGAAATTTATTTGACTACTTATTAATTCGTTAACCTTAAAAAAAAAAAAAAAATATAAAAAAAGGGGGGTAGAAATGTTGACAGTTCGTTTGTGTCTAACCAACACAACAATCGAATGTCCTATAAAAAGAGCGGATTCTTCATTATTTTTACACTAAACTCCCGGCTTCGATATACATCGACAAAACTCCGGTTATTTTGGTAAGTTAACATTATCATAAACTTTAGTATCATCTAATTATCGATATTTGTTTATGTAATGAACACGGAGAGAAATTTATGGTAATGATTACAATATATTATGGGAATGATTCCCATAATGCATGTAATGGTAACCGGTTTTTTTTAAATGTCAATTATAGGAACGGTACCCATATATATTATAGTAATCATTACTATTATATTATAGTAATTGTTACCATTATTATGGTAACTATTACCATATATATGGTAACCATTACCATAATTTATGGTAACCGTTCCTCGTACATTTATGAAATATCATCCCATACTGTTATGGTAATGATTATTTGGAATTATGGGATACTGACCCATACTTTCTGGGAAAAGTTCCCATAAGTATGAAAACAATTCCCAATATTATGGTGACAGTTCCCATATCGCATGTAAAAAAATTATGGTAATGATTACTATAATATTATGGTAACGTTTTCCATAACATATGGTAACGATTACCATAATATATGGTAACCATTACTATAATACTATAGTAACGTTTACCATAGTATAATGGGAACGATAACCATAATATTATGGTAATCATTACCATAATTCTTTCACATGCGATATGGGAACTGTGACCATAATAATGGGAATTGTTCCCATACTTATAGGAACTTTTCCCAGAAAGTATGGGCCTATATCCGATAATTCCAAATAATCATTACCATAACGGTATGGGATGATATTTCATAAACGTACAAGGAACGGTTTCCATAAATTTGTCTTCGTGAAGTACGAAAATTCAAAAAATACTAAATTTTATGATGATCAAATTAAATAACTCTAATTCGTTGTAACAATACAACAATTGTAGTCACATTGAGTGTAAAAAAAAAAAAAAAACATAGAAACATAAATTAATCATTTTTGAAAATTATCTTGTTAGTTTTTCCGAGGATGTCAAAGCTTATGATCTTACTTCTTTTGGTGGCATTGTTAGCGGCTGTGACAAATGCCCAGCTGCGTGATGTGTGTTCCACAAAAGGTGAATCGGTATGGAGCCAAAGAATTTTTCGATAAGATTTACCCTGCAATTTAGTGTTAACCTGGGCCAAAAAACAAAAAAAATACGGAAAACCAAAATTCGTACCGTTTGTTTTATTTTTTACTCTTTTTTCGTTTAAAATTATTCGAAACTGAGTATTCGTTACTCCATAACTGAATAATATCTAGAAATGGAAGAGTAATAATTCATTTAAAAATTCATTAGATACATTTTGCCATAAAGAAACGAACTCTTATCTGTTTGTTTGTTTTTTTTTTTTTTTCAATAATCTGAACATTCTTCACATTATTTGTTGCAGTGTTGGTCTGAAGTGTGCTGTGAGGGAACAACTTGTAGCGACCAAATGAGATGTGTATAATTCAAGATTTTCATGTTAAATTTACACAATGATGTTTGAAATTTTCCTTCTGAGTAATAATTTAACAATGTTATTCTGTATGATTTTAAAAATCAACAAATAAATTGAATTTATGATTAAATATTTTCATTATTTTCATTTTTAACTTCCTGCTAAGAATATTGTAAATTTTCAAAAATTTGAGAAATTGTTTTCACCCTGATTTTCAAAAATCAAATTTTCGTCAGATGTCAACGTTTAAAGGTCCTTAGATGCTATTCTGGCATTTTCGAAGAGATACCTGAGTGTGTGGGTGTGTGTGTATGTGTGGTAGAGTAAACGCTGAAAAAAAATGATAACTATTACCATCTTGCGATAGGGAATGATTACCATCGTGTATATGATAATTATTGTCATGCGTTTATGTTAACTATTCGTTTCTCGTATAGTAAGAATTACTATTGCCGATAGTAATAGTTACCATCTAGGTAATATTTCTTATGTCTGGAAAATTTTTAATTTTACCTTCTAAAATAGTAATGGTTATCATCACGGATAGGAATGGTTGCTAACTAGATACGAATGCTTACCATCTTCGATAGTAATAGTTAACATAAAAGAATGAGAATCATTAAAATGTAGCAATGTAAGGATATCCCGAGTCACAATATCTAGCCTCAATCTAGTCTCATCGAACCCAAGTAAGCCTCAATCCAGCCTCACAGTAAAAATAGCATTTAGAGCCTCAAATGATATTCAAAAAGCCTCAATGAGCCTTAAATGATGCTCAAAGATCTTCAATGAGCCTCGATGAGCCTCATATAAACCTAGTCTTGACTATGTAATTTAAAATGTAATCTAAATTCGAATAGTATTATTTGAGGCTCTTTGATCACCATTTGAGGCTCACTGAGGCTGTGTAAGCATTATTTGAGGCTCATTGAGACTTTTTGAATATCATTTGAGGCTCAAAATGCGCATGCAGAGTGATGCGGATTTTATTTCATTCCCAATTCACTCCGGTCCGGAGTTTTAACATTTAAATGAATTTATATTAATTAATATTAAACTCTTGAACAGTGTGAATGTGTGCGAGTGTGTATATATGTGTGTGCGTGTGCGTGAGTTTGTTTGGGTTTGTGCGGTTGTGTGTGCGTGCGTGTGTTCTCGAATATGTGTCTGCATGCGTGTGTGCATATCAACTGATCAGTAAAATAATACTAAATGGTTTTGTGTATGATTTTTAAATCAACCAATAAATTCAAATTGTAATAAAAAAATTTTCAAATTTTTTTAATCTTAAGCAAGTGACCATAAACTCAACCTGAGTAATTTCTAAACCGTCTATTGATAACGCGTATAGAAAAAAGAAAATAAATAAAAATTGCAAGATATTTTCAATCTTGAATTTGTGACGGACAAAATTTAAGAAAAAAATACCAAATTGTTTTTTAAATATAATGCAGTATAATATTTAAATATGCATGGAATAAGTGAAAATTGGAATGAGTATTGGAGTAGGTCCGAGTATTTTTTTATGATGTTAAACCGCAACGCTATTATGTGAACTGACGCTTCTATAAGGTCTCGGCGGTTTGCTTTAAAAGTTTGAATAACCTACTGACCACATCTCACTCTCAAGTCAAGGGCCACGTAAGGCCAACGAATTAACCAGGTTGTAAAAATTCGTATCAGGGAGAAAGGGTGATGATGATGTGAATAAACGATGGAAACCCATCTTGTCGAGGTTAAATACTATTCGAAACGTACAAATTAGTTTACACTTCTGCAGGTATTAAATTTTAAATTATACTCAAAACTCATGTTATTTTATCCAAAATATAAATTATTTTTATTTATAAAAATCCTTATTAGGGGAGACCGGGGCAAGACGGCCCACCTAAGCCGATTATTATTCTTTGTGGCTTTTAACCATCGAGTCGATTTACTCTCATCCAACTTTAACTCAATTCACCAAAATTTTGGTGAAGCTCCTGAAAAAAAAATTTTGTTTTTGGGGCAAGACGGCCCCCTCCGAAAAAAAATGAAAAAAAATTTCCCGCGTTACAAATGTTTATATTTTTCTCTTTAACAACTGTATTTACTTTTATATTACTTGAAATAACCTTTTTTGATATAATACGAGTAATTTGTTCACTTCTGTAGAAAAAAATTGAGTGTTTTAATTTTTTTCTTTTGACTTTTGACAAAATCAAAAGAAAACAAGAAAAAAAAATTTTTTGTTAATTTTTGAGGTGGGCCGTCTTGCCCCGGTCGCCCCTACATAATTTTTTTTTTTTTTTAATAATTAATATACAAAATTTTAATACTCATATTATTGCACAGTAAAAAATTTTTGTGTGAAAATGGTCCTCGAGAATTTTACTCGGTCCGTTCATTTATTTACTTTTCCGGATAAAAATATTTCGCCGAAACCGTACAATATTATTGAAAGAACTCGAAAACACTCCGGAAAAATTTTCATTTTTAATAAATAAGCTGAAAATTGGCCGATATCCAGTTGACAATTGAATCGACCTTTTTCCGCCATTTTTTTCAAAAATGAAATTATGGGATTTAGAAAAATTTTATGCAACTCCAAATAGAACTTGGAAAATTTTCAAGTTTTGGGTATTCTTTAGTCTATAACTCTCAGACTTTTAAATTATAGTTACTGCACTGTCGAAAATTTTGGTGTAAAAATGGCCCCCGAGAATTTTACATGGCTGTGTAGTGCGTAATAACGGCGACGCTTGTTAAAATAATTCCTATTCTTTAATCTCTTCCATACATTTTATCCCTTTATCCTATTTCATTTTAAAACTTTTTTATTTTTTGCCCATACCGCAAATTTTTTTCACAATTAATATGAACGGAATTCTATCATAAGAGTATTTCATAAAAATTATTGTTTGAATATTTCTATCTCGAAATATTAAAATGTGTGTGGGTGTGCGTATTAGATGTAAGAAGAATATTACAATATAAAAAAAAAAAAAAAAAAAAAGAGAATAAAGAAGACTCTTTAGTTGTCTGTTCACAGCAGTAGACATGGGTGCATCAGTGACATAAGCAGTAAATCATAGTTTTACGACTCGTCTTTATGTGGCCCTTATTCGCGGTTCTCATCGAAGAGACCAGTACATGAATTTTTTTGTCTGATGGACATCATACGTATGCACCGCAGCGTGGGCCTGGATCTTTTACGGGCAACCATAAGTGTTTGCCGTTTGAATGATTCTCCATCTGCCTCTTGCATATAAGCCCACATATTTTTATTTCACCCTTTCATTTCTTTCTTCACCTTGCAGGCTTTCTTCGTCTTCCCTCAAGCTGCAATATTATATTATACCATACTGCATATATGTATATTACATATATACGGTGCATATACAGCATTGCGAAGATGAGTAAGAGAAGAGTAGAGTAGAGTAGAAATACGCTCTTGGTGGTGATTCCAATGTAATTAAAATCAAGGCCAGACAGTTTTAAAACCAGTCGAATAATAGCGCGAATGTTATTGCCACCTTTCCAATAACTTTTTTAAGTTTTTACGTATTGACGATCGCTTTAAATAAATATATACATCGATTGCCAGATAATAATGATAATAAACAAGGGACATGACTAAAATAAATATGTGGTTATTGAAAAAAGGGTGCAATAGAAAAATCGACGGTTGATTTATGACAGGATAACGTTACAGGAATTTTAATCCCTTTGCTATAAATCATTTTACTCCACTAAATCTGTTAATTATTTGCTTCGACATACTGATGAATAAATTTAACGTGAATTTGCGCAGCCAATAATTATATTTGTGGATATATTATTAACGATTTATGGATAATATTTTTCCTCCATTCATTCAATCGCTATATTGTAGCAATACAAAGTATGCATACACAGTAAAAAATTTTGAGTATCTGCGTTAAATACGGTCGTGTTAAAATTTAGTGCTGAATCGACATATTTCACTGTTTTAATATGAAATTTTAAATTTAATTATTATTTAACGTGTTAAAAGTGTTACGTAGTACAAAAATCGAAATTATTGACATTTATTTAGCATTACTTTGAAATTAACTCAAAATTTATGTTAAAAACCCAATCGATACACGCAGATAAACTTTTAGTAAAAATTACCCGAAAAATATCATACTGTGAGGACATGTGAAAAATATATAAATTTTTCCCATACATATTGTAAAATATACTACATGATAGCATGTAAATCAAGTGCATTTTTTACTAACAACATGGTAAAAATTCAGTTACTGTCTAGAGGTCCTTACAGTACCAAATTTTATGAGTAATTTTTACTCAAACATTCTCTAAGTATTTATCATACAAAGAAAATTTCGTTATAATTTCGAATTATTTCATGTAATGTAAAAATTATTTTAATTAATATCCATGGTATAGTAATAAAATATTAAGATCATTCTCAGACAGTCTCCCCTCCATTTTTAAAAAATTTTCAATGACTCGTCATAAGCGTATCAAAATTTATCAATTAAAAAAAAAAAAAAAAAATTAAGGCATTTCGACAAAAATTTAGTGTTAAAATTTGACACAAATTGTCTGTGTTAAAAAATATTGTATGGACCGTTTATAACACACAGATTATGTTGACTTTAATACATTTTTTTTTACTGTGTACGTTAAAGTAAGCATGAAATATAAAAATAACTTGGATAGAAAAAAAACAATGTTTTGTCGTTAAGTATATTGTATGAGGTATTCGTAAGTATGACAGTATTAATGTACTGTATAAAGTGAACATTATTGTTCTCTTAAAGAAAATCAATTTTTCACGATAGATAGATACAAGAGCAAAGTAGGATGTTGAGGCATTTTCACATTGTGGTTCATGAGGCTTTTAACAAATCCACAATGACGCATGACAAGAGATTGACTACAGAATGACGAAGAATAAAATCATGGAATTTTTATACTGACACGTACAACATTTGTAAAATACTTTTATCTTATTTCTTTTTTTTTACCAATGAGAAGATTTCCCACACAAAGATTTTATGCTTTTCCCTCAACTGACAACCAGTGATACTGTTAGGGGTTGAAAACTCTTCTTTCGTCTCCATCATCATTTCTTTTCTCTTGAGATTTTTCTTTTTTAGCTGGCCTGTATATGAGTTCGTTGAGTATTTCTCAAGGGTGTCTCGCTTCAAGTTAAAATTTTCAAGGCAAGAGATCATTTTTCCAAGCATAACGATTGTTTTATATTATCATATACTTTTTTTTATATATCAAAATCACTGACTGATATTTATATTGAATTTAAAAAATTCGATACTTGGGTTTGTTTTTTTTTAATCAAATAATTTTTTTTTTTGTAAATTTATATTAATATGAAATTGTAATCAGATGATCAATACGACCGTCTACGTCGTTTTTGTAGAAGACATTACGATACATAAAATTTATTTGTATTCTCACGTGGAAAAAAAAAGTAAATGAAATAGAAACGTTGACGAGTTTTTTTTCATTCGCCCTTATATAAACACATATTTGTTTTTTATATTTTTATGTCTTCTATTTACGTTAACTTTTTTCATTTGCTACTTATTTTTTAATTTATAATATTTCGTACGAGTGTAATAATCTCAGAGAATCGTGTTATCTTCTCAAAGCCCCCGTTACGTCTACTTTTATTTTTTCCACAATACAGTCAGTTGTGGTCTCGACATTATGGCCTCGACCACCTTTCGCTTAGCTTTAAATATTGTATATAATATATACATAATATACCCGAGTTCTTCTCGCACTTTATGTCGGTTAGGTCAATCGAAAAAGGCAAGCATAACTCCCTGATTTCTTCCTACTGGTTACTCATCACTTTAAGACAGTCGCGTCGAGCGCATTTCGCGGTCTCACTGCTTATTATTTATGACCGCAGGATGTTGTGACGCTTCACTTTTTACTTTTTTTTTTAGCTTTAATAGTATACTCTGGTTCATTTAACATAATTTTAATGATCGAAAAAAAATATGTAAATCTATATGCCAAATATGAGTGTATCAATTATTAATTTAAATAATCACCTTTTTAGTTCGTATTAATTTTTGTTATGAGTTATGATTAATTTGGCGGGAAATTTAAATTAAATTTTTACACGAAGAGAGAATACAGGAAAAAGTACAGTTTCAAATATTAGCAAAGTCCCGCGACTTTGAAACTAAAAAATTACAAGACGTAGCAATTATTGCAGTTTCACTAGTTCAAAATGCATTGGAATCTGTTAAATTTAGTGACTAGAGTAGTAATATTAATTATTACAGTTTCAAACTATAATACTGCAAGTTTTTTTATACAGGACTGCACTAAAAACTGTAATTTTTCCATTTATGAGGTAAAAGACCTACTTCCCCGTACGAAAAAAGTATATTTCCGGGCAAATCTGAATATACACGGAAAGAAATTTCCTTCAAAAATTACCGTTAAATTCACTGTAATCGTGGGACATAATGCAGCGCTTTTATTTATTACCATTTTCGAAATAAAAATTAGGAAAAAATTTATTTATTTTGTGGTAAACTTCATAAAATTTACCGAAAACCGAATAAAATTTACAGTAGACTACGGTAAAATTTGTTGAAAAAAGGTTAAAAATTATCTGACTTACCGACAAATGATTAGGTCGTGCCATTCGTCCCACGATTACAGTGAATTTAACTGTAATTTTTAAAGGAAATTTCTTTCCGTGTATGGCGCATATATGAGATATATATTAGAATCTACCCGGATATATACTTTTTTCGTGCGGGATATCCTGTTTATATTTCTTGTTTATTAAGAATAAAATTTCGGTGGGATTTCGGCCAAATTTCGACCTCTTTCAATAATATTCTACGGGTTCAGAGAGATTTCGGTCAAGTGTAGCCTTTTCAGCCGTTTTTCGGTCAAATATTTTCACCCGGGTTCTTTTGGGATTAATATAAAAGGCCTACACGGAAAAAAAAATATTGCGCTTATCGCTCACCAACGGAGAGCGACAGTTGTATTGTGATTAGTACTAAATTGTTACTTGATTTTCACGATATATATATCAATATGAATGAAACATTAGATACTTATTATAATGATCCTACGGATTGTGAATGTACTTAAATGTATAGTGATCGTCAGTTAACGTATCCATATCATACCAAAACGGATCGTGATTATCGCGATCTACTTCTCAAGCGCCACTACTCATAACCAAATTATTTAATCAAAAATTTACATCAATTACTTACGTATATTCTATTACTTGATTACATTTCTTCATATTAAATAATAATTTTTTATTGCGCTTATTAGAATTATTAACATGTAATTATTAATTCCAACTAAAAATAAAATTGTAATGAAGTTAAAGTTAAAAATTCATCTATTTTAACCTCAAAGGTTTTTATCATTTCCTCAAATGATCTTATGATTTCGGGATCCGCCTGGATCGCGATAATCACGATTCAATAGACCAAGACTTTCCGTATACAACGTATAACCAACCGAGGAGAGTGAATATTACGATACCGTTCAGTGGTGAGCACAATATTTTTTTTTCCGTGTAGAACCCGATCAGGGAACTCGAACTCGATCACTCCATGTATTAGTATAGATATATTTAGTAAAATTTAGTAAATATAGATATACAAATGCATGTGATTGGGTACTGGGTCTCTAACCTTACACCTGTAAAAAAATTTTTTAAATGAATAATTTATCATGAAAATTATGACGATTTTCGAAATTCCCATAAGAGAAAAATTTTGGAAATTAACCCCCAAAAAAATAATTTATAATTATGTAAAATAATTAACAACTCAAATTTTAAAAAATAATTTATGAGAAAATGTATTACTCAAAATATTTAGAAATCATTTTTTAAAAAATTTGTTATTTCAAAATTTTTAAATTATTTTTGTTAAAAAAAATATTCTTCCAAATTTGTATAGATCATTTTTTAAAAAATTCATTACTAAATATTTAAAAATTATTTAGATCAAAAATTCATTACTCAAAATTTTTATAAATAATTATTTTTCAAAATTATGTCTGAAATCTTTTCTTTTTTCAACAAAAGATAAATTTTTTAATAAAAGGTATATTCGATCTCTAAGATTTGAACAGAAAATTTATAGGGTGCCAATAAAAACGCAATATAAATCAGCCCATGAAAAATTATTGAAAACCACAAGGTATTTTATTATCATTCGTCAAATATATCCAGATATTAAACAACTAAGAAACTCTAAAAGTTCATCACCCCCACATATGTATACCTAAAGTTATGATTATAGTCTCAAGGCTCGAGAAAAGCAAGAGTCTGGAGCCGTCATATTGACGCCATGTAACAAGCTCTGTGCAGCGGATGCTGCTACGTCGCACCCACATTCATCCCCTTGAGTTAAAGTGAAGGAAACGTAACAAGAGGTTATATAGTGGTGTAGGACCCTGGCTAGAGTGGTGTATAGCCAGTATGTATGCTGAGGTAAAAGTATGAAGTAGAATAGGAAAAACGTCTGCACGAAAAAAAACAAGTAAATAAATAAAAAAAATAGTGACAGAAAAAGAGGGAAAGGTATCATCACATCGTGCAAAAGGGATGAGATGGGACGAAAAGCACACGTCCTTTTTATTTCACAACCAGAATACGTCACTGTAATAAAAAAGTCGGAAAAAATTGGATTCGATTCTCCCAATGTCTTATGGGATATAAAAATAATATAGAAGAGTCCGAAAAAAAGGCAATGAATTATCTTTTCGTTTTTTATCGATGAGAATAAAAGAAATGTCTGATGAAAATATTAAAAAAAAAATATATATCACAGATGAAATAAAATTTTCTTAATTATATTTTTAAACTGACTTGTGTTGGTCACGTGCTCAGATATAGACATCGAAACCCTCCCTTCCGTTGGGAAATCACACAAAGGCAGTATCAAATGAGTGATGACACGCACTGCACATGCAATAAATATATATGTATATAAATATATATAGTACGCAAGCTCAATATTGTAAGTTAAAGACAATCTATTTACGTCAAATAATTCTGAAGATTAATTAAATATTTATGATAAAAAAAGGCATAAAATAAATGGATATATTTATAAAAGTTAATTAATTATAATAAACTTACTAAAAAATATCGTGGGTCCATTAATCATATTATTGAATGTAGCAAATAATAAAACTAAATTTTTAAAAATAATTTACAAAATAGCACCACACCCACACAATTTTTACACTTGCACGTATTTTAAAATTTTTTTTTTTTTTTAATTTATAAGTAATTTCATTTATCTCCAGGTAAACGAGCTCAGTAAAAAGATTGAAAAAAAAGAAAGAAAAAAAAAAAAAAAGAAAAGAACAATATCCACAAAGTGTCGTCCTGCTTGATATTCACATAGTACAGAAACACTTGCGCGGGCCGGTTGCCAACAACCCCGAAGAGAGCAATGCACCCTGTTCAGACAAGGGTCAGCTATGACAAAAAATATCTAACGAGATTTTAAAAAAATAATGATAACTGATGATAACAAAAATTGTAAGAATCAAAGTACCGGCGAATCGATAAATCAGGATAAAAAAAATAACTACCCCTTGTTATAAAAGAGCAACGGGGGCGTGGATGCGTGAGGAGTTTTCACTTAAAGACCGATAAGTAACGATAAATAAATATGATAAAATAAAATACGAGTTGAATATAATATTTATGTGTGGAGTGATATGATAACAATCACTTGCGTATAATGAAGATCGCAGACTACGCGGTCAGGCCATAGATAGGCCGGGTCTCGATCAGCCTCACTCGGGGGACATCTCGGCACTGGAGGGTAGCAGGTGGCGCCACAACACTACATAGTATACTCTGGTGTACATATCGGAGGGGTTGAGAGGCGTGGATTTAGTTGCTTAGCAACGAGTTGAGATCGACCGGGAGAAACGCTGCATTCCCTATCAGCACTTGGTACTTTTGAGGGTAGATTGTGTGTTCCTTGTGCTAATTCCATATGTTGATTCTGTCAAGTGTTAACACGTGTGATTCCCGATTCAAACTTGACTTCGATCGACCGTTATAATTATTGTAATCAATAATTACTATGGTCCGAGGGAATAATTATCGACGCTTTTGAAGGCGCAAAGGTAATTTTTTGCTCGACCTGTGAGGGACTTGATCAACATTTAAACAGAGAATTGTAGAAAATTAAACAGCCAAAAAAAAGGTCATAATTGAGAATGAGTTGAAGAGGCTGAGGATAATTACTCTCAGCTTTGATTAAATATAATTGTTCTTTTCTGTTATGACGTCATAAAGTATTTTAAAATTTTTAGAAATTTATTTCTGTTGTGGATAATAAAAAAATTTTTATTATTTACAACAGAAGTAAATTTAAAACCCACTGTTACGTTATGAAATTAAAAGTTTATACTGATATATATATGAATAAATATTAGTTTACATAATATTAATAAGCGGAGCAAATATTTGTTTATTGAATCAAAAATATTTGCTTTGAAATTATTTTAATTGAATTAAGTAAGTTAATGGAGTAATATTTGAAAGTTACTTGTACATTAATTAATTAAAAAGTAAGTGTTGCGCTGTGATAAATTTATCGATTAGATTTGTGTCCTCAATTGCAATGAGTAGCCACAGGCACTCAGAAAGTTTAAGAAAACTTAGTCAATGTACCGAGTTAGTATCAACTTTTAGTATCTTTATTGACTTCTTTTTCGAGTATTCTTTTAAACTTTTGTTATTTTAGTATATATATATATATAGTATATAGATATACATGTATATTTTTTTTTACTTTTTTACTGTAATAAAAATAAGATTATTTTTCGTCTCACTGAAGATGAAACAAAAAAGAAAAGTAAATAAGTAAATTTATAAAATCTGAAAAACGACCCTGGGGCCGGACTCTGAATTTTCCGCAGTTTTCGAAGCCGGAGAGCTCGAAGATGTTATTATTTGTAAATTTTTGAGTTTGTGTGGAAAAACGCTGGGACCAAAAAAAAATTTATTTCACTGAAAAAGAAAATAATTTTTATCTGACGATCTTCGAAACAAATCAACTGATTTGCACGGACTTTGAACAATCGAAAGTACTTTTTGAGACTTAGCTTTGATCAAATTTTTGAAGAAATCAATAGAGCGTTTTACGAGTTAGACAAAATAAATGTTTTAAAGAATTTTTGTTTTCAATTTATGATGCTTAACATTTCTTAGGGCAAGTAGAAATTTTCTTGAGGTGAATGAAAATTTTTTGTGCCAAGAAATCCTATTCTGTGTACACAGAAAGAAAAATTATCGATTGAAAGTAAATATTCTTGATTCAAGAAATTTTTATTGAAAACCTCAACTTTCTCGGATTAAGTACAAATTTCCTCTAACCAAAACAAATTTTCTTGGTTAAAAAAATCTTGACTTGGTTCCCGAAAACCTTCGCCTTCAAAAATATTTTCTTGACTCGATAACTTTTTTTTCTGTGTATGATTTGAAAACTGCTTGACCGATCGACTTCAAAATCTAATCAGATCTAAGCCTTAATATACTCTTTCGAATGCAGCCAAGTTCGTTAAAATCGATTGATTCGTTTAAAAGATATTGTACGACAAAAATTAGTTTACACACACACCCTTTTTTTTAATTTTTAATTTTCATAGCGGGAAGTTAAAATAGTTATTTCGATACGTATGCGGAACGGTAGGGATTCTGACGGCTTGAAGTGGCGTCACGAGTTTGAGGCTTTGGGCGCATTCTTAGCAAGACCGGATATAGTATGAGGTATTGATGAGAATGTATCCATAGCCTCAAACGCGTGCCTGCACTTCAAGTTTGTCAGGGTTCCTACCTTTGAGCATAAAGTATCGAACAAAATTTTTTGTCATATCGACGGCGGAAGTTGAATTTGCGAGAGAAACAGTCAAAAATGTTTAATTACTGTTTAGTTAATTTGAAAGGTCTACCTAGCGGGCGTTTGTCGAATTAAAAGATAATTCGACTCATCTATAGCGTACTGTAGTAGTTGTGTAGGAATGTAGAGACAGATAGAGAGAGAAGTTACTTTTCGATACTAGTTCGAGGAAAGTTAACTAAACTATAGATTGCCAGAAATCGTATAGTTTGCGCCCTCTGCATGTTACTCGAAAATTAAACTTCCGCGGTTGATATGACAAAAAAAAAAATAACAATTTTTCTACCATGTAAGCTTGAATATGATGTTGTTATATTATAAAATGATAAATAACTGAAACTTTGACAGCTTTTATTTGAGATGATGTAAAAAAATAAAAAGTTAATTAAGTTATTTATAAATTTTTTTTTTCTCGATGTTATTGTTGTTGTAAGTTTCAGACTGTTGAACTATTGTAAAAGCTTACGTACTGAACTTTAGTGAAGGTTGTAGAGGCTAATGAGAATAGATAAAGAAGAATCGCCATAACCTTCGATCCATCGACGTTACTGTGATTTACGATCGGTCTACGTCATCGGGAATTCTTGAAGATCGGGTTTACGAGTCGATTACTTATTCGAGTATGCACCAGATCATGAGAGTAAAGAATAATGTATGGATACAAATTACTTAGTGATATGGTTTTATTGATCCTAAAAACTCCAAGATATAAATAAATAAATAAAGAAATATGAGATCAGAGTATGTACATATATGTATATATTATAGAAAAATAAAAAATTAACGAATTGAAAAAAAAAAAAAAAAAAAAATAGTATCGGCTGCTGGATTCATTCGTTGAGAATCAAATCACTCCGAGAGAATTTTAAACGTTTTTTCATCAAGAATTATTAATCGAGCCGCAGTTGCTGCTACATAAAAGATTACATTCATAAAAAAAAAAACTTAGCAATTAGCTGACATTGTTTTCACTAATTAATTGCGAAATTATTACGCATTTGCGTTAAATTGTCTGCGTTAACATTTTTTTTTTGTAAAATAAACAGTTAAAAAAAAGTGCTTTGATGAAATATCTGCGTCATTCGAAGTGGTTTTTTCAAGCTATTGGAGAGAGAGGTAGACATCGATTAATCGATACGATGCCTTGTTATTTAAGAGAATTCGCAAAAGGTTCCTGGTAGGAAATTTGATAGTTTTACTCATGGGATGCATTGAACGGTAATTTAATTAAAACCCTTCAACACACGAATTACTTATAAAAGAAAGAGTGTCTATAAACATATATATATATATATATATAAAACGCCATTTTTTCCTTTGAGTTGATGACAATGTTAATGATAAAAATATCTACTAGTAATCTTTTTGTTAAATTATTCTATTTATTTTATAATTGAGAATTTAAATTTAAAGATCTTTAATTAAATGACAAGAACAATTAATTAAAATTTTAAAATATTCCACGTTATTTAACGAATTAAGTTTTAATAGTTTTTTTATTTGAAAATATAAATAAGTTTTTAATCTGTATCAAACTAAACAAAAATAAAATTAAATCTGGAATAATTATTATTTATTTTTTTCGTAAAAGATAAATTTCTACACAGGTAATAATTAAATTTTTAAAAATTAAATTCCTCGTTCATTTAAAATTATAAATTTATAATCAATATTATTGAATAAAAAAGTAAATAATGAGTGTTTTAAAGTTTAATATCTGAATGTACATTTACTTATCTTAAGTACTTCGTGATGATTAGGAGAATTAATAAAATACGTAAATAAATATTTCATAAATTAACAGAAAACTACTTATCAAACAGCATTAAGCTTCACGAAAACCGATAAAGCTTATGTAGAGTTCAGATTTATAGTCTCGTCAAATATGTAATAATGCTTCTAATAACGCGAATAGTTTTTTTATGTAACACAAAAATATAAACGATACTAAAGTTAGCCAACTAATAATTTTTACATTTTTTTCAAGAGAATAAATTACAAAAAAAAAAAAAATATTTCAAAAAATTGCACTTGTAGTTTTTTGAATTTTGTACATGTGCAATTTTTTTTTTTTTAATTAAAATTTATTGGCAACTAATAATTAAAGTGAACAGAAACTTTTTCTTAAAACACTCAAGATAATGATAATGACTAATAAGTAAAAGACAAAATTTAACGAAAGAAAATCCTTGCAATCAAGAATCCACTTGGTACTGAGCCTAATGAATTCCTCCACTAGAATAATGAACGTCTGTATATTTATTCTTTGTATCCCGTCGTGCAGCAACAGCCCTCATTCAGATGAACTTCCCAGTTTCGCAAGTCTCACCCCAAATTTACGCCAATTTCTCATCCTTCTCATCCACTTGATTCTCTTGGTACTTAAGGACGGATATATATAAATATATACATATGTATTGTTGATAAAAGTGAGGGCGATTTATGTACAGCGTAGATAAAATATAAGTACAATTAGTATATGCAAGGGTGAAGGTATGATGGGTAGTAACAATAAGAGCATAGGAATCATCCCGTTCTTATATATATATAAATATTAGGGTGTGTCATATCAGAGCAACATTTTTTTTTTAAGTGCATGGGAAAAAAAATCATAGTTCAACACAAAAAAAAATTTTTCGCGCAAGAAAAAAAATTCTATGTCGATTACAGACCTAGCTCATTGAAAAAATCGATTTCCCGTTTAAATAACACAGGGAAATTTTATTTTCAACTTTGAGGATTTTTAACTCGTTAACTAATCGATAGATCGAATAGACTAACATATATTTTGTAGGAAATTGTACGCGCTACAAAAAAGGTGTCTTATCATTTTTTGATAAATCTATCTGTTCAAAAGTTATTGGAGTTCGAAGTTAAGCTCTAGTAAATTTCGAGATCTTTTCACTTTTCCGATTAAACTATCAGACTTATCACAAAATGTCATAGGATCTTTTTTATTAGAAATTTTATTGCCTACAAATTATTATCAGTAATGTTTTTTCAAATACCGCATTATTTTGTAGTTATTTTTATTTTAATTTCAAGCTCTTAAAAAAGTAGTGTTCTGATCGATTTAAAGAGCTCAACATTGAAATGAAAATAACTAGAAAACATTACGGAATTTGAAAAAATTTTATTCATTATAATTTGTAGAGAATAAAATTTTCAATAAAAAAGACCCTATGACATTTTGTGATAAATCTGATAGTTTCACCGGAAAAGTAAAAAGATCTGGAAATTTACTAGAGCTTAACTTCGAACTCCAATAACTTTTGAACAGATAGATTTATCAAAAAATGATAAGAGACCTTTTTTGTAGCGCGTACAATTTCCTACAAAATTATGTATTAGTCTATTCGATCTATTGATTAGTTAACGAGTTAAAAATACTCAAAGTTGAAAATAAAATTTTCCCGTGTTATTTAAACGGGAAATCAATTTTTTCAATGAGCTAGGTCTATAATCGACATAAAATTTTTTTTCTTGCGCGAAAATTTTTTTCTTGTGTTCAACTATGATTTTTTCCCCATGCACTTAAAAAAAAAAATGTTGCTTTGAAATGACACACCCTAATATATATAAATATATATATATATTTTTTTTTGTTTTTGTCAACATAATTGGCTTTGCATCGGAAAATCTTTGTAATACCGCATGGATGAATAAGTATACGTACTCCCTCTCATTGCGGCAACCACTTTGATATCTTTTGGAGGACGACGTATAAGGCACGAAGATTGTATGTACGCATTATGTTTTTATGGGCGTTACTTTTACCGATTATACTTAATACCGGTGCATTGTAAATTTACCGATAAATAAGTTATTTTTACTTATAATGGAACTAATGCAAATACATTTTTTATCATTATCAAAACAAGTTTATTTTTTATGGTAGTTTTTTTTTAATATCAACTGATTGAGAAGTTTATGGACGTGATTTAAAGAAATTATTAGTTTTACAGAAATTTAAAAATTTATAAGAAAAGAAAATTTGCTGAAGTTTTTTTTTTTTTTTTTTACAATAAATTTATGGAATAAAGTTGAGTGGAAATTAATAAATGGCTGAGCAAACTAGAAACGGTATAATAATTTAGTGATTTTTTTTTTGTCATGAGTCAAAAATGAAAATACTTGGCACGGGGAAGAAAAATAATTTTACTTTTTTGTTAATATTTGAAAATTTTACTCAAATTTCTTATATTTAATTTTCAGCTACCCGCCATTTTTTCGACGATTATCGAAAAATTCGGAATTTTTTTTACCCCCATTTTCAGAAATCGAATTTTCATCAGATGCAGATCATGACGGTGCGCGTGCGCGTGTATGTGCAGGGGGGGGGGGTCAACTTTCCTGTAAATTTAAGATCATTCGATCGATAGTCATATCAATATACTGAGAAATTTAAAAAATACAAAAAAAAAACATTCTTTTTTTTTAGATTTTCCGAAATTTCTCGCAGAATTTTTCTAAATAACCGGGAAAAAGGATAATGAAGGAAAATAGAGTTATAAAAATTAGGAAGGCTTAGTTTAGACTAAAGACTAAATCTCTTGATTGAATCGAGTTAATTAAGTTCAAATCTGAGTGACCTCGATCCCAGATGCGATTCCGGACGCCTGGCAATGATCCCTACTGCATTCTCTCCCCCGTGGGTTCGATAATTTACTCAGGATATGCGACATGCACGAGCACTTTATTTGCGTTGTTAAATGAAAACCATTTAACTTTTGCGCGTTTTATATGGGGTCACTCTCATACACCTGTTATAAAATTCATCCCCTTTTATTCGAATTTCAACTATATACATATGACACATAGCGCGATGCTTCATTCATGCTTCTAAATTATGACTTTTTTTCCTATTTAGTTTTTCACTACATGGAAAAAAATGATGCTCAAAATTTGAATAGTTTGTAGTTTATTTTCGAGTTTCAAGTAAAAAGTTCTTATAAAGTGTAGCAGAGTTCTAATTACACTTTAATGTGAGAAAGAGAATAGGTGAGAATTTTCATTAATTAAATAAACTAGATAATTAACCGAAAAAATAAAAACTGGTTATTAAATTATAACAATTGATGAACCAAATAAAATGAGTATAATATGTAGTATTTAATTTTAATATGTTTTGTATAAAAAATAAATATTCAAGACAAAATAGTAAGCTCGTAAAAAAGCTCATTAAATTGCAATGGTAAGTCTTTGAATCTTTAGAACATGAGGTTGTCAATTTATTAAAAGACCTCCGTAGTTGAACTGAGAGAATAAACTGGATGATGCACGTGGTAGTGGTAATAGTGGGAATAGAGGTGGTGGTGGGCAGTGGAAACAGTAGCACGGTGAGAAATAGCGGGAGACTGAGAAAAAATAAAAGGAAATAAAAGTAGAGGAAAAGGAAAACGAAGTGATTAGCGAGGCGCATCCCGTTAGAGTGTTAATACTGAATAGACTCTTACTCCCGGTAGTTCTAAATTTAGATTTTACTTCCAAGTCACTTTAGTTTTGTCGTTTAACCAAAGTTTACTGTATGAAAGGTACATAAAATCACCAAGGGTCTGTACACCTTATTCATTTTACTTATTTTGCATCTTTGTCTTTTTCATCTTGAAACCCACCCACATGTTTTCGCTTGATGTCGTCGACATCATGCTCGTTGTCGTGAGCCACGAACACACTACACATGAGAATTTACCCAACAACAGTCTGCTGCTGTTATACCAAGCGCATTGTCTCCTAGCCATGTTCTGGCAACTTCTTTTACGCCTGAAAAGTACTGTCTTTACTTTGTTTATAGTAATAACTCACATTTTTTTTTATGAAAGCTGTGAGATAAGTATTACGCTACAAGTATTCATATTTCAGACATTCTCTTTTTATTTGTTATCTAAAATATGAAAATTTTTCTCCATTAATAGATGAAATTTTAATTTCAATATTCAAAGTTTTGTGAAAAAATTGAATACCATGAATTTTGTTATTTTTCAGTACTCTCTAAACCTGAAATAGTGCATTATCACTAATTCACAGTGTATATTCACTATTTGCCACAACTAAAAGTCGACCACTTGGAATTAGTGCATATACACTCATTTACTCAGTGAACTGATGCTCTTATGAAAACAATGAAATTCGCTGTAATTATAAGTAGTAAATAGTTCTTATGATAATTACTTATTAAAAAGTAATGTTTTAAATCTACTGTGTAAAAAGTTAAATTTTCACTATTTATACATAAAATTCACTTTTTTCCAAAGAATTAGTTGATCGCTAGGAAAAACAGCGAAAATTTAACTATTTCAACTTTAGAGAGTAGGGAAAGAGACCCAGTACCCGATTAAGAAACCAAATATGTACATATATATGTACATATTTTACTAAATATAGATCCACAAATACATGAAGTGATCGAGTACTAGATCTTTTGTCTTATATCGCGTTACTGATTTCAAAATATTTAACCGAAAAAGAGCTGAATTTGGCCGAAATTTCGCTAAGGCCGTAGAATATTGAAAGAAGTCGAAATTTGGCTGAAAACCCACCGAAATTTCATTATTCTTGATAAACAGGCTGAAAATTGGCCGATACATTGAGTTGGCTTATTTTCATTATTTTTTAGGCCTAATTATTGGCTATTTATCGGCCTAGAAAGTTTTCAGTCTTGTGTTCACCACCTGGGCTTTTTCTTGGCCACTTTGTGGCCGTGAAAAAATTTTATTATTATTTTCGCTTGAAATTTTTTTACCCGGGGACATATTTTTATTCGTCCTTTTGACTACATGGAAAATAATGAACTATATAAATTGAATACAAGTAGTATAATGATAAAGTGATCAGTAAATACTAGCATTCTATATAGTGATTTTTTTATTTGTGATTTAAACGTGAATAATTACAGGATAAGTATGAAAATTTATTGTCTATGCAAGAAAAATTACTATTTGAACTTCAAAAACACGTATTATAAAATTTATTATTTGGAATGTTAAAATTACCCATATCAACACCCGGGTTCCAGGTTATAACTTCAAAAACTAATTTTTAAAGTTTATTTTTTTCTGTGTATACAGAGCATCCTAAGGCCAAAAGGACGTATAAGAATGTAAGTCTTTCTGAAATTGAAGTAAAAGACCTAGTACTCGATCTCTCCCTATATCAGTATAAATATACTTAGTAAAATTTAGTAGATATAGATTCACAAATATATGAGTGATCGGGTACTAGTTCTCTGATCGGGTACTGGGTCTCTTACCTTATCGTATATTTTTAGATTGCGACTTTTTAAATTATTGGCGACAATCAGATGTCAAATAAAAAAGTCAAAAAAACTTTAATTATAACAATTCAAAAAAATAAAATCCACTTTTAACTATTATTTTACAAATATTGAATTGTCAGCTGTCTATTTATTATTGAAAGAACATTACAATTATCTTTTATTGTCAATGCATACATTTACATAGATTAAAGCACCATTAGCTAAATGTATTCGTTATAGTACCACCAAATATGTACAAACTTAATGGAGAATTACGTGGTCACTAATCACTAACGGAGCTTTTTCTCATGTAAATTACAAATTCTTATTTAAATATTTAAATCAAGTCTTGGAAAATCACGGTGAAGAAAATTCGTTAACGGAATGAAAAGTCGTTGAAAAAAATTTTTTAAATATTTTTAATACGTTATTGTTAAAGATTATAATTTATCACGAAATTGTTTTTCTTTAAATAATTAAATCACTTTTTTGACGTTTTCAACTGCTGTTATTAATGTTTAGAGAAATATTAAAGAAGCTTTTTGGTATTTCATTTGAGAACAACTGAAAGAGTCTCTATAGTTTTCGATGGGTTATTAGAATCGTCCGAGAGGTTTTTTTTGTTTCGTTGGGTCAATTTTTAAGAGAATACAAGAATATATGAATGGATATACTCAAAAGAATAGAAAAAAGTTATATATATATATATATATGTGTATATACATATATATATATATATGAATAAAATAACTAACGTGTTGGCATACTGGAGTCGTTTATGTGGTCATACGTGACCAAGCAAGTTTTTCTCTCATTGCTTCTTAGTATTTTTTATTTTATTTTATTTATTTATATATTTTTTTTTCCATACTGTAGCATGCCATGGAATTCCATGAAGATAGTAGAGAGAGAGAAGGATAGGGAGTGAAGTAAACTATGGGATTCAGGACCAGCTATACATATACAATAGAATCAACGAGTACTCACTACTGCTTGTACTCTCCCCTGTTGGGTTACTGGTTACCACATTGCCATGTTCTCATGACCTCGTAGCTGACCATTTACGATTCACTTTACGGTTTATGCGATGACCGTCCACACACGACGATGGATCATCGATTATCCCACTAGTGCAATCATTTATAATCCCCTCGCAGAATTTGCGATTGCGCAGTAACCCTAGCAAACTACATAACACTATAGAATATTATATCTATAGATAGTTGTGGGATAGGAGCTTTAAACTTCGCTGGGAAACTTACAATATAATACCTCAATGGGAATTATTCATTGTGTTTAGTTAATGCTTCAAGCTTAAACTATGTTTCACTTTACAGAGCAAATATATCCGGCTCGAAGGACCAAGTGCCTTAAATTACTCTACTGATCGTTACTTATAGACACTTTACTGTCTAGTATAGTCAATATTAGTAATTTTAATTCAATTTCAATTGATAAATACATTTTTTTTTATAGAAAAATTACGTACTATTTTTCATCAAACTTGAAATGAGTAAAAAGCCATGGTTTAATGACACATTTTTTTGCAGATGATTGAGTAGTCTAGAAATTTTTTATTACTGTTCACTTTTTGCTGCGACAGACGGTATAAAATATTTTGCTTATTTAAAGTTTAAAGCCCTGTAGTTTCATGATGATCAACTGCAGCGCTTTGAAATTCAAGACTGTTTTTTAGAGCATTAAAATTTTCTTCAGAAATATATCATGCGCTATTTGGTAAGAACATTTTGACATGGCAATGTACTAAAAACCAACAGAAATTTTTATTCTACTGATTAAATGGGCAATTGGAAAATGAAAAATTAGATGCACCTGAAAATCGAAAGTTTTGTCGCCCAACGAAAATTGAAAAAATTTATGTAATTTGACTGCTTAAGGGGCAGTTTGGGGTGGCCTGCAATTTTCGGCTGATATATTAGCGCATATGTAAAAAATTTCAAAAATATAGATTCCATAGATTTTTTATTTTTCATTTTCGTGCTGCGAAAAATATTCCGATTTTCGGGTACACAACATCAGACAGAAAAAAAATTCAAAGTGTAAAAAATTTTTACTCGCCCTAAGCAAATTTTCACTTATTGTCCTAAGAGATTTTTTTTTCTGTGTATCAAAATATGAATATTAAGAGCTCAAATTTTTATAAGAATTTTTTTTCAATATACTGCAAGTTTGTCAATGGATTTAAAAAAAAATAATCGACCACCCTTACACGTAAGACAATATATAAATGTATGAATTTAAGTTTTAAATATATGTAAATATAAACTAGCAAAGTGAAATTTTTATAATTAAAAAAATCATCAAGTTGATTTATTTATAAGAGATAGAAATCCAATTTAAACAATTTCTTTAATGAAAATTAAACAAAGATTCGCTTTGACTGAAAGAAATGTAGGTCAATTCGATAATTATCTCGTTGGTTAAATGTTAGTACAGTGGATTTTAGAGGACTATAGTTGAATTTAATACAGGTTCAGCAAAATTTCATCGAGCATTAAATAAAATGAGTAAAAGAAAATTAATAGAACAGATAAGACTGAAAATTTTCTTGTCTCGCGAACTTGTTCTCATTCTCATCACGTGTCTGGCAACTATCCAGCTAACATATTCCGGTGACCGAACGACGTTTCGTTTAAGCTATTCTCATTTCGAGAGACCGTGTCCCGTAAAATCGTGAACCTCAACTTATAGGTCACAAATTCATTAAATTGTTTGCAGCTCTACCTGTCTTGACATTCATTAAACAAGACCATACATTTAAGGAATTTACAACTACGATTATATAAGAGAAAATTCAAATAATTTGTTATTATTTTTAAATTGTAACGATTAAGTTCGACGTTGTAGCCATGAAAGGAATGTTATTATTTTAATATATATATTATCAACTTTCATATTTTTATGTTCTGATAATTTATAGAATAAATTAATATCTATCAATTAACAGTAAATTATAGTATTGAAACATAAATAATTTATCAAATTGCTATTATTTAAAGAAGAAAACTCATAATTTGTAAGGACATAATTTTACTTTGTAATTTTTTTTTCCAAAGAAACTAGAACCTCAAAAACTTTTTTTTTAACTTTTTAACTTATATTAAAAAATGTAAAAAAAATGGGTTTCAAAAATGTTCCTAACTGGATTTCTAAAATTGAGACAATTTCAAACTTTGATATGAACATTTTTAGAACTTTAAAATAATTACAAGTGTGCAAAATTTTAAATTAGTGTCGACTTTTCTTGCGGATTTCCATTTTTTTTTTAAATTTTTTAGCAAAAATAATTAAAATTTAAAATTTTGCGATTCATAACTAGTTCTAATCACTCATTTTTTGGACTATTTTTGAACAAATTAAAAAGTGAAAAATGCTGACTTTTTCTAAAAATTCTAATAAAAGCCATAAAAATGTTGATAAATATTTTCAAACCGAGAGTCGACAATTTTAAAAAATCCTACTCAATACCTGTTTTTTTCAAAGTTCTTCAAACCCAAAAAATTTTAAAATCAAATTATTTTTACTGAAAAAATGCGCAAGAAAAGCCTTCACTAGATAAAAATTTTGCACTTCATAATTTTTTCAAAATTCCATAAATGTTCAACTTAAAGATCAGAATTATCTAAATTTTGGAACTTCACTATCATCGTTTTTGGAACATTTTTTAAAGTAATTTTTTTTGGTGTCCGCACAAAATATCACAAAAAAAATTTCCCATCCCAAAATAACCATGCTAAAATACCATAAAACTAAAATATCCAATGACAAAAATAACCTGATACAAAAATTACTAAATACAGAAATAACCATAAAAATAAAAGCAATATACTGTAATATCTAGTTAACATTATCTGCATACATTAATATTGAATCGATATGACATAAATCTATCACTATAAATATAATGAAATGTGTAAAATTTTTTAGTATATGAATTATTTGATATATTGCTTTGAAATGGTGGCAATAAGTTTTTATTGCCATGTTATTATTGTACCCATAAAAAGTCGCCGAGCTTCGAAATTTTCCCACAGCTCGGCCGATGCCTGGTTTTCTAATGATTGGCCAACGAATGGCTAACTATACTGGCCCGTGCATGCTGAGTCATTGGCAGCCGTCTTTTCGCTTATAAAAACGGCGCATAATTAACCGCCGTTTGTTGGCCAATGATTTGATCAAGTGCTCTTGATACCAAGCTTTGGCCGATGATTGATTGTCACGATTGGCCAATGCTTGCGACTGCCATGCTTGGCATACCGTTATCATCCGGTATTTAGCCAATCTTCAGGCGATGCTTGAAAGTTGGCAGCCATTCACGACCCAGTAATGGGCCGATTCTTTTTCTTTGTATGGATATCTGGTTATTTTTGTATCAAGTTATTTTTGTAAATAGTCATTGTATCAGATTTTTTTTGACTAGTTTTTATTGTGATGGTTATTAAAAACAGGGTATTTAGGACTGTAACCATTTTTTTTACACGGGTATCTTTACATAAAGGGCTGATATATTTTTCAAAAACATGCGAATATTCATCTTTTAAAGTGAGCGACTAATAGTACTGATGGAACTTAGGGTTTTTCACCTTAAATTTTTTTCGAAGGATAATTTATTAACTTGAATTATGTAATGACCGAAATTTTACCGTACGACATTGTAATAAAAATCATGATATGAATTACGTAATTAAAAACGAGGTTATAACTTCCGTATCTGATTTGCTTGAGTTCGTCAATGGTTGCAAACCGGAAGTTGTATGACCTTCGAAAGCATTAAGGTATCACGATAATGCATCATCATAACTTCCTGTTAAAGTTAAATATATATTGTTATTCATTTATTTAAAATGAACCCCACATTATTAGCATTACATGTGTACTTTTATATTTAGATGTAATTTATATTGAAATTAACGTTTTTATTTTTAGTAAACAAATAAAAATGTAACAATAAAATACATTAACAGTAGCAATACAACGTCACTAAAAAGCTCGTCACATTAAATTATGTAAATGGCTGTACCCTTATTTGTAGAGACCACTACTCGACATACAATCTCATTGCCCACAAGGCACTTTAACAGGTAGAACAGGAATAAAGAAGTGGAGGAGGAAAAGAAGGAGGATATGAAAGTGGCGGATGTTAAGACTACTCGTAGGATTGTGAACGGGTGGTTGAGAAATAGTAAAATAGATATAAGATAGAAAACGAGAGGAAGAAGAGAAGTGTAAAAAGGTTAATTCTCGATGGGTAGTCCTGGCTCTCACGGCTACTTATCATGATAAATAAATTTTTTATTTGTCAGGATCGCAAACTTGGCTTTTAAATCCTTTTAAATATTTATACTATAATTCTAACCTTCGTCCTTTCAGTATCTTTTATTTATATGTTATCTTTTTTATTCTCTTTAGGGCAATTCAAATTTTTAGTTACCTCCTGCTGAAATGAGAAATAGTCTAGTACAAAATTACCTTACTGAGAAATCCAGGCACGATTAGACGTCACTTTTAAAACCGAAAGATTTTTTTTTTAAATTTCAAGTTACTGGCAAACGCGGCCACTTTCAAATTTTCAGTGAAGAATTTTTTTTTTCTAACTTCGTTACCGGAATTAATTGAGAACCGAAAAAAAAACTGAATCTGGGGTAAAATGAGCCACTATTAGAAAAATATAAAAAAAAAATAGTTGCCTACATGAATTTTTGTGTATTTGATAAGAGAATCAAAGCTTTTTTTCGATAATGAATAAAAAAATTTCAATAGTGGCCCATTTTACCCTAGTGAGCTTCTCTAGTTTTAAAGAGAATAATTCAGATACTGAACGCAGAGTCCAGGCTGACTAACTTGCCCCATGCTTATCTGCAATTCTTTAAAAATATTTCGTTGTATTAAAATAAGGAGCAAAAGAAAAAATTTTATCAACTTCAAAGTTTTGTGAAATGATAAAACTTTTGTATGCTTCATTGTAATAATGAATTATTATACTTTTGTTTACAATTATTTGTTCTTGAATAATAAATCCTAACGGTATGCATATACTTTTTATTTAGTAGCTTTTGTATCACTAGAAAAATTTTCTTTATAAAACGGAAAATAAATATTACACAGAAAGCTTTTTCTTTCAAGTTTAATTGTGTTGTCTGATGTTTATCTTTTATTCAAACATTTTAATTCAATAACTTGTTTATCTCAGAACTTCCTTTGTTTAATAATTAAAATAAAAAAAAAATGTCGGAAAATGCGAAAGAACAAAACTCAATCGCTCATAATAATTATTAACTTTTAAATTATTGTCATTTTTTATTTTGAGTTTTTTCTTCCAGTTTGAATTTTATTATTTCAAATTTTTTCAAAATATCCCGCCTTTTTGTCTTAGATGACGCTCTTTTTTTTCAAACCTATACTTTTACGTTAGTGCTGCTGCCAGTAGTTGGTGGTGAGAAAAAGAATTTTAAAAAATAATAATAAAAATAAAAAATGGCCGCTAAATTTTTCATGAATTACCGGTTTTAAGTTTTTTTTATTAATTACAACCATACAAAAAAGATTGAGATGGTGATTTTTAAAGAGTTTTCTCCGGAAAAAAATACAAAGCTACAAAAAAAAAAAAATTGGCCAATCTGTTATGTTTTTCAAAAGTTATCGAGGTTCTGAAAATTTCTACAGGACAATTGATCACTGGTTTTTTGGATTAAAAAAAGTTATCTTAGATCAATAGGATAATGAATCGACTTAATACCGGGTCGGGAATATGTCTGACTAAATTTTTTTTTTTTCTTTGTACTGGTATACAATTTAACCTATTCAAGTGTAGCCTCAAGAATGCAAAGATGATTTAACATGAGTGAATTAGTCGAAAAAATAATTTCGATCGTAAAGAATACAGCGCGTTTGCATCTGAAGTATGTAAAAATAAAATGAAAAGGTGAATATTATTTCAAATTGTAAAGAGAGGGAACGAGAGAATATATAAATTGACACGAAATGGTATAACGTTGATAAAAATAAACAAGTAAATTGTAACAAGAGTTTCATGGATAGTAATTCGAGATATCTAAAGACTAAAATTCGCTTTCAGACAGAATTCACGTCGTGCTTCACTTTAATAGTTTATAGAGGATCTCTCTTGTAGTTATCGTTATCTAGTTATGTTTAGCTGGGAACAATAGAATTATTTATTTATTTTTTTTTTTGATCGCTAAAAGCTATCATTTGCAAACGAAAACATCTAACTTGCTATTTATTAATTTAAAAAAAAAAAAAAAAAATTTTGATTTAGTGAAAAATGTAACTGATATTATGTTGATAAATTGTATGAGAAATTACTAAGACGATGATGTTAAATATCTCCGCATTTCGAAGTGTACAGATGTAAAATAAAAATAAAAAAATAAAATGAACCGAGATGAAATAGAAGGCAACGGGGGATTTATTAGCGCGCCAGTAGAGAATTTATGCAGATTCTTGCAGGTGGCAAAGTCTTTAAGTAAAATAAATAAAGAAGACTGAGTAGAAAGTTTTAAAAAATAAAAAAATAATAATAAATAAATACGGAGAAAATAAAAAAATTAAATTAATCTCTGCAGCTTCAAATATTCACTAAATGATATTTCTTGTTTAGTAAATTAGTTTTAATTATTTTAAATCTGATTCCAGTCATCTTTTGTATAAGAAGAAAAGTCCCAAGAATCATCATTTTTGATTTTCAATATTCGTGAAAATCGCAAATTCAAGAAAAAAAAAATTTTTTTTGTACCTCATGAAATGGAAAATTCAAAATAATTATAAATGAACACACATAAGGCGGTGGACAATAAATAAAAAAACTAAAATTGATTATCGATCGCAATTATGGTCAATATTAAATTCTATTGTTTTTTTTTTCATGCAAAAATGCATGGCGTTCAATACCATGCGTATGGTCTCAAGACAAATACTAAAAATAGTATGTGAAATATTCCAAGACAGTATTGTAACGAGTCCCAGAAATATGGCGTTATTTACTACACTGTATAGTACTGGAGCTATTGTATTGCTCACACGTGCGCATAGCAGGCACGGCGAAACAGCAGACCCTCAGACCCATACGACAATGCCGAGGGCACAATGCTACTAGTTTTTCCCGCCACAATTTTTGGCATGTCAATCAATGTATACTATTGTATTACCGCCAAAACTATATAGATGTCGTTAGACTAGGTTTTTCTGCCAAAAGCATTGTAGATACGGCGATGCAGTGAGGGCCTGATGGCCATACTAACATTGCGGCGTTCGCGACAACTATCGCCAATGTTACTATTCCCGCAATGGTCGAATCATCCATGCATACAATTCTTCAACGTATAAAAATCTTTGATACCATACAGTTTGGCCTTCGAGCCCATACTGGCATAGTAATATCCGTAAAATAGTTAATAGTAAATCCGATAATAGTTAATTTTGAATTATAAAAATGTAACTGCATCGAGTTCAAATCCAATAATGTCTCTATTTTTAAAAGTTCAAAATTGTCATCTTGAAATTATATATAGTCCTGAATTTGAAAGTTTTCGATTGAATAATTTTTAAAGAAATTTTTTTTAATTCGTTCTTTTCGGTGTATTCATAAAAACGAATACTCCCATCATAAAAAATAAGTATTCTGCACAATTTTCCGATTTAAATGATCAGATATATTAAGAAATTGATAAAGAATATCAATAGTAATAAAAAATCAGTTTTATAGTATAAAATATATTGACGGATTCCAGTGATAGTTAATTATTTACTAAAGTGGTATTTGAAACAAAGCTGATGTTTTCTGGTTTTCCGACGATTAAAATAAATTAGTGGTAACATTTCTCTCGTGTCCCAGGATCGTTACTGTTATTTACTATCGTATTCCCGCAACAGTATGCTCTTCCTCTCGAGTATAATATCGTCCTTGGATCTTTGCACACTTTAATACAATTTTTTATTTTGTTTTATTTATAAAATCTCTCTTTTTTCATTGCAGAAATAAGGCAGCACTCGCATAGACATTTACAAGCACACTGAGTGGAATCGCGAGACCCAAGTGTGTACTGAGAGAAAGAGAGATTACTCAGTTGGTATCGTCTTTTGCTTTCCTCTTCACCTCCTCACGACCCTCTCACTACCCACCACCCCCGGTGCGTGTTCTGTTTCCAAGGACAAGAGAAACATTTCGATCGGTTGTAGGCGAGATTCTCGATGCTGATTTTCAGCGTTGCCGAACGCCAAGTCCAGACCAACAGTGCACTAAATCGCACTACGATATCTTCAAGGTATATCGGTATACAGTCAGTGAGTTAGCGGGGTGTGCCATCTTTTTTTTTTCTTATCTCTTTGTTTACTTCTTGCTCCTCAACTTGATTTCTGCACGTTTACGTGCCATCAGGTGTGCTAGTGAACATAAGCTCCACACTCGATAAATTTATCACATCATGCCTTTTTTTTTTAACAGCAATATAATATATCATTTTTCGTAATTAGTTTTTGATGATTTAATGAACGGTTATTTAATCATTGAATTCTGTACTAGTGGATGAGTTTTACGACATTCAAAGGTTTAGGCTTTCATGTTTATGAAATTATAGTTCTTTGCCGTCTATTGTTTCCAATTCCAAAAAGGCACATGTCCATATATAGATCAACTTTAAAAGCCGCAAAGGCATAAAAAATTTTTTTCAGGCCAATCGCATCAGAAAAACTCAAAATTAATATTTTGACAAATAAAATAATTAAAACCAAAAAGGCCTATAGTTGTCCATATGCCCTTTGGTTTCAGGCTAAATAATAATTGACGTCAAATAGGCACACGAATAACTTTTTATAATATTTTGTTGTTCTCAAAGTGATAAAAAAATTTTGAAAAAATCTGTCTTTCTGATATTAACATGCCAAAATACTACTAGACACGAGATGGGCAGATAAACATTTTATTTGTAAAGATTTTCGAACTAACGTTAGTAAGTCAACTGTCATGCATTTGATGTAATCGATAGATTATAATTATTAAAAAATATTAATTTTTTCACAAAATACAACTTATTCTGATTTATCAGCAATTATTAGGTTTATTGCTGACTTTAAAAATCATCTGTCAGTATAATAACAAGTGATGTACATATTTTAATAAAATTTAGTCTGTTAATTTACTGGAATTCATTAACTGGGTCTTGTTAATTAATTGGGTTACGGCTGTTTATTTGCTGGTATGATTGTTCATCAACTGGGGAAATGGACACTATTTCTTACTTTACCTATAATTATTGTACTATTGCATTAAAAACTAATCCTGTAATGAATGGAATCGATAATGTAGAGTTTAATCTACCAATAGACCATAATTTAGATATTTAACTTTTGAACTGAATATATATTGATGTAAATTTATATGTAAACCCAATGCATCGTTCATTGACTGGCTCGATCACTCTATTCTATCGAAATATATTAATGTGGAGCATTTATCAAATGTATTTAGCTGATAAATTATAATCAACGTACATTTCAGTTAGCATGTAATTATTTAATTGATTTAACGATAAATATATATATATATATATATTAATTCGATTTAATCCAATTTGAATAAAAGCTATGGCCTCAATTCTTTCAACTCTTTATTTAATTAACAAAATATCAGTCTTTTTTGAGAAATGAAAATATTTGTAATGCTCAGTATGAAAAACTGAAGATAAAATTTTCTCGAGTTTTTTATTTTATTTTTTAACCTCTTTGTTAAGCGACATTTGCATATTTTCATTAACTACTTGCTTTAGATTATTAAAAGTTAATTTAGCATTCGGTTGTATAAATAGAGTTAAACAATACGACAAAAAAATAAAAAAATGAACAGAAATAAAAAAAAAGTATAAATAAAAGAGCTGTAGTTATTTCAGTCCAGCGCGGTAACCGCAGCTAATTATCCGAGTATCGATCGAATCTTGAATAATAAAATATAAAAAATATAAAAGTAAATGCGTTGGGAAAAACCGGATACGGTAAGCTCGGTAAGCTGTGTGCAGATTATATGTGGCGGGATTACACGGTATATTTTTTAAATAAACCAATGAGGCACGTGTGCTCTTTCCCGCATTTGTAAATTATTATTAATAATGTATATCTGAATACGGACACAATACAGTGTCCAAATTTTAAATTTTATAAAATATACAATGCATTTTATAAGTATATTTAGTTATATTATTTTTACTGCTATGTTATTTAATTACTGCTACCAAAGATATGTACGAATTATTTTCATTAAAAATTGACTTATATGTGTTAATTAAATACATTTACATAAAATTTGAATGATGATAAATTTTAATTTATACGTTAAATTTCATATCAATGTGTCATTTAAGTAATTGGTTATTTATTACGATTAATTGGAGCGTTATATAGTTTTAACCAAAAATAAATATCAACATAGCTTTGATATTGCATTTGATATATTCAAATATTTGCACAATATTGTGCAATATATATTGATCAAATATTTAAAATCTAAATTAATTTTTGTAAATTTATATATATATTTATTATGATTTATTTAATTTTAATTCCATCTATCGATCTTTCGTTTAATTTAGTGAAAATTTCTATTCGGTTGTGAGAAAAATTTGGACTAAGTCTCCATCCCTGGGTAAAAAAAATTATATATAATTCTATATAATTATATATGATTTATATGGAATTATATATGATTCATACAGAATTATATATAAATATATATATCGTTGAGAAAAATCACAGCTGTATATATAATTATATACAACTATATATAATTTTACAAAACTATATATAATTATATATGACGTCGAGAAAAATCACAGATGATTATATATAGTTATATACAAAATAATTATGCATAGTTATATACAATTATATATAATTGTATATAATTATATATAATTATATATGATCATCTGTGAATTTTCTTAGCGCTATATATAATTATGTATAAAAACATATAATTCGATAAGAATCATCTATAATTCTATACAAAAATAGAAAAGAGAGAAAAATAACTTGAGAGTGACGATATATATGTAAATATGGGTGTTTCAAAAAAAAAAAAAATTTTTTTTCTTTCGTGGTATCCAAAAATTGAACGTATAAATAAAAATAAGTCTTTGTACCAATCCAGGCTCTTAATAATGATATTAAGGTTTGCCTCAATCCATTTTTCTATTTCCCGTTTAAATAACACGGGAAAAAAATTTTTTTTTTTTTTAAATTTTTTAGCTCACAAACCAATCAACGGATTTTTATGCACAATGGATGTTTCGTAGGAAATTGAATGCTCTACAACAAAAGTCTCTTATCATTTTTTGATAAATCCAACTGTTCATAAGTTATTTAAGCTTCAAGTCAAATTTATAGAAAATTTTGAGATTTTTTTACTTTTCCAGTAAATGTATTAGTCTTATCAAATAATATCGTAGGAACTGTTTTGTAGATCTACACTCCAAGTGTAGCAAGGACAATTACGTTCATTCGCGAAAAAGTACAACCCCTCCTTCAAAATTTGTCAAAATTAAATTTTTTCAGAAAATGGCCATATACATAAATTTCATAAAAAAAGGGCATAAGTTTATTAAGTAAAAATAAATCTATACATCGATGATGTTAAAAATTAGATACTTCCTTTAATCGAAATATTGATGTATACTAATAATAATCACGGCATTCTAAAAATAGACAAAGTAAAAATAAGGCGCGCAAAATTAAATTTTTAAAAGTTCAAATTTCCTTTAGTTAATTTTCCTTTTATTATCAAAAATAGAAATAGGAAGATAATTATATACGGAAGTATTCGTAGTAAATACTAATATCCTGCCGAGGAATATGACAAATTTAGTTTGAAATTGGATGGTTGGTTTAGATAAAATTCATGATTCAAAAGGTCATAAAGAACAAATGAATACAATTACCTCAAATGTTTTATATATGTATAGCAGTGGCAGTGACCATAACCTGAATCTATTCTTGTATCTACTGGTTTGAATTATTTTAACAAGGCTATATATATGTATATATATGTACGTTTGTCATCAGACTAAGAAGACGAGTTGCATCTGCATACATACATGACTACTTTGCAATTACATATAACGAAGTAGACCATTCCTGTGCTAATTAACGACCCTATCAACTTGTGCGCACGGGTGGCTAACGACCTAGTGGGGACTTTCATTGCGATTCTTATGAGCTCGAGGTCATTCCTTAAAAGTCCCCTCAAATTCTAAAAAATTTCCAGTCAATTTCAATCATTTTTTTTTTTACATCAATTCTTGCGATAAAAATAAAGAAATACCTAAAAATAAACTATCTGGAATGTCAACTATTTATATCATTGGTTAAAAAAATTTTCTTATTTATTAATTGTTATTATTATTATTAACAGATTAGATGAATAGGGTTAGTTATTTCTATTACGGGATTATGATAATAAAAATTAATAGGATACTGTAAAAAGAGCGGTGTTAAAAATGGATTCATTTTAACTCCGCCCGGTGTTAAAATGAAATTAAACCGGTGTAGAAGGCGTAATTCTTTACAAAGTAAAATATTTTAACACCGGTAAAAAATATCTACACTGGCGGCGGCGTTATTTTTACACCACTTTCGGTGTTGAAATTTAACACCTACACCGCTTGGACTTACCCCAGTGATTTTTTACAGTATATTGATAATTGCACGGTAAAAAAAAAAAACGGGGTAAGTCAGGCGGTGTAAGTATTAAAATTTTTGGTGTTAAATTTCGAGACCGAAAACGGTGTTAAAATAACACCGCCACCGGTGTAAATATTCTTTACCAGCGTTAAAATATTTTTCGGTGTCAAAAATATTTAACTTTGTGGATATTTTTACTTACTCGGTACTGCAGTTAAAAAGTGTTTTTATTAATCAATTAAATTATTGGTGATTAAAATGGTGGCCATAAAATTAAGTAATTTTTAAATAAATTACGTACACGGAAAGAAAGTTATGGAAATGGTTCCTATAATTTTGTGAAATTTCATCCTATACCAGTATAGGAATGATGATCATAAATTATGGGAACACGTCCTATAAATATAGGAATATTAACCATAATTATAGAAATAGTTCCTATAATTATAGGAATGGTTCCTATGATTTATGGGAATGGTTCCTATAATATTATAGGAATGGTTCTTATAATATATAGGAGCCATTCCTATAAATTATAGGAACCATTCCTATAATATTATAGGAACCATTCCTATAATATTATAGGAATGGTTCCTATACTATTTTAGGAATAGTTCCTATAATAGTATAGAAATGGTTACTATACTATTATAGGAACTATTCCCATGAATTATAGGAACTATTCCTATAATTATAGGAGATATTCCCATTTTCATAAAGTTATAGAAATGGTTCCTATAATTATAGGAATGGTTCCTATACTATTTTAGGAATAGTTCCTATAATAGTATAGAAATGGTTACTATACTATTATAGGAACTATTCCCATGAATTATAGGAACTATTCCTATAATTATAGGAGATATTCCCATTTTCATAAAGTTATAGAAATGGTTCCTATAATTATAGGAATAGTTCCTATACTATTATAGGAATAGTTCCTATAATGGTATAGGAGTGGTTCCTATACTATTATAGGAATAGTTCTTATAATAGTATAGGAATGGTTACTATACTATTATCGGAACCATTCCTATAATTATAGGAATAGTTCCTATACTATTATAGGAAAAGTTCCCATAATGGTATAGGGGTGGTTCCTATAATATATAGGAACCATTCCTATAATAGTATGGGTACAATTCCTATACTATTATAGGAACCATTCCTATAATGCATAGGAATACTCCCTATAATTTTCTTTCCGTGTATAACATAAATAATTATTTAAATATGTACACAGCAAAATTGAAATTTCTAATTTCTATAGGTGGAATTTTTTTTTACACCGATTTAACACCGCCAAATTACACAGTCTACACCGGTGTTATTTAATTTCAACACTGTTTTTTTTACAGTGTATAAATTGTGATTTAAAATAGTTTAGCCAGTGGACGAGCGCCTGGTAAAGACGACGGCCCTGTTTTGGTCCAGACTATTGATCTAATAGAAGTAGAGGGTGAGAGAGCAAGCAAGGTAAAATGAGAGACTGTAATATTGGTAGAGAAGCATGAGGAAAAGAGATGATGATAATATAGCGCGGAAGGTGAAAAAGGTACCAGGAGCGTACGGCAATCTAGATTATTAACCCTAGGCGAATTTAACCTGTAATAAATTTTATTATTTCTTCTCTTACTTCCTGGGGTTCTCTTTATCTAGTCTTCATTTATACTACAAGCTAACGTCTTCTCCATTTTATCATTTCCGTATGATTTTATATTTAATTTAAAAACTCGCGAGATAAATCCGCGGAAAATTACTTAGCAGTATATATCGGCAATACAAAAATACAGTACATATATATTTATATACTGGTTTTTTTTTGTTTGCCAGATTGTTTGTTATGCTCTATAAAGAATGAATGAGTGAAAAAAATTATTGGTTACTTGCATAATGTGAAACTTATAACTAACAAAAAAAAAGCTTTGATGTTTATAACAACTTTTTTTTAAATCATAAGCATAAACAAAGAAAATATATGACAAAGGGTGATGCAAAAAATATTTATATATTTTTTTATAGTAACTCATATAGTTTTAGAATATTTAAATAAGAGTGTGCTTTGAAATAAAAATAAAAATTAGGTCAAATGATAGCAGTTGTCAATCTCTGGTCTTTTGTTATTTGAGTAGGAAAGTAATATTATTCTTTTTTAATTTTATTCTGTATTAAATACAAGTAGCATTAATCTGTGTGAATGTATTTGAATAGTTTTACTGCTGAATATCTCATTGATTGAATTCTTTTTAAAGACAAATTGACACGGAATGTTGACATTAGACCGTGTAAAAAAGATTTGTTCTAAAGAGATTTCCAGAAAATTCGAAGTGTAGAACTTCGAAATTTAAGAGAGATTTGAATTTAAAGTTGAACATTTTTCAAAATTTAATGATTTTATTATACAGTTAAAAGTATTTTGTATCTGTGTTATATTTTTTGTGTTAAATGACGACATTGAAAAATGTAGTGAAACTACGTTTTGAGAAATTAATTCAAAATAATTATCATTTAGCTTAAAATTTACCCGTGTAAAATTACAAATCTACAATATTTTTTACTATCAAAATCCAAAAAGTTTGAAAAAAGTTTAACTTGTTCGAATCTGTCTCGAACTTAAAAGTTCTACAACCTGAACTATTTTGCAATCATTTCTGAACAAATTTTTTTTTTTTTACAAGGGCAGTTTAGCTCTCACTGCAAAAATAAGAAGTGAATTCGAAGTAATTACGGATTCTATTTCAATCCAAATTCACTCTATCACTCGGAGTTCCGGAGTTTAAAGAAAAAAAAATTCTGAATACGGAGTACACGGTAGGAAATATTTTGCGGATATCACAATTCTAGTATGGGCTCGAAGGCCAAACTGTATGGTATCGAAGATTTTCATACGTTGTAAAATTGTATGCATGGATGATTCGACCATTGCGGGAATAGTAACATTGGCGATAGTTGTCGCGAACGCCGCAATGTTAGTATGGCCGTCAGGCCCTCACTGCATCGCCGTATCTACAATGCTTTTGGCAGAAAAACCTAGTCTAACGACATCTATATAGTTTTGGCGGTAATACAATAGTATGCATTGATTGACATGCCAAAAATTGTGGCGGGAAAAACTAGTAGCATTGTGCCCTCGGCATTGTCGTATGGGTCTGAGGGTCTGCTGTTTCGCCGTGCCTGCTATGCGTCCGTGTGAGCAATACAATAGCTCCAGTACTATACAGTGTAGTAAATAACGCCATATTTCTGGGACTCGTTACAATACTGTCTTGGAATATTTCACATACTATTTTAGTATTTGTCTTGAGACCATACGCATGGTATTGAACGCCATGCATTTCTTACCATATAAACAGGGAGTTTGTTTTTTAGCGGAGTGATTTCATTTAATGACATATTCGCTCGTTTTAGGCGCCAATTTCACTCCGAAGGGATTTTTTTCCATGAGCATTGTTAAAAATTATAAGCAAATTACTTGAAATTATTAACAAGTTTAAATTTCTATGAAAATTATTTTTTAAAATCGATAAAATTTTCAACAGTAAGTTTGAGTCTTTTTATTAATAAAGAAAAAAAATCAAGTATGTATTTAAAAATAGTTTATATGTAATTTACAAAAATGGTCGCCGATGACATGCTGTCTTCGTTTAATTAAAGATAGAGATAAATGTTTGCGCCGATAGCGAAAATAAAAGGAGAAAGGTAGTTAGTGAGTCTTGTGGATTTGCGGGCAGCTAATATTTACACACGTACCCGTTGCAACGCTATCGTTGTTAGCGTCGATCAAAGTAATCACAGTGCTATACGTAAGCACTAACACGCATAAACTTTATGTACGCAATAACACGGTAAATTGACACAGAATAATAAAAGAACAGATGGAGAAAAATTAAATAAATATTTTTATAACTTTTTTTTAGTTATACCTTTCTATTGCCAACTGACTTATTAAATAATAAACTGTTGTATCACAGTTATAAAAATAATGAGTTATGGTTTATGGAAAATTAAAAAGTTTTAAAAATATTTAGTAGTATTATTTAAGCTCTTAAATATAATTGTGGTTAGTGTATACTCTTATTACATTATATATATAGAAGTAAAGAATACCACTATATATATACATATATGTCCTGAAGGTTTGCAGTTTCAATTACATCTAGTCGTATAATGTTGGGTCGGTACACCAACGCCGCGTTCGTTCTTCGTTCACAACAACGCCCGATGGTTGATGACCCGCCATGGAGTTCCCTAGCGAGATATCGCCACCCCGAAGGGACTTATTTTTCCACCTTCGTGATACTGAGTTGTTATACCACGTCGTTTCCGGGTTACCGACCGAAGACTGCTGCTGATGATACTTATAGACCGTCGAGTAAATATCTATACATATATATGTATATATATAAATGCATGAGAAAAAAGGCGGAAAGAAAAGATTGCTTATGTCGATTCATTCAAACATGTCACGCTATTTGCGATTCCGTGTCATTTATACACTCCAATGAATACTATGTACGATATTCAAATACTTATACAGCTTCACTGACACTCATATAATATCCGAGCTCTGTGTATATTTAAATCAATGGATTCTTAATGAATTTAATTATAGTCATTTCTAACTTCCCGCTATGAAAATCTAAAGTTTTAGGAAAAAGAAAGTTATTGGCTTCGGTTCGATTCTCAAAAATCGAGTTTCCATCAGACTACAACCTTTCGAGGTCCTAGGAAACTATTCTGACGTTTCTATTTGTAAATTTTTGAGCTCTTCGAAGTCAAAAGAAGTTCATTTTGTTATGCAACCAAAAAAAATACATTTAGCTAAAAAAAAATTAATTTTCGTCACACGATAACTCTGGAACGAATCAACCGATTTGAACTTGCTTGGCGGCAATCGAAAGAGCTTATGATGACTTAGAACTGGATAGAGTTTAAAGTCGACCGGTCAAGTAGTTTTTGAGTTATATGAAAAAAACCTAAAAAAAAAATTTTAGAATTTTTATTTTTCTTATGACTCGTAAACTATTCGACCAATCGACTTCAAAATTTATCCAGCTCTAAGTCGTCATAAGCTCTTTCGATTGCCGCCAAGCAGGTTCAAATCGGCTGATTTGTTCTAAAGTTATCGTATGACAAAAATTAATTTTTTTTTAGCTAAATGTATTTTTTTGGTTGAATAACAAAATGAACTTCTTTTGACTTCGAAGAGTTCAAGAATTTGCATGTAGAAACGTTTTTGAGCTTTCTGAGCTCAAAAACAGCGGGAAGTTTTGGGATTGGCCCATAAGGTCAACCGTTTTTCCAGATTCTTTTATATTTAGTTGACGGATTTATTGTAATAAAAAAAAAAAAGTCATAATGATAATAATAAAATGCATTTTCGATGGATTTAAACTAGAGCGGGCACTTTTAAAATCGATTACTTGAGATCGTCAACTGTCGGAATTCATCGGAAAAAGAGGTAGTATAAGATTATTGAATCTCCGACCTGATTTCTCGGTGACATTTCTCGTGGACTTCAATCCGTATAATATTCAAAATTATATAAAATATAGAGTACTAGAGTAAGACTACGTATGCTTTCGGAGAAAAGTTAAAAATTCTGCTCTTTTTTTTTTTTTTTTTTTTTTTTTTTTCATTCATATCATCTTTGAATTTTTCTTGAATATTTGTCGTCAACTTGAGTTATAAGTACCCAGCATTTACACAGATGTATATTTGGACGGATATAGACCAGAAATGTCACTCGTTACTCATTTTTTTAGTAGACTTAGGTCTTGGGTATAAAATAAAAAATATGTAGATCCAAAGAGGTTAATGTTCAGACTCAAGGGAAGCAGGTCAGCTGGCAATTGACACACCGCATATTTCCTGCTCTACATATTTTAATTCTACAGAGTACTATATTCTCTGTTAATTTTTTTTCTCGCTATAATAACTATTGTTATTTTTGTTTTGTTTTTGCTTTAGTTTTTTATTCCCTGTCTCCATCTCTTCTCATCTCTTTTATTTCTTAATATGCCTCATTTTCTATTTATAATTAATATCAATTACAGTAATGAAAATTTTTATAATTAGCATTATAAAAAAATGAGTATACTAATGATAATGATAACTCATAGTTATATGTATGTTTAATAGAATAGTTAGTGTTAAACAAATTTATGGTTATAATGGAAGTCCATTTACCTAAATCTAATTTCCGTGCTGTCGATCATCCGCGGTTAGGTTTTCCTCTTAGTGTGGCTGCTATACCACAGTAGCATTTTACCCTGAGGGCAGGAATAATAATGTACTACGTGGCACGATTATGTCACGAACGTCAAGCCACCAAGAATGCACACAATACCTTGCGTATAGATATAGACATCTTTGCTTAGCATTAACCACACAGGTAAATAACTTCTATAGGTATTTCTACTGAGACAAAGCATAGAACATATAAACATATGAATTTTTTCTCTTTTTTTTTTTTCAACTTTTTAACGTATTCATATGAAGCTTTTTTTCGTATTATGTATTCTCAAGTAGATCAAACAGTGGCAGAAAGTTTAAGAGTGAATTAAAATATGAATGTTTTCTAACATAAGTTCGGATGCGATTCAATTATTTAAAATATTCAGTTGTAGGAAGATGAAATAAGATGCTCGTTAAGGATTTTCCAACTTTAAGACTTGAAACATAGTATACATGTAAAGAAGTACTTTATCTATGTATTCTCAAAATTTGAATATGATCCACCGTCTAGTTTTTTAGAAAAAAATATTTAAAAATGACGTTTTTAAAGTTCTTATACACAGGCTCTTATGGCGGACAAACTCCCGTCATGACTTGTTCGATTATTTTCATTATTAACCTCCCAAGTTTAAGAAATAAAAAACCACATGCCATAAACCTGAATATTTTTGGAATATGATAAGATTTTAACAATATAGTGTTACCGTTGTAATTATTTAAATAATTCAAGTTAAACTTTATTATTTAATCTCGTTCATCGACAGAGATCCATATTATTGAGGGTTTGGCAACGTCGCGGAAGCAGCTGAGAGAAAAAACAAAGATAGAAATACATTAATAAGAGAGACGAGATTATAAATAAATTTTTCCCGCTTTAATTTGAATATCGATGTGTAAGAAGTTAGAACGCGCTGTTGCCAAATCTTTTTATTAAATCATATAAGTCAAAAACAACCAAGTCATTTCATTACTTTCTTTAATTAAATAAGTAATAAATATTAATTTATGAATTCGTTATGTTATTATAAATTAAAATAATGAATTTTCATAACTATTAGGAGAATTTAGCAAACAAAAAAATTCAAACACTACTTTGACTCACTAGTATCGGTCGAACCTCCTTAAAAGATGAGCTTTTAACATTAATATTAAGAAGTCGCTCATCGCAATTTTCTATTTCCCATTAAAATAACATGAAAAAAAAAATTAGAAGTTTGGAATTTTATACTTCGGCAATGGCTCATTGTACAGATAAGCTCAGGATATAGTTTCGTAGGAAATTAAACGCTTTACAAAAAAAGTTACTTATAATTTTTAGATAAATTCATCTGTTCGAAAGTTATTGGAATTTGAAGTCAAATTATAGTAAATTTCTAGATCTTTTATGTACCTAAAGATCGTAATGTTTTTTGCGGAACGAAAATAAAAAAACGACATGAAAAGTAAAAAACCTACTGGATCTGAATTTCTGAAATCTTTTGCACGTCAGCCAAAAATCGCAGCCACCCCAAACTACCCCTCAAGTCACCTTTAAAGTCAAATCACAAAAATTTCTTCATTTTCAACGTTCCGATCTTCAGGTACATGATCTTTTTACTTTTTTGGCGAAACTATCAGACTTATCACAAAATGTCATAGAAACTTTTTTGTAGACAATTTTATTCCTCACAAATTATCTCTGATGAAGTTTTTCAAAACTTCGCATAGTTTTCTAGTTACTTTCATTTTAATGTCAAGATCTTGAAATCGATCAGAACACTACTTTTTTTCATAGCTTGACTTATATATAATATATGTGTAGAGTTTACATTAATAGTTAATATGGTTAATATGAAATTGGACTTGGGCTGGATCAAAGATAACATAGATTTAAGCACTCGAATGTCATGTAGAGATGTTGCGAAACTAGACATAAACATAATCGAATCGATTGGTTAGAGATTGAATAACTTTTTAGTGAGTGAGTGAGTGAGTAAGTGAGTGAATAAGTGAGGTTCCTTAGCCTGGTTATGAGATAGAAATATCACTTAATATTTCTAGCTCACCTATAATATGTTGTTACATAGACATATAAATGGGTTTATTTTTATGAATGTATCAAAATGAATATTCTACTTTCTCATATATGATTTTAATTTTGAATACAGCAAGTCTGTGAGAAAATTTAATATCAAGAATTTCAACATGACCCGGTAAATAATTACAAGTGAGTTACTGTTCATAGGAGATCTCTCGAGGTAATTGAAGCACCTGTAACGGTATTCTTCAGGGCAACGCCTTAGATGATAGCGTAATATCTTTAATAAAGATTCCGAGCTTGTATAATATTTATCGTATTTACTTTCAAGTCGGTTTTAAATTTTTTTCAAGTCACTTTAATAATAATGTGCTGATTTATACGATAAATCGTTTTCTCATTGGATGCCATTTTTTATCACAGTTAGATGGAAAGCCGTTTGGAGTTTATTTGCAAATAAAATATATAAAATTTAAGATTGATGTTTGAAGAGCTGAAAATAAAAGAAAAAAATAATTTGAACAATGAAAAGGCGCATAAGTTTAGTTACATGCCCTTTTGGTGTTCCAAATTTTTTTTTTAAATTTTGAGCTTCAAAATAAGCCAAAACGGTGTATAAAATGTAATCCTTTTTGGAATTAGTGACGCGATATATACTAGATATTAGTATCTAACTGCAAAATTATTTTTTAAATTTTGAGCTTCAAAATAAGCCAAAACGGTGTATAAAATGTAATCCTTTTTGGAATTAGTGACGCGATATATACTAGATATTAGTATCTAACTGGCTTAGGCCAGTGTTGTAGTCGAGTGAATAACACTCTTGTACTCGAACTCAAGTACTGGTCAGGCTTAGGTTCGAATCCCACAGTGAGCAAATTAATTATTTTTCACAAGTTGATATAATGTATTGTCTTTTTATTTGAGGTTCGTTCCCTATAGCTGCGAGACTGCCACCTGTCTGCAATCTTACCCACTATCATGCTCTGTGATTGCAAATAAATATGGAAAAAAGAGATGAAGGACAGCTATAATGCTATTATTGAGGTATGGAATATAGTCTGGTTCATGAGTGCCTTTTTGTCAAAAAACTAATCAAGACCACCGAAAATTATGATTTTAGTCTCATTCGATTTGAAATGTCATATAAAAAAATTTTTAGCTGGAAAACTGAGGCCGGCAAACATCGAATAAAAAAATTCATTCTTCAAATCATGATTTGGTTTTTTTAAAATATTTCAAAAACTATTTGAGATGAAAAGTTTGAAAAAAACATATTTAAAGGGCAGAAAATTTTCTAAAAAAAAAGCCTTCCCGAAGTGTACCGAGATTACTTGAAATTTTGATTTAGATGTATAATAGGGTTAAAAACGGGTAATGGTCCTTGCTTCGACCGAACAGATGCATGATCAAAACAAAAAATTTTTGCCCAATTTTTTATGAATGATAGAAAAGACAAGAAAAAGAAAATGGTCAGGAGAGATAGTCTGAAAAAGATTGAAGTAATCTGTCACAAATATGGCGAAATATTTACCCAGCAAAGTAGGGACTCGAATTACTTGCAATATAACCAAATTCCTAAATAATGCAACTATGTAAAATTTAAAAACTGCAGAAAACGGAAGTTATACTTTTAAGATTGCAACAAAATAACGTTAATTTTAACGATACTATTTGAATAGAATTTCACAAAAACTCGCCCAAATAACAATCAAATTGCTTCAAGTAGTTAATCAATTATTTAATAAATAAAAAACAAATTATTTATGTCAGCATTACGATAGTAAATTTATATTTAGATATATTAAAATATAAATTATATGAATAATTGAGTCAGTAAAAATAAATACTGAAAATTTACATAAAACTATTAGTCAATAAAATAAATTAATTATTTAATATAATTAAATAAAATCATAACTCATGTGCCAGTGATATATTCATCTATTATAATAATAATTATAATAATTTATCAGATATAATTTAAAATGAATAATTATTTTAAAAATCAAAGATCTAATAAAATTAATTTTAAGAAAAAAATACGCATGACTTGTGCATAAATAATTCCATGTAGTTGAAATAATATATATATATATATATATATATATATTACATTAAGTAACATTAAATGTGTGTTTTAAATGGTTGAAAAAGTTTGCAGTTGATTAAGCGATTTGATATTTATTACAGACCAATCTATATATATATATATATACATATATATATATATATATATATATATATATATATATATATATATGATTACAACGTGAAAAACTTTCTCCGTAGCGTGCGTACATGCGTATTCACGTTCATTCGGGTGCAAGTTGAACGTAGTGGGTTTGTGGACGCGGGACAGCCGTGTTACCGTGGCAGTCTGTAGGTCAGTTACTGTTACTGTTACCGTCGGCTATTACCGGTTATCCGCGGGCAACGGTCGTGGTATGCAAGACGCGATCTCATGGAATTTTCTCCGTCTCTCTTTTACTACCAACAAGTACCGTCAGCTGACGTAATTCATTGGGAATAAACACTCAAAGATCTGTCATGTTTAAGTTAATTAACCCATCTGTTAAATTATATTACAAATAGTTTTTTTATTTTTTGTTATTGTGCAGGAATTCATATTTTTTTTCATTTGTCTTCAATGGGATTCAAAAAAAATATTTAAATCATTGAAAATAAATGGTTGAACTAGTTTTATCTGACAGACGTCCGAAATGTAATGACGTTTTTTTTTTTTTGAAATCGTGAAAATTTTTGTAAGCTTGAATTTTTTATTCTAGAAGTTTTTGAATTTTTTATCAATCTGTTAATGGCTTATATATATCAATAAAAATATAACTCCGAAATTTAGATTCCAGATGTATATGTATAGAAACTTTTCGGTATTTTGTTACCGGATATGAATGTTAATTTCCACAGTCGGGGTTTTAATTTTTTTTTTTTGGTTCTCTCAAATTCTCAAAATTATGTTTTTGATCCTCCCTTCACGTTTAAATTCTCTATAAACTGTTCTGAATTCTTTTTCGAAAATTTTTATTTCTCGGAAAGAGAATTCGCTTTTGATTCATTTTCAATCCCAAAAAATCAATTTTAATTTTCATTAATCAAAAATCAATCGAATAAAAATCCGTCGATCGTTTCGAGAGGAAATAAAGGCACATCATAGTAATTATAACACTAGAAATAAAACGAAACTTAAAATAATGCACACCGAACTCATACTGCCGAAAAATCTATTATATATAAGGGATATCAATGGTACAATAGTCTAAATAATGAATCTAGAAATGAGAATAGAATGAAAATTTTCAAAATGCTTCTAAAAAATTATGTTAAAGAGAGTATTGGATATTTTAATAAGATATAATTAGCGTAAAATCAGTATTGTCTTGCCTAATTTATTTAATTAATTGTATAGGATTAGATAAAAATTGATGTATAAATAGCTATAAGCTAAAGAATCAATAAACTATTATTATTATTATTATTATTATTATTATTATTATTATTATTATTATATAATTGTAATTATTTACAGAGTGAAAAAATATCACAATAATTGAGTTGTAGGTAATTCATTAATTAAAATATATTTGCAGTATCACTAGATGAGATTGCCGATGAAGCGAGAAAATGTCTCTAATTAATTGGTAGATAAATTAATTAACTAGAAAAGTTAATTATAAAGATAAAAATTCTTTTATTTAATAAAATAATTATAAAAATAATTATTTATCGTAAATATGTTATTAAAGTATTTGTTTGATGCATTATAGTTCCGCGTATATTATTAACTGTAAAATGAAAGTCTTTTATTTAATATAAAGATATTACTTTCATCAGAAGAATATTATCCATACATATGTATACATTTTTTTATTATATCATAAGTCATATGTCACAAAGAACCCTGACTTTCCCCATACAATATAAAGACAAGTAAAGATGTATTTTATGTAGGAAGATGAAAATATTACTTATGATTACATTTCGTCTTCAGCATTTGAATTCAATGAATAAAATCGTTATGTATTATATTTACAAAAAATTTATATTAGAAATTGAAACTTGGAATTATTTATTAATTTTAATAGTAAAAGAGTACCTTCAGTCTGTATATAACCACTGGATAAAGTGGTATTCAGAGAAAAAAAATAAATAAATAATAAGCGAGTCGGTGAATCAGGGCCTTTTAATCTGCAGTATTAAAATTAGAGCCTCGTAAAACAGAATCCCAAAATTTGCCCGTACCGAGTCCATAATCTCCAACAAATCTTTCGTTCTTACTCGTATATTATTCTTTTATATTTTTTTCTTTATCTTTTGTGTACATATTTTTATTTTTTACAGATATGGTTTTTAGTAATTTATTTATGGACTATCAATTTTTTCGACCATTTTGCAGGATTTTAATCAATATTTTCAAAAATTAAATCATTTTTTTTGCAAAGCTAATAATTTATACTGAAAAGTTTTTGATAAGAAAATAAACGATTCATTTTTTAATAAAATTATATATCTACAAAATTTTATAAGGTCAAATTTATATATATATATATATATATTTCATAGTTTGTGCGGTTAGTAACATGAGGACAAAGAAAATGTTTCCTCATTTATTACTTTGTATTAAAAGATATATGATGCTATACCTGTAAATATATATATGTGCTAACATGTAGAAAAATTACATGTGGTAAACCAAATAGTATTTTTGTGCCGTAATCGGTCGGCTATCGAACTATAAGCGACCCAAATTTTGGTTACAAATATATATTAGGGGTGTGTGAATTATATTTGAATGGAATCGAAGTTAAATTCGATTCGGAATTCAAGTCGAATAAATGAATAAATTAGGATTGATCATCAATTTTCGAATTGTTTGTTACTTTTTGAACTATTAGATTCGAATCCGAAAATTCGCATCAGCTTTCAAGTGTTCAATTTTTATTTATAGTGCATTACATATATCTCTAACAAAAATTTTTAATTATTATTAAAAAAAAAATAGGGACAGGTGGGGCAAAATGGGCCCCTTAAGAAATGAAGGCTTATATGTAATATAAATGTCAACCCATTTGAGGCCCTGGGGTCCATTTTGCCCCACTTTCCTCTAATAGGGGTAGGGGGGCCACTTAAAATTTGGAATGCCTCGAATGATTTGGGGGCAAATGGGCCCCTTAAATTTTGGGCCCCCCCTCCCCTATCACTATTTCCAGTCGTTTAAAAGTTTCAAAATTCGGAGTGCGAATCAAATAGTTCTATTTAGTTCGATACAAATAATTCGTAAGTTCGAACCATTCTCAGAGCCCTAATTCATATATTTATTTATTACTTAAATCCTGACATATATATATGAACATATATTTTGTAAGGATAGATTTTTTCGGGTATATAAAAAGTACTTTGCAGCGATATTTATGATTATAGTGAAAATGATTGATTTTATATATGCAAATTAAAATAACAAATTGTTGACATTGTTTTACTTTATGATCGGCCTTGGATGATGATGATGCCAAGGAAATACCTAACTCACTTTACCTGTTCACACATGTATTTATGCAAAATTGTTGCTCATATTTCTCTATATATATACTCCATCAAGTAAACCCGATAAACCTTACAAGTGATAATTTATTATTTTAGAATATTATCAAGTGTAATATGAATTTAGTTATAACGTATAGTATATAAAATATATATAACATACTCTCCATGTGTATTTATGATATAAATTTAATTATCTATAATTAGTGATAAAATTTTTGAATTAAAAAAAATATAATAAATTTTGACTGAAATATTCTCAAGTGTTTGCGAAATAATTTAAAGTTCATAAAGTTTATTTGTCGTAAAAAATAAATTTATAATGAAGTTAATTTACATTAGTGAATTTATTATGTTGCATTGAAGTATTTGCTGAGTTATAGAATGAAAAAAGTAACTGTGAGATAGTTAGTATTATAAAATATGCACAGAGAAAGTGGGAGAATTAAGAATGAGAGGGTGTTGGTTCAGTTATCATTTAAGGCACTCCTGGTTAGCTAGAGTGGACTAGTCACAATGTTGTGCTGTTATAGTACAATGGAATTTAGGAATTTTACAATAGTAGTACCGGTATGTTTAGTTCGGACAAGAACTTTGCCGGGTGGACGAGATTTATGATATCGATAGTAACACATACCGCCAGCATAAGGAATAACTCGATTGCGAATCGCGTGAAATCTCGATTTATCGACATTTAATATACCAGTATTTGATTTATATTTTAAGTATTACCTATTAACTATTTAAAAGTTGTAATCTCTGGTTGATTAATGATTTATTAAGTTTACTATCAAAATTTAATAGTTATTCTAATATGCATATATTTATTTTCCGGTAGATTAAATATCTCTATAGATAAAATAATGCTTTAAATTATCGTGAAAATTCTTATCGACATGAGCTACATAAATTATAGAAAGTCGTTGAAATTTTATGTAGGTAAATGATAAAGAGGCTATTGGATAAAATAATTGTACACCTTGAACGCGAAGCAATTGGTGTGCCCTAGTCTCACATGATTTTTGAAATCAGATTTTTTTGACACTACCCGGATCAAAAATAGAACTTGATTCAGGCTCGCTTCGCCTTATTTTATAAGATCTCGACTTTTTTTAACTTTTTTCATCTTAGTTTCAACTTATGTGTATTTTTTGGTCTTAGTTCGAACTTATTCGTCTTTACTTCGAGTACGATAGTCATTCACCTTACTTTTGACTTGCTAAATCAAGTCGAAAAAAAGTTATTTATTCGCCTTACTTTCGCCTTAATATATGAAAATTATTTCGCCTTAGTTTTGACTTTTTCACCTTATAATTTAAGTCAAATGAGTCTACATCAAATCAGTTTCGACTTGATTTAAACTTTTTCGTCTTGAATCGTGATCAAGTAAGCCCAGTTGTCTAAACCAAGGTGACAACTCAATGTATTTCATATCTGCGTAAAAAAAAGTCTGGTTTGTCTTGTGAAAAACGGCACCAAATTTCAAGATGGTAAACTAAGTCTAAATCAAGTTTTATTTTTGACCCGGGTAAAGTTTAAAAAATGAGAGGAGCGAACGTGGAGTAAATTCGAAGTGAATGCGAAGATGACTGGTTATTTATTGAACCCTCTCAGAGTGAAATTCACTTCGAAGAAGTTCTATTTAAGATTGAAACTCCGGTTCGGAGTGAATGCTGACTTAAATAAAATCTGTAATTACTCCCACTTTTTCACAGTGTAAGAAAAAATAGTATATTATGTGGCGAGGGATGAAACAAGACGATTTCAGACCAGAGTGAAGTTGATTATCTGAGACGAGGGCTGATATATTACCCGAAGTCTGAAATCGTGTTTTATTTAATGGAATGTACTATATTTTATATATTACTTGTATGGATACTGGAAGTTTCAATGTCTGAGGTCAGTCGAAACAGGCTAATTTCCGAACGATAGCCCAGAAAAATAATGCTGTGCTTCAAATGTGCAAATTCAAATAATTTAACAGGGAAAAACATGACTTTTTGCAAATTTAATCATTATTTTCATTGGAACTTCTGTTTTTATAATTTTCTAAACGCGATTTCAAGTTTAGTCGGTTAATAGAATGACATAAATATTCAGGGGCTTGCAATAAACGAGTGCAGTTCTGGCAGGGATGAAATGAAGTTGGAAACTAATTTTGTGGGAGAAACTTATGAGTTTCTTCCCTCGAGTAGAACTGATCAGTTTCTGCTCGCGAAATTGCATTGGCCTGAAATTGGATCATTTCGGCTGGCGAAACAAATATTGAAACTCTCAATTTCAATGCAGGTGATATGAAAAACAAATTTTGTGACAATGTTATTTTTAAGTAGTAGAGCAATAAAAGTGTACTGGTACACTATTAATTTAAAAAAAAATAAGATGAGCAAATCGTAAATTAAACTGAGTTTTCTTCCGTAAAAAAATGATTTTGAATAAAGTTCCTGAATTCCAAAATCGAAGGTATGAATTTTAATATTTTGGATTTTTTAAAATGTATCGACAAGTTGGATAATTAGGATGTAGTTGATCAGGACAACGTCTCTGGTGGTCGTATTACTCTTTGTCAAGACAGACTTTGAGAGTGAACGAGACGAGGATGGACATGCCCGGGGTGTATTACCCTCGCATTCTGTTGACGACCTCCTGATGCTGATGGATACCATCGACCCTGTAATTATAAGGGACCGGTTTCTTCTGTTCGCTGGTACCACCTACGGTATGTATACCCCAGGGAAAGAAATCTCCCCACGAATAATTTTATGGACCATCAGCACCATCACCACCACGACCCTCTTACTCCTCGTACTCCTTTATATCCTTTACCACCACCAGCTTATTATATTTTCACTCTCTATCGTCGTCACTCTCTCTTTACATATTTTTTAATCCTTTTGCATTCACAAAATATCCATATATATACGCTCGATTTTACATACGTTGCCGACGATCGTCCAGTGCCCCAAGGCGCCAGATGAAAGAAAGCCAGTACAGGGTTAGAGTGAGAAGACACGCACATAAGAGAAATGAATATCTCATTATTCATGAGAAGAGTAATGATGATGATGGATCGAATGACCTGAGTATATATATACATATATATATGCAATCGTAAGATTTTAATTTCTTTTATCGTACTCATATCTTATACTCCTCAAGTATGTTTATGCTTATTGCCCACATTTGTTTTATTTAAATACTTAAGACAAATAAAAATTTATTTAACTATTAAAACTTGATGCTGCCGTGATTAATATAAGGGAACCTGGGGCAAAATAAGACACTTCACTCGAGAAAAACAGTATATTACGCACCAAGGAAGGGAAGTAGGACATTTCAAGCCGCGTAATTACTTACCCAGGCTGAAGGCGAGAGTGGCCAACACAATTTTTCACCAGACCTGAACCTGAAAGTTTAAATTTTTGCCTCTGCAGAGGCGACATGTTTGTGGGAAGAATGGCGCATGCGCTAATTTTTATCTTACACATTTGTTTATCGTAAACCTCTAAATATTTATATCATTTTAATAATAAACCAAACTGACATCTGTGCTTAGAATTTTATGTAAATAAAAAGTAATTTAAATAGAGCATTATTTTTTTCCCGCGCTATCGGTCAGAAATTCGCCTGTTTCGACTGACCAGACATCAAAACATCGTATCAATGCAATTAATAAGTGATATTGTAAATTTTTAAACACTGCATATTACATTCCTGTATACTTGTAATTTCATAAATATATTTTTTAACCAATGCAAGTATAATTTAATGAAAATTTAATTTTACGTTTTCAAAATTTTTATTTTTCAAGTGTGATTTAAAACAAATCAATCATTTCAATCAACTCTTATAAACTTATAACTTGTCAAGAAGATTAAATATAATGTATATAAGATCGTTAAGTCTGAATAATAATAGTGTAGACACGGCAAAATAAAATTATAAATTACAAGTATTTCAGTTATGAAAATAATTTTAGAAAAAAAATTTTCCACGTATATTGTTAAAATATAAAATATAAAATAAGAGTAGTGAGGTAAAATCCATTTTGCCCGCAAAAATGAAAAATTTTTTTTTGTCATATCAACCGCGAAAGTTTAATTTTCGAGTAACATGTAGAGGGCGCAAACTATACGATTTCTGGCAATCTATAGTTTAGTTAACTTTCCTCGAACTAGTATCGAAAAGTAACTTCTCTTTCTATCTGTCTCTACATTCCTACACGACTACTACAGTACGCTATAGATGAGTCGAATTATCTTTTAATTCGACAAACGCCCGCTAGGTAGACCTTTCAAATTAACTAAACAGTAATTAAACATTTTTGACTGTTTCTCTCGCAAATTCAACTTCCGCAGTCGATATGACAAAAAATTTTGTTCGATACTTATGCTCAAAGGTAGGAACCCTGACAAACTTGAAGTGCAGGCACGCGTTTGAGGCTATGGATGCATTCTCATCAAGACCTCATACTATTTCCGGTCTTGCTAAGAATGCGCCCATAGCCTCAAACTCGTGACGTCACTTCAAGCCGTCAGAATCCCTACCGTTCCGCATACGTATCGAAAATAACTATTTTTTAACGGTAACTGAAAATTTTTTATACACTGATAGAAGTATTTATTTGACATTAATAAATGCATTTATTTGAAACTGTTTTTCAGCCTTATTTGGCTGAAATAAGCATTTATTTGCCTGAAATATATATTTATTAATAGTTAAAAAATCTCATTTGAGTGAACATCACTGTGATTTTTGACTACAGCGCCACTTTCTGTTTACAATACCTTTCAGTATATTGTCTAGTGTAACAAATTCAAAATATAATCAACTAAATATTGTTTTATAAATTAAAAAAATGCTGAATATTTTTTAAATTAATTACTGTGCGTATTATTCTCTTTAAAAATATAAACTTGAATGGAACTATAAATTATTTGTCATAACCCTACTTAATTACCTTCATGTGTCATTTCCTATTCAAATAAGCCATTTATTAGCTATTGATAAATATTTATTTGGTTAAGCTTTCAAATAAATTATTTGTTAACTATTAATAAATGTTATTTGGTTAAAATAAATTCTTCTATCAGTGTATTTGCTTTGAATATCATTAAAAAAAAAGATTTAATATATTTGAGTCCTCGAAAACTTGGTATTTCTTTAAGTACCCTGTTTTGCCCCTCCCTCCCCTATATAGAATCAGTTGTGAGTATAATATGCGTACACATAACATTCAGTTGTTGTAATATGCATGTGTAATCGTGTTCAATTGAGATGGTAAAATGATGACACGATAGAGTGAAGGCGTGCAAATATTTGTCGGCCACCTCGACGAGCATTATCAAGATCTACAGATGCAGATCTCTCATCTCAAGGCTAAATCTTTTTATATATATGTATGTATCCATATATATCTGTATCTACATATATTGCATTAGCATGTATACATTAATACTAGATCAAATCAGAATACTATTGCGGTGAAATGGGAATGAGTATGTTGAATCTATGTTCGCTTTTACACGTGGGCGAATCCTATCGTTATCTTAAAGATTTAAGTCTTCACATAAATATCAACCTACGTATCATCATAGAAAATTAAATATACTCTAATGAATGACCATTAATATATATGTATAAATGGGCATTCATTAAAATGGACATTAGGATGGACATTCATATAAAATTATTTATATGTATGAAGTACTAAAATAATAGTAAAAAAAAAAAAAAAAAATATATATATATATATAAATGGAACTTTTTCCCTTTCAAATAATTCGAATAAATTGAGTAGAGCAAAATGAAAAGTTGAGAGGGAAAGAGAGTTTGTAAGATTGAAAACCAAAGCGCAGACGATATATCTTGGCACAGGTCAGCTGACAGTGGATGTCGTAGGAACGAGAGCCACTGCTACGAGTGTCAGTACGAGCAATTTGTATTCTCTTGAGAGAGTCACGCGCGGACACTACATACTATATGTACATACTTCGTTGAAGATGGTTGCGTGATCAGATACCGCGATGTCATCTAGTCAAGTCAAGTCACCAAGTCAGTTAGAGAGTCTTTGAGATGTCTCCACATTGATCAGAGAAACGAGACTGCGGCAATGCGTTTGACTTTCGCACTTTGTTACGCAGCGGTAGGTCCATCAATGCAATCTTTTACATATGAAATCTTCGATCCTTATTTTAGTCTTTCGCTTTCCATTCATTCAACATATTCGCATTATTCATTCAACTTTTTTTAATTTTTACGATAAAAGAGAAAATGCAATGAAGAAAAATTTAATACGTTTAAAAGATTTTTTTATATGAAGGATAATATCGCGTTTCTAATTCCAAAAGGAAATTTTTCTGCGCGCTTTTGGCTTTAGTCACTAAATTTAAAACTCAAAGGGAGTATAATTTTTTTTTATTATTGCCCTTTTTTTGTAGACTTACTTTATAGTTCAAAATTTAAAAAAAATAGTATTGAAAGCCATAAAGGCATATTACTTTAATTTTACGCCCTTTTAGTTTTAAACGTAGTGACTAAAGCCAAAAGGACGTTTAAAATATGCCCTTTTGGAAATGTACCTGAAGATCGAAACATTTTTAAAATCAAAAAAACGAAATGAAAAGTAAAATATCTACTGGATCTAGATTTCTGAAATGTTTCGCATAAGTAGTATCCCCGGTCACAGTATCTAGCCTCAATTTAGCCTCATCGAACACAAGTAAGCCTCAATCCAGCCTCACTGAGTAAAAAAAGCATTTTGAACCTCAAATGTTGTTCAAAAAGCCTCAATGAGCCTCAAATAATGCTCAAAGATCCTCAATAAGCCTCGATGAGCCTCAAATAAACCTAGTCTTGACTATGTAATTTAAATTCGATTAGTATTATTTGTGGCTCTTTGATCACCATTTGAGGCTCATTGAGGCTTTTTGAATATCATTTGAAGCTCAAAATGCTTTTTTTCCTCAGTGAGGCTGGATTGAGGCTTACTTGGGTTCGATGAGGCTAGATTGAAGCTAGATATTGTGACCCGGGATGCCAGCCGAAAATCGCAACCTCGAATTACCCCTAAAGTCACCTTTAAGCATTTAAATTACATACATAAATTTTTATAATTTTTGTGGCGCGAAAAACTTTCCGATCTTCAAGTACATCTTTTAGAATTAGTGACCCGATATTTAAAAACAATATGAGTTTCTTACATGGAAGTTTGAGGGATATAATTAATAAAAGTTATGCGCTAATATATAAACTCTTATGAATATTCTTACTGAAGTGTACTGGAAGTTGATGATTCGTTAAAAAAATTGGCAAACTTAAATGACAAAAAAAAATTTAATAGATAGTAAGATATGGCCGGCTTTGCCATAACTTTTAAACTTTTATAGATAAAAATCTGGAAAATGGTTGACTCTGTGACCAACCCCCATTTTTCCCGCTACAAAATTTTGAAAAATATTTCAGTCAAGACGTCATTCCGAAAATAAAACGGCCATATCTACATGAGCACGTTTTTAAATTTCTAACGCGATTTTCTTTTAAATTTTTTTCTTTTTTAATGTAATCTGACATTTGTATATATATTTAATGCTGTTCTATTTAAACTTATTAATAAAAATATTCAATATTTTCATTTCAATTAGTGACATATTTATTATTTTAAAAGGATGTTTAAAAAAAAAATAAGTTTAAGTTTTTTGACCTCAGATCGCAACAGACTTCCTTAATTATTTTAATGAATGAAGAATAAATTTTCAGTAAGACGATTTCCCATAAATATAATACAAGGCTTTAGGTGTGAAAATAAAAAAAAAATTAATAAAATAATGACCAAATGACGCAGTTAACAACTAATCAATACAGACATGCTGCTGTCAATCTTAAGACAAGTTTTTCGATTTAATTATAGAGTTTATGATGATGAAGATTTTTTTAAACGAGAGAATCTTAAGATTGCGTGACTGCGTGTCGTACGACTTGAGACTCGGAAACTGTGGGAGATTAATAAAACAAAAATAAAAAGATAACCGCTACAGAGATGGAGTTAAAAGTAAATAAAATTTAAAAAGTCGAATAAAAAATAGGGAACAAGAGAAATAATAGGCCGGGGATTACATCAATCGTTCTTACCGTCGTTTACTTTACCCTGGACCTTACCCTATAAGTATGCGTGACTTTGTATCGTTCAAAAACGCTGTTAACTTACTGAATGAAACGCTACAAATTTACGAGCTCGTAACTTTTGAGTTTAATAAAGATCTTTCCAAATCACGAATTGTTAAAAAATAGTTTATTGTTTTGTTTTATTTTTTTTTCTAATTGTTCAGAAGATTTTAGTAATAGGTTATGCTGTTATTATTTATTAATAATAGTATTAGTGTTAAATAAATTATGTAGGGTAGACCGGGGCATAACTGAATCACCCAAAAATTAAAAAAAAAAAATTTTTTTTTTAATTTCTTAGTCGAAAATTTTATCGAAACGCGATTTCGAATTTATTAGGAATTTAAATACAAAAGAGTATCGAGGGTAAAACGGGACACCAAGAAAATTGGGATACGACATATTAGAATGCGCGAAAGTCTGCGTGTGGGATACGACGTATTAGAATGGCAGTATCGATATGAAAAAATTACAGGATGGAAATTGAAGACGAAATTAAAATTTTACAAGAACATTTCCAGAAAATTTATTTATTCCTTACGAAATTTCTCAAGTATAAAAAAATTACTCAAAAGTTGCCAGCTTTCAATTTTCAAAAGATTTTTCCATGAGTCTTATCAGCGTCAAAATTAAAAATTCCAATTTTTTCAAACTTTTTTTTTACACAGCTAATTATTCGCTAAAGCCGACCATCGTACCCCAGTCTCCCTTACATAAAATCTTAAACCCAAAAAATTGCAAGTACAAAAAAGTTGATAAAAAAGTCTCAGACGAAAGAAACCTTTCACACGCATTGTATACTTCCTTAAATACCCTATTTTGTATTGGCCTTCAGTGCATAATAAAATATTAACATTAAAAATAATACGATTTTCATAAATAATTCCACATAAATAAGGAAAAAGGAAGTCGGTTATAACAGCAAGAAGCATTGAGGAGTATAAGAGATCCTTAGCTGTCGTGGCAAGGCTTGGGAAACGTGCCTTCCGGGTCGCTAAGCAACCACATAACTGCCTTAGTCGGCAAGCGACGAGCTCGTTGCAGAGAGGAAGCGCGAAAGGGAGAGCTTTTGTCTTGAGATCAAAAGGACTCTCTGCATTTCTCGCGAACGCTACGGTTCCTCGCCCTCGTGTCACGAATAAAGATCGAGAGGTCGAGACGCGCTAAGAATTACTATACGTACCTTGTCGGATGTGTATAGTACGTCGATCATAATGCCAATATAAATAACAATGCGAATTAAAAAAGCAAATTATCCTCATAGAAAAATAAATAAAAATTTAAATAAATTTATAATATGAAAAAGTTTTGTTAAAACTTACCATATTTATAAAAGAAACTCCATCTCTTAATTATACGAATATAATTAAATAGAATTTCACCATCTGGAATAATATAAAAAATAATAAATTAATATTGAGAGAAATTAATACTTTTACTAAAAAATCTTTCGTGATTAGACTAATTAATTCATTTTTTTTATAATTAAAAAGATTATATACTTTTGTCTTTGTCTCAACAACTAATTGACGATACTAGAAATTTTTTGTTAATTTTATTAATTGATTAAATAAATTTTTTATTTATCTAATTTTTGAAGCAGTGTAAAAAAAGTATTAATGATATTCTATTAAAAAATTTTCATTGTGGTAGATAAATACTTAATTATGTATTTTTATCGGTATAACGAATGAAGAGATATTTTTTGTTCGCGTTAACTGCTAATGTTACTAGATCTATTTACATAAAACTCATATAATAAAGTTAAACTCGCTATGAAAAAGGTTTATAAATAACTGTACAACGTAGGGTGTTGATAAACTAGGTCATACTCCGATAAATCTATTGAAATATAAATTGACAAAATTTATTTAATTTATTTTAGCGACGTTTTCAATAACTTCCGTTACCATTATCTGGCTATTAAACAATTTAGATACAAATCTATAGAGCTCATAAATTATTTATGACCATATCGATACTCCCGTGTAAAAAAAATCGTTTGAAAAATATTCAAAAAAAGTTCAAGAGTTATAACTTGTTCACTGTGAAAAATTTCCAACAAATTTTACTATGGGTGCATTGTAACCCCGGACCATAGGAAAACTGGTACAAAATTTACAAGTGTCCCATAGTAAATGGTATGCGCAGACGCCACAATTGAGACCTATGCGCATACGTTTACTATGGTACACTTGTAAATTTTGTAGCAGTTTTTTTATGGTCCGGGGTTACAATGCACCCATAGTAAAATTTAATGGAAATTTTTCACAGTGTATGTTTGGAACAGATTTGAATATAACTTTTTTGGATTTTTTAGGATTTTTATGGTAAAACATGTAACTTTTGGAACTTAACGCGCCTAAATTTTAAGCCAGATGAAAATTATTCTGAAACATAATTTTAAAAACTTATTTTTACAGCATTTTTCCTTTCTACACGGAGAGAAAATTATGGTAACAGTTACAATATATTATGGGAATGTTTCCCATAATGCATGGTAACCGGTTTGTTTGAAATGTTGATTCTAAGAACGGCACCCATATATATTATGGTAATCATTCCTATAATATTATGGTAATCATTGCCATAATATTATAGCAATCATTCCCATAATATTATGATAATCATTACCATAATATTATAGGAATAGTTACCATAATATATAGGTAAAAGGATATCGCACTCAGCATTTGAGATATAATGTCTTTTTCATGTATATCTTGATGCAAAAAACAAAAATTTCACATTCATAATTGTTAAAAATATTAATTTTTTTTTTATAGGACTTATTGCCATATACACTTAGGGACTATTACAATGTGGTTATAGGATTGGTTCCTATTTGTTTATGGGAACTTTTCCCAGAAAGTATGAGTCTCTATCCCATAATCCCAAGTAATTATTACCATAACGGTATGGGGATATTTTATAAACGTACTAGGAACGGTTACCATAATTTTCTCTCCGTGTAGTATATAGGTTTGAAATTGGAGATTTTTAAACTTTTCTAAACAAGGAAAAAATTTCTTAAAAATACATTTTGAGAATTATGTTTTAAAAACATTCTCATCTAGCTTAAAATTCACCCGCGTAAAGTTCAAAATCTATTAAATTTTTTATTATTAAAATCCTAAAAGTTTAATATGAAGTTCAAATCTGTCTCAAATTTTTAAATTCTAATTTATAGCTCGAACTTTTTTTGAATTTTTTTCACACGGATTTTGAATTTATAATAATTTAATTTGATTATTAATTAAAATTTAATTATATACACGCATATCATAATCTCATAAATTTATTCTCGCATTATCATGTTTTGAGTTCATATATATTCCACAATATGTATATATATATATACACAAATGAATGTCTAATTCTATAATCTGTTTATACAAGTTGCACTATGTTAGACTAACAACTGCTTCATAATAGATAAACTATATTTGTACAATACAAATGTATATAATATATACAATATATATGTATACACAAATATATATACATATATATATGAAGTAACAACTACCTTGTTAGTAAAATAGAGATAAATTTAGAAATGATAATTAACGGATGAATAAACAAAACAATTATAATAAAAGTAAATTCATAAATAATTTTAATAATTTTAAATATCTTGCATCATTACCGCTGTCATCAGATTAACACATAATAAAATTAAGTTACCTAAAGCAGCGGTAAGTTATATTTTTGATAATTTAAATTTATTATCGATTTATAAATAAATCACTGAAAAATTCTTACATCACGAATCGTCAAACTGACAAAAAAATTTCAATATTTAATGAATAAAACATAACCGAAATTGTGGGTGGACGTTAATATAATTAGGTACTATAGCTTATACATGTATACTTTTGTTATCGTATATATATGAATATAAGCCTTGTTATATAATAAGTCTTTTACTTAGCATAGACGACAATATTTCATTTTTAATATGACACAATTGATATTTGAGAATATGTTTAGACCTCATCACTGAAATAAAATTCAACACAATGAGCCGGCAGTAAATTTTCTAATAAAAATTTTTTTTTAAAATAATTATTAACTAACATTACTTGTGATGAACAGACAGTAATTACATTATTAAATTTTTGTAAAAACTCATGTAAAAATAGATCGTTCCCAAAATGTTTCAAAAAAGTTAATAACAGTAAACTTTCAAATTTGAGACAAGTGCAATGAAAAATTATTATTTAATATGAAGAAATGTAATCAAGTAATAGAATATACGTAAGTAATTGATGTAAATTTTTTATTAAATAATTTGGTTATGAGTAGTGGCGCTTGAGAAGTAGATCGCGATAATCACGATCCGTTTTGGTATGATATGGATACGTTAACTGACGATCACTATACATTTAAGTACATTCACAATCCGTAGGATCATTATAATAAGTATCTAGTGTTTCATTCATATTGATATATATATCGTGAAAATCAAGTAACAATTTAGTACTAATCACGATACAACTGTCGCTCTCCGTTGGTGAGCGATAAGCGCAATATTTTTTTTTCCGTGTATTGTCAGTAGAAATGGCACTTGATTTAAAAATGATTGAAAAATATTTTCTACACTGTCCATACAAAGATAAAGAATCGGCCCATTACTGGGTCAAGAATGGCTGCCAATTTTCAAGCATCGGCCGAAGATTGGCTAAATATCGGATGATAACGGTATGCCAACATGGCAGTCGCAAGCATTGGCCAATCGTGACAATCAATCATCGGCCAAAGCTTGGTATCAAGAGCACTTGATCAAATCATTGGCCAACAAACGGCGGTTAATTGTCCGCCGTTTTTATAAGCAAAAAGACGGCTGCCAATGACTCACCATGCACGGGCCAGTATAGTTAGCCATTCGTTGGCCAATCATTAGAAAACCAGGCATCGGCCGATCTGTGGGAAAATTTCGAAGCTCGGCAACTTTGTATGGGTGTACATGGGAAAGATTTCGATATTTACATGTCCTCACAGTAGCAAACTTTTTGGGTAATTTTTACTAAAAATTTCTCCCGTAATAAAAATTCAGGTTATAAAATTATAGCTCATTTAAAAATAAGTGATTAATTCAGGTCTAAAGACAAATTTTATTTGATAGCACTTCTTCTTTTATTTTTATCTGTTAATATATTCTCTAATGTTATCAATTACATATTTAAGATTATTATTATAAGTAAATTAGTAATGAGTAGAAATTATTTCAACAACTAACTCATTAATTTTTTCAACGAAAAGATTATGTTATATATTATCTTTAATTTTATATTAACAGTCAATAATTTTTTACGAGATGCACGCAAATATCTTAAGGCCCAATATTTTGGTGGATAGTTAACCGGTATTTACAGCATGATTATTTTTAAAAATTTTTTTTCAAGCTTTTTATTGCTCTCAGATTAGTTGGTTTCTCAGCGCAAAATAACGTAACGGATTGTAATAATAAAAAAAAACCAGAAAATATTATTACTACAATTATATTTCCTTTGATGAATGAGAAGCGGTAATATAATTGTTATTTTATTTTATTTTTTATTCTTTCGGTATAATTTTGTTGAAATTTGAGTCTTAATAAGAGTTTTAAGTTTCTGACAGAAAAAAAAATAAAAATAAGTAACATCCGGTGTAAAAGTCTTAGCTTGCACCTACTCAGTTTAGAGTGTTACGAAAGTGTAAAATCAACGTGGACAAAAAATATTGTGTCGGAATGAGTGGAAAGAAAGAAGGGAAGAAAGACAGAAAGAGAAAAAAGAAAGTAAAGACTAAAAGATAAAATAGTATGCATGTTTTTGAGTACTTGTATAACGGAAGCGTGTTGTATAGAAATGGCGTCTCAAGTCTCGATGCTTGCGGAATTAAAGTTTGAATGAAATGTATAACCGAAAAAATATATATTAAGCGATAAAATGAAAAACTAGACAAAGACTTAAAAATATACGCGCAGTATTTATTTTCAGCAAATTGCTTCCTTGGATATTATGACAAAAACTTTATAAAATTTATTTTCACTGACTGAAATTTATGTAAAACTCTATTTATATTTTATTAATAATTTTTTAATTGAAAGAAAAAAAAAAGGACGGAAATTTACTTTCATTCAATGAAATTATTTTGAATAATTAATGAGGTGAAATTACTGACTTTATTTATAGATTATCAATATCGGATAACATATTGACAATCAATATTTCAATCTACATGTATTTATATAAATATATTTATGCATATAATTTTATCTGAGCGGCGTGGAAAAATTTACTTTGATATTGAATATGGAAATTATTTATTCGAGATAAATTTGAAGCGACGTTCCTACGGCTTACGTAATATAACTTATTTATAATCTATTAATATAAAAATGTTTCCATAAATTTTATGGAAAAGTGAAGAATGCTGGGCACTGGACCGTTAGAAATTGATATATTGACTAAATTTATGACTAATAATTGATATCATATCGAGGAGAGCAAAAAACATATAGACTATTAAATAAGATTTGCCTCTAGACCTGAGTTGACCTTTTATTTTTCAATATTCTGTGACTTTATTCAATCTGAATTTCTACATACAGCCTCTATATAACTCTATATATTATAAAGATATTTAACTAACTGAAGGAGGTTCGACCGCAACTAGTGAGTCAAAGTAGTGTTTTAATTTTTTTGTTTGCTAAATTCTCCTAATAGTTATAAAAATTCATTATTTTAATTTATAATAACATAACGAATTCATAAATTAATATTTATTACTTATTTAATTGAAGAAAGTAATGAAATGACTTGGTTGTTTTTGACTCATATGATTTAATAAAAAGATTTGGCAACAGCGCGTTCTAACTTCTTACACATCGATATTCAAATTAAAGCGGGAAAAATTTATTTATAATCTCGTCTCTCTTATTAATGTATTTCTATCTTTGTTTTTTCTCTCAGCTGCTTCCGCGACGTTGCCAAACTCTCAATAATATGTATCTCTGTCGATGAACGAGATTAAATAATAAAGTTTAACTTGAATTATTTAAATAATTACAACGGTAACACTATATTATTAAAATCTTATCATATTCCAAAAATATTCAAGTTTATGGCATGTGGTTTTTTATTTCTTAAATTTGGGAGGTTAATAATTAAAAAAATCGAATAAGTCATATCGAGAGCTTGTCCGCCATAAGAGCCTGTGTATAAGAACTTTAAAAATGTCATTCTTAAATTTTTTTTTTAAAAAACTAGACGGTGGATCATATTCAAATTTTGAGAATACATAGATAAAGTACTTCTTTACATGTATACTAAGTTTCAAATCTTAAAGTTGGAAAATCCTTTTTACATTAGATTCGGTCGAACCTCCTTAACTTTAAATTAAATAACCTACTAAATACATTTATAGAAATATTTAAAAAAAAAACAGACAAGTGATGCTTCCTAGCGGTTTGAAGCCATATTAGATTCAAACTAATTGGTTTGAAAAAAAAAGTCTGATATTTAAAGAGGTCACGAGACAGTTTAAATTCACTTATATTATATTTAATCTATGCATACTTTTAATTTACGATACTTACATAATATAATTTATGTTTATTTAATGCGCATCGTAATATATATTAAATAATAAATTTATAAATAAATTATTTGAATAAATGCCAACAAATAAAACATTGTTTTTATAGTTAAATCTAATCCTAGTATCATATGTACTAAAAATTTTGTTTTATTAAACATGAGGATAATATAAGATTGAATACACGTTAAGAGCTAACCATGGGAAATAATTATAAGAAGCTGATCCCAACGAGATATAAGAGGAATATTTCTAACGATACTGCAGTGTCATATGACAATAAGATAAGGCTAAAGGAATGCAAACGCGATCCAAGTCAGCAAGGTGGTGTCGTATTATCATAAGGTACCGTGAGATACATTAACTCTTTTCGGTTAACAGATTATTTTATGATACCAGCATCTAACTTCAAGGTTCAGTGTCTCTACAGCAAATCTAAACAAACTAATTTCGCATTTAGATGCTGGTATGTCAGCAAAAATCTGAGGCCATCCCAATCTCCAGAATTAACTCTTTGAGCAATCGAATCACATAATTATTTTTCATTTTCGTTGCGCAAAAACGTTCCGATCTTCGGTACGTTTTCAGAACAATGCTGCGAACAAATATTAGCGCGTAAATTTTGAATGACTAGTCAGCGGGTAGAAACAAACTTGTTTCGTCCCTTGGAAAAAACAAATATTGTTTCTGCCCGATGACTGAAGGCTTTCGCAATTCAAACTCTGATACTTGTAATTTGTTCAATAGTAATTTCAGACCATTAATTTTATTTACGTAAATGACAGTTCTGACTGTGATTAAGTTTTATAAAAATCAGTGTCAATAATAAATAGTATTTATAGTCTCTGCTTAATTATAAGTTGCAAATGGCAATTTAAGCTAACGCTAATAGTTGACACCATTGGTCTTAAATTAACTTGTTTCTGACTGGCTGCTGACACTGAAACTTTAAGTTCCAATTCAGGTAATCATGAAAAATATTGTGTGAAACTCAGGATGAAACACGATTTCAGACTGCGGGTGATGTCAGCCAACTTCACCTGGTCTGAAATCTTTTTGCTTCATCTCTTGTCACACAATATACTATTAAATTGAGTAACTACACTACTAAGATCATCATTTTAGTATGTACTTGATCGTGTTACCTTCTTACTACTCCCGAGAGTTCATTTTATTATTAGATTTATGAGACTATGTATGTTCTTAAATATAATTATTTGAAAATAAAAACCTGTATTTTATAATAAAAGAAATTCAGAGCTTGACTTTCTTTAAGAGATCGTAATTATGTATGACTTTATGTTATGCATGTATTAATAGTTTTTCCAATTTTTTTTTCTTATTTTAGTTTATTTCTGTTACAAAGCTGCGGAAACGACAAAGTCTACGTATATATATAATCTATTTAAACATAGACATAAAAAGGTATAAAAAGAGAAAATAATAAAAGTATCTGTTGGATCTGTACTGCCTACGATGCAGATGCACTTGACATTTGAAATGAAATGGGTGACGTCTGCCAAGACGACTTAACTGCAGAATAGTTTGCATACAAGGTGTCTATTTTAGTTTTACAAGATGAAGGTTAATAAATGGTTATAGATTTCATGTTATTTAATTGCTTTCGTACAAAAAATAATTAGTTTCGTTAATCTAATATTTGAAATTTTTTTTTTTTTAATTATTAGTTGTTGGTAACTTAAATATGAGAAATTCAAATTTCACCACTTTAAATACTGAAAAATCGATCGTAAGAAATAAAATTTTTATTTTTAATAATTCAATTTTCATTGGTTCAAATTTCAAAGAAATGGAAATTTTAAAAATTTAAAAAGTGAAAAATTCAATTTTGTATCAATTTCGACGTAAAACAATTGGACTTTTATCTAATCGTTGAATTAAGACTTTGGAAAATTAAATTTTGTCTAAATGAAGCTTTCAAAAATTAAATTCAGGTTCGGTTTATTACATTTTTTTCCAAAATTTTCGATAGGCATAATTTAATTAATTAAAAATATATATACACTCATGACATAAATTAAAGGAACAGAAAAATTTTATAAATTTTAGTAAGAATGTAACTTTGTGAAAAGTAATCGTATCGGTATTTAAAATAAAGCGTTTTATAGCTTGAAATCTCTAGTTTCGGCGCATTTTCATAAAAATTTTTTTAGAGCTTCAGCTATTGCACAAATATGAGAAATACTGCGAGACAAAAATTTTCTAAATTTTTTCTGTTCTTTGAAAGAGTCCACGGGCTGCGAAAAAATTTTTTCAACTAACTTTTCACAAAGTTACAGTCTTGCAAAAATCACTAAAGAATTTCTAAAATTTTTCTGTTCCTTTAATTTATGGCATGAGTGTACCTATATATTTAACATATCACTATTTAAATAAATTCGAATAATTCAATGGAATTTAATTTTAAAAAACGAGTGCACAAAATAACAAAAACTATTTCCTAGCAAACTTTTTTTGTTTAAATTATTAATGATGCGTGACCAAGTTATAGTCTACATTCATTAATAAGTAAGTAAATTTATGACTTTATAACGAAAAAATAATTATATGAGCTAATCTATTTATTTTTATGATACACAAGAATATTAAAGATTATACATATTTAAGTTAGTGGGCGTTAATGGTCGTAATTATAATAATGAGGTATATAGGTATGTGGTATGCGGTATATTAAAGTTGAAAGATATGGAAAGTTATAGACAAAGAATAAATACAAGAGTGACAGTTATTTGTCTGAGACTGTTCCCAACACTTTCTCCAAACGATGCCGACAATACACGGCAATGTAACAGTCATTTTAATTTTTCGTCGTGATTCTAATTAACATTACCAGTTTTGTATCACAAGATACTCAAAGGTATATCATGTATACTGCATAAGTGAGATTAAGAGTAAAAAAAAGTTTACAAGTAGGGCAGAAAATTAGTCGCGTGCTTCATCAAAGATATAAAAAAATATTGTTCAACACCCGGAAGATATTTTTAAGACAAAAGACGTAGGGAAAAATTAATAAATCATATAATTGTTAAAAGTATATCTAGAGAAACTGAATGATGTAAGATAATTACTATATATGTAATTATTACTACTATATATATGTATACATACATATACGAAATTCTGTTACTGAATAAGATTACGAGATGAAATATAATAAAATAATATCTTATATATCATGTGGAATCGGTATTATACCTGATGTCAACAGATGTATTCAATAGTTTATGTAATGGATGCACGAAGAAAAACGCCGCTAATTGTCTAAAATCAGTGTCATGCAGTCAGTTATAAAAATAATTGACTTTATTATTATTAAAAAGGATTTATACTTAATAAAATTGGATACTTTGTTTAATAATATTCAGTTAACAAAACTTAACTCAATAAAAAAAAGTCATCTTTGGTGTTATGTCGTATCAATTAATAGAAATATGTAAGGTTATAACATTCAGCTGACGTTACATTGATCTGCACATGCGTGCGCTGATTAATTAAATGCGCATGTGCAGCCTAGAGATTTTGGTCATGTTAATAAGGCAGCTAAATTCAAAGTGACGTCATAAGAGAGAAAGCTGATAGATTAGTTATTGGCTTGAATTATTGAGTAGGGATATACGCCGCCTATTTTACTAAAATTCAGTGGTTTAATATAGAAATGAGTGATTTAATATATATTAAATGACACTTTTGACCAATTAGAAAGCATTGTATTTTAATATATAATTTTATGAGGCTCTTTAGTCAGTCAGAGGCATATTCTTCGGCATGAGTTACATAAACTATTTTATTTTAAAGTGAAATGATGAATGAAACAAAAATCATTATTTGAAAAAATTAATTATGATTTATTATTTCGAAGCATTGATTTTTTTTTTTTTTTTTTTTTTTGGGGAGTGTTTAATTAATATTAATAGACCAAAAGGTCAAGGCTGATATAAAACTAAACGAAATAATTTTTAGTTAGCACTAGTTTTCGTGAGAAACTAATAATCTTCATCCGGATATTCTCTAGATTGCGTGTTCTAAAATTCTGACGTCTGAAATTGCAGATTAATAGCCATGGGAACGGTGCAGCAAAATATCGCGTTGCAACGCGCGGACTTACTGGGTTTAACTAATTTTAAACTTAATTTAATGTTAAATGTAATTTAATATAATAATTAATTTACGTATTATAAAGACACGTAAAACTTTAAATTTATAATAATTTATGACGGATAAAAAAATGAATACTAATTTAACGTATAGCTCATCAATTAATTATTACTCAATGCAATCATTTTTTCATTTTTCGATTCATCATTTTCATAAATTCTCATATAATTATAGCACCTTAATTTTTATTTTAATTAATTAATCAATTTTTTTCCGTGTCTATAAAATATGAAAAATAATATTTTTGCAAGTAAAAAAAAGTTTTGATTTTTATGTAAGATGATAAAATTAAGCAACTGATAGAAGTTAGATTTAATACATGCCAATTGTAGAAAAAAAAAAAAGAATGAAAATTACGGAAACTTAATATTGTTATGGTGAAATTTGTTTATTCGTAAGGACTAAACTTGATCGAATTGACAACCCACACCTCTACCTACTTACCCACATATTAACGTAAACGATTATTGGATATGCTCTCCTGTATAAACAGGATAAAGATTACAGTATTTATGTGGTGAACGTGTGTTACGTAAATCCGCGGTTATCTAGTGTGTAAAAACTCGATATTCTTATGTAATATATATATATATATATATATTAAACTTGTAACTCTACTCATTGTATATTTTTACACTAATAAAATGCATGTTAACTCGAGTAGATTTATTATTCAATACAATTTCAATGCTCGATTAATATTAATTCGCGACAATTGATTTATCATTAATAAATTAAATATATTTACTTGGTTATTTAATAATGTCACATGCACTGAAAAAAAAAAAATCAGTGTATACTGAAAAAACTTCTGTCAAAACAATATTTTCTTAAGAAATAGATCAGTAAAAATTATTGCATTGCTAATCTCATATTTAAGTTGAAGATTAATTTTCTTGACAGGAGAACCGAAACTCGCCTAACGGCTCGTGGGGGCAATCTGCGTACTCGGTCCCGCTGAAAGCGCCGTTCCTTAGACTCGTGTCTCAATTCTTAAACCCTGGGAATGCCTCACTTTGCACGTATGTACCGAAAATATCTATTTTATCTCGATTAACGATAAGCTGGTAATTTTCGCGAAATGATCATTTTTTTTCTGTTTTTTACAACTCAACACACCCTCATACTTTGGTTAAAGTCAATTGACTCCATACGTACACTGTTTTAAAACCGCTAAGTAGCACCGTTACACCGGTGTAAGTTCAATTTAACCCCTCGTCGGTGCTAAAATAAATCTATTTTAACACCGCTTTTTTACCGCGTACTTATAGGTAATTTTATTTTATCGTTCACATAAAATAAATCTGTTACATTTTCAAAAGAAAAAACCAAACTCAATATTAAAAAAAAATGATTTCCGTAGCCTTACAATTCACTTTGTTATTTACGATAATAAATTGGATTTATACTTCAACACCATTAACACGTAAATCCAATTTTTTTGGACATCTCTAGAAGTCTAGATTTTGATATAAAGTTTCGTTAACGCAATTTCGTGTATTATATTGTACGGTATCCTTCACTAAAATGTATCAAGTAAACGCTAAATGCAAGTAGTGATTTTTCCGGGTCAGAAATTTCATTTTCACTCTCGGTGATGAATCAGCGAGTGACTGAGGGAGTTCACCGACCGCTGCCCACTATCGACCTCAACGTCGTGCTGACCCACCTACTTGTTCCTTTTTACCCACGTGATTCTCCGACGCAGTTTACTAAACTTACCAGTAACTACCACTAATCCACCCACGTTAATCTGATACTTTATTTACATAAAACTAATGTCCTTTCTCTACCAAATTGTGTCTTCATTATCTCCAAGACATCCATTTTAATCCACTTCACATAACGTGGATCTACACTCTTCTCTCTACTCATTTAAGTGCTTTCGATTTTTTAATTCATAATTCATTCGATAGGTTTTGAAAGTTTAAAAGCGAGAGGCGCAGGATGGCCTCTTACAAAAAATTTATAAGAAAAAAAAATTAATCACATAATTAAATTCATGGTTTATCAAGGTAATCGCGCTCACTGAGATAATTTGGACTCCGAAAAAAAAAAAACAAAATTTATTTAGGGGTCGGAAGGAGGGCAAAACGAGGTACCCCAAAACTTTTATAAAAATAAATTTTTTTTCACTTTTTTTAGGGGATGCCCCATTTTGCCCGCAAAATGAAATTTTTTATTTTTAACGGCAACTGAAAATTTTTCTTTCTACTGGATTTTATTAAAAAAAAAAAATTAGCGTATTTGAGCCCCCCCCCTCTCCCTTAATTATTTTTTTGTTCCTCATTTATGATACTGGTTAACCGAGGTCTAATAAATTTCGGATTTTTTTTTAACGATAAATTATTAAAAAAAAAATATTTGAAAAAATAGCACCTGTAGTTTTTAAAATTTTGTAGATGTGCATTTTTTTAATTTGTAAATTTTTGTAATCGATTTGCTGAAAAACAAATCAAAAAATTTTTAATTGTTTGCTAACTTCAAAATCATTCCTCATTTTCATAAATTTTAAAACTAACCAAAATTAAATTTATAAATTTTTTTCAAAATTTTGTCACAGATCCAGTTTGTCTCGGTCATTAATTCGCACTAATAAATTCATTAAACTTCTAATCAACAAAAATCTAAAAAAAAAAAAAAATTATAATTTTTTGAAAAGAGCCATCATACTAAGGACCACTGTACCCCTCTCCTGCAAACCATCTACTAAAAAAAGTAACTATTTGTAAATATATAATTTAGTTAATTTCAAAGTGTAAAAGAAATAAACATTTAAGTTTAAAAGTAATAACTTTAGACTTTATGATTCATCAACTTGAACTTGAAAAGTTAACGATGCATTCGTCACCACTTTCACATTTTTTTACCAGATCATTAGTGATCGTAACTACATTTTAATTATCATACTTAAACAACTCGTTAACTCTCATCAAGCATTTGCGTGTCCTAGAGACCTTTAAATAAATATATAAAACTCTTATAGATAACCAAGTATAAAAAAAAGTTTAATTGCGGGCAGATTGCTCCACTTTGAAAAGACATTAGTGTTAATCCATCTTAAAAAAAGTCATTTACGTTTTCGATTACATTTAACCAGCATCCAATATACAATATGCTGTAAATCACAACTACATTGTAAAACGTACAATGCGGAACGAAATAATCGCACGTGTCCTCGAGCAACTTCTCGATAATTCCCGATCCTCTCAGTAGGTCACCAAAGAAAGTACTGAGTAGTCTGCACGCTCACTGCCGGTATTTTATTGTAATTCACGTACTATACCATAATATGAAGAAAGAAGAAGGTGGAGACTTTTATAGACTTATGGTCCGCACGATTGACCGTACACCCGATCGGTCCCTGTATTGCTATTGCTGAAACGTAATTGTTCATTCGCGTCGCCTTGGATCCGAACCTTATAATCTATTCGTTTACATACATTGTATGATACAGAGTAAACTGTGTACGCGGCCCGATCAGTTCCACAAAGAGAAAAAGGATCGATAATTGAGATTTATCGCGTGCGAGCCAACACTTAAGCCGATTGCTCGCACATTTATACTTGTGATCTACTGGCTTTGCTTTAAAAACCTATATTAAGTCAGGCGATTCTTAAATTTCGCTTTCACATACAGCTAATATATGTGCAATTTTTAAAAATAGACGAACGATGAGTTTTTCAGATAAATTCAAGAGATAATTTGTCTGAATGCTACTTTAAAGCAGACTGCGACATTTGAATGGATAAATAATCTGTTAAATAATACACGGAGAAAAAAAAATATAGTAAAATTTACTAAAAAATTTGGGAATAATTACTAAATTTAGATAGTAATCTTAAAACGCTTATGATTTATATAAAAAATTCATAAACAGATAAGTAAATTTTACTATCCCGTTTAGTAAATTTTACTACATTAGAATGGAAAAAAATAAAATTAAATTTTTATTAGCTTTTAACTTTTTATTATTATTACTATCATTTTGATTATTATTGCTATTTATGTCATCTGTATTGGTGTTGGTGTCGATTTTTATTTTTTAAAAAATCACTTGGTTTCAACCGAGATTCGAACCCTGATCTTCCGCGCGCGAGTCCTTTCCTATGTCTGACGGCCCGATGTCTCCTTCGGACAAAAGTTTCAGAACTTGTAATACATATTTGTATATGCTATCCCCACCAAATTATAATTTTATCTATACATAGTAGAATTTACTATACAGATAGTAAAAAAATATAATCGTGTTAGAAAAAATACATTGCGTATAGTAATTTTTAATATTTTTTATAGTAACAAATCCTATATTGTATTAGAAAATTAACTTTCATAAATTTGTATTTATTAAAAATATTTATAGTAAAATTTACTATACAGATAGTAAAAAATACTATTGTGTTAGCAAAAAATACATTACGCATAGTAATTTTTGATATCTTATTATGTAATTATTACTAACTAGTAAATTTTACTAAACGATTAGTAATAATTACAATGCAGAATGTATTTTTTCATATCTGTTAGTAAATTTTACTATAAGATTGTAATTTTTACTATATTTTTTTCTCCGTATTCCCTTACAAGTTACACTAATACCGACTTATAGTTGTTATAAATAGTGATTTTTTTTCCAATCAAGTCACAATAATACCGCGTGTTAGTATAATCGTAATCCACACAAATATTATTCAGATAAAAAAAATGAAATTTATAGAGAAAAATAAAATAATCTTTATACCCTTTGACATAAAATAAAATAAATTTAGTAAATTTACCATGTATTTTACTTAGTATGTAGAATCACTCCCGCATTAATAAGAAACGATCGGCTAGATCATGCAAGCATGCTGAAGATAATCCCACGAGGCTCCGAGTCGTACACAGGCATGAATCTCTGTTATCTACATATAGAAGAATTTGTCCGCACTTGTGCCACAAGGACGCAACCTCGCGAACAGAGAGAAATGCAGTGCATACGCTCTTTATCCTTTCTTTTTTTTTAAATTTATTTTTTGTTGTTTCTCCTACACGTATATAAAGCAACGCATGTATTTATATCATATGGGGGTATGAGTACGAGTGTATGAGTCGTGGTCAAGAGCATCAGCCATTGAAATAGAATAAAATAAAATGAAGTAAAAATAAAACGTCCCGCTTGTTAGATAATATAATCCGACGTGATTGTTATATACGATCGCACAAGAGATATTATACTTGTATTGATCCTACTCTTATAATATCTCCCGAGACATAATGTACATTATTACAACAAACGTCTTTGTGACTCTTGGACTTATTCAGCTTGATTACTTTGTGGGTGAGTTTAAAATAGCGGCTGATATTTTGCTTTTTTTTAGCAAATAAAATTTACTGTGGGTTTGTTATATAATAAAATAGTTAAATTTTCTAGCCAAGGTATTGGTTAATTGGGAAGTTAGTAAGTACGATCGATCGATCGATTGATACCCGGAGCATAGTCCTCGAGGGTCAGTTGCGACAAGTTGGACCTTGAAATTCCACGGATTCTCTATTGCTCGGCTATCCACAATCACGACCCCCGCATAATTCAACAGCTGGAGGGTTCTGTCGCGGATGAAACTCTTACAGCCTACAGGACTTGTAATTTCATTTAAATATTGTTTAATTTAATTGTTTATTGTCGGTCGATCGATTTAAAGATGTCATTTGTATACATGCCTATTAGAATGATTCAAAAAAATTGACTATTCTTTTTTTATCGAAACACCTTATTAGATAGTTGCAGGGAGATGAAATAAATTGCTCGTTAAAAGATGAGTTCTTGATATTGATATTTAGAGGTCGCTCATCGCAATTTTCTATTTCCTAATATTTAAATAACATGGAAAAGAAATTTTAAGTTTTAAATTTTATACCTTGGCAATGGTCGTTGTACAGATAAGCTCAGGATATAATTTCGTAGGGAATTAAACGCTTTACGAAAAAAGTCTCTTATAATTTTTTGATAAATTTATTGGTTCAAAAGTTTTTGGAGTTAAATTTCAGTAAATTTTGAGATCTTTTTACTTTTCCAGCGAAACTATCAGATTTATCACAAAATGTCATGAGATCTTTTTTGTAGACAATTTTATTCCTGACAAATTATCTCTGATAAAGTTTTTCAAAAATCCGCATTGTTTTCTAGTTATTTTCATTTGAATGTCAAGTTCTTAAAAAAATAGTGTTCTGATCGATTTCAAGAGCTTGATATTAAAATAAAAATAACTAGAAAACAATACGGAATTTCGAAAAACTTTATCAGAGATAATTTGTCAGGAATAAAATTGTCTACAAAAAAGGTCCTATGACATTTTGCGATAAATCTGATAGTTTCGACGGAAAAGTTAAAAGATCTCAAAATTTACTACAAAGTTGACTTCAAGCTCCAATAACTTTTAAACAGATGAATTTGTTAAAAAACGATAAGGCTTTTTTTGTAGAGCGTTTAATTCCCTGCGAAATAATATCCAGAGCTTATCTGTACAACGGCCATTGCCAAGGTATAAAATTCCAAACTTAAAAACAGACCTCAAAATATTAATATCAAGAGATCATATTTTAACAAGCATCTCTTTTTATTTCCCTGCAACTATTTGACAGAGATTTCGAGAAAAAAAAATCGTCGATTTTTTGAATCAGTCTAATGTATATATGTAAATATGAATGGAAAATTTATATGATTGTTATTGATTATTCATTCAATCATTACTTGCAATCATCTTTAATGATAATAAATATTTTCTCGATTTAATATAAATTATTCTCAATGTGATTAATTGAAACGATTTGAATTTCAACGTATGATTGATGAACCGCCATTTTATCACTTGAATGAAAAGAACTTCATTCTTTATTTTATTTTTTCCTGCCTTTAAATTTTTCTTATTTTATATTTTTTATCATTGACTTCGAACCTGCTTCGAATTGAAGAGAGTCAACGACAAAAAAAATAAATAAAAAGAATGTGGAAGAAAAGAAGAATAATAATAAATAAAGATGGAGGAGAGCTTATAAAGAGAATGAGAAAGAGAGAGAAGAAAGAAAGGAAGCAGAAAGTCGAAAAGCGCAAGTGAATTCCAATAGAATGTGACAGAGAGAGAATATCGATATCAGGCTGAGGTACGAGTGAAAAGAAAAGTTATTTCACCGATCGGACTACGAGCATTCTCTTCTCCACTCTGCAGTAAAACCATCTACTGCAAGAGATATACAAGTCAAAGCCTTGGCGCGCACGCGGTTCACGTCCATCGGTGTACAACGATTTTACCCACCCCATTGATGTCTGTCACACTTGGACGACAGACGACACCATCCAGCAATGCCTTTCTGTTTAAATCTTCCAAGCTTACCTGTCACCTCGGCACAACACAACACTACTAAGCATAACATTTGAATTATGCATGTTTCAATTTTTTTTTAGTTTATACTTTGAGTAAATATTTATTTGCTGATAAATTTTTGAAATATTTTATTTTAATTAGAAGAGAGCGAAATACTACGAGGAATCTAAACCAAGATTTGATTTTATAAATTTTAATGCAAAATAGTTTATTCTGAATAAATATTTAATAATTTTTTAATAATTTTCATTTAAAAAACCTGAAAAACGGTTAACCCTGTGGGAAAACCTCGAAACTTCCCGGGAGCTGAGTCTAGATTATCTGTAGAATTTCTTAGACGGCGATCCTGATCAAAATTAAGACGTCCGTTGGATGTTTGGAGAACTCGGGGGTATCAGAAAAGTCTTCTGGAAAAGCGCGAACAAATAGAAGTGAAGGAAAAAATTTTTAGTACTGAGTCTCGAGTCTAGATTTTCTACGGAATTTATTTAGAATTTTTTAGACGGCGATCCTGATGATAATTAAGTCCTTCGTTGGAGATTTGAACACACACGGTCAGACGTCCATCCGAAAATATTCGGAATAGCTTCCTAGGACCTCTAAACGTGGAGATATGATGAAAACTCAATTTTCGAAAATCAGACCAAAAACAATAACTTTCTTTTTTTTCGATTTTCAATTTTCATATCGGGGAGTTGGAAAATTTTTGGAGTAAGACAATATCAAAAATTTTATTTTTTATGTGTAAAATTTTTCATGTGACCCATTTTACTCCAAATATTTTGTTTTTCTCGTAATGAAACTAATGAATTTTTAATAAAAAAATTTTCCGTATCCGTTATACTCCAGATGTTTTGAAATTGAACAGCCGACTGTATATGGTTCCAAAATTTTTAGTAGGAATTCAATCTTCAAAACATTTATTAAAATTTAAAATAACGCACTAGATTCTTGAGATTATTTATAGCTGCAATAAAATAAAATTACTATCCAATAAATAATGATAGTAATGAAAAAAAAATTTGAATAAATATATAGTAGATATTAGTCATTACTAATACACGGAATTGGTTTAAAATTTATTTAAGACACGCGTGAGTACACTTGAAGTTTCCAATGCAAGTTCAGTGGGTGTCGCATTGCAAGACATTAAAATGAACAATCGAAAGTCGAAAGCGAGAGCAGAAATCGAAGTAGGCATTAAGTTAATCACCTAGTCTCGGATAAAAAAATTATCATGGACTAAGTAGAGACCAGACGAAATTAGAATGTTAATTAATTAGAGAAATCTTTTATGAATACAACCCATTAATTTTTGTTTTCCTCTGTTGCTATTATTCGAAATTATTTAATAATTCCTTTAATTCCAGGGTGTTTTGGTCGCCTAATTATTATTTGATGCTAAAGACTGAAAAACAAACCTACATATATATATATATAAATATATGTGTATTTTTTAAGACTCTCACTGAATCACTTAACGTTATTTTCACTGACAATAATCGGAGTTGAAGCGTTGAATCGCGTGTAACATAATACTTATTCAACTGTACAGCAACTCATTTCCGGGATTCATTAGGGCCTGTGTAAAGTACAAGAGGTTCCAGGTTGCTCGTTAGACGTTATGGAGTTGATATATAACAAACAGAGAAGAATGAAAAGTTAAGTCTCAAGATAAATTTAATGCTAACGATAGAAATACTATACTTTTGAGACGGATATAATTTTCACTTTATAATATGAAATTATTTGGATGAATATATAACAACAACACATAAAAAAAGTATATATGAAATATTAAATTTAAACTATTTTTAATGATGTCTTTAATTGCGGAATACCGTGTAGAGAAATTGATATAAATATATGAGTAAATTTTTAAAAAATTTAAGGTAACGCCCTAATTATTAACACTGCAAGAAGTATGTTATATTATTTATGGTATAATATTGAAAATAAATACGTTTTTTTAATAGATTATGATATTTTATGCTTATTATAATTTAATCATACGATTTCTCGTGTAAAAAAAACCGTTTCAAAAAATAATTATGAATTTCGGCTTCAACGGTGGATTTTGGACCCATTTGGTCTTCATTCGGGAGTTTTTGTCGGATAACCCGAGCCTCAATTCCTTTGATGTTTTTTTTTGCCGCCCAAAAAGTAACTCTACACAGAAAAAAAAATATTGCGCTTATCGCTCACCAACGGAGAGCGACAGTTGTATCGTGATTAGTACTAAATTGCTACTTGATTTTCACGATATATATATCAATATGAATGAACCACTAGATACTTATTATAATGATCCTACGGATTGTGAATGTACTTAAATGTATGGTCGTCAGTTAACGTATCCATATCATACCAAAACGGATCGTGATTATCGCGATCTACTTCTCAAGCGCCACTACTCATAACCAAATTATTTAATAAAAAATTTACTTCAATTACTTACGTATATTCTATTACTTGATTACATTTCTTCATATTAAATAATAATTTTTTATTGCACTTATTAGAATTATTAACATGTAATTATTAATTCCAACTAAAAGTAAAATTGTAATGAAGTTAAAGTTAAAAATTCATCTACTTTAACCTCAAATGTTTTTATGATTTCCTCAAATGATCTTATGATTTCGGGATCCGCCTAGATCGCGATAATCACGATCCAGTAGACCAAGACTTTCCGTATACAACGTATAACCAACCGAGGAGAGTGAATATCACGATACCGTTGAGTGGTGGGCACAATATTTTTTTTCCGTGTAGTACTCAAAATCCTCAATGAGGACTATGAAGTCTAAATGCAAATAATTTATCGATTTTAAATTATAACTCAGACCTCAAAGTCCTCAACGAATGAAAAGTTATGCTTCGGACTTTTAAAAATTTTAGATAGAAAAGAGAGGGGAGAGATTACGTTGAATGAGTCTTTGAGATTCAAATGTGCATAAAATGATTCCTGTATGTTTTGAGTATTTTGAGGCTCTAATCCATATTATGTTATTCGAGTTTAGTCCTCAAAGTGGTAAAATTGGTCGTAACTACTACTTTGAGGACTAAACTAGAATAACGTTCTATACTTTTGTCAATCTTCAAAATAAATATTAATTTATAAATTCGTTATGTTATTATAAATTAAAATAATGAATTTTCATAACTATAAGGAGAATTTAGCAAATAAATAAATTCAAACACTACTTTGACTCACTAGTATCGGTCGAACCTCCTTAAATGTATTTAATAACAAAATTATTATTTTTACAAGAGAATAAGCTAGTCGTCGCACATCTCGAGATTAATTTCGAGAAGATTTTGACTGACAATTATAATGCAGACAAGCTTATAATTGAAGAGAATCACGGAGTCTTGGATCGTGGATTTGTACAGCATGAAATGCATTATACACTGAATATTACCTTGACTTTCATATGGAAATTGGCTCTCGTTTTATTTTATCGATCGTATATAATATAAGTGAATGCACATCCTTTTCATCTAATTTATGAAAGATCGCATGTTTTTTTAAAACTTTGCTATAATTATTTAAAGTATTTAAATATTAAAGGTTTCGTGTTTGTACACTATTTTATTTAGCTGAATCACTAATTCCGTCTGCCTCATTATTTTTGCAAAATAAACGAATAACTCATTGCATAAATTAAAAAAAAAAATTAATTTTAAAATTGGAATACGTACACAAAAAATAAAATTAAACAAAAATTATACTATAGTAAGCAAACTATGAATGATTCAAGAAAATCTTATGATTTTTCTGAGTGAAACACCCCACATGGAAAAAAATTTCCTGTCGCTGCAACAGGAGGCAGGCATGTTGCAGCAACAGGAAATTTTTTTCCGTGCATGTGATTAATTACAGATAAAAATGTTTTACTGAAAGTATAATTTGTCATTGAAAAAAATTTTTTTTTTTCATTGCATGTTTTTTGTTCCATTTTTTTTCATATTTGAAAAAATTAGGAAAAATTGATACTATTTTTAGTAATGAGCCGAAGTTCGCCCCGCGGTTAAAAGATTTATATAAAAAAAATAGTGAATACTACACAGTAAAAAATAATTTTTCAATAATTTACACAAAACTGTGTGTTAACACAACATTTTACTCTGACTTATGTCATTTTAACATTATTCGTGTAAAAAAAATAACAAAAAAATGTTAATATTCTTTGTTATCGTTTCGAAAACTTTAACAAATTCAAATATTATCTGCAACACGCATGTGTTAATTTAACACTTTTATTTGTGTTATTTTGATGCTTATAAAAATATATGTATATATAAGCTTAAAAGTGATTTCGGTAAACTTAACACATTCTGTGTTAATTTAATAAATTAACACACGTTCTGTGTTAAAAGTACATTTTAAAAGTGTTAACACTGAGTAATTGTTACTATTGCTTCAATTAAAATTTTTTTGTGTTAAAAATGAACTGATCAATAATATGTTAAATTAACACACAAAATTGTTAATTATTTAACACAAACTTTTCTCTTTACACAAATACGAATAATTTTTTTCTGTGGAATTTCTTGACATGAAATATACGAAAAAATGAACAGTTATGTCAAAATGTCATGGAGTAGTATATCTATTATAGTTTATATAAAGAGCATACTGTCAGAATTAAAATGCATAAAGCGTTACATTGCGATAATAATTACCAGTGGATCACGATAGTAACAAGGGAATAGAGAGGATACAAGGTATAATCGCGTTAGTCAATGTACACGTACACGTACACGAACATGTACACGTACGCGTGTCCAGAGAAACAGATAAACATACATAGATATGTACAATGAAACAACCAGAGATTTATATTTCTGTCTCTGTTGCACTTGAGTGTCGACCCGATAAGGTCATTTGTATCCCATGCTGTATGTATGCCCGTTTGAAAGATCGATTAATCGCAACGAGTTACTCCCGAGTCTCAAGAGCTCGCTAAGTTGATCGCTGGACACAAAGGCACTTGGCTTTCCAAGTACAGCCAATCTCACTGTGTACATACTTAAATATGTACATACATACATTTATACATAAACTCTATTCTACTTTATGTGAAATATATAATGCAATCCATGCATTCAGTAGATAAAAAAATATCTTTTTTTCATAAATAGAATAATGAAATATCCATAAATCGACCCCCTATAATTCCTATTTTCGTCCCAGCATTCACCGGTCAAAAAAATAATTTAAATTTGACTTTTTTTATTTAAATTTAAGTCAACTTATTCAGAGCATGTTAAAATCAAGTGTGAGTGTGTGTTTTTTTTTATTTTTGGTCAACTTATCTAACTTAGTATGCATTCGAGTGAAAAAGTCAAATTTGACCTTGTTGGGCATAATTTTTTTCCGTATGCATGTTCAGGGTGGCCACAAAAAAATAATTTCAAAATTCCCTAATGTGTCCCGGTTCTCCAGTAAAGTTTTTCAAATTTTTCCCTGATTTTGAAATTTTGCTCTTATCATTTAGATATTCAAAGTTTAAATGAATTTGTTTAAAAGGCAATAAATTATGAAACAAGTGATAAAATGTCTGCATATTAATTTTACAAGTGTTTAATAGCCTTGAGATAATATATATATATATATATATATATATATATATATATTAGAGTACTTCATTTCAGAGCAACATTTTTTTTTTTTTTAAGTGCATGTGGAAAACATCATAGTTCAACACAAAAAAAAATTTTTCGCGCAAAAAAAAAAATTCTATTTCGATTACCGACCTAGCTCATTGAAAAATTCGATTTTCCCATTTAAATAACACGGGAAAAATTTTTTTTTTAGATTCAAGTATTGTTAACTCTTCAACAAATCAATAGATCGAATAGACTAATACACATTTTTGTAGGAAATTGAACGCTCTACAAAAAAGGTCTCTTATCATTTTTCGATAAATCTAGTTGTTCAAAAGTTATTAGAGCTCGAAGTAAAGTTGGAGATCTTTTTACTTTTACGGCGAAACTATCAGACTTATCACAAAATGTTGTAGGATCTTTTTTGTTGACAATTTTATTCTCTACAAATTATTATCAGTAAAGTTTTTTCGAATTCCGCATTGTTTCCTATTTATTTTTATTTTAATTACAAGCTCTTAAAAAAGTGGTTTTGATCGATTTCAAGAGCTCGACATGTTCAACTATATTTACAAAAGTGATTTTGGAATGTGATTTTTTTCAATAAAATTTTGGGGGTACCCCATTTTGCCCCACCCCCTTCTCCTATATAAGTACATAAATACATGTGTATGTTACTTTCTGGTCATATAATAACAAATACAAGAAATAATATATTATTATTATTATTGGCTGTACTGTTTGATGAGAATTAAGAAATATGATTAATGTGTTTTGCTTTTAGTTATTAAAAAACAAAACCATTTGATCAGAGCATTGTTAATACTGTGAATAAATTTAAATAAAAATAAGTTATTAATAATATTTAAAATTTAAATACCGGCAATATTGATGTATCTGAAGATCGCAACGTTTTTCGCGAAACAAAAATAAAAAAACAAAACAAAAAGTAAAAAATCTACTGGATCTAGATTTTTGAAATGTTTCTCATGTGTTCTAGTATGTCAGCCGAAAATTGCAGGCCCCCCTCAACTACCCCTTAAGCAGTCGAATTACATAAGTTTTTCATTTTCGTTGCGCGAAAAACGTTCCAATCTTCAGGTGCATCAATATTGAATTTAAATAAAAAATGAAATACGTCGACTATTTAATGGTAATAATAAATAATATTTTTTTTAATGGCTTGTTGTATGATTTAAAAGTGATGAAATTAAAAATAAAATGAATTAAGAAACAGGTGGTAAGAAAATACTGAAGGGATGCCAAAGGGAGTTTAAAGTAAATCGGTAGGAGCGATTAATCGGCATTGGATTGAAAGATATTAGCATTTAAAAGGCTCGATTTCTTCTATAGCCTACAGCGACTTGTAGAACGCGGCACGTGAATTTATTAGCCTGAGAACGAATGTTAAAGCCCATACGTTTTCGTATCCGTCACTCTTATATTTTTTTTTTTTTAAATTCTTTTTATATTTTTTTTTTACCATTGAAAATAAAACTAAAGACAAGATCTTTTTAATGTTGAGAATTCACAGAGTATGGCTTGACTAAGTGATCGACTTTTAAACATGTTTTTTATTTTAAATTCATGACATTGGAAATTATTTATTGTTTTTCATGAAAATAAAAATTTTAATTCTTATGGATTTTTTTTTTTATTTTTCGTCGATGTTTAGAAAATTCTTACCGCAGTATTTGAAGTCTTGATGATCTATTCAAAGGTTTAAATTTATTACAAGAGTGTTAATTTTTTAAAATATAAGAAAAGAGGCAAGATGGGTCCTTCTGAAAGTTTTTAAGGTTTTAGTTCCATTTACTCCCAAGCAAGAATCTGTTAATGACCTAGTCATGATAAAAATAAAAATGTGGGAAAAAATACACCCCCTCCCTATTTCAAAGTTTAATTACTTGTAACTAGTTTTACTTTACTTTAATCACTAAAATAAATGAACCGCTCTAAAAAATAAAACTATTCAATTTTTAAATCCAACTTTCTTCCCCCTTTATAAAATCAATTTTGTTCATGGGATATTTATTTTCAATTATAAATTGGAAAAATTTTGAAGGCTACTTTCAGGCTTCAAAAATAATTTCAAGCTGTTAGTGGCTCAAATTACCCCATGACGAGCGTATTAGCTATACGTGTAAAATTTTAAATAAAACTGCCCAGAAAAAAAGAATTTCTTCGCGCAATAAATTGTCTCGCTAAAAATTTTTCTCGCCTCAGAATATTTTTTTTCCAATTAAAGAGATTCGACCGAATCTAATGTAAAAAGGATTTTCCAACTTTAAGATTTGAAACTTAGTATACATGTAAAGAAGTACTTTATCTATGTATTCTCAAAATTTGAATATGATCCACCGTCTAGTTTTTTAGAAAAAAAGATTTAAAAATGACGTTTTTAAAGTTCTTATACACAGGCTCTTATGGCGAACAAACTCCCGTCATGACTTGTTCGATTATTTTCATTATTAACCTCCCAAGTTTAAGAAATAAAAAACCACATGCTATAAACTTGAATATTTTTGGAATATGATAAGATTTTAACAATACAGTGTTACCGTTGTAATTATTTAAATAATTCAAGTTAAACTTTATTATTCAATCTCGTTCATCGACAGAGATACATATTATTGAGGGTTTGGCAACGTCGCGGAAGCAGCTGAGAGAAAAAACAAAGATAGAAATACATTAATAAGAGAGACAAGATTATAAATAAATTTTTCCCGCTTTAATTTGAATATCGATGTGTAAGAAGTTAGAACGCGCTGTTGCCAAATCTTTTTATAAAATCATATGAGTCAAAAATAACCAAGTCATTTCATTACTTTCTTTAATTAAATAAGTAATAAATATTAATTTATGAATTCGTTATGTTATTATAAATTAAAATAATGAATTTTCATAACTATTAGGAGAATTTAGCAAACGAAAAAATTAAAACACTACTTTGACTCACTAGTGTCGGTCGAACCTCCTTAATAATGCAAAAAAATTATTTTCTTGAGTCAAAAAATCCTTTTTATTGTATTGAAGCCCATTTTGACTAAAATTTAAATTTATAAAAAATTGTAGGCCATCCGGGTTTTCCTTCCGTCTAAATAAAAAATGTCAATAAATAATAATTTAAATTTAAAAATGATTAGTTTAGTTCACGTTTACAATGTCCAGAGTATGACCAACCCTGAAGATTGATCGGTAACGCCAATTCCAAAGAATGACCGACCTCTTCAACTATCTCCAATTAAACGTCTGTCAGACATATAAAACTAAAGAATAAAATCGTGATACAGATTCGATCGGTATTTCGTGAGTTTCGTGACTAAGCATTCGTCTCCTTTTCTCCTTCACTACACATTTGTTTATACAGATGGTATTTACGTTGAAATTGATATAATTTACCCCTCGAACATACACACAAACATAAAAATAAACTTCACATTAATTACACCCATTCTCTGATGCTTCTCATTAATTACAAAGTAATTAAATTTATCGTTTATCGTCGAGATTTTAAAAAAATTTAAACACTTAATTGATATTATTTAAAAGCGCAAGAGATAAAAAATTTATATACCCATACATAGACACGATTTATTTATCCTCATAAATAAAAATACTAAATGGCCAACACACACCTTTAATCCAGTTTACTCGATTCTCAAATCTTGTCATGTCTCAAGACAGAAACAAGTGGGAAGGTCATGACAAGATACTAATTAAAGCAATATAAAAAACATTAACCTTTAACGCGAATAGTCCATTCATTTTAAATTCTCAGATTTTTAAAATTTATGTGCAAAGAGTAGCAATAAAAAAACAAAGACATTTATTATTAAATGCCTAATTAAGTATTTAAATATATTATATAATTTATGATATGATAAAATGAGTATTTAACTGACATAATTAAAAATAAAAGTTGATTGCTGCTGACGCTGTTGGTAGCGTGTTGTAATTTTATAAAATATTATTAAGAGGAGGAAAGGATGATGTATAATGTGTTGTAAGTAAGTAACTAGTTGTGTTTTTCTTATAGTCTGCCAACAGACTTATTGCCACTACTGGAAAATTTGTTGAGAATGGAAGCTGGAGAAGCTGGAATAGCAGGGCCAGAAGGTTACGGTTAAAACTCCTCCGCAGAACATTCTCAGAAGGAGCTGGGAAGAAAGCACGTGCCGTGGTCACGCGTATATCTTAGCTCAGTACCACGTTGATTGACTTGCTCTCTACACTCTACCTAGTCTTGTTTCCATTACATTTACTTTCTTACCGGTGATGTAAACTGATATAAACGTGTACATATGTGTGGATATATATATATTTTTTTTATGTTCAATAAATAGTTTTAATGAGTAATTACGAATTTTATTCCGATTGGAACTGATGGAAATTGTAGTTAAACTTTAATTAATTAAGTGTGATGAATGTTACATAAATATTTAGATGTTTTTAGGTATGTTATTTACGGATGTCGACTGGTAATTAATTAATACAATAAATAAACTAATTAGTTTACAATTTATAAATCAACGGTTTTATAGGAGTGATAGTTAGTTTTATAGATTTGACAGTTAACATATGTTGGGTGATATCACATATGAAAAAATTTATAAAAAAACATATATGTTAAAGTATAAAAAATATATTTTTAATAGCTAACTATTGACCGATTTTCGTATATATTTTAAATTTAATTTAAATATATTAAAAATATATACAAAATACGTGTATGAAAATATTTAATAAATTTATTATATATACATATATATATATATATATATATATATATATATATATATATATATATATATATATTTAAAATTATATAAAATTACAAAAAAAATTTCTCCATAATTGTTTATCTACAGCCTCTAGAAAAAATATGGTCATCTAAAATAGTACGAACATTCCAAAGTTCCAGTCTTTTTATTAAAAAATGTTTTATTTTGCCTCACCCTCCCCTAAACGTTGGATTTATCTAATCCACTACAACTCAACCCCGGATAAATTTGATATTAAATAATTTTAATTTCCTAACAGAAAAAATTTCAGCTTGTCCTGTAATTTTTATACGTTTTTAAAAATTACAATATAAGCTGCAATTTTAATTTTTTATTGCGCGAAAAACCTTCCGACCCGGGTCACAATATCTAGCCTCATCGAACCCAAGTAAGCCTCAATCCAGCCTCACTGAGAAAAAAAAGCATTTTGAGCCTCAAATGATACTCAAAAAGCCTTAATAAGCCTCAAATAGTGCTCACAGAACCTCAATTAGCCTCAAATGGTGATCAAAGAGCCTCAAGTAATACTAATCGAATTTGAATTACATAGTCAAGACTAGGCTTATTTGAAGCTCATCGAGGCTTATTGAAGATCTTTGAGCATCATTTGAGGCTCATTGAGGCTTTCTGAACAACATTTGAAGCTCAAAATGCTATTTTTACTCAGTGAGGCTGGATTGAGGGTTACTTGGGTTCGATGAGGCTAGATATTGTGACCCGGGCGATCTTCAGGTCCATCGAAGATTAAAATTCCCAATTTGACACCCAGTTTCCGGACTGCAATTTCAGCCACTAGTTTTTAAAGTTACTTTTTTTCGTATAATGCAGCATAATTTTTTGGTGACTCAACTTCTTATTTAAAGTTCAGTCGACAGCATAATAAAAATTCGTACATTTTTCATCCCCATGTTGTAATATTGGTTGAAAAGTGCGAATAAATTTAATTGAGCTTATCATAAAAATAGTAAATAATAAAAGACGAAATTGAATTCTTAATACTGCCGAGCTGTTGAATATTAAACAATGTGCTACGGAATTTTATTAAAATTAAATGCACAATGAGATAACGGAGAGCAATACGGAGTCCTTGGATCCATAATTCCGTTATAACTAAACAGCACAGCAGCACTTGAACCGCAAACTCGTGCACTATCGAGTCGGCGTTCTATGAAACTTGTCCATTTCCATAATCGACCGAGAACAGCGAAATGCTTTCCATTCGATAGACATCCAACAGATTGTTTGATGCTTATCCTTCCTACCCGTTCCTATGTTATTTTATTCTAAACCTATATACTTTAAATAAAAACCAATGTCAGGTAAATAAATCTTACCATAAACGAATAGAAGGAATTTATTGTAATCCTTTTTACTTTTTTTTTCCATCGTTTATAAATAAACTCGTTATTTGGCTCGAAAAGGTAAAGTCAATTTTTTTATTTATTGAAAATAGATTTTTTTAGAATTGTAGTTGGAAAGTTTATTTAATTAAACCCAAGTTTGGATAACGAAGCTATTTATTTTTAAGTGTACTTAATAACACTCATGGGATTGTTAGAGAAAAACGTAAATTATTGAAAGTAAGTATGATAAAAACACGTGCGAAATTTATTTTAAATTGCATGTAATTCGGTTTAAAAATTTAATTTATTTATCCAAGGCCTCAACTGAATCAATTAATCTTGTAAGCAATTGTAAAAATTTTCAAGTGTGCGTTCAATAGATGATCCTGAAGTTAGCAGACAATTAAAAATTTTCGGATTTTTTTTTTAACAAATCAATGACAAAAAAAAAAAAAAAAATGCACATGTAGAAAATTAAAAAATCTATGGGTGCAATTTTTTTTAGTTTTGTCTGCAAAAAAAAAATTTTAGTCAATAAATTTTTTCTTATCAAGAAAATTTTTGTGTTCAATTTATAATACAAGAAATTATTGCGCAAGAAATTTTTTTTTTCTGTGTAGAAATTAATTCTAAATTAAATATCATAATTTTTTTTTTCAATTTGGGATGAAAAAAATGAATTGAGATAAAATCAATAGAAATACTTTCTTTCGAATTTAATTGAGTTGATATAAAATTTTAACAAAAGTTAAAAAAAATTCAAATATAAAAATAAAATATAACAAATAATTAAAAATATAATAAAAATAAAATAATGTAAATGGCAATTGATGATAATGTCGTCACAAAAAGTACCACTACGGTACATCACACCAACTTCCGTAAAAAAAACACAAAGTATCGATCCTGTGTCTTTCCTACAGAAGCTCCATAGATGGAAAAGGTGATTATATAACGTAGTGGTTTCTCTTGTGCCGAAAACAGCCATACGTCCAACACGTGTATCAATTGATTAATGATAGGAGTCGTGTGATGGATGACCACTCTAACAAATGATGGAGAGACTTGAACCATGATGATGACATAAGATTGCAACCATTATACTACAGATGACTCCAAAGATTTACTATCTTTTACTCTATTCATCCTCCTTTGGACCATCATCGGAGCTCAAATGATAACCAAACAAAACAAAAACTCGATGAAATATATAACAACAATGAATTAAATTTTGATCGATAATACCAAATTTCATTTTTTTATCAGCGCAACAGTTTTTCGTAGCAACAGGATAGGAGCGAAAGATACGGAAGCAAAAAATTAACGAAAATAAAAATCCTTATTAAAGAATTATAATGAACAAGTTTAAGCAGCAGAATAAGCGATAAAAGAGAAAGCAATTTCAAGGCAGATTTAATTTAAAAAAAAAAAAAAAAAAATGTGGAAACGTGTTCAGTTGTATAGAGAAGCGAGAAAATAAACGCGATCGTTTGCTGTGATTGTAATAAAATTGACAGTTCAACGAGATCCACAGTGTGTAGTAATCTCGATTCTAATTAATTATATCGATAACACAACGACGCGTTTACTTGAATGTTTACTTTGTAAGTAAAGCCGTTTATATATACCTAGACACATTCATTTACACGCTTGGTACTCAGTACATATATATTATATAAATTTAAACACATTGATCATTCTCTTAACAGTAGTTAGATACTACACATGCAGACTAGGCGCCAGATGAAATCAAGAATAACTCGCAGAAGGTCGAAAGGTCATAAAAAATTTTACAAGTGTTAAAACAAATAATGACATGTTAATAATGTTACGTTAAATTTAAAAAGTTTTCTTTTTTTTTTTTTTTTTTTTTAATTGCTAAAATAATTTATTTGACACTTTCGGATGTAATTAAAGCGCCAACGTAACGTTGAAATATTTTAATAAATGAATGCGATAATAAAAGCTATGAATACATTGTGATCTTTTTTAATATGAATATTTTAATTAAATGTAACTTAAAATTGTACTTATTCGTCAGTTTTCAAATTAATTTTATATTTTTATTTCATTGTTTTATTAATGAATAAACATAAAAACTAACCTAATACAAGGTCTAATACATGTATTTTTTAATATGAAAATTTGAAAAAAATTTTTTCTAAATATAAAACTAACAAGTCTTAAAATTTTAGGCTAATTAATATCTTCCTTTGATTCCATTTTATTAAAATGTAGTATTTATTTTTACTTTTAATCACATTTTTATAAAATTACAGTTCAGGTTATAAATTTAAGGTGACGCAAATTTATCAGTTAATGACGATCCACAATCGTTAGCCGATCAATTTAATGCGCATGTGTAATCTAGAGAATTTTTTTTGCTAGTGATGCAGCTCTAGGTAAAGGTGAGTTCACCCCAGTAGTCTATTTTGAACATTTTAATAACTTGGATTATAGAGTAGGGATATGCCACGCCTATTTTCGTCGAATTTAGCGGGAGAAGGGGTGCCCAAATGCTTTAAGAAAGTTTAAAACACTGCATTTGACCAATCAGAAGTGATGAGTGTTTAATGAAAAAGTTTATGAGGCCAAAGTTAGGCATTTAACGGCGTTTATTTTGAGCATGTATTATATAAAATATTTTTTTATTATTATTAATTTATTATTATATTATACTCGATGGCACTAGTTATCTAAGGTACTAGTTTGGATCACTTTTAACACAAATTATGTTGATTTTAACACAATATTTATCACTGTGTAGTAGAAGCATCAAATAAAAGTATGCGTTAAAAAAAAAATTTCATTATTAATATTAAATATAGTAATGAAAATATTTCTTAGTGTCAGTAATTAAAACTTTAACGCAATTGAAATTGAAAAAAAAAGTTTATCTTAATTTGACTTGTAATTAAAAATATGTTTTAAAATAAATTAGTAAAACAAGTTACTCTTACTCTTAAACAAGATAATTAAAGTTAAAAAATAAAAACAAGAAAGGTTAAATATAAATATAATGATAGTAAAGTTAAGAGGGAAAGGAGATCTTGAATAAATATTCACTAAGGAATTACAATATACATAATTATAATTATAAACTATAGTCTTGCTTAACACGGTTAACATATTTCTGCATAAAAATAATATTTACTATATAATTAAATCAAACTTTATAAGCCGGTAGGAAAAATTTTTTTTAAGCATAAACTAAGTTATATGTATAAGTGCATATTCAATGTATCAACTAATGATGCTCTCAAGAAATTCTACTAACTCGAGTAATAAAGAAAAACATTCAAAAGCTCAGTAAATTACGTAACTAAAGTCTTAATTTCAAGTAAACATTTCTTGCGAATATAAGCATAATAAAATAAAAGCTTATTACGTTTCAGTAAATAAAAAATTAATTTTTGTAATTAATGTGATATTAGATTTTTTAAAAATAATTAATTTATGCAGTAATGAGCCAACTTGTTCGGAAAAAAAAATTTGTTCCAAAAATATTCTAAAAAAGTTCGACATGTGGAATTTCGAAGCTTGAGACCGATTAGAACTTCGAATGGAACTTTTTTTGAACTTTAGTAATTTTGATAGTTAAAATAAAAGTTTGTCTAGGACGTTATAGAAGCGATTTTTGAGTAAAAAAAAAAAAAAACGTTTTTAAAATGTCTTACTCTGGTTCGAAAAAAATTTTGATTAGGAACCAATATACCTATAAGAATCAAAAAACGTTAATAAAAAGTTCAAAATTTGAGATTTTTTAACTTTTTCGCAACCAGAGTAAAATGTAGTAAAACTATGTTTTAAAAATGTTATTTTTTTACTCAAATTTAGCTCATACAAAGTCTTGGATACACTTTTTTTTAACTGTCAAAATTACAAAGTTCAAAATAAGTTCCATGCCAAGTTCTACATGTCGAATTTTTTTGGAATCTTTCTAGAACGAATTTTTTTGTTTCACGGGTTTCCAAAAAATTTAAAAAAAATTTCAATTTTTCTGTCACATTAAAATGTAAAAAATTAGCGGAGTAAATCCGGATCGGATAACTGTTTATCTAAACCCCTCATAGTGAAATCGATTCCTACACTGTGGAAAATTCCCAATAAATTTTACTATGGGTGCACAGTAACACCGTACTATAAGAAAACTGATACAAAATTTACGAGTGTCCCATAGTAAACGTATGCGCAGACTACACGATAGCGGCCTATGCGCATACGTTTACTATGGGACACTCGTAAATTTTGTATCAGTTTTCTTATAGTCCGGTGTTACTGTGCACCCATAGTAAAATTTATTGGGAATTTTCCACAGTGTAGGGGTTTATTTTAATATTTTATTGAAATAAAATCCAGATCATTTCGAAATCACTTCTCTGAAAAATCAAACTCTTTATTCACTCCATATGCAGAGTGATTTTTTTTTAAATTTCAGAACTCAGTGAATTCGGATTTAAATAAAATCCGTAATCACTCCGAATTCACTCCCAATTTTTTATAAATAAAATTTTTAAAAACCCGATATACAGAATTTTTCTAAGATATTCTATGGTTTGTAGATTTAAAAAACAACAGCTAGAAGTAGTTAATTAAATAGTTGGAGCGTGAGAAAAAATCACATGTATGAAAGACAATTGTAGAGTAATGTAGCAATATAAGAATAGAATAAAGTTTATAATGGAATTGAGTACGCGGGTACCATAAGTGGCAAACTGTTTAACCACCTGATGGGCAGACTCCTGACTGACTTTAATTAAACACCAACAATTTCTCACGTATGACTAGGTCAGACAATACATATTATTAAGTATATTATAGTTAAGTTAGTTAAGAAGGAGGTAAATGTCATCAAGCGGTAAATTTTTTTGTTTTTAAATAAAAAAGGCGACAATACTGATGCGAACTCAACAATGTCAAATAAAATGATTATTTTAAAAACCTTTAGTCGTTAAATTGTGAAACCCGTCATACTGTAAACTACTTCTCACCACTATTCGGTAAACGACGATGCGGTAGACGGATTTCGTGACGTAATTTAAGAACCAAGATAAGAATGAGTTAAGTATCGCGTGACAAAACGCAACAAACGATTTTAAGATTACGCGGTTCACTAAACATTCAATGACTATTAGCAAATTTATGGTGTGTTACGGCAAAAAAAAAAAAATACATAAATGAGAACTTATTATTTACTTTCAATTATTTCCGGATTATTTATGAAGATAAAATAAAAAAAAAATTCAGTTCTTTGTTTTCAGTAAACTTTGAGAAAAAGTTAAAGATGTTTTACGGATGCTTGTTAAGTTGTTTGTATATTTACTTGGAAATTATTGAATAAATACAGGTGGCAGATGTGCACAAATGCGACAATAATTCAAGAATAAGAGTATGACGAAGCATTAAAAAAATATAAAATAAAATAAATAAAAAGAAGAAGTAATAAAAAATGTAACAGATAAAACGAAAGAGTTGTACATGGTTTTATATGAGCACATTCGAATGTATAGAAACGTCTGTTACCGCAGACTTCAATAACAGTCAGAGCTATATCTCACCTTCTGTTGATTAAATTTATATATGTGTATATATATAGATATATATATGCTTTAGAAGTTATGAGACTGCAAGTAGAAATGTCCTCTAAACTAAAAAGTTCTTGAGATGTCAAGTTTTTAACTTGATTCAGTAAAAATAGAATTTATTACTATTGGTACAACTTCCGAATGTTAATCAAATTATAAAAAATATATAAATCTTAAAATCAGTTCATACAAATCGCTAGACAAATCGAATTGAATTTCAAATAAAAAATTTCTATTTTATTACTTTTCAAACTATTATTCAATTTTATATATATTGGTTTTGAAACTACACGCGTAAAAAAATATTAAAAGAACTTTAATCGCAGAAAATTTCGGAATTTATGATAATTTTGAACTTTGAACAAAAGGTTCATTTTTTTATTTTTTTTTCGGATATGAAAACAATGAACGCAGCTAATTACGCGTAGCAATTAAGTTCCACTCATTCTTAGTTTTCAGATTTTCAAGTTCGAGATTAAAAAATTTTAAAATGAATTTTGTATATGGAGAAAAAAATATAGTAAAATTTACTAAAAAATATAGGAATAATTACTAAATTTAGATAGTAATCTTGAAACGCTTATGATTTATATGAAAAATTCATAAACAAATAAGTAAATTTTACTATCCCGTTTAGTAAATTTTACTATATTAGAATGGAAAAAAATAAAATTAAATTTTTATTAGCTTTTAACTTTTTATTATTATTACTATCATTTTGATTATTATTGCTATTTATGTCATCTGTATTGGTGTTAGGGTCGATTTTTGTTTTTTAAAAAAACACTTGGTTTCAACCGAGATTCGAACCCTGATCTCCCGCGCGCGAGTCCTTTCCTATGTCTGACGGCCCGATGTCTCCTTTGGACAAAAGTTTCAGAACTTGTAATACATATTTGTATATGCTATCCCCACCAAATTATAATTTTATCTATACATAGTAGAATTTACTATACAGATAGTAAAAAAATATAACCGTGTTAGCAAAAAATACATTGCGTATAGTAATTTTTAATATTTTTTATAGTAACAAATCCTATATTGTATTAGAAAATTAACTTTCTTAAATTTGTATTTATTAAAAATATTTATAGTAAAATTTACTATACAGATAGTAAAAAATACAATTGTGTTAGCAAAAAATACACTACGCATAGTAATTTTTGATATCTTATTATGTAATTATTACTAACTAGTAAATTTTACTAAACTTTTAGTAATAATTACAATGCAGAATGTATTTTTTCATATCTGTTAGTAAACTTTACTATAAGATTGTAATTTTGACTATATTTTTTTCTCCGTGTATAAAAAAAGAAATAAAAATTTATTGAAGCCCTCACTGAAATAATTATAAACTTATTCGACTTTAAATCCGGCAGACTAATCTGTCTCTTTTTTAAATTCCTGCCATCAGCATATCTACGATTGAATACATTTATGTTGGCTCTATAATCCGTAGTTATATTTTTTATATCACGATATTAAATTAACAATAAAATTCTCAGAAGGTCCAAATTTAAAAATTCATCGTTCGTCATTCTGAATTTAGATTTATGATGTTATATTTATCAAAAGAATAAAAAATATACATATATATATATATATATATATATATATATATATATATATATATATATATATATATATATATATATATATATATATATTTTGTTTTATTTGTTATTCTAAACACTCAAGAATGGGACTTATTTTTGTTTAATTTCCTTTCACTCATCAGCGAAAGATTAAACTCAAGATCAGCATCACTGATATTGATGTCAGTTATCGTATACTAATAAGTAAATAAAATGAAATTTAAGAAAGACTTTAGGTTTTAATTACAAGAGGAAAGACGAAAGATAAATATTCTGATATATATTCTGCGAAATGCTTCAGAGATTTTATTTTTTATCATTATGATTACTGTCGTTTTTTGTCGGTTATGGCGATAAGTGACATATTTTAAACAAGTAGGTCTTATTACCATTAACTTGGCGTTAATAAATCGAAGAATGAGATATCAATCAACCACTTGAGATTATTATCATTAATACTCGATGAAAGTTTAACTAAATATATACATGTATGATATATATATTTTTTTTTTTCAATTCAAAAAACTATTACGTCATTGTCATTCAATAATTTAATATTTATTTTGATAATAAAATATATATAAATATATGAGAGAATTAAATTCGGAATATTTAATAGTAATATCAATGAATAAATGATTAATCATAATTAAATTATAAAATTACCATAAAATCTGGTTTTTTATGAGATTTATTTTGTCAAGATTAAAGCCTACATATTTGTATTTATTATTCGCATTATGATAAATTTTTAAAATAAAATTAAAACATGACAGATCTTTAAATATTTTTGTAGGTGGATATTAAATATCTGCGGTTAAATAAATTATTATTTCAGATTGTGTTTACATGCGAATCTATATTTAAAAACACGATTTATGAATTAACCATTATTACAAAAAAAAAAAAAAAAAAATTGATAATCAATTTTAAAAAATTTATTTTTTAATTAAGAATGCAAATAAATATTATTTTTATTATTTCCGATAAATGTTTTTTTAAATATCAATTTAATAAAAAAATTTCATTTGACAGTTTGATAATTTATTAATAATAAAAAATAGTCATAAGTAAAAGTGATGAAGAAATCCGACAAATTTTATATTTATTACGTTGCTACTAAAAAACTCAAAAAAATTTTTTTTTTAATAAATCTACAAGTTTTTTTTTTTTTTAAATTTTGCCGCGAAAATTGTATTTAAAATTTTTTTTACCCTCAGAATACCACGGGTAATTTTATAAAAATTATAATTATAGAATTGAATTCCGAAAATACAAAAATTTTTACGTAAAATATTTATGAATGATACTGAAGTTAGCCGACAACTAATAATTTTTGAATTTTCAAAAAACGACAAAGTATGCAAAAAAAAAATATTTCAAAAAATTGCACTTGTAGTTTTTTAAATTTTCTGCATGTGCATATTTTTAGTTTTTTTTTTTTTTTTTAATTAAGTTATCGAAAAAAAAAAATCAAAAAATTGTAAACTGGCTGCTAGCTTCAGGATCATTATTTATGATACTAAAGTTAGCCGACGTCTAATAATTTTTGAATTTTTTTTCAAAACAATGGACTGTAAAAAAAAATATTTTTAAAAATTGCACTTATAGTTTTTTAAATTTTCTACATGTGCATATTTTTTATTTTTTTTTTTTTATAATTGATTTATTGAAAAATAATTCGAAAATTCTCAATTGTCTGTTAACTTTAAAATCATCAGTATTTTGATCTCTCAAAAAACCACAGTGAAAAAGTACTGAGTGTCAGTGAATATTTACTGCACTGAGTCTCAAATACATCACGGATTCAATCAACAAATATTTTAAACTATTTTTCTCAAAATTTTCACTGACTGTCAGAATTTTTCACTGATTAATTTCAAGACAGATTTATATTTTTTTCGAGTACAAAAATTACAGACAGAATAATTAGTCATAGTTTTGTTTCTTCAGTAGTCAAATTTTGAGAAAAAACGTAATGGCAGATAAAAATATTTTGCTCTATCAAAATCAATCAGTGAATATCAATTGCACAAATAGTTTCAAGTATGTCACTGATTTAATCATCAGTAAACTTCGGACTGTTTCTCAGTAAACTTTCACTGACTGTCAGTTCTTTACACTGATTTATTTTAAAAGAGATTAATATTAATATTCAGACACAATAATCATTGATAAACTTTTCAAATAATTTTGTATTTTGACAGCAAAGTTTTTGATATAAATTTAATAATGCCATTAATTTTATCAATTTAGTTTAGTAAATAAAGAATAAAAAATAAATAGCAGGCAAGAACAATAAAATAGTTTAGAAATTTTGAAAGCAAGCAAATGAAAATTTTCAAAAAAAATATTTGATATTATCGATCAAATTTTGAATACAAAAAAAATCCTTACCCTGATATTGTTGATGATTAAATTTCAAATTTTTTTATCACAGATGAATTAAAATTTCAAATTTTTAAAAAAAATTTTAATCAATTTGCAGATTTAAGAAAAAATTTTACCAAAATTAATGAACGTCAATAAAAAAAATGTAATTATCTGGTGGCGGCAATTAAAATCCCGGATCAGTTGCAAAGTTCGAAAGTAAATAAAATCGCGGTAAAAATTTAATTTAATTTGAATAAAAAATAAAAAATTCGCGGAATTAGTTCTGCTGGTAATTGTTAATGAAGTGAAATAAAAAAATAAAATACTGAAGACGCGGGATAAATTAAATTAATGATGAAAAAATAAAAAGTTAATGAACGAAGTCATGACGGTTCGATGGACCGTCATGAAGTGGAAGCAACGGAGAACTGCAGCAGAGTAACTGGAGCACTCGAGGTTTAGAAGAATACTGTATCCCAACGATTTAAACCAGCTTTCATTGGGTATGGGTTTTTGCTTACGTTATTATAGTTCGACGAAGACCTCATGGTGTTGTCTCCTATTTCACGACGTGACGACGCCCGACCGCTCGTTTCTCAAGCATCGTCAGCGTCGATAACAAAATATATATACACACATATATATGAATATGCATACAAACATCCACGAAATATACGACCGAGAAAAAAGCAAAGAGAAAAAAATGGGAGATTCAATTTCTAAAGTAGAAGTTATCGCACACGGATTTATTCGATAAAACTTCATATGACCGTTACTGCACTATTGTAATTTTCCTCTTTTTTTAACGATTATTTATAAATAATTTTTCTGATTAATTTTTGAAAAGTACTGTAATTATTTAAGATAGTGAAGTTAGCCGACGTCTAATAATTTTTAGATTTCTTTTCAAACGATAAATTATTTTTAAATAATATTTGAAAAAATTGCACTTATACACGGAGAAAAAAATATAGTAAAAATTACAATCTTATAGTAAAATTTACTAACAGATATGAAAAAATACATTCTGCATTGTAATTATTACTAAAAGTTTAGTAAAATTTACTAGTTAGTAATAATTACATAATAAGATATCAAAAATTACTATGCGTAATGTATTTTTTACTATCTGTATAGTAAATTTTACTATAAATATTTTCAATAAATACAAATTTAAGAAAGTTAATTTTCTAATACAATATAGGATTTGTTACTATAAAAAATATTAAAAATTACTACACGCAATGTATTTTTTGCTAACACGATTATATTTTTTTACTATCTGTATAGTAAATTCTACTATGTATAGATAAAATTATAATTTGGTGGGGATAGCATGTACAAATATGTATTACAAGTTCTGAAACTTTTATCCAAAGGAGACATCGGGCCGTCAGACATAGGAAAGGACTCGCGCGCGGGAGATCAGGGTTCGAATCTCGGTTGAAACCAAGTGATTTTTTTAAAAACAAAAAACGACACCAACACCAATACAAATGACATAAATAGCAATAATAATCAAATTGATAGTAATAATAATAAAAAGTTAAAAGCTAATAAAAATTTAATTTTATTTTTTTCCATTCTAATATAGTAAAATTTATCAAACGGGATAGTAAAATTTACTTATCTGTTTATGAATTTTTCATATAAATCATAAGCGTTTCAAGATTACTATCTAAATTTAGTAATCATTCCCATATTTTTTAGTAAATTTTACTATATTTTTTTTTATCCGTGTGTGTACGTCTAATTAAATAAAATATAATAATGTTAATTTCTATCACAAACGTGATGTTTATACTTTTTTCTAGTATCAATTTTTGTAAAAAATGACACATTATATGTAACTACTGATAATAATGAATTACTATTATAACACGTATTATCTTAAAAAAATTAAGTGCAACATTAGAACAGCTCACTAATGAAACGTTTCACTATATTATGTTGACAGCATAAAATTAACGGGATTATATAATACGAGTAGTGGCTATTTAATCTAATAAAACGTAAAAAAAAAACATAAGATAGAATTAAAAAAAAAGTTCGATATTTGATAAGAATTAAAGTAACGGAATTAAGTAAAAAACTCATAAGATATATTAAGATATCAAATAATTAAATTATTCTCCGAAAGAAAAAATAATGTTATTTATTAATGGATGAATAATTTTATTTACCATTGATATAAATTTGATAAATTAATAAATTTATTTATTATGAAGCCGGTAAATTATTATTGTTTAAACATAAAGTTATTTCTTTGAATGTCTTATTTTTATTATGACGTTATATGTTAAATAATATATAGTTCTAAGAAATATTCTCACACGCAAGCAAATAAGTATACATGATACGAGAGTCTGTTTATAAAAACAAATAAAACAATGTAGACAACTGTAGAGTATTTGTGTCGACATGAGTTTAAATTTTAGGGTAGTAAATTATTAAGTGTCTAGATTATCTGTGTACGTATTATATTATATGTATATTACTAGCTTTGTCTTAATTTAATGCTCTAAGTATAACGGTTTTAAAACCATAAACTAAACACTTGGTCGGCCCTGCTATGAAAGATCCAATTACATATTCTGAGTGGGTATTTACGTTATACTTTAAACAAAAAATAAAAAACCATAAATTATCGATAGTGTTTTGAAAAATTGCAGAGCATAAAAAGTTCGACTATGTTTAGATCTTTTTTATAATTTTAATTTAGTATAGTTTCATTCATAGGCAATAGCATTATGGAAAATTATAATTTTTTCGAAATTTTGAAGAAAATTTTTTTCATTAATTTTTCAATTTGTCAAGTAATTTTTAGATGTTTTTCAAACCGATAAATTAAACCAACAAAGATAGTATTATTCATGAACTTTTGAGTGTAATAGAGAAAAAAGGACCAACCACTTAAAAATAAATCCGAAAATTGTTATGTACTTGAAGATCGGAACGTTTTCTGCGGAACGAGAATAAAAAAAAAATGAGAAGTAAAAAATCTACCGAATATAGATTTCTGAAATGTTTCGCATAGGCTAGTATGTTAGCCGAAAATTGCAGCTACCCCAAATTACCCCTAAGTCGTCCTTAAGCAGTAGAATTTCATAAATTTTTTCATTTTCGTTGCGCGAAAAACGTTCCGATCTTCAGGTACATAAATTGTTAACAGGATCATAAATCATGAAATAGATCGTTTTTTAGTAGATTTTATAGGAATCTGTACATCGTATTTGTATTCACGGCGGGTTTTTCAAAAAAATTTTTTCATCCCCTATTATAATTTTTCGGGTAGATTCAAAAAATTCCATGGGTTCAAAAGTTTATATATATGGGAAATAACGTGCCTAGGGACGACGATAGTCATTTCGAATGAGCAAAAAAAAAAAAAAATATATATATATATATATATATATATATATATATATATATATATATATATATATATAATTATTAAATAAAATGAAATATAAACCCATGAATTAAAAAAAAAAGTTTGATGAGATATAAGAATTTAATTTCTGTTAATGTAGAATTTAAAAAATTTTATAATTGTAGAGAAGTTGAGATAAATAAGTAGTGAGGTTGCTAATCGACATCATTGCAAATATAGTATAGATGTATGTGTGTGTTATATAGTAAGCACATTGACTGCTTTACTTGTTTACTTCTATTCTATCCATATAAAATCGGTCTCTTTCCCACAACTACTGTACATCGCGGGACTGAGACTTGCAATCGCGTTGGTCGTGTTGATTAAAGCGAGTGTACGAGAACCAGCAACTAACTAAACCGGCAAAAACAACATCGAACCAAATAGAGAAAGAGCAATATACGCACTTCAAGTACTCTATTCTACTGGTTGTTGCACTGTTCGTTACTTGGGATTTATTAAAAATATATGTGTAGATAGATCTGCAGATACATATGTATACAGTTAATTTTTCATTCTTTCTTGTATATAAAACTACTAAGAAAATATTTAATTGTTTTATATATGAGCATAATTATTTTGCTCGATTTTTTATTAACAGTTTATTCTTGTTTATGGAAAAAAAAACTGAAGCAAAAATTAATAAATGGAGAACAAATTCAAAATTACTTAATTATAAGTAACATTTCACATCGGTTTGCTGTACACGCAGAAAATGAATTTAATAGAAATTACTTTCAACAAAACAACAACAAAAAAAAGCTACTGACTGCACATTAATGCACTACTATCTAATTTAGCGAAGTGCGCTTTAATTTTTGCACACCTCGAACGCGAAGCGCGAGGTAGTGTTTTACTGTCATCAAATTTTAAAACTGAGTTTCGGTCAACTACTATTATCTCCACTAATTTTATTTTATAATATTCGGTTGTTTAAGAGAAAAACTTGGCCAAAATTTCCATTTACTGCGCAAGTGCAACAAAGATACCTTTCATGGACCTGAATGTAATAGAGAAAAAAATGCGAATCCCTCATAAAATTATTTTTTGACTAAAAATAATAATTTTATTTATTACAAAATCGAATATTTGTTTAAAGAAATTAACAAATTCTACCAAAACCTAGTACTGAAACCAATTGTATATGTCCAGATGCGTGAAAAGTTTTTTGTGTACAGAAATTTGAAATTTTTATAGAAGAATTCAACTTTTTTTTTAAATTATTCCTATTGATAGAGTGGTAATTTTTTCTATTAATAGGGGTTCGCACTTTTCTCTCTATTACATTCAAGTCCACGAACGGTACTATCTTTGTTGCACTTGTACAGTAAATGGAAACTTTGGCCAAATTTTTCTCTTAAACAAACGAATCTTATCGAACAATTAGAGCGCACTTCGCTAAATTATCTAAATTAGACAAATGCATCAAAGTACGGTCTGTGTTTTGCATTGAGAGATTTTGTTCCCGAAAAAAAACAGCCGAAAATATCTGATAGTAAGTAAATTTCTTGGGTCGAGAATAAATTTTTTTTCATTAATGAATTTTTAAAAAATTCAAATTGTTATTCATCATTATGCATAGTAATTCTCTACGAATGGTAGTTATTATTAATTAAAAATTGAATTTCTTTAATTGTCTACTGCGATTATTATTGACTTCTTGCCCCATTTTTTATTCATGCATTAGAATAAATTTTTATAATTGAATAATGCATAATACAGACTAATTACTATTTATGAATTGTAAATTAAATTTTTTCCGTTAATATAAATTAAATTTTATAATTATTACAATCATTAATTTATATTACAAAAAAAATTAATTCATCAATTTTATTATGATTTCAGCCTAATAAATTTCTGAAGCATAACTATGCTATTAAATTTTAATTAATAATAATTTAAGATAATTCTAATAATTAGATCGGAATTATCAAACGAATTATAATGCTTTGCAAACTGATAAACACGAGTTTAAGTAATTATTACTGTAATGCAATAAACAAATAATTATATTTAACATAATTGAAATTAACGGTAAGTTAATCTAAGTAGCAAGTAAAATATTAAATTATTAAATTTATCGAATTCTGAGTAAACATAGAGTAAGAAATATGGGTCAGGAACTGTCAATAGCTACTGACGTCGGTAATAATCTAACGGTTGCCACAAATCGTATACAACTAACCACGCGATCTAATCACGAATATAAATATTATGAAGTCAATATTGACGCAATGAAAAACAAAAAAGTTAGTTATGAGCACACCCGTGTAAAAAAAAATTTCGAAAAAGTTACAACAGTTGAACTTCGAAATTTGAGACAAATTTGAACTTTTGTTAAAACTCGGCAAAATAAAAAATGTTACGACGATTTCGAAAAATGGATTTATTTTACACTAATTGATACACTGATAGAAGAATTTATTTTAACCAAATAAGATTTATTAATAATTAATAAATGGTTTATTTGAGTAGGAAATGACACATGAAGCTAATTAAGTAGAGCTATGACAAATAATTTATAGTCCCATTTAAGTTTATTTTTTTTTTTTAGAAAATAATACGCACAGTAATTAATTTAAAAAATATTCAGCATTTTTTTAATTTATAAAACAATATTTAGTTGATTATATTTTGAATTTATTACACTAGACAATATACTGAAAGGTATTGTAAACAGAAAGTGGCGCTGTAGTCAAAAATCACAGTGATGTTCACTCAAATGAGATTTTTTAACTATTAATAAATATATATTTGAGGCAAATAAATGCTTATTTCAGCCAAATAAGGCTGAAAAACAGATTCAAATAAATGCATTTATTAATATCAAATAAATACTTCTATCAGTGTATAAAGGTTAGAAATTTTCTATTATTAAAACTTTTATTGAATAGAAAAAAATTAAATTCAAGTGGCAAAAATGATCGAAATGCTATGTACCTGAAGAATGGAACGTTTTTCGCGCAACGAAATTGAAAAAAAGTTTATGTAATTTGACTTAAAGAGTAGTTGGGGCGAGGTTGCAATTTTCGGCTGACGTGCGAAACATTTTCAAAATCTAGATCCAGTAGATTTTTTACTTTTCATTTTGGTTCTACGAAAAACGTTATAATTTTCAGGTACATTAAATGTTTTCTTTTCTATAACTTTTCCGCTATTACTAATCAATGTGAAAATTCGAAAGAAGTTTGAAATTTTCTAATTTTCGATAGTCTTATAGGTTTAAAAGTTCGAATCTATCTCAAATTTAAAAGTTCGAGTAGTTGAAAATTTTTTTTACAGGAAACAGTTTAACGCACTTGAGATTTCTCAAGTACCGACATCATACCAACGTTTTTAGTACTATGTTATGTCAACAATGTAACGTTTATCGGGTTTTCATTTTTTCCATTACGACAAACATTAAAACAATAAAGATTTATCACAATACTTGTGTTTAGAGATAAAATAAAATGAATAAAAACTTTAAATGAATTGAATAACATTGAAAATGCATAGCGCGTTTGAATACTTACAACTCCGCTTATGCAATTTTAAATGGTAGTCTCTCTCCTGAAGAGGAAAGTCCGTCTACACTTTGATGGTCATGGGCTTTGCAACGGTTTCTTACGTACTTTGAGCCTGGGATCGCGAAAATCTTGTCTATTTATTAACGATTTAAGCAATTCAATAATCAGTAACAATCCTTTGCACCATTTTTGAACAAAATGGATCAGATTTTCGCGATCCCCGGGCCAAGTTAGATAAGAAACTGTTGCAAAAACCCATGGCCATCAAAATATATGCGATTTTTCCTCTTCAGCCGAAGAACTATGGCAAATATTAATTACATCGGAAGTTCATTGTTCAATGCGTATAATAAACCGAGTAACCGAATGCGTACGTAATAGTATTATATACAAGCATAAATAATGAAAGTGATGCGATGAGAGTTCAGGTATCACATAAATTCTTATCTTTTCATAACCAAATAAATTAACAGTAATCCAAAGATCATTGAGATAAAAAAAGAAAAACATAAATATATAAGTACAAGTATATAAACGATAAGACACAAAATAAATAATGAATTTATGATGGTTAATTGTTGAGATAAATATGTTTAATATTAAAATAACTGAGATGTTGTGTAATTACAACAATAACAATCATATTAATAAGAGTGATGCGAAATAATAATAGGTGATAAGAAACGAATAAATAATTAACAGTAATTATAATTATTGATCATAAAACTGTTTAATTTCACATCTATATAGATATATAAGGTACATAAGGACAATAATACCTTCAGGAAGACATAACATCGTAAGTCAGTGTACTGAAGAGCTAGTGCACTCACTGGTAACGGTAATTTCTTTAGACCAGTACCGCAAGTTTGCTGGTTGTCCCGGACAACTCTCACAGACCAGATGAGACGCGGACGTCCATCAGTTCTTTGCGTTCCATTCGTCTGTACCTCCTCTCATCATGAATTCTACTACTATACTACTACTATACTCTCTACTAGATACCAACTACATACTACCAACAACAACTAGTCTACTGTTATTGTAGAAGTGTATTAGTACTGGTGTACTTTATTCCTTCAAACCTCCAAAGGATCGAATAAACGATAAGCCATGTACCCTTCAATCATTTCACCGATCGATACTCATTAATATTTATATGCAAATTTATTTATCTGTAGACTTAATGCATATACTGTAATATCTATCTTGCTTTCATTATTTCTTTGAATTGCTCTTATATTTTTTATTTACTGTGTATATATATGTGAACATTATCTATATAAACGAAACGGTTGACGTTTATCGTGTCATAGCTGAAGGATTGACGAAATACATCAATCGGCAGGCTAGATTACATTTGTCAAATAATGTCTATTGGTTATTAAAATCGACTCAGTAAATGGACATACGAAACATTTCATTCATTTATTGCTTAACTTTTTTTTTTAATAATAAAAATAATTGTAGTTGATATTTAGTAAGACTTTAATTTATTTTCAAAGTTATTTTCTGGTGAATGCTTTTGACAATGTATATAAAGTATGAGTTATTTTTAAATTTAATGAAATTGCAAATATTAACTGAGATAAAAATTAATTTTTCATGATACAACATTGAAGGTTTAAGTTTCATTGTCTTTACAGCCAGTTGAAACAAATTAATTTCAAATAATGCCGCGAAATAATATTAGCAAGGGCGTAAATTGTGAAACAAACTTCTTTCGTCCTTTGAGAATAAACAAATAATGTTTTTGCCGCTGACTGAAGGCATTTGCAATTTAAACTCTGATACTTGTCATTTGGTTAATAGTAATAGTAATTTCAGACCATTAATTTTATCATAAATGAAAGTTCTGACTTTGTGATTGTTTTATGAAAATTAGTGTAAAAAAAAAAAAAATTTTCAAGTATAAATACTTCATTTAAACAAATATTTACTCGGTACTGTACAAACAAATAATATTTTTAATCATAGTAAATATATACTTCAACCGAGCATTATTTTCTTTATTTAAGAATTTCTATTCCTATACTTATTGTAAAATATACTTGGTTGGAGTACATCTTTACTAAAATTAAACAAATATTTACTCGGTACTATGTTGCAAATGACAATTTACGCTTACACTAATAGTTGCTCTTAAATTAACTTGTTTCTGTCTGACTGCTGACAACGAAACTTGAAGTTCAATGCAGGTAATGGTGAAAAATATTGTTTGTAACTCAGGATGACACACTATTTCAGACTGCGGATGATGTCAGCCAACTTCACTCTGGTCTGAAATCGTTTTGTTTCACCCCATGTCACACAATATACTAATTATTGTCTTGCGCCAAATAAAACTTATAATTTTTTTTTCTTAGATACCATGAAAATATCGTTCGACATGACGAAAAAAAAATTATGTAAAAGTTTGAGCTCTTAATATTAATATTAAGAGGTGGCGCTTCGTGATTTTTTATTTCTCATTTAAATAACATGGAAAAAAATAATTTTTTTAGTTTGGAATTTTTTACCTCGGCTATTTAGGAAAAAAAATATTAAGTTTTATTTGGCGCACCCTAGGCTATATATAGAGAAGAGAGGGACAAAACGGGGTACTTAAGGAAATACCAAGTTTTTGAGGACTCAAGTACACTAAATCTTTTTTTTTTTAATGATATTCAAAGTAAATAGAAAAAATTTTGGAGGTACCCCGTTTTACCTACCCTATCTCCTTCCCCCCCCCCCTTTTCGATTCTTCCGAATTTTTTTCTCAATTTAAGAAAAATAAAAACATTTTTTTTGGTCCAAGACAACAAATTCTCTAACTGAAAAAAATTTATTCGTTTAAGTGAAATTTAAATCTTTTAGTTTACGAAAAAAATCTCTTGCTTCGAAAATCAAAATTACAACAATATTTAATAAAAAAAAAAAAACAAAATGAGAATAATAAATATTCTAGTCTAAAACGATAGTAAGATATTTTTATTTGTTTTGCAAAAAATTATGCAAAGCATAAAATTGAAAGTGAAATAACATTTATTATAAAATCAATAACACTATTTTTGACAGTTATAATCCGGAATATAAAAAATAACTTAGCATATATTGATCAAGCTTGACTACAACTTGAATCGATTAAAGGCAACAAAATAAAAATAAAAATAACTTGAATTCTTCACGCCTATTTAATAATGTTAATCCTTCAAGAACTTTCTATCTGTCCTTTATTTACATATTTAGTGGTTTTAAGCCATAAAATATTTTTTTAAAATTCAGTTCCATAAAAAAAATAACTTTTTTCATTTGAATTGGCTTGCGTAAATAAATTACAACAGAGTTCAATAGCGAACAATAATAATCGTAATATAATTCTATATGTAAGCTCAAAGCTGTTACGCATTCCTAGTATCCTTGTCTCGTCGTGTGGTTTCTTTGGCGTTTTTCTTGGCAGCCGTGGTGTGTCCGCGGTTGCTTGCCCGGCCGGTATGTAGTAGAACGAGGAAAGAGGCAGGATGTATCGGTTGTGCCGGAGGAAAAGTAACAGTAACACGAGCTGTATCATACATTTACCCGCCCACATTGCTCCCAGGTATTATCAAGTCGATTCCTACTCGCGATTGTCACGAATGTACCAGAGTTTGCGACGTACGCGGTATTGCCCGGTATATAACACCACTAGTTGTTGTGTATCCTAGTGTAACGTAAACTCCTCCATAATCACAAACCGCACCTCGATTTATTGATATCCAAATCGTTAAATTGATACCCTAATTGAATACTTTAATATTCATATCTACTATCTAAATGTATGATGATGATATTATAATACAGAGAATAAAACATTTTATTTTAAACCCTGGGTAAAAATTGTAATTTTGTAAAAATAAATGTATTTCAAATACGTCATTGGTATTGATTATGACAGCAGACATATTTATTTTAATTTCATTTATCCGCATAATATATTTTTAGACTGGTATAAAATATACTTGTAACAGATAAAATCAGTCATATTGAATTACAAAATTTAAATACTACCTACTCGTGTGTACTCTTGTAATTAATACTTTTTATTGAATTGAAATCACTTTATTTCCTGATTAAAAATATAGATTCATGCAGGGCAAGTGTGCGCTGTGGGTAAATGTTCGCAAACCCATTCATTTCGGACTGAAATGCGGACACATTCCCCACATTACTCTATATAAATATACATACTGAAAAAAGGATTCCTTTGCGCAAGAAATTTATTCTCGATTTTTAAAATTTTTTCCCGCCTCAAAATAATTTTTCCACGTTCTAGAAAAATTTCTGTTCTTACTTTGTAATGAAAAATTTTTCGGACGGATTTAATTTTTCTTGGGGTGAGCTATTAGATCAAAACGAAGCAATCAAGGAACGTATTAATACGTAAGCGAGCATCTGTATAGGATTAGGGGCAAAATGGGCCCCACAATTTAAGAGGCCCATTCCTCCCCCCTTCCCTATTAGGGGAGAGTGGGGTAAAATGGGCTGAAATTTATATTACATAAGACTTAAAATAAAAGAAAATTGAAGATACAAATAAAAAAATGAAATGTATCATTAAGCTGTAAAACAATTAATTATTAATGTTAAGATGAATTGGTTCTTTAATAACCTTCAGATAGCAATTCCACATGATTATAAGTAATTATAACGCATTGCATTACTGCTTCTTGCTCGTCTTTATAAAATGGCTACGCTTCGTACACACCGTTGATTTTACTCTTGACCCTTGATTGCAACGTCAATGTCCGAACATACATTCTTCCGCATTAAATATATAACGATAAAATGTTATCATTATTATTATGCGTAACGATTATTAAATTTTAATATTTATATTTTATACATTTTATTTAAAACAATTAAGTAAACCAAGATAATAATACCCAAGATTTGTTTCTTTTACACGGAGAAAAATGTTGGCTCGAAACCTACCAATTTTTATTATGCTGCCGACCAAACTTGAAACAGGAAGGGAAGCATCCAAAAAATTATTATGCTCATACGAAAAATTATTATGCTGTATCACAATACTTACTACGAGCGAGAAACTTATTGATAAGATTTAATAACAATTACTTTTATACATTAGAATAATTGTGATGCGGCATAATAATTTTCGTATGAGCATAATAATTTTTTGGGTGCTTCCCTTCCTGTTTCAAGTTTGGTCGGCAGCATAATAAAAATTGGTAGATTTTGAGCCAACATTTTTCTCCGTGTAGTTAAGCAAGAAGTGTAAAATTAGTTAACTAATACTATAATAAAATTTATTGATTACATCCTGCTATTAATCAACAATCTAGAAGCTCACGCCTATTATCAAGTCAGAGGAGGTCGAACCGGCTTTTAAGGGCCTCCAATTGCCAATTGCAATGTCTGATAGTGTAATGAGAGAATATGTATGTATATTATCATAGCGAAATATATATTATACTATAAGTATGTATGATGTAAGAGTATATATATATATACATATGTATAGTTAAATTAGTTTCTTAATACACAGATATTTATATATACACATATATATATATATATATATATATATATATATATATATATATATATATATATATATATATATATATATATATATATATATATATATATATACACATATATATATATGTAATATTATTTTATACACCATGTACGGATATCACACGGCGCAACGTTTATATGTAGCTACCATACAAAGGTGTACAGTAACAGTAAGTAAAGAGAATCGCAACAACAGCAACAGCAGTTATATTATACCGAATGAGTGGCGAGAAGAGAGAAGATTAACATTGAAGAGAATATAAGATAAGAACTTCCGTCAGTCTATTTTAGTTATTCCAAGATATTCTCAATAATCTCTATTGTTATTTAAGCTCTGACTTTATCACAAATTAATTTAACTTTTACAAATGATAAGCTTTGATATTGCACGCTCATTAATAACAGTTTTTTTTTTTTTTTAACTTAAACTACAAAATGCTAATTAACAATAAGTAATTTTTACGATGTATATATTAGACGTTTTAGAGAGAATCTCTATTGTTTTTGTAGGTGACACTATTAATAAAAATTTTTTTTTTATTAATGAAAAATTAAATTAATATAGAAGGGGGGGGGGGGGGGTAAACGGAGTACTTAAGAACGTATTTTTTTAAAGACTCAAATACACAAAATCTTTTTTTTTTTTTAATGGCATACTCTTTGAAAAAGGTGAAAAAAACAAATTTCTGGATATTAAATAAATTTGATTAAATTAAATTTTTTTTATAAATAATTTACGTAAAGAATAATGACCTTTGACACCTTTATTGGATACAAAGAAAGAAAAAAAATTTTTGAATAGTTCTTATCATAAAACAAAAGTCATTAATATTTTTCAGCTGACATTTGCTTTTTAAAAAAGTTTAAAAAAAAAATTAAAAATAATACTAAATTATATTTACCCCATTTTGCCCACCCTACCACCCCTTTACACAAAAAAAAAATTATTCAAGTGATAAAAGAAAAGTAAAAATAATGATGTCTCAGTCTTCCGGGACTGTTGGGATGTTTGATATAACGATTACGTTTTTCGTAATCGTCAGTTGTATATGCGTACGTGGATAATCATACACCAGCCGTGTGATTCATTCAAACTATGTACGGAAAGTACCGGTGTAGTGCAAGAGATTGGATCGGAGCACTCGAGAAATTGCAACTTGTATCTTATGAGAATTAACTCAGATAAATTGAGATATTCTTGGAAATAAAAAAAAATCTATTTGCTTTGTCTATCATTAAATGGCTCACTAAAGTATTACTTAAAAATACACTATTTAAATTATTTAAATAAAATTTTTTTTCGTAAAAATAATTCAAATAATTAATTCAAGAATTTTCAAAATTTATGTTAATAAAACTATTATATCCGTATAAAAAAAATCATTGAACAAGTGTTGACTATTTTAAACTTCAAAACGTGACATGACACTTTTTTTTAAACGGTTTTTAAACTTCTGAAAATACAAAAAAAAAAAAAAAAAGGCCATTCGGCAGCCGAAATGGAAGTAGATTTTTCATTATTTATTTAATTATTTAAATCTGTAAGGTAGACGGTGACGTTTAAAGGTTCATCTAAAGCTTATAAGATTAATTATATTTATGCTTGTCAATTTTTAAAAAATACTTTATGCATACTTTAATGTTGAGATTTTAAAAGTGTTACACGGCAGTAATCAGAATTGGAACAGTTACATGAATTTATTAAAAAGTGTAAGAACGAATGCAACAGCTAAATTTCAATAAATAAATAGGTAATTTTCGTTGAATATAAAAAAATAGTCCTGAAATATAAAGCTCATTAGATAAGCTACATAAAAATATTTAAAAAATTCAACTATTATGAATTACTTGAGTTATTAAATGAGAAAGTAAAAAACAATGTTTTTTTCTATTTTTCTGAAAATTTTGAAATTCATCAAAGTACTAGAAAAAATTATCAAAAGAGTAAGCAACATAGCTTGAATTAAAGCAAATCGAATTAACATAAAGATTCAATCACCAAAAATAGATTATCTCTTTAGGATCTCAAGTTATTTAAAGATAAATCAAGAAAAGTTGAATTTTTTGAAAAATTTTAAAATCTTTAAACGACTATAACTTTTAAACTTTTTGGCCGATTGAGCTTATCTTCGAACTGAACCGAGCTCTTTAGCTAAGGAATATGCAAAAAAAAAATTCATTAAGACCGGTACAGAATTGTGGACGCTATCGTGGGAGAACCGCGCGTTATATCGTATATATATATATATATATATATATATAAATACATATATAAACTTTTTCACCAATAATATTTTTGGAACCTACTCGACTCAAATAGATAGAAAATGTTAAAATTTTCGTAAAGTTGCGTCATGAGGGCAAATACAACAGTTAGATTTTTATAAAATCTACTAAAAAACTGATTTTGAAATATTTCTGAGCATTTTTTGTTTTAGTATATCTAAATAATATCAGGATATTTACAGATTTTTCTCTTGAATTTTCCAAAGTTCGAAAAACATAAAAAAAAATTTTTTAACTTTTTTAAACGTTTTAAAATTAAGAATAGTCAACACTCAACAATTTTTTTACACGGTTAATTTAAACAATTTAAAAATGTGGATATATGTAAATATTAAGTAATAAAACCTAATAGGATGTAATTGAAATGCTGAGGGCAAAATGTCTAGTTCTCTTTAGCTATATATATATATTTGTAATTTCCAGCAATCGGAAGTAATCATAAATAGCGTCGAAAGATACAGAGTTTGCTGATCATGTCATGTTCCAACTCATCATTTTTTATTTTTTTTATTTTTCCAATCTATTTCATATACACTCGTCTTCCTTTTTAATTTAATTCCTCATTTCTACGCTACTTGTCGCCCTTCATGACTTCCATAAACTGATCAATTTATCGACAACGGAAACGGGAAGTGAGCATTCTCGTATTTTAGTTTGAGATATCACTCGATAAACTCCACTAAATGGGTAATAACAGTTTTAATTATTTTTCAACACACATAAAACACAATTGTTAATGTACATAAAAAATTTAACGACTGTTAAGAAAGTAAACACTGACAAATATTTCAAAATCATAAAAACTATATTAGTTTTTATTGTAATTTATTGCCAAAAATAAAAAAAGTAAAGAGATTTGTCCAAACAATCCTAAGTAGATTAGCTCAAACTTTTATTCTTCAATCATAAATATAAGATTAGAGTTTGGGTTTTATTTTTATGTTTTATGAAAGATATACATTTGTAAAGTTATACAAAATAAAATTTTTATTGTGTTTAGTCATCGTATTAAAAATAATTCTGTGGAATAGTTTGTTAAATTTTCCTTTCTCTATAACTATAGTTAAAAAGATAAATATATATGATAAAATATTTCCTCTTAAATTTAATCATTAACATAAAATTATTAAAAAGAAAAAAATATTTAAACTTATAAGGTTAAATGATTCTATATTTTTTTTCCATAAAAAAAAAAATGAAAAAAAAAAAAAAAAACCAAAGCGCAGATTCTTGATTACATTTGACTTTCAAATTTAATAATTTTCATAATGTCATGATTTACATTCACACAATCTAAAAATGATTAAAATTGTGCAAAAAAAAATATAAAAAAAAAGTAACATCAGAAAAAATTATAAATGGACCGAACTTTCACTTGAATTATTATCAAGATAAATATACTGAAGAACAGAACATAAATACAAGAATGATATAGTAAACAACATGGATGAATTAGTGTAAAATTTATATCATTTACTTCCGGTAAAGTTTCAATGAATCTAGATTATAACGCGGGAGAATTGACGCTTGTCATCATTGCGTCATCCGTTTCCCACTTGCATTACTATAACGACACTAACAACAACAACAACAATAACAACTTCTACTACTACGACAAGCCAACCGAAGATAATATTGTTTCGCTTTCATGTGAAATTTTTTTGCAGCATAGAATTTTTAGCATTCTATCGTGTCACTAATTACTTAAATTAATTTGTTAATATGCAAATGAAAAGTCCTTTCTAATCAATAAATAACTCGACTCTATTATTTATTACTGATGCAATATCATAATAACTTTGGTGGTTTAGTAGTAATAGTAATAAATAATAAAATTTTAAATTGTCATTATGCATTGTATGGTATTGTATTTTATGTATTTATTTATTTATAGTATTATGTATATGACAAATAAAAAGTTTAGGTTGTAGCTGGAGAAATACTGAGTTGAAAGCCAGTATAGTAGTAATAGAAGTAGTAGTAGTATAGTAGTAGAAGGAAGTATTGTAACAATCCGTAACCATTTGCGGAATCTACACTAGGGATTCCCACAAGTGTACGCATGCGTTTAAATCAATATGCGCGCGCAGTGTAATGCCGATGGGTTTCACAAGATTGGTCAGCCGCTTTAACGAGGCACCAAAGTCCATGCATCGATTTCCCGTCGATTTTCTGATCACAGGATCGTCTTTCGTCGTGAATTGTCAACAACTGTTTTTTTTTTTTTTTTTTTTTTTATATATTATAAATCTCAAAAAAATGATCTAGTAGATATTTTAATGGCAATATTATTTTATGGAATGAATTGGTGTTTTGCAAAAGATATTTTAAAATGTGGTTGTACATAAGAGTGAACCAAAAGATGTACAAGTTTATTGACCGTAAAAAAAATAATAAAATAAGAATAAGAAGATGAGAATGAAGGGAAGAAAAGGGCAAATAAATTGCAAGAAGCCAAACTACTTTCACATAAGCAACAAAAAAATTTAAGAAGAAAGAGAAAAGAAAAAAGTGAGAGTATTCGTTTCGGGGCCCCCAGGGTAGTTAACAAAACGAACGAACGATAGGGAGAGATTCAAAAACATGTAGACAATTGCATATGTTACTGACAAAAAAAATTCATTTTATTTTGGAAAATTGTGTCAATAGCTTTGTTTTTCCGCGCGATAGTAAATAGTATAACGAGATATTTTAACGCTCGAGTACTTAGGATACAAGTGGGAAAAATCCTGTCAATAAAAATTTTCATATAAACATATATGAAGAGAAGAGTGAATACAGTGATAAAAAAATTGAATTACTACAGCTTTGGTAGATTCGGTTAAACTAAAAAAATTTAATAACGATACTGACAAATATGCTCGAATTTTGCATACACGAAAAAAATGGGCTTAAAAAATATACGAGTCTTTATGGTGCTACTCTACAAAAAAATATTATACACGTAAAAATTATTGATAAATTGTAATGAATATCATTTGTCTAAATTTGAAATTATAGTAGAAGATGAAAAATTTTTCGAGGCTCACAATAATAATTTTTTGACGAAACTTTCTGTTTAAAGTTTGGTCGAGAGCAAAATAAAAATTCGTACATTTTTTGACTCCAGTATTCTTCTTGTAATCTCTTTAGACGATTTTTTAAAGCACTGATAATGATAATAATCGTTAATTTTTTGTCGGAGATTTAAAAATCAGTAGAGAAGAAAAAAAATTTTTTAAAATAAATGTAAGCGCGGCGGAGGAGAATAAAGATGCAAAAGAGAGTGATCATCGGCAATAAGGTAAAGGAAAAAGAAGTATATAAGCTGACGATCAGTGGTGTGTAATGTGTATAGAAAGATGAGAAAAAGAACATGACAGTATACTAGGGAAGGAACGATTAACGAGCAATCGGGGCGGCGAATCGAGGCGTGATCAATTTCTCGCGGCTTCTGCACATTACGTATAATTAACATAATCCTGAAACATGCGCTACATGTTTCATGCGCACTTACTACACAGCTACTGTGCATTTTCATTAAGAGACAAGTTTTTTTTTTTTTTTTTTTTAATACGGACAACAAATAAAGTATATTTTTACAAACTATCAATACTCCATCTTTGATAAACTATCATCAACATAAACTCTTAATGACATAATATATTATAAAATGTAATAAATAATAACAATAATTATATTAATGACGGCTGATAGTTTTTTTTTGTGCTTGAATATAAATAATATTTACTGGCATAAAATTAAACATAAAACCTACTGATGTATAAACTTTTTTTTTATCGGATAATCCCATTATTTACACAGTATAACTTCCTTTCTAGAATAGCTAACGATGCGCCTCTTCCTTCATAATCTTACACTCAATATAATATAGATTTTTATATGAGACCACAAACTTTACAGAGTATAAGAGATTTATAGTGTTGATAACGGCGGTTGTTGTATGTATGTATATATAGAAGAACAGTAGAATATAAGGTTTAAAAAAGAAATATTATGGTTCGAAAAACGCGTTTGTCTGCCCACAGCGAAGCGATAAACGAGTTACCCGAACGATTCAAGTACCAAACAAGAAATCACCGATCCTACAATATACTCTCGTTTTTATATCTTTGTGAGTTACCTTCAATCATATTGTCAAAGTAAAAAAAAAAAATAAATAAATAAGGGGGAGAGGGGCAAAACGGGGTTCTTAAGGAAATACCAAGTTTTCGAGGACTCAAATACACTAAATCTTTTTTTTCTTTAATGATATTCGAAGTAAATAGAAGAAATTCTCAGTTTTACACCCTGTTTCGCTTAGCCTACCCCCTTCCCCTAAATAAATGTTCATGATGGACTATTAAATAAATTTTCGTGTTTAGATATTTGTTAAATTGAATATTGTACAATACAACAATAAAAATCTATACTAATAAATAAGAAAGCTTTTTTCCCCTGTACTAACTTTTATAACTACTAATTTACTGAAACCCGGAATTTGAATCCGCCCGCTTCGCGTTTGAAGTGCCCAATATATCAGCACAGAAAATAAATATTTCTTTGCGCAATAAATATTTCGCATTATGAATTAAAGACAAAAATTTTCTTTCAACGAGAAAAATTTCTCAACCCAAGAATATTTTTAATTTATAATGCTAAAAATTTCTTTAAACAAATAAAAATTTTTTACGTTAAGAAATTCATTTTTTTCTGTGCACTAAAAATTGACATCAAATAATCATGAAGTAATTATAGCTGAATATAACTTAAGTTTGAAATTATAAAATGAGTATTTTTATAAAAATTTAAACTGCAACATTAAGTCACTCAGGAATAAATTATTTATAAGTTATTACTGTGAGAAATAAAAATAATAATGAGATTAATAATTTAAAAAAAAATATTTTAAAATACTGACAATGTATAAAAGTAAAACTGCACGACATTTCTTTGTGGCTTTAGTTCAACTGGCTATATTAGAACAAAATCAATAGTAACCAAGTATATATAAACGTTTCTATAATTATAGAATGTACGTGTTAAAGTAATGATTACTGGGCCAATAGAGCCTTGAATGTATTCAAAAGTGTGCATAATGACAAATTTTTTTTTTTTTTCAGTTATTTGCTTCTACTAAAAGACTCATTAAAGCTCACCTTGCCACCCGATAGCATCAAAATTCTCTGTATACAATAGAAGAGTATAACAAAGTAACAAAAAACTAGGGGACAAATGAGATCGATGTGCATACTTTAGATTAAATTCGAAGTTATGCATGCAATATTATATTTACACGGTATTATGCTTCCTAACAAAAAAAAAGTTGGAAAATCGAAACATGCACAACTTAGTTGCTCATTCAATAGTAAAAAACATTTTTTTAAACGAAAATAATAAAAAAAACAGTCGAGTATAAAAAAGTAATCAATAGATGGTGCTCCTATAAAAAAATGGCGGCTAAATTTATTTTGATGAATTGTCAGTATTAAGTTCTTACACCTTACAATTAAACAAAGAAAATTTGAATAGTGATTTTCGAAAAGGTTCTATTCAAGAATTTAAAAAAAAAAAATAGATTAAGCGGTTGTATGTTTTTGATGTTATTGTTCACTAACATTCGTACATATTAACGGACATCGCGGGTTTTTTTCACAGTTTTTTCTTTTTCCAATCATTATTATTCAAAAATTGACTTAGAATTGTGTTCTTTCTATTTATTAATAAATCATCTTTCAAATGCCACAAATTTTAATCTACTTGAGTATATTTGAACGAGTGTAAATATTTTTTTTACGCGAGTGAATCAGCTGGGACCGCGTAAGCGTTAATAGAACACATTTTATAGCTTCGCAATTGAGTTGTGCAATACATCTATATATAAATATACAGTCTTAAGTATATCACTATTTTAATCAGTGATATATTTGGGACTGATTAAGAATACTTTTCACTGATTTATTTTAAGAGAGCATGTATGCATTTAAAAGCTTGGCTTAGATTTAAAAGAATAAAAAAAAAATTATCAAAAATTGTAACCGTAAAATAAGACTAATAATTGAGGAAAAAATCAAAATTAACAAAATAAATAAAAATTTGAAGTTCATAAATTTCTTAGTAAAAAGTTGACTCAATAATTCACCAAGAAATAGCAGTAAATTACAAAATATGACATTATGAATACACTTGAATAAAAATTGTCGGTAAAGTTTGGTTAAAAAAAAAAAAAAGTTTTTAGTAGTATGTATTGATAGCTCAAGAAGGTAAAAGTTTAAGAGCTTATCATTTGTCAGCCAAAGTAACTAAAGTTATAATAAAAAAAAAAAAATAAAGTTTAACTGTTTATGTCGGTCTCTCGTCGCGACATTCTGCGGAAGCGAATTGCCCAGTATTGGACGACGTACGTAAATTTACCCCGTAACCGAGCAACGACCCCTCTTTATACCCAGACAAGTGAACGAACTGCAGGTTCACCAGCGCACATACTACTAAAAAAAGAGATAAAAAACTGTACACACACAAAGAGATCGATATGTTGTGTGTGTGTTGTCGACATAACTAATAAAATAACTAGGCTAGCTGACTAAACAAAACTATGAAATTTCAGAAGGATCATGAGCTCATGAGCTTGTAAGCGTGCTGTTAGATTGTAAGCTTTGCTGTTGAGCTTAAAATATATCTGACTATATATAACATATAGTGCGCTTTCACTGCAGTAAAGCGAAAGTTATAGCTACACTGAGGAAATTAAATGATTGGAGTTATCATCTAGTGATGGTAAAATTTTTACTATCAATCTGATAGTAATGAATATCATCTAGATGATTGTGTAAATCATCTAGATCGTAATGGTTACCATCTGGATGATAAGTATTACGATCATGGATGTTTACTCGAGTTAATTAGGATTATTATCCTAAATAGTTATATTTATAATTTCTGATGGTAACTGGTACCATCAGAAATTATAATAATAACCATCAAAGATAATTAGAATAACAATTAATTCGATTATAATGAAACCATCATTTTACAAGGGTAAAAAAATACTAAATGTTAATAGGGGAGCCTGGGGCACGAAAGACCCTTTCAAAAATTAAGTAAAAAAGTTTTATTTTCATTTTCCGTCAAGTCATGACCTCTATATTGTTTTTATCATATTTTTAGGCCAATATGTGATATGTGGGGTAAAATGGATCACTCTAAAATAAATGTTTTTTTTTCGTTTTCCGTCAAATTCTGACCTCTATAATGTTTCTATTATATTTCAGGTCAATATGTGATATGTGGGGCAAAATGAACCTCTCGAAAAACAAAATTGTAACGAAAAAATTATTTTTTTTTTATTTTCCGCCTAGTTAATTTTTTTTCGTTACAATTTTTTTTTGAGTGGCCCATTTTGCCCCACCCCTCCGCCTCAAACACTTTTCACGTTAAAAATTTTGGGCGGCCCATTATGCCCCCAAATATTTCGAGGCATCCAAAATTTCAGGGGGCCCATTTTGCCCTCCCTTCCCCTACTTGAAATTTATTGAATTTTCGATCAATTTTTTCATAATAATAACTACCATCCCTGATAGTAACTGTAATCATCCTGATGGTAACTGTAATCATTCTGATGGTAACTGTTATCATCCAATGATTGTTAATCGGATTAACAAAAATTATAACTCTAACTATCTTTGCATTTAAAATCGTTCTTATCATCCTAGATGATTGGGGCTAAAAATTTAGGATAATAAACGCAATCATTTAATTTTCTCAGTGTATATATTATTGAGTCAGCTACTTCGTGTAGTAATCTGAGGGTGCGTTCCTTGGCCTTAACTACCTTATATAGAAACATCCTTACTCCAATACCCTGGATTTGCCCTAACTGCAGCAGCAATAACATCGAAAAGCGACAAAGGGAGGATAGATTGATTGCTTTCAAAAGTTGGGGTGATTATTTATATATAAAGTATAAAAGCTAAACAATATAAGAAAATAACTTTTTGAATTCTGGCTTTGATTAAATTTTGAACCTCAAGTTTTGATATCGTACAAAAATTATTTGACCCACAGACGCACACACAAGGACGTTAACTGAAAATAATTAGAAATAGTTTTCTATTAGAACTTAAAAACCTCGAGGATGAAAACTCGATTTTAGAAATTCGGACCGAAATCAACAACTTTCCCTTTATTGAAAATTTTAAATTTTTATAGAGAGGTTAGAAATATGTGTTGCGAAATCAATACATTTTTAGTGTTATGTAAGTTTGAAAACTGGAAAATGCTTCGTTGAAGTTTTAAAGTGATACGATGGCAGATATTTTACTTTTCGAACCCTCGTAACACGAAAATTGAGATTCTGTGATATAGTAAAAATCGTGATTGCTTTTTCTACTTTTTGGGGATCTTACAAAAAAAATCAAGATAAAGTTAAAAGAAGAGGATCATTCCGAAAATATTCGTGTTAGGGTAAAGATAACGTTCACTGTTAAAAAAAAACAACTTTTGTAAAAACATTATTTTTTTCTGTAATCATTAAAAATTATTACGTTTTCAACTTAATATCCAAATTAAAGAATAATTTTCCCAACAGAAAAAAATCGAACTTTATTTACTCTCCGCCTCAAAAAAAAACCAGAACATTTCGAGCTAAACCCAAATTTCTTCGACTAAGAAAATTATTTTGAATGAAATTCTAATTTTTGTACTAAAAATGTATGAGATTGAAAATTTCCAACAACGTTATATTTTGTAAGAGAAAATACACAATATTTCTAAAAGTTATTTTTTACCTCAATGTGAGTATGAAAAAATTTGAATAAAAACTTCCGCTTTGTTGAATAAATTAAATTTATTTTCTGAAAAATTTATTTATCAAGATGGTATTTTGTCAGTACTGAGGATAAATGCTTCAATAAAATTTATTATTAAATACAACTTTTTCTGTAAACTAACACTGATGTACTATCAGGTAGACTGGTACGAAAAAGGTTCTCAATATCACGTCTGGGCTAAAAAGCAAATCCAGAAATTACATAACAAAATATGAACTGGAAATGTTTTTGAACCATCGAAAAATGAATTTCCACGTCAACATACTCTAATTAAAATTGAATTTTCATTTTGTATATCTGTATTTACTTAGTGATAAATATAACATACTTTTATCACATAATACAAACATAATATTTCAAATTATTTGTCAGGTAAACATAATCATCAGCGACCTACTCTGTTAATTATTAGACGACAAACTCGAGTATCGATTTAATTATTTTATATTGTATTATACTCTATTGTGATTGGTTAAAACAGTTGCAACATCAATACATATAGTATGTATTTCCATTATAATTTACAACAATACACAATGGAAAAGCTCAATAACTAAAGTATTAATATGTTATTTTAAATTCAAAAAAATAATAATAATAATAAATAAATTCATTTATGAGTTTTGTATTAAAAAACTGCATTGAAATTATTTATATCAAATAACAAATATAAAAAATATATGTTTTTGTGAATTTAAATTTTCAAACCTCAGCAACAATATTTTTCCGTGTAAAAAAAAAATTAGTTTCAATAGTGTTCCAAAAAGAGTTTGAAACTTTGAATTGATCTTTTTTTGAATTTTGAAAGCATTCAAAAAAAATTTTCAATTGAGTATTTTTCAAAGACATTTTTTTTAATTTTTCAAGCAGAAATAATTCGATTTGAAAATTTTTCTGGTATGAAAATCTTAAAAAAAGACTAAAACCAATAACGCGCGTTTTTTTATTCTTTATAAAAACTTTTCGAAAATGAGATTTGAAAATTGAAATTTTTTCACTTGAATTTTTTGGGAAGTCTACAGTTTCCGTGGCGCCGCCAAATGACATCGAATTCTTGTAGAACTTGACGAAATAAGGCTTTTTTTCAAATAGCTGTAACTTTTTCAAAAATTGACTAATTCAGACGTTTTTTTTTTCAAAATTTTCATCTTTGAATGTGGTTTTCGGAAAAAAATACAAAAAAAAAATTAAGATATTAAAATCTATGAAATTTTTCACTTTTTATAAAAAGTCAAATTTTTCCCAAAATCCATTTTTCTCGAAAACTAAGCGAGTTATCAAAAAATTTTATTCTTTAAAAAAGTCTTATTTTGTTGAGTTCTATATGAATTCACGGTCATTTGGCGGCGCCACGGAAACCGTAGAATCCCCAATTTTTTTAAAGTTTCAAATCTGATCAACCGAAAGTCCAGAATTTTCTCAAATTTCAAAGTTCACTGTTATGAACTTTTTTGGAAAACTTTCGGAAGGATCTTTTTTTACATGGGTTTATTTATCTTATAAGATATATTAAAGTTATAAATAAAAACAATGACAATACAATAGTGGCAATAAAAAAAGGTAAATGCTTTGAAAGCTTAAGTTTAGTACGGATAAAGTTGGTGTTAACGTCAGCAAAGGGACAGCAACGTATATTGATTTTGACCGAAATACTACTGGGATCGGCATCGGATATGGGGAGTATAGAGAGAGTATTAAAGCCCTGGAGCTATATGATATTATTGAGAACCCCTTTTCCAGATTGTTTGCGCCAGTCTATGGACAAGAACTACGTACGATATGTGCATGCCACGCACTTATAATATACGTGCTTCAACGACTCTCGCATTGCCACACATTCATTCGAGATCGAGACTATATCTCACTTTTTTTTTTTTTTTTTTAACCTTTTTTCAGGATTTTTTTTTTTTTGTACTTTAACCAGACAACTGGAACTTATCTTTTAAATGTGCGATATATATCATTCAAAACATTTATTTATCATTTATATTTACGTATTATTAAACTTGAATGACGAATTAATGTCGTGTAAAAATAATTCAAAAATTTAAAAAAAATATATACACTGATGAAAAAAAAAAGTTTTTGTGACTGTTCGTAATTAGATTTAGAAAAGCCGCTTAAAATTTTTCAATAGCTGCCAAAAAATTGACGTATTCCATTTATTATAATTTTCGTTTTCTAAATATTTTTTAAAAATTACTGATCATAAAAATTTTATAAAATATCATAGAACATGAAATGTTCAAACAAAAAAAATATTTTAATTATGTTTTCAATTTTTTTATCAAATGCTTTAAGTTTTTGAATTTTGAATTAGTTAACTCGCGCTATAAGACTTGATTGAAGACTTTCAATTGTATATAGGTACTAATTAAAAGTACGAAAATATATATCAAACTATTAAAATTTCAATTATCAATTTTTCCGTGATATTATGAAATTTTGTGCGACTTTTCAAAATTTTGATTAAAGGTTATACTCTAAGAATTTTCTTTTTAAATATTTTCTAAATGATTTTCAATAGTGAGTTTAAAAAATATAGTAAAATATCCGTCATATATATACATATAGGGGCAAAAAGGGCTACTTAAGACAATACTAAGTTTTTGAGGGCTCAAATACGTTAAATATTTTTTTTTCTTATGATATTAAAAAAAAATTCCAGTTGCCGTTGAAAAAAAATTCATTTTCGCGGGAAAAATTAGTTACCCCCTAACAAAATTGAAAAAAAAATCTGGATATTAGATAAATTTGATTAAATTTATTAACCGATTTTTGACACCCGAGTTTTTGAAAAAAGTAAGAATAATGCTCTTATATATTTACAAAAATGATTTTGGAATATCCCGTATGTATATAATGTCATTATTTTATGTTAAATAAATAATGTACTGAGATGTTGAGAATTACTTCTCAATTCTCAATTGTCTGAGTATCTTTCCATACCTTATTATTAAAAAAAAAAGTACATATGTATACATATATAAGAACGTGTTACATATATATTTATGAAATGCGTAGAGTACAGAGCGCATACCCTTTCAAATTCAAATTGCACCCTCGAGTACCTTGTATTGCGTACATGTTTTGGTCTGAGAGTTGTATGTTTCAAAATGTAAATGAAAGAGGGCGATAACTTGAGAGTAGAATAGCGAAGAGCAAGTAAAATATATATATATTGTCGCATATATGTATTATACGAAGAGTAAGGCGTGTGGCACCCTCGACATGTTCGTTCTCTCGTAACAAACGAGTTACAAACGACTAACGAAAGACAAAAGAAACAGCGAAAGCTTTCGCTAAAATTTGAATTACCGATCCAACGAACCAACTTTTGAATTTTCATTTTAATAAAAACATCCCACCCAAGGTCTCTTATTGTAATTAATATTTATGTCCCATGTCAAAAAAATTTTTTCACTTTCATTATTAATGTCAAAATTTTAGTAAACTTTTTTCACCGTCATATTTTCTCACGTCAATGAATAATTTTTATATCTTCGAAGAATCTGATAACGACAGACGTGATAAAAATTTATAAATTAGTTGATTCGTAATTCTGTTTACGCGATACGTGATATGAAAAATATATCATTGAGTTATTCGACGAACTGATAGATTTTTGATAAGTTTAAATACTCATTCTACAAAAAAATAATTAACAGATAACGGTAGTATGTCAGTACAGGATGAGTGTTTTTTTTTTAGATTTCTAAATATCTACTTAAAATTTTTTCCCAAGGTGTCACTAACTTGGCTCATTAACTATTTGTAATAATAATTAAAGTAACACTTTCACCTTTTAAAATTATTTGTTTAAAAAAAAAAAAGAATAGAAAATTTCTAAATTAAAATGTAAATTGTATTTTTAATTGATCGTGAATGTTGATTGATTGGAGAGAAGAAATCATTATAATGAAACAAGTTATTTCTCTAATATTAAATACGATCCTATAAATTATAACATATATAATGTATAACAGTTACTGTTATATGTATAGGAAATCATCAATGTAAGATTGATTGATTAGTCATGAATGTACATATACACGTGCGCAAGAATTTCAAATGAAAGGCCAAAAGGGAGTAGAAGAATATGAACAAGTCAGGTCAAGTTCCAATGCATGCATATGTATATATATATATATATATATATATATATATATATATATATATATATATATATATGTACACGTATATGTATGTATGTATGTGGTGTAGGCTAGAGACGAAAAAGGAAGGAAGAAACTTCTTTCGTGTCCTGATGGCCTTGAAGGAACCCACTAAAATATATTACTGTTGCTTAGTCGGTTTGACTGATCCTCTAAAATATAAATTCGACGGGCTTGATTGTTTTCTTTTCTCATATAACTATACTCTAAAAAAGTAAAACCTGATGTCTACCACATGTCTTAACACGTCTATATTTATTTTCACACAATGTCCTAAATATTTAACTTTTTAGTTTGACTCGGTCAATAAATATTTTAAATTACAAATTATTATTTAAATGGAGGAATTAAACCATTTGATGCGAAAATTTAATTTAAATTTTTGAATGTGTGGATTAGAAAGTGAAAGTTTTTTTAATTTTCTGTACAGACATTCATAGCTTTTTTCAAATTTAACATTGCAGCAATTTACTTTCATTGTGATATTGAAGTTAGCAGACAGTTACAAATTTTCGGATTTTTTTTTGAGAATCAATTGCAGAAAAAAAAATATAAAAAAATGCATGTGTAGAAAATTTAAAAAACTACAGGTGCAATTTTTAAAAATATTTTTTTTTTATAATTTACTGTCTAAAAAATAATCAAAAAATTATTAGACCTCAGCTAGCCTCAGGATCTCACATTAGACAAATTAAAAATTATTAATAAGTAGAGTAAATAATTAATAGAATAAAATTTAAAAAAAATGGGCATTTAAAAAATTAAAAAATTAATAAGTCCATTTTTTATAAATATTATTTTTTCAATTATTTACCCTATTTATTTTCATTTTTAAATTTGTCTGATGTCTGGTACATTCACTTTCATTCTAAAATTTAAAAAATTTACAATCGCCAGCTAAATTTAGTCATAAAAATATCATCGTTGAAAAGTTTTTGTGTAAAAGCAAAATACTAGTAACGTAAGTTGATAAAAAAAGCCGTTTAGGTCACTATCTTTAACCTTTAAGGTTACATAAGCTAACTATCATGTCTATTAAACCTGTTGTCGGATTGTAAAGGAAAATCATCACGTGTTCATCAGTATTATCAACATCATGCACCTTCAACATTCAAATTAGCGCGAAAAAAAATAAATATTAATTTTTTATCACATCCAGCGTCTCATATATATTTTTTACCTGACCTGACTCAAAACGATTTATCAACTCGTATCCATATTTAGTAAGAAAAAAAAAGAACATATATATGTATATATATAAAGTAACATTTTACACATAACTGTTTTCCGTTATCAACATAATGCCTTTCTAATCAACGTGTATTTAAGATAACAAATGTAAATATTATTTTGCATACCATTACGTTCTTCACGAATAAAAAAAATTAATTTTTTATCCGACAAAAAAATAAAGATTCCGAAGTCAGCCGACGTCTAATAATTTTTTGATTTTTTTCTACGATAAAATAAAAAAAAAAAATATTTTAAAAAATTGCGACGAAAGATTTTTAAATTTCCTACTTGTGCATTTTTTATTTCTTCAGTTTACTTGTTGAAAAAAAAAAATCAAAAAATTTAAAATTGCCGCCTAACTTCAGGTCATATAAAAAATGAAATTAAAAATTTGACTCACCACAAATGAAGTCCGATGAATAAATAATTATCGTCAAAAAAATAAATTTAGTTTTTACACCTTAACTTTCACTTAATTAAATAATTTAATTAATTATTTATTATCAGTTATTAACAATAATTTATAAAAAATAAATAATTATTTTATTTAATATTTAAAATTTAAATTCAAATTATTTGTAACACAACACCTTTGTCACTTATTTAAATTCGATACACAAACTTATAACTTATGTTTATATATGTATATATATATATATATTTATATGTATATATACATACATATGTATGTTATTTAATCAATGTTGTTTTATAGCACGAACAAGTGATAGTAAATATTAATAATGATAATAATAATGTATATGAAAAGACCTTCACAGTAAGAAGTCGCGTACGAGACTGATGCCAGAGGAAGCGGGAGTTCGCGGTGGCTGCCTACCCAGTGGGCGACTGCAACGCCGCGTAGCGTTTGAATTCAAATTCATAAATTTGAATTATTTATTATTTTTATTAATATTATTTAAATTATTCTTAAAAATATAAATGTATATATTTTTTTTTTAATTGTTACTGTAATTATAAATTCAGATATTAGTGATAAATAAAAAAATTTATTTGATCTCTACAATTATCAAGAGTTTTATTGTGTGTAATATGATAGCTTTTGAAATAGTAAACAATATTGATACATTAAGTGATTAGTTTGTTTAGTTATTAATAGAGATAGAGATTAAAGAGATGAAATTAAATAAGATTATATTTTTTAAATTATTTTTATTGATATTGTTTTATGGTACGTTAATTAATTATTTAATTGGGTATGTATTTTATCACACTGAATTTAGCTGGCGTCTAATAATTTTAGGATTTATGAAAATCGATAACTCGATACTTCGACTTTTTTAAATCGATTTCGAACGAGAGTTAAAAAAAATGATCCTGAAGTTGGCAGACAATTAAATTAAAGTGAATGTAACTAACGATTGTAAATTTAAAAAATTCTGAAATAAGAATTAAATGAAAATCGAATAAAATTTGAAAAATCCGCGCTTATAGAATTTTAAAATCAGTATGTGCATTTTTTTGTTTTTATATTTTTAATTGTTTAGTTCGTTTATTTTTAATTTAAAATTTGTCTGCTTCACTCACACTCATGACAATTAATCAATTTCGGATTTTTTTTCAACAGATTAATAACAAAAAATGAAAAAAACTAAAAATATGCGCATGTAGAAAATTAAAAAAGCTATGGGTGCAATTTTCTAAAATATTTTTTTTTAAATATATCGTTTTTAAAAAAATTCAAAAATTATTAGATGTCGACTAACTTCTGTGTAATAAAAAAAAATAATTGCACTTGTAGTTTAGTTGATTTTCTATACGTGCATATTTTTAGTTTTTTTTTAAATGAATTATTCAGAAAAAAATTCTGAAAATCGCTGTCTGTTAACCAGGATCATATATTTTTAATTTATTTGTGGTATGAAAGTATATTTTTTCAATCTTATGACAATTTTAGGGTTAGAAAAATTAAAAATTTTTTAATAAATAGTACAGTTAAGATTTTTTTAAGATAATGAATCATAAAAATAAATTTAAAAAATATATTATATATTATTGGTCGTCTTATTTTTTTATTTAAATTTCTTAATTGTAATTTATAAGTATGACAGTGAAATATCAACAGACAGCAGACAATTTTTTTTGTTTTTAATAGACAATTTTAATTAAAAGGAAAAATTTTTGAAATTTTAAATAATGTAAAATTTTTCGCGCGAATTTCGAATTAATTTTTTTTATAAGTAATAGCGGGTTAATTGCAACATATTTAATTAAATACAGCTGTGAATTTTAAATAAAAAAATTATTTATCATATAAATAATAAATATTTTTTTATTTTTTTAAATTAAAAAAATTTTGAATGTCACTATTTTTAAACTAATAAACGGACCTTGGCTTTTTAACTTGTTCACAGCATCCGCGTTGATAAATATACAAAATTTAATTGCAGATTAAAATTACGTGTACTATTGTTATGACAAAGTCGATTGCATCATATCTATAAATAAAAATATAACGATATGAACAAATCGTACTTAAAATATTGATAGAAAACAAATGCACCAGTCCTCACTTTTGTTTAAAATTATGTGGTATTGAATCATAATTATACACTTGAAGATTTTTCTGTATTTCAATAAATATTTTTTCTGCAGATATTTTCCTTCTCGTAATTGTCATATTATTTATTCAAATGCATTTTATTTATTTCAATTGCTTACACATTACAATGTCGTTATTTTTTTCATTAGTCTGTTGAAAATCGATACATTAAATAATTAAATAGTCACAGTAAAATATTTAAAGTCTTATTATATATTAAATACGTTAATTTATTTATCAAGGCCAAAAAAAATTAATAATATTTTTAAAAAATACTGTGTACATAAATCGATTCGATTAAACTATCAAAAAAAATATTAGACTACTGAATATAGCAAGAAAATTATTGGCTCGTTCAAACGATACCGATTGTAAAGAATCAAGATTATTTTGTACTTTATTTTATTTTTATTTTTTAAATATTATTATTATACATGTATATATTTTTTATTATTTTTACGAGTAGTTGTTTGCAGCGTGGATTACGCCGGTTCATCGATTACAAGCAACGACTCATATCATGGCGCTATGCTATATATGTACGAGCATAATCACCATAAGCCACGCGCTCAGCATTCCCAGTGTAATTTTCTCAAGATCCCTTTAATGCACGACTATAATAATCAAATACATTAGTATGACATATAATTTATATTATTTTTTTTATTTTAATTAAAAAATATAATGCACTTTCGCTATGCCATTATTATAAATAAAAACAATTATTTAATTAAATATTACATTCTCTGCACTGATCTCGAGAGAAAAAAAATTAAAATCAAGTAAACATGTTGACTCGACTCATAATACTAAAAACAAAAAAAATTTAGTGAATCGAAGTGTAATATTTATTATTTTTACGACGATTGCGTCAATTTACTCATAAATTTCTAGTCATTATATTTTTAGTAAACTAAGAATATATTTTCTTGGCACTGTTTAAGTAAACTAATACTTTAATTAAGAAATTTTACTTGGAGAAATACACTTTTTTTCTCAGTGTTAATTAAACAAATGAATTTTTTAAAATAAATAGTAATAGAAATAAATTAATTACAGACAGTTAGAAATTTTGTGTTAAATTTAACACGAATCGTGTGTTGCAAACACACGAAAAAAAATGATACTCAAAATTTTAATAGTTTGTAGTTTATTTTCGAGTTAAAATTAGTATATTCGATACTAATACCAAACTAGGATCATTACATATATTACAAAATGGCTACTATTTATATTAAAATTTGATACACATACAAGAGCAAAATTTGTAATTTCGTATATTAAAATTAATATGAAAAAGAATCGATAAATTGGTATCAACAGTTATTACTATTCAAATAAACAGAAAAATTAAAAAAATGAGGAACCGAAAAATTAGTAAACGTGCATATTAATATATAAAGATCTAGTATACGAATTTTGCATCTTATTATTTACCACTTATTCGATATATGTATAATAAATTAATTTATAATAACGAATAAATAATATTTTATATTAATTATTAGTCAATGGGATAGAATTTATAAAATAAGAGTTGAAAATTTTCGGTATTTTTATGAGCAACAAAATCAGTATCTAGTATACTAATTTTTCATTTTATTATTTACCACCAATTCGATTTATGTATATTGTAAATTAATTTATAATGATGAATGAGTGATATTTTAAGCTAATAATTGATCAGTGATATCGAATTTATAAAATGAAAGTTTGTAACTTTTGGAATTTTCGGCTGGACAAATCAGTATCTAAGATAGCAATTCTTAATTTGACCAATCATTACTTTTCAATAGATTATGCCATAAATAATTAACTTTCACTAATAAGTCACGTATTATACCTAAAGATAATAATATTTAGATACTTTTTGAAATTATTGATAGTTTTTAGGAATCTACAAAAATTAGTAAACTACTTTGCATTAAGCACATAATAGTACTAATGATTGATAACAGATTCCACTTTTTACTATCATTTATTAATTTTTAATATTCTGTTTTTTCCGTGTACACAAATTTTAGTGTCAATTTAACACATTGCGATTGTGTTGATCTGTGTGATGAAAATTTGTGTAAATTTAACAGACCCTTGGTGTTAAAATTAACTAATGAATATAAGCGCATGACCTAACTAACTCAAGTATACTGATCTACCCTTAGTACAACTTATGTCAATGTAGCAAACAATTAGTTTGATTTTCAGTGATTTTTCTAAAAAACGGAGCTATGGATTATCCCCCGTAGAATGAGAATAAAAAAATCATTGATATCGTGACAAAAAATGGCATTTAATTCCGTCCTTCATGCATTTTAAATACGGCTTTTGTTGTGGGTTGAAATTACATTTATATTTTATGACAATGACACACCACAACGTGTAACATGGTGTGCTAGTTATGATAAGAAATCACGGTCAGACTGTCGCACATATATATATATATATAAAGACCAAAACGACGAGAATTAGTGTATACATTGCGATATCATAAATACACACGAGAGATTAAAGTAAAGCGGGGAAACAAGTGAACTGGTTAAGAGACAGTAAATAATTTCAAGGAATTTATTAAAAGCTGTTGTCTCAAATATTATCGGGGCATTTTACTTAACTTACACTAAGTGTTTGTACGTTTGTGGTATACACACGTATATGTATATGTATATATAAATTTATCGGGTTCAATCACTTGCTTATGTACATAAAATTAATTTAATAGTTTTTTTTTTATGTAAGTGAAAGAGAGTGAAAGATTTAAAAAGTGCAGTGTCATGCATCCTGAAAGACTTTCAGCTTTTTTTTCTAGGATGATTGAAAGATGCTGGAATGGGGTCATCTAGCAAAGTCAAGGATACTTTTTTTATCATAATAATCTTTTATTATATTACAACATTCGATGTAACATCATAATAGACTATAACAATTTTATTTTACCTCCATTATTTTTATCATTATTATTTATGTATTAAAAAATTTTTTCTTTAATTACATTAAAAAATACATTTTTTATGATGATTACAAATATTTCTCAATATTTGAAAAGCTGCTCCAGTTTTTTCTTGTTTTCTTTTCTTTTTTTTTTTTTTTAAATAAATTTTAATTTATTAGTATAAATAAAATATGAATCTTCATTAAATTTAATTACTTTTATTTTTTTTTAAATTCAAATATTTTCTCACGAATTTTAATAAAATTTTATTTTTTAAAAGATACACGGAGAAAAAAATATAGTAAAAATTACAATCTTATAGTAAAATTTACTAACAGATATGAAAAAATACATTCTGCATTGTAATTATTACTAATCGTTTAGTAAAATTTACTAGTTAGTAATAATAACATAATAAGATATCAAAAATTACTATGCGTAATGTATTTTTTGCTAACACAATTGTATTTTTTACTATCTGTATAGTAAATTTTACTATAAATATTTTTAATAAATACAAATTTAAGAAAGTTAATTTTTTAATACAATATAGGATTTGTTACTATAAAAAATATTAAAAATTACTATACGCAATGTATTTTTTGCTAACACAATTGTATTTTTTACTATCTGTATAGTAAATTCTACTATGTATAGATAAAATTATAATTTGGTGAGGATAGCATGTACAAATATGTATTACAAGTTCTGAAAGTCTTGTCCAAAAGAGACATTGGGCCGTCAGACATAGGAAAGGACTCGCGCGCGGGAGATCAGGGTTCGAATCTCGGTTGAAACCAAGTGATTTTTTAAAAAACAAAAATCGACACCAGCACTAATACAGATGACATAAATAACTATAATAATCAAAATGATAGCAATAATAATAAAAAGTTAAAAGCTAATAAAAATTTAATTTTATTTTTTTCCATTCTAATATAGTTAAATTTACTAAACGGGATAGTAAAATTTACTTATCTGTTTATGAATTTTTCATATAAATCATAAGCGTTGCAAGATTAATATCTAAATTTACTAATTATTCCCATATTTTTTAGTAAATTTTACTATTTTTTTTTCTCCGTGTAGTTTAAATTATCTCTGCAAGTAATCAAAATTTTCAGATTTCATATTTTATTTGTATCAATACTCGTATAAAAAAAGACTCGTTCTAAAAATGTTAATTACCGCGAACTTTTGAATTTGAGACAATTCTATACTTTGAGGTGATCATTTTTTGAACTTTGAAAATATTCAAAAGTAAGACAGTTTCAACTGAGTACTTTTCCGACAAATTTTTTAAAAATTGTTTAAGCAAAAATAATTCGTCTCGAAAATTTAGCTGGTACAAAAACCTTGGAAAGTAGACTAATACCAATTATGAGCGTTTTTTTGACTCTTTATAAAAACTTTCTGAGAACGAGATCTAGAAGTTGAAATTATTTTTTAACTTTCAAAAATAATCAACTCAAAGTTCAGAATTTTTCAAATTTAGAAGTTGACTGTAATGAACTTTTTTGGAAAATTTATCGAACGATCTTTTTTTAAATAATTTTAAAATTACATTAAAAAAAAATATATATATAAATGCAGCTTTTTTCCCTCCACTCATGATTGATTGCTAGAAAAAAAAATAAATTACAATGACAAATATTACATACAATTAATTATCAGAAAAAAAATTCGGATTAAAAAGTGAAGTGACTTCACAGTCGTCATTTAAATGAAAATCGTCGAAAATAATTATCAACATTATTTATAATTTGTTGAGTTCAATTGTTCTACATTTAATAATCATATTAATTTTTATCATAATATCAATACACAATTATTTATAAACACCCTTTAGATTTTACACAAACAATTATATACAACAGACATATAGCTTCTTTCTTGCTATCGTTGCCTTCGATATTCTAATATATATAATTGATACCAGCAAATATTTATAAATTTTTCATCACGAGTCGCGTGAACCGAGCAACGGTCAACAACACGAATATTTTTTTTTATTCTAAGATCAAAGTTATGTTTATCTAACGATAAAATTTTATACGAATCATTTCGTGAGAATTGTTAACGTAATTCCGGGCTTATTAGTTACGGCGATATAGACAACGATTTTAATCGTTAAGCTCAATTCGGACGTTTTAATAATGGATGATACTCTCGAGTGAATTCATCGATTTCTTCGTTCATCGTCCCGGAAACTTAGATCGTTCAAAAGAAAATACATCGAGCATGACGCAAGGATGACTTGAAGCTAAATTTCAAATTAAATATTTCATCGTTATAGCGTTCACATAATTTTACATTTTTTTTTTTATATATCTTTGTCTTTATCCGTATTTTTAATCACAAAAAATAACTCAACTGATTACGAATATTTCATTTTAATTTAAGTTTATCTTGATTTAACTCTACGTTATCAATACCATATATATTTTATTTTTATTTAACAAATAAAATTAGATAAATTTTATTATTAAATATATATAAGTATTTACTGAGATACTTTGTATTTGTATATATATCATTACACTGTAAAAAATTTTTGGAATTCCCCAGGAGTTTATTTTACACCGAAAGGGAGGTTCGAAAATATTAATTATAAAAAAAAATACTAATACAGTGAGCTAGGTATTTGATATTTAAACATTTATATTGAGTACGGAAATAATTACGAGCTCCCTTTTCATATATTCCCGCAAAATGATTTTTAAAAATTACAAGCAGCTGATAATAAAACTCAAAAATATAATTACACTGAGTCACAAACTGTCGTATGACTTACATACCATACCACGCGATAACATTTCATATTGTACCGAAGTATAAAATATTCCCGTAAAAACTATGTCGCTATAGCTATTAAATATAATATTTTCACTGTGTGTTATATATACTAGACTGGGCCAAAAAAATCGACTATTTTTTTTTCCTTTTAATACTGTGAAACTATTATTCCTGATGACCAAAAAAATTGTTGTGCAAGTTTGAGCCCTTGATATTGATATTAAGAGGTGTATCCTACGACTTTTCGATTTTTTAAAAGAAATTTCATATTGTACCCAAAACTGATAAATCATCTATCTAAAAAATTTGAGCAATGTATATTTTTAAAGGAAATTGAATTCCCTACAAAAAATCTCTCTTAGTAAATTGACGTAAAACGATCCGTTTCCTTGTAACCGTGCCTTAAATATTGAATTGTTTTTTGAATTCTTTGTTTCTATTTTTGATTTTTGTAACTACTAGAAATATTTAAATTTTTTCTAGTCAAGGTACATATTTTTGAAGGAAATTTAATGCTCTACAAAAAAGGTCTCTTAACATTTTTTGTTAAATTCACTCCTTTAAAAGTTATTCGAGGTTGAAGAGTCAAAACGACTTAAATGACCTGAATAACTTTTGAAGGAGTGAATTAAGCAAAAAATGTTAAGAGACCTTTTTTGTAGAGCATTAAATTTTCTTCAAAAATATGTATCTTGACTAGAAAAAATTTTAATATTTCTAGTAGTTACAAAAATCCAAAATAGAAACAAACAATTTAAAAAACAAATCAATATTTAAGGCACGGTTACAAGGAAACGGCTCGTTTTACGTCAATTTACTAAGAGAGATCTTTTGTAGGGAACTCAATTTCCTTTAAAAATATACATTGCTCAAATTTTTTAGATAGATGATTTACCAGTTTTGGGTACAATATGAAATTTCTTTTAAAAAATCGAAAAGTCGTAGAATACACCTCTTAATATCAATATTAAGGGCTCAAACTTGCACAATAATTTTTTTTGGTCATCAGGAATAATATTTCCACAGTATCGAAAGAAAAAAAAATAGTCGATTTTTTAGGCCCAGTCTAATATATATGAAATTATAATTTAGTGAGTTACTAAAACATTTTATGAATTAAAAAGATAATATTTTTAGTTTAGTTATTAATATGTGAATTAATTACTTATTTATTTAAATAATTATGTTTCTAATTAACAGCTGTTTCTATTAAATATAAATTTATTTAAGTATTAGAACTCCGACCGGAGTGAACGCGGATTTAAATAAAATCCGCGACACTCCGAAATCACTCCGCCCAGAAAAAATCCCTATTCACTCCGCATGCAGAAATATTTTTTTTTAAACTCCGGAACCTCGAGTGATGAAGTGAACTTGAATTGAAATAAAATCCGGGTTCACTCTCGATTTTTTACAGTGTAATTTTACCTAGATAAATTGATTATTGTTTTGAATAATTTTTCTAAATATCAGGAGCAAATTTATTTACCGATTTGAATAGTTAAATTTCTATGAAATATATGTATAAGTAAATGATATAAATAAAAAGACCAGAAACGAAGATATGCAACGGTTAAGTTTTAATTGTCGTGCCGGTAAACGGTAATGTTTAATTTTATTAGTGGACACGGTAAGATGTGTCCTTAACTGTAAAAGTCTGCAAAGTAGCGGCAGAGGAGAGCAAGAAATGAAGCTCGTAATCTCATCATCATTGGTTATATTCTCATTCCATTACATTCGAATCCTTCCGCAATAAAGACCAAGAAGGAACGAGTAAATCGAGCAAATGTTTGTTCATTCGGCTGTATAACAATTTCGCAAACTACTTTTTTACTTTTTTTTTTAAATTTTATTTGTTGTTTACGAACCAAAAGATCCCTTTCTACTATTTAGTTACATTGTATATATATAACATCACCGTATATTGTAATTCTTTCATTGTCTCATTAAATCGATTAAGAGTTCATTGATCCTCTACGCTATTGATAAGATATTATGACTTTTTACGATTTTATTATTTAGATTTTAATAATTTTAGGATTTTTTAAAGAACGATAAATTACAAAAAAAAAAATATTTTGAAAAATTGCACCTGTAGATTTTTTATTTTTCTACATGTGCATTTTTTATTTTATTTTATTTTTTGTAATCGATTTGTTAAAAAAAAAATCTGAAAATTGTTAATTGACAGCTAACTTCAAGACCATGCAGCTCTTAAGCTTTTATATGAAATTCAAAATTTAAATATTTTAAATAAAAATAATTTATTAATTATAAGATTCCGATTTTTACTTTAGTGAGTAATTAATAAAAATTGAAAATGTAATAAAAATTACTTAATTTATAAATTTTAAAAATATTTTTTGATAAATTTAAACTTGTACATAAATTCAAAAGCGGAAGGAAAAGAATAAAGAAATAAATTTATTTAATTGTGTTGTATTGAATAAATTTATTATGTTATACGATGAATAAATTTTAGCTGGTTTATGGCCAATTATTTCCGAAGCAATTGTCGTTAAAAAAAAAATTGTAAAATGTTTTAAGAATCTTTTATCAGCGGCAATATTTTATTTCGAGGTTATCACAGTAAAAAATATTGTGTTAAAATCAACACAATCTGTGTTTTAGAAACGGTCCACACAATATTTGTGTTATTTTTCAACACAGACTATTTGTGTTGAATTTAAACATTAAATTTGTGTTAAAATTTAAACACTAAATTCGAGTAATATGAGAAGTAACCAACACTTTTTAAATGTTAAGGAGGTTCGACCGAATCTAATGTTAAAATCATTTTCCAACTTTAAGATTTGAAACTCAGTATACATGTAAAAAAGTACTTTATCTATGTATTCTCAAAATTTGAATATGATCCACCGTCTAGTTTTTTAGAAAAAAATATTTAAAAACGACGTTTTTAAAGTTCTTATATACAGGCTCTTATGGCGGACAAACTCCCGTCATGACTTGTTCGATTATTTTCATTATTAACCTCCCAAGTTTAAGAAATAAAAAACCACATGCCATAAACTTGAATATTTTTGGAATATGATAAGATTTTAACAATATAGTGTTACCGTTGTAATTATTTAAATAATTTAAGTTAAACTTTATTATTTAATCTCGTTCATCGACAGAGATTCATATTATTGAGGGTTTGGCAACGTCGCGGAAGCAGCTGAGAGAAAAAACAAAGATAGAAATACATTAATAAGAGACGAGATTATAAATAAATTTTTCCCGCTTTAATTTGAATATCGATGTGTAAGAAGTTAGAACGCGCTGTTGCCAAATCTTTTTATTAAATCATATGAGTCAAAAACAACCAAGCCATTTCATTACTTTCTTCAATTAAATAAGTAATAAATATTAATTTATGAATTGGTTATGCTATTATAAATTAAAATAATAAATTTTTATAACTATTAGGAGAATTTAGCAAACAAAAATTCAAGCACTACTTTGACTCACTAGTTGTGGTCGAACCTCCTTAATGGCGACACAAACAAAATGTTATAGTCATACCGATGGAAGCTTAGGATTTTTTTCCCACCACGGTTTCTTCTCCCACTCTCCGAATATTGGCTTTAGTGGCTTTGCACATGCGCACATTTAAATGGCGCATGCGCACAATCTAGTATCATGGTGGTAGGGGAAAGAACTGGTGGGAAAAAAATCCCAAGCTTTCATCGGGACGACTATAACTTGTACTCCGAGAAGTCCCGATTCAGCAGCCGAAAACGCCATTGATTAATTAATTTTAAAAGTGAATTATTTATCAAATAAAAACTTGATCTCATAAATAAAAGTTGAAAATTATTTTTAAAACATAAAAAAATAAATTATAATTATTATTTTATTTTTTTCTATAATTAACGAAAATAAATTTAAAAGTAATTATAATTATAAAATGCTGAAATTAATATTCGTAAGTCGCTTTAATTATTCTAAAACTTAATTTACAAATTATTTATTGAATTACAATACATACATCTACTGATAAATAATTTTAATTTTAAAAAAGTTATATTTTTTAAGGTTATATTTATTCTTAGATATTAACTTGATGGTAATCAATTATAAAAGTTGATTACTTAGCTCATGCATTACAATTTATGATAAATTATTGCAATTAATTAATTGTCAAATTGGATATAAGTCAATTAATGAATGACAAATCAATTGATTATAAATTATATTTGATTAATTTTTGAAAATTTAAAAATATAGTATTCATATTACCTTATTTGATGATTTTCAATGACTGATAAAGAAATGAATTAAAAAAATCTATATGCAAATCCAGCCTAGATTCCAATGGGAATTTCTATGGCGTTTGTGTATGGATTTCAATATGGTTTCCTATAGGAATCCAGCATAGATTCATCTAGTATCAATAGACAACAAACATAGAAATCTAGATTTTTATATAAATTTCCCACGAAGAAATCCATATATCCAAGTTTCTATGAGGGAATTTACGGACCCACAGTTTTCTATGTGGTTTTCCCATATGGAAATCCAGATACCCATGGTTTCCTACATGGAACCTCATATAAATCCATAGAGTATATTAATTCCTATGGATTTTTACATAAATCCATACTTTTCTGCATGGATTCCTATGGGTCTCATGCAATCTACATGGATTTTTTTTGATAGGGATGATTTTTTAAAAAGTGAAATTAGAATAATTCATAAATGTGAATAATTATTAAAAAACGAAAAGAAGAAATTAAATTCAGCTGAATTAGGATTTAGAAAAAAAAAAATCGCGATATCAAAGAACGCAATAAATTTTTGTAAATAAAGTAGACAAAAAAAAATCTTTTGAATCAAATCGTGCTACGATGTACTCGTTCCATCTCAGCGTATTTTATAAATTTAAAGTGAACATTACTATGTATAAATACATATTATTATAGATTGTGGCTGATTATACATAAATTCGGTTTGAAATCACTTTATAAAAATAACTTCGCATTGAATTTTTAAGTATTTTCATACCATTCTACACAATTATAATGCTCTTAAAAATTTTAAAAACACTCTGTTATGCTCTCACACGATTTTACAATCACACGATTCAATAAAATTTTATTTTTACAAAAAGTTATTTCATATCTCGCTTTATACGAATTTCATAATTTTTAAAAACTAATAAATCAATTTTAAAATCAAAATAAAGATACTGAATAAAAAGTAATATTATTTTTAAGAAGTTAAGAAGCTGAGTTTGAATTTTTATTATCAAAAAAATTTGAAAATACATTAATTCAAACAAATTAACTTCTCATTGTTTAAATTTAAAGTGGGCGGGGTAAAATAAATCCTTCAAAATTTTCTTTTTATTAAATTTAAAAATCGAATTTATTTAGGTTTGATAAAAAAATAGATTTCAACCCACTTTTCAAATAAAAGTAATAATTTAAACATTTAGCTTGTGGCCGAGTGAAAACACTTTTATCCTCGAACTCAAGTACTGGCCGGGCTTAGGTTCGAATCCCAGTGAGCAAATTAATCATTTTTCACAAGTTGATATTATGCATTGTCCTTTTACTTGAGGTTCGTTCCCTATAGCCGTCAGATTGTCACCTATCTGCAATCTTACCCACTATCACGCTCCGTGATTGCAAATAAATATGGAAAAAAAGAAGTGAAGAAAGACAGCAATAACGAGGTATAGAATAGAAAAAACTAGGAAAAGAAAATGGCCAGAGAAAAGATGAAAATTCGAAAAAATTCAGGGTGATTTTATAGAAATTTACTGAAATATTTACCCAAAAAAATGGGGCCTTGAATTACTTCACGGAAAGAAATTTCCTTTAAAAATTACCGTTAAAGTCACTGTAATCGTGGGACGAATAGCACGACCTAATCATTTGTCGGTAAGTCAGATAATTTTTAACCTTTTTTCAACAAATTTTACCGTAGTCTACTGTAAATTTTATTTGGTTTTCGGTAAATTTTATGAAGTTTACCACAAAATGAATGAATTTTTTCCTAATTTTTATTTCGAAAATGGTAATAAATAAAAGCACTGCATTATGTCTCACGATTACAGTGAATTTAACGGTAATTTTTAAAGAAAATTTCTTTCCGTGTTGCAATGTAACCTAAGTACTATCCCTGATTAAACAAAACGATTTGTGACGATTAAAACTATTTAATCGTTTTAAATCGTCGAAAATCGTCAATTGATGATTAAAAATGATTAAATTTTTCGAATGCAGATTAGAGACGATTCGTGACGATTTAAAATTTTAATCGTCATTAATCGTTTTTAATCGTAAAATAATAAATCGTCTTTTGATGATTTCGGAAGATTAAATCTGAAAATCCATAACGATTATGACGATTAATGATGATTTAATTTTTAATCGTTTTTTATCGTCACAAATCGTTTTGTTTAATCAGGGATGTATTGTAAATATGTAAAGTATAGAAATTGTAGAAAACGGAAGTTATACAGTTGAAATTGCAACAAAAAATAATTTTATTTATAAAAAATTTCAATTTATTGGCGCCAATTCATAAAAGTAGTCATCTGTTAATTTTTTAATTTTTGAAAAAAGATTTTATAAGTGATTTTTGTCATATAGTTCATTACACCGGAAATGTAATTTTTAAAAGTGAAATTAAAAGTGACTTAATCTAATTAGTTGATAAACTAAAATTTTTTAAATTTGTCATTACTTTTAACCCTTAGTAAAACTTAATAGATTCAATGTTAATAAAATATCTGATAGTCAAAAAGAAGAATTATTTATATAGAAACTCATTTATGAAAATTACGAAATCTATGAAATTGAGTAACAAACGAGAACTAATGACCCTCAGCTTCTTAACCAAAAACAATACTGAAGTTAACAAGAAAAAACAATTAGAGAAAACAAATAATAAATTAATTTACTACCATGCGTAAACTATTTTTTTAACCAGTCAACAAAAAAAAAGAATTAAATAGAATTATGAAATTGTTTAAAGTTCGACCGTGTAAAAATTAACAAGCCTATCATAGATACTCGTAGATGACAAATGATTTATCATTAATCTTTGAAATAGTTGAATAATCTAATCTGAATCGTTAAAAGAAGACAATTTTATACTTTTGAAGTCCGCAATTAGTGAACAGTTGACAATTTTTTTATCTTTGAATTACGGACGACTTTCAAAATTTAATTTTATATATTTGATGTATATTCATGTATACTTGAAATAAACGAATAAGCGTCCCAGACAGCATTCAAGTCGGAATAACTGCTTTACGATGTCTTTTTGAAGGAGTCATCAAGAAGTCTTACGATGACTTCTTAAAGACGTCATTTTTAAGAACTCTCATATAAGAGTTTTTGAAGACTCCACAAATAAGACGTCAGTTTTTTGACGTCTAAATGTATTCTTTTTTGAACTTCTTTATGAAGTCAAAACTAAGAGCTCCTTAAAGACGTCATGGTAAATTCATACTGAAGTCTTATTTACGAAATCAGAAAAAATAACTCTTTGAGAACTCTTTTTAAAGACGTCTTACTAAGTTTGCTAGGTGGCTCATTCGACATCTTAAGAATTTCTTCAAGACTTCTTTCAGATGTTGATGAGACGTCCAAATCATAAATAGGAACTCATTCAAAACTCACTAGACGTAATTTTGCTTTCTGGGGTTAGAACACATTTCATTGCTTCGCAATTAAGTTGTGCGAAATTCGAAAAATCATCTGCTGCCCGAACTCAAGCAATAGGACATTTTTAAATTTTTAAATTCGAATAAAATTTACTAAAGAATAGAAATTCTTCGATTAATTGTTTCGAGTATTCAATAAGCAGCTAAATAATCTATTAAAATAAAATTCTAACCTCAAAAACCATAAAAAAGTTTTACAGGCCAGTTTACAATACTCCACGTCCACGTAACTACTACTGATTGTTCACATAAAATCTGCACTTTCCCCGGCGGATTCGAATCACAGTAATTTACCGCATTTCCCAATAATTTACAGTAGAATACGGTATTTCTACGGCAAATGTACCGCAACTTACAGTATTTTACAGTAAAATACGGTAATTTGCGGCATTTTTACTGTAAGTACTGTATGTTTTTTGATTTCTACAGTTTTTACAGTGCAATACTTCACTTTACGGTAAAATACCGCAAACTTGCCGCAACTTCGCGGTAAATTATCATTATATTACCGCAAATTTACGGCAAATGCCGTAATTTTGCTGTAAAATGCCGAACTTTTGCCTTAAATACTGCATGTTTACCATAAGTTGAGGTATTTTCCCGTAAAAACCCATAATTATTCCTAATACCGTAAATTGCGGTAAATTGTGGTGATTACCGTGACCCGGATCCGCCAGGGTTAATACTATAAACCCACGTAAATTTTCCACAGATCTGTCGAAAAGTAAAAATTGTCTTCCCAAAGAGTTAAAACTAAGATTTAACATAATTGTTAATAGATTGACATTAATCCTAATGATCAAAATCCCCGATTGAAAAATAATCGGACCAATCAGAGCGCTTACGAGGCGCCCTCTTGCACCAATCACGATAAACTAGAGCTTTTAAAAGAACCATGAAAACTCGCAATCTACATGAATCTATGACAAATTTGTCAATTTTAGCGCGTATATACAAAATTGTTTAACAATAATATAAATAGGTGTTCGCAACAATTTTTTACAATTTTTACAACACTTATTTTATTATATTTACAAGTTGTATCTAGATAATTCTTTTTATAAATTTTGAATTCAATGTTACTAGAGAATCCGCGATTTAGGATTTTAGGAACGTGGTTAAATAATATCCTCACATATAATTCCGGTAATTAATAGCAATAATTAAAAACACTACTGATAAAAAGATATTAAATCATAATAAATATTTAATAAAATGATTTTAATCGAAGTCGGTTGTATTTCAATAAATTTATATCAATACAATATTAATATACATTGCGATACTGAATTACATCAATGTAGGCTGCTTCTCAGTAGTACTAAATTACGTAATATATATAAATATATATATACTAAAAATAAACAAAACATTTACGTAAAGAATAAAATAGTAATTCGGTAAAAAAAGAAAACAAATAAAAAAGAAAAAATAATAAATTTATGAATCATAACCACGTGTCCATTTTGTGACCCATGATCGCGAATACCCAATGATTTCCACACTTTAGTTATTCTTCTCACATCTTAATATCTTCTTTCACACACATGAACTCACGTATACCGCGTTACTAATTTAAAAAGGACATATTTTTATGCACTCTTTCAATTTTAAGAAGCTTTTTAAAGCCAAAAGAGCTGAGAATTTATTTTTACTACCAATTGTTTTAGATTATTTCAAAGCTAAAAATTGAAAGACCTTTGAAAGCTACAAAGGCGTGATTCAAATTTTAGCCACAAAATGGATCTACAAAATGATTGCGGATAAAAAAAAGCCCTTTTGGTTTTAGGAGGCTTCTTAAAGCTAAGAGAAAGTATACAATTGTAAGCCCTTAAGTATTAGTAACGCGATACATAAATATATATTTTTAATTTATTAATTATTTGGACACTATATAGAATTTATAAGAGATGCAAACACCACCATTTTTATATTATATAGCTGGTACCCAGTTTTAAATCTACAAACCTATCAGTAATTTCTGCACACAGTCATTATTATTATTATTATTATTATTATTATTATTATTATTATTATTATTATTATTATTATTATTATATAGCAAATATTTACAAAGTCCCATTAAATTGTGAATATGCTCTCGAAAAATAGTTTTATTGTTCGATAAATATTCAGCCACTCATGTATATTTTCCTTTACTTTTATTTGCAACTACTTTATTTATTTTTATTTTTAAAATTGTTATATATATTTATTTTGTTTCATCAATCGCACTTGTCTTTTTTAATTCTTAAAAAAAAAAAAAAAAAAAAAAAAAAAAAAGTTATTGATTGAAACAAAAAATCGTAAATTGCATACGAGAATAATTCAATCAATAAAAAATTATTAATATATCAATTGAATATATTTTAAAAAATTACAAATTCATATACTTATTTTTTTTTTTTTTTACTAATTTACTATTCTTAATTTTGAAAAATTTAAGCACAACTGTATTTTCTTATAAGCAATTAAATTATTGAGCTTTAAAATCTGAATAAAATTTTTTTTCTAGACAGTTTAGTTTTTAGGTGACATATATTTTTTTTCAAGACAATAATACTGCAAAGAAAAAATATCAGTAATAATATTTTACTAAAAAATATATAAACAATTTTGAAAAAACAAAAAAATTTTTGCTTTTAGATTTTTAATTTAAAACCGCCGGCTAATAATTTTTTGATTTTTTTTTATTACGATTATTTATGAAAAAAAAAATATTTTTAAAAATAGCACCTATAGATTTTTTAATTTTCTACACATGCATTTTTTTTGTTTTTTTTTTTTTTGCGATTATATCTTGAAAAAAAAAAATCCGAAAATTTTGAATTGTCTCCTAACTTTAGGATAAAAATTTTTACAATTATTTTTATAATTGAAAAATGAATTTTTAAAAAATTTATCTAAATTTAATTATCAATTCAATTATTCTCATTAAAAATTTATATCAAACGAAAAATAAAAATAAATAAATTGTAGCAAACATTTAAAATAAAAAATAAATTATAAGTCGATAAAAAAAATGAAATTTAACAAAAAAATATATATAACAAATACTTTTGGTCAACACACGTGCACTTGTATCATTAATTTAAAATAAAACTAATGATATGATTACTAAAAAACTTTGAATTTTCTGTCAAATCTATGAATTTTTTTATATTATATATATATTTATTTTTCTTTTATGTCCTGAAAAAATATGAATATACTCGCAATTTGAATTATTAATTATTATTTCGCAGTAATATTTTATATCCAGAATGTTTAATTTTTATTTAATTTCTTTGATATATAATTAATTAAATATTTACAGTTTATTAAAAATTAGCTAGCAAAATTTCACTTTTAAAATTACTTTTCACAATTATTATTTTTTTCCTTATTACTAAAAAAAAATATTTATTACAACGTACATACATACATACACTCGTTCACACTAAAGATTACAATAATAATTATAATAATTATACAAACATCTTGTACTAAAAAATGATATAATTAATAAGTAATAGATATAATTATAATTATACATATATAAGATGAGAGTACTGTTTTTTATCCGGCAGTGATGGCCACTTTATTTTTTAAATATAAATTTGGATTACTAAAAATTTGAGCTTAATCATTAGCACAGTTACTATTAAATTAATTATAACTTATAAACAAATAATCTTACTTTTATATATTTTTTTATGGTTTTTTATACTTTACAATAAACGATTATTTAATTATTAGAAAATTAACGCAAATTATCTAATGATATTCGAACTAATTTATAGTAAAAAAAAATTATTTAATTGAGAGAAAGGGTCGTCGATTAATTGTCGAAATTAGATTTTTTTTTTAATTAATTTTTTAAATAATTATAATAATCAAAGACTGATCTTATTATAGATTACTCTGTCGTTATCATTTTTTTTGTATGTTACTGATACTATTTTTTTTTATCAATAAATATTCAGTCTAATCTGAAATAAAACTCCATTTATTTTAAAACGGCCTGTATATTTGAGGCTGTAATTAATTATCTGGATAACAAAATAAATGAGCGACAAAACTAGTGAGTGAAAAAATAATTGATTGATGTAATGACAGTAAATTTATATAAAATGTAATTAAATAGTAATTTTAGGTGAGTAATTTTTATTTTGTATATTAATGAATAAATGACCTGTCAGTGACTCATGGACCTATCATTCATCCGCGTTTAGCTGGACAGAAAAAAAAATTATCGACAGACTAAATATTCTGAATCATGAAAATTTTTATAAGAATTTAAATTTTCGAGGGTAAGTAGAAATCTGGGCTGACAAAAAATATTTTTTTTCTGTGGACATATCGTCATTTTTTATATATAAGAGTACGTCGGATCTTCTAAAAGACAGCGAGCTATTATTTTGTCAGTAATTATTATAAGTTCTGATAAAACTAAACCAATAATCAATTGTTTACTTAATTTCCATACAAACTTTGTTATCAAAATATATTGTGTTGTTTAAAAAGGCTACATACATATTAGACTGGGCCAAAAAAATCGACTATTTTTTTTTCTTTCGATACTGTGAAAATATTATTCCTGATGACCAAAAAAAATTATTGTGCAAGTTTGAGCCCTTAATATTGATATTAAGAGGTGTATCCTACGACTTTTCGTTTTGTTAAAAGAAATTTTATATTGTGTCCAAAACTGGTAAATCATCTATCTGAAAAATGTTAGCAATGTCTATTTTTAAAGGAAATTGAATTCCCTACAAAAAATCTCTCTTAGTAAATTGACGTAAAACGAGCCGTTTCCTTGTAACCGTGCCTTAAACATTGATTTGTTTTTTAAATTCTTTGTTTCTATTTTGGATTTTTGTAACTACTAGAAATATTTAAATTTTTTATAGTCAAGATACATATTTTTGGAGGAAATTTAATACTCTACAAAAAAGGTCTCTTAACATTTTTTGTTAAATTCACTCCTTCAAAAGTTATTCGAGGTTGAAGAGTCAAAACGACTTAAATGACCTGAATAACTTTTGAAGGAGTGAATTAAGCAAAAAATGTTAAGAGACCTTTTTTGTAGAGCATTAAATTGCCTTTAGAAATATGTATCTTGACTAGAAAAAATTTAAATATTTCTAGTAGTTACAAAAATCAAAAATAGAAACGAAGAATTTAAAAAACAAATCAATCTTTAAGGCACGGTTACAAGAAAACGGCTCGTTTTACGTCAATTTACTAAGAGAGATTTTTTGTAGGGATTTTAATTTCCTTTAAAAATATACATTGCTCAAATTTTTTAGATAGATGATTTACCAGTTTTGGGTACAATATGAAATTTCTTTTAAAAAATCGAAAAGTCGTAGGATACACCTCTTAATATCAATATTAAGGGCTCAAACTTGCACATTTATTTTTTTTGGTCATCAGGAATAATATTTTCACAGTATCGAAAGAAAAAAAAAATAGTCGATTTTTTGGCCCAGTCTAATACATATAGATGTCGACCAAAAAATAATGAAAATTTAAACTTATAATTTAGTATTATATACACTTAGTATCCACACCAACATATATATGCTAAAAAAATTATAATAATATAATTTTCTTTGAATAGATTAGAGTTTTGAAATTTTATTTGATTCATTTATTTGTTATATATTTTTTTTTACCAATTTTACGGCAACTCGAATTACGATAGTTTGTCACTCGGTAATTTCGTGCTCAAATATAATGATACAGACCAATATTTATGTATATTACGTTTAATAAATATCTCAAATTAAAAATACCTAAATAAATAAAAATAAAATAGTGTTTAATTATTTTAAACTTATTCAATTTATTATTTATTTTAATTAATATTAATTAATAAAAAAACAAATTTTATTTTTACTCTACAATTTTATAACAAATTACTTTAACTAAATAATTTTAAAATTATTCATGTATCAGTCTATAAAATAATTATTACAAAATTCTTTACTGTTAAATTTTTTTTTTTTTATTTTTATTCAATGATCAGATCTTTGATCGAAAATTTTTTTTACTCTTTTTATTTTAATTACAATTTTGTTAATTATGGAGATCAAGCATGATCACAATTACTGATAACAAATGTCATTAGTGATAAAGGTTTATTTATTTATTTTTTTTTTTAATTAAATTTCTATTTTCAGACTCGAAATATTTTAACGTGAAATTGGTCCCATATTTAATTCTGGTTTACATAAATACTCATTTTATTTTGATTAATTATTATTATAATTATTATTATTAATTATGTAAATTCATTTACTTTTATTATTAATTATAGTACTAATAATAATAATAATAATAATAATAATAATAATAATAACTGACGTTAATCAGTTTGTGATCAAGCCACTTAACACAATTAAAAATTTTTCTAAATAATTTATGAATTAAACGACAATTAATAAGACAATTAAACCCTTTCTCATTATTTAAAAAATATTTTATAAAAATTTATTTTTTACAAAATAATTATAAATAAATCACGATAAAATTTTAAGTAGAAAATAACCCTCACGCAATAAAATATTTTTTTTATAATACCGTTATAATTATCAGTATAAATCTCAATAATAAAAAATTATGCGTTAAAAAAAAACGCAATTGGCAGTAATGATAATTAACTTAAAAAAAAAAACTTAGAAATTAAATTTTTAAAAAAAAAATTAAAAAATTTTATTTAAATTATAAGTAAAAAAAATGATTTGTTCGAATGCAGGCTTTAAAATAAATAAAATAATTTATTTTCTTTAAAATTGACATGACTAAATTGTCAATTAATATAAAGTAGGGAGGTGACATTATAACTGATTTTTTTTAATTGCATTAATTGATTTTAAATATAATACAATATATTGGTATAAATATACAGTTATCCTTATTTATATTATTGACAATTTTAAATCTAAGGTGGCGAAATCTTAAAAAAATTAATGAGATATTTAACTTATTGTTAAAATTAAAAATTCATAATTAAGAAAAAAAAAATATTTTAGATTTAATATTTACATTTTTAATACAATTCAATTTTTATAAGAAAATTTACTAATCAATATTTTTTAATTATTAAAAAATTGTCATTATGATTTAACGAAGAATTAATTGTACAAAAAAAAATATATTTTTGTTTTTTGAGTCACACGGAGTCCAGAACACCCGAGTAATATACAACTCCAAATATCTCAATAGCTATTGAGTTTCTGAAAAAAATACAAGAGACCTTTTTTGTAGAGAATTTTAAGTTCTACAAAAAAGGTTTCGTACAATTTTTTCGATTACTCGATATTTTCAGAGATATTTACAAAAAACCAATCACACTTTTTTCTAAATACCCCCGTAAAAAAAAAATCGATTCAAAAAAGTCGACGACAGTAAACTTCAACAATTGAGACAATTTTGAACATTTTTGGAACTTTGAAAAAATTACAAAGTGAACAATTTTCAACTGGTGAAGGTTTTTCCTGCGTTTTTTTTTTTTTTTCATGTTTTGAGCAAAAATAATTTGACTTTACAATTTTTTGGGTTTGAATGTAAAAAAAAAACTAAAAAAGATTAAATATTTATGAATATTTTTCGACTTTTATTAGAATTTTTTGAAAAGATCGATTTTTGACTTGTTCAAAAATAGTCCAAAAAATGATTGATTGGAACTAATTATGAATTCGCAAAATTTTAAATTCAAAACTATAAATTTTAAAGAAAAGTCAACAATAGTTAAAAATTATTCACACTTGTAATTGTTGTAAAATTCAAAAAATTTTTAACTCATTTCAGAATTGTCTCAATTTGTGAAGTTCACTGTCTGAAAAATTTTTTTAACGTTTTTTTACACCGGTAACTTTTAAATTTTCGATAAAAAATTTCCTTAGAAAGTAAAATTTTTTTCTATCATATGATAGATTTATTTTCAAAAAATTTCAGTTAAATATTAAAAATTTGTAAAAATTATGACAACTCAATTTTTTATTTTTTTTTACCAATTAAAAAAATTAATGTAACAATCAATAACAATAATAATATTACGATCTAACCACCTTAGTTACTGAAAAAAAAAAAAATAAAAATAATAGTAATAACCAACCAAATGTAAAACGACAAAACATATTCATAAAAAAAAAAAAATACTAGGCAGCATTAATTTGGCAGTGACGTTACATAGACAAGGCTTTCTAATCAGTAATAATAATTTATCTAAAATTACCCTACAATATTTAAATTATTTCGGCGTTGGGTTTAAAATTGTGCGTGGCAGCCCTTTCATTTTAAAATTTTATTTTTTCAAATGGAAGAAAAATTACTAAAATAAAAATAAAAAAAAAACAGACTACAAGAATCGAAGGATTACGCTACATGCGTAATAAGCGTTAATTAGCTGCACGCATGCCTTTGTACGACAAGTTATTTACAAAAAAAAAAATCTAATCTTAAATAAAAAATGACCACGAGGCTGCTGCATTTAAATCGCGTACTTAAAATTAATAATCGAGCATTTTATCGCAGTTTTATTAAAGTATCGTAATTCGGGCCGATAAACGCGGACTAAATTTTATTAATTAATCGTTTATAATTATTTCAAATTATTATCATTAATTAATTAATCAATTAATTAATTGTTTAATTATAAATTACACGTATTGGCAGTGTACCTTAGCTGGTGTGTACATGTCTCTTTTATCCATCACACACACACATATATATATATATATATATATACATACATATATATGTATCTAAATATATATTGTCTAATAACAACGTCGACATTAACGTTTTTTTTATTTTTATCAAACAATAATTTTCACTCTCATGCATTCACTTTTTTTTTTTTTCATTTTTTTTCTTTTCTGTATTTACTCACTCTATATCTTTTCGTATTCGTAAATTCTTAATCTTAATCATCGACTTATATTTTACAAATAACTCTTAGCTGAACTACATATGTGTACATTGTCATCATCGTAAATTATCGTAATCTGTTCAAGAACGTAAGCACTTTGTTTACTAAATTTACAATAAAATAATAATATTTCAATTCATTAATTACTTTAATTACTACTACTAATATATATATATATATATTTATATATATATATATGTATATATATATATATATATATATATACTTTTATAAAAGGTTACGTTCTTGAATAAAATGATAACATGCCAATAATAAATCGTCGATCGTTTCTTTATTCAAGTTTAAATACGAAATATTCGTATTTAACTCATGCTTTGTCCATTAGTTTTTAACCCCAGCTTGAGGCGTGGAAAAATTTAAACACAGCCTTGGTATATTTATCACCTTTTTTACAAGGTTAATTTATCAGCTCATTTTTTTAAAAATTTACTCGTACAGCATAACTGGCAGTTTGTTTTGTAAAAAAAAAAAAAAGTATAAAAAATTTCAACTAGTCTTACTAATGAATTAATAACTCAATAGATGTAATGTAAAATCAAAATAATATATTTTTAATAAATAATATTATTATTGAGCAAATAATGTTATCGGTAACTACGTTTATCACAAGTTTCAAATTAGGCAGTGACATATAATTTTAAAACTTAAATTTCATATGAAAATTTATACACAGAAAAAAATGATTTCTTGACGCGAAAAATTTTTACTTCCGTTTAGAAACTCTTTGCATTTTTAATTTTAAACAATAATTTTATGAAGGCAAAAAGAAATTTTTTGTGGTGAGAAAACTTTAGAAGACTGTTCGTATTATAAATTTAAAACGAAATTTTTATTGAGAAAAAAATTTATTTTTGAGCCAAGAAAAATTTTATTGAAGCAAAAAATTTTTACCCGCCTCAAGAAAATTTTAATTTGCTTTGAGAAACTGTTCGCATTATAAATTTAAAAAAAAAATTTTTTTGAGGTGAGAAAAAATTTCTTGTGCCCATAAATTTTTCTAGTCAATAAAATTAAAATTTTCATTTCATAATGAAAATTTTTTCACGCCAAAAAATCCTTTTTTCCTTTTAAAGGGGCTATTCACAAATTACGTAAGCACTTTTCAGGGGGGGGGGGGTCAACTTGAATCTTTATGCATACTTACTGTACCCTGGGGGTGCTACTTAAGGAATCTTACGTAAGATTTTTTCTAACAGATCAGTTGATAATTTGAATAATTTCTAATATGCGTCAGTTTTTGGTATTACCTTACTACTGTACTTGTATCAGTACACACAAACAAATTCGTAGGGAACATTTTAAATATTTTATACCTATAGGTATAAAGGTGAAAAATATGAAGTATTTGTTCTTCGGTATATTATGTTTTAGATGTTATATTTTAATGCAGCGAAACAAAAACTTTCGAATAAAAAAAGTTAACAATGAGAAGAAATGTGTGCTTTAAATTAGTTTTAATTATTTCGTCTGTTCTAAAGAAAAAGAGTACATCAAATAAATAATTCTTCATTATGGGAAGATTTTTCGATATTTCAAACACTCTAATTTTTACTTTAATACTCTTACGTAATATTAAGGTAGGGAGGGGGGTCCAAATTAAAAATCTTACTATTGCTTATTTTAGGGGAGGGGGAGTGTCAAAATTGCATAAAATTTGCTTACGTAGTTTATGAATAGCCCCTAAGTATAACTTAAAAATATATAAAAAATAATTAAATTTAAATATTAATTATAATGAAATACCTGTTGTGTTATGCTGTACGACTTTTTAAAAATAAAAATAAAATAAATATCAGAGAACACTAATGGAGTATAAATCTTGACAAAATTAATAATTTAAATAAAAAAAAAATCGCAGTAATCAGCCTCAACCTTAGTTTCAATTTTTCCATTTTTTTTTTTTCGTCAAATATTAACGACTTGTGTTTTAATCTGCATAATTTAATTAATTAAATTAAAAAACCCTAGATGATTAATTTTTGTACAAACTGAGTGAGTTTTAAAATAAATCCTCTCAATTTGTTACAAAAATTCGGTAAGTCTAGAAGTGTCTAAGATCATTATTATTATTAGTATTATTTTTTTTTTGAATAACAAATGGTACATAAGGCCACCAGAGTGATTATTTTGTTTGTGTACTATAATTATATGCTAATTATTAACATTTAATTATTGGTATAATTTAAACAAATTCAGCAGCACTTTTGTTCATTCATTCTTTCTTTATTTATTTTTATTTATTTTATTAAATATTATTTTTAATAACCATTTTTTTTTTCTTCATACTGCCCACGTATTTTATTAAACAGACAGTTTTACTAACGAGCTTTACGATCCAACAGCGAGGCACTTATTCGGACCAAATACAGCACTTCTAGACTCACCTGTGGCTATGGATTAAATCACAGATTAAACATATAATTTTAATCAATGATTAAAGGCGATTTAAATTACATATTTATCAAATTATTTTAACTATTACATTGATTGATTATCACTCAATCTCACATAATTATTTACAGGCCAAATTTATATAATAATTATATAAGTTAGGACCCTAGAGTGCTAATGTAATTGCAATTAGACATTTAGAATATGAGATTTAAAACATAATCAGGTTAATTTAATCTTCATTTTAATATTCTTCTTTTCTTCTTCTTCCTCTTGTTCTTGATTTAAATAATAATTTTAAAAGACGATGTCGCTAATTCTTCATAGATTTTATTTTTATTATCAGCCAAATAGATGTTTGCTTCCATTTACTCCACTGTGTGTTCCACTGATGTTCCTCAGCAATTTTTCATTAATTTGTCTTGTTATATATATTTATATATATATTATTATTAACTCGCATTATTGGTCGAATGCAAATTAATCTGGCAGTTATGAGTCGTGATAAATGAAATTAAAAAAAAAATATTTGTCACTCAGTCATGAATGAATTTTTTTAGCTTCTCTATACGTGATGTGTCTTAGCTCTAGCGTAAGGCGTGAGACATTTTTTTTCTTCTTATATATATATAGATTTATGTATATATATGTATATGTATATATATGAGTGTATATATATTTATTGATTTATAAATTTATTTGATTATCACGAATTTTTAACCGGTTTTCGGCGCTGTTTTACTCGTGTTACAGGTGGCGCTCCTCCTTGTACGGCGGGATATAAAACGTAACTTACCTCGTCTATAGAGGTAGTTGCTGCTTTACGTATGTCTATGTGTTTTTTGCTTATTACCTCAGACTCGAGGACCCATTCGTCTGGCGTTCTTAAAAAATACAATTTATTTATAATTATTATTTTATTATCATTTAATTTTAAATTAACGCCATTTGTAGACAGCGCCCTCATCCCCTGTACCACTTTTTTAAAAATATTCAATGGCTCTCGAGAACCAAAAAGGCATATATATTTTTTTAAATTCGCACGTCGCTTTAGAATCACAAAATTTTAAATATTAATTACAAAATGGCCTTAGAGTTTAAAAATAATTATTTTACTTCGCGATACGAACATTTTTTACTTAAGTAGGGTCTACAGCAATTTTTGTTCAAGCTTTTCTCTTACACACAACCTCTAAACGCACAAAGAAGAACGAGGCTCGATGCATTGCTCTATAATCTAGCAACCTACGTTTCCATTTTTCAAAAATGTTCATTTGGTTAAGAGAAAAACGTGGACAAAGTTTTCGTTTACGATACAAAAACAACAGAGATAGTACCGTTCGTCGGCTTGAGTGTGATAGAGAAAAAAGTTCAGACCTCACTTCTGAAGAAATGTAATCAAGGAATAGAATATACGTAAGTAATTGATGTAAATTTTTTATTAAATAATTTGGTTATGAGTAGTGGCGCTTGAGAAGTAGATCGCGATAATCACGATCCGTTTTGGTATGATATGGATACGTTAACTGACGATCACTATACATTTAAGTACATTCACAATCCGTAGGATCATTACAATAAGTATCTAGTGGTTCATTCATATTGATATATATATCGTGAAAATCAAGTAACAATTTAGTACTAATCACGATACAACTGTCGCTCTCCGTTGGTGAGCGATAAGCGCAATATTTTTTTTCCGTGAATCGAGTGCAGTTTCTCAAAAATCACAAAAAAATTTCATGATCCAGTTTAGCAGACAATTAACAATTTTCGGATTTTTTTCCCGACAAATCAATTATAAAAAAAAAAAAAACTAAAAATATGCACATGTAGAAAATTAAAAAAACTACAGGGGCAATTTTTTGAATATTTTTTTTTTTTATTATTTATTGTTTTTAAAAAAATTGAAAAATTATTAGACGTCGGCTAACTTCAGCATCATAAAATTTCAATTTTTTTTATTAGTGAATTTAAATTTGAATTCGCAGGTTTAATCTTATGGCAATTTACTTTTTTTTTATAGGCCTTGTTGTCATTAATAATAATTGTGCCTAAAAGCAAAATAGGTTATGTATATTTATAGGCCTTTTGGGTTGTAACTTTTGTTTATTTTCAAAATATTCATTTCAAATCATTTCTAATTAGATTTGAATGCAATTATGACAGAGAGAAGTCATCGCATATTTTTGAAAAGTGGGGGGATAGAGCACCATCTAAGAATGTCTTAACACATTTTATTGAATTATAAACTTACATGTCTTCGGGGTACCAACGCAACAACACTTTAGTTTTTCCGTCTGTTTCGACTCTCTTAGCTAAGACCTTCAATAATTAATTTTTATAAATTGTTAGATATTTGTTACAAGGCTTAAATAATTATAGTGACAGTAATTAATATTATTTAAAAACGTACTTGACTAGTTAGGGCCATTGAGTTTCCAGGTGTGCTCGCCAGCTGACCTTGAGTTCTTGACTTGGCTAATTCTAATAATCTATGTTGAAGGCCCTCCATCACTCCGGTGTCAAAGTAATCAAATAACCTCGCTATAATAAATAAATAAATCCCAATAACAATAGTTAATTGATAATATTTTAATTATTACACAACAAAGCTATTGTATCATTTTTAAAAAATCATTTTACTGTAGAAATAGAATCGGCGAGAAATAAAATTAATCATCTTAAGGAGGTTCGACCGAATCTAATGTAAAAACCATTTTCCAAGTACTTTATCTATGTATTCTCAAAATTTGAATATGATCCACCGTCTAGTTTTTTAGAAAAAAATATTTAAAAATGACGTTTTTAAAATTCTTATACACAGGCTCTTATGGCGGACAAGCTCCCGTCATGACTTGTTCGATTATTTTCATTATTAACCTCCCAAGTTTAAGAAATAAAAAACCACATGCCATAAACTTGAATATTTTTGGAATATGATAAGACTTTAACAATATAGTGTTACCGTTGTAATTATTTAAATAATTCAAGTTAAACTTTATTATTTAATCTCGTTCATCGACAGAGATACATATTATTGAGGGTTTGGCAACGTCGCGGAAGCAGCTGAGAGGAAAAACAAAGATAGAAATACATTAATAAGAAAGACGAGATTGTAAATAAATTTTTCCCGCTTTAATTTGAATATCGATGTGTAAGAAGTTAGAACGCGCTGTTGCCAAATCTTCTTATTAAATCATATGAGTCAAAAATAACCAAGTAATTTCATAACTTTCTTTAATTAAATAAGTAATAAATATTAATTCATGAATTCGTTATGCTATTATAAATTAAAATAATGAATTTTCATAACTATTAGGAGAATTTAGCAAACGAAAAAATTCAAACACTACTTTGTCTCACTAGTATTGGTCGAACCTCCTTAAATAGAAGAACCCTTTTGAAAATTACTAGCCAATTCATTCGGTTTAATTATAATTAATAAAAAACTACAGTTCGCAATTCATGAAAAAATTTTGTCATTTTTTTTCATTATTTAAAAAAATTTTTTTTTCAAGTATTTGTATATTATTAAGCTTCGGGAAATCCCATGTCCCGCTAACTTGATCAAATTCAAATTAAAATCCAATTTTTAAATCAGATCAAATTCAAAAGTTGGCGACGGGAAGAATCAGGACCGAAAGACCCCACAGGATTAAATTTTAATACAATATAGATATGCATTCATCATTGATAAAATTTTCTTCAATCAGGCATTTTATCACCACATTTAATGTTTGTTTTTTTACACTTGCAATATATTTAAATAATAAACCTTAAATTTAAAAATAAATTACCTGACCACGGCTGCCTCCTGTATCTCAATTTCTTTCCATTCCTACGAACTAATTTACCGCCATTTTCACAACTTCGTCTGCTGCTGTTGCTGTTTGTTTCGAACTGATTGAAATGGTTGTTAACGTGTCTCTCTAAAGCTATCTGTAATTAAAAAATAAAAATTAAATGAAATATGGTGACGACGGCATTTCCCAGGAAAGCCTTGTTCCAACTAATTTAATCAATAGCTTTAATTTAAATTTTATTCATATAATTATTGATATTTTGTTCAAAATGACTGTTATTACAAGCAAAGATTCCGTCTTTTCATGATCTATTTTTTTTTCTTTTTATAAAAACAACAAACAATGGATTCGGCTGTCGTAGAAAATGCCTTAGCAGAAAAATTGCCTAAGGCTGAATACAGTATTTCGACACAGTGAAGTATCACGAATCAACTCTAAGTTTGCACCTATAATTTAATAAGTATTTTTCATTGATATACTTTAAACAAAAGAAGACAAACTGAATGTTGATCGTCTTATAATATTTAAATTTAAGTCGATCATTTAAAAATTTAAAGGACAAATTAATAAATATATGTCCTCACTATTGTTCAGACACAATAGTCTCGTAAGTGAATTAAATGTAGGTTGTGATCGATGGAAATAACTCGAATTTGCGAAACAAATTGCAGTAAGACTTACAACCAAATCATCTCTTGTCATAGCTAATTGTCGACGAGAAAGTAATAGTAGCTTATGCAACATGTGGGCTAAGGAGCGAATAGTTTGACAATTGTCATGTTCGCTTCTTAGTCCGCCTGTAGTGTGCATTATTTTATGCAAACCCTGCTATGAAAGTTCGATTTTCGAGAAGTAAAAAATTAAAGTTTTATTTTAAATCGAATTTTTGAAGAATATCAAGTTGTTTATCGTATACATGACATTATGAGCGATAAAAAGTAGTGCGTTGTCACAACGTGTGGTGGCGTTTCACTCGCTTCGGTATTACAAACTCATTTTTTTTTTCCACTTTGATTTGTTTCTGTTTGACCTTTTTTTTGTCATTTTTAAGGTTAACTGCTTCATAACTCCGCCGCAGAACCGTTTCCATACTGGTCAACCCGACAGTACATTAGTGTTAGTGTATACAGGGTTGCCAGATCCTGAGTGTTTAGTAAGCAATGTACTCAAAAATTAATTTTCAAAAAAATATTAATAATTGACAAACTACGATCTGAATAGTTATAACTATATTTCATATATTGATATGATGAATGAAATAATAAATAGTAGATATTAAAATATTACACTGTTCTTTAAGGAGGTTCGACCGAATCTAATGTAAAAAACATTTTACAACTTTAAGATTTGAAACTTAGTATACATGTAAAGAAGTACTTTATCTATGTATTCTCAAAATTTGAATATGATCCACCGTCTAGATTTTTAGAAAAAAAGATTTAAGAATGACGTTTTTAAAGTTCTTATACACAGGCTCTTATGGCGGACAAGCTCCTATCATGACTTGTTCGATTTTTTTCATTATTAACCTCCCAAGTTTAAGAAATAAAAAACCACATGCCATAAACTTGAATATTTTTGGAATATGATAAGATTTTAACAATATAGTGTTACCGTTGTAATTATTTAAATAATTAAAGTTAAACTTTATTATTTAATCTCGTTCATCGACAGAGATACATATTATTGAGGGTTTGGCAACGTCGCGGAAGCAGCTGAGAGAAAAAAACAAAGATAGAAATACATTAATAAGAGACGAGATTATAAATAAATTTTTCCCGCTTTAATTTGAATATCGATGTGTAAGAAGTTAGAACGCGCTGTTGCCAAATCTTTTTATTAAATCATATGAGTCAAAAACAACCAAGCCATTTCATTACTTTCTTTAATTAAATAAGTAATAAATATTAATTTATGAATTTATTATGTTATTATAAATTAAAATAATGAATTTTCATAACTATTAGGAGAATTTAGCAAACGAAAAAATTCAAACACTACTTTGAGTCACTAGTTGCGGTCGAACCTCCTTAAAGATCCTTTATTCTTTTAACCTTCTCTCGATTTCTTTCAAAATATCCCCGAGACCGGAAGAACATCGCGAGTTCACTGAAAGATCACTTCGTTACTCATAGAGAGTAAAATTAAATGACACCTTATTACTACGTTAGTATAGTAAAGTTATAGGTTATTTAGCGCACAAGTGCGGTTAAGTAAAATGTATAGGCAAGGCTGAATATATTTGGCGCTTCCGACACGACTTACAGTGCTCGGAAATTTTTTGAAAACTTGAAAAAACTTTCAAAGCAGGTGTTACAAAAACAATATTTTTATAATGAGTATGAGAATGATATAATTTTTTGTCAAGCGAATATAGAGCACGACTGGAACTTTGCGTCAGAGGTGTGCAATCATTCAACTGTTATTCATTTTATTATTTTTTTTCGAATCAGAAGTGAATTATGAGCATGATTTTAAAAAACGAACAGCTATTCTGGGTGAAACAAAAATTTCTCTGAAAAATTGAGAAAAAATGATAAGAGTGAAGAGAAAAAAAATGATAACAATCGCTACGAAATTTATGTAAATAGTTTGAAGAAATTCTATTGATGACATCAGATATATATTTATCGGTTGACACAAGATGATAATATTTTTTTCCCCCTGTCATCGGTTATTGGATTTCTGTCAGTAAGTTACGGAACGGCTATTCATCGGTTGAAGGTGCAAGGTCTTTGTCAATAATTTGTAATCTTTGGAGCAATAAATAGTTTAGTAAATATATCAAATATATATGAATTATTTCAATATTTAAAAAATCTCAGAAATAAGTATGGAGAGTTTTAAAATGGAAGACTTTGTTATTTCGTCATTAAGATCCAATTTCATAACACCATAGTTATATTTTTGTAAAGTTCAATACATATATAATATTTATGTTATTGTGATACATTTATATTCATTTTTATTTGTCGATATATTGTTTCATTTTAAACAACAATAAATTATTTATACGAAAATTGCAATCTACTATTGATTGTTTTACCAATTAAATATTTACCGTATATTCAAAATTAAATGATGCATTTTAATTTTATGATATGCTCAATAGTTGAAAACAGATAACTGCTATTTCGACTTATTGATAAATGAATATAAATTTATTAATTTAAAAATAACCTTATAAATATGATTTATTTTCAATAGAATTGCCACAGTATTTAATTTTACAAGAAAAAATATTTTTATTAATAAATTACTAGAAAAATTATTGAAAAAATTAATGTGAATATTTAATATATCTCTATTTATTTGTAAATAACTTTCACATATTTTTACTAAACTGTACAATGAAAAAATATACAAAAATATTACGCATGAAAAACATAGCAATTTAAGATATTGCAGAATTATGATTTGAATTTTTTCAGAGTGGCCACAAAAAAATGATTTCAAAATTCCCTGATGTTTCCCGATTCTCCAGTTAAGTTTTTCAAATTTTCTATTAATTTTCAACAGATTGTAACTCGAAGGAAAATGGTCGTACAACAACAACAAAAAGTCAAACTGTAGCTTCAAGTGTCTAGCAATTATAAATCAATCATAATTATCGAAAAAAATTTATTGAAGCTCGCAGACCGTTTTTAAGACGAGCAAAAATTTGGTAAATTTCATTTTCGATAATTTTCTTAGGATTACTCTGAAACCGCACATAATAAAAAAATTTTAAAACCTGATCAGAAAACTAGATACTTGAAACTACAATTTGCCGTTTTTTTTTTGTCGTACAACCATTTTCCTTCGAGTTACAACCTGTTGAAAATCACTTTTAACTAGCGTATTATTGAAAATTTTTTAAATTTTGAATTGCCACAATCTAATTCCCGGATACTTTTCGGAATTCCCTGACATTTCCATGATATATCTCGGTTGCATTAAATTCCCTGATAATTCCTGATATTCCCGGTTTGTGGCCACCCTGTTTTTCCATTTTAAAAAATTAAAAACTAAATACTAGATGGATTAGTATTTTTTATAAATGATTTTTCAATAAATATTTTATGTAACTCATGCCGAAGAATATGCCACTAACTGACTAAAGAGCCTCATAAAAATATATATTAAAATACAATGCTTTCTGATTGGTCAGAAGTGTCATTTAATATATATTAAATCACTCATTTCTATATTAAACCACTGAATTTTAGTAAAATAGGCGGAGTATATCCCTACTGAATAATTCAAGCCAATAACTAATCTATCAGCTTTCTCTCTTATGACGTCACTTTGAATTTAGCTGCCTTATTAACATGACTAAAATCTCTAGGCTGCACATGCGCATTTAATTAATCAGCGCACGCATGTGCAGATCAATGTAACGTCAGCTGAATGTTATAACCTTACATATTTCTATTAATTGATACGACATAACACCAAAGATGACTTTTTTTTATTGAGTTAAGTTTTGTTAACTGAATATTATTAAACAAAGTATCCAATTTTATTAAGTATAAATACTTTTTAATAATAATAAAGTCAATTATTTTTATAACTGACTGCATGACACTGATTTTAGACAATTAGCGGCGTTTTTCTTCGTGCATCCATTACATAAACTATTGAATACATCTATTGACATCAGGTATAATACCGATTCCACATGATGTATAAGATACTATTTACATTTTCCACTTCATGAAAGTTGAAAAAAAAATTTTAACTGTTTCTTAATTTTTTTTAATTAAAAAAATTATTGTGAAATCGTTCCCGAAAATTTTAACTCATTCTTTTTTCTGGATTTTTTTATGAAGTTAAAAATATCAGATCTACTTTTTGTAGGTTCCGAGCCGTATTTCTAATTTGAAATTTTAAAAATTTAAATTTAAAATTCGTCATTGTCTAAAATTTTTAGGCGGATAAGATTCAAAAACTTTCCTAATTTTTCCTTGTCAATGAATTTTAAAAATTCTTCAACACTTTCCATCTCTAGGTAGCAATTCTATTGAAATAAACAACAAAACTTAACCTGATTGAGTTTTCCAGCAAAACAAATAAAAAGACATGTCAATATACCTGTGAGCTAAATCTGTTGCCACATCCGTCGACGATGCACCTAAACGGCTTATTCCCACCATGAGAAAGAACATGCCTCTCTAACCATCTTCTTGAACAGGAAGTTCTGCCTTGAACTTTACAACCCTGCCAATTGCAAACAAAATTATCTCCGCCAGTTTGTGTGTTGATGTGCGCTGTCTGTAATTACAAGCAATAAAAAAAAACATATATACATATAAATTAAATAACAATATTCAGTAATTAATTTTTAAATTAAAGGCTTCTTTAATTACTTGTAAGTGTTCAAAGAAAGCGCTGCTGCATTCAAAGTTGGCCTCGCACTTGTCCCATCTACAGATTCCGCTGTCGGTAGCTCGCGCCCCATTTTTGGTCGGTACTCGGGCTGGAAATCTTATGGTAGTCGGCGTGGAAAGAATCGGTGAGCTCGAAGGTTTCGATTCACTACTTCTCGAGGAATCTTCTTCTTCCTCTTCTTCTTCCTCGTCATCCTCTTTCATTGAACTGACAGTAGCCGGTTCAACTTTACTTTCTCTAGTCCCAAATAAACCGGACTGCGAGAATCGCAAAAAACTGAGTCCTTGATTACTATTATTATTGTTGTTGTTATTGGTGTTGTTGTTATTGTTATTGTTACTACAATTATTATTATTGTTGTTACAATTATTATTAATATTAGTACATGTACTAGTTAAATTTTTGTTGCTATCATTGACTATTGGTTTTGAAATTTTTTTATCAAAGTCAACGTTTAATTCACTGGCTTCCAAAGTCGGTGTTGGTGTAGAAGGTGGTGATTCTCCACTAGGTTTAGGACTCGCTTCCCCGGTCAGTCTTAGTGACGATATCTTACGCCCAGGAATACTCGACAGTACGTCGCTTGATATTGGCAAGCTGGGTAATGTTTTGTTAACAAAAATTTTGTCTAATTTCATTACACTGACTCTTGGTGTTACTGATGATAATTTTTTGTTTGCTGACTGCGATGACGAAATCGAAATTGATTTAACATCCCAGTCATTAACGACAGATCTACTGTTCGGCGTAACCACACCCAGGTACTTTGCTATGCCTCCTTTATTACGTTGGACTGTGAGAGGTCGACGGAACTCCGGAGAATTTTTTGCTACCATTACAGACATGTCTGATGAATTTTTCTTCGACTGAAAAGTTTACAATTTTATTTAATAAATTGTTACAACATTCTTTTTTAAGTAAAAAAAATATATCAAGTGATCGAGACAGTGAACGAATTATTAGTTGGGTTTACATATAGATTTACATTTATATATATTCGGCTCAAAAGTTTAAAATCTAAATTATGGTCTATTGGTAGATTAAACTCTACATTATCGATTCCATTCATTAAAGGCTTAGTTTTAATGCAATAGTACAATAATTATAGGTAAAGTAAGAAATAGTGTCCATTTTCCCAGTTGATGAACAATCATACCAGCAAATAAACAGCCGAAACCCAATTAATTAACAAGACCCAGTTAATGAATTCCAGTAAACTAACAGACTAAATTTTATTAAAATATGTACATCACTTGTTATTATACTGACAGATGATTTTTAAAGTCAGCAAAAAACCTAATAATTGCTGGTAAATCAGAATAAGTTGTATTTTGTAAAAAAATTAATATTTTTTAATAATTATAATCTATCGATTACATCAAATGCATGACAGTTGACTTACTAACGTTAGTTCGAAAATCTTTACAAATAAAATGTTTATTTGCCCATCGCGTGTCTAGTAGTATTTTGGCATGTTAATATCAGAAAGACAGATTTTTTCAAAATTTTTTTATCACTTTGAGAACAACAAAATATTATAAAAAGTTATTCGTGTGCCTATTTGACGTCAATTATTATTTAGCCTGAAACCAAAGGGCACATGGACAATTATAGGCCTTTTTGGTTTTAATTATTTTATTTGTCAAAATATTAATTTTGAGTTTTTCTGATGCGGTTGGCCTGAAAAAAATTTTTCATGCCTTTGCGGCTTTTAAAGTTGATCTATATATGGACATGTGCTTTTTTGGCATTGGAAACAATAGACGACGAAGAATTATAATTTTATAAACAATAGAACTACCCGTGTAAAAAAAATTCGTTCCAAAATTGTTCAAAAAAAAGTTCATGAAAGTTCAGCTAAAAATTCAAAATTATCTCGATTTCGGAAGTTCACTGTCAGGAATGTTTTTTGAAAAAATTTTTTTATACCCGAGTAGAAGACTTAAGGAGGTTCATCGGATAATCACTTTTCTTACAATATCTTTCAATTTTTAAACACAAATACTTTTAAGTGTCCTGTATACGTAGGAATTTTTTAAAATAGTTCTTGCGGCACTAAATTTCGAAATATTAACAATTAAAAATCGTACATTTAACATGCATTCCCTATGTTGATCGTAGTTAGAGTGAGCATTTTATTAAATAACAATCATACTTTTCTTACAACATTTTTTTAAAAGCTGAAAATTATTAATTCAATTTATAACAAGTAATTTTTTTCAATAAAAACATAAACGAGCGGTATTCATTTTTTTGTAATCAATTTTTAAAGTTTGTTACTTTTAATGATTTTCAAGCTTTCTCCCATAACCTGACGAGTAAGAGATAGTGACTTGGCAACGTTGCAGTGCGCGGGAAATTCAAAACACAGTAGAAGCCCAACAGATTTAAATAATTACAAATTATTTTTTAAATTTAGAATTTTTTAAATTTAGTCGTGAAGTCATTGTTATTTATTATTTATTATTTGTTGTCTCCAACTACGTATAATCTTGAAATTATTCAAAACACTTTCTACAACACATGCTCAAGGGGAAAAATATTCTAAATTCGAATGCAACGTAGCCAAGTCTGAGAAAAGACACAATGGGATCATTTTTATACTTCTGCGCATATAAGAGGATGCGCAAAAGTGTACTGTATCTCAACCACTTCTTATTGTAGTTAGAATGTTTTACACGGGAGAAATCTTTCTAAAAGTTGCGAACTACTGCTACCGATGAACCTCCTTAAATTTCGTTAAATTAATACAATAACAACAATTTTCAAATTTCCTGGCTGTGTTTGTTCACTGAACCGATCACCTAATAGACATATTAAAAAGTATGTACTTTAAATTGCTGTGGTTTTATCTGAGTCTTAAAGTACTCAGTTATCTTTCCCTGCGATTCGTGTTGATGATGTTGATTATTTTGAAGTTTATTAGAGGTCTTAGTGCTGCGTACTATTGGATCAGCGGCAGCAACTTTTGGCAGTGTTCCTACTTCGGGTTCACTATTGAGTCTTTTGAAGGTTGAGCAGGCAGTAGCTGCAAGTGGCGGGGTCCAGGGCCACTGGGGCCTGGTCCCATTTAACAGAGTCGAACTCTGCGGTGCCAGTTTGGTCAGTGATGGCAGTGGACTCGCTTTACCATTAATCGCAACACCTTCGTCACTACTTGTGCTGCACGGTGATCCTGGTTCGGTTATATCGCTCGTACCACTGCTGCTGCATTCTCCACATGATACTGCGACACCACTGAAATTATAATTTTTTAATAAATTTAAAACTCATCTTTACTTTTTTAAATTAAAAATTATCATAATTGTTTTTAAATTATTGTGAATCTTCATTATTGTATGAATTAACATCAAAATATCCTTAAAGATAATTATACTATTTAACAAATAAAAAATAAATTTAAAACCAGTTCAATCTTAGAGGGCAGGTAAATGGAGTTTGGAGTTGCCTCCAGCAGAAATCCTCAGCGGATGAGGAAAATTGCATGTGTACCCGGTAATGAGATTACGGACAACGAAAACCGAATTATATACCCAGACATTGGGAATTGGTCTGCTAATTTCTCAAGCTATTCCATCATTTACTAATATAAAATATGCAGTGTTATAATATTTCGAATTTTCAAGGATAATTGTCACGGAAATTTAATAAAATTTATTGATTTTACATGAGTATCGATTTGCTAAAATAGTTTAGAAAATTAAAGCATAATCTTTAATGAAAATTCAATACTCCTGTGTGATAAAATTGGATTCAAAAATATTTAAAAAAAGTTCGACGTGTAGAACTTTAAAATTTTAGAAAATTCAAAACTTTTGCCAAACTTTCGTATCGACAAGAATTAGTAAAAAATAAACAATTTTTGTCATTTTCGCGACTCAAATTGAATTTTTTTTCAGTGCTGATTTTGAAAGTGAAATTTTGGGACTTCTTACTGATGATTCATGAAAAAATCTCTTGAAAATTTTAAAATTTTGATGTACCTGAAGATCGGAAAGTTTTTTGCGCAACGAAAATGAAAACATTTATCAAGTTCTACTGCTTAAGGGTGACTTGATGGGTAATTGGAGATGGCTGAAATTTTCGGCTAACATACTAGCGTCTATTCGAAACATTTCAAAAATCTTAATACGGATTCAGATACAATTCATACTGCACGGAAAAAAAAATACAGTAAAATTTACTAAAAAATATGGGAATAATTACTAAATTTAGATAGTAATCTTGAAACTCTTATGATTTATATGAAAAATTCATAAACAGATAAGTAAATTTTACTATCCCGTTAAGTAAATTTTACTATATTAGAATAGAAAAAAAATAAAATTAAATTTTTATTAGCTTTTAACTTTTTATTAGTATTACTATCATTTTGATTATTATTGCTATTTATGTCATCTGTATTGGTGTTGGTGTCGATTTTTGTTTTTTAAAAAATCACTTGGTTTCAACCGAGATTCGAACCCTGATCTCCCGCGCGCGAGTCCTTTCCTATGTCTGACGGCCCGATGTCTTCTTTGGACAAAAGTTTCAGAACTTGTAATACATATTTGTATATGCTATCCCCACCAAATTATAATTTTATCTATACATAGTAGAATTTACTATACATATAGTAAAAAAACATAATCGTGTTAGCAAAAAATACATTGCGTATAGTAATTTTTAATATTTTGTATAGTAACAAATCCTATAGAGTATTAGAAAATTAACTTTCATAAATTTGTATTTATTAAAAATATTTATAGTAAAATTTACTATACAGATAGTAAAAAATACAATTGTGTTAGCAAAAAATACATTACGCATAGTAATTTTTGATATCTTATTATGTAATTATTACTAACTAGTAAATTTTACTAAACGTTTAGTAATAATTACAATGCAGAATGTATTTTTTCATATCTGTTAGTAAATTTTACTATAAGATTGTAATTTTTACTATGTTTTTTTCTCCGTGTAAGGTATCAAAAAGTTCGACCGTCTCAAACTTCAAAGTCGACATGTCGATTTTTTTTTTCAACTTGTTAACTTAAAGAAATTTGTTCAAAATTAAAAGTAAAATTTTGAACGGTGTAGTTTTTTGGTGTTATTTTGCACTGTATAGAAATAATTCATAAAAAATTATACTGTCATTTTATATTCTAAATAATAGATGATAGTTTTATTATAATGATAACTTAATATGTAATAGCTTGCGGTTCGTCGTGCGAATATACCATGTAAAAGTAATATGGTTCACATAAAAGACGGTGTGGGTGGAAAGTGAAGGGGAAGAGAGTAAATTACACTAAACATGAGGTATATATTTATAACGTATGGTGAAGCAAAGAAATAGAAGGGTAAAAGACAAAGGCTTTGGACTTGTTTACTAGAAAGAAGTTATATTAAGGGGCTTTATAACGTCTCTGCAATAAGAACAAAAACTTTTAGGGTGTAGCGTAAGCATCTTATAGTGTGTCAAAGGTCAGAACATGTATAATAGTGATGTAAGTAGTCGTGTTATAATCAGGCCAGTTATATTCATTTTTAAAAAATCATGTTTATGTCTAACGACCAATCAGAAAGTTATTTATTATCGTAATAGATTAATATGCTAATTAAAAAAAATGACAAGTTCATTGCTCTAAGTCAATACCCTTATATATGATCACATACTATGTATTATTTATTCGACTCTGATAGTACAAATAATATATATATATATAGCGGATTTTTTTCATCTTGATAAGGAAATACAACTTTTTTTTTTTTATACAGAAGTATGTATCGGAAATGATTAAAGAAATGCTGCCATGAATTTATTATCTTAAGACATGAAATTATTTTAAATTTTTAAAATAAAGCAATTGCCATAGATAACTTTATGAATTTTAATGGTAATTACCTAGTACTTTATGTACTTTATCTTTAAAATAAATATTACAAATAATAGTACATTACATACTGAGGGAGGAAAGTGGCACGCACATTCCAACCCGCGTGTGTAATTGCCTTCGAACACGCGGATTTCTGCACCTGAAAGCTTCAGTTTTTGCCTCTGTTTGAGGAAAGAATGGCGCATGCGCTAATTTTTACCATGTATTTTCTCATAAAAGGAAAGAACAACTTTCTTCCCTATAAACAGGACAGGAATGTCAATCAGTGCAGGTGATAAATAAAGAGTAATGTACTCGTGTAAAAAAAATGGTTGAAAAAGCGTTGACTATTCTAAACTTTAAAACATGACACAACAACGAACTTTTTTTGAAGTTTTGAAAATCCAGAGAATTCAGTCTAAAACCAAGTGTGTTACAAGTGTATTATTTTAACATATATTAACTGTGTTCCATGTCTAAAACTATAAACAAAATTATAGTTTTTTGTAGTCACTTAAAACACGTTTCACGGTGTGTTAAGGAGGTTCGACCGAATCTAATGTAAAAAACATTTTCCAACTTTAAGATTTGAAACTTAGTATACATGTAAAGAAGTACTTTATCTATGTGTTCTCAAAATTTGAATATGATCCACCGTCTAGTTTTTTAGAAAAAAATATTTAAAAATGACGTTTTTAAAGTTCTTATTCACAGGCTCTTATAGCGGACAAACTCCCGTCATGACTTGTTCGATTATTTCCATTATTAACCTCCCAAGTTTAAGAAATAAAAAACCACATGCCATAAACTTGAATATTTTTGGAATATGATAAGATTTTAACAATATAGTGTTACCGTTGTAATTATTTAAATAATTCAAGTTAAACTTTATTATTTAATCTCGTTCATCGACAGAGATACATATTATTGAGGATTTGGCAACGTCGCGGAAGCAGCTGAGGGAAAAAACAAAGATAGAAATACATTAATAAGAGAGACGAGATTATAAATAAATTTTTCCCGCTTTAATTTGAATATCGATGCGTAAGAAGTTAGAACGCGCTGTTGCCAAATCTTTTTATTAAATCATATGAGTCAAAAACAACCAAGTCATTTCATTACTTTCTTTAATTAAATAAGTAATAAATATTAATTTATGAATTGGTTATGTTATTATAAATTAAAATAATGAATTTTTATAACTATTAGGAGAATTTAGCAAACAAAAAAATTCAAACACTACTTTGACTCACTAGTGTCGGTCGAACCACCTTAAATATCTATAGATTGTTCATGGCGTTTAAATGTTATTTGGCAAGTTTGTAATTTTGACTACACTGAAAGAAAAGCGCATGGTTGTGGTTACTGAAATCAACAAGTCAACGTTTTTGTAACAATTTTCTTCGTTACGGGATATATATGAATATATACATAACAAGGAAAGTGATATGTTGTGGTGTTGAAAAAAAATAAGAAACACCCGATAAAATAAAAAAAAAAGATCAAAAGATTCATAATAATTTGAGAAGAGCTATGCAATGCATGTTTTATGTTTTGCAATGCATTATCATTATAATATTGCATTGTGATGTAAATTCCAAGTGAAATGATAAGGGTCACGCGATTTGTAAGCTTACAATTGAAGAAATTTCATGAGGTCTCGTAAAAATTAATAGTCGCACGAGGTGTCATGCAGAAAATATATATTTACTATGGCTTGAAATCAATACATTACTATACGCTGTTGCCACGCATATGTGGTATTCTTGTCTATGACGATGATACATGAGTTCGGTTTTAAATAATATTTTAATAAAATAATTTTACTGTATACATTTTCTATAGTTTAATAGACAAAAAAATCATCACGTCATTAATTAATACTTCTACATGATGATTCAAAATTTTTGGTATTTACTATGTACTAATAAATTTGGTCAATGGTTTGAATAAACAAATTATAATGTCTGTCATACTTTTTATGATGTCAATAATTAGGGTTACTTTAGTTAATTTATGAACGTTTTATGTTGATTTATACTGTAGCGGTGTTAAGACAGTGTAAATATGGAGTAAATTAACTTCGATCGGAGTATGAGGGTGTGATTATAAGTGATCAATTAATTATTGATAGTTTAATTTTTTTTCTCGCTGATTTAGTTTCCAAAAAGACTTGAATTATAAAAATCTCTTTCCCGTATTATCTACCATAGCATTAATATTCAATTACAGACAAATATTTTTTGGATTTCTCCATTAGTTGGTAAATCGTATTATTAATTTTTAAAAGAATAAAAATTTGCTGTTGTATTTGAAATTCGGCTCCATTTCTACCTCAGAAATAAAATAACTATTTTTTTGAACACCACTTAACATCGGAAAAATTTTAACACCGCCTGTTATTTTACCCCGTCTTCGGGACTAAATTTAACATCGATAACTTTAACACCAGCGTGGACTTACACCAGTTTTTTATTTACATTGTATTTTAAAATATACACAAAATCATACACGGAAAAAAAATATAGTAAAAATTAGAATCTTATAGTAAAATTTACTAACAGATATGAAAAAATACATTCTGTATTGTAATTATTACGAAACGTTTAGTAAAATTTACTAGTTAGTAATAATTACATAATAAGATATTCAAAATAACTATGCGTAATGTATTTTTTACTAACATAATTGTATTTTTTACTATCTGTATAGTAAATTTTACTATAAATATTTTTAATAAATACAAATTTAAGAAAGTAAATTTTCTAATACAATATAGAATTTGTTACTATAAAAAATATAAAAAATTACTATACGCAATGTATTTTTTGCTAACACGATTATATTTTTTTAATATCTGTATAGTAAATTCTACTATGTATAGATAAAATTATAATTTGGTGGGGATAGCATATACAAATATGTATTACAAGTTCTGAAACTCTTGTCCTCAGAAGACATCGGGCCGTCAGACATAAGAAAGGACTCGCGCGCGGGAGATCAGGGTTCGAATCTCGGTTGAAACCAAGTGATTTTTTAAAAAACAAAAATCGACACCAACACCAATACAGATGACATAAATAGCAATAATAATCAAAATGATAGTAATACTAATAAAAAGTTAAAAGCTAATAAAAATTTAATTTTATTTTTTTCCATTCTAATATAGTAAAATTTATCAAACGGGATAGTAAAATTTACTTATCTGTTTATGAATTTTTCCTATAAATCTTAAGCGTTTCAAGATTACTATCTAAATTTACTAATTATTCCTATATTTTTTAGTAAATTTTACTATATTTTTTTCTCCGTGTATAGTTCGGATCAGTTTAGCTACAGAGAAGCTTTGGATATAAATATTTACAATATTGTATTAATATATGCTGGGGAAATAATATTAAAACAAGCAGCCGTTTTATCAATTTATCTTTTTTATAACTATAAATACGATTAAAGAAAAAGTTGTTATTTTTTTTTTTAGGTCAACGAACTCAAAATAACTCTTAATCAGGCAATTGTTGAGCAGGTTGCGGATCAAAAGTCAAGTTGACATTATATATATATATGTATATAAATCTTAAAATAGCGTCCAAGTGTTTTATTTATGTCTCGACATATCATCATACTACTAATATTGCTGCTTGAAACAGAGGGACGTCATTCTGTGCTGTTCATAACATAACTTCCCCTCAAGAATTTAGTATTATACCAACCCTAATTTCTCGAGGAAAAATGCAGACAAATTTTTTTTTATATTTTTCAAATATAAGCTATTTTATTAATAGAACAATCAAGACAATGGTTCTATCAATAGAATAAAAATTTTCCGAGATATTAAAATAAAATATCTTTCAGCCATTTATTTATCTATTTTGTGTTTGATAATTTTACCAATAAAAAGTAAATTTAAATTTTCCCACGCGCATTCATCTGAAGAAAAAATAATCAATCTCTAGAGAATAATATCTGATATGATATTAGGAAATTTAATATTGAATAAAAGCAATTGATACTATCCAAGTAAAAATATGAGACGAATACAATAGTTTTGATTTATATATATTTATAAAATACACACACACACATATTTTGAGGGTGAATAAACAATAGTAGAATTAAAATAAAAATATCGCACGATATTATATAGAGAACATATATATTACGATTGTAAGGTAATGTTATGAGATCTTGATGATATAACTGACCTATACTCACTTAGACTCTTGTCTTAAACATATGGAAGAGAGTAAAAGAGAGAGAGAGAGAGAGAGAAAGAGAGAGAAGTAATGGCAGCTGCAGTTTATTCTCTGCCATTCCAACTTGAGATGAATCCCTGAAAATAGCATGCAGCCAACAAAGGGGTTGCTACCCTTGTCTGCTAAGTTCACGGAAGGGTAGCTGATGACCCATTCGTCCGTCTGGGAATTACATGACCCTCCTTCCTTCAGTATAAATCTACGCACTCTATAGTGATTATATTGATTCACCAACACACTGTAAAGATGATACCCACCAGTGACTGAGAACAATAATACTTCAATCACAAATTATATAAATATAGATATATAGCTCTTTTTCTATATTTAATTAGTGACGGGTAGGATTTCCATTACTGGTTATTAAGAAAAAAAATATATAAGCTCAGTTTCATATTTTTAAATTCTATGATCAGTGGAATCGAAAAACTATACAGTAAGAAATATTGCCTATCCGTGCCAAATTTTTTGTGTTGATTTTTAACACAGAAATCTGGCAATTCAACACAAACCACGTGATATTTTACTTTAACTGATTTTTTAGGTTAAGTGATTAGAATATCTATAATGTAACACATTTCTTGTGTTATTCGAAAATTAACACTTAATTTGGGTTGTTTAGCTAAACACTCCCGCGCGTTTCTTCATTACTATAACCAAGCAAAGCATTGTAGCAGCATTGCCTGCAAGGAAACTTGGATTATAATTGATTTACAATTAAATATAATCATAGATAACTTTAATATTTTTATGATCAGGTTCAATGATTTTTTATTCTCATTTTACGGGAGGATAATTCATAGCTCCGTTTTTTATAAAAATCACCGAAAATCGAACTGATTGTTTGCTAAATTGGCATAAGTTGTACTAAGGTTAGATCAGTGTACTTGAGTTGGTTAGGTCATGTGCTTATATTTATGAGTTAATTTTAACACGAAAAGTCTGTTAAATTTACACAAATTTTCTGTCAAAATAACAGATTTTGTGTTCAATTGTTTAACATAAAATTTGTGTTAAAGATCAACACGCAGTGTGTTGAATTATCACTAAAATTTGTGTAGACCGTTTGCAACACACGATTTGTGTTAAATTTAACACAAAATTTCTAACTGTGTACTTACAACCGGTATGAATTATTATGTGATTTTTTAAAAATTTCGACTCTCGTAATAAGATTTTTCACTATCAATAATTAGGTTAATGTTAAGTAATAATTGTTGTCACTTTTGATAACCTCAAAATACTATATAAGGGATATCCATTGTTGAAAAATAAAATGTTAAAGTTAACATATTTTTTGTATCATTACTGACATTCAAAGTGTTTAATTCAGTTCTCGTATAACCCGAATTTTGTGTTGGAATTTTTAAGACAAATTTCGTGTTGAAATGCAATACAAATAGTCTGTATTAAAAAATAACACAAATATTGTGTAGAGCGTTTGTAACACACAGGTTATGTTGACTTTAACACTATTTTTTTACTGTGTATATTTAGCAATATTAGAAATTTTCTCACGCCTTATATTTTTTATCCTCTTTTGTAATCTAACAATGATATTTCATTCAAACTTTTTTAATATTTTCTATTTCGTGATCATGACTACAATGACGGCTATAAAAATATGTCGAAACATAATCCAATGCATCAGGTGATTTTTAACTCCAATAGGATTTGGGAGTTTCTCGTTTACGTACATACATACATACATACATACATACATACATACATACATACATACATACATACATACATACATACATACATACATACATACATACATACATACATACATACATACATACATACATACATACATACATACATACATATATAGGAATAGAAGCAAACCTACATTGGGGTGTTATATTTTTTCATGTAATCCTGCGTCTATTCACAAATAATAGCTGATTGACAGTCCCCTTTCAACACATTTTTCTTTTGCTTTGACAGACCATTTCCCCAAAATACAAAATTACTAAATAAAATCATTATTGCTTTTTGGGCAAATTATTATTTATTTTAAAAATATTTACGAAATCATAGACAAAAATAATTTTTTTGTTACCACACTGAAAAAAAGATTTATTTGAGCCAAAGATATCGTATATTTGGATATGGCCAAAAAAATATTTAATTGTGAGAAAGATATAATATATTTGAGTAGTTTGATTGCGTGAAATAAGTGATTTATTTGTGTCAAAGAAATGATCCGATTGCTACAAATAAATAAGGTCTTCAAATATATGTACAGTACCGCCAAATTTTAGGTTATTTTAGGTTTCACAAATTCAATATCTTTACCACAAATATATCAATTGCTTACCACAAATAAATCATATCTTTCCGCCAAATTATAAAATTATTTGAATCAACTGTCATATTTAGTTGTACCAATTATATTTATTTGTCATTAAGAAATATTTTAAAAAAAGCCACAAGTAAATTGATTTATTTGGAACAAATACTCCTTTTTTTCAGTGCACAAACAAGATAACTTACGGTAATCAAATTGTGCATTTAATTTACGAATAACCAAATGAATTCCTAACACTATCAAAAATTTTTGTAATCACAAGCTAAGATTACTTACGGTAACATAGGCCTGTAATGAAACTATATTACATTTCACTACATTTCTAACAGATTACTCTAAACTTTTTCGGACTATCTCTACTGACCATTTCTTTTCCTAGCTCTCTAAACATGAATAAGTGAATATTAACTTATTTCACTTATTCATGTTAAGAGAGTGTCTTTGCTTATTTTATATCTTATTATAGCTGTTTTTTCTCATATCTCTTTTCCATACTTATTTGCAATCATGGAGTGTTTTAGCCGGAAAAACTGCAGACAGGTGACAGTCTGACGGCTACAGGAAACGAATCTCAAGTAAAGGGGCAATGCATTATATCAACTTGTGAAAAATAATTAATTTGTTAACTGTGGGATTCAAATCTAAGCCTGGCTGGCTAGTATTTCAGTTCGAGGACAAGAGCCTTATCCATTCGACCACAAGTATTGGATGATATAATAATAAACATCATGTGTATAACAAATCGACTTCCTAATTACGACACAAGTTAATTCGTTACTATATCAAATTGATTTGTTACCGTAAGAAAATAATTAAAAGAACATCATGTTCGTTCGTATGATGACGAAACTCTTTATTTCCGTGTGTAGGAAAAAAAAAACCTAACTTTACATAGATACTTTAGATGATAATAACCTTTTAGGGTGATAAGGATCAATAATTAATGGAATGAGAAAATTTCAGAATGGTCTGTGTCATCCAATTAATCGACCGGCGTAACGGAATTTGAACCACACATTACATTTCCTTTCTGATGACTTCGGTATGTACGTCATGAAGAGAATGACGATGACGGCAACGAGGATACGATGCGACAAGATGAGCGGCTAAGGCATCGGCTGCGGCTTTATAAGAGAACAAATACAGTGATGATGTATTCCCCTTTATGTACAAGCACGTGCCAGGCATTGGAAATCAATGACGGATGTACCAGGTACGTTTTTTTTATTTTTTTGCAAACATTATAACCGATGATCAGTCAGTTGAGCTCTCAGGTGTTATAAAACATCGCTCATTTATAAAGTAAGATAAAATAAATATTGACAATGTATAATCATGTTTCTTAAACAGGAAACACTGAGTTGACATCTTACTTTTTGTTTATTTATTTATTCAGAAAAAAATAAAAAAACTTTAATAATAGTAAACACACTTAAGTTGCCATTATACTAAACAAAATATGAGACAGGATTACAAATACAAAATTTTTTGATGTACTGTAAAGAAAACGGTTTTAAGTTTACGTATTTTAGCGTGGACTTACACCAGTTTTTTTACAGTGTCCACTGAAAAAAATGATCGGTAGCAGCTACATATTGACAATCAGTAGCTACTACCGATTATTTTTCGGTAGCCACTACCGATTATTTCGGTACCAGTTACTTAATTTTTAGTAAAAGTTGCCAATTTTTTTTCGGTATCTGGTATCTTTACCAATCGGTAATGGCTACCGAAATAATTGGTAGCTGTTACCGAATAATCGGTAGCCGCTACCGAAATACTTGGTAGCGGCTAGCGAAAAATAATCGGTAGCTGCTACCAATTATATCAGTGTAGTGATAATAATACACATGATTTTACACACGGATAAATTATTATCGTTTGAAATGATATGGTGTCATAGTAAAGCCGGAGCATGTTGGCCACCTCACGGAAATTAAAATAAACACATGTAAAAATTACTATGACCATAGTAAAATTTTAAATGGTTACAGTAATTAGTGATATAATTCCTCGTTAATTTTACTATGGCTATAGTGACTTTTCCATGTATTTATTTAAATTTCTGCAGGCCAACATGGACCGGCTTTACTATGGCACCACAGCATTTCAAACAAGAATAATTTCTCCGTGTAAATACGTCTGTATGTATTGAAAATAGAAGACTGTGATCTCACTTTCGGTGAGTTACCGTTATAACTAAATGATAAATTGAATAAATATATACACAATGCATAAAATTCAGCATGTACTTAGATTTATATAAGCCATGTGAAAGACAGAAAAAAAAATTTATATGTATATATATGAATATCGGATACGCTATATACACCCACATAATACTATACTAAATAAATGTAAACACGTGGGCGATAATATAGGCGTGTAACCTGTGTAGTGCAAGTTAACTTGTAACAGTATTTGCGAGAGTCGGTGTAAACCTGTTATATAGGAACAAAAAGTTGGTCCAATACAACAAGAGGGAACCAGGAGACTGGATTCTTAGAAAAGCAAACCGATACCTACACTCTAAGATGCTTCATGCAAATTATGAAAAAATAACAATAAAAAAAAAAAACTATAATTTACAATAATATTAGTGCATATTACTCTACACTGAGAAAATTAAATGATTGGAGTTATCATCTAGTGATGGTAAAATTTTTACTATCAATCTGTTAGTAGTGAATATCATCTAGATTGTAACAATTATCATCCATATGGTTACTGTTACAATCTAGATGATTTATATAATCATCTAGATGATATTCACTACTATCAGATTGATAGTAAAAATTTTACCATCACTAGATGATAACTCCAATCATTTAATTTTCTCAGTGTAGTAATAATAAAGTGTCATATTTTTCACGAAAATAATAGCAGTATTCATTTTATTTATACCATTGAGTATAAGAAATTTTTAGATGGAAACAAAGCTAAAAATTTAATAATGACTACATACAACGTATAAAAAACACTAAAAAATTTTCACTGTCACGAAAATTGAATCGACGATTTAACTCATACAATAAGCATTGTGCCGTTTTTTCACGTTTTTGTTATACATCAATATACTTTTTTTATACTTAAAATGTATATTTATAATTATACACATATTTAACAAAAAAATAGATTTCAAAAAGAGAATTGGTTAAGTATAAAGTAATTGTAAGCTGCGTCGAATGCCACCTTAATCATCAAAATCGGTTCATTTGTTCAAGAGAAACCGTTAACAAAAGAATTCAAAAAAAAAATTTTTTTTAGTTTTTTTGAAATTTCTCAAAAACGACTCGATAAATCAATTTCAAAATCTGATCAGTTGTAGAACTCAATAAAACGCGCCGATTGCCACCTTAAGCGTCTCAATCGGTTTATTCGCTCGAGAGATATCGTTTGAAAAAAAATGGTAAAAAACGTTTTTTTTCGAAAACACAGGTATACAAAAGTACTTTCGAGCTCGAAGAGCTCAAAAATGTATCCACAACAATTTTTTGAGCTCAAGGAGCTCGAAACGGGCGGGAAGTTTTGGGGCTGGCCGCAGGGTCAACCGTCAGACCGATTTTTTTATGACTTTATACAATAAAAAAATATTATGGATCTATTCCAAAAAAATATCAATTGAAATTTTATTGTTGACATCAAATTACTGTAAAATTTTTAAATTACCATTTTTTTTTTATATTTATGACAGTAATTTGGTCCGTCCATCAATTGAAGCTGCCGTTCTGCCGACAGTTACATTACCGAAGTTAAACCATCAAGTGTGTATCGGCCGACACCGTAACAGTAACCTTGTCCCAAAGTGAACATACCAACGTAAAACTTGCTTCGGTGTCATTACTCTCACTTTTTTTATAACCTCTCTGTACACGATATCTGTTCCTCTCTCTCTCTCTCTCTCTTCCTCTTTTTCAATCTTTGTCTCTCTTTTTTTTCTTCTTTACAATCATTTCACTCTTCTGCATTACATCGAATATTAAATCAAGTTCATTGCCATATGACGACCGCGGCAAATAATAAAACTAACAATACCCAAATCAAAGTTCAACAAATAAAAAGAACAAATACTTAATCTTTATTATCTTCAATGCAAAAAAAATCTTTTGTTAATTTAACACTTTTTTTATCTTTATAAACTGTTTGAAATTACTCAAATGATTAAGCATTTTTTGAGAATTTCAGTTCCATTTAAAAATTTTTTTTTCCGTGTACATAAAAATTCTAATTATTGATAAGTTTCACTTCTTATTATTTTATATTAATTTTAATTTTTGGGGACTTTAATTTTGATTATATATTTCAAGTATAATTTTAAACTGTGTCTTGTATAAAATTTAAACTATCATGTATTTAAATAAATGAAAATTTTAAAATAAACACTGATAAGACGTAAAATATTAACATAAGAACGGTTGGCAATTTTATCAAGATGTTTTATCTCTTTTTTTTTTGTGTTCATAAAAATTCATCGATGTCACCGAAGAAAATCTCAGCTATTTGTTGGATGATATGAAGAGGAAAATGTAGTTTTTAAAGCAGGTATTGGTAGATGAAGAAAGTAAAATAGGGTGTTTGCTTATTCATACTCTGTACACGTTCACGAGGGCTACGATCAGAATCTACATTTTCTGTCTATCTTAAGCCTCTGTATTTATTTTGTTTTATTTTTTTTCAAGACTCAAGATTCAAACTAAACATACATCCCATCATAAGAATTAAGAGTTGAGTCGTGAAAAATTCTTTGGACTTTTGAGTCGAGAATGAATTCCAAGAGTAATGATATGGATCAACAGCAGGATCTTGTGGTCAATGTCGACGAAAAAAAATTATACTATTTCAAAATGTGTCACTCAAATATAATCGCTGTTGTTTGCCGTTAAAAAAACTCTTTTATTTTATACTTTAACGACTATAGTAGAGATTTTTTTTTAAATTTTATTTTGCTAGAACAATACGACCCTTTGTCATACGAATTGACTAAATATTTTAGTTTAAATATTACAGATAAATTTTAAATTTACGCCCATAACACTGTTACTTTTCAGAATAAACTTTAATAACGATAAAAGCAAAATATATCGTGGAGAGATAAGACGAAAAAACACTCGTATCCTTTTGAGTTTAAAATAAAACCAACTAACAGCTTAATATTCAAAAGTTATTGTAAAAAATTAAAAATTCTGGCTAAATTTATAGAGATATGACTAAAATGTATACCGACAATTTGATAGGTAATTAAATTTTCTACAAAAAAGGACTCATGACATTTTTACGTATATGCAATAATTCTGACGTAATTTCAGCTTGAAGTAAAAAAAGAGCCATCCGGCCTTACCCGGAATGGAAAGGTAGATTTCTTATAGATGTGAATACAATAAAGCTACGATAGTGTAATTAATACTTTTTTTGTAAGCTTAAACATGAATTTTAAGTAAATGGGTTATGCCTTATTATTTAGAAGTTATTAGATGACTAAGCTGCAAAAATAAGCTTTTTGTATTTTTTGTGAAATTTTTGATATCATCAAATTGTTAGAAAAGATGTTTCAAAAAATCAAGTATTGCAGTGAAAATTAAAGCTAATCGTTCAAATTTTAAGATACTTTTTACAAAATTGAGTTATCATTTTCGGTTCAAAAGTTATTTAAGGATAAAGCCAGAAAATTCATTTTCATGAAAATAAAAAAAAATTTCAAACACCCACAACTTTCAAACTAATCGACCGATTGGGCTCATCTTCGAACTTGATCAAGGTAATCGTCCAATAAATAAGTGTATAAAATTTTATCAAGATCCGTTAAAAATTGCGGGCGCTATCGTGATGACAAGGCGCGTTATATTGTATATATATATATATATATATATATATATATATATATACATATACATACATATATAAATTTTTGAGCGGATGATATTTTTTTGACTCTACGAAGTAAAATAAGATATATGGTGGAAAAATTTTTTGATAATTCGATCATGAGAGCCGATTTCTAAAGAAATCTACCTAAAAAGTAAATTTTACTGTTTCATTTTTAAAAATTTTGATCCCTGGTTTATTTCTATAACTTTAAAATTACCAGAAGGACGTTAATAAGTCTACAAACATTTTAGGCAAAAAACTTTTTAAACAAATTAATAATGTATCAATTAATTACAAAATCTCGGCGATGTTACATCGAATGGTAAAAAAATAAAAAAAAGATTTCGTTTTTAATTAAAGTAAGTGATGGAGAAAATTTATTATACTGATAAAGTTTTATTTAAAAAAAAAAATAGAAGATGGCTATTGCATCATAGTACATAAAAAGAAGCAGTACTATTGGGATCTTTTGTAAAAATACACATGAGGGCGTTTTTAGAGTATTCTCTATAGGGATAGTGTAGTCTCGAAACTCTTGTCGGTGAACTATACTATAAACTGGAGACTAGAGATACAGCAGATACAGCAACTGAAGCAAGAGGTATAGTAGTAGAGTAAGAGTTATATAAAGTAAGTAAATACGATAGAGAGAGCAGAGGAACAGCTGGTTTTTTTAAAGCCAAAATGGTCATAATTTCACAGCTAACGTTTCCGAGGGTATATATTGTTGAGTATACATACACATATAAGTGTACATAGAAGAGAATCTTCTATTGGTTTAGTAAGATTCTAAAACTTGGATAATAGTTCAGTCGAAACTCTGAAATAGGAGACATTTTTTTAAAGTTGGTGCAAAATTGCTTGAAGGCCTATGGTGTCACCCATAAAATAAAGTCTTCACCCAAGGGGTTAATGAAAAAAAAAATAAAATAAAAACACCCCCAAAAACAGATTTTTCTTGGATATGTTATAAACAAAAAAATTTAGTAGAAAACTTTCAAACAAAACGTACAAAAATAAAAAAAATATTTTTCGGCGTAGAAAAATTTTTACTCACTGCAGCAAAATTTTTACTTGCCCTAAGAAATTTATTTTAGTCGTAAGAAAATTTTTATTTTTATTTCGTATTGCTAAAATTTTTCCCGCGCCAAGAAATTATTTTTTTGTGCATTAAAAAGTGTACAAAATTTTTTTTGTATCTATAAAAAATAACCCGTAATAAACTTTTTAAATTTCTAAGTGTAAATACACTGAATTTTTATAAGGATACGCTACTGAAATAGAAAACTATGTGTACCTATAGCTTACACTAGTACTTTTGATGTCACCAGGACTACTAGCTCTTACATATTTGAACCAGGGTGGCCACAAAGAAATGATTTCAAAATTCCCTGATATTTCCCGGTCTTCCAGTAAAGTTTTTTGCATATTTCCCTGATTTAGAAGTTTTATTCGTATCATTTAGATATTCAAAGTTTTTATTATATTTTCATTTCCAATAATTAAATTTGATGATAAAATTATGCGAGAAACATAAAAATGGCAGTAAAATAATTTAATATTGCTTACTTTGGATTATTCGATGTTAAAAATATGTAAGTTAAAATATTTAACAGGAAATTTTATGATTAAAATAAATTCAAAATACACTGGTTACAGAAATTAAGGGATACTAAAAAAAATTTCAAATTTTTTAATAAGTTTCAACAGTATGTAACTCTATGAAAAATGGTCGTACAACAAAAATAAAAAGGTAAACTGTAGCTTCAAGTGTCTACTTTCTGATCTGGTCTTTGAATTTTTTTATATACACGGTTCCGGAGCAATTAAACATCTACCATAGTTATCAAAAAAAATTTATTCAAGCTCGAAGACCGATTTTAAGACGAGCAAAAATTTGGTAATTTTCCGAAGCCGCACAAAATAAAAAAAATTTTAAGACCAGATCAGAAAACTAGATACTTGAAGCTACAATTTGCCGTTTTTGTTTTTATCGTACGACCATTTTCCTTCGAGTTACAACCTGTTGAAAATTACTAAAAAAAATTTTAAATTTTTTTCATATTCCTTAATTTTTGTAGCGTATTATTGAAAATTTTTAAAATTTTGAACTGTTGCAATTTGATTCCCGGATATTTTTCAAAATTCCCTGTCATTTCCATATCTCCCGGTCGTATTAAATTCCCTGATAATTCTCTATATTCCCGGTTTGTAGCCTCCCTGTTGAACCCATAGCTACAACAAGTGAGAATAAGACGACAGATAGTCATTTTTGAAGAAAATGAACACGCCGCTGACCTCGGGTTGTTTAAAAGTAACCATTTTTCCAGAAATTACCGTGTCGGCTAGATCAACTTATTTCTAATCATGAGTATCATTTTAGCAGTAGAAGTTTTCCAAAAATTTTTATCGTAATTTTAGCGACTTTTCGTTTCCATGTTTCCATAAATTTTATGTAGGTTGCCTACAACTCCATAGGGTATTTTTTTTCACAGTTTTTAATGAAAAAAACTAAGCAATAGTGAGCTATAAAAATTTATTTAGCAGAGTTTTAAAAAAAAAACTATACTCGGATCCTAGATCTTCGGCAGTGAAAATCCATTTTTAAAAATGGTGTTATAACAAGACAATACGATCGCTGTCTATTGTTAAATCTATAGATCTATAGTTACGACAAAAAATATGAATTACGACAAGTCATAAAGATATTGTATCTAGTTTCTAATATTTATGATATATTATAGCTGAGGTTAACGACCGCAGTAAATTTTTAGCGTTTTAAATTCTTTAATACAAGGTTATATTTTAAGTGTCTTTAAATATTTTAAAACTTGTCACACTACAGACTATTGCCCATGGGTTTTATAATTTACAGGCATAAAATTAACTAAACCTTTGGTGTATTTTCTGTGGTGAAAAAAATGTAACCTTGATTTTCTCTACAAGCCTTTGAAATTCTCAATAGACAACAGGATAATATAAAATTTTATTTTCCCATTTTGGCTTAGAAATAATTTTCCTTTAGAGAATTTAAAAAAATAATTTCGTGAAAAATACTTTTAACTAAATAAATTTTAAAAATATAATTAAATGTTAATATTAATTACTGTTGATATGAATAAGAGTTTAAAAAAGTATCATTACAATATTAAATATAATAATAATCATAACTCACATTGCGAGCATAACACGTAATAACTGGTAGTATTGTTACAAATCCTTCATAAACCAGCTATAATCCCTTGTATGTAACACATAAATAATATCCACACTTATATACATGTATATATATTTAATTAACTCGTGTATATTTCGCGTAACATTGACATTACAGTTTATACAACTTCCGGAATAATTAAATAGGCACACGTAGCATTCAAATAAATCAACACTTAATATTTATAAAATAATAAATAATACCCTTATTGCACTGCCCAACCGGAAGTATGAAATTACCTTTAAAAATTTTTTATACAATATTTAAAATACAATATTTACAAACACAACCCACTAACCACTAAAAAAGTAACACATTTTAATAAAACTCCATAACAAATTCAAAAATTTTTTAATTTATCACACGAATTTACAACGCAGTATTTATACTACTTTACACCTGGTTTTAACTGTCGGTTAAACTAAAAAATTAACAGTTAAATTTTACAAAAAAAAAATGAATTAGTTAAATAATTAAGTGTTTTAATTATTAAAAGCTCACTTATAATAAACGTCTGCCGAAATTGTCGATGTGAGTTGGAGCAGGACAAGAGTTGGACTGAAATAGGACTCAAAATGTCGACGGGAAAATGAGAAGGGGGGCTCCCTATTTTTTGGGGGGTACTGCAACTAGAGGGGGTTACTAAGAGGGGTAGTGATGACTACTATACAACTACAGAACCTAAAACCTAAACCATAACCTATAGGGAGAGACAGAGAAAGAGAGAGAATGAGTGAGAGAGAAGAAAAGAAGACCTATGCCAGCATTTTGTAAATGTAAGGATCAAGAATACACATCGAGGTCACACTGACGCCTTTCCACTATCGTACCATAAGTTTTGTCCTACGTTATATGTACATACTAAATATATATATATATATAGATATATATATATGAATCTACACATACAATATACGTGTATGTATGTATGTATGTATAGATATTTAGTGTATGGGTATATGTGTACATGTATATAATAGTGCATGTGCTTCGTCATGTCCATGGAATAGCTAGACTCAGGTAGAGGAAGGAAACCCACAGCCCACGATAATATTTAACTGCGAATACCGGTTCACGTGTATGAATAGAAATAGAAAAGAACAGCTGGAACCTCTTTTAAAACTACGTGGTTTTCAAACTCAATCTCAAAATCATAAGCGATCATTGATGGTTACTAAGTTTACAAAATTACGTTTGCGTAAAAAAAAATAATGATTTTAATTTTTGAAATTTTTTATTTTGAATTAGTATATTTATGTACTGATCTTGAACAAAACGCATGGTTCCAGAAATTTGGAAAAAAATGGACTTCGATGAATTTGAAACTGGGGTGAATTTAATTTTCGAAATATTTTAGTTTATTAATGACAAATGAAAGCATGTGAATTTTCTGAAAACAGGAAAAAAATTTTTCATTTTAATGATATTTGTTTCCATTTAAAATATATTATATTTTTTCTTTAGTACTGCAAGCATGTAAATTACCGGATATGGACAGGTTAACATAGCTTAAAATAAGGGTTTCCGGATTATAATGAGTTTAGTGAAAAGAACATCTTAAACTGTAAAATTTAATGCTGAGAATTATATTTAATAAAATTTTTTTTTTTAAACTAATTTTTCCATAATTTTTTCAAATTTTTCCAGATTTCGTGTGAAACTCTGCGTTTTTACTACCTTCAATTGGAAGCAGCTTCATCGAAATTGTAATCATTCCCATGGCTAGCGTTACCATTCAACATCAGACAAATTACTATGTCAAATAAATAATACGACTCAAAAACTTGCGTTACCATGCTACATAGTAATAATTACTGTTACATAGAAGAATATACCATTCACTTCTCTCCGTATATAAACTTTCAAGGTTATTTTTGTTTCATGTGAAGCAGTGAACTTTTATTAAGTACTTTACAAAAATATATACGCATAATTGTTTAATATGTGTATACTATTGTATGTTTTATTTTTTCAATATAAGCTATTTGCGCATGTTTGCTTGACAGAAAAATATTTTATTGCACAATGTATGCGATTTTATTATTGTTTTTTAAAATAAATATGGTGAGGCGTACTCTTACGTTACCAGACGTAAATATTATGTTCATTAATTTCAAATAAAAGGCACGGAGTAGTTTTTTTTTTTCTAAAGCGAAAAATTAAAAATAAAATGTTTCAAAGAAAAATACACGCGGTAAATTTATTTTGTTTATTTTTTAAGAAATGAGTAAAACATTTAACTTTGACGGTCTTAAAGAGTGTAGACACATTTTTTTAATTACATCACAAATACGATTTACGCATATATATGTATTGTGGGGTTTATAATGAATGAATGAATGAATACTGTACGTGCGATGTAGGTCTTACTGACGTGGAAAATTATTCTTTTTCGTTTTGAAAGCTATGAACTTTATATTTAAAACCTGGGTTAATTGTCCATATGCTATTATATCTTAATATTTATATTGTGTTTTTCTACATATATATATTTCTCTGCAATAATAAATTCGTCGTGTTTTTAGTATCCTATTAAAATTATAATTTATGTCATACCTGGTAAACTTTACCCTCATTAAAAATTTATTTTTATAATTTTAAAAATTTAAATTTAAAATTTATCCTGATATATTTATTGCAGAAAATACTTTTTTTTCTTTTTCTAAAGTTACTATGTAGTAAAACAGCTCTTTAATAAATTATTTAAACAGCCAACTATAAGTCACACTAAAATATATTATTAGTGAGGATTATTAGCAGCAAGATAATAATATTTTAGTAAAGTATAATGCCATTATATATAACATTGATGTAATCTTATATAATTTTCATTAACATTCAAATTAAAAGTAAATGTTCTAACAGTGTAGTATATATTATGTTATATATACTTTTCACATACAGATAAGGACTAGATTTAAAGACTTCATGACAGTTATGACCATATATGTACATACACGTAATAACAAACGAGTACATTAGCAAGCTCTGAGTTAAACTCTGTGCGAATTGCATATAATGCGTTTGTTACTAAGTCGACTTGACTGTTATGTTCATATTCATTTATATATGTATACTTTTTGTATCGTCTACCATGCATCAATTGTATGTTGCTCCAAACTAGTCACATATATATCCAATGCACTAATATACATGTATATAGTCATGTGAACGATTACGTGATGCAAGTCAAGAGTATTTCCGGCCGGATGTGTTTTCCCCTTCATTAAAGAATTTTATACTCTTTAAGTCTTTATTGTCTTATTAACAGACATGAAAGAAAAGTAATGTTGTAATGAAAGTAACCGCGTCACTAATTCCGAAAGGACATATTTTTATACACCCTTTCGGATTTAGTCATGAAGTTTAAAATCCAAAGGACGTGTAATTTTCTTTTTAATTGCTACACTGATAGAAGGATTTTTTAGCATTTAAACAATTTTATTAATATTTAAGGAGATTCGACCGACACTAGTGAGTCAAAGTAGTGTTTTAATTTTTTTGTTAGCTAAATTCTCCTAATAGTTATGAAAATTCATTATTTTAATTTATAATAACATAACGAATTCATAAATTAATATTTATTACTTATTTAATTAAAGAAAGTAATGAAATGACTTGGTTATTTTTGACTCATATGATTTAATAAAAAGATTTGGCAACAGCGCGTTCTAACTTCTTACACATCGATATTCAAATTTAAGCGGGAAAAATTTATTTATAATCTTGTCTTTCTTATTAATGTATTTCTATCTTTGATTTTTCTCTCAGCTGCTTCCGCGACGTTGCCAAACCCTCAATAATATGTATCTCTGTCGATTAACGAGATTAAATAATAAAGTTTAACTTGAATTATTTAAATAACTACAACGGTAACACTATATTGTTAAAATCTTATCATATTCCAAAAATATTCAAGTTTATGGCATGAGGTTTTTTATTTCTTAAACTTGGGGGGTTAATAATGAAAATAATCGAACAAATCATGACGAGAGCTTGTCCGCCATAAGAGCCTGTGTATAAGAACTTTAAAAACGTTATTTTTAAATATTTTTTTCTAAAAAACTAGACGATGGATCATATTCAAATTTTGAGAACACATAAATAAAGTACTTCTTTACATATATACTAAGTTCCAAATCTTAAAGTTGGAAAATACTTTTTACATTAGATTCGGTCGAACCTCCTTAAGAAATCCTTTTTGAATTCTATAAATCCTTCTATCAATGTAATCATATTGTAGACTTATTTTAAATTCCGAAATTGGGAACAAATTTTGGAAAGCCAAAAGCGCGTATAATTTAAGCTATATGCTCTTTCGGGTTTCAAATTTTTTTTTTAATTCCATTTGTAGCTATTAAATAAGTCTACAAAAAAAATTGGTAATAAAAAAAAATTACACGCCCTGTAGGTTTTAGAGCGTTTCTTAAAGTCAAAAAGACGTATAAAAATATGTCTTTTTGGAATTAGTAACGCGATATAATAACAATATTTAAAAAAAAAATTATTTTAATTTGAATGAAAAATCATTTATTATGGGTCCAATTTTCCCCCATCTTTGAATTTGCACTGAATAAAAACAACAGTTTTTGACCTGTTTAAAAGATTGGCATTATGGAATTGGGATTAGTTTTGTCTCACTTTTTCTCCCCTATTAGTTGCAATGAAGAGAAATAGCGAATGCATTACAAAGAAACAAAAATTCATAAACAAATTTCATTAAAAGAATCATTAAAATTTAAATAATTTGTCGTCGTGCGTGGGTATAGAATAATTTGTTCTGCATAAATCGAAAGGCGTTACACGACAGGACCGACAAAGTGTTAAAGAGAAAGAAATGAGGATCTGGAGACTTGGCGGGGAATTTAAAACCAAGAAGTATGTATATAGTTTGTATATATGTATATAAAAGAAAAGCATAAGAGCGTAATAGAAGATGGTAGTATAAATATAAAAGGGAGTCCTTCTGGGGTTTTTTGCTATTCTCTCTTGATTCTCTACAAAAAAACGACAACAAATAGCATTTTGAAGCATCATGGCCGACGTCGTTTTGCTTTGGAGTCCTTTAGAAATGCAATGCGGGTGGTCTCGTGTCTCTTCCGCCTAATATTCTTTCTCCTCTATTCTTTTTCACATAAGCTTTCATGCTAGCTGCCAGATTGTTCCCAAACATCAAAATTGCAGCCTTTCAACGGAGACAAACAATTATCAACAAAAAATTCAGACTTTTTGACGCATTATGTTTATTCGCAAACTATACACTAACTAGATACACTTGTCATTAAATGCCCATTAACAAACTAATTGACCGGTTTTAAACAATCCATGCTTGTTAAAAATATATTAAGTTTTTTGAGAATTATCGCAATCAAGTCTATTAATGTACACTTCGATGCTTCTTAATGTTATCTATCATTTTGATATAAGAATATATAACAGCTATTGTGATAATAGTAGGGTTTGTTTTTGAGAACGGTCGATAATGACTTTAGAAAAAGTAATTATGGATTCAAATGTGTTTGTGTATGATCTCCATTATTAAACTGATCTTTTTTGACATATTATTAACCACTGATCAGTAAACGGCCGTTTAGGATTCGCTTTGCAGATATGATAAGACGCGATAATCAGACAGAAGAAAATATTTTTTACTTTTTTAGGGATGGTCCGTTTTGACCACCTGGGAAAAAAAATCTTTTCTATGGCAACTGAAAATTTCCTTAGCAGCCCCGTTTTGCCCGCCCGTTTTATATCTGTATTTATTTCAAAGATTTGAACCATGTAGTTTTGTAAAGAAATGCATAAATGTAAAGTATGCAAATAACTATTCTTAACAACTATAAATATTCAAAGTGATTTATGGTAAATTTTCTTTAAAATGTTATGGTCATAAGTTTATTTTAAGTAAATTATTTGCACAGTAAGTCGTATAGAATTACAATGATGTTGTGAAAATAAATAAAGCTAGTCGATACATTTTGACACAAAAAGCCACCGGGATGCCAAGAAGTTACTTAAGTTACACTAACAGATTTTTTCAGTCCAAGTGTGAGTATCCATGACATTTAACAACACCATGTCATGAAGAAAATAAAGAGCTCCATACATATTAAGTTGGAACAAATGATCATTGGATCATCAGATTTTAAGAACTAACGGACGTATTTTTTAACGAGAATGATAAAAAAAAAACCTGGCTCTGCTTAGAAAAAAAACAGTCGAAAATTTTTCACTATCGTCACTTTTCAAACTTACAATACGTAACTTTAAGTTGAGCATTTTAAAATTTTGACAATCAAAACGATTGATAATTTGAAAAAATAAAATTTATGAGAACATTTTAAACAGGAAATTTAAGATTGAAATAAAAATATTAGAATATAAATCTATTTCGATGTATAGTTAATATATATTTTTTTAACACGGCAACATAATCTAAAGATTCAAATTAATTTAAAATAAAAAAAATCTTTAAATCTATATTATTTCATGCTTTCATTAATGAATAGTATGGCTAGTAGTTATGAGAAAAAAAAATTAGTCAGCTGTACTTTTAAAAGTTATAGCAATCATAGCGAATTACTTCATAGCTATCATGAGACTCACCCAAGTATTTCATATGGTTACACCTGAAAAACCAGTTGGATAAGATTGAGTTCAGTACCGTCTGATTCATTAACCGTAGAAAGTACACACACACAACACTTTGATGTCGATCGTAACCCACGTTATCTCAGTATATGCTATAAGATCATTACATACCCTAATCGTAATACTGTCGAGTGTAATTTCTCATTAGTTATAAGCTCATTACCGGTGTACATAATATTTATCACGTCAGTATTTGCCATTGTAATTAAAATAATCCTTAATAGTTTAACTAATTATTTATCACTACTCAACGAACGTCAACTACCTTGAACATGCAATATATGAATACACTAACTAATAACTGTGTAATTAAATTTAATATTTTTTCATGTAAAACCTTCGATATAATATAAATTGATTTAAAATAAAAAAAAATTACCGTTATTCAGAACTTGTTTATTCAATTAATGTTAGATTGTTCACTAATTTTTTTTTTAAAGAAATATTTTACACTATGAAATGAAAGCGAAAATCATCTTAAGACTAGAAAAAATTTCTTGACGCAAGAAAATTTTCGTTTTCAATTCATAATGCAAAAAATTTCTTAGGGCTAAAGTTTTCTTGGAGTGAATTAAAATTTTTCGCTCAAAAAAATATTTTTTGGCGCAAGAATTTGGTTTCACTTTAAGAAAATTTTTGTTTTTAATTTCTAATCCAAAAAATTTCTTAGGGAGAGTTAAATTTTTTTGCATCATAAGATTTTTTTTTCTGTGTACAATATTGTTTAACATTTTTTAGTATAAGCATTCATATTGAACATGCTATGTAGCGAGCATTAACTTTAACTGATTGAATTGATTGAATTATCAATGAGCGACCGCAAATGCTTATTTTTTATTCCGTCTTATATATAAAAATTTATATTAATTTTTTTTCATATAATTATATGCATTATATACATTTGCAGGGTTAACGCGATAGGACGAGGTGAGCTGGAAGCAAATATTTTTCAGTATACGTCCAACAGTTACTGACCTGGATTAACATATCCAAAGAAGACATACAATGCAATATTGTTTTCAGGTACGGCTGGTTCCGCGCCATGTACTCTCACCACTCTCGTTGGCAAACCCTCTGCCGGAACTCTGTCGCTCACTCAGATCGGCAAGTCTTTTTAACAGGTTATACTCCTTTTTTATACCCGTGATGCGCTTATAAAATTGAGCAAGTAACTCGAGGATAAAACAAAAACAAAATACTATACTTGAATATCATCGAAAATATTCAATGTACTTGTGGTCTTCATTATTATCATGGTTTTTTGTAAACAAGAATTTAATCAAACGTTAGATGAACCATTTTTATTCTTTACGTACAGAAAAAAATGCATAGATGGATTTTATAAATTTTTTAAGGTAGTTTAGACGAAATAACAAATTTTTGTGACTAAAACGATACGATTTTCTGATTGTCACAATACTCATTTAGTTATTTCAAGGTTTTTTAGGTTAGCGTTACTCAAGTGCTGGCAGCGATCTGTATATGAAATGCTACAGTATGACATTGAAATAAACATGTTGCAAAAATTACCATGGAATTTTTACTATGGCCATAGTAACTTTTGCATAAGTTTATTTTAATTTCCGTCAGGTTAATTTCACCCAAGAATAATTTATCTGTGTATAGTATAGCAATCTGGATCGCAACAATAGCACTCCAGATAGCTTTCTTGACGAAACCCGCATAACGATACTGATGCAATGGAAGACAAAAAATAACATTTAGAAATAGTTTATTACACACCTAGGAAGAAAAATAGGACATTTCAACTCAGGTGCGTAATTGCTACCCGAGCCAAAGGCAAACATGCAGATTGGGAAGTCCTACCTTCCTGCAAGGTGTGTATGCTATTTCTCACCAGATCTGAACTTGAAAACGTTGCTTTCAATCTTTTCTTATAAGCAAGGCAGGAATTTAAACTTCTGGTCCTCTCTAAATCTGAAACAGTGACTATTTACAGCTTATCAAGTGGTATACTTAGAGCTATGAAATAGTGTGTATACACTATTTTCAGTCGTTTTCACTGTTTCAGATTTAGAGACTGCAGGTATGGTGAAAATTTTATGGTAAATTTTCTCCGTTAATACATTTTAAAACCAAGTGCGTTACAAGTATTTTAAACATGGAACACATTAAATGTGTTCCATGTTTAAAGCAATAAGCAAAACTATAATTTTTTGTAGTCACTTAAAACACATTTCACGGTATGTTAAATATCTATAGATTGCTATGGTGTTTCAATGGTATTTGGTAAGGGTGTTAATTTCGACTACACACTTTTTTAGAGTGTACATAATAGTTTGATGATTATACTACTTTTTTTCTTCGTTTACTAACGTCGGTTAATAACAGTTATTTACCATTACATGATATGGTTATTTATTGTTTAGTGTGATAATGAAACCGGAAATTATAAACATAAAAATAACACTAGCAAAAGTGATGACAATATATACAGAAGTCAACTATTATACATAGAAGTATATGATAAACTTGTCCCTGGCCTATATATTGCACAAACTCTCTATCCGCAATTGCATAACCATTCTGTTCTATTCTATCGATAGTAGAGTCCATACGGTGTGGGCTCCATGTATTCGTTTATGCAACTTGAACGGTATGTTTATAAATAAGGCGCAACAGAGTTGAAATACGGCATTGCAGTTTACGAATGCGATATAGTATATGTGATATATGAAAGTATAAGTACATATTTGTGTATAGATTTCATTTAGCATCGGATTATTTAGTAAATATTCAAAAGTTATGATCGAAAATTTGGTAACTCTATGTAAGGTAAGAGACCCAATACCCGATCACTCATATATTTGTATACCTATATTTACTGGGTTTTCATAAATATGTATATACAAAATATGCAAATACATGGAGTGATCGAGTACTAGTTCCATGATCGGATACTAGGTCTTTTACCTCAAGGGGCTGCACAAGTTTTCTAAGATTCCGTGTGCTTATATTTTAAATTTCTATAAATAAACTTTTTCCACGTGTTTAGTTACACGGTGGGTTTAATTTTCTAGCCTTAGTTCTGTCTATAAGACATAATACCTATCCAAGTTTAATACCTAAAGGGTAAAAAATTGATTTTCAAGAATAAAGTTTTAAATATATAATAACACAAGGGTTAGAATTTCCTACTTTTCTTCCATGGTGTGTAATCTATTATTTTTTATTTGTACACAGCAGAAAAAGTTTTCTTGGCATTGAAAATTATTACTCACCCCAAGAAAATTTTTACTTGCCCCCAGAAATTTTTTTTATTATGAATAAAAACTAAAATTTTCGTGGGGCGAGAAAATATTTTCTTCATCCCAGAAATATTTTTTTTTGTGTGATCGATACTGCCATTCTAATACGTCGTATCCCACAAAATTTGACATTTTCATTTTTTTTTAAAATGGAATCATGGTAAAAATGTGCAGCTCATGTAAAAATTTTCGAGGTAAAATTATTTATTTAGTATTTTTAAATAAATATTCTAATATGTCGTATCCCACATTCGTATAGGTTTAGTCACGCTTAATATTTTTAATTTTAAGGAAGCAATTAACGACATGAGTAAAAAGGTAATGCATAATTTTTGACTCTTCTTACAGCATATAATTCAAAATAATTTATTCACTGCAAATGCCTGTATTTTATGAAAACATGAAAATAAATTTGTAGGTTATACCAATGTAAGCATAATACAAATAATTTTTCTTTGTCGACTGTAAAACGTTTTTATCATCTGAAAAATTTCCCAAATGTGGGATACAACGTATTAGAATGGCAGCATCGATATGCAATATGTGATCAGAAAATTTTTCCTTTAAACCAATAAAATAGAGAAATAAAATCGAAGCAACAAAGTATTAAGTAGTCTTCCTTATGATTGTACATAAGAATGGGCGGGAGGAACTAAGCCCGGCGAGTTAACCATAATGTACGTAATAATAGATCTCCAGGAAAAACCCTGAGTACAGACTATGACTGCCACTGCAGTTACGAGAATTGGCTCGTGAATGATGAAAGCCATAGCTGGCTTACAGACCCACTCGATGAACTATATATAATTGTGGATATAACAGGGTAGAGTGGAGTAGTAGAACCGATAGCCGTCTTTCAAATATTTTAAAACTTTCTAACGGTTTGAAAATTGATTTATTATTTACATAAACTATATAATAATGCTTATTACTTGGTTACATAACATTATGAATTTAAAGTAGATCGAAAATTGTTCAAGAGGATTAATGGCTTTGGATTTGAATTTAAATTTACTATTGCATACGGAAAATTTATTGTGTATTAAAATGACATTAATTAAAGCAATTGCAATTTGTCGTGTTATATTTAATAGATATGGTAATTTTTCCGTTTGAGTCTACAACATTAAATTAGATTTACTACATACAAATTAAATTTCTATATCTACGGATATGGTAATTGATGTTGAGATCATGGTTTCATGCCATGTAATTTGATCTACTTGACTTTTGTGCTTGTTTAGTGTTTACTAGAATTTTTCTCGGCTTCGTCTTTATTATAAAAACTTTTTTTTTTGTTTAAATTTGTTTTGTTCAGTTTTCTCAAGCATTTCCATCCCGAGACTTGAGGGCCAGACAAATTAACTTTTACAAAACGAAAAGTACTTTAAAAATAATAAGGCTGATTTAAATTTATTGAACATTGTAATTTGATAAAGATTATTATACTGTCCAAATTTTGCGAAGTGAATGCTTTTTTATTCATTTATCCTTTTTCAAAGTGAATTTCATAAATCTGCGTCACTCCGAAATAACTTCGCTCGAAAAAAAGTCCGTATTCACTCCCAATTTTTTACAAGCTCTTTAAATCGATCAGAACACTACTTTTTTAAGAGCTTGAAATTAAAATAAAAATAACTATAAAACAATGCGGTATTTGAAAAAACATTACTGATAATAATTTTCAGGCAATAAAATTTCCAATAAAAAAGATCCTATGACATTTTGTGATAAGTCTGATAGTTTCATCGGAAAAGTAAAAAGATCTCGAAATTTACTAGAGCTTAACTTCGAACTCCAATAACTTTTGAACAGATAGATTTATCAAAAAATGGTAAGACACCTTTTTTGTAGCGCGTACAATTTCCTACAAAAATATGTATTAGTCTATTCGATCTATTAATTAGTTAACGAGTTAAAAATACTCAAAGTTGAAAATAAAATTTTCCCGTGTTATTTAAACGGGAAATCGATTTTTTCAATGAGCTAGGTCTGTAATCGACATAGAATTTTTTTTCTTGCGCGAAAATTTTTTTTTTGTGTTGAACTATGATTTTTTTTCCCATGCATTAAAAAAAAAAATGTTGCTCTGAAATGACACACCCTAATATGCACTGGGTCTTTTAGGGAACATTCAAGTTTTCAGTTTTTAAGCTTTCAAAAAATTTGGAAAAATTCTGGATTACTTCTTGAAGTGTCTAATACACGGTCCAGAAGTTGCCGAAGTCAAAAATTTAAAATTGTTAACAGAAATTTAAGAATAATCGAAAAAAACGTAACTTTTTCAAAAGTTGACTATTCCTCTAAAGACCCAGTATACCCACGCAGGGTTAAGAGAGCAAACAAATATAACATCTGACTGCAGTTTTACCCAAATACATGGCTGCCTAATTTTATAACTCGGTAAAAACTAAGTATTGTTTTTTTTTGAACTTAATACGTTCTTATTCTTTTTTTTTTTTTTAAGAGATGAAATTAGAACAAGGTAATAGACTCTTACTTTGTTTTGAAATGGGGCCACTGTGCATAACTTACATAATGTTATTTTATTTTTTCAAATCTTCAAGTATATGCTAATACTTTCATATAAAATATTTAAAAAGAAACCAAGTATTACATTACTATTCTTAATTCTTAAATTTTTAACTTTGAATATCCATATTCAGAATTTCTGCAAGAATCGACTATTTGGATTAAGTTTTTGTGAATGTAGAGCTATTTTCCATAAGAAAATGACAACTTTTTAAACCCGCGCACGTCATATTAGATACGAATTAGTATAATAGATATTTTTGAACCATAACAAATTCGATCAAAAACTAAAACTTCACGATGAGATGAGAATAAAATAAGGCAAAACATGGGATGTAATATTATATTTTTTTCTAAAAGAATAATGAACTACGCATCAGAGTAAAATCAGAGGAAATTTAAGCCCTGTTAAGATGAAATCCGGACCTGCGCGATGGCGGCCGTGCTCAAGAAGGTCAACGTACCTCGGCCAAGGACAGATTCTGGTCCCGCACAAGACACGCACAGCTATTCGGGCCCCACCATACGATGGCAGGTACTCCTTACATCCGTCCACATATAAAAGTTTCAATAACAACTAACTTTTTGCTATGCAATTTCGCACATGCATGTAATAGATGCATAATTGATAAAAACCAATAAAAATTTATAAAGAGTATCATTTTCTGCTCATCAATAGTATAGTATCTGAACACATTCAGTCCCGATTGTCTATAAAACGTACACTTTGTTTACGTTATACAGCACGCTAGATAAAAGTCATTCAAAGATTGTCTTCATGTAAATAAAATATAAATAAATAAATAAATCTATTAATAGATAACTTCTAATAAACATTATGCCGTATTTGAGCTGAACGATTTAAAAATCCAGACGACGACTTTTTAATCAAGTTACTTTATAGACACTTATTAGGGACTGAAGCGAGATTAAGAAAAAAAAAAGCTGAATAAGAGACTCTGATAAACTGTACCTCCATCCAACACTGTATGAATAATGTAACAGATGAAGTTGAGAGAACCCATAAGAGATTGTGTTAGAAAGAGTTGAAGAGAAACAGAAAAATTATCAAAAATTGTAAAGCAGGGTAGCTACAAGACTCACTAAAACTGTATCTGGCTATTTTGAAAATAATATTCAGAAAGGAAAAGACCTTTTCTTAACTCATGTACCTAAAGTTCAATATTCTAGCGTTGTATGACGTAAGTGAAGTAGTATTTTGTTGTGGCAGTTGACTAAACTATAGAATTTACTTTTGAACACGCTTTTACAAACTCTAATGGCTTTTACGCACTATTAAAAAGTGAATTTGCTATTAGACATGCATGCAAATCATTGAATGAATGTTGTTTGACTTATTACGGCTGTTATACACCATATTCACTTTTATGCGATTGGAAAATAAATTCATTGATGTACTTGAAGATCGAAAGGTTTTTCGCGCAACGAAAATGAAAAAAATTTATGTAATTTGGCTCAAGGAGTAGTTGGAGGAGGCTTGCAATTTTCGGCTGACGTGTGAAACATATAAGATATCTAGGTTCAGTAGATTTTTTACTTTTAATTTTGTTCTGAATTTCTCTTATATTGAACAGTAAATGCCGTTGTTAAACAAAAATATCATGATAGATGTTTGAAACGAAGTCTTTCATAGACTTAAACGGACAACAATCGTCTAAAATTATGTTATATCCTCAAAAAAAAAACTAAGTCATCATAAGCTCAGATGCGTATCGAAAATATTAATAGTTTTTGATATACAAAATGATTCACTATCTCAAAATTTCATACATAAACCCATACATATTTTTATAAAGTCTCATAAGTTTCCTGGAGTTATTGTCATAGAAAATTTGTCCATGGATTCTCACAGAAATTTATGGCCGATAATATTTTCAGCTAATCTACTCTCTAATATCGAATTAGTGAAATTCAGTGAATATTCACTACTTTCTAGTGCAAATTCTGCTACTAATTCCAAAAAGCGGCACAATTCGGACTATGAATTAGTGAGTGTTCACTATTTGTCCATTTTTAAAAAGCATACGGACTCTTGAACGATTTTCTTAGATAATAGTGTTATGCAAAAATAAAATATCTTCTTACTCGGAAATTAAAAAAAAGTTCAACATAATTTTTTTCAATTATCATAATCTATAAATAAACAGTATGTAAAACTACTAAAGTGTGTGTTTATTTTACTCGAGCATTACTAGCGTTTTCTAGCTTGACCTCTTTTCGACTCACTTCCTATCATAAATAATTGACATTACCATTATCTTATCACATATAGTTGTCATCCCTTTCTTAAGTTTTTTGAACCCACGTATAGCTTTAATATATGTATATATATAAAAGCATATATAATCATATTGTAGATTCTCGCTCAAATACATGTCAGGTAAAATTATAGTGTCCATAGACAAACTAGTATTCAAAAAAGTCTTACTCACTTATAGACATATTGAATATAAGGTTGTAATAAATTATTTTGTTCTTTCCGCATCTGAATGTTTGCTTTTCCTTCGATCGATCAAAACTTGAATTCAACTAGAGTTTTTCTTCATAGATGCGAAACTTGTTAAGTAAATATGTCTAGTTTATTTGAATTGTTTACAAGGATTTGAACCATATTGTACGGCTCCAGTTGTTTTTCTTAAATCCTGTTCCTCTAAATTCTTCTGCCTCTTCTTCGTTGACCAGCTCGAGGTAATTGCACTCTACCAAGGCCGACAGCTGATGCAGCAGCAACAACACACAGCTGTACTCTACGTAAAGCCAGAGGCCATTTCCTGCTCTCTGTGTAGCGAATATAGCTTACTATAAATGCGTATGAGCACATACAAGAAGTATATTACGCTAAAGTACTTTTTTCTTAGATCTTTTTATCGTAAGGAAAAAAAATGTTTCCATCTCTTTTGTTATTTTAAAAACAATAAGACCATTGAAATAAGAGTAAAACTAAATGTTAAAAACTTCATTAAATAACAAAGTTTCTTCACTGACATATATAACATTTTCGAACATATACGATGCGAATAAAAGTATAATAGATTATTACTCTTATTTATTGATTGCTGGACTTATTTATACACGTAGAGAAAAAAATTGTAATATTCATAATCGCAGCGTAATATGATCTATTATATTGATATAAAAAAAAATATTGTGAATAAACACAGTAAGAAATTGTGTTAATTCAACACATTGCGTTTGTGTTGAGCTTTAACACAAAATTTATGCTAAATAATTGAACACAAAATCTGTTATTTTGACAGAAAATTTGTGTAAATTTAACAGACTTTTCGCGTTGAAATTAACTAATAAATATAAGCACAGACCTAACCAACTCAAGTATACTGATCTAATCTTAGTACAACTTATGCCAATTTAGCAAACAATGAGTTCGATTTTCAGTGATTTTTATAAAAAACGGAGCTATGAATTATCCTCCCGTAAAATGAGAATAAAAAATCATTGAACCTGATCATAAAAATATTAAAGTTATCTATGATTATATTTAATTGTAAACCAATTATAATCCAAGTTTCCTTGCAGACAATGCTGCTACAATGCTTATCTTGGTTACAGTAATGAAGAAACGCGCGGGAGTGTTTAGCTAAACAACCCAAATTTAGTGTTAATTTTCGAATAACACATGAAATGTGTTACATTATAAATTTTCTGACCACTTAACCTAAAAAATCAGTTAAAGTAAAATGTCACGTGGTTTGAGTTGAATTACCAGATTTCTGTGTTAAAAATCAACACAAAATTTCTAACTGTGTAGTAGGCTTTCCTACGCTATATAATAATTTTTACTACTGGGATAGTATCCTCTACTACCTTAGTTGGTTTCAAAAACAACTAGTCGCAGCTGCGTCAGATTGTTGATGATATTAACGCAAGATGGTAATGGTTAGCATCTCACATGATAGAAATAACTATCATACTATACGTATTGTAATTGTTAATATATTAAGACTGTTACAGTTAAAAGTTTTGCGATTGTAATAATTACGACTCGGATATAGTATAAACTATAATATTTTTTCCTGCATGTATAGCCAACGGTAAAAATAACAAAAAGAAATTTAATAAAAGAACGAATTTAAAAAACATTATACTTGGATTAGGATATTGCTTAAATTTTGAGAAAGCACATTTAGAGTCTAGAAGCATATCACAGATGCTACCAAGTTGTATAACCAGGATTACGTGATATTTGTAATAATCGGGACCATCGTCAAGCTGTTGGTGTCCTCATTCTTGTCCTTGTTCGATACCTCGATACAGAAAAACACCTGACGGCCAAGAAAGTAAGTATGGCAGTTTCACGACAGGTGGCATGAAGGACAGCAATATATATTTATATATAAATAATAATACCCAATATAATTATTATTTATTGGATTAAAAACTTTGGTGACTAGTATTTGTTACGAACTATAACCATTCAAATATATTTTATTCTCCTAATTCGTAGGATTAAATATGTATGTATATATGTATATGTATGCATATTCAAATAGAATAATCAATGGATCATTGTATACAGTTGATAAATAACTATACATTGAGAAGGTAAGGAAACGCTGTTGATTATATAGTCTCTCGTTCAACTGATCAAAGGACATGTCACAAATAACGTAACCACTGGTATAACATGAATAAAGAATAAAAAAAATAACCATTATATTTCTTGTTTCCTTTTATATTTTTTCTACCTGGCTAGTTCTTGGAAATACATCGTCAATGTCCTTGTTAACATTATTTTAAATCATTTGTCAATTGTCGTTAGTTTTTTATTCCTTTCAATAAAATTAATCAATCAATTGACCTGTTCAAAACGTTTATATACATATACATTTAAATAAAATTACTACTACTGTAAGTATTCATTTCCTTAAGGTTAGGTTTGATGATACCCGTGTTAAAGGAAATTTGGTCGGAAAATATTATAAAAAAGTTTAATAACAGCGAACATTAATTTGAAACAATTCTTAATTTTGAGCACATAATTTTTGAAAAATTCAAAAGTAAAAAAGTACTCAACCTACTAATCATTAAAAATTTTTTCACCGTACCTATGTCGGAGGTTTAAATTCCTGCCCTGTTTAAAGGGGAAATAGCCGTTCTTTTTTTTTTATGACAAAACAAATTATAAAAATTAGCGCATGCGCCATTCTTAGTACGAACAGAGGCAAAAGATTAAACTTTTAAGTGTAACTCTGGTGCAAAATAGTATACACACCAGAGGAAATTTGGACGTCCCAATTCTCGTGTTTGCCTTCAGCTCGGGTAGGCATTTACACACATGTGTAAGAATGCCCTATTTTTCTCTATAGGTGTGTAATATACTATTTTTATTTTTATTTTTCAAATCAGCAAAATTTCAGTTGAAAATTTTATGTATCTGAAGATCGCAACGTTTTTCGCGAAACAAAAATAAAAAAACAAAACAAAAAGTAAAAAATCTACTGGATCTAGATTTTTGAAATGTTTCTCATGTGTTCTAGTATGTCAGCCGAAAATTGCAGGCCCCCCTCAACTACCCCTTAAGCAGTCGAATTACATAAGTTTTTCATTTTCGTTGCGCGAAAAACGTTCCAATCTTCAGGTGCATAAAATTTTCGCTAGATTTTTGAAATTTTTAAAAATGACAACTTTTGAGTTCAGAATTTTCTCGAATTCGAAAATTCATTCTGATTATCGTTTTTTCGGATATAGATATAATAATTAAGTTGTTTTTATTAAAAAACAAAATATGGTATGAAATCAGAAAAACCAATACATGACGATATATATATATATATATATTAGTTGATATAATAGTGACAAAGCAAATACTACGTTATCAAATATGTTTCATGCAACTAGGTCATCATATATTAACTACACATACTACAGTGAGTATGAACCTATTGTTCTTGTGGCTTCTAACAAATTTACGTTGACAAGTAAATTCTCAAAGTTGGTTATTAAATGAAACATACCCCCACAACCAGAAGTATCGTTGATAGAAAACCTCATTAAGTAAGCTTTGAAAAAATAAACCTTGATGGAAATAATTTAAAATTATTTTATGAAAAATTGACTTGAATAATTACTAGAGCTTCAATATTGAAGGTGAAGTTTTGTGAAAATAAAGTTACTAGATTTTATGAAATAATCGCAGTCATATAAATGTATGGAGAAATGAAAAATGAAATAAAAACTTTATCCTCTTTTCAAGTCGATTTAAAAGGAAATAACAAATAAAAGTAAGCGCTAGAGAGTACATGTATGGAAAATAATACGATATGAGTAATATTCCATGGCCATAATACGTGACCTATGTTTTGCATGACAGGTGTGCTCAAGACTATATTAGCAATATGATTGTAGATTAGATTTATGATTGATTTATTGGCTGGTTGAATCTATATACAAGTTTTTATGTTTATATAAATTTCTCTGTATGAAAGTGAATATCAACAGGAAAAATATGGATATTATTCCACAAGAAATGTAATACAATTACATCAAAATTATTAGGTCTTTTTATGTTTCTAATCTCTTTTGGATTGAAAATTTGAAAAAATTTTTAAGACTCAATTATTTTCAGTTTGGACATTTTATATTTTTAGCTTTCATTTTCTCAGATACATATATCGAATATGGAATTGAGATATTAATCTGAAATATTTTGTCTCGGGTATGTTTCTATATTCTTAATAAAAGGGAGGAGGAGGCAAAGTGGGCCTCTCAAAATTTTCTATACGTCAATAAATTCAGACGGATAATAAGCTTGTCGAAATTTCTTATATAATGAGGGCTAAAATAGACCACCAAAACTGTTCATTAAATATAATTTATCAAGAAAGTTATAAAATTACATTTTAAAGTTATATCACAGCAGGCTATTGAAATGATTTTTTATGTTATTAAAATACAATCGTATACAATAGTATAGTTATTTGCAAATACTACACGTGTAAAGAGTAAAAAATATCAAATCCGAAATTATCTGGAGGGCCCACTAATTTTCGATTTTTCAATTCTAATGGACGCAGCATAATGAAGTGAAAATAAGTATCAAAGATTTGAAAAGAAGTAAACGCGTGAAAAAATTTAATGATATTATAATTATTTTTCTTAAGAGGCCCACTTTGCCCCCCTCTCCTAGTTATATTTTGCAGGTCAAGAATACTTGCCAAGATAATAAATAAGATAAAAAAATGAGAAAATTTAAAGGGTATTAAAAAGCGAAAATCAAAGCTAATTAACAGGGACTGTACAACGTCAGATTTCACACATAGTATGTCTCACACATGTAAGACAAAACTTTATGTCTTAATGATTTCTTATTTACACTGACATCTTGCAATTACCGCAAATAATTTACTGAGACATTCAATCAAGTTATTTTAAAATAATATATAAAAAAAAAAAATATATATATATATATATATATATATATATTATCTTGCTTGAAGTGTATTTTTAAATTCTTTTAAATGTTCTAATAAATTTTATCTTTTTTTTTTTCTTAATAACATTTTTCCGGTCTTATTTTTATTACTTATTATATATATATTTTTTTTTATCATGCATCATATATAAACTTATATGAATACACCTGACATTGAACATGAATCTTACGATGAAAATAAAACAGTGATTTAAAAATTTGAAGTAAATAAATAAGTAATAATTGGACTTACATTTTTTTTCTTATAGATACAAAAGTAAATGCCTGAGTATCGTTAAATTTAAATGTATGTTTGATAATATGATGACTTCATTGGAAAAAAAATGGCTTATCGGATGTAACTGTACAGCGATAAAACTATATAATGATAAAACTTAATACATAAAAATTTGTTGAGTTTCTCTCAAGACGACTAGCGCGAGAAGACTGAACCACGTGGGGAGTATGGTTTCCTGTTATCTACGGGGTCTTAATTTATTTTTGTCTGTGGTTATACCCCATGCATAGAGTTGAGTAGCTCGTCTGGTGCTTTTCCGTGCCGACATGTACCACCCTCATTTAATACACGCTTGCAACACGCGACCAAACAAAAATAATTATCAAAGAAAGTGCGATAAACTTTGCAAATATTTACAAATTTGTCTTTGTTACAGTATTCTCTCATTGAATCATTTTTTATTCTGATTTGTCATATATATTCGATGTTAAACTATCTGGATGTCTGTAAAATAGGGTTCTACGCGTTTTATCTGATCTATCTACATCACATAAACAACTTCTCTAATTATATGTAAATATAAATGGATCATTGTTTCGATAAAATCTTTAAACGAATATTTGAACACACCATGTAGTACTTATTCGTTTCAAGACTTTATTTAAACTGACTATTTTTACTATAAAAAGGCTGTTATACTACACTGTAAAAAATTCGGAGTGAATTCGGAATGATTACGAATTTCATTTGAATCCAAATTCATTCCGTCACTCGGAGTTCCGACGTAAAAAAAAATCACTCGCATGTGGAGTAAATAAAGAGTTAGTTTTTTCGGCGGAATTATTTCGGAGAAATCTAGATTTTATTTGAATTCGCATTCACTCTGATTTAGAGCTGTAATATTTAAATAAACGCTTTTTCTTAAATAAGTAAAAAGACACCTGCTTCGCATTCACTCTGGATTTAATCCACGTTCACTCCGAAACTTTTTTGAATTGTATCAAAACGTTCGTATGAAAAATTAATTTAAAAAATGTAATTTAAATTTGTCCTTTACGCTTTGCGGTTTTTGGTATATTTTATATAAATTTAGTTATTGTTTGTCTTCATGGCAAAAATTAGATTTAATTTTGCCATTATTAAATATGATTAAGTACGTTTCGAAACTATACCGAGGCGTCAAAATTTTATATACATGGGATGTTACGAACCTCGTCATATTAATACTGTCCAGAGTTTTTATCGAGTTTTAATTACTTTGATGAAGTTCGAGATTAGACAAAATCAGAAAGTTAGTTTGAAAATACCTAGGTTAAAAAAAATAACTTGATTTTGACTGCTATACTTTGTTTTGAGTTAGTTGAGTTAATTTTGACTATACTTCCTTTGTTTGAACTTCAATAAAACTTTTTTAACTTAAAAATTTAAGTCAAGTTCAAGATGTGGTTTTGAAATGTGTTTTCATATCTTAAAATATGTTTTACATTTATTAAAAAAAGAACTTAAACTTGACTTTTGTCTTGCTAGACTCGCTTTATTTTAAATTTTTAAAACCACGCCAAAATCAAGTTGTTTGTTCTGACCCAGGTGTGATTTAAAATTAAACTCTCTGAAAACGAATTAGTGAAAATCGTTTTTTGTCATTGAATAGTCCCTTGTTGTCGATAAAAAATATACCACTATTCGAATTAGAGAGATACTTTTCACTAGCAAACAGTGAATAGTCACTATTTTCACTATTTCAAATTTAAAAGAGATAATAATGAAAAAAACTACTGCAATAGCGTCTTTCTCGAAAAGACTATTCAAAAAATATAAAGACCCAGGTAATTTCTGTAACGAAGCGTTAAAACATAGAATAATTTGAACCGATTTCAATGAGGTCTAAAAATTATTTTAGAGAGACATTTACTTCCATTCTAGCTGCTGAGTGGAATTGTTTTTTATAAAATAAAAAAAAAAGTTTCATCAATAACTCGGTATATTTATCTAGTTGTAAAATTAAAAAACTAAATTTTGATTTATATAGAAATCTGTACTTTCTATAAAGCTGCTAGTAATGCACGAGCCTTACGATTCAATGTCTCTCCTCCGAGTTGCTTAAGTTGTGCACCGGTAGAGAATGAAACCACGCCCTTGTGCGTGGGGTGCGAACTTCCGGTGTGAAGATTACAGTACGTCGCCTGATTCCCGGTACTCTCGTATAGTTTCGTTTACTTGAAACTTGACTCTCTTACGATTGAATATGTTATTTAGATTTATTACGGTGATTCATTATATCAATTACGTTATGTTTCGCTTTACATCATACATGTATCTACTGATAGTTATATTAGAAATTTTAAGACAAGTCTGTGATTTTAAACTTTAGGATTTACTCATTAGTAAACGGATATTATGCATGCAAACTTGAGATTATGTAGCCACTATAATTTTATGAGACAAGATTATTTGTTATGAAAATATTAATGATAAATGCTTACTGTTATCTGTGTTCTTGTTTCTTATATTTATTGCAACAGTTAACTCACCTGAAACATAAAAACATGTATTTTTTAGAATATTATTTTTAAATTATAGAGTAAAAGGCCCCACCCGATCAGAGATAATTAAAATATTAATTTACTTGAAGAAGATGAATACAATTGTCTTTTCTTTCCCGCGTAGTTTTAACGGATTTCAAATGATATATAGATCAATTGACTTATCGATACCTGGCAACAAAAGAGTTGAAGCCCTAAAAGGCGCAAATTCTAACTAGATCATTAACTCATTCTATATAGATATGACTGGAACGAAATTTTTCTTATTCCTTTAAGGAGGTTCGACTGACACTAGTGAGTCAAAGTAGTGTTTGAATTTTTTTGTTTGCTAAATTCTCCTAATAGTTATGAGAATTCATTATTTTAATTTATAATAACATAACGAATTCATAAATTAATATTTACTACATATTTAATTACAGAAAGTAATGAAATGACTTGGTTATTTTTGACTCATATGATTTAATAAAAAGATTTTGTAACAGCGCGTTCTAACTTCTTACACATCGATATTCAAATTAAAGCGGGAAAAATTTATTTATAATCTCGTCTCTCTTATTAATGTATTTCTATCTTTGTTTTTTCTCTCAGCTGCTTCCGCGACGTTGCCAAACCCTCAATGATATGTATCTCTGTCGATGAACGAGATTAAATAATAAAGTTTAACTTAAATTATTTAAATAATTACAACGGTAACACTATATTGTTAAAATCTTATCATATTCCAAAAATATTCAAGTTTATGGCATGTGGTTTTTTATTTCTTAAACTTGGGAGGCTAATAATGAAAATAATCGAACAAGTCATATCGGGAGCTTGTCCGCCATAAGAGCCTGTGTATAAGAACTTTGAAACGTCATTTTAAAATTTTATTTTTTAAAAACTAGACGGCGGATCATATTCAAATTTTGAGAATACATAGATAAAGTACTTCTTTACATGTATACTAAGTTTCAAATCTTAAAGTTGGAAAATCCTTTTTACATTAGATTCGGTCGAACCTCCTTAATAATATAAAAGATGATATCTTAAACTTTTTGCTACAATAGATCCTGAAAATTTAAATGCAGTAATATTCTTAATATGAAATGACAAGAATAAACTTTCGTTGCTGAGATTACAGTAAAGTAAAATGACTGAAATTTGTGGGGACATATAATCGTTTTTGTCTAGTCTTTTAGTGCCGGCTGTTATTGTATAAGATTAAGTATTACGATAATTACTTATGTTGCTTTATGTGAATCGAGTCATAAAGTATAACAAAAGACACTATTTTTGAGTATGGAATATATATATTTTCAGGTATATACTAACTATAGTTACAGATAGAGAAAAAAAAAACTAATATAAAAGTACTGAGTGAGTACTCAAAAATAGAAAATTACTGTGACGTATTCAAATTTTAATGATCGGTATATTAAAAATACATTAAGGTATTGGTTATCATTATTATCAATTTGGAACAATCAATAAGGTAGAAGGAGAAAATTTTAACGTAGAACCGAAAATGAACGAATATTCTAAGGATGCATTATTTATTGTAGTAAATTCAGTTAATTATAAGAATTTATGCACAAAAAGAGTAGTAATAAATTAGAAAATAACTTTTATGTGCATTAATAAAGAAAATAATATTAGCGGAGTTATAACTTTTGAAAATGAAAATAAAAAGTTTGACTGCTGATTAAATGTTTGTATTGTGACAACACCTAATCTTTTTTGTAAACTAAAAAATAATAAAATAACGATAAAGAAAAAAAAAATATTAAAGAACTGTCGCAAAACACAAATACCGTTATCATTAATTCTCAATGTCATCGACCATGAAATAGTATGTCTCTCAGGGCAATTCCTTTGTTACGATATCAACATTTATTTTAAAATCCTTGTTCTCAATGATATAATGATTACATTACGTATCTTTACAATAAAATTTTAACTTTTATTCTTGGAATCAACGAGCTGTTAAATCTATCATTGAAAAGATTAAAAGTCATCGGTTTTATGAAATTTTAAAATGTGGATCAATTATTTCGTATAAAGATCACTGACATTTCATTTAAAAATACTATTTCAATCTTCACATATATGTATAATTTTATGTAAAACTAAAATGACTACAAAGTAATAAGTATGCTACTGTAACTACACAACCAATTATAAATATGATAATTTAATACTTTGAATACATGCAAATGGTCGAGTATAAAAAATAAAAATATAATTCAAACGATGGGTAAAATATAAAAGTATCATAAAAATACCTCGTGCTGGGTTTATTTTTCAAAGAACTCTTTTTAATTATTGCTTTGAAAATCTCATAAAATATATTTTTATTACTTATAAACTCAGAATGATATTTATCCATCAACAACAATATATATTTTTATACAAATAGTATTTTATTAGCCAAAAAACAGATTTCATTTGTAAAAAAGTGTGCCAAGTATGAATCTATCGTAATAAAAATTTTTCAAATTAAAATCACTACCAAAGTATTTACGGCTAGCTATGAAGCTGAAGCTAGCGGGCAGGCAAAAAATTACTGGCCGCTAGCTTCGGCTTTATGTAAAATTTAATGAAAAGTTAGAAACGTTTCTGAGCTTCTTAGGTATAATATTTACACACGGAAAATAAAACTAAGCAAAAATTACTATATGGAAAGTAACCCGAAATCACCATAAGGATACGATAGCTGTTACTTTTGACAAAAGTAAAAAATTAGATAGATAGATATTTATTTATGCCAAGGCGATAATGGCCGAATGGCAAAAACAAAGTTACATTTCTTCTTAATAACCTACAGTACAAAATAATGATATACATTATTAATTTAAACTATCAGTTTTAATATTAATTGATCCGGTTCCAATTTATTATTTTAATAATTTAGGTGTTGATTTAACTGAGAAAATAACGCTTTACTTTGTTTTTAAAATTTTAGATAACAAACACCCTACCTTGTAGTTAACAGTAAATGCCTTCTGGCAAGTTCATACAATTTCTAATATATTTAAATGAAGAACTTATATCAATACCCTAAAATGACTCTTACTTAACATTAGTGTACAATAATTTAGATATCTAGTTTAAATAAGTAGTCAAACAATCTATTCTTGAATGCTTCAAGACTAGTTGCATTAATTATTTCAGCTGGTAATTCTTCCCAGAGACGAATTGTAGTAACAACAAAAGATGTTTCATAATAAGTTGTACAAAAATTACTATTTCACAAGTCAATAAATGAGCTAACATAATAGATCCGATAACTTATTCTTTTGGCTCACGTGAAAAATTACTATTCCATAAGTAGAAGATCCAAACACAGTAAAAAATACAAACGCTTCGTAATTTTCAATCTAAGATAGCATATTTTACTTATGGAATAGTAATTTTTTACATTTGTCAAAAGTTAATGCTATCAAATTCCGTTAGTATTTTTGAGATTCGTTTTTTTTTCGTGATAATAGGGTAGAGGTACCGTTTTTGTGCCAGTTTTAGGTACTTGAAAAATTTCAATTAAATAATTTGTAAAAGACGCAATAGATTAATCAATTTTTAAAGTGTCTTTAAAAATACTTCTATCACACTATTCAAGTAAAAATTTTATTCAATACTCTCTAAATTTGAAACAGTGAAAACCACTGAAAAATAATTTATATACACTATTTCACAGCTGTAAGTATATTACAGTATACTTATAACTGTAAAACAGTGAATAGTCTCTGTTTCAGATTTAAAGAGTACCTTTTCATTAATTAAAATAAAGTATTAAACGTCCAAAAATGGACCAGTAGCCACAAATGGTACTTCCGTTCTACACAGTTGAAAATTTTGTGCTCTTGTGTATAAAAATTCAGTGTTTAAATATTTTGTGTCAATTATTTGACACCATCACATGCAAATTTAACTAAAGTTTAATGTGTTATCTGATCTCAACAAGTTTGAAACCTGTACTATTTGTTTGACAAATATAATGTGTTGAATTAACACAAAAATGTGAGTAGACCATTTAGAACATGTGATTTGTGTTAAATTTAACGAAAATTTTCCAACCGTGTATACATAAAAAAATAAATTAAATTTAAAATTAATACGGATGAACTTGGCGAGTCAGTACTGATTCATTTATGACTTATTTAAGCTGATACTGACTTGCCGAAAAAAAACCCGGAACAAGATAAAAAATCTAAATTTATACACACGTTATTTATCAATAATTATCTAGTATGTTTGTACATCATACAGCAAAAAAATGTAAGCAGTGAATGCGACATAAATAAATTATAATGGATTTCCTTATGCTAAATAGGATTTATCACTTAAAAATAACTGAAGATTCAAATGGTATCCCAGCACCTGTTACTAAAAAATCAAACCCAGTAACCAGTTATACGACTTTTCTCGAATGTAACTTGTTTCACTCTTCAAGAGTAATCCGCGATGTAGAAAATTACTTTTTTCGTTCTTATATATACAAATATATGTATACAGCAGCAAGTCAAGCATAAGACAGGTAATAGACAGCATAAAAATTGGAAAATAACGATCGACAATGACAAGATACAACATTTATAAATTTAAAAATGTAATGATTTCATTTTTACTCAAGTAATTAGCATTAAATTTACAAATACTTGAATTAATTTCAGTATCACGTTAAATAAAATGAGACAATTATAAAAGTAAAATAACAAGTTAAACATGTATACATACATATTTATATAATTGTAATAAATATTGTACTTTTAATCTTAATCTCTTGATTTAAAAAGTGAAACTTAAATTTTATTATAATAATAAAATAAATAGCTATCGTAGACATGAAACAAAACAAAGATAGCAAGTATTTTTAATGATGGTACTCATTGTAAAGGACAAGCTCTCTGATATCTTTATTTAACTACTTGGCTCATCGAAAGAGAATTTGCTGATGTGCAGTTAATTTTGCGTGTACGCATAAAATCCAACGAGGGACTTGTGTGTACATTAAGACTTTAGAAAAAGTCGAGCACTGCAGCAAAGTCCAAGTACAAAGTTTTATACACCGACTTGTACTGCATGAACTGAACTCTTGTACAAGAATAGCTATTGTTTCCTTGGCATACGGATTAATACATAGAACACAATACGTACTAGACTGTACACTAATGAAGAAAATAAGTTGTTGAATCAAGTGGTTTATTATTTTATAAATTATCTGACCATAAAGTCGATATTCCATGGTTTTCATGTTTTTTTACGTGAGAAAAAAAAAAGGTTAAAAGGGAAGCGTGACATCTCTCCCATCGCTATCTCATTTTGCACCCTCAGCTGTACAAAAATACTTGTGTGGAATACATATATACACATATATATATATAGAGAGAGAGGGGGTTGTTCTCTTTTAGTTTTCCATGTCGCTCTGTTGACTAGCATCCCAGCAGTTGCTGGTTCACTCTTCTCATCTCTTCGCGCAAAAGCCGTCTATGCATCCCTTCCAACCAAACGAAAGACCCTTTCTACAATACCGTCCTACAGCGGTCGATACGTCTACCAACCCTCTGTAGTAGGCAATCTCTCTCACTTCCTCTTTTACTTCTCTCTTATTTCTTTTCTGCAACCAACTTTTTTTTTCATTATTCTCTCAACATTACATCCTTTTAATGTCACCTAGAACTCTATTTTTTTTATTATTCTATTGTTAAAAAAATTTTCCATGGATAATTCACGTAATATTTTTAAAGATCTATTCAAGGTAATGTTGAAGAAAGGACTAAATTAAGACTATCGAAATCGGTCGTTTTCATTTTATTTATAGAAGCATTTAGGGGAATACGGAGCAAAATGAGACACCTTTTTTAAGACAGAAACAATTGTTTTTTGATTAATGGTTTTTACTTACGATTTTTAGAAAAAAGTGGACAAGTTGATCAGTGGCTTATTTTAATTTTTTTTTCAAATGTTTAAAATCGGAATCATTTTATTGATGACGGGAAAAGTATTCGAGCTGATCAATTTGCCCCATCCTTTTCTACGAGTCGCAAATAAGCAATTTTAAACAAACACCAATTTCAGATTTGGAATAATTTCATTATTATAATTAATAATCTTTGATAATTAACAGCAAAATACTAAAATTTATAGTGTGTGCATTAAAAAGTCCTATGGGAACCATAAAAATAGGAGTTTCAACTGTAAATAGTATTGATGTTAGTGAACTATACTAATGACCAGAATTTTCATTTCAATTAAAAAAACGTCTGAAATAAATTTCCTGGCGATGCATTACTTTTGAAAACTTTAAAAGTTTATTGCTCTCACTTTATGCGAAATTTCATGAAATTAACATGAGTAAATAAGTTTTTTATAGTATAAAAGTATATGCATAATAAAGACTTTGGAAGGAAATGAAGTTATTAACAAAAAAATTGTCAATTTCGATAAAGATCAGTATGGCTGAAAATCATGAGCTTACATTACACTCTCTGATTTCGTATACCTCCCTCTTGAGTTGTTATGCGCCATAAAACATACCCCCAGTGCGATAACCAACACCGATCTATCAAAGTATATATATGTATATATATAAGCATAGGGTCAGGATTTTATTCACATAGGGACGTAACGTCAAGTATTTAGAAACGTTGTAAGTTTAAATTTGTCGAAGCCTCAAATCGTCAAATCAAATCAACACACATTTGAGAACGCTCAGAATTTGGCGGTAATTTTTACATAAAAAATTAATAGAACAATTACTATAGTAGTAGAAGCGTGAGAACAGTAAGGAATTATGGTAAAAATTACCGATATAGAAATTTTAAAAATACATCGAACAGAGCTTAAAATGTGACATTGCAAAATTCACATGGCAACAGATTCAATTTTATTTTAGAAATTTTTAACGGCTGCATCTAAATTGATTATGCAAAATAAGAACATATAGCAAAATATTCGTAAAAAGAGTTACAATTGAAAGAAAGCTGAAAAAATGGAGTGGGTGCATTCAATAGCTAAACATACATGCAATCACTTAGTAACAACAAAATATAACCATGTTAATTTCGTAAATTAAATGATTATTTATTTATTCAAATAAAATATTATTAAAGAGGTTCGAATGAAATTAGTGAGTCAAAGTAGCGTCTGAATTTTTTTGTTAACACTATATTGTTAAAATGTTATCATATTTTACAAATATTCAAGTTTATGATATGTGGGTTTTTATTTTTTATACTTGAGAGGTTGATAATGAAAAAAATATAATGTCATGGCGGAAACTTGTCAACCATAAGAGTCTGTGTTTAAGATCTTCAAAAATGTCATTTTTGAAACTTATTTTTCTAAGAAACTAGACAGGATCGTTTTTAAATTTTGAGAATACATCGATAAAGTACTCATTTATATATACTGTTTCAAATCTTAAAATTGGAAAATTCTTTCAGCATTAGATTCGCTCGGACTTCCTTAACAACAGTAAAAACAGTCCATCTACTAAATTTCCAAAGGAAAATTCACAAAATTTTTTGCATAGATACTCGCCTACACCTTAATTTACCAGATATTTTATTCTAACCTATCAGTACTAGAGTGAACGAAAATAGCCGAATGTTTCCGAACAAACTGGAATTGTACCATCACAACAAATACGATAGTTAGCTTTCTATAATATTTAGCAATAATTGTTGTACACCCGATTCAAAATATTTAATCAAAATATTATTTATAAAATTTTTAGAGCTATTGACGATTAGCAATATCCGTTATACATGTTTAAGACCAAAAACATGATGCTTATTGTTTCAATTAACGTTATTCTTGCTTTACAAAGAAAAACATCGTCACGGGTGAGAGGACGCCCGGAAGCTAAGTAAATACGATGTCAGTTTTACAAGTTTGTTTTATTATCACACTGATAGATGTGATATAGTGTCAGTGAGTAGCATAATTAGCAGTGGGTAGGTTTTGCTATTGAAACTTCAAAGAAAACAGCAAATTGGAATATTTTAATATTTATGCATAAAATACTCTTTTTTTTCCAATTATGATAAAATGGATAAACATAGAATTCAATAAATATAAGACTTGTTAATGATTGTCAAGCTGATAAAATATGCTCGTCGGACAATCACCCATTTTAAGTGTTTATAAAGTAAACAAATATACATATACCGATGACATATACATATACATATATACCTAATGCAAAAAAAAAAATAAACAACTGTCTGTAAATCCCATAAATGGATTAAAGATTGTATCGGCGTAATATAAATACACCCGTTTTATACAATTTTATCATATATATAAATGTATATACGATAGTTCGATGAGAGTAAATTAACTGTAAACGCAATAAGAAGAGATAGGATAGAGAGATATATAAATACATATTATGTGTATATATATAAAGATAAAGGAATAAAGAAACAGAAATGGTGGAAAAAAAAAATGATAAATGCAATTACAGAATCTTACTTGAAGGGTATAAAGATAAAACGACTGCTCTAAGTGAATTTATGTAGAAAAAAAGACAATATTTAAGAATATAAATTGAATGAATCTAGTTACATATAATTTAATACCGTTATTAATGTAGTTATGATCAATATTCAAAATATAAATTATATATCATAAAAAGTATTAACTATTAATCACACTTAATATCAATTAACGCTTATTATCTATGCACATGAGTATGAGCATGTAATTAATTTAATGTTTTTACTATCATCATTCACATGGGATTTTTAAAAAAAAAAAAAAAACCAATTCTGTCAGCAATATCAAGGCTTCATTTGGCGAAATACAGCCAGCATAATATTTATCGTGACAGAGAATCAAGTTTTGCATGGAAGTGACATGACTTATGGAAATAATTCAAGATCTCTCGATTGGCGGCAGCTGCTCAGAATATATGTGGATTCTCATGTGTAATCGATCGTAACTATATATGATCTTGTCCAGAAAATACCAACGTTTTTCAAAGCAGATGTTTACATTAACGACTAAGAAAAAATATAAATAAAACCCAAAACACTAGATACGGGCTTGCAGGTTTTATGCTTAATTAATAGGATGCAAAAAAAAAATTTGAAAATCTAAAAGTGCATATGTAAAATGATCATGCAACATGATTATGTGCACAAAAATAGCTCAATACATTTTTTCTTGAGTAGTAAACCAATAAAAATTATCGCAACTTCAACTTCATAGTTTACTTGAAGAATAATTTTCCCAAGAAGGCTTTGCATATTATTACATCCAAGTTTTTTTTGCAAATGAAAACTTCTACTACAAGATACGTACCAAGTCTCAATGAAAAATTGTGACAAAGCCTCCAATTACTTAACAAGTGCAGCAAGGATAGTTCCGTTTGTCCACTCTAGTGCAAAAGGGAAAAACTTCAAACCCCTTTAACAGAAGAAAATTTAAATCTATTAAAAGGGGTCGGTTTGTTTTTCTCTATCACACCAAAGTGGACAAAAGGTACTACCTTACTACCCTTGTTGCACTTGCGCAGTAAGTGGAAACTTTGTCCACGTCTTTCCTTTAAACAAATGAACATTTTTTAAAAATGAATACGTACCCTAAAAGTGAATTAGCAAAATTCATTAGCAAATAGTGAATAATTACCAATTCAAAGCGATGGTCGTATTTTTTGGAATAAGTGGTACGGCTATCGTTCTCAATCAGTAAATGTTTACTAATTTTCACTGATTCAGTTTTAGAGGGTAGATTGACACATTTTTTATTAATGCATACTGTACTCATATGATATCGTACAATAATGTATTATTTGAATTAAAGTTTTTCGTTTTGAATTTAATTGCCAGCTAAATAATTCATTCCTGAGCCCGTCATTTCCTTTTTAATTATCAAAAGCTATTAACGTATATTCTGTGCACTAGCTAGTAATTACCGTGATAACGTCTAATTTATTGGTTTTTTTTCTATTATTTTTTAGTTGGATGATTGACAAAAAAAGCTGTAGCTATTGTGGTGCATAAGAATCATTATAATGAAAAAAGATGGGGTAAAGGCCGCACGTGGCTATCACCCCTGATGGGTGAAACTTTGGCTGGACCGACAGGATCAAGCTACATATACGACACATGGTGAGGAAAGATAAAACCTCGGGCGCGTGTCATGGCATAGTGAATAAAAGCGTCGAATCGTGATGGCGACAAAGAATTGAGACGGGAACATGCGGTGCTTCTGATCTCAAAGTGCCCCCTAGGACAATGATATTGAAATAATAATAAAATATGCACAAATTTGTACATACATGATTTTTTACTTTCGCTGTTATTTAATTTAGTAAAGTGAAGATGTCTAACTTTAATTAAGAGCATTTTCAAACAGTGCCCCCTCTTTTTCAAAATATTTAATGACTTTCGACTGTCATAGTCGTATTAAAATTTTATTAATTAACATAAAGATCATTGAAGCATTAATTAAAAAAAAAAACAACACAGTTACAATTTCATCGATTAGGAGTTAAACGAAATTTGGTAAATAAATTCTGGCATAAAAAATTTTACATTTCGAACTATAATATATATTAGACTGGGCCAAAAAAATCAACTATTTTTTTTTAAGACCGGAACGTTTTTTGCGCACCGAAAAAACAAAATTTGGAAAGTAAAAAATCTACTTTATGGCTAGATTTCGGAAATGTTTCGCTAGATGCCGTGAATAGATGCTGGTATGTTGGCTGAAAATCAGGCCACTCTAAATATCCAGAACTACCCCTTGGGTAGTCAAATTACATGAATTTTTTTAATTTTCGTTGCGCGAAAAACGTTCCGATCTTCATGTGCATAAAAAAATCATGATTTAACATAATTGTCAAAGTAAACATAACTTTCTAACAAAATGGTAGCTTAGCTGACTAAATTTAAAAAAATGAATACGTCTATTGATTGATTATGCATAAATTTATTTTAATTTTCATATTTTTAAATGCATGTTGGATTATAATGAAAAAGCTCTTTTAGTGCACGGGATTATTTTATTAAATCGCCCTTCTACTCATCACCACTGTATATACATATAAGTTTTCTATCAGTGTATTGACGCAGACGTTATACGAATACGGTAGCGCTTATATAAAACGACCTCCAATCACCCCAACAGGCGGACATCAACCCTATGAACTTATGACCGATGTAAGTTAAAATATGCAAATACAATTACATTATGCTACGAGACGGTTGTCTCCAAGTGTTAACTTTAATATAGATTGAAGGTGTCTTGGAAAAATTTGACAGCTCACACAATTTCGTAATTTATTGATTCAATCATAATGCGCGTTTATGCGCACATTAAATTAAGCATCACGCAGATAAAAAAAAATCATAATATTGAATTATTGTATAGACGTGATGGAATTATATATTTTATATTTTCAAGAAAGCAACAGCTGCATTATTACTTTTTCAACAACGTATACTAGTTTTATATCACGCGCACCAGCACATTATCATTATTGGATCAAAACTTTTTAAAAAAAAGAAAAAGAAAACAGATTGCGGTGAAAAATTTATATTTGATGAAATATATAAATTCATATTTTTCGGGGTTCGTCAACTATAGTATTTTTTAAATTTTTTCCTTTCATTTCATTAATCGATATTCATATTGGTATTGGTGCGAAAGAATAATATTAGACTCAAGAAGCAGGTGAGCGTAAAAAATATTTACAAATGACCTCGAGAAGTAACACCTTGAGGCCACAGACGTGCACACGCAATATTAACAGATGCACATCCGGATAACAAATACGTATGATAAAATTCACGGCACGTATCCGAAATTTCGACCGAAGATCAAACTGTATAGAATACAAAGCAATTTTAACAATGCATTCCTATGCATTGATGAAAAAATATATAATTGTTCTAGTAGTATATATGACTTAATAACAATCATCTCAGTTCCGCTAAATATAAAAAAAAAAGTTTTGAAATCCAAACGTGCCGGTTCACTCGCTCATTAAAAAAGTGATCAATAGATAGCGCTCTTATATGCAAGAAGGTATTTAAAAAAATTTGGCTACATTGGTTTAAACCAACGCCTTGTACTTTATTACTTTAATAAAAAAAAAAAATTTTTTAATAGTAAAATACTAATGATAAAAAAGAATGGCAACTAAATTTTTTCATGAATTGCCAGTTCTAAGTTTTTATTAAGAGGATATGCTATCTATTCTCTTTCTCACACACATGTGAATAAACGAAACGGTCTTTGTTGCACTTACATTAGCAAATGGAAATTTCAAATGAACCGTTCTTACACAAAATATAATCGGTAGCAGCTACCGATTATTTTTCGGTAATAGCTACCAATTACCAATCGGTAGCTGGTACCAATTTCAATCAGTAAGGGCTATCAAAATAATAGGTAGCGGCTACCGATTGGCAATTGGTAGCTGCTACCATTCATTTTTTTTCAGTGTAGTTATAAACTGAAATTTTCAAACGAGAAGCATTTCATTCGATAAATAATAACTTTACGCATCGAGTGAAATATTTTATTCAATAATTTGGGTCTTTTTCTATGAAAATGGATCAGTTTTATTCATTAATAAATTATATTTCAAATGGTACGAATTTCGTTCTAATTGAGAATATTTGGATGTGTAAATACGATTTTTACGCGAGCGAATCAGCGGATACCAAGTAAGCGTCAGCAGAACACATCTTATTACTTCGCAATCGAGTTGTGCAATATATTATTCGAGTGCAAATAATAACTTTTTTAATTACTTGACACTGTAATGATGTGTATGATAAATCACCCAAGATATTATGAGCAGCATTGGAACATAACATTACACTGTATTTTACTTTCTTGGAATATCGCTTTCTTCAGTCAAGGATCTAATGTAACAATGCTAAATGTGAAACACAATAGTGCATTCACATAAATATATATTTATACAGCAGAGAATGTCAAAGAACTGGTAGCACACGTGTGTCTAACGAGATTGTGAGGTTGGTAAACCAGATCCTGTTTAGTTCTCTTGGCCTATGGATTCTTTCATTTCTAAACTTAAAGCGTAGTAACAGCTCTGAGCAAAAACCAAACGGCTTCAAGCCTCTACTCGGCCCGGGGAGAACATACAAAAATGAAACGTGTGTAGCATCAAGGATCACAACAAACTATACACATCTCACCATCCAGGCTTTATATATATATATATATATATATATATATATATTAAATATGATTCATACCCATTGACCCTCATTGATACCCGTATTACCCTCATCGTTTTTCCGTACCAATTTAAAGATATTTTTTTTTATTCTTCGGACATTAATCTATAGAATAAAATATATTATAAATATAATAATATTCGTGATAAAACTCATATATTAACTAAATTCGTCAAAGAAAATTTTTTTACATGTATGACATAAGGTTAATTACTATTAACCCTTTCCCGAAAGTGTGAATCGAAATGAATCGGTGTGAGCTCTACGGGGGTAGCGCCAATCAAAGTTCGTTGTTAAGGCTGTGTGAGTAACGGTTTAGTCGTGTGAGTGACGGTTTGATCGTAGTAGTGCATGCATGCGCCCCCTTCTACTATTTTTTCTGCCCCTTCTCTTCTCAACAGGCTAGTGCTCTCTCGCTTTAAAACGAAGACGTACGATTCAAATTGAGAGTAGGGATTCAAGGTCAACCGGGAAAGGGTTAATCATTATTAATCAAGATTGTTAATTGCGAAGCGGAGATTAATTAAATAATTACCGCGGACATACATTTATTATATGAGAATTTATTACGTAAGGATTTTTGTTTTGTAAATAAGAAAATAGGTAATTATCGTGAAAAAAAAAAAAAACGTTTAAGAAATGTAATATAATAAGTATAATATAATCTTAGGAACGAGGAAGCGAAGGACATGTATCATAAAATATGGCTTGATGTATTTAACATCTTCTGGTATCATTAAAAACGAGTCTTCTTCTTGTTCTTGTCGTTCGCTTTGCCAGTTATCAGTTATCACCATCGTTATTTACTTTTACCATCGGACGATGCACGGTCTGTAGTCTATAGACTAAGATCTGGTGGTTAAATTGATCTCTATGTCAGTTTAATGAGTAATCGACATAGATTTTATCATAAATGATGGATACCTGTATAATTTTTAAAAATTATATCTCCATTTATCACAGTTTTCTCCGATTGGTCTATTTATTAAAATATACTGAATTTAAAAAATATCCGGTTGATTGCATTTTTCTTTAGGGTAGTAACCGATTATGAAAAAATTGATTTATGAAGGATATAACATTATAAAAATATATATAATAAGTATTTTTGGGCTGAAGCCAATTAAACGTCCTCCCCATCTGTTCCCACATCTACTGGTTTAAAAATACGTCATAGATACAAAAGTTTACGGATTTAGGCCCTATTGCTGTTGTACTCTGTAGTATAGACTTTGATTGTGTACGCTAGCTCAAGAAGGGTACACGTAAGATCCACTCAATTCCTACCACGCTTGAAGACCAGCTCATGTGATTTTACAAGCTAGCAGAGAACGAACCCGTATATACATGGAAGTGTATATATATTGGATGGAAAATAGTACTCCGGTGAACTCTGGCGCGAACGAGGGGAACCAGCGATATCAAGGGATAATAACGAGGGTGGTCGATATTGAATTGTGGACTGACCAATCTGTCAGAGGGATTGCGTTCATGGCAACTTTGCTGAACGAAAATTGCCAGATGCCCTATTAGTAAAAAAAAGTTTAACCAGAAAATAGTTTTTGAAAATCAATTATGCGGTTAAGGTTCACTGAAATACAATTTTGAATCAAGTAAATGGCTAAATCACATTAAAGTTTTATGGATTTTTGAATGTATGTGTGTTCTTTGATAATGCCATGTGTTTGTTATTGGTACGTTTTAAATTTCATATGCGTATGAATAAAATTTGCAATTAAAATTTTGAAGGAAGTTTATGAGTTGTCATACTAGATGGAGCGAGCCGAAGGACCAGTTTGCAAGGTGCTCAAAGGACCAGGTGTAGCACCACTGGATGCGAGGTTGATCACACCCGTCTTTTCTTACATCCTGGTTTATATCCCCTTTTATTTTCCCATTGCTTTTAAAAAAGGAAAATCATGAATTTAAATTATTAGTGTTTTTATTTTTCAAATTTCACACCAATTTTTCTATTAGTAAAAAAAACATGTTTTCGTTAACAATTATCGCACTGAATAAAGAATATTGCTGTAATAGCAGTACCGTTAGGTTATAGTAACAATCTAAAATTTGAGAAATCGTAAACGGAGAAAAAATATAGTAAAATTTACTAAAAAATATGGGAATAATTACTAAATTTAGATAGTAATCTTGAAACGCTTATGATTTATATGAAAAATTCATGAACATATAAGTAAATTTTACTATCCCGTCTAGTAAATTGTACTATCCCGTTTGATAAATTTTACTATATTAGAATGGAAAAAAATAAAATTAAATTTTTATTAGCTTTTAACTTTTTATTATTATTGCTATCATTTTGAGTATTATAGTTATTTATGTCATCTGTATTAGTGTTGGTGTCGATTTTTGTTTTTTAAAAAATCACTTGGTTTCAACCGAGATTCGAACCCTGATCTCCCGCGCGCGAGTCCTTTCCTATGTCTGACGGCCCAATGTCTCTTTTGGACAAGACTTTCAGAACTTGTAATACATATTTGTACATGCTATCCTCACCAAATTATAATTTTATCTATACATAGTAGAATTTACTATACAGATAGTAAAAAATACAATTGTGTTAGCAAAAAATACATTACGCATAGTAATTTTTAATATCTTATTATGTAATTATTACTAACTAGTAGATTTTACTAAACGTTTAGTAATAATTACAATACAGAATGTATTTTTTCATATCTGTCAGTAAATTTTACTATAAGATTGTAATTTTTACTATATTTTTTTCTCCGTGTAGATTTTTTTTCGCTGACATAAATATCTGATCGTTTTGTCATTATATTGGTGCCTTATCGATATGTCAAAAAGTAGCCTAAAGACTGATATCTTACAGATGTCTCAAAGGCAAGTGTGCTACTTGGGCTAGTGCAAATAATTTGAACTGACGAGTTTCGAATCGAATACTAAACCCGACTTTAGTTTTTGAATTTTAATACTCGATTCGAAATATTGTAAAATTGTAAATTTTTTTTTTATAATTTATCATATGTAAGCTAATGTTTAATATTAGAAATTTAAACCAAGTATTTGAATTTGAATCGAATAATAAAAAAATCTACAATTTTTAAAAAAACAAATATTTCGAATAATAAATTCTTATAGTTCTCAGTTGCGTAATATGGATAAACATCAGTTTTTAATTCAATAACTTTCTGTGAATTGTAATCCAATTACTTAAAACAATAAGATGATGTAGCAAAACATATAATTTTAAAAGTTGTTCCAATTACTTACAGTAATAAACTTAGTAAAAAAAAAAAAAGTAAGTTATGAAATAGTCTCAAAGCTGACAATGTTTTGTCTAGAACTACTTGTAAAAGGCTAGCAAATTATTAAAGGATATACTTGAGTTCTTTTATAACAGAAACTGGGATCCGAAGTCACACAGCAACGGAGTTTGGAAATAAAAATAAAAGTAAAAAAAAAAAGAAGAAGAAGAAGAAGGATCTCATCACATGGAGAAACAAAGAAGAGAGTTTTGGAAGTAGATACAGGAGGGTAAGATCATCTTGCAAGAATTGACGAGCTGCCGTAAGCGTGAGCGAAAAAGTGGGTCTCTCTCATCGTATGTATAAAAAATATAGAAGAAAAAAGGGAAAAAAATGACTGATGAATAACATGGGCTCATTTATTTTCCAGAACAACTGTTCGTTTATGTCTCGTTACATCCGTACATTTCAATTATGATGAAAGAGTTTTCTTTTTCATATTTTATCAAAAAGTATTATAATTTACACATTGACCTAATTAATTTTAATTGTGTAGAAAAAATCGACAATGGTCTGAAGAACGTTACAATTAAATTACAGATAATTCAACTATTCAAACCTAAATGTTGTATATTATACATGCCATTTTTACTCAACTAATAATTTCCTTATATTCCCTTTCAGTTTTTTAACATTTTTCATATTTTTTTATTGTATTTGTTTCCCTTCCAAGGCTCTCATCCATGATCAATAGCGTTCTCGTGACTGAAATACGTCAGAAATATTCCACGCCCTCTTCCTCCTGAGTGCTGTTTTTTTTTTTTTTTATTTTTATTTTCAATGCAGGACATTGTCCCGTAGGGAAAAACGTGAAGGTAGAGAATGAATAAAATAAGATAAATAATAAAAAAAAAGAGTTGGAAACCTGATGGAATTTTGAAGTGTTTGGTTCTATATATGCGAGGAAAGACAAGCTCCTTGACAGACGACATGCAACTATAGCATTAATTGTCTTGAACCGATGCTTAATTGAAGACCAATTACGGTACATCAGCTTGGACACACCAAGATCTTTTTTGTTCTTGTCATCGTGACTCCGGATGAAACGGTCACTACCTCACTCAACGACTCTCACGATCGAACAGATCGATTCGTCGACAACAAGAAATTAGCGATAAATATAAGAAAAAAAAGTTTTGTGTTTAAAGAAAAAAGATAAGAAAAGCTAAGAAGAATTTTGTAACGACCTGTACGGTCCGTCGAACCAGTCGGATCGATTGGTCTAACGTATTCAGACCCCAGAGACTTACGCATCCCCATACTTGAATTTTCTTTCCTTTCTCTTCCTCGTTTCTTTTTTTTAATCTTTTCGATCCGTCGTAAAAAATACATTAGATTTAAAAAAAAAAAAGTAAAAGATAAAAATGAAAATTTCAAGTAGTTAAAAATTTTTATAATTGAGAAGGGAATTTGATATTTAAAAAATATTTTATTACGATAAAAATTACGATAGTAACAATTCGAGTATAAAAAACGATTGAAATATAATGCAAGGGTTGCTTTACGGTTTCATAATAGCTTCGGTAATAACGTTGAAACAGTAGCTACTGTGTATTTCAACTTGTATTTTAACTTAAGTGAGTAAAAAAAATAAGAAAGAAATAATAGGATAAAAAATAAAGTTGAGTGCGGAGATTGTGGCAAACTCGGGGATTTACCATTTCACTTTAGGAAACGTGATAATGCGAAAAAAGAAAAGGAAAATGATAAAAGAAAAAAAATTTATAAGGATAAGAGTCTGGAAATCGTCAAGAGATTAATGTGTCACATATGCGATTCTTGCATAGGGCATTACTGTCGAATAGTTCGATAAAAAAAACCTAAACTTTGAAGCTTTTTCTAAAGCTAAAGAGCCTCATAAAATTTTATGTATGGGAAATTACGAGGTGAGAAATTTTTGTCCGGGAAATTAAAATTCGTTATCGAAATAAAACGGGGGCATAATAGAAAAGTTAAAGAAGAAATGGACTTTCGTCAGCGAAATCTTACTTTTACTGCATGAAAATTAAGCAAACTTATAGTTACTGGGAACAATTTTCATTGATTACTGAAACAATAAAATTCCAATACATACAATTTTTGAATAAAAAAGCAAAGACAAATAAACTTTCGTTAATTTTCCAAAAATATTTGAAGAAAAAAATAAAATGAAACTAAAACAAAATATTTTTGATACTTTAAATTATTACAAGAGTAATAAACGAAGGCTCAAAATCACTTCAAACGAAAAAGTATTTCTTCACTTAATTTTTAGGATACTCTTATGTACGGAAGAATTATTCTCGTTTAAAATGCCAGTGTCATAGTAAAGCCGGGCACGTTCCTCACCTGCAGAAATTGAGATAATCATATTTCAAAAATTACTACACGCTGAAAAAAAAAATGCTATCATCATCTTGCAATAGGGAATGATTACTATTTGTATGTGATAATCATTATTATGCTCTTATGTTAACTATTCGTTTCTCGTATAGTAATAATTACTATTGCCGATAGTATTACTTAACCATCTCGATAGCAATATTTCTTATGTATGAAAAATTTTTAAATTTCGCCTTCTGAGATAGTAATGATTATCATCACGGATAAAAATGATTACCATCTCTGATAGTAATAGTTACCCACTAGATAGTAATATTTCTGATAACTGAAAAATTTTTTAATTTAGCCTTTTGAGATGATCATCATCTCCATAAGGAAAAGCTGACATAAAAGAATGTGAATCATTAGAATGTAAAGATAGGAATACACGGAAAGAAAATTATGGGAATGGTTCCTATAATTTTGTGAAATTTCATCCTATACCAGTATAGGAATGACGACCATAAATTATGAGAGCAGTTCCTATAATTATGGGAATGTTATCCATAATTATAGGAATAGTGCCTATAATTATGGGAATGACACCCATACCATTATGGGAATGGTTCCTATAATTTATGGGAATACTTCCTGTAATATTATGGGAATCATTCCCATAATGATATAGGGATGGTTCCTATATATTATGGGAAGCATTCCTATAATAGTATGGGTACAATTCTTATACCATTACGGGAACCATTCCCATAATACATAGGAATACTTCCTATAATTTTCTTTCCGTGTAGTTACTTAAGAAAATTAAGATGGAAAGTATTACTACTTTTTTTTTTCAGCGTGTATGGCCATAGTAAAATTGACAAGAAATTGTCACAAATTACTGTAACCATTGTAAATTTTACTATGCTCAGTTTCATATTCATGTTTCATTTCGATTTCCGTCAGGTGGCCAACATGGTCTGGCTTTACCATGATACCATAGCATTTAAAACAAGAATTTCTCCGTAGTGTCCTCAGTTCTTATTTTACTCCCTTCTCTACAATAGTTTATCAAAAATAAAATTATGAAAAATTTATTGATTTTGTTAATATCATATATTTCATATCTACAAGTTACAATAAGCTTTCAATAAATTTCGTATAGATGACTTAACGTGCCAGTTCCTTTATCCGGTTTATTCTTCCTACGTTTCTCAGTGAATAGAAACTCACAATATTATGTACCTCGAAAATACGCAATGCAAGTCACGTTCTCAAATTACTCAACGCTGATTCTTTAATTTTTATTTTTGTTAAAAAAAAAATGCTTAACTAAATTACAATCTAAAATACCAATTAAATTCGCAGCATATAAATAAATAATTAAGTTTTTTTTTTTTCTTTTTCAAATTTAACAATTCGCTTATTAAAAACTTTATTGCCATATAAAACAAAAGTTTTGAATTTAAAAAAACTTAAAAAGTTGGTCTTATGAACTATTTAAACTCATGTGTATTATGTATTCTATACAGCTGTAGAGTTCTCGGGATGTAGTAAGTATAAAAAAATTTAAAAAAAAAAGAAGATAAAGCATACAAAAAATTCCAAGGTGTGGACAAAGAACTACTATAACATGGAACGTTTTAGGGAGACTGAAAGCCGGAGCTCAGACTCCTAATGATAAAACCAGTTTTTTAGGCTCGACTTTAAGTATATAGTGAATGAGATCTCGAGTCAATCGTTTCCTTATTACGCGACTTCACAAATGCATTTGCAATTACATACATTGTTTTTATAAAATTATTAACATACGCTCAAGTGTCTACTGAATGTTGATTAAAAATAAAATAACTTAAATTAAACCATTTAAAGTTCCGACTGTTAAAGTATAAAAAAAATTACAATACGTTAATTTTAAATCAAGATTATCATCGAATCTGTACAATAGATTTTATCACGAGATTAAATCCGTAAAATTATAATTATTAGACTGATTCAAAAAAATCGCCAATTTTTTATTTTTCAAGGACACCGAAAAATTTCAGTAGGGTAAAGAAAATACCTGTTAAAGTTGGAGCTCTGAATATCAAAATTAAGCACTTCCTGATTGTAATTTTCCATTTTCTATTTAAATAACATGAGAAAAATTTTTTGAATTTTGAATTTAATAACTTATCGACTTAGTCTACAAAAAGGGACAAATACATATTTATGTAGAGAATTGAACGTTCTACAAAAAACGTTTCTTATGAATTTTCAATAAATTGAATATTTCAAAAGTTATTGGAGTCCAAAGTTGAATTTATTGAGTTTTTACTATTTTTCAACTCTTTTGGTGAAACTATCAGACTTATCACTAAATGTCCTAGGACCTTTTTTGTAGACCATTTGATTTCCAACAAATTATCTTTAATAAAGTTTTCAAAATTCTTCAATGCTCTTTAGTTATTTGCATTAGAATTGAATCAAACTTTAATATGACTTTTGAAACATTGATTTTAAATGCAAACAACTAAATAGCATTCAGGAATTTTGAAGAGTTTGTATAAAATAATTTGTTGGAAATGAAACGCTCTACGAATGAGCTCCTATAACATTATGTAATAAGTCTGATAATTTCACTAAAATAGTTCAAAAATGGTAAAAACTGTAAATTCAACTTTGACCTCGAATAACTTTTTAAATATTCAATTTATCAAAAATTGATAAGAGACTTTTTTTGTAGAACGTTCAATTCTTTACAAAAATATGTTTTTGATCCTTTTAATAGACTAAGTCATCAATTAGTTATAAAATTCAAAATTCAAAAAATTGCAATCAGGAAATAAGTTTGATATTAAGAACTCTAGTTATACCAGACGTTTTTTTTTTACCCGACTGAAACTTTTGAGTGTGTCCTTGAAAAATAAAAAATAGTCAATTTTTTTGAATCGGCCCAATATACATATATATAGATTATAAAATGAGTATTTGGTATTTTAAGATAAATATAAATATATAAGATTAAGAAAATAATTAATAAAGATTATAGTTATTAGTCATTATATGAATGACGACAGCTCAGCCAGAACGTGAGAAAGTTTAGTTTAAGTTATAAGTTATAACAAAGAATGGTAACCGCGACAAAGTTGTTTAATATAACTTTTCAGTGGTAATGTTCCTCAGAGGACTAGTCACTGGCTACACTAGTGTAATATAAGCTACAACTGGACAAACTGTATAGTCCTGAGGGATTGTACGGAGGTCCGGCTCAGTTGGACCAGTCGCGACTCCCTCTCCCCTAATGTTCAATCCTTTTTGCAATTAGAAAAACCGGATTGACGGGTTTCCAGGCTGGGGCATTCCACAAATTCTGGGGGCTCGCGCGCTAAATCGAGCGCAAATCAATACACTGAGGAAGATGAGAAATAAGATATATATACGTACGACAAAGAGAGACGAACAAAGGAAAGAAGATTTAGAGAAGATTAAAAAGGAAATAAACATCTTTTTACAACAAACTCCTTATTTTTTAATACATATATTCAGCATATATGTCATTAATGTCGAATAATTAATTTTGAAATGCGAAAAAACAATTTTATTTAATAAAATTTAACTCATGTGAAACGAATTAATTAGCGGAATTTCGTATTAATTTATTTTATTGTTATTCAGAATAAACAATTAGTTTGCATTTATTCAATTATTTATAACGGAGCAAGGCCAATAATAATATCCGATGTGCTTGCGTAAATTTAATTGTAATAATTTAAATGAAACAGTATTTTTTTTACAAGTATATAATTTATGTTAAAGCAATCAGTAATTTTTTATGCGTAAATTAAAGAGTAAGTAATTACATTTATTTCCAATAATACTCCTTTTAATCTTCTCTTGTATGAACAGCCGTTTGTTTAAGAGTATGTGTAAAATGTACATACAGGGGCCAGTTAATAAAGTTTGTTAATTAGCGAACAACGCGGGGGGTCGAGCCTAACCCCTTAAGCTGATCACGGAAATGCGACAAGTATTGCCTGTTTTGGACGCCGAGGGGTTTGAAACTTATTCGCAATACCAAAGTAAGGTACTTATAAAAAGGTTGCGTGATAACGGATCGTTTGACATTTTAGGATTTAAATTAATACTTAATATTAATTGTTTAATTATATACGGATAATTAAACTGCAAACAGTAACATTTAAATGCAATCATCAATTTTAAAAATTTTCGTTTTATGGTATGTACTTAATTTCGATGTTTGTCGCATATTTATATGAAAAAACAGACTAAAGTGGAATTTGTTATCAATAATTATTATTTTTATGTATTTAATATGAATTACCCGGGAAAAAATGTTTTTATAAAATGTTATACTGAAAATGGGCTGATAAAATTTTATAAAATTATATGAAATTGTATAAAATTTTATAAAAACATTTTTTCCCAGGTACTGACTTTTATTGAAATTTCTAACTCTTGTTGTTTACGTCCATAACTACACAGAAAAAAATTTTCTGATAAAGTAGAAATTTTCTCTGACCAAGACAAATTCTCTTGGCTCAAGAAAATCTTGCCATGGTTCCCAAAAACTTTTACCTTTCAAAACACGTTTTTAATTCAAGATAAATTTTTTTTTTCTGGCTATAAATCGAATTGCAAATTAACGGGAAATAAGAATACAGATCAGTGTAATCATTTTTATATTTTTTGCTGAGGTTTCATCACCATTTGTGACTCTCACGGCTCTATAATAGTAAGACATAAATTGCTAAAAAAAAAAAAATGCTCAACATTAGTAATTAATAAGAAAAATACTTTATTAACGAATGAGTAATTTTTTATATTTGTTAACTATATAATATGTAAAATAGCTCTTTTTTTTAAACAATAAGAATTCTTATCATTGTAGAGCTCTGAGAAAGTCATAATAGGTGACGAAACATTGGGAAAAAATAATTGCACATATCTAAGTGTTGTTATTTTCTGTTAATGTTTTAATGGGATTTTGAATTTCCAATTCTTATTTTTTTAATGTTATTCTATCAACTTATTATCAATAAAGAAGATATCAGGGTAAAAACGGACATATTTGAGAGAAAATTTTTCTTCTATTAAAAATGATTAGTTGCAGATTGTAGAAAACTATGAGATAAATTACTCGACCTGAGCAGTACGGCCAGTTTCAAGTTTTTTATTTTCAAAAAAATATTTCTTTTTTTTGTTGACAACTGAAGAAAATCTGATACTAAGTTAAAATGGGTCACTTTTTATCTAAAAAAAAAATTAATGCATATCTTGTACATAGTCTGTAAAAATCGAAGCTCATTTTGATAATTATTGATATTCAAGTCATAGCTCTGGATCTCTAATAAAAATTAAAAAAAAAAAAAAAACCAATAACTGTGAATTTAAAGAAAACCGGAACATGACAAGTAGAAAAAATCCGACTTTAATAAATAATGAGGAACTAATGATAAAAAAAATTTTTCATAACTTTATAAATTTGTCAAAAATTAAAAAAAAATGAAAAGTAATGTAATTTACTCATTAACGCAAATTAATTTATAAATATGTACATTAATCCAAAGTAATAAAATTACTACAAACTATGAAAATTTAAAGCATAATTTTGTTTTCGTGAATTCATAACTTATAATTTAAAAAACAATATGATTAAGTTGTTTGTAGAGTAAAAAAAAATTAATAAGAATAAAAAAAATTTCAAAGTTCCACCGAGAAGCCTTTCGCCATCTCAAGTGCTTGTTGTGGAGTAAAAATAATAATAAGACAAAAGTTTAAACTAAAAGCAAGACGGGGTTTGAGGTCATAAGGAACTCAGGTCATCGTGACTAGTTGCCACGCCATATTCTTTGTCTGGTCTAGAAGTCTTCTAACTGGCTATACTAGAGAAAATGGCTTGTACACGAACCTAGTGTCGGGTTCGATGATAACGCGCATGCTCAACAAAGTTATACTTTTATATTTTCTGCTTCATATCACATCATATATATTCTTTAGCTTTAATTTTGTATCAGATAAACTCAAGGGTAAAAAATACTTTGTCATAATTCACAAGATAATCTCATATATAAATATGAGCATTAAAATAAAAACAAAAATTATTTGCCTTTAAAATACATAATTAATGTAAAAAAAAATTTTTATTTTTATTTAATTATTATTTATCGATTAATTTGATTTGTTATGAGGATCAATGAAAAAAGTAACGGCGAAATTATTGAAACACGTGTTGGGTGCAACGATTCCTATATGCGTCTTACTTCCACAAGTCACAAGAAAAATATTACATTGGCGTGAGAATATGTATATATCATCATATATATGAATACCTCCTCGACATTCTTACGAGTTTATGCAGCGGACTTGAAGTTTGTTATGTGAACTGCATCGCTATGCGATATTTATATTTGCGTGAGAAGAGACTCTAGTGATTGAAAATCTGCAAATATGTGATTTTAAATTCGGTAAAAATTCCATACCTCAAGCGCGAAGCGTTGAAAATTTTTTACTAACAGCCGACCATGTGCGACTATTTTGCATTCGCTAAATAATTTATACTTTTTTAAAGATTTTTTAAAGCTATAAAGAAAATTTCTATGAGCCGGAAAAAATTTTTTGCAGCATGAATTGAAAAGTGAAATTTTCTTAGGGCAAAAAAAATGTCTTACGACAATAAATTTTTTCTTGTCCGAAGAATATTTTTGTGTTCTATTCATAATGCTAAATATTTTTTGCGCCAAGTGAGATATCTAATAAGATCCCGTGAAATCAGAATTATTTTTTACTAGGAAAGGACTTTAGTCTATTAATAAAACACACTACATATAATTTTTAATGTCTGAGTATAATTACAGTAATATGAATAAATGTAACTGCTGCTGATTGCAGCACTTTTTACTTTTTCCAGAAAGTATATCATGCAATGCCATTTGCCGAGCAAGGTATTAATAATCACTTATTCACAGTGATTATAATCAACACTATTTACAAATATTAATGGTTGTTTTATGTTATAACCTACATAACTATTATTATTATTTTTATAGTTTCTTTTGGATTTTGCATGGTCACATTTTTTGGCTTTATATTTTTTGCTAAGATGACCTTTTTATCACTATTATTAATAATGTCTTTTTGATGTCTTTTTATATATTTAAAATATCAACAAACCTGAGTTCGATTCCCGGACTAAATTACTATTATTTTTTGTCGATTTCTATCTGCTATATATAGAAAAAAAAATCATTTTTTAGCGTAAGAAATATTTTTCATTATGAAATGAAATAAAAAATTTTCTTACGACTAAAAAAAATGTTTTCTTACTTCAAAAAAATTTTTATTTTCAATTCCTAATGGAAAAAATTTCTATGGACGAGAAAAAATTTTCTTGAGGTAAGTAAAAATTTTTTGTGACAAGAAATACTTTTTTTTTGTGTAAACACAGAATAAGCTATTGTTTAATAATTAAAAATAGATATAATATATATGCATTAACTTGTAAATATGATTGATAAAAAAATAAGTAGATATATTAGTACATTCTCTTATAATTTTTTCCCTGACTGTAAACTTAACTCTGATTATATTTTATACAACACGACCATCATGTCGTTCTTTGAAATAAGCTATTGCGAAAACATGTAGTTGCAAAATGCACCACAAGACTAGGCCTAGGTTGATAGATACTACTCAGTATAACTCTGTTATGTTCACTTTATACATATATATAATAGCGTTTCTTAGCGAGGCCACGATCACCTTCACCGCTGCACATCGTAATCACTTTTACTGCCATTATTATATTATCCTTTTTATCCTAATAACAATTTGTCTACTTCAATGGAGAAAAAAAAAACATAGATGAAATTACACATCTTTTTTTAAAATTAAAAAACAAGTACATATTACGTATTGATAATAATCGATATTTTTCTTTTGTACTCGTTTGTAAAAAATAATAAATTCAATTTAATAACTATAATTTACTATTACGAAGCTAAAATAAATAAAAATGATGATTTATGTATGAAACATATTAATGACATAAAACGTATGCTCACGTAAAAATTATCAATCATTTATTATAAGATAGAAAAAAAATAAAATCAACAGCTTGTTCAAGAATTCGCGTGTAAAAATGTTTATTTTATTACGCCATATATAATATATGTATATATATATATATGTACAGAGAACATACATTCGACATATATCTTGTCGTTAACCGAACCTAAAACAATCTAAAGCGAAGGATCTTTATACGCAGTACAATTACATCTAACAAGGATACAGAAATGCAATTGAAGAAATAAAATAGAGAAAAAATATATAAATTCTCATAATATATGTAAATATTGCAGACCTTGTTTCAATCCAATCATAAAACTGTTTTAAAATATTTTACTATAGTTGTTTTTTCTTCATAACTAATTTCATACATGCATACAGAAAAAAAATTATCTTGAGTCAAGAAAATATTGTGGAAGACAAAAATTTTTGGGAACTAAGTCAAGATTATCTTGAGCTAAGAGAATTTGTCTAGGTCAGAGGACATTTCTACTTTATCCGAAAAAATTGAGGTTTTCAAAAAAAATTTTCAAAAAAAATTTCAAAAAATTTCAAAAATTTTTTGCATTATAAATTAAAGACAAAAATTTATTTGGGACGAGAAAAAATTTCTAGTCCTAAGAAAATTTTTGTCTTCGATTTATAATGCAAAATATTTCTCGCGTCAAGAAATCTCTTTTTTTGTGCAGTTACATATACATACAATTAACTTTATGTTAGATATTTTGAAATAGAATATTGCAAAATAAATTAATAAGATCGAAGAAACTTTTAACTGATCTCGACTTAGTTCAATCGATATTTTCAATAAAAAAATAAATAACTGCTTCAATAATTACGAAAACATAAAAAAAATTAATTTAAATAATAATTAAATTGATTGTCATCAAAGATAATATTCCTGTGTATATCTAATAATATCTCGATGCATGTTGTTATATAAGCAATTATATCGTAAGTAAATCAATAGACAGCAAAGTTTTTTTTTTTTTTTTTCCAAACAATGAAATAAATAATTTGAAATTTTTTAATTATTTTTAGCTTTAATATTGCATGGATCAATACGATCTTACTATGTTACGTAAAAAGTATTTTTTTGTGGTTTAAATTTATACAATGCATTGAAATAAATATAAAAGGAAAGAATGAGACAGATTGGTTGTAATTAATCATAAAAGAAATAAAATGTAACTTTTTTACTTCACTTTTAATGCGCATGACTTTATGATCCTTTTATTTTTATTTAAGTATTTTGGATTACTTAATAATAAAAATAACATTAAAGCTTAATAGTAAAAAAAAATGAGTAAATAAATAAATATAAAAAGTGTAACCGTTGTACTGTTTACTTAATAAAAGAACAAGTTGAAAAAATTACAACAATGAAGTCAGTGAATAAGTGAAATAAGAGCACAACTGCTCTTTTTAAATAAAATGTATGTCTTCAGACTACTTATTAACATAATAACATTGATGTTGAATAAAAGTAAAATGGATGAATTATTTAAAAATAAAGATACGATCCTTACATTTTTTTTTTTTTTTTACGAAAAAATTATGCCTGTAAATTTTAATTGTTTGCAGTATATTTTTGACTTTAAACTAGTATTAACATATTTATTTTTAACAAGAACCATAATTTAGTCGAAATGGTAATTATTTATGTAAAAATTTGAAAAAATTTATAATTTTATAATTCTCAGCAGTTAGCTGTCAAAAAGATTTTTAAAAAAATAACTTTTTTGAATTTCTCGTTAGTAATCGTCGCAGTATATATAAACATATAAATATGTGTTGTGCGAAGTGCACATTTAAATCGAATTTCAAAGTTACAAAAATTGGCGCTTAAAAATCGTTTGTCTCCAAAAAAAAAAAATATCAGAGAACCGAAAACAAGAAAATACGACAAAATAGTATATTACACACCTAGGGCGGAAATTGCGAGAGTAGCAAACACGCGCATTGAGACGTCCTGTCTTCCTCGGTGATGTGAATACGATTTTTCACCAGATCTGTGCCTAAAAATTTAAATTTTTGCCTCTGTTTGTGAGAAAAATGGCACATGCGCTACTTTTTATCATTTGTTTCCTGAAACAAGGAAAGAACGATTTTTTCCTTATGATCAGGACAGAAATTTAAATTTTCGGCACGGATGCGGTTAAAAATATTCAAATATGTATTAGTAAATAAAATTTTATCCTAAACAAAAGTATCTACATGTGCATATTAATTTATTTTCTTTTTTTCCAGGCTAAAAGAATAACTTTTTATTTTACTGTTTTTTGACTTAAAATTTATAAGATCAGCGTTTAACGATTGACTTAAAAATCACGGTTAGTAAATTAAAATTTATTTAAAAAGTATATACTATAAATAATTTTTCGTTAATGAGTAAATGATAACTAACTGAAAAAAAGTCAATAACTGAGATAACGTAAGTTAATTAGCTTTTATTACTGAGTTATAAATATATATCTAATAGTATTGATATTTATATAGACATAAGATATGAATTATTGATAATAAAATCCACTTTAAACTATTTTTTATGAATTTCTAAATTTTTTCCTGTGTAAAAAGTATAAAATAAATTTGACAGCAATATGACGCAGGAAATTAAAGAACGAAGTACAGAGAATGAAAGCATCTTGATTTTAAACATACCGAGCTTTTAAATTATTCAAATTTATATAAAAATAATCATAATGATTCGCTCTTGACAGCAAACCAGATAATAGACCTAAAGTGTCTTTCAATGTACTCTCTCAACAGGTGAATGAGATTGACATGGTTAATAATTCTCTTTAAACACACACAGAGAATGGTCAAACGTTGAACTTTGTTACACTGTAAGCCAATCAAGTTGGATTCATCAGAGATCAATCTCCCTATATATACTAATCGAGAAATAATTATATACTTGCTGATGATGCTACAGCGAAGGTTCTTATATAGATATATATGTATATACATATACGTATATATGTATATATGTAACAGTGGAAATTCTCTCAGGTATTGATCCAACCATCTGACGCATACAAACTAAAATTGCATTTCGATTGACACGTTTCGTAGCATCGACAGCATATATAGCCAAACGGAAATTGACAAAATCGTCTACTGCCTTGTTTCCGCCTACCTTTTTAAATATTCAATTCACATTTACATTAACAATTTACAATTAATTTAAAAAATTCACTGTTAAAATCTTATATTGCAAGAAATTTTTGGACTTGCTGTAGTGTAAATGACACGGTGTAAAAATTACACCAAATATCGTGCTAAATTTAAGTGGTGTAAATTAAAAATTTTACACCGTCAAGAAAAATAATCATAAAAATATTGAAATTTTAAAAATATTATTTAGTATCTAAATAAAATTAATATACTGTAAAAAAACCGGGGTAACTCCAGCCGGTGTAGGTGTTAAAAATTTTTGTGTTAAACTGTCCATTTTTAACACCGCTCTTTTTACAGTGTAGTTAAAAATGTCTAATGGTTATTAATTGCTCATTAATCAAAATTATAACGACTAACACGGAACGGTGTAAAAACGTAGATTACACCGTGTTAAAATCACACAAATATATAATTTACACCACGGATTTTTTACACCATTATTTTCTACTACACGGCCGTGTAAAGTTCCCGAGGGCCATTTTGAAACCAAAATTTTTTACAATGAATAAAATTAAATTTTATAAATAGTATGCAAATGTTTTTTAATCAAATTGATTAAATTATAATTTATTGAGCAATTTATTGATAACTGGCATTAAAAAAAAGATGATTATTTTTTAAATTTAGATAAGGTTGCTAATGTAGGTATATCAATTTGGAAATTTAAAAAATTATAAGAAAGATAATATTCACGACGTTGAATAAATGTAGGAAGAAATGACTAGAAAATTGAAGGATTGAGCCATAGCTAATGTAACTGGGATTGAAATCTAGGGTCTTTTGATTGCAGAACGACTCTGCTTTGCTCTTCCAACAAAGCCATATTGGCCTCGACATGATATCCAGTCGTTCCCACTATATATATGTATAAATATATATATATATATTTACTACACTAACGTAAAACCATGATAATGTTCTACAAAATCCTCTCACTCTATATCATGTGAACGCTGTTTTTACCATTAATTTCATGGTACAATTAAATAAATACCAATCAATATATATAATAATTGTGATTTTAAATTACCGAATCCCCATTTTATGTTTAGTTTTTTGTAAGCTAATGAGTTACATAAAAACAAATAGAAGTTTTAAAATTACTATTATATCTACTTGGCTTTCTAAATCGTTCATTGCAACATTGTGATTAGCATATGAGAAAATATTTTCCACGATTCTTACTCTCTTTTATTTAAAAATATTATGTCTGTCTAACACTAGCGTCAAACATAAAACACCGCCTCCACGATAATATAATAATGTATTATTGATCAATAAAGTAATTGCACCTTTACTATTGCTTTGTACAGTACGCATGTATATTTCACGTTTTGAATATCAATAAAGTATAAAGAATTAATTGCTTTGTATATAGTTTTTTTTAATAGCGCTAATGATTTTTATCACTTAATTATGTTTTTGAAACAAAGATGGTAAAAGTTTTTTTTTAAATTAAATATAAATTCCTTGAAATTATTGGCGAGAGAGATTGTCAAGTAAATATATACGAAAATCATATCTAAAACATTATGGTAAAAATTATGGTAAAAGTTGCATCGAACAAAATTTATAATGTGAAATCGTAATCTTATTTAAAGTCATACTTTAATTTTTGTATGTTATTGTATATGAAAAATTAATGTCTAACATTGTGTAAAATAAAAAAATATTTTTAAATATCAATGAAAATTACCCGTGAAAATAAAAAAAAAAAATTAGCAGTCAACCGTCACATTAATTTATAAAAAAATCAAATGAGTTTTTAAAAATATTGTCGACTTAATGTAAAAAGATATTGTAGAGGATGCATGTAATGAAATGATGTTAAGTACCGTAAAAATAACCACTAATCGAGTTTAATTTTAAATATTTATGACGTAACTCAAGATAAGTGTGGATGAAGAAGCAATTTTAAAAAGTGATTGTACAGAGTGTACGAAGTTATAAAACCAGTGACCTGTCTTACCACTTTGGACCAAGTTCTTTTCTCGAATCCACTCCCGTCTTCTTACTTATTTACTTTTGTATCATTTCATTCACGAATTTCGCTTTCACGGCCATGGTCACGGTCACAAGACAGCTTCACTGCTTTTAAAACTATATTTTATAAATATTTAACTATTCTTATAAAATATCATTTTACATATTTACTTTTAATATATTAATTATATAGTTCTCATAGAATATATATTAGGTGTGTGCGAATCGGGTTTGAATGGAATCTAATATAACTATTCAATGTAAAATTCAAATCGAATAATTTGAATTTTAAAATTATTTAAAAATTTTCGAATTATTTGTAACTTCTAAAATTACTCGATTCAAATCGAAAAAATTATAATCAGCTTTCAAATACTCAATTTTAATTCAATGGAGAGCTTAGTTTTGAAAGTAACCAAAAATAATTTTTTTACAGGTTCGTGTATGAGCTCTACACGGAAAAAAAAATATAGTAAAAATTAGAATCTTATAGTAAAATTTACTAACAGATATGAAAAAATACATTCTGTATTGTAATTATTACTAAACGTTGAGTAAAATTTACTAGTTAGTAATAATAACATAATAAGATATTCATAATTACTATGCGTAATGTATTTTTTGCTAACACAATTGTATTTTTTACTATCTGTATAGTAAATTTTACTATCAGTATTTTTAAGAAATACAAATTTAAGAAAGTTAATTTTCTAACACAATATAGGATTTGTTACTATAAAAAATATTAAAAATTGCTATACGCAATGTATTTTTTGCTAACACGATTATATTTTTTTACTATCTGTATAGTAAATTCTACTATGTATAGATAAAATTATAATTTGGTGAGGATAGCATATACAAATATGCATTACAAGTTCTGAAACTTTTGTCCAAAGGAGACATCGGGCCGTCAGACATAGGAAAGGACTCGCGCGCGGGAGATCAGGGTTCGAATCTCCGTTGAAAAAAAGTGATTTTTTAAAAAACAAAAATCGACACCAGCACTAATACAGATGACATAAATAACTATAATAATCAAAATGATAGCAATAATAATAAAAAGTTAAAAGCTAATAAAAATTTAATTTTATTTTTTTCCATTCCAATATAGTTAAATTTACTAAACGGGATAGTAAAATTTACTTATCTGTTTATGAATTTTTCATATAAATCATAAGCGTTTCAAGATTACTATCTGAATTTAGTAATTATTCCCATATTTTTTAGTAAATTTTATTATATTTTTTTCTCCGTGTATTTATACTTGTGACAAAAAATTTTAATTATTGGGAATAATCTTAAAATTTTAAGTCATTCAAAAGAAAATTTAGTAATTATTCGAAAATTTTTTAATAGTTCGAGAATTTACGAATAGTTCAAAAAATTTGTAAGTTCGAAGTATTCGCACACCCCTTATATATAAATAATTTAAATTAAATAGAAATCGTATGTTATTACGATGATAAATAATAAAATTATATACTCGACTACTCTATAAAAAAAAAATTGGATTTTGATAAATAGTCATTACTTCAAATAAAATTTAGATATCGTATTAATGATTGTATTAATTAAATGAAAAGCTATTGCTTTATCGTATGGTACAGTTTTCTATCTACATTGATAATAAATACTCCTATTTAGTAATTATCACAAATAAAAACTCATTATCACAAATCACTCGTATGATTTGTATTTAATTGTTATACACTATAATTAATTAATCGATAATTTATTTTTGATACTACAATTACTTTCAAACGACTTTATAATAATTGTTTTGTTTTTTTCCCAATATATGCTTTAGAACTGTTCAATTTAAAAAAAATTTCAAGTTACTTTTTTTTATCAGAACAAAATAGCTGTAGATAAATAATTTAATGACTGGTAGAATAAAACGACAATCTCCATTTACCTTGAAAAATAATTTCTTTATGAATTTGTGCCTTACGGAGGTATAAAAATTTTTAAAAATTCCAAAATATCTAAACTTACATGAGTGTGAATGTGGCAGACATCAGACAAATTTAAAATTATTAATAATAAGAATAAATAATTAATAAAATAAAATGTAAAAAAATGCGCATTTAAAAAATTTTAAAATTAATAAGTGCATTTTTTATAAATATTATTTTTTTAATTCATTACTCTATATATTTATAATTTTAAATTTGCCTGGTCTGCTACATTCACACTCGTTAAACTTAATTGTACTTTTTGTTATTATAGGAATTACGGCTTTTCTGATCTACTTAATTGACAGAATATTTATTAGATTCTACACAGCATGAGTGATTACCTGTGGATATCAATTTGATCAACGCACTGCAATACCATAGATTAATAATATAGAATCTTAATTAAAATGCTTACAATTGATAAAATATTGTATTGAAAAATAATAAAAGAAAAATTGATAAATTTTCTCCCCATCTAATCAGTAAAAAAACGAAATGAAAAATAAAAAATCTACGGGATCTAGATTTCTGAAATGTTTCGCACGTCAGCCGAAAATTGCAGCCCTCCCCCAACTGCTTAAGTCAAATTTCATAAATTTTTTTCATTTTCGTTACGCGAAAATTGTTCCGATCTTATGATTCTAAAGTTAGCCAACGTCTAATAATTTGAATTTTTTTAATAACTATAAATTATAAAAAAAAAATTATTTTAAAAAACTGCACCTATAGATTTTTTAATTTTCTACATGTGCATTTTTTAGTTTGCCATTTTTTTTGTAATTAATTAGTTGTGAAAAAATTCCGAAAATTTTTAAGTGTCTGCTAACTTCAAAATCATTCCAATCTTCAAGTACATGTCAAATTACATAAATTTTTTAAATTTTCATTGCGCGAAAAACGTCAGCTACATAAAAAAAAATAGCTTTATCCAAAACTAGTAATTAAAATTACAATTTTGCCTAACGATGATATCCACTATCCGTCCCACAAACACGTAATTTCCTCAATTCACAGCAAGTGTTACTCATGTATTCCGAATCGTGATGATTAAATCTTTCGGCGACTAACTTTCAATAGAAATCGATTTCCTGCAAGTACTAAGTGCTTTTTGCCGTCAGAAAAAAAAGTCCTCGAGATAAAAAATGTAAGAAAAAAAAAAACTTGAAGACCGGTAGAAAATTTAACCAAGTCGTTTCCATGCTTCTCGTCACCCTCAAAAACTTTGAGTATTGGCTCATATATTTAAACTCAATGGTAGTAGTTGTGTAAGTATTGAGCCTCGCCTCTTTGATATATATATATATATATATATATATCACTCGAATCTCACCATCTCTCACCGTCTTTACCCCCTTATCCCATCACATACATTAGCTTTCCGCTATATTTATCTGTCTCGCTTTTTTGCTTATTCCCTTTGGTGCACAGAGTAGTAACATAACTTGGACGATAAAGTGCAAGCATATCATCCCAACAGTACAGAGGAGCGCAAGCGTGTATTGCTCATACACGCGACAAAGTACCTATGTGTAACCATACACTATATCATACGCATTCGTGTACCATTCGTCGCGTAACTACTAGACCTACACTTACGGAGCAACGACCTCAACAACAAAACGATCTGTCGTCAAACATCCTGCAAATAATTAATCTACTTATACTTAATAAATTCATTTCCAAAACCTTAACAACGACAGATTTAAAAAAACAGTTGTCTTTTAAATAGTGAAGTAAACAAAAAACAAAGCACGAGACAAAACATTTTTTTAACATAAGGAAGAGACTATTTTTTAATCTTTGCAGTTCATTAGCTATTAATAATATATAGATATTAAGTCGCAATACACAGAAAAATGATTTCTTTGCGAAAGAGAAATTTTGGATTTTTAAATGAATACAAAATTCTTCTTAAGACTAGAAAAAAATTTCGTTTTCAATTCGTATATTTTTTGGAGCGAGTAAAAATTTTTTGCGTCGCGAAATCTTTTTTTTTTATGTGTAGATATTAAGTATGATTCTGAAGTTAGCAGACGATTAAAAATTTTCGTATTTTTTTTTTTCCAGCAAATCGACTACAAAAAAAAATTCATAAATGCACATGTAGACAATTAAATAATTTATAGGTGCAATTTTTTTGAATTATCGTTTTGAAAAAAATGAAAAAATTATTAGACGTCAGCTAACTTCAGTTTCATATATTAAGTAGTACTACACAAAAAAAAGGATTTCTTGGCGCAATGAATTTTTTCATGCTCCAAAAAATTTCTTAGGGTAAGTAAGAATTTTTTTGAGGAGTAAAAATTCAGATTATGTAGATATAAATTAGCAGTACTCATATATAAATAAATAAAGACCTATCATTAAAAATAAAATAACGAACGAGTGTCTAGCATGTAGAAGTTGATTAAAAAAAAAACATAGAGGATTAGCCTCTAGATTAACGTAATATCTTTATCTCTCTCACCTGTCGGAGCTCTCAGAACTGTCGTATCGATCGGCGCATCGCTTCTTGCCGCAGGGTCCAACAAGGGTGTCTTCAGCGGGTCTGATCTGTCCCTTAAAAGAGCCGAACCTAGCAACAACCTCACTCGGCAACGATTTTTTCGTCTGTTGCTGCTGACTCTGATTGTTAAGCTTGAGTTGATGCAAGTCTTTAACAGTCTCAGGAATCGCTGAAACTGCAACAGCAGCCGCAGCAGCATCGACCACCATCGTCAACGATGATGTCGAATTCGACTCTCTATTGCCATCTGCTTTACAGTCACCAGATGCTCCAAATTCTCTCAAAACTACAATATCCTCCATACAATTTTCATCAGTCACACGTCGCTCCAAATCCAAAACCATATTTCTCTTACGTTCCTCCTGCATTAATTTATCACCTTGTGTTGTTTTCCCAGACAATTTTTTCAGCATCGTCGCCTTGTTTATTTTTTCGCGCTCGATATTATTCTTACGTACAATATCCTCATCATCATACTCCTCTTCCTGCTCATCATCATCATCATCATCATCCTCTTCATCACCATCATCATCATCTTCCTCTTCCTCATCACTATTTTCATACATATCACTTTTACTACTAACAAATTTTTTAATCAACTCACAATTTTCATTACTCTGATTATTATTATGATTATTATGAAAATCACTATCGTTATCACTATTATTGCATTGCGTTGTACCAACAATACATCGTGAATTATTGTAATGATACCGATGATTATTTACATCAAATAAAACCGACATTGAATCACCAGCATCACCACAACTACTACTACTACTACTACTACTACAATAATCACCACCACCTTCACCACTGTTATTATTATTATTATTATTATTATTATTATTATTATTATTATTATTATTGCTACTTGAACAATTTGTCATCACTGTCGTCGTCATGATCGTCGTAATTTTATTATTTTCTACCACGCGTTTTTTGTGTCGTTCACGGAGCACGCGACTATCGTCACTCAGGTCGGTGGCCGCGGCTTCCTCCGCGGGCCGCCTGTCTGCCATTTTGAAGAGGCCCTATATGACCACGCACACTATTTCACCCACACAAATATATAGATATATATATATATATATATATACAATATATAATATATATTATTATTATTATTATTTGTTTGAATATAACCACTGTAACAAAAGTTATTATTATTTTTATTGTTATATTATTATTGTTATTGCTGTTAATTATTATTGATATTAAAATAATAAATAAATATTATTTATTATGAATGTATTGTTATTGTTAATAAATCCTCACCGTGGCGACACAACACACAGTAGAGTACACACCGGGGCCGCGCCACAACCACTCGATGTGTGTTTCTGCTGGCTCACGACGACGACGCTCACTCGGTGACTGCTCGTGTGCGCTCTGATGTCTTGCCACCTCTTTCTCACGCCCAGGATTCTGTTCTTCACTGGCTATCTTCCTCTGTCATGACGTTTCTGGGTAACTTCTACCTCTTTTTAGACATACTGTCGGTTTCACTTGCACTCATGTTAATTCAAATGCCGCTGGTGTAAAACAAAACTCCCACAGCTGAGAGTCTGCGCACTGGGAACTAGGAACTCCAGGGATGGCTTAATTAAATGTTTATGTGCAGGTTTTAGTGCTTACGCTTTTTAAAAAACTTTTGGGACTTTTTGTTTATTTTAATTTTTATAAAACTGCGTCAAAGGGTTTTTTTAGAATTTTTATTTTTTAATTTTATTTAGCACTGGAGCTCGTGGTGACGTTACTGATAAATAGCGAACTAACTCCCGGTGCGACAGCTGACGCAACGGGAATGCGGTTGGTTGATTCAGAGTTTTGGTGGCCAATTATAATTTAGGATACTGAGAAAAAGGTGCGGATTGGGTGACAAAGTGTCGTTTGATGGAAACTGTTTTTAAATGAGTGTGAATGTAGCTGACAATTGTCAATTTTTTAAATTTTAAAATAAATATGAGTGTAATGGAGCAAATATGTGACAATTTTTGGTTTAAAATAAAATAATTGTAAGGTGCATTCCAAAATGCGCTGTGAGAAGCTGTAGCGCAGCGCTTTTCAGAATCTACCCTTGTTAATTATTCTTATTACTTGCGCGGTAAATTTAAATATTGGAAAAATACATTATGAGAAATTGGAAAAAATAAAATGTCGGCAGAATATGGTAGAAAAATCTTAAAATTAAAACAAAAAAAAACACTCAAGTGTTTGAACAAACCTTGGTAGGAAAATAATATGCAGAAGGGTGTCCTAATACACTTGGAGATTTAAATTAAATTGCTCCAAGTGTATTGCAGCTAAAAAAACGTCACTTAACTGCTATTTCCCACCAGACGATGCCAGATGATTTTGCTCAGGAACTTTGAAGTTGTTGGCATCAGCAATTCACAACACTTTACACTAGCACTGAACACTCAACACTTAACGACACCAAAGACACTTTGCACAATTTAAATTTTATAAACACTGCACATTTTAATTAAACAATGACTGTGAGCAATAAATTTTATGGATAATTCCGCGATTAACTGCAATACTGTGTTTCTATTTAAATGTAAAGAAAGATCAGTACTACTGCTGCCGTCGTCGATGATACTGACTGCCGCTATTGGACCGCCAGTTGATACAAAGCAATCGATTTTGCGACTCATTCTCTCTCCCCCCACTTTAGCAAAAATTTCAACGTTGAAGACAGCGCCGCGCAGTAGCGCCATCTTGGCGCGAAATTTTAAAATTGAAATTTAATAATTTTATTAAAATTTATATGAATCAACAATTATATTAATTAGACTAAAAAATTTTCAAGTACATTTTTTAGTCTAATTAATATAATTATTGACACGTATAAATTTTAATAAAATTATTAAATTTCAATTTTGAAAATTTGCGCCGTTGGCGCTACTGCGCATCACTGCATTCAACGTTCAAATGTTTTCTAAAGTGGGGGCAATCGAATGGTTGCAGAATCGATTGTTTTGTATCAACTGGCGGTCCAATAGCGGCAGTCAGTATCATCGGCAATGGCAGTAGTAGTCCAGATCTTTCTTTACGTTTAAATAGAAACACAGTATTGCAGTTAATCGCGGAATTATACATAAATTTATTGCTCATAGTCATTGTTTAATTAAAATGTGCAGTGTTTGTAAAATTTAAATTGTGCAAAGTGTCTGTGGTGTCGTTAAGTGTTGAGTGTTCAGTGCTTGTGTAAAGTGTTGTGAATTGCTGATGCTGATAACTTCCAAGTTCCTGAGCAAAATCATCTGGCATCGTCTGGTGGGAAGTAGCAGTTAAGTGACGTTTTTTTAGCTGCAATACACTTGGAGCAATTTAAATTAAATCTCCAAGTGTATTAGGACACCCTTCTGCATATTATTTCCCCACCAAGGTTTGTTCAAACACTTGCGTGTTTTTTTTTTGTTTTTAAATATTTGTTTATCATATTCTGCCGCCATTTTATTTTGACGTACGATTTTTATTTTTCTCCAATTTCTAATAATTTATTTTTGAAATATGTAATATTACTACGCAAGTAATAAGAATAATTGAGTGCATTCGGAAGTGCTCTAGCTCTAGCTCTCGCTATGTGACAACACTTGGCTACAGCTAGATCATTTCCGAATGCACCCTTTCTAAAACGCATTTTAAAATTTTAATTCTACTTACATTTCATTTACTTATTCAAAAATTTAAAAAATCTCAATTATCAGACACATTCACACTCATGAATAATTAAATAAAATGTTAATAAAGTAAAAATTCAAAAACGCGCATATAGATAACTGTCTGATGTCTGCTGAATTGACACTCATGTTTTTAAACATGATACTAAAGTTAGCCGATGTCTAATAATTTTTGAATTTTATTAGAAGCGAAAAACAAAAAAAAAGTATTTTAAAAATTGCACCTATAGCTTTTTTAATTTTCCAGATGCGCATACTTCGATTTTTTTTTGGTATTTGATTTGTTGAGGAAAAATTGTTTGCTAGACTTATTTTAAAGCTAATAAAAAAAATTTTTTGAAAACCTAAAGGGCGCACGATTTAAATTATGTGTTCTTTTGGCTTTCAAAAATTTTCATCAAATTTTCAGTGTCGAAATAAATCTTCAAAACGATTTGTAATAAAAAAAAACTATACGCCCTTTTGGCTCTAGGAAGTTTCTTAAAGCCAAAAGAGCAAACAAAAATACAAATCCTTTCGAAATTGATAACCCGATATATATTATTATTATTATATATATATATTGCGTTATTTGAAAGTATTTATTTTACTTACTGCTAAGAAAATTTAAAATTTGGAAAAAATGGGAAAGTCATTATTTTAAAAATTTAATTTTTATAAGATGTCAAGGTTTTGAGGTCCTAAGATTTAATTCTGACTATTTTAAAGATAATTTCCGAGTGTGTATGTGTGTGTAAGCAAATATATTCAATAAAATATCGTTAAATTTTATTGTACAATAATAAATTAATAAGTAAACTTAAATTTTTGTCAATAAAAATATTTTATTAATTTTAAATGATTACGATTGCACCAATAATCTAGTCGATAATTAAATTATTTAATGATACTAAGAGTCTCGTGTTGATCGTATCGAAGAATCTTGATGTTTTAATAATGGGGCTCTTTCTTGCCTTACTTCTGACAAAGTAGACAATTCTTGAACTGGGCTCCGTTGCCATATACTTCTAGTGGCCATTTCTTGGTAACCTCTTCTTCTTATCTATAATTAAATAATAACTCATAAATATATTTAAAATAACAAATAAATTATTCTAATATGACAAGAAATTTAAAGTATTATTTTACTCGTATAAAACTCACTTGTTTATGATGAAGCTCATGCAGGTACAAAGTGGATAGGGACATATCAGCTGCAGTGAATTCTATCGGGACTGAGAAATCAGGTGTTAACTCTTGGCCGGATCCAAACACGGAAGCACCAAGAGATTGATTAGATATTCCTTGCTGCAAACCATATAGCAGACCTCGTTCATTATGCAGTAAGCCCTCAGCTTTAGTCATGCCTTTCCTGACAAAGCTTGATAAGCAATCGGAACGATTGTTGGACGCATCAGCACCGATTGACGTTGTCGCTGCTGATTGATTTCCAAATACGTTACTCATACTTGGAACGCTGACGTGATTGACTACTGTATTACAAATTATGTTGGCCACGATATCATTATACTGTAACAAAAAATGATTTTTAGTTTTGTTGTTGAATCGTGTCTATGATATTTAATAATAGATAATTATGAATCTTAGGGACGTAGACGAGGTTGTGAGACAGAATTAAATCATTAGTTATTTGGACGTTTCGTCAATTATATTTTGACTTCATCAGCAAAACTACAAATTAATAATCATACAATTTAAAAAAAAATATAAGATTGGTGGTTTTCAGTACCCGTGTAAAAAAATATTCGTTCCAAAAAGATTCCAAAAAAGTTCGACATGTGGAAATGTAAATTTGAGACAGATTAGAATTTTGAGTCAAAATTTTTTTTGAACTTTTGTAATTTTGATAGTAAAAAAAAAAAAAAATACCTAAGAATTCATATGACATTTTACCCTCGTACCAAAAAAAGTTGAAATTATTTTTAAATTGTTTGATTATCAATTTATAGTTTTGCTGATGAAATCAAAATATAATTGATAAAACGTCGAAATAACTAATAATTTAATTCTGTCATCCAACCCCGTCCAAATTCCTAAGACTTATAATTTTCAGTAACTTTCAATATAAAAATTAATTATTAAAAAAAAAAAAAATTTATTTGTTTCTTTAATGAAACTAGTAAAATTTAATTCAAATTTCCCGCTTATTAAACAATAAATTGATCTTACTCCTGGTCCAAGACTGGAAAGACTATTAAGACTAGCCATCAGTGGATTTATGTCCCCTGGTATTATGTCAACTTCTTTCTTGGCTCTCTCTCGTAAGGCTGTGACAAATGTTTCAGCGTGACTCGGTGGTTTCCACTCGGGATTTGTTAGCGTAAAGTGTATCAATGATAACTCTGTTTTCCCATCCTCAGCTTGAGTATATTGATTAGACATTGGAATCTGAAGAGTATTTCGCTCTCCACCATAATTATTATAGCCATCAGTACGATCCTCTTCAGGAGTGACAGGCAGAGTTTGCCACATAGGATGCCCGTGTTTCCTCACATCCATCTGAGCAAAACTGCACACGTCACCAACCCCAGTAACTTCAATAGTAAAATTACGATAGAAGTCAACGATGTCTAGAGAACGTTGTCGCATATAGAAACATAAAATAAATGGCGTGAGGAGTGGCGACAATAATTCTTCTAATAAATGAACAGCTCGGTATTGAAATAATTGGGCGACTTGTGCTCGCGTAGTTTGTGTATGAGCATGACCTTTCCAACTGTCTGGCCGATAATGCGTGTGCGCTAAAACAGCTGTAAGAAGTGTTTCCGGACACCAGACAAGATTTTCATCTGGAATAAACGCACGGGCTCCAGCTACCATCGCTCCAAGAATTGTCATTGTTGTAAGCATGTGTTCTATTGTTAAAACGTCCTCGTCGTATACTGTGAGAATTAATAAAACTGCAAGAATACTTCCGCAAATAAAGGCTATATTTTTAGCTATTACTGTCATAACAGGTGATGTAAAAATACTCATGTACTTGGATGCTGGACGATAAGCACGATTTAGACGTGCGTTTAATTCATGGTCTAGTTCATTAAAGTGTCGTAAATAAAGACGACCATACAGGGACCACATTCGCGTTCCCAATGTCCCTGGTTCTCTTTTAATTATCTGAATAATAATAAATATCAAGATGTTTTTAAAAAAATTCTTTTTTTTTTTTGCTTATGCAGATAAAAGTTTTTTTAAGATAGAAAAAAATTATGAGTGTGAATGTAACAGACATGAGACATTTTAGATATCTTTCATTGATAAAAATACGCATTTTTTTATTTTTATTCTACACGGAAAGAACAAGATGGTACTGACTCAGCTACATATGAGGTAAAAGAACATTTCAGAAAGTAACCACTTACACCTGGATTATACTCAGTTCTATCTCAGTTACATCAGAAAAAATTTATTGAAAATTTGAGCCCTTGATTTTAATTTTAAGAGGTCGCGATCTAGTTTTAAAGTTTTCCCATTTAAAAAGCATGAAACGATATCACATTTTTTTATAAAAATTCTTACTCAGGCAGCTTTTGAGTAATCGACTCGTTTTTGGCTTCGTTTTGTAGGACTTGGTCCTCTTTAATATTTCTCTGCGTGACATAGACCCATTTTCAAATTTTAAGACGCAACCTCTTAAAATTAAAATTAAGGGCTCAAATTTTCAGGAAATTTTTTTCTTGTCTGCAATAAAATTTTCATATAAGCTAAGAAAAATAAAATGTTTGAAAAAAGTACCCTAGTGTATATACATTTTATTTATTTATTCAAAAATTAAAAAAAAAAATTTCCCACTTGTTACTTACATCCACACTCATATTTATGTCAATTATAGATCTGGTTCGAAGAAGGGTTCATTAATGAATTGATATTTGAAAAAAAATTTCTCGTATTAATAATACGGGCAAAGGAAGCCCCTTTTGAACCACCTCCGGAACTAAGATCATAATTTGTTTTTTTGCACAGGAAATTTTCTGACGCCTCAAAAAAATTTTTAAAGAAAAAAACCCTACTGAGCATTTACATAAACTATATTTTTAACGTAATTTTTATTACCTCAGCATAGTTAAAAAATGAGTATAAAATTTGCCATAGTAATATGAGAGGACATAACATAAAATTAGCTAATCCAACCCACAGTATTTGTTTTGACAACATCCTTGCAAGTTCTTGTCTCTTATTTAATTTTTTATAGTCTTCTTTAAGATGCCAATTATTTTCGAAAGGTGACCATGGTCCCCCTGTACAAATATTTTATTTTAATTATTATAATTATTGTATTAAATAAATTTGACAAGAAAAAAAACGTAATAAAACGTTTTTTACTAACAAAATAGTAATAACTCCATGTTGTATTTTAATCCTCGTGTCATAAAAATAAATTCGCCAACAATTGGAGCCTTAAGTCTAACTGGTAGGAGTGATTTGTTAATCATAGCTACCATATAGTTTTTAAATCTCAATATTCTATGATAAATATCTAATTCAGTCAATTCTCGTTTATGAATACACATTTCTTGATCTTTCTGTACCTCTCTGATGCGTTTTTGAACTTCATGCCAGGTTAAATTATCAAGATCATTGTCATCTATTTTTAATGCGATATTAAAAAACATTTTAATATCCCAGAATTGTGTTAAATGATACAAAACTTTCACAGCACGTAGTATCCAAAATATTGCAGCTATTAAAATACATATCCACGTTATTAATCCCATGGACGATAAAATTTCATTAGACGATAATATTGCATCACTCATTGATGTTTTGTGCGAAGAATTATCTATTACTTTATCCCTGTAATATTAAGTTTTATTATTATTTCTTTTTTTTTTTTTTTTTAACTACTTCCCGCTATAAAAATTTTCAATGGCTCAGTAAAATCTTCATGTCAATTTTATAATTCAAATTTTCAAATTTTTTAGGCTATTATTCAATAAATTTCGTTTAACACCTGATTGATAACAACTGTAAGTAATTTTAAGAAAATTCTATACCTCGGTGAAATTGTCTTTTTCAATTAACGCTTTAATTTTTTAAATTCCCGCCATGAAAATTTAAAATTTAAAAAAAAAAGAAGTTATCACAGTTTAAGCACTTACTTAAATAGTACTGAATAATCTATACAATGAAACAGAAAGGTTGAAAATCCGACAACAAAAATAAATTGACCAAGTTCTAAAATTTCTTGTAACATCATACAAGCAAAACCATGTTTTTGATGATAGTGGTACATCCTAGTAAAAAATGAATCTAAATCTTCTATATGGTTCCATCGCGATTTTCCACCTTCCGGAACCACATGAATCATAACACCAGATTCATGTGGTGTTTCGTCAGGATCATCTCCTTCGCCATCTCCATTTTCCGCAGAGTAAGGATCGAGTTGTTGATAGCTGCCATCAAGTACTGTGGTCATCTAAAAATAATTAGTATTTTTTCTTTACATCAATTATTATTGTACTTAAAAAAAATAAGCTGAATAACTTTACAGTGAGTAGGATTCATGCTACATAAAATATGCAATTATTTTGTATACAGTCGAATTCCATTAAATCGGATTCCGTTATCTCGGAACTTCTCCTAAATCTTGACCCCCACTACGAGCTACTCTGTCTCCCACCCAATGCTATACATTTTTATGACTCTGTATATTTATCTATGCATCATATATGTATATGTAAGAGCGCATGCGTTATGGTTTACTTTTTAAGAGAGAAAGGGCGTCTGTTAACTCGGAAATTCCCGCTCTTCCGTAGACTAGCTGTCCGAGTTAATGGAGTTCAGCTGTACAGTAATTACGCAAACGTAAAAATTTGCTTATCTTCAAAAAAATTATTATTAATTGCTTATTTTTTTATAGTCGTCGCTATTTCTAGTGTTTTTTGAGTTTAAAAAGTTTAAAAATCAAACAAAAATTGCGAGTAGAAACAATCGGAAATTTCCTTGTCAATGGAATTCAATCAGTTTTCAATGAAAACTGTGACATCGGAACGCACCGTAGTCGATTTATTACAGTAAGTAGGACCTCGTTATAAGACTAGCTCGGGGCTGTAGGGGTAAAAATTATTAATGGAGGTATCCCCACTATTGTGCTTAACAGCATTTGTGCCCAAACCTCGCTATAAGACTATCGCCGTTTTGTGTTTTATTTATGTATTCGGTTCAACTCTACTCTATTATACAGTGAATTTATTTCATATATAATCATAAATAAACAAAATTTTGTCGTTCTTTTCTATTAATTAATTATGTGATACCACGAAATTTTAAGTTTTCTTTATGAAAATAAATTATTTAATCTACAATCTTTATGTATGTACATTTTATCTCGATTTTAGTCGTACCGGTCGTTAGTCTTATAGCGAGCTTCCGGCGCAAAACTTTTATTGAGTTGTTGGTAGGGAAAGTGTTCCGAGCGAGTTTTAACAAATTGAGGGGAAGAGTTTTATAACGCGTAGTCTTATAACGAGGTCCTACTGTAAATATTTTTTTTTTTCTACAAAAGATAATACTTTAAAAAAGTGACTAAGTTTTACTTTTGCGTAATTAGTATATTCAGTATTGTAAAAATTACAATTTTATTTGTTTAATTTAAATTGCATGCACTGAAAAATACAAAATAATTTAAATAATAAAGCAAAATATTTTATGCTAAATAATAAAAATTTCTATCGCTAATTTTTATGAGATCAAACTTAAGGGTCTGACCAAAGTATACTATCGTGAGGAAAAATTAATTTTTGTTTTTTATACTCCACAATTGTAATTTAATGGGATTATTAGATTAGAAAATTTAATAGTTCTTTATATCAATAGTTAACATAAATATATTTTTTATCAAATTCTAAGACTATTATTAAAAAAATTTTATGCCTTAAATTTACTTATTAAACATGACAATGAAAAATGTTTATGATTATCGAAATTGTGAAATGATTGCGACTGCGATAATGCATGCATACATACACACTTTCATACGTATATAAACTAAAGTTTTATTTTTTTGGAACTATCGTTCACTAAAAGAAAAATAAATTATTTTCTTCAATACTATCATTAATTTGAAAGATTACTTTTTTTTTTTATAAGCGTTAATTCAGATAAAAACTAAATACTAACTGTTGAAAATAAACATATTTGTTTTCATTCTGCTTCTGCGCATCCAAAGTATTTAAACAAGTGCTATAAAGTTGAAAAGATAAATAAATTTCATGCAAAAAAATGAAATAACATTTTTTTTTAACCATCTTCAGTGAATTTGTGGAAATTATATGTAATATATTTTAAGTAAAGCAACGAAAGTATTGATTTTGTTTTCAAAATTGAATCCGTTGTTTATTTTACACAGAACAGAAACTCAAAATTAACAGGCATTTTGATTTAAAAAATTTAAAACTGTCGAAAAATTTTTAAAACTTACAAAATATTAAGAAGCTGTTAAGTTAAATTATTAGGGATGAGCCAATAATTCGAACTTACGAATTATTCGTTTCAAATCGAATTGAACTAAATATTCTATTCGAACTTGAAATCGAATAATTTTTAAATTTTCTTTTGAATGACGTGAAATTTTAGTATTTTTTCCAATAATTCAAATTTTAGTCAGAAGTAATTGGAATTCAGACACGAATCTACAAAACAACTTTTGGTTACTTAAAGAAACTAAGCTCTTTAAATAAAAATTAAATATTTGAAAGCTCATCAGAATTTTCTCGATTCGGATTGAATAATTCGAAAATTGACCAATAATTTGAAAAGTTACTTCGAAAATTCAAATTATTCGATTCGCATATCTCTATGGGTTATATCTTTATGTCAGTAAATTTAAAAATAATCCTGTCTAAATGAGATTGATCTAAAATAAAATCATTTTTAATATGGTTTGTATGTAATCAAGCTCTGGGTAAGCGGGATCTAGGTAAACTACATATACGTGATAACAATCCTTTTCAATCGACTTCTATCTCAATGCCACCTACCCCACACAAACTTATGCTTGAGAAAGAAAGCCGGTCTCTCTTTCCTTTTCTATCTCAGTGGTCTCTATAGCAACGCAAGTGATTTGAAATCAACAACAGATAAAAAAAACTCGCGAATAAAATTTGAATTAAACAAAGTGTTTACTTTGACAAGTACTAAGGGTAATTTTTATTTGTCATTGTGAGTAAACATTCATCTGACTTATTTTTAACAGGGTGGCCACAAACCGGCAATTATCAGGGAATTTAATATGACCGGGAAATATCATGGAGATGTCCGGGAATTTTGAAAAATATCCGGAAATCAAATTGCAACAGTTCAAAATTTTAAAAATTTTCAATAATACGCTACAAAAATTAAGGAATACGAAAAAAATTTTTAATTTTTTTTAGTAATTTTCAACAGGTTGTAACTCGAAGGAAAATGGTCGTACGATAAAAATAAAAATGGCAAATTGTAGCTTCAAGTATCTAGTTTTCTGATCTGGTCTTAAAATTTTTTTTATTTTGTGCGACTCCGGAAAATTACCAAATTATTGCTCGTCTTAAAAACGATCTTCGAGCTTGAATAAATTTTTTTTGATAACTATGATAGATGTTTAATTGCTCCGGAACCGTGTATATAAAAAAATTCAAAGACCATTCAGAAAGTAGACACTTGAAGCTACAGTTTGCCTTTTTATTTTTGTTGTACGACCATTTTTCATAAAGTTACATACTGTTGAAACTTATTAAAAAATTTGAAATTTTTTTTAGCATCCCTTAGTTTTTGTAACCAGTGTATTTTAAATTTATTTGAATCATAAAATTTCCTGTGAAATATTTTAACTTACACATTTTTAACATCGAACAATCCAAAGTAAGCAATATTAAATTATTTTACTGCCATTTTTATGTTTCTCGCATAATTTTATCATCAAATTTAATTATTGGAAATGAAAATATAATAAAAACTTTGAATATCTAAATGATACGAATAAAATTTCTCAATCAGGGAAAAATGTAAAAAACTTTACTGGAAAATCGGGAAATATCAGGGAATTTTGAAATCATTTCTTTGTGGCCACCCTGTTTAATCATAGAAAAAACAATATGACGTAGATCAAGAATAAAAAGACACCATGGCCCACATGTGCTCGATTATAATAAATAATATAACAACAATATTTATGTTAAAATTTTCTCTGTCTACTGCTATTTAATATAGTGTAATTATTTAAAAATATTAATTACTGTTTTCCAGCGATAATTTTTATTGAAAAAATGTACACACTTTACAACTCTTTATGAAGTGAGAAAAAAATACAACACAACATTTTTTTTATAATTAATTTAATGAATTATATGAATTTCGGATTAATTATATCGATGTAATTCAAAACAACTTGCAAAGAAGATCTTTAGACTTTAGCAGAGACATTTCATATTTTTTTTTCTATTCAAAAGTTACGCAAACTTTAGCGAAGTTTACAATAAACATAGTCTGGAAAAATATATAAATTGTAATCTATAATTTAAACTTTTTCTTTGTTTTAAATTTCCATTTGTTTAAAAGAATAACGTCGGCAAAATTTTCATTTACCAGTTAAGTGCAATAAGAAAAGCTCCGTCCATCTACTCTAGAAAATATTAAAAATTAATGAACCGTTTTTGAAAAACCAGCAAAATAAAGTCAAAAATAAAATAAAATCTGAGTACTAATGTTTATTCTCTATATAATCAATCAAAACCAATACTTTTAGTACATACATAAAAACAGTAAACTCATTTCGTTAAATTAAAAAATGACTAAGAAGAGCAGCGTAATTTCAAAAAATTGGAGCCTTACCGTTCTTACTCTGTGATTTGGCTCCACGCAGGTAATAATAGTGTCACGTTTCATTCTTTCATTTCATCATTCAATTTAAATACCTACCAATCAACACTTGCACTCCAAACAAATAAAATGCAGGTCATTTGTGAGGTCGAGATGACAACGCGGACAATGTTGAATGAGCTGAGAAATGATTAAATATCCTAGGGTAATTTATACTCATAATTTTAATTAAATAAATCATTTTTTTAGTCGGATTTTAAAAAATATAAATAAACATTTGATATTACACGTGACATTCGCCTGTATATAAAAGTAGTATTCTATTCTCGCAATCTACCTTGACTTATATATATACATGTGTGTAATTATATATATATACTACTCCGTTATAAATAAGGATGAGGATAAAATTTCAAATAATTATTTGTTGTTAGTGGTAAAGAATGATTAATTAAACTAAATATTTATTATAAATAATAAATAAATAAATTTGAATTAAAAAATGGGTAATTTATTTATGGATAATGTTATTATTTTAACAATAAAGAAAGTATGGGAAAAAATTTTATGAAATGATGACTGTAGTGTTTGGCAATACAGCTGATTTTAATAAACAAAGCAATTAGGCTTACCTTCGATGTTGATTTTCTTTCTTTTCCACGAACGACACGTACTTATTTAAATTTTAAAATAATACGAGTACTATATCTCACATATTGAAAAAAGTTTTGTGTTAATTTAATCACTAAAAATTTAAACATTTGATTGTTTCCAGTATTACGACTGTTTTGTATGACACACCATTTTGCCTTTTTTTTTTCTTTGTGATACAGACTTTGCTAACCTAAACTCAACCGAACGTCTACTCCATTCTAAACAATGAATTTTGTGTCGACTGAAGATGACAGCAGAATGTGCTGACATCTAGGAATTAAAGTTATAAATATTTAATATCCCAGTGACAGTTTACTTTTAAATGTCCAGTAATAGTTTACTTTTATGCGGATTAATTTACTTTTAAATTTTTATTTAAATTTTAAATAAAATTATTTTAAACATTTATATAAATGTGAATGTAGCAGATTTGAGACAAATTTAAAGTTATAAATAAATAAATAGAGTAAGTAATTTAAAAAATAATATTTATAAAAAATGCACTTATTAATCTTAAAATTTTTTAAATGCGCATTTTTTTTAAATTTTATCTTATTAATTATTTACTCTATTCATTAATAATTTAAAATTTGAATGATGTCTGCTACATTCACTCTCATATGATTAATTACTTGAAAGCTTAACAAAATGACATTTATCACTTTGTGATAAAATTTATTATAAAATAATTAATATTTGTCATCTAAAACGCATTATTTATGTTCAGGTTACTGAGCGCTGGCTAATGGCTCAAAAATTTTCTTACTCATTACATTTTTTTTTTTTTTTTTTTTTTCATATCCGCGTGTGTGCGGACTGGAATGTTTTACTTTCCTCTCTTGGTGTGTAATATTCTATTTTTGACCATATTGTTGATACATATAAATTTTAATAAAATTATTAAATATCAATTTTAAAATTTCGCGCCAAGATGGCGCTACTGCGCGGCGCTGTCTTCAACGTTGAAATTTTTGCTAAAGTGGGGGGAGAGAGAATGAGTCGCAAAATCGATTGCTTTGTATCAGCTGGCGGTCCAATAGCGGCAGTCAGTATCATCGACGACGGCAGCAGTAGTACAGATCTTTCTTTACATTTAAATAGAAACACAGTATTGCAGTTAATTCGCGGAATTATCCATAAAATTTATTGCTCATAGTCATTGTTTAATTAAAATGTGCAGTGTTTGTAAAATTTAAATTGTGCAAAGTGTCTGTGGTGTCGTTAAGTGTTGAGTGTTCAGTGCTAGTGTAAAGTGTTGTGAATTGCTGATGCTGATAACTTCCAAGTTCCTGAGCAAAATCATCTGGCATCGTCTGGTGGGAAATAGCAGTTAAGTGACGTTTTTTTAGCTGCAATACACTTGGAGCAATTTGAATTAAATCTCCAAGTGTATTTGGACACCCTTCTGCATATTATTTCCCCACCAAGGTTTGTTCAAACACTCAAGTGTTTTTTTTTGTTTTAATTTTAAGATTTTTCTACCATATTCTTCCGCCATTTTATTTTTTCCAATTTATCATAATGTATTTTTCCAATATTTAAATTTACCGCGCAATTAATAAGAATAAATAATGAGGGTGCATTTCGGAATGCCTCCTTGATGTCAATAAAAAATCAATACGCGCATTTTTTAAAATTTTGTACATTGCTCGTAAATCATTAAGTCGCTTTTGTTTTTAAAAACGAATACAAACTTATTTTAGGATTTAAATAAAAATATATTTTTATATTAAAAATAAGGTTTATTGTATATAAGAAATGAAATATCATTATAATACATAATATCTTAATTACGTAAACAGTCTAATAAATTTAAATTATTTTCATAATCATAATTAATGCAATAAATAATCACAGTATAAATCATGGCAACAGTAATAATATCCACATGTTATTATAAGTACGTTGCGCATGGACAAAAATTTGGTTCAAAATTTAACAAGTTTTTTTTTCTATAACGAAAACAACAAAAGCTGTATACAGATAATGTGTGCGTTAATAATCACCGGTTACTTACAAGGCACTTATTCAGGCACTTAATTAGTACGGTAATAAACTAGAAACAAACAAACTAGTTAGAAATTATTATTCCGTACTTGTACTAACGATAAAACTTACATATTTTTAATGGCTTATAATAATAATTATCATTATTAATTATTAAAATTTTTTATAAATATTTGTGCGATCATAAAAATTTATCGTAGTAAAGATCATTTGATATTTTGTATTAAATCATATTTTTACAAAAAAAATTAAATTTTTTATTTCAATTTCTTGACAAATATTTTTTAAAAAATTTCTTTTTTTTTTCTTCAATTCGAATTATAATTTTACGAAATTAAATTTTATCTTTTTTTTTAAATTCAAAATTCAAAAATAAATTAATTTTTAAATAAAGTAAAAAAATATGACATTAAAGTATAAAATGACTTTAAATAATTAAATAATCAATGTAATTTTTTTTTGCACGGATATAATTTAAAAAATTCAGTTTTTTTAAAAGCGTAATTGTTAATTTTTGCATAAATATAAAAAATTTTACTTGAGATAAATTTATATTAATTATAAATTAAGTAGTAATACTTTTCATAACTCAATAACTAAGTGTATAATTATTGTTTAAATAAAATAAAATAAAATATGAGATTCATACCTTAATAATTGACAAATTCAATTCAGGTTTTAGTTAAATATCGCGTTACTAATCCCGAAAGGACAGACTTTTATCGGCCCTTTTGGCTTTAGAAAACTCCAATGCCAAAGAGACGGATCATTTTTTTTTTGCCAATTATTTGTAGAATTATTTAACAGCTAAAAATTTATTTTACAATTTTCAGCTTTAGAATAAGCCTACAATATGATTATCAATTAAAGAAAAACTATACGCCCTTTTAGTTTTGAACTTAGTAACTAAAGCCAAAAGGGCGTACATAGAAAAAAATGATCCTGAAGTTAACCGACGTCTCATTTATAGATTTTTTTTTAAATAATAAATTATAAAAAAAAAATATTTGAAAAAATTGCACCTGTAGTTTTTTAAATTTTTTACATGTCCATATTTATAGTTTTTCTTTTTTGTAATTAATTTATTGAAAAAAAAAAATCCGATAATTACTTATTGTCTGCCAACTTCAGGATATTTTTTTAGGACAAGAATTCCTTATTTTCTACGTATAAAAATATGTCCTTTTGAAATTAGTGACGCGATATAACTTAAACATCAAAAATAATAATAAAAAAAATAGTAGCTGTAACTATACATACAGTAGTTCTTATTAAAAACTGGCATAGCTCATTACTCTGAAATTACAATATTATTGTCAACATTTATACTAATTAAAGCTACTTGAAGCCGTTATTGAGATTCAAATATATAAATATATATTAATTTTAATCGTTCTTTTGAACTACTACGTACTCTAATTTATTTTAAAAGACTCATTTCTGTTTCTATGTATAAAAATTTGTCAAATCTTTTAAACGATCACCTGAAAAAAAAAAAAAAAGATTTTTTAATTATATTATTACTCAATATAAATTTTTAATTAATTATTTACCGAAAGTTTTTTTCTTGGATGAAAATTTCTTCGAATGTGAATTTGATTCAATCGATTTTCGATACTCTGCAACTCTTTGGATAAATAATTTAATATTGTAATGATCGTTAACTGTTGTACCTTCAACATGTGCAATATAATCTGTTACAAACGCATTGAACATCGTGGTTTCAATGAACCACTCAAGAAAATATCTGTAAGTCTTACTGGGAGATGCTTTAACGAATGATTCTTTCTGTAAAAGCATAAAAAAAAAACAGTTTTAATTCTGTTGGCTTTTAAGATAAACAATTTATATATTCAATTATTAACAATTTAACTGTAAGTAGGGTAGAGGTACCGTTTTTAGACATTTTATGACCAGTTTTGGATACTTTAAAAAATAAAATATAGTATATTGTGTGACAAGAGATGAAACAAAACGATTTCAAAGCAGAGTGAAGTTTGAAATCGTGTTTCATCTTGTGTTACACACAATATTTTTCATGATTCTTAAAGTCTCAGTGTCAGCAGCCAGTCAGAAACAAGTTAATTTAAAACCAAAGGTGTCATCAACTATTAGCGTAAGCGTAAATTGTCATATGCAATTTATAATTAAGCATAATCTATAATTACTATTTATTATTGACACTAATTTTTATAAAACTTAAGGGAGGCCACTAGTGTGACCGCATAAAAAAAAGATGATTTTTTTAAATTTTTTTAAAGAAAATTACTGCATGGAATATTTTAATGGTTTAAGGATATATTTGTGGATATATAATAAATATAAAATTAAATTTCGGACCAAAAAATTCAAAATTCAGCAAATTATTCACAATCTCCCGCTCTAAAAAAAAGTCCTTACTGTTGCAGTGATAACGACCTTCATAGTCCATGAAATAAAAAAAAACCAAAAAGTTTATTAAACTCAAAGGTATTTCCGGTACCATGACCCTCGGGTTCAGAAAAAAATTTAAATTTAACAAAATGGTAGAGTTTTTAAACTAAATTTCGAATTTCGCGCGAAAACTTGATGATTTTTGGCCTGAAAAAATTACATTTTTGATTCTATCGGAAAACTGGAGGTTCATGTTACGTAGAATCATATAAAAGAAGCAGGAATTAGAATCAAATCGATCGGATGATTTGTCTTCGAGTTATAACTGCAGCAATTTTTAAAAATGTATTTTCGAGAACCGATAAGCTGTTCTTCAGATGGCCATAACTCAAAAAAACTATTTGATATATGCACTAGAAATTTTACTATGTTATTTTTGAAGCTACAGACTCGAAGTAAGCAAAAAAAAATTAATTTTTTCAAAATTTTACACTAGTGGTCTCCCTTAAATTATATAACATTGTAGTGATTAAAAACAAGTATACAATTACCTGGAAAATAATTTTGCCGTCTTGCTGTGTGACTAAATGGTTTTCAAAATGCGCACACGTCTCAACAAATACCCGAAGAAATGCTTCGGAGACAAGAAAGTTTCTAATTCCATCGGCTGGTCTGACATTACTTGATACTAATTGTAGCGCGCATCTAATTCCTTTTTGTAATCGTGATGGCAAAATAGTCGACTCATCACCGACCGCACAAATAACTTTTGACGTGTCAAGATCAACAACAATACCATCTTGTACAGAATCAACTTGAGTATTAGGTAAATTTTTCGACTTTAAAATACCAATGACAAATGGCAATGGTGCCTGTAAAATTTCCGATAGCTCTGGTATATCCGGTAGAACGGGAATAAATGTGTGAGGCCAACTAAAAGGATAAAGTAAACTCTGAAGTGCCTCAACACACGATGACAATTTACTTAATTTTTCACATAAAAGTACAACACGACGTTCCAATAGTAAAGTACCAAATAAAAATATAAGTACTTTATTGCTTACTGCGTCAAATAATTGACTCATATCTTTTTCTTCTAATCTAGGATCACCTGAACGTAAAATTATTTTTTCTGGTGAATTAGGTTCTACTTTAACTGATATCTGCTCATCATCATTTGATAATTCATCGTTTACTTCACTTGTCGTTGAACGAATTTTATTGTCATTGCTAATTATATTATTATTGTGGTTACTAATTGTTAATATTTCGATTTTATCTGTTGTTAATTTTAAACAACTGCCAGGTTTTGGCATCGGATTATTGTACAGATCTTCAATAAATTTTCTACGTTTTTTGTCAGGTAGTCCGTGTCGTGATTCGAGTTCTAGTAGTACTTTGTGATAAAATCCACTAGCTCGAAATTTAGTTATCATACAATAAGCTAGTGGTAATATTGGACCACCTTCTGGTTTAACTCTACAGCAATAACCGTATCTACAATTTCCTTTGTCATCCATCAAAAATAGCGAGTAAAATTGGTTTTGATTGGAATCTGGTGAAGGCCAATCTTGAGCATCGGGAAAACAAAAACTTTCAATCCAAGCTGGTGCTTTTGCCTGTTGAATATATTTGAATTTATTGTTAATAAAATAAATATGAGGTAAGACCCAATACCTGATCAGGGAACTAGTACCCGATTATCCCAAGTATTTGTGTCTATGTATTTAATAAAATTTAGTAAATATAGATATAAAAATATATGTAGTAATTGAGTACTAGTTCCCTGATTGAGTACTGGGTCTTTTATCTCAGATAGTGGGGGGCAAAACAGGGTATGAAAGAAATACCAAATCTTCGGGGACTCAAATCTTTTTTTTATGGTATTCAAAGTGAATAGCAAAAACTTTTGAGTTGTAGTCAAAAAAAAAGTTTTCATTTTTTGCGGGTAAAATGGGGCCCCTTAAAAAAGATAAAAAAAAAATTTCTGGAAATAAAATAAATTTGATTAAATTAAATTTTCTTATTCGTAATTTTATATTAAAAAAATGACATTTCACATTATTATTGAATGCAAAGGAAAAAAAAATTTTTTAATAATTTATATCATAAAACAAGTCATTAAAATTTTTCGACTGAAATTCGGTTTTTGAAAAAGTTTAACAAAAAATATTAAAAACAATGCTCGATTATATTTACAAAAATAATTTTGGAATGTTTATAAAACAAACTTTTCTTATATAATTTTTAGGGTATCCCATTTTGCCCCCTCCTTCCGTCCTCGACATTTAGTCTTAAAAATTTAAATCGATTTTCCAGGATAATTCTCATGGAAATTTAATAAAATTCATTAATTTTACATGAATATCAATTTGTTCACAATTAAAAAAATCAAAGCATAATTTTTAATTAAAACACAATGAGACTACTTAAAAAATATATGTTCTATGTAATTAATCAAAATTCGAGTTGAATTTAAATTTAAAAAATTTTTAAAATACAGCACTAACTTTTTTTTTTCAAACCTAAGTTAGTTTTTAATAATAGTGAGTTTATTAAAGTCTTGCTGTGAAATTTATCATATTTAAAAATTAATTATCCATAAAAGCTTTAACATTAACTTTATTTAAAATTTATTGACTTATAAACAAAAAAAAAAAACAATTATTTAAATGCAATAAAATAAAATTCATTGGGATTTAAATTTTTTATGACATTTATGACTTGGAAAATTAATGTCATGAAAAATAAAGTACAAAAATAAGTTAATTAATGATATTTATGAGTAATTATAACTTGTAACTTTTAATAACTTAAAGTAATTTGTTCTAAATTTTTATAAAAATTTTTTCCAGTATAATTACTTACATAAATTGGGTATTTATCTTTAATGTATGGTTCTCTAGTACATAAATTAAGTTCCACAAGTAAACAGACATCGAACAATTTATCACGTCTATCTCGAAGGCTAGTCTCATGTTTTTCTGAATACTTTATAGAAACACGTCTAACATAATGTTTTCTTTTTTCAGTAAGATTGCGATGTAATTCTTCTTTACTTGTCTTACAAGTACTGTTTTCACGATATTTAAACAGTCGTAATTTATCATTAAAACTTGATAATTCATCATTTACTGATGATGGTGTTGAGGCTATGGAATCTGTGTCTGAAGAAGTGTTTGAGTCTGTAGATAATTCTGTTCCAGCCATTGTATTTTGTCCGAACGCTTGATTCAATAATTGCTCCACCTGTTTTTTTATAAATTTTAAAAATTATAATTACTAGCTCACAACTTTAGTTTTTTTTAATAAACACGAGTGTACTTAAATATCTTTAGATTTTTTAAATTATGTTATGTTGAATCATCATAAATTGATACATTATACATTTTCTTTACGTCATCATCAAATAAGTTTTATACGTTGTTATGATATATATATATTGTATCAATAAGGACTACAAGGTAGTAAATACGCGCCAATAAATATAAATATATATTTTTCATTTAATTTATAATATAGAAATATACGGCAATACTTTAGTGTTAAAGTATTTAATATTAATGAAAAAATATATGAGTTTATATAAATCAGAGTCTATGGCGCAGTTTATTTAAACGTCAACTAAAATCTAAGATTACTCTTATAAAATATGACTCATTGGGTATTTTTTGCAGCTTCTTTATATTTACGAACGACGGAATTAATTGAAGCCAATTCTTAGATTTATTTTATTGTAGAAAAATATATACATTTTTAAGTGAAAAAAATTTATTTTGGATTAATTAATTAAGGGGGGAAAGGGGTCTGAAATACAAATAAAAAACATATTTTTGTGATTTTTTTTTCAGAGTACCTTCTTTATTAAAATTCTCAAAATTTGTGACATTATTAAGCATCATTCCAAGAATATTCTGCTAAATTTTCATAAAAAAATATTGAAAAATAAGCCTGTGGTAGTGGGGAGAGACGAGTCACCTTAAAAAAAAGTCTCCATGCGGTAGGTAGGATAACTCACGACTGCCTCATCTGAAATAAAAAAAACCAAAAAGATTTCGTTAGAACATAAGTTTATCTTGGATTTGAACGAAGGAATAAATAAAATATTCATTTTTGAATTTTTGGTAAAGGTGCAATAAAAAAATTGAGATTTTTGCCAAAAATTGCTCCTTTTATTAATTAAAAAATTAAAAAAAAAAAATTAAAATTAAAAATAAAAATAATTAAAAAGTAGTTATTAAAAAAAAAATCCTTCGTTCAAATCTAAGATAAACTTATGTACTAAAGAAATCTTTTTGGTTTTTTGATTTCAGATGAGACAGTCATGAGTTATCCTGCCTACGGCATGGAAACTTTTTTTTGTGACTCGGTTCTCCCCACTACTACTGGCTTATTTTTAAATATTTTTTTATGAAATTTTGGCAAAATATTCTTGAAGTGATGCTTAATCATGTCACAAATTTTAAAAATTTTAATAAAGAAGGTACTCTGAAAAAAAAATCACAAAAATATCCTCTTTTGTTTTTATCTCAGACCCCTTTCCTCCCTTAAGCCATTTTGAGACAGTGCCGCCACTTTTTCAAAATATTCAATGACTTTCAATTGCGATGACGTATTAAAATTTTGATAATTAATTAAAAAAAGGGCAACGCAGTTATAATTATGCCGAGACATAGATTTAAAAAAAATTATTTACAGTTGATATCAATTAGGAGTTAAACGAAATTTGATAAATAAATTTCAGTAAATTACAATTTTCAAATATTGTAGGCTAAAATTCATTTTGTTCAACTGCTAATTGATAACAACTGTGAGTAATTTTTTAAAAAATCTATATCTTAGCAAAATTGTAATTACGTTGTCCTTTTTTCAATATGATCTTGAAGTTAGCAGACAATTAACAATTTTCGAATCTTTTTTTAAACAATTTAATTAAAAAAAAAAAAAAATATGCACATGTAGAAAATTAAAAAAACTATGGGTGCAATTTTCTAAAATATTTTTTTTTAAATATATCGTTTTTAAAAAAATTCAAAAATTACTAGACGTCAGTTAATTTCAGTATCGTTTTTTCAATCTATGCTTCAATTTTTTAATATATAAAATAAAAAAAAAATAATAATAATACCTTAATTTGACTAGGTCCATCTAAAAATGATCGAGACAAAGAATTTGATTTATTAATAAATGTATGAAAATTAATATCTCGTGTTAATTTTTCAAACTCATCAGTCTTTGATGTGTTATTATTGTTATTATTTTCCAATAATAATGGTTCTATTGGCGTACACTGAAACAATAAGAAATAATTATTAATTATATATATATATATATATATATATATATATATATATATATATATATATATATTTTAATTAGGACAATACTTAATAATTGATGTATAATATGAGAAAAATTTATGATCAATACAATAGCTACAATTTATCTTTAGATCTCAAGAAATTTTTTTGGGTCAACTAAAACAATTATAATTATTGTGATAATTTAAAAATAGAATACATTCGAAGATAATTGCTGAGGAATTTATATCATTAACATTTATATTAAACAATGTAATGTATAATTTTTTCATTGTTATATTTTAAAAACTAAATTAATATTTTATTCAAAAATTTTATTAATTAATAAATTTAAAATAAGACGAGATAATTAATAGCCTTGATATTAATAATAATAATAATAATTTAAATTTATAGTATATAAAAAAAATAATATCTGATGTTATTATTTATTAGAATCCTCTAGTATTTATATATTTATTGACCGAGTGTGGGAAAATTTGATTATATGGTTGCTTTGCAATTAACGGGATCGTGTGAACTAGTGTTTTATTTATTCGCTGGAAAATAGTTAAGGAAAAAAAAACCATCCGGCCTTCCCCGGAATGGAATTGGAAATTTCTTATTAAATAATTCTTTTAGAATCAGTCTAATATATAAACTTTTTAGTGGATATTTTTTGACATCTGCATAAAAAGCCATTAATAATTAAGTAGAGTATAGTGTACCATGTAATGTAACTCAGGTTCTTTTTTTTTCTCTCGACATAAAATGGATAAAGATTCTTCAGAATTATTCGGCAGCATTTGATTACTAATAAATCCATTGTCACCATGGTGCCAATTGTGTGACAAATAATTTCGTTCTTGCGGTGATAATTTACTTAATTCCATAATATCTGTTCCACTTTTTTTATCAAATGCAAACGGCTCAGCATAAATACGTTCTTCATTTTTCGATGATAAATTTTGTCGCCGCTTACCATCAATGAATGTCGTCAATTCTGTCGAAAGTCTTTTAGCAGCTGGACTAAATTGCTGATCATAAAAATCATTATTGCTTGATAAAATATTATTTGATATTGAGTTATTTAAAACATCATCAGATTTTGATTTAAATCCATTCAATGAAGATGAAGATGATTCTGTAAAATATGTAGTGAAATTTGGCTGCTCATACATTATCGGACTCGCACAATTTAAATACGGCAAGCAATCAAATGTCGAGTGTTTACGTGTTTTAGATTCACTATTTTTTTTATCACCGTTCATTTTTTTCGAATCATCTAATGTACGAGACAATCTATTTAAAAATTTATTTTTATCCGTATTTTCAATATCGTTATCCGTATCACTTTGATTTTTTTTTTTATTTTTATTATTTAATTTTATTTCCAAATCAAATTTATCTTTTCTCGGCACAATAACTTTTGGACCGAGGGCTTTTTGATGTTGAATTAATACAGTTTCAAGTTTTTCTAACATCTTTTTAGAGTCACGAACGGTACGACATTTAACGGAACTGGTTGATGCCGTGGGAGAATGTTCTTTAATGTCATCTAATGCTAAACCATTTTTAACGGACAATGATAATGAACTATTTACATTTTCTACATTGTGTGAAGATTTAAATCCTGTTTCTTTCTCTACTATTTTAGTACGGTCTTGTGAAGACCCAGAAACCACACCATCATTATCATTATTATTACATTCCTCATCATCATTATCATCGCCACGAATTATTTCATAATTTCTAAAACTTCTAGATGATCCGGTTACATCAACACCCAGGCTTTTAACACAAGATTCTCTGTCACTGCGTGTCCATGAAGATTTAGCACTTTCTCCAGTGGCAGTAGTATTTAAATCATACCTTCGATTTATATTTGGGCAGTGAGCAAAAGTTCTTGGAGGTTTTTTCGGCGGTGGACCAGAAGGCAGTGGAGCTTTTAATGCGGCTTTTAGTCTATCAGTTAATTCATCATTTGATTGATCATCGTCAGACTTTAGAGACGATGCTGCAACTCCTGTTGCTTCACATGTATTATTGTACTCATCTTTCTCAACTTTTGTTGATTTTCGTCTTGATAATTCTTCACGAATATCAATCATTGTATTGCTGTCATTGTCTTTATTTAATTCATCATTAGATTTTATTTTTTTATCATTAGCAGTCTTTGATTTTGTTATTTTAGTATACTCAGCACCATTCATTATAAATTTATCAAATTTATTTGATTCATTTAGTTTAAAATTTTTAAATGAAACAAAATCATTATTTGTATTTAAATCTTTTGACGTTTCACCAAAATCATCATCTAAACTATAAATAGGTGATATATTTTTTTGTCGCGATATCACTGTTGTTTTAACTGAATTTTCACGAGTTACTTTATTTTCTTTGGTCAATAGTGGACGATTTATGCTTTTATATTCATATTTATTTTTATCATCACCACAATCAACAACATCTTTATTTATTTCGTCTTCATCATCAGCTTGAATTGATTTTTTTTTAACATTACCCAGTTTACCATACTCTGGTTTTTCTTCAAATATTTTAACATTTTTATTAACAATTGAAAACACTTTATCTTTTGATGGCGAATTTAAATTTCTTATTTTAGTGAGTTTATCACCTCGAAAAGCTGGAGTTCTTTTTATATTTTTACCAGGGTTTGATAACTGTCTTGTGACGTTCAACTTAAAATTTTTTTTAACTTTAACTGGCGAAGAACTTAGTGATCTACGTAATTGTTCTTTCTGATCATCATCGTCATTGTCATCATCACCGTTATCACAATCATCATTATTGTTATTTTTCTTATTATTTTCAATTGTACTTTTATTTGTATTTTTACTACACAAGTTTTGTTCGAACTTTTGTTTTATCATATTGACCATCGTGCCATTATCTGACGTCAAATGCGACATTTTTAAATATTTAAACTTACACTTTACACTTAATTAATCATTGATAATTTACAAATTTAAACACCTGCAACAAAAAAAAAATCATTAAGATTTTTAATTTAAAAAATTTCATTTTTTATAAATATTTCCACGATCCTGAACTTAGCAGACAATTAACAATTTTCAATTTTTTTTAAAAAAATTACAAATATGCACATGTAGAAAATTTAAAAAACTATAGGTGCATTTTTTTGAATTTATCGTTTAGAAAAAAGTTAAAAAATTAGTAGACGTCAGCTAATTTCAGTTTCATATATTTATAAATTTTAAATGATACTGAAGTTAGCAGACGTCTAATAATTTTTGAATTTTTTTTTAAAAGATAAATTATGAAAAAAAAATATTTCAAAAAATTGCACTTATAGTTTTTTAAATTCTCTGCATGTGCATTTTTTTATTTTCTCTTTTTTTAAAAATTAAATTGTAGAAAAAAAAATTCAAAATTTATTAACTGTCTATTAACTTTAGGATCATAATTTTAAATAAATTTATTAAAATGAAATTTTAAAAAATGCGCATACTGATTTTAAAATTTTTTTTTTTTTATTCTGTATACTTACATTTTGTTTATTTGCTCAAAAATTTAAAAAATTACTAACTGTCATCTACATTAATACTCATAAATTTTAAAGTAATGACACTAAAATAATTATTAAATAATTAATTAAATTAATTAATAATGAAATATTATTTAAAAATAAATTAACACACCTGTTGCATTGTTTAGCAAAGGTTATGTTGTTTGATTTTGGAGTGACAGTTATAAATAAAATATTTTAAAATTACATTAAATGAATATTAAATAACTTTATAACTGTAAATTACATTACAAACAATTAATTAAATATTTCAATGAAAATAATTACTAAACAAAACTCAACATTTCTTTTTTTTTTAAAAAAAGTGTCATTAAAATTAATGATACTGAAGTTAGCCGTCGTCTAATTTTTTGATTTTTTTTTTCAAAGCAAATTACACAAAAAAAAATTATTTTAAAAAATTGCACATATAGTTTTTTAAATTTTCTACCTGTGCATATTTATATTTTTTTTTTTTCCAATTCGTTGATAAAATTCAAAAATTTTACTGTCAATTTCACGATAATTAAAATTATTAATTTATTTAAATTAAAAACAGGTTTTACTGAATTGTATAAAAAAAAATATATGTGTGTATATATATATAAAAGAAAATGAATTAGTAAATAAAAACATACTTTTAAAACTTTCGCTTTACTTGTTGATTATTAAAAATATTTGTTCGTCCTCTTGAATTACATCTGTATCGTAAACACAATTACATTAACCGCAGGTTTAAAAACTAAATCAAAATATAAAACGGTCTCACAACAGCATAACAAGTCATGCTATATTTTATTTAATAGGCTTGATAATTTATACATTAACTTTTATCCTGATAATAATAATTGAAAATAACTTTTGTGTCAACGATAAAATACGTGTTGAATTGCGCACTGGAATAAAAATAAATAATAGAGAGAAAGATAAAACAGAATATATGATACGTCTATGTATGTATAAATATATAATATATGAAACTTGTAACTGAAACTGATGTGTGTATGTAGAGTGATTACAGTCTGTACTGAAGGATAGAATGGAATTGGAGTTTTAAAACGAGTGTAGTTTTACAAACTCTTTATTTAAATTAGGTTTTACAGTGACCTATTTTTTTTTTCGTTGCAAAAATTTATTATTATATAATTTAAAATTTCATGACCTTTTTAATATTTTACAGAATTAATTATTATACTAAATAATTATAATGATAATTAACGATAATTAAAAAAAGAATTGTTAATAATTATTGCACAATGTATTATCTTTAACTTAATTAAGAGTTTCTTGTTCGATTAATTAGAATAATTATTTTAATAATATATTTATATAAATTATTTTAATGGTTCGCTTTAAATATAAATTTAAATGGAATTCTACTGGCGCGATTTATAAATAGAATCATAAAAGTAAAAAAGTTTTACGAGGACTGTAAGAGAAAAATAATACAATTCATTTTTTTTTATTATTAAATATATATATATATTTTTGAAAGTTTTGTACAATTGAAAAAAAATTTATTACATTTTTGTATAAATAAAATGTTGTATATATATTTACACTTGTTACAATAAAGATCTTATCCGGCTGCAATGAGAAATATTTACTTACGATTAAACAAATAACATATATGTATATATTTATATTTTGATATAGACTTGTCATAATCGATATTTTTTTAAATTTGTTAATATAAGATTTTTTATCGCATTTCTTTGAATTTTCATATACGATTTTCAAGGCAGTGTTTTTATGAAGCGGCTCGAAAAATATATTTTAAAAATATAGTAAATAAATGTCTAATAATTTTTGAATTTTTTTTTAGAATGATAAATTATAAAAAAAAATATTTAAAAAAATTACGCCTATAGTTTTTTAAATTTTCTACATGTGCATATTTTTAGATTATTTTTTTGTCATTGATTTGTTGAAAAAAAAAAATCCAAAAATTGTCTGTCAATTTAAAAATCATAAGTTAAGTATGATACTGAAGTTAGCCGACGTCTAATAATTTTTGAGTTTTTTTTAAAGCAGTAAATCATAAAAAAAAAATATTTGAAAAAATTGCACTTAAAGTTTTTTTAATTTTCTACATGTGCATTTTTTTAGATTTTTTTTTTTTGTAATTGATTCGCTGAAAAATAATTTCAAAAATTTTTAATTGTCTGTTAACTTCTGGATCATAGTTAAGTACCATCTAAAATTTTTAAAATGTTTTTTTACAATAAATAAAAACAAAACTAATTTTTTAAAAAATTGCACTTATAGTTTGTTAAATTTTCTACATGTGCATAATTTAAAATTTTATTTTTTTGTCATTTGTCGAAAAAAACTCTGAAAGTCTGTTAACTTCATGATCCATGAAAAAACAAAAATTGTTAAATTCACTATGAGTGTAAATGTAGCACACATAAAACCATTTTCAAATTACATATAAAAAAATTAAACAATTAAATTGATAATTAAAAAAAAATTCATATACTGATTGTAGAATTTTCTAAGAGTCTATTTTTAAATTTTTTTGTTCAAATAATTTCATTTTATTATTTAAAAATTTTTTAAATAATCAGATGTCCGCCAACTTTACTGTCATAAATTCACTGACTGCCCTGACAATTTTATGAGAATTCCACCTGAGTACTAAATTAATTTTGATTATATTTTATGTACAAAAGGTTTCCCTTCTTCAATTTGTGACTCTGCTATTGACTGACTGTCTTTCATCTGTAAATTAAAATGAATTAATATGATAATAAGATCAACAGGCAGCCGCCAATTTTTTGATTTAAAAAAAAATAAATTTTAATATTAACGTTAAAAGAAGAACTTTCAAGACCTTTGAGCGCAAATAAATTGCCACCTTAAACGTCTCAATCGGTTTATTCGTTCGAGAGATATCATTTGAGAAAAAATGGTAAAAAACGTTTTTTTTTTCGAAAACAAAGCTATACAAAAGTATTTTTGAGCTCGAAAATGTATCCACAACAATTTTTCGAGCTCAAGGAGCTCGAAATGGACGGGAAGTTTTGGGGCTGGCCCACAGAGTCAACCGACAGACCGATTTTTTTTTTACGCGAAAATTTAATATAAATTTCTTTCAAACTTGCCTTCACATGAGTATAAGAAATAATTCCTCCTAATGTCAACGTTATTCCAATAGCTTGATTTAACTCTAATGACTCTTCAAATAAAATAGAACCAGCCAATAATATTAAACATAATTTACAATGACCAACCATGTTGTATCTAAATTATTTCATATTAATAAATTAAAGAAAAAATACTATTCATATTAATTACACGTGTAATTAATGATGTAAAAAAGGATACGTCAACGGTGATGTCTTTCCAATAATCCAATAAGCCGTAAGATTTACAAAAAATGCAATTATACTAGAAAAAAATACGATCATCTAAAACAAAAATCAATTATTTTAATTTATTAATTATTTAAATATTCAATTACAAGAAAAAAATTGCATCTATAGTTTTTTTTTAGTAATTAATTTGTTGCAAAAAAAATTAGAAAATTTTGAATTGTCTTCTAACTTTGTAATCGAGAAATAATTAATTGTTTTTTAAATACAAAACTCACAATATCAAAAATAGTCCAACTGTGACTTAAAGTATTTCCAATAGGTTCAGCAATTGGTACAATAAATAAAAGCATTATAGCTGATAAAGGTGCTTGATAATATAAAAGTTGCATAGGATCCATTTGTAATTCTTTTTGTTTTTGATTAATCCACTGCAAGATAATTAAATAAATTAAATATTTTTTTAAATCTAAAAAAAAAACAAATAGTGATAAATGAAAGAAACAAATAATTTATTTCTAATGGACTTTCTGGAACGAGGATACAATGTAATAAAAATACATTGTACTCAAAATTCGCTGATATAAAGTCCTAAATAAACTTTTGTTTTTTTACTATCAAAATTTCAAAAAAAGTTCTACTTGAAGTTCTAATCTGTCTCAAGTTTACAAGTTCCACATGTAGAACTTTTTGGAACGATTTTTTTTACACAGGATAAATAAAGGCATAATTTGTCAGCAGATTTATCTTATCGTACTTACGGAAAATTAATTTCCGTGTCATAAAAAAAATTAAAATAAGTAATTATAACATTTACCACTTGATATAGAGATGTAACAAGTACTCCAAGAGCTGCATAAACAGTTCCTAAAATATTGAATTTTATGTCATAATAAAAGTTAATAATAACTCCAAATACAATTGGAATCAGTGTTAATTTAACTGGAATACTGAAGTGTTTATTGTAAAATGACATTTGTATAATAATGACACATGGTGTTGTCAACATTTTAGCTATCTGATAAGTTCCAACGGTATTGTGTGCCAAACTTAAATTCGTCAACACAACAAAACCACAAAATGTCATTGCAATAAATAACATTTCTTTAATCGCAACATCTTTTATACAAAATACATCTAATTTTTCGCATATTATCAATCCAATAAATGTTACTATAAAATGTATCATTGACAGAGTTATGTTTGGAAAACCCATATTATAATACACCCATTTATTTAACAGTACAATTATTATTGAAAATAATATATTAAGTACTAAATATAATACTGTAGTTTTTTTGTTCATTTTAATATTCTAATTTATACAATTTACAATTATTTTTGACAACCGGCATGTCTTTACTGTGTTATTTGTTATTATTTACATTATTTTTATGTATAATATAGTTAATATTGGTATAGTTTTTCTCGTTAAATTTATTCCAAGTTGGTAAAATAAAGGGCCCAATTATTGACACTGTCCCAGTTTCTGACACTTTCAACTTTATTTTAAATTTTAAAAAAAAATTTACCAATACATTAATAAATTTATTTTTATTTAAAAAAAACTCATTCTGTTCCTAATCAACCGGAAGTGGCTGTGGAAGCTATTTATTAGTTATAGTGGATACTTTACTTTATAATAGGACTATTTTCCTGTTCCTGGTTTAAATTTTGATTGTTGTTATAAGTAGAATTATATTTAAATTAAAAATTATTGAATCAAACTTGGAAAACAAAAACTATTTTGTAAATACGATAGAAATGATTATTGAGCAAAATATAGCAATGGCGCGAAAATATTTGAATTTAAAAACTCAAATAATTTTCTTTGCTTTTAAAAAAAATTTTAAATTGCCTCTCACACACATACACGTGCATGCACGCACACAAAGACATTTTTAAAAGTATTTTTCACTTTTATTTTTTTTCAAAAAAGTTATAAATATTACAAATTAAAACTAGTTATTAATATATTAATTAACTTAATTAGTCATCAATTTTTTTTAATGATCTAGTTACTATACTAATAAAAAAAAATTGATAAATTTATAGGTGGAAATTTTTGATAGTTTATTTTCCATAACAAAAGTAATTTTATTAATCATTTATATATATATTTATACTTAGGCTCAAACAAAATATTAAAATAACTCTTTCGATTACTGTACGCTATTTGATAAATTTAAATTTTTAATGAGAAACTAAAACTATTAATTAGCAATTAATATTTTAATTTTTAATTTATACTGAAATTAAATTGACGTCAAATAGTAATATAGTTTAATTGTTATTATAATTGTATTTAATAATTATTATAAATTAACTTTTTAATAATAGTATAAAATTATTTTACTAAAAATTAAATTTTAAATTAAAAAAAAAATCAACTCTTATTAAAAAAAAAAGTTCTCAAATTTTTTCGTTCATATCCAAGTGGCAGAAAAACAACAGTTGATTTATTGTTAAATTTAACAAAAAGTCAACAATGTCTTTGTGCCGCTTGGGTACACGGTAAAAAAAAGGAACGACTAAGTAAAGATTATAAAAGAAAAAAAAATTAATAAAGTTAGAAGTTAGAAGTTAATTTAAATTTCCATTGCCTCAAACAATTTATCATCTTTACTATTTCTTGAGTGTTCTAATTTTCGTAAAAATTCATTAAATATATGCAATGACTTATTTAAACTAGTTTTTTTGTAGTCTTTTATTCTTTTAACATTGCCCGCATCACCTTCAACAGTTTTGTCCAAATCATCATAAGCATTAATTTCTTCAATAACTTTATTTATATTTGGAACCGTCATTGGATCAAATTTATCAACAGCTTTGGGATTAAATGGAACAGATATTTTACCAGTCTTCGGATGAACACAGAACGGAGATTTTAGTAAATGGTTTAAACCTTTAGTTACATTGATATCAAGTCGGGGATAGCAATATTCAATCATTATTTCATCAATAAAATTTCTATGTTGTCTCCACTTGGAACTTTTCTGTAAAAAAAAAGCATTTTATTAATCTTATTATAATAACAAAGTACTTGGTAAAGTAAAAATCGTTATTACCACGTCACTAATATACTAAATTATATAGAATTCACGTTTATGGCGTAAATATGTAAATAAACTTACTCCTTTAACTTGTTCAAAGTACTGCAAAAAAGCATTCCATCGGTCTAAGCTAGTTGTATATCTATCAAATAAGTTTTTAACTTCTTTCTTAGTCTCTTCATCTGGTAGAGCATCCAAAAACTTGTTGACATTTTTTTCAGGCCCCAACATATTTTGTTCTTCAACGCACATAGGTACAAAAATAGGAGTAATAATTTCGAGCGCTCGTCTAATTGATGGGTGAATTTTATACAAATTAACTTTTCTCTTAGCATAAGCATTTCCTACTATCAATTGAAAATATTCAGCGATAGCTCCTCTCTGCGTTGAATCTAGTGAACGTGCTACTGAGTCACATATCCAGGCGTGAATACCTCGTCGACCAGAAAATACCCACAAGATATGTTCGAAACCAAAGTCATCTAAATGATTTTTTAATTGGAATCACTTTTTTTAGAAAGTGAAAGCAAGACAAATTTTCTATGACTCCCAGGATCAACATCTGTCTTATTGATTCAAGAAAACATAGTTTTGAGACAGAGTAAAATTTGTCTTATCCTTTTAAAAGACATCTTAAAGTTGTGTCTGTGTTACTTGGGAGTGTAATCAAAGTATCTTCGAACACATTCAAAAAATTAATTATGTTATTGCGTATTTTACAAATTATTTTATCCCAAGTAGCACAGAGACAACTTTAAGATGTCATTTAAAAGGTCAAGACAAATTTTTTTTTTCTCAAAGCAAAATTTTATTAAATAAGTAAGAAGCTGTTGGTCTTAAGAGTCATAGAAAATTTGATGACTTATTTGACAATTACAGTAGGACCTCGTTATAAGACTATTAGTTTCTCTTTCAAACTATCGCGATACCTTATTTATAAAAAAGACAGAATGATAGTCTTATTACGAGGTCCGACTGTATTAGTAATTTACTTTTCGTCATCACTAGTGTCAAGTCTTTCAATTTTTAAAAAAATTTTATAAAAGTAATTATTATAATTACCTCGCAGAGCAACGTCAAGTATTTTACACGCAACTGCCATATATTTCCAACATTTATTACAAATATTAGCTTCGGAGCAACAGGTTCTCACTTCATCGTAATCTGTCAAATCTATATCGAAGACAAGTTCTCTTTCCATGGCTTCTAGTTTTTTTGTCCCTCTTGCTTTACCCGGACTAAAAATAAAATAAGAATATACATTTAATGAATGTTCAATTAAATAATACTTATATATTTATTAGACTGGCCCAAAATAATCGACTATTTTTTTTTTTTTTTCGATACTATAATAACATTATTCCTGATGACCAAAAAAATTATTGTGCAAGTTTTAACCCCTAATATTGATATTAAGAGGTGTATCCTACGACTTTTCGATTTTTTAAAAGAAATTTCATATTGTATCCAAAACTGGTAAATCATCTATCTAAAAAATTTGAGCAATGTATATTTTTAAAGAAAATTAAGTTCTCTACAAAAAATCTCTCTTAGTAAATTGACGTAAAACGAGCCGTTTCCTTGTAACCGTGCCTTAAAAATTGATTTGTTTTTTAAATTCTTTGTTTCTATTTTTGATTTTTGTAACTACTAGAAATATTTAAATTTTTTCTAGTCAAGGTACATATTTTTGAAGGAAATTTAATGCTCTACAAAAAAGGTCTCTTAACATTTTTTGCTTAATTCACTCCTTCAAAAGTTATTCAGGTCATTTAGGTCGTTTTGACTCTTCAACCTCGAATAACTTTTGAAGGAGTGAATTTAACAAAAAATGTTAAGAGACCTTTTTTGTAGAGCATTAAATTTCCTTCAAAAATATGTACCTTGACTAGAAAAAATTTAAATATTTCTAGTAGTTACAAAAATCAAAAATAGAAACAAAGAATTCAAAAAACAATTCAATATTTAAGGCACGGTTACAAGGAAACGGATCGTTTTACGTCAATTTACTAAGAGAGATTTTTTGTAGGGAATTCAATTTCCTTTAAAAATACACATTGCTCAAATTTTTTAGATAGATGATTTACCAGTTTTGGATACAATATGAAATTTCTTTTAAAAAATCGAAAAGTCGTAGGATACACCTCTTAATATCAGTATTAAGGGCTCAAACTTACACAATAATTTTTTTTGGTCATCAGGAATAATGTTATTATAGTATCAAAAGAAAAAAAAAATAATCGATTTTTTTGGCCCTGTCTAATATTTATATTTGAAATTACAAAATATTGAAGACTGCGCCGATATCAATTTTAACTGGAATCATTTTTAACAATTCTTTTCCTAAATGATTTTGATCATGGAACGCTTGGTATCTTATGTATACATCTCCATCGAGAGTGAATGAAAATTCTCTGTGTTTAAATAAATCCGCTAAAATAATTTGTCAGTCAATTAGTTAATTAATTAATACTATTGAGTAGTATGGGTATAACCTTTGAAATGTAAATTCAAAAAATTTTAAATAATAAAATACGTTACCATCTCCGTAGCTAAGCCATTTGTAATATTCATCAAGCGGAAATAATCTTGAATAATAAACTTTTAGAAGATCCATAAAACTATCCATTGTGATTTATTTGAATTTTATAATTATATGATAAATAAACAAATAATTTCAACCCGTGAACAAATTTTTATGGTTAAAGATTTGGCGGGAATTCGAATAAATACCAACAAACTATACATTCTTAAAGCTTATTTACAAGTATGCGATTTTTAAAAACTATAAATCAAATTTTTTTTTAAACTTTTTCAAGTGAGTTTACAACAAATTTGTACTTTTTTAATTTCAATTATCAAAAATACAATACATATATTAGATGGAATTGACTTTTAGATGAAAAAAATTTTTAACTTCGTTTTCTTCACATAAATGGAGGATTTTCTGAAATGGAGTTAGACCATTTGCTAATTAGAACGTCGATATGAAAAAATATAGATCGACATAGATCTCCGTACATCTAATCCTTTTTTTCACGGGTAGTGATTATGTCGGATCAGATTCTGTATTTGGTCAACTGAGTTTTTTTTCTTAGGAAATAAGTAACCTTTGAATAAAAACTCTGATTAAATCTTATTAAAAAATTATAATCGGATTCAATCCGGAATTTCCGATTGACTTTTAATCGAAAAATTGATTATTATTCGAATTAAGGAGGCTCGACCGCAACTAGTGAGTCGAAGTAGTGTTTGAATTTTTTTGTTTGCTAAATTCTCCTAATAGTTATGAAAATTTATTATTTTAATTTATAATAACATAACGAATTCATAAATTAATATTTATTACTTATTTAATTAAAGAAAGTAATGAAATGGCTTGGTTGTTTTTGACTCATATGATTTAATAAAAAGATTTGGCAACAGCGCGTTCTAACTTCTTACACATCAATATTCAAATTAAAGCGGGAAAAATTTATTTATAATCCCGTCTTTCTTATTAATGTATTTCTATCTTTGTTTTTTCTCTCAGCTGCTTCTGCAACGTTGCCAAACCCTCAATAATATGGATCTCTGTCGATGAACGAGATTAAATAATAAAGTTTAACTTGAATTATTTAAATAATTACAACGGTAACACTGTATTGTTAAAACCTTATCATATTCCAAAAATATTCAAGTTTATGGCATGTGGTTTTTTATTTCTTAAACTTGGGAGGTTAATAATGAAAATAATCGAACAAGTCATGATGGGAGCTTGTCCGCCATAAGAGCCTGTGTATAAGAACTTTGAAACGTCATTTTTGAATCTTTTTTTCTAAAAAACTAGACGGTGGATCATATTCAAATTTTGAGAATACATAGATAAAGTACTTCTTTACATGTATACTAAGTTTCAAATCTTAAAGTTGGAAAATGACTTTAACATTAGATTCGGTCGAACCTCCTTAATCTGATTAAAGTTCAATCAGTTAATCAGAACACTTCCAAATGCATTTCCGATTGATTGATTGATTTCAATCAAATAAAATTAATATTTAATTAAAAAATTAACTTTTGACAAAAGAACAGACATTTATCATAAATTAGCATTGATAAAATTTGAAATAAATTAAAGACCGAAAGTCCGTAAAAATGTACAGAATATTTTTTTGAATTTTTAATTAGCAAATATAAAGTGATTAAATTATAATTTATTACTACATGTGACAATTGTAAATTTATGTTATATCATTTTAATAAAATAATAACTTAATTATATACATAAATTTATTTTTCTTTATTATTATTTTTTAATACATTAAATTGTGGTTGTACATAATTATCTAATAAATCTTTATCAAATATAAATCTTGAAAGAGTTTTATCTCCAATACCAGAAAGAATAGTTGTAAATTTTTCATACTCATTAATACTTTTCATTTGATTTTCCATAAAATTACTGATTATAAAATCACTGGCATTGAGGTCTTTATGTTTTTCAGCAATTTCATATGCAGCTGCTAGTTTATTTGATACATCGACTTCTAACTGCAAAGCTTCCTGAAGTTACAAATAATAATAAATTTATTTATTTATACATTATTAATTTAATTGTGATAAATAACTAAATTAATAAATGTAAACTGCGATTAATTATTTAAATTTTTGTCAATACTTTAAACGCATAGAGCGGACAGTTCCAGTTTTGATTAGTTGGAGGTGTAATACCGGAAAGATTAACTGATCCTCCACGCATGTTAACATAATTTAAAAATTGTATTGCATGTTCATATTCCTCGACATACATTTGAGTAAAATACGATTGACAACCTGGCAATGCTACATCTGCTCGGCCAAAATATGTCGCCTTATATCAGAAAAATAAATATCACATATATATTAACGATAAAAACTTTTTAATTATATTGATGTTTATTATTTTTATTTTATACCATAGATAAATAATTGTAAAATGCTTTGAATTCGGTATTGATTTGTTGATTAAATGCTGTCTCTGTTTCAGGATGGAAATTAAATTTAATCCTCTTTTCTGTAGGCCATTTTTTAACTTCTCCATCACAATCATTTGCACTTTTTGATGAATAAATTTCTCCATTAAATTCATTTTTATTTTTAATATAATTACGTTTTGGAATATTTGTTATTAGTTTTGAAAAAAGTACTCTTTGTATTATTGACATTATTATTTAAGACCTTTTTTTTAATCACATTAACACATTAAAATTTTAAATTGACGAGGTTAAAAATTTTTATAATAAATGAAGTAATCCACTAATGACAATTTATAATTTTAATTTGAACTTATAGTTTAGCTCCCACCAATATATAATATTTTTTAAAAGATTCTACTCATGCGCAAATGATAATATTGCGATGGAAATGGAGACATTGTAGTGGGAGCAAAATTTTAAATTCTTACCGAGACAACTTTATTTATTTATTTTTTTAAATTTGTGTTGGAGACAATATTATTTTAGTTGAATTGACAAGAGAATGTGACTCGGTTCGTTTCTGTTGCTAAACAAAATAAAAACGTTTTTCGAGCTCGAAAACGTATGGATAATTTAAATTTCAAGCTCTTTGAGTTTAAAAATAGCGGGAAATTTTAGGGCTGACCTACAGAATCAAACATTTTCCAGACTTTTTTTTTATTACAATTAATTATTGACTTTTAAGTCTTATATCTCATATATTGACGATTATTTTTAATATATAATATTATTGCGAAGCATAAAGTTATATAATTTATGCTTCATATCTTATACACAGAGAAAAGGATTTCTTGGCCCAAGAAAAATTTTCCTTTATGAAATAAAAACAAAAATTTTCTCAAGATTGAAAAAAAATTTATTGGCGCGAAACATTTATTCTCGCTCCAAGATAATTTTACTTTTCAATTCATTTAAAAATTTTCTTGGGTAGAGTAAAAATTTTTTATGCCACAAAATCCTTTTTTTCTATCTAAGTTTACGTTGTATAGGCATAAGAATAATATGATTTAAGCACCAATTTTTTTTTCAATGATTGTAATCATTAGATCTCGCTACTTTTAATCAGCTACGCTGAGCTGAAAAAGGACTATTATAATCTCTTTAATGAAAAATGATCATCAATAATTATTTGAATCAATCAGTAAAGTAATTACTAATTTTCACAAAAATATGTTAATTTTTTTGAATATCGATAACAAATTTTTGACACAAAAGTCTATTTTATTGATGATCATCAATAGAGTAAATTCTTGTATCAATAACATTTATCTTGTTAAAGATATTTTTCGCTACATAACATATATAGGTATGTAATTTTGACTCATGTCGATGGTATTAAAAAATATTGCGACGCCTAAAAATAAAAATATGAGCAAAAAATATATCTAACACTAAATCAAAATTTTAAATTATTAATGTTAATTTTTTAAAAGTTATTCTTTTAATGATTTATCAAACATAAAAACTCCCAGACCTTCGCCAACTCTTTCAAGATTTGTTACATGATCGGCAATTTCTTTTATTGCATCAACTTGTTCTTGCAAAAATTCATTTTCCAAAAAGTCCACAAAATTCGGATCGTTGTGAGTCGACGCCAGACTATGAAGTTCCAGAAGGCTCTAAAATAAAATAATAAACGAATTTTACTTTATCATATAATAAAACTATTGTTTAGAAAATACAATTTTAAAAAATTTTGAATTAGCTTTGATTTAATGGACCAATGTAAAAATTATTTTATTATTAATTGAATTTTTTTAGTGACGTAAGGCCATATCGGTTACTTTGCCTAAGTATTCAATGGAAAAATTCAAAGGAATTAAAAAATTTTTCTACTTTTTCAAAGAAGAATAGAACATGCGCATGTTTATATAATTTTTTTTTCGCTCCGAATAGAGAAGTTCTACTTTCTAGCCCTCTATAAAAATGATAGGAATTAAAAATTTACGTAAATTTGTAGTATTACAACAATTTATAATCATGTAATATTGATTTGATAAGATCACTTTTATAAAATAAAATTTATATTAACAAAGATGGAGAAGTCGGAGTTTGAACCTAAGATTTCTCACTTGCGTAGCGAGTGCTTTTTAAATTCCCGCGAAGAAAATTTGAAATTTAAAAAAAAAAGGAAGTTATTGGTTTCGGTCCGATTTGTTGAAAACCGAGTTTTCAATAAATCTCGACATTTTGAATAGTATTTTCGATTTCAAGAGTTAGTAAATAGCGGGAAGTTTCAGGACTGGCCCGCAGAATCAGCCAGTTTTCAGATTTTTCATTTAAAAATTTTCTTTACTGCTCTTATAATTGAATAGCAGGTTAAGATAATTTGTAGAGGCCTTAAATATTATATATATAAGCGTTAATTATATATTTTTGAGATCATGGCATTGTGGTGTGCTTCTCTCTGCTAGCGAAGAGCGCTCTACCACTGAGCTACACGCCCAATACAAATCACGATTATTCGTAAGTGTGGTTGTATGGATAACACAAGTTGCCATCTATATAAAAAAATACTGGTTCAGTATTAAAAAAAAAAAAAAAACAAAGCTCACAATGTACTTTCTAATCGACTTAGCTTCATATTACAGTCACCGCCCGTTTAAATGCGGATTACGTTTATGAAAAATCGGCCTGAAATTGACTTTAAACGGGTTCATTAATCAAAAACTCGAATTAATAATACTCTTTACTCTTTTCAAATAAAAAAAATAATGAAACAGCGGCAACTTAAGTCTGGAAAATTGATTGACTTTGACATGAGAGCAATGCACTATCTCAAACACTTCGCGTTATGAAGCGTGCAAACAAATGATTTAAAATTGGATTGCAACGCTAGTGATGCCACTAATTGTTTTAATAAAAAAAAAAAATGATTAAAAATTAATTTAATAAAATATATTTCTAGGCTCTAGGTCACATTCATATTATCGTATCGTCATCTAATTTAAAAATATCATTAATTAAATTTTTATCATTGACCATTAATTGAGTTTCGTAAAGTACGTATTTCATTATCAATTCTTAAAAATGATAAATGTTACTTCAAGATCGATAATAATTTTTTTTTACTCTATATTTAAAGTCCACATATGTTTTTTGTTTTCATTAACACCAAAGTAAATTGACACTAATTTTCTTATCCTTGAAGCCTCGATAACGTTAAACGTACGTTCATGACGTATGACAATATTTACATTTATTCAAACAACGCATATAGTAAAAAGGAGGAAAATTTAAATAATCAAAATAAATAAACTAAATACTTTCTATACGCAATTGTCTGTCAACTGTTAAAATAAATGTAATTCAAAATTACAAAGTAATGAAATTAATTGCGTACCATATTGACTTGTTTTTCAAGCTCCAATGCTGCAGTCATTGCATCTTTAGCACTACCCCAATTCATTTTTTCCGGCGACTTAATGTCAGTAAAAACAATGGATCCTCCTCTTTTATTTTGATATGTCATAAATTTCATGGCATGCTCACGTTCTTCGTCAGATGCTTGTTTGAAGTAGTGATGCAACCCTTGCAAAGCCACATCATGTTTATCAAAATAGAATGCCTTGAAAATTAATTAATACTCGATAAATAATTTGAAACATAACTTTTTTTTTAGAGATTTAGAATAACAGGCGTAAAGAGATCAATATTTTAAATATTCACCATTGATAAGTATGCATAACTTGCATACAATTCCATATTGATTTGTTTGTTAAGAGCTTCTTCGCAATCTGCATGAAAGTTTTGTCTTACAAGACTCATTGCGTTGTAGTATTAAAAAAGCTAACTTTTTTTTTTTAAATTATTGTGTGTGCTAATAATTATATTGTATCGTTTTGCCGCGAGCTGGTTTTCAAACTAAACGTTATTAATGTACGCCTCTTTATCTTATACGGAAAGTCACTGTCTATTTTTTAGTCCACTCTTTGTAGAGATATATGTATGTATGTATATTATTATAAATCTTAAAAGGCCTGCGCATGTACAAACATAAATTGACCAAGCTAGCGAATGAACGCTTGGTCAATAAAAAACCACTCATATTTTTTATCTAATCATACTGAAAAAAATTCTAGAAACTACAATTACAGTTTTAAAAAGTGTCAATTAAATAATTAATTAGAATTGTCAAGTATTGTCTCTGAAAACGTATGATTTAAATTTTTTCATTCATATTTGGAGAAAATTTAAATAAAGTCTATTTACTGGGCCCGTCATCCTATATTTTAATTGTTCATAAAGATACTAATGTACCTCTTATTATTTTAAACACGTCTTTAATTAAATATCTTTTTTTACTACGTATATTCATTCATTTTTATTTAAAAAATTTATAAAAAATTCTGGCATATTCAAAAAGCGCGCGCTTTTACATAAACCAATCAGAGTAAAGTTATAATTTTAAAAAATGTTGAAATTTTATAATTGAATTTATAAAAATTTATGCTTAAATATATAACATACACGGAGAAAAAAATATAGTAAAATTTACTAAAAAATATGGGAATAATTACTAAATTTAAATAGTAATCTTAAAACGCTTATGATTTATATGAAAAATTCATAAACAGATAAGTAAATTTACTATCCCGTTTAGTAAATTTTACTATATTAAAATGGAAAAAAATAAAATTAAATTCTTATTAGCTTTTAACTTTTTTATTATTATTGCTATCATTTTGATTATTATTGCTAATTTATGTCGTCCGGATTGGTGTTAGTGTCGATTTTTTTTTTTTAAAAATCACGTGGTTTCAACCGAGATTCGAACCCTGATTTCCCGCGCGCGAGTCCTTTCCTATGTCTGACGGCCCGATGTCTCCTTTGGAAAAGAGTTTCAGAACTTGTAATACATATTTGTATATGCTATCGCCACCAAATTATAATTTTATCTATACATAGTAGAATTTACTATACAGATAGTAAAAAAATATAATCGTGTTGGCAAAAAATACATTGCGTATAGTAATTTTTAATATTTTGTATAGTAACAAATCCTATATTGTATTAGAAAATTAACTTTCTTAAATTTGTATTTATTAAAAATATTTATAGTAAAATTTACTATACAAATAGTAAAAAATACAATTGTGTTAGCAAAAAATACATTACGCATAGTAATTTTTGATATCTTATTATGTAATTATTACTAACTAGTAAATTTTACTCAACGTTTAGTAATAATTACAATGCAGAATGTACTTTTTCATATCTGTTAGTAAATTTTACTATAAGATTGTAATTTTTACTATATTTTTTTCTCCGTATACATTAATAAATTTATTTAAAGGTTTTAAATTTAATTGTTTATTGAATTTATCCCACCTCAATTACGAAGCTAACGCAAACTCGGTTCCAGCTGATTCTCAATTAGAACGAAATTCGTATCATTTGAAAGATAATTTATTGATGGATCAAACGAACATAATTTTGAATCACTATTTTGTAAAATAATGATTTTAAAAAAATCTCTGATGTCCGTCAGTTTGTACGGATGTTGGTAAACAGAGTAACTTAAAAAATTTACAACCGATCAATTTTATTTTTTATTACATTTGAATTCTAAAATAGAAGAACCCTATTGAAAATTACTATTCAAATCTTTTTGTTGTATTTATAATTAATAAAAATTTATAAAACATGAGAAAATTTAGCTGCCATTTATTATTATAATCATTATTATTATTATTTTCTTTTATTTTTTTTTTTCGTTTTGTCAAATTCAAATACAAATTTAATTTTTCAATTTTCAAACCAAACCAGATAGAATTTAAATATCAACACGAAAAATTTCCAGGACTGAAAGACCAGTAGGATTGAAAAAAGAGCGACATCTAAGACAAAAAGGCGGGATATTTAAAAAAAAAAAAAAATAAAATAAACTGAAAAGAAATAAAAAATTCAAATTAATAATTTAAAAGTTGAATAAAAAATGTGTGTGATTCTAGCAGACGAGACATTTAATAAATTTTAAATAAAGAAATATATGAATTAAAATAATGAATTTAAAAAAACCGCGTAATTAATTTATTTAAAAATTATAAAAATTCCCACCTGTCAGTTATATTAACACTCATAATAAAAATTAATAATTAAAAAAAAAAATTAATGTCATATAATAAAAGTTATGATTAAAAATAAAATGAGCGATTGAGCTGTGCACTTTTGGATTTTCCAACATTTTTTTTAAACTCGTAATGAGATTCATTTTATGGATCATAAAAAAATACCCAGATACTCAGAATAACATCACTACTCATAAAACTCCGAAACACATTAAATTCATTCGATTTTACCATCGATGTTATTTTCCAACCGGTGTCACTATAGTTATCTATGTAATTTGTCATGATCATAACAGTATTTGACAAAGAGGGGAGAGTTATTGAGAATGTTCTGGATGACTTAAAAGCAGTTTAAAATTATAATTTCAAAATTAAAAACAAAATTAAAATTTTCCTTCAGATCATCAGATGCTAAATTTGTAATTGTTTTATTTTCCATCTCAAAATATTCAGTAAATGAAATGAAAAAATTTATTTATCACAGAATGATTGAAGTCCAGGGGTTTATTATCAATGAGACGATACTGAACCGACATAACGGATTACGGACAGAGAACCGGGAATGTATTTTTGTCGGCATTTGTGCTTAGGCATTAAGTAATTTTGATTACTCATAAATTATCATCATATAGAAGACAAAATACAAGAAACAAAAAATTAAACTGAATAAAATAGATATATATATTCAGTTAAAACCATATAATTAATATAAAATATAAAAATGGATCGTGTCGGTGGGGATGGTAATAGTGGTGGCGGTAGTAGTGGCGGTGGTAGTGGTGGAGATCATCGAAGTGCAGGTCGTGGAAGAGGACGCGGTATTTGGGGACCTCATCCTCCGCCCCAGCCCCTCCGCCGACCACACGGTATTGTCGCTCAACAAACAAGTATGTACATAACTCATTTTTTTACAAAACCTTTTTTTTTTTTTTCATTTCTCCTTTTTATTTTATTTTTATTGTTCGTGTCAGCTGTTGTAACCTTTCGCATTTTGTTTTATTAAAGCGTCTGTACAACAAATTAACGAGATGTTCAACAACGTGTCGATGAATGACGTCGTCAAAAATTCGGACTTATCTGCTGATGCCGCTGAATTCGTACCCAGAAGTTTAATGACTTCACAGGGAAATGTGAGTTGATTTTTATTATTTTATTTAAATCTAAATAATCAATTTATTGTTGGGGTAAATCCACCAAAGATCGTATGTTGAACACGTGGAAAAAAAATTAAAAGCTCTTTTTTTTAAATATTTTTTCATTTAAAAAGTTAATTGTCATAATAAACATTTTAAATAATTGAGTAAAAAAATAAATAACTTATAAGTCAAAGTCATTATAATGAAAATATTGAATATGTAATTTCTTATAACCTTTAATTATGGACAGTATTTATATAATGTGAATTTAAACTTACTGTATTAATTTATCTGCTCCAAAAAGTATACGTACAAGATGGTTTGATAGATATCATTATAATCTGAAGTATTTTCTCAAGTGTATTTATTAGTAGGATTGAAATAAGTAAAAATACTAATTTTTTAAAATTATATGGAAGGTATGGAGATGTCTTAAATAATAGTACTGAAAAATTTGAATAAAATGAAAAAGTTTTTTAAATGTTACATTTTATAATTATTTTTTCAGCAGCAAAACCAAGCATGGCATCGACCATCAGTTCAAGACCGTTTGACTGCAGCGAGAAACCCACATGGACATCACGAATCACAGAACCATCAATATGGTAATCAGCAACAGTATCCGTATCAAACTCAACAAATGCAGTTCCAACAATACGCTGATTCTCATTCGCAAGGATATTCGCAGTATGATGGTGGTTTCAGTAACTATGACAGAAACCATGTAAATATTTTTACTATTTTTGTCAACATAAAATTTCCTTGATAGCCACCTTAACCGTAAGTTAACCAAGCTACAAATTCGGAAGCCAACTTAAAAGAAAGTGTTGGAGAGCAAGCAGTTACCTTTAAGTTGACAGTAAATTGTCTGTAACTTGAATTAAATTTGAATTAAAATGTTACTGTCAGACAATGACGTTAAGTTGATTGAAAGTTTCACTTCAAATTTATGGCAAGTTCTTCTGTCAAATTATATTCAGATGACGGCCGTAGATTTGCATCAACTTGCACGCAAGTATTATCCAGCTAAGGTTTACCAGAAACTTGTCGTTAAGTTAGCCATAAATGTTTCACTGCGGAAACTTATGCGCAATTATATTTAGAGTGGCTATCAGGGTTCTTTTCCCGGGTAAAAAAAAATTATATGCAGTTACTTATATTTACATTTTAAACAGATTTCAGGATTGAGGGGACTGTCTTTTAGGACGCATGTATTTTATAGCAAATTTTTAAATTCAGGCTTTTAAATTTAATACACTTATAATTAATCATATAATTATACTAGTTGTTACCCTCCTGCTTCGCTGGGCATTTTGTAATGTTGGATGACTCTTTATTTTTTGAACATTGATATCGATATCAGCATTTACCGTTCAAACATTCGTAAATATACTTATTCTCTCGCACTTTTCTATGTAAAAAAAAGTTGTAAGTGGTGAAACTACGGGATAGAGACAATTTTAAATGCTCTGGCTAGCCCTATAACAGCCGAACCATACAAAAAAGACTACTGATTCAGGAGTAAATTTTAAATTGCAAATGTTTAATTGTATTGTTGGTAATTTTCTTGTATCTTAACTAAGAGTCAATTTAAATTTAAAGGCTAAGTCTTTTGGTTAAAGACGTTTAAATTTTCATAACTTACGCTCCTTTACAGCCTCACCAGTGTCAATTTAAAAAAAAAAATTTACACCGTTTCTTTTCTGGTATCCGAGGTAATTTTCACTTAGAATTCAAAGTTCGTAGGTCTTGTGGCCGAAAAACCTAAAACATTTTTATTTCTTGCGCTCCCGCACAACCCCACCAGTGTCAATTGACTCCTTGTCTTTTAGAATGTATATATTTCAAAGCTCATTTCTGTAAAATGTCATGACTATATATAATTGTATGTAATTAATTAATTATATATAATTGTATATACGTCACCAAGATAATTGTATGTAATTACATACAATTATATAAAAAAAAACTATTATATATAATTTTATATAACTTCTTTTACCCAAAAATTATCATGCCAATATTCAATTTTATATTGTTATTATTTTGATGTTGTTACAGGATAATCATAATATGGGTAATAATCGCGCTGAGAATAGTTTACCAAATGTCTTGAGTCAGCTCAATACTGCAATGCAAACATTAACCAGAAATCCAGATCAATTTGAGAATCTAGTCGTTCCACTTGTTTCTAGCATCACTCCTCATCTTAAAACTCAAGTTAACACTCAAGCGATTGTTTCAGCTATAATTTTAAAAGTAATTATATACAGTATATAATATATATATATTTATAATATTAGACTGCTAAATAAAATCGATATTTTTTTCGGTCCCATACAAAAATTACGTTGTATGTAACATAAAAAAATTGAGTACAAACTCAATTTCAAAACGCGCGCCCATTTAAATAAGATTTTACAAGGAAAAGTTTTTAAAAATTTGAAATTTTATAACTCGTTAACCGATCAATTAATTGAAACGAGCATAAACTTTTTGATTGCTCTATAAAAAAAGTCTCTTATGATTTTTTTTATAAATCTAACAGTTTAGAAGTTATTTAAGATTTCATTCAAATTTATGGTAAATTTCTCTCTTTTTTTTTTTTTACTTTTCCAGCAAAACTATCAGTCTTATCGCAAAATATCACAGGACTGTTCTTGTAATCTTTTTTTTTTTGCAATCGAAATGCGTTTTTTAATTATTTTCAATCTTACATTCAAAAGTTATAAATTTTACAAATTAATCATTTAGGAAAAAAACCGAAATTTTTATAAAAAAAAAAAAGTAACTTTTGAACGGTTAGATTTTTGAAAAAATTATAAGAGACTTTTTCTTGTATAGCATTTAATTTTCTACAAAAAAATCTCATGGTCGTTTGAATTCATTGGTTTGTTAACGAGTTACAAAATTTCAAATTTTTAAAAAAATTTTTCCCATGTTATTTAAATGAAAAATCTTATTTAAGTGAGCACGTGTTTTTTAATTGTGTTGGAGAAGAAAATATCGATTTTATTTGGCACAGCTTGATATATATATTCTTCTTTACAAAAGTATTTAATTAATTATTTATATAGTGTATTAGTGATTCCAACTTCCGATACAGTGGAGCTAGACTTTGCTCTCATCTCGATGCCGTAGATACTCCCGCAGATGATTCCCCGTCAATTTTCCGATCAGCATTATTTGAACGGTCCGTCACCAGATTTTAAACAACCAGATTTATTCGCACTATTTAATCTCAGAATTCAATTTTGAATAAATAATAAATAATTACAGCTGTCGTGAAGAAGCAGACACTTTATCTGAATCATGGCCTGCGTTAACTTCGCACTCACCCGAAGATGAGAAAAAATGCCACGGACTTATGCTTAGCTTGGCGGAATTGGTTGCTCAAATGGATCCTCATCCTGCTTCTATTTTGGGCAAACTCTTAATTGAAGTTATTTCAACTGCTCTAAAAAATCCTGGGCCTAATTCAGCAAAATTCATCTGTCAGTCGTTGAAGGTAAGTTATTATTTGATAAAAATTAATGTATCGTAGAAATTGACTTTCTTTACGAATAAAGAAATTAATTTACAGCTAGCTGGTCAATATTTGGAAAGAGACAGTACTGCAAATCGACAAGAGATTGAACGTGTTATGAAAGAACTTTCAGAACTTGTACTTGACGGTCGAGTAGACGTACACATAGGACGTATGGTAAATAGTGTAAAAGAGTTACGAAGTGGTAATTGGGGACGTACGGTATCTTCCCATGGCCCTGTACCCTCTGAAATTAATCAAACAACACAACAGCAAATGCAAGAACAACTTCAATATCAACAACTCAACGAACCTGTACTTTATGGTCCAGATGGTAATGTTTTGTCAGCAGAAGAACGTCGGTTTTGTCAGGACCTTGCAAATATGGATGATGGAATCGAAGAACCTTGGTAAGTTTTTTTTATAATTTATTTTTAAACAGCTTACCTGTTATTTTAGCATGGTGGCCACATTTCTGGAAAATCTGAAAATGTCAGGAATTATAAATATATTGGAAAAGTCAGGGAATTTCTTCACAAAGCTGGAAAAATTTTTACTTTCTTTTTGTTGACTGAAAAAATACGATAAATTTTTTTTCTGTCAAAACTGTTCAAAAAGTGGCGCGGCGCGAATGCGATTGTATTACCGTCTTGAAAAAAAATTTGTAGAAATTTATTCCAATAGCGAAAAAATGAAGCAGTTTGAATTAAAAAGGCTGTTAGAAAAAAAAAAGTCAGTAGAAACCAATCGTCAGGATCTTGAAGCTGTTAACATGCATACTGACAAGTTAAAAAACCAAAAACATTAAAAGTATACACTAGTATTGAACTAATAAGTTTCACTATATTTATTATTCGCATACTTGATTAATATTTTATTAATATTCTATAAAACGTTTTTATTTATGAAATTTATTCTAGTGAAAATGGAAAATTTATTTATATTTTATTATAGAGTAAGTTATATTAAAACATAGATTTAAAATAAAGAATAACAAATTATTCATTTAATAAATAAGAAAAATCTATGAACATCGACAAATAATAGAATAAAGTTTCATTTAACAACAACGATTGATTATTTATTGAACTGGCTTATAGCATTTTATTTTGAATTAAATAAATATTTCCAATGATTTAATATTACTACATATGGCCAGGGAATTTTAAAATTATTTGACTGGAATACCTGGAAAAGTCGGGGAATTTCAGTTTAAAAAATCTGTGGTCACTATGGTTAATGTGCATTACTCAATCTAATTGTTTGAAAAATTAATATTATTTTGTCTAAATTTCCAGGCAACGAGGAGGAGGTCATGAAGTTGACCAAGCAGAAGAAGATGAAGATGATATTATAGCCGCTGCTTATGAAGAATTTCTCAAGCTGACACCCAACAACGGAGTCAAAAAAGGATAATGAATAAATATATATATACATATACATATATATATAAAAAAATGCAACTCTTCCAGGCAGAGATTGATTTTTTTCACTAATATTAAAAATTCTCAAACGACCTGGTTATGCTAATTATTTATTTCTTCTTATCAGATATAAATAATCTTTTTATAGAATATAAATATGTATGTAAATGTTCTATCTATGTATATTTATAGGTAAACTATGGTCGATATATTGCACTTAGTCGATTATCTGATAAATACGTATTAATTAAATATTAAAAGTTAACTTCCGCACTTACCACAGCAAAAATTTTTTTTATTATGTGTATTGAAATGAAATAAATGATTTATCATTTTAATCGAAAAGTTTACATGTTTATATTAAATTGTTATATCGATATATTTTTTCTTTGGTTTAAATTAAATAATTTCACATATAATTAAACTGATTAAATATATTTATAATTTAACTTACTGTCAAACATATAAGATGTTAATTATTGAGAAAAATAATTAATTTATCATAATAAAAAATATTTGTGAAAAAAAGCAAAAAATATCTTGTAGAAAATCGTGTACAAACCGGCTTTAATTTTTTAAATTACCATTAAGGTAAAAGACCCGATCACTCCATGTATTTGTATATATATATTTAGTAAATATAGATACATAAATACATGAGTAATCAGGTACTTGTTCCTTGATCGGGTACTGGATCTCTTACCTTAGTTCAGAAAAATCTCTATTTTAATTAATGAAAAAGTGTACACTAAAAAAATTACTGTGTGAATGCGAATTAAATCCGGAGTGAATGCGGAGCAGATGACCGTGTATTTATTTAATTTTCCTGGAGTATATTTTACTCCATGAGGTGTTTATTTTAATATTCAAACTCCAGTTCGGAGTGAAATTAATTCTTAAAGGGAGTTTATTTATTTTAACGCTATCTGCAGTTTACAATAATTTAACAGTGATAATAATATGTAAGTGTAAAAATTTACTCGAATATATTATCGGAAAGTTCCGAAAATCCGATTTAAAGTTAATCACAAATCGTAAAGTTAATCGGAAAAAAAATTATTATTTTCCGGTTGAATCTGGTTCAAATATTTCTATCACATTTAATCCCATTCAGTCTAATTGAAATTCAAAATTTCCGAATAAATCTAATTGAAATTAAGCCGGATACTTTAAACGCTCCCGAACAATTTTAATTAAATGTTTGATTTCGATTGAATTTGATAGAAATTCGATTGAGTTTCAATCAGATTCAATTGAATTTAATCGAAATTTTTAATCAGGGATTGCATCGAACAAATTTATTCAGAGTTTCAAAAATTAGTACTAGTACTCTATTTAAGTTACAATGAAGAAATTTTATAGGAATTCAAATTAAGCGCCTTGGTTCATAAGAATTTATTTATTTGAGTTAAGAAAATAAAATTTATTGACCCAAGAAAATAATTTTTTTTCCGCAGTACAAAATAACTTTCATCTTCCGCACTTAGCACAGCAAAAAAAATTTATTTGTATTTCGAATTTAAAACTCTGCATGTCCCGTAAAATTATTATTTCAATAAATATCATACATATAAATATAGATACCTATTAATTTATTTTTCATTATTTTGAACAATAAATTTTTAAAAAATCAAAATTTAATTATATATCAATAATGACATGTAATTATAAATGAGCTTGAAGGCAAACCACAAAATGTTTTAGTAACATGATTTCTATAAAAGATTATGTTAAATTAAATTCTTCAAAGAACGTAAATAATGTGTGAGGATGTAAATTTTGAATATTTCAAGTTCAACGTAACTCGTTTTAAATGTGGGCCTGAAACTGTTGAAAGTTATCTCACTCTGTTTGGAGGTCACCTGTACGAATCCAAGGTTTTTATCACCATTTAAGTACAACATAAAAATTACCCATACGACACATATTACGTTGTATCATAACAATCAACAATACTATGATGTATTTTCTATTATTGGTCGGAGTATCTGGAGGCTGGAAGACCATGAGCGAGTCAGTTAATATAAGGTGTGGTCTACTTACGAATATCATGATAGCTAATATGTGTGAATTAACGAAGGCAGTTTAGTAAGTCGATATATTTATTATTAAATATAAAATTAACGAGAAGATGTAGGCGTAATGTTGAGTTTTGAGTCAAGGAGTTCGTCAGGGTTACGCGTGGGTCAGTTTTGAGAATCCAAGATCGTGTATGGTGGGGCTTCAATTGCATTTTACTTTACTTTTATTCTTTAGATAGAGTTTAGGACAGCGAAAAAGTCTCAGTCATCGTTGTCGCATGCTGAGAAGCGGACTCTTTTTAATTAAAGTTGTTATCATGTAATAGATTTAAATATACACTTGTTCTTACCCAACTGTTCATAGAGAATTAATATACTTTTTGTATTTATTGCAGATAATCATCAGCGATGACGAAAATATTTTTAATAGTTTTGTTAGCAATTATTGCTGCTGTTTCTGCTGGCGATACATATTATCATCCTAAAGTGGTATCTTCAGGTAAAAATTTTATAGAGTAAATTATTAATTTTAAAAAAAAATTATGAGGTAAAAATCTAGTACCCGATCAGGGAACTAGTACTCAATCACTCCATGTATTTGTATATCTATATGCAGTAAAACTTAATAAATATATATATATATATATTAGAGTGCTCCATTGAAAACGAACATTTTTTTTTTTTTAGTGGACACAAGAAAATTTTGTTATTTATGTTAAAAGAAAAATTCCCTGAAAATTTCAGCTCTTAATTTTAATTTTAAGTACTTCCTATCGAGCATCAAAGTTTTCCCATTTAAAAAGCATGTAAATCGAATAACTTTTCTTTAAAATTACTATAACTTAGCCCGATTTTGAGCTATCGTTTTGAAAACAGTTTTTATTTGTAGAGTATTTGTTGCTTTTCAAAAGTGTATGCGACGGTTTTGGTCTAACTCGATCCACGTCGATTTTATCAGCTCCGAAAGACAAATTTTCACTTTTTTTATTTATTTTTGTTAATAGTGAAGAAATGGTTCATCTCACAACAAATATGCATAGGACCAATCTTTTAGAAAATTTTACGCTCTACAAAATTGCTCATGACACTTATATTGCTAAAGTCCACTGTTAATGAGATACATGCATTTTAACATTTTACAATAAAAAAAATTGTTAGCTTATTATGGTACTAATCTTTTTATTGTAAAATGTTAAAGTTCATGTATCTCATTAACAGTGGACTTTAGCAATATAAGTGTCATGAGCAATTTTGTAGAGCATAAAATTTCCTAAAAGATTGGTCCTATGCATATTTGTTGTGAGATGAACCATTTCTTCACAATTAACAAAAATAAATGAAAAAAGTGAAAATTTGTCTTTCGGAGCTGATAAAATCGACGTGGATCGAGTTAGACCATAATCGTCGTATACACTTTTAAAAAGCAACAAATACTCTACAAATAAAAACTGGTTTCAAAACGATAGCTTAAAATTGAGCTAAGTTATAGTAATTTTAAATAAAAATTATTCGATTTACATGCTTTTTAAATGGGAAAACTTTGATGCTCGATAGGAAGTACTTAAAATTAAAATTAAGAGCTGAAATTTTCAGGGAATTTTTCTTTTAACATAAATAACAAAATTTTCTTGTGTCCACTAAAAAAAAAAAAATGTTCGTTTTAAATGGAGCACCCTAATATATATATATATATACAAATGCATAAGTGATTGGGTACTAGGTCTCTTATCTTAAATTTTCTTTTTGAATTTGATACTTTATGTGTCATTGAATATGACCCTGATATTCAACCCTATCAAGGGCCATAACATCAGACATTATGAAATTCTGACCAGAAGCAATTTCCAATGACAGATGTACCCTTTGATCTTCTTCCCATCTTACGATTTTAAATAAATTTGAGATATAACTTTTGAATTTAATACTTTGTGTCATAAAACATTTATATATAAGAAATCTAAATACGTATATGGATTGTAGGTGGATGTTCCTCCTACACATGTGGAACGAACGCAAAGTGCTCAATGACTGATGGTCGACCTGTGTGTTCATGTTTGAATCTTCATATGGGTGACCCTTTGATTCATTGTCATCAAGTTGAGTGTATAAGTAAGTTTGTAAAAATAAATAATTTATGAGTGTGAATGTAGCAGACATGGGACAATTTATAAATTTTAAATAAATAAATTAAATTAATGAAATTTTAAAAAATGCGCGTATTGATTTTTCATTGATCTAAATACGCATTTTTTTATTTTTATTTTATTTACATTTTATTTATTTATTCAAAAATTTTTAAAATTCCCACTTGTCAGTTACATTCACACATAAAAATTTATATTCAACAACAATAATGTGCTGAGATAAAGGACCCAATACCCGATCAGAGAACTAATACTCGATCACTCATGTATTTCTATATCTATATTTGCTAAATTTTACTAAATATAGATATACAAATACATGCAATGATCGGGTCCTAATCTCCGATCGGGTACTAGGTCTTTTATCTTGCGTATTTTTTTTTGTTTTTTAGTTCCTGAAGACTGTCCGAGTCATAAAACTTGTACTCACAATCACTGTGTGGATCCTTGTGCTGGTCTCTGTGGTGTAAATGCTGACTGTGAAGTTAGAAATCATATTCCGACGTGTTCTTGTCCACCAGGACATACTGGTGATCCATTTAAATCTTGTCATATTGCTGATCCACGTACGTTAATTATATTCTTATCCATATTTATATAAATTGTATCTCTATATATGATCTGATTCTAATGATATTTATATGTAAATTTAAAATGAAGAGGCGGCTTGTAAGCCGAGTCCTTGTGGAGTAAATACACGCTGCGAGGTAATCCGAGAGGTACCAATATGTACATGTCTCCCAGGATACCGAGGATCACCACTGCATGGATGCCGACGTGAGTGTGAAAGTGATGCTGAATGTGCCAGTCATCTTGCTTGCTCATCAAATTTCAAATGCGAAAGTCCTTGCAAGTGCGGTGATGGTGCTAACTGTGACGTAATACATCATCAAGCCAAGTGCACATGTCCAAGCGTAAGTTATTATGCATTAAATTATTGTTTAAATTTAAATTAATTTGTAATTATTCTGTCAGAATTGGCTTGGAAATCCGTACTCGAGATGTTATCCAGAGTGTACTACTCATTCAGAGTGTCCAAGAAGTAAGCCAGCGTGTCTTTACCAAAAATGTACAAATCCTTGCGAAGGAGCTTGTGGTGTAAATGCCAATTGCGAACTTAGAGGTATCACTCCAGTATGTAGTTGCCCAAGAGATATGACGGGAAATCCTTTCATTAGTTGCCGACCTTTTGAACCTGGTAAGAAAAACTAAAAACTATTAAAATTTTTATTTTTATAGAGGATAGGAGTAAAACGGGGTGAGGTAACTTCAAAATTTTATAAAAATTTTTTTTCTTTAATTTCTTTCAAACATTCGAAAATTATTTTTGTAAATATGATTGATCGTTTTTGAGTTTGTTCACGGTTTTCGAAAAATTTTGTTTTTGTAAAAAAATAGTATGAAATCAATTTGATTTTTTTTTCATATCAATTTACAATAAAAAAATTTCCAGGATAAAATTATTTCAGATGTATTTCAATAGTCAACGAAAATATTTACAATTTTTTAAATTTAATTAGCTTTTAATTTTTAATCTATTAGTATGAGCAATATGCAGAGAGGGGGCGGGACAAAACGGACTACCCCCCAAAATTTTATAAAAAAAAACTTTTTAAACGTTTAAAAATCACTTTTGTAAATATAATTGAGGGATTATTTTGAATTTTTTTTATTAAACTTTTTCAAAAATCGAGTGTCACTCGAAAAATGTTAACGACTTTTGTTTTATGATAAAAACTATTAAAATTTTTTTTTCTTCACATCCAATAATTATGTGAAATGTAATTTTTTACAGGGTATACCCCATTTTGTTTAGGGTGTACCCCATTTTACCCGCAAAAAATAAAATTTTTTTTTTAACAGCAGTTGAAAATTTTTTCTATTCACTTTGAATATAAAAAAAAAAAGAGTTAACGTATTTGGGTCCCCAAAAACGTATTGCCTTAAGTACCCCGTTTTACGCCCCCCCCCCCTTCCCTATTTTTTTTTAATTCTTAATGAAATAAAATTTTTTGTTATAAATTTTCAGAGGATCTTTGCAAACCAAATCCTTGTGGAGAAAACGCAATCTGTACACCTGGTCACGATAATACTGGAAAGGAAAGACCAGTATGTACTTGTCCTACTGGATATACCGGAAACGCTTTGGTCCATTGTCGAAGAGGCGAATGTCAAGTTGACAGTGAGTGCCCAGATAATCGAGCTTGCATTGATTATTACTGTCAAAATCCATGTACCGGAAAAGAATGTGCAGCTACTGCAAGATGTGAAGCTCGACGTCATATTGCTGTGTGTACTTGTTTAGACGGGACTCGCGGTGATGCAATTATTGGTTGCAACACTATTCAGTCTCGCGTCAGTGGATATGGAAGATACTTAAGTTGAAATGATATTTTAACTCTAAACTATTTTTTTAAACGATTACAATCAACGAGTACTTTTTATTTAAGAAAAAAACCACAGTACCTACAATAAGACTAATAATTAAATTGAAAATAAATATAAATTTTTGAAGTAATACTTTAATATTTATTACAGAATTAGCATAATACTAAAAAGAAACTGTTAATTTAATATTAGATTTTTAAATTTAATTATTTTGAGAATAACATTTATATGTTTATTTTTTTTGTAACTAATAAAGTATATTTGACACGATGAAGGTAAAATATATTTTCATCTGTATTTTAAAAAATTCGTTTATTTGTTTGATTACTTGTTGAAAAAAAGTTCAAAAAATCAGTCACTGAAATAAATAAATAATAGAAATAAGATAACATTGATTTATATAAATTAAAGGCATTCTCAGACAGTGCCCAAATTTTATTAATTAATTAAAAAAAATTAAAAGCTTAATTGAAAAGAGCCATCCGGCCTTACCCGGAATGGAAAGGTAGATTTCTTATATATGTAAATACAATAAAGCTACAATAGTGTAATTAATACTTTTTTTGTAAGCTTAAGCATGAGTTTTGAGGAAATGGGTTATACCTTATTATTTAGAAGTTATTAGACGACTAAGCTGCAAAAATAAGCTTTTCGAATTTTTTGTGAAATTGTTGATATCATCAAATTGTTAGAAAAGATGTTTCAAAAAATCAAGTATTGCAGCGAATATTTAAGATAATCGTTCAAATTTTAAGATACTTTTTACAGAATTGATTTATCATTTTCGGTTCAAAAGTTATTTAAGGATAAAGCCAGAAAATTCATTTTTATGAAAATAAAAAAAAATTTCAAACACCCACAACTTCAAAACTAATCGACCGATTGGGCTCATCTTCGAACTTGATCAAGGTAATCGTCCAATAAATAAGTGTATAAAATTTCATTAAGATCCGTTAAGAATTGCGGGCGCTATCGTGATGACAAGGCGCGTTATATTGTATATATATATATATATATATATATATACATACATACATACATACATATATAAATTTTTAAGCGGATGGTATTTTTTGACTCTACGAAGTAAAATAAGATATATGGTAGCAAAATTTTTTGATAATTCGATCATGAGGGTCTCTGCAATAGGCCGATTTCTAAAGAAGTCTACCTAAAAAAAGACAATTTCGCCGAGATATATAATTTAAAAAAAAGGTGGCATGTCTGAATATTCGAAGATAAATCACCCGACGACAAAATACCCGTAAATTTAAATATTTTAAATTATTGTACAACGGGTATTGTATTGCCGGGTGTTTTGACTCACGGTTACTTTGCCATGGGTATTATGACGTCGGGTGATTTGTTATGGAACAAAAAAAAAATTACTCACAGTTGATATCAATGGGGAACTAAACGAAATTTGTTTAATAAATTTTAGTTTACAAAACTTAAAAATTTGAATTTTAAAATTTAAATGACATCAACTGTAAGTAATTTTTTTAAAAATCTATATCTTTGCGAAATTGTCTTTTAAAATAATGGTTTAATTTTTTTTAAAAATTAATTGATAAAATTTGATACACTCATGACAGGAGTAATTGAAAATTTTTAAAAAGTAGGGGCACTGTTTGTGAATGGCCATAGTGATTAAATTTAAATTTACCGTTCACAGTTGGTGGATTGTTTGCTGGTTTCTGAACATTGTTATCAACAGGAATAGTTTTAGTGACAAATGAACTTGAAGCATAAGATATATCAGATCCAGATCTCGAAGGCACCATCTTTAGCCAATTCATATCTGAATCGTCTAGATTTGTATCATTCATCGTAGACAAATTGGTACTACTTCCATAATGAGATCCATAATGCGGTGAATATAAAGCTGAAGGTGTTGGAGGAACTTCAGCCATCGGTGGTTTAATGTTGATGGCTAACGGTTGTGAAATTTTTTCAATACTTCTAATTTGTGGTCCAGAATTAGAAGGCAATTGAACGTTATTATTGGCCGATGGTTTTGTTGGCAAAAATGTTTCTTTTTTAGACTTCTGCGAGGATTGTGAATAGTTATCAAATGAATGATCTAACTTAGGTTTTTTCTTTTCAATTTTTTCAAAATTTTCATGACATAAAACCTCATCAATAGGAGCCGCTTTCTTTTTCAAGTAATTACTTTTTTTATTCGGAAAAGTTTCTTGAGTTTCCCGTAGGTCACAATCCATTTCTTCATCAACTTGAAAAGAAATTTTTTTCTGAGTCTCATTATTTGAAATCTCACATGTCTGCTCTTTGATGCTTAGTTGTCTACATACATTCTCAAGCATCTCAGTATTAGAATTAGTTGTCTCATCATCGATACGTTTTTCAGAAGTATCAACATTTAAATCATCTTCACAAGTTACTGATGATATTGGCTCGTTTTGTTCTTCACGGTCGTCTTCCGTTGAAAATGATGGATCATTTTGTTCATCACGACATATTTCTTCAAGCATGATAGTATTTACTGAGATTGAATCTGGAAAATAATTAAAATAATATTTTTAATAATAAAATCATTAAAGAAAATTTTAAAACCGGTTGACCCTGTGAGCTACTACCAAAACTTGCCGCTGTTTTCGAGTGCGGAGAACCATAATACAAAACCTTACCTGAATCAGATCGTTTATGAAGTCTTTGTGAATAATCGAACTGATTTTTTGATGTTGATTCAGTGTATACTGCTCGCATAAAAGAAAAGTCTATTCTTGGTGGCGGCATTTGTAATCTTGCTAATGCTTTGTTCTTTGCTTCTGCTTCTAACTCAATCCTCATTTTTTCATGCTAAAAAATATTTCCTGAGTTAATATTTATCTTAAGAAATAATTTATGACGAACAATTACAATATACTAACTTGCTTAGATATTTTATCCCATTTTATTTTTAAATTTTTGTACTCAAGAGTTAATTCATCGATTTGCTTCTGATTATCCCATCTTTTTAATAATATTTCAGATAATTTAATAACTACTGATTTCATTTTTCGATTATCTATTTCATTTCTTTGTTTCAACATTTTATGATACTCAGTTTTTTTATATTCTTGAACCATACATTTTATTTTCATTTTTTCTACCTCAATTTTATGTTTTTTTCTTTCGATGGCTAATGGAAATTGCTCATATTCAGCCTGAAATATAAATTATTCCTAATTCTCATAGACGTTCTGAAAAAAATTCGTTGCAAAAAATTTCTCATCCCTCCCCGATTCGAAATCTAAATTAGACTTTTTAGGGCATAATCATTGTAAAAGTTTTAAATGAACCAACTTAGACTTACAAAGATGAATCAGACCTCCAAAGACACGTACCGTGAAACGAACTCAGAACTTTTTACATCGACTTTGGTCTCTGGCTGCTTCTAGGCCCTATTACTCCTACGTGGTATCTAATAAAATCGCTCTTTTGCAGCAATTTTTCACTAGTCATATTTTTTTTAAATCGTCCATCTGTTAGTCCCAGGCTGCCTGTGGAACCCAGTCCATCCTTGGGTATCATTAGCCCACTGGAGAGATGCTGGGTCACTTGCATCAATTCTCCAGTAGTATGCAAATTTTACAATTTTACCCTTCTACTAAGTCTACTTGCCTTTGTTTTACGATTTATGTCTACACAGGTCTAATTTAAGCCTTTGTAAGTCTAAGTAAGTCTATTTCAAACTTATACAATGATTATGTCCTCAAAAGTCTAATATAGGTTTTCAATGCTCAATTAGGTTCAAAATATGCCTTAAATTTTGACTCGGGTCAATAAAATTTTTGTTTTAAATTTGTAATGCAAAAAATTTCTTAGAGCAACTAAAAATTTTTAGGTCAAGAAATGATTTTTTTTCTGTGTACATATAATTAATAAATTCAAATAATTATTTATAACAACTTATATACTTCATATTTTGTCCATGTTTCCTTGTATGTTTCTAGGATTTTTAATAATCTTTCTTGTTCAATTTGTTCTCTCAATTGATTTTCATCTTGTTTTTCTCTAACAAGACTCAACTCGAGCATTTTTTCATTCTCAACACTTTGTAAGCTATTTAAAAAAATATTAAACCAAAAAAATATAAATAAAAACATTAAATAATACAGTAAGAATATTAACATAAATATTAAATTTACACATTCAATGTTGCTTTAAAAACATTTTTTTTCCGCTGTTCAATCTCGATCAGTTGCTTCAATCTTTTCCGATCTTTAACATCGCTTGCAATAGATATTTTCAAATTTTCAAGTAGTCGATTTGTTTCTTAACAAAAAGTTTTAATTATTTATTAATAATTATTCAAATAATTAATGAGATCTTGTACTAAATTACCTTGGATTTCTTTTTCTTTGTTTGAGATTTCTAAAGTCAATGTAGCTGATAATAGTTGAAGAAATTGTGGATTATTTAAACATTCATCAGAAATATTACCATCCATGACTGAGTTTTTTTTTAACTACAGAAAAATCAAAAATAAAATATCTTAATTAATTATCAGTGTGATTGTAGCAGACATCAGACAAATTAAAAATTATTAATAAATAGAGTAAATAATTAATAAAATTAAATTTTAAAAAATTGCGCATTTAAAAAATTTTGAAATTAATAAGTGCATTTTTTATAAATATTTTTTTAAAAATTATTTACAATGATATTAAATTTTTTGTCTATGAAAATAGTTAATTATATTCTCTTATTAAAATTATTTTCTTTTTTAAAATATTAATTGTTAAGTAATTAATTTTTTCTGTTACATGTACAATAATTATTATCAATTTCAAGAAGTCGTTAAATTATGTTATTAAATATATAAATATATATAAACACATAATTTATATGTATAAGTATATGGATGGAATATACATTTCATATATTTTTCAAATTGTAGTTTTAGAAATTCGAAAGTGGCGCCATTGGTAATTTAATATTTTGTCCTAAAGCCGGTAAGTAGAAACAAAAACTGAAGCGTGGCTGGTTTCCTCCCTCTCTTTAATCTTGATCTCCACTTTTCGCTTCGACATGTGGAAAGAAAGCGAATAGTGTTCAATTTGTTTGTGTAATTAGTTCTGAAGTAAGTTAATATTATAATTTAAATGAACTACTATTTTTTATTCATTTTTTTCCACGTATTTTTGTTTTGTGAGATGGATTAAATTTCCTAGTGAATGCAGATTCAAATGATATCGTAGGTTAGGTTAGTTTTTTACGTGTTACATCTATACGTGAAATGCCATTCAAATTTTACAGTTTTTAATAGTATTAAATCGTAAAAAAAAATTTATATTGTAATATTTATTCTATAAATATATATATGTTTATTTATTATCATTTTTTTACACTGTATTGATACTATTTTTTGGAGTAATTTTTTTTAAACTGCGGCTAAGTTATATATATATATATATATATATAGGGATGAGTGTGAATGTATATGACAATTAGAAATTTTTAAAATTTTTAAATAAATCAGTAAAATATATGTTAGATAAATATTTTAAATTGTATATTTTACGCGCGTTTTTTAAAATTTCATTATTTTTATTTACTTATTTATTTAAAACATAAATTGTCTTATTTCTGTTACATTTACACTCATGCATAGAGTTTAAGTACCGTTTTTGGGCACTTCAGGCCCAATTTTGGACACTTGAAAAATTTTAATAAATTAGTGTGATACTGAAGTCAGCCGACGTCTAATAAATTTTTGATTTTTTTCAAAACAATAAATTATAAAAAAAAGGAATGATCCAGAAGTTAACAGACAATTAAAAATTTTTTGATTCTGTTTATTTCAAATGAATTACAAAAAAAATCAAAACTAAAAAAATACACATGTAGAAAATTGAAAAAACTATAAGTGCAATTTTTTCAAATATTTTTTTTTTATGATTTGCTACTTTAAAAAAAAATTCAAAAATTATTAGACGTCGGCTAACTTCAGTATCATAAAAAAAGAACATTTGAAAAAATTGTACCTATGGTTTTTTAAATTCTCTACATATGTATATTTTTTGTTTTGTCTTTAGTCATTGATTTGTTGGAAAAAACAGATTTCTATATCATAAATTAATTAGTAAAAGACGCAATGACATACCCTGATTAAAAGAAACGATTCGAAACGATTTGCAATGTTAAATACCCATAAGAAGGGCGGTTCAAAAGTATCCAAAGTATTCAAGAGCATTAAAAAGTAACGAAAGTTTTTAACTTCTAATCGTTTTAAATCATTTCTTTTAACAAGGGTAATTAATTTTAAAAATCGGGATAAAGTCCACTTGAAATTAGAGAGAAAAAAGACCTGGTCACTCCTAATTAACGTTATTAATTATCAATTGAAAAAAATTTTTTTTTTCTATGTTGATAAAGTTGATAGTTTCTGAGAAAAAAACTTTACATTGTAAAAATGTAAATTTTTTTGTTTTTTAACTGATAAGTTTGGCTACTTTAACTAACATTTTTTTCTTTATACTTCCCAAAACCTCCATTAACAAAAATATGACCGAAATTTATAAGCATTTTCATTGCAAAATTATTTTTAGCCAGTATATTTTTATTTTTACTTGTATCACTCATCGTGTTTTACAAGGCTCTTAGCGTTCCCCATTTTTTATCTCTACCTTCATTCCCTTGTTACTCATATTTATTTTTTACACAACAATTCGCTACTTTAATTTTTCACCCCTTAATTTTTTTGCGGCTGTGGCCCGACTTGTTTTTAGCCAGTATATTAATAGTTTTTCGAAAACCTACCTGATATTTTTGAATTCAAATAATATAATGATAAAGTATGATCAGTAAATATTATTCTAAATAATAATTTTTTCATTAATGATTGAAACATTAATAATTACAGGATAAGTATGAAAACTTATTGTCTATGCAAGAAAAAAACTATTGGAGCTTTAAAAATCATAACTGATATTTAAAAAATTTACGTATTATAAAATTTATTATTTGTAATGTTAAAATTCCCCATACTGACACCCGAGTTCCGAGTTATAATTTCAAACACTATATTTTAAAATTTATTTTTTTCTGTGCAAAATTACCTTGTCGACATTTTAAGTTATACTGGCGCCCAGACTTTAGTTCCAGTAAAACATTTGGGTTTGTATAATTTATAAGAGTAGTTTGAAAGCTGTATTTTCGGTATATTGATGATTGAAAAATATTTAAAAATTGATGCCATCATATCTGCTTAAAAAACTAAACACAAAAACCACCTATAAATAAAGCACAAATTACCAAATAAATCATCTGTAGGACTTGTCAATTATAACTTTCATAAGTCGTGAGAAATGAATCTAATTTACGTCAGATATTTTTAATAAAAAATATGTTTATAAGTCAGCAAATTGTATTTTATTGAATTTAGACTTACATGACTTATTAAATAAATTATTAAATTGTGAAATTTTAGTGACAGATTATTGTATGTAATTTTTTTTACAGTTAATATTCAAACATGAGTAAGTTTTTTACTACCGGAACGGACTCGGAATCCGATAGCTCATCGGAAGAAGAACAAATTCAACGAGCGCCGGCAACTAATTTTACAGTAAGTATTAATTAAATTTTAAAAACTAATTTAATAATAATTATATCCTATAATGCCTTATATTTATTATTTTTTATAAATTTTATTGTAGTTCAGTGATGAAGAAGAAGAAACGAAGCGGGTGGTTCGCTCTACGAAAGAGAAAAGATACGAAGACATAAAAAACTGTATCAAACTAATTCGAAACTACAAGAAAAATAAAGATATGAGTAGCATGCTTTCATGTACGTATAGTTAATTGCTAATTACATAATTTAATTGGTATTATTAATTATTTTTTTCTTTTTTTATATGTTATTAGGTTTTGAGGATCTTCAGAAGTTTTATAATCGGGCTTTGCCAGTAGTGGCAAAAGAAGAAGGTGGTTTAACACCACGTTTTTTCATAAGAGTTTTAGTAGAAATGGACGATTTTATCAACGACCTTTGGGAAGATCGTGAAGGTCGTAAAAATATGTCCAAGAATAACTCAAAAGCTTTAGGCTCATTGCGTCAAAAACTTCGTAAATACACTAAAGATTTTGAGGAAGAAATCGCAAAGTTCAGAGAAAATCCAGACTTGGACGATTACGAAGAAGATGATAAACCGAAAGAAGATTCAGAATCTGAAGATGAAGAGGATCGACCTCCAGTTGTTAAAAAATCTGGATCAGAAGTGAGTGTACCAGATATACCGAAAATAAAGAAAGCTTCGATGCCAGATGACGATCAAAGCGAAAGTGAATCTGACTGGGGCAGTGATTCTGATAGCGATAGCGAAAGTAGCGACGATGATGGTCAGTATCAGAATATTCGTGAACGTTTCATTAAAAAAGCAACCGACAAAGATGATGATGAAGACAAAGCTAAAAAAAAGGAACAGCGCAAAGAGCGGAAAGATAAAGAACGGAAGAAGAAACGCGATGAAGATGATGATGAAGGTGAATGGGAAACTGTCAAAGGTGGTCTTGTTGTTCCGTCTGAAAAACCTAAAATGTTTGCTAAAGATGCTGAAATAAATGTACCAGCTGTACTAAAAAAACTTAGTGAAATAATTGCAGCGCGTGGTAAAAAACGTACTGACAGACGCGAACAAATAGAGCTTTTATATGAACTACTATCCATTGCTGCATTACATAATCTTGGCCCAGCAATTACTGTAAAAATTATATTCTCAATAGTATCTTCTATTTTTGATTACAATCCAAAGGTATCAGATGCAATGAAACCTGAATACTGGTCTAAATTACTAGAGCGCATTTCAGAAATGCTAGGTATACTTCTTGCTAATCCTGATATGCAAATTGCTGAACACATTAGCGAAGACGCTGAAGAATTTGAAAATCCTCCATTCAAACTTCATGGATGTGTGCTTACACTCGTTGAACGTTTGGATGAAGAATTCACAAAACTTTTGAAAGAGTGTGATCCTCATAGTAACGAATACGTCGAGAGATTGAAAGATGAAAAACAAGTTGCCAATATTATTGATAAAGTTCAAGAATATTTGGAACGTCATGGCAGCGTATCAGAACGTTGTCGTATTTACTTACGAAAAATTGAACATCTTTACTACAAATTCGACCCGAATGTATTGAAACAAAAAGACGGTGAAATTCCAGCAACCGTTGTTACATCTGTCCAGGTTATGGAAAAACTTTGCAAATATGCCTACGCTCATGATGGAACTGACCGTCTTCGTACCCGGGCTATTCTCGCCCACATATATCATCACGCTCTTCACGATAATTGGTTCCAAGCACGTGATCTTATTTTGATGTCTCATCTTCAGGAGACTATCCAACATTCTGATCCTGCAACGCAGATTCTTTACAATCGAACGATTGCACATCTTGGTCTGTGTGCGTTCCGACATGCCAACATTAAAGATGCTCACAACTGTCTTGTAGATTTGATGATGACTGGTAAAGTTAAGGAATTACTGGCACAAGGTCTTTTGCCCCAACGGCAGCATGAGCGTAGCAAAGAACAGGAAAAAATTGAAAAGCAACGTCAGATGCCGTTCCACATGCACATTAATTTAGAATTACTTGAATGTGTGTATCTAGTGTCTGCAATGCTGATAGAAATTCCCTACATGGCTGGTATGTAATTCATTTTATTTTCATGTTACCAGCATCGATACTTGAAGCTTCAGTGTCTACAGCCAGTCGAAACAAGTTAATTTCAAATAATCCCGCGAACAAATATTAGCAAAATTAGACTGGATGCTTAAGTTCCAATGCAGGCAATTAGGAAAAATATCGTGTGTAACTCAGGATGAAACACGATTTCAAACTGTGGGTAATGTCAACCAACTTTACTCTGGTTCGAAATCGTTTTGTTTCATCCCTTGTCACACAATGTACTATTTATTTTATTTAAATTTAAATAATTATAAAAAATATAATATGAATTTATTTTTATAGCACATGAATTTGATGCAAGAAGAAGAATGATATCTAAAACCTTCTATCAACAACTGCGATCTAGTGAACGTCAATCGCTCGTAGGACCACCGGAATCAATGAGGGAACATGTTGTAGCTGCTGCTAAAGCAATGCGTAATGGCAATTGGTCAGCTTGCAATAATTTCATTATTAATGAGAAAATGAATGCTAAGGTACTTAATTTTATAGATATTAGTTTTTTAAATTCTTAAACAATAAATGTTTTATCAGTCTAATACTTAAACCATTATTAAATAGGTTTGGGATCTATTTTATCAAGCTGATAAAGTTCGTGCAATGCTCACTCGACTAATAAAAGAAGAAGCTCTAAGAACTTATCTTTTCACTTATTCTCATGTTTATGATTCGATTTCTATGCCAACATTAGCTGATATGTTCCAACTAAAACGACCTGTCGTACATTCCATTATCAGTAAAATGATTATCAATGAAGAACTTATGGTAAATTTTTAATTCCTATTTACCCTTATTTTAAATAAATATTTTTGTATTAATAATTTTTTAAATATTATAGGCGTCTTTGGATGATCCATCTGAGACAGTCGTTATGCATAGAAGCGAACCAAGTCGTCTACAATCATTAGCTCTTCAGCTTACTGATAAAGTTAACAACTTTGTTGATTCTAATGAAAGAATTTTCGAAATGAAACAAGGTAAACAATACATTTATCACAAAACAAAAAAAATTTATAAATTTCTAACAATATTATTTATTCCTCTTATTAATTGACGGGAAATAAGGACACTTATATAGAATTTCTGCAAGTTGAACTTCAAGGGAGACTTCAAAAAATTCGAGTTATAGTTTTCGACTTATGGAAGACTTCGACGGATTTTGTAAGACAATATTCGACTTGTAGAAGGGTTGGAGGGAAAACTGATTATTTCGACTTATAGAGGTTTTTTATTTCATGGTACTGAAGTTAGCCAACGTCTAATAATTTTTAGATTTTTTTAGAAACGATAAATTAGTCAAAAAATATTTTTTAAAATTGCACTTATAGTTTTTTGAATTTTCTACATGTGCATATTTTTAGTTTTTTTTTTTTTTAGTAATCGACTTGTTGAAAAAAAAAAGAAAATTCGAAAATTGTTAATTGTTCGTTAACTTCAGGAACAAAACATTTTGATGATACTGAAGTTAGCCGGCATCTAATAATTTTTGAATTTTATTTTAAAGCAGCAAATCATAAAAAAAAAATATTTGAAAAAATTGCACTTATAGTTTTTTAAATTTTCTACATGTGCATTTTTTTAGTTTTTATTTTTTTGTAATTCATTTGTTGAAAAAAAAAATTCGAAAATTTTTATTGTCAGTTAACTTCAGGAACAAAACATTTTGTCGAGTTATGGAGGTTTTGAGTTATCGAGGTTCGACAAAGAAGTTCTCCAGTGGTCACAAATAGTGACGAAACATTGGCAGAAAATAAAAAAATAATTGCACATATATAAGTCCTTATTTCCATTAATTAATTAGAGTTATACTGAGTATGGACTTAAGCAACAAAAGTACATATTATTCATCATAAATTATTTTTTTTAGGCAATTTCTTTTCAAGAGGAAACCAAGGAAACTTCCGTGACCGTCAAAATTATAATCGTCAGGGTGCAGACTGGAACCGTCAAAGACGAGACCGTGATCGTAATCGTGAAGAAAATCGTAACTATTAAGTTGTTTTTTAAAAAAAATTAACATCGCGATGGCCTAAGTTATAAATGTAACTCACTAAATTCCGGACATCGACTTTTTCACTGCAATTAGTTTGTTTTAAAACATAAAAACCTAATTGGCGTGAAAGTCAATGCTCCGAATTTTGTGAGTTACGATATTCGTAACCTAGATCATCAGTAATTACATATTTGAGTGAAAGTTTGTGACATTATACACTCGTATCAATAAATAATATCCATAAAAAAAAATAATAAAAAATGTATTCTCAAAATCATGTCATTAATTAACCTTTACGTTTATTATCTATAGCTTTGTAATGTAATTCAATACCACTTTTATTATTAATAACAGTAATATTTATAAAAAAAAAAAAAATGATTAATTTTTACACATATACAATAAATGTAACAATTTTTGGATTTATTAAAAATATGAAAAATCTTTTATTACTAGTAGTTACGCATCTTGAATACTTTTGAAAAGTTTATCGCTAGTTAGTAAACAATCTGATACAATAGCTAGTTTTATTCCCATTGATTTTTCTATAAATCTACATGCCGATATTTCCCCATATGTTATTCCTCCTACGATACAAACAATAACAACTTTCGGCTGTACTGCAGTGCGGGGTCGGTTTACTTGACACTCTGGTAAGTTTATTAACTCTTCATAAGCTTTAGGATTAGACGTTTGTGCCACTACAGTTTTTAAAAATTGAGCCTGAAAAAAAAATAAGTTATTATTACAAGTTAGCTGATAAATTACAGGGGAGAAAAAAAACCAAGGGTTAACTAACAATAGCAGGTATGTATGCACCGCTGAATACATAACTAGGACAAGCTGTACTGTCATCTGATTTCTTTGATTGATTTGGGAGTAATTTCATACGCTGAGCATTACTGGTCCACTCTCCACTCCAAGTTGGTAATTTATTGAGAAGATTCTCCTTTTTTTGACGTAAAAATCCACAAGTTTCGAGTTTATAAAATAAAGGTATATTTTCATAACCATGGGCGTGAAGGTGAGATTTTTGAACTACGTGAGACTCGTTTGAAGTGAGACCACCGCTGGTGATAGAAAGCAAACAGAGTAAACGAAGACTACGCATTGGATAGTCAACTGAAAAAACATCCAATAAAATGATTATCTTCTTTTGGTAAATTTATTACTATTAGTGTTGTTATTTTTTTTATTGAAGGAATCGCGGCTTTACTGATTTCTCCATTGACAGAATATTCAAGATTCAAAACTTCGTATGAGTGATAACATATGGATATAAATTTAATAAGGCTCACTGTAGTAAGCGACAAATAGAAAAGAATTGGAGACCTAAAGACTTTAGTAACATTCTCAAGGAAATTTTACGTAAATCTATCCCTTTAGTCTTCAGCAAGTCTGCATCATCAGTCTTGGACAAGTCTGAGGCAAAATACCTTCAGTAAATCTGTAGTAATGTTTGTTTAAGACAAGATACTTGCTCAGAATGCATTAGCTCAGGCTTGCTGCAGAATTGCTCAAGATACCTGGACATGATTACCCTCTTCGTTATTTCGCGAGCCGTCAATTTAGAATCAGTATAGTAAAGTCAATAGTACTCATTTAACTTTACGGAGATAAATAAACCCGATACTTTAAGAAATTCTGTAGCAACTTTGACCTAACATTGTAATATATTAATTAAGAATTGCTGCAGACTGTTTCTATAGATTTCCGTAAGCCTTCAAGAAGAATCTTAAGGAAGACTTGAGATAGTCTTTGGTAAATATTCTTATGATATCCATCTTGTCCAAGTCCTGTTTAAATCTTCCGTAAGAAACTTGCTGAAGAACTTTCCTTAAGTAACTTGCTTAAGACAATGCTACTAGGGTAAGTATGAGACCCAATAGCCGATCAGGAAACTGCTACTCGATCACTCCATCTATTTGTATGAGCACAAGTATATTCAAAGTGACACCGTTTTTTTTTTCAATTTGAACACCTTTAGGTCTCCGATTATTTTCTATCAATGTATGGTATTACAGTGAGCATTATCAGATTTATATTTGTATGTAATCACTCATAAGTTTTCAATAAAAAAAAAATTATTCTTAATAATAGTTTTTTTTTGTAACTTACTAATATTTCTTTCGATGTAATCCAGACATTCTTTTCTCTTGACACATTCAAGTATTGATTTTTCTGTTGACTGCAAAGATTCAAATTCGGAACCCAGTGCATTTATGATAGCTTCACATGCAGATATATGAGAAGCTAAAAGACGTTTGACTTCAGCAGTCTTTGATAATCTTGTTGCTACATAATGCCCCATTTCAGCTAGTTTCATTTCTTGAGTTGCTTCCTGTTCAGCTGACATCAAGTCATTATTATAAACATTGTACTTTTAATTATTTATAATAATATATTTAATATAAAACATACATTTTAATGACTTTGCCGTTGCACGAAGTTTTGGAAATACATCACTAAAATGTATATCACGAACATCCTCATAAACTTTATCTCTTTTCGGATCTAATTTTATTTGAGATTTATCAATTGTTGCTGTGTTAACATTTATAGGCGCAACTTCACTTAGTAGACCCAAATAAGAGACAGGAGTTAAAAGAGTTGACACTAAATCATAAGAACGATCCATAATAATAACTCCACCTATTTCATTACCAGAATTTATCGACTTATTATCTTCGTGCATTGTGTCAATAATTTTTAATACTTGATCGCTGTGCTTTCCGAACGACATTGTGAATTTAGGCCAACCGAGAATCAATTGAAGAGACCACAGGCTTCGAGCAAGACTCGATAATAGACTTGTATCTTTGTGATAATATAAATCGACAAATATCGGAGTTTCTAAGGATAAAACATTGTCATCAATTCTAATTAATTCCCATGACAATGCACGTACTGTCACTAAATCAGCCAATCCTAATAAATTATATACTTTAAATAAAATTCAATCATAATAAGTTTTCTCATGATACCAGCATCAAAACTTAAAGTTTCAGTGTTTCTACAGCCAGTCGAAAGAAGCTAATTTCAGTCCAATACCGCGAATTAATTTTAGCAAATGCATTAATTGTAAATGCCTTCAGTCAGTGGACAGAAACAAATAAACTTTTTGCCTACTTACTGAAGGAATTGTCAATTTAGACTCTGATACTTGTCATTACTGGATGGCTTCGCAGGAAGGTAATTAATTAATGTAACGGGAGGGTTAAAAACCGACCACCTCCGTTTGACGGGAGGCAGATACCACACCCTTTTGGGCACACTCGCGCTGCGTAATCGCCTTTTTTCCACCATAATATTATAAAAGCGAAATATGAGCATAAGCTCACATTAGCGTACCCATTAGGGATGCAGTGCATGTGGGTGCCTCACGCACAGCCACCACGAATCCTACCTCAAATCGACCCACACTCCTCCCATCTCAGGAAATAGAGAGACTCTGGTCGAAGCGGGGCTGGGAATGGGTCTCCCATGGTACCAGACTTCAGCTCTGGTCAACTGCTTGCTTGAGATTAGTGGTGGGGTGCAAGTTCTTCCCAGCCCATATGAGCTACCTCCACTTATAATCACTAAGGATTGGAGACAAGCCATTATAAACATTTGCCCTCATTTGTCACCTAGTGTTCGCTTATATCCGAGCGTTTTGAGGACGCCATTAGTGTTATAAGTCATAAAAATGGCGATAGTTCCACTCGGGATCGCAGGAAGGTAGGGGAAAAAAACCACGGGAATGCTTAGGATTTGATGGACCCTACATGCTAAAGGATCTTTGATCTGAGCATCGATTCTAGAGCAACGCCAATAAGGAGCTTATGCTCAATATTTCGCTATAATTATATTATGGTAAAAGATAGGGATCTACCATGCGCGTGTATACTCAAAATGAAAAAATGGTTTACTGTAAAGAGGCAGACTTCGGTCTCGTTACATTAATTAATTAATTGATACTTGTCATTTGTTTAATAGTAAATTCAGACCAATAATTTTAATTACGTAAATGCCAGTTCTGACTGTGCCCTGATTAAAAAAAAAATCATTTTCTTCGTTTTAAGTGTATATCTATATATTAGTAGATTCAAATTGTTTTAAATCATTTCAGATTGTTTTGAATTATTCCAACTTATTTTTTTAAATCAGGGTGATTAAGTTTTATGAAAATTAAAGTAAATAATAAATAGTGATTACAGACTCTGGTTAATTATAAATTGCAAATTACAATTTACGCTTACAATCACACCATTGGTTTTAAATTAACCTTCTAGCTAGCTGCTGACACTGAAACTTTGAGTTCCAATACAGGTAATCATGAAAAATATTGAGTGTAACTCAGAATGAAAAACGATTTCGAACTGCCGGTGATGTCAGCCAACTTCACCTGGTCTGAAATCGTTTTGTTTCATCCTTTGACAATATACGATTGTAAGACTAATCTACATGTGTATCGCATGATAATATTTATACCTTCTTCTTCAATAAGAGAATGGACTACAGTAGGTATGCATGGATTTATTAATATATGAAAATTTAAACCTTCAGATTGGGATATTTCTGACTGAATTTGATCGAGTACTCTTTTACAAGATATGAGATCACTTGATACTAAAAATACGCGTTGAGAATTAGTTGGTTTTATACCGGGTTCTAGTTTATAAATTTTGTCAACTCCATGTTTTCTGTAAGCATTAAAATCATTAATTTAAAAATACTTCAACTGTAGAGTTTAATTTTGTTTACTTGAGAACAGTTACTCCGACAAATGAATCCAATGGCTTCATCAATATTTGTTCAATAATCAAGTCTTTCTTCCCTGAAATCATGTCTAAAATATCAACAAACTTTCTTTGACTTATTTGTTGCAAAGCATTTAATTTATCATCAAATGTTATGTCCATTGTATAAAACAATTTTTCTGAAACAATTATTTTCATTTAAATATTTGACATTTACAAAATAAGGTAATGTATTTTGTAAGCAATATAAATTTTTAAATAACTTACTATTGTTGTCATTAAATAAAAAAAGTTTAATTATATTTTGTCAACACTAAAATTTTAATTTATTTTTTTTTTTCATACTTTTATTCAATATTTAGAAATACTCATTTTGTTTGTTTATAAGTGTTTTTTTTTTTAATAATAATAAATATACTCATATATAATATACTGTACATTGTTGACCATTTGCTTATGACGTTTCGAAATGTTTCTATTCAGAATTCCTCTTGTTTTTTTTTTAAAATTCTATACTTTCCACGTATTCTCCAGTTTCATATTCCCCGTACTTATATTCATTCATATATATTTACCAAGCCAAAAACATTTACTGCAACACATACTACACTTTAAAAAAATATACGCGTATATTTACATTAATAAATTGTAGTAAATTTTACCTTTCTCTAAAGTAATTAGTTATGATTTAAAATTTTAAAATAATAAATTTAAATTTGGGAACTGATAAATTTTTTATTACGTAAATTATATACTATATAAAAATGAAATCAAAAATTTATTTCAATAAATTTTTATGTCAATGATAATTTTTTGTTATTTATAATAAATAAATATTTAATTTATGATTCAAAAGTTAGTAGAAAAATATTTTTTGATTTTTTTTTCAACAAATCAATTAAAAAAAAAAATAAACTAAAAAAATGCACATGTAGAAAATTTAAAAAACTACAGGTGCAATTTTTTGAAATACTTTTTTTTAAATAATTTATGTTTAAAAAAAAAATAAAAAAATTATTAGACGTCAGCTTAGTTCAGTATCATTTAATTTATTTATTTATTGTTAACAAATAATTAATTGTAAAGTTAAAATAATGACTTCATTAGCGCATGTACAGCGTGTAAGAAAATTGTACAAAACAATATTAAAATTACATCGTGGTTTACCGGAGGAAGTGCAATCACTTGGTAATAATTATGTACGTGATGAATTTAGAAGACATAAAAATTGTAATGATGCTGAGACGTATATTTTTATGAATGAATGGACGGTAATTAATCATGTTTGCTTACTGTACTTTATTTATTTTAATGAAAAAACATATTTAATTATCTGGTATTAATTAATTTATTCATTTATTAATTAGTTTATTTTTTTTTTCAAGGATTACGCTATTTCATTAGCGAAACAATTGGGTTTACGTGGCCCAATTTCTGCAAAACCTATTGGTAAAAATCTAAATAAAGAAGATTTAGATAAATTAAGCGACGAACAAATTTATCAGTTGTATGAATTAATGAAGGCTGCTACTGGATCACCTGATAAATTCAAAAAATAGTTTAGTTGTATTGTTATTTATCAATTGCTATTTTAATTTTTGTTGATTAATTGTATATAATTAAAGTCATTGTTAAAGTACTTACAGAAAAAAGATTCAATTTTTTGTGGAAAATTTTTCTTTTTTCATTGCTTTGGAAAAATTTTATTTTATTAGTAGATTTTATGAAAATCTAACTGTTGTATTTGTCCTCATGACGCAACTTTTCAAAAATTTTAACATTTTCTATCTATTTGAGTCGAGTAGGTTCCAAAAATGTTATTGGTGAAAAAGTTTATATATGTATTTATATATATATATACGATATAACGCGCTGTTCTCCCACGATAGCGTCCACAATTCTGTACCGATCTTAATGAATTTTTTTTTGCATATTCCTTAGCTAAAGAGCTCGGTTCAGTTCGAAGATGAGCTCAATCGGCCAAAAAGTTTAAAAGTTATAGTCGTTTAAAGATTTTAAAATTTTTCAAAAAATTCAACTTTTCTTGATTTATCTTTAAATAACTTTTGATCCTAAAGAGATAATCTATTTTTGGTGATTGAATCTTTATGTTAATTCGATTTGCTTTAATTCAAGCTATGTTGCTTACTCTTTTGATAATTTTTTCTAGTACTTTGATGAATTTCAAAATTTTCAGAAAAATAGAAAAAAACATTGTTTTTTACTTTCTCATTTAATAACTCAAGTAATTCATAATAGTTGAATTTTTTTAATATTTTTATGTAGCTTATCTAATGAGCTTTATATTTCAGTACTATTTTTTTATATTCAACGAAAATTACCTATTTATTTATTGAAATTTAGCTGTTGCATTCGTTCTTCCATTTTTCAATAAATTCATGTAACTATTCCAATTCTGATTACTGCCGTGTAACACTTTTAAAATCTCAACATTAAAGTATGCATAAAGTATTTTTTAAAAATTGACAAGCATAAATATAATTGATCTTATAAGCTTTAGATGAACCTTTAAACGTCACCGTCTACCTTACAGATTTAAATATATAAATAAATAATGAAAAATCTACTTCCATTTCGGCTGCCGAATGGCCTTTTTTATACTTTATCAGATTTTTTTGCTAGTTTATATCTAATGCAATCAGTGGTCTTAACCTACAATTTTATATTAGAAGACTTAGGTTTAGTGCAATAGTGAATTTTTATTTTATTTTATAAATTAATTTATTAATTAATAATGAAGAATTGGCGAGATTCCGCGAGCATAATTTTAGCAGCAAACTATAAAAGTTCAGCTAAAAAACTGGGAACAAATGTAAGTTTAAATTTTAATATTCCAATTATTTGATATCAATTTTTTATTTAAATCTTAAAGACCCGGGGCAAAATGGGCAATTTGAATTTAACCATATGAAAATTTGTCAATCCATTACAATTTATAATTTTTATTTCATTACAAAATTTATTAAAATTATTTTTTCTGCAGTTTCGATTATCTCGATTTTTCGCGCGCGTGTCTTTCGATTATTTAAAATTTGAAAGCACTACAGTAGTAAAAATACTTAAAATAACAATTCGAATAGTAAATTCCCTCATAAATTTTTTGAAACCGTCTAGTACTTTTTTTTCTTTTCAAAAAATTTTTTTAAAGTTGTATTTCATTAAAAATTTGAATTCAAATTAATAATATTTTAATCGTACATTCAAATATTCAAAATATAAAAATTAGTAATAATTTAAATTCAATTTTTACATTAGAAAATTTTAATTTATATTTTATTCCCATTTTATTTTGAAAATCGACATAAAAAAATCGGTCTGACAGTTGACCCTGCGGGCCAGCCCCAAAACTTCCCGCGTATTTCGAGCTCCTTGAGCTCGAAAAACTGTAGAAGATACATTTTCGAGCTCTTCGAGCTCGAAAATACTTTTGTATGCTTTTGTTTTCAAAAAATAACGTTTTTTACAATTTTTTCTACAACTATATCTCTCGAACGAATAAACCGATTGAGACGTTTGAGGTGGCAGTCGACGCGTTTCATTGAGTTCTATAACTGATTAAATTTTGAAATTCATTCATCGAGTCATTTTTGAGAAATTTTCAAAATACTAAAAAAAATTTTTTTTTTTAATTCTTTCGCCACCGGTTTCTCTTGAAAGAATTAACCGATTTTGATGTTTGAGGTGGCATTCGACGCGACTTATGAATCTCCAGAGCCCAGTCCATTTTGGAATTAATCCATCGAGCCCGTAAAAAGTTATCCAAAAAAAATATTTTTGAAAAAAGTTTATTTTTGGAATATCTCCGAACGAGCCTAACCGATCAAGCTCAATTTTTTTGAGCTTCAAGATATTAAAAAACTGCGTCGAATGACACCTTGACGATCAAAATCGGTTGATCCGTTCAAAAGTTATAGATATTTACATGCGTACGTACGTACGTACGTACATACACACATACATACACTCGGACATCATCGTGAAATTAGTCAGAATAGCTTTCTAGGACCTCAAAACGTCGACATCTGTTGGAATTTCGATTTTCACAAATCGGACTGAAACCAATAACTTCCCGAATTTTTGAAAATTTGCAATTTTCTTAGCGGGAAGTTAAAAAAATTCTTGATCGTAGTTTGTAATAATAATTATCTTTTAATTCCAGTAAAAAGTAAAAAGAAGAATTTAATTAAAATTACACCGTTGCAATATTTTATCAACAATCTCATTTTGCCCTGTCATATATATTTATATATATATTTTATTATTATTAATAAATATTTGTATAATAATTATTTTTAGTATGACTTCAAATTACTTTGTTTAAAACGTCATAAAGATTCATCATTTATGCCAGGTAATTATGTATTTCCCGGTGGCGTTGTTGAACCAGCTGACGCAGACTTTAAATGGAAAAATTTTTACAAAAAATTTGGCTTTAATGATAAAAATTTTTTATCTCTATTTCCTAATAATAATTACAATAATTTATCATCATCATCATCGCTGTCTAAATCAAGGCCAATCATTTTTAAACCACAATCAGCGAACGAATTACCGCGGGAGGTATCATTGAGGATAACGGCAATACGTGAAACATTTGAGGAATGTGGTATTTTAATTGCACAATCTAATCATAAAAATTCATCTCACGCTCACCATTTTACAAGTAATAAATAATAAGAATCAATTTAATTAATAGCCTCAGTAAATGTATAATGAGTAGAAAAAATAAAATATTTTTTTTTAGTTAATGAAAAAGAGCAAGTGGTTAAATGGCAAAAAAAAGTCCACAATAATGCTACTGAATTTTATGAATTGTGTGAATCATTGCAATGTTATCCAGATTTATGGTCACTGCATGAATGGAGCAGTTGGTTAACACCAGCGTTTCTTGATGGAAAACGTTTTAATACTATTTTTTTTACTGCATGTTTAAAAAATATACCTGATGCTGAATTTGATCCCAAAGAAATGGAAGATCTGAGAGTAAAAAAATTTAATTTATTTTTAAATTTTGAATTATTAATAATAAATACATTTTTATTTATAGTGGGATACTCCTAGAGAATTAATTGATAAACCGGAATTTAAATTTGCGCCACCGCAACAATATGAAATATACAAAATTTCTAAAATTTATCAGCTGGATAATCTGCTGAAGTATGCGATTGAGCGAAATAAAAAGGGCGCATTGTTTAATTTGCCTGTGACTATAATTTAAATAATTGTTTATTTAAAAATTAATACTACGAATTAATTACGATTACACAGAAAAAAAAAACTCTAAAAATTACTATTTGAAATGATAACTCGGAACCCGGTTGTCCATATGGGGAATTTTAACATTCAAATAGTAAATTTTATAATACGTGTCGTAAATTTTCTAAGTGTCAGTTACAATTTTTAAAGTTCAAATAGAAATTTTTCTTGCATAGACAATAAATTTTCCTACTTATTCTGTAATTCTTCACGTTTAAATCGTAAATGAAAAAATTGCTATTTAGAATAATAGAATTTACTGATCACTTTATCATTATATTACTTGTCATTCTCAATTTTTATAGTTCATTTTTTTCCGTGTACTAATTAATGTAACTAAAAATTTTTACTGTTAATTTTGTTTTTATTTTAGATACGAGTTAAATTATCAGATGGAATTATTTATCTATTGCCTGGAGATGCAACATATCCAGAAGATATTCATTTAACTGAAGTACGTGATATTGTTAAAAGCAATTTGACTATCCAAGAGTTTCATAATGAGTCTGTTGGACGAAAAAATCGCATTGAGTTTCACAAAGAGAAGAATACATTGATAAAAGTAATAGATGATTGACATTAACTCATTCATTATTCGAATACTCAGAGTTAAAAAAACTTTTTTTGTTTCATAAAATTCATTCTATTGTTTAAAATATTTTTATATTTAAAAAATAAATAAAAAAAGACCCGATGGTTGGAATTAGTCTTCAAAATGTTTTTGTCTTTTTTTTTTTACAAATGCTACTTTAGCAGCCGATGGCTAAAAAATAATTTAAGTTTTCCCACGACAGTAGATTTTGCAAGCCATTTTGAGTTTTAAACTTTTTTTAAAAATTATTTGAAGGCTCATATAGTAAAGTGCATGCATTGCTTTGTAGCTCAATGCGTCCTGCTTTCTCTGTGCGCGTATTTTTCATGAACTTCCTTTTAAATTTAAAAATCTACAAAAATATAAAAAATTTTACTGCTAAATCCTTCAATGACAGGACATTTTTTAAAAAAAGTTACGGTAATTAAGGTAAATGAAAAGTAAATAAATAAATAAACAAGTACACTCTTAATTATGTGTCTAGCATTGTAATTTTTATTATTATTGATTACCATGATACACACGAACATTTATCATTTATCATATCATTAATCATGATTACAATTTTATATATAAGTATATATATTTATTGTTATTATTTATTCAATAGTCATTATCAATTAATCATACATTCGCCAATAAAACTATATTTACAAGAGTTATATTTTGGCCAAAAATAATAGTAGTCATAAAATGAAAAAAAAGAAATAATAATTTTTTTACTCGGAACAGCCAGGAGGGGAAACTAATATTTTTTTTTATAATAAATTTTTCAAGACAGAAGATAATTATATATAAGCGTCATTTTCTTATAATTATTTAGATCCTTATAACGAAATATTAAAAAAAGAATTTTATTTAAAAGTAATGAAGAAGGAGCATGTAGCGTGAATCCTTATGACTTCTGTCTGATACAAGAGTCTTAATTTGCTTTCACTCAATGAGAAATATTACTTAATCCTCACCGGCCGTATTACCGCGTCAAGGCACTTAATTATAATAATAATAATTAATTAATAACTATTATTATATATTTTATAGTTTAATTAATGCAATATTTTTAAAATGATTATCGTGAAAACGGAGACATTTTACGGAGTAATATTCAATGCGTCAAAATAATTATTTAAATATATAATGCTGTTATGTATTTATATAAATGATCTAGTTCATTTATTTTATTTACTTATTATTCGAGACAGAAAGACTAGTGATTAGACTGTTTCAAATTAAGGGACTATTTTTCTTTTTTTTTTTAAGAACATTGAAAAATCGCCAGTTAAAATTTCAGCTCTTAATTTTGATATTAAGAAGTTGCTGTTTATAATTTTCGATTTGTCATTTAGTAACATGCTAAAAAAATTCATAACTTCTGAACGAATCATTATACAGAAAATTTCTCTGAATAAAATTTGTAGCAAATTTACTGATCTACAAAAAAGGTCTCTTATAATTTTTTCATAAGTTCGACCATTCATGAGATATCCAAACTCAAAGTTTTTTATACAGTTCAAAGAACTTGTTTTTGCTCGTTATGAATTTTATAACATGTCAACTAATGAGAATTAAGAAATTATCAATGCATTATTTTCTAGGAAATTGAATGCTCTACAAAAAAGGTCTGATTCAAAATTTTCGAAAATTCAACCATTCCAAAGATATTCGCATCCGAAAATCACACTCTGAAAATTATAATATATCTCAATTGTTATAAATTTTTTTTATTGCTTTAAAATTCATATAATTTTATAGTCTTACTGTATCGCATAATAATAATTATTACATAAATTATAAATCTATCGATATGTTTATTGATACGCCAGTAGTTTAAACTAAATATCGTTTTTTTTTCTTTTTTTAATAAAAAATTTAAAATAAATAATTTTCTTTAAATTAATTAGAAATAATAAAAGTTATCAAATAACGTTAACTAAAACTGAATGGCGTATATTGTTCGGAAGACCCTTAATTAAATCTAATTTATTAATTAAATTACTTCATTACTTGATCATTAGTGTATATTACGTGTATTATTCTTATGATTATTATTGTATTTTATTATTATTATTATAATAATATATCGCACATTGTAGTTAATGCGTGATAAATTTAAACCCGCAAACGCCTAGAGGTTGCTCTAACGGTTTATGTTTGTGGTTTTCATCAATTAAACGTGAAAACCCGGTTTAAAATATAAAAACTTTTTTTTTTCTATAAATTATATTGACGAATTTCCATAATCATTGTCTTGTTAAATTCTTTAAAGTGTTTTTGCATTGTCATAGTAATTGATGAGTATTTTTTCAAATTTATTTATTTATTCATTGAATAAAAAAAAAGGTCGAGTTATTATTTTTTAATTAATTCGTCCTTTATGAGTCATATAACTAAGACTGTCGCTAAGAAGTTTTTCTCTAGCTGCTCGTCGTATTCTCGAACAAAGAACGAGGAGAGTACCTACCATTATGCAAATTAAACCACAACTAAAACCTACTATTGTATTAACGACTGTTGATCGTAAACAAACTTTTTCTCCTGTTGCTTCACTTACTCCTCCTATAAATCAACAACAACATAATTATTATTGTTATTATTTATTTTAAATAATGATGCGGCTAAAATTTTTATTAAGGAACTTCCGGTTTATTTTTTAAATTTATTTTCAACACGGAAAAAACATTATGGGAATGGTTCCTATAATTTTGGGAAATTTCATCCTATACCAGTATAGGAATGACGACCATAAATTATGGGAACACGTCCTATAGATATAGGAATATTACCCATAATTATAGGAATAGTTCCTATAATTATAGAAATGGTTCCTATAATTTATGGGAATGGTTCCTACAATATTATAGGAATGGTTCCTAAAAATTATAGGAACCATTCCTATAATATTATAGGAATGGTTCCTATAATATTATAGGAATGGTTCCTATACTATTATAGGAATAGTTCTTATAATAGTATAGGAATGGTTCCTATAATATTATAGGAACTATTCCTATAATTATAGGAACTATTCCCATTTTCATAATATTATAGGAATGGTTCCTATACTATTATAGGAATAGTTCCTATAATATTATAGGAATAGTTACTATAATATTATAGGAATGGTTCCTATAATAATATAGGAATGGTTCCTATAATTTATGGGAGTGGTTTCTATAATATTATAGGAATAGTTCCTATACTATTATAGGAATGGTTCCTATACTATGATAGGAATAGTTCCTATAATAATATAGGAATGGTTCCTATAATTTATGGGAATGGTTTCTATAATATTATAGGAATGGTTCCTATACTATGATAGGAATAGTTCCTATAATAATATAGGAATGGTTCCTATAATTTATGGGAATGGTTTCTATAATATTATAGGAATGGTTCCTATACTATGATAGGAATAGTTCCTATAATAATATAGGAATGGTTCCTATAATTTATGGGAATGGTTTCTATAATATTATAGGAATGGTTCCTATACTATTATAGGAATAGTTCCTATAATAGTATAGGAATGGTTCCTATAATATTATAGGAATGGTTCCTATAATTTATGGGAATGGTTTCTATAATATTATAGGAATAGTTCCTATACTATTATAGGAATGGTTCCTATACTATGATAGGAATAGTTCCTATAATAATATAGGAATGGTTCCTATAATTTATGGGAATGGTTTCTATAATATTATAGGAATGGTTCCTATACTATGATAGGAATAGTTCCTATAATAATATAGGAATGGTTCCTATAATTTATGGGAATGGTTTCTATAATATTATAGGAATGGTTCCTATACTATTATAGGAATAGTTCCTATAATAGTATAGGAATGGTTCCTATAATATTATAGGAATGGTTCCTATAATTTATGGGAATGGTTTCTATAATATTATAGGAATAGTTCCTATACTATTATAGGAATGGTTCCTATACTATGATAGGAATAGTTCCTATAATAATATAGGAATGGTTCCTATAATTTATGATTATAGGAATGGTTCCTATACTATTATAGGAATAGTTCCTATAATAGTATAGGAATGGTTCCTATAATATTATAGGAATGGTTCCTATACTATTATAGGAATAGTTCCCATAATAGTATAGGGGTGGTTCCTATAATATATAGCAACCATTCCTATAATAGTATGGGTACAATTCCTATACTATTATAGGAACCATTCCTATAATGCATAGGAATACTCCCTATAATTTTCTTTCCGTGAAAATTAAAATTATAAATATTTTTATTTTTAATTTCGCGGTAAAATAAACTATTGGAAACAAAATGAAAATTTAAAAGCGAAAACAAAATTTTTTATAAACTAAAAGGTTACGCTCTAGTTAATTAAATATGACTTTAAAATTTATAATCCCAGTAATTGCGGCTTTCAATATTAACAGCAAATTCTTCAAATATTATAGAATTAAAATAAAAAAATAAACAATATTTAAGCTGCTAGAAAAATTCTTGAACTATTTTTATTGTTCTTAAAACTATTAACCGCGCTCGGATTAGCTACTAGCTTATTTAATTTTTATTATTACATACTTTAGTTTACAAATTTTACTCGCGAGTAAAGTAAAAAAATTTAACTGGAAGATCCTTATAAAGATTTATTCTTTCTAAGAATATCTATTAGCTCTAATTATTAATATGAATAACGAAATAAAAATTACCACTATGAGATGCAGCTGTTGTATTCTGAAATACTTCAGCTTCGCCTTCTCCTTCTTGAAGAACTCGTAACGATTGGAAAAGATTAACATTTTCAGATAAACTCGTCGCCGGTGTTGTAGGACCGCCGATAGCCAACGAACGTTTGGCAACATTTTTTGAATTTCTCCAATGACATGGTTGACTCTAATCAATCAAACAAATTTCATAAATTATAGTTCAAATTAAAAAAATTATTTTTAAATTATCAAGTTCAAATCCCGAATAAAAGTCTAAAGGAAAATAGATTTTTAAAAATTCCATACTCTCCCGCACGAAAAAATATATATCCCGGCAAAATAGTATATATCCGGCTTATATCTTTAGTATTGTCGTATGCTTTTTTGCCGGCATATATTCTCGGATATATCTTTTTCCGTGTGGGCTCATCATCTATACAAAACGGCCCGAAATCGAATTTTTAAATTAATTAATGACTACTCAAAATTGGTATATTTTTTTGGTGGGTCTCTAAATGCATTCAAAAGTCAATTAGAGAGGAAATGGATTGAAAACTGAGTTCAATAATTAACCTGTGTGACTGTTTATGGTTATTTCCTTTGTAGTTTTTTTTTTATTTTTTATAATTCGCGCTTTGATAACGCGAGTGAAACTTTCTAATTTTGAAAATTACAGAAAGCGTTAAATAAATAAATTACCGGACATCTGCCATGACACATTCGGACGTCGCACTCGATGTACAAAGCCGGTGACCCGGTGAATCTGAATGTCTTCATATAAGCAAATACTTGAGTTTCAAAGAGTCCACTTTCCGACCACGATCCTCTAAATCGGCTAATTAGTTTGTCGTCAACTGGACAGCCGTATTGGTCAATAAGTTGGATCTTCTTATTGCCGCCATTGTGAGCGTAACAATCATTAACAACAATATCGAAACCATCGTATTTACTACGCATGTAAATGATAAGAGTAAGTGGATCGCCAACTCTTACAGGGCCGGCTACTCTTGTTCCAGTTGTTCCGTAACCATATCTTATCTCCATGTAACATTCTGGTGGTTGTAATGTAAATACAACTGGATTACCTGTCGCAACTCTGCAATAAAAATTTCAAATATCAGTTATCTAAACTGTACTTATCATGGTACTAATGCACTAAACATTTTTCAACTCACTCGACATCTAAAAACGGAAATGTCACAGTTTTCCAAAAGTCGTATCCGTATTCACACGTAACTTTGAAGTGTTCATCAAATTCTTCTTCGATGAGTGGATTGTATTGGACTGTGACTGTATTCCACATCAAATTTTTCTGTTGAAAAAAAAATTCATTGGAATAAAATTGAATGAAAGCAATAATTCGCCGTTAGATTTAGTAATAAATGTGGAATTAAGTTTACTTGTAAATGAGAAAATTAAAATAATTAATTTATTATCCAGTAAATATTATTACCGTTGGATTTTTCCTGCTATCTTGATGATGAGTATTCTCCCCAAGAGTTCCGCAGCGATTTAACTGAATATAAAACTCGTAGTAATCCCTTCCGGTACCGTTGACGTACATGCAGTCGGGATCATAAGAGTAACCTGTAATTAAGGAGCGATTGTCTCTCACCAAGTCGAGCAATTGGACAAGCGGGGTGTATGGTCGTAAATACAAGATCGGTATCGATCAATTTCGAACAACGGTCTTTGATCATTAGTATAACACCTCTCTTTTCTCATCACAATTATCATTATCATCATGTTATACGCCTTTTTTCCACGTCATCAACTTTACAATTCGCAACTCATTATTTTTTTTTTTTCTGAATTCATTTTTTATTTTTTTTCAATCGCGATCAATCTTTTAGATACAGCCAATTTAATTTCATTCGTAACAATTACATTGCTATTTATCGTGACTCAGGATTATTCAATTGTGAGTTGGTTCCCGTGAGAAAAAATTTTTAAAATTGAATTATTTTAATTCTTACCAGCTGAGTATAAAAGTCCGGCAAATGATCCATTGAAACCAATGCGTATTTTCATATAATCATCTTGACATTCAGCCTCGATATCTATAATCAAAAATAAGAAAAAAAAATTACATTTTTTAATCTCCGCGGAATTATAATCGATATATTTTTTATGACTATTCTTTTTTAATTTAGAAAAAAATTAATCTAATTTTTTATGAGTTACACATCAAACTTAATTTTTTTTTTTCAAATAAACCATTGGCCATTTTAATTTAAAAATTTAATTTGTTTTTGAAACAAAAAAATTGAGATCCGGGTTTTAATTTATTTAAAAAAAAAAAAAAAAATTCGTTTACAGTTTTGAATTTTGCGCGTAAAAATAAACGTTTTAACGAGTGGAATAATCAACCAATAATCATCCTTCGATATCTACAAGCTAAAAGAAATTTATTTTTCAAATTTCGTTTATAATTCAATTATTCAAAATTTCTACTCAAAAATTAATTTTCGAATTTTTTTAAAAACGATAAATAATAAAAAAAAAATATTTAGAAAAATTGCACCTATAGATTTTTCAATTTTCTATATGTGCATTTTTTAGTTTTTTTTTTTTTTGTAATTGATTTGTAAAAAAAACAATCCGAAAATTTTTAATTATCTGGTAACTTCAGGATCATTATAATAATGACTAAATAATTGTAGTTCCAAAAATTGATTTTTAAACCTTTCTTAGTCTGATGTCTGACATAATTTTCAAATTTTTGATTTTCTTCAATCCCAAAAAAAATTTCTACAAATTTTACATTTCAGTAAAAATTCTAACAAGTATGACCATCTTACCCCCACTAAAGCCAATTAAATAAATTAAAAAAAATAGGTTTTTAAATTTATCGACTCTCCCCTCTCATTAACCAGATTAATTATTTTTCTATCAAATAAAAAAATAAATAAGAATAAAAAAAACAAATAAATAATTAAATGGACGTTTATAATAAAATTTGAGATCGTTATTCACGGCCTCAAGATTATTTCTCGTGCAACATCCGATGTAACGTATATATATGTATACATATGTACGTATAAGGTAAATAAGTTTCCGTTGGTGGAAACCGGTCATCGATGGAGTAAGTGAAAGTAAAACGAGCAAATGGGTTTTACGTGTGTACACAAACAACATACACAGCAATAACACATGTTATGTATTTGTGTACGCGTGCTCTTCGTGATAAGGAGGATAGGATAGGTTAAGGAGGTAAGGATACAAGTAAAGAAGGCACACGTAACGACGTGTCTAAACAAGCGGCGGTGGAGATTTTAAATCGATAGTCATGCATCAGGTAACTCTGGAATGATGATACAATGTTCCCTTATAACGTTTTTATTACATCCCAGAAAAACCCGATTGCGTTATTTTATTTTTTTAAATTCAAATATTTATCCGACTTCTCAAATTGCTCATTTTTAATTACACTGTAGTCGCTTTAATCTTATAATAATTAATATTATTATTATAATTAATTAATTACCATAGGCAAATATAAATATGATAGATGATAAATAGCGTATTATATGCATAAAATTAGTGTTATTTATAAAACAAAAATAAATGTTACACTGATAGAAGGATTTATTACAGAGTACTAAATGGATTTAGTAACCAAATTTTTAGTCACTTATTTGGGAGAAAAAAATATTTTGTACCCATTACCATAATTTATTATAATTTAATAAATTATTTTTTTATCTCAATTAAATCTTATTATGGTAAAATAAATATTTGTTTCCATCAAAAAAATATTTGGTAATCGGTACTAAATATTTTTTTGGTAAGTTTTGTCGGTAGATGGCTTGTTTAGGAATAAAAACTACGTATGTATTTGTGGGGAAATATCAGTGTAGCGTGTGTGTGTGAATATATTGCCGCTTTCACAGTATAGTGCGTTTCGTCTCAATCGGAGTTACTATTGTGATTTCCAAATCAATTTATTGATTTTAAAAACAATTATTTTCAATTGATTAAAATGAATTATTTCAAATTATGGAGGAGCTCTTAAAATCTTATTTAACTAAAAATTTGTTATTTATCTTAAATAAAAAATTATAATAAAATGAGGTTATTTTCTTTATAATAATACTATATATTTTTACTTAAAATTATTTATTATTCTTATTTTAATCTATTTTAATTTCAAAAATTCATTTGACGAAAAATTTGTTATTTATCTTAAATAACAAATTATAATAAAATGAGGTTATTTTCTTTATAATGCTCTATATTTTTATTTAAAATAATTTATTGTTATCATTTCAATTTATTTTAATTTCAAAAATTTATTTGACGAAAAATTTGTTATTTATCTAAAATAAAAAATTATAATAAAATGAGGCTATTTTCTTTATAATACTATATATTTTTACTTAAAATTACTTATTATTCTCATTTTAATCTATTTTAATTTCAAAAAATCATTTGACGAAAGATTTGTTATTTATCTTAAATAAAAAATTATAATAAAATGAGGTTATTTTCTTTACAATGCTCTATATTTTTATTTAAAATTATTTAATGTTATCATTTCAATTTATTTTAATTTCAAAAATTTATTTGACGAAAAATTTTTTATTTATCTAAAATATAAAATTACAATAAAATGAGGCTATTTTCTTTATAATACTATATATTTTTACTTAAAATTATTTGTTATTATCATTTTAATTTATTTTAATTTCAAAAATTTATTTGACGAAACATTTGTTATTTATCTAAAATAAAAAATTATAATAAAATGAGGTTATTTTGTTTATAATACTATATATTTTTACTTAAAATTATTTATTATTATTATTTTAATTTATTTTAAGTAGAACAATTAGGTTATGCGCTAAAATAAGTTACAAAAATTATTTCTTTAATCCCAATAAATGATTTATTGTGCCCCAATAAATCATTTCTTAAATACTACAAAATATTTATTTGGCGGAAATAAATGAGCTTTACTAAATGATTTGGTTCCTGTAACCAAATATTTAGTATTACAAATTCGTTACTAAATCATTTGGTACATACAACCAAATCTTGTTAAATACAACTAAATCCTTCTATCAGTGTAGTTAAACTAATTTTCGGGTGAAACGATCTGGAAAGAAAAGATCGTATTCACTATAATAGAGTGCAAAATCTTGGCATCACAATAGAAAATTTTTTTGTTTCCGGAGAATAGAAGAATGAAGTAAATTGGTATACATATATATATGTATATTTATATATATATATATATATATATATAGAGTGAAATAGTGTGTAAAATTCTCGTGGATGTTAAAATATTATAGAATGAGGGATTTTACAACAAAATAAAAACAAAAAAACCCGAAGAAGTTGAAGAAGAAAATGATGATGATGATGATGAGCGTGAAATACTAAAGGTGAATAAAGAAGAAAAGTTTAGAAAAATGGGTAAAAAAAGTAGATACTGATGGAATGACTTTAAGTGTCTTGGAGATGTGAAGAAAAAAAATCCAGGGGTTGAGGAAGAAATTGTGGATTAGATGAAAAAGAAGCTTAAGAAGTGGATAAAGAAGAAGAGAAGGATGAAGAAGAAGAAGCAGAAGACGGAGGAGGAAAAATAAGAATCCAAGTGATGGGGAATTTATGGGAATTGGCCAGAGCTTGGAGAATGCTGCACTAAACCTATAATCGGCTTCGTCTTCGTGTAATTGACGATTCCACGTACATATATTCACCGGGTAGTTACTTCCGGGCCCCCGATATGTCTTGTAAATTCAAGTATGCACTTTTATTTATATACACGCGGTTTCATAATCTTGTAAGTCAGCAACAACTTAATCTAATCTTTTTTCAATTCTCCCATGCTAATGTTCTTATAATGTTCGAGTAATTTTGTTGGTTTTATTTAGCGCTCTAGGCCTAAACTCGTATGATTTACTTCTTCTTATTGAGTTCATCAGTTAATAATCTTTGGAATTCATAGATGGATAATTGAGGTAGCGATTGAGTAATCCATCATGTTGACCGGTATAATTTACTTATTTCATATTTATTTATTTATCTTATGATATTTTATTATTATTATTCATGGTATGATCATACACAGGCTCTTTGTCATCGAGTTAAGTACCCGAGGGACGTAACCGTCTTTATGCAATAGACACTTAGTTTATGATAAAGAGAAAGAGTAATGGCAAGTGCTGCTGTAGTTTCATGTGGTGTCAGCGTTGTACGACTTCCAACACCGTTTTAATTGCCATACTAACGGGACTGATCCAGACAAGTAATATCATCTATTTAGACAGTTGATGGGTGTCTATATAAAAGAGAATCTTCATGGTCCAGACAACTTGTCTAGGTCATTTGTCTAAAATCTCGTTCATTTTTTTACCAAAGAGATTTATGATAAAGCCGAAAGTAGTCTTTATTACTGACTGCTCCGTCTTTATCACTAATTGTATGTAGTCTACTTCTGCTATGAGTTATTTATGGCTATCTGTTAATACTTCAACAGATACTTTCAGCCTGAGTAACTTAAAAAGAAAGCTGAAAGTTTTTGATACCACCTTTTTTATGCACTGTTATTTTTTAATTGGCTATCATAAATTAAGTCAATAATTTTAATTACTTCTAAAAATATATTGCATACGATTCATTTTTTTATAATACTATTTTAAAGTGTAATTTTTTTTGAGGTTCGCTAATTTTTCATCTTGAAAATTTCAGTGGCAAATGGTAATAGGGGTTACTTATAAAATTAAATCTTTAATTATTTATCAAATATTCAAATTTTGCTATAATTGCAGGCCTCATAAGTTGAAGTGATGCATAACTCTCAACATGTCAAAGTCAAGCAATTTATCGGACTTGCATTGCCTCTGTTTCATCAAAGAAGTGTCCTTATTATTTATTTTTTGTTTTACATTGCGCATGATCAGATTGTGGTTCTAATTTTTCGGCATAGATGAAACTTTCATTATAAAATTTCTGTTGTCTTATTTTTATTATACCGAAAATGCTCATTATTATTTTTAAAAAATTTTTTTATAGTTTTTCCTTATAGAGGACATTACAAGGAACTAAAAATGTTGATGCTATGTAGAGTTATTGATAACAGAATTAAAATTACAAACTACTCCAAGTAGACAGAGTCATCCTCCTCATCTGAGGGTGCCTAGATATCAGAAAATAAATTTTTCTTAGGAATTTTCATAGCTTTTCCTGTTAAAAGACACTATAAGGAACAAAAAACGTTTATATTATGTAGAGTTATTCCTAACAGAAGCAAAATTACAGGCTGCTCTTCTTCGAAATATACAAACCGGCATTCTCATTTTATCGGTCAAATAAAAATAATATTTTTAATTAAAATAAATGAAGCCTAGCATTCCAAGTAGCATGTGCCATAAAATAAATTTAAAAATAATTGAGTAACATTAAAACTTACTAAACATTGAAATTAAAAAAATATCATTATTAATAATAAAAAACACGAGCACGGACATTCACAAAAATGACAAAGTAGTTCTGTCAAAACATTGTAAATTCACGTAACTAGCATACAATCATCTTATTTTTACAAAAATATAAGAACACGCTAGTACTTTCGTGTTTAAAATTTTCAGAATCAAAATTTAAAAGAAAAGAAAGTTTTCATTTTTCAATTCTTCGCGCGTTAAAATTAAAATGTGAAATATATTCCTGTACATAAAATTTAAAAACTATAGGCTTCAAGTGTATGCCCAGTATTTAATTCAACACTTCATGATTATTAAGAAAAAATATCAATCATTTTTCGGCAGACATATTCATAAATGATCGGCACCATTATAACCCAAAAAAAGAAAAAAAACAATTTTATCTTCTTTAGCCTTTAACTGCTATTTTTTTTTACTAAAACCCTCTAACGGCACCATTATTACCTTGAAGACTAATTTCCTCTTTCATTACCCTGTCTAACTAGTGGACTATTATTTTTTAAATGAAATTTCCTTTAAAAAAAATAGCACTTCCAGCAAATTAAGACTGGTAATAACTATTCATTTAGACGAACTAAAGCTCCATGTTTACAGTTTTAAACAAATAAGTGTCGAATTGCTAAAAATGGTTTTTTGCACACACAAAACCGTTAATGAGACTCTTAATTTCTAGAAAAACGTTCACATGAATTAGAGTTACTAATTTTTCGATTTACCGTTGATACATTTTGCAACATTGTCGGTGATTTATAACCATGAATAATAACATCCAATTATACGTAATAGCAATAATAGTAGTAATAGTAATAACAGGTATTACTTACGTTGGACGCGAGTAGTATTAGGTCTATATCTCCGATGCTCTCTGTCCCAAGTTTCCGGATGACGTCCCCACTCGTCATCACTGGACAGAGCAGTTCCACCTGCACCTGAAGCCGAACCACCACCACCAGTACCACCAGTGGCACCAATGCCCTGAAGACCCTGTAGAGTATGGAGAGCTTGCAAATTTGGATTCAACGGTACTCGAGGTTTTATTGCCGGTACCGGAACATACTGAGCACCTTCACCCAAGTAAACCACCTTCGGGAACAAGTACAAAAATAAAAAAATAAATAAACAAATTCATCATTATTAAAATTATCCAATCTCAATTGAATTTGTTAGACAAACTTAGCAAATAACAAGCTAAAGCATCAGCGTGTAGTCTAGTGTTGTGTTGATATATATATGGGTATACGTGTATATATGTACAAAAGTAAAAGACCAGGAAGCGGAACTGTCACGTCAAGAGTGCGTCCTCGTGGCAACACGACATCTTGTAGTATCCATCCCGTTTGTTTCATGTCTCTCCGTGACATGTCGACGAGCATCACGAAGACGCACGAGTCGACACCCGCGCATTCATGCGTCGATTAACGGTCACGCGGTTCACCATCTTAAATCATTAGTCGAGCTACTTTATATACAAGAGCTATAAGATACTAAAGAGGGATGCTGCCGATTATATTTTTTATTTACAAAACTACTATACACTTAACTCGGATTTAGCAGCTACGATACGCAACAGCTACACCACTAAAGCTATTGAGCTTAAGGGATTAGATGCTTGTCTTTTCAGACAAGACACGGTTCAGTGGCAATGACTAGTAGATAGACTAGATCCACGTGATAGACCCGAGGCCACTATTTTTGATTCGCTACTTCTTCAACATTTTTTTTTATTTTATCTAGTTCAGTATCTTACTTCTCAATGTCTCATTTAATTGTATTTAAAGCCTCCGATGGTTTAATTAATATGGCCAATAAATTGTACGCTTGGTTTTTTAATTTCTTAGTCGATTATCTGCACAGTAATTTCATTTATTTTTTTTTCATCAAAACCGGGTAAAAAAAATCTTGAATTTTTTGTAATCAGTGAAACTATAATTTTTTTTTCATTAAATTTAATTTTGTTTTATTAGTTATATAAACTTACGGCATTTATATTTGATTAAAAAAAATCAAAGAAAACTAATTCGTAAGAGAAGAAATTTTTTTGTATATCTTGTTTCATTTCCTCTGTATATTAAACTTTATAAAAAAAAAATTCTATCTCATAAATTGTTGTGTATGCAGACTAGTAATTTCCAATAATAAATAAATTACCCACAATAGTGGAATGATAAATTAAATCTACTAAATATGAATAACAAATAGCCAAGTGTTTAATTATTTTTATTGACCGTTAAATAATAAATAATTCTCCTTCGACATTTAACTATAATGCATAAATTTATATATTTATGTGGAGATATACACTATAAAGAAGTTAAAAGTTAAAACGTTTAAAGTTTATATCTTGCATCGTGATTATTATATAAAAACAGTACTCTAAATCAAAGATGCTGTATAATAATTTAAATATTTATTTATGTATTTTATTTTTTATTTAAAGTTTCGCGGATTTTTTAATTTTACCAAAGAAAATTGATGCTCAGCGTTGATTTACGGCGAACGGTAAAACGCGAAAGAAGCTTGCCGAGTGATAAAACGCGATCGTTTCCTACACTGCTAGGCTGTATAGTAATGATGTAGAGAGTGTAATGCAGAATGTATATAAAATAGTGTAGTCTGTTCTGTTGGCGCATCTAGACAGTACAGGGGCGTTAACCGACGAAACGTGCAGTAGCTGTATGTTAAGGATTATGATGACTGGTGGCTGCACCGGTACTGAAAGTAGCCGGCGAATCATCCCCCCATTATCCAGATCTCCGGGATTATTTGCCTCTCTGTGTAGTTTAGCTCGTGTACTCTTACTGATGGTTAGGCTATCATGTAGAACGAGAATACTCTTCTGTAACTATATGAATGCTTCCTTAAACAACGTGGCGTTTTCCTCGTCGGATAGCTATTCTATCCTATCCTATCCTATCTCCCAGTTGTTGTTTTGTCCATGATGTCATAGAGACGGTTTCTTCCTGTCGGCGAAAGAGACGAGAAACCGTTGCTCGATCAACGATGCAACTAGTGGAAACAGATCTAGTCGCATAACCAAATGCTTGGTCACTATAATTCCGTTCTTGCCTTATTACTTTGTTCATGTTGTTACATTGTTGTACTGTTTCTTTTTTTAATACTATGAGATTATTTTAAATTATTTAAGTACTCACAGTATCCTGATCGCTGGCTTCATGAGTTAATGATTCTCTCGTCTCGGTACGGTTTAATTCTGTAGCATCTTCTGGACCAGCTCCACTGCCTGCCCAATAGTCATCAGTTGTATCTTCGACTATCGTATCTAAATTTGGTTTTTCCGATTCTATCACTTCGGGATGAGCCTAAAAAAAATTATTTTGTTTTTTATTTAAGAAATTCAGATTTTGAGTTTCAAGCGACTGTGGGAATTTTATCGTAATTTTTATTTTTGTCTTCGAAATTTTTTTTCACACTTTCCGTAGATGAGATCAAAAATAAATTCATTTTAATAAATTTTCTTAAACATAACTCATAAATTCAAATATTTAAAAAAAGTTTTTGATAAATTTATGAAACTGTAGCTTTGAAAATTGAATATTAATTTGAATTAATTCAAAATTTTTTTCATAAGCCCGTAATTTCGATCAAAAATTTATCGTTAAAAAATTAATTTACACAATTCTTTGAGTAAAAAACTAATTACTGTTCGAGCACTTTAAAGAATTGAATATTTTGCCATTAATAATTTCTAAACCAATAACCGTTTGGCGACTTGCAAATAAAATCCATTGAATGAATTTCAAGAGATAACTAAACTACTTAAAGTAAAAAAATAACTTATATGTGTATAAATATTAACGGTTTTACCTTTAAGTACAGCAAAAAGTACCCACCTGAATGGAATTTATAGTAACAAGCAGTAGAATCCACGCGAGCCTGTAAAAACATAAAACACGATATAAATATCCATGGAATCTCAGCATAAAATGGATAAAAAACGTAATGAGTTTTCAGTTCGCAAAAAGAAACTTAAACTAAAACTGAAACTTAAACACAGCGAAATAAAAATATTAAACTAAAGAAGTATATTCTTAATAGAAAGTAGTAAAAAGCTCATATATGCACAGTAGCGAATAAAAATTTATCGATCACGCTTTAGTTTCCCCGTATCTCCAGTGTTACAATTTACTATTATTACTCTGCACATTAGATATTGCCCATACTTTTTTTTTGAGCCCCATCATCCGCTTCTCTATCACCGACATAGAGATAGTCCCAGCAAAACCCATCAAACACGAGTCTGTAGAAGTTATCCTTGATGCTCCACTTCTGTCCACGCTTCAGTTAATTCAGTATGCAACAAGTAAAGAACATCAGGAAGATATTCTTCAGTCTCTCCACACTCACGCATAAAGATGATTTTCTTATAACTCTTTACTCTTAACTCAAAACGACCGTGAGGAATAGCCGGGTGATTATGAGTGAGATCTGAGCACCCAGATATAGTTTGTTCTTCCGGGAATGCCCGATGAATCGAATCGAAAACTACTTATCGCTTCAGGTTAATAAAAATCCACAAATATATATATATAGAGAAATTCATATATATTTTTATTTAAAACCACTTTGAATCATTATTTTAATGTACAATAAAATATTTTATCTAATATATAATTTATTTCTTCTCTATTTATATATATATAAATTTTAATGTACCTGATTCAAAGGTTTTATTATATATGAAAAATATATAGCTTTGTAAATGTCTACAACGAAGCATTGATAATAAATAGTATTTTAGACACGACTTATCCAGAAAAGTTATTTATTTATCCTAAGGGATTGTTATTATTTAGTTAGCCGTAAATTTAAACGTCACGAAGATAAAATTGAACAAGTTGCGCTTTATTATGAATATTGAAACAATCCACTGTCCTTTAGGCTATATATATTTATATAAATGTCTATGTGTTTATATAATACGAATAGCGGTGGCAGTGCATCATCACTATTTTGACCTAGTGAATAAGCTTCGTAACAGTCTTGTAACACGCAACCGCCAACGTAATAACCTATAACAACAGCTTTTGCTCCCGCGCCATGTGTGAACTGCCGTGTGAGAATCATACATGTTAACTGGACATATGAAGTTGGAGAACAGGTAACAAACAGAGACAGAAAGAGAAGAGGAAGAACAAGAAGAAAGAGAAGAAGAAAGAAGAAAGAAGAGCCGGTAGAAAATGAATGGCTGCATTCTAAAGACTACCGCAATGTTCTTATAACATATCCGGCGAACGTGCTCGAGTTTCTTTTCAAGAGTATTAAACAAAAAAAAAATGTATAAATAAACAAGGACTGGAAAAACGCGTGTATGTGTGGTATGTACGCTGTCGGTTACTGGAGTTAAGAATGTGCATTTGACAGCTATTCACGGATAATTAGGGTAATACCAGGGAATAATTCACACCGAACGTACTATTATATGTCTGTTTGATAACTTTATGTTCTGAGAATTCAATTAGTGATACTGATTTTTTTTATGTTATATATATATTATATATTTATACGGCTTTAATTGAGAACTTGAGATTATTTTAAACATTATGGTTATAATACAAGGATATTGCGTGAATTGTATTATCAATAGTACCGTATTATGAAAATATTTTTTTTTTATTGCTTATTATTTTTTTTTCTCTTGATTTTATATTAGTACGTTTATTCATTCTTCTAAAGAATATTAATTATTCATTTACATATCTTAATTAATAGTCACATTAAATTTATAATTAGAGATAGAGGGTAATTATTTAGATATGTTAAATCAAATAAATTTTTTATAAATTGCAGAAATAATTTCTTGCACAGAAATACAAAAAAAATAACTACGTTATTTCAAATACTTGGAGACATTCTCAGACAGTACCCATACTTTTCAAAAATATACAATAACTTTGAACTGTCGTATTAAAATTTTATTAATTAATTAAAAAAAAAAATTGAAACTTTGATTGAAGAAAGAATAAAGTAGTAGTAATTTCGCCTAGAAATGGAATTTTTAAAAAATTACTTAGTTGTCATTAATTAGGAGGGAAACAAAATTTTAAAATTTGAATTATTCGAACCTAGGCCTTGCGAATAATCCAGTTCGAATGCAAGCATGCTAATCACTCGGTTACAAGTACTATTGAAAATTTTAATTATGAAATCGCCATGAAGATTTTACTGAAATTTATTTAACAAATTTCGTTTAACTCTCCATTGATATCAACTGTCATTTTTAATTTCCCGCTAATTTTTTAAAATCTGTCTCGATATTGTCTTTTTTTCAATGAATGTTTTAATTTTTTTTGAATCAACTGATAAAATTTTGATATTCTTATGACAATTAAAAGTCATTGAAAATTTTTAAAAAATGGGGGGCTCTGGCGCAAATGGCTTTAAGGTTTAGTTCAGATGAAAATATTTTTTAGATTTTGGAGATATTCGTTTTAAAAAAAAATTTGAGTCATTTCTAATAATCTTCTTAATAAACAATGTTTTTTTTTTTTTTTTTTTTTTTTTTTAATTGAGTTGTTACTTATACCTTCAATCAATGTTTCTTTACATTCACAATAATTTAAAATTTTTTGTTCCCATTTGTCACAAAAAATAAATAGAGTTTCAAAAATAGTGACAAAATAAAATTGCCAAAAAAAAAATATAGTTATCGGTAAATTTTAAAACAGAACTATCAGTATTTTTATGTTGATATTTATGACTTTTTTTATATAAAAAAATATTTTAAACCATATGTAAATGATTAACAGTTTTTCAGGATAATTTAAATAAATTTAAAATAAATAGAGGAGAAAAATACATTTTAAAGTTTTAACACGTAAGTACTTAGGCACATAAGTGTGTTCAACTGAGCAAATCTAAGTACATAAAAATAATTCAACACAATACATAAGTTAGCCAACAAGAACATATATATGAATAGTAATGTATAATAAATTGACGGGTAAGAATAGACGTAAAAAGAGAAAACGAATATGTAATAAAAGTGTAAGAGGTGTAAAAAGTGAAAAATAAAAAATAAATATAATCACCTACGTATATATAAAATTATCAGCACATAAATAATTACAATAAAAATAATAATAATAGTAATAATGAATGATATGATGTCTAAAATGGCAAAATAATTGTATAATGATAGAGAGTAACGTGGGTAGAGTTTGATCTAATTAATAAAACGGAGGTTGGAAGTAAACGGGAAACTTGATTTGCCTAGAGCGTCAAAGTCATTTCTCGCGTAACTCTTTCTCCATTTTTTTTTTTTTTATTACACATCTATTCCTTTCTTTTCTTTCTCTTTATATAAAAGATAGTGTTGCCTTGGCGCAGAGTAGTAGTAGAGGTGGATTAAAAAAAAGTTCTCGCATTCTCGATGAACTCAAGTAGCAGGCCCACTTGAGCTCTATTTTCTCCCACTAGTTTATTTATATACATATATATACGGGACTTGGTAATTCATTTTCTTTTCTTTGCAGTTATACGAAGACACCTGCTATTACGTATGCGGTTGCGTGCAAGCAACTTGATCTTGACGCTCGACCACTAGGTCAGTGATATTCTTCCTTCAATTCACTTGTTTTATTTCATATATATATATATATATATATATATATATATATATATATATATATATATAGTTATGGATATATACATATATGTTTACCACTGATGGATATAAATCATGTAAATTTTTAATGGTAAAAATAGCTTTACTTATTTTTAAATATATGAAAATGTATAAATAGCTGCCATTTTTTTATTTTGAAAAATTCTCAGTCCACTTCATTTTTTTTTTTATGAAACTATAATTTTATAATTTGAGGCTTAGATAATATTTTTATGAGAGAGAAATAGGAATTTGAATAAAAAAAATTTTTGAATTAATAATGATGAGCTACGCATGATTTGATGGTACGGAATGTCCTAAATAGTTATTGTAAAATTACATTCCGAGAAACTTATTTATGAAGCTTGAAGAAAGTATTGTTTTTATAAAAATTGTATCTTATTTTTCTATGAATAAATTATAATCCCGTACTTTTATCACTAAGTATAAGTATATATTTATATCTATATATATAAATATAAAACTCATAAAATGAAATGCGTTTACTTTTAATAAATTCATGGAAACGATCAGTTCTCAAGAAGTCTAACGGAATTACAGATGCGAATTTGTGGGAATAAAAAAGTGCATTCTGCGACTGAATTTGTGTGTAAGTTACGATTTTAAACTTGAGTAAGGTCGAAGATCGGTATTTATTCTCAGAAAACTTTAAACAACCAACGGATTTTCGTTTTTCGATCATTACTCAACTCTTCCGTAATTCTAACCTCTGTTTTATTAACGAACTGATTTGATAATTACTCATTTTTTTACCAATTATATGAATTTCTCATTTAAATTGTTATTATTAATCTATCAGGTTATTGTTTTGATAGAAATTTTTTCATTTTTTCATGTATTTTACTCACAATCGAGTAAAAAAACTTAATTGTCCTAGAATTCTAAAAACATTATCTAAAGAATGGTTTTAAAGGAACTTAGTACTTAACTTTAATAACCCAAAATGAAGTTAATTTTAAAATGCGCATTGAAGAAAAATTGCTGAGAAAAATAAAATCTTGTTAATTTTTCTCTCAACAAATTAAAAATTTCCCTCCCGACAAATCTTTCGTCCAATTACTCTAAAAATATAATTAAATTGTAATTACATAAAAAAAAAAAAAATGGATAAAATTTTTCGTGCACGATCTACCGAACAATTTCCGTTAGGATGTTCTCTGTATACAGCCACACAAACAACAGATCACATGATGATGAGAGATCGTAAACAGAACTTAAATAATTTTGAGGTTAATATCCTGAGAGTAAAAGATAATTGAAAGCAGATCGCGTACATAGATTAACGAGCCCAGAAGAATACACTCGGGTGGTACACATATTCTCTCATTTAACGATCTAACCTCCACTGTATACTCTAACAAGTATAACTATATGTTTACACCACGCCATGGAATTCTCAGATCCACTATATGGGAAAATGAATGCGCTGCGGGGGAAGAAGAATACGTCGTATTTAAAGTAAAAAAACCAACCAACAACAGCTAAAAAATAAATAAGTGCAAGAACTAATCTGTCATCTTTATCGTTAACCTGAATCATCTTACGCGCAGGCGTGCAGTCATTATAACCTCAACATCCACTGCCTTAACACAATAAATTAACTCTTCCTCCGCATAACAAAACAATGTTCTACAGCATTCCAGGAAAATAGCTTAAAAACACGCAACAAAAGACATAACATATATTTATAACATAGACAGCAAGATTTGAATCTTGAGGATTTCCCTTAAAATGTACAGCGAATGCATCGGTACACATATTGTTGCCATTTGCTATTACTGAGCAACTGAAGTACAAGTACAAGTACAAGCGTAGCATAGCATGGAATAATAAAAGTACATTATACGTTAAATGATAAAAAATAATCATTTACATGTTGCGTCGATGCGCAGTTATGCGGTACAGTATTTTATTTATTTCAGTTATATACTAACTCTTCTATCTTCAACATTTGCACGACTATTTGCATGCAAATGCAATTAAGTTACTCGCCGTGAGGGTTAACGACGTACGTTAACGTAACACAGCAAAACATGTGTTGACTGCCTGGAGAGACAAGAATAGCATGTTCTTGTTGTTGTTTTCTATATATTCTATATTCTATATCTATCTATATCTGTATACATATATATGTACATAGACGAGTGAAAGGAGGAAAGGTAAAAGGAGTGTTCTCTCGGCTTTGATGATACTCATCCACATATATAAATATCTATCTGTACCTGCATACCTATATACACATATATGTGTATAAAAGATGTTTAAGAAATATAAGAAACAAGAATACGTGGCCTGGAGGATACTACAAGTTACCGTTGCATTTTAACCAGTTCGATATGCCAACTAGATTAGGATATTTCGAAATCATAAAATCAAATCAAATCAACCCAAGCCAAACCAGAACAAAACAAACAAATATTTAAATAGATAATGTGTACTATATTCTTTTGCATATTTCATTTCAATGTAAATTCAATCAATTGATAATAAATTACTATGATTACTTTAAAATTTAAATCATTTATTTCAAGGGGAATGTCCACGGAGAAAAATGGTGTCTACTATAATTCATAATTTAGACAAATAATATTCATTACAATTTATCAGTTTTAAGTGTATAAAATTTTTTGTAGTATAGCATAATAGTTTTTTGGCAACTTCCTGTTTTAAGTTTGATCGACAGCGTAATAAAAATTCGTAGCTTTCTGAAACCCATTTTTCTCCATGTCTATAGGGTAGAAGTAGCATTTGTGGCCACTACTTCATTTTTGGACATTTAATTAATGAAGAAGTATAAACGAAAATTTCCATTGCAATAGTGTTATAAGTGTCTTTGTATACATTTTAAAAATTGATTATGTCACTGTGCCTTTTACAAATTATTTTATTCAAATTTAAAAAATGGCCAAAACTGGCGCTAAAGTAGCTAAAAATGGTACCTATACTACTTTCCGAAGTAAAATGAAAATGAAAATGACCTGACATGAACAGATAAGTTATTAGATCAGATAATTTAGCTATTGAATGCACAACAGTTGTGTTAATGATTTAAAGGATGGATTTATAGTTTGAAAGGGTAGTTAAAGACAAGTAGTATGTACAATGTTTTAAGTAGTTTTAACTAGTGTATATGCCACTCCTTCACTGGCTTAAACTCCGAGCCGAGTAACGCCTAAGGAGATATTAACACCTGTTGGTATGGACTGTTCCATGTCTATATTGTGTACACCCAAGACTTTATTTATGTCTGCGTCTTTATATCTGGTTAACTAACAACGACTTAATTGGCTGCGATTTTAATGCGGCATCCAATGCCGAAGAACATAAAAACAGTTGCGTTAATGTATCAAGTTACGAGTTTATATTTGTGATGTTTGATGTTAATAATTTTTACTGTTACTTCTCATTTTACATTAAAAATACTTTATTAAGTGGTTTTAATAATTATTACGTCTATTATAAATTACTAAAAGTGAAGTTTAATTAGCGAATTCGTAAAACTGTTCATTTTATCATGTAGCTTAATATTTTTAAGTGATTCCGTTTATTTAAGCACTAATTCATGTTTTGCGAGTGTGAAAAAAAATTTTTTTTAGGTTAGATTACAAGGTGTGAAAAGGTTTGATAGATTGTGTGCTATGACTTAATGATGATAATAAATCACTTGTAAATATATTTAGAGAAAGGAAGGAAGAGATATATTTTCGACTTTGTTTCACGTTAAGTGGAAATGTAAGTACATACACACAAGACACATCTGAGCCGGTGAATACTGAAAAGTAAAAAGAGGAAGATTGAAGACGTAGAAGAAGAAGAAGAAGAAGAACAAGAGTAGCAGATTCATGCGTGGTTTCGGACTGATCGACAGAAGAAATGTTGGTTGAGCGAGCGACTAGTGTGATTACTGTGGCATTGAGGGCTCTTCTGCATGCGGTTATAAAAAAGGATAAAGTAAAAAAATAAAAGCTCAACGAGAGTCAACTGGATTACACTTGGGTTGAAACGTTGGCTTGATCAAACAAAATAGATGGGATTGCTTTTCCGTGATCTTCACTATACTCAAGAGCGTCTAAGTGCCCTAAGACCCCTCGGCAATTGCGGTTACAAGCTCCAGAGATGGAAAAAGATTATACTTACATGTATATCTTTCCTACAAATCCAGTGTAAATAAAACTAATATTTTATATTTTTTTTATTACACCCTACACTACAACTGTACATTCAAATTATTGTTATTATGTCATACGTTTTTTATCAATCAACTCTATAAAATTATACAAGAGATGTGTAAATCAAACATCATTACTGAAAACTTTTAAGGAAATTGTTTCTACACTGTATACACAGACATTTATTCAACGACGCGTAACCAAATACTCTTGGGTCATTTCCGGGCTCTTAGATAGCCTGCCTCGTTTTTCCTCATCCCACAAAATGATATGAGTATAAAAATTTTTTTCCTACAATCATACTTTAATTATCATCAGTCAAGATAAATCAACATGCGCTTGTTAAAAATATGAAATTTTATCTCTCGCACGTAAAAAATTTAAATATGAATAAATGTATGACCTATATAACAACATCCACTAGAGCATATTTAACATGACGAGGCTTCTTGATGATGTACCTTCTTGAATTTCTTTAAAAACCTACACGGTAGTATAAATATTGAAATGTAGTATCATTATATACCCACAAGACACTTGATATTTAAGATCAACTCGAGTGGTCAGTAGCACTAGCCAAAGCACCAGTAGTTACCAGCATCACCATCAGCATCAGTGGATCAGTATTATTATACCGTTAACCACTTCTATTAATAATTAATAACAGTACCTACAATGCGCAAACGTTATTTATTACCTACTTCCGATTCATAATTCATCGAAATGAAGGTTCTCGGTTCCCGGTGGACTTAACAGATGCAAAAGACAATGCTTTTATCGTAGTGACTGTACGTCTGTGTGTAAATATTTATTCCAACTGCTGTTGCAACCTGTACCCGTAACTCGTATTTATATTTATCCACTTTAACTGGGTAAAATACAGCAAAGATCATAAAGCTATTTATTCCTTGTCATGCTCAGTGACTCAGTAACAACTGACCCAGCAATCAAAACCATCAAAGTCCCGCAGTGTGGTGATGAGAATTGACGATCAGTTTTATCGGTTACTATGGTAACATCACAGCAACACGACCAAGACCAAGACCACGACCACGGCCAAGATCAAGACCATGATGATGATGTTTTTTACCTTTTTTTTTATCGTGGCTTCACTTCCCGACCTAGGTCAATTATCCTCAAGTTACGCTTGACTACTAAATCTCGACGCCTTCTATCTTATATAAGTTAATACTCTTTTACTTTAATAGTCGGCTTGCTCGATTGACCATGGGAGAAGCCAGGGAGCTATCTAACCGTGAGCTGCCCACAAGGGATATACATATACATATATATAATCGATTTGACGAGGTCAAGAGGTAACCGCAGGAGTTTGAGATTTTAACAAATTAGAATCGGAGAATTGCATTGTACAATTGAATATAAGAGGATAAAAAGCTGTTTTATGGTTTCATTTAAGTGCTTATACCGGTTTTTGATAGCACCAGAACGATTGCCGAGATCGCTGGGTTTAAATAAAAGGCATCAAAGGTCTTTGTTGGAACTGTTGCTGATTGTTGATATCTAAAAACTGACCATCTTTCTCCCTGTAGATATGTACAAAGGACGAACAAGAAGCAACTCTATCTGGTGCTTTGTTCCCACGGCCTTTGCGGCTTCTTGGCAACGCAAATGCTGGTTAAGAGGAGTCAGCAGGGCAATCTTGTGGGAGTCGGTCCTCGGTGTACAGTGGACATGCGGACGCTCAGAGGGTAATTTTACTCAAGGGGAATCCCTCGCGGTAGACACGAGTCTCTTCTTGTCTTCATTATCATCATAATGGTTTAAACTTAACAACCACCAGCAGGATTAGGATTAAATCATAGACAGCCAGCGTCAGCAAACAACAACACCAATCAGCTAAACCAACAGCTACGGTAGCTGTAAACCTACTAAGGGTTAAAGTAGCCATTTGTAAAACAAGCTGTAATGCCTCTGATGGCTTTCTGGCATTTAACTTTGAAGTTATTAAACGTGAGGTTTCATTTAAATCGACTTAAGACATTACTCTGAGGAGGTTAACTTGGGTAAAAAAGCCTTGTTGTCCTAGACGGGGTAATTAGACTGATAACATCATAATTAGTTTAAGCAATCGTCGCTCTCCCAAGGGATGTAATTCTGTTTGTTTATATTGTGATTCAAGTTAAGTTAATATAAGCCGGGTCTATTATGTATATATATATTTTTTATATAGTATGGCGAGATCATTGCCCGACCTTCTCGAACTCGTGGTAAGTTTAATGTGATGTAAGAGAGTAACAAAGACGTATGACAGTATAGTTAAGTGTACAAGACACAACCGGTCTCTCACTCTCTTCCCGGCTCAGAAAGACCGGCTGATGAGTGCTATGCCGTCACCGCGGCCGTCGAGACTAGACGGCCACCCAACTTACTCAACGCCTTTCATTCTGTTACTCAAGACCTTCACCGCTAATAATATTGAGTTACGTGACAGAGAAAAAGATCATGACCGCTAGAAAATTGCTAGTTCATCATTAATATCGATCTCTGCATTTATAATATGAGTACCGTCTATTAAATATACATATATATGTATATTTATACGTTTCAAGAGCAAGTGACGTTAACGATTGCTGATAGGTATTAATTAGTTTGAGCATTTAAAATACTTGACAAACTTGTCTTTACGTCCTTGAGTGTCAAGGCTAAGAAAAGTGTAATATATATAGATATATATAAATATATAATTGATTGATGTAATTGATCATTATTATCTAATCCGTGAAAGTAAATTGAAAATTTTTTTTCCACGGTTTTTATCTCCAGTAAAGTGTAAAAATATAAAAAGTATATAATTAAATTAAGTATTTTCTAGTCTTGATATATATACTTATATATTATTAAAAGCCTATTTAAAATTGATATAAATTTAAGATAATATAATATTATTTAAAATTGTTGGCGTTTTCAGAGAAATCCAATATTTCTAGATGATCGATTCTAAGTAGTATGACTGTACGAATGTGCCGCGCATTAACTGCTACTGTATTACACCAGCAGACATTAAAAAAAGAGTACCTCAGCTCGATAAACTATCTTTTAGTAAGGTATTGTAAGTTAAACTATAATAAAACCCACAGCTGCTAAGCGGATTTATAACTTTCAAAGAAACTCACCAACATACCACAAGCTTTTATATATATTTAGTATGTTGCTAGGATGTCTTGGATCTATAGACGTATAAATGTATAAATCTACAGAGTAATGTCGGCTGTGGTTATTAATTATTATAAAATTTATCCGACACTTAACTTCTTTACGGTGTGGCGCAAGTGGTGATAGTGGTGATCATCAAAAAGCTATTGAATTATCTATAACCTAGAAGTAACTACCCCGCCTTCGAGTCACGACTAACCCAGCTTCCTAGCCATCATGAAATGATATATTCTATGACTTGTTTCTCACTCTTACTGGTAATCTCGCCGTAAACTTTTCGAAAATACCAGAGCCTTGAGCAGGTGAGCCAAGAAAAAGAAAAAGAAGAAGAAGAAGAAGAATAATAAGAAGATGGTATTCCAGGAAATGAAACCCCTAGCCGTGAAATAATCGTTAACGGGGCTGATGATGGTTAAAATAAAACATGAGCTTCGTATTATCGCCTTCTAGCAGCTTATAATGCACTTAGAAAGGATATATTCATCCAAATCCGCTCTACTCTTGTTTAGTTATATACATAGATAAATGTATATATATGCTGTGGTTTAAAGCGTTTGATCGAGCGCAAATGGATGGCCAGTAAATGTAGTTATACAACTTACTGCACACATTATCTATCGCGAATAAGTAAAAGAAGGATCAGTAGTAGGCGAGGCGAGTTGATCTCGATTATTCTCCTGGGGTATCTAACGTTTCAGCTCTAGTTTGTTTATTTTGCTTTCTCCGGCAGCCGGGCAACCTTGAGTTGTGCATCAGTTAGAGATCTTTAATGTATTTATACTTAGATTTTTTTATTTGGATGGCTGTGGGTATGTGGGTTTGTATAGAGGTATAATGAGAGAGGAAAAATAAAAATATATTGAGGGAGAGACGTTTACTTGAGACGCCATCTGGAACGGTCCGTTATTCTGGATGACTTTTTCGCGTTTAGCGTTACTCTGAGATATCCGACTGCAATCGACCGAGAAGAAAATTTCTCAAGGACTTGGCTGTGTTATAATTGATAGCGATCGATTAGGTAATAAATGATATTGTCGCTGTGATACTTTTTTTTTTTTATTTAATCAACTTTTATGGGTAAAGTGTCTAAACATTGTTATGGGTGATTAGTCATTGCAGCTTTTAATGAACGGGAAAAAAATATTAAGGACGATTATTTACAACGTAAACTGTTAGATCCTGTTATAAGACACTTGAGAATTATTTGTCGAGTTAATTTCAATAAATTGAGTCACGATCGATAGATTCTGCTGGTTATTAATTGGAATTTAAAATTTTTTTTAAATTTAATTAATAGTTATTTTTATAATCATCTATTTCTTTTCTCAAATTTTATTACAGAAAATTTTTTTATTTTAAATTTATTTATGGATCTTCATAATTAATAAAAGTTGTTTTTTTAAGAGACCCCATTTTGCAAAAAATAAAACAAAAAAAATATCTATACACTGTAGAAAAATACTGAGGTATACCTCATATATATACCTCATATATATATGTGGAATTTTTTTTTTATACCAATTTAACACCACCTACATTAATGTAATTTCATTTTAACACCTTGAGGTGTTAAATTGAGTCCATTTTTAACACCGGTCTTTTTACAGTGTTGCAATTGAAAACTAGCCTCTGTTTTTTTTTAAACAAACAAGAAATAGAAACTAATATTGTAGATAAAAAAAGCCTTTTTTTCATAGTACTCCTAATTTCCCGCCTCTTTCGTACAAAAAATTAACTTCTTAATCTTCCGGTCAAAAAGATAAAAAATTTCAAATAACATCCTCAAATTTTTTTTTACACAAATAGTCATTAATTATTAAGTAGAAAATTTTAAAAATAAATTGTTAAGACTCACTCACACGAAACAAAAGTTTAAAAAAATTTTATTGTTCTCACTTTTAATTATTACCAACAATAAAGCAAAGGCGAGAGCAAAGCCCTTTGCTTACGCAACGCGTACATGGGCGTTAAAAAAAAAAAGCAATTGCTCAAGTTCATGAACTCATTAAAATAAGTCAAGAAAAGATTGATCGCAATCTCTTATTCTCTTCCCCGGTAACTATTTTTTGTACTTAGCAAAACCTGTCCTTATTATCTAATAAATCCCACGTTAAAATATCAAGACAAATTAATTAAACTATAATTTTAAAAAAGTCGAGATAATAAACATTAATAATTAATACTTAGCGATTAATAAAAATGAAGCGGCAGATGTGCGATCCGCATAAGAGAAAATCTGATAAATATATAACACTGAAAGGTATATAAGATATTATAAGTTACGCAAACAAGATTGTGGCTAATTATTTTGTTGCACCAGGGGCAACATCAAAGTACATATTTTCCAATGAACACGATAGTGTTCCGCGTTCCAAGTATTTTCTCTCAGCACGGCTCCAAGAATACCGGGCGTAACAGCAACAAATTGCTCCGTTTGTAGGTCTCCATTGTAAACGGATAAAAAAAAATAAACAATGCAACCAAAAAAAAAGTATTAACTTAAGAAGAACAGCAAGGATAAAAAATAAATAAAACAAAATAACAAATAACAAAAAAAACTGTAGGATTGCGAGTTGGCGTGGTCGTGATGAGAGAGCGGGATAAAAAAAATTACACTTCACTCTTGACTCGCATTTAGCAGTGCATTTCCTCCTTACAGTTTATAGTATGGAGTATTAAGTGTAGGTGTGTATATATGTATATGTATCCGTATGTTATCCGGCAGATAACTTTAAGATGGTAAACATTACACCAGCGAGATATCTCGATTCGAGGATCATTTTACTCTCTTAAGGAAGGTTAGAGTACATGCATTTACGAGAAGACGTGGAAGTTATACAGCTGAGCTTCGTTAAAGGGCGCAAATCAACTTAAACCTTTTTTTATTAAACCTTCACCTCTTTTTGTATTTATATTTTCTTGTATCCCCTTACTTCCTATTTATCGTGGAAATTCCACTAGGCTGCTAATGTTACCGTACACCACGTGGCTGCAATCAGGGATAATGTAATTTGTGTATATATGATCTTCAGTTGAGTTTAGTCACGAATTCATTATATAATCATGCTGTATGTTGTCTGATAAATCTTGACGATGATGAATTAGTTTACGAGAAACTTTAAAACTTTATTTTATTTATCATGTATACATTTTTTAGACATGTGACTAATTAAAAAAAAATATTGATTATGTTGGAAAATTTTTTGTTGTTATAAAAATCCTCAAGTTATTATTATTATTACAAGCAACCTACAGTAACTATGTGACCGTCCGAGTGTTAATAACTAAATTTATTAAATATTCAAATTTAATTGTTTATTAAAATCTTTACCAATTTACTCTAGAGTATTTTTATTGTCATGTAGGATTAATTAGACAAATTTCATCAATTCGCAAACTTATTGATTTCGATAATGGTCTAATCATGGAATTCTCAAAAAAAAAAATCCACGCACGGTGAATTTTTTTTTCAGTCTTCCAATATATTTTTTTTGCCGATTCAAAATGAAATTTATCTTATTGTTATTATCATAGAAGACATAGGTTAAATTATTTAAAATAATAGCTACACGGAAAGAAAATTATAGGGAGTATTCCTATGCATTATAGGAATGGTTCCTATAATAGTATAGGAATTGTACCCATACTATTATAGAAATGTTTCCTATATATTATAGGAACCACCCCTATACCATTATGGGAACCATTCCTATACCATTATGGGAACCATTCCTATACTATTATAGGAACCATTCCTATAATAGTATAGGAACCATTCCTATAATATTATGAAAATGGGAATAGTTCCTATAATTATAAGAATGGTTCCTATAATTGTAGGAATGGTTCCTATAATTATAGGAATGGCCCCTCTAATATTATAGGAACCATTCCTATAATATTATAGGAATGGTTCCTATAATTATAGGAACTATTCCCATAATGGTATAATTATAGGAACTATTCCTATAATTATGGGTAATATTCCTATATCTATAGGACGTGTTCCCATAATTTATGGTCGTCATTCCTATACTGGTATAGGATGAAATTTAACAAAATTATAGGAACCATTCCCATAATTTTCTTTCCGTGTATAGGGGAAGGAGGGGCAAAAGGAAATATCAAGTTTTCAAGGACTCAAATACACTAAATCTTTTTTTTTTAATGATATTCGAAGTAAATAGAAAAAATTTCAGTTACCGTTTTTGCGGGTAATTTACATGAAGAAGAATTATATTTTACATGATTATTAAATACAAAAGATTACACAAATTTTTAATAGTTTTTATCATAAAACAAGTCATTAATATTTTTCGACTGACACTTGATTTTTGAAAAAGTTCAACAAAAAATATTCAGAATAATGCTCAATTATATTTACAAAAGTGATTTTGAAATATTTAAAAGCCATTTAAAATATAAAATTTTGGGGGTACCCCGTTTTACCTACCCCCTTCCTCTATATTGACAGAATAATTAAAATATTAATTTATTTAAAGAAACTAAATACGGTCGTCTTTTTTCCCGCGTAATTTGAATGTAATTCAAATAATTTAGATAAATTTATTAATCTCGATATTTGGCAATAAAAAATGCCTTAAAACCATGAAAAGACAAATTTGAGTTAAGACCTTTTTTAACGGTATCGAATTTAATGACTTAACTAATTCTATCAAATAGATATGTGGAAAAAAATTTTCCTTATTTTCTTAATGATATAGATCATTTTATTACTATTATTGATAATGTATTAAGAGTAATCAAAAAGCACGTGTTACTTCTAACGTTATATTACAACGCCTTAGTTCTTCTTATATTATTACTTCTCTTTTATTTCTGGGGTATATATATAGATGTAAATGTATATGGAATAAAGCCTCTCGCACTTAATCAACGCTCGCGTAATTGGGTACCGGCCCATTCTCGTGTTGCATATATACGTGCGTCTCTTGCATTATTGCCTCTACCTCGTGCAGAGTATTACCTTTTATATAGCCACGTTCACTACAAAGTGGGTAAATTGTCAGGATCATGAGCAACTATAAGGTTATATATATATGTATATATCTATATATATAAAATACCATTCAGCGGTTTAACATCTGTTTGATTTCGCATTACTTGTTTTTCTATTTTACAAATAAATCATCTGAAGCGACCTCGACCTAAATTGAGGTCGATTCACAGACGTTCAACTGTTATAATGATATAAGTATAAGAAATATAGCCGGTAAAGTGCAAAATCCTTGAACTTGAATTATAAAATAACTTATGTAATAATATATATGCTTGGTTAAATCATTTCTCTTCAGAAAAATTTTTATTTTAATTATTGGAGAGTAAAAATAGTAAACGTTAGAATTTTTGTAATTATGCAAGTGTAGACATTAAATAAAATTATAAATTTTAAATGGTGAGTTGTTTAACGATAGGATTCGCGGAATTCTAAGTAACTGCCGCTGATGATTACTGAATGTTTAATATGGAGTTTTATGGAAGAATAGTGTTTTATGTACTCGCGTATTACGCACCGTAGTAACATTATTTTTTGGACTAGAAAAAATAATGAGCTTTAAATTATACTGCTGCCTTTTTTTAGATATTTTTATTAAACCATTATTCAAGTACTTAATAAATTATGTTCTTGAACTTAAAAATTAGCTATCCTGAATAGAAAAATTTTCGGACCAAAACGAGGTATTGTGAAAAAATTTTTTTTACATTGAATTTCCTGTGCCCGGATATTATGCACTCAGAAACCCATAATAAACAAAATGAAGACAAAAATCTTAATAAGTTTTTTTTCTTCATTGAAGTCTCAGTAAAAAATTACCCCGCCGTGCCTCACGTACTTTATTATACCCACCCGTCTTTAATGCATCTTTCTGACGAACCTTAAGACCATTCTCAGGAAGTGCCTCCGCTTTTTAAAAATTTTTATTCACTCAATTATCATAAGCGTCGCAAAATTTTATCAATGAAAAAAAAATTTTAATATTAATTGAAAAAAGGAAAATTTCACTGAGATATAGATTTAAAAAATTACACAGTTGATATCAATTAGGAGGAACCAAATTTGAAAAATAAATTTCAGTAAAATCTTCGTCAATTCAAAAATTCAAATTTTTAAATTTTGTAGGCTAAAATTCATTCAAAAAATTTTGTTTAACTCCTATTTGATGACACTGTAAGTAATTTTTTAAAAATTCTACATCTCGGCGAAATTGTCTTTCTTTCAATTAAGATTTTAATTAATTAGTAAAATTTTAATATGATTGACAGTTGAAAGTCATTGCATATTTTTAAAAAGCGAGGGGTGAGCACTATTTGAGAATACCCTTAAAGTACTGTAACTGTACAAAATAAAATAAAGTTAAAAAAATTCGCTTGATAACAATGTAAAAGAATTTTTCTGACTCTTCAGCACAGAACCTCTTTCAATATTCAAAGAAAAAATGATTATAAATATAAATTATCACAAACAATTAGCCCACATACTATACAGTATAATTTTCGTAACGTTACATTTTTTTTCGTTATAACATTATATATATATATATATATATATATATATATATATATATATATATATATATGTACCGAAGGTAGCAGTATCTAATTACAATCTACTGAAACAGTTGCCTCAATTACATAAAACGAAACATTTTTCATAATTTCAAGGCTGGGCTTCATTAAAAACGTAACGAACACAATTATCGCCAATAAAAAAAATCCCAACTCGGTTTATTTATTTAACTTATTTATTTACAAATCTATATATATGCAATAATATTTTTTTATTTAAAATTATTATAATAAATAAGTTAACTCCATAAGAAGTGAAAGATCCGTTACAGAGTTACGTTATTCACCTGCATTTCTACTTCTCTCATTGAATAGTTAAACCATCCAATCACTTAATGAATAGTCATTGTAGAGTTATTATATAATCATTAGATTATATATAAGGGAGACGAGAAGAATTTTAAATAATAATAAAGAACCTACGAGCCCTATGTTTACACTTAATAACCCATAATTAAAATAATTGCAATTTAGTTGCAATTATGATTGAATTTTTAATAACAATAATAAAATAATTAAAAATAATATGTTTATAAATTAATTAATAATAATAATCATATTAATTATTATCGTCATTATTATTAAATTAATGAGCTAAAGGGAAATGATTTAATCAGATGTTTATAAATATATATAGATATATATGAAAGCGAGAGGAATATAAGAAAACCGGTGAGAGTGTTTCGTGAAACACGTCGTGTCTCATTACCGAAGCTTGTCACCTCGGTCATCTTGGATTTGTTTTTACCTCTACTTTATCATGGTACAGTGACTAGTCTTGGATAAAACGGTGGGTGGCGAGCTGGGTCTGTCTCCACACCGTTAAGGTCAATGTACAAAACATCTTAGTTGCATAAACATATAATATATATACATATATAAATTTATATATATGATATGATATGATATGTAATGCATCTAAACACCATGTTACATGTTATATGATGTTACTCATGGGATTTACCTACCTCATTTAGAGTTAAGTCACCGGTATAGAGATATATTGAGGTTGAGGTACTGTATGAAGGTAATGTTAACCAACGATTAAGTAAAAGTTACCTAAGGGCCTCCCATACCCAATGAAATTAAATATTTATTCTATTTATATCATAATAGCGCTGGGTTTATCTTCTCTACATCCAGGAAATTATTTAAAATTACTTTCCAGGATATAATAACTCTGTGTGATCAAATTAAGTGATCATTTCCTGCCACCATAGATTTTCTAATGACTAACTTGATATATCATATCTTCTTAATCATTTTTATATTTCATTACTCAACGCATTATTTTATGCGATAATTAATATTCATTTATGTTATCGCTGTACACTAAAAAAATTCTTTTAAGCATATAAATGCTTGTTTAGTACCGGGTAAATATTTTTTAGCGTATAGTGACAACGACCAATGCTCGATAAGATATTGAATATTCTTATTAACGGGTTAATCATTTTCAGTACACGAAAAGAAAATTATGGGAATGGTTCCTATAATTTTGTTAAATTTCATCCTATACCAGTATAGGAATGACAACCATAAATTATGGGAACACGTCCTATAGATATAGGAATATTACCCATAATTATAGGAATAAATCCTAAAATTATGGAAATGATACCTATACCATTATGGGAATAGTTCCTATAATTATAGAAATGGTTCCTACAATATTATAGGAATGGTTCCTATAATATATAGGAACGATACCTATAAATTATACACGGAGAAAAAAAAACAGTAATTTTTCCTATGTTGCCATAGTAACTATTCCTATGTGCACATAGGAATTTTTCCTAAAACAGACTCAATACAGACTCGGGGCTCGGTGTTGGGAAAAAAATGATTTTTCTTCAATTCTATGGGCTAGAGCTATTTCGGAAGCCCTTGTCTATAGCTTTCAGAGTCAATACAGAGTCAATACAGACTCAATACAGACTCGGCGCTCGGTGTTGGGAAAAAAATGATTTTTCTTCATTTCTATGGGCTAGAGCTATTTCGGAAGCCCTTGTCTATAGCTTTCAGAGTAAATACAGAGTCAATACAGACTCAATACAGACTCGGCGCTCGGTGTTGGGAAAAAAATGATTTTTCTTCATTTCTATGGGCTAGAGCTATTTCGGAAGCCCTTGTCTATAGCTTTCAGAGTAAATACAGAGTCAATACAGACTCAATACAGACTCGGCGCTCGGTGTTGGGAAAAAATGATTTTTCTTCATTTCTATGGGCTAGAGCTATTTCGGAAGCCCTTGTCTATAGCTTTCAGAGTAAATACAGAGTCAATACAGACTCAATACAGACTCGGCGCTCGGTGTTGGGAAAAAAATGATTTTTCTTCAATTCTATGGGCTAGAGCTATTTCGGAAGCCCTTGTCTATAGCTTTCAGAGTCAATACAGAGTCAATACAGACTCAATACAGACTCGGCGCTCGGTGTTGGGAAAAAAATGATTTTTCTTTATGTCTTTATGCTAGAGCTATTTCGGAAGCCCTTGTCTATAGCTTTCAGAGTAAACACAGGGTCAATACAGAGTCAATACAGACTCGGGACTTTGTGTTGGGAAAAAAATGATTTTTCTTTATGTCTTTATGCTAGAGCTATTTCGGAAGCCCTTGTCTATAGCTTTCAGAGTAAACACAGGGTCAATACAGAGTCAATACAGACTCGGGACTTTGTGTTGGGAAAAAAATGATTTTTCTTCATTTCTATGGGCTAGAGCTATTTCGGAAGCCCTTGTCTATAGCTTTCAGAGTAAATACAGAGTCAATACAGACTCAATACAGACTCGGCGCTCGGTGTTGGGAAAAAAATGATTTTTCTTCAATTCTATGGGCTAGAGCTATTTCGGAAGCCCTTGTCTATAGCTTTCAGAGTCAATACAGAGTCAATACAGACTCAATACAGACTCGGCGCTCGGTGTTGGGAAAAAAATGATTTTTCTTCATTTCTATGGGCTAGAGCTATTTCGGAAGCCCTTGTCTATAGCTTTCAGAGTAAACACAGGGTCAATACAGAGTCAATACAGACTCGGGACTTTGTGTTGGGAAAAAATGATTTTTCTTTATGTCTTTATGCTAGAGCTATTTCGGAAGCCCTTGTCTATAGCTTTCAGAGTAAACACAGGGTCAATACAGAGTCAATACAGACTCGGCGCTCGGTGTTGGGAAAAAAATGATTTTTCTTCATTTCTATGGGCTAGAGCTATTTCGGAAGCCCTTGTCTATAGCTTTCAGAGTAAATACAGAGTCAATACAGACTCAATACAGACTCGGCGCTCGGTGTTGGGAAAAAAATGATTTTTCTTCATTTCTATGGGCTAGAGCTATTTCGGAAGCCCTTGTCTATAGCTTTCAGAGTAAATACAGAGTCAATACAGACTCAATACAGACTCGGCGCTCGGTGTTGGGAAAAAAATGATTTTTCTTCATTTCTATGGGCTAGAGCTATTTCGGAAGCCCTTGTCTATAGCTTTCAGAGTAAATACAGAGTCAATACAGACTCAATACAGACTCGGCGCTCGGTGTTGGGAAAAAAATGATTTTTCTTCATTTCTATGGGCTAGAGCTATTTCGGAAGCCCTTGTCTATAGCTTTCAGAGTAAATACAGAGTCAATACAGACTCAATACAGACTCGGGGCTCGGTGTTGGGAAAAAAATGATTTTTCTTCATTTCTATGGGCTAGAGCTATTTCGGAAGCCCTTGTCTGTAGCTTTCAGAGTAAATACAGAGTCAATACAGACTCAATACAGACTCGGCGCTCGGTGTTGGGAAAAAAATGATTTTTCTTCATTTCTATGGGCTAGAGCTATTTCGGAAGCCCTTGTCTATAGCTTTCAGAGTAAATACAGAGTCAATACAGACTCAATACAGACTCGGCGCTCGGTGTTGGGAAAAAAATGATTTTTCTTCATTTCTATGGGCTAGAGCTATTTCGGAAGCCCTTGTCTGTAGCTTTCAGAGTAAATACAGAGTCAATACAGACTCAATACAGACTCGGCGCTCGGTGTTGAGAAGAAAATGATTTTCCTTCACTTTTATGTGCTAGGGCTATTTTAGAACCGTCTATTCGAAGCTCCAACAGAAAATACCTAATGTATGACAAACTATTCAAAAGCCTGCTCACATTCATCAGGGACTTCTACACGGAGAAAAAAAAACAGTAATTTTTCCTATGTTGGCATATCCTATGTAAACATAGGAAAATTCCCTATAAAATATAGGAAGAAGTACTATGTATTATAGGAAATTTTCCTATAATACATAGGAAGAGTTCCTATGTTAACATAGGAAAAGTTCCTATGTTAACATAGGAAATATTACTATGTAACATAGGAAAATTACCTGTTTTTTTTTCTCCGTGTAGGAACCATTCCTATAATGTTATAGAAATGGTTCCTATAATATTATAGGAATGGTTCCTATAATTTATGGGAATCGTTCCTACAATATTATAGGAACCATTCCTATAATTATAGGAATAGTTCCTATAATATTATAGGAATAGTTCCTATAATATTATAGTAACTATTCCTATAATATTATAGGAACTATTCCTATAATTATAGGAATGGTTCCTATAATTATAGAAATAGTCCCTATAATATATAGGAAACATTCCTATAATGGTATGGGTACAATTCCTATACTATTATAGGAACCATTCCTATAATGCATAGGAATACTCCTTATAATTTTCTTTCCGGGTAGGGGAGAGTGGTGCTAAATGGGCCTCTGAACAAAACAGGCTTATATGTAATACAAATGTAAGCCCATTTCACCCCACTCTCCCCTACTTGGTAATAAAAAATTATAGATTATATTTTCTATAATAAAATATAATTCAAAAAAATAAATAGAATTCAATAAGACAAAGATGTTAATATATTATTATTATTTCCGAGTTTTAAAAAAATATTTTTAAAAGCAAAAGGTTTTTGATCTCGCAGGTAAACTGCGTCATAAAACGTTGAGTTTACGAGCAGCGTGTTTTAGCGTACATACGTACAATTACTTATTCTCATTGTAATGAGTACTGAAAACGAAAGACCAAAGAATTACCATTTTTGTGAGCACCCTGACCCCCGTTTAAACTTTTTAATGCTCGTCTAATACACAATAAATTGGCGATGTTTTAAATTTTCTCATACCAATTCTATTTTTTTTCTTTCTATTTCTATTTCTATTTCTATTGGTAATGTAACTTGAACCACGCATCAGTTCCCTTAAGTATCTATATAGGTATTGGTCAGTAAGTACGGGCGTAGAGCGTCGATTACTCATTTATACGAGGCCATTATCCCTACCATATAAAACTGCCACCCGCGAATAATTCGCCTTGCGTAGGCACTACTTCGTCTTCCATAGAATATAATATAAAAAATAAAACCAGGGACGTTATGTAGCAAAGGATGAAGGATATAGGAGTAAAATAAAATAGTAAAAGAAGCGAGTTGAGAGAGGAAAGAGGAAGGATTCATGAGAAACATCTTTATCGTTAGATCTGCCGTCCGGATGGGATCCCAAGTGCTTCAGAGAGCGACATGCACCGAGTAGTAACATTGCTAAAAACTTTTTCTCTCTAGTCTCTCTGTCTATGTATCTATATATATGTATATGTATATATATTTATATATATATCTTGTTCTCTCGCTCTCGTTTTCCGTCCTCCGGGCGTCTCGTTTATTCTCGGCATCGGAGCGTATTACGGCTATTCATTAACGTGTAATTGACTTTTCAATACGAGTAGGCGGAGGAGAGAAAAAGAGACAGATAGAGAGAAAGAGAGAGAAAAGTAAAATAAAACTTAAAAAGATGGGATGAGTTACGATCGGATAATCCGACGTTCGATTCAAGATCTCAGAAAGATCGTTTGCTAATGTGTACTTTCGGGATTGCTCAGAGGTCGTTAAGACTCCACCTCATCATCTTACATCAATACGCAACTTTATACTGCTTTATTACCGACCAACATTTTCAAATAAATTAACAAATTATTTATTTTACTCCAATTTATTTTGGCAATCAAAAAAATTACGTGTCGAAATTGAAGTTTGCACTCGAATTTATTTACAAATAATTTTATAAGTAAATACAAGTATAAAAAATTTTCTCAATTTTCTACTTTAAGAATTTTTTTATTTTTTCTTCACAAACTTAAACTTCATTTTTTCATCTCGGAATATTAGTTTTGAAATTTATTATTATCAAATAAAAAGTTTAATGCATAAATTACAAATTGTATAAACTTTTTCTATAAATTTCATTTAAAAATGGAAATGAATTTTTTTGTGAGTAAAAAATTGTAGAGTAATTTTAAAAAAAAAAACATGGATAGAACAATTAGAGTAAAATACTTTTAGTGTAAAAAAAAATGTGTTAGCATTTTAGTATAATTTGCATTTGTAATAAATTCCGAAGTGCGCATGTGCTATCATAACAACTGGTACAGTACATTTTCCAGAATTTATCTGTAAGACTATAACTGGATGAAATAGTGTAGCGCGGTCAAATACGAGAATGATGTTCTCAAGTTAAGTTACTAAAGTTATATGGAAAGAACGGAGTGTCTAGAGATTTTATGGTCTAGTATTTTATGGATCGAATAGACCAAGCCCGTCCACATTACAATAATTCCTCGCCAGATGCTTTCTTTATCTCTTTTGCATTAAGTTTCGTAGACAAAAAATAATATATTTTCTTATTATCTAGAGCACTGGCATAACTTGTTTGATTCTCAGTAAAAGTCACCAGTGTCTTGTAACGAACAACAGCAACAACAACAACAACAGAGAAAGGAGAGCTGAAGAACTATTGCTCTCCAATAGTCATTTTAAGAATTACCGTTCAGATGATTATTCTTTCACTCTTAAATCTTTATCTTTGTCTTTTCTCAAATAACCAATTTAAATCGTATACTTAGTGCTATTTTTTTTTATTTTACAATATACTTAAAAATTTTTGCCGTTATAATTTTATCTTTTATTATCTATTATAAATTTTTTAAATATTTAACCGTATCTTTAATTTTTTATTGTTAATAAAATATATTTATTACTTAATGTTCATAATTTAAAGTAGAAATTGATTTTTTTTAATTTTTCTTTAAATTGGCTTTTAAAAAATTTTTTTTCCCGCCAATAATTTATTTTGAAAATAATAAAATAAAATCCATAAAGTGAAAATAATGATGATTGAAAAATAAAATAATTTATATACAACTTAATAAAATATTTAATTAGCCGCGTTTTATAGATATACATACAGGTATACATACTCCAGAAAAGTTACGTTATATTTAATAATATCATTCATCTTATTGGTCACTTATTCACAGTATGAAGAGCGTAACATAAATAACCGCGTAAATTTAAATATCTTCAGTTAGTTTAATTAGATAACGGAGTGAATCGGCAAAATAAAACTCGTCTACTCAAGTACTATCAGCGGCTCAGCTATAACTGCTCAGATTTAAATATTTAAGTTTACAATTTAAATGACACAACATATTTTATGTATAAAACATACTTTATACAATAATTAACAAGAGCGCCAGAATAATAGTCACCTTATATGATATAAAATATAAAGTCTCAACGAAAACAAACTAAAAGTATATTTTAAAAAGTGTGATCCTTTTACACATATATACGAACGTTAACGGAACGCACGTGTCGTGGTTAGTTGACCACTTTAATAGCGTTTTCGTGTTAAGTTCACGACTTCGGTAGCCGTAAGAGAACGTACTAGACAATTTAAGGGCAATGGCACTTTAGAAATTTTTTATTAATCTTAAAAAAACCGGGGTAAGTCCACGCGGTGTAGGTGTTAAAATTTGTGCTAAATTTCAACACCCAAAGGTTAAAATAACACCGTCTTCAATGTAAATATTCTTTGCTGTTTAAAAAAATTTCCCGGTAAAATATTTTACTTTGTGAATATTTTTAATTACAGTATTTTCATTAATTAATTAAATTATTGATGATTGAAATTACGGGCGTAAAATTTTGTAATTTTTAAATAAATTAGACTGTAAAAAATAAAGTACTGACATCAAATTCCCTAAGAGTTTGAAAAATTTCCTCTAAATTTTTATACATTTTTTTTCTAATTTCTGTAGGTGGAATTTTTTTACCCCAATTTAACACCGCCAAATTACACCACCTACACTTGTGTTATTTAATTTAAACACCGATGTTTTCGCATTTTAATTTAAACTAATTAGATTTCGTTATTAAATTATTAGCACATCCGTACCAATAAATCCCTACCTACATACATTACGCGAATAAAATGGAAATTAGTACCAGGTTCACCTCAAGATAAATCAGCTTAAAGTTGTTTGCTTTTTATTTTTTCCTTCTAAATTTAAAAGCCCAGCCTTAAGTGGCTTAAGGTAGATTCCACATTACATTACATTAGCCAATAAATTAAACTCGTTAAATGTAATATCACATTCCTGTATAGATAATATATATTTTCCATGGAAGGTGTAGTAGTTGGTAGTGGTAATACGTAATACCTTATACCTTATAACTTACGAATGTTATATATTTTAAAATCTGAGGGTAGTCGTGCGACACAAGCCCATGCCTAGCTGTAAATCGACCACACCGTGACGTAAATGATATTAGTCATCGAGCAGAGTACTCGCGTTCGCTTCCTTCTCATCATCATCTTAGTCTTATTCTACTGCATCTTCTATTTCTTATATTCCTCTATTTTTATTATATAGACATACTTTTATCCTACTGCTTTATTTATTTTTTTTTTTTTTATTATTATCATTTTTTTTTCCTCATCTGCTTTTGCTTTTCTCTTCCGTCAATGATCCACCAACGACACGCTAATATTTACGTCTACAGAACTGTGGTTATAATGTCCCGTTTCATTTAACTTTGATATATTTTTATCCGTTTTTTAATTAAAGTAAATTGTAGACTTGAAATTTTTTTTTTTTACTACAACTTTTTTTTAAAATTTAAATTAAAATAATAGAGCAGAAATTTTGTTTTCTTAATAAAAAAAAAAATTAATTTTTTATTTTTAAATTAATAAATAAAATATTTTTTTTAAATACCTTGCAAAGAGATTCTTCTTATCCATTTTGACTCCGTAAGTCTTGATAAATTCAAAACCAACAAAAAATAGTCAAATTCACAGTGAAAAAAAAAAAAAAAAAAAAAAAAAAAAAAAAAAATAGGAGCACAAATAATAAATAAAAAATAAAATAATCACACAAATAGCACTATTTGTAAGCGTTGAATGTTCACGTAGATATAATAATAATGTAATATATTAAGTTACCGGAAGAGATAGGCTGGGTGAAGAGTTGTAAGATTGATAATAAAATGTCCTTGTATGAACCGAGGCAACTCTTCACCTTGAAGACGACGTACCAGTCAGAAAGAGTCTCTTTGGCTCTTCTGCGTTGGCTGCTGATGCAAGAGTGGGCGAACAATTCCAATTGCCTTCTCTCACTCTTTCTTTAGCTCTTCTAGAGGGAGAGTTGCAGTGTACACACACCAGGTATATAGAGTGGAGGAGAACAGACAAGGACTGCAGACTAGAGTCGGGAGAGAGCAACTAAAAAGAAGGAGGTGGACAACAAGGTGGTGGAGATTAAGGAGGAGAAGGAAGAGGATAGATGATGATGAAGAAGGAAGTGACGGTGGATATGTGAATATATATGTATATGTATGTTATATATCGTGTTATAAGGAAGATATTAGAGTTGAGAGAAAGAGGAACAACAATCTGCAGTGTTGTTAGAATGGAGCACCGCGATGTAATGACATGGTCTAGGAGATGCCGGTCAGTTTTGTAATAGGGATGGTAAAAAGTGAATTTTACCCAGGTGGGGAAACGAGCCACTGACCAATAGTAAACTCTCTGTATTCTTAGTTGATGGGGAGGACCAATTGTACCATCACATTCCTCAGTTACTCTTCGCCACATGTTTTGCGTTATTACATTATTTAATACTTATCAATTTAAATTATTTTATTTTACGACAATGTATACTTTGAGTTAAATTATTGAATAACTAAATACTGGAGCGTAATAACTGTATTAATAATAATAAGAAAAAAAAAAGTAGTTAACTGTTAGATGCTCAAGATACTTTTTGGTATTTTTTAGTTTTATATTACGACTGATAATTATACGGATGAAGACATGTTACTACGTGAGAATCGATTATTTACTGTGATGTAATTCGCACTTGTGTCAAATTATTTATTTTATAGCATTAATTCTATGATTACATGTTATTAGTTTTTATTATTTTTAGTTTTAAAAATAAACATATTGATAGTTTATTATTTTACTTTTTTATACTAATCGCGATTGGTTAAATAATTAACAGAGATGATAATAATACATGATGTGTTATGATATGGGAAAAATAAAAATGGAGTAAAAGCGGTACGACTGTATCCGTAAAAAAAATATTATAAGTATTTATTATTAGATAGGATCGAAGTCGGAGGTGAGTGATAATTAAAGGGGGATATTATTAGACAGAAATATTATTATTGATTTTTTTTTATATTTACCTAGAAGTAAACAAATTTATAGTAGATTTTTATTTTTATGATGAACAAAATAATCCAATTTTTCGATTGTCATCAAAAATAATTTTTTTTATTTTTTTGCAAAATAGCAAGTTCTTAAAAAAGAAAATTTGAAAACCGGTTGACCCTGTGGGCCAACCCCAAAACGTTCCTCTGTTTTCGAACTCAGAAAACTCAAAAACTTCATTATTTGCAAATTTTTGAGCTTTTCAAAGTCAAAAAATGTTATTTTGGTGTTCAACTGAAAAAAAATACATTTAGCTACAAAAAAATTACTTTTTGTAGTACGGTATCTTTGGAACGAATCAACCGATTTTGGCGTTTTTTGTGGCAATCGAAAGGGCTTATCAAGACTTAAAGCCCCATAAATTTTGAGGCAAATCGGACAAGTAGTTTATGAGTTTTATAAAAAAAACCTTAAAAAAAAAAAATTTTGACTTTTATTTTTCGTATAACTCGTAAACTACTCAACTGATTGACTTTATAATCGATCCAGATCTAAGTCGTGATGAACCCTTTCGATTGCCGCCTAAAAGGTCTAAATCGGTTGATTCGTTCCAAAGATATCGTATGACAAAAATTAGTTTACACATCCGAGAAGAAACACGCGTGGGCGGGCGTTCAACCGGAAATAGTCAGAACTTCCTAGGACCTTAAAACGCTGATATCTGATGAAAACTAAATTTTCGGAAATTGAACCGAAACCAATAACTTTTCTGAAGTATTTTTCTGAAAATTTCAAATTTTCATAGCGGGAAAATTATTTTTCATATAATTTAACAAATATGGTAATCGACGTGTAAATGTAAGTTACAAGTTCTGTCCGTTATGCAATTTGAGAGCAAAAGCGTTGAAAGAAAAAAACATTTATGAAATTAAGTCCGGGCAATTAAAGTTATTTAAAAATAACTGTTGCTCGTAAAATGTGATTTAGGATAATTTTGATAAAAAATTTTGCGCAGACCATTTTACCCGTATTACTGATCTGACTACAAAGCCAACAAATAGATAATTGGGTTTAAAATTCCATAAGCAGCAAATTTGGATCGATTAATAAGTAAAGATAATTTAGAAACTGAAGCAACTGCTCAATAAAAATATACAATTTATAATTTTATAATTTCGATACAATTGAAATTGTTTAGCAGCCTGGGAATCGTATTTACTATCGTTCTCCATAGTTCCGAGAATTGCTCAGATTCCGTCGAATAGGAAGACTTTGGAGTATCCAAAGATCGTAGCAGTCCAGTGAAAGATCGACAAGGAGACGAACACGACGTGATATAGGAATAAGAAGAAAAAGAAATAAGAAAAAGATGAAGAAGAGTAAGAAGCAAGAAGTAAGAAAAGAGTTAAACCAATTTCACTGATCCGTAGTGTCGAACCGTTAGACGCGTGCAGACCCGGAAATCCCGAGGGCGTGTATACACCCGTAACTCTATTTTTATATTTTTATTTAAACTTGTTGCCAACCCTATGGCACACGTATGGCGCCACCATGTTACTTTAATAGTTACCTGTCTCGTAACACAGTCGGCGATTGCGTGGGATGGCGTTGAGAAAAATCACTACTCACGAAAGAATTTTCTTTGGGCTCGTGATTTACTCGTTTAACTCTTCAAGTACTGTCGAATAACGGCAAAGTGAAATTATCCCTCATTTTTTTTCTTCCCGATTTTATTTTATTTCAATATTTATTCTTGAAACAATCATTTACTTTTTTTTATTCGCCCTCTATATTATTATTAATACCAATAATAATAATATATATATTTTTTGAGTTGACTTTGCAAAATTAAGAATGAAAATTTTTTCGAGATAAATCCTTTGTCCTTGATCGATTATCTCTATTAGTCTTCACTCGCTAGGAGTCCTTCAGGATCCACGGGGAGTCTAATACACGGCCTTCATTTTATCTCCATAGCATATGTATACATATATATTTTCTTACCAGCCACAGGAGTCAAATAATAATTTTTCTATGTAATACGCTATTTCTTCATTGGTCTGTGGATTTTATATTCAATAGCATTTCATGCTGCAATTGCAGATGATCATTCATCGGTTGATTTGATAAAAAGACTCGGACACGTCATTCATCTTCACCTCGTCACGTTTTATATTTTTTTTTTGTTTTTTTATCTTATACTGTTCCGTTTATTTTTAATCCAACTATAAAAAAACCCTACGTATTTTCAATCTCACCATTTTTCATCAATAAATAAATTATTTACTTCAGTCAATTATTTTCATTAATTATTCATAAAATTGAACTATAAAGTGTCGATTTAATTAATGTAATAAATTTTTTTAATTTAATAAATAATCATAATTAAAATCAACTTTCTATCGACTATATAAAGTGTCTTTTTTTTTTTTAATCACACATTTGACACTTAAATGTCAATGTATGATAATGATTTTGAAAAGATGATTAAATTATGATTAAGTAAATTAGTATTTTATCGGCACTTAAATGAAAATTTAAAATCACTGATTACATTTTACCCTATTCCTGTATAAGACATTTGAAACATTTCACTTTTCAAGTTTGCAAAAATTTATTTAAATTTTCACAGTAAACAGAAAAAAAATTTCTTGGCTCAAGAATTTTTTTTTTTTCAATTTGTAATACAAAAATTTTTTTGGAGCGAGTAAAAATTTTTTGCCTCAAAGAATCCTTTCTTCTGTGTAATAAAAATATAGATTACGTAATTACTAAATGAATTTTTTTTAACCCCATAATTAAATAATTTGAATATTTATTGACATCAATAGTCAATATTTATTAATAAAATTACTAAAAAATATAAATTAAAATTTAATTGATGCTCATACAGTATATATACATATATACATATATATAAATGAGTTTAATTTTGATGGTATGAAGATGAAATAAAATAAAGTACTTGAGCAAATTTTTTTTTAACGATAACAAAATGTAAAGGAGGAAGTAGTAATGAAGTAAGTTCTGATTTATCTCACATTAGTATAATAAAAATATGAATCACGGAATCATGACTTCAACTAACAGTTGAGAAGCTTTAAACTCGACTACAAATAAAAGACCATCATTTCAACTGATCGCTGTCAGATGAGAAAAGGTTCCCATTGGCCTCTGCTCTTCTTCTTCGATTAGTCTAGAGCAAAATAATAAAATTCATATAAAAATATATTTTCATTATTATTATATATATATATATATATTTATTTTATGATACCCCATACAGCACTCAGCAAAATAACCGAAAAATTTATACTTTGCCATCACTTCGCAATATAATTTTATCAGGACACTTTGCTTTGTCCATTGTTCTCTTTTATTTCCATCTGTCGGTATATAATTCCCTTTGAGGTTTAAATAAAAAATATTTTTTCGCAACCTTTTGTCCAGCATAGTGTAGAGTAAGTTTTGCAAAGGATAGTATGTAGGATACGACGAAGAGTAAGAAGCTATAGAGGAAATAAAGGAAACAAGTTTTGATCCGTGAGAGAACTTGACCAATTTCATGGCCATTTATTGTCACGGTTATAAGAATTTATTCTTCACTGTAGATTGTGAACCCTGGACTTTTTTTTTCTTTGTCTCCTCGGTTACACTTTTTATTAATACAATTCGAAAATCCATAAATTCATAACTAATAACAACAAGTATATATGTAATTTATTGTTTGATTATTAATTAAAAGTTATTTATTTAAAATTAAATGGATTTTTCATTTGCTGTGAAATATGTACATACGGAAGTACATAAGTGGTGGAGTTGATCATGAGGGATTAACATCAGGATTAATGTACGGGAAAAAATAAAAGTTAGATTCTAGTGTTCAGTGTTCATTCGGCTAATCGATCAGCTATGAAATAAAAGTTTTAGTAATGGAAGGGTTGGCGTTGATGAACTTACATATCTCTTAAGGTATATATACATCACACAACCCTGATGATATACGGTAGAACCTCGTAGAGGTCGATCTCGTGCGATACCCTTCCTCGTGCAATTATTTGTATCGCCTTATCTTTTTACATTAAAACTATCCACTTACTTTATTTTTAATGATAATTGGAAAAAAATTTATTATACTATTTCCTCTTAAGACTTCCTACAAAAAAAATCATATTTAAAAATATAGACATAAATATTTATGTCATTCAAATTTTAAAATTACATCAAACTGCTAAATGATAATTTTTGAGAATTTTGTTGCCTATGAAAAAAATCGCATTGAAAATATCTAGACTGAAAATTTAAAAAGCTTCGGGCATTTTCTAACATAATCAAAAAAAAATAATTTAAATCTTTTCAAAGTTACGGACTACATGAACTACGTAAATAATCGAGAGTGAACATGGAGTAATTACGGGGTTTTAAAAAAAATAATTCTGCATACAAAGTAAATGAGGAGCTTGTTCTTTCAGCGGTGATCTGGATTTTACTTTGAAATCAGCATTCACTCTACTCAGACTTTTAATATTAAAATACTCCTCTTCAAAATGAACAACTCCGAGGGGAGTAAATAAATAGACAGTTATCCACTTCGTATTCACTCCAAATTAATCCGTTTTCACTCCGAAAATTTTTTTACAGTGTAGGAAAAAAAGTTTCAAGTAGGGCTTGAAATTCTCATAAGGACTCTGTGAAAAAATTTTTTTTCGACGATACTCTAAATCATAAACAGCGAATAAAAATAAAATACTACATACACGGAAAGAAAATTCTACCAAAATTTACGATGTCAACATCGTAATCGTGGACTAGACTTTCATTGGCGTCAAATTTTAAATGTCTTATTTCAAAATTTACTATAGTCTTTGTTAAAACTACAATGTAAGTTGTATTCTTTACTATTTAACATCGTAATTTTAACAAAGACTATAGTAAATTTTGAAATAAGACATTTAAAAATTGACGCCAATGAAAGTCTAGTTCACGATTACGATGCTAACATTGTAAATTTTGGTAGAATTTTCTTTCCGTGTAGCAAAAAATGGGGTTGAGAATTCTATGAATCTTTATTATGCTGTGAACCGAAACAGGAAGTTAGCAAAAAATTTAATACACTTAAAACTAATAAATTGATAAATTGTAATGAATATTACATGTGTAAATTATGAATTATAGTAGAAAATAAAAAATTTTAGCGGCTCACAATACCAATTATAGTGCAGCATAACAATTTTTTGACAGCTCAACTTCCTGTTTGAAGTTTGATCGACAGCATAGTAAAAATTCGTAAAATTTTCGTCTCCATTTTCCTCCGTGTATAAACAAGTTAAAAAAATAATTAGATTAATTAATTAAAATGATAGCATAAAATAACTCTATTATAATTATTATCATATTTTAATTGAATACATCACTTATGAATAGGCTTATAAATTCAAATTAATTAATTTCACTATATCTGATTATAAATATAATATAACTGTTATTATAAATATGATGAATTTATAATTAAAAATTAAAATGTCAGTAGTCAGTATTAATGATAATAAACAAAAGCATTTTTCTTCCAAGGGAATTCCCAGTGAGAAAGCATCGACCATTGACGATAGTGCACGACGGCTCTATGAAGAAACGTAATGTCATCTTACGTCAGCGAATTGTACTATCAACATAAAGTCTATTTTAAATAGCCTGATGTTACTCTTTAATTAACCTTAACCATTAATTAATTTTTTTAAATTTCCCCTACTATTTTATCGTAATTAAATTGAATTAATTAATTAATTGTGTAATTTATGGGCCAGCAATAATAAAATTTGAATATGACAGCAGGATAATTTTTGAAAAATGGATAAAAATTCAAGTAAAAAAATATCTGACAGATATAGTCGGCCTGAAGAAATCACTCGTGGGTAAAAAAATGTTTATTAACCGACTTTTTGAATAACTAATTTAACTCATACTCGTTAAAAATAAAAAAATAATTAACTTACACTTAAATATTTAATGTAAAGTTTAAAAGTACTTCGGGGCTATTTCTTTACGTCATTTCCTGACTCCCTTTATACTCAGCAGAGATGATTATTATAATCATCTTAAACTATTCCATCCCTTCTTCATTTTATCTTGGGTGGTCTTTGTCTATTTACGGCGCTAAAATGACAAACCCTAAGATATAATTAACTTACAGCGTACAATATACCACAATAACAATAATAACAATACCATTTGTACCTTCGTTGTTATTACACATAATTTTTTTACAATTTTTATACTTTTTCATTACAGTTTGCAGTGTGAAATGTCTGAAATAATTGGCGACACTTCCGACCTGGCAATAAATCGTGAGTAACAAAAAATTTTTTTAAATTTAAATTTAGATTAAAAGACTGACAAAGGAAACCGAAAAACATTTACGGAAAAAATTACTTTTTATTTAAATTCTGTAACAGTTAAAAAAAAATTTATTTCATCGACTGTAAAAAATTATCGGAGTGCAGAGTAAATCTCCTTGGAGTGAAATATGATACTGAAGCTAACCGACGTCCAAGAATTTTTGGATTTTTTTTAAGCAATAAATTATACAAAAAAAAATATTTCAAAAAATTGCACTTATAGTTTTTTAAATTTTCTACATGTGCATATTTTTAGTTTTTATTTTTTTGTCATTTATTTGTTGAAAAAAAAATCAGAATATTATTAATTGTCTGTTACCTTTAGGATCATAGTAGTTCACTTCGAAGAGGAGTTTAATTTAATATTAAAAATCTGAATCGGAGTGAATGTGGATTTAAGTGGAATTTAGATCACTCCGAAATTACTTCGCTGAAAAAACTAACTCTCAATTTACTCCATATGCAAAGTGATTTTTTTTAAAACTCCGAAACTTTGAAGGAAGGAGTGAATTCTGAAAAATAAAATCCGAATTCACTCTCAATTTTTTACAGTGGCAAAAAAATGATTAATTATTCTTATCAATAGCACTGGATAATTTGCAAAATCGGAAATTCACTGAAACAATAAAACTAATCGTTAATTTATGCAAAGAATGGTTTGCCGAGGTACAAATCGTGACTAACGTCTTAATATCAGACATTAAAACCCTATGGATAATAACAAGTTGCGTGAGATAAATCATTTAAAAACATTAAAAATCTATCCATACAATAAGTTGATTCATAATATTTTAATTGTTTTTTTCTGTTAAATAAAAAAAATAATTACCATAATAACAGGCGGAAGTAATTTGCATAAAGCAAAAGTCATAGGAAGATTTATATTTTATTATTTGATAATAACAGCACTTAGTATAATTGAAAAGGGATTTTGGTTAAACAAGCAAATATTTAAAGTTACCAACGACGTGGTCCTAAGTACTGTTCAGTGAGTATAATAATAAATATATAAATAATAATTATCAGTAACAACAATGCGTGTATGTAAAAAGGTATTTGAATATTGAATTTACTTAAGCGTGTTACTAAAAGGGCTTTGAATAGTTATCATAGTTAGAGCAACCAATTTCGTATGCAGATAAACAATGAAATAGCATTTTGTTAAGTTACATGTGTGTATATATGTACAGCTGAGAGTATTAGTGTAATTTCTTAACTCATAAAATGAATATTTCTCTGTACTGGTCTTTCTGCGGTCCTCATGAGTATCTCGGATAGGAGTAAAGTTATGCTTTGTGGAGTAAAGAAACCGCCTGGTCATTCTTCCCGCAGTTATAAGGGCGAGTGAAAACGTCCAAATGAGAAGAACAACAACTTTTCCTAATGGTTGTTAGAGTTTTAAACTTTAATACTCGCAATCCTCTCACTTATTATTTTACACTACTCAGTTGTACTTTGTAGTATACTAGTCTATATAATACTCCACACTATTCTTCTTCTCCTTCTTCTTCTTCTTTTTTCTCTCTTTATTCATTTTAGTATCATTATTATTATTATATTTTCAATAATAATTGGAAATTTTGTTGGAAATTAATCAGTCTATTCATTAGCTCAAAATTTATAAAAATTTTTCAATACAATAATAATGGAGGTGTCTTTTCGAAATGTTACGAAAAAAAATACATATTTAGTTGTCAAAAATTGATCAGATTGACGTATTATTAATTACCAGCAGAATCTACAATTATTTAATATCGTTCTACATAATTATAATGACAATAACATAATAATCAAAGTAATATTTCATGTACCTGAAAATTGTAACATTTTTGGTGCAACAAATATAGAAGAAATGAAATGAAAAGTAAAAAAACTACTGTATCTAAATTTCTGAAATGTTTTACACGTCAGCCGAAAATTGCAGGCCACCCCGAACTACCCCTTCCTTGTTTAAAAATATTGATTGAAAATAATTAAAAATGATGAAATTCGAATTCTTTCGATAATTTCTCTCCTAAAATGAATCAGTGAAAAGTGCTGCAAATCAGTGAATATTCACTGTATAAAAAGTTATAAGTATATCACTGTTTGAATTAGTGGTATACTTATAACTGTTTATACAGTGAATATTCACTGATTTGCAGCACTTTTCACTGATTCATTTTAAGAGAGTTCGATTCTTTTGTTTGTATATATAGATATACAGTTTGCATGGAGTGACCGCTTCTCAATTGTTTTCAATCAGTATTTTTAACCAGGGTTAAGTCACCTTTAAAGTCGAAACGTGTGAAAAACCTTCCGATCTTCAAGTACGAAATATTTCTAAGATTTTATATAATTAAAATTATTTATTAACATATTTTTAGATAAAAATATTTCGACTACGTTTTGACGTACACGGAAAGAAAATTATGGAAATGGTTCCTATAATTTTGTGAAATTTCATCCTATACCAGTATAGCAATGACCACCATAAATTATGGGAACACGTCCTGTAGATATAGGAATATTACCCATAATTATAGGAATAGTTCCTATAATTATGGGAATGATACCTATACCATTATGGGAACAGTTCCTATAATTATAGGAATGGTTCCTATAATATTATAGGAATGGTTCCTATAATATATAGAAACGACTCCTATAAATTACAGGAACCATTCCTATAAATTATAGGAATGGTTCCTATAATATTATAGGAATGGATCCTATAATATTATAGGAATGGTTCCTATAATATTATAGGAATGGTTCCTATACTATTATAGGAATAGTTCCTATACTATTATAGGAATAGTTCCTATAATAGTATAGGAATGGTTACTATACTATTATAGGAATGGTTCCTATACTATTATAGGAAAAGTTCCTATAATAGTATTGGAATGGTTCCCATAATGGTATAGGGGTGGTTCCTATAATATATAGGAACCATTCCTATAATAGTATGGGTACAATTCCTATACCATTATAGGAACCATTCCTATAATGCATAGGAATACTCCCTATAATTTTCTTTCCGTGTAGTATATTTTTTTTAAAATCTTGACGTAACTAATAGAGATAAAAATTATTTAAAATTTTCTAATAGTAATTATTAAAAATCAAAAGCAATAAAATACAATTTTTGAATTTGACAATACGTCAATAGAAAATTTTTATGAGAAATCGACTTTAAAAATTCGACTTTAACAATGATAGTTTAAAAAATCAGTATTTGCTGCTATAACAATAGTATATAAATAATAATAATATTAATAATAATAATAATAATAATAACAATAATAATATGTTTATTTTTATTTCAGAAATAAACAAACAACAACAGTATTATTTATCTTTATTGGTATAATTTTACTTGGGTTTCTGCTTGGAGCTGCAATCACGTCTTCTGCATGCGACGATTAACAGTCTATTCACTCTTTTTGTTTTTACTGTTCTATTCTTACCTTGTCTAACGCAAATGTCACGATTGTATGCACGCGAACTCGCTAAATCGATTTTGCAGATTTAAACTTGATCTTGAGTAAACCCAAAGCTTCAGAAGAAAATACTTTTTTTTTTCACTATCCAGTAAACAAATTTACTGCCCTCCCCCTTTTTAAAGAAAAATTTAATAAATAAATATATACATATATACATACATGTGAAAGTAAATATATAAAAAGAATGTAATGTTATTAAATGATAGAGACATTTGCTGATAATCTTTTGATGGTTAAATTAAAAAGTATAATTACACTAATAAGGTAATAAATGAATATTGACACGAGAGCATCAGCTGTAAAGTGAATTGATGCGTATGCACGTACATATTTGTGGATGTATGTGTCTATGAGTGTGTAAATGGAAAATGTAGGTAGATATATATGAAATATAACAATAATATATAAAGCAGGATCACGTTACCACGCGTATGTAAATGAGAAAAGGGTTATACGTATCTACCGCTATAAGAGGACCGCTAAGAAGACCACGGTGTGAACCGTGTGAATCCCAACACGGCTGTTGTTACCGTTCTCGTTCTATTCCTCATCCCATCCTTTTTAGTTTCCTTCCTCTTTCTCTCTTGATCCGTGATCGCTTGGCTCACGGGAACCCCACATTTTTTTAACTCTAACGAATTGTGCATCAGTACGATTGCAGACAAGAGAACAGAATGGAAAAAAATATAAAAATTACATCAACATCAACAACAGCAACAACTAAAAATAATATAATAAAAATCATTGACTTTATCACTCGCGGCTCTTTTATGTTCTCAAGTTTTATCAGACAGCGTTAAGATCCTTAGATCCTATGGCAAAGATCCTGCAGCTTATCGCTAATCTTTACTTTTTTAACCGACTGAGTCATTAATTTTAATTTAACTTTGCACAGGTGATTTATTGTTTTGTATAAGTCATTTTATTTAATTAATTCGAATTATCTGATTACTTTTAATTATTAACCTGGTTTTCTTTTAAAATTAAATGACTTCTTGAAATTTTTTTTTATCTAAATTTTTTAATTAATTGAACATTTTATTTTTGACATAATTAGTTTTCAAAAATTCATTATTTAACCAGACGAAAATTTTAGTTTTTATTTTTTTTTTTTTTTTTAATAATTTTAGACCATAAAAATAAATACTGATCCAGCTTGCTCAACTGATATGTATTTATTTCAAAGAAATTTTTTTCTCAAAAATCTAGTTTTCAAATTCACGAGCTCGAATTTTGTAAAACCGTAGTCAAATTAAGTCTCTCAAACTTGACATCAATTTTTTTTTTCTTTTGATTTAAAAAATCATACTATGTACAAAAAATTGGGAAGTAAACGCGGATTAAATTGCGAGTGAATGCGAAGTTACTCTGAATTCGAACCCAATTTTTTGCAAAAAAAAAAAAACAGAATTTAAAAAATATAATAAAATTCTATGGCTAATAGCGCGCTATGTAATTAAAATCAATCTTGCCATTCTCAACCAACCTCTAAAATATTTCTGTCCATTTAAACCCACAACTATTTAAAAAAAAGAAAAAAAAACAAGTAAAATTTACCATATCAAACCATCAGCAGCAGCTGTCCATATCTAAATGTTATAATCCATAAAAAGTAAACGCGTCATAGTATAAGCGTCATTGTATGTCGTCGTGTCTCAATCGCATTAGACTTCCGTCAGCAGCGAGTCAGTGAAATTGAAAATTGCCGGACATTACCTTATACTAAATATAAAAGAATTTATTCTTCACTTACATATACCACTTTTATTATCTTTTGATTATACAAAAAAAACAAATAAAAACCCTTTAACACAACAACATTATTCATTCTCTTTCACTCTCGCTTCTGAAAAAAAATACTAAAAAAATTATTACACTCACTATTCACATACTGTGTTTTATCCACATTTTACTCTCATCTTAAAAATTGATTGCATCATACACTCTATATGACCAAAGGTTATGAGTAGTGTCGGCTCTGCAAATTTACTTCCGCATAATTTAAATCTACTCTTTCAGCCCTAACATAAAAAATTATTCACTATTCATTTTCCCACACTAAAAAATTCGGAGTGATTGCGGATTTTATTTCAATCAGGATTCACTCCGTCACCCGAGCTTCCGGAGTTTTTAAAAAAATCAATCTGCATATGAAGTAAATAGGGAGTTGTTTTCTTATGATACTAAAGTTAGCCGACGTTTAATAACTTTTTTCTAAAGGATAAATTATAAAAAAAAAATATTTTAAAAAATTGCACCTGTAGTTTTTTAAATTTTCTACATGTGCATATTTTTGGTTTTTCTTTTTTTTTGTAATTGATGTCAGAAAAAAAAATCGAAAATTGATAATTGTCTACTAACTTCAGGATCATTGTTTTTAGCGGAGTGATTTCGGAGTGATCTGGATTTTATTTAAATCTGCATTCACTCCCCTTCGGAGTAAATTTACCTCCAAGAGGATTAAATGAATAAAAAGTCATCGGCTCTTTATTAACTCCAGATTAACTCCAGGTTCACTCCGCTTATTTTTTACAGAGCAATAACTCAAAAAATTTTCAAATGAAAATATAAATTTATATACATATTTATTAAAAAAAAAAAAAAATGTATACACAGCAGCATTTATTCCATTTCTCCGTAAACTTCAAAAGTGGTATTTAAATGCTCTATTTCCGTTTTGTGCTTAAAGTAACTGGGCAATTTAAATCATGGAGACGATATATATACATACTGCATTAGTTACAGACTCCAAGTAACTCCCGCGGCCTTGTGCATATCTATTGTGCATAAACTTGCATTATGCACGAGGTTCTTTCGTTACATAGCTACTTGTATACTACAACTACTCGCTTTTTAAACTTTTAAATAAAGATAGACATACTCATACTAGTCTAATAGTAACTAGTATATATTCATCTTGTTTTAATACTTTTTTTTAAACTTTAACTTTAAGTTCACGGTCGACGCCCGGCCTGAGGCTACTTTTTAAAATGATACTTTCTATGCTCACCCTAAGCCTTATATACATTTTTCATTAATTCTACATTTTACATTTCATTTCGTACGATGCAATCTTAAGTACTCCAGTCATTAGAATTTTTTAGACATCAGGAATTTCACTATTTTTTTTTTACTTTTATTTGTTAACCGATTAAATGTTAAATGACAAGCAACGCTAATGTAATTCACTATGGGAATAAGTCAATTTACAGTATTGAAATGCAATTAGTGTAAAGTACATTACCTTAAGTAAATTTAAAGTAAAAAATAAAACAGTGATACACTGTAAAAAGAGCGGTGTAAAAATTAAATAACACAAGTGTAGGCGGTATTAAAATACCGGCATTAAATATAAAAAAAAAAATAAAAATATGCACTTGTAGGAAATTTAATAAACTATAGGTGCAATTTTTTAAAATATTTTTTTTTTAATAATTTATTGTCAAAAAAAAAATCAAAAAATTATTTGACGCTGCTAACCAGTATGATAAATATTTTAACACCGGTTAAGAATGTATACACTGACGGTGTTATTTTAACACCACTGATGATAAAATTTCTTCCAAAAATTTTAACACCTATACCTGGACTTACCCCGTTTTTTTACAGTGCAATAATAGTAATTATACTAAGTAAATATTAAATATGAATATAAAAAATAGTTAAACAAAACTCTATATGTAATAAAGACATAGACATTGCAATTGAACGATATTTTTATTGTTTACTTCCTGCATATTATTGATGCATTATTCAAATCTAACGGTCGTCGAATGATTCATAAAGGTCATAGAAGCGTTTCAAATATTATATACAGTCCACTTGACTGAACGCACACATAATGTTTATTATTCATTATTTATTTTTAAAATTTTTATTATAATTTTTTTTTTCTTTTTCTATTCTCAAATAATTATTTAATTGGTTTCATCTATTTGCTAACTGTTTAAGTAAGAATTGTATCAGTTAATGAGAATTTTAGTGTGAATGGAGCGTGTAAATTTCAGGATGGCTCATTGGAGAAAATAAGTTTAAAGAGTGTAAGGTGACGTTGATGATGGTAGTTGTGATGATGATGATGATGAGGAACACGATAAGCTTGATGCTTTGATGTTAAGGCCGTGGGACAATTTTGTCTCAATGTAGTGTAGAGTAGAGGAAGAAATTTAATTTAAATGAATAGTCACGGTCTCAGATCTTTGTCCGTTATTTTCATTATCGCAAAAGTGAATTAATGTAAGTTAGCTAGTGATTAGTGAACAAAATGTATTTATTTTTTTATGCTTTATTAATTTCTCCATTAATATTAATTAATATATTTTAAACCTACCCGATATGGGAGTTATCTTGGTATATGGAACACTTTTTTTATGGTTAATATAATCTATCAACCGTTAATAAATATGATATACTTGAATGGCAGGATGATTTATTATTATATTTATTTTACTAAGTGTGTTATAGTTTTAGTTGAATATTCATAGAATCAATTTAGAATATTACTGCATAGTTAATAAACTTGTAAAGCATACCGAGGAAAATTGTCATTTTTAGTTACCGTATTTTTTTAAATACTGCAGTTATAAGAGTCAAATTACTGAAAATAATGTACGAACAAATTTTAAAGTACTGTTACCAATTATTGTCATTACTTTTTTTTTTAAAATAATATGCAACAAAATAACATTACAGTTTTTCATTTTAAAGAAACGAAATGTCAAAAAAAACTCACATTGATGAAATATTTTCATCAGCTATTTTTTTTTTATTTTTAAATAAAAATTTTGAAATAAAAATTTTCGGATTTTTTTTTCAACATCAATAAAAAAAAAAAAAAACAAAACTAAAAAAATGCATATGTAGAAAATTAAAAAAGCTATATGTGCAATTTTTCAAAAAAATTTTTTTTTATAAATTATTATTTGTAAAACTATCCAAACTATTAGACGTCAGCTAACTATGATCCAGAAGTTAACAGACAAAAATTTTTGGATTTTTTTTTCAACAAATGAATTGCAAAAAAATAAAAACTAAAAAAATGCATATGTAGAAAATCAAAAAAGCTATATGTGCAATTTTTCAAAAAAATTTTTTTTTATAAATTATTATTTTTAAAACCATCCAAAAACTATTAGACGTCAGCTCACCAGTATCATTCAAAATTAACTATTTAATTATAATAAATTGTGTTTATCTTCTTATAAAATACTCTTTAATGCCTTGTTAAGCCTCAAAATTTTAATCATAAAAAAATGACCTCAAAAATACCTAGTGTAGCTCCCCATAAAATCCACTTTCATACAATTAAAGTAAATTCAAGTAAAAGTACGAAATATGTCTTACATAAAACAAATAAAATCCAAAATTTGGTAATTAATATCATAAAAGTCCTTGGTGACTTGATGGGCAGTGAATGTAAGCGTCATTCGGTGATGTTACTTTACATCAGTTAAAATCCGAGGCCAAGGATATGAAATAGTACAAAAGATAGCTTTAAGTAAAAACATGAACATAACAGAGACTAACACTCGTAAGTACTCTATAGTTTCGAGAGTGCGGAAAGAGTTTGTCTGTCTGGATGTTTTGAGATGTTTAAATTGGATAAAAAGTTAAACGTCAACGTTGATGATGAATAAGATGTGCGATAGTTGTTAAGTAAAGGAAGATAATATATATCCATATATATAAGCCTGCAGTAGTACCTAGTGCCTAGTGCCTGAGAAGGACGAGCATGTGGGTGAAGGCTGCAGAAGCTTCTTTCTCGCTTGCTCTCAAAGCTCTCAGATGGTAGCGTTACTCGGTTTCAGGATGTGTCGAAAGTGAAACTTCATCAAGGCCTTTTATGTGAATATATGTACATACCATATAATACACAACATTTAGTACCCATGTACTTTACATATATATTTATATTTATGTTTTTTGTTAAACTTATATATTCTTTTCTTTGCTCATCTTCACCTGTACGTTCTGCTCATAGAATTTACGAGTTACTCATGCAGGACCACCTGATGTAGTAATAGCATCATGCATATCATGTGTGCTACACCAAACGCCTGACGTGTTTTGTTATTGTTCATCATTCCCGCGTTCAACAACCGTATAATATCTTTCGAGAGGCTTTCGTTCTTTAAAGCTATACCTAAGTTAATTCATCTTTTATAGACAATAATTATTATAGAATGCAATGGTCAAGGTTAATTTTATAAATATACTTCTTTGTTTCCATTATTATTCTTACTTTCCAGCAATACATTTTTTTTATGTTCATTGGGAGTTTGATAATTAAACAGCGATTTAATCTCCTCTTTATGGCGTAAATAATTGTTTTTATTTGAATATTTTATTGTGATTTTTTTTGCGATTGGGAGAGTGATAAATTAAGTGAAGTTGATAAATTTAGGGGAAGGTGAAACACTTAAAAGGTTGGGTAAAAAAATCATGGGAACTTGATGATTTGAATAGGGTCTTTTACTTTCTTTAAACGATAATATTAATAAGAACAATAGCTTATTTTGCTATGAATAAATTAGTTTTTGGTTCGGATAAAAATCAGTTTTCGGAAAAAAATTTGTCTTTTATTGAATTTAAAGGATAATTTAAACTGGGTCAAATTTTTTGAGACTCGTTTATTTATATCGATTTTTGAGTCAAGTGAATTTTGTCGAAAAAAAAAAGGCTTTGAATTTTTTTATTTTAATTTTACTCAAAATTTTAGACCAGATATTTTGCAAAATATTATTCTGAAGTATTTTTAAAATTTGTCAACTAAAGTGTCGATTTTTTGAAAATTTTGCTTGCGGTTTCAAACGAAATTATTAAATTAATCATTCTTCATTGCCAAAATAATTAGAATTAATCTTTTGTAAAAATAAACAATTAATTTTTCAAATTTTTGCTCAAGATTATTTTCAATAAAATGAATCAATTAATTTGGTCTCCGCGATATTCAAAAGAGATTTTGACTCAAAAATTGCGCTCAATTTTAAAAATAATTCAACTTTTAAATTTTGAATAATTTTAAAAATACAATACTTAGAAAATACTTCAAATTGATTAATTTAATACACAGAAAAAAATAATTGTTTGGCGCAAGAAATATTTTGTATTATGAATTGAAGACTAAATTTCTTCTTACCTCAAGAAAATTTTTGTTTCCACTTTACAATACAAAAAATTTCTTGGGTCAAGTAAAAATGTTTTGCGCCAAGAACTCCTTTTTTTCTGTGTAATGATTAAAAATTTATAAAAAAATTTCTGTAAACAATTGAACAAAGGCTGTTCCATTTCCTTATGCCATTTTAAACTGTACCTTTGTCTCAATCTACATTCGTATAAATATTCATACAAAAAAAACTGTATTTGATTAGATACTGTTGTCTAATAGTAAAGCAGACTTGAGTACACTGCGTACAACAATAATCGAATGAAATAAAAATCGATAAAATTATTTGATTCATCCGGCAAACTTCCGGATTCTTTTCCCGCAATTTCACTTATCGGTACAAAGTTACTTTTTTAAAGAACAAAACTTAAAAAATAAGCGTCGTGGGAATTTTTATGACGACCGTTATTCAAGATCTTCATCTCGCAATAAGTGCTGCACTGACAATGTTCGCTACTGGTTTTCACCAGAGATTTTGTTTTCTGATTCCATTCTCTATATAATATGCTGTTCACGTATATTCTTGTCATTTTAAGATACTTTTAGTCTTTGTTATAACTCACTGTCTCGTTGGATGACCTTTTTTCTTTCTTTTTATTTTTTAAATGTCTGCACTGTAAAAAATTAGCGGAGTTAATGCAGAGTAAATCTAGAGCGGATGACTATTTGAGTGAAATTTACTCCCAAGGGAAATTTAATATTGAATTTTCAGTTCGTAGTAAAATTCCCTTCGAAAAAGAGTTTATTTTAAAATTAAAACTCCAAATCAAAGTGAATTAAGATTTAAATTAAATCCAGTTCACTCCGCAGAAAAAAACAAACTCCTTATTTACTCCGTATGCAGAGGAATTTTTTTAAACTCCAAGACTCCAAGTTACGAAGTAAATTTGAATTGCAATAAAATCCGTAATCACTCCTAATTTTTTACAATAAATCAGTAAATTGTAAATTAAAAATTCAAATTTTCTTTCAAATTTCGCGCCAATAAAACAGACGACAATACTACTAATTGTTATTATAAATTAAAAATTGACACTGATTAACAAAAAAAAATCAAAAATAATTAAATTAAGCCTAATTATTGTAACAAAATAATTAATTTATTAAATTACTTTGGACTGTTATTTTTTGAATTTTCATTTAATATCAAATTACTATAATTTTTTTTCAAATTTATTTTTGAATAAAAATTATTTTAAAATTTAATTTAAACGCGTGCCGCCATCTTGTTCTATAAAAATGAACTCGAAGAGCTACACAGAACAGATGATAACGGAAAAGTGACGGATAACTCATGTGTAATTTGTGCTGTGAAAAGTGAAAAGTGTGAAAAATAGAGTAAGAACAAGAGGTTAAAGTTAGACAAGTCCGTGACCAAGTGTTTTGCGGCACATTAAAAATTATTTATATTAATCTTTAATAATTAATATACTTATTAAATAAATAAATGATGTTACGTCCATCAAGGACATTGGTAACAACTTTACAACGGGTCAAAGAATGTTGCCCAATATTACGTACAGTGCGACAGCGGTCTGATATCACCGAATATGAATGTAATTATTTTTATTTATTTATTCAATAATCCATACCATTATTTATTCATTAAAGTTCTCATTAATAAATTATTTATTTCCAGCTCCAATTACTGATGAATATAAAAGAGGTCCTTCAGAAGGACGGTCTCTGTATCTTGATGCTCAAGCAACAACACCTATGGTATTTATCTTTTTAATTTTCAATCACTAATCATCAACATATTTTTATTTAATATATTGCGCGTCAAAATGTAAAATATAAAATAATTTTCTTATAGATTAATTTATTTATATTTCTAATGAGTCATTTTTAATTTTAATTTATAACATACCCAGGTACGCGTTGCGATTATTTATTTTTTTACTTTATACCTTTTCATTAATTAAAATAATCAAATAGTTTTTCTACCCTATATTTTTTTAAAAACTAGATATTTTATCCGAGCTCAAATAATTCTTATATATTCCAATTATTTTCAAAATATTTAAAAATAATTACCTGTCATTACGCGTTAAATAAAAGTAATTGATATTTTAGATGACCTAAAATTTATATAATTTATTTTAATTATAAATAATTAAAATTAATATATTTATCAAGGATCCTAGAGTCCTGGATAAAATGATGCCTTACTTGACGTCTTATCACGGGAATCCCCATTCCCGGACACATATGTACGGCTGGGAATCCGAAGCAGCTGTCGAACATGCTCGCCAAGTAATTATATATACCCATTATATTACTCATATAAATTACTAATATACTAAATTTTACTAATAATAATAACAGCAAGTTGCCGATTTAATAAACGCAGACAAAAAGGAAATAATATTTACATCCGGTGCCACTGAGTGCAACAACATTTCTGTTAAAGGTGTAGCCAGATTTTATAAAGAAAAGAAGAAACATATTGTGACCACTCAAACAGTAATTATATTTAAATTACCTCATATTTATTATATATTTTAAACATAAATTTATATATTTATTTAGGAACACAAGTGTGTATTAGACTCATGCCGAGCACTTCAAGTAGAAGGATTTGACGTAACATATTTACCCGTTAATTCAAATGGTCTAATTAATCTAGAGCAATTAGAGTCATCAATAAGACCTGATACATCTCTGGTATCAGTAATGACCGTAAATAATGAAATAGGTGTACGACAACCTATCGAAGAAATCGGTAAAATTTGTCGGTAATTTTAAATGTTAATTAAATTTATTATTATTAATTAAGTTCTTTGCTAGTAAATTTAATGGGTCAATTTTTTGTAGACAAAAAAAAGTATTTTTTCATACTGACGCAGCGCAAGCAGTAGGAAAAATTCCAATAGATGTACAGGCTATGAATGTTGACTTGATGTCTATGAGCGGTCACAAAATATACGGACCGAAGGGTGTCGGTGCGTTGTACGTAAGAAGAAGACCTAGAGTACGTGTTGAGCCTATTCAAAGTGGCGGTGGACAAGAAAGAGGGATGAGAAGTGGTACTGTACCAACACCACTGGTCGTCGGACTTGGTGCTGCTTGTGAATTATCTAAACTTGAAATGGATGTCAGTAAAAAAATATTTTAAAAAAATTTATCATGTATAATTAATAATATATATAATTATTTGAATTGCAGTATGATAAGAAGCATATAACCCATCTTGCGAATTATTTAATCGAGAAGATATCAGCAAATTTACCGCAAGTCATACGAAACGGCGACCCAGTTGCTTGGTATCCAGGATGTGTTAATTTGTCGTTCGCGTATGTTGAAGGAGAGTCTTTGTTGATGGCACTCAAAGATATTGCTCTGAGCAGCGGTTCTGCTTGCACGAGCGCCAGTTTAGAGCCTAGTTATGTCCTGAGAGCTATTGGTGCTTCTGAAGATTTAGCGCACTCGAGTATCAGGTTCGTTGTAATTACTCTTATTTTTTATCTTTATTTTATTTCTCATGCTGCCGTCCTTAGTACAAAAGAACTCACTATTATTTTTTTATACTAATTAAAGGCTGTGCTTAGCTCGTATAAAAATAATTCGGTTAAAAATGGAGTAGTCCCTTCAAGCGAAAGTTGCTAACTATTTTTGTTAATCCTCGACATTTTTTACAAAATTCGGACTACTGAAAATTTTAATTATCCTAATAAAGTAAACAAATTTTTTTTTAAGATCGTCTTTGCTTGTAAAAAATATTGCAGTAATTAGACTGAGTTTTAATTTAATATTTTATCTTGTTAAAAAAATGCAGCTGCTAAATAATTTTCTATTATTAAATTCCTAAAAATTAAACATCAAAAATACCTGCCCGAACTGCCTCGCATACTCTAAAAACCCGGATCCCATTTTAAGCAATAAAATTAATTCAAAATAATGAATTTATTTATTTAAATAATTAGATTTGGTATCGGAAGATTTACGACACTTGAAGAAATAGATTACACTGCTAACAATACAATTTATCATGTGAAACGTTTACGAGAGATGAGGTATTTAATAATTAATATAAATAATAATTAAAATTTAAGTGTTTTTATTTTAAGTTAATTTATTACAAAATATTTACTGTTTATTTATTTATTAATTTAATTATTTAAAAAATATTAATAATTAATAGCAGCGTGATTAATAACTTATTTTTACAGCCCACTTTGGGAAATGGTCCAAGATGGTATCGATTTAACGACAATTAAATGGACGCAGCATTAAGTATTCTGTTAATTGTTATATTAATTAAATATTCGACTAAACTATGGCTCTTTATTTAATTACAAAATTAAATAATTAAACAAAAGCCTGCACCAAGGATTATCTCGATTAAAATCTCTTAAAAATATTTTAGAACATATATTGTATATTTGTAAACAAATTGTTACTCATTCCTTGCTTTCGTAAATAAAAATTTTTTAAAAAATCATTCGTTGAAATTTCACGTTTGTCACTTGGTAAAAAATTTATCACTGGGTTAATAAATGAAGTCAATTGCTAATCGTCTGTTAAAATATTAATTCGTTTAGTAAAAACTAGCATAAGCAAGACGGATCATTGGCTTCGTCGATGTATGAAATTTTAAAGTGATCATCCATTTCATGTAAGCCCATCTTTGATCTGTTTGCTTCCACTAAATGTTGAGCTATGTCTTCAAACATCTCATTTATACCTTCCCCAGTTTTACATGATGTTTTATATGTCGCTGATATCAAATTATGACATTGTTCACTGAAAATTTAATTGTCATTGATAATTATACTTATTATAAGTACTTATAATAAGACTTGAAGATTGATTAAATAAATTTTAAATGTTTGTAAACTTTTTATAAAATAATTTTCAAATTTCATATAAATATTTATACAGTATGTATTAATTAAATTTCACGTACTTATTCTTTAGAAAAATAATTTAAATTTAAGTATCAACAGAATCAGCCAATTTTTAAAGTATCAACTTTTATATAGTACTGAAGTTATTTGACGTCTGATAATTTTTTGATTTTTTTTAAAATTTATAATTTATAAAAAAAAAATATTTGAAAAAATTGCACCTATAGTTTTTTAAATTTTCTATAAGTGCATATTTTTAGTTTTCGTTTTTTTGTAATTAATTTGTTGAAAAAAGAATCCAAAAATTGCTAATTATTCGCCAACTTCAGGATCATTATTATTTGACATTAGACAAGTTATAAATTTGAAATAAATAAATAAATTAATTAATTAAAGTAATAAAATTTAAAAAAATGCACGTACTGATTATTTAATTATCTACATATGCATTTTTTAATTTTTACTCTACTTACATTTTATTAATTTATTTCAAAATTTAAAAAATTTACAATTGTCTGCTACATTCACTCATTTTTTGGGCACTTTGGCGCCAGTTTTAAATTTTTTAAAAATTTATGAAAAATTACCGCCAAAAAAAAAACTAAAAAAATGCACATAGAAAATTTAAAAAACTACAAGTGCAATTTTTCAAAAATTTTTTTTCTTCAGTTTATCGTTTTAAAAAAGAAAAACAAAATTATTAGACGTCAGTATCATAATTATCCTTACATTAAAAAAATATTTATGACCATAAATAAGTAGAGCATAGAATATCATAATTAAAAACTATGTAATAAAGATATGAGTAATGAAATTTATAACAAACCAGAATTGTTCCATCTCAGCATCAGTAACTAATGGATCATTAGTTTCTATATCATTTTTATTGCCGCATAAAAATATCTTAGCGTTTTCCGCGTAAGTAACAATATCGAGTAAGTGTTGCGATAGAAGATGAAACGAGGTTGCATTATCAAGGGCAAAGACTAGAATTGCAGCTTCTGCAAATTTATAATAACTTGACGTCACAGATGCGACTCTTTCCATACCTCCTGTGTCCCATAGTTGCAACTAAAAACAAAAAAATTATGTTAACTAATTATTTAATTAATAAACTAAAAAATAAATAAAATTTACCCGAATACGTCGGTCATCGACTATATATTCCTTGTCAATATTATCAAGACCAAGCGTAGATTTTCTGTCAGTACTCGTCACAAAACTATTGTTTGCGAATCTTCGGAAAATAGACGTTTTTCCAACACCATATTCCCCACACAGTATAACCTTTTGCTCAGTAACTTTAACAGTTGCCATTTTTATTTTTTTTTTTAAATAATTATACTTATTATTTATTTAACTAAACAAATTTAACAAATATCACTTGAAATTATGCATAACTATTTTATTTAGTGACCGCCAATCAATTTTAATTTCAAAAACATTTTTAATTGGAGTAAATATTACACCTTACATTTATTATTTTTATTTAAATTTTTTATTGATTGTTTACATTTAATTCCTTGAAATTTTACTAGACTTCACTACTCATCTGTGACACAAGACGCAATCGTTATTATCATTCCCTGTAATTATTTATATACAATTTAATTTTTTATTTTATTTGAATTTTGAATTTAAAATTAAAAATTTTAAATAGAATTTCATTTCTAATTTGAATAATTTTTTACTCTGGTAATTGATAACTCATATATATGTACAAAAATTTTTTAACATTTTATCACATATATATTTGAAATTTACCCGCCAGTTTTACTGCTGGAGTCATATTCATGATAATTATCGCAGTCCTGGCACGTGGTAAAAATTTTTACTTTACGGAGATTTTACAAAACGGTACAGTAATTAAAAGTTTGACAAATCATCATAAATATTTTCTAATATTCTAATCGTGAATGTATGAAGTCCACTTGGTATTTTTAGGATCAATAATTTGCGTAGGTACTGAAAAAATTAATAATAAGAAAACGTTTATATGACAAATTTAAAATTCAAATGTTTCAAAAACCAGCAGAGAATTAAAAAATAGAAAAATGGCAGCAGAATCATCCGCTTTATACCAAAAAGTCCGTGAAAAAATAATGCAAGGAGAGATGGACGTTAACACAAAATATCCAGGAGCTTCAACCGATCCATCAGTATTACAATTAGCAGTCCAAGAACAAGACACCAAATTCATTGACTATCTTCTTCAGAATAACGTCGACGTCAATGTTGCCACTAGGTCGTGTGAGCCAGCGTTAAATCTCGCAATCCGCGCAAAAAATCCTGAGTTAGTTGAAAAAATAATCAGTTCAGTCACTAATTTAAATTCCGCAACGTATAGTTACAAAGAAGACTATGATAATTGGCCGCGATTTTACATACTTGGTAAAAAGTTCCATGAAATCCAAAACAGTTATGCTCTGGATTTCGTCCAGCCGGCTGTCATAAAGTTAATACCTTTAGGGACTGTCCTTGACTTGGCAATAACTGTCGGCAGTATTGAAATAATTGACATATTATTGAACGCTGGAGCTAAAATAAATCCATCTACCAGCGTTATCAAGCCACTGCACTGGGCAATTGCTCAAAATAAATATGAGATTGTTGATCATTTGATAAAACATGGAGCAGACATCAACGATATTTCTGATAACAGAACACCCTTACAAATTGCTGTTGAAAAGGAAAATAAGAAAATAGTTGAATTGCTTATTGAAAAAAAAGTTGATGTCAATAGATGTGGGGCAAGTGGTAAATCAGCTATTAATACTGCTATAGAAAATAATTATTCGGAGTTGGTATACTTATTGCTGGATGCTGGCGCTGCGGTAAATCCTGACGTACAAATATGCCCACCATTACATACGGCTATTTTTGAAAAAAATTACGAACTTGCTGAGCACTTTATTAATCTTGGAGCTGATGTTAATATTATTTACAATTATAAAACACCAGTACAGCTAGCTATCGTACAGGACGACATAAAAATATTAGAGTTATTGATTAAAAATAAAGCTGACTTGAATATAAGTACAAATGGGGGAACTGCTCTACATACAGCTGTATGTTGGGGTAATTTAGAATGTATTAAAATTTTGTTGAGAGCTGGTGCTGATCTTTATCCACCTTATCCACGTACATTGGCACAATCATCACTTTCTTATCGTAAAGAATTAATATTTGATTTCTTGCTGGACATTGGTATCAATTTTATTCGAGATAGTTATTTGACACTAATCAATTCTGGTTATAAGAGTCATGATGATGGTTTCAAGATGAAGATTAAAAATTATATTGTCAAGTTGAAGGCTGGTGATTTTCATGTCGAGCAGCAAAATTTGCAGCTTGTCGAAGATGAAGAGTTCAATGATTTTTATAACAAATGTCGCAAAGAAATTGAGCTGATGAAAGATAGTAAAATTGAAGGAACCAGTTGTAGTTACTACGATGTACTGCACAAAAGTAAACAAGAATTGGCCGCTGATTTGAAAACTATTGGTGACAATGTTGGTGTTTTGAATGAAGAACAATTAAGATCCAAGTTTCCGTTGTATGGAGGAATGGTTTGCTATCGACTGGAATATGAGCAGGGAAAAAAATTGGGTGTAACTGCTGATGATCAGTAAAATTTATGGTTCAATTTTATTTTTATACCAGACAATCATCAATATTTTTGTAATTCAATAAGATAGTTCTTTGTGCCGATCAAGATTTCTACCTCAGTAAACGAATAATTAATTATTATACAGAACTTAAAAATTTCTACTACTATCAATATGCAATTAGTCATAAGATCCATTACGCGATTAATGATGTAAAAAATGATTGTTATGATTTATAAATAAACGTCTAAAGATAATAGACAATTTAAATGAAATGACTTTTTTAATTTGCCTTTAAAGTTTTAAATGAAATATTGATCGCGTTAATTTTTTAAAGTAGAAGGAAGCGACGTACAGTAAATAAATTAACTCTCGTTAATAAATAATTGAATAAATAAATAAAAATGATGAAGTCATTGCTATCATTCTTACCGCCTCATTCAGACAAAAAGACCGCGAGTAAAAAATCTAATGACAAAGTTAACGAAAATCTTTTATTTGTTTTGTTTTCGCTGATCGGCTTGTGCCTTTTACGCGTTAGGTTTACTGTTATTCTTATTATTGTGATTTTTATGTACATGTTGTATATAAACACCGTCAGTTTAGCGACCTCATTACTAATGAATTCGTCACTTTCATGTCTACTTGATGGCGATGATGATAATGATGACGATGAAGATTTGGATACTGATACTGAAGATGATAAAATTACTACAAATGAAATCGAAGAAGTCGCTAGAAAGAAAAAAAAATTAACAAAACTCGACGACTAATCTGTGTTAAAATTTTGACATTATGTTAGTTGAGAAAAACTTAATAAATTGATTTGAAATCATTAATTTTATTAAAAAGTTAATGCTTATATTAGTAACGAAGAAAAAAATCGATTCAAACTCGAAAAAAATTTAGTGCAATCAACTCAATCAAATTTACTTGCTTTTAATAAATAAAATGATTCTGATATCGGCAATCAGTAAGAAACTATTTCAAGAAAGATTTCTAACTCAATAAGAATTAAAATAAAAAATCAGTTTTCAATAAAACACAAGTTAGACTTATTGTACACCTCATTATTTAAAAATTATTCAGAACGATTACAAATTTATTTTTTTTTTTAATAATTTCTACTCTAAAACTGAATTAGTGAATATTCACTATTTGCTAATGAATGTCGCAAATTAACTTTTAGAGAGTAATAATGACAGTTCTTTATATTAAATGTCTTAATTGAATATTTTAATTATTTTTATTTAAATTTTTTACTTCAGTCATCCACAATTTCTGACATCATAAAAAAATCATTTTCATGTTTTATACGCCGACGCGGGAAAAAATGACGCGTACAATCTTGCTTTTCCCTGTTGAAACTTGTCAGTTACGTTGTTATTGTTGCTACTATTATTATTATGTCAGTGTCATTTCTATATATGTATATACTTTTCATTGACTAAGTCAGAAATCTAAACCTCTCTACTCTAACTCGAGCAGTACACGTGTCTGAATCATTATATTTTTTGTTTAATATACAAAAATTAAATTTCAAAAACCTTAACAAGGTAAGTTTATTAGACTGAGCCTAAAAAATTGACTACTTTTTTTTCTTAGCTACATCGAAAATATTTTGCAGGATGACAAAAAAAAAATTTCATGAAAGTTTGAGCCCTTAATATTAATTTTAAGAGGTCTATCATCGCTATTTTCAATTTTAATTCATAATTTGATGTTTTACGTCAGAACTGCTAAAACATGGGGGTAAAAAAAATTAATTTCCACTTATTCCTATGTAAAATTAAATTTCCTACAAAAAAGGTGTGATTGAAAATTTTCGTCAGACAAGCCGTTTCCGATCAATTAAGCTTAATAAATAGCTAAAATTATTCGATTTAACATCTTTATTTTTGAATTTTGTAACTGACGAATCAATAAATATCTAAAGAAGACCATGGAAGGTTTTTGACGAAAATTTAACGCTCTACAAAAAAGGTTTCTTATCATTTTTTGCTAAAGTCACTCCTTCGAAAATTATTTAAGGTTGAAGTTGAGTCAAAACGATTTTAATAACCTGAATAACTTTCGAAGGAGTGACTTTAGCAAAAAATGTTAAGAAACCTTTTTTGTAGAGCGTTAAATTTCCTTCAAAAACCTTCCATGCTCTTCTTTAGATATTTATTGATTCGTCAGTTACAAAATTCAAAAATAAAGATGTTAAATCGAAAAATTTTAGCTATTTATTAAGCTTAATTGATCGGAAACGGCTTGTCTGACGAAAATTTTCAATCACACCTTTTTTGTAGGAAATTTAATTTTACATAGGAATAAGTGGAAATTAATTTTTTTTACCCCCATGTTTTAGCAGTTCTGACGTACAACATCAAATTATGAATTAAAATTGAAAATAGCGATGATAGACCTCTTAAAATTAATATTAAGGGCTCAAACTTTCATGAAATTTTTTTTTTGTCATTCTGAAAAATATTTTCGACATAGCTAAGAAAAAAAAAATAGTCAATTTTTTTGGCCCAGTCTAAAGTTTATATATTCTTCCAAATTTTAACAACTATATTTAATATTTTTTTTAGGCTCATCTTTACATATCAATATATTACAACGATCAAAATTGATAATTTACGTTGAATTGGTACAAGATCTGATAATTTAAAAAATATACAAATCATCATAAATATTTTTGAATCATAAATGCATAAACTCCACTTGGTCTTTTTAGTATCAATAATTCGCTTAGGTACGAAAAAAATTAATTAATTAGAAAAAACAAAACGTTCTTATTAAAAATTAAAATGTTTTAGAAACCTACATCGAATTTAAAAATAACGAAATGGCAGCAGAATCATCCACTTTATCTTACCAACAAGTCCGTGAAAAAATAATGCAAGGAGAGATGGACGTTAACACAAAATATCCAGGAGCTTCATCCGATCCATCAGTATTACAATTAGCAGTCCAAGAACAAGACACCGAATTCATTGACTATCTTCTTCAGAATAACGTCGACGTCAATGTCGCCACAGAGTCCTGTGAGCCAGCGTTAAATCTCGCAATCCGCGCAAACAACCCCGAGTTAGTTAAAAAAATAATCAGTTCAGTTACTGATTTACATTCCGCATCGTATAATTACAAAGAAGACTATGATAATTGGCCGCGATTTTACATGTTTGGTAAAAAGTTCCATGAAACGCAAAACAGTCTCTTGTCGGGTTTCAATCAGCCGGCTGTCAAAAAGTCAACACCCTTAGGGACAGTTCTTGACTTGGCAATAACTGTCGGCAGTATTGAAATAATTGACATATTATTGAACGCTGGAGCTAAAATAAATCCATCTACCAGCGGTATCAAGCCACTGCACTGGGCTATCGCTCAAAATAAATATGAGATTGTTGAGCATCTGATAAAACATGGAGCAGACATCAACGATATTTCTGATAACAGAACACCCTTACAAATTGCCGTTGAAAAAGAAAATAAGAAAATAGTTGAATTACTTATTGAGAAGAAAGCTGATATTAATATATGTCCGCCAAATAGTCAACCAGCTATTAATACTGCTATAGAGAATAATTATTCGGAGTTGGTATATACATTGCTGAATGCTGGCGCTGCGGTAAATCCTGACGTACAAATATGCCCACCATTATTTAAAGCTATTTCTGCAAACAATTATGAACTCGCTGAGCATTTGATTAATATTGGAGCTGATATTAATGTTATTTTCTATGGAAAAACAGCAATACAGATAGCTGTTTCACGTGACGACAGAAAGATGTTGGAGATGTTGATTAAAAATAAGGCTGACTTGAACATAAGTACAAGTATGGGAACTGCTCTACATGTAGCTGTCCATGACGGTAATTTAGAATGTATTAAAATTTTGTTGAAAGCTGGTGCTGATCTTTATCCACCTAATGTAAGTACATTGTCACGATTTTCACTTATTCATCGCAAAGAATTTGTCTTTGATTTCCTGCTGGACATTGGTATCAATTTTATTGACGACAGTTACTTGACGCTAATCAATGCCGGTTTTGGTACTCATAATAATGCTCTCAAGATGAAGATTAAAAATTATATTGTAAAGTTGAAGGCTGGTGATTTTCATGTCGAGCCGAAAAATTTGCAGTTTGTCGAAGATGAAGAGTTCAATGATTTTTATAACGAATGCCGCAAAGAAATTGAACTGATGAAAGATAGTAAAATTGAAGGAACCAGTTGTAGTTACTACGATGTACTGCACAAAAGTAAACAAGAATTGGCTGCTGATTTGAAAACTATTGGTGACAATGTTGGTGTCTTGAATGAAGAACAATTAAGATCCAAGTTTCCGTTGTATGGAGGAATGGTTTGCTATCGACTGGAATATGAGCAGGGAAAAAAATTGGGTGTAACTGCTGATGATCAGTAAAATTTATGGTTCGATTTTATTTTTATACCAGACAATCATCAATATTTTTGTAATTAAATAAGATAGTTCTTTGTGCCGATCAAGATTTCTACCTCAGTAAACGAATAATTAATTATTATACAGAACTTGAAAATTTATACTACTATCAATATGCAATTAGTCATAAGATCCATTACGCGAGTAATGATGTAAATAATGATTGTTATGATTTATAAATAAACGTCTAAAGATAATAGACAATTTAAATGAAATGACTTTTTTAATTTGCCTTTAAAGTTTTAAATAAAATATTGATCGCGTTAATTTTTTAAAGTAGAAGGAAGCGACGTACAGTAAATAAATTAACTTGCGTTAATAAATAATTGAATAAATAAATAAAAATGATGAAGTCATTGCTATCATTCTTACCGTCTAATTCAGACAAAAAGACCGCGGGTAAAAAATCTAATGATAAAGTTAACGAAAATCTTTTATTCGTTTTGGTTTCGCTGGTCGGTTTGTGCCTTTTACGCGTTGAGTTTATTGTTATACTCATTATTGTGATTCTTATGTACATGTTGTATATAAACAGCGTCAGTTTAGCGGCCTCATTACTAATGAATTCGTCACTTTCATGTTTACTTGATGGCGATGATGATAATGATGACGATGAAGATTTGGATACTGATACTGAAGATGATAAAAGTTCTACAAATGGAGCTGAAGAAGTCGCTAAAAAGAAAAAGAAATTAACAAAACTCGATGACTAATTTGTCTTAAAATTTTCACTTTATATTAGTTGAGAAAAACTTGATAAATTTATTTCGAATCATTAATTTCTTTAAAAAGTTAATGCTTATATTAGTTAAGAAGAAAAAAATCGATTTAAACTCGAAAAAAAATTAATGCAATAACTCATTCAAATTGCCTTGCTTTCAAGAAATAAAATACTGTTCATAATGGCAATCAGTAAGAAATTATTCATTAAAGAATTATTACGTAATAAATATTTGAAAAAGTACAAAAAAGAGGAGCCAGAAAAATTTGAAAAAATATTTGAAATAATAAATAATTACGAGAAAGATAGTATTCGTAACTACAATGATATTGCGTCATGTGTCGATAAAATAAGCAAAATATTGGGTCTAAGTTCGTTGGAAAAAGTAATTATGAAAAAACATATAAAAAATAAAATTTTACGCTTCAAATCTTCTGGTAAAAAGGATGACAAGTAATCACAAGCAATTTAAAATACACAATAAAAATAAACAATTACCTAATGTACTAATTGAAAATTACAATTACAATTAATTTTTTTTACATCAATTAAAAATTTTTTTCACCCTAACAATCGAATTATTTATTGGAATAATAAAAAAAATAGCGATTTAAAAATTCGTTTATTGAAAATCCCACCAATTAATTATATTCTAGTAATATATAATTAGCAATTAAACGTCAATATAAACTCATATACATTTAATATATAATATACTCATTTATTTATATAGCTTGTAGTAAGCTGCGTCCATTATTATTAATGAGTAATGATTTATAATGATAATTATTTTAAATTCTATGTTGATAAACCGATAAATCGACGCTCAAATTTCCGAAGGTTTAATTCGCAAAATAACGGGGACACTTGTACAGGGTAAAATGGCCAGTTCCGTCACGACAGCAGTCACAAGATCGGCAGGGGTTACATCGTACATGATATTTAACAAATTTAGTGTTTTCTTAGCCTTCCAATTGGACAGCGGTGACTTTTTAGCTACGCCGGTAGTACTGAAGTCCAATTCATCGGCGTTACCGATTTCATTGCATACTATCGAGTCTGTTTGCACACGTTCACAGCTTTTGTGGGTTTCGCAAGCAACTAACACAGGAACGTTAAATGCTTTGGCCATTAAAGCAACTTGGGCTGTGCCAGCACGAGACATCACTGCTCCGTTAGCTAATATTGCATGAGCTCCGACAAATACTTTATTTACCTTAAAAAATATCAACATAATTATCAAATTATGTGTGTGTATCTATGGGGGTAATGTATGAATATTTTTGGACAGTACTTACTCCAGGCATTATGAAACTAAGAGCATTTATTAGTATGTAAGAACATTCAACGCCATGTTTAGCGAGTCTTCGTAGTAATTCTCTGCCTTCAAGCCATGGTCTTCCGTCTACAATTATCACGCGGAATTTACGACCCGCATCATAAGCGTCGCATAAAATTCTCTGAATTAATGATGAGCTAAAAATTTTTTATTAATTAATTAATTATGGTACTGAAGCTAGCCGATGTCAAAATTTTTTTTTAAATTTATTCAAAATGATAAATTATAAAAAAAAAAAAATATTTTAAAAAATTGCACTTATAGATTTTTAAATTTTCTACATGTGCATTTTAAATTTTTTTTTTTCTTATAATTGGTCGTTGAAAAAAACCGGAAATTGTTAACTATCTGCTAACTTCAGGATCATAATTAATTATCTTTCATTAGTGTCATTAATTTTACTTTTGCGTAAAAGAAATTGAAAATTTTTTTAAAATCTAGTTTTGAACTTTGTCAAAAAAACTAGATTGGCTTTAATTTCTAGTTTAAATTTTTATAAATTACTAAAATTTAATTCAAACTCATAGAGACATATTTTAATAACTGATTATTTTTGGTTCCATGACAACTGATCCCCTACAAGTGATCACACAGATTAGATCCAACTGACAACTGGTCCATCTTCTAATTCATCAGTTTCATAACTTTAGTCATCTTCAAAATCTTCATCTTCATCATTTCTAACCGAATGTCGATGAGATCACTTGTGGTATAAAATAACTGGGATCAGTTGACAGCACCATTTTTCCCTCAACTAATTTTTAAAAATACTATCAATAATTACTTACTATCCATAAGTTAAAATAACATCGCCATTAGATATTTTTGTACGAATTGTCATAGAAATGGCTTCACCAGCCAATAATATTTGCTCTTGTATATAAGTATCAATAGCATTCGCTAACTGACATTTTGCCTAAAGCATCAAAACAACAAACATTTTTTTTTTATTTCATAAATACTTTCCAATTTATAAAAGTCAAATTTTACCTGATCATCGGGAGTAGTTCTCGGCAGTAAAGTCATTTTCCACTTGATATGCTTCAACGCATTTTGCATCGAAACAGCCAGAGGTCTGCAGTAGTGTAAATAAGCCATAGACTCTTGAAAACAACTTTCCAACCCACGTGTGAAGTCAGCTTGGCTCGGACGTTCGTAATCATAAATCAGTTGCTTAAGCGCGGATAGAAATGCGACACATCTAGCATTGCTGCCCACAATAACTTTGTCTTTGTACTGCACCCCAAGTCTTACAATCGCCGGATGCAAATGTGAATTAACCACCGGCATGTCAACATGACACTGCTCACGTTCGTGATACAAGTGTTTAAATAAATTCATCTCATGATTTATCACCCCACTGGCAGTGACTATTTTCTTAACTACTTTTTTCGTACCCTCTTCTTCTTTAATCCCTCCAACATTTTCCCCAGTGCTTGCGACAACTTTCTTACTACTATTACTACTCTCTTTTTTCGTGACATTTTTCTTTTGACTCTTCTCCAATTCTTTGGCAGCGCGCTGCGCTTCCTGCTTGGCGCGTCTTTCAGCCCGTAATTTAGATTTACTTGTAGAATTTATTTCAATAGAATCATTTGTCCCTAGGACTTTACTCGCACTTAAATCTTTATCATCAACAGTTAATTTATTGATAATATACTCAGAAGGGATTGCAGGTAATATTTCTCTAGACGAATGACAAAAGTCAGTAGTGTCTGTAGTTGAAAGATCCTGATCAATCAGTGGTAATTTTCTAACATCTTTCAGCATTTCAAGTTTATCATCATTTAAAAGTTCAACGCAAATATTATCAGTAAGAACTTTATTTTTTTTATTTTTAGAAGCAGCTTTAGCTAATTTCTTAGCTTCGCGTTCAGCTTTTATCTGCTCACGCGTTTTACTCGAATCGCTATTCATTTTAATTATTTTTTTATTGCTACTGTCATAAATATTTGTGTCAACTATTTCATTACATATACTTTTGTCCTCATTAATTTCTACATTAATCAGTGAAACTTTGTCAACTTTATCATTTTCACTTGACGGTAATAATGAATCATTAATACTTTTATTATCACTATTTGAATTTATTATCAAAATATTGTTATAATTTATTTTATCAATATCGTTGTTGATTAATTCTAAATTTTTTTTATTTTCTATTACTTCGTTGCTGTTATCAACTTTTTTATGTTTCTTTCGCAGACGACGTGCTTTTGATTTTGTTAAATTGCTATCCGCTATAAGAGTTGGATTATTCTCTACTGATTCAATTGTTGTCGCTGAAGATGACAATAAATTTGAATTATTATTTATTGAATTGATATCAGTATATTCAATACTAATTGTTTTCTTTTCAGCTTCTTTACGCGCTATTATTAATCGTTTACGACGTAAATGACGTGCACGTGATCGTGTTAGTTTGGGTTTTTTATCATCAATTAACTAAAAAAAAATATTATTATTATTTACAATTGATTAATAGATATATGTATAAATATATAAAAATAACAGTACAAAAAAAATTACACATTTCAGATAATATTAAATGATTTCACAACTGAACAAAATAACATTTGCTTTAATTAAAAAAAAAGCCAAAGTTGCTAATTAATATTTAATAATTAAACAGAAAAAAAGGGATTTTTTTTTTAATAGAAATGATAGTTTTTTAGCCAGTTCTTAATGTTGTACGGCAAAAAAATTAATTAATAAATTAACTGGTTGTGAGTAAGACACGAAATATAGACATGAAAATTTCAAAATTAATATTTAAATAATTTGAATATTTAAATAAGTAGGAAAAAAATTTTCTTTTTTTTAATTTACAATAATATGACGCAATTAAACTCTTTGTTAAAATTAACAGTTAAAATTTAAATTATCATCCAGATTTTGTTGATAATAATTATGAAATAATTTCAACCCGTTATTGGTAATTAATTAATATTTTAATAATAAAAAAAATATTACATGTAATTAAAATGTATAAAAAAAATTAATATATAATTCAGTCCAACTTGCTATTGAATTATTAATTATTAACACACAAACTGTTTATATTTAAATTAATCTAGTGATTTGTATTAACGAGTCGTGTTATGATTTATTGAAGCCACTGGAGATTATTATTATTATTAATATATGACATGTAATTATTATAAAGCAAATAATATATAAATGTTATTTAATGAAAGACGTGTCTATTAACATCTGTATTATTTTTCTGTTTTCAATTTTCTATAAAATAAATTTCCTGCTAAGACATAATTTATTTTCATAAGCGTAATTTAAAAAATAACAAGTATAAAAATTTTAAACATAAAAAATTAATTAAATTTAAATTTGAATGACACTTGCAAAGTAATTGACTTTTAATTAAAATTTTAAAAAAGTATCAACTTCATTTTTAAAAAAATTTTTCGTCGTAGAATTTAAATATTAATTGAAAGTGACATTTTATTTTTTAAAATTTTAATTGTTGATATTTTTTAATCTTCATTAATGTTACGATAACTTCAATTTTTAAAAAATCAAAAAAATAACTGCGTGATTTTTGAAAATCAACAAAATGAAATAATGTCTGCCCAGTGTTATTTTTTTTATCTACAAAAAAAATAATAACATAAATCATAGCTGTAAGATAGAAGAAAATATAAATTGAAAGTTTATATAATAAATAAAAAAATTTAAAAAGTAATGATTTGTTAAGTCATGCTAGAATTAAAACGAAATTAATAAATGTAGCAATGATGAAAAAATAAAAAAGGTCAAAAATATACACTGAAATTCTTTCAAAATTTTAGTACCTTATCAGCCATTCCCACGCGTATCAGCGATAAGATCTATCCTATTACAATTGTAAAAATTATTTATTTTAATGAAAATATCTTAGTAACTGTCGGTTAATTAAATTTATTAATTATTTTGACAAATTTTTATCGTTACCAATATATATATATTCATTTATATTTATAGCTGTATAAAAATATTTCAATGTTAAATAGGTTAGAGAAACTTTCATTTTATTTTTCTTAAACGTAAAAAAATAGTTTACTAATTAATAATCAACGATAATAATTAAAATTAAATACCTCTGTTTCTTATTATACTTCTGGTGATTTGTAAAAATTGTCTAAATATTGATTAAATATTTTGATTAATTATTTGAAAACTTTTGCTTACATTACAACATATTCTGCAAACATATGGTATATAATATACCTATATATATAATGTGTATTTATTTGAACGCCCTCTTTATTAAGTGTTTTTTTAAATAAATAAAATTATTAAACTTAATGACCTACGCATTTAAACTATTTTTAAATTTTTAAACTTGTTAATAATTTTAACCAAAATAATTTTTATAAAAATTTATAAATTTTTGTCATCTCTTCAATAAATTTAAATATCGTCGTCTATTTCACGTCAACAAATTAATAATTTATAATTAATAATCGCTAATAGTACTAATTATTTACTAAGTTTAATTTTTTCATTATGCAAAAATAGTTCATTATGTGACAAGGGATGAAACAAAACGATTTTAGACCAGGGTGAAGTTGGCTGACATCTCCAGTTTGAAATCGTAATCTATCCTGAGTTACACACCAGATTTTTCATTATTACCTGCATTGAAGTTTAAAGTTTCAGTAGTAGTCAGTCAGGAACAAGTTAAATTAATTTAAGACCAATGGTGTCATCAACTAATAGCATAAGCGTAAATTATCAATTGTAATTTATAATAAAGCAGAAACTATCAATACTATTTATTATTTACACTAATTTTTATAAAACCATCAAGTCAGCACTGCAATTTTTTTTTTCTTTTTATATTTTATTGTTTAAAAAGAAAAAAAAATTATTAAACGTCAGCTAACTTCAGTATCATTCTGAAATTACTATTAAACAAATGACAAGTACCAGAATTTAAATTGCAAATGTCATCAGTCAGCAGACAGAAACATTATTCGCTTCTACCCAAGGGTTAAAACGTTCATTTTTACCCGCTAACTGAAGGCATTCACAATTTACGCTTTTGCTGATATTTATTCGCTGTTTGATTAGCTGTAAAGACACAAAGTTTCGATGCTGGTATCATGAAAATTAATTTTTTACTGTAAACTTTATTTAAATTTCTAAATTGAAATCTACTGATTTTATGTATCAATATTATAATTAGACTTTAAAAATTAATTATGATAAATGTGATATTAATTAAGTGTAAAAAAGAAAAAAATAATAAAAACAACTGGTATACTTTAAATTGTGGTTTTTATTTATTAAAACAATTAATATGTAAGTTATTTCTTTTGCGCAGCAGCAGCTTCATCTTCACGTTGGTAAGATTGCAAAAGCTCCTGTTTCTTGGCGGCAATTCTCTCAGCACGTCGTTTACGGGCTTCACGTACCTTGGTACGACGGGCTTCAGCTTGGTCAGAAAGCATCTCCGCACGTGCTTTCTCGGCCTTCTTCTTGTGGATGTACTCCATAAGGACACGCTTGTTCTTGAACACGTTACCCTTAGCTTTCATGTAAAGGGCGTGGTACAGATGTCTGTCGATTTTTTTCGTCTCACGGTATTTTTTCAATAACCGACGAAGGACTCGCATACGTTGGACCCATAATTCCTAAAAACAAAGATTATTCAAAATTACCATCAACTAATCATCAGTTTTTTGAACTTTATTTTGAAACTTTACTCAAAAAAATGATGTCAACAATTTCAATGCAAAAAATACACAACCCAGCTTATTTTTTTCAACAATTCCAACAGACCAAATATTTGATCTCATTCAATAAATTTGAAAATTCAAATTCAATATCCAATTATTAAGAAATAAAAATACTAAAAACATTTAAAAACTCCAGGTATAATCTATTGCTTATACACTTTAATTAATTAAGGAGTTAATTATTTTAATTACCTTTTGTGGAGTACGGGCATTAGCTGTACCTTTTCTTTTACCAAAACCACAATGACGACCTTTACGTCTAGCTTCTGTGTTTTTACGTACACGGGCACGTGAATGAACAGCTACTGGTTTTTTAATAATCAAACCATCTTTGATTAATTTTCTGATGTTTTGACCTGCGAATAAAAACATTACCATTAATATCAATACTCTGATTACATATAAAAAATAATTTAAAAAATAAATAGAGACACAGTTAGCAGTAATGATAGTAAAGTGACCGGACATTTGACAATTTTAAAAATTCTTGAAATAATAAATTGAAATGTGTATAAAATTAAAATAAAAAAATGCATGTTTAGAAAATTCAAAATTCTGTATGTGCATTTTTTAAAATTTAAATTATTTAATTGTTTTATATGTAATTTAAAAATTGTCATATGTCTGCTACATTTACACTCATTCAGCAGTAGACTAATAATTGTAAAGTTTTAATAAACAAATTATATTTAAAAAATAATTATTTTTAAATATGCAAAGACTTTAGATGACGTCATTTAATTCATTTTTTTTAATTTACTAATTAATTATTAATTGAGAATAGAAAAAATTCAAATACTAAATTTAGCCAATGTTTAATAACTTTTGAATTTTTTTAAAAATGATAAATTTAAAAAAACAAATATTTCAAAAAATTGGGCTTGTAGTTTTTTAAATTTTCTACATGTGCATATTTTTAGTATTATTTTATTTTGAAATTAAATGTTTGAAAAAACAATTTGAAAATTGTAAATTATCTGCTAACTTCAGGATCATAAACTAAAAACTTTTTTAACGGAAAAAAAAATTCATATGTACAAAAATTTATCAATCAAATCTTTACATAAAAAATTTGGAAATAACTAAGAATGTTAACAATTAAATTTACTATTTAATTACTTTCTCAAGTACAAGTGAGTAATTAATTTTAGAAAATTAAGATAAATAATTAACTTCGACTTACGTGAATTGGTATTGGCGATTTCGTTAATTTCATTAGGATCCAACCATACCTTCTTTCTACCACATCGCATTACCGATGAGGCAAGACGTTTCTGAAGTTTTAGGCTGCTTTTAAAAATAAAAGTTAGGTTACAATTAACAATTTACATTTAAACCACAATCATAATAAATATTTTATCACTCCACTGTAAAAAATAAACTTCTAATTAAACAAACTAATCATTTTAAATAATTATCCATTATTCAAATACCACAATAAATAATAAAATAAATAAATATTTTTCATGACCATGTGACCGTAAAAAAACAAGTATTTACTTGACATTATTTTTAAAAATTCAAAAATTTATGACAAACTATTGTTTTTAAATATTTTTAATGACAGCTGGAGTGACATAAATATTTAAAATAATTTTTTTTTGTTAATTATTTATTAATTATTAACAAATAAATTTATACCTCATGGTGAACGAGACTTGGTGGCCTCAGGTCTCGATGAAAAAGAGGGTTATCAATGGTGGCGTCACGCTTCCTACTTTGCTGTCAAACTGACAACTATTTTTTTTTATTTAAATCATTCAATCTCATATATTTTCATTCATAAAACTAATTATTCAAATTTATAATTAAATTAAAAATTTTCAAATTAATTTTTTTTAATTAATTAAATAAATTATTTAAATTTACTATCAACCAACTTCCGGAAATTTCAAACTTATCTTAGACTGTCATCTGTGATTTTTACGCGCAACTATTTTTACCCATCATTAATATCTTTCAGTATTTAAAATTAATTAACATAATGTTAATTATCATTAATTAATTTATTTATTTAACTCATTAAGTACCAAAATATACAGAAATTTTAAAACCATAACTCATATTAATTAATTCCATGACGGGAAAGAATTTAAATTTTTGGCGGGAGTATTTAAAAGTACCGCCATCTTTAAAATGTAAACTAAACTATTTAAAAAAAAATTGATAGTAAAATTGTGTTTATTGAAGTAGACTACTGGGTACTTTGCACTTGGAGGTAAAGTAGAATTTTAAAAAAATATTTAATAACAATAATAATAACAAGTAATGTCAGTATGACAGCACAGAGTGAGATAGTAAATGCAATAAAAGTCCTTGATAAAATGTACAGAGAATGAGAAACCTAGCGATTGGTGAAACTAAAACGTGATCAGTCATCAGTCGTCTGTGCGACTGTAATGTTGATTGCAAGTACTTGTTTCAAATGTTACTTGCAGTGAAAACAAAGTGAAAGTTATTTTTTTTAAATTTCATTTAAAAGTTTCTACTTTTTTTAAAAATCAATTAAATGGAAAATAAAAGTCGACAGTATTCAATAGTAAAAAATTAAAATCAGTTCTTTTTTGACAGATTGTAAATTTGAATTGAAACAATTGTCATTTTTTGTTATTAATAAAATTATCACAATATGACAGAAGTCAACAAAGATTTACAACGTGAAAGAAATAATTGCACATTCAAACCAATCGAACTGACGCATTTACTCGATGGAAGTGCGGAAAAAACTGCAGTACGTCGAGAACGAGGTAAATTATTCAATTAATCAATCGTTAATTGTTTCGTTTTTTTTTTAAATTTGAATTTAATTTCACAATTTTCTGCTTTATAAAGTCCTGGGAAATATTCAAACGAAAATTTAAATTTTTTATCAAACTACAATTGATTAACTATTGGCATTACAATTAATTTCTATGACTCATTTGCAAACTATCGTTAATTATATGCACGTATATTTGTAAAAATATCACTCCATTTTTTAATGTTGGAAATTAATAGAAATTTAATTTTTTTTAATCATTAAACTTTTTATTATTTTTATTCTACAAAAAAATTTAGAAATTAATGACTGTATTTTTTTTTTAATTAGAGATTATTTTTATGATCAATTATTTTTAAAAATAAATTCTCTTTTGTGTTTTAGAAATTTCTGTTGCAATCTTTTTTTATTATTTTTATTTTTTTATTTTTTATTAGAAAAAAAAAATGTATAATAATCATATGTTGATTTTATCATACATACAATTTACAGTGTTGATAAAATATATGAATACTTGACATGTAAAATATGTATCATAAAATGTAAGTGTAAAAATATTATCTTGTGAACTTGTAAGAGTTCATTTTCAATGACTAGTTGAAAATAGATAATTATTTAAATACAATAACGGTTTAGATAATTAATGAAATTATTCAAAATTATTCTTCCATTACAATTAGTAGTATTAATAGATATTAATTAGTCACTAATTGATTTCAATGAAGTATATAAATAATAAAAAAATATAATACTTATTTTGGTGACTTAGTTGTAGCTTTAAAAAATTTCATTGGCAATGAGAAATTATTTTTAAATTATTTTTAAATTATCAGGATCTTTTATTACTTTCAAAACACGCGCTGCGCACTTTGCTGAAGAACGGGTTTGTTTTATTTCTGCAAATTATTTTTCTGTTACTCTTCAGAGTCCAAAGTATTTACGTTGAGTAATACTTAATTATGTAGTATATCATTTTTTTTTGTTGCTATTAATTATATTTACAGATGATATTTTTATATTGCAAAATAAATATAGTGAATATTTTTACATACAGAAATTAATTTTTTTTTACTCTATAAAAATATTTTGTATGAGCTTGAAATTAACATGAGTATGAATATAGCTGACATTAGACAAATTAAAATTATAAATAAATAGAGTAAATAATTTTAAAAAAATATTTATAAAAAATGCACTTATTAATTCCGAAATTTTTTAAATGCGCATTTTTTTTAAATTTTATTTCATTAATTATTTACTTGATTTATTAATAATTTTATATTTGTCTGATGTCTGCTACGTTCATATTCATAACTTAGCAGACAATTAAGAACTTTTTGATTTTTTTTAACAAATAAATTACAAAAAAATAAAAAAATAAAAATATGCACATGTAAAAAATTAAAAAAACTACAGGTGCAATTTTTTAAAATATTTTTTTTTTTATAATTTATCATTTTGAAAAATTCCAAAAATTATTAGAGGTCGGCTAACTTTAGTATCATTGTTTTTTTGTGATTATTTTTGATAAATATTTTTTTTTATCTCTTGTAGTAGTCGTCAATAAATAAGATTGTAAAATTTTATATTTTTAATCATAAAAAATTTATTGGAAAGCGATAAAAAAAATAGAAATCAGGCGGCGTTTTGTAATTTTCAAATTTAAAACATTAGAAAATTCAAATTTTTTAGTTACTATCATTTTTTTTTTATTATTTAGTTCAAAAAACAAAATAAATATATAAGAACTACTTCAAAAAATAATTAATTAAAAAATTTGTCATACTTAAATAATAATAAAAAAATAACAAGTCATTTATTAAACTATCATTTGTTATTGTAATTGATAAAGATTTCTGATTAAAAAATCTATTTTTAAAATTTATAAGATAACACCAAAATATTTCAATCATCAAAATACTACTCTAATCAATAATAATTATCTTAATCATGATTTCATTAATTTTTTTTGGTCTACAGAGGAATATTTTCTAAGTGACCCAGAGTTAAAAGATAAAATCCCTAATAGTTACTGTAGTCATAAAGAACTTTACGAAGATGCTATTAGAAAAGGTTGTATTTTATTACGGAAAATTAAATATTTGCAAGAACAGGGCAAAGGAGAAATCGAAATGTATTCGTAAGTTTTTTTTTACTATCATTTGTTTATGTATAAAAAATTTACTCTTATGAATTAATATTATTGTTAAAAAAAAAAAAAAAATAGACAAGTATTAGGAGGTATGTTAGGAGCAGCGCTAATTCAAAATGGTAATCCATTAGTACTTCATTATGTAATGTTCATACCGACAATTATGGGGCAAGGTACTATTGAACAACAGGGTTACTGGATCAGTCGCGCATGGTCATGTAATATAATTGGTACCTACGCACAGGTGAAATTTATCATTTACTTTCTTTTATATCAATCCCAAAATATATTTATTTACACAAATAATTATAATAATAAATATTTTTTAAATATTTTTAGACTGAATTAGGGCATGGCACGTTTATAAGAGGATTAGAAACAACGGCAACTTATGATCCAGATACTAAAGAATTTATATTAAATAGTCCGACACGTACTTCTTATAAATGGTGGCCTGGTGGTCGTAAGTTTTAATAAAAATATTTTATTTCTCTAATATAATATGATTTATTAATTTTATTAAATGCCCAGTTACTTTAATAACTACTTAAATTTTTTTCTTTCAATTTTTATCTGAAATTCCGAAATTCTTATCGTCCTTTTCCGAACTCTTTTTTTTTTATTTATCGCACTCACTTCACCTACAACTTTCTCCCAATTATTTATCACACTGCTTAAACTTTTTGATGTACTCGCATATTTCTTTGATTGTGTTGTCTCTAGTGTTTGCGATAACTTGAACCCGAGCTCAATTTCTACTGTCACCTCTAATTTTATTAAATTATTAATTAAAATTTTTTTTTATTAGTCGGCCATACAGCAAATTACGCAGTTGTTGTTGCACAATTGTATACACAAGGTATTTGCCGAGGGATTCATCCTTTTATTGTTCAATTGAGAGATGAAGAAACACATGAGCCTTTATCTGGTAATTATTTTATTATTTAGTTATAAATATATTTATAGTGTCATTTTTAACAAACATTTTTTTAATTATCCCTATCTTCCAAATTTCGCTTTAAATTTTATTATTTTTGCGGTGCGAAACGCGGTCTATTTAATTTGAATAATTCAAAGAATTTTACCGCGGCGAGACTAATAAAATACTCCAGACTAATAAATATTTTTATTCGTCTACGTGTTTTTCGGCTGTTCAATATATTGCTTAAATATGATAATGAGTCTGTGTCGGACCCAAAAGGTTGTTGACCTAATCGTAGCTCGCGCTGATCTAGGATCTACAATATTTATGTTTTCTCTACTATAGAAGAAGAAATACATAAAGAAGTGAAAGGTCATATATCAGAATCTTATTTTTATTTTATAGATTTAAAGGGTTTAGATAAATAATTTATCTATTGTTATTGTATACAATACAAAAACAATAAACTGATAGTTTATATTCAATTTATGAAATATATTTCAGTAAACTATTCCATGTTAAGAATGAGAAGCCTTCAAAGTATTGAATCAATTTGAATTACTCGGATATAAGTTTTAAATTTTTATATATTTTATTATTGACCTATTAATTTGAAGCGAGTTCAATTATAATTGTATGGCTAATTGTCATTAATAGTTTTTAAATTTTTTCTATTAACATTTACTATAAAAACTACTAACAGTTAAATTTGAAACTGTACGATGGACCTGTGAATATTTTAACTCAATTTAGTTCAGGTTTAGTGAACCGTTTTATAAAACTCGTTCACCGGTAACACAATATAAGCTAAGTTAAAATAAAAGTCGCGAAAGCGCTACAATTTAAGTTGACAACATGATTGATGATCATTATTAATTGTTCGTCGAGTTCATTCACTGTTATTCTAAAAAAATTAAACTTTGCTCAAAAACCTCGATCATTAATCACTAATAAGAATAACAAGAAATCTTAGTCAAAAACAAATACCATCTCATTCAATTAGCAGTAAAAATATTCGCGTTAAAAATTATTTCAAGTAGCACACGGCTTCGTGATATCTATAAGATATAAGTTGAGGCGTTTTTTTGAAAAATTGATGAAGCACAAAAATATTGACAATAAGAAATTTATGTCACTGAAAAAATATCTGGTTAAAAGACTTGACACAAGTGACGGCAAAATCTGGTGAAAAATAATATACACACCACGCAGAAGAAGGAGGTTCCAATCCGCGTATTACACACAGATTAGAATGTCCTTCTTTCCTCCCTAGGTGTGTAATATACTATTTTAAATATCTAGGAAAAAATTCCAGCAATGACCGCGCGAAAATTAGAAAATGTCTGCCTACTATTCGAGTACAATTTTAAAACTTTTATTAAAATAATTGAATAGGTATAAAAATCGGTGAAATTGGTACGAAACTAGGAATGAACAGTACCAACAATGGCTTCCTGGGTTTCAATGAGGTCAGAATACCTCGGGAGAACATGTTAATGAAAAACGCACAAGTGCTTGAAGACGGTACTTATGTGAAGCCAGCAACAGATAAACTCACTTACGGTACAATGATGTTTGTTCGCGTGTTATTAGTACGCGATACTGCTAGATATTTATCAAAAGCCGTTACGATCGCCATTCGTTACAGCGCCGTACGCAGACAGAGTCAGATAAATCCAGAGTAAGTTAACAAAAAACATATTACTCATTAATAGTAATATTAATTGAAAATATGATTTATAAAATAGTGCAGGTGAATGTCAAATAATAGACTTTGTAACCCAACAATACAAATTATTCCCACACTTGGCCTCATGTTTTTCATTTGTATTATCCGCTGACTGGATTTGGGAAATGTATAATAATGTATCAGCTGAATTACATCATGGCGAATTAGAAAGATTACCTGAGGTAATTGTTAATTAATTTACAAGGGTGTGCAAATCGTGTTTGAATCGAATATACACACACACACCCCTAGTATTTTATTAAAATACTTAAAAGTAAAATAAATAAAATAAAATTTTTCTAGTTACATGCATTAACCTGCTGTTTAAAAGCAGTTGCGTCCTCGGATGCAGCTATGGGAGTTGAACAATTACGTTTAGCTTGCGGTGGTCATGGATACATGGACTCTAGTAATTTACCCGCGACGTACAGTTTAGTAACGGCTATTTGTACGTACGAAGGTGAAAATACCGTTATGTTATTACAGACCGCACGTTATCTTGTAAAAGCTTGTAAGCAGGCACTTGCTGGTGATCCTCTTACACCTACTGTTAGATATTTATCTGTACTTTCAAAGGGTGGCAAGCGACGTCCGTGGAAAAACACATTGACTTGTATTATTGTTGCGCATCAAGCTGCTGCTGCTGGGTATTGATCAATTAATTAATTAATTAATTAATTAATTAATTAACTGGTCAAAATTATTGATTAATATTGTTTTTCTGTCGGTAGTAAAATTCGAACTGCAACTGATAACATTGATAAAAGAATACGCATGGGTGAAAGTCCTGAAGATGCATGGAATCATACGAGTATTGAATTGGTACAGGCTGCAGAAGCGCACTGCCGTTCATTTTTAGTTTTAAGATTTGCTGAATGGGTCAAAAGTTTGACAAATGTCTCGAAGGAATTACATGAGGTATTGAAACAATTGTGTGAAATGTACGCTGTTTACTGGGTTCTGCAACGACTTGGTGATTTTTTAAGGGTAATTATTCTAGTCAATCATTTAGGGGAGGTAAAATGGGTCGTAAATATTTTTTTTTAAATCCACAACGCAACAAAAAATTTTAAATGCTTAATTCAATTTTTTTTTTTTTAATAAGTTAGTCAAAGTTCAGTTTAATTAATTTTTTTATATAATTTTTTTAGTCAAAAATAAATTTTTTTAAATATAATTAATCGTAACTTAGAATGTAATTTTTATAATTAAATATTACATTAATTATTTATAGTTCTCATGCCTAAAAGCAGAAGATGTACCAGCACTTCAAAAACGCCTGGAAGATTTATTTCAGTTAATAAGAGTAAATGCCGTTGGTTTAGTCGACGCATTTGACATCAGGGATGAAATATTGGGCTCTACTCTCGGTGCTTATGACGGCAATGTTTATGAAAGATTATTCACTGAAGCTATGAAGTCTCCCCTAAACCAAGAGAGTGTAAATAAATCGTTTCATTTATATCTCAAGCCCCTGCTGAAGAGTAATTTATAAAAAAATTAAATAAGTTATTAATTAAATGTTACTAAATACCACCCGAATACTTAAGAAGACATCGGATCGGCAGCCTGAGGCCGGGATTCGCACGCGGGAGGGTTCGAATCTCGGTCATGCCAAGTGATTTTTTAATATAAAAATTGATACCGACACTAGGACACATGCCACAAATAATAATAATTATTATTACCCAAATACTCTATATTTTAATAGTGCCTTTTAATTATGGTGGAAAATGTTATACAATTAAAAAAAATATTATATACTGTTTTAAATAATTACTAATACAATGTTGCTCAAATGTTAAAAGTTACGAATTTTTATAATTGTTTATTGATTGAAAATAAAATTATTAATTAAAATTTTTTTTATTTATTCAAAAAGTGATTAATAGATAACGCTCTTATATGGAAAAAATGGCAGCTAAATTTTTTCATGAATTGTCAGCTTTAAGTTTTTATTAATTATAATTAAACCAAAAGGATTTAGTGATTCTCAAAAGGGTTTTCAAAAGTTCAAGCAAAGACAACTTACTGCAGGAACTTGTTGCCAACTTGCTGAAAAAATTTGTGGCAGAAGTTGACATCCCAAAAGTTAACAGAAAGTTGGCAGCATATTGCAGCAGTAAACTGTGGTCAATTTTCTGGAAAATTTGACAACTTGTCAACAGTCACAAAAGCTGAAAGTTGTCAGCAAATTGGTTGCAACAAATTGACATCAACTTTCTGATCAGAGTCTGGTTATCAGGCGGTTATATTTTTTGTTGTATTTACCAACATACCTACTTACGGACATCATAAATTTTTTTAAACTTCAAATTGACTTCATTTTATTCATTAATAAATTATCTTTCAAATGGTACAAATTTTGTTCTAGATCATATTTTAAGTGTACATATAATTCTTACATAAATCAGCTGGGACCAAGTCAGCATTAGCAGAACATCTGCTTCGCAATTGAGTTGTACAAAAAAATGTATCATAATATAAACTATCCAACATTAATAATCGTACTCCATTCCCGACATTTAACATAATTGATATTCTTATTAAGAAAATTAACATCTAGCTTAACAAATTTACTTTTACTAGTCCCTGAAACTTGAGCAAGACCCAACTGTCCATATTTATTGGACCCACACCCCCAAAGTTGTCCGTCATCTGTCACACAAACAGTAAAATTATTTCCGCAATGTACATCTCTGACTTTAATATCCTCAATGACTCTTTCATTATCTTCGTCATAAAAGTCAACGATCGTAGGCACGGCGACGACTTTTTCTGAATTAACTAACCCAAGTTCTCCATTTGTGTTCCATCCCCAAGTGTACAAATCATTGTCTGAAGTAATGACAGCATTGTGCCACCCGCCAGCCGCGATTTTAATGACAATTAAACCAGTTAATGCTTCTATTAATGATGGTTCATCAGAATTTTCTAAATCATCATGCCCTAACTGCCCTCTACTACCGCCACCTGATGAGTAAACCTCTCCATTGTTTGTTAACATCAACGTATGTTCGAATCCGCAAGCAATGTCTGTACATCTAGAATTTTTTCCAAGACTTGAAGGCGTTTCGACAAGATTTGGAATGTTGTAAATCCTACCGAAATTTGTCAAAGCCACGACACTGCGATTGGCTTCGTCTATTTTAACAACAAACTCATCACTGGCAATAAAGTTATCAACTTTTTTCCATTCGTTGCTGTACAATTTATACTGCCATATTTCTTTGTCTGTCGATATCAAAGTTACTGAAAACTTTCCAGCGATTCCGCTGATGAATTTCGTTGACGTCTGTCCTGGTACTGACAATTCTTTCAGACTGGCTTCGTTGGTTATATATTTTTCTGATAGAAATACTGTATTTTTTTTCCATATCAAAAAATAGTTCCATCCTATGGTTATGTCTGTTATGCTATCGATTGTTACTTCACTAAATTTATCGACTATGGGGTTTTGAATGTGACTGGAAATAATACTGGGATTCACATTAAACCCGGCGTAATAAAACATGGTTATGTTGGCGATATAAATTATTATAACCTGTGTAGGTGAATTTTTATGGTCTAAAAAATGAAAAAGTAGATTGATAATTGCCAATTAAGAGAACAATAATTTTTGTATGTATTCGAAATTAGAATGAAATATAATTTCAATGAAATACTTACTTTAGTTTGACTAATTTTCTGACCATGTGATTGAACTTTGTCTAATTTCACGTCATAGGATTGATATATTTTTTTAGAGTTGCCAACTTTGAGAAATTAATTCTAGGTTACATTTTTTCCGTTCACAAAATAATTAATTTCGCGCCATTTTGTGTAAAATTTCGATAAATTTGAAACTAAAATGAAAAATATAAAATATTTATCATAAAACTAATAAAAAAACATACATATATATAAATTAATAAGTAATCGATGTCAATTATCAACTTTTAAAAATTGAAATACACTAATTAACAATGGAGGATAAATGAAATTAAAAATACATAAATTTTTTTAATTGAAAATTTAAAATATCGGACTGTGTAGAGTCGGTTCCAACAAATCGCAATAGGGTCAATAAATTCCATGTAAATAAAGGTTATTTTTTCAAAATTTTCAGAAGGGGTATACTGGACCATTTGCTATTTTCGAAGTTACGTTTTCGAAGTCTTTATAGGAATAAGTCATGGGGTTAATTCCGACAAATCGGAATAGAGTCAATAAATTCTATGTAAAATAATACAATTTTTAATCATTTTCCCGAATTTTGTAGATAAGGTATGATGGGTTAAATCCCTATCCAAAAATTCCCATAGAAACCACTCAACTTCGATAAAAACCGCATATAGTCAAGTCTGCAAAAGAATGGGCTTTTCTTCTACTACTTAGCTATAATGAAGTCCATGATTTTGCACTTACGCGCATGCGCAGTAATGGCTTGATCGTAGAAAAATGGTGGGAGGAAAGCCCATTCTTTTGCAGACTCAACTATAGAATCCTATAGACTGTATTGGTTTCTCTGCGGTTTTTGTCGCAGTTGAGTAGATTCTATGGGAATTTTTAAATAGGGATAGTACTATTTATATAGGAGATGTAAACGTAAGTGTTGTTTTAGGAAGTAAAGCTTAGGAAGCAATGGAACATCCAGTCATGATTGACACGTGATTTTTTACTTACCCTACCGTACTTTCATACTTTTATAGTCGGAAATAACTTTTTTAAATTATTTAGATAATTTCATTCGTTCAATGGAAATTCAAATTTTCAGACCTATTGTTTTCGTAATTATTAATTAACAGGCACCTATAATATATATCCACAACAAATTGGATAAAATTCAGTATAATGTTATGATATATTCAATTATTAATAATATAAATTATATATATAGTTAGCAGCGTATACCCACGCTGAATATCCAACACGAATTTTTCTATTGATTTTGATTAATTTCATACCATCATTAAAAATACTCTCCCATACCATAAAAAAATAGTAGAAAAGAAGCAGATTGATTCTCCCTTACCCTTAAATTTGTCATAAATTAAGTACAGCCCGTAGAAAAAAAATCTATACAAAACTAGTAGTACTTAAAGTCATTAATCTCTGTCATTTCACGCCTAACATTAAAAAAAAACTATCAATAATGCCAATATATATAAAAGTTATAAAAACCATAAATGAAATAATAGAATACACCAGATATTATTTTTTTTATACATTACAGTGTTTATTTACAGAAAAGGAGCGACCACATACAATAATTGTTATTCATACTAATTCAATATAGTGCAATTATTATTTATTTTTATCCCTCCTTCATTTAATCCTTTGTTAATCAATTAATCAATCAATCAATCAATAATCATAACATGTTTAACGTACAAGCGTTCCACGAACGCAAAAGCATTGTTTTCGTAGTCTATATGAATTCATACTAAAAAAAAATTCATCTTAGATGAATTATATATTTTCCATCCCCTAAAACATCTTATCGGCTTTCACTATTTTATTAATCCATTGTTATACAAATATAATTAGATTTTAATCCTTCTCATTATTGTTAGTTCAACAACAACAAAAATTAATTAGTAATTTATAAAATATAATTATAATTATAATGATATTAGTTATGTTATGCTCTTACAATAAATCAATAGCATCGTTAATAACAATAATAGTTAATAGTTTATAATTTCAAATGATTAATAATTAAATTAATGAAAAAATATAATTAAATTAATTGTTTTTTTTTCTTCATTAATTTTCTGTATTCATATTAATAAGTACACATATATGTATATACGTATTTATTTGTTTACTTGCTTGTAACTTTTTTTTTTTTTTAATATCAGTGGTGTGCGATGTGATAAATATATACATATATATGTAAATAAATTTATACGGAATAATTCAGTACTTAGATAATTAATCAAAAAAATTAATTAATATGATTAATAAATTTACCGTTAATCATTAATCATATTTAGCTCAAATTATTTTTACTTACGGCATCGCATTTTTTTAAAATTTTTATTTTAAATATTTTTTTTTCTTTTATTAATTAAATAATATTAATGTAAGTATTTAATGAATACATTTTCTCTTATAAAATATCATTTCATTACAATTATTTATTTATTTCTTCAAAAAGTAGACAAATGTTTTTTATTTTATATTTTAAATCAGTTTTTAATTCCAGTTAAATTTTATTTATAATGCGCGCCATTTTTAAATAACCAGCAGATTTAATTACTTATCAATTTTTATTAAAGCGCAACTGCTACCTAATTAATAATCGAATTTTTAAATTAAATAATTACAATTCTCTTCCCTTTAATTAAAATAATTGTCCGTAAATAAAATTGACAAATTTAAATGTTTTAAAGAGTGTGGTATTAAATATAAAAAATTGATATTCAAGCTTAAAAATTCATTACATGATCCATCGATACTTTAATAAATAAAAAAAATAATTCAAATAATGAGTTAATTAAATTTTTTTTAATTAATTGTCCAATCAATTTTCGACAATTAAAATTAGTAGCATAAGTTGTAAATTTGTCATGGTTTACAAAGTAATTAACTTAATTAAAATACAATTTATTGAAAAGTAATTACGTTGTTATAAATAAAATGAATTACAATTTTAAAAAATATAAAATAAATGCAATGTTATGGCGTCATTTAAAAATTTATAAATCTTTTATTATTTATTCTCTCAGAATGCTGGATAATCTTAATTAGTATGGCAGTTTTAGTATGATATTAACCGTTTCATTAATTTTCAACCATTTTATTAATTTAATAACTTTTCTTTTATTGTTCAATCATTTTCATAATCCCGTCGTAAATCTATTTTATTTATTTATATTTCAAATTTATTCTCTCTTTTATATATTGTTATGTATTTATATATGTATATACATATATTTTAATATGTATGTATTAAAGTAGTCCTTATTTTAATAATTTTTATTATTTTTACTCAAATCAGTGTTTTAATACACAAGTTTTTTCAAGTTTTACTCGTTAACTTCAACAGAAAATTGACAATTTATTCAAAATTCAAATTTTTTTGAATTTAAATTCTCTTCAATTACATTTTTGACAATTATTTGTGTCAAAAATTTAAAAAATAATTTGAAGTTTATGGAAAAATATGAAATTTATCGAGATAACCTTCAAATTGTGGCTGGTTGCCGCGTTAGCCTTCGGCTTATGAATCAAATTGAATAGAATTCACGGATTTTAATGAAAAAAAAAATTAATTTGACAATTAATACTGCTGTATTAATTAAAGCTAATTAATAATTTTGAAAAATTGTAATTAAAATTACCAGAAATAAATAAATTGTTAATTTTTTGAGGTTAAAAAATAAAATTTTGTTAATTAAAAACAAATTTAAATAAAAATGATGAATTATTAAAATAAGAAATACTCTAGTGTTAATATAAATTAATATTATTGAAATATTATAAATGTATCGATAATAATATATCGATTTATTGATAATAATATATCTGCAATTGTAAGAAAGTTTTCTCGAATTTACAAATAGCTGTTTAATTATTAGTTTACTTGATTGATTAAATATATTAAATCCTACATAATTATCATTATTATAATAATAATAGTAATTAATAATTAATAATAATTAGATATACAAAGTTTGAGAAAAGTAAAATGCCACGATGGACGCGTTTGCTTTTATTTATTTTATTATTATTTATTTATTTAATCATTCATCTTTTTTTTTATTAACTAATTTATTATTTATATTTATTAATAATATATAATATTTATAATTATATTTATATATATTTATATAGTTATTAGTGAATTAATTTTATTGAAAAAAATTTTTTGTTCATTTAATAATATTTTATTAATTAGTTGCCGGTTAATTGGACGATATATTAAATAATGACTAAGGAATGATTAATAATCGATTAAAAAAAAATAAAAAAATAAACAGAGAAATTATTCGTAAGCAAAAGAAAAATGAATAATAATTAATGCATAATAAAAAAATAATGTATACAATATATTGTAATGTGAATAAATAATGCACTGGATTATTATAATAAATTATGGAATTACAAATTCCGGCTTAGATAATTTTTTATTAATTAATTTATTCATTCATTATATTTATAATTTATTTAATCGGCATGCTCCCTGTCATACTTCGTTCATGTCATACATTTTCGCTTACTACTGTTTTTTTAAATATAATAGTATATGGCAAAAAATTGTATGTTTCAGTCAATCAAGACTTGTGTGCGCTACTTTTATTAACAAGGGGCACAATTGTGATTATTTACTTTTTTTTTTATTAATTAGTTATTTAATTTTATTTTTTTAAATATTTCATTTCTTCATTAATGCATCACAAAATTTTACAGTGATCCCTTTTATAATTTTATTTTTCAGTTAAGTTAATTATTTAATCAACAAATAAACAATTGTTCAAAAAAAAGTTTGTTTTCCAGGCAGATTAATAAATTTTTACATAAATTATTGATACATTAATTTATTTATTGTTAATGTTTAAATTTCAAGTAACTTTGTTTCAAAACAAAGAACTTACAAGACTGAAATCAATGTTTGTTTATTCAGTTTCATCTTTTTAGGTTAATTTTTTTATTTGTTCATCTTACGGCAATACAAATTTTTTTGTGAGCAGAGGTTATGAAAGTAATCTCTATTTATATCAGAAATATATCAATTAATAGTTTGTTTAAAACTTTAATCAATAGTTCGATTATAAAATATTGTTAGCAGAATATTACGTATGAAACTTTTCATTGTTTCAAAAAATTTTGAGGTTAATCAGAGAACAAACAATCGTGTGGAATTAACTTATGCCCTGCAATTAATTAAATAAGCAGGCAATCATTGATGTACATAATTAACCTCTTTAATCATTTTATATTAATTTAAACAAGCGACTAATTGATAAAAACTGCATTGTTTTTATTTTGTTTCTTAGGTTATAAACTGATACCTTCCACAATAAAAGAAATATTTGAATTAAGTAGACATTAATAATTAATTAATTAAAATACATAATTATTAACAAACAATTGTACATAAAAATGTTATTAATCTGCCATTGTGTAAAAAAAAATTAATGAATTAAAACAGTCTAATTTTTAGTAATTGACACAAAAAAAATTTGTATATATTCACTTTCGGTGAATTAAATAAATATGATTATAAATATGTAAATAATTTCATTAGATTATTTAATTTATATTACGTCATTCGAATTATTCCATAGAAAAAATTATGCCCATTAACAATAATTACGTACAAAAAAAATAGTCATTAAAAAAAAAATTATGATTTGTACAGAAACTTTTTACAAAAGATTCTGTATTTAATTTCAAGTTCTCAGTCTCGAGAAAAAAAAATAAAAAAAAAAATTATAATTAATCAGAGATTCACGATTATTCATAATCTCTCAATACTATACACACACGCACACAATTAGCACATACACACACACGTTACACACATGCATGAGCTTAAACTTGTTCTCACGATTTTACGTAAATGCATTTGGAATTTTTTTCTATATCGATCACGTGACGTCAACGAAGAGGAAACATGAAACTTCAATCGTGTTTTGTATAAATAAAAGAAAGTATCGATCATAGTATAATTAATATTAATTAATAATTAATCGACAATAATTATAAATTAATAATCATCAATTTTTTTAGTACAATCAGTTATTAAATCCGCAAAATTAATTAATGGAAGATTAATAATAATATTCAAAGCGTGACATCAACAATAGTTTAAAAATTCCATCAGCAGTTAATTATTTGTTCGACTCTTGTTAGTTTATTTTTACTTTTTTTTTGTTGGTTTTTTCTTTACGCTTTTAAAATTTTTTTTTTATTTTTATTTATTTATTTTCTAATTAAATCGTATCGTCTCACTCGGTCAAACGGTTATCATTGTTCAAGTAGAGCTTGGCACGAGGATTTCAAGCGTAAAATTCACGATTGTGATGAGGCGCACCAGCTTTAGGATACGCCGCGGCTGCTGGTGATCTTCTTGGTTCGTCTAGTGCATATGAACCCTCGTCTTTTTTACGCATTCTGTATACAATGAACATAACGACTAGTATTGCGCACACTAAGCCGAACACTGCGCCACCAATCACAGCTGAAAAAGAAAAAAAACAGTAATAAGTTATAATTAATTTATAATTTAGACATATTCAGGTTACAGCTGAAGGCTAAAATGTAAATTATTCCGAGACAATGAAATATAAATTAGTGTTGCGCAATAATTACCAGCAAGCACATTTGGCTGCGCAAAGAATGAACTAGTACGGTCTTCGTGTTTAGGATTCATTATTAACACTTCGTGTGTGTCTTCGGTATCTTCGTCTTGATCGGAATCTTCTTCGCCGCCAACTGGTTCAACAACGTCCACGTCGTTATTATTATTATTATTACTTTCTTTGGGTTTCGGCGGTGCGAGATCCTTCTGAAATTTTAATTATTCTCATTACATTCAGTAAACAAGCTGAGTAATTTATTGTAATTAATTTAAATAATTAGGTACCTCAGGAATTTGCTTAGGACTCTGTATATCTTCGAAGTATTTCGTAGGATCTGACTTATCTGATTTTTGTGTGTTATCTAACTTATTACTATTGTCATGGTCTGGGAATAATACGCCTGAAAACAAAGTGGATTATTAGTATGTTATATTTTATATTTGTAATTATACTTTAATTTTGGCACGTGGCCCAAGAGGGACCATGCCAAAAAGGAAAAAAAGTAGATTAAGTAGGGTTTGAGAGGTTACAACAGCTAAAAATATAATATGTGACACAGCGGGTAACAAAGATATCTAATCTTTAGAATTGTGACGTCCATAGCTGTGCAAAATAGTGTATTACATACCAAGAAAGGAAGGTAGGATATTCTGACCCACGTGTATAAAATTACGTACCCGAGCCGAAAGCTCGGATTGAGATTTCCTACTTTCCTTTGTGGTGTGTATAAGATTTTTCACCAGATTTACACCTGAAAGTTTAGATTTTTGCCCCTGTTTTTGGAAAGAATTACGCATGCGCTAATTTTTATCATTTGTTTACTCACGAAAGAAAAGAAAGACTTTCTTCTTTCTAAACAAGACAGGAATTTAAACTTTCGGTGCAGGTATGGTGAAAAATACATTTTTTACAAACTAATTTCAGTTGAATGCCGTGAATGAATATGAGCAAATGCGTAAATTGCGAATGCCTCGTCAGCGGGCAGAAAGTAACTTGTTTTGTCCCTGGGGAACAAACAAATAATGATTCTGTCTGACTGAAAACATTCGCAATTTAAACTCATGCCATTTTTTTAATAGTAATTTCAGACCATTCATTTTATTTGCAAATGACTGACTTTGAGATTAAGTTTTATAAAAATTAGTGTTGATAATAAATAGCATTGCAGGTAATCATGAAAAATCTAGTGTGTAACTCGAATAAAACACGATTTCAAACTGCGGAGGCCAACTTCACCCTGGTCTAAAATCGTTTTGTTTAATCCCTTGTTACACAATATACTACTTAGATACATGAGCTATAGCTAGTGTGCAAAAAAAACCATAGTAATGAGTCATTTTGCGAAAAACTTTTCCTCATATATTCCTCATTTATAAGTGTCTTTTATTGCCTGCTGCCATTAGAAATTTAATTTAAAGTGTTTTATACAAAAATTAATGCATATATCTAGTAAAATCCCGTAAAAAACGCTTGTTGTAGACCTCGCCTCCGGCTCAGTAATCAGTCGTCTACGGTACAAAATTTCGGGCAAATGAGAACACAGTGTGCAAGAATGATAAAAAATACCTAAATACTGTGCAGCTTATCACTGAATGATAATTTATTTTTCGTTAATTAAATTTTGAAACAATTATATGGTCGTAAATGTAGACAAATATTCCCGTATATAAATATATCAAGTACTCAAATAATAAATACATATATCCCAGAGAATATGTCCATCGAAACCTATATTTGATCGTCATTGGATTTTACAAAGTGTCTATCTATATATTAACTTGTTTCACCTATATATATATATATATATATATATATATATATATATATATATATATATATACTTTTTTTTTTATGTGAAAACAAAACAACAAAATGAATTTCCGATAACTGTGAGTTAGTATACAGGCCTATAGGACATAAAAGATAGAGAGATAGATATTGATATGAAATATTGAATGCTGACATAGTGTGATTTATTTATTTTGATTTCATGAAATAAAAAAAAATATAAATTCATTTTTATCAATTTTACTTATTTTTTTTCACATATACATTTATTGCCTGCTTATTAATCATCCATTAGTTTTATTTATTTCTTTCCGTACTTTTTTATTTTTTCCCTTCTGTAAAACTAAGCAGTTAAATATTTACTGCTCTGCTCGATCTTAAGATCAAGTGTATTTGTAGACGCTTCTTTAATTGGTAATTGGAGTATAAATATAAGATTAGATTAAGAAGGAGATTAAAAAGAAATTGATGACAATACGTACGTGCTTCACCATCACCGTCCTCGTCGTCCGGACCTAATCCACTTCCTGAAGCCTCTAAATCGTCTCTTACTTCACCACCACCACGACCAGAACCTTCCAAGGCGTCCTGGTCGTCGAGGTAAAGATCGTCAGGGGATGAATTGTATGTTGTACTTCCTGCTATCGATCGTTCTTTTCCACTTGTGTCTTTCTGTAGATTAAAAAAGAAAAAAAATTTGTTATATCTTAATCCTTAATGTTTATGATCTTTTCAATAATAAACGGCAAGGAAAAATTCAAGTTATTTAAAAATAAAAAAGGTTTAACAATAAAAATTTAATTTCAAAATGAAAAATATACTTTATGGAGCTTTGAAGTTTATATAAAATATTTTAAGACAAAGTAATAACATGTGGATTAATAGTAATGAAATTTGAACAATAACATAAATATTAAAAATAAATTTTTAGGTCAAAAATATATGAGATTTGAATTTTTTTATTGCTTGACTAGCGAAGTTGCCAAGAGTGCTCTTATCCATATTGCTTTGTTTTCTATGTCACATATACTAGGGAATTACGCTGTGCAATATACACTTTCTAGGATGTTTTCTAATATATATGTATTTATTAGATATATATCTAAGGTATATGAGCTTGGCATTGTGTTTTAACTCAGCGTGCCAATATCCCTTGTACCCTGACAAATTGACATTTTACACCCGTGTCGTAAAAAGTAACATGAATTACCTATAAACCTTACGTTTACACTCATTTCATTGTCATTTAATTTTATTTAAACTTTACACTTATTCATATGCACATGCATTTTTTTTAGTTTATCAAAAAGATGATCCTGATTGGCAGACAATTGGCAATTTTCGGATTTTTTTCAATAAATTTTTTTCAAAAAAACAAAAAATAAAAATATGCACATGTAGATAATAAAAAAAAACCACAAGTGGAGTTTTTTTAAATACTTTTTTTTTATAATTTATTGTTCTAAAAAAAATAAAAAAATTATTAGACGTCAGGTAACTTCGGTATCGTATCAAAAAGACAATATTTTGGGCTCAATTTTAATATCATGGAATTACAAGACGATAAATTTTCTGTGACAATGACTAAGTAGGTCATTTTTCTCATCTTCGCAGATCTTAATTATTTTACATTACTTAAAATTAATTTTGATTGGCCAAAATATTTTTGACAATTATCTATTATATGAAATAAATGGAATATGATACTATTAAGTCTATTTTCATACATTTAGACATACTTCCATAACTTTTTTGAATGATAACTTTTGCTGAAATTTTCAGATTTTTTTAAAATCGAATTAGTGAAAATCACGTGACAATCACTATTTGACAGTGAATAGTCACTTATTAGTGAAAAGTACCGACGTATACCATTATTTGAATTAGTGACATACTTTTCACTAGTAAACACTGAATAATCACTAATCACTATTTTCACTATTTCAAATTTAAGAGACTATCCATCGTTTTGATGATACAATGGAGATTGCCTTCAAATTGGATTTTAAAAAATTTCATACTTTTAATTACTTTGTTATAGTATGCGAAGGTCTTAAATATTGAATTAAACTTATATAATCTTGATGATCGTCTAGAAATTTTAAATTGCGCAATTAGGTTAATGGTAGGTGTTAATAGATTATGTGAACATAAACTCTATGCTAATGGCCTCAAGCAACATATGATAAAAAATGTTCTGTAAGATGCATACTAATTCACGAAACAATTCTAAAAAAATTATCGTTCAACTGATCATAAATCTTAAAAAATAATGTAAATAAACCATTGCTGCGCATGAAATTAACTAAAACGCAATTTCCTGAAAATTGAATAATTTAATAGTGTACTAAATTTCCTGTTTAAGAATTAATGGAAAGAATATTGTAAATAGGGATCATTATATTTCTTATTATCATATTAACTAATATAAATTTGTACACAAGAAAGATTGCTTTGAAAATGACATAAATTTCGGGTTAATTTGAATGTAACCGAAAATTTAACTTTTTTCGTCTATGATATTTTTATTGTTAACAAGTAAATCAATTTAAAATTTTTAAATAATATTGTACGTGTTAACACAATAGAATGTTGGCCATTTAACACGAATCGTTTTAAATTCAACTCAACTACGCAATATATTTTCTGTGCATGAAAAACCGAAATAAAGTTATTTTTTGACAGTTTTTTTTTTTTTCATTCAATGTTGTACAAGCCTATAACAAATACAGCTCACGCAACATATTTATACACTTGTTATGTTAGTTTTTTAAATTTCAACAATAATAAAACAGCCTAAATATAAAACGATAACATTTATCATGAAATTTTATGATCATTGTAATTTTATTTGAAAGAAAAATCACTTTATTTTCATAAAACCTAAACGCGCTTGTAAACGGACGTCTTATTTTGCAATGTTTCACCATAGAATAATGCAAATAAAAGTCTATCAAAAGCAATCAAGTATTTTCTTTTCGTAACTATGATCAAATCTAAATGATTTCGGTAAAAATTAAATAGTTCATTTACTGGATTACCCTAGTGATTTAAGACTGCTAATTGTCTATTGTAAATTAAAAGTAACACTGTTTGTAAAAAAAACTTACGTACTGGAAAAAAGTTCTATAGATAAAGGCCAGAAAAAATACTAATTTTGAATATTGAAAATTTGTTTGCTGAAAAAAATGTATGCCACTTATTATTTAAATTTTGTTGCACGAAAATATTGATATTTGACTATCACACTCATGAAACGGTATGTGATTAAAAATTAGCAATCCACAATTTTTAAAAATGCGCTTGCGTAAATATTGACCTATTAATATAAATATAAAATAAATTATCCGATTTCAATTAACAAAAATTTTACGAATTTTCTGGAGAGTTTTTGTTAAAAATATTTTTGCAATGCATCAAATAAAATTAAATGACAACAATAAAAATAAATAATGAGTAGATTGAATAAAATAAAAATAAAAGTAAGCAATAAAATGTATAAAAATATGAACTCAATCAATGATATAATTTTACATTTAATTTAGAGGTCTCTTACCTCTGTCAACACATCTGGGATTCTGTTCTTTAGATGTTGAACAAGATAAATTCGTTGTCAGGTAACATAAATTAACAAATAATATTTACTGATATAGGTAAAATTTAATTAGTTATTAGTGTGTTGATTATTTTGATGATTTAGGATAGTAATAACTAAAAAAAATGACATAAATATCTTACAAGATGTTACGCGGTTTTAGGCCAAGGGGTAACTACACGAGACTAGTACACACTGTAACCGCGAGACAGCAGCACATTTGCTGAATTTTCCAACCCCTACTCTGTTTATTTCATTCGTCCAGGAGCTCCTGCAGGGGCGTCGGAAATCCGGGCGCAACCTATTTATTTTTATTTCCATGCCAATCAATCTCAAAAAAAGGACGAGGAAAATTAGCAATTTAAAAATATTATTTCTATTGTTTACAGCTTTTTCTTTTCGTTTACTTGCGAAGAAAATTTTCCTATTCGTTTTTTCAACCGAAGTTCGCTTGTATTTTCTATCCATTCTTGTGCAAAATTTGTCTGCTTTCGAAAATAGTTAACCAAGTGGTCAAATACAGTAAAAACAAATATAATAATCATTTGGACAGTAAATATGTATTTTTCCTTGGAGGTGAAATTAATATGCGATGAAATTATAAAAAAATGTACAGTAGAATAAATTTTAATAGATATTTGATTTTATTTGCTGAATTAATTGAACTAAAGTACTATCTAACAGTTTAGCACATGAAATCCTCTCATTTGAATAGAATCAGTCAATCGTAATTGATTTGAATCAAGAATCACTATCCGATTCACTACTTCCCTTTTCGCTAGTGTACATTTAAAATAGATTTTGGGTAAAGCATATTTGGACTGTAAATTATATAACTGCATGGCTTGTTAATAATTTTTATAAATTATATTTTGTAGCTGAATAATTTAAAAACTTGAAATTAATGTGTGCATACAAGTTTTGTTTACTTAAGATCATGTAATATTTGATTTCAATTTAGATATTTTTTACACTGAAAATATGCTGAGACAAAACTCGGTTTGGCATTGAATCATGTCTTTAAATTTTAAATGTTATATTACGATCTGATTTTATTAGTATTACAGAATACATGAAACTATTGCAGAAAAAAATTTTATTTATAGAAGAAAGAAAATTTATTTTTCTATTTCAATAAATTTTCAAATGTCAGAGTAAAAATTTCTTCTAGGTAAAAACTATTTTTTGTAACATATATTTAAAAGAAATCTCGAAAATTGGGAATGAATTTGGTGTGACAACGGGTTTTATTTGAATTTAAATTCACTCCGTCACTTGGAGTTCCAGAGTTTTAGAAAAAATCCGTATACGGAGCAAAGGGGGAGTTTAATTTTTGAGTTATCTGAGTTTTATATAAATCCGTATACACTCCAGATTTAAATCGTATTCACCCTGAAAATTTTTCCTCATTTTCATCATTTTATAAAACATTTCATTCGATGTATGAAATTATTTGAATTTTTTTAATCCATGGAAGTGCAAAAAGAACGTTCTATTATCCATGTGCGAAGCACAGAAAATGTAGCAAATCCTCTTAAAGAATATTCTGCAAAATGCCTCTAGATGGCACCTTAAAATAATGTTTCGTATAAATGGTAAAATATATCTAATCACTCGTATAGTGATATCGCATGCCGTAAAATATATTTTATGTCGTATGCAAAGATACAGGCTGTGCATAAAATAGATCATCTGTCAGTTACTGACACTATCTGATTAAACTTTTCATCAAACTGTCAAAGTCAATCAGCAATCGCAACAATTTTAATTTTAAAACGTAATATTTAGCCGTAGATATGTTACGAGCGATTTTTTTGCAAAAGGCTATTGTATTGAATACAATCAGTAAGTGAGTGGGTTGGCATACTTGTCTGCGATTCAAATGTCAATCTCACCTAGTCTCATACTCATTTGTACTGGATGAATAAAATAATATTACCATACGCTAAAAAATAACTTACTGCATTTTACTAAAATATTAAAAGTTATGACGTCGACGTGTATGTTAATTTCTGGTTCCAAACGTTAACGTTTTACGTTTGAATAATTTACTTGTTCCGTAAAATTTAACCGTCAAGTATCACGATAAAATCCTCTTTACATCTATATTAATGCTAGTAATACTAAATTAGTTTTCAGTAACACAAAATATAGTAAATGCTCTTTAAAAATCACTTGATGTCATTTTCACTTGCAATTAAAAAATGACAGTCACTCGGAAAATAAAATTCAACATTTCGATCTCTCCGGTTGTTTTAAAACAGAAATAGATGTCATGTTTATTAAAAATGTAAAATATAATATGCAAATAAATTATGTCTATTCATACTTTCCAGTTTCAACAATTTGTAAAATATTTTATATGATACAAAATGTATCTTGTTTTTAAATAAAATAAAGGAATAATTTTGGTTTTTATTATTCATAATAAGAAAAAGAACATTAACGCAATAAATATTTTAAATGTATTCTTTTGTTTATGTAAATCTACTAAAGGCTTTATGCATAAAATTATTATAAAATTTGCTTTTAAAACTCTGTGACTTAGTACTTAATCCCTTATGTATGTATATATAGCTTAAAAGCATCTTTGATAAATTGTCTTCCAAGTTTCCTAACGAACAAAAGGAGTTACTAAGACGTTATAAATGTAGAGTTGATTATTAAACCAGTGTTAAATATTTCAGTCAATTATAATTTGAATATTGTAATAGTGTAAGTGTGTACTCTAAATTTAACCCGTTATGAATTTAACAAAATGCACACACAAAAATATATCAAGTAATATAAATACAATTTTAACCATCTAAAGTTGAAAAAGTCGTAGATTGTTAATATAGAGTTAGATTAGCGAGACTTTGTCTCGGATATTTTCGGGTTTTACCCCACCATCTAAATTACAATCTACACGGAAAGAAAATTATGGAAATGGTTCCTATAATTTTGTGAAATTTCATCCTATACCAGTATAGGAATGACGACCATAAATTATGGGAACACGTCCTATAGATATAGAAATATTACCCATAATTATAGGAATGGTTCTTATAATTATGGGAATGATACCTATACCATTATGGGAATAGTTTCTATAATTATAGGAATGGTTCCTATAATATTATAGGAATGGTTCCTATACTATTATAGGAATAGTTCCTATAATAGTATAGAAATGGTTACTATAATTAAAGAAATGGTTCCTATAATTATAGAAATGGTTCCTATAATTATAGAAATGGTTCCTATAATTATAGGAATATGTCCTATACCATTATAGGAATAGTTCCTATAATATTATAGGAATGGTTCCTATACTATTATAGAAATGGTTCCTATACTATTATAGGACTAGTTCCTATAATATTATAGGAATGGTTCCTATACTATTATAGGAATGGTTACTATACTATCATAGGAATGGTTCCTATACTATTTTAGGAATAGTTCCTATAATATTATAGGAATGGTTCCTATACTATTATAGGAATGGTTACTATACTATCATAGGAATGGTTCCTATACTATTATAGGAATGGTTCCTATACTATTATAGGAATGGTTACTATACTATCATAGGAATGGTTCCTATACTATTATAGGAATAGTTCCTATAATATTATAGGAATGGTTCCTATACTATTATAGGGATGGTTACGATACTATCATAGGAATGGTTCCTATACTATTGTAAGAATAGTTTCTATAATAGTATAGGAATGGTTCCCATAATGGTATAGAGGTGGTTCCTATAATATATAGGAACCATTCCTATATAGTATGGGTACAATTCCTGTACCATTATAGGAACCATTCCTATAATGCATAGGAATACTCCCTATAATTTTCTTTCCGTGTATGCACCTTGATGGTGGGGGTAAAAACCGAAAATATCCGAAACGTAGTCTCGCTAATCTAACTGTAGTAATACTTTATTTGCGTAAAGATTAGATTGCTAATTAGTGATTACCTATACAATGTTTTGTTAAATCGAATATACAGATGATTGCTCCGACAATACGTATTGCTATATTAACAATGCGTAGATATATTTACAATTCGGATTGCTACATTAACAATTTGAATCTCTATAATAGCAATCTATTTGAACCAAAACAGCAATATCAAGTATGAGAAACATAACTAAATAGTATGATTAGATTAACAATACTGTCATTTAACATTGAATATGATTAATTCAGTAATCTAGTATTGCTAATTTAACGATACATATTGTTATAATTATCTACTACGCACAATAGTTTAGACGGTTTCCATAACCACCGTTTTATTTTGTATACATAAATATGTACACATAAATTATGAAAAATTCTAATTTTATGAAGAGGTCATTACGTCTAGTAAGTGTACGACAGCGAATTTGAATGGTATACATATATATATGTATATATAGTTTTTTATATACATTTTATAATACTCATTCATATACATATTTGATATGTATACAATGAAGCCAAAATGTTTTTTTTTATACTGTTAAACAAGAGATCATAAATTTTGATACCTATACTCTCGAGTTATTTTTTTCTCAACTATAACTATTGTGAATTCGACGATTTTTTTATGTTGGTTTTTACAATCCTTCTTATATATATTCTCAAGTATTTTTAAGGGCTGAAACAACTCAAGAGTCGAGGGTAAAAAAGTAACACTTGGCCTTAATAAAGCTTAGATATTTTTCTTCTACGTCAATACTTTTTTTTATATTATCCATTATTATTATTACCATTATTTTACAAGTGCATATACATTAAATAATTTTATAGCCTCAATTAATTTTACTTTCAACTATAAAATTATTATTGTGGCCGTAAAAAATACAGTATTCGTTTTTGTAAAGAAATATTTGAACTTATCTTCACAATAAGTAATACTTATGAATATAAATTTTTTTTGATCATTATTATAGAACATTGACTGCAAATTTGTTGAAGACATCAGTTTAATTAAATGTCTGTTCACGAAGTCTTTAGTAAGTTTAGTTTTATTGCTGATGTATAAATAAGAATTGTTTGGGAAGAATATAAATACACACCTCGGTTGGGATAAAAATAAAAATTTAAATTCGCAAAATATCTATTTTATCACTAGCCAACTTATTCATGAATTACAGAACATGGCTGTAAAAATTTTAGTACTCCGACTGACATCTGGTCTCGCTTACACTTGACAATGATATCAAAATAAATTTTTAAAAATAGTAGCGCACACCTTGGAATTTTATTTACAAACTAAATCCAAAAGATTTGAATTCATTTTTAATTGGATTTTTTTATATAATATCTAGGCTAATCCAATGCCAACGCTAAAAGTATTGCGCCCATGCATCATGAATTATCTCGTTAATCGCGTTTTCATAATACAGAAATTCGAACAGAACATCGATCAATAAATCCCATTTCTCCACATCAATATCAGATAATTATTATAAAATAACCAGACTTGTAAATCAGGATCTGTATTCAAAAATATAATTACATATTGTTATTATTTACTGCAGTATGTAAATTTTAAATTTAATTTCAGGAGTATTGATGATCATTTTTACACCGAGGTGTGCAATTCAACCAATAAATTTTCAAAATATTTATTGATCTTACACGGAGAAAAAAAAACAGTAATTTTTCCTATGTTGACATAGCAACTATTCCTATGTGCACATAGGAATTTTTCCTATGTAAACACAGGGAAATTCCCTATAAAAATATAGGATAAAGTACTATGTTACATAGGAAGTTTTCCTATAATATATAGGAAAAGTTCCTATGTTAACATAGGAATAATTCCTATGTTACATAGCATTTTTTCCTATGTTACCACAGTAATTTTTCCTATGTTAACATAGGAAATTTTACTAAGTTACCATAGGAAAAATTACTGTGGTGACATAAGAATTATTCCTATGTTAACATAGGAAAAATTCTTGTGTTACAAAAATCATAAAAGGATGAGATTTGTTTTTCTTTTAAAAAATTCTAAAATTCAAATATTCAAATTCAGACAAAGTGGGTATGATTAGACGTTCACCAATTGGAACGCCTTAAAATAAACCAATAATACGATTACTCCGATTTTCAAATATCTATGCGCAGTTAACGTGCACAGTAGTGCCACAATGTCATATGTATTCATCCCGTTTCCCGTAAACAAAAACATAACCTTTTGCCCCAGTGGCCCATTTTGCCTCTCTCCCACCCCAAACACTTTATATGTAAAAAAATTTTGGGGGACCATTTTACCCCAGTGGTCCATTTGGCCTGAGTGGCCTATTTTGCCTCAGAGATACATTTTGCCCCTCCCCCGCCCCAAACACTTTTCATGTTAAAAAGTTTGGGGGGCCCATTTTGCCCCCAAATATTTCGAGGCATCCAAAATTTTAGGGGGCCCATCTTGCCCCCACTACCCCTACATGTAAGGAAAAAAGTAAATTATATTTTTTTTTAATTTTTCTAGACATAAGAATTGTTCTTATGTTAACATAGTAGAATTTCCTATATGCACATAGGGAAATTTACTATGTAGCATAGGAAAATTTACTATGCTAACATGGGAATAATTCCTATGTAACATAGGAAAATTTACTATGTTAACATAGGAGTAATTCCTATGTAACAAAGGAATTATTCCTATGTTCCATAGTAAATTTCCCTATGCTACATAGTAAATTTCCCTATGTTCGCATAGTAAAAATTCCTATGCTAACATAGGAAATATTACTATGTGACATAGGAAAATTACCTGTTTTTTTTTCTCCGTGTACTATGATAAAACAAATATAATTTTTGTAATTAGTTTTAGGGTCATGTTCTGGGGTGAGTCAGTGAATGAACGATCGTATTTTTGAATCTTTTAAAACAGGGTTCAAAAAAATAAGAATCGTTCTAAAAGTAGTCGATCAAACAGCAATGGAGTATTTTCTCTATATAATTGTGATTTGAATTTAAATGATGTAAATGAAAATTGAATGTTTATTAACTGATCGTGTTCATTCACTGAAAATCACCATGTGACCTTGTAAATGGAAAAAAAAATCTGCTTTACATTCTACGTATTTGATAGTGTGTGCATACATAACCATGCACTTATTGAAAACCGGGAAATCCATTTAATTAATCTGAATCAGTATCAGATTTGCTGATAATGAAATGTTTCATTTGAAATGAAGACTATGCCAGAAAATTTTTAACTAAGTATAGAATATATCCCTAACACATATTTGAGGTGTGTAATATACATGTATTTTTAAAAGATTTTTGAAAGTGGATCTCACTTATTTCTTTATTTTCAAACTTTCATAACTAATTCAAAAAATTTGAATTGTGGAGTCTGAATTTTATTTAACCACGAAGAATTTAAAATTTAAAAAACGCATAACTCATCCGGCCGCAAACCTTAATGGAAACCTTGATAAAGCATTTTTTAGTTTTAAAGTCCACATAACTCACCGAATAATTGAGATACTTTTCATTATTAAATTTACTGAGTCAGACAAACAATGAAAAATAATCCGCAATTTTAAAGCTACATCAAAATTATTTGCAAGTCGAAATGAATGAATCCTCACTTCTGTATATTTCCCCTATTTAATTATTTAAGATTTTTTTTTATTGAAAAAAAAAAATTTGAATAGTTTCCAATTAATAATATGAATATATACGAGTATTGCGGTAGATTGTCTTATTTGAGAAATGTCTTGTGGGCACTTGAACATTCAATCTAGATATTGTCAAGCAAACGAATCGACTACCTACTATAAACTATGCTATATTGACCTCAGGCTATGTCAATTGGGGTACATTGACTTGAATAGAATTGTTGAGGGATGTTAAATATGCGGGTCAATTTAATAGTGAAAGACTCATTTTACACCGTCAGAGAATCTTAAACATTTATGTTCTATAGTCACTGTTTAAATACTATAACTGATATTTATTTTTATAACTTTATTTGTTTCTTTGTTTATCATAAAGTTTATTTTTTTACACCTCACTACCTTTTTATTAATTTATTGCCATAAAAAATAAATATTTAGAAATTTATAATAATCCCATGTGAAAAAATCGAATATTCGAAATTTCTAAACGTGACACGACAAACTTTTTTTTGAGTTTTTATAATTTTTGAAAATTCAAAGGGAATATCTATAATTGACCATACTATAAAAACTAAAAAAAAAAATGTTCAGAAATAATTCAAAATCTGCTTTTTCTAAACGTATTTTTCCCGGGAAAAAATGATAAAATTTTCAATTTTGATTAGTGTCAAAAATTTACAAAAGATCCAAAAAAATTCATTTTTAGTATTAATTGATTTTTTTCTTTGTATTTTTAGAAGTTTATAAATTTTTGGAAAAGTTCTTCGTGTCAAATTTTGAAGCATAGAAGTCAACGCTTTTTCAACCATTTTTTTTTACTTGGAAAATTTTAATAAAAATATGATCATTAGTAGGGCCAGAATTTCTGCTTTAATTTAAAAATAATAATGAATAATTAATGAGGTCAAATTTTTAATATTACGGCAAAAATATGGGCCGTATAAAAAAATTTTTCAAGCAAAAGTTGTTCGAAATTTAATTTAAAAAAAAAAATGTCTCTTATATTTTTTTCTTAGGACTAATAAGAAAGCCGTAATTTCAAAATTAAGATTTTCATAATTATCAAAAATTTGAATCAATCATTATGAATCTTATTTTTGGAATTACGATGAAAATATTGGTCGTTTGAAAAAATCATAAGAGATACTTTTTTTAGAAAATTAAATTTCCTACAACTTTTGTTTAAAAAGTTTTCTGATAAAATCAATATTTTCGCCGCAATATCAAATATTTTAATCATTCATTTCAAAATTAAGGCAAAAATCTTGTCCATAATCATTAGTAATAAATTTTGAGTGAAAAATCATAATAATATATAGTATAGTATGAATATAGGTATATTAAAAGGATAAAAATAAAATACTTTTCGAAAGAGTAATCTTAAAATTTATGATACCTAACAAATTGAGATATCTATATCCATATATCTATATATATGTATACAAATCAATAATAATGTTCTTTGAAAAGTTAAAGTTATGAAGATTAAACTGTCCACAATTTTGAATCATTTCCAAACAGCCAAAAAAAAATACATAAAATATTGTTTCTAATTTATTTGATTTATTATAGTTGTTAACTTAATCTAATTCGCAATTAATTATTAAACTGGGTTATGTATTTGAAATACCATCAAACTATTATGAACAATGATAACAACTCATAAAATTCAATCAGCATTAGACTTATTGGAATAACAGAATTTCAAAGACAATTAGATTTTCAAAGGCCTCTAGCAATTTCATTATATCTCTTGATATATTTGAATTTGAGCTATGACTCTTATTGAAAATTCCACGCAAACTTATTTTGAATTTTAATCAAAATTCATTGATAAAATACTGAAATAAAAATCACAAATATTTCATTAATTATATTTTTTATTAAAAAAAAAAAAGTTAAATTCAATTTAAAAATTATAAACAACTTTGAAACTAGAGTAGAAAAAAGTTATAAAAATAATGTTTTAATTTTTCATATTAAATATTTATAAATTTTTTTATTTTACGTGAATTTAAAATGTATGAAAGAATATAATAAGAAAAAAAAAAAATTGTAAGGAGTAAGAAGAGAGTTTAATGGTAAGAAACATTAGATTCTACGCCAGTGAAAAGGGATGAAGAGGGTGACTTACCACTCCTGCAGAGGGTAGCTTTTGGTAGAGGGGATAGTGAATCAATACAAGGGCCACCGCCCGCTCGCTTTTGCCCCTTTATACTGTGTCCCTATATACATATGACTCTATATCTCTACTCTTCTGTGCACATCTATACTCAAACAGTCTAGAGACTCTACTCTACACTTACACCTTCTCGGCTCCTTTACCCGTACTCTGTCTACTTTCCACCACCGGGTGTACACCCTTAACCTCCTCTACTTCTACCCTCACTCACACGAAACGGTGTCTCGCTCGCTCAATCTCAAGCAAGATAATAGCCAGCCATTCTACTCGACAACGTCTGACGTCGATCAACGCCAAAGGAGACTCTAAAGTCGTATTCTCTGACTTTGGTTTTAACACCCCCTCGAGTACTTAAAATTACGCTTCGTACAATTATTTGATATCTACATAATCAGTCCCATGTGTTCAAATTTTTTTTTTCTTTAGCTAATACATTAATTTGACTTGAACTTCATTTTTTAATTTCAAATTTTGATTGCTGGCGAAATATTTTGTTTGATACAAAAATTCGTGAAATTATTTTTAAAAAATTTTAGTTAGACAATTTTATAGAAAAGCTATAAATTTTTATCTATAAAATAATTGCATACAGCGAAGTTTTATAGGAGTACTTAACTGGAAATTTTTCGCTGAGACACTCACTTTAAATCGTATCTACAGAATCTACAGATCATATTGTAAGATGGATTGATATAAAAAGTATACTATTATAATAAAAAATAGTGATTTAGTTCTAGATCGACTTGCTTGATATTCAAATAAAAAAAATAAATTGAATTTTAAATTTAGGCTTTTTGCTTTATATATTAAGATGAAAATTCACATGATTCAATTTCAAGTACGCGATAAATTGAGTTAACCCTTTTCAAACAAGCTTTAGATTATATTACACACTCTACTTTAGAGTCTTATGACTGTCAAGAACGTTAAAATTTTTGTAAATTTATTATAAGCTAAGGGCGCGAAAAAAAGTTACAAAGAATAGATCAAACAGAAATTCAAAATTTCATTTCGGGGTTTAGCATTTTTTCCTGTACAAGATTTAATGATGTCCTGGAGCTTAAAATTTTTTTTTAATTTTTCAATGGCCAAAAAATTTCAAATTTTCAGACAAATCGGTTCATCTCGAAATTTTTTTTTCTTTTACTGTTAACTCGGAAAACAATTTTGGGTATGCTTTAAAATCTCAGATCTCAATTTTGAAAACTGCACACATACTTCGAAAATATGAAAAATTCTACTGAGTGGCTCAAAAATTACACGGTGAAATTTTTCTTGTTTGACATGCTATGGTGTCATAGTAAACATGGACTGTGTTGGCCGCCTGACGGAAGTTGAAAGAAACACATGGAAAAATTACTATAGCCATAGTAATTTTTCCATGTGTACTTCAACTTCCGTCAGGTAGCCAACTTGATCCGGCTTTACTATAACACCATAATATTTCAAACGATAATTATTTCTCCATGTATCGAATTACTCTTTGAGCCTCACTCTCTTCTAATATATAAACTAATTAAAAGTTTTACAATTTTACTCAATAAATGTTGCAACCATATCTGTTTAGTAAATTTAAATTTTTATAATAATAATGATACTAATCACACAAAAAATTAAATGATCATCAAAATAAAATTATCATAACTAGATTTAAGATTTTATGATAAAATAAATTATATCATTTATTAAAATTGATAATGTATAATACACATATTCAGCCGGTGTCGTAAGAAATGAAAAATGAAGAAGTAATAAAAATAATTTTTTTTCCACCCTTAAATGACATTTTTTTATTTCTAATAAATTGAAGTCATCTCCGTTTGACGATTATACTCATAAATCATTGTTTTTATCGTTAATATAACATCTTCTATATTCCATGTAGGAAATCGTTGGAAATGCGTTTTTGATATCATAACATATATATGAGAACTTCTTATACACATATGTATACATACATACATATATATAGACTTCTAAATTCAGAATTCTGGGCCAACGACAGGGGACATTTCGTCCAACTTTTTTTCTTCTTATTTTATTTTTCCGTCTTTTTGTTCCCCTTGCATTTCTCTTTATTTTTCTTTATTTTCTGTTCTTTCTTCTGTACTTTTCTCTGTCGTGGATCGAAATACCTTCCGGCATTTGTCAACCAAACGTTTCGGTAACAGCTGTCTAATGTAGATCGACATTTTCCTTAACACTTCCGGCATTTTCTCCAAGTTCGTCATAAAAATTTTTTTTTACTTTTCGAATTTAAAACGCATTTTTTTTACTTCCAATTTATAAATATATAAATAAAAAATTTTGCATTGAATAAAATTCAAGTTTTCGTTTAATAAAAATTTTTGAAAACAAGATAAAAATTTAAGTGGAAAAAAAATAAACGTGTTTAATTACTCATGTAAGTTGGCTTTGTAAAAAGGTGATAAAAAAAAAATAATAAAGCAGGTAAAGATAAAAATAAATAGTTTAAATATAAATGAGAACCACTGCACGCAGGCAAGTGGGTCACAGAGATCCGATTAAATTCCTCACGTGTCATAATACCCTGGACCATTACTTAGAGATCCTACGAATTGTTATGCCCTTAATGAGAGGATTGCGGAAAAGTAAGTATTCACGTCTCATTCTACGGTTTAAATTCCGTAAATTTTATTAAAAAATTTCCATTGATCCTCTTTTAATTATTTACTTTTTATTACTCCAACAAACATCAGGATAAAAGGAAAAATTTAATTATAATTTTATTCACCGTTTAGTTTTCGTTGGATTTAGTTTTAATAAGTATTTCAGAGCTCATTATTAAATCTCAATAATAAACGTTCTTTATGAAAACGAGGGGCGGACCAGGGTATTCAAAAATTTTTAATAAATATGAACTACCCCTCCATTTATTTTAAATTAATTATTTAAATTATACTGGGAAACAAATATACTGTTTTATTAGTATACTTTTATTGTTTATCGAAAGGTCAATCGTAATAAATGCACAATAATAATTTTGAATATCACTTGCGGGGCATAAATTGATAAACGATAATTCATTTAATGTTTCCGGTTACACATTATTTATATTACTGAAAAGTTTGATAACCATACAGAATATTTATGTAACATAACTATATATATCATCTAGACAATATTTATTCAAACGAGTATCAGATTATTAAAATATAGATTAATACAATCTCATTTGATTTAATATTCTAGTATGTCAGTAATAAAATACTTTTAATCACGTGAATTTTCAAAAATTTTTATATATAAATATTCTATAGAATTAAGAAATTTGCTATAAAATTTTATAGAAATATAAAATTGATTTTTTGCATTCTAAGGAATTTTCAATTTTTGCCCTGACAAAAATAAATATTTGTCCCAAATAAATCAATTTTTTTGTGGCTGTTTGTTTTTGAATATTTCTTAATGACAAATAAATATATTTGGTAACACTAAATATGACAGTTGATTCAAATGATTTTTAAATTAGACTGAAAGCCATCATTTGTTTGTAATAAGTAAATGATATATATGGGTAATAACGGAAAATTTGGCAATACTTAAGTACATAGCTGAACTAATATTTATTTGCAGCAATTGGATAATTTTTTACTACAAATAAATACACGGAAAGGAAAGTATTGGAAGTATTCCTATGCATTATGGGAATGGTTCCCATAATGGTATAGGAATTGTACCCATACTATCATAGGAATGGTTTCTATAAATTATAGGAACCATCCCTATACCATTATGGGAACCATTCCCATAATATTATAGGAACAGTTCTTATACCATTATGGGAACCATTCCTATAATATTATGGGAATAGTTCTTATACCATTATGAGAACCATTCCCATAATATTATAGGAACAGTTCTTATACCATTATGGGAACCATTCCTATGATATTATGAGAATAGTTCTTATACCATTATGGGAACCATTCCTATAATATTATGGGAATAGTTCTTATACCATTATGGGAACCATTCCCATTATATTATAGGAACAGTTCTTATACCATTATGGGAACCATTCCCATAATATTATAGGAACAGTTCTCATACCATTATGGGAAGCATTCCTATAATATTATGGGAATAGTTCTCATACCATTATGGGAACCATTCTTATAATATTATGGGAATAGTTCTTATACCATTATGGGAACCATTCCCATAATATTATAGGAACAGTTCTTATACCATTATGGGAACCATTCCCATAATATTATAGGAACAGTTCTCATACCATTATGGGAAGCATTCCTATAATATTATGGGAATAGTTCTCATACCATTATGAGAACCATTCCTATAATTATAGGAACTATTCCAATAATTATGGGAACCATTCCTATAATATTATGGGAATAGTTCTTATACCATTATGGGAACCATTCCCATAATATTATAGGAACAGTTCTTATACCATTATGGGAACCATTCCCATAATATTATAGGAACAGTTCTCATACCATTATGGGAAGCATTCCTATAATATTATGGGAATAGTTCTCATACCATTATGAGAACCATTCCTATAATTATAGGAACTATTCCAATAATTATGGGTACCATTCCCATAATATTATAGGAACAGTTTTTATACCATTATGGGAACCATTCCTATAATATTATGGGAATAGTTCTCATACCATTATGGGTAACCTTTCTATAATTATAGGAACCATTCCCATAATTTTCTTTCCGTGTAACTTAATTCACGCAATTAAATTTCTCAAATATATTTGTCTTTCTTAGAATCAACTATTTATTTGGCCAAATCCAAATATACGATATTTTTGGCTCAAATAAATCATAGTTCACATATTTTTTCAGTGTATGAGAAAATGTATCTTCTAACTCTCATTGGGATCTTGAATAAAAAATACAAAATTTTGATTTTACTAAAATAACTTACTCTCTAAAACTAAACTTGTGAATATTAACTAATTCAGAGTAATAGTCGTTCTACTTATTCTAAAAAGTCGTACGATCATAACTCTGAATTAGTGAATATTCACTTTTTGCTTGCGAATTTCGTTAATTCACTTTTAGAGAGTAAATTAGGTATTCAATAAAAGCTTATGCAACATTGATTCTCCCCAAAAGTTTTTCATAATGAATTTCTAATGATTAAAGTGATTAAAAAATAATAGAAAATTATTTGAATTTTGAAACTAGGTTCAAAAAATCCGACAAAGTTTTACTTACATTTTTGATAAAAATTTTGCGCAGGCAGAGATTTTATTTAAAAAATAACTATGTCGGTCGATAAAAAAATTCACTTGGAAACAAAAAAAAAGTCTTTATTTAGACGAAGGATATAAAGTTTTTTTTATTTGTTATATTTTAATCATTGACATAATTATGATAAATAACACAAGGCTAAACGAAGTTAACTTATAAATAGTTTAAAGATAAATAGTCGACGCGAAAATTAATACCGACATGTTTGAAAAATATCAACTCGCATTTACGAGTTTTTCAACTGCAATGAAATTTTTTTATATTAAATTTATGTCTCCAATAATTTTTTTCATGACAGATAATATAATTCATAAAATGAAAATAATAATGCGACGTTGAAAAGTTGTTCAATATATAATATAAAAAAAAAAAATATGTTTTGTTTAAAGTTTAAAAGCCATTTAACTTTAAAATTACGAAGTTCGCAAAGTGAAATAATTATTTTCATCAATCTGCAGATAAGTTGATATGATAAAAATAACAAACTGCTGATAAGAACTTGAAAAAAAATTTTTTATGGCTAAAAATAAATTTACGAAATTACATAATTATTAAAAAAAAAAAAAAAAAAAGAATTTAATGGAGTTGTTAAATTCTCATCATTCACTTGACATCTAAATTTAATTTTACTTTTCTCCCTTCCCGCGATTATTTGAATTATTAATAAATTTTTATTCATAGAATAATTTAATAAATTTTCTATGGTTTCTGTGATTTGAAATATTGATAGAATAAAAAGAAAGGTAAATCAACAATAGCACATTACAGGATTTATTTTTCTTTTTATCAATCGATAAATTTAATAAAAGAGCAAAAATAATAAAAAATGGTTGAAATAAATAAATAAAAATAGAAATATAAGAATATAAAAAGACAAAATGTCGCTTGGCCATAATTATATTTCCTCTTGAAGCATCCGATTTTATTTTTTTATCGATAAAAGTTTGTGCATTGATGAAAAAGTAAAAAAGGAAAATATATAAATAACTCGATAACTCGCTTTTCTCTTTTCATTCTTCATCTTTTCAAACTGGCCAAAGCAGGTGAGAAAAAAATCCACTTCAATCTTAAGATTATTAATATTTATTTTTTTTCTACCCTACTAATTTATACTCCAGTCATTTATATTTTAATTAACTTTAATCTCTAGTTAATTGTGTAAACTTTATTTATACACGCTACGTTTTTAATTAGTTATTCAAATACAATTTATGTTTTCATTGTTTTTAAATTTATGAAATTTAATATAAATGATTTATTTTTGAAAAAACAACTTTGCCAATTGTTTTTTTTTCATTCGTGAGGGAGCAAAATCAATCATAAAAAAAGATATCACACTACCTGAGGATATTTTTCATGGCTGTAAGGGTCGTTTGAGGAAGATAAAATAAAGAAGGGTAAAAAACAAAAAATAACCTGGAGAGAATGAAATGAAATAAAGTAAAAAATATAAAAAAGAATGAAGAAAAAAATGTGAGAAGATTTGTTTTATCTTCTAAAGTGGATCTGCGGATGATAGATCGTCGGCAATAATCGGAAAATTCATTTAAAATAAAGAAACACAAAAGAAACTTTTTTTTTCCACGGTATTGTGATAACTGATAACAATAAGACGTTAATTACCCGCTGGAAAATATACCCGCTATCTTAATTTCCGAAGTTTTAGCTTTCATAATGCAGATTTAAATTAAAGATTAAAAATCTTTATTTATTTTCTTTATGAACCGATTTATTTTATTTATTTTCGTCCAAAAAATATTTCAAAATGAAATTGCGAAAAAATATTTATTCTTTTCATTAAAAACATACAATACTTAATTAATTAATTAATTATAAATTTAATTAAAAAATTTCAAACTTTTTTTCGTTGTTTGTACTGCAAAGTTCAATTAACGTGATCTAATTATTGAATTTATAATTAGAAATCATAATTAAAATCGAGGAAAAAAATTAAGAGCAAACAAATGTAAAAAACAAATTACCCGATAGGAAATAAATATAAATGAATTACAGGAGCGGTTCGTAAAATATTTGCTTGAACACGTGCATAAGAATCCACCCCTTTTATTAGTCTTTTACTTTTTTTTTGTTTTTTTATTCCCGATGCTGATCGATTTGTTAGGTTGTCTAACTCGAACTATTATTACCATCGATACCGACTCGATATATATTGAATATTAAATAAAAGATTCTCTCAATATACTGTATCCTTCTCTATATTTTTCATCATCCTTCTCAATGCTCTTTCATTCTCGATAATACTCGTGCTCAATTTCGCGATAAAAAAAAATTAATAATCTACAAATATTCGTACTTATGCAGCTGGTATTCGAAATTTTTTTCACATTTTTCATCGGAAAATATAAATCCTAACTTTTACCCTAGAGCTTTTGTAAAATATTTTTTTTAATGTCAGAAAAAAATTTATTTTTATATATGTTTCTTTTTTTTTATATTATAAAATTATATATTATATTACTTATAGGTCAAAAGATATTGATTAACATAGATAAAAAAAAAATATACATATATATGCACATGGCTACTGTGACGAGTTTGTCCAATAATGTTAAAGTCTATACATACACAGTTTTGCTCTCGATAAAAATAGAGCTAAGGGTAAAAAGGAAATCCCCTCTACTTTATCATTTCTTTTTTCTATATACATCGCGTTCGCTCATCGATTCGTCGTTTTGCCACGTCAATCTAATAGAGGCCTCTACTCGAGAAAAAAAAGTATATTGACAGATATGAACAAAATAAAATTTATAGAGAAAAAGATACAATTATATATGAAACAAAACCAGTATTCTATACAAATTAAAACTTTCAAACAATTGTTCATTTTTCTATGACTTTTTTCTTTTCAATGGAAACTAATTCAGTTTTTTTCATTTCCATGTTACATGAGAATTTTTTTTTGGTTGATTCAACACACTCTTTGTTAAGGGTTGATTCATTATTCTGATTAAATTCATCGATCGTTTTATTTTGAAAAGCTATTTTGAGATTAATGCAATTAAATATAATGAGGCTCAATGTCAACGTAAGATAACTTTAAATGTACTTGGCGCGAGACACTACCGCGTCCTCTGATTTGATACTAGCTTCAAAAATTTCTAGCATAACTATTGAATTCATACTAAAATTTATGAGAACTTTTTCTGTAGAGTTAATTTCCTACAAAATTGTTGTCATATTATTAATAGCTTAACGGTAATTTCAAAGCTTTGCATAATTCAGTATAAATTAGCTGTCAAATAGTTATAATTTGCTTTTTAAAATCGATTTATTTTGATTAAAATTTCGTAACTTATAATTTGATTAATAAAATATTTCAAATAAAGTCGATGAACCATGAAAGTTGACCATATAACTATGAAAAATTCGGACAGTGCATTTTGTATCTAATAAGCGTAAGAACGATTTTTTACTTTAATAATTTGATTTAGGCAATAAGCTGTGTTTTAATCAGAGCATTCTAATACTAAAGTCTAAAAGATGCTATTTTCTTAAATTTTGTTTTCGTAAGTAAAAAAAATAACTGATTTAGGCGATGAAACGAATTTATGTATATCTAACTCACTATGCACTTTATTTTTTTTTAATAGAACATTTTTTGTAATAAAAATTTTCTGTAGACTCTAATTTTTTAATAATAACATTTTATTTTTCTTATTTAGTTGATAGACAAAATGGAGGATAAGACTGTTGTCAAAATGGCGGCTTGATTTCTATGTGCGCATGCGCATAAATGAAATCTCTGTTGTTTTGCCGTTGGGACAATAAATGAGAATTTGAAATGAAATATTTTCAGAAGTAATTCAAAATTTTTGAGCAAATAGAATCTCATTTGATAAATGATAACTTTATTTGTATAGTGACATATTTTTTTTTGTAATGACATGTGACTTCATATAAAAATCAGTTTATTTTAAAATAGACTGTTTACTTTTATGAAGTGACGAAAAAACATAAATAAATAAAAAAATAATATTTGAATACAACGAAAAAATTTAATGGATGTATAATGTACATAAATAATGATAATAATCGTAATAGAGATAAAAAAAAAATCTTGGGAGTGTTAGGGTAACTTGTGAATAATGTAAACCATGAGTTTGGCGCAGTACGATACACCGAGCGTGATAGGAATGAATGAGGATTGAGTAAGAAAGTATATAATAGCGAGAGTGAAAAATAAAATGAGATGGATTGACATGAAAAGCCGTGACTACAAAAGCTAAATAAAAAAAAAAAAAAAAAAACGGTTTGTAAAGGGGGGAAAGATCTTCTGATACATTGTCAATAAATATAATATATAATAAATGTCTTTATAAACAATTTAATAAATAACGTATATTTCTTTTATTAACCGTTGAATTTTACTTTTATTCGGAATAATAAATCACTGGGGTATAAGAAAAAAGTGGGTCGGATATTTATCATATTTAAATAAGAAAAAAATTTAAATGTAAATAGTATAATTAATTTGTATGAAATTAAATGGCGTAGTATTGTAATTTATCTTTCAAATTTTCTGCTTCTGCCGTTAATTTTATGTCTATTATGCACACTGCGTACGTGTGTGTTTAAAAGCTAAGGGTCGTTGAACTTGATTATTCAACGCGACAATGAAATTCAAATGACGGGTATGTAATTTCAATTAGAAATGACTTTTTTTATTGTAATTTTGATTATGCAAAAAGATCTTATTACCAATTATTAAAGTTGATTGTTATTGAAAATTTTATATGCATTCATAAATATGATATTTGAGTAACAGATGATATTTCGCGGTAAACGAGTACCATCAAGGCTGTATTACGCTGAGGTAATTTTTTATTATTTTATTAATTTTAAGATAGAAAATTCGAGCTGATATAAATTTTTTTTAAAATATAGTCATATGTATACTCATATAAAATTATTCATTAAATGGTATTCAACAAATAAAAAAAAAATTATGATATAAAATTTCGAAATATTTTTGAGTTGCAAATATATCGATGTGGGTACTCAAACAAGAGGAAATTTCATCATAAATTTAGAGGCACTCATCATTTTTTATTTGCAAATAAATAACAAAAGAAAATATCTAAGAATTTAAATACTGCTTTTAAATTTATAGGACAAATTTTTAATGAAAAATAAAGAACGCAAGAAAAAAATAAATTATGTATAGATTATATCAATATTAAATTCTCACGGGAAAGTTGTCAACTCTCGAGTAATTCCATCAAGCAGACTATGCTTTTCCTACTATACCTACTATACTATACCCATCCATCTTTAGTTTTTCCCTCTACTACTTTCTCTTCCTCTTTCTCATCTGCCTGTAAATCCTCTGAGAGTTCACTCAGCTGAGCCGGCTTAGTTATGCTTTACCTATACTATATCGTGTAGGACTTGCATTTACTTCTACTGCGACTACTCCCTTTTACTTCGCAATACCACCCTCTATACCCTCTATACTATTAAATATATATATATAATCTATACGCCATACAGTCTGAACCCGGATTTCAACGAGAAACTCAAAAGGTTTCACCCTAACTCAACTTATAGCTCAAAGGCGTGAAAAGCTAGAAAAAAGTGACAAATTTCGTAAATGTGCTTACCCAATTGCCAGCCAATAATAATCCGAGATCATCATTATTATACTAAATTATAAAAAATTCCTTTCATAGTATCGTGGCCATTTTGTTTTTTCTTACCTGCAACAAAAATATAAATTTATTTAAATTTAAATTTCATTTATTCAGTAAAACAATACAGATTAAAAAAAAGCTATATATACTTCAAACAAACACTCTAAATTAATTAAAATTTACATAATATAAATGTAAAAAAATATTTTCATTTAATTAAACGAAAACCAAAAAAATTTTTATTATTCCATTATTAATTACCAATGACGCAGCTTTAAATTAAAAATTCCATAGGGTTTTATTCAATAACAATGTTAAGCTAATGCAAAATAAATTAAGCAGATTAATTATTAATTACTGATTCTATCGTGAGTACCAACGTCCGAACAGACCATAGCAACTGATAAAATCGTAATTTAAAATTCAATTTTATTTTTTGACATTAATACAATAAATTAGTTTAGGAGACATCAATTTCGTGTTACAAATTTTTTTTATGTCCTTATATACTTGTAATATATGCTACATATATATGTTTTTCAATAATATGAACTATGAACCGTAAGTGCATTAAATGTAAACACAAGTATATTAATAAATATTTGGGAGTGTGGATAAATAATAGAATTAATTAAATTAATGTGTATACATATAATTATGGATACCGAGTATAACATCAATTGATGAAGTATAATATAACATTATAATGTAATATTTGATCAAGTGAATATACAGTCAAAACAATAGACAAACTAAATTGAAATGTATTGCTCAAAATTTTACCTCTCATTTTGTGGTGTTCAATAAATGACCAATCACTACACGCTAACATAAATATTTATCCATACATATATATACATAGATAAAGTGGTAGTAGACTCGCCATTCAAACCGGGGATGCAAGTAATAGATAAAACTAAATTCAATTGACAGAGAGGAAAAAAGCATGACAGACAATATCAAAGATAAATTTTTATCAGTGAAAAGTCGATTTAAATATTTAAAAAAAATATATATATATATATATATATATATTATTTTCACTATTGAAAATTAAAAAACACCTGTCATTGTTATTCAAGTAAAAATATTTGGCTGAAAACACTCAAGCCGTAAAATTTTATAGAAAGACCAAAAGTTGACCGGAAACACGTCGAAATTTTGTTATTTTTAATAAATAGACCGGAAATTGGCTGATAAATTGAATCTGCTTATTTTCGGATTTTTGGGTTGGCTGTCGACTAAATTTCGGTGATTTTTAAACCAAATTTCGGTCTTTTCACAACCTGAGCCTTTTCGGGCGAGAAAAAAATTTTATTATTTTCTTAGATTAAAATTTTTGTACCTGGGTAAAGTAATTTGACAAGATATTATTTGTTGTTTTGAAAAATAAAAATTAAAACTGGTCATTGTCCTTTGATGAAAATGTTAAGGGTCGAAAGAGAGGACAATGCTTTATAAAATAGTAAGGAAAAAATATATAGGAAGAGAGTAGGAAGCTAATTAAATACGACGAGTTTTCTCCTCTCTAGTTTCTCGAGGGAATCCTTCATTCCACCTTCTCTTCATCGTTTGCTTTCTGCTTGTACTATAACTACTGTACTTTACTTTGCTGTACACTCATCAGTAAATACGTATATAGTAGTGTACATAGTGAGTTTACTACGACGACGTCTCAAGGAGCCATTGGCAAGCCGACACTACTATTGTATCCTTAATTAGTTGCTGTGACTGTTAAAGTTAAATATAATTTTACTGATAACAGTAAAAAAATAAATAATTAGGTGGGATTGTAATTCAATGCTATTCAATTTAATAGCAATCACAAAGTTTTATTTTAATTAAATTTTTTTCAATAAATTGAATGTTGTCTGTATAGTGAAATAGGAAAATAAAATAGTATTTGCGCACGTACATTGAGAAAGATAGAAATACCTTGAGAAGTGAAAGAAAAATCTTTACTTTGAAATTCGAAAGATCGCGTTGAAATAGATAATAAAAAACAAGTAATACGTATTGGAATAAAAAATAAAGTTCTAGTACAAACATTAAAGGAACTTATATCTCCTTTACATGATTCAAAGGACATCACTCTATGCAATGAAAAAAAATAAAATAAAAATTTACTTTTTCTGGCGTTTCATTTCTCTTCAAATATTTAGAAAACAACTCGACGTTTTATTTAATCTAACTCCAGTAAAAAAAATTTTTAAAATTTATTTAATATTCCTCTTTCAGAAATTTTCGCGAAAAACTTTTCTTATTTGAATATTTCAGTTTAATTTTTTATTCATTGAAGAACAATAAAAATTTTAAATTGTAAGACTGGCACTCGGTGTTCATAAATTATACATTTAGAAAATTTAAACTAAACTGTGGCTTTTGTTCTTTTTCTTCAATTTTCATCTGGAAAAAATTCAACATTTTATTGCACACCCCGGGCGCCTTGTAGGTGTGCGCGGAATTGAAAATTTTTTGCTGAAACACTGGCATTCAATTGAACTTACGATTTGTATATATAGAGAAGAATAGACATTAATATGAAGAGAAGACTTAATACATGTAATTTTAAGATTTACTTAAATGTTCATATGCAGAATTCAAATAGAATTTTACATTTCAGAGTAGGATATTTTTTTCGTGCATTGGAATTTATATATAGTTTGAAAGCCTCATAAAATTAATGTAAATAATTTTTTACTCAAATTTCAGACATTTTCGAATAGAATATGAATGGAAATAGATGTTACTTTATTGTTATTAAGAAATTAAAGAACCGTTTAAAGAATCTAAAAATGCACACCTCAAACGCTCGTTCTGTAATTTAAATAATTAATTACTATTTATAAATTATAAGCGAGGATTTTAGTTTATAACTTCAATATCATTTTATTAACTTAACAGGTGACATTTTCCAGACATTCATAAAAAATTCTTATAATGTTGAAAATAAATATACTAAAAATAATAATATAGAGCTTTGCTACTTCATGATATAGCCCGTTAATAATTAATTTTGATTAACTAAAATATTAGCTTTTGAATTTAAATATCTGTAGTCCCGACATGATAAAAATAAAAAATGAGAGGATTATATGAACTGTAAAACCGAATTAATGTAAGCGAATCAGAAGAAATTTTTTTAAAGAGTAGATACTTTGAGGTGTGCAAAACTTTCGCCATTTTTTCTTGGTTATTTTCTATCTTTGTCATACATCTACAATTTCTCAGTCGATAAAGTAGAAATTGGCATTAATTTTTAGTGTTGAATTGAAAAAAAGACATAATAATTGAAAAGAAATTGTTATCGTAGTATTAATATACTATAATTGATATTTTTGAATACAAATGAGTGATCAAAATTTGTACTTTTAAACTGTTCTTACTTCTCCATTTCAAGCTTACTTTCATTCCCTTTCAGTAAAAAATTTGAAGCTAATTTTCAGTTGATTAAAATATATGTTTTAAATTGAGATAAACAACTAATTTATTAGTCGCATCTATATATAGGAATATATATGAACAGACTGATGATTACGAGCTAAGTAAATAGTAATTTCATCTCATTCGATTCAATGAGTATATCCGTTTGCTTGATTTAACAATTCTTATCGTGATTATTTAAATGTTAATTTATTAACAAATATATGTATATAAGATTTGAGAATCCGGACATGATTGACTAACATTGCATAATAAAAAAGTTATTAAGTTGCATATATTATGATAAATAATGTGGTTTAAAGTGGATTTTAAATTTAAAGATAAATTACCTTTGAAATAGTAATTTAGTGTGACATTCGAGTTCGCAATTTAGCATGTTCTTAGGTGCATTACTATACCCGAGTGACCTTGTGGTCCTCATCATCACCAGTATAATCCTAAGTGCCCAATCACAGTAATACCTCTTCTAGAGTACTGACTGTGATGTAATATGTCGAGTATAATTCGTCCAATTTTCCACGTCGATCAAAGTCGTACAAGTGTCACAAATTGCATCTCTACATCCTCCAATTGTTATTATACACCTACGTTGTCTCAAATATACATATATATAGTCATATATCTTAAGGATAATCTTGTAAGTTCATCATTAATTCATTTGTGTCATCAAAGTTATTCTATTATTTAATTTCTCAATAAATTTTATATTAATCGGGTCAACGAGGCTGATTGATAATCTATATTATATATTAATCAAATTATCAAAATAGAACTGTCAATTTAGATTAATATTAATTACGATATTACATTAAATTGCGAATTAATTTTAAATTAGAAATTCCCGCTTTTTTTAAATAAAAAGGTCAGTCGAGATCAATGCTCTGGAAAATTTATTGATTTTGAATTTTTTGAAAGTGTATACTTTGAAATTTTAAATTTGAACCTTGTTTCAAACGCCAAGTTAACTAAAGGAATAATAAAATGACTAACTAACGGATGTTTTTTGAATTTAAATATCGTAATTTGATAGTCAAGTTTTTGTAGAGATCAGATTTCGGATAAAATATTATGGATTATTAATTTAAAAGTCTAGACTGGTCACCTAATGCGACCTAACGACTTTAATCATGTTTTGAGATATGTGTTGTAATGTTTCCAGACGGCATTCCTACACGTTTCTCTTCACCAACGATAAAAGTAGGGTAGAAGTTAAGAGTAGGGAAGTTGAGTCGAAAATTTGGCAACGTCGCTAAGAAAAAACCACTAACGCTTATGATCATCTCATAAGATAAGTAGTCGTGATTTGACATTTTTTTGTACAAATTATTTTCTTATGTCAATTTTTAGAATTCGAATTTCCGAAAAATTAATCCATTTTTTAAAATTGTATGGAAGAAATTTCCAAAAATAATAAAATACAATTCAAAAGTATTATCATTTCCCGGCAATTTTAAAATAAAAAAATTTTTCTGTCTTTGAATATTTTCGCAGTAAATTTGAAAATATAAACTATTTTCTAATGTATGAATAAAATTTGAAAAAATTTTCAGAAAATCGAAAATAAAATATATATGTAAAAATAGATGTACATATATAGTATATATTACAATAGTCAGATGAATAAAGTGAGACAAAGAGTAAACGAGACAAAGCTCTATCCATCCAATCCATAGAAAGACGTTCCCACTTCCTGAAACCAAGTGCAAACACGAAGCGACAGGAAGCGCGTGTGCTGCCAACTTACATTTGTATTTCTACATACATCCCATTTGCACATATATTCTTGTATATTTCCATATAAATTTATACATTAAACATATAAAATAATAACTATATATGTATACAAATGCATACGAATATATGGACGTGTAATTTATTGATCATACTGAACCCACATTCTATATATCATCAACAATATTGTGTGTAAGTTTAAACTTCATTCAACTAATTTCCGCGCGAAAAACTTTAAACGTAGTGTAGTAATTTTTTAAACTAGTTACTAGTTCATAACTTGTAACTATTTAATATTTTTATAAAAATGTTCATTTTCAAATTATTTTATTTAGTAACTTATAATTAGAACTTAAAAAATTTTTTTTGACTTTAATTTAATTTATACGCAATTGTAAGTAGAAATTATTTAAACTTTTATTATTCATGAGAAATTTTTTTCAAATTCATCAGCTATTAGAAATTTCCGATCATATTGATGTATTCTTTTTTTTCTTATTCTTATTTTAACCCAAAAAAATATATGTTGTATATATTTAAAAAATTATTTTGACAGCACAATCGTACTAGGACAGAGTAAAATTTAAACACGATTCCAAAGTGTTTTTTCGATCTTCAAGTACATTTATCTTGAAAACCAATAAAGATAGCGAGTATTTTTTTTCTAAATTAAAGAGAAAAATGTTAAAAATTCGTGTTGCTTTTTACCTACTTTAAATTCTTGTTTGAAACAAAATGGCGGGTAAAATTAAGAGGACATTTTTTAGTTACGAATTGTCAATTTTTGTAATGACTCAGTGGCCATAACCCATGAAAATTAATAAATTTTCTGAAGTAAATTTAAAAAAAATTTATCAAACTCGTCGAGCATAGAACGATAAAGCGCGCGGTCTCCTTAAATTTAAATTTAAATTGAATTTTGAGATTAGAACAATTGTATTTTAAATTTTGTATGCATAAAATTAATGAATACTCGAAACTCGTTTGTGAATTTAAAGATTGAAATTTACGACAGCAGATATTTTAATATAGAATGTTATTGGTTATTTAAAAAAATCTTTTTATCAAATATTGTACATAAAATAATTGAAATGTTTCACATAAGAGCTAGATACCGCAGATAAATAACGTTCATTGAATCTAAAAAAATGTGTAACAATTGAGGCCAAGAGTTATACAAGAAACAAGAATGGAGATATTCTAGACAGACTAAGCACTTGGATGATACTCAACATCAGTTCATTTCTGTCTCTTGTACAGTATATCTTGTCGCCCCTTTACTTTACACACATTTAAACATTATTTATTTATATTTAACATACACACTTATTTTTACCACATGAATCTTCAATATACCTTCATACTATCCAATTTTTGTATTAACTACACCAATATGACTCTCTAAAATCCCACGTGTCTAGATTTAAGGCGAGGTGGGTCACCTGCCTTAGAGATAATTGCATTCAATGCAACCCACACCTCAACTTTCAACACAGCCCACGCTTATATACTCGAAAGCTTCTATTCTATCTTCTCGACATACTATATATTACTATACCCAACACCAAAATGGTATTTCATTTATTTTACTTTTATTTATTGGTCATTAGGGAATTTAATATTATAAAGAAAATATTTTTTACAATTTTTTCATAAGACTAATAGGAAAGTCGTAATTTCAAAATTAAGATTTTCATAATTATCAAAAATTTGAATCGTTCATTATGAATCTTAATTTTGGAATTACGGTGAAAATATTGGTCGTATCGAAAAATTTTTCAAACAAGAGTTGTTCAAAATTTAATTTTCGAAAAAAAATGTCTCTTATGATTTTGTTATACGGCCAATATTTTCACTGTAATTTTAAAATTAAGATTTTCATAATTATCAAAAATTTGAATCGTTCATTATGAATATTAATTTTGGAATTACGGTGAAAATATTGGTCGTATCGAAAAATTTTTCAAACAAGAGTTGTTCAAAATTTAATTTTCGAAAAGAAATGTCTCTTATGATTTTGTTATACGGCCAATATTTTCACCCTAATTTTAAAATTAAGATTTTCATAATTATCAAAAATTTGAATCGTTCATTATGAATCTTAATTTTGGAATTACGGTGAAAATATTGGTCGTATCGAAAAATTTTTCAAACACGAGTTGTTCAAAATTTAATTTTCGAAAAAAAATGTCTCTTATGATTTTGTTATACCGCCAATATTTTCACTGTAATTTTAAAATTAAGATTTTTATAATTATCAAAAATTTGAATCGTTCATTATGAATCTTAATTTTGGAATTGCGTTGAAAATATTGGTCGTATAAAAAAATCATATGAGACCTTTTTTTTCGAAAATTAAATTTCCTACAACTTTTGTTTGAAAACTTTTTTTATAAGACCAATATTTTCACCGTAATACCAAACATTCTAACCATTCATTCAAAATTAAGGCAAAAATCTTGTCTCTAGTGATTATTTACATTTTGATGTTCATTTATAGGGAAATTATGAGGACTAATTCTGTTTATTTACAACATATGTCATGTGATAACTGATATTTGAATAAAACCAAAAAAAAATCAATGTCTTATAAATTTTTTTGATCACCATAATAGAAGAATTTAAATATCAATCACTTTCGGTGTTAAATTTAATACCGAAAATTTTAACACCTACACCTCGTTTTTTTTGTAGTGTAAGTATAAATATAATTCTGGTATGCAATGTATTTGTAATTCTGAGATAAGATATCTTGGAAAAATGGTTTTTCATGTTTGAGAAAATAATGTAACCAAGTTTACACAGACCGTATTAAATGTAATACATAGATGTTTATGTCGTATCTATGAATATATGGATATATTTTAGTGTGTTGGTACCAGTTCTACCAAGTTATGGGATACAGAGACCGGTTTTTCAAAGGTGTGTGCAACTGGTCCGGCAAATCGGCGCCACAAGACGACGTTGAGTCTGATCTCAGTTTAAATCAGTCTCAACGTCTTTGATAAATCCAAGATATTAAATATATAAGGATTTATATACAGTTCAAATAAATATGATGATACAAATGGAAATATTTTTAATATATAGCTCTATTATAACGTCAAAGATTAAAGCCTGAGTCGGTAATTTAAATTTTAAAACCGATTTCGTTATGCTTTTTTAGAATTCATTTATTTTTTTTAATTAATATTTTAGGCTCCGGATGTCCATTAAATCAGTAAATAATTTATTAGAATTTGGTAATTAAGATGTTGTAGTAAAAAAATTTTTTATTTGATATTGAGAAATAGCAAATAATTAAATTGGGCTAAAGTTTAATGTCAGTAATTGAGACATCAATTAAATGAAATAAATATGAAAAAATAAGTAAATTTTAATAGAAAATGACTTTTATAAATGATACTTCCAAAAGTAGATTAAAAGACAATTTAATAAAGATAAATAAGAGTGTCAGAGTAATCTAGGAAGTTACCAGTGAATCAGAGATTACGTCATATTTAATGTTAGATTTAATTTAATATAAATATTAATGAATAGAACATGACTCTCTGCTACTGAGATTACTCAAGAATTTTAAAATAATACAATAAAAATAAAGATTTTATTTTTATTTAATGTTTACTCGTAAATGTATGGTCAAGTTTATTTACTTTTGATATTATAATAAATTAACATTTTTTAATTTATCTTGAGTACGATTAACATAAGCTTTTAATCCCATTAATTATCACATGAAAGTGATCAAATAATTTATATATAGATTATACGGTGATTTTGTAGCATCTGGTATAATTGTGACTATTGTTGTATAATAAGTGAGCGTAAGTAATTTTTGAAAAAATTGGGGTATGAAATAAGAGCAGTAGTATTAGTAGTGCGGTAATGCAATAGTTAAGTTGGAGTAAAGAAGAGGACAGTCAGTCAATGAAACATAATAGAATAGAGCAGACGGGATTTAAATTGTTCTGTACGTCTCTATCATTGTCCAAAGTCTTTTATTGTGGAGTTTTAGTGCATCACAGACTGTGGTGGTGATGATATATATATATATATATATATATATATATATATATATATATATATATGTATATGTATTTCGCGTTGTATTCCATTCACGTTCGCTTGCGGATACAAAATGCTCTAGAGACGAGTCGTCTGGAAGCATCGCATCGCTGGATGGTTGGGTCGGTGGGATCTGGAAACTAGAAACTGGGTGCGCTATAGAGTATAAAGCACCCTCGTAACCCGGAAGCGTCCATGAACCAACACAATTGCTACTGCACGGACGAACTCAACGATTTTCTCTTCATTCTTGTGGAATAAAGAAAACTATTCGATTTATGAAGTGCAAGATCGAATTTTTAATTTTTTCGTATTTATTTTTATTTGTTGTCATAATTAAACTATTTTGGAAAAAAGAATGAGACGAAAAGTTCAATATAGAGGTTTCATATTTTCAAATATATACATATAGGAGGGGGGGGGGGGGGAGATACTTCTATAATTTTATATAAAAAGTTTATTTTTTAAAAATTCCAAAAACACTTTTGTAAATATAATTGAGCATTATTTTGAATTTTTTTTGTTAAAACTTTTTCAAAAATCAGAAGTGCCAGTCGAAAAATGTTATTGACTTTTGATTCATGGTAAAAACTATTCAAAATTTGTTTTTTTCCTTTGCATTCCATAATTGTTTTTTTGGGGGTGTTCCATTTTATCTGCAAAAAATGGAGTTTTTTTTACAGCAGCTGAAATTTTTCAATTCACTTTGAATATGATTAAAAAAGAGGAAGCTTAATGTATTTGAGTCCCCGAAAATTTAATATTTCCTTAACTACTCCGTTTTGCCTCCCCCTCCCCACTCCCACCCAACCCTCATATACATATATATATATTTTTTTGTTAAATGAGGATGCTAGAAAATTTATTAGCACTTGAGACATAGTTGGGGATGAGGAAACTAGTCAACCAGCTATTTCCATAGCAATTTCTATTCTATTTCCGTTGACGTGGCAATTGCGTTCAATTATAGAACTGCAATATTGAAGTATAGGTAGTCACGTTTTACCAATAAATGCAATTCGAAATTTTCTATTATATCTACCTTTTATTTAAATTTTTCTTTTTCTCATTATTTTATTCTAGTGCTATTCTAAAATATCTTTATATTCTCGTACGATTTAATAGACCCGTTTTATTATTTTTATATTTAAATTCTTACAGCGCAGTTTAATAGAAGTTTCCAATACGAGCTATCGCTATTTAATTTATTTTGTATTTTTATATATGTATATATATATATTTTTTTTTGGTCCTGTCAGTTTAATGTCTAATAATACGTAGTTGTATTTGGTAAGAATCAGTCTAAAAATGATAGCAAAAATTAAATTAACAATTTTTTTATAAAAATATATATGTATTTAATTTATCAAATATTTAAATATAATTATAACGATTAATTTTCTGGTTTTATAAATTAAAACTTCATTTATGATACCCATCAAAAATAAAGCAGATTCACTGTCTAATTAATTGGTAATTTAATTTCAAAGTTTGCTACCGTGTTAAACACAAATATAAAGCAATTAAACAATTCCAATTATAGTTGAAATATTATTCAAATTGACCGAATTCTGGTAATTTTATTTAGTTATTTTTAATGTTAAACTAAAATCTAGTTCCTGTGATAGCGAAATAGATTAAAAATTTTAAAGAATTGGATAATTTCCGGTGAATCATTCAGATTAAATTATTCACTGTTATTAATTTCTACGAAATCTCGAATATGATAATTTGTCATTAAAAATTTAAGAGATAATCAGAGGCTGACTACTTGGAAACTGCGGAAATATTGAAGAAATAATTTTTATATTTATCAGAAAAATAAAATATATATTTATATTTTCATACGCAGTTAAATTTATCGCGTAGAAAAATAATTTTATAATTTATGTGATCTACGACTAGAATTAAAACATAATTTAAAGATGTCAGTGCCAGCACTAGTTTTTAGATTCCCAACAGGTAAATATTTAAATTCTGTTTTATGCAGCGTTCCGTTGAATTTCATTTCATGTTCAATTAAATCTTCAATAAATCTATACAGTTTTTTTTAGCAACACTAGATTAGTTCATAAAAGCAGAATAAAATAAATTATTGCGTTCTAAAACTCCCTGATTTTTAAATTGTTCGTTTTCTAAAAAAGTATTCATCTTTTAATTTGACTCATACTAAATTTTGAAGGCAGTCATGTAATTTATGAAAATTTTATTAAATGAAGCTGCTAATACTGAAATTACATTTCGAAGCATTTAATATTAATATAATAGATCTATTGAAATTTAATCTATCACACAAATCATGAATTCTCTGATTGCAATCATGTAACTAACAAACTAATCTGTAATAAATTATATTGAAACACGTGGTAACTATTGAAATATCATATATTGATTTGGATATCAATAGTAGAGTTAAAATTGGCTACTACTTATCAAAAGAATGCAAATGCTCGACGGCAAGTATTTAAACGACCCGCAATTTACCGAATGCTTCATGATAAAAATGAGGTTACGTAAATGTTATAAATATACTAGCCTATAAATAAATTCGTGCTGAAAGACGCTAAATCATTTATTTCATGTAAATAATTTATAAAATATTAAATTAGTGAACGAAATTAAAAAATCCATCTCGTGACTTTTTTTAAAAAACGGCTCGATCTAACGGAATTGCTTTATACTTTTTTTCTTTTTTGCTTATTTTCCTCCTCCGCATCTTTTCCATCTACTGCTACCTCTTCTTGGTCTTCTTCATCATCAGTATTATTATTTTTTTTTTTATTCATCCTTCTTTTTTCATCATAATAATTTTCCTTTTTTTTTCTTCTGCTTCTTCTCCATCTTGTTCGTTTAGACAGAGAAAACTTCTTAAGACCATCTCTGGAGATTACGATGAACGGGATCTTTGTTTATGTATAGTCTTATATATACATTCACGACTGGCCTCTCGTCTCTCGTCATTAAATGTCCGACAGCCATCAAGTCATTTGCGGAAAGCATGTCCATTCAAAGAATCCTCTTTACCTTATTTCATATATTAATTTTTTTTCATTATGACACCTAATTTCAAAACCTCCCATTAAGTAGAATATCGTTCAAAAAATTTTAACCGCGAATTTCAAAATTAGATACTATTCTGAACAATGAGTTGATCATTTTTGGAAATTCCAAAAAAAAAAATTCAATTTTTAGGCCGTGTTCATTTTTGATGTTTTTCAAACTAGCAAAGTTTTCAAATCGATTATTTTTTATTGAAAAATTTATAAAAACGTTTTTGAAAAATACTTAGTTGAAAATTCTTTTTACTTTTGAATATTTTCAAAACTCTAAGGTGATCAAATCTGAACTGTCCCAAATTTGGAAGCTCATGATTATGAATATTTTTTGAAAATTTTTGGAATGAATTTTCTTAACACCGGATATATGAACATAATTTCAATGAAAATGGAAACATTAATATAACATTTGCCAAGACATTTATATGAAACTAATCATTTTTTTTTTACTAATAAGAAAAAAAATGTATGCAATAAAGTTCTTGCATTACAAAGTATTCAATATTGCATGGATATTAAATTGATGTCTTAAGACATATATGTATCTAATCATATGCATACGATCTTTGGTAATTCAATCAAGGCGTTGCGAACAGATTCCACTAGGCTTCCGGTTGTGTTCAACAGTATGGCGGCATAATTATTGCGGTTCGCCTACACAATCGAACCGTTACTAGCCACTTCATTTGCTATGTGTACATTCAAAATGTTTCTGTATTCAATTATTATTATTGATAATTACATATATTACAGTCAATAAATTTCATCTTTAATTTTAGCCTCTCATATATGAAACAAAAATTTTAATCCGATATATGCAACGCAGCTATTAAAACCTATTCATACGATTTTCAAATATTTTTATTCCCATATATGTGTAATATTCAAAAATTAAAAATCCATGCCGTGTGATAATAAATTGAAATCAATTTTTGGTTATTTTATGCTTGTATTCAAACTCTCATGTAAACTACTTTTGAATTTATCACCACAAAATTAATTTTTTAAAAATTTGTGCATTTTTTTTTTGGACTTATCTAGACTTTCGTTTTTGAATTTTCTAAAATTTTACATAAATAAAATTCAAAGTTATCATTATCAAATTTAATGATCAATTAAATAAAATATGTATAAATTTTTATAGATTTATTAATTACGACTGAAAAACTAAGCCTGATATAAATTATTAATCGATTTTAACTTCAGTGTTCTAAAGTTAATGCAAACAAGTCGATTGAATATATATAGTTTGAATTTTATTGTATTTACGTACATATGGACGAACGAATAGACCAACTCGATACCGAAAATAAAACCTTTTATTTGATTTTTTATGAATATCCAAGTAAATCGATTGTAAACTACAACGGTCTTGTGTTTTTATTCTTTTTTCAATATCTTTTTTGCAATAAAAAATTTTTTTACAAGTTCATTGTCCTATAAATGTAAATATGAAAAAATTCAAAGCATTTATAGACCGCCGTAGAATTTTACACTGGTGTGCAATTATTCAATTGATACTCTCTTAAAATGAATCAGTGAAAAGTGCTGCAAATTAAAAAATTATTACATACAATATTTATATAATCCCGGGTCATAATATCTAGCCTCATCGAACCTCAATCTAGCCTCATTAAACCCAAGTAAGCCTCAATCAAGCCTCACTGAGCTAAAAAAGCATTTTGAGCCTCAAATAATGCTCATAGAGCCTCAAATGATGCTCAAAGGGCCTCTATGAGCCTCAAATAATACTAATCAAATTTAAATTACATTTGATCGAACTCGTAAAATTATTATTATTATTATTATAGATTCATTGAGTCGAGACTAGGTTCATTTGAGGCTAATCAAGGCTTATTGAGGATCTGTGAGCATCATTTGAGGCTCAGTAAGGCTATAGAGCATTATTTGAGGCTCAAAATACTTTTTTAGCTTAGTGACGCTTGATTGAGGCTTACTTGGGTTTAATGAGGCTAGATTGAGGTTCGATGAGACTAGATATTAAGACCCGGGATTACGCATGAAAAAAAAATTCTAGTGCTTATTTTATCATATGTTTAAAAACTTTTTAGCTTATGACAGGAAATTATTTAAAAATTAAGAACGCCATAGTATTAAGAAATTACGGCTTAAAATTTAAGTTACTGATATTTTTTTAAGTAATTGAATAGTAATTAAAATCGGATTCGATAACTTTGTAACTGGGTTTTAAATTTTCCTTACTACCGTAATTTGGCGTAAGTCAATAGTCATTTAAATAATTAGTGTTGTTATTACAGCACTTAAAATATTACTGATAGATTATATATATGTAATAATTTCTATGGCAATTAAAGTGAAAGCTTTTTTTTTTTAGATCAAAAACCCATAGATAAATATTATGAATTTTTGCTAATTGACTACTTTCTAAAAGATTAAAATTTAATACTCTTTTAGTATTTGTTTGAAGTTTTTTAAATTTTATAATCAGAAGAAAAAACATCGCACTCAATCTATGAAGATTAAAAGTAATACTGGAGAAAAAAATAGTAAATATGAAAAGATGTAAACTGTAGAGTAAAAATTTTTTTTTAGCATCAGTTAAATCTTTGAAAAGAAAATACAAGTGAAAAAAAAATAAAAAATTTTGTCGCTCTAGGGAGATAGATGAAAAACTTTTTCCATTTCTTTTTTCAGCCCTTTTACTGTCTCTGAGGGGTATCTGTTGAAGAAAACTAGAAAACTCAGAAACTCTACAAAGTAATAAAGACTATTTTCTTCGACACGACAACTTGTCTATGACTATTTTTATAATATTTATTTTTCAATAAATAAATTTATCATCGTCACGGGAAATTCCAATATTTTATAAATAATATATCATACATAAATGATAAGCTTGTTTTTTTATATTTCATTATTTATCATATAAATATTAAGCAATTATTTATTTTTCCAATCGTTTAAATTTTTAAATTTTATTCTTAGAATTATGAGGAAAGATATCTAATTTATATATTTCTAATAATTAAACGATTAAAGGAAATTCCAGAAAAAAAAATTGTAACGATAAACGAATTTTTAAAATATTTCGTACCTTGACCTTTCGTTTTTATCGAAATATTTATCATACTACTCAAACATATATTATTTTTTATTTATATCATTGATAAAGTTAATTTTATAATAAATATTGATTCAATATTTCACGATTGACAAATATAAAAAAATTATTATCAATAGATCGTTATCTGTCTATAAAAAATATAAGATTTGAAAAAGTTTGTAAGGATATTCGTTAATTACATTAAATTTTTTTTGTACCCAGAAAAAAAAGGATTTCTTGCAAAATATTTATGTTTCTAAAAATCCGAACCTTTTTCACGCAACGAAATGAAAACAATTTCAAAGTAAAAAATCTACTGGATGACTAGATTTCTGAAATGTTTCGCATATAAATGCTGGCATATCAGCTAAACATCTTAAACCAACCCCAATCTTCGAAAATACCCCTTAGATACTCGAATTGCATAAATTTTTTTCATTTTCGTACTGCGAAAAACATTCCAATCTTCAGGTACATAAATATTTTACTCGCCCCAATAAATTTTTTGAATTACAGACGGAAAACAATAATTTTCTTTACGAGAAAAAATTTATCGTGCCAAGAAATTTTTTCTAGACTTAAGAAAATTTTTATTTTCCTTTAATAATGCAAAATATTTCTTGTGTCAAGAAATCCTTTTTATGTATAATTAAACATATGGAATTTCAACTAACAAATTATTAAAGACTTCTACTTCATCAACGATACTCAGCTTGGTAATACGACTAACAAAGAGAAGCTATTAACTCTAGTAAAATTCATTAATTATAACTAAATCACAAGAATTTTAATAAAAATGTTTTCACCAGCGTTTTATTCCTGAGTAATTTAAAGCTACTTCGAAAATAATTGGGTTAATATTAGATGTGTACTTAAAGTTTTACCTCGTTCTCATAAACTCGAACAACTTTATTGACAGCCTTAGTAATATTTAAATTATTCCGTATAAAAAATTTACTAGTTACACTAGTATCAGACGTCTTTGATTTAAGCTAACCAATGACAATTGACATTAAGACCAAATGTCTAAAGTCAAATAAGTTAGATGTGAATCTATAAATTAATTGTGCGATTAATCATCCTTACATCCGCTAATAAATTAATTGGATATCATATTATCTGGAAAAATATTTTTTTCTGTATATCGACTGCCATTTTTTATAAATCAACTTCCGGTTTATTTTTTTTGACAACAAAATAATCAAGCAAATAAAATTGACATTAATTTTCTAGGGCTGATTTATTGCGATAACTCAATGAAAAATCGTATATTTTATCAATTAATTAATTATGATTAATTAAATCTTGCAGAAAATTTTGTTTTGCACACCTCAAGTATAAACCATCCATTAAAAGCATCCGTACTATGCTCAGCAGAAAAAAAAGTATGGTGAAATTTTTGTGTTAAATATTGAAAACTCTATTGACTGTCGCCCGAAATTAGGGGTGAGAATTTAAAAAAATGTTTGTTGGAAAATAAAAAAAATTCTGTGGATCATTTCCAACGATAGTTTCTGTTGGTATTCATACAATGTATGTAAATATACAAAATAAATATTATGCTTTCAATAACTTCACTACACAATGTCTGTGTATTTGATTTAAAATAAAAAATTGTACAGAAATAATGCACACCAGCGCTTTGTATTAGAGGTTAAGGTGTGCGATACTTAAAATTAATTAAGTATTTCAATATATCAGTATATTTTATATAAATAGAAGGGTTTTATCGATAATTTTGTCCTGGTAATTTCATAAGAGGATAAAGAGACCCTTTTGCACGGTATTATACTGAACGAATAGGATAGATAGACAAAAAGGGTGAGATCATGTCTGGCTTCAGCAATGTATACTCTGCATTATATATATATTTATGTATAGACACAGACGTAAATTTCACCGGATTTTAACGTGTAAAAGAGGGTACTTTAAAGTTAAGTACTAATGTATTATCGATGTATTATAAATTTATCTATATACAATATTATTAGGTATATTACATTACATATATAACATGAAATACTTGTTATACGAATTAATTATCTATCGTGATATTACACTCATGATAATAATATCTCTATGAAATGTTAATTAGATGTTAATGATCTACTAGAGTAAAAAAATATCCGAAAGCTTTACTGGTTAAATAATTAACTACAAAAATATTTAATCACTTTACAATTAAATTATTTAAAGGTCAATTAAGCATTCTATAACATTTTAAATTGCCCAAATTAAAATTTAAAATTCGATAAATTAAAACCGAAACGTAGTCATCAATAATTCAAGAAAAAATAAAGAGAAAAACAATTGATAATAATAATAATTGTTAAAAAAAATTGAGTTATTTTATTTTAAATTTCTATTGTCTATGAATATAAATAGAATGTTTAATTACTCTATAGATATAGCAATGAATGAAATTTTTTCTAGACATAAATATCATAAAAAAAAGTGTATTGTTATCTCAATTTATTATGTATTGTTTTTAATTGACGTTATGAAATAGATAACGAGATAATTACCTACAATACGTTTACTCGATTATTAATTGGCATTAAGGTATCAAAACAAGTAATTATTAAGATTTAATGGATTGGAAGTGTCTATTGATGATATTATTTTGTTTTTAATATAATTAAATTCAAATTTAATTTTAAATCTTCAGCAAATATAAACTTTTATTTATCAAATTTAGTAAATTTAAATTTTATTAAATTTGATATATTTTTATTAATCTATTTACTCTCGTTAAATGATGTTTCAATATTAGTTTAGTGAGTCTATGTGTACTTTACATCGATTAAATTACCATTTATTTAATTGTGTTTGTTTTAAAAACAAAATATATATGTAATATATGAATTACGGAATAGCAGATTGGAGAAAATTTTTTAAATAATTATTTTACAATGTAAAAGATTGGGAGTAGATTCGGAGTGATTACAGATTTTATTTGAACCCAAATTCAATCGGAGTTCTGGAGTAAAAAAAATTACTGCGTACAGAGTAAATGATTTTTTTTAACGGAGTGATTTTGGAGTAAACTGGACTTTATTTCAATCCACATTCACTAATTCGGAGTTTTAATATTAAAATAAATTTCTTTTTGGAGTAAATTTCACTCTGAACCGGAATTTCAATAAGAAAGTAAACCCTTTCGAAGTGAATTTTACTCCAAGAGGATTAAATAGACAGATCTGCTCTACATTTACTCCGGATTTACTTCGCTAATTTTTTACAGTGTACTTGATCTAATAAAATTAAAATTATATTAAAAAACTCTGTTTTTGTTTAATAAAAAATAAAAAAAAAGTTACAGAAAAAATTTAAAGCTGGTAAATAAAATTAATGTGTCGAGCTTTTACTAAATAGCTTTTGATCCACTCAAGATTTGAATTATTGATAATTTTTGACAGCAAACGAGTGTTTCGGTCAATTGATATCTATATCAAATTCAAATTCTCTAGAGATAATTTTTATTCCGGCCTTCAATATAAATTCAGACAGACTTTTTTTTTTTTAAATGGACTTGTTTGTCGAATCAATTATAGATATTTATTTTATTGATCAAATACTAATAATTAAGATTTTAAAAAAGTGCGCGCTATTTAAATATATAGAAAATTTTAAACAAATAATACATTTAATTCATTATTTTTTTCTAGACTTTATGACTGTCCATTTGGCCGAAAAGACATAAAAATTTAATTTCGTCTAACTCGGCTTAATAAAAATAAGATTTGACTATAAAAAAATACTGACGCGGTCATAAATCATTTAATCTGACTTTAGAAAATAAATAAAACAATAAAAAAAAATCCTATTACATGAAAATTTAAAAAATAAAAAGAAATAAATACATATCTTCGATATATATTTTTCCTATGAATACAAATGGACTATCAATATTTATTCGTTTTCAACGAATTTCATTTCGTTTACTATAAAAAAAAAATATAAATAATATACCGAAAATTTTGTGTTGCATAACAAAATATATATTTAAATCGGCAAATGTTAAATAGATATATTTATATATAAAAAAATGATATTTAACCCAATAATATGACATCAAAATTATGTTAGTATTTCAACATACATCAAGTACATTTAACTTTATGTATAAATGTGTTTAAATGAATAGAATATAATAGTGCCACTGATATATCGAGTTTTATGTTATGAATACGAATCTCCAATAACTATTCTGTATTGTCTCATCACAATGACACCCATGAGTATTATCTCTGTCTATGTCTCTTTCTCTTTACTCGTTAATCGTGAATCAGAAATGATTGAGCGACATATGGACCAAATAGTCCCAGCAAATAACAATAATATTCATTTTTATTATTATTGTTATCCAGTTACAATAAATAAATTATTCATTTTGGAGTGACTATCAATAGTTTAAATTTACTTCGATAGTTTATGCTTCTATATAAGCGTGAAACGAATAATATTTATGGTGTATTTGTTTTTTTTCTGTTAATGGTCCGGAAATCTTTAACGGTCCATATAAAAGTACAGGCATACTTAAATCCTTGAAAAAAAAATAAAATAATCTCTGAGTAACAAAAGCTTGGACCGTTTACTGAAACTGCTTTGTCATTTTTTTAAAAATCAACATTTTTAAATAATTAAAAAATTTCTACCACCATTATAATGATAATTTGAACACAAATATAAAAAGAAATTTATAAGTTAAAGCAGTCAACAACTTTTTTTTTAATTTACTAGAAGAAAAATTTTTGGAATTCGTATCAGACAGAAAAATTTTTATCTATATTTTAAAATTTATTTTGTGTCCAATTTGATGAAAAAAAATAAAGCTGAAATTAGCCAATGATTTTTGGATTCGTTTAAAAACGATAAATTATAAGAAAAAAAAATTTTCAAAAAATTGCACTTATAGTTTTTTTTATTTCCTTCATGTGCATTTTTTTAATTTTTTAAATTGTTGAAAGAAAACTCGAAAATTTTTAATTGCTAACCAGAGCCATGATAAAATATGATTCTGAAGCCAACAGACAATTAAAAATTTTCAAAAATTTTTTTTAACAAATAAATTACAAAAAATAAAAAAAGTAAAAAAATGCACATGTAGAAAATAAAAACAACTATAAGTGCAATTTTTTGAAAATTTCTTTTTCTTGTAATTTCGAGTTATTTCAAGAATCCAAAAATTATTAGACATCAGCTAACCAGTGTCATGATAAAACTGTCAAATTTTCCGGTTTTTTTTGGAGTATTCCTTAAAAAAACTCAATTTTTATCAAACTATCAGACCTCAAACCTGACAGCACACAAACATATATATTGCTGTCATATACTGATGCACATTTTCAAGCCCAGTGCATTCATATTAATTTCTATAAGTAATTTAAAAAAAAGAAACGACTTGTTGTCTCCACTCCCTTTTCGGCGGCTACTCCATGTATACACAAGACCTTCGACTATTTTTACGATTGACAAGCCGCCGACTTGCGTCGCATTCCATTGCTTTGTCGTATACCTTTTTTTATTCTTTTCTTCCCTTTTTTTTTCTTTATGACAGAAAGTATATATATATATACACTCATACAAATATATTGTAAATGATAGATGGATAGTTGAGTGTCATGGACAATAGTGTGCATAGAAATGTATTTTTGTGATGTGACAAGACAAACAGAAGCTTTGGAGAAATAATTTTTAATTATATTTATACTAATTAATAATAATAAATTATAATATTAATTAATAATTTATAAAATTGGAGTAGAGTGAAAATTAAGAATAGAGTAAATTCAAAAAATCGTGTGATGGAGAGCAGAAGGTTACTGACGAATGCTATGCTAAGTACTTTTGTTAATGAATTATTTAAATTTAAAAAAGTGAATTGCACTCACCTCATTAGCAACAGCAGCATAAACTTCGCCGAAGACGAAAGCGCACGCAACAATCCAATATATCCTCGGACGCATTTTTAAAACAAAACTTTAACTGATAACTGATACTTAACGTCCGTTCTCTCGGGGCTCCACAAGAGCCCGGTTTAAAAAATCACTTTTTTTATTTAAATATATACTGAGTATAAATACTATTATTATTTATATATTTATTGTTGGTAATTATTATTTGTTTAATAATAGTAATAACAATAATAACCAACGTGTTAACGTTGGATTATTAGACACAAAAAAAAACTCCCAACAGGAGCAACAATGCAACACACACTACACTGATCGATGAATCAAGAGACACTGAGGGCGCGACAATCGGCGGCTTCTTTTCTCTTTTACACAAGATGATTCCACGAGCATTCACGAGGAGGAGCATACAACACTTTTTTTACTTTTATTCAAATTAAGCCGGCCATTTTGAACACCAGCGCGCTCTTGCGCTCGCTTGGTAACTCAATGGCGCCAAAATTTGAATTTATAATTTTTTTGAATTGCATTTAAATTTAGTAGAGACAATTATTTATTAATTGGAATTAATTTAATTAATGACTAGTTATTTTGACACCAGATTTATATACAATTAAGTATATATTATACATATTATATACTAGCAATTAAAAATTAATGATTTAAAAACTGGCGCGTAATTAAAATTTATGAAAAACATAATAAAATGAAAATTTAAGTTACTTTGACAAATTTTAAATTATAAATAAATAAATGAAACAATTAAAAAGATAAAAATAAGAAAAAATGCTCATACTGACTTTCAAATTCTATAAATGTGAATTTTTTTATATATATTTTGTTTATTTATTTAAAAATTATAAAAATTTACAAATGTCTGCTACATTTACACTTAAACTTTTTAAGATCCTGAAGTTATCAGACAATTAGTAATTTTCTGATTTTTTATTTCAACAAGTAAATTAACAAAAAAAAGAAAGCTAAAAATATGCACATGTAAAAAATTAAAAAAACTACAAGTGCAATTTTTTAAAAATATTTTTGTTTTAAAATTTGTCGTTTTTGAAAAAATTTAAAGATTATTAGACGTTGGCTAACAGTACCATTACTTTATAAATAAAATAATAAATATGTACACTTGATATTTAGATATAAAATTTTATTTTTGATGGGCTCATTAACTAAAGTAGTCAATAAGATTATTAATTTTAGATTTAATTGATATTTGGAAAGAAAGTACAGTCGAATTTTTAATGAACGTACGGAATTAGAATATTTTAATTAATAAGTTAGTAAATTTGTTTATTAAAATAAGATGATAGATAAATTTTTAACAAATAAATATACCCAGATAACAAGCCGATAATTTAAAAAATTAATAAGTTAAAGATAATGAAAAATACAGTGGGATTTTTAAATATTTATGTTTTTGTTTCAAAATAATTATCATATATTGACTTGTATTTAATTATTTATCAATAATTAAAAAAAATATCATATGAAAATGTATTGTTAATTAATTTTTAAATGCATATGGAAAGAAATACTTATTAAATGTCATATATAAATTGAAGTTTTTAAATTTTAAAATGCGAATTCAATCTTAAGATGGATCTAGATGTTTATACAATGACGATTTATAAATTATTAATTTAGTTATTACATTTGACAGGTAGAATAAGAGTACTTGTAATAATTAAACTGTTGAAAAGATTATTTATTCAAAAACTTTACACAACGCATAAAAAAAAAGGTGATGAGTAACACTAAATCTAGTTAGGCTCACTAGTTTACAAGCATTGACGTTTAATTGATTAAATAATAATTATTGAATGCTCAATAATTACCAATCAAGTTTTCGTTCATTAAATAGTTATCATTTTATTGTTTATATATATATAATGTTTTGCAAGTATTCAAGTGCTTTCGATAACTTAGCCGTTCATTGCTTGTCCATTTGATTGATTCGTGACTTGTGACGAGTGATAGCTTCTTGATGACGTTTTATTTGCTCTTCATGGAATGAAATTTCATCATGCAGCTCGTCACGTAATTTAGCTATTTGATCTTTCGACTGAAATCATTAATTTAAATCAGTTCAATACTTTATCACCAAGTTATTGATTACCAATCCTATACAATACCATTTTATATCAAAATCTATCTTTTATTATTTTTAAATTACAATTAATTTAATTTTTATAAAATATTAAAGCAATCATTTTTTATTCAACTCTCTTCTCTGATTTAAAACTCCAATTAGAAAATTCTAATCAGACTAATAGGAAATTTTCAATTGATTTTCAATCAGATATAGGCAGAGTTCCGATTAATTCGATTGAAAATTAATCGGAAATTATAAAGCTAATTAGAAAAAAAAATTATTATTTTCCAATTAAATCTGATAGAAATCTGATTAAGTTTTAATCAGAATCAATCGAAGTTTTTAATTAGGACTTCAAAGGTGTTTTTAAATTTTATATGTTATTTTTTAATGTTAAGCAAAAAAATAATTTAATCTTCTAGATATCTTGAGCTGGCTTTAAAAAATGATGACAATAAAAAAGTAGTGGTTTAATTGACTGATTTTTAAAAAACAAATACCTGATTGTAAAAATATTGATCTTCATTAGCAGCTTCCATTTTACCAAAAGAACCACCAGCTTCACGAATAGAACCACCACCACCACCTCCTTTTCCAGCACCAGATCCACGTTCTCCAACCATTCGTGATTGGCTATTAAAATAATTACATAAATTAATAATTAATAAAAACAATTTATCAATGACGAAATCATTTTTCTAAAAAAAAAAAAATTAAAACAATAAAGAGTAATAAATCTATTTTTATTTTCTACAGAATTCACCAAATATTTATCTTGACTGCTCATATATTACATAATTGCCTAGAAATTTCAGATAAAAAAAAATTAATTTTACTTACGTTAAAAAAATTAAACGCAATTAAATAATATGACTAATTACAAATGGATCGCAACAATCGTATTTATAAAAACTGTTTGTCAATAGCGGAGATAAAAATAAAATAAATTTCATTGGGAGGAATTAATAAACATTTAATTACCGGCAGACTGACTAGATATAAAAAAAGACGAGGTTGCTTGTAATTAAATTTTTATTTGTTCATTTAAAATTTTCAATAAATAATTAATTATTTTTATACCTCAGTGTGGCCATATTACGTGAGCAAATTGATAGAGCACGTTGCATTTTTATGATAGTAATTAATAATATTCTTGAGAAAATTTTTATCTGCTATTCAAGAAATTAATTTCTGGGCAATGCAATATACGCAATATTGTAAAATACCCGGTGATGTGATATATTTATAAGAACATCAACCCAATTTATTTTATTTGTGGTATTTTCTAAGCGGGTTACTTTTTTATCGACAGTTAAGATGTTTAGATTTTTTTACACTAGATGTCCTTCTATTTAAATTTGAATTTTAGCTACGGCGGCCATTTTGTTGTTTATTGAATTCGTACCCCAACTGTCATCAGTACCTAGTTCTCAAAACTCTAAATCTAAATTATATATCAGATAGGAAATGGAAAATTAATTATAAATATGTAAATATGAGACATTCAGCAGAAAAGTAAAAGTAGTAAAATTAAAAGTACAGAAAAAAATGAGTGTGAATGTAGCAGACAGACAAATTTATAAATTATTAATGAATAGAGTAAATAATTAATAAAATAAAAATTTAAAAAATGCGCATTTAAAAAATTTTGAAATTAATAAGTGCATTTTTTATAAATGATATTTTTTTAATTATTTACTATATTTATTTATAATTTTAAATTTGTCTAATGTCTGCTACAATCACACTTATAATGAAAACGCAGACGAGACATTTTACAAATTTTAAATAAGTGAATTAAAATAATGAAATTTTAAAAAAATGCACGTCCTGATTTTTCATTGATCTAAACATGAAATTTTTTATTTTTACTCTACGGACATTCTATTTATTTATTCTAAGATTTTTTAAATTTCCATTTGTCAGTTATATTGACTCTCGAATGATCCTAAAGTTAGCAGACAATTAAAAATTTACAAATTTTATTTTAAATCATTTAATTAAAAAAAAAAAAAAAAAACTAAAAAATTGCACATGTAGAAAATTTAAAAAACTACAAGTGCAATTTTTTAAAATAATTTATTTTTGTTAATTTATCGATTTTTGATAAATTTATAATTTAATAGACGTCAGCTAACTTCAGTATCATGACTCTCGATAGAAAAAATAATTATAAGCATTAGCTGAGGTCAAATTATTGTAACATCAATTCAGTAAATGACAGCATTGAGACTAAAATCGTGTCAGAAATAGATTTTTTAAAATTGATTATTTACAGCGAGTGAATGTAGCAGACAATTGTAAATTTTTTAAATTTCAAAATAAATGAATAAAATTTAAGTAGAGTAAAAATTAAAAAATGCATACTTAGATAAACGTAACATCCATATGCGCATTTTTTTAAATTTCATTATTTTAATTAATTAATTTATTTAATTCAAACTTATAAAATGTCTCGTCTACTAAATTTATACTCATTTATTTACATGAGCGTGAATGTAACTGACAAGTTTTATTTTTATTGTTATTGTTGATCAAATTAAATATTTTAAACGGGAGTAATAATTAAAGTGATGTTAATTAATTGATAAGTACACTTTTTTAATTAATTAGAAGTGTTTGTGAATTTGTGTTAAGTGATGAGTGTAGTGAAGTGTGTAGAAGATGGACATAGAGAATGGGGAATTACTGTCGCAACGAGGTTCCAGATGTTCCTGAGGTGAGCGCCCGATTATCTAGTGTCTTCTGGTGGAGGAATAACAGGTGAGTGATATTTATTAGTATTATTGATGGCGTGGTCTTTGGAAATATGACATTTGCTGAAAGTAAACTCTAACGCTGCCCTAAAATAAAATTCTAGGTTGAATATTAATTTTAAATTTTAAATTTCTTGGCGGGATTTTAAATAGATTTGATTTATTGAAGTACAGGTCAATTTTTAAACTTTAAGCTTCAAAGTTTAGGCGCATGGACTGATATCGAACTTCCACACAATTTTATAATCAAATTGATATATTTATTATGATTGGTAGAAAAGTCATAAAACTTATAAATAACAATAGGAATATCAGAGAAAATCTTTCAATTTAAGACTTGCTGGTCATGTTATCCTGTGACTTTCTTTGATTTAGCGAATCAAATTTATTGTTTTCAGAAAATTAACTAAATTATTAGATTTTAAGCTTTAAGTTGCGCTCTTAGTTATTTTTCTACCGCTTTACTACACAGAAAAAAAGGATTTTTTGGCGCAAAACGGTTCTACTCGCTTCAAGAAATTTTTTCATTATAAATTGATAACAAAAATTTTCTTGAGGCGAGAAAAACTTTTCTACGGACGTCAAGAAATTTTTTTTTGTGTATGACCATATAATTTAAAACAAGAATAATTTATTTGTGTAAATTTTTTTACTTTAAAGTATCATAAATTACTGATACTTTAAATAAATATATAAAAATTAAATTTTCTCATACAATATTACATAAAATACCGAACAAACTTAATGTAATATAATATGAACTAAAAAAATAAAAAAAAACCAGTGGTAAGGCTCGGGTGACCAGATTGACAAACTCGCTCTCAGTCACCCCAGCGTAACTGAATAGCTCGGGAGTTTGCAGTCTTCACTCCAAAGACTAAACCATGTGATTAATTTATTATTATATTTTATTTTTACCAAATAATTTATTAAAACTATTATTTATTGCCTTAACTATTGCTATTAATAACAAAATTAATTTATCCCAATGATTTTAAAAATAATTTTTACTCTATTTTTAAAAATTTATTATCGCCGCCACTGTCTGCATACTTTTAACTTCGGAACAAGTCGATAACATGGGTCATGATCCACGAAAAATAATATCACTTACTAATTATCCATTTATTACATTAATTGTGATAAATTATTACTCCACAAACTATCGGAAATAATTGTGCGAGTTTTAAATCAAAATTACTACTTTTTTTTTTATTCTTCAAAGGTAAGTATTTTTAAATTTATCTTTATAAATTAATTAGTAATTAGTGAAACAAAAAAAATAAGTTTTTAATAGACAGTATTTCTATTGAGTAATGAGTTACCTAGATTACATTATTATCTTAATGAGAAAATATAAAAGTATCAATGATATAAATCTTTATGACAGACACAGAAGATGCTTTATATTTATAATCAACAGTTTGCTTTATTAATTTGCGATTAAATGCAAATTTTAATGAAGTAAACTTATTATTCACTAGATTAAACTCTTAATAAATATGCATAAATATATGTATATATATATATATATATATATATATATATAAATTTTTATCGTATATTCTTATTATTATAATTAATTAGTAGAGTATATTATTGAGATGTCTCATATCATTTAGTGTTAAAACTTTGATGTTAATGCATCTGTATAAATTTATATATATTTTTATTCTTAATATTTCATATATTTATTTATTCATTCATAAATAATTTATTTTAAAAGATGCAACCACGGTTGAGACAAAGTGTCAATGAAACAGCTTTATGTTCACCAACGAATCTTACTCTGTCATGGAAAAATATATATTATAGTGTGAAAGTTAAAAAAAATGAGAGTTATATGATGGATTTTTTCCGTGGTCGGCGTATGGAAAGGATTAATATATTAAATGGAGTCAGTGGTGTTGTTAAATCTGGTACCTTGATGGCTATTTTAGGATCTAGGTATTAATTATTATTTTTTAAAAGAAATAGTTTAAAGTTTAATGACTGAAATTATTTTTTTATGGCAAAGAAAATTTATTTACTGATGATTTTAGTGGAGCTGGAAAAACGTCATTATTAGCAACGATAAGTAGAAAAATTAAAAAACGTACGACAGGTGAAATTTTGTTGAATGGTAAATTATTTACGCGGCAATTAATGTCGAAAATAAGTGGTTTTGTACCGCAGGAAGATCTTGCTATTAAATCGCTTACAGTACAAGAGCATATGGAATTTATGGTAAATATTTTATTTCTTAATAGTGAAAAAATTTAATTTGCATACCTCAAATTCAAAGTAATAAGTTGGAGTACCGATTGTGGTCACTACATTTGTGGACACGATACTTTGTTTCATTCAACAAAAAAGTATTAAAAAAATTTCATTTTATTGCAGTACACTGAAAAAAATTTTCAAAGTGAATGCGGAGCTAATGATTTTTTTTTTAATCCCTTTGGGGTGAAATTAGTTGGGGGGGGGGATTAAAACTCCGAATCCAATCCGAATATTCACTATGAATTCACTTTCGCTTTTTTACTGCATACTTTGATTAAAAAAAAAAAATCTGTTTGTATACTACAAAATAAAATACGTATTTGAGGTGTGCATTAAAGTCAAAAAGTCTAGTATTTTTTATTATAAAATTCAGGCTAAAATGAAAATAGACAGTCGTTATCGTCGAGTAGCACGCAGTCAAAAAATCGACGTCCTTCTTCTCGATCTAGGATTAATAGAACTCAAAAACTCAAAACTCTCAACGTTATCAAACGGCGAGTGGAAAAGAGTATCTTTGGCAGTTCAGTTACTAACGGAGCCTAAAATTTTATTCTGCGATGAACCAACCACTGGACTAGACAGTTATTCAGCAACAGTTGTCATAGATGCACTAAAAAACATCGCATCTAAAGGTAGAATTGTTATTTGTTCACTTCATCAGCCTGCATCAGGTTTACTGGATCATTTTCACAAAATTTACCTCCTTGCTGCCGGCAATGTTGCATTCCAAGGAAGTCTTTCTGAAGCTATTGCATTTTTTTCTAGGTATTGAAAACAAAAATGTATAATAATTTCTCTGCAATTATTTATCATTTATTCATCAAAAAATTACAGTTTAGGTTACAACTGTCCGACGATATTTAGCCATGCCGAATTTTTCGTAAAACTGCTGTCAATAACTCGCGGAAATGAAGAAGAATGTATTGAAAAAATAAATAAAATATGTGGGGAATTCAAAAAATCTGTGTATGGAAAACGGATGATGGCATCAATCCAAGAAGCTTTTGCTGGAACATCACTAGATAATAATAACGATAATATCAAAGATATTGTGCCACATCCAATATTTGCTGCAAGTCACTCACCGCTTTATGACTTTAAAAAGATTCCTGTTTTCCAACAACTCAAGTGGCTAACATGGCGAAATTACATTGACTACAAAAGAAATTCAACGGGGATTTTATTGAAATTTTTGATATATATTATTGGTGGTTTGATCCTTGCAACACCTTATATACATGTCACGAGAAATATCGATCAACGCAGTATACAAAATGTACAAGGTTTGATGTATTATATTGTCACTGAAACAATATTTACATTTCATTACGCTGTTTTTTATACATTTCCTAAAGAAATGCCACTTTTGTTACGTGATATGGCTAATGGACTCTACTATCCTTTGCCTTATTATGTCAGTAAAGTTGCTGTTATGGTAAGACATTTATTCATTTTATACCCATGTAAAAAAGTTCCTTTCAAAAATGTTACGGAAAACTTCATAAGAGGGAACTTCAAAATTTGAGACAATTTTGAATTTTTAATTGATTATTTTTTGAACCGAAAAATTTCACTTTCCAGATCATGTTCTTGAAAAATTCTTATAAAGAGACAAAAAACTTTCATAATTTGTTTTAATTCCTAAAAAGTACTAAGTCAAAATTTTTTTTACTCTTAAATGTTTCCCAAGTTCAAAAAATGATCAACTCAAAGTTCAGGGTTGTTTAGTATTGGGAAGTTCTCGATTATGAACTTTTTTTTATCATTTTTGAAATGGATTTAATTTAGAGTTTACAGTCAGATTTCGTTCTTCAAAATTTTGTCTAAATCAAAATTTTTCCCTTTGAATTTTATCATTTGCTGTTAAAAATTATTTTATTTTTCGTAGATACCAGGTTCTATTATTCAACCATTTATTTACTCCGCACTGATTTACTGTATCACAGGATTAAGAGGTGGATTTATAAGTTTTTTATATTTTGTCCTCCCAGTTATACTCGGAGCTATATCTGCAGGAGCTCTTGGTATTTAATAATTATTATTTATCTTTTTACAATAAATTATTCAAATCTCTTCTTATTAAAGTGCAATACATAAAATTCATTACGAATTCCTCAGAGATTTTTACATATAAATCAGCTCTCATATCATGCAACAAAAATTACAAAAATTATGTAATTATTATTTCTAGTGATTTTTTAATTTTCATTTCAATCATATGGTCTGATAAAATTTTTATCAGAAGTTCATATGCAAAAATTTTTAAGGAACATCGTGATTTTTTTTTATTTACACGAGTAACAAACTCCATAATCAATTATTAATCAATTAATTAATCAATAGGATGTTTAATGTCTGCATTATTTGATTCATTTGAAACTGCATCACTTTTATCAGTAACAATAGACTTTCTGACCCTTATTTTCAGTGGAATTTATCTGAATCTTGGGTAACTAAATTTCTAAAAAACTATTAATTAATTTTTACCCTCAAACGCTAAGAAAAAAAATTGTAATTATTTTTTATTTTAACATTCAAAGGAATTTACCAGCACATATATCATGGTTGAAATACATTTCGCAATTTTACTACTCAACAGAAGCTGTTTCCGTAACTCAATGGCGCGAATATAATTATATAAGTATGTTAATATTTTAAATATAATTTGCATATCAATTTATATCAAACTATTTGCTATTTAAACTCTCATCAGTTCCTTTCATAGTCATTTGGTTTTTTTATTTAATCAAAATAATCATTCGGTTCAAGATTGTTCAATGAGTATTGAAGCACCGTGTCTGACATCTGGTGAACAAGTGCTGGAAAATTTTGGATTTACACCAGGAAATTATTTCATTGATTTAATGGGTCTTGTGGCTATCTTTACTTTTAGTCATTTTGCTGGTTTTCTGGCGATTTTTTACAGGAGTCGTAAAGAGCCCGTTTATTAAATTAATTTTACATTTTTTTTATAATTGTATATTTTATAAAAATGCATTGTAATCATTGTTCATTAAAAAAAAAATTTATACCGCAATAATTCATGTGATATTTAATTTCAATATTATAGTCAAAAATAAAAATATGTATTTATTAATTTTTCAACTCACTCCAGATTTAATCTGCATCCAATCCGAAAATTTTTTACAATATATGACGGATTACAAAATTTGATTAAGCATTGATAGTAAAAATAAGCTTGAATAATGCATTTAATTCTATGATATAAGAGTTTTTCAAGATTTTAACTATTTTATGATGATAAGAAAAAGTATTAATAGTTTTAATTGACTTAATCGAAGCCGTTAAAAAATTGTTGCAAAATTTTTTTTGTTTTTCAAACATCGACAACATGTTATTTTATTTTATTTGTTTTTTTATATTTTTAAACTCTTACTTTACAGATAAAAACTATATCATGCTATGTAATTAATACTCTATTTTTTAATTTTGTCTTATATCATCATCATGGAATTGATAATACCCGATATTGTTAAATTGTAACAAAAAAAATTTTTTTTTTACAAAATAAATGCCAATAAAAATTTTATAATTTTTTCTTATCTACAATAAAATTCAGAAAGATGTCATTATTGAACCATATCAACAATTAAATTATTTTATTTTTATTTTTATATAAGAAAATAAGAACTACACTGCAAAAAATTGCGGACTGAATACGGATTAAATCCGGAGTGAATGTGGAGCAGGTGATCATTTTTTTATTTAATCTCGTTGGAATGAAATTCACTCCGAAGGAGAGTTTATTTTAATATTGAAATTCCAAATCAGAGTGAATGCGGATTTAAATAAATTAAATCCGCGCCACTCCGAACTCTCTCACCTAAAAAAAAACTCCCTATTTACTCTGTATATCCGGGCAAATCTGGAATATGACGCATACGTGTAACATATATACAAATATATGTCTCATATATGCACACGGAAAAAAAAATATAGTAAAAATTACAATCTTATAGTAAAATTTACTAACAGATATGAAAAAATACATTCTGTATTGTAATTATTACTAAACGTTGAGTAAAATTTACTAGTTAGTAATAATTACATAATAAGATATCAAAAATTACTATGCGTAATGTATTTTTTACTAACACAATTGTATTTTTTACTATCTGTATAGTAAATTTTACTATAAGTATTTTTAATAAATACAAATTTAAGAAAGTAAATTTTCTAATACAATATAGGATTTGTTACGATACAAAATATTAAAAATTACTATACGCAATGTATTTTTTGCTACCACGATTATGTTTTTTTAATATATGTATAGTAAATTCTACTATGTATAGATAAAATTAAAATTTGGCGGGAATAGCATATACAAATATGTATTACAAGTTCTGAAACTTTTGTCCAAAGGAGACATCGGGCCGTCAGACATAGGAAAGGACTCGCGCGCGGGAGATCAGGGTTCGAATCTCGGTTGGAACCAAGTGATTTTTTAAAAAACAAAAATCGACACCACCACCCATACAGATGGCATTAATAACAATAATAATTAAAATGATAGTAATAATAATAAAAAGTTAAAAGCTAATTAAAATTTAATTTTATTTTTTTCCATTCTAATATAGTGAAATTCACTAAACGGGATAGTAAAATTTACTAATCTGTTTATGAATTTTTCCTATAAATCTTAAGCGTTTCAAGATTACTATCTAAATTTAGTAATTATTCCCATATTTTTTAGTAAATTTTACTATATTTTTTTCTCCGTGCAGATTTGCCCGGATGTATCCAGGTATATATTTTTTTCGTATGGGATGCGGAGAAATTTTTTTTAATAACTCTGAGTGATGGAGTGAATACGGGTTTAAATAAACTCCCCAATTACTCCGAATTCACTCCCAATTTTTTACAGAGCATCTAATTAAAAATCTTGATAACTTTCGGCCTTAAAAAATATTTTAACGTTTAATTCTACTAACTATTGCAAGAAATAGATTACAGATTGACAATAAAAAAAATTATCTTGCGTAAAAATATTTTTTTCTATATTGCGCATTACGAAATATATTAATCTGAAAATAACTCACACTTTGTTATGTTATGACACGTAGATCCAAATTTTGATACTTTTAGCACCCACACATTCATATTGTAAACTATTATATAGACGCAATAATATTTTGCAGCCACGTAATATCAAAAATAAAAAAACCACCAATTAAAAACAGTGTCAATACATCTATAGATATATATCGGTATATATAGATGTACATGTATGTGTTGGGTTAAGATTTAGTATAAAAAAGAGGCGATATTTTCTATTAATCACTAAGTATTAACAATTCTTAAGATATTAATCGCTCATATATTCGACAAATATATAAAATATAAAATTCTTAATCATGTCGAACTATCAGTTGACTGTATTTGTATCAATGGCACTGGCTCTTACATTTTCCAATGCTTATTATTTTCTTGACAATGTAAGTAATAATTAATCACTATTATATTTCAACTACTCCTGAAAACTATTTTTTAAATAAATGCTAACATTTATTAGACTTAAAAGCCTAGAACACAAAATTTTTTTCAACTCAAAAATAGTGTCTCGTTTTACCCCTGATTTCCCTATATTTAAATATATATTATTGCTACATATTTATTTTAAAAATTTCTAAAAGATGTCACTATATTTTTTGTTCTTCATATTATTGAGATAAATGTTTCAAAATAAATTTATATTCGTTGACGTAAAGTTGACATCATCTAAATAATATATTATTGATATATCAAAAATAAAGACCCTGATATTGGCCTTCGGGCTGTTGAGTCTCATTGAAAAAAAAAAAAATAGAATGATTAATTTTTCGACCGTCACAAGATTCGTGTGAATCAATTGTTCAGTTCCAGGAATATTATTATGATAAATGATAACAAAAATAGTATTATTAATAACAGTATCTAAAAAAAATAATACATTCGTTAAAAAAATTGCTTTTTGCTAAATATAGACACGGAAATTTACGGTAACAATTACAAGATTTTATGGAAATAGTGCCCATATTGTACGGTGATAGATTTTGCTAATAAAAAAATATTATGGTAACGTTTACCATAGTAGTATGGGAAAAATTACCATAATATGATAGAATTTCTCATATATTATGGGAGCGATTACCGTGGTGTATAGAATTTGTTCCTATACACACCTAGGTACCGTTCCAATGTGGATATAGAATTTATTACATGTGACTATGGGAACTATTCTCATGAGTATGCTAATCATTACCATATCCCAGACAGCATTAAAGTCGGAATGACTGCTTTACGGCGTCTTTTTGAAGGACTCCTCAAGAAGTCTTATGATGACTTTTTTTAAAGATGTCATTTTTAAGAACTCTTAATTAAGAGTTCTTGAAGACTCCATAAATAAGACGTCAGTTTTTTTATGTCTAAATGTATTCTTTTTTAAACTTCTTTATGAAGTCAAAATTAAGAGCTCCTTAAAGACGCCATGGTAAATTCATACTGAAGTCTTATTTACGAAGTCAGAAAAAAGAACTCTGAGAACTCTTTTTAAAGACGTCTTACTGAGTTCGCTAGGTGGCTCATTCAACATCTTGAGAACTTTTTGAAGGCTTCTTTAAGATCTTGATGACCCATCCAAAACATAAATAGGAACTCATTCAGAACTCATTAAGTCGTCATTTTGTTATCTGGGATGATATAAAAACTTTTACCATAATTATAGGAATTATTTCCATAGTTATGAAAACTTTTCTCAGAAATTATGGACATGTATCCCATAATTCCAAGTAATTATTACCATAACGTGATTTGATACTTTATGAACATACTGGGAATGGTTATCATAATTTTCGCTCCGTGTAGTTAATTGAAAAAGTAAATTTAGAGTAAAAACGATCTATGGAGCAATAATTATTTTTAAGTGTATACTTAAATTTTTAAATTTTGTAGTTTTGCAGTATGATTTTTGTTAATGCGATTTTATTTATTAGGCTGAATACAAAGTTATTAGTACTTGTACACCAACATTTGTCGAAGTTGAATTACGCTTGGCGAACGGATTCGAAGGACTATTGAGAACTGTTAAATTATCACAATGTCAAAAACACTTTTTAAAGAACGAAACATCTGTTATATTTGACATACCTTTTGGTGAATGTACATTGGGATTAAAAACTTTCAACCTGGACATACACAAAATTATGAGATTAACAGAGGACTTTGCATATTTAGGAACACCTGTAGCTACTGAAATTATCAAATGTTAATAATTTTGAACATTAACAAACAGATAAATGTAATTTTTTGAAAGAAATAAAGTTAACTTTTTAAATATGAATATACTTATTTTTTAAATTTAAAGTTAATACCTGAAAAATCTAATATATATGATTTTGTTGAAATCTGCTGTTATCAAAATTAACATAAGGAGGTCGCTATGACTTTTCTTATGATGTTTTTGGATACAGATTCTCAATATATTCAATTTCTCATGTGGGTTTCCGATAAGGGAAACGATTTTTCTTGAGTTTGTTCATGGATTTCTGTATACACGGAAAAAAATGATGCTCAAAATTTTAATAGTTTGTAGTTTATTTTCGACTTAAAATTAGTATATTCGATACTAATATCAAACCAGGATCATTATATATATTAAAAAATGGCTATTATTTATATTAAAATTTGATACACATACAAGAGCAAAATTTGTAATTTCGTATATTAAAATTAATATGAAAAAGAATCAATAATTTGGTATCTACAGTTATTACTATTCAAATAAACATAGAAAAATTTAAAAAATGAGGAACCGAAAAATTAGTAAACGTACTTATTAATATATAAAGATCTAGTATACGAATTTTTCATTTTATTATTTACCACTTATTCGATATATGTATATATTAAATTAATTTATAATAACGAATAAATAACATTTTATATTAATTATTAGTCAATGGGATAGAATTTATAAAATAAGAGTTTAAAATTTTGGGTATTTTTATGAGCAAAAAATCAGTATCTAGTATACTAATTTTTCATTTCATTATTTGCCACTTATTCGATTTATGTATATTGTAAATTAATTTATAATGATGAATAAATGATATTTTAAGCCAATAATTGATCAGTGATATCGAATTTATAAAATAAAAGTTTGTAACTTTTGAAATTTTCGGCTGGAAAAATCAGTATCTAAGATAGCAATTCTTAGTTTGACCAATCATTACTTTTTAATAGATTATGCCATAAATTAATTAACTTTCACTAATAAGTCATGTATTATACCTAAAAGTAATAATATTTAGTTACTTTTTGAAATAAGTGATTGTAGTTTTTCGGAACCTACAAAAATTAGTAAACTACTTTGCATTAAGCACATAATAGTACTAATTATTGATAAAAGATTCCACTTTTTACTATCATTTATTAATTTTTAATATCCTGTTTTTTCCGTGTATCGTTACTGGAAATTCGCTCCTACGTGTATTTTTACTATGATTTACAATGGAAAAGAAGGAAAAAAAGGAATACCCAAAAATTCTTGTTAAATTTTATTTTCTATTACTTTTTCGTAATTCAAACGAACTTGAAATATTTTTATGAAGTGTTTTTTTGAAAAATTTTATTTTTCGAGACCTTCTATTTTAAAATCGTTTTAAAAATTATATTTGTTACTGTAATTTTTGTATGAATTACCAAAAAATGTTGACGATTATAAATTTCAAAACGTAACACAACGACGAACTTTTGATAAATTTCTCTTAGCAAGTCAATTAGTGAAATTTATTATAGCAAGTAGTAAATACTCACTAATTCACTTTCAAGTTCTGACAATACATTCGAAAAAAAAAACAGTTGGGTGAATGAAATTAACTAGTAATTAAATTTTTTCGACTCTTCTGTAAACTTTTTTGACTCACTTCAAAATGCTCGATTCTATAATTTTTTCCGTGCATAATACGTTAAAAAAAAATGAATTTTCAATTATTTCTGACCGTTTTTCGAGATTTTCATAAGTGTTCTATGTCAACTATTGTTTTATTTCCAGTTTTTTTTAGCCACCTTTTTACCGAAAACACAAAAAATTCAACTGTCATTAAAAATTAATTTTATTTTCTCCAAGTATAAACTTTCAATCCCCCCCTCCCTCTTTAAAATATAAACAAGCTGTTAATAGATTACATACTTAAAATATTAATAAATCAATTTTCTTTGTCAAAAATTTATATTAATATCAAAAATGATTTAAAGTTGAAAACTTTCCATGTTCATTATACCTCTTGGTGATTCAAAAAAAATTCCAAGAACCGCATATTGTCCGCCTACCGTATTCTAATAAAGACATCAAGAAATTGCATCATTTTAATTTGAATCAGTAAGTTATTATTGTATTCTATATATAATCAACTCAAAATACATAAAATATCAGCATTACTCATAAGCGAGTGATTTATTTAATTATACAAGTATATTATCCTTTTCAGTAAAGAATTTAACACTTCATTAGACACAAAATTGGTCATGAGTAAAAAATATGGATAATTGTACAAATATAAGGTGTTATTGAACCAATAAAACTAAAGATTAAATCAAATTTTAATAACTGTCTCTTATTTATCTTAAAAAATGAAAATAAAATTGAAAGAAAGCATCTTGGGATAAATAATAAATTAAATCTTGAATTTAAAAATTTTATTACGATAAACAGTAAATTTAACTGTAATTATTATGAAAAAAATAAATATGAAAATTTTGCATTAAACATAAATATATGTTTTTAATAAAAATATTTATTTTACACTCATAATTTCCATGCCCACGTTTGTCTGATTATTTTAGCCAATCGAACATCTGTACAGAAAATTTATAAAAATAAATATATATGACGATAACAAAGAAATTTAATTTTATTCAAGAGTGGGGTTTTTAAATTTATGTATATAAATATCAGGCTTCTCTTATTATCGCAGTAACTTGTGAAATTAATTCAGTATACTCTGCAATACTTATATCGAAAAGAAAGACGAAATTTTCAGTCCATCATAATGATGAAACTTTACTTAATTGCACTTGTTGCAGCCATACTTATTCTAACTCCAAATGTATCATCTTCTGTAAGTATTTATAACAATTAACACAATTAATATTTTTTCTTTTTCTATTTCTGTTAATAATAATTTAAATTAATTTTTAGGATGACTTCCGCTACGAATGTCACCCGAGTTTTGTAAGGGTATTCGTAAACCCCCAGCCAATGCAGTCCGGATCAATTTCAATAAATGGCGTCCATGATCCAGCCTGTACAAAAGAGTATGGACCTGGCCAGAAAGTTTCATTTGACATGAGTTTCGCTAAATGTGCAGGTGGATCCAAACATATGGTACTTATGTACAGTTCACTAACATCTATAACCATGGGTTCATCAACTTCCACTTCATCTTCATCATCATCTAAAACGATCTCGTGTTAAATTGTTAAAAACCAATGATTAAATCTTATACTGATTAAAATATTAAGTATTGTAATTATTATAAATAACTGATGTAAGGCCAGATAAATTTTTAAAAATCGCTGAGGTGGTTGTTAAATATTAATGATCATGTATTCGTTTTATGTGGAAATATACGACTATTAAAAAAATATTGTTTTTTATTTATTGTTAAGTCATTACGTTGAGAAATTTTTTTTTCAAGGATTATTTTAATTTTAATTTTTTTAAGGCGAGACGATTACAAAATTATTAGCGTTTATTTATTGCCGTAAGGTGGACGGTAGAAATTAAAAAGGTTGCCATGAAAAAATTCTATTTTGATCGGCTTTTATAATCAGTATTATTATTATTGCTATTCTTATTAAAAACAATGAAAATTTTTTCTTTATGATCTATATGATCGATTGTTCAAAATATAATATATATGTATTTTATATATTTAAATGGTGACAGATGACCAATTAATTAAAAATTTATTTACATTTAAACGTGCGTATTTTAAAATAATAACACATGTTTTTACAATCCGCAAGCATTGACGTCACGAAAAAAAAAAAATGATAATGATATTAATTAAAATTAAATATTTAAATATTTTTAAATTGAATAAAATATAGTAAATTTTGTGAACCCCACTGCAGTAAAAACGTAAAAATTATAAAGTCATCATTACTGTGTAGTAAACATTAAAATTTACGGTCAAGAACTAGATTACAATTGTTTTTTACGACTAAAGTAATTAAATACAGTGACTGAATTATAAGTTATTAAAAACGCTGATATTTTCTTTTGTCATTTTCTAAATGACTTTGAACCACGTGACGAACACCTGATCGAATTCGTCGCTTGAACAACTGTATTTATAACTATTTCAAGTGCACATTGATGATAACTTGATAACAATTTATTAATTAAGGCAATTCGATTGAAAACATAATTTAAACTCATTTTTTTATTATTTTTAATGTCTTCGTAATGACACACGTGTAAGATCATTCAGATCCCCTTTGATTATCAATAAAATTTAAACATATTTTGATTATTTACTTCACTATAACATTCGCCAGGACATAATATATATATATATATTTTTTTTTTTTTTTTCGTATTACCTGCATTGAAATTTCGAGTTCCAATGCCTATTTTGTCAGTCGAAATAAGCCAAATTCAGACCAATGCAATTTAGCTGGCAGAAACTGATGATTCCCTAGGGAACAAACTCAGTACATGGAGATAATTGCAGGTTAAAATTTAAATAGTAGTATATTACACACCAAGGGAGGAAAGTAAGACATTCTGACCCGTGTGTATAATACACAGATAAGAACTTCTTTCCTACGTGGTGTGTATACAATTTTTCAGCATACCTGCGCCAAAAATTTAAATTCCTGCACTGTTTAGAGAGAAGAAAGTGGTTCTTTTCTTTTAAGAGAAAACAAATGATAAAAATTAGCGTATGTGCCATTCTTCCCACAAACAGAGGCAAAAATTGAAGCTTTCACGTGCAAATCTGGTGAAGAATTGTATATACATACCACGGAGAAAAGTAGAATATACTATTTCACCTAAGATTTTAAGACTTTTGAATATTTTGAATACTTTTGAATCGCCCTTCTTATGGGTATTTAACATTGCAAATCGTTTCGAATCGTTTCTTTCATTCAGCGTTACACCAATCGGCTTTATACATCTTATTTAACTATTACAAAAGTAGTGTTTACTCTAAAACTGTACAGAACGAGAATATAATATAATATACTACTTTATATTAGTGACGTGGTAGAATATTTTTTATTTTTGTTTAAAAACAGGATAAAGAATCACCAAAAAAATTTATAGAAGCACAATAATTGTTCGACCTTAAACCTGGTTTATTACAGACAAGACCAAATTGTTATAATATTTCTGGGGAGTCAATTTGGCCATTTATAGTTTTGTAGAAAAATATAAGATCAGCAACTTGTCTTTTGTAGGTGAGCTTGCAGATCTTAAATTGATCATACACTTCTTCGACGTTTTATATGAATTTTTTCATTATTTTTTGATAACAAAACATTTTCGATTGATTATATTATTTACATCTTATCAAATTGTCCATGAAATCATTATTGTAGGGCACCTGTATCGTGACAAAGTTTGTTTTTCTCTCCTACTTTTTTCTATTACATTTTGTAGTGGGATTGACATACTTGCGTATATAAATATGAAGCCAAATTTACTACCACAAGTAGTTTAATTAATTTGTTACACTTAGATGTGTAGACAGAGTATAAGAAATAACTAAAAATTTTTCGTAATTAAATAAAAAAATGAAGTTCTATATAATTTTGATTGCATCAATATTCTTAATCGTTTCTCCTTTCATTGTTTCGGCTTTTGTAAGTATTAATTACTAATAATTTTATTTTTCACATTCAAAATTTCGTACAGTAAAAACAATAATTCACAATTTTAGAGTGACAGAGTAAGTTATGAATGTTTCCAAAAATTCGTTCGAGTTAAATTCACACCACTCGAATCATTCAAAGGGAAAATAGATGTCGCTAATAATACAAACAGTCCAGGGTGTCATCTCTCTGCTGGAATTGATCAGCAAGTTGTATTTGATATCTATTACAAGAAATGTACAAATAGATCGAGAAAGTTTGGGCTCTTTATAACAGAGAAACACCGAGGGCCAAAAATTGGTAATCAGAGAAGAAGAAATACCGTACACGGCTATTGGCCTGAGGTTGATTGTCCCATATTTCCAAAAACTCAAGTTGATATTCATAATAGAGACTGTCCTGGTACCATTGAAAGAGTAAATGGTAAATTGGTGTGTTATGATGACGATTAAAGGATTTGTTGATAACAGAATTTGGACACTCACTACTTCACTTATACATAAGTGAAGTAGTGACACTTAATTGCGTTTTTATTATTTTTTACTATTAGAACTAAGATTTTATAACGATGATTTTTTTTATTTTCAAAAAATTAGTAATTATTTGATTCTAAAATGTTTGTATATGTAGAAAAAAACTTTATCAGTATCAATAAATTTTTTGTAAAATTTATGGACTTATGTGTAATTTTTTTGAATAAATTGAATCTATTAAAATGTACTTACTTAAGAGTTTTATTTTTTTTACTTTATTTGTTGAATCCTTAAATATAAAATTTGGAAATTACGATCATTCATTTACTGGTTCAGCTACTTTACGTTGAAAAATTTTAGGCGCGCAAAATTTTCTATATCTGGGTCGGGACTTTACAAAATATTAGTCATGATATATTTAGATTATTAAAATATTATAAATCAAAGAAATATAATTGAATAAAAAACACTTTTATTTCAAAGATGTTTTCAAAATAAACATAGTTATGAAAATTATATTTTTATGTTTTATAATGGAAAATTTAAAATTGTCGGTAATATCGATAGGCAATTATTTGATATAACACTTACATACATATAGTACTTATCATGTATTTTTGTTACTGATAATATATATATTAAAATCTATGATAAAAATTATACTAATTTTATATGCGTCATTATAACTACGCAGGTTGGTAAATAGTAATAAATAACGTTTGTTTATAGTAGAACGAAAATAAATATAAGTAAGGTCGAATTTATCATTAACAGCTGCTCGATTGTATTTGGAATTTTTTTTTATTATTTTACTTACAAAAAAAAAAAAAAGAAATAAACAAAGTCTACAAAATATTATATTCTGTAAACATTAAACAGATTATTATGAATTGATATATTTATATATATGGCGCCATATAGCGTCCATGTTGTCTCCATGTATTCTTTTAGGAAAAATTATTTGAAATGAAAATAATTATTTTATAAAAAATTAAAATTCACGTAGAAAATTAATTGATTCCATTAATTGATTCTATTAATTAATTTTAGGGGTGTCTAATAAATTATTTGTAAGGGAAAATTTTTTTTAGCATCGCAATTTTTTATTTACAAAAAATTTATAATATTAATAATAACAATTTTTTTTTATAAATATTAAATAAAAACTAAAAGCTGCATTAAAATTATAAAAAAAAATATATATAAATATAAAAATGTACATGATTAAATTGATTTTGAATGTCAGAATAATAAATTTTAGATACCAAATTGCGATGACCGAGAGACGGAAAAATATCGAAATTAAATTTTCATTACAAAAGAAAAAAAATTTTATCTATATAATTATTATCTGAATCGTATTATTTACGTACATTTAATTTTATAATTGAAAGTTTATTTATTTTTAATATATTTATATTTATATTTATATAAATTCATGAAGATAAAAATCATCTTTATATTTTTTACGTATAAAATTTTTCATTATAGCCAACAGTATTTATTTACTTTTTATATGAACACAAAATTTTTTAGTCATTTTTACGAGAATATGAACAAACGAAAACAAATATATTTATATATTAATATACTAAATAGTTGATAATTATTAATGTCTACTATTCAATAGAATGGAATGTTTTTAATTGGATTTTGTTGATGAAAAAAATGGCACGTTCTATACTACAAATGTTAATTAGGCAACTTTACATAAATATATGAATATCTATTTAAAAAGGGTTTAGTAATTTGATAATAGTATTAAATATTACTGTTAATTATAAATAATAAATTTTTATCAACTATAATTATTATTATATAATAAATAAATTATGAAATTTAAAAATGGCCTTTAATGAAACGTAATCTCGAGTATATTTAAATTGTCATAAAGGAAGATATCGATTACTTATATGTTTTTTTCTGATCGTATCTATTACTGATTTTTTTTAAATCGATAATATATATAGATATTAAATTTTATGAAATTTTAATAAATATATCAATAACTGATAAGTATTTTTTTAATGATAAATATTGTGGTTTAAAATCAATGAGTCAATTTTTAATAAAATTTAATGAAAAATATTTTTGAATTATCTAAAAATTAGACATATCTTTAACAATAAATAGATGACCTTCAATTTTTCTATTCCGATCTCAGGCCCGAGTCGAAAAAATAAATAAACTTGAATTCGACTTGTTTGACTTGAAATTAAACCAGCTGAGTCTGCTCTCAAGATCGATAGATACTAGTGTCTTTTTTTACGTATGTGTCTTGCTGCAGATACTTGTGACCAGACTTAAATTACAAGTCTAGTGCAAGCCTTACACAAGAAATTCGTGCCAGATTATAACCCAACTCTTAAGGAAGACTATAGTTGCAAATAGTTAAGTATGGCTTGCTCAAGATCTGCTCAACGCTCAAAATTGACCTTGAGACTTGCGCAGATCTTGAGCAAGCCATGCGTAAGTACCTACTGCAAAGTACTGGTGCAAGAATTGCGTCAGACACTTTTTCATTGCACCGTGTTCAAGATATCTTTAATACTCTTGCGTACGATACCATGAACAAGACGTACACAAATCTTGACATAGGTTTCTTGATATACGATCTTGCGAAAGACATACGTAGAAAAAGACACTAGCAACTAGGGGTCTTGCTCAAGAAATTTACTCCAGAATCTTGCTTAAACATGTGTCACTAGAGTGAGTACGTCAACTTAGCCAAAGCAAGTTTTTTGGCTTAGTTCACTTAAATTTAAATCAACAAAGTCAAATTTAAATTATTTTTTTGACCTGGGAGTGTCAAGTATGTTGAATATAAATTTTGTTCACGTTTTTCTCTCAAGAAGGGTCTATAGTCATTTTTGTCCAAGCTCCTCTCTAAAACAAATCCTCTAAATGCAAAATTGAGGCCGAGTCTCGATGCTTTACTCTATAATCTAGCAATCTATGTTTTCATTTTTCAAAAATATTCATTTGTATAAGAGAAAAACATGGACAAATTTCCCACTTACTGTACAAGTGCAACAAAGATAGTACCGTTCGTCGACTTGAGTGTGATAGAGAAGAAATTTCATACCTCTTAAAAAAATTAAAATTGTAAAAAAATAAAAGCACCTGCTTTTTACACTGGGAAAAAAATAATTTTTTTGAAGACTAATATATTCATGCGTTACAAAATTATTTTATGAAAATTTGCACTAGTTATGTTTCTTGATACAAGAAGTACTTTCTTGACCAAAAAATTGTTTTATCAAATAGTACACCAGCTTAATTTAAATAAGTTTTATTATAACCAATAAATGTTTCAAAAATTTATATTAAACACTTTCTTGATATGAATTTACTTTTCTGAGAAAAACAAATAATTTATTGGCTCAAGAAAATCATTTTATTTTTTTCAAAGGAAATTCTTTTTTCTCAATAATAGTCTCGAGCTTTATTATGCATTTAGAATTTTTGAGAGGAAATCCCGGACGATACGAATTTTTAAATTTAAATATTTATTAGTCATACTTATATACTGAATTTTTATACCAAGTTCTTGTTATAAAATCAATAACATCGACGGAGTCTTTATATTTATATCCGACATTTAAACAGTCTCTATTAATTACCTAACTAGGCAATTTATTTAAGTATCTAAGCAGTAAGTAAACAGAACCAGAGCTAAACATAATTTTGCAAGCAACTAAACAGTAAACAATAAACAATTAAATATTATCAGTAATTGTAATGTTTACTTAAGTTATGTAAGCAGTATAAATAGATACGATCGATGGATAATAAAAACTGTTGACTGATACTTTCTTTTTAAATATCAATTAATCGATATAAAGTGCGAGCACTTGTTTGTTATTTTATAAACTTTTTTTTGTCGTACAAAAAATATTAAATTTGCACGTTATTATTTATAATTGTCTACATAATTATATTAACAATTAATAATTATCATAATTATAATTATAAAATATAATAGCAAATGGAACAGTCTTAAAGTTCACTTTCATGTCCCAATTTGGCCGGAATATTGAATATTATTATTGTTGTTGTTGTTATTATTATTAATGATAATAATAAATTGAATTGTAATAATAGTTACACTTTGTCAGCATGCGCATGATTTTTTTGAGCCTGTCGGTGACTGATTTAATGCAAATCTTTCACCGTCGACTTGATCTTGAGCTCCGTTCCCTTTCATTATCTGATCATTTTGTAATATCTGATAATAATTATTACCATTAATATTACAATTATTTAGTAGAATAATAAATTTGATTAAAATTACTGACCTTATTGACGAGAAAACGCGCAGCTTCTTCGATATTTATATTTTCTTTAGCAGAAGTTTCAAACCAGCCGACAAAATTTTTTTCTTTGCAATAGTCATCCATTTTACCAGGCGAGTTAGCGAGTCCTTCTTTAGATTGGTCACATTTGTTGGCTAGTAAAACACATGGGATTGGTGACCCGTCGGGTAGTTGTACTTTTGAGTCTAAATCTTGCTTCCATTTAACAACAGCATCTAATGTCGCGCTTCTCGTAACGTCAAATACAATAAAGGCACCGACGGCTTCTTTGTAATAAACACGTGTCATATTTCCAAACCTCTCTTGGCCTGAAAATAATTTCATTTTGTAAAAAATTTATGTCTGCATTGATAAATTTTAAGTTACAATAATTAAGTGACGTTATTTACCGGCAATGTCCCATAATTGCAGCCTTATAATTGTGTTTGGATCCCAGTTGAGTACTTTCAGTGCAAAGTCGACGCCAATTGTTGCGCGATAGTGTTGAGAAAAAAACTGATGGACATATCTTTTGATAATTGATGTTTTTCCAGCCCCAAGCTCACCAATTACTAGTATTTTGTACAAATGTTCACGTTTTTCAGTCACGCCGCTACTTGGCGCGTTATTGTGCGTCGACTAGAATTTCAAAAAAATAATAATTATATTCACTACTTTTTTTTTGTTTCATATTTCAAATAATTTATTTTTTTGAAAATTAGCTAACAAATTTTGGAAACGAAACTTCCTTGACCTTTTTAGGTTTGCAAGGCTCCAATATATCAATTTTCATACAGAAAAAAATGTTATTTTGAGTCAAGAAAATATTGTTGAAAACAAACGTTTTCGGGAATCGAGTCGATTTTTTTGAGCCAAGAGTCTTGGTCAAAGGAGACTTATACTTAATCTAAAAAAATTGAGGTTTTCAAAAAAATTTTCTTGAATCAAGTGTTGCGTTAATTTTTTCAAATAATTTTTAAACTGAAAATTTTCAAACCTTCATCTATTAAAAGGTTTCAAATTCATAATTAATAGTTTTAATTTTTCAGTGACCAATACTGTGACAAATTCAAATTTTTTATACTTTGAAATATTCAAATTTTTGGTTTTTATTCAACCGAGATCAGGAAAACTATAAACGTTTTTTTTACAGACCACACTATTATTCTTAAATCAATAAAAACAGCACACCTCGAACACAAAACGTGACACTAGTCGCTAATTTTTTAAATAAAGCTATCATCCGGCATTAATTTTACCCCAATTTCGAAAATAATTATACAATTCAAATACAATTCAAAATTAAATAAATGAAAAATAAAAGTAACGAACTTTAATAAAAATTTTTACGGTATCTAAAGATTTTTTTCCAAAGCTTGAGGAAATTTTTTCTTCGAGTTAATTAAAAATTTATATGACGTATAATATATCTTGTTTTAATTTAACCGTAATAGTTGGCAGTCACAACATGACTGCAGAACTTTAGTAATAATAAAAATTAAATATTATTATCTCATAACTTATTAATACAATAATTACATTTTACAAAAAAAGTAATTATTTATTAATCTTATCTTATCTAATGAGAATTCATTGAACCATAGAATTAAATTTAAAATCACGATATTTTTAAAAATACTAGTGTACGTATTTCGCTGTGTCGTTTTTCATATATTTATTTTAATGTATATTTTTGTGTCGTTTGCATATATTTTTTTGCTTTCGACCAATCACGTTACGAATAGTTTACCTTCACATATATTTCATCTAAATTTTATTGTAGGATTTATTGCAATAATCTAGCAATTATTATAAATATTTATAGTAACATAAAAATATGAAAATGTTTTTAATTTAAACTGACAAATTATTTTTTAAAAATAAATAACAAACCATAAACCATTTCCATGATTTTGGATTAATTTTCCATCTATCAAAATCACAAGATTTAATTGTCTGCCAAAATTTGACATCCATTTCCATAATCAAAATTTATTTTTTAAATCTCAACCACAACAGAAAAAACATAAATTAATAAAACTCAGATTTTTAATAAAAAGTAATAAATTTTTCAGAGTATAGACACTAAATAAATTACGCTCTAAAAAGACACGATAACGCAATGAAGAAACAAAATGAATGAAAAGCTCATGTGGAAGAGGAGAATGACACTGATAAATCCCCACTACTGTATAATTCGTCGTTAAGATATCTTAATGACGAAAATAAAATTAATTAATACTTAATAAACAAAGTTTCAGTGGAAACTTTTGGGATTAAATACAAACAAAATAATTTAAACTCAACTTGAGATTCTAATGCGTAATCAGACTCTGCTCATGTGATTTTAATTTTTTTTAGTCAGTAAAATATATCCACAAGTAAATCAAGTTTGTTTGACAGAATAAAACCTGGTCTCTACCTTCAATACATATGCATGTTTTTTTATTTCTTATTTTAAAAAAAGTAAATGAGGGAGTATGGAAGCCGCGAGTGGTAACTTGAAACTACAAGCGAGAACCGCAAAGTGCAACTATCGATCCGCAACATAGAATTACGCGTGAATACTTGTATCACAAGCCACATAAAAATTTATAATTATTATTAATATCGAGCAATATAGTCACTACGTAACTGCCCGTGTATAACTTCCAAATTTATTGAATATGATTTGAATTTAATTGTTTATAAAAATCTCTACTTTAAAACTAACTCCAGAATTTTTTGTTTATTTTTATTATCATACAAGACATGGCGTGTACTAAATTTTTCTTATTTCCTCTTAATTATATATATAATAGTCATATATATTCAGTGATATTCAGTGACAGAATAATTAAAATATTAATTTATTTAAATAAAATAAATACGACCTTTTTCCCGCGTAATTTAAATTTAATTCAAATAATGGATAAATTTACTTATCTCGATACTTGGTAATAAAAATGAGTTTAAACCATGAAAAGGTACAAATTCAAGTTAAGACCTTTCTGGCGATACCAAATTTAACAACAGTAACTAATTATATCATATAGATATGGCGGGAACAAAATTTTCTTTATTCTCTTGATAATAATCAGGGTATGGGTTTGTGTTCAATAATAAGAATAAAAAAAAAGAATTCGCACTTTCCCTGTATCAAAATAACGATCGCGAGCAAATTCACGTAAATTAAATCGAAAGATATATTTAAATATCGAATGTCATAAAAGAATGTCGAAGTTGAGGTTGTGAAAAAAAACATGTCATGTTTTTTTTCACAACCGCGACAAAAAATCCTACGACGAAAAATCTCCGACAAAATATCCTACGGACAATATATCTCCCGACAAAATATGTACGGACATAATATCCCCGACAAAATTTGAATGTTTATTCATACTATTCACAATTAATTTGGGTGCTTGTTTTTTAGGAAAATTGTGGAAATTTTATCGAAAGATCTTTTGTCGGGAGATATTTTGTCCGAGAGATATTTTGTCAGAGGATATTTTGTCGGGGGATAAAAACACGCGTTACCGATAATTAGCAAGACCATTAGCAAGATATAATTAGCAAGATAATAATAAATATTAGATATAATTTAAAATTCAAAAATTAGTTTGAACCTCACCGAACTATCTCCGCTAAATCTTCTTTGCGTATCAGTGCTATCTCCACTACTAACAGCCATTGATAAATTATTTTGATCCTCTATTGACGTAATAAATTTATTGTTGTTATCAATAATATCAATACTGTGCAAATGATTGTTATCAGTATCTTGCTCGTCAATGGAATCTTTGAAAGTAGTGGAAAATGAATCAAATGTACGGACATTAATGTGCCGAGATATTCCGTATATTTTTATATTGTCATTGTTGTCAATAGAACACTTTGGATCGGAGAGATTTAGTGAATCACCAGAATTGTCAATCACTGTATCCAATGAGTTTTCCCCAGAGTGATTTACTTCTGATGATTCAAAGTATTTTCGTTGAAATATCGCACGTTTTTCTTTGAGAAATGATAGTTTACGCTTTACTTCCACTTGCGATGATTCATCAGATCTAATTTCTTTTAGCGCTGACTCGGAATCGGATTTTCCAACGAATTTTCCTTTTTTAGTTTGGCCGGGTTTTTCATCAGGCCATTTTGACAATGCGTAGGGAAGTGTTGATACCGTTTGATGGTGACCTGGTGATTCTTGACCAACTGGTGGCAGGTCTGATAAAAATTCAATTTTTGATTTTCAAATTTTATTAAGATCTGGTATTTCTAAAATGTTTTGGAATTTTCTTACTAAAAATAGTTTATTTTACTTATAGCTGCCTTGAAAATTTTTATATTATTTTTAAAAATTCTAGTGTGAAATTCAATTTTGAAAGTTGTGTACGGTAAAAAGTATCAATGGCCTTAAACAAAATTTTGAAAAAATTGAACTTTATTTTTGAATAGTAAATTTTACTAAAAAATATTTTTAAAATTAAACCAAATGTAAAACATATAAATTTAATTTTTCCGCTCATTTTTACAAAACTAATATTTGAATTTTAAAAAATAAAAGATTCAAATTTTGATAAATTTAATTTTTGAACATTTTCAGTAAAACTAATGTCAAATATAAGTGAACACGTTTTTGAAACCCAATTATAGCAGAGGCTAATAAAAATAATCACTGATTAAATAAAATATATCGACCACATTAACCAAAATCCTATTTCCCAAAATAAGTAATAACATTAATAGCTAGTAAGTAAATATAAAAAATAAAAATTTCCAAAACATTTAAAACCCTAGATGTCTTTAGATCTCACCCGAGTCAACGAAGCTAGTCCTTATAGTAACAGACGGCGATCTTCGTTGAAGAAGAGTTGTAACAGTGGTGACTGTTTTGTCAGTAGACAAGTTTTCAGACGGTTTCTGTCGTCGATGAGGGTCGTCTGTACGTCGTTCACTCGTTGTCGTAACTAATCCCTTCTCTCTTTGCTGCCCCCACGTATTGCTTGGACTACGCCTCTCCATTGACGTCGATTTATTACTCTCCCTACCCTTTTGTTTATCTGCTGAAGACAATTTTTCATCAAACTTGTAGCCCTTTTTGCTGATTGATCCTGTTCCTGAGGATGATGTTGCTGAAGGTTTGCTCTTATAACTGGGATGGTAATCATGACTAGGCGATTCTTGTGATGACTGCGAACGACTACTGTCACCTTCTGGTGTCTGTCGTACTTCCGGGATCTGCTCTGTTGAACTCAGACGAAATTTACTCAAACTCAATCGCCGTACGAGTGAAGCTTTCTTTTTTTTCATCATTTTTTTAACTGGTACTTCTTCTTCTTGATTATCTTCTTCGTCGGGTGATTCTACTGATCCTGATATTCCTGACCCTGATAAACGGGTTGATACTGTTGCTGGTGATTTTGATAACAACACTCGAGTTTTATCGTCGTTATCAACAGACTTGTTTGTAACTGTTCGGTTGGTAGACTCTAAAAGAAATCGCCGGGTGAAAAAAAAAAATATCTCACCTGTCAGATGTTTATTTAGGGCTTCTAATGATTTTATTAACTGGGTCGGATTATATATACTTATTTTAAACATTCAGATTTTTTTATTTCTTTTCGAAAACTTGCAATGCATGGAATAGAGCCGGACAAAATGGAAAACTTGAAATTTTTTTTTAATTGATTTGAATCTTCAAAAATTACCTTTACTATTATTTTCAAGTAACTTAAAGAACTCAGACATTACTTTTTACTAAATTTGAGAAAACTTTCTTTACTTTCAAACTATTGTGCAAATCATATTTATAATTTGAATTTATATGCGCATATGCTTTGAAATTTTGTTACTACGTCACTATAATTCTGTCTTCTTTATAAATCAAGTATCGCGATAGTTGGAGAAAGAAACTAATAGTCTTATAACGAGGCATTGATGCTTTAATATTCTCGTTATTCTCAGCTTTCCCTTGTGTATTTAATTATATCATAAAAAAATCCAAATATTTTTGTAAGGGTGTCCATTCTTTAGGTTAAATCTGTGAAACTTAAATATCATACGTTGGAAAATCTCAAAAATTTATAACTGATTACGTAAATTTCTATATTTTTTTACTGCTAAAAATAATTTATAATTTGAAAGTAAGAATCTGTTGATAAACAAAAAATTTCATTTCAATCTTTATTCAGCGCATGCGCATGCCATGTCATCAAACTTGTCGACTCCATTTTGCGTCACTTTGAATTTTAAATTTTATATGCAACGACATTTCATCATTCTTCATTAACTTTTTAGCAAATCAAATTTAATGACAGCTGAATTTATAAAAAATTTTCAATTTACTATTAAATTTCAAAAAAATTAATAATTAAATTTAATGGAAAATCGAAATCGTTGCTTATTATAATTATAATTCGTAAAATATGTTAACCCAATGAATGGACTTCCTTATAAAAATGTATAAAAAATTGCTTTCACAAAAAAATTTCCGAACGAAAAACAAAATAAAAAAAACCTGGTTCAATTTCATCTATGGAAGGTTGCGATCCAAAGCTTTTAGTTTTCTTCCTCTTAAACAAACGATCCTTGAAGGAGTTTTTCAACCTTCCCTTCTTCTTTTCTTCCATTGATAAATTTTCCAATTTTTCAGAAGCATTGTCATTCTTAATATCACTTATGACATCTGTCTTTTCGATCAAAATATCATTATCTTCATTAACATTAAATTCCGTAATTGTTACTGTACTCCTAGCATCATCTTCAGTAGCGTTATTACTTTCATTATCATTATTCTTATCATTATCACCCTTATCAAATGATAAACGTGCGATCACTATATCCGGCGAGCTCCCTTCATTTCCACTTTCTTCATTCATTTTAATTGAATATTTCAATAAATTATTTTCACTTTATCACTTCAATAAAAAAAACTCTATATATCTATAAATAATTAATAACAAGTAGTTATTAATTATTTGCATAAGAAAATTCAACTCCAGCTCGTATTGAAAAAAAATTAATAAAAAAAAAATAAAAATAAAAGCTTGTAAGCTGAATAAATTCTAGAAGTGAACTAAAATGTTTGTATAAAAATATAGTATATTGTAGGTAGAGTTGATATCATCCCCCCTTAAATAAAATAATTGTTTACATAAAAGTAGGTGACCAAGTGGGAGTAATTTTTCCCCACCCTTGCACTTTGTTAAACATGTCCTTATTATTTATTTCTGTATATATATATATGCACAGAAAGATATATTTTTTTTGTTGTATTCTTAAAACTCAGGACCTTTTGTCCCTTTATTTACCTGTTACGTCGACTATGACGTCTGATATCCGAGCCGAGTGAAAAATGAGACAATGTTTAAATTTTTTAACAGAATAGTATTACATATTTTTTATTTGTTTGATTCAATTTTTATTATTTTGTTTATTTTGAATGAAATATCGCTGTTTACTTAAATTCATCGTGTAGAAAGCATTTATTGTATTGTAGGTACATAAGAAAAAAAAATGTTTCCTTGACACTATTGAGGTAAATAATTGCTGAAGTCTTATCAATTGATAAGACTTATAGCTTATAATATATATCTATATTTATATATAGTGAAATAGTTTTTTTTTCTATTACTAAAGTCTACTGTTATTTAACAATCATTTTTAAATTTTAATGATAATAGGAAACTTATAAATTTTATGGACAGATTTATTTTAATTATCTCGTTATTTAAATGAGCTATCAATAGTTTCTCTGTTTCAAAAGTAATTTTATCAGATCGTTATAACGAAAGCGCTGGGATTTAAGTTATCCATTTATTTAATTGGTAATGAGAATATTTATTTGCATCGTAATTGGAGATAATATGACAAAAAATAATAAATGATGTGTTGGCGTTGATTAATTGGATTGAGCATTCAGAATAACCGTAATAGCTATTGAAGCATTTAAAAAAAAAATTTTAGATTATCGCGATAATTGTGAATGATTGATGGGATTATTTGGTAAGGCATAGTCGAGCTTTGAGTTGCGTGACCAAATGCAAAATGCTTTAGAGCATAAATCCTTTTGGATTGTTATAATTAATTGGTGAATGATGAAAAAATTATAGAATTGAATAATTTTATTTTTTGAATATAAGTACCGTATTTAGTAAAGTAGTACTTAAATTTTGATTGCATTCGTAATTCATAAGAAATAGTTATTTTTAATCTATTTTTGAAAAAATGTATTTGAATGTTTTCTTTTTACAATCTGAGGAATATATATTTCGAAAAAAGAAAATTTGAATTCAACTAGATCAGCGGAGATCAATTTTCATTCAACTTCGGGTCACATTTAGACTTGTTGCACCGAAAAGCTTGGAATAGATTATTGATTTTGGATAATAATAGTTTAAGTTTTACTATATTTTTTAAACTGGCTTTAATTCATTTTGCGAGTACAAAAATGTCATCGGTAATTTCATTTTTGATTAATTTCAAAATCTATTGGAAGAAATTCACATATAATAATTATTATTCTGATTTAGCAGTTTCAGAAAAATATTTTCGAGTTGTAAAAACTTAGAGATGATAATCTGTGATTGTTATCTTTACAGAAAATACAAGAATTTTTCGTTTTCAAAATTATTAATGTACTCTTATATCACCGAAAAGTGAATGTTCACTATTTTATGTTTTTTTTCTTATTAGTTTAAAAGAGTACTCTTTCTACTAGTTTAATCAGTGAGAAACTGATTCGTTTAGTGGCTGAAATATGTCCTCGATTCGATATCGGATGGTAGAAGAGGGTCAGAAATGTAGCCACTCCCGAACTTCTTTCGAATATTCGATTGGATGGCTTTTATAGTTTCGGAAGTTAAGCAATTACTTTAAAGTCCTCATAATAAATCACAAAACGACCACTTGCTCCACTTTCTATTCAAAAAATACCCACAATTTTTTTTCGAACGTACTATCATTTTGTTCTACTAGTGTACTAGTGTTTTGACCTATCGTACAATGATCCAAAATTTTATTCAAGCAATTTTTTCGATTCTCGTTTCTAAAATTACCATCCGCATTTCAGGTTTAGAATTTTCTAAGCCATTCTAATGAAAAATTTTACGATGTCCAAATTTAAATAAATGGTTACCTTTAAATAATTAATGTCATATATACAACATAAGTAAATAAACCACAAATAATATAAAAATACAGGTTGTAATAACTTGATAGTATAAAAAACCATCCAAGGATAACTTCAATATCGACTTCCGAAAGTTTACATAATATTGCGGTATGAAAAGATTGGTACATATAGATTTGATATTATTGAAGACAAAATCAACAGTGATGCAATTGAATGAAATAAAATGTATTGATTGCGATAAGAATCTATACTTACTGTTGATTTGATTAAATATACATTCTTATTATTATTGTTATTCCTGTTTAAAAAAAAACCATTCAAAAAAGTTGATGTAAGTGAACTTTTAAGTTAGACAACTCTGAAATTTGAATGGATCATTTTTTGAGCTTGAAAAAAATTAGAGTGAGAAAATTTTCAACTTCCTGACCTCGTTCTTGGATAATTTTGATAAAAATAAAAAAATATTCGTGATTGGTTTTAGTCTTTTTTGAACCTCCTCAAAAACAGCGAAATTCTTGAGTAAAATTATTTTTGCTTAAAAATATCGAAAAACGTGACCAAACAGTATTTATTTCAAAAAATTTTTTGTTATTTAATTTTTTTCAAGTTTCGAAAATCGTGATTCAAAGTTCAGAATTATTTCCAATTTGTAATTCACTTATTCCAAATAAATAGTCATCGAAAAATTAAATGACCAATGCAAGACATTAATTGAAAGAAAGATAGAACTTTTGAAAATTTGAAATAGTTATTATTTCATACCATTTGCATAACCATAACAAAATACTTTTCAATTCGTTTTTTCACTAACTGTTTACTCGTCATTGGCGTTAAAAGTACTGATGCTAACACTAGTTATCTTAGCATATTTAAATTCATTATTATAATTCTTGATCTTTTTGCCAGATGCTTGTGATTATAGCAATAAAATTTCAAATCATAGTTATTATAAAATACATTAAATCTGTTCCTAAATTATATTAAATAAAAAAATATTTATTTTACAAATCACTAATACAATAATATTTGAAAAAACAATGAATTGAATAGAGAAAAAAAATATTATTGACTTAAAATAAAGTTAACGATGATAGTATACGCTGAGATTATTAAAAAATTAATCACCTTATTTTTATCGTCATGTAAGTACATCTGGTTTTAAGCTCTATTGGAAATACATATATATTTTAAAAGAATGACTGATAGGAAAAAAATTATTTTTAAAACTTATGACGAAGCGTTTATTTTAAAAGTTCGTTCTGTTTTTATTGGTTTGATTTATTTCATTATTATCATTATTTTTATCAACATATTGGCTTTTCCAAAGTTACTTTATTTTATTGTTTTTAAATGAAAAACACGCGAGGTAAATAAAGTTTAATGTAAAAAAATATTGTTGATTATGTTTCAATAAATACTCTCTCAAAATGAATCAGTGAAAAGTACTTCAATAAGGTGAATATACACTGATTTATAATACTTTTCACTGACTCATTTTAAGAGAATAAATATTTGGTAATTGAAAGTAATTTTTACTAATTTCAATAGAATGTTAAGGTATAAAAATATGGTTTTAATAAATATGTAAATAAATAAATGAAATAAGATAGTGATAGATATTTAATCCACTTAAGAAAGATTAAAAAAGGGTGAATATATAATATATATATATATATACAAGAAAATTTCAAGTCGATACCGTTAATAAAACCACACGGAATACTTTTTTTTATTACTATAGAAATTCGATCTTAAGACAATATATATATATATATATATATATATATATATATATATATATATATATATATATATATATATATATATATATATATAATGTCTGAAGATTAAGATATTAAATTATAATGAAAAAGTCAAATTTTGAGAAAAAAAATTTCATTAAATTTCCGATATTCAAATCTCATTTTTATTACAATTCAAATTTTTCTTTTTTCACCACTATAATTTTTCTTTTTTTTTTAAAATGAAATCTATCGCATTAGAGGAAAATTCATAAATGTATTCACTTTGGTAAAAATAGTATAAAATTATTGTCTTTTCATAAAATTTCGAGACTTTTCTTAGCGAGAAAATTTAAAACTAAAAAAAATAACTATTTGTTGACAGACAATAACTTGATATTTGTCGAAGCTAGAAAAATTAAAATAATATTTTGATTTATTCTTTCAAATCGATAATTTGAGTATGGTAGAGATAAAAGCCATAATATTTACATAGATGTTTTTCTCATACATACAATAACATGTCGAAAAATAAATTAAATCGAAAAACGAGGCAACGATTTGACCCGAAATGACCCATATACATGTAAAGTATATAAACAACTGCGTATGAAATCTTAAATTTCAAGTTCAAAAGTAAAAGTTTGATTTATTTAAATAAAATAATCTGTCTGCCAAATTAATGATAATTAATTACCAAAACAATTATTAATTTTATTCAATTTCTTTTTATAATTTTTTTTATTTTTTTCAAGTATCAACATACTATCTACTTTAATTAACGTACATGATTTCCTACTGTTTTAATTAACGACTTTATTAATTTAAAATTGAGCAATTAATATTTATTCGTACGAATTCAATTATGCGATCTCTCGGGCTCAAATAAATTTTATTTTTTTTTTTTTTTTAGTAAATTGACATTAATTGAACTAAGCAAACTGTAAAACTGCACTAAGAGAAAATAACACTTTTACTTATAAATATTTATCAATTAAAAAAGTTAATTTCTCTATAGCAATCAAGAATATTTTTATTTTTGTACCAATGATTTATCGACGTAGTGCAAAAAATTTTATTTTTAAATAGAGTTGAATTATTTGCTCATTTCTCTGCGGCCGTAAAAATAAGTATCCATTTTTTTTTCGATATATTTGTAAAAAAGTAATTAATAAAAATAATTGTCGAGTTGAAAAAAGCTATATATAATATTTTAATAGGATTAATCTATGGGATTTCGAGGAGAATAGGCACCTACCCTTTTTTTTTACACTCAAAAAAAATAAGTAACTTTCTCGGTGCACTCATACAATAAATGAAAATTCAAAATGATGCTGAAGTTAGCGGACAATTAACAATTTTCGTTTTTTTTTTTTTTTCGAAAATTAAAAAAAAAAACTAAAAATATGCACATGTAGAAAATTAAAAAAACTATAGGTGCAATTTTTTGGAATATTTTTTTTTTGAATTTATCGTTTTTAAACAAATCCCAAAATTAGATTCCTAATTTCAGTATGATCCTGGAGTTAGCAGACAATTAAAAATTTACGGATTTTTTTTTCGACAAATAAATTACAAAAAAAAAAAACTAAAAATATGCACATGTAGAAAAGTACAAAAACTAAAGGTGCAATTTTTTCAAATATTTTTTTTTTGTAATTTGTCGTTTTTAGAGAAATCTAAAAATTATTTGAGGTCGGCTAACTTCAATATCGTATTTCAGTTTCATAATTCAAAAAAATATATTTTCAGACAAATTTGAATTTTCAGCTTTCTGTGGTACCTTTAGAAAACGTTCAAAATTCTTTTTATTATTCCACCTTTTGGTGGTGGAAAAGTCGATTGCCATCCTAAAACTTTAATTAGTTTCTCAAATGATGGAAAACTTTCTTATTTATAAGTATTGATATTGATTACTTGTAATCACATAAATATATTAATGATAATTGCGATTATCTCGATACGTCATACATAATTTTTAATTAATTATGACTTAAGAGACAAACAATTAATTTGTTTTGTGAAATAAAATAAAAAGAAATTCAAATTTTAAATTAAATTTTTTTTTACTCAAAATAATATTTTTTTTTTCGTAAAAAAATGGATTTTCGAAAATATTAGTCACGTTTATCAAATCTTTCTTCTCAAGATTAGATAGTAAAAAAATATAAACACGTAATCTTTTATCTCCCGACATATCGACGCCACCAAAATATATTTTTATTCAAATCTCTACCAATATCGCCAATAAATATAATACTCCTTAAATTTTTCCCACTTTTTTTTATTAATATCCATATATTTATGATATATTTTTCTACCAAAAATATATAAATATATTTAAATGTATAAAAATAAGCATCACATATTTAAATTATAGTAAGAAATTTTTTTTTAATTTTCGATAATTTATTATTTAGTGAATTTAAAATAATCGCTAAGTATTGATTTGAAAAATTTGAAAAAAATCCCGCCAATTGGTTCAATAATTCTCAGTATTGTAATTTTTACCACAAACAAAAATTATAAACTGTTAAAATAAATAATAATAAATAACTTACCATTTGTAAAAAAATCCACGGGCAATAATATCAGTCGTAATGTTTTTTTCACAGTAAAAAATTCAAAAATATTATTTTTATTTATAAATAATAATTTTATAAATATTTAATAAGTATTTACACTGCGTTGTATCGCGTGTGTCAATACAGCTGAATGACTTCAGCCATATTGTTAATTTTAATTCCTTAAAATATCAAGAGCGGCGTCTCTGTCGGTAATTACATAACATTGAATTGTACTTTCTCTCTTTACTGCATTGTAAAAGTTTGAATTTAAATCATCTTTCACCAGATAACACTCGTCATATCTTTTGATGAACTTTAACATCATTTATTTTGAATACTTTTATTATAATTCAAATAATAATTCATAATTACACTTAATTTAATTACTATTACTAAATTTAATTATAATTTTTAAATTCACATTTTATTTCCCGGTCATAAAGGTGGCAGCACCTCCTGGGCGAAAAGTTTTTTCTTGATTTGTTCAATTTTTTTTATGAATTTCAAAATTTATGAAAAGGTCTTGATGATCTATAGATTCATGGATTTTCTCTGAACAAGAAAACAGTTTATTTTTTTTTAAGGGTAATTGTTAAATAGAATGTTTTTAATGTTAGAAACATGAAGCTAAAATAGTTAAAAACAAGATGTTTTTTAATTTGGAATAAGTAGAAGTTTTTAGTGATGTCACAAGAATTTAATAATCGTTTTATACTTTCGAATAAATTTATCACAGTTAATTTTTAACAATTGTGAGAGTATAGAGACTCACGAGGTTAAATCTAAGTATAGAGTTAAGGTGAAGGGAAGGATGAAAGTATAATTATATCAAGTGAAAGTATGTGTATTATATACTATGAGACAGTTTCAATTTATTTATCTATTGTTAAATTGATAAAACATATGCATGCTTTAGATTATTATTATTGGTGACTTCCTGCGCGATAGATTGAATTTAATGAAAATAATTTAATTACTTTATAATATTTATTATAAATAATATTTTTTGAATACTAAAGACAATACGATTTGAAAATAAATTCAATTCTCTTGATTTTCTGAGGAAAATCTATGAAATAATCTAATTTTGCTGTAGATTTTTTTGGTATCTAAATCACTGGTTTTTAATACGAGTTGTAACAACCCTGATTAAACAACTGAATTCGATTGAATTAAACAGAATTAAATTTTTAATTCAGATAAATTCTGTTAATTCGGTACTGAATTTAACGGTACTTCTGTTTTGCAGAATTCAACTGAATTCTTTAAATTGTTTTGATTGCCGCCGAAAATCTTAAATTGGTCAGTTCAGTACAAACAATTTCGAAAAAATTAATTCTGCTTGCATACAATTACTTCAAGGTCGACATAAACAAAACTATACTTTCAAGTTTTTGCCTCAAATTTTGTCTTGGTTCTTGTCTTGAATTTCGTCTCAGTTCACACAATTTTGTTCTAAGTGAATTTTGAAATTAATTTCTTTGTACAGTTAGAATTTTTCATACATAATTTTACTATTCAAAAATGACTATTTCGAATGATTTTTGTAAAAAAACAATTTTCTCAAGCTTCAATTGTATGAAATTTGCTACTTTCTCATTCAAATTATCCACAGTTTTAAAATTTTCAATTTTTCGCGCCGCATTTGTTTTCCCAAGTATTTTTCAGACATCACTTATAACTTTTAACACACTAGGCAATATGAGAATTTGTCTAATCGCAAATGCGCCGGAACTTATAATTTTCTTCATTGTTTCAATTATCAAAAAATGTAAAAAAATTCTTTTTTATAATGTAAAAATTGATGCACCTGAAGATTGGAACGTTTTTCGCGCAACGAAAATGAAAAATTGATGTAATTTGACTGCTTAAGGGGTAGTTGGGGGTGGCCTGCAATTTTCGGCTGACATACTAGCACACATGAGAAACATTTCAAAAATCTAGATCCAGTAGATTTTCTACTTTTTGTTTTGTTTTTTTATTTTTGTTTCGCGAAAAACGTTGCGATCTTCAGATACATAAAAATTGTTCAATTCTCATTAATGTTAATCATTTTACGAATTTTAATCGTTATCACTGAAAGTTTTGTAGAGACTATAGTGATAATCGTATAAATGGAATGCTTGTTGCTTTTCCGGCGTTGTATTAAGAACATTAAATTGTGATTGGAGATTGAGTAGTCCATTCATCTTTTTTGCATCTCTATTGTAATCATTTTTATCAGGAATCAAATAATGAGTCAACAATCTCGGTATAATTGTATAAATTGCTTTTTCATCAGTATAGAAGACTCCGACTCCCGTATCCACTTTATTAGTTTCTGGAATTATCTTAATTATGTTATCGTGGCAAATTTTTTTAGAAGCTTCATATTCATTATCAGCAACATATTCAAATGTGTTGAGTAGTCTCATTAGATGAACTAATGTTTTAAAATTAACATCGTTACCAGTTTTAAGGACATCGTACTTGCTTATGCTGAAAATCGTTTCATTTAATTTTTTAATTATATCATCAACAAGCTTAATGTAAATTTTTGATTCACGGTTCTTACTATAAATTATAAGAATGCGGACTGCAAAGTCACATAATGATACAAATTTTTCAGGAGTGTCAAAGTCTAATGATGCATCACTAAGATAATTCGCATTTTTCTTTTCGAATCCTTTGACTATTTTATAATCTTCATCTGAAATTTTAGGAGTTACGAGTTCAGCGAAGACTTTATCAACTTTTGGAACTAGATTATCAAGATAAATTTTATAAAGGACGGTTAGAAATACAATGACTACTATAATTATTAAGAAAGTTTGAATAATCAATATGAGGTGTTTGTCTTCCATTTAATATTTAAATTCAAAATTCGGTTTTCTCAAAATTTTAACAAAGAGATATTTAGTTTTTTTTGTTCTATCTAAATATAATACAATAAATATATAAAATTTTTTTAATAGTTCTATATAAATTCTCTTAGTCTTCTCCAGACTTCCTTCCTCTTTTTTTTACACTCATCACTGAACCATCTCTTCTTCTGCACTCCACCTCCATTTTCTTTAATTTTCACCGTCATCCCGGTTTTCTCTGCCGCTCCGTTTACTATCTCCTTTATGTCAGACCACCCGATCTCATTTTTTCTACTCAACATCTCTATCAGGGCTTCCTGTGTCGCTTCCATATATTCGGCTTTCTTTTCTTTCATCCAGACTAGCTTCGTAACTCTCAATTCTCTTGCATCTGTATCCCCTTGGCCAGCCTGCGCCTCTGCTGTTTTTTTTCTTTCTGTTTCTGTGGCGTATCTCACCCTGAGCGGCAGGTGATCCGATTCAATTCTTTCCATTACTTTTAGTTCTACTTCATCTTGCTCTCCTCTATCCACCGTTATCACTAGATCCAACACTGATCCTTGGCATTCTTCATCCCCTCCCACGAACGTTACTTCCCCCTCTTCGTCTCCTTTCGCCCTTCCATTCCACACACATAGACCCATTTCGTCACAAATCTTTAACAACTTGTTTCCCTCGCTGTTTAACGTCTTGTCTTTTGATCTTCTATTTCTCCGTTTGCAACCCTCCATCTCTTCTATCTTATTTTCTTCCCCTATTCTCGCATTTAAGTCCCCTATTATCGTTACCCTTTCATGTCTGTTCGCCTCTTCTTCGATTATCCTCCTTAACGCCGTCTCCAGTTTTTTTACTCCAACGTTATTGTAAACCGAGATCACGCACTCTCCGTTTGCTTCCTTACTCTCCATGATTAGCCCATACTCCCATTCTTTGACACACCACTTTTCTTTTATTTCTTTTTTTATCCCCACCAATTGACCTCCCTTCGCTCTGCCACTACTTTTTTCTCTTATTGCATCCTTTGTCCACCAATTGAATTTCCCACTCAGGCTCCAATTTGCTTTATTTACTTTTTCCTTTGTCATCCATGTTTCTACTAGTATCGCAATGTCATTCTCCTCCATTAACTCTTTCGCATTCTCCAGTTCATTCATTCCCGCAACATTCCAAAATATGATTTTTCTTACATTTCTGTTCTCTTTCTCTACCTGTTCCACTTGTTCTTCTCTACCTTCATCCTTTTCTCCTGTTTTCTCCACTGCTTCTTCCCACTCTCAGCTTCTCATTTCACCAGTCACGTCATCCCATACCCACCATTTTCCATTAAATCTCATCCTCAGCCCTTCTGCTTTCGCTTCCTTCCCATTGCACTGTTCCCATTTTACTACTTTTCTAATCCACCTCTCGACTTCTAACTCTCTCCTTGTCTTTTCATCTCTTAGCCATATTCCCGAACCCTTCAGGAGTTTCTTATTGGTTACCAAATCCGTTTTTTCCCTCAAACTCCTGCACACTATTATCATTCGCTTTCCCCTTTGATCAATTACCTTCCCAACTTTCGTTCCCAGCCTCTTTTCTATCGAGCCGACTACTTCTTCTTTCGTCCTGTAGTGCCTCTTTTCGTAATGAACATATATGTTGTCTCTGATCTTCCATCTTTCGCGCTTCTCTTCACTGATTTCTTGGGGACTGAGTTTCTTTGGTTTTTCATTCCTAATTTTCTCATCTTCTTTTTTTTTCCAGTCATCCACCTTCGCATTACTTTCGTCGCAGCTGTTCAATCTCTCTCTCGCTTCTTTTAAGAGACCTTCTATCTCGTGGTCACTTATGCTTTTGTTATTTCGTTTTGTTGTGTCTGTCTTGTTGCCCCCATTTGTATTCTGTGCTTCATTGGGTCTTATCATTTCCATCCTTTTTTTCTGCCAATCGGGTACCTGTCCCCTTGTCACTTTATCACTATCCTTCCGATTTTTCTTGCGAGTATCCGCTGCTGTTCCCCTTGTCGTTGTTCCTTTCACTTTTTCTTCGTTTTCGCTCGCTCTTTCTCTGTCCACTTCTTTGCTCACTTTCGTTTTTATCTCCAGTACAGCTACCATTAGTTTGGCTCTCAGTTGCTCCATTTGCTCTTTTATGTTTGTTTCTAGCTCCCATATTATTCTTATGCTTTCTTGACAACACTTGCAGTCGCAGGTTCTATCCTCTTTCTCTATCTTCTTGCCATTCTCATCTCCCACAAACTGGTCCACCTGCTTTATCGTGTTGTCCAGGTCCACATTATCCTCTTCGCAGCTTGATTCATCTGACGGCGTCCCCCATAGTTTGCCGCCACTCTCTTGCCAACTTACATTATCTGCTCCATTAGCTTTTTCCTCCAACCCTCCGCTGGCTCCAGCTTGGCGTTTGGAGGTACTTTGACTTCTCGTCTTTATGAAGAAGTTTTCCAGATTCTGATTTTTTATGTTTTTTGTTGCTGTTGACTTCTTTTTTTTTTTGTTTTTATCCTGTACTTTGTTCGTGCTTCCCGCTGGCCTTCCACGCTTTTTTGTTTTTGTTGTTTCAATCTCTTTTTTGTTTTCCTCTTCTTCTTTTGAATCCTCCTCATCGTTGCCGCCATCACTCTCCATTTCCCAGTCATCTGTTCTCTCAGTCACTTCTCTATCGATGACTGTCTCATCCTCCTTCCCCTCCACGCCCCCACCGTCTGTCACCTTCTCTCCTCTTCCCGCTTCGGTCCGCGTCATCGCGCTTCTAACCTCTACCCTTCCGTTTTTGTTCACTTTTTTTCTACTAACCTTTCTGCACCCACACTTTCTCTTCTTTTCTTTCTATAAATTTCACTTACTCTTCTTCACTATCTGCTTATCGCTTTTGTTTATTTCCTTTTATTTTTTACTTATTTTTGCAATTATTATCTTTGTACCTCGCACCACGACTTATCCCGTTGAGTACCGAGCGCCCTCCTACTACTTAATAATTCTATATATTAAATATGTGTTTGTTTCTCATCTAAATAATAGCATTAAAAAAAAAATTTTTTTTATTTTTATGACGTTTCAATTATTGATAGAAAAATTTTGAGAAATTTCTACAAGTTTTCAAATTAATTTTTCTTATCAATAGACAGAAAACTTTTTTTTCTTAAAGTAAGTGGGTGACGTAATGGCTAAATAATTGATTATGAATGAATTATTTATTGAACAAAATATAAAATATCAATCAAAAAAATGATACTAGATTATCATGAATGATATATTTATTGAAATCATAATTTATAATTGACATTTTCAATAATAATTAATTATACAAATTTTTTTTGTCGCTATGATTATTATTAGTTGAGTAGTATATATATATATATATATATATATATATATATATATATAATTTAAGGATTTCCAAAAGAAGTTTTGAAATCAAAATGATAAATTGAAAATTTAAGAAGTTTCAGATTTAATATCAACTTTCTTAGACAATGATTCCAAAATTTTATAAAGAGCATTATGATATTCATATAAAATAAAAGTTTTGAGCTTAGCTTGGGATGTTTTAAGAATATTAAATTTATCCTTCAATTTTGTAAAAACTTTGTTTATCCCTACATCCTCGTTCCATAATTTTTTATCAGAAATTAAGTAAGTCGTAAGTAATCTCGGTATAATTGTGTATATTGCTTTTTCATCTTTCATTAATTCATTATTATACAATTTATTATATTCTGGAATCAAGTTAAGTATTTGTTCTCGACATATATCTTTAATGTTCACAAAAGTATCATCAGCTAAATACTGAAAGGTATTGAGTAGTCTTGTTAATTCAATAAACACTTTGTAGTCGGTAAGACCTGTGTTTGTTTGGATAATTTTGTAGTTTTTTGGCTGGAAAATGTTGTCATTTAATTTGTGTATTATATCCGCAGCGATAGTCAAATAAACTTCTTGAGCACGATCGGTGTTATATAATATAAGAAAGCGCGTTGCATAGGAACATAGCAATGCAAAGTCTGCAGAATTACTATCCCACTTTGACAAGTCTTCTTCAAGATACGTTCTGCGGTTTCGTTCAAACATTTTATATATTTTAAATTCAAAATTTGTAATTTTTTGTTCTTCCGAATCACTTAATGCTTTTTCAATTTGTGTTACTTCGTTATTTTGTTCAGATTTATAATAGAACGTAAATAGTCCTACTGCTACTACAAATGTCAAAATAATACAAATAACTAATGGAAGATCAATATCGACCATTTTTAAATTTAATTTAATGTTCAACGCTTTTAATATTTAATTTGCGACAAAGCAATCTTTCAACTTATTTGAATATTCTCTTATCTAAAGAAAGGCATTTAAAAAAAAATATAATTTTTCACAATGTTTTCAAATTTATGACTTATTGTTAGATTAATTTGTTGATTACAATCATATTAATTTTAACATTTTAATCCTTCATATATTCCCAAATGATAGTCCATTAAAATAAAGTTACTAGCTTTATCTGGCGACTCTTTGAGAACACCGAATTGTTTTTTTAATTCCTCTAACACTTTTTGTTTGTTTACATCATAATTGTATAACGTTTTGTTGAATTTCATGTTTGTTAATAATCTCGGTATAATTGTGTAAATAACTTGCTCATTTTTCAAATGAGCGCTTACTGATGGATCTTGATACACTTTATTATATTCTGGCATCAAATAAAGTATTTGTTTATGACAAATATTTTTGGTGACAGGATATATATCGCTAGCTAAATATTCAAACGTATTGAGTAATCTTGTTAAACTAATTAGTGTTTTATATGTAGTGTCCCTTGTGATAACAGTATAATTTTTTTCGAAAACACGGTCGTTTATTTTCAGTATTATAAAATTAGCGACATCCGAATATTTCTTTGTTTCAGGTTTCCCATCATAATACTTGAGCATTCGCGTTGCAAAGTCACATAATAGTACAAATTTAGCAGAATCGTCACTACCCCAATCTAAATTTGCTTCAACGAGAAAAGTGTCTTTATTAGCTATATATTTGTCAACTTTGTCAGTGTCCTCTTGCCTAGGCGTAAGGCTTTCTAGTTTATTCAGTTGCATTGTAATTATTTGAGTTGTTTTTGACTGTACTACATCAGACTGTGGGAAATAAGCCTTCCAGTACTCGTAAATTCCATACACAATCGATACCAAACACATTAGCATTGTTACAACAATGATAATATTTATGATATTAATCGACGTTGTTTTAGACATTTTCAATTTTAATTTGCGTTTTCAAACTTTGAATTTTTAAATGTTTAGATACAACTGTTAAATTTGATATATAGTATATGAAATATAAAAAGTTTATTTTATATTGTATATAAAATGATGATTATGATAAATATATGTAATACTAATCATCTAATGTATGTAATACTTCATCTAAATAGAGGTATTAAAAAAATAAAAAAATATTTTTGTGATTTGAGCCACAGAGAAAAAATTATAGAAATTCCTAGAATAATTTCCAGTTAATCACTCTGTGTAAAATTATAGTAGAAAACCAATGATTAATTTTTATATTGACTTCAAACAAATTTTGGTTTTTTGATCCAAGCGGAAAATGAAATGTTTCTTGATCAAGTTCAAAAAGTTATTTTTTTCCGTAGTGACTATTTTTTCAGGAGTTTTCTTATCGATTGATTTTTGGTAATTACCAATGCTTCAAAAATTGGGAAACTTATTTATTGGTGTGGAATCATGTTGACCTCAGGTCGTCAGAGCTTTATATATTTTGAAATGATAGTCTTTTAAAATAATATCAGGCTTTGATGATTTTTCGAGAATATAAAATCGTAGTTTCAATTCCTCTAGCACATTTTGTTTGTTTACATCATAATTGTATAGCGTTTTATTGGACTTCATGTTTGTTAATAATCTCGGTATAATTGCATAAATAACTTGCTCATTTTTCAAATAGGCGACTGGTAATGAATCTTGATACACTTTATTATATTCTGGTATCAAATAAAGTATTTGATTATGACAAAGTTCTTTGGTGTCTGGATATAAATCGCCAGCCACATATTCAAACGTATTAAGTAATCTTATTAAATGAATTAGTGTTTTATATGAAGTGTCCTGTGTGATAACAGTATAATCGTTTTCAAAAACACGGTCTTTTATTTTTTGTATTATGTCAATAGCGATAAACAAATAAATCTTTGATTCAATTTCTCCATTGATATTGTTCTTATAAAACTTGAGCATTCGCGTTGCAAAGTCACATAGTAATATAAATTTATCAGAATCATTACCCCAATCTAATCCTGATTCAGCGAGATAATTATCATAATCATTTTTATATTTTTTAACTTTTTCGGAGTCATCATTTGAAAGTGTAGAACTTACTAATTTACTCATTAATGATTCAATTTTAGTTACTTTTGATTCAATTTGATTTGATTTTTTAAACTGCGATGCAATGGTCGTTCGGTACATGAAAATTATTAATGTAGTAACTATTATAGTAATTACGAGTATTGTGATAATGGCAACAATAGCAAACAACTTTTTCTTAGACATTTTCTACTTCAATTTGAAATTCCCGATTTTGATGCTTTAAAATATAATAAATATATAAATATATATATAGATATTGTTTCTATTATCTAAATAAAGATTAAAAAAAAGAAAAAATTTCTTGTCATAATAAAAGTCGGGAAATTTCGGGAAAATGAAAATATTTTTATCACTTATTTATTATACCACTTTGCAGATTTTTTATAATATTTTGTATTTAGTAAATTTAAATACGAATTTATTGTAATGTATCTGGGAGAAGTTTTCCATTCAGGCATATAATCATCAATTTATCTAATAAACGATCAACAATTCCACTCTTCACAAAATGGCCTCATGTCCTAAAATGCCGGCGTCCAAATTTAAAAATCTGAATTTGGCGCGTAAATCTACTTTTTAAAATTGGTACTTGGAAAACTTTATTACCAACTGTCGTTGTTGAAGAACATATTCCATATCTATATTTTCATAACCATACCATACTATACTATACACATATCACACATGTATATATATAATATATATATTAAAAATAATAATTATTAAAAGTCGTCGCGCGCATCTTAGCTCTCATGGTCTACAAACATTGACCCAGTGGATCGTCAGTACACGGTTAGTGTGAAAAAATGGCGGATGTCGACTTGAATATCGACAATTTAATTCAAAGATTACTCGAAGGTAAGTTATCTTTTAAATAATAATTAACCAATGAAATAACCCATGCTAATATCACCGACACAACCAATAATATCGATTTAATTAGTCATCAAATCTTCAAGTTATTTACGATAAAATAACAATACATCGAACCGACAATCATATATATATATATATATATATATATATATATATATATATATATATATATATATACGTGTTTTTTTCGTTTAAAACATTACTCTTTTCTATTTATTTATTTATTTATTTAATTACTGTCATTTAATTTTTTTATTTTCTTATTATTATCTAATTTATCAGATTATTGTTTTATCAATTTATGTTTACTAACACAATTAGATTGTTAGTAATAATAAAAAATGTTATTAAATTGTAATAGTTATTCAATTGTTGATAAATTATAATTTATTATTAAAATTTATATATGTCTATATATCATACTTTTGTCATCTTGGTCATTGACATCTTGACTGTTTAATATAAATTATACTTTATAAATAACTACACATATATATACATATATATATATATATATATATATATATATATATATATATATATATATATACATATATATTTTACTCATTAAAAAAAAGTAAGATCATTAAAAATCATTATGAAAAGTAAAGAAAGTTTTTTTTTATAATTTTTTTTTTTTTTCTTTAAATTTTTGTTACAAAAAAAAATATTTTTTCTGTTTATACTTAATTTTCTTTCTCATGCTTCTATCTTTAATTGGAAAAAATAATAAAACTGGGTAAAGTATTTCAAACTCCAAATGAACAAGTTGTTCAACCGAAGAAAGGCAGACTTACTGATATATTCATGTCGGATTTTTCGGGTATGATGATAATAAAATAACAACAATAAAAATATTATTATTTTATCATTATGAAATATATATAAAAACAAAATCACACAAGTAAAAATAATTAAATAATTGATTCCCTGTAGATTCATATACATATTAATATAAATATTTATTATGTATGATCCCTGTACTTGATTAATTAAAGTAATGTAAGTTGAAAGCGTTGGTAAGCATGTAGAGTTCAAGTACTTATGTATTTTCATTTATGCGCCTTTTATAATAAAAATATATAAATAATTTATCTCCGCTTAAAAGTTGCGCCAAAAATTTAAATGGTAAAGAAATTTCTCGTTACAAGTTGGCCACTTATAATTTTCTTGAGATATTTAATTAACTAATTGGCCTATTAATTAATCATTTTATTAGATAATCAATTAATTATCTGAAAAATTTTATCAATTAACTATCAATTAGTTCATGTAATTAAGACGATAATAAATAACAATTTAATGAGACTAATACTGATTCAAAATTATAGTTATTTATTATATATTTTCAAGTGCATTTAGTCATTAAATAATTATTTGAATTACGTGAAACTCTAAATTGCTTGGGAACATATTTCTACAATTGTTCTAACATTTACACTGAGAAAAAAAATTATCCTTGAAAAATAAATTGCGTTTCTAAGCCAACAAAATATTTATATCTTAAGGTGTAAGCTAAGAATTTTTTGCTATCCTTTAAAAATTGAAAACATCAATGAAAAAGTCCTTAGCGTTTAGGAGTATAATATAGAGATCAAAATATAGTTTTATGTTATTCAAAATTTTGATTTATCTCTGAGAAAAATTACTTCTGAGCTCTTAATTATTGTACGAGAAAAATAACGAACATTCCGTTTGTTTACTTGAGTGTGAGAAAAATAACGTATGAGGTTTCCTCTCAACTTTTAATTATATGTGATACGTAATTACTTTTTCCGCACTACGCTAAAAAAATTTATGCAAAAATTCAAATTATAAAATATTAGGGATTTCTATTTATGAGGAATATTTTTTTGGTTATTAAGTTCAATTTACTTATGAATTTCATTTTCAGCCGTTAGAGCCTACACAAAGAAATTTTTCTTGTTTGAAATACAATGGTGGCATAATAGTCGGCACAAGTTGGCTTCCTGACGAAAATCAGGAAAATTACTATGGTAATTACCATAGAAAAATTGACAATTACTACATCACAAATTATTGCATACGTCATCAATAATGCCTGGCTCTAACTGTAAAATCCAAATCAGTCGAGTGTGACTTTTATAAATTTTACTATGGTCATAGCTATTAACGCAATGTTTGTTTTAATTACCGTCAGGTGGCCAAGATAGTCTGGCTTTACTATGACACCATACAATTGACTAGATTGGGAATCCCCAAGGCTTGTACCTTTTTTTATATATTTATTTTCCAATAAAGAAAATAACAATGTAGAAGTTCAAACAAGAATAATTTCTTAGTGTATTAAGAGTCAGCAGTACTAGCCAAATTACAGATTTTACATTTCTAATTATGTTTTAACTATCTCTAGGACACGTGTGTTAATCAATTACGAAATTAATAGAAATCTAAAATTCGAGAATTTGTTAGATACATCCTAGCCTTAATGACTAATGTAGGCTTCTAATCATGAAACCTTAGTTTGAAGTAAAATAACTAATTTTATAATTAGTTATTCTTGATTTCCTTTTCATACAATGGGAACTATATTCTTAGGAAATAAGTCTTCTATAGGAAAGTGTTTCATTAAACTTTTCAATAACTTCCATTATTCTAACAACCGCTCGTTCATAACTTAAATTAATGTATTATTAAATAAAGAAATGATTCTTCGAGCCAGAAATTAATTTCATATTAGGTAATTAATTTATAGCTAAATGGAAAATTTCCGATGAATTAACTTTTCATTCAAAAATATTTACTCTATACAGTAGAACTTTTTTCAGTTTGTTACAGAAAATAAAAGTACTTATTGTTTAATTGTTAAAAAGAACAAAAATACCTTAACCCTTTTTAAGAACGCGGTCTGTAAATGATTGACTTCGGAAGCAAATAATAAGAAAAGTATATGATTAGTTGATGTAATTTTTGCTTGAATTATATATGTTGGTAATATACTTAGGCTGCTAATATTTTCCCAATTGCTTATGGTACCTAATTTTCCGGTAACAAGAAATATATACCCTAGTAACACGTGTTTGAGCAAGATTTTGGAGTATCTTGAGCAAGACCCTTAGCAGCTAGTGTCTTTTTCTACGTATGTCTTTCGCAAGATCGTGTACCAAGAAACCTATGTCAAGATTTGTGAATGTCTTGTTCATGATCATGCGCAAGAATATCAAAGATATCTTGAACACGGTGCAATGAAAAATTGTCTGACGCATTTCTTGCACCAGTAACTTACAGTAGGTACTTACGCATGGCTTTCTCAAGATCTGCTCAAGTCTCAAGGTCAATTTTGAGCTTTGAGCAGATCTTTAGCAAGCCATGCGCAACTATTTTTAACCGTAGTCTTTATCCAGAATTGAGTTATAATCTGGCACGAATTTCTTGTGTAAGGCTTGCACTAGGCTTGTGATTCAAATCTGGCCACAAGTATCTGCAGCAAGACACATACATAGAAAAAGACGCATTCATCGATCTTGAGAGCACTTGCTCAAGAATTGTAAAAGATTGTTATATGGGTAGTCATTGATGTAGAAAAAGTGCATTATAATAATGTGATCCCATTACCAAATGATTTTAATACTTTGAAGCATTTCGATTTAAAAAAAAAATTACTGTCTGTCTAATAAATTGTTTAAAACTTTTACTATACTAAATTGGAAATTTCGCTAAAAATATTATTTAAAAATAAATTCAGTTAATTATTTTACGATTGTAGTTTTGACATGTTGGCATTCTGTTAATTAAATATTTTAGTCAAATAAAAATAAATAAATGATATCCCAAGCAGAACATCTGCAAAATAAGTGACGAATAAGTTTATTAAAATTGACTTTTTAGACAGACGACTAAAATGTATTTAAAAAGTATGTTTTTTTTTTTTCAGACTTTAATGCTCGAATGGTCTTAAATTATTTGGGTTCAAAAAATCAAAAGTAAAAATCCAATAAGCACAGATTTAGTCACATTTTTAATGTTTCTTATTTCCCAATAAAATAAATTACTTAATTAAATTATTAATCACACGTAAAGATTAACCCCGTTTTATGTAGGTCAAAGTCAACGAATAAAATAAATTAGATAAAACTAATTGTTGTTTTATTTAAATTACAATTAAAGCCTAAAAAAAAAAAAAATTAAAAAATTCATCAAATGCCGCAGTGAGAATATAAATTTAAAAACAAGCTACAATTAAAAATAAAAAGAAAAACTTGTTAGATGTATAAATAGAAGTGTTAGAAAAACAGGCAGGAAAGGGGAAAGAAAAAAATCTTATAAAAATAACTAGAGTTGATGCTTCAAAGGATTAAATGACTGCAATACAAAATATAAACTAATATATAAATATATACATATTGTATCTTAATATCTATATCTATATCTATATCTATATATATATAATATGTCAAGTATGCAGTTTATATTTTTTTTCCAATAATCTAACGTGGAAATATTAAACTGCATGGCTGACTTGTTCACGGTCGTTACTATAAATAACAAATCAATTTATATTGGGCATTCGATTTGTCTCTTTGGTTATTGGCAATTATCAATAAAAAAAAATAATAATAATAATACACTGTAAAAAATTTGCGGAGTAAACACGGAGTGGATGATTTTCATTTATTTAAACCTCTCGGATTGAATTTCACTCCGAAGGAACGTTTCGGAAAATATTAATTATAAAAAAAAATTACTAATATATAGTAAGCTTAGGTCTTTGATATTTTGACATTTATATTGAGTATGGAAATAATTACAAGCTCCCTTTTCATACATTCACGCGAAATTATTTTTAAAAATTATAAGCAGCTGATAATAAAACTTGAACAAATATAATTCCAGAGTCACAAATTGTCATGTGATTTACATCAATCATACCACGAGATAACCTTATTATATCGAAATATAAAATATTCCCATAAAAACTATGTCACAGCTATTCAATAATCTAATTTTTCACTATGTACTATATATATGAAATTATAATTTAGCGGGTTACTAAAACATTTTATAAATAAAAAACATAAAATTTTAAGTTTAATTATTAATATCTGACTGAATTATTTATTTAAATAATTATGTTTCTAATTAACAGCTGTTTCTATTAAATATAAATTTATTTAAGTATTAAAACTCCGGAGCGGTGAATGCGGATTTGAATAAAATCCGTATTTACTCCCGATTTTTTACAGTAATAACAAAGCTTTAAAATATAAATTTAATATTTATTAAGTAAAAATAAGAAGTAAATATTTTTTTTTTTTTTACGCAGTTCGAGGATGTCGTCCAGGAAAGTCAGTTATTATGACGGAGGCTGAAGTACGCGGTCTATGCCTAAAAAGTCGTGAGATATTTTTACAACAGCCAATACTATTGGAATTAGAAGCGCCACTAAAAATATGTGGTGATATACATGGACAGTACACAGATTTATTGCGTTTATTTGAATATGGGGGTTTCCCGCCTGAATCAAATTATTTGTTTTTGGGTGATTATGTTGACAGAGGTAAACAATCACTTGAAACAATATGTTTGTTACTAGCATATAAAATAAAATATCCAGAAAATTTTTTTTTATTACGTGGTAATCATGAGTGTGCTAGTATAAATAGGATATATGGCTTCTATGATGAATGCAAGCGTAGGTATAATATTAAACTGTGGAAAACATTTACGGATTGTTTCAATTGTCTACCGATTGCTGCTATCATCGATGAAAAAATTTTCTGTTGTCACGGTGGACTCAGCCCTGATTTGCAGGTAAACATTTGTCTTCTTTTTTTTTTTTACTTACTAAGGAAGTATTTTGCTGCTGAACGATCAAACGATATCGCGTTTGTTTACACTTTTTATCTCACTGAATAAATAAGATAGCAAAGTTTTTTTTTTATGAGTTGCAAAAGGTCGGATGAACTAATTTTTTTACTTCGGATCTGAAAATAATCGATTTCGCTGCATTACGTCTGGTATAAATATAAAATATGTAGATTATGGAAAACGTACTGAAGATACGGCAAAAATGAATAAGAGCTTTTTTGTAGAGGATAAAAAGATCTACAAAAAAGACTCTGATGAAATTTTATGAAAACCCAATAGTTTGTGTGCTAGAAGTCTTTGAAGTTATTATTCAAATTTTCAAATTATCGCTTTACTTTTCACGCGGGCGTAAAATAAGAATTCCGGCTGAACTATTGAATATATGGGAAAAATGAATGAATACTTTTTTGTAGGAAATTAAATTCTCTACAAAAAAGGTCTTGATAAATTTTCACATAAACCCAAGTGTTTTAACGCTGTGGCGAATTTTTAAAACAATGTTCGAATTTTTTAAATATTCTACTTTTTAACTTGACTTCAAAATGAAAATTTGAGCTTAACGATTGAATATATGACAAAAATCAATGAATACATTTTTATAGAAAATTAAATGCTCTACAAAAAAGGTCTCTATTAACTTTTTCATAAATCCAGTAGTTTGGGCGCTAGAAAATTTTAAAGTCGATTTTCAAATTTAAAGTTTATTATTTACAAAAGATCTTTTAGTAAAATGAGATATGAATTAAACTAGACTGGTTTAGTTTATCATCCCCTGAATGGCAGTATTAAACTTGATTTACCGATCTGTAATCAGAACTTGGGATCTTATAAAAAATATTTCAAGACTCGTTTAAAGTTTTAAACCGTCAGTTTAACGGATAAAATGAAGCCAACTTATAACTAATCGACGATCGCGCTTCATATTTAATTTTATAGCTTTTTTTTTTATACAAACCGATAGTTCGCCTAGAAAATTTCTTTAGATTCAGCTTTAGAATGATCCCTTTAAATAAAATCCAACGTGCAGTAAAATAAATCTAAATAACAAATTTAAATTTAAATTACATAACTTTATAATTTAAAATTATGCAATGTATGAAAGATATTAAAATTATAATATTTGATGTAAAAATCTAATTTTAACAGGTCGGTTATTTTTGTCATATAAAATCATAATGTTATTTTTGGTGTATACGACCTCCATTTATTTTTTTTTGTCTATTTTTTGCAATTTTTAATTGACATCAATATTTATAGTAGCGAATTTAAAAATTTTAATTAATCGATTAAAAATAAAGTAAATTTTTGAAATTTGAAACAGGGAATGGAACAAATTAGAAGAATCATGCGACCAACAGATGTACCAGACACTGGTTTGCTCTGTGATTTATTGTGGTCAGATCCCGACAAAGATGTTCAGGTAATTTTTTTTCTACGATAAAAGTTTTAGTTTTTACTCTTGATTAAGTTAAGAAGCATAAAAAATTTTTGATTGTTCGTTTGACTCTAGGGTTGGGGTGAAAATGATCGCGGTGTTTCTTTCACCTTTGGTCCTGATGTAGTGTCTAAGTTCTTGAATCGTCATGATATGGATCTAATATGCCGTGCGCATCAAGTTGTAGAGGATGGTTACGAATTTTTCGCAAAACGTCAGCTTGTCACGCTATTCTCCGCCCCTAATTACTGCGGTGAATTTGATAATGCCGGTGGCATGATGAGTGTTGATGAAAATCTCATGTGTAGTTTTCAGGTTCGTTATTAATATTATTATTATTTTTATTTTATTTTTTTTTCAAGCCATCTTTTATATGGTAATAAGTTCGATCCCAAGCGACACAAAAAAAAAATTTCAAATCTAAAGCGACATTTAGTTACATGATAACAAATTGTCACCTTAAATTTTACGAAAAGTCAGCAATTTTTTCGTGCCATGGAATATCGTAATTTTTAAAAAAAATTTTTAAAATATTGAAATTTCGCGCTGAAAAAATGTTCATTTTTTTATGATATTTCGAAATTACTTTTTTTTGTCTTTGTCACGAATTTGAAACATTAAAAATAAACTAGACGACACTAAAAAAAATTTGAACGTATGTTAATTTTTAAAAATTCTATGATTAATGATTATGAAAATTAAAAAATATATCAAAAAGTATATGATTCGATAGATGATTGAATTTAAAAAAAAATTAAGAAATTAAGTAGCGATACTTGGCAGTGATGTGGGGGCTGCAAATTGCTTATTAAAATATAGTATAGAATTTAATTATTTATAAATAATTATTTCCTACAGATTTTGAAACCGTCCGAGAAAAAAGCTAAATATCAATATGGTGGCATGCCTGGAATCCAAACAGGAAGACCATCAACACCACAGAAAAATCCAACGAAGAAAAGCAAAAAATGATCTTCACCAGCTGATCCTGCATAGCATTCACTCATGTCATTTTAGGTAATAATTAATAATTATTTATTTACTCAATTAATTAATTACGATAATACGGTAGCTCATTAATTTACAATTTATCACTTCTTATAATCACTTTAAATTTAACGGCCTAAATATCTATCATTATTATAAAAATTATTAAATTACTAGTTACATAATTACTAACAAGTATAAATTTATAAAAATAAACGAGAATGGCATTTGAGCAATCTTTAATATATCACTCATATTTTACGACTTTAAGTTTAATAAAAAAAAAAAAATTATCTATTTGATCCAACGCTACCGTATAACCTTTCAAAAAATTATAACAATTTGTCTCGATAAATAAATGCTCATCAGTATAATCTAATATATCACTTATATTTTATCACGCGAGCATCAATACAATTATAATTAATTATAATTATTATAAATGTCAATTTATATTATTTTGTCTTAACATTTTAGTTGCGGGGGCGTTCAATTATTCTATTGAGCCGATAATTTAAAAGTCGAATGTATACAAGTACCTTCTTCTTCCTATTAATTCGATTGCATTATATATATATATTTAAACTAAAATATCATATATATAATTATTATTGTTACAAAATATTATTACTGATATAAAAAACATAGAGTTTATATATTATTTAACTATCAAACTTATATTTGATTATTATTTTTTAATACAAAGAAAAAAAATTAACAAATATTTATTATACTAATACTTCCATTTGCTAATTCATTTTTTTGCATTTTGTATTAATACTTTATTTATTTTTATTTATTCATTAATTATATAAACGCTTAAATAAAAACTTTGATTTATCACTCGTACATATGACATACATCTTTATATATTTAATTAAAAAAAAATATATAGATAAATATATATATTTAATACAAAACCAATTAATTTGAAATTTTATTTTAATATTTAATTAGTAATTGACATCTGACCTTTTTAATTTTCATATTTATTTCAAATTGTCAAAAAATATATATGAAAATTGATATTTAATTTGATAATTTTTTTTAGACCCCCCCCCCTCACTTTTTAAAAATATTCAATGACAACTGTCATTATCGTATTGAAATTTTAATGATTAATTTGAAAAAAAATTGTAACATTATTTGGAAAAAAGACAAAAAAGTTGCGATGTCGCTGATAGATTTAAAAATGAGTGTGAATGTATGAGTGCTTATTCATAAATAGAGTAAATAATTGCTAAAAAAAAAATTTGAAAAAAGGCGCGTTTTTTAAATTTTTAAATAAGTGCATTTTCTATGAATATTATTTTTTCTAATTACTTACTCTATTTATTTAAAATTTTAAATTTATCTGATGTTTGCTACATTCATACTCATATTTAAAAAAAAGTAGTTTTCGATTCCTATTAATTAGAAGTTTAACAAAATTCAGTAATTTACTCTGTAAACGTGAATAAGTGAAGGTGAATATCCACTAATTCTAAGTGCCAATCGAACCACTTTTTACAATAAGTGGTTCGGTTTGTACTTGAAATTAGTGAATATTCACCTATTTCACTTATTCATGGATACATAATAATTTTAGCATAAAAAATTTAACATTTCGGAAGATGCAAAATATTGATAAGATGCTTTCACTGAAATTTATTTGCCAAATTTCGTTTAACTTCTAATTGATAACAACTGTAAGTCATATTTTTTAAAATCTATATCTCGGCAACAATTTTAAGTACTTTGTCCTTTTTTCAATTAATGCTTCTATTTTTTTTTCAACTAATTAATGAAATTTTAATAGAGTAATGACAGTTGTCATTGAATATTTAAAAAAGTGTGGGTGGGTATTGTCTAAGAATGTCTTTAAATTTATATTAAAAAGTATTACTCAGTGGCATCGCATTGTCAATATAACCCAGATAGAAAAATACTATCATTAATTTTTTTTTTTCATAACCTAGAAAAATTTAATTAAAACTTTTTATAGCAGTCTTGATATTTTAAATGACAAATATTTAATAAAAATTTGACAAAGTGAAACACTAAATATGTATGATCTTTAATATATATTTTATATGAAAAAAAAAATTAGACTGAACAAAAAACAATTAAAGTATTCAAAATTTAAATCAATGCGCGTTGGCTTATTCGAGGTAATTAATATTTTTTTCTATCTGGGAATTAAAATTTTAAAAAATTTTAGAAACTTTAAGTCTACTTAAATATTAACAGTAAAAATAAATGGAGGAAAATTTAAAACATGATTAAGTGCGCCGACATTTAAATCAATTTGTGTATTGATGAATGATAATAAGTAAATATGAATGAGAGATTGATTGATTTAAGATAAAAAAAAAAAAAATAAATATATAACAGTATTTTTAAGGCGATGCCTCTGTATAGATAATTACAATAAGCACTACTGTCTATGAAAAATAATAATAATTTTGATGAGGAAAAAAAATGCATTGTTAAAAAAAATATAATTATAAATCATAATTTAGGTTTATAATTAATAATTGATACTTGATAATTGATAAAAATAATGTACAATGCCAAGTAGGAATTTGAATGAAAGAAAGAATTGCAAAAAGGTTGTCACTGTTATTAGTTTAAAATTTAAATATTTAATTTACTTGGTGAGTTAATTATCAATAAAAAAAAAAAAAATAATTAGATATTTATATTTTGTTATAAATATTATAAATTATTTAAATTTGCAATGACTTGTTATTATTTTTAAATTTAAATAAATTATTTATTTATAATTAATAAGAAAATATAAATATACGAGGAAGTAGTTGTTAGTTAATATATATATTATTGATGTAACTAAAGATAAATATAAAATTATAAATTTTAAATTTAAAAATAAGTTACTCTTGTACAAATATTTAAAAAAATTTCTTAGCAGTATATATAAAGTATAAAATATATAAAGAATAAGATAACTTTTTTTTTTCTAAAATTTATGAGAAGCTAAGTAATTTTTTTTTAATAGGTGTTGCTAACTTATTTTATTTTAATTGTAAAGTGGAATGAGGTAGATTAAAAAAAAATTCAGTTGATAAAATTTAGTATATTTAAATAATATATTGAATTATTAATTTTTTTTATAATTTCGAATTCGCAAGTGATTTAAAGATTTGTATTAAAAATTCATTGATTTCAATGTTGACTAAGAAATTATAAATTTAAATAATGAAACATATTTTATTTTACGATTCATTACTTGTTAATTATTTTTGAATTTAAAAAAATATGGAATATAAAACAGAAAAAGAAATTTTCATAAAAATATAATAAATTTATAAAATATTTGTAAATGTGCTTCCTGTATTTTTATTTTCTCTAATTATTAAAATAATTTATTAAGTAATGAAATATTTTCGGGGCTTGCAAATTTTCTGTTTCTGAACATTACAAAAGCCTGAAAAATAATAGCAGACATGATATTTTTTTAGTAAATGTGCATTTTCAATAGAAAAATTCTATTAAGTTAAGCTTGAATGAAGGAAAAATTTAGTGAAGTAAAAATCAAAATTTGGTTTCGGTTAGATTGAAAATTAATATAAAAAATGAAATAAATTTAAAATTTTCTCATCGAATCCCATAAACAGCATCATTTTTTAAATTTGAAATGAATGTAAATTATAGTTTTTCGAGGTAACACTTATAATTTAAAATTAATAAATTAATATTTAACCTTGAGTTCCGATAAAAAAAATTTCATGTCGATTAGTGTTTTTAGTCAATTGAAAAATTATTTTTATCAACTGAATTTTATTTTTTAATTTTTAATAAACAAAGCTATAAATTTAAAAATAATAATTATTATATTATTATATGATAACTTTAAAAAATGGTATTGATAAGTGATAATAAAATATAACCTTACAAACTATGATTATCATAAAAACAATGATATAGCTTAGAAAAAAAAATAAATGCCGTATGTGTATTTAAATTGCAGTAATTAAAATAAATTTATTATTACTATCAATTAATTGATTAATTGTTTAAGTTTAAAGAAATATATACTAAAAAAAGTATGTATAATTATTCAAAGTAATGTAGTGTAATATGATGATAAATATAAAAAAATATGTAAATGCCCGAAGTTAAAATAAGATTATGAAGGCAAATAAGTTGTAAACTTTCAGATAATAAATATTCCCTCTTGTTGTAATTACGAATATGTTTATTTATTTATTCCACCATAATTATTTCCCATCATGAAAATTATGATATTCCGATACACATTACATTGCGTCGCTTTTCTGGGAACCTCGTAACTACTTTTTTTTCATAATTTAAATTTTGAGTGAAAAACATTCTTTAGTACTGCGATCACGTAAAAAAAGGTTCAATTTTTAATAATTTTAATAAAATGTTCGAGAGATTTTTGAATTTTGATATTAACGCACGCGTAACAGAACAGATGTTTTGACCGATTTTTGAAAAAATTATAACTTTGCAGTTACGAGATTTAAATTTTAGATTAAATAATTTATTTTTATAAAGGATACTTGAAATGTCGTGGTATCACATAAGTAATTCTCAGAAAAGAACGACAAATTCTGTTTATTAATAATTATACATGAAATAGATGGTGACACGCTTAAATATCCGCGACAAAATATCCGCAGACAAAATAACCACATGACAAAATATCCGCGGACAAAAAATCTGTAGACAAAATGTCTTTAAAAAAATTCAATGATAATAAGACTTATTATTATAATCATATGTAATTTTGTATTAAGTATTTGATAAATTAAATGATAAATGCTTCAAAAAATATGATTTTAATAACTTTCTTTTACTGTTATTTTAAGTATGAAAAGTTTGATAAGATGAATTCATCCCTTAGTTACGTCAGTTTCCAGGATATTCTGTCGGGGCGCTATCTTTCACATCATTTTATGAGTGGGTATATTTTTGTAATTGCACATACACAAATTTCGTGAAAAAAGAGCGCTATAATTCACACTTTTTTATGTATGTATCAATCATGTGTATTTTCGCATAAAAGTATTCGATGAATTGAAGATAAATGTTAATAAAATATCATTTTAATAACTTTCATCTACTGTTATGTTATCTATGAAAATTTTGATCTTATGAATTCATATCTTTGATATGTTCATTTTGAGGATATTCTGTCTGTAGATATTATTTCCGCGGATATTTTGTCGTCTCTGGTTATTTTGTCGCGGATATTTTGTCCGCGGATATGTTGTTACGCAACCGAAATAGATTCACTGTATAATAGAGTACAGTCGAACCGAATAGATAAAAATAAAACGTAAAACGGCGATAGTCTTATAGCGAGGTTTGGGCGCAAATGCTGTTAAGCACAATAGTGGGGGTACCTCAATTCCAAGAATTTTTCCCCTACAGCCCCGAGCTAGTCTTATAACGAACTCTTACTGTACTAATGTATAGCATCGGGTGGGAGACAGCGTAGCTCGTAATGAGGGTTAAAATTGAGGGGAAGCTTTCAGGCAATGGAGTTCGATTCTACTGCAAAAAAATGACAGTTTAATAATGAGGATAATAATCAATAAAAAAAAAATTTTCCGTGGGAACCACATTTTATTGAATTTATTTCTACTTGATAGTTTACAATAATTAAGTAGAAATGAAATTAAATTTAACAAAAAAATAAATATATATTTATATGTATAACATAATTTATTTAAATTTATCATCAATGTATTTTAGGCCAATGATTAATTAAAAAAAAATATTATGTTTATCTTGAGCCCCGATCATCTTCACTGTCGTTACTGTTTTGATTACTCGTATATTTAAATCTCTCTCCATTAATTTTTTAAGTTATTTCAATTTTCATTTCTTCATTCATTACCTTGTGTTCACTCTTACTTTTATTTGATTTTTTTTTCCATACGCGTTACCATATTTTAACCATCGGCATGACACGTGTTATTCTTCTAATGGGCACAAGCTGCAAAAAAATTATAATAATTACTAATCATTCAAATAATCAATTGACTGAAGATTTCGTAGTAAAAATAACCAACAATAAACATGTAATTTATTTCACTAAAATAATATATAAATAAATAAGACATTTACACAATTAAAATTTTTTTTTAAACTAACGATAAATTTAAAAAACATTAAGTCATACATCAAACAAAAATAATTTTTTTTTTAACGTAATACCAATTTTTAAAATTACATCATGCATACAAAATTTATACTACAGTAAAATTGTTAGTAATAAAAAAAAATTTTTAACTTGTTTTAATTAAAAAGTTTTCTTAGACGTTCACAAATTAAATTTATAAATATTTAAATAAAAGCATGTGAAGCAAAGCACACAATTTTATTTTTTTATTTTAAATATAAATATATATAATATCAATAAAAATAAATATAAATAAATATACATATCAAGTGTATTGTCTAATTTTATAATTATTTATTAATTAATTACGTCTATTACTTAGAATGGAGCACGAAAAAATTGATTATTTTTTTTTTCAATCTTCTATGAAAATTTTTTAGTAATACGCACTGGAATTATCTCTGAAAATAACTGAACAATTTTTAGAGGTCGGTTGTAAATTTTGAAAATATTAATAGTATATTATGTGCCAAGGGATTAAACAATACGATTTTAGATGAGAGTGAGGATTAAGTTGATCGGTTGAGCCGAAAACAATGGCTGACATCAGTCGAAGTCTGAAGTTGTCTTTTATTCCATGCTACGCATATTTTTCATGTTACATGCATTGATACTGAGAAGGTTTAATGTCTGAGGTCAGCTGAAAGAGACTAATTTCCGACAGCGCAGTTGCTAGCAAACGTAAAATTCTGTATTTCAAGTATGCAAATTTCAGTAATTTAAAGAGAAAACAATAGAATTTTATTAATATCAATTTTTTTCATTCGAATTCATGTCATTTTTTTAATGCAAATGCAAATGACAGTTTGGTTGGTAATTAGACTGACATAAATATTCAGAGGTATACAAAAAACAAATGCGATTTTGACAGGGGCCAAAGAGGGGCTGAACAAAATTTACTAGATAACTAATGAATTTTTTCCCTAAGGAACTGATCAATTTCTGTCCGCTAAATCGCACTGATTGGAAATTTGTTTGCTTTGAGTGGCTATGCAGCATTAAAATTCTCAGGTGACATGATAAATAATAGTTTATTGCACAGCTAGGATGAAAATTAGGGGGTTGCAATGCCTGCCTGATAAACTAAAGGCAAGGGAGGGAAAATCGTGAATTCAAATATTCTACTTTCCTCCGTAGTGTGTAAACTTTTTTTTCCGTTGCAGTTAGTTTGACCACATGAAAAATGATGTCCTAAAAATTATTGAATGCGTGACCTCTAAAAATTGGTGGCGGTAATGATTTTCAAAGAAGGTTCTAAAATGCGTATTACTATAAAATTATCATACGAAATTAGAATAAAAAAAATTAACCAATTTTTTGGCGCGACCCATATATTAAGTCATTTGAAGCAAGCGTGCGCAAACCCATTCATTTTAGACTGAAATGCATGGATTTGCGTACATTTATCCACTGTGCACATTTGCACAATATGACTACATGTTTAAAACTTATTACTTATTAATTACAAAGGAATACACAAGGGTAATTTTAAAAATTTAGTTAAACTTGCAAAAGTGGCCTTAAATTTATCTGCTTTAGTTACATAAATTGTTCTTATTCTGTTTCTGTTTCAACGCGTCATCTGCTAAATAAACAACAATTTTAATTAGTGTTTTAATTAAATTATGAGTACAGAAAAATAAATGGGATTAATTTTGTCTTCTGGTTTAATTTATTTTTACAAAAAAAAAAAAAAAACCGTTTAATATTATTAATTATTTTAAGTAAATAGTCAATAGTTATTAAGTTTAGTATTTTTTTAAATTATTTTCTAATGGGGAAGGTATCAGTTGCTGATAATTTTACCGATCATGAAAATTTTTTACATAAATTAAACAAATAGTAAAATTCGCGGTACAGATTCTACAGATTTCATAAGAGGGTAAATATACGGTAGGATAAAAATAGTAAGCAATTGGTAATTGATACCTTTCCCTTCCGTCTTTTGTGGTTACTTATTATTGACATTAAATAAAAGGGGAAAAAATGTTTAATAAATATTTAGACGATAAATAAAAAAATATTAATATTAATTAAGGGGGACATTGTTTTCAATATCGTCAAGTTGCTCACTTTCGCTCTCAATAATGGTAATCATTGTACCATGGTCTTGAAAATAGAACTCTTGGAACGGGCTTCGAATAGTAATAGAATTTTTTTCCTGAAACATTTTATATATTTTTTTTTTCAAACTGTAATGTCATTATTTTGTTTGCTTGTTTGTCTTTTTTTAGTGTAAATGTTTTGTGCTGGCGAAAAATTTCATATCACATTACATCACAGTAAACTATCGCTAAAAGTGTGATAAAAATAAATCCATGCTTATTTATATATATCACGTTTAAAATATATAAAAAAAAAAAGCTAATCGTGCTTTTTTCTCAAATTATTATTTTTATATTATTCCTATACCGCGGTTTTTTTTTCTCGTTTTATCCTTTTTTATATTTATATATATCTCCTCGCAATCTCAATGGTATAAATTTACAAAATAGACGCAAGTAGAGCGTCAATCTTGTCTGTAAATAAATTAAATATTATTATATTTATATATTTATTTAACCTAAATAGAAATTTTTTCATTCACTCGTCTAATGAATTATTATTTTTTTTTTCTTTACTTATTAATAAATTAAAATGTAAGTAATTAAATCTAAATTATGAATAGTAGCCTAAGTTACTAATTACCGTGCACTAAAAAAAAAAAAAAAATTATTTAGTTATAAAATAAATGATTGAGTAAATAAATGAATAATTGCTAACGTACCAAGAGGCCTGAGGGGATGTCTGCTCCACAGGTAATTACGTTTAACAGGACTGAGATAGCTGTCCCTTAGATAGAAGGGTGAGCTCCATTGAGCGTGAAGAGGGATATATGGTGCGGAGCACGGGTACCACCATGGGTCCCTGGTAAAGGCCGAAATGGGTGCTGACGGTTGGGGCTCCAGTAGATCATGGAAAGCTTTTCTTCCAAGCATTGAAGGAAATGAACTCAATGGATCATCCAACAGCTTTCCTAAATATTTTAGATCATAGTCACGCATACTATTTTTTTTTAAAGCATATTCATCACTCGATTATAATAATTCACTTTTTTTGTACTGGTCATTAAAAAAAGTTTGAAATTTATTACGAAGAATTTAATTTTATTGTGGTTACTCTGTACCCTGGTATTCAAATTGACAGTAAATTGATGTAAATTTACTGTACAATTTGACAACAAAAAGTTTACATGCATGAAAGCTTTTTTTGAGTTGAATTCAAGTTAATTGAGCCAAAATCAAGTCAAATTTGAATTTTTGGACTTGAATGGATACTGAGTAAGTCAAGTTAGTCAAAGATAAGTCAGAAATGGGTGAAGACTTGATTTTGACTTATTTTTGGTTACTTACACTGTAAAAAATTAACGGAGTAAATTCGGATCGGATGACTTGATTTACTCCTGTCTGGGTAAAATTCACTCCGAAGGGGAGTTTATTTTAATATTAAAACTTCGAATCGGAGTGACTGGATTTAAATAAAATCTACATCCATCAGAAATCACTCCGTTATAAAAAAATTCTTTATTTACTCCGTATGCAGAGTGATTTTTTTTTTAAACTCTGGAACTTCTAGTGACCGAGTGAATTCGGATTTGAATAAAATTCATAATCACTCCGAATTCGCTTCCGATTTTTTACAGTGTAGTATTCATTCAAGTCAAAAAAGTCAAATTTTACTTGGTTATAGTTTAGTTGACTCGAATTTTACTTAAAAAGTCAAATTTTGAGTTCAAGTTCGATTAAATTGATTATGAATCAATGATATTTTTCGTATTAATATCATTATTTTAAGAGAAAGTTATTTTGTCACGTGGTAAATTTGACCTTCGGTCATTTTGTCCCCGGGTATTTTATCACAGAGCTATAAAATGTTATATTATATCGAGTTAATAGATGAATAAATGACTTAGTTACGAACCGTGAATGTCAAAGAGCGGTTTTGTCGTCAGCGGGGGTGATCTGTGACGAGATAATAATGAGGATGATGGATACATTCTATCGATGTCTGCCAATCGGTCCAAATGATCATTCCATGCTTGATCCGCGTCGAAAGGTTTAGCTATTTAGATGATCATCGTCAATGTTCAACCCATGATACAGGACATTGTATCATTATTATATGTACCAAACATATAAAACAGACAAATACACGCATATTATAATAACAGATTCAAAATAATTACACTCTCTCATATTTAAAATTAAAATTTTTATCATCAATACTAACCTTCGCTGAAGAAATCCTTAATAATTATTCATTTATTAAAAAATAGGGATTGCAATAAAAATAAAATAAAAAACACATGCCATCTCCGGAAAAAGACAGAAATTTTTGTTGGTAGCGTAAAAAAAAATTTATATTTCAAATTACATTTGTTAGTTTATTTATAAAAAAAATATTTCAGCACTCGTATGCGCATTCACTGGGCATTAGTTAAATAAAACCAATATATGTATATAATTATATGTATATAAATATTCATAAATAAATTTCCAGCTTTTTTCGAAGGTTGGCGTTCACGAGTTTTTTTAAAATTATTTTTAATTATCATTAAATTAAATAAAATAACAGTTTAGCAACATTTATGCTCTAGTTTACTTTGAATTAAACTAACCGCCCGCACGCACTTACAATTTATATATTTATTTATTTATCAAATAATACAGTTTTACCCAAGTGATTTATTCCATTTTATTTATTTAAATCATCAAATTATTAATTAATAAATTAACTTTGCCAAGTGACTCAAAGTGTTGGTGTTGTTGTCAATAGTTTTTTTTTTATCGCCAAGAAAATGAACAAACAGAGTAAGGCAAATCGTAACGCCTGTTTCTCAAACATTTTAATTTAAGTAAGTATTCATGGAGTATATTTTCACGATTTTTCCATTTACGTATAATTTGTTGTTGTCTTAAGTCACTTAATTCAATAAGCCGACGTAGATGTGTCCATTTTTGCCACTGACCTGGATATTCGTCTGTAAATAATTATAAATAATACACACGATTCACGTTGGCTATTTTTTTTTCTTTCGGATTTTTTTTCTACAAATAAATTACAAAAAAAAAAAAAAAACTAAAAAAATGCACATGTAGAAAATTAATAAATCTACAAGTGCAATTTTTTTAAATATTTTTTTTTTTATAATTTATCGCTTTGAAAAAAATCCAAAATTATTAGACGTTTCACGTTGTCTATTTTTTTTTTAACTTTCGGTTTTTTTTTTACAAATCAATTAAAAAAAAAACTAAAAAAATGCACCTGTAGAAAATTAAAAAAACTACAGGTGCAATTTTTTAAAATATTTTTTTTTTTAATAATTTATCGCTTTTAAAAAATCCAAAAATTATTCAACCTGCTATCTTCAGTATTATAGAATGATTTATTATTTATATTAATCTACTCAACACTAAATGTCTACATTACAACATTACATGTAATGACAAAATTAGAAAAAAAATAAAATGAATGATTAAAAATTAATCTGCTCCAAACACTGAATGGCTGTGATTGAAAATAAATGTAATGACTAATCGACTTGGGATTTATTGTTATAAATTATAAATAATAAAATAAAATAAATGAAAAAATAATGATAATATTTAAATGCGTGCGTGCGTCGCTCGTGTTACGCTTTTGATTAATTAATTTTAAAATTCAAAGTAATAAAATAAAATATTTTTTAAAAACACTTATGATATAAAAACACAAATTATAAATTAGTTACTAATATTTTATTTATTATTAATTAATTAATCAATGAATTAATTATTTTATTAATTAATTAATTAATTAATTAATTAATTTTTAAAATTACAGTGATTAACGCATACAAATGTCTTTTAATGACAAACAAAAAAAACTTATTTATTAACAATATAATTATTTTATTATCTAACAATATATTTAATTATAATTATTTATTAACACGATTTAAACACGAACAAAAAGGGATTATAATTATTTATTTTAAGACATGATTGTTTACTTTTTAAATTTTTTACTGATTTTAATTTATTTTTTTGCTTAATGACGACTATTTTGCAAGAGGTAGTAATTTGCAGAAACATATAAAGGTAGTGCAGCAAGGCTTATAATAGTGTTGTGTAGCTCTCACAGGCAGCGGAAAAAAAGGAAATCAATTTTTATGATGAATATGAATTTAATTATACATTATTATTTAAGATTTTTCTTTTAAATTTAAACAAAAAATTCCAACAAATAATTTTCAGTCTTTTTTTTTTGTAAAAAAAAAAGATGAAAAATGTAAATTCTTAGAGTAAAAGTACTATGGGTGTGCAGTTGGTGAACGATAAAACAAAAGTCTTTTTACGAAGAGTGGAAGAACGTGCTTGTGAAAGTTTTTATTTATAAATTAAACGGTAAAGTGACATAGAAATATTTTTTAAAAAATTTTCGTCACTTTATTGTTTAACTGATGAATTTTTATAATTTTTTTTTAGTTTCTCCAGCTCTGGGCACAGCTTTGTGGTTAGTACCTACCGGAGACGAAGCGCTCGACGGGTTTGTATTGGTGAGGATACAATTGTCTCGGTGAGTAGCCATAGATTTCCCGATGAACGGGTAAGTACCTGTGTAATAAATGGAAATTATTGTTATTTTTTTATTTTCAAAGTCGTCCTAACTGCCAGGGTCGTCAACGACTAATTAACTATTGGGTGTATTACGTAGGGACAGTGGGATGATTTGATTTCGGCGATGGGAAAATCTCAGAGCAAATAGACCTCGCTTTTGTGAAAAATTTTTCTTTATTTTATTTTCCGACTGAAAGAAGATGAATAGTAAATTTATAACGATCGTGAGAAAAATAATTTTTAGATAGTAATTAATCTTTTGAATTAATGGGACTATTCCATCTGCAAGTAAGCATTAGATGGCATCAGGTGGTTTTTAAAATTACGCTCTATAATTTAACTTTACTGAAAATTTATTTGGTATGAGTTTTACTCTGTAGACAGCAGAAAATTTTTTACTCCAACATTGTAATTAACGGAGCTAATTTAAATTTATAAACCCGCCAGGAAATGAGACCCCGTTGATAAAAAAAAAAATTTATTTTTAAGAATTTGTTGCTTGAATTTTTTTATTGAAAACTGACTGAGGTAAAATGGGCCACGATTGTAAGAAAAAAATTTTAAATGGCTGCACTGTAGACTGATCCACTTGCCCCATTTTTTATTATAAACTGTAACTATATATGGAGATTTTAATAAAATTTACCCTACAGTTCCGAGTAAACCTGGACCAGAAACGAAATAAATATGAAAAGAATAAAAACTAATTCTTTTTTTACTCTTTTTTATTTGAAAGCTACTCGAAAGTGGGTTTTTCTACCCGATAGTAGATATAGAACAGTATCTAGAAACGGAAGAGTAATTATTCAGGCCTAATTTTACTTGCAATTAACGAGTCAAATTTACTAGATAATTTATTCCAGGCTTGTCTATAAATCTATTGTATGATTAAAAAAAAAACTACCTTGTTGAAGAGTATTTGGTAATAAAAAAAAATATTTACCTGTATCCAGGTACATTAATGCGATCAGATGCGTGAGAAGGATTGTCAAAAATAGATTTTCCGTAAGGCCATGATGAAGAATGAAGTTCAGGGTAATCGCTGAATATGCTTCTTGGTCTATGAGTGTGTTCAGGTGCTCTCATGTCATCGGTTCCTTATTAGTAAATAAAAAAAAAAAAAAAATGAACACCAAAATATATTAAATTACATTGATAACTTTTGTATCCACTAATGAAATAAGTAATTTATAAATGAGTACCTTTAAGAGCACGTACATAACTCTGCCAAAATCTAGCCTTCCTCGTAATGGGCTCATTACGGCCAATCATAGCAAGATTGCTTCTAAATCGCGCGTCCATTTCGTTTTATTTATTAATAAAAATAACTATCTTCGACTATTTTAATGCCACAACGTAGCTGTTGGCTACTTCTACCGATCACTTGTACTCGTTCGCTAAAAAAAAATCAATCACCCCCTTATCCAATTACTTAATCCATTTTAAAAGTTTTTAATAACATATAAATATATAAATAATAAACAATAAATATTATTTATATATTTAAATATACGTATGATTTAGGTAATGACGCAATAGTCCCGGATTTCATGTTCGATAAATTTAGTTCACTGGTGTACCAGACCCCTCAGCATCCGAAGCTCAGACCAGAATCATTTTTAGATTTCTCTGATGTGTAATATGTGATATATATACATGTAGTGTTAAAACAGGTGTAGTGCAGACAGAGTTTAACCGTTAAATATTTTAAGTTGAACATTTATTTACCCTTCACTCTTACTATTACTCTCTCTTTCTCTTTCTCTTTAATAGTTAGCCTTTACATTAGTTTCGTTTTAGCCTTTCATTCCATTCCATTAGCTTTACATCATCAAACGCAACTACTAAAGCTACCTATGTACTGTTGACTTTGACCGATATGTATATATATATATATAATACTATGTTAAGTTACGTATGCTATAGATTGACAGTGACCTCATAATTTTTATTCACAGATAAAATTAAAAATCAATTAATTTAAAAACTGAATGCGGAAATTATGTTGAATTTTTAATTATTTATTAATTAAGTCATTAAGCTTCAATGGTTATAAAGAAGTATCGATATCTTACTATGCAGTAACGAGATTTTAATGCTAGTTAAAATTATTATTATTATTATTATGATTTTTTGAACGAGTTAATAAGTGTTTTAAGTCAAAAAACAAATTTGAAAATTTTTTGTTTAAATAGAATTGGATTGCGGGAAAACTATTGAGTTTATATGAAAATTAATAAGGACCTTTTTTGAACAGAATTTAATTTTCTATAAAAATGTATGAGTGTGTTTTTATTGTATCTTTGATAGTTTAACCGGAATTTGAATTTGTTTAATTTAAAAATTTGTATCATCAAAATTTGGTTTTTTAATTGATTGAGTTAATTATTAGAATTTTGGAAAAGTTTGTTTTGATGTTTTATGTGGAAAATTTAATTGGCTACAAAATTGCGTGGGTTCATTTTTGATGTATATTTGATAGTTGTCATAATTTTAATTTAATGCAAGGTTAATGTTTTTTAGTGATGAATCATTTGGTAACGCCAGCCAAAAATTATTAGGTAATTTTTTTTTTGTAGATAGTCAAGTTGATGTAATGGTCATGAGTAATAAGTCATAAGTAGTGAGAAATGAGTAATGAATAGTGAGTAATTCAAGTAGAAAGAGTATTTATGTAGTCAGACGGCATGAAGACTTGAAATGTTTGAAATTGGAATTTATACTTTTCTTATTTAGTTTATATTTAATTTTAGGTGAAGGACAAATTCAAAACTAAATTTAGATCTCTATTTGTTTTATTTTTTTGTTAATTAATTGGATGATTAAAATAACCGTCGTCTAGAAAATTGAAAATCAAAATTAATAATGATCAAAAAAATCATTATAATTGATGAGCTTTCAAAATATTATTAATTATTAATTGTATATTCAAATTTATAGAAACTTGTTTTTTTTATGCTTCATTATTATGCCAAAATTTAATAAGCTCATATTTATAATTAATTATTTTGGTTTTTGATCATTATACCTAATTTTGGTAAGAAACCGATCAAATTATTATAGTTTTTCCGTATTTTCAATCAAAATTTTCTTACAAAATAATTAAATATCAATTTTTTATGTTATCAAAAAATAATGAGTCCAAAATTATAATTACCAATTTCGATAAATATATTAAATAATAAAATTTGTTTTCAAACTGTCCTCATAATAAATTAAAAATCTAAAAGCTCTCAGACGTTAAAAAAAAAAAATTGCAAAATAAAATCGAGAGCTATGCCAATAATTTGACTGCGAAATTTGAGTAAGAATAAGAATTAAATAATACGCAATGTTATAACACAGTGAAGAGCTAACAAGTACAGTTGGTCAGACCTTAGTGGGTTTGGCTGCTCAGCATCCTATTTTTACCCCGACATATAAATATCTAATCGAGTGTGATATTTGTATGTGTAAGACTTACATAAGATTTTTAAATGTGTACGTGCCAATTTATTAGTATAAACCAAACCATTACACAGACTACTCTCTGCTTTGAGCTTTATCTTTTCTAATGCATTTTCTATTTCTCTTTTTATATATATATATATATATATATATATATATATATATATATATATATATATGCATAATGTACATTCATGCCATGCATTATAAATAATGTTCATTCCACTCATGTTATCAACACAAATAAATTTACATTTACATTAGCATCAGTGAGTCATAAATAAGTTATTAGATCATGATCTATATTCAGATCGAAATCTAGTTCAAATCAGGTTAATGTGTCACCTTTTATTTAAATACATTAAGGCGAATTAATATTAATTATTAATTCAAATATTAGTACGAACGTCAAGTTAACAGACAACTTTTGAATTTTTTTTTTTTCAACAAATCAATGACAAAAAAAAACTAAAAATATGCACATGTGGAAAATTCAAAAAGCCATGGGTGCATTTTTTTCAAATATTTTTTTTTTTATAATTTATCATTTTTTAAAAAATCCAAAAATTATTAATCGGCTAACCTCAGTATCATATTAATTAGTATATTAATAAAAATAATTTTTTTATAATAAATTTGTTAATAAAGCATTTGTTAATAAATATTTATTAATTATAAAATTAAAAAATAATTAATAAAAAATAATAAATTACAGTCCTGTCTTGCTTAACAATATTAATATTTATTTATCACAATTATACATCACAACAGGTGGTTGTTGTCTTCTTGTCAAAAGTTTGACAGCTGACGTTGACAATCGTTAAATTTAACATTAAACTTTTAGTTTTTTTTTTTTTATTTTTTTTTTTAACGTTATTTATAATCCGCACAGAAAATAAAAAAAAGGGTTGACTAAAATGATTTTTTGGACCTGTTGGCTTCGTTTGTTTGCGTTGTGTATAAAAGTTATTTAATATGAACGTAAAGTGTGAAAAAATGATAAATATAAATTATGGATCGATGAAGCGGATCAATTACCTAATTTTCGGAAGACCGTTCGGTTCGAAGATTGGATCTTACACTGAGCTTTCGCTGCCAAAAATTCCAACTAGTATATCACTAGTGTGTTAAACTAAAGCGCCACCGTGCGATAACATTTTTAACTAAACAAACGACGACATTTATGGCAACTTTCCCTCCTCTAACCCCCTTATTATTATTTTCTGGTGTATTTCTGCACGTATTCGTTGCTCGTTGAGATCATCAAGACGATATTGTTGGTTTAAATAAACAAATACACTGACGTGTTTAAAACCAAACGTCATTTTTTTGAATTATTAATATACATTTTGTTTTTTATTACTCGACTTTACCCTTATATATTTTTATTTTTATTTAATTATATTTATTCCATAACCTCGAGTCTCCCACGTAACGGCGACCTACACATTAATACTTTTTTTAAAAAGTTATTCCAAGATCTTTATTCATACTCCATGAAAATGACATTTATTTATTTTTGATGACATTGGAAACTACGTAGTATTTTATTTATTTATAAGATGTTATGACAATTTTTTTTATTATTAAATTTTCAATTTATTATATAAATAATTTTCACTTAATTCTATTTTTGAGACCGATTCAATTTTAGTATTTTTGATACGTAATTATTTTGGAGTATAATTAGTAGTGATGTATAGAAACTCGGGCGAAATTAGTTTCTGTCATACCGGAAATAGCAAAAAATCATTTTAGCGTGAGTTGAGCACATCCGCTTCGTGCATGAGGTGTGCAAAATCGTCTTAATAGAGTTGCCAATAGTAAATTTTGTTTATTTGTTTTAAATATAAATGAAGATTAAAAGATTTAGTAGGAAAATTTGAAGAGTGCATGTTTTTTTCGACGTCCTAATTTCGTCCTGAATTCATACTCAAAATTTGACACGACCAAACTTTAAAAAATATTTTCGAGTATGACTTGAAAGCTTGATTCAAAAGTTTGAAAAAATTTTCGATAATTAAATATATATATAAAAAAATAATTTATTATAAATTTGAAACTTTTATTTCAATGAAATTTTTTTGAATAATTTTCATTTTTATTTTTCATTATAATTTTTAACTGAATAATTCTCTGTTGACTTTTTTTGGAAAAATTTGAATTGAAATTTTTTGATGACTAATTTTTATTTGAATTAAAATTTTTTTTGGCATTTAATATTAATTTGAAATTTTTTCTTCATATTTAAATCAAAATTATAAGAAAAAGTTCAAACTCAATGAAAAATTATAAGTAAAATGATAAATTAAATTTGTAATTAACAAAACAAATTGTCTAATTGATACTCAATTGAATCATCAGCCAGCTGTTAGTACCTCGTGTAAATACAAGTAGTCATTGTATTTAAAATGCCAAAAAGCATCAATACAAGACGTTACACATCTATTTTTACAGTGTCGTCGAGTATTCACTCGTCCGGGACGAGAGCACACGATACACAAATTTAAACATATACATTCAATAAGCAGTCCATGCATATCTGTATGTGTATCACCCGATGTATATTTATATTTTCAACTCGGCCACGGCCAAACGAGATGGCTTGATTAAAAGTATTTCACACATGTGAGGGTTACAAGTGTCATGTGTTAATAAATATCAGCTCTCAATTTTTGTCAACTCCCCCTACATCTACCCAAATAATTTCTATTCTTCATATATATTTAAAGTATCAAGTGTTTACGTATTTAAATTGGCACATGTATTGGTGAAGCTTCTATATATATTTATACATATGGAAACGATGGTGGCAAGTGATTGACCTCATCATCGCTACCGTGATCTACCGAAAGCTTAATCAGTTATTGCAACACACGGATATTTACAATTAAAATATATTTTTTCTTTGACCTTCACAACCATCTGAGTGTGTCATTTTTTTTTTAATCTTTCATCTTGACCTACTTAAAATATGTTTTGAACTTGTATCGTGTTACTAATGACTAATGACAAAGAACGTGGGCGGCAAAACCCTCAAAAATTTTTTTATTAATAAATATATACGTGTATATATTTATTTAAATAGCATTCATGCATTGGATTAATAAATTTAAAAATTAATCATTTTTTTTAGCCAAATTTTAAGTATAAGGGGTAAAATGCGCATATAAAAATTTGACAGTAAAAATTTTTTTTTTTTTTCAAAGTACAGTCGATTAGCCGTCATGAGCCTCTTCCCCTCAATCGGGAGTTACTGTGTCCAAACAGCTTCCCACTTAACCACTCTAAAGAGTTTCGTACTAGAGAACCCGTTATAAGCCTCCGTTAAAATTGTCTAAATTATAAACTAACAATAGGAACAAAATATCAAAATTAATGATGAAAATTTACTATCTATGTTTTGCGGATAATTTAATCATTATTAAGTAAAATATAATTTATTATTCATAATTGTAATCATTAATTACATCCAAAGCTTCTGTTACAATTGAAAAGTTTTATTGAGCATTAAGTTGATCAATAAAATTATTATTTTAATTATTACTGTAATCAATACCGTTATCATTATAATTTTTTGCATTTAAATTATTATTAGTGTAAAAAGATAAGTATTTATTTTAGCGCTATAAGCACTAGGAAAATCGGAATGTCGTGTATGTAACAAAATGTAAATGACGTTTAAAATGATATAAAATAAAACAGGCTTATAACGGGTAGTCGAGAACAAAACTAAACGCGGTAGTGGGAAGACTGAAATTTCAAGAAAAATTTCCTCTATGTCCCCTCGACCCGGCTTATGACCGATAGTCGACTATATTTTCATATATTTGCCATATTTACTTGAAAAGAAGTCCTGCCATTTGTCCATCCCTTTTTAAAATTAAATTATTTTCTGTTTGTTAATGTTCGTACGATATATAAAAAATATATAAAACTATAGAGACCTCTGCTAACTCGATAAAATTAAGACTATCAATGTCAACTTAACTCTAAATAATCAAGTGTGTTACGTACATATAAAAGACATAACTAATGCATTTAAATAAATTTTAGTCATTGTCTTTAGCTTTTATATCCCCTTGTCTACTTTGATAACGCAAGAAACAGAGTGATCCTTAACATCTCCTTACATCCTACACACTGTACACTAAATGAAAACTTATGAGCTGAAGGCTGAGGGTGTGCGATACACTTGTCTTTTTTTTCCTTCTTTTCCTCGAGAATCTACTCGGCGCTTTTATGATTTTTTTTATTTCAATGGGAAAATCACGCGCAGGAGCGTCGAGGAAAAGGTGGTTGGTGGAGATTCTGAGTAGGTGGTGAGTTCCAACGTCCAACGATTGTACAGGATACACCTCTACTTTGAAAAAAAATGATGACAATAATAATAAGAGTAGGAATAATAATAGTGAAAGTACAAAGTTAATAATGTATATGTTGTTAATACCTACTAGTAACTTTCCGCCATTCTTCTTCGTTGCTAAGTATACACTAAGTTCTTATTATTTACACCTCACAATTTTATATATCTTACAAATGTAAGTAGTGTTTTTCAAAAAAATAAGAGGGAAACAGGGGTAAAATAGATCTTCAGGATAATGCCGGAGTTTCATTTTTGAAAAACTTTTAAAAAATACATTTGCTATTTTTAATTAGTAGCGATTACAATCCTCATTAATCGGAGGCAAATGATCATACCAATATCTTTTCAATAAAATTTTTTTTTGCTGACTACTGGTGGGAAATCGTAAGAAAAATTTCAAACTTTTTCAAGTTGAGAATTTCATTCTTATGGGAAATTTTAATATTTTACGCCGTTAGATATTTTTGAAAATTTCCTGGAAAAATATGTCAGTGAAAAATGAAAATTTGTCATCATTTTTTGTTTGTCAATAATTAAAAAAAAAAAAAAATCCACGTTATTGAATGACTATTAAAAAATTAGTAGTTTTATTAAAAGTAAAAATTTGGAGCATCGATTTTTATCAGGTAATATTTTTAATGACAATTAAATTCTTAATTAGTCAAAATTATTTTCATATATTAATTACACGGAAAGAAATTTCCTTTAAAAATTACCGTTAAATTCACTGTAATCGTGGGACGAATGGCACGACCTAATCATTTGTCGGTAAGTCAGATAATTTATAACCTTTTTTCAACAAATTTTACCGTAGTCTACTGTAAATTTTATTCGGTTTTCGGTAAATTTTATGAAGTTTACCACAAACTAAATGAATTTTTTCCTAATTTTTATTTCGAAAATGGTAATAAATAAAAGCACTGCATTATGTCCCACGATTACAGTGAATTTAACGGTAATTTTTAATGAAAATTTCTTTCCGTGTACAATCAAGACATGAATGAGTTATTTTTGTGATCGATTTTTAGTTTTCACAAAAAAAATTTCAAATCTTTTTTTCGTAAATTTAAAAAAATGTTCTATGTTTATTGTTCAATGAAGGAGTAATCAAAAAATTTGAAAAAAATATTTAATGATGAAAATTTTTTATAAATAATTTCTGAGCGCATTTTACTACAAAAAAATTTTGAGTCCGCGTTAATAATTTTTTCTAAGACTTTCTAACACTTAAAAAAAACATTTTGCGCATGAATAGTAAGCATTCAAGTATTATGATTTGAGTTTTTTAAAGATTTGACTTAAGAATGTTATTAATGTTATATTTATTTATATTTTATTTATTTAGGATTGAGTATATATATGATTATTATTGTAAAACGCTGTGTATAGAACGCGGGTATAGATATTATGTGCTGTGTCAAGCTGGTGGATGAGTTTTGTTATTATTATTGAGTATAGAGAGCAAGCGGCAAAGTGCACACCTGGTCGCGGGTGATGCGCGCGTACGCCCTAAATGCCATAAACAAGAATTTGTCAGGCCTCCTGCGTAGGTAAAACCGCTGGAAACTTTTATATTTAAGTTTTTGAGGATAGGCCGAATCTTCTTCTTGTGTTATATTGTATTAGCCTGCATTTAGTTTGGTCTTTTGAATAAAAAAAAAAAATAGTTTTGGATGATTGATTTTAACAAATTTCACGCCCATTATGCATTGTGACTAGAGGAGATTCGTATTGACCGGAACAGAAGTGGTGACTCGTGTATATATGCGTTATATTCAAGTCAAGAAGCTACTGGTTTTCATTCTCCTTTTTTTGTTTGCTCGATGTTTTTTATTTCTGCTTTTCCGATTGATTTTTATGCGTAGTGAGAAAGTAATAGGATTGGAATTTATTTTATATGATAGAATTATTTATTTATTTTTTTTTTTATTAAAAAAGAAATTAATATCATTATTTTCATACTTCAAAAGTATGTAAAATTTGATATTTAATAAATCATTTAAAGTTACAGTCGAGTCGCGTTATAAGTCCTCTTAGTGTCTCTCTCATATTACCGCGAGTCTGGTAAAAAGAAAAAAATACAAGCCGGACTTATAACGCGACGACTGTATAAAAATAAATTAACTATTGATAATAAAAATGATTTTATATTTTATCAAGTGGTTTTAAAATAAATTTAATTTTTGTGACCTGAGACGCCATAATATATAAATTCAAGGTTCATGTTTCGGAACCAGGCCAAAATTTTTATTTAAAATTTATTCATTTTTTCGGTATTTATATAAATATATATTAAGACTCCCATACGAAAAAAATATATATCCAAGCAAATTTGCATGTATAAATATATGTCTCATATATGCAGATTTGCCCGATATATATTTTTTTCATACGCGCTATTAATAAAATTAATTATTTTTGGATAAAAAATTTTGAGCTTCGATTCCATGTCTTTTATTTTTTTTATCGAATTTTCAAATTTAATTTCATCATAAATTTTCATTATAAAAAAAAAAAGTTAATAAAATAAGAGAATTATTAAATAAAAAAATAAAAATCCGTGTACATTAACTGTGATTTTAGTATGAAAGACATTAATCCCAGTCTTAAAGTCTTTCTCATTACGTCGCACAAGACATACATATATATCAACGTTATATACACGTACACGTGTCATTCGTATGTTAATGGGGCCTGAGGGATGGCAAGGATGTAGGGATTTATTATATCGAACACCCGCCGCGAATCTAATATAACCCAGTCGGGCAACGCGCAACAAACTCACACATGTCACACGTACGTCAGTATAACTGCTGTACATACAAACTACACGGTTGTGAAAAAGCTCAAGGGCTCAGACTTATCCACGCTTGGGCTTTCGTTAGTATCCCGTCGGATTTCTCGCCCCCGACTTACATTATATGACAAGTATATTAAGGCGAGCATTTATATCAATTAGCCGCGACGTTTAAGGGAAAAGACCTAACATTAAGGGGGGTCTACTCTTCTCAGACGTAGTCTTTAGTCTTTAGTCTATAGCTGCTGGGATATTATTCCGGTGTAAGCACCCTTATAATATTCAACTACATTTTTTTCTCTTCTCGCCTCAGCTCGACTTGATCTTTTGACTTTCGCCCTCTAGGCAGCGTCTTTTTTTTCACTCAAATAATTTTAATCTACCACGTGTTGGTTTTTTTTATTTAAGATGCGACTTAAAAACCCTGAGCTACTTTTTATTGTGACGGCTGATTTTCCATCTCTGGGCATTGTCAGAAACGATCTGTCTTCTTTATTATAGTTTTTACTACTGAGATACATAAATGGATGTGTACTTTATAGATATTTTATATTATATGAAAGAGAATATGCCGCAAACGGAAGCATGGGACACGCCTATTTAGCGCCTCTTTAGCCACCGACACCCGTCGCTGGTTAAATGGATTTCAACGACGGAATCTTTCGCAACGGTTTCCATTGATGACTGCGGTAAATTTTTTTTTTATTGCTCCTCTATTTTTGTTATTAATTTTATTTTGTTTAGATATTTTTTCAAATTTAAGTAGCTTTGAATTTTCTGTGAATTCAAAGCGCACTTTTGCTGATGAAAAATTTAAGGATTATTTTTTTCTGCTTGACCGATCGTAAAATTCATTTACTTGGGGATGGAATCGAAATATTTTTTTTTACTACTGAGTAAAAATTAATAATAAATTTGATGAAAATTATAATGGGCAAAATTTTTTTTGAAAAATAAAATAATAAATAATTATTGTGTATATTTTGATTCGACGTCTTGTTCATATTTATATATTTCATAGATTAATATGTTTTCAAAAATAACTTGGGCTAAGTTTCGTCAATCTGATTTGCCATTTAGTAAAAATTCAAATTTTCAATGATATCAGATACATGCTCAGTCACGACTCAGACACATGATCCTGTAAGTATTCTAGAGCTTGAAAAATTTGTTTCCTCCCGTAATTTCGATTATTTAAAATTTTGAAAATCTCGATGACAATCAGTCAAAATGAAATAAAAATTACTAATTAAGCCCATGGAGGAGATGGACATCGAGATGACATCGACATGGATTTATAGAGGGTCAAGAACTCGAAAATTTTTTTTCCTCTCGTAAATTCTATTATCAGATTTCGAAAGCCTCAAAAGCGGAAATTTAAAATTTAATATCGTAGATATAGTATATACTGAAATTTTTTCCGTTTAAATTTATACAGGAAAAAAAATTAATTTTTATTTCAATCGGAATTAACATTATAAAATAAAATAATTATTTTGAATGGAGCAGTTAACCGTGAAGCTAAAGTGACCACAACACAGTTAAAATACACTACTCACTGTAGATGGTGTCAAAAAATCCAAACACAATAATGTAAAGCCAGGGAGTCATATTATAGTTTGAGGAAATAAAAGTTTAGGTGACATAGCCACAATTACACGGGGTGTGAGTATTCATAAAGGAAAAAAACCCAAGTGCTCCCGATCTATATTATTGAATTTATTCCATTTAAAGTAGTAGTTTAGGGGATGAGGTGTGACCGGATTGACCGGATGTTTGGGTATTGTCCCGTGCGAAAATGCACAGGGTCTTCACTCTCTCTCTCTCTCTTTTTCTCGCTTTCCTTTCTCTCCTCATCGATATAATATAATATAAAGTATAAGGGATCAAACATTATTGTCAAACGTTTAGCTGGTTGTTTGGGTGATGGCAATTCAAAGAGAAGCCTGTAGCGAGTAGTGAACTGATTCTGAAGGAAATGGGCCTTAAAAGCGGAAAATTTTTTTTATTGTTGAAACATCCCATACGGTTTATGATGGGACGTATGTGAGTATGTATGAGTGTGTGTATGACTAGACGAGAAATGAGGGGGTGTATTAGAGATGCGATAGGTTCCTACTGAGTATTTCACTAGTTTAGATTTATTTGTATATTTATATATGTATGTATGTAATACATGTGTGTGTATTTTGGGTAGAGTTTTTGAAGACTCACAAATGCTGACGAGTTAAATGGGAATATATATTGCTCTTGTCTACGCCCTTATATATTGAATGGAATTTATATATATTATATATGTATGGAGAGAGAGGGAGACCTTTTTTTGATGAAAAGTAATCTCTTTTCGACTTTATATTGTGCTAAATGGTTAAGTATAAATTTATTGTACTATTTAAGTATTTTTAAAGGTATTTTATTTATTGATTATTGATCTTGAAGAAAAATTTTTTATTAATGGAATTTTAAAAATAATAATACAAAATTTTAAATGAAATAAAAAAAAATTCCCAGGTTTACTGGATTATTTGAATATAATTGTGGATACAGTTAAATTTAGAGGTGAAGATTTTTTTTTTATTTATAATGAAAAAATTTTTTTTTTAAATTAATTATAATCAGTATTATTAAAAAATTTGAATATTTCCGTGAAAAAAAAAAATTGTTGAAAAAGCGTTGACTGAAAATTCAAAAGAAAAATTAATGGATATTGTAATATTACTACACGCTGAAAAAAAATGGTAACTATTACCATCTTGCGATAGGGAATGATTACCATCGTGTTTGTGATAATTATTATCATGCGTTTATGTTAACTATTCGTTTCTCGTATAGTAAGAATTACTATTGCCGATAGTAATAGTTACCATCTAGATCGTAATATTTCTTATGTCTGAAAAATTTTGAATTTTACCTCCTAAATAGTAATGCTTACCATCTTTGATAGTAATAGTTAACAGAGAAGAAGGAGAATCATTAAAATGTAAGGATAGGAATAGTTACTTCATTATGATGGCAAGTATTACTTTTTTTTCAGCATGTAAGATATTCTAAAAAAAAATCTTTAGAAATAGTTCAAAATCAGCTTTTTTTGGACGTAGTTTGCACTGAAAAAAATGATGAAATCTAACATTATTAATGATGAGTTCAAAAGAGTCTAAACACGTTAATTTACAGTATTAAGTCAATTTTTTAGTTCTCTGTATTTTCAGTTTAAAAATCGTTTAAAAAAGTTTGGTTTCAAAGTTTTGGAGTCAACACTTTTCCAACCTTCTTTCAACAATTTTTTTTACACGGAATTTTTTTTGTCCCTGATATTTTTTCCACTATATTAATGAATAAAAAAGTTATATGTTGTTAATAAATTAATGAAGAATGAGAAAAGATCAATTAGTTATAACAGAGTTATAGACTCACGGAAGGCTATTACCTCGCTTCCGGTAACATAACCCAGCACTTAGAACCAATCCTGCTGACGTGGCTACTCCCATTATTATTGTACGTCATAATTTTTATCTATAAGACAATGATAATCAATAATTCGTTTACTTTTAATTCCTGGCATCTATCATAATTTGAAATAAAAATTTATATCTCCAAAAATATAGGTGTCAGAAAAGGGTGTCATTGATAAAAAAAACTCTATTATCAAAGATTAAAAATGCTGTGTAACAAAAAAGTTGAAAGGATTTGTTAGAGGATGGACCCAGGTTATCGACCACAGGATAAAAAGCCACGCCTTTGTACCCAGGTGCCAAGAGGGGTTAACCTCGACAGCGTATACTCTATAGAGTGGGTCGATGATGCTAGCATCCACTATCCAGTTCCAGATTCTCTATTACTAAATCAACGTTAAACAAACAAACAACATTTCAACAATATCATAATATAAAATTATAATTGCATACAAATATTTTGCTTCTATATACAAAAAACTATATCTCAATAATGATAATGTAATAAATTATACAATCGAAAAACACTCTAAACTGTTAGATAATAGACTATTTTGAGTATCATTTGCCACATGGTTCTATTGGAAACAGAAAAAATAGTTAATTTTAGTTCATATATTTATTACGAGTATCTAAAAATATATTTTGTATGACGTAACAAATTTACGACCTGCATTATTTATTATTATTATTATCACTTCCGGATAGAAATCAAAAATTTTTTCAAAATTCGAAATTTCTTAAAGCTTTCCTTATAAAAATATTCTGCTTATATGAAAATTAGGAACTTAAAGCGGTATTTTTTTTTTTTTTATATATTTTTTAACAAATTTTTCGTGTTTTTGTCATATTTTTGTAAAGTCAAAATTTATATAAATATTGCTATAAAGAATTTTTAAAAAGCGCTGCTCAAATTCCTGTCTCGCGAACGTCATATTCTTAAGCTCGAGATTTTCATAGGATTTTTTTTATCACAAAATACTTTAATTATTTATTATTAATAAGTTTCTTTTTTTTTTGTAAAAAAAGTTTTTTATTTCGTAAACTATTTTACTGACTTTTTAAAAGTGTCATATATTTATCTATACTTACCTTTTAAAATAAGGCATATAGATACACATATATACACTTATATATTATTGTATGTACTCTATTGGCTATATTTTATATATATAAGAATGAAGAAAAGTAAAACCTACAGATTTAACAAGCTTAAGAATGGTACATTGCACAGGGTCTTATAAAATGGTGTCGCTCAATTTTTTTTTTTTTTTTTCGTGGAAAACATATTTTCAACGGATGAAATTGAGTGAAAAATTAAATACTATACTTAGCACACCTTCTTTCTTATAACCAAGCGTTACCTACTGTTAAATCCTTGCGGATAATCTTATATATTTTTGTCACGTTACAATTGTCAATTTATTCAATAATAATATTATTACAACATGTAGTACTGGAATGTGACTATTTATTCTATTTTTCTTTCTTTTCATGATAATTTATTATTTAAAAAAAAAATTTTTTTATTTAGTGAGTTAGTTATTATGATGTTTTACGTTTTTATATCTATGTATGCTATCAATACGGGAATCAAGTTTGATGGCATCAGCTAATGGACGTCGCGCGTGCAAGCCCCATTGTCACGGTTTCGTATTAAGAGGGTAAGGGTGGGAAAATTATTAAGTGCTACTGAGGTTATTCCTCAATCGTGATATTTATTGGGGGTATAGTGATTTTGGTTTAATATTATTACTATTATTATTTCATATACTTGTACACCAGCATGGGAATTATTTAATATTCTATTGATAGCCCAACAATATTTAGAAATTATGATCCTGGACTTGGACAACTAAAAATTTAAAAATTTTCTTTTCAACTTATCAATCAAAAAAAAAAATCTAAAAATATGCACATGTAGGAAACTAAAAAAACCATAGGTGCAATTATTTAAAATAATTTTTTTTATATAATTTACTGTTATTAAAAAAATCAAAAAATTATTTGATGCCGGCTAAATTTAGTATCAGAAATTTATGCGATTTATTATTTTTTTTTTTAATATCAAAACAGAATTTGTAGTAAAAAAAACCTGGGGCAAAATGAGACACCATTTTTGAAATTAAAAAAATAGGTTTTTTTTGTAGCCCTAACCCTTAAGGTCCATCCCCGTACATTAAGACGGGGGTTGACTGTTTTTTTCAAAATACGAATTTTATATAAAAAAATAAAACCTAATTAATTTTTGACTTTTTGTATAAAAAATGAAAGCATCAGTTTATTTCTACTGCAATTAAAAATAATAATATAAAGATTCATGAATCTGCCAAAAACTGGCAAAATTTCAATAATCAATTTTAATTAAAAATTTTCAAATAACTTCCTATTAATTATTCACGCTGAAAAAAATGTGGCAATACCTCTCATCTTAACGAAGTAACTATTTCCATCTTCACATTTAAAACATTCTCATTCTTTTATGTTATTATAACATTTTTAATCCGAAATGGAAACTATTTTTACCCGAGATGATAATTATTACTATGTCAGAAGGCAAAATTTGAAAATTTTTCCGAAATAATAAATATTACTATATGAGAAAAAATGGTTAAGATAAAAGCATATATGTTAATCATATTTATTGCAAGATGGTAATAAATAGCATTTTTGTTCAGCTTGTTCCAATAAAGTATTTTTCAGCAGATCAAAAAAAAATTTGTATGTCAAATGACTCAATTTATGATTTCCAATTAGTTGGAATTTCTATTTCTAACATAAAAAAGATAATATGTAATTGAGCGCGAAATAAATTTCGAAATTCGAATAACTGGCATGTGAATGTACAGCTATATGTTTTTGATGACTTGAATTTAGCGGTTTATTTACATCGTCTTACACAAAAAATATCAAAGCTTAAATGCATCGCATTTTCCGTTATAGACTCCAACGTATGAAGACACCGAAAAACTATTTTGAGATATTCGCTAATTATACGATACGTTACGTCTATTATTTTATTCAGTCTCTCTCAATACAAGACATCACATCCGCCGCATGATGTCTATTTTTACTTACACACATCTGCAATAAAAGCTTCAGCATTTATTATCCATACATTATAAAATATTCAAAAACTAAACATTCAAATTTCCGATCCCGGTCAAAAATCTAATTAATCAAAATAAATAATGACTAATAAGTATTGTAAAAGAGTTAGAGCAGAATAAAGGAGGAAAAATATGAAAAACGAATTAGTTTTCCGTTTTAGTGCTTTATCGATTAAGCAATCTTAATACATCGCTGAGCCGCAACGTACCATAAAGCGAACGGAACAGGAAACGATCTATTTCTTACTGAGGAATATGGTCTCTACGCTAGTGGTTTTGCAGTTGAATTTTACTTTGATTAATAACCGAGTCATTTTATCATTTTCTTTGTCTCAAAATTATCTATGAATCCTTTCTTCAGATGGGTGTAGAAAAAATTCCAATTTTTCTTTTTTTGGGATTCGCGCCAAAAAAATCTTTAGAGCGATTTAAGAGATTTTTCTATGGCCTTTTGGCAAATGATTTTATCAAAAGTCTAATGTGTTCCATTAGTTGTAAGTGGTCTAAATATCGGTTACTTGGCAGTAAATTTGAAATTGCGAAACTTTGAAATTTCTCGTACAAAAAAAACTTGAAGCTTCGTAATATTGATCGGTAACTTTTGGAATTTTTTTGAGGTAACTAAGATATGCATAGAGTATTTTTTTTTTTTTGTTATGAAACACGAAGACTGTGTATATATATTTATGCGTTATTGATATAATAAAGAGCAATAGGCATCAAAGTTGTATGAATAAGAGAGCAATAAATAAATATAGTGTGCGTCATGGTTAAAAAAAAGGCAAAAGGATGATCGATATCAATTAGGATGCTCTTTCCGGTCGCGTGACACGCTATCACACCCCACGGTTTTGTATGCCACGTGCCCTAAACTCTTCAACGCTCAAAAACCTTAACTTCCGGTAGCTTCAATCGACGGTCTAGTGTGTATTGGTTATAATGCAAGGACTTTTAACTTTCACTATCTTTAATATACATCACTCAGGTAAATAACGAGTGTAATTAGTTTTAATGTAGTGTGCATGGTTACTGAGTGTGTCAGGGTGTAAAGGGTGTGTATTGAGTAATGGATGAAACTGAGAAAAAACAAACGCTATACTTCGCACGACCCCTGGTGTCAAATTTTTGATTATGATAAAAAATCCACGGGATTTTTTTAGAGACTTCATTTTTACTTTAGGGTTTGGTGGAGAACGAGAGACAATTTACGATTCCCAAACCATGGGCTGGTTAGAAAATGCATAAATTTTTGCTTTTGGACTAAAAGAATATTTTTCCCAATGTCCTAATTGATAAAATTTCTTGTAGATGTCTGACAAAATAAACCCTTAAGTCCGAGTATTAAATTTATGAAACGTATTAAAAATTTAATATATCCCTGAGACGTTATCTTACTTCCCTTGGCTCTTAGTAGCGTTAAAGTGTTAAAGTTAACTTGGTTTTGATGAAAATTATTAAACAAGTTGTGCAGTTACGAAAATGAGCTTTTGTAAACTTTTTAAACAGAAGGGCTCTACTTCTTAACAAATAATAAAAAATAAAAGTTTCTCGGAGCACACATTTTATATAATACTAGATGTAGATGGTCGACCAAGCAAACACCTCTCTATCCCCTTCGAACTTTAGTTACTAGAATTTCCACCCCATGCGGAAACCAGCCAATAAAACACCCCCGGACGTAACTGCATTGTCCAACTTTTTTTTACTTTTATTTTTTTACATTCATTTCTCCGTACTTTTCTGCAAACTACTTTATATATATACATGTATATATATATATATATACATATATATATTATTTTTGTTGTCCATTCACGGGTCCATCCTTTAGGACACTATACTATACACCCCCTCGATTACATTCGGAAATATTAGGGGACGTCCCGTTGTTCGACAGACTATCAATTTGTTTTACTTTTTTATATTGATTTAGGTAAATTTTAACTTGTGTATCAGACAGTGATTTTATTTATCCTACTTTTTTTAGCATTATTTATTTTCTAAAAAAAAAATTTGAAACTTACAAAATGAAATTTTCATCAATTTATTAAATAAAATTCTCTAGTTCCTGCAGATAAATTTTTTAAATTTCTATTTGATAGAAATTTCGTGATATGTTCAAATGCAGTAGAATAGTAAAAAAAAAGAATATATATAAAGTCCAAAATGATCATGATTAGAAAGGGTCATATATAAATCATACTGGTCAAAGCGAAACATTGAATGTTATCAGTTGTTTCCGGACCGTCGCACAGACATTTCACACGATTATATTTTACTGCATGTAACATGTTACACATGCTTCGTGTTTTTCGTGACCGTGGAATCGGTGCATTACTCCAGAACTTTTTATGCTACTATACTACCTACATAAAACACAATATTCAACCCACATATTTTTATACCAAACATATCTCTGTATATATATGTCTCGCAAAAAATACATAGTCGACTACCCGTCATGAGCCTCTTCCCCTTAATCGGGAGTTACTGTGTCCAAACAGCTTCCCACTTAACCACTCTAAAGAGCTTCGTACGAGAGAACCCGTTATAAGCCTCCGTTAAAATTGTCTGAATTATAAACTAACAATAGGAAAAAAATATCGAAATTAATGATGAAAATTTACTATCTATGTTTCGCGGATAATTTAATCATTATTAAGTAAAATATAATTTATTATTCATAATTGTAATCATTAATTACATCCAAAGCTTCTGTTACAATTGAAAAGTTTTATTGAGCATTAAGTTGATCAATAAAATTATTATTTTAATTATTACTGTAATCAATACCGTTATCATTATAATTTTTTGCATTTAAATTATTATTAGTGTAAAAAGATAAGTATTTATTTTAGCGCTATAAGCACCAGGAAAATCGGAGTGTCGCGTATGTAACAAAATGTAAATGACGTTTAAAATGATATAAAATAAAACAGGCTTATAACGGGTAGTCGAGAACAAAACTAAACGCGGTAGTGGAAGACTGAAATTTCAAGAAAAATTTCCCCTAAGTCCCCTAGACCAGGCTTATGACGGGTAGTCGACTGTACAGAGACATATAGATATATTGATATACATTTAATGCTTTAATATATTTTATCTTTTATACCACTCAATGATATTACCAAATCAGAGCATATGCTGGACGTTGTCCACTCCATTTACTTTGCTGTGTCATCTCTCAATAAGATATATAGATATACTTCATACATATATAAGATTACCCTCCGAATTGAGATATCGAAAGACAACCCTTCGAAAAAAATATAACTTATAGCATATGAAAATAAAGAGAGTTTCATTAATTATGAGCCTGGCATTTTTCTAAAAAATATATATTGCAAAAAAATATAATAATGATAATAATGATAAAAAAAAATGAGTAATGACAATTGCTTGACTTTTGACATGAGAAACGTAAAAGGGATTTTGTAGACAACGGGAAATCTAAACCGGTAACAAGATGGCCGCTCGGAAACGGAAACCGGAAACGTGTCACTCGAGCTACTGCTTGTTTCCGTCGTGTCGTGCAAAAAGGAAGCTTGGGCTTATTCTTTTGCTACAAAACGTATAGTAAAAAGAGACAGGAATGATACACATATATGTGCACATTTTTTAAAATCTTGGTTAGGATATATATATATATATATATATATATATATATTATATGTATAAAGGGTTTAAAAAAATCAACACAATGTTTTATATGCACGCTTCTGCGGTTATATATTATATATATATATTTTTTCTTCACTATTATTATACACAATGTACATATATACAATCTGATACAATAAATACTTAACGTAATAAAATTAATAACAATCGCAGTGAAAGATACGTGGATTTTTTTTTTTCAATGTTTATACTGTAAAGTTATGGAATTTTTTTTGTGGTAAATCTCTTCACAAACAATTGTACTCTAACCTTAGTATTTACGTAAATAGATTTTTAATTCCATTAGGAATTTTATTTAACTTTTTCGATCACTCTCTTACTCTTTTTTGTGATTTATTTGTACAAGGCTACATAGAAATGTAGTTTTTATATATTTCATTATTCATTATTAGAAAAAAATCGATATATTTCAAAGTATCCTAGTAGATAGAGACAGTTTTTATTACTTTAATAAATTTTTTTTATTTACTTTCCGTTGGAAATTATTTTGAGATATTTATGGAGACAAAAGAATCCCATGGCCGTGTTTTGCAAAGAAATGGTCCAGGCCATTTTCGGAAGGATAACAAAATATAGGAAGCAAAATTCATTGAAAAATTTTTAGTGACAGTATCCAGAGATTTTAAATCCAAAACTATTTTCAAAAAACTGTATTTCACTCCAAAATTTGTGCGTTCAAAATTTGCTGGACCATTTGTCTGAGAGACTCTAAAATTTAAAAACTCAAAAACAATCAAAGTTCAAATTTTTCCTTGTAAATTCATAAACATATAATAAAAAAAATTATTGTCTTGCGATTTAAAAATTCTTGCAAAAATATCCTCCGTAAAAATGTCACTGGTACATATTTTTATAACCAATTATTCGATTATAATTTTGATTATTTTTTTTTTTAATTTTTACAAATTAGAATATTTTCCCAAGAACTTTATAATGCAGTTATAAAAAAAATTTGAATTATTGCGTAAACTATTTCAAGTTTTCTTTCATGATAAATCAGACAAATATATAATAAATCTTCTAGGTACGGAATGGAAGCTAAAATCCTAATAAAGAGATCATGAGGCAGAAAAAATCGTAAACGTACAAAACAATTTAAATATTTAACAATAAAATCGCACTACAAGTACTATGTTAATTATTTTTTGCACCGCCGGAAAGATAAAATATATTTCTCCATTATTTTTTTAATACTTCATATAAATAAATAATAAGCTAATATTATAAAATTTCACCACCAAAATGGTTTTTGCATGTACGGCGAAGCCATGGTAACTTGACCACTACCCGAATACGTCGATTCGACTAATTTCGACTGACAGGGTTTTCCGTCTCTTACTAGTACCGGTACCGCAACTCTGCGGGGTGAACATCCACTTGCGCCCGCTTCCACGCGTTCATTTTGGGCGCGTTTCGTTTTATACCTGTGGTTTTGGAACCAAATTTTGACCTGCGTCGGAGTTAGCTGTATTATCGAGGCTAGATGTTCGCGTTCCGGAGCGCTTAGATACCTCTGCTGACGAAACCGCCGTTCCAATTCATAAGTTTGTGCCTTGGAAAATAGTACCCTGCGTTTACGCTGTTTCTTGCCGCAATGGCCACTATGATGATCATTGAGTTCATGGTTTCGGGATGACGAGGATTTGTCGTCATTGTGATCATCCATCGGTTCTTCGACTTCTTCGAAATCTTGCTCTTCGTCTTTGGACGAGTCGTTTCCGTTGTCTGGCTGCGATGATGGAAATGATAAGTCGGATATTGTTGGACTAGTCGAGTCGGGTTGTTGCTGTTGTTGCTGCTGCTGTTGATGAACTGCAAACAAATATTTAAAAATTAGCTTCAATAAAGAAAATCAAAATAAGAGTTACAAAGAAGGCTAAAGATACAAATAGTCAAAAGAAAAAAAAATAATAAGGAGAATGGGACATTAAAGTCTGAACAAAGTACTCGTGAACACGCTATCGGTTATAAGGAAATATATAGAGAATATTATATATATATATGTAATAAAAAGGGTAGGCTTAGGTTGTAGTCTCTAGTCTAGTCTACTTCTCTAGTACGGGGTGTAGCGTAGAGAGAGTGTATAAGTGTACAATATGCTATTGTGTGTTGAGGGTTAAGGAGAGGGTGCGAAAAACTATATAAACCCTATTCGATTCTCGTATTATGTATAAGTGTGTACGTGTTATATGGATGTTTGTGTGGGTATTATCTAAGTGTGAGATTGTGTGGCACCCCACACGACGAGATCAACCATATCATTTTCATGGGAGATTAGCTCTTGATTTTCGCCCTCTGTCATTTCAATTAAGATGATACTACATGTCCTACTTTATACAGAATCTTTTTTATACTAATTTTATAAGGATTAAATTTACTGCAATTAGGAAAACAATTTATCTATGGGAAAACTCGTTACCATCATATTAACACACTCTCTGAAAATAAATTAGAGAAACTCACTGGGAAATAGTGAATATTCACTGAATTGTGCCACTTTTTGGAATTAATGTCACACTTTTCACTGCAAAATAGAGATTTTCACTAATCTAATTTTAGAGAAAAAGAATATAATTTCAGCGCAAAGAACAAAATTTTTTCTATACGCCGATTGCTCAGGATTTATATTTTATCCTACAAATCATTGCGAGAAATTGATATTTAAAAATACACCATTTATTTTTTCTCGCAATAAATAATAATTTTATTTACTCAAAATTGGTGTTACGTGGGAATGATTGGTGGAGTAATTACCCGACATAGAAGTTACATATTTCGAGATAAATTTACGAAATCGGTGTCTGATTTTCATTCAGTTCTGAATAATTGTCACGCAATTGGTCTGCTGATTTTATTTCCGTATGAAAAAGTATTTTTTTAAAAACTGCTCGAAATTAAAGACTGAAGGACATATATAAGAAATGAAAATTTTTGAATAATCGCTTGAAATGTAAAAAACATGAGTCCATAATCCTTAAAATATATTTTATAATGAATAAGATGAAGAGAACCGTGAAATGAATAAAAAAATACCGAAAAAGTAGCCCTATAAAGATACAAATTGAAAACGCAAGAAAAATATTTAAAAAATTTGAAAAACATGAATTCAAAAAATTCTGCATGATGAGATCTTAATGAAATGTGAAACTAGTATTGATTGCATTAAAGCTCATTGGATTGTAGTTTTTTCAGCTTGAGGCCTTAACCGCGATTCAGCGGAATAATCGAATCATTGATGATGTATGCCACACACATACATAATGTATTTAAAAAAAATGTAGGAGAGGGCATATCCATCACTAAGAAAGCATGCTAAACCCTCTTCCATAACAGCCCGTCTATTAGGGCACTTTTTGGTTGCATATATATTCGAAAGTATATACAAGCGGTAGAGACTAACACGAGTATTCTGTGACCGCGACAATGTGAATTTTGGGCGTGACAATTTTGATTCATCGAGTTGTTACGGGAGGGGTCCATCATTTTCGTTCATTTGTGTTGGTCTTTTTTTCCTCTCTCTACAATATATATGTCTATAAATGTAGTTGCAACCGCTTGCATCTGTCCCCACGGTGACATCTGTCACCCCAAGTTGGCCAATCACATCGTGGGTACCCGAGGACCTTTTATACGACTATTAGATCCTGCTTAGCTGACGCGAACCAATTGTAGGGTGTTAAATAAATAAGGGTTGCGACAAAAACCAAAAGAGAAAATGCTACACACAAAAATCAAGGGATCCTTACTTATTGTCGCGTTTAATAGGTTATACCCCACTGATATATCTATCCCTAGGGCCTGGGGTCAAGTCGTACATCCAAGTATCCAAAAGTACACTTATAACAATGTAGTTTTGATCTTGAGCTCAAGATCTTTAGCCGTATTGATATTAGGATTTTTAGAAATTTTTTCAATTTAATCAATTTCCATGCATTCGGTTGAATATTTGTACAAGATTTAGATTTTATCCAGCTTACCAGTCATTTCAGCCAATGTTTGGGGAACTGACACTGGCAAAATTGGTCCCGTCGGCCATCCTAAAAGTCCAGGTGGTGGCAATGTCGTTGGGGGTGGCGGGGGTGGTAACGAATTTCTAGTCAAATTTCCATGCTGTACTGCGTGTTCTAAAAGTTGTTGATAAGTCAACGATACATCACTACTTGGAAGAATTGTTGTCGCTAAAAATAATAAATTCAGTGTCTTAATTTTTTAGTAAGTTCAAAAATTACCAGAAAAATAATGGATTTTTAACTGAACAGGATTTAAAATATGGATCCATTTTTAGTTTTGTAAGGAAAGCTTCTTTTGAAAGTATATACAAATTTGAATAATAACATAGACGGTTTAACTTACTGTGACTATCATCTTGTGCCGTCGGTTTAGCTTCATTTAATTCCAATATATCACTTATATGAAATCCTGAACTGGTTCTCGATGCCACTGGTGTTTTGATACTCTCGAAAAATCTGTTGAGTAAATAAAATATAAAATTGGCAATATTAATTAAAACTAAGCTACTAATAAATAGTTTTTTAGTACAACAATGCTGGGTTAGAAGTTTCTAAAATAAATAACAAAGAAAGTTGATTATAAAATATAATTTTAGTGTGTTAGAGTTGAAAAGCCATCATCATTACTATTTTATAAGGATTGTTGTGCTGTTAGAATTTTAAAAACCGATTAAAACCAGTTAAAGTATAGTTTTTGTTGGATTTCAAAAAGCCACCTTTTCGCCTTCTTTTAAATAATACACCTTTATACAGTAAGAACTCTAAAAAATGACCACCCGTTGAGAATTTGTACCTTTCTACGTGCGAACAGAGAATGAACCTGTGAAAATTTATTTGAAAGCTACTATTCTAAACTAAAGGAGCTAACTTTTCTCCAAACCGACTTTACCGGAACCAGCTAATCCGTCGCTTTTGTTTAGACTTCATTGTGACTTGGGCGTACAAGAGCATAGCTCTATTATACTTTTCAAAATCACTTAAGCCGTGTGATCTATTATTGAAGCACGCATTTCAAAATATTTATAATACTAAAAAATAACTTTGCCCAAAAATAAAATACTGGGAATTTTCATTGGGTCAATTTTCAATCGAGCATCGAAATCACTTGATTAGGCTTGTTTTTCTTAATACTTTATTTAATTATATTACTTATTGTTAGTGTTAGTACACATGCAATTGATGCAAAAATATGTAATGATTTAAATGAATTTTTACCTTGAATTTAAAGCTATTTGGTTGTACCAATGATTCAAAATATTGGCCGGATACGGCAATAAATGCCATGGTAATATTTTATTTTTATCACTCATTGTTTGTTTATTATCAATAGTCAATAAATAAATATATATTTGTATTAATTATTGATAAATTTATATAAATTACACTATCGCATAATTTTGTAAAAATATTAAATCAAAGTAATAGTTGCATTCAAAATAAAATTAGAGCACAATTTTATTTTCTTCTTTTTTCACTGGTAGAAAATCACTGGTTTTTTGAAAAACACTTCACTCAATGCACAAACACGTTATTAATTCAAAAATTAAAAAGTAAATGTACTTTTGTTCTTCACTTGTAATAAGGGAGTGATATAATTTCGTTGCAATGTTTTTAAAATTATTTATAAGTCTCGAGAGTGTTGAAGATGTTTGTTATTTTTTTTGGATATTTATAAGTGAGGACTCGCGTTACAATAATAATTTTTAGAGTATCCTCGACGAACACTTGACGGCTAGTGGTGTTTCTACTGTTGAAACGCACTTTGATCCTTGAGTGTCCTCGACAGAGTTTTCATGGGAAGGCGTGTCTTAGTTAGGGGCGGGTTTTTCCAACCCCTACCATATCGAAATGTTGAGCGGTAATTTACAGTAGTTACCACCCCGTGACAATGCTTAAAACGTTTTGCTCGAGAGTATATTCTCGTGGTAAATTTACCGCTGGGAGGAGTTTAGATATCCAATATACTTGTAAGGGGCGCGGCACTGTAGGGGTTGTAATTTAGAGGGTTTTATAGATATATAAATTTATATGAATATAGTGGATAATATATAATACTTTTCAGTCTTATCCAATCCAGGTTTATCATCGATCAAATGTCTTTTACCAGTTGTCTACTTATTTTAACACTACACTTTAATAAGTCAGTGTTAATGTGTCTTTTAACATTAACATCACGGCTCATCATCAGTTTTTTTTATGGACAAATAATAATAATAATATTGCAGGTCAATCGATAATTTAATGACCAGAATCAAAATATGAAATTAAGAAATATTAAAAATTTTTTTTTGACAGTTGGTTCCAAAATAATTTTTAAAAGGAATAAATTTTAAAAAAATTTAATAAGGAAGATGTATCGAAAATTTTGAGTGATATTTTAAAAATATAATGTAAATATATATTGGGATTAGGATATAATTTTGTAAAATATTTGGAGCAAAAGTAATATTTTTCATATTTAACAAAATACTTGGGATTATCTTACTCAAATTTCAGATATTGACAATAACCGTTAGTCAATGAATGGAATACACATATATATAAATTTCTCGAGGGATAAATATATGAATTTTATTTTACAATTCTGTTATCAAAAAAAAATTTTATCATTCACCATTGATCGGTAGTTTTATTGAATAATTTAAAAATAAATTTATTTATGATTTATGACGACTAACATATTTATTCCTGAAGTAAATATATAAATATTTTATTCAAAATTTATAAGAAATATTACCAAAAATTTGTGTATATTAATAATTTTTGAATAAAAAAAACTAAACGTTAAATAAGCAGCCATTTTTCAATGACACCGCCTATTTTCAGCATCTCATCAATATATATGTATACATATGTATAAAGTGAAAAAGTTTCTCGAGGTAGTTTCCGGTTCTCTCGGTATTTCTATTGTCAACTGTCTATACTAGCTTCCTCTCTTCCCCTATACATATATATCTCGTTCTCTAAAAGTCAAAAAGTACGGAAGGGGGCGTACAAGGGTCCCATTGTAACCCAGCGTACTTTAGTGTCGTTTTCTCATCCTCGTACTCATCCATGGATAAAAACTTGACCTTTTAATTCATAAAAAAAAATCACTACCCCAAAAAACTCCAGCGTAATTAATTATGGTGACAATAAAGAAGAAAAAATAAAAAAAAATTAAAGTTGTCACTTTAGAGGATAATTTTTTTTTATACAAGAAAGAAAAAAAAATACGAGATGAATAACAGTAGTGACAAAATGTTATCGGCACGCGAACGTTAAGAAATGGAGTAGCGAGCTCGCGCTTGAGAAATAAAAGAGACAAAAAACACGGAATCTAATCCAGTTAGAATCGAGTTTAAGGTCTCAACGACATTTTTGTTTTATTTTATTATTTTTATCTCCCACTACTACTACTGTTACGACTATTACTCCTGTTATATGGCAATAAAGTATATTTAAGTGAGTAACGATGATATAAGAGCGAGTAATGGTTAGATAGTTGGTATAATATAACGTAAAGAAGAGTAGAGAATGTATAAAAAGAAATTTTCAAGGGGTGAAAGCCTCCAAGGGTGGTACCAAGTATCATCCTACTCTATATACTACAGTACTATCCCTGTTGTATAAGGGAGAGAAAAGCAATCGAGTAACATTTGTCCAAGTCTCACGACTGTTTGGCGATAGCTGTGCCAACTTGTTTCGAACACGCAATCCAATTTGTCTACGTCTCATTGTTTCGAAACAAAAACTAAAAAATTCTTAACCTCAGCGACATCTACTTGTCGCGGGAGATTTAATTAATTTAAATACTACTTGCATTTACACTAGTCATTAATTTTTCTGGCTTTTCAGCATCAAAGACAATTCGTTTTTCATCAGTTTTGATTAAATTTCTCATTTAGGCCATTCCCAGACAGTGCCCCCACTTTTTAAAAATTTTATCAATTTTATAATTTGAATTTTCAAATTTTGTGGACTGAAATTTTCTCAACAAATTTTGTTTAGCTCCTAATTGATAGCTGTAAGTAATTTTTTAAAATTCTATATCAACGAAATTACTACTGCGTTGTCTATTTGTCAATTAAAGTTTCTATTTTTCTCTTTTTGAAAAGTTTCTATTTTTTTCTGACAGTTTAAAGTCAGTGCATATTTTTAAAAAGCAGGAGCACAAAAAAAATTTTTCTTTGCTGCTTTTAATTACTGTACATTTTATTCGGAAAATCTACAAAAATTTCTCAATAATTTTAAGGAAAAATTTATTTTTCTAGGGCAAGATGACAAAAAAAAGTCACTGTAATTTTTAAGCTGCGCATTTTACTCCTACTTCTATTGCTCTGATACTTGAAGTACAAAAATTACAATAAATAATTTTTTGATAAAATTTTCGGCAAATACCATAATGTCCCTTCTCCTCGTACACAATGGTGAGGAAAATAAAATTTATGAAGGAAATTATGTGACGAAGTACTTGAAAATTGAGTAAAATTTGTTCCCAAGAGGTTAAAAGTTTTAAAGATGCGGGATGACTGAAATGGCAAAGAGCTGAAAATGGGCACAGTGGTCCCGAGTCTTGGTCGGGATAATAAAATAAGTAAAGACGAAAAATGTAGTGTCAATACAATGGAGAATAGACATTCACGTATTTATGAGCACAAAGTTATTCCAACTGTTTCGTTATTAGCATAACAATACGAGTACCTGTCGGCTTGACAACTTGGCCTTTTTGAATTAAAGAACTCTGACTGGTGGATGGGATTTTGCCCAAAGATTTTAAATTTTACTTATGTACGTAGCTAATGTACCAGCATCTCTCATCTCAGAGCAAGTGGTTGTTAAGATTTCAGTTGGTGTTTTATTGTTGTCGTAGGAGTTATAAAGCCGCTGCCGGCCGTAGTAGAATTGGGCAAAGTCGAGTGGAATGGAATAGAAGGAAATATTTTTCATGAATGACGATAGAAAAAGAAAAGAATATTTTTACTTCTAACACCTGACACATTTAAAGCTTTAACTTTTATATACAACCTTTACACTTACGTTTACGCTTATACTCACAACAGGTCCTTACTTTTATTACCGAAACGTGTCCCTGCAATAATTCCGAGAATTTTCCTTGAAAAATTTATAACACAGGTTCAAGTGGATTTCTTTTGTTGATTTACTTGTACTTCCGGATGTACGAATATACTCAAACGTTTATTTTTATTTACCTACCCCCACAATTTTATATTTTTTCTTACATCAAATAATTCGTTCAAGAATACCGTGATTTTAATTTAATTAAAATTGCAGTGAAATAAAATTATTACACGTGTATACTCAAGGTAAAAATATATTTTATCAATTCAATAAGATATGATATCACTTAACTGAGACGAAGCGTTAGCTGACCATCGAGAGAGAAAAATAATAAAAAAAACGTTAGGTAATAAATGTCAAAGTCAACGGAAAAATTTAAACAAAAACAAATTTTTTTTTATAAAAAAATGAGCAGGAATTATTGAGTGAGTAAAAAATTTAAAATGAAAGAAGAAAAGGAGGAAGATGATGACGAAGAAGAAGAAAAAGTTGTTCGGATTCATTCATAAATTCCGAACAATAGATGAAAAACCGGGTGGGCCCAGTTGCCGTCAATGAACGTAGTAAGTTTTGTAGTACTACGGGAATGTAGTTTTTAGAGTGACTATATAGTCAGTGAGTAGAAAAAAAAAAAAAAATAAGAAAGAAGTAAAAAGAGAAGAACTACGGGATGTCTTAGACAGACCGTCGCCTTTTTTTTATTTTCGGCTACCAAACTACCCCTCATATTTTGTAGGTATAACAAAAATATACGTCTATTTGAGGTGGCAAATATAACTACTACGTGACCTAAACTAGCTTCGGCATATTTGACTCTTTTATAAAATATATAACGCATTATGCTACTAGTGTAGATATATGCTACTGTATAAATGTCAATGAGGTTCTTTCAATATTTTTTTTTGTTGTATTTTGTTAATAATAAAAAGCGTTTAAGATGATTCAAATAGTCTGAGGTCCTCCTTGTTCACGAGACTACCGGAAATCACCGGAAATAAATAATATATGTATACAAAGTATTCGTTTTATCATATTTTCAGCATTTCATTGCAGTGCGGTTTGGAAAATACAATGTATCTTGTATATATTTTATATAAATTTAAGATAACTAATATGTAATACATAATAAGTTTTATTTGTATATATAAATATGTTTAATGTATATCATATAAAAGAATTTGTGGGTTGGTAGTTAAATTTGCTAACAAGTATGATTATGGTTGAATAATACTTTAAATGGACAGGTGTAATAGATGATGAGAACATCGTAAATCGGTCAGTGTACAACATATGGCATTTATTGAGCGGTTTTTTAAATATTGTGTAAGAGTCCATGTATGTGTGTGTGGCAAGTAATGAGAAAGTACGGAGGGATTCCCTGCCCTTACTACTAAAGAAAGATGAAATATATATGTATATATGTTTGTAAGTAATGCTTCATTCATTTATATATTTTATTCATAAATTAAATAGTGTATAATGAAGAAAGATAATACTTAGTAATTTTGTCCCACGGGTCAAATTAAAACTGTCTCTTTCATTACTCTATTCCATTTCTTTAGAAGGTCGTGGGAATAAGACGTTTGTAGGTGGGTAAAAACTTGTGAGAAATTGTTTTTTTTATTTTAATTATTTAACGACTAATTTGTGGTTTTAACAGAAAATTATTTTTTCTTTGATGCTGTCGCTGTACAAAGGCTGTACAATAGTATATTGGGTGATAAGGGATGAAATAAGACTTTAGACGAGAATAGAATTGACAAAGGCTATCATTTGGTTTGAAATCGGGTTTTTTTTCTTGGGCTTCAAACGATATTTTGTCTAATTGCCTCTCCTAAGAGTTTAAATCCCTGCATACTCTGTAAACATGAATGAGGGAAATAGGTAAAAATGAACTAATTTCAAGAGCAAACCAATCCTTATTTGAAAAAGTGGTTCGATTGGCACTCAGAATTAGTGAATATTCACCTATTTCACTTATTCATTTTTAGAAAGTATTAAAATTTAAAAAATTGAATGAATTTTGAAGCTAACAGTAAAAAATCTAATAGATATATAGTTATATAATATATACTTTTTTTTAATGATTAGCTAACCCATGAAAATTGTTTTATTGGGTTCCATATTACGTAAAAACCATTTTCGTAATTAATTAGTTGAGGTACCATTTTTTACCATTGCAGGGCCAGTTTTGGACAAAAAAATTTAAATAAAAGAATTTGTAAAAAATGTAAATACGAGTCGCGTTATAAGTCCGGCTTGTATCTTTTTCTTTTAACCAGACTCGCGTTAATATGAGAGACACTAAGAGGACTTATAACGCGACTCGACTGTAAAAATTTAGATTACTAAATTTTTGAATTGAACTAGATTTTAATGAAACAATTATTCATTGTAGATAATTGAAGTGTTTAATTTAAAAAAAAAAAATTGAATTAACTTGCCTATAATCATCTTCATTACAAACATAATCAGGTGGTATGAGATGCCAAGAAGAATCATAACAATCATCATATGATGCTGCCATTCCTAAAGATTAACTATTTATCACAACTTAAAACTTACTATTAATATTTGTTACTAATTATCTATGTTAAACTTTTTTTAAATAACCGAATTTCATTGATAGTATGGTTGTTATTTACTATATTAAAGATAGTACACAATTGTGGTACTCATCGCATTACTAACTGTCTTTCTACACATACATTGAGTTATATATTCTATCAAAAATATATGTAGCTTCTAGATAGGAGCTCTGGCAACGTTATCTCACATTTGATAACACCCTATAGATTAGTTTCGACTACCGATCATTGATTTCTAAGTCTTCCATACTAATAATAATAAAAAAAAATATTATTGAAATTTGAGTGACGATAAATTATTTTTAAATTTTTGACAGAAAAAAAGTGTATATATTTATTATGAGTGTTATCTTTTATAATTTACCAAAAAATTTCGGTTAATTAAAATTTAATTGTTCAGAATAATTAGAAATGCAAATTAAATGATAAATTAGTGATTAATATGAAAACTCTTGACTTTAAGTACTTGAGCTTAAGTTGAAGTATATTTTTTCAATATCAATATGTATATATATATATATGAATCTATACTATTTTTTCTACTAGATGTCTGCTGATAAAATTTTTACCTTGGAGTAGACGAAAGATAAAAAATAACCATAGAAAATTAGTTGAAAAAAGTACATACTTTTGATATTAGTAATGATGAATGATAGCAAAAATATTTATTTTTATATATTATTACTATTGTTTTATATATAAACTATCAACTATAGTTGAATAATGTAAAAAAAAAATGTTAAGTAAAATGATGAGATGGATGATATCTAAAAAAATCAATATTAAAATAAAAAAAAATATTAATAATCATGATGGCCCAGTTTCTACGTATATATATTTTATGAAAATTTTTTTAGCGATATACCATCTCTATTTAAACTTTAAACGTGCAAATGATAACAAATTCAACGTCAGATCAATATAATATCATGCGTGACTCTGAATCTAATTGCTGATGAATTATCATTACGTATTATGAAACATATATAATATGTATATCTACATCATATGTATATCTACATATATGTATATAAAGATATATGTATATTACAACGCGTTGTGGTAACATTGACATGTGGTTTTAATCAATATGATTATCGCAGATTTATCGAATAAAATAAAGCTAAAAAATAAAAATTGAAATCATCAATGTGTTATTATTTATCTTTCATTTTAATGTATACATATATAGTATAGATTGAAATATGGTAAATAGTTTAAATTTTTTTGGTTTAGTGAAAAATTGAGATTCTAAAAATTTCAGGCCTGAATCTTAATTCAATTTTGAGAAAAAAACTAATTTCTAATCGTCAGTTATAATTTTATTGTTTAGATTACAAAAATGTATATGTTTATTGCTAAAGAAAAGCGGGGAAAAATGGTTATGCTCCCAAAAAATTAAAAAAATTGTTATTTTGATATTTTTTAACAAGAGTTGATGATTCTACCCTGTTTAGAAAATCTCATAGAATCCAATAGATTCTTATACATTCCTATAGAGATTTTATAAGAATGAATGAGTTCTATGAGAAGTGCTATAGTTAAGTATAGGGCCTTATACATACAGCTATAAGAATCTATCGGATTTTTTAAGCAGGGTACGGTTTCATGTAAATGTAAGAAAGAATGATCAGTCATAATTTGATTGAGGGTGAAAAAATCAGTCTATAATTGAATTTAAATCCTAATACAAGGCTCGAAATTTTGATTTTCCAAAATTATAATTAGTCAAAAAAATCATTTTTGAATTCTCATTTATTATAATAAGTGGAACAAATATTTTTCTTTTCTCCGAATATGAGAAAAAGGACAGGTGACCCTTATCCTTAAAGTTGATTCTTTAATTTTCAAAATAACTTCAAAATTACAAAAATTTTTTTTGAATCTTACTTCCGTTTGAACTCTAGATACTTATTGATGAAAAATTTTTCAATATTTAATTGAATTCAATTATTTTCAATGAATAGTTTGATTGAAACATCATATATATATATATATATCGTATATATATATCGTATATATATATATATATCGTATATATATATATCGTGGAAACTGTAGAGAACGTTCTTGTCAACATTCGATAAAATAATTTAACATTTTATTAGTAAACGATAAATTTTCAAAAATAATTTTCCGACCATCAATTGAATTTTTTTTATCAATCGTCAGTGTGCGCCACGTATAAGTATATATTTTTTTAAGAGTAGGGTGGTAGGGGAAGTAAAGAAAATATACACAGAATAAGAACATAGTCGACAAAGAAATAATAACCTATATCAAATATATGAGGTGTGTATAGTATACAATAGAATTGACTGACGTGCATGAAAAATAAATACACTCTACTAAAAAATTTAAGTATTCGATAATATAGAACCAAAAAAAACCTAGCCAAAACAATACTGTCAATTACCGAGTAGGTAATTTAATAATAAAGTTAAATAGTGAATTTTCTGAGTATTTTATCAAAATAATGGCGTCAGCGGAAAATGACGATACATCAAGTGCCAAAATAACCGAAGATATTGACAAATTAACATTAACTAAAGATGACAATCAGTCTGAGGAGAAAATTAAAAATATTGGTGACAATGACAAAAGTCACGATAGTGAGGATAGTAAAGGAGCTAAAGTAGATAGCGAACAACAAAAAGATGATGAATTCAAACCTCATTTAACTGGATTTGAAATTCGTGAGCTTTATAAAATTGCTTTGAATTTTTATAAAGGTAATTTATATATATTTATATTTATTCCGGTGTCTAACTCATTGATATTTATTATCAGTTGCATGTTGGATTAATTTTTTATTTATTTTTTAAAGCCTTCATATATATTTCATAAATTTATACCCGTGATATTAAAAAGGAATAAAAAACATGACAAGAAATTATTTAAAAAATTGTTTAAATTGTTAAGATATTGAATTATTATATATATATAAATATGATATATATTTTATTTAATTTCAATGAGCATAAATGTAGCAGATATCAGACAAATTATAAATTTAAAATAAATAGATTAATTAATTAATATAATGAAATTTAAAAAAACGCGCGTTTTATTTATTTATTCAAAAATTTAAAAAATTGCCGTCAGCTACATTCGTACTCATAAATTTCAGTGTTCTTAATTATAAAATATTTTTTAAATTTTTAGTTTTAATAATAATGATGACTCAAGTTAACAGATCAATTAACAATTTTTGAATTCTTTTTCCAACAAATCTGTTGCAAAAAAAAGAAAACTAAAAATATGCACTTGTAGAAAATTTTTTAAATTATAAGTGCAATTTTTTTAAATATTTTTTTTTTTTTTTAATTTTATCATTTTAAATGAATCCAAAAATTATTCGACGTTGGCTAATTTCAGTATCATTGATATTGATATAATTTTTTAAATATTTATTCATATATGTATGAGTGATGTAAAAAGAGGATTACTTTTCGAATTATCAATCTGCAATTGTTATATTTACAAGCATGTTTCATTTCTAATTGACTTGTCAATCTAAATAATTTAGTAAACAAAAAAATCGAATTACATTGAAAGAAAGTTCTTTAAATATTTAACTAAAGCATCCGTTTCGACCTTTGATAAATTTTGCCGTGGCCCAAATCTCTAATCTATAGTTTCCTTCATAAAAAAGTATAAGAATAAAACCCCCATAAATTACATAAAAAATTTAAGTAATAAATTTATCAAGAACAAGTTTTATTAAATTGTTTTCAAAAATTTAAATTTATTACTTTGAAATAAAAAAAAATTTTTGACTTATTGCAAAACTAATTATTCACATATTGATTATTTTTAATCATAGTAAAGATTTACAAACAATCACTTGTTTCACAGCCATTAACTTATTGAAATTAAAACGTTAAATTTGTTTAGAAAGTTTAATAAAATCAATGTTCGATAAATTTGAAAGCAAACTAAATAATGGTAGACGATATTCCATTAAATTACTTTGATGGTCTTAATTTAATTATATTCTCCAAACAAAAGTTAACTTTTATCATCACATACATCATCAACCTTATATACCATAATATATACTCTTTATTAAATCGAATTGTGTCATTTATTAATGTCATGGCGGCAGAGAGTAGAGACAGTCAATATCCTAGCAAACTTTCATACATTATTAAAAGCTCTATAGAAAACTTATATGATTCAATAAAAAAAACCAGCATAAACAACCAACATATATACACATATACATACATATATGTCTATATCAATCGATTCATTTTATGTTTCTATTTCAATGTTACTTCCTAACATACCCACATACTTTAATGAATAATTTAATAAGAGAATTGTTTGTAATCCAACTCCAGTAGAATTAACGCAGAGAAAAAATTAACGAATTAGTTTAATATTATAGGAATTATTCCCACAATATATAAGTCAAGTGACACACAGACAGCTAAGATGTCTCTTAAAAGGATAAGACGCGTTTTTATTTTTCTCTATTCGCACTCAATTGGATAAACGGTACTATCTTTGTTGCACTTGTACAGTAAATGGAACATTGTCCAAATTTTTCTCGCAAACAAAGGGAAGTTATCAAAAAATTGAAGTACACTTCGCTAGTTCATAGAGTAAATCATCGGGTCTGTCTTTATTTTGCGTTTAGACCTTTTATTTGAGAAAAGCTTGGACAAAATTATCTGATAACCGTTTATAAGACAAATTTTGTTTTGTCTCAAAGTCACCTTTTTTGGTATAAATAAGACATGCGGATGTTTGTCCTGACATAGAAAATTTGTGTTTTTTTTCTGTCTTAAAAAAGACGTCAATTAAAAAATCGTTTAGATGACTTATTTTACCACCGTTTGTAATGTCATTTTTGTCGTCACGTGTCAAGTTTTTAAAGAAGATGTTTTTGAGGTAACATAAATTTCTGATCGTTTTGTAGATATTTTGGTGTCTTAATAGGTCAAAAAACAACCTCAAAACTGATATCTTATAGATGTCACAAAAGGTGCTAAAAGTGTGCTATATGCGTATAATCAATTTTTAATAGTAAATGTATGAAAATATAAAACCAAATTTTGAAAAAAATGACCAAAAAGTGTCGTAATTTGAAATTTTTTTCACAAAACTTCGAATATTGTCATTTATTTATTTAATTTATTGATAAATGATATCTTTTGTAGAAAAAGAAGGCAAAGCTGTTCATCTATCATACGAAGACAAATTAAAATTAGTTGCGTTTACACAACAAGCGACTCACGGAAAATGTACACCAGAAAATTCCCCCGAACTCGGGGTTCTCGACGTGATAGGAAAAGATCGTCGCTTAGCTTGGCAGAATCTTGGCGACATAACAAAAGACCAAGCGATGGAAGGTTTCGTTGTTCTACTCGACAAATTGTGTCCTTTATTTCGCACCGTAGTTGAAGCCCAAAAACGCAATATCGAGGAACAAAAACGGTTGAAAAAAGCTGAGGCTGAAAAGAAACTGGATGATGAGTTGCGGGAGCGAGAGGCTGCTGAAGAAAAAAAACGCGACGAAGCTGAGCAGGTACAGCGCGAATATCAGCGTCGTCAGATACAAGATGCATTGAATCAGCAAACTTACTACCAATTTAAGGCATACGCCGAGCAACAGTATCCGGGTAATCCGGAAGAACAGGGAGTGCTTATTCGTCAATTGCAGGAGCAACATTACCATCGCTACATGCAGCAATTACATCAAAACCGTTTGATGATTGATGAGTCTGCGGAATCAGATAAAAAAGAACGGGAACGAGAACGAGAACAAGAAAGAGAAAGAGAACGAGAAAGAGAGAGAGAAAGAGAACATCATGTGGATGGTAATGAATTTAAACCGGATTTAAAAATAACAATTAACGATGATAACAAAACAGAAATAATAATTGATGATAACATTAAAAGTACAGATAAGAAAAAAATAGACGATGATGATATTGATGATGATGATAATGAGGATGATGAGGACAATGACGCAAGGCGCGAAAAAAATAAAAATGATGACGAAGATTCAGATGATCAGCCAGATTGGCCTCCTATCGAGCCGCCTAAAATGTGGACACGTCCTGGTGTCGAGGAATTCAAAAAATTGATAAGACGGGAAACTGGCGATGCTGTTATCAAAATTGGACATGGGGAAACTGTCACTGTTCGTGTGCCAACGCATGAAGATGGCTCCTGCTTGTTTTGGGAGTTCGCTACTGATGGATACGATATAGGCTTTGGAGTTTACTTTGAATGGAGCAAGCCGGACACCAATCAAGTTTCCGTGCATATTAGCGAGTCTGAGGATGATGACGATGATGAAATCTACGATTCGGGTGAAGATTTGGAGTGTGGGCCGGGCAATGAAGAAAATAGGACTGAATTAAAGAGTGCCCCAGCTCCTATTAGTGTCATTATACCGGTAAATATTTTATTGATATTAGTATCAATACATGTACCACAAATTTTCTAATTTAGAAATGATTTGAAATGAAAAAATCATTAATCGTTGGAAAAAATTATTAAATAAAGAATTCCTAGTCCATAGTAAGATAGACCCAGTACCCGATCAGAAAACTAATACCTGGTCATTCATGTATTTGTATATCTATAGGTACTAATTATTACTAAATATAAATATATGAATACATAGAATGATCGGGTACTAGTTCCCTGATCGGGTGTTAGGTCTTTTAACTTAATTTGAATTTTTAAACTCTATTATTAAATAAATTCAGTAGGGTTTTAAATTTGCATCCGTGTATGCAACTGTCAGTTTAAATTTTCATTCAGATTTGAAATTGGAACAAAGAAACTTTCTACGCTGTCTGTATTTGTCTGTATCAGTTCTGACAAAAAAACAAAGTTAACTTTTGAAGATTAATAAAATTTTGTATCAATTTTGCCACTTACATTAGCAACATTTTTTTTCTGATAAAGAAAATGGCGATTTCTTTATAATAGTTGTTTAGGGTAGAGGTGCCGTTTTTGGCCTCTTGGGCCAGTTTTGGACAATTGTATAAAAAAGATACTTTTGTGACGCTGATGCATTGAAAATTTTATTTTATACTTTTTCATTAATTAAAATAATTTATTAAATGTCCAAAAATAGGACAGTCACGATAAATGGTACTTCTACCCTATTCTTTTAATTTCAATACTTTAATATTTTAATAATAATAATAATAATAATAATAATAATAATAATAATAAATATCATGTAAATCAATTCATCTACTTTTTTTCTGTTACAGATATACAGAAGAGATTCACAAGATGAAATTTATGCTGGAAGTCATACATATCCAGGTCAGGGTGTTTATCTTCTTAAATTTGACAATTCTTATTCATTGTGGCGTAGCAAAACTCTTTATTACCGTGTTTATTACACAAGACCTGGTTTCACGAATGATTCATCTTAATTTATATTATAATTATTAATAACACAATACCGCAGTACCACAAACACGACTTTATTAACGAACATTTTTTAAAACTATTTCTGCTGAAATTACTAAGTTCATTTTTTTTTTTTTTTTTTTTTTTTTATGTCAAAGAATGTTTTTATTTTTTTTTATCCTTTTTCAAGGATATGCTATAATAAAATAAAAACAGGCACTATTTAATTTAATGATGTACTAGTCTGATTACGAGTAATGTTCATATTAAAAGTAACAAATAAATATCTAATTATACATCAATTTGTTACTTTTTTTATAATTTATTTTTATTTAATTATTATTATTAATATTATTGTTATTTATTAATAGAATTAAAAAAACACAAAATAGCACAAAATATTTTCCACCTGAAATAGAAAATGTCACTTATAATATAAAAAAATAATAATGGTCATGAAGTTTGTTAATTTTTTTTACTACGGTTAATAAAATTTATAATGAATAATTGCAAATGAAATAAATTATTTAGTCATATAATTTAAAAAATATAATAAATTTTAATTGATATTTTTTATTTTTGTTTATGATAAATTGTCGGTCATGACAATTATTGCCAAAAAAAATTAAATGTCAAATTTAAAAAATGATAATGATTTAATTAATAAATTTAATGATAACTCAAATTTATTTATTATTAATTAATGTTAACGTTATGTTAAATTTATTAATTAGTCAAAAAAATATTAAGTATGAAAACCTTGAAGTAGTCACGTAAATTTTTTTAGTATTGACACGCAAAATATAAATTCAAAAATATATTTAATTTTCGATTAACAATCAAAATTATTTTTAGTCTTCACAAATAATGGATTTTAAATTCATGAATTTTTATTTACATAACAGGATTGAATTTTAAAAAAATAATTAAGTAAAAGACCTAGTAGCCGATCACGGAACTAGATCACTCATATATTTGTATATATATATTTAGTAAATATACACAGAAATAAAAGAATTTTTTGGTGCAAAAAAATTTGTATTCAAGAAATTTTTGACTTGTCCTGAGAAATTTTTCGCATCATGAATTGAAAAAGAAAATTTTCGTAAGAGAGAAAAAATTTTTGCGACAAGTAATCTTCTTTTTCTGAGTAGGAATACAAATATATGAGTTATCGGGTACTAATTTCCTGATCAGGTACTGGATCTTTTACCTGAAGGATTTTTATAAAAATTTTATTTAAATTTTTGAACCTAAAGAGTTGAAAAATGAAAAGTACTAAAATGTTCTCACCGCGACTACTTGAAAGTTAAAAAAAATGTGTCTATGAAATAAACGAGTGCCTAAAACACCACACCACCGATTAGTTCATACTTATACACAGCAATAATGAAATAAATAAATAATATCAGTAAAACAAACGAAAATGACGAAACAATCGGCATTAAAAATGTATTTGTATGGTTTTAAATTTATTGTAACGCAATCCATATATTTAACACCACATAATATATGTATATTTACATACATAGATATATGTATATTTAATTATTAAGTGCGTACAATATGCAATGGATTTGTTTTCAATAATAATCACAATAACGTCAATATTAATTGTGTTGTACAATTTTTTTCTTTTAAATTTAATTAATTATTTAATTTTTTTATTAGAATACATTTTTATTTTAGTTAGTATAATTATTATAATACTTTTACAAAGCATTGAAATTTAATTTAGTTAATTTTTTTTAAATTCGCGTACAATATTTACGATCTAAAATCATTTATTTTAATTTTTCTTTCATCAATTTTAATTATAATAATACAAGAGCACTTTATCCAGACGGCATTAAATTATGCGTTGCTTAATTAAGTATATTAATTTTTTACTTCTATACTTAAAAACATTTTTTTTCAGCTTCTAGAATTAATTTATTTTTATTTTCATTTCGTTATTTAAATCCTCACAGTTTTTTCGATTGTCTGCGTCAACTATTCATTCCTAAATTTCTTATTTTTTTTTTTCAATATATAGCTTTTATATTTATATTTGTTTTTAAAATTTTAAATTGATTAAAAATAATTATCTCAAATTTTTCTTTCCTCTAAACAACTCAACAATTTTTTTTTTTACTCTTCTTCTTCTAGGAGTTAATTCTTAATACTGTGGAAATCACTGATTATATTTTCTTTATTCAAACTAAAAGTTGATTATCTAATTTCAATTGCTTACAGCTAACAATACATCTTCAAAAACTGTATTGTTAAAATATTTATTTTTAATTTTAATTACGACCACAAAAAAAAATATATAATGCTTGCTAAATTTTATCAACTAATGTGGCAGTTTAGAAAGACTTCATTGTTAATGTATAAAGCGCAAAATATTTTTTGGTCTTTTTTTTTTTTAATTCAATTATTTGTTTACTTTTTTTGCATTATTAATAAAAATTTTAATTATTCTTTTTTTTTTTAATTGCACAAATATTTTTTTGTAAGTTTTTATTATTATATATATATTTAAATATATATAATTAAATAAATTCAGCGATTATATCACATATTCGAGCTTAATAATTACTTTTTTTTTTTTTTTTTCCATAAAATACAATAGTATTATTTAATAACTTTTTTTTTTTATAATGCAATCACTTTAGCCGAAAGCTTCACAATTGACAATACAAATAGATTTACTAATTAGTTTGTCATTTTTTACGAGCATATTGTTTGTATTTAAACAAATCAATATCTAATTAAATTTTTTTTTCAAAAAATTATGAACCATCAAATTTTTTTCTATTAAATATTCATAAATTTTTCTATTAATTAACTGGCCATGTAGTTTGGAAAAAAAATTAATGGAAAAATTTTGAGATTGAATTATTTAAAATATTTTATAAAATCCATATTAATTTTGTCGCTAAAATTTAGTTTATAAATATCAATTATTCACTCACGAGAAAAAATAGTTAAAACAAATGTACACACGAGCATATTTTTCAATCAAAATATTACATTATATATATTTTTTTCACGATTGTGCATTTTATTACGTCACAATAAATGACTAAACTTTCAAACTTTCTTCCTTATATTATTCTTTATCTATTATATTTTTACTAATATATATATTTTATTAAATATATTGAGCTATATATAGAGTATCATATAAAATCAGCCATATTGTTTTTCTTTTGGATTTTATGAGAGCTGCCTTGATTTTTTTCAAACGATTTCTTAAACTTTGACCTCAATAGTACATTGTGCAACATGTGAAAAAATTGTGACATATTCACCGATCGTGACATTGCAATATGAGCTTAAGATTCATATTGCAGTCACGTAAAGATAAGTTTTAGGTTACCGGAAGCCCAAAGCTTGTCGCGTATGTCAAAATTAATTTCTTTTAAAACTTCATTTTCTATCTAGTGATTTGTTACTTTCACCTAATCGTAAGCTTTCCTTCCTTTTAATTTTTAATTATATTTTACAAAATCCAAACCAAAGATGTGCGAAAAAACGGACCGATTTTATATAAAATACTCAAGAAATTAATGCGCAAAACTTAACTTTATTTTTAATTTTAAATAATATTAGATTGCATTTAGCTAATTTTTGAGAAATTTCATCGCTTATTATAAAGAAGTTTCCAAACTGAAATTAATCCGTTTGCTACCAAAATCGGTACGTTCGTCGGTAAAACTTCTTCGTATAAATTTATCTCTAATGGAAGTTTTTGGCCGTCTTTCAGTTAAAGATCGGGTTAAACGAGTGCCATTATTAACAAAAATATTAGTATTATTGGTTGTAAGACTAGTACTTTGTTGGAATGGAGAACTAGTGTCGTCGGAAGACGTAAAAAATTGTAAATATTCTGGCTCTATACTCAATGTTCTATGGTGCTTCGAACGTTGTTTATTTTTTCGTTTATTACTACTGTTACTATTAATATTATTAGTATTGTGAGGAGTTGTCGAAGGTAATTCAGATTCACTTAAAACTGTCAATGATCGTCCTAATCGTGTTAAAACTGGAAGATCTGAAATATTATTATCAGGTAATTCGTCTTGGCTTTTTCCATTATCATCAACAATAAATGGATCATTTGAACGGCATACTTCGTGTATTGGACTTGCAAAAATAAGTGTTCTATAAAATATAAATTAAAATATATATATTTATATTAGATATAGGGAAGGGGCAGAATGGGGTTCCCCCAAAATTTATAAAAAAGAATTTTTTTTTAAATGTTTTTAAAATATTCCAAAATCACTTTTGTAAACTTCAAAAATCAAAAATGTCCGCCGAAAAATTGACTTTTGTTCTATAGAAAAAACTATTAGAAATTTTTTTTTTACCTTTTTTAGGGGGTACCCCATTTTGCCCACAAAAAATGAAATTTTTTTTCTACTGGCAGCTAAAAGTTTTCTATCTGAATATAAAAAAAAAATTAACGTATATTTGAATCTCCAAATATCTAGTGTTTCCTTAAGTACCCGTTTTGCCCCCCTCCCCCTTCCCCTACTAAAAATTAATAAACTGTAAAATGGAGGAGAGCTACAATAAAACAGTAAAAAAAATTATTAAATTTTCTACGGAGTTTAAATTAAAATAATCTTCGAGATTAAAAAAAAAAAAAAAAAAATCTGAGCACTTGGATACAAAATCACCTCGCACTATTTTTGAATGATAAATAATTGACTTGAGTGACTCTTGTAACAATAAAAGTTTTATAAAAAGTTGGTAATTAATTAAATTATAAAATCGAACGGTTAAATAATTTTAAAGTGAAAAAGTTTAATTATTATAAAAGTATATTTTTCCAATAAACTTTGTTGAGTATTTGTTTGCAGGAAATTCTATCTCCGCTTTGTAAATACAGAAGTAATGATTACAAAAGTTTCTATTATCGGTTGACTCTACGGACTTAGAAACTTTGCAGTCTTCGAGTTTGCTCCAGTACGAAGAATTATCGTAAATTTTATTATATTGCGAACCCGATACTCGGAAGAAACGAAAATCGTAAGCAACAAAAACATATTTTTCTCTAAAAACAATAATCAATTAATAATTTAAAATACCCTGAGATTAAATCAATTAATTACTAAAAAATTATACTCCATCGCAATCAAAAATATTTCTAATAATTAATTAAAATTCTTACCTATACGGATTATCGCGTTTACCCTCACTCATTTCAACCCACCTCCTTTTCTCCGGAGATTCTTGCAAAAAAATAACAGTTTCACTATCATCGACTCGCGAATCCTCATGACTATCATTCAAATATTTCAATTCTTCAGTAGTAACTAGTGTGTATCGTCTCTTATTCTGCTTCTTCTTTTTCAAAATAGACTTGAGACAAAAATAAGTTTTGGAAGCAGGAATCTTATCATTAATTCTTCCCTCCTCCATGCTACTATCATTAATATCGAGTTTACTATCCCTCAACACACTCGATCTACAGTTTTTCGGAATAGCTCCACGCATCGTATTAATTCTTACTCTTTCATCAATATCTCTTAAGCTAATAGTCTCTTCGCTCTCGAGTATACTCTCTAAACTATGTCCATTAGCTCTAAGCACTTGTAAACTATTATTTTTCATAAAATCACTCGAATAACTATTCAAATTTGGCGCGGAAACATCACGTGGTATTTTATTTATATTACTTGTTGTCCCTGAATTATTTATAATTAAGTGATTGTTCGAAGCACTGCAATTATTACAGGCACGTATGTCAGGACTTGACTGTCCTCTTAAACTATTATTAATATTATAATTATTACTATTACTGTTGCTAGTATTGTAATAAATATTACTATCGTTATTATCATATATTTGTAACTGATGACAATGACAATTGCATTCAAAACTTGATGGATTTTCAACGATAGCATATAAACTTGAATTTGTTGTACTTCTACCGACAGTACAGGCTACTTTATTAACATCTGATTGGGTTATTGCGTTGGATGTTGATGGACATGAAGAAGCTACAGCAGCGCGTTCATATAAAAGTGCCTCCGAGTAACTTGGGACCAACATTTCATTGTCTGAATCACTGGTAACTTCGTTTTCGGCGAATGTTGATGATGATGAAGCTGCTGGCTCCATTAATAATGCTTCGGAATAACTGGGTGCCAGCATGTAAGAACCAGGTGCACTTAATTGACTTGGGGATGCGTGAATTTGTGTACTGGATGGTGTATCATAATTAACGCCGAATAATTTAGTCACTTGGTAATTTGCGTACTGCGTTTTACATTCGATTATTATTCTCAGTGGCCAGCTGAGCAAAAGAGCACTTAGACACCAATATACGTAGGTGTTGGTAAACCATGGTCTGCCTAACACTGCGACCAGAGTCGTTGATGTATTGAAATTGTAACCGAGATCTAATCCTTCACGCATTTCCATGTAATCGTCACGTAATTCCTTTAATAAATATATATATTTACTTTTAATTAGCAAGTAATTTAGGATTATAATTAATTTTTGTAAGTAATTGAATTAAAAATGTTAGGAGAAAAATTATGTATTGAAATTTATTCACTATTTTGGGGAGAGCGTCGAATAAAAAGGAAATTTATGATCTTATGGGAAGAAAATTAATTGATTGGAATTATTATGAAAATTTATTTGTGGGAAATATAGTTTAGGTAAATTAAATTTGAATTTTTTTGAATGTAAATTACTGGTGGCAAATAAATATTAATTGACTGGAAAATTTTTCATGTACCTGAAGATTGGAACGTTTTTCGCGCAACGGAAATGAAAAAAAAATATGTAATTTGATTTAAAGGGTAAGTGGTGGTGGCCTGCAATTTTCAACTGACGTACGAAAAATTTCAAAAATCTAGATCCAGGATTTTTTATTTTTCATTTCGTTTCAAAACGTTCCGATTTTTAAAAAAATTATTTGGCGTTGAAAAAAAATTTTTTTCTATAAAATCAAAAATCTTCAAAAATTAGGAAAAATTTTCTATTTTTAATTTTCAAAAAAATTAAAAAAATAGTAAATTATAATTTCAAATTAAAAAAAAAAAATTATACTCTATTGCCCAATTCCCTGACGTAAATAATAAAAATTCACAATAATTATCAAAAAAATATATAAATATAAATATATATATATATATATAATAGTTACTTGTTCAGCAAAAAATCTTGATCTCGCTTCTTCAAATTCAGTGGCAGACCTCATGTTTGAAAAAGCAAACCCTTTACTTAAATTAATTTTAGTTATTGGAATTTTTGGATCCATCACAAGATCCTTGCTTATGTCCTTAACACCACAATAGTCATAAAAATAAAAGGAAGTCGCTGCATGTGTGTTAACTCGTTCATAATACACCTTCAATTCAAATTTTATAATTTTAAAAATACATAAATAAAAATTTACAAAATTAAAATTTAAAAAAAAATTACTTGTGTAGTCGTATAGTTATCACCATTTCGATAACGTACAATTTGTCGTTTTCTTCTGACATAATGATAGGAAACAGCTTTCCACCAAATAGTCGGTTGAGCAAGACGTAATTGAGACAGTTTTGATAAAACGCTATCCTGACTTTCGCCATGTAGTAAATCAATTCGTATTGGCGAATGATAACATTCTACTAAATAAACTAAATAAAGCATTCCCATGAATGCAACCTAAACAATAATTATTTCAATCAATAAATAAAAATACTCAACCTAGTAATTTTATTTTAAAAGTAACAGCAGCCAAAAATTTATCATATTAATCAAAAATATTTTAATTACTTACACCATTAATTATTTAGTATCTGATTCTATTTCTAAACACCGCTTACTTCTGAGTTTGCTAACTAATATTAATTACCTTCTACTCAGTTACTACATTAATTAGCTTCTAAAATTAATTACCTAATTACTTATCTTGTAATTGCACTGTCTTTGTATCGATATCACAACATACTGAGATAATTGTGGCCAATTAATATAATAATTCAATTTTAAAGGCCAACAAAATTTATCTACTTTATATAATTAGATAATTAATTTTAGTAAATAACTAGTATGTAATTAAAATTAGTAATGAAATCAGCAAGTATGCAGACGAGGCTTTATCTAATTTTACTTTCAAAAAACTTAATTATTTTCAAAAATTTACTTTTTCCCAGAGTTGAAATTTGAAATTTTAATTTTTTTCGATCTTGACTCAAAATGAGTAAAAAAAAAAATCTCATAAAAATTTATTTTCACAGGCTTCAGAAAAATAAATTCAACTGCATTATAAATTTTTTTTCCAACAACTAAAAGTATTTTTTTTTTATAAAAGTTTCAGTCACTTGTAATTAATATTTTTTGTTTAATTTTAAGTACCTTGATACCTAAAAAATGAATTAATGAATTTATTTTTGAACTTACAGGAATGTAAATATAACCATCATCACAAGGTGACACGTGTCTTGTACTTTTGAGCGGGTATTTTGTAAAATTAATTACAATCTAAAAGTAATTTTAAATATTACAAAAAAAATGTGTATTAATTTTTATTTAATTACTTAATAAATTAATCAACTAAAAAAAATATGTATATATATATATATATATATATATATATATATATATATATATATATATATAATTAAACAATATATTTTAATCAGACACACCTTTGTAATATTAGCGCACCTACACCACGTGACAGCAGCAAGGCAACCATAAATTAATACTGACAATACTAAACACTTGCAATTAGCTTCTTTTTGCAATGCACCGCACAAAGTTTGTGATGTTGGTCGTTGCTGGAATACCCAATTTTAAATAAATTATTAAAAAAAAAAAAAAAGAAAATACCTCTATTAATAATCTAAGAGTTTTAATAAAAAAATTAAAAATAATACCACTTACTTCTTCATTATCTCGATTCATTTTTTAAAAATTTTTCAACCATATAAAAATTTATTAAAACTTTTTTAATTACTTATATTACGTAATTATTAATAATTACACTAAATCACAATGCGCATCACTATTCACTTATAAATAATTAAAAATTTCAAAAAAAAAATTTTATTTCGTTATCGTTAATTAATTTTGAATATTTAATTATTCAAAATAAAAAATCGACAATTACTTAATTGCTGGTTAATTAAATTTTTAGCAATAAAATGAATAACTTTAAGCGGGAATTATTTAAAAAAATAGTTTAAGAATAAATTTAAATTTGAAAAGTAAGGAATATATTTGCGCGATTTAATTGGAGACTAGAGACGATGTATACAATAGTAAAAATAACGTACTAACTCGAGGGTGGATCCGTCATCCACCCCGAGACGTTTAGAGGAAACTGCCAACTGGTGTCGCCTGTACGGCGCCCCTGAAGCTACGAACCATTTCAAATAATTTCACTCTGTATACTTTATACGCTATAATATAAGGGTGTAAGGGTATAGAGTCTACATGTAGATGAGATTTTACACCCTTACACATCTTGATCCTTCGTCCACACTCTACGATTTGCACCCTACTACTTCCTACTCTACACAAACATCAACTACTCATGAGTCTTCTGCCCTGTTGTATAATATACGCTTGCATCCCTTATTGTTGTTATTATTATTTTATCTCTCTTTCTCTCGGTATTTCTACAGAAAATAGACGCAAACTTTTGTGTATACTAGTCAATCGAATAACATCGACAGGGGTTGATTGTTGTTGTTGAGAGAAAGGGATGAAAGGATTAGAAGAGAGAGAGAGGGGATAGAAAAGTGTATTCAAGTGAATTGTGAGTACAAACTTTAGAGAAGGGTGTAAAAGGATGAGTTTGTTTGTTGACACGCCGGTATGGCTTGTCAAAGAACACAAGAATATGGATGTCTAGACTCTAGACATAATCAATCGATATTAAACAATAAACTATCACCATATATATTTGTTTTACTTTATCAAGCTTTATGAGACAAACAACATTTATTTGTTTATTTATTTTATTATTCTACATGGTCATTTTTTATTTGAATTTTTTTATCCTATGGATGTTTTACGTTTAATGTTTTATTGTTTGCAGGAGATAAGGATTTATTATCTTATTGGGAATAAGTAATGCTATTTTTTATAAGATTAGTTTGAGGGTTCATATTTTTAGACTTGTTAGAAACTTTTTAATAGAATTAATTAATTTTAATAAGATGTAAATTTAAGATAAAATTATCATTTTATATGATCGATTTATTTAAAAATAGTTTTTTTTTATTTTTAATTGTGTACTTTAAATATTATTTTTAGTTATATTCAAGATGAAGAATTTTTTAAATTTAATTAAAAAAAAAAAAAAATATATATATATATATATATATATATACATATATGTAAAATAGGGGTACTTAATATTTTTATTTTCATATTTATTTAAAATTTAAATTCGTTCATTTTAACTGTAACTTATTTTCAAAAAAGTCGCATTGTAAATATTTTTTAAAAAAATTTTCAAAATAATCTTTCGCTCAAATTTTACAATAAATAAAATTTTGTTAAAAATATGAAAAAACAATTTTTTAATATCATCCCCTTTTACCAAAAAATATAAAAAAAGTCTTAGCGTCCCCATTTTACCCCCTACTGTCGCTTATTTATATTCACTTTAAATTTTATAAAAGTCATAAATCCTTCTATAAATAAAATTTAATGAAATCAAAGTAAAAAAAGACATTAAAGATCAAACGTCTTCATACAAAATTTATAAATCTTAGGATAAATATATTTGTCCATATATTTATATATTTTATTTGCGACACATAAATATTTATGGGATCAGAATAAAAAAATGTATTTAGTAAATAGAGTAATCGAGATGATAAATTATTAAGCATTATAAAAAATGTGTGTAAATAATAGTATAGAAGAAAGACGTCCTTCGGCGCCGTCATGACGCTCTCTATCGATTGCAATCCGAGAAGGAAAGATGTGACGCTCGTGTGCTCTGACGTTTATATTTTTCAATATCCTATGAACTGGACGCAATTATGTTAACAATATTTAATAATAATAATATTATTGAAAAATAAATTATCTAACCCGAGCTATTCCAACATCTATCGACTAATCGAGCAGATTTTTTTCTTGTGTAATAACTAGGTAAATTTATAAAACAAAGATTGTTTTAGAAAGCTTGGTTTATTTTTTTGGCAAGTACTTCTTCGTCTGATTATTGGTGTACTACTACTACTACTCCTACTACTACTAGGCTATTACTTAATATGTATACTCGTATTTTAACTTTTACTACTTGAATTGTTGTTCTATGTATTATAATATCGAGTAGTATACAGAGAAACTAAAACTATGCGACAGAGACATTGAGAGTCATGTTTCATGTGTGTTAGAAAATTGGACAGAAGCCAAAGCCGCATACAAATCTATAACTAAGTATCGTTTTCATTTCAAAATCAATTTTTATTTTTTTATTTTTTATGCGACTTGATAAGCAACAAATTATTTTCTGATGACGTATGCTCTAATTATTGTCTAAAATAATAAATAATAAAAGAAAATAATAATTGCGGACAAAATGGTCAGATGCAATTGACCTATTTCTTATTTAAAATTATTGAGCGGAAAAAATTTCTTAAGTAAATGTCAAAAGGGATCAGAGGGTTTTAAGTAATTGAATGGTGTAATGAAGGTATTTAATAATAAACAATTGACTATTGAATTTTTTATGTGACTGGTATGGCTTAAGACTGAGAACACTTAATTTACTGGGATTTTTTTTTTAATTAATTATAGAGGAGTGAATACTTAGTATTGGCTTGAATATTTCTATACCGATATATCGATCATTAATTTTAGACAGGGTCGTTTTTTAAGCGCGTAATTATAAGGCTAATTAAGCCGTTGAATAAAAATCTCTTTTTTCATTTATAAAATTTACAAGCTGAATAAACAATTTATTTTATTTAATATATATATATATTTAAATATAATAGAGTGTTTATTTATTGGGACCGATAATTTCCTAGTTGCCATCGGTTATTAAACACTAATTTACCCGAAATTTCCGCTATTGTTTCAACGTAATTGCACTAGATTGTTCAGGCAATTCCTTGACCTCTGACCCTCAGTGGTTGGTAATTACATAAAATAATGATTCAGGGGAGAGTGGGGTAAAATGCCCCTTAAGAAAAAAAGGCATATGTAATATGAATGTAAACCCATGAAGTAAGCCCATTTTACCCCTTGTCCCCGATTTTGATTTGTACAATAAATAAACGACATTTGACATCTAACTGAAATATTTATACTAAAATTTAATTTCAAAAATTACAAAATTTTATTGCTATGTACAGAAATATAGTCTGTTTAACCACTGGGACAGTATCCTTCAATTATAGGGCAAGTGTTTTTATCGCTTCATCACTGGGATGTTATTATAGGTAGGAATTTAATTAAATTTTAAATAATAAAATTTCTAAAAGCACTTGTGCTTCTTTAAAAGATAAATTACTAAATTTGAATTTAAAAAATTTTGTTTTGAAATATTTCGTTTTTGTGTTTGAAAAAAATCATTAAATAAATTTTTAATCCCCATCAAATAAAAACAAAAATTTTTATTCAATGAAAACGAATTATTAATTATAATTACCCGTAATTGCAAAATATCTCTAGAAAATTTACTCGTTATTAAGTTCTATAGATACCTTTTTTCATCTGTTTATCACGAGACTGTTCCTATATTTAGATGTAAATTTCATATATTTTGAAATTATTTAATAAAAAAAGTTATTAAATAATTTATTTAATAATTAATTATTTCTAATGCATCAAATAGATCTAAATATAAATACTTATACTGCCGATCATTTACTAGAGAAAATGATTTTCTGATTAAATCGATAATACCATTATCAATAAATTCATTGAATTTATTTAAATCATACAAATAATTCGTTAATAACCGCGGGATGTTTAAGTAAACAATTTTTTTCGGATTAAGACTTATCCAGTCATCTGTAGAATATAACTCATCGCTCAACACGTCAGTCAATTTATTAATCACTTCGTGACAAATCAACTTATTATCCATAAAACCGTCTGCTAAAAATTCATAACTTAATAACAAACGCGTCAAAGAAATTGCAAAGTTAAAATAGTGGCTCTGATTTTTAGCTCTATTGTCATTGAAATGTATCAAAATTTTGTCATCAATATGATAAATGATGTCAGTGGCAATATCTAAATCAACTTTATGCTTATTTATCCCGTAATTTTGTAATTTTTTTACCCCACAGTCGCAATAATAGCGAAAATGTTCATCGTCATTTTCATTCCAGTTCTCAAAATTTTTATACAAAAAACTTTCAACATCTTCTGAAAATTCATCGATTTCTTTATTGTCGCAGTCAGGAAATATTCGCCTATTATCTTTTAGTATTTTTTCAATTCTATCAATAATAACAATTCTAGGTATTTTTTTCTTATTACGATTATTGTCATTATTATTTTTGTTACTCAAATTTTTGATCGGCACTGAAACTTCATTCAAATTTATTTCTTCATCATTTTTCATATTTATATCACCAAATGAATATTTAAATACATGATTTATTGTCAATGCAACAACAATAATTATAATAATAATCATCAATAACGGAAATAATATAATCATAATTTTTTTTCTAATTATTATCTATAATTAGATTATTAAATTCAAATAATTAATTTGATTCATTTACTATAATAAGTATAAAAAAAAATAAATCTGGGATTTTCGTATGAGAAATAAATTCTAGAAAATTCAGTATCAATTAGTGATGCGAATTTGACCGTTCAGGTCATTTTTGATCGTCACGTCATGGTCACAAGACCGTCAGTAATAAATTAAAATTTTCAAACCGCCGATTTCTTTAAAAAAAAAAAAAATCACAAGATAAGAATACGAAGGAAAAGAAAATTTTTCAATCATTTAAAAAAAGTTTGCTCCCCAATCATCTAGCTGGTTGTAACTGTCAAAATTCTTGACTAAACGTTAATTTGTGACCAAAAATCTAATGACGGTCACAAATTATCTAGACAGATATTACTGATCAAATGTGTGTCAAAAAAATTTGTTGATGGTCCGAAATGACGGACTCTGATCAAAAAATTGTGACGGTCATTTTGAATTCAAAAACAGGCTTCAGAATCATTGGTCACAAGACCGTCAGCGGACTGTCTTGTGACCGAAATTCAAATTGACGGTCATTTAGCATCACTAATAATTATCATATAGGGTGCCATCTTTTTGTCCTAACAACAAGTTCTTTCGAGTCGAAAAATATTTCGATTAAATATTATTCCCGGTATAGTTAAGAGTCAAATGATGTTAATAACGACTGTATTTATTTCTAGTACACGGAAAAAAATAATCGGTAGCGTCTACCGATTGGCGATCGGTAGCCGCTACCGATTAATTTTCGGTAACCGCTACCGAAAAAATCGGTAGCAGTTACCGATTTTTTTTCGGTAGACGCTACCGATTATTTCGGTAACTGTTACCGAAATAATCGGTAGCGTCTACCGATTAATTTTCGGTAACCGCTACCGAAAAAATCGGTAGCAGTTACCGATTATTTCGGTAGTAGTTACCGATTTTTTCAGTATCAGTGTATATGCGTCCGTGTGTGTGCACGTACGTGTGCTTGTGCGTCCGAGTGTGTGCGAATGTGTGTGTGGGTCCGAAAGTGTGTGTATGTGTGTGTGTCAACGTGTGTGTGTAAACTTTTTTTATATTTGATAAAATTTTCAAAGTTAATACTATGTGCGGACGCAGTTTACTCCATTTTTACACCGGTATAGCTCTGCATTTACATTGATTTAACACCGCCGAATTAAGCCTCTTACACCGGTATTATTTCATTTTAAAACCGCATGGAGATGTTGTAAAAAGAGCGCCGTTAAAAATGAATTAAATTTTTCCAATTACAGGTGTCGAATTACAGGTAAAAAAATTTTTTTTTACTATTTAAATATTTTGCACGCAGTTGCTTCCGTTAGTACTGCCTGCTCCGACTATCACTCGATAGATGTCGTAATTTTCAGCTGGTCCATTTTGCCCCAGGTGGCATACGTAGGGTCAAAAATGCGGAAATACATTGATTTATTTTTAAGTTGACGATAAAAATATAGAAAAAGAATTTTTTCGTAATATTCAGCTGGTTCATATTGCCCCAGGTGTCATACGCAGGGTCAAAAATGTACATATATATCAGATTTATAGTAATTAAATGTAAAAAAGAATTTTTCTGAAACTGTTCAGTAGAACCGAAATAATCGGTTGTAGCTACCGATTATTTCGGTAGCGGTTACCGATTTTTTTTCGGTAGACGCTACCGATTATTTCGGTAACAGTTACCGAAACAATCGGTAACCGCTACCGAAATAATCGGTACCCGCTACCGAAATAATCGGTAGCTGGTACCGATTAAAATCGGTAGCAGCTACCGATTAAAATCGGTACCAGCTACCGATTATTTTTCGGTAGACGCTACCGATTATTTCGGTAACAGCTACCGAAATAATCGGTAGCGTCTACCGAAAAAAAATCGGTAGCGGCTACCGATCGCCAATCGGTAGCCGCTACCGATTATTTTTTTCCGTGTAGATGTTTGAGACAGATTTGTAATCAGTCAGTTGTATTTAATGTTGTTTCCTTTAAATACAGATGGCTGATAATAGCAGTACGATAAGGTGACTTAGTAATGTAAAAAGATTTCCAATTATGAACAGTTGTACATCGAACTGATGTCATGTATTTGCATACAGAGATTAAGTCGGATATAAAATGTTACATTCGTATTTGTTGCTATCATGAACAATAGTCTTTAATCAATTAAAACAACGATAATTTGATGCATTAGTATTTTATACTCTTTTTAAAATGAGTCAAATTGATTGAAAGCAATTTACTTATAATGCAAGTTGAATTTTTGTCTAGCCTTATTTAAGTTAACAATAATTTCGAGTCAGCGATTGTATGTTGCCAACAAACTTGGCAGCATCGAAAGTTGTAGCAAGTAGAAGTTTATTCTCGTGCGATTCTGTGGTAGCAGTATATTATACCAAATAAACTGTATACTAGAGTATATAGTGGTACCAACTTTAATAATTTTTATATCTCTGAAGATAAAGTAGATCTTGAATGGTAACTCTAAGGGTAAGGTTTATTTCCCCGAAGACTATACCCTGATAGCCAAGTTGGCGAGAAACTGACGAGAAACTTGCAGCCGCAACTGGACACTAAGTTGACCGCCAACAGTTGGTACCTCCAATAGTTGATAGACATTTTCTAAGAAAGTTGGTGGCAAAAGTTGGAAATTCAATAAGTTGACGATCACTTTCTGAGAAAGTTGACGGTAAGTTTGCTTTCAATTTTCTCAGAAACTTGCATTCCAGTTGCGGCTTCATACTGGCGCCAACTTTCTGAGAAAGTTGGCGGTAACTTGTAGCCAAAAGTTGCAAAAGCTGAAGTTGTAGATAACTTGTCGTCAAGTTGGTCGGAAACTAATGAATGACCAACTTTTTCACGATCAACTCGTGTTATCAGGGATTATAAAATCACGAATGAAATTATTATCGACATAGAAGAATATTAATAAAGTTTCAATATCGACAGATAGATGGCAGTTTGGATGCAATAAATGAACATTGTGGAAATTTATTGGAATAAGCGTTCATATCAAGAACAGCTATGAGTATGATGTAGTATAACCTTGACAGACTGAAGTGGGGAGATACCGGTCATAATTTAAAATCTCGATAGCAATTTAAAAGTAATATATGAATAAATTGTAGTCTAGTTGATTTTTTTTCAGAACGCCGATGAAAAATAAGACCAGGAATAAGGCTCCTAGGGCCCATAAAATTTGTTAAGAGAGTATTCTGGTTTAAAAATTTAAAAAAATCGATTAATTTTTTTTGTATATTTTTTAAGTTTAGATTCTCAAAAATATGCCCTTAAGCGGATTTTTAAAAATTCGAATTATTTTCGGAGATACAAAGGATTTTGTGACGCGCCATCTAAGCCGGCCAAGTGCAGTAAATCGCACATTGATCGGTAGCTGTTGCTGAACGACTTGGAGACGCGTTCTTTTCAAGAAGAAGGCCCAATATATGGACCTGGGATCGCCAATTGATTCCAAGTGAGTACGCTGCTTAAAAAATCCGATAGATTCTTATAGCTGTATGTATAAGACCCTATACTTAACTATAGCATTTCTCATATAACTCATTAATTCTGATAAAATCTCTATAGGAACGGATGACAATTTATTGGATTCTATGAGATTTTCTAAGAGGGTATTGAATATTATCTGAGTTATTTTACTGAAATTGTTTCTCAAACTTCAAACGCGTTTTTCGCAATTGCCGTATGATTATTAATAGCACTATCCAAGTGTCTGTTTGCTATAAAACGGGAAGCCTGAACTGCTGTGGTGAATATTACATAATTCTGTAACTATAACTTAGAGATGTATTGCTATACCAAGCCTATATATGTTGAAAAAAAGCATGGCCTTCGAGTATGTTGACATATAATCAGTAATTGCACTATCTGAGTGCCGGTTTACTCTTAAACAGGTAGTCTAAACTGCAGCAATAAATAGTGGAAAATTATGTGTCTATTTTTCAGAGAAACATGATGGGAAATAGTCCAAATATATATAATAATGGCCTAGCCTAGTAGCACATTGCCATATAATTACTAATAGGACTATCCAAGTGCCCGTTAACCATAAAGCGGCATTAAACCATTACTGCGGTAAAAAGTGAAAAATTCTGTGACGATTTCTTAGAAATGTATGGCTTATCAGGCTTATCCATGTTAAAAAATAGCCTAGCCTTAGTGTATGTTGCTATATAATCAGTAATCAAACCATCCCAGGGTCGGTTTACTACAAGACTAGTACACTAAATTGCTGCGGTAAATAGTCAAAATTTCTGTGACGATTTCTTAAGTATGTTATTGACTAGATCAAAAGTTATTCCAGATCAGAGAGAATCGTTGACAGGATCTGCATTTTAGCCCAAATATCATCTCAGCTAGATTGGTCCGGAATATCAGGACAGCGTAAGGTGAAATCGATCATGAATAACTGAAAATTGTAGGAAAAAAAGTCAGCTACAAGATATGTGGACGGAACAAGTGAGAAATTAAGTAGATCGAAACTTATTTCAGTTTGAAAGTGATGGTCTGAAGAAGCTAAATTTTAGGCCAAACGTCATCTCAGCTACATTGATCCCAAATGTCAGGACAGCGTGAGGTACAATCGATCATGAATAACTCGAAATTGTAGGAAAAAGAGGCAGCTACAAGATAGGAGGACGGAACAAGTGGGATATTGAGTAGATCGAATGTTATTTCAGTTTAAAGGTGATCTTTTAAAGAAGCTGCATTTTAGCCCAAATATCGTTTTAGCTACATTAGTCATCAATGTCGGGACAGTGTGCGAAAAAATCAATCATGAATAGATGAGATATGTAGGGAAAAGTGTCAGCTACAAGATAGGCGGACAGAACAAGTGAGATTTTGAGTAGATCGAAAGTTATTTTAGTTTAAAGGTGATCTTTTGAAGAAGCTGCATTTTAGCCCAAATATCGTTTTAGCTACATTGGTCACCAATGTCGGAACAGTGTGCGGAAAAATCAATCATACATGAATGAAAACTGTAGGAAAAAGTGTTAGCTACAAGATAGGCGGACGGAACAAGTGAGATTTTGAGTAGATCGAAAGTTATGCCAGTTTACAGGTGATCGTCTACAGGAGCTGCATTCCAGCCCAAATATCAATTCAGCTACATTGGTCACCAATGTCGGGACAGTGTGCGGAAAAATCAATCATACATGAATGAAAACTGTAGGGAAAAGTGTCAGCTACAAGATAGGCGGACGGAACAAGTGTGATTTTGAGTAGATCGAAAGTTATTTCAGTTTAAAGCCGATCGTCTGCAGGAGCGGCATTTTAGCCCAAATATCATTTCAGCTACATTGGTCACCAATGTCGGGCCAGTGTGCGAAAAAATCAATCATGAATAGATGAGAATTGTAGGGAAAAGTGTCAGCTACAAGATAAGCGGACGGAACAAGTGAGATATTGAGTAGATCGGATGTTATTTCAGTTTAAAGCCGATCGTCTGCAGGAGCGGCATTTTAGCCCAAATATCATTTCAGCTACATTGGTCACCAATGTCGGGACAGTGTGCGGAAAAATCAATCATACATGAATGAAAACTGTAGGGAAAAGTGTTAGCTACAAGATAGGCGGACGGAACAAGTGAGATTCTGAGTAGATCGAAAGTTATGCCAGTTTACAGGTGATCGTCTACAGGAGCTGCATTTCAGCCCAAATATCATTTCAGCTACATTGGTCACCAATGTCGGGACAGTGTGCGAAAAAATCAATCATGAATAGATGAGAATTGTAGGGAAAAGTGTCAGCTACAAGATAGGCGGACAGAACAAGTGAGATTTTGAGTAGATCGAAAGTTATGCCAGTTTACAGGTGATCGTCTACAGGAGCTGCATTTCAGCCCAAATATCATTTCAGCTACATTGGTCACCAATGTCGGGACAGTGTGCGAAAAAATCAATTATGAATAGATGAAAATTGTAGGGAAAAGTGTCAGCTACAAGATAGGCGGACAGAACAAGTGAGATTTTGAGTAGATCGAAAGTTATGCCAGTTTACAGGTGATCGTCTACAGGAGCTGCATTTCAGCCCAAATATCATTTCAGCTACATTGGTCACCAATGTCGGGACAGTGTGCGAAAAAATCAATCATGAATAGATGAGAATTGTAGGGAAAAGTGTCAGCTACAAGATAGGCGGACAGAACATGTGAGATTTTGAGTAGATCGAAAGTTATGCCAGTTTAAAGGTGATCTTTTGGAGAAGCTGCATTTTAGCCCAAATATGGTTTCAGCTACATTGGTCACCAATGTCGGGACAGTGTGCGAAAAAATCAATTATGAATAGATGAAAATTGTAGGGAAAAGTGTCAGCTACAAGATAGGCGGACAGAACAAGTGAGATTTTGAGTAGATCGAAAGTTATGCCAGTTTACAGGTGATCGTCTACAGGAGCTGCATTTCAGCCCAAATATCATTTCAGCTACATTGGTCACCAATGTCGGGACAGTGTGCGGAAAAATCAATCATACATGAATGAAAACTGTAGGGAAAAGTGTTAGCTACAAGATAGGCGGACGGAACAAGTGAGATTTTGAGTAGATCGAAAGTTATGCCAGTTTACAGGTGATCGTCTACAGGAGCTGCATTTCAGCCCAAATATCATTTCAGCTACATTGGTCACCAATGTCGGAACAGTGTGCGGAAAAATCAGTCATACATGAATAAAAACTGTAGGGAAAAGTGTTAGCTACAAGATAGGCGGACGGAACAAGTGAGATTTTGAGTAGATCGAAAGTTATGCCAGTTTACAGGTGATCGTCTACAGGAGCTGCATTTCAGCCCAAATATCATTTCAGCTACATTGGTCACCAATGTCGGGACAGTGTGCGAAAAAATTAATTATGAATAGATGAGAATTGTAGGGAAAAGTGTCAGCTACAAGATAGGCGGACGGAACAAGTGAGATTTTGAGTAGATCGAAAGTTATTTTAGTTTAAAGGTGATCTTTCGAAGAAGCTGCATTTTAGCCCAAATATCATTTCAGCTACATTGGTCACCAATGTCGGGACAGTGTGCGGAAAAATCAATCATACATGAATGAAAACTGTAGGGAAAAGTGTTAGCTACAAGATAGGCGGACGGAACAAGTGAGATTTTGAGTAGATCGAAAGTTATGCCAGTTTACAGGTGATCGTCTACAGGAGCTGCATTTCAGCCCAAATATCATTTCAGCTACATTGGTCACCAATGTCGGGACAGTGTGCGAAAAAATCAATTATGAATAGATGAGAATTGTAGGGAAAAGTGTCAGCTACAAGATAGGCGGACGGAACAAGTGAGATTTTGAATATCGAAAGTTATGCCAGTTTACAGGTGATCGTCTACAGGAGCTGCATTTCAGCCCAAATATCATGTCAGCTACATTGGTCACCAATGTCGGGACAGTGTGCGAAAAAATCAATCATGAATAGATGAGAATTGTAGGGAAAAGTGTCAGCTACAAGATAGGCGGACAGAACAAGCGAGATTTTGAGTAGATCGAAAGTTAAGCCAGTTTACAGGTGATCGTCTACAGGAGCTGCATTTCAGCCCAAATATCATTTCAGCTACATTGGTCACCAATGTCGGGACAGTGTGCGAAAAAATCAATCATGAATAGATGAGAATTGTAGGGAAAAGTGTCAGCTACAAGATAGGCGGACAGAACAAGTGAGATTTTGAATATCGAAAGTTATGCCAGTTTACAGGTGATCGTCTACAGGAGCTGCATTTCAGCCCAAATATCATGTCAGCTACATTGGTCACCAATGTCGGGACAGTGTGCGAAAAAATCAATTATGAATAGATGAGAATTGTAGGGAAAAGTGTCAGCTACAAGATAGGCGGACAGAACAAGCGAGATCTTGAGTAGATCGAAAGTTAAGCCAGTTTACAGGTGATCGTCTACAGGAGCTGCATTTCAGCCCAAATATCATTTCAGCTACATTGGTCACCAATGTCGGGACAGTGTGCGAAAAAATCAATTATGAATAGATGAGAATTGTAGGGAAAAGTGTCAGCTACAAGATAGGCGGACGGAACAAGTGAGATTTTGAATATCGAAAGTTATGCCAGTTTACAGGTGATCGTCTACAGGAGCTGCATTTCAGCCCAAATATCATGTCAGCTACATTGGTCACCAATGTCGGGACAGTGTGCGAAAAAATCAATTATGAATAGATGAGAATTGTAGGGAAAAGTGTCAGCTACGAGATAGGCGGACGGAACAAGTGAGATTTTGAGTAGATCGAAAGTTATGCCAGTTTACAGGTGATCGTCTACAGGAGCTGCATTTCAGCCCAAATATCATTTCAACTACATTGGTCACCAATGTCGGGACAGTGTGCGAAAAAATCAATCATGAATAGATGAGAATTGTAGGGAAAACTGTCAGCTACAAGATAGGCGGACAGAACAAGTGAGATTTTGAGTAGATCGAAAGTTATGCCAGTTTACAGGTGATCGTCTACAGGAGCTGCATTTCAGCCCAAATATCATTTCAGCTACATTGGTCACCAATGTCGGGACAGTGTGCGAAAAAATCAATCATGAATAGATGAGAATTGTAGGGAAAACTGTCAGCTACAAGATAGGCGGACAGAACAAGTGAGATTTTGAGTAGATCGAAAGTTATGCCAGTTTACAGGTGATCGTCTACAGGAGCTGCATTTCAGCCCAAATATCATTTCAGCTACATTGGTCACCAATGTCGGGACAGTGTGCAAAAAAATCAATCATGAATAGATGAGAATTGTAGGGAAAAGTGTCAGCTACAAGATAGGCGGACAGAACAAGTGAGATTTTGAGTAGATCGAAAGTTATGCCAGTTTACAGGTGATCGTCTACAGGAGCTGCATTTCAGCCCAAATATCATTTCAGCTACATTGGTCACCAATGTCGGGACAGTGTGCAAAAAAATCAATCATGAATAGATGAGAATTGTAGGGAAAAGTGTCAGCTACAAGATAGGCGGACAGAACAAGTGAGATTTTGAGTAGATCGAAAGTTATGCCAGTTTACAGGTGATCTTTTGAAGAAGCTGCATTTTAGCCCAAATATGGTTTCAGCTACATTGGTCACCAATGTCGGGACAGTGTGCGAAAAAATCAATTATGAATAGATGAAAATTGTAGGGAAAAGTGTCAGCTACAAGATAGGCGGACAGAACAAGTGAGATTTTGAGTAGATCGAAAGTTATGCCAGTTTACAGGTGATCGTCTACAGGAGCTGCATTTCAGCCCAAATATCATTTCAGCTACATTGGTCACCAATGTCGGGACAGTGTGCGAAAAAATCAATCATGAATAGATGAGAATTGTAGGGAAAAGTGTCAGCTACAAGATAGGCGGACAGAACAAGTGAGATTTTGAGTAGATCGAAAGTTATGCCAGTTTAAAGGTGATCTTTTGAAGAAGCTGCATTTTAGCCCAAATATGGTTTCAGCTACATTGGTCACCAATGTCGGGACAGTGTGCGAAAAAATCAATTATGAATAGATGAAAATTGTAGGGAAAAGTGTCAGCTACAAGATAGGCGGACAGAACAAGTGAGATTTTGAGTAGATCGAAAGTTATGCCAGTTTACAGGTGATCGTCTACAGGAGCTGCATTTCAGCCCAAATATCATTTCAGCTACATTGGTCACCAATGTCGGGACAGTGTGCGGAAAAATCAATCATACATGAATGAAAACTGTAGGGAAAAGTGTTAGCTACAAGATAGGCGGACGGAACAAGTGAGATTTTGAGTAGATCGAAAGTTATGCCAGTTTACAGGTGATCGTCTACAGGAGCTGCATTTCAGCCCAAATATCATTTCAGCTACATTGGTCACCAATGTCGGGACAGTGTGCGGAAAAATCAATCATACATGAATAAAAACTGTAGGGAAAAGTGTTAGCTACAAGATAGGCGGACGGAACAAGTGAGATTTTGAGTAGATCGAAAGTTATGCCAGTTTACAGGTGATCGTCTACAGGAGCTGCATTTCAGCCCAAATATCATGTCAGCTACATTGGTCACCAATGTCGGGACAGTGTGCGAAAAAATCAATTATGAATAGATGAGAATTGTAGGGAAAAGTGTCAGCTACAAGATAGGCGGACAGAACAAGTGAGATTTTGAGTAGATCGAAAGTTATGCCAGTTTAAAGGTGATCTTTTGAAGAAGCTGCATTTTAGCCCAAATATGGTTTCAGCTACATTGGTCACCAATGTCGGGACAGTGTGCGAAAAAATCAATTATGAATAGATGAGAATTGTAGGGAAAAGTGTCAGCTACAAGATAGGCGGACAGAACAAGTGAGATTTTGAGTAGATCGAAAGTTATGCCAGTTTAAAGGTGATCTTTTGAAGAAGCTGCATTTTAGCCCAAATATCATTTCAGCTACATTAGTCACCAATGTCGGGACAGTGTGCAAAAAAATCAATCATGAATAGATGAGAATTGTAGGGAAAAGTGTCAGCTACAAGATAGGCGGACAGAACAACTGAGATTTTGAGTAGATCGAAAGTTATTTTAGTTTAAAGGTGATCTTTCGAAGAAGCTGCATTTTAGCCCAAATATCATTTCAGCTACATTGGTCACCAATGTCGGGACAGTGTGCGGAAAAATCAATCATACATGAATGAAAACTGTAGGGAAAAGTGTTAGCTACAAGATAGGCGGACGGAACAAGTGAGATTTTGAGTAGATCGAAAGTTATGCCAGTTTACAGGTGATCGTCTACAGGAGCTGCATTCCAGCCCAAATATCATTTCAGCTACATTGGTCCCCAATGTCGGGACAGAGTGCGAAAAAATCAATCATGAATAGATGAGAATTGTAGGGAAAAGTGTCAGCTACAAGATAGGCGGACAGAACAAGTGAGATTTTGAGTAGATCGAAAGTTATGCCAGTTTACAGGTGATCGTCTACAGGAGCTGCATTCCAGCCCAAATATCATTTCAGCTACATTGGTCCCCAATGTCGGGACAGAGTGCGAAAAAATCAATCATGAATAGATGAGAATTGTAGGGAAAAGTGTCAGCTACAAGATAGGCGGACAGAACAAGTGAGATTTTGAGTAGATCGAAAGTTATGCCAGTTTACAGGTGATCGTCTACAGGAGCTGCATTTCAGCCCAAATATCATGTCAGCTACATTGGTCACCAATGTCGGGACAGTGTGCGGAAAAATCAATCATACATGAATGAAAACTGTAGGGAAAAGTGTTAGCTACGAGATAGGCGGACAGAACAAGTGAGATTTTGAGTAGATCGAAAGTTATGCCAGTTTACAGGTGATCTTTTGAAGAAGCTGCATTTTAGCCCAAATATCATTTCAGCTACATTAGTCACCAATGTCGGGACAGTGTGCAACAAAATCAATCATGAATAGATGAGAATTGTAGGGAAAAGTGTCAGCTACAAGATAGGCGGACAGAACAAGTGAGATTTTGAGTAGATCGAAAGTTTTTTTAGTTTAAAGGTGATCTTTTGAAGAAGCTGCATTTTAGCCCAAATATCATTTCAGCTACATTAGTCACCAATGTCGGGACAGTGTGCAAAAAAATCAATCATGAATAGATGAGAATTGTAGGGAAAAGTGTCAGCTACAAGATAGGCGGACAGAACAAGTGAGATTTTGAGTAGATCGAAAGTTATGCCAGTTTAAAGGTGATCTTTTGAAGAAGCTGCATTTTAGCCCAAATATGGTTTCAGCTACATTGGTCACCAATGTCGGGACAGTGTGCGAAAAAATCAATTATGAATAGATGAGAATTGTAGGGAAAAGTGTCAGCTACAAGATAGGCGGACAGAACAAGTGAGATTTTGAGTAGGTCGAAAGTTTTTTTAGTTTAAAGGTGATCTTTTGAAGAAGCTGCATTTTAGCCCAAATATCATTTCAGCTACATTAGTCACCAATGTCGGGACAGTGTGCAAAAAAATCAATCATGAATAGATGAGAATTGTAGGGAAAACTGTCAGCTACAAGATAGGCGGACGGAACAAGTGAGATTTTGAGTAGATCGAAAGTTATGCCAGTTTACAGGTGATCGTCTACAGGAGCTGCATTTCAGCCCAAATATCATTTCAGCTACATTGGTCACCAATGTCGGGACAGTGTGCGGAAAAATCAATCATACATGAATGAAAACTGTAGGGAGAGTGTTAGCTACAAGATAGGCGGACAGAACAAGTGAGATTTTGAGTTGATCGAAAGTTATGCCAGTTTACAGGTGATCTTTTGAAGAAGCTGCATTTTAGCCCAAATATCATTTCAGCTACATTGGTCACCAATGTCGGGACAGTGTGCGGAAAAATCAATCATACATGAATGAAAACTGTAGGGAAAAGTGTTAGCTACAAGATAGGCGGACGGAACAAGTGAGATTTTGAGTAGATCGAAAGTTATGCCAGTTTACAGGTGATCGTCTACAGGAGCTGCATTCCAGCCCAAATATCATTTCAGCTACATTGGTCACCAATGTCGGGACAGAGTGCGAAAAAATCAATCATGAATAGATGAGAATTGTAGGGAAAAGTGTCAGCTACAAGATAGGCGGACAGAACAACTGAGATTTTGAGTAGATCGAAAGTTATGGCAGTTTACAGGTGATCGTCTACAGGAGCTGCATTCCAGCCCAAATATCATATCAGCTACATTGGTCACCAATGTCGGGACAGTGTGCGAAAAAATCAATTATGAATAGATGAGAATTGTAGGGAAAAGTGTCAGCTACAAGATAGGCGGACAGGACAAGTGAGATTTTGAGTAGATCGAAAGTTATGCCAGTTTACAGGTGATCTTTTGAAAAAGCTGCATTTTAGCCCAAACCAATCAATCATGAATAGATGAGAATTGTAGGGAAAAGTGTCAGCTACAAAATAGGCGGACAGAACAAGTGAGATTTTGAGTAGATCGAAAGTTATGCCAGTTTACAGGTGATCTTTTGAAGAAGCTGCATTTTAGCCCAAATATCATTTCAGCTACATTAGTCACCAATGTCGGGACAGTGTGCAACAAAATCAATCATGAATAGATGAGAATTGTAGGGAAAAGTGTCAGCTACAAGATAGGCGGACAGAACAACTGAGATTTTGAGTAGATCGAAAGTTATGGCAGTTTACAGGTGATCGTCTACAGGAGCTGCATTCCAGCCCAAATATCATATCAGCTACATTGGTCACCAATGTCGGGACAGTGTGCGAAAAAATCAATTATGAATAGATGAGAATTGTAGGGAAAAGTGTCAGCTACAAGATAGGCGGACAGGACAAGTGAGATTTTGAGTAGATCGAAAGTTATGCCAGTTTACAGGTGATCTTTTGAAAAAGCTGCATTTTAGCCCAAACCAATCAATCATGAACAGATGAGAATTGTACGGAAAAGACTCAGCAACAAGATAGGCGGACAGAACAAGTGAGATTTTGAGTAGATCGAAAGTTATGCCAGTTTACAGGTGATCTTTTGAAGAAGCTGCATTTTAGCCCAAATATCATTTCAGCTACATTAGTCACCAATGTCGGGACAGTGTGCAACAAAATCAATCATGAATAGATGAGAATTGTAGGGAAAAGTGTCAGCTACAAGATAGGCGGACAGAACAAGTGAGATTTTGAGTAGATTGAAAGTTATGCCAGTTTACAGGTGATCGTCTACAGGAGCTGCATTTCAGCCCAAATATCATTTCAGCTACATTGGTCACCAATGTCGGGACAGTGTGCGAAAAAATCAATTATGAATAGATGAGAATTGTAGGGAAAACTGTCAGCTACAAGATAGAAAGACGGAACAAGTGAGATTTTGAGTAGATCGAAAGTTATGCCAGTTTACAGGTGATCGTCTACAGGAGCTGCATTTCAGCCCAAATAATATTTCAGCTACATTGGTCACCAATGTCGGGACAGTGTGCGAAAAAATCAATCATGAATAGATGAGAATTGTAGGGAAAAGTGTCAGCTACAAGATAGGCGGACAGAACAAGTGAGATTTTGAGTAGATCGAAAGTTATTTTAGTTTAAAGGTGATCTTTCGAAGAAGCTGCATTTTAGCCCAAATATCATTTCAGCTACATTGGTCACCAATGTCGGGACAGTGTGCGGAAAAATCAATCATACATGAATGAAAACTGTAGGGAAAAGTGTTAGCTACAAGATAGGTGGACGGAACAAGTGAGATTTTGAGTAGATCGAAAGTTATGCCAGTTTACAGGTGATCGTCTACAGGAGCTGCATTCCAGCCCAAATATCATTTCAGCTACATTGGTCACCAATGTCGGGACAGAGTGCGAAAAAATCAATCATGAATAGATGAGAATTGTAGGGAAAAGTGTCAGCTACAAGATAGGCGGACAGAACAACTGAGATTTTGAGTAGATCGAAAGTTATGCCAGTTTACAGGTGATCGTCTACAGGAGCTGCATTCCAGCCCAAATATCATTTCAGCTACATTGGTCACCAATGTCGGGACAGAGTGCGAAAAAATCAATTATGAATAGATGAGAATTGTAGGGAAAAGTGTCAGCTACAAGATAGGCGGACGGAACAAGTGAGATTTTGAATATCGAAAGTTATGCCAGTTTACAGGTGATCGTCTACAGGAGCTGCATTTCAGCCCAAATATCATGTCAGCTACATTGGTCACCAATGTCGGGACAGTGTGCGAAAAAATCAATTATGAATAGATGAGAATTGTAGGGAAAAGTGTCAGCTACAAGATAGGCGGACAGAACAAGTGAGATTTTGAGTAGATCGAAAGTTATGCCAGTTTACAGGTGATCTTTTGAAGAAGCTGCATTTTAGCCCAAATATCATTTCAGCTACATTAGTCACCAATGTCGGGACAGTGTGCAAAAAAATCAATCATGAATAGATGGGAATTGTAAGGAAAAGTGTCAGCTACAAGATAGGCGGACAGAACAAGTGAGATTTTGAGTAGATTGAAAGTTATGCCAGTTTACAGGTGATCGTCTACAGGAGCTGCATTTCAGCCCAAATATCATTTCAGCTACATTGGTCACCAATGTCGGGACAGTGTGCGAAAAAATCAATTATGAACAGATGAGAATTGTAGGGAAAACTGTCAGCTACAAGATAGGCGGACAGAACAAGTGAGATTTTGAGTAGATCAAAAGTTTTTTTAGTTTAAAGGTGATCTTTTGAAGAAGCTGCATTTTAGCCCAAATATCATTTCAGCTACATTAGTCACCAATGTCGGGACAGTGTGCAAAAAAATCAATCATGAATAGATGAGAATTGTAGGGAAAAGTGTCAGCTACAAGATAGGCGGACGGAACAAGTGAGATTTTGAGTAGATCGAAAGTTATGCCAGTTTACAGGTGATCGTCTACAGAAGCTGCATTTCAGCCCAAATATCATTTCAGCTACATTGGTCACCAATGTCGGGACCGTATGCGAAAAAATCAATTATGAATAGATGAGAATTGTAGGGAAAAGTGTCAGCTACAAGATAGGCGGACAGAACAAGTGAGATTTTGAGTAGATCAAAAGTTTTTTTAGTTTAAAGGTGATCTTTTGAAGAAGCTGCATTTTAGCCCAAATATCATTTCAGCTACATTGGTCACCAATGTCGGGACAGAGTGCGAAAAAATCAATCATGAATAGATGAGAATTGTAGGGAAAAGTGTCAGCTACAAGATAGGCGGACAGAACAAGTGAGATTTTGAGTAGATCGAAAGTTATGCCAGTTTACAGGTGATCGTCTACAGGAGCTGCTCTTCAGCCCAAATATCATTTCAGCTACATTGGTCACCAATGTCGGGACAGTGTGCGAAAAAATCAATTATGAACAGATGAGAATTGTAGGGAAAACTGTCAGCTACAAGATAGGCGGACGGAACAAGTGAGATTTTGAGTAGATCGAAAGTTATGCCAGTTTACAGGTGATCGTCTACAGAAGCTGCATTTCAGCCCAAATATCATTTCAGCTACATTGGTCACCAATGTCGGGACCGTGTGCAAAAAAATCAATTATGAATAGATGAGAATTGTAGGGAAAAGTGTCAGCTACAAGATAGGCGGACAGAACAAGTGAGATTTTGAGTAGATCAAAAGTTTTTTTAGTTTAAAGGTGATCTTTTGAAGAAGCTGCATTTTAGCCCGAATATCATTTCAGCTACATTAGTCACCCATGTCGGGACAGTGTGCGAAAAAATCAATTATGAATAGATGAGAATTGTAGGGAAAAGTGTCAGCTACAAGATAGGCGGACGGAACAAGTGAGATTTTGAGTAGATCGAAAGTTATGCCAGTTTACAGGTGATCGTCTACAGGAGCTGCATTCCAGCCCAAATATCATTTCAGCTACATTGGTCACCAATGTCGGGACAGTGTGCGAAAAAATCAATCATGAATAGATGAGAATTGTAGGGAAAAGTGTCAGCTACAAGATAGGCGGACAGAACAAGTGAGATTTTGAGTAGATCGAAAGTTATTTTAGTTTAAAGGTGATCGTCTACAGGAGCTGCATTTTAGCCCAAATATCATTTCAGCTACATTAGTCACCAATGTCGGGACAGTGTGCGAAAAAATCAATCATGAATAGATGAGAATTGTAGAGAAAAGTGTCAGCTACAAGATAGGCGGACAGAACAAGTGAGATTTTGAGTAGATCGAAAGTTATTTTAGTTTAAAGGTGATCTTTCGAAGAAGCTGCATTTTAGCCCAAATATCATTTCAGCTACATTAGTCACCAATGTCGGGACAGTGTGCAAAAAAATCAATCATGAATAGATGAGAATTGTAGGGAAAAGTGTCAGCTACAAGATAGGCGGACAGAACAAGTGAGATTTTGAGTAGATCGAAAGTTATTTTAGTTTAAAGGTGATCTTTCGAAGAAGCTGCATTTTAGCCCAAATATCATTTCAGCTACATTAGTCACCAATGTCGGGACAGTGTGCGGAAAAATCAATCATACATGAATGAAAACTGTAGGGAAAAGTGTTAGCTACAAGATAGGCGGACGGAACAAGTGAGATTTTGAGTAGATCGAAAGTTATGCCAGTTTACAGGTGATCGTCTACGGGAGCTGCATTCCAGCCCAAATATCATTTCAGCTACATTGGTCACCAATGTCGGGACAGTGTGCGAAAAAATCAATTATGAATAGATGAGAATTGTAGGGAAAAGTGTCAGCTACAAGATAGGCGGACGGAACAAGTGAGATTTTGAGTAGATCGAAAGTTATGCCAGTTTACAGGTGATCGTCTACAGGAGCTGCATTTCAGCCCAAATATCATGTCAGCTACATTGGTCACCAACGTCGGGACAGTGTGCGAAAAAATCAATTATGAATAGATGAGAATTGTAGGGACAAGTGTCAGCTACGAGATAGGCGGACGGAACAAGTGAGATTTTGAGTAGATCGAAAGTTATTTTAGTTTAAAGGTGATCTTTTGGAGAAGCTGCACTTTAGCCCAAATATCATTTCAGCTACATTGGTCACCAATGTCGAGACAGTGTGCGAAAAAATCAATTATGAATAGATGAGAATTGTAGGGAAAAGTGTCAGCTACAAGATAGGCGGACGGAACAAGTGAGATTTTGAGTAGATCGAAAGTTATTTTAGTTTAAAGGTGATCTTTTGGAGAAGCTGCATTTTAGCCCAAATATGGTTTCAGCTACATTGGTCACCAATGTCGGGACAGTGTGCGAAAAAATCAATTATGAATAGATGAGAATTGTAGGGAAAAGTGTCAGCTACAAGATAGGCGGACGGAAGAAGTGAGATTTTGAGTAGATCGAAAGTTATTTTAGTTTAAAGGTGATCTTTTGAAGAAGCTGCATTATAGCCCAAATATGGTTTCAGCTACATTGGTCACCAATGTCGGGACAGTGTGCGAAAAAATCAATTATGAATAGATGAGAATTGTAGGGAAAAGTGTCAGCTACAAGATAGGCGGACGGAACAAGTGAGATTTTGAGTAGATCGAAAGTTATTTTAGTTTAAAGGTGATCTTTTGGAGAAGCTGCATTTTAGCCCAAATATGGTTTCAGCTACATTGGTCACCAATGTCGGGACAGTGTGCGAAACAATCAATTATGAATAGATGAGAATTGTAGGGAAAAGTGTCAGCTACAAGATAGGCGGACGGAACAAGTGAGATTTTGAGTAGATCGAAAGTTATGCCAGTTTACAGGTGATCGTCTACAGAAGCTGCATTTCAGCCCAAATATCATTTCAGCTACATTGGTCACCAATGTCGGGACAGTGTGCGAAAAAATCAATTGTGAATAGATGAGAATTGTAGGGAAAAGTGTCAGCTACAAGATAGGCGGACGGAACAAGTGAGATTTTGAGTAGATCGAAAGTTATGCCAGTTTACAGGTGATCGTCTACAGAAGCTGCATTTCAGCCCAAATATCATTTCAGCTACATTGGTCACCAATGTCGGGACCGTGTGCGAAAAAATCAATTATGAATAGATGAGAATTGTAGGGAAAAGTGTCAGCTACAAGATAGGCGGACAGAACAAGTGAGATTTTGAGTAGATCAAAAGTTTTTTTAGTTTAAAGGTGATCTTTTGAAGAAGCTGCATTTTAGCCCAAATATCATTTCAGCTACATTGGTCACCAATGTCGGGACAGAGTGCGGAAAAATCAATCATGAATAGATGAGAATTGTAGGGAAAAGTGTCAGCTACAAGATAGGCGGACAGAACAAGTGAGATTTTGAGTAGATCGAAAGTTATGCCAGTTTACAGGTGATCGTCTACAGGAGCTGCTCTTTAGCCCAAATATCATTTCAGCTACATTGGTCACCAATGTCGGGACAGTGTGCGAAAAAATCAATTATGAACAGATGAGAATTGTAGGGAAAACTGTCAGCTACAAGATAGGCGGACGGAACAAGTGAGATTTTGAGTAGATCGAAAGTTATGCCAGTTTACAGGTGATCGTCTACAGAAGCTGCATTTCAGCCCAAATATCATTTCAGCTACATTGGTCACCAATGTCGGGACCGTGTGCGAAAAAATCAATTATGAATAGATGAGAATTGTAGGGAAAAGTGTCAGCTACAAGATAGGCGGACAGAACAAGTGAGATTTTGAGTAGATCAAAAGTTTTTTTAGTTTAAAGGTGATCTTTTGAAGAAGCTGCATTTTAGCCCAAATATCATTTCAGCTACATTAGTCACCCATGTCGGGACAGTGTGCGAAAAAATCAATTATGAATAGATGAGAATTGTAGGGAAAAGTGTCAGCTACAAGATAGGCGGACGGAACAAGTGAGATTTTGAGTAGATCGAAAGTTATGCCAGTTTACAGGTGATCGTCTACAGGAGCTGCATTCCAGCCCAAATATCATTTCAGCTACATTGGTCACCAATGTCGGGACAGTGTGCGAAAAAATCAATCATGAATAGATGAGAATTGTAGGGAAAAGTGTCAGCTACAAGATAGGCGGACAGAACAAGTGAGATTTTGAGTAGATCGAAAGTTATTTTAGTTTAAAGGTGATCTTTCGAAGAAGCTGCATTTTAGCCCAAATATCATTTCAGCTACATTAGTCACCAATGTCGGGACAGTGTGCAAAAAAATCAATCATGAATAGATGAGAATTGTAGAGAAAAGTGTCAGCTACAAGATAGGCGGACAGAACAAGTGAGATTTTGAGTAGATCGAAAGTTATTTTAGTTTAAAGGTGATCTTTCGAAGAAGCTGCATTTTAGCCCAAATATCATTTCAGCTACATTAGTCACCAATGTCGGGACAGTGTGCGGAAAAATCAATCATACATGAATGAAAACTGTAGGGAAAAGTGTTAGCTACAAGATAGGCGGACGGAACAAGTGAGATTTTGAGTAGATCGAAAGTTATGCCAGTTTACAGGTGATCGTCTACGGGAGCTGCATTCCAGCCCAAATATCATTTCAGCTACATTGGTCACCAATGTCGGGACAGTGTGCGAAAAAATCAATTATGAATAGATAAGAATTGTAGGGAAAAGTGTCAGCTACAAGATAGGCGGACAGAACAAGTGAGATTTTGAGTAGATCGAAAGTTATGCCAGTTTACAGGTGATCGTCTACAGGAGCTGCATTCCAGCCCAAATATCATTTCAGCTACATTGGTCACCAATGTCGGGACCGTGTGCGAAAAAATCAATTATGAATAGATGAGAATTATAGGGATGAGGGTCAGCTACAAGATAGGCGGACGGAACAAGTGAGATTTTGAGTAGATCGAAAGTTATGCCAGTTTACAGGTGATCGTCTACAGGAGCTGCATTTCAGCCCAAATATCATTTCAGCTACATTGGTCACCAACGTCGGGACAGTGTGCGAAAAAATCAATTATGAATAGATGAGAATTGTAGGGAAAAGTGTCAGCTACAAGATAGGCGGACAGAACAAGTGAGATTTTGAGTAGATCGAAAGTTATTGCAGTTTAAAGGTGATCTTTTGAAGAAGCTGCATTTTAGCTTAAATATGGTTTCAGCTATATTGGTCACAAATGTCGGGACAGTGTGCGTAAAAATCAATCATGAATAGATGAGAATTGTAGGGAAAAGTGTCAGCTACAAGATAGGCGGACAGAACAAGTGAGATTTTGAGTAGATCGAAAGTTATGCCAGTTTAAAGGTGATCTTTCGAAGAAGCTGCATTTTAGCCCAAATATCATTTCAGCTACATTAGTCACCAATGTCGGGACAGTGTGCAAAAAAATCAATCATGAATAGATGAGAATTGTAGGGAAAACTGTCAGCTACAAGATAGGCGGACGGAACAAGTGAGATTTTGAGTAGATCGAAAGTTATGCCAGTTTACAGGTGATCGTCTACAGGAGCTGCATTTCAGCCCAAATATCATTTCAGCTACATTGGTCACCAATGTCGGGACAGTGTGCGGAAAAATCAATCATACATGAATGAAAACTGTAGGGAAAAGTGTTAGCTACAAGATAGGCGGACAGAACAAGTGAGATTTTGAGTAGATCGAAAGTTATGCCAGTTTACAGGTGATCTTTTGAAGAAGCTGCAATTTAGCCCAAATGTCATTTCAGCTACATTGGTCACCAATGTCGGGACAGTGTGCGAAAAAATCAATTATGAATAGATGAGAATTGTAGGGAAAAGTGTCAGCTACAAGATAGGCGGACAGAACAAGTGAGATTTTGAGTAGATCGAAAGTTATGCCAGTTTACAGGTGATCGTCTACAGGAGCTGCATTCCAGCCCAAATATCATTTCAGCTACATTGGTCACCAATGTCGGGACAGAGTGCGAAAAAATCAATTATGAATAGATGAGAATTGTAGGGAAAAGTGTCAGCTACAAGATAGGCGGACGGAACAAGTGAGGATTTGAATATCGAAAGTTATGCCAGTTTACAGGTGATCGTCTACAGGAGCTGCATTTCAGCCCAAATATCATGTCAGCTACATTGGTCACCAATGTCGGGACAGTGTGCGGAAAAATCAATCATACATGAATGAAAACTGTAGGGAAAAGTGTTAGCTACAAGATAGGCGGACAGAACAAGTGAGATTTTGAGTAGATCGAAAGTTATGCCAGTTTACAGGTGATCTTTTGAAGAAGCTGCATTTTAGCCCAAATATCATTTCAGCTACATTAGTCACCAATGTCGGGACAGTGTGCAACAAAATCAATCATGAATAGATGAGAATTGTAGGGAAAAGTGTCAGCTACAAGATAGGCGGACAGAACAAGTGAGATTTTGAGTAGATCGAAAGTTATTTTAGTTTAAAGGTGATCTTTTGAAGAAGCTGCATTTTAGCCCAAATATCATTTCAGCTACATTAGTCACCAATGTCGGGACAGTGTGCAAAAAAATCAATCATGAATAGATGAGAATTGTAGGGAAAAGTGTCAGCTACAAGATAGGCGGACAGAACAAGTGAGATTTTGAGTAGATCGAAAGTTATGCCAGTTTAAAGGTGATCTTTTGAAGAAGCTGCATTTTAGCCCAAATATGGTTTCAGCTACATTGGTCACCAATGTCGGGACAGTGTGCGAAAAAATCAATCATGAATAGATGAGAATTGTAGGGAAAAGTGTCAGCTACAAGATAGGCGGACAGAACAAGTGAGATTTTGAGTAGATCGAAAGTTATTTTAGTTTAAAGGTGATCTTTTGAAGAAGCTGCATTTTAGCCCAAATATCATTTCAGCTACATTAGTCACCAATGTCGGGACAGTGTGCAAAAAAATCAATCATGAATAGATGAGAATTGTAGGGAAAACTGTCAGCTACAAGATAGGCGGACGGAACAAGTGAGATTTTGAGTAGATCGAAAGTTATGCCAGTTTACAGGTGATCGTCTACAGGAGCTGCATTTCAGCCCAAATATCATTTCAGCTACATTGGTCACCAATGTCGGGACAGTGTGCGGAAAAATCAATCATACATGAATGAAAACTGTAGGGAAAAGTGTTAGCTACAAGATAGGCGGACAGAACAAGTGAGATTTTGAGTTGATCGAAAGTTATGCCAGTTTACAGGTGATCTTTTGAAGAAGCTGCATTTTAGCCCAAATATCATTTCAGCTACATTGGTCACCAATGTCGGGACAGTGTGCGGAAAAATCAATCATACATGAATGAAAACTGTAGGGAAAAGTGTTAGCTACGAGATAGGCGGACGGAACAAGTGAGATTTTGAGTAGATCGAAAGTTATGCCAGTTTACAGGTGATCGTCTACAGGAGCTGCATTCCAGCCCAAATATCATTTCAGCTACATTGGTCACCAATGTCGGGACAGAGTGCGAAAAAATCAATCATGAATAGATGAGAATTGTAGGGAAAAGTGTCAGCTACAAGATAGGCGGACAGAACAACTGAGATTTTGAGTAGATCGAAAGTTATGGCAGTTTACAGGTGATCGTCTACAGGAGCTGCATTCCAGCCCAAATATCATTTCAGCTACATTGGTCACCAATGTCGGGACAGTGTGCGAAAAAATCAATTATGAATAGATGAGAATTGTAGGGAAAAGTGTCAGCTACAAGATAGGCGGACAGGACAAGTGAGATTTTGAGTAGATCGAAAGTTATGCCAGTTTACAGGTGATCTTTTGAAAAAGCTGCATTTTAGCCCAAACCAATCAATCATGAATAGATGAGAATTGTAGGGAAAAGTGTCAGCTACAAAATAGGCGGACAGAACAAGTGAGATTTTGAGTAGATTGAAAGTTATGCCAGTTTACAGGTGATCGTCTACAGGAGCTGCATTTCAGCCCAAATATCATTTCAGCTACATCGGTCACCAATGTCGGGACAGTGTGCGAAAAAATCAATTATGAACAGATGAGAATTGTACGGAAAAGACTCAGCAACAAGATAGGCGGACAGAACAAGTGAGATTTTGAGTAGATCGAAAGTTATGCCAGTTTACAGGTGATCTTTTGAAGAAGCTGCATTTTAGCCCAAATATCATTTCAGCTACATTAGTCACCAATGTCGGGACAGTGTGCAAAAAAATCAATCATGAATAGATGAGAATTGTAGGGAAAAGTGTCAGCTACAAGATAGGCGGACAGAACAAGTGAGATTTTGAGTAGATCGAAAGTTATGCCAGTTTACAGGTGATCTTTTGAAGAAGCTGCATTTTAGCCCAAATATCATTTCAGCTACATTAGTCACCAATGTCGGGACAGTGTGCAAAAAAATCAATCATGAATAGATGAGAATTGTAGGGAAAAGTGTCAGCTACAAGATAGGCGGACAGAACAAGTGAGATTTTGAGTAGATCGAAAGTTATGCCAGTTTAAAGGTGATCTTTTGAAGAAGCTGCATTTTAGCCCAAATATCATTTCAGCTACATTAGTCACCAATGTCGGGACAGTGTGCGAAAAAATCAATCATGAATAGATGAGAATTGTAGGGAAAAGTGTCAGCTACAAGATAGGCGGACAAAACAAGTGAGATTTTGAGTAGATCGAAAGTTATTTTAGTTTAAAGGTGATCTTTTGAAGAAGCTGCATTTTAGCCCAAATATAATTTCAGCTACATTGGTCACCAATGTCGGGACAGTGTGCGAAAAAATCAATCATGAATAGATGAGAATTGTAGGGAAAAGTGTCAGCTACAAGATAGGCGGACAGAACAAGTGAGATTTTGAGTAGATCGAAAGTTATGCCAGTTTAAAGGTGATCTTTTGAAGAAGCTGCATTTTAGCCCAAATATCATTTCAGCTACATTAGTCACCAATGTCGGGACAGTGTGCAAAAAAATCAATCATGAATAGATGAGAATTGTAGGGAAAAGTGTCAGCTACAAAATAGGCGGACAGAACAAGTGAGATTTTGAGTAGATTGAAAGTTATGCCAGTTTACAGGTGATCGTCTACAGGAGCTGCATTTCAGCCCAAATATCATTTCAGCTACATCGGTCACCAATGTCGGGACAGTGTGCGAAAAAATCAATCATGAATAGATGAGAATTGTACGGAAAAGACTCAGCAACAAGATAGGCGGACAGAACAAGTGAGATTTTGAGTAGATCGAAAGTTATGCCAGTTTACAGGTGATCTTTTGAAGAAGCTGCATTTTAGCCCAAATATCATTTCAGCTACATTAGTCACCAATGTCGGGACAGTGTGCAAAAAAATCAATCATGAATAGATGAGAATTGTAGGGAAAAGTGTCAGCTACAAGATAGGCGGACAGAACAAGTGAGATTTTGAGTAGATTGAAAGTTATGCCAGTTTACAGGTGATCGTCTACAGGAGCTGCATTTCAGCCCAAATATCATTTCAGCTACATTGGTCACCAATGTCGGGACAGTGTGCGAAAAAATCAATTATGAACAGATGAGAATTGTAGGGAAAACTGTCAGCTACAAGATAGGCGGACGGAACAAGTGAGATTTTGAGTAGATCGAAAGTTATGCAAGTTTACAGGTGATCGTCTACAGAAGCTGCATTTCAGCCCAAATATCATTTCAGCTACATTGGTCACCAATGTCGGGACCGTGTGCGAAAAAATCAATTATGAATAGATGAGAATTGTAGGGAAAAGTGTCAGCTACAAGATAGGCGGACAGAACAAGTGAGATTTTGAGTAGATCAAAAGTTTTTTTAGTTTAAAGGTGATCTTTTGAAGAAGCTGCATTTTAGCCCAAATATCATTTCAGCTACATTAGTCACCAATGTCGGGACAGTGTGCAAAAAAATCAATCATGAATAGATGAGAATTGTAGGGAAAAGTGTCAGCTACAAAATAGGCGGACAGAACAAGTGAGATTTTGAGTAGATTGAAAGTTATGCCAGTTTACAGGTGATCGTCTACAGGAGCTGCATTTCAGCCCAAATATCATTTCAGCTACATCGGTCACCAATGTCGGGACAGTGTGCGAAAAAATCAATTATGAATAGATGAGAATTGTAGGGAAAACTGTCAGCTACAAGATAGGCGGACGGAACAAGTGAGATTTTGAGTAGATCGAAAGTTATGCCAGTTTACAGGTGATCGTCTACAGGAGCTGGATTTCAGCCCAAATATCATGTCAGCTACATTGGTCACCAATGTCGGGACAGTGTGCGAAAAAATCAATCATGAATAGATGAGAATTGTAGGGAAAAGTGTCAGCTACAAGATAGGCGGACAGAACAAGTGAGATTTTGAGTAGATCAAAAGTTATGCCAGTTTAAAGGTGATCTTTTGAAGAAGCTGCATTTTAGCCCAAATATGGTTTCAGCTACATTGGTCACCAATGTCGGGACAGTGTGCGAAAAAATCAATCATGAATAGATGAGAATTGTAGGGAAAAGTGTCAGCTACAAGATAGGCGGACAGAACAAGTGAGATTTTGAGTAGATCAAAAGTTATGCCAGTTTAAAGGTGATCTTTTGAAGAAGCTGCATTTTAGCCCAAATATAATTTCAGCTACATTGGTCACCAATGTCGGGACAGTGTGCGAAAAAATCAATCATGAATAGATGAGAATTGTAGGGAAAAGTGTCAGCTACAAGATAGGCGGACAGAACAAGTGAGATTTTGAGTAGATCAAAAGTTATGCCAGTTTAAAGGTGATCTTTTGAAGAAGCTGCATTTTAGCCCAAATATGGTTTCAGCTACATTGGTCACCAACGTCGGGACAGTGTGCGAAAAAATCAATTATGAATAGATGAGAATTGTAGGGAAAAGTGTCAGCTACAAGATAGGCGGACAGAACAAGTGAGATTTTGAGTAGATCGAAAGTTATGCCAGTTTAAAGGTGATCTTTTGAAGAAGCTGCATTTTAGCCCAAATATCATTTCAGCTACATTAGTCACCAATGTCGGGACAGTGTGCAAAAAAATCAATCATGAATAGATGAGAATTGTAGGGAAAAGTGTCAGCTACAAGATAGGCGGACAGAACAACTGAGATTTTGAGTAGATCGAAAGTTATTTTAGTTTAAAGGTGATCTTTTGAAGAAGCTGCATTTTAGCCCAAATATAATTTCAGCTACATTGGTCACCAATGTCGGGACAGTGTGCGAAAAAATCAATCATGAATAGATGAGAATTGTAGGGAAAAGTGTCAGCTACAAGATAGGCGGACAGAACAAGTGAGATTTTGAGTAGATCGAAAGTTATGCCAGTTTAAAGGTGATCTTTTGAAGAAGCTGCATTTTAGCCCAAATATGGTTTCAGCTACATTGGTCACCAATGTCGGGACAGTGTGCGAAAAAATCAATTATGAATAGATGAGAATTGTAGGGAAAAGTGTCAGCTACAAGATAGGCGGACAGAACAAGTGAGATTTTGAGTAGATCGAAAGTTATGCCAGTTTAAAGGTGATCTTTTGAAGAAGCTGCATTTTAGCCCAAATATCATTTCAGCTACATTAGTCACCAATGTCGGGACAGTGTGCAAAAAAATCAATCATGAATAGATGAGAATTGTAGGGAAAAGTGTCAGCTACAAGATAGGCGGACAGAACAACTGAGATTTTGAGTAGATCGAAAGTTATTTTAGTTTAAAGGTGATCTTTCGAAGAAGCTGCATTTTAGCCCAAATATCATTTCAGCTACATTGGTCACCAATGTCGGGACAGTGTGCGGAAAAATCAATCATACATGAATGAAAACTGTAGGGAAAAGTGTTAGCTACAAGATAGGCGGACGGAACAAGTGAGATTTTGAGTAGATCGAAAGTTATGCCAGTTTACAGGTGATCGTCTACAGGAGCTGCATTCCAGCCCAAATATCATTTCAGCTACATTGGTCACCAATGTCGGGACAGAGTGCGAAAAAATCAATCATGAATAGATGAGAATTGTAGGGAAAAGTGTCAGCTACAAGATAGGCGGACAGAACAAGTGAGATTTTGAGTAGATCGAAAGTTATGCCAGTTTACAGGTGATCGTCTACAGGAGCTGCATTCCAGCCCAAATATCATTTCAGCTACATTGGTCACCAATGTCGGGACAGAGTGCGAAAAAATCAATTATGAATAGATGAGAATTGTAGGGAAAAGTGTCAGCTACAAGATAGGCGGACGGAACAAGTGAGATTTTGAATATCGAAAGTTATGCCAGTTTACAGGTGATCGTCTACAGGAGCTGCATTTCAGCCCAAATATCATGTCAGCTACATTGGTCACCAATGTCGGGACAGTGTGCGGAAAAATCAATCATACATGAATGAAAACTGTAGGGAAAAGTGTTAGCTACAAGATAGGCGGACAGAACAAGTGAGATTTTGAGTAGATCGAAAGTTATGCCAGTTTACAGGTGATCGTCTACAGGAGCTGCATTTCAGCCCAAATATCATTTCAGCTACATTAGTCACCAATGTCGGGACAGTGTGCAACAAAATCTATCATAAATAGATGAGAATTGTAGGGAAAAGTGTCAGCTACAAGATAGGCGGACAGAACAAGTGAGATTTTGAGTAGATTGAAAGTTATGCCAGTTTACAGGTGATCGTCTACAGGAGCTGCATTTCAGCCCAAATATCATTTCAGCTACATTGGTCACCAATGTCGGGACAGTGTGCGAAAAAATCAATTATGAATAGATGAGAATTGTAGGGAAAACTGTCAGCTACAAGATAGAAAGACGGAACAAGTGAGATTTTGAGTAGATCGAAAGTTATGCCAGTTTACAGGTGATCGTCTACAGGAGCTGCATTTCAGCCCAAATAATATTTCAGCTACATTGGTCACCAATGTCGGGACAGTGTGCGAAAAAATCAATCATGAATAGATGAGAATTGTAGGGAAAAGTGTCAGCTACAAGATAGGCGGACAGAACAAGTGAGATTTTGAGTAGATCGAAAGTTATTTTAGTTTAAAGGTGATCTTTCGAAGAAGCTGCATTTTAGCCCAAATATCATTTCAGCTACATTGGTCACCAATGTCGGGACAGTGTGCGGAAAAATCAATCATACATGAATGAAAACTGTAGGGAAAAGTGTTAGCTACAAGATAGGTGGACGGAACAAGTGAGATTTTGAGTAGATCGAAAGTTATGCCAGTTTACAGGTGATCGTCTACAGGAGCTGCATTCCAGCCCAAATATCATTTCAGCTACATTGGTCACCAATGTCGGGACAGAGTGCGAAAAAATCAATCATGAATAGATGAGAATTGTAGGGAAAAGTGTCAGCTACAAGATAGGCGGACAGAACAACTGAGATTTTGAGTAGATCGAAAGTTATGCCAGTTTACAGGTGATCGTCTACAGGAGCTGCATTCCAGCCCAAATATCATTTCAGCTACATTGGTCACCAATGTCGGGACAGAGTGCGAAAAAATCAATTATGAATAGATGAGAATTGTAGGGAAAAGTGTCAGCTACAAGATAGGCGGACAGAACAAGTGAGATTTTGAGTAGATCGAAAGTTATGCCAGTTTACAGGTGATCTTTTGAAGAAGCTGCATTTTAGCCCAAATATCATTTCAGCTACATTAGTCACCAATGTCGGGACAGTGTGCAAAAAAATCAATCATGAATAGATGGGAATTGTAGGGAAAAGTGTCAGCTACAAGATAGGCGGACAGAACAAGTGAGATTTTGAGTAGATTGAAAGTTATGCCAGTTTACAGGTGATCGTCTACAGGAGCTGCATTTCAGCCCAAATATCATTTCAGCTACATTGGTCACCAATGTCGGGACAGTGTGCGAAAAAATCAATTATGAACAGATGAGAATTGTAGGGAAAACTGTCAGCTACAAGATAGGCGGACAGAACAAGTGAGATTTTGAGTAGATCAAAAGTTTTTTTAGTTTAAAGGTGATCTTTTGAAGAAGCTGCATTTTAGCCCAAATATCATTTCAGCTACATTAGTCACCAATGTCGGGACAGTGTGCAAAAAAATCAATCATGAATAGATGAGAATTGTAGGGAAAAGTGTCAGCTACAAAATAGGCGGACAGAACAAGTGAGATTTTGAGTAGATTGAAAGTTATGCCAGTTTACAGGTGATCGTCTACAGGAGCTGCATTTCAGCCCAAATATCATTTCAGCTACATTGGTCACCAATGTCGGGACAGTGTGCGAAAAAATCATTTGTCTATAGATGAGAATTGTAGGGAAAAGTGTCAGCTACAAGATAGGCGGACGGAACAAGTGAGATTTTAAGTAGATCGAAAGTTATGCCAGTTTACAGGTGATCGTCTACAGAAGCTGCATTTCAGCCCAAATATCATTTCAGCTACATTGGTCACCAATGTCGGGACCGTATGCGAAAAAATCAATTATGAATAGATGAGAATTGTAGGGAAAAGTGTCAGCTACAAGATAGGCGGACAGAACAAGTGAGATTTTGAGTAGATCAAAAGTTTTTTTAGTTTAAAGGTGATCTTTTGAAGAAGCTGCATTTTAGCCCAAATATCATTTCAGCTACATTGGTCACCAATGTCGGGACAGAGTGCGAAAAAATCAATCATGAATAGATGAGAATTGTAGGGAAAAGTGTCAGCTACAAGATAGGCGGACAGAACAAGTGAGATTTTGAGTAGATCGAAAGTTATGCCAGTTTACAGGTGATCGTCTACAGGAGCTGCTCTTCAGCCCAAATATCATTTCAGCTACATTGGTCACCAATGTCGGGACAGTGTGCGAAAAAATCAATTATGAACAGATGAGAATTGTAGGGAAAACTGTCAGCTACAAGATAGGCGGACGGAACAAGTGAGATTTTGAGTAGATCGAAAGTTATGCCAGTTTACAGGTGATCGTCTACAGAAGCTGCATTTCAGCCCAAATATCATTTCAGCTACATTGGTCACCAATGTCGGGACCGTGTGCAAAAAAATCAATTATGAATAGATGAGAATTGTAGGGAAAAGTGTCAGCTACAAGATAGGCGGACAGAACAAGTGAGATTTTGAGTAGATCAAAAGTTTTTTTAGTTTAAAGGTGATCTTTTGAAGAAGCTGCATTTTAGCCCGAATATCATTTCAGCTACATTAGTCACCCATGTCGGGACAGTGTGCGAAAAAATCAATTATGAATAGATGAGAATTGTAGGGAAAAGTGTCAGCTACAAGATAGGCGGACGGAACAAGTGAGATTTTGAGTAGATCGAAAGTTATGCCAGTTTACAGGTGATCGTCTACAGGAGCTGCATTCCAGCCCAAATATCATTTCAGCTACATTGGTCACCAATGTCGGGACAGTGTGCGAAAAAATCAATCATGAATAGATGAGAATTGTAGGGAAAAGTGTCAGCTACAAGATAGGCGGACAGAACAAGTGAGATTTTGAGTAGATCGAAAGTTATTTTAGTTTAAAGGTGATCTTTCGAAGAAGCTGCATTTTAGCCCAAATATCATTTCAGCTACATTGGTCACCAATGTCGGGACAGTGTGCAAAAAAATCAATCATGAATAGATGAGAATTGTAGAGAAAAGTGTCAGCTACAAGATAGGCGGACAGAACAAGTGAGATTTTGAGTAGATCAAAAGTTTTTTTAGTTTAAAGGTGATCTTTTGAAGAAGCTGCATTCTAGCCCAAATATCATTTCAGCTACATTAGTCACCAATGTCGGGACAGTGTGCGAAAAAATCAATCATGAATAGATGAGAATTGTAGAGAAAAGTGTCAGCTACAAGATAGGCGGACAGAACAAGTGAGATTTTGAGTAGATCGAAAGTTATTTCAGTTTAAAGGTGATCTTTCGAAGAAGCTGCATTTTAGCCCAAATATGGTTTCAGCTACATTGGTCACCAATGTCGGGACAGTGTGCAAAAAAATCAATCATGAATAGATGAGAATTGTAGGGAAAAGTGTCAGCTACAAGATAGGCGGACAGAACAAGTGAGATTTTGAGTAGATCGAAAGTTATTTTAGTTTAAAGGTGATCTTTCGAAGAAGCTGCATTTTAGCCCAAATATCATTTCAGCTACATTAGTCACCAATGTCGGGACAGTGTGCGGAAAAATCAATCATACATGAATGAAAACTGTAGGGAAAAGTGTTAGCTACAAGATAGGCGGACGGAACAAGTGAGATTTTGAGTAGATCGAAAGTTATGCCAGTTTACAGGTGATCGTCTACAGGAGCTGCATTCCAGCCCAAATATCATTTCAGCTACATTGGTCACCAATGTCGGGACAGTGTGCGAAAAAATCAATTATGAATAGATGAGAATTGTAGGGAAAAGTGTCAGCTACAAGATAGGCGGACGGAACAAGTGAGATTTTGAGTAGATCGAAAGTTATGCCAGTTTACAGGTGATCGTCTACAGGAGCTGCATTTCAGCCCAAATATCATGTCAGCTACATTGGTCACCAACGTCGGGACAGTGTGCGAAAAAATCAATTATGAATAGATGAGAATTGTAGGGACAAGTGTCAGCTACGAGATAGGCGGACGGAACAAGTGAGATTTTGAGTAGATCGAAAGTTATTTTAGTTTAAAGGTGATCTTTTGGAGAAGCTGCACTTTAGCCCAAATATCATTTCAGCTACATTGGTCACCAATGTCGGGACAGTGTGCGAAAAAATCAATTATGAATAGATGAGAATTGTAGGGAAAAGTGTCAGCTACAAGATAGGCGGACAGAACAAGTGAGATTTTGAGTAGATCGAAAGTTATGCCAGTTTAAAGGTGATCTTTTGAAGAAGCTGCATTTTAGCCCAAATATGGTTTCAGCTACATTGGTCACCAATGTCGGGACAGTGTGCGAAAAAATCAATTATGAATAGATGAGAATTGTAGGGAAAAGTGTCAGCTACAAGATAGGCGGACAGAACAAGTGAGATTTTGAGTAGATCGAAAGTTTTTTTAGTTTAAAGGTGATCTTTTGAAGAAGCTGCATTTTAGCCCAAATATCATTTCAGCTACATTAGTCACCAATGTCGGGACAGTGTGCAAAAAAATCAATCATGAATAGATGAGAATTGTAGGGAAAACTGTCAGCTACAAGATAGGCGGACGGAACAAGTGAGATTTTGAGTAGATCGAAAGTTATGCCAGTTTACAGGTGATCGTCTACAGGAGCTGCATTTCAGCCCAAATATCATTTCAGCTACATTGGTCACCAATGTCGGGACAGTGTGCGGAAAAATCAATCATACATGAATGAAAACTGTAGGGAAAGTGTTAGCTACAAGATAGGCGGACAGAACAAGTGAGATTTTGAGTTGATCGAAAGTTATGCCAGTTTACAGGTGATCTTTTGAAGAAGCTGCATTTTAGCCCAAATATCATTTCAGCTACATTGGTCACCAATGTCGGGACAGTGTGCGGAAAAATCAATCATACATGAATGAAAACTGTAGGGAAAAGTGTTAGCTACGAGATAGGCGGACGGAACAAGTGAGATTTTGAGTAGATCGAAAGTTATGCCAGTTTACAGGTGATCGTCTACAGGAGCTGCATTCCAGCCCAAATATCATTTCAGCTACATTGGTCACCAATGTCGGGACAGAGTGCGAAAAAATCAATCATGAATAGATGAGAATTGTAGGGAAAAGTGTCAGCTACAAGATAGGCGGACAGAACAACTGAGATTTTGAGTAGATCGAAAGTTATGCCAGTTTACAGGTGATCGTCTACAGGAGCTGCATTCCAGCCCAAATATCATTTCAGCTACATTGGTCACCAATGTCGGGACAGTGTGCGAAAAAATCAATTATGAATAGATGAGAATTGTAGGGAAAAGTGTCAGCTACAAGATAGGCGGACAGAACAAGTGAGATTTTGAGTAGATCGAAAGTTATGCCAGTTTACAGGTGATCTTTTGAAGAAGCTGCATTTTAGCCCAAATATCATTTCAGCTACATTGGTCACCAATGTCGGGACAGTGTGCGAAAAAATCAATCATGAATAGATGAGAATTGTAGGGAAAAGTGTCAGCTACAAAATAGGCGGACAGAACAAGTGAGATTTTGAGTAGATTGAAAGTTATGCCAGTTTACAGGTGATCGTCTACAGGAGCTGCATTTCAGCCCAAATATCATTTCAGCTACATCGGTCACCAATGTCGGGACAGTGTGCGAAAAAATCAATTATGAATAGATGAGAATTGTACGGAAAAGACTCAGCAACAAGATAGGCGGACAGAACAAGTGAGATTTTGAGTAGATCGAAAGTTATGCCAGTTTACAGGTGATCTTTTGAAGAAGCTGCATTTTAGCCCAAATATCATTTCAGCTACATTAGTCACCAATGTCGGGACAGTGTGCAAAAAAATCAATCATGAATAGATGAGAATTGTAGGGAAAAGTGTCAGCTACAAAATAGGCGGACAGAACAAGTGAGATTTTGAGTAGATTGAAAGTTATGCCAGTTTACAGGTGATCTTTTGAAGAAGCTGCATTTTAGCCCAAATATCATTTCAGCTACATTAGTCACCAATGTCGGGACAGTGTGCAAAAAAATCAATCATGAATAGATGAGAATTGTAGGGAAAAGTGTCAGCTACAAGATAGGCGGACAGAACAAGTGAGATTTTGAGTAGATCGAAAGTTATGCCAGTTTAAAGGTGATCTTTTGAAGAAGCTGCATTTTAGCCCAAATATCATTTCAGCTACATTAGTCACCAATGTCGGGACAGTGTGCAAAAAAATCAATCATGAATAGATGAGAATTGTAGGGAAAAGTGTCAGCTACAAGATAGGCGGACAAAACAAGTGAGATTTTTAGTAGATCGAAACTTATTTTAGTTTAAAGGTGATCTTTTGAAGAAGCTGCATTTTAGCCCAAATATAATTTCAGCTACATTGGTCACCAATGTCGGGACAGTGTGCGAAAAAATCAATCATGAATAGATGAGAATTGTAGGGAAAAGTGTCAGCTACAAGATAGGCGGACAGAACAAGTGAGATTTTGAGTAGATCGAAAGTTTTTTTAGTTTAAAGGTGATCTTTTGAAGAAGCTGCATTTTAGCCCAAATATCATTTCAGCTACATTAGTCACCAATGTCGGGACAGTGTGCAAAAAAATCAATCATGAATAGATGAGAATTGTAGGGAAAAGTGTCAGCTACAAAATAGGCGGACAGAACAAGTGAGATTTTGAGTAGATTGAAAGTTATGCCAGTTTACAGGTGATCGTCTACAGGAGCTGCATTTCAGCCCAAATATCATTTCAGCTACATCGGTCACCAATGTCGGGACAGTGTGCGAAAAAATCAATCATGAATAGATGAGAATTGTACGGAAAAGACTCAGCAACAAGATAGGCGGACAGAACAAGTGAGATTTTGAGTAGATCGAAAGTTATGCCAGTTTACAGGTGATCTTTTGAAGAAGCTGCATTTTAGCCCAAATATCATTTCAGCTACATTAGTCACCAATGTCGGGACAGTGTGCAAAAAAATCAATCATGAATAGATGAGAATTGTAGGGAAAAGTGTCAGCTACAAGATAGGCGGACAGAACAAGTGAGATTTTGAGTAGATTGAAAGTTATGCCAGTTTACAGGTGATCGTCTACAGGAGCTGCATTTCAGCCCAAATATCATTTCAGCTACATTGGTCACCAATGTCGGGACAGTGTGCGAAAAAATCAATTATGAACAGATGAGAATTGTAGGGAAAACTGTCAGCTACAAGATAGGCGGACGGAACAAGTGAGATTTTGAGTAGATCGAAAGTTATGCAAGTTTACAGGTGATCGTCTACAGAAGCTGCATTTCAGCCCAAATATCATTTCAGCTACATTGGTCACCAATGTCGGGACCGTGTGCGAAAAAATCAATTATGAATAGATGAGAATTGTAGGGAAAAGTGTCAGCTACAAGATAGGCGGACAGAACAAGTGAGATTTTGAGTAGATCAAAAGTTTTTTTAGTTTAAAGGTGATCTTTTGAAGAAGCTGCATTTTAGCCCAAATATCATTTCAGCTACATTAGTCACCAATGTCGGGACAGTGTGCAAAAAAATCAATCATGAATAGATGAGAATTGTAGGGAAAAGTGTCAGCTACAAAATAGGCGGACAGAACAAGTGAGATTTTGAGTAGATTGAAAGTTATGCCAGTTTACAGGTGATCGTCTACAGGAGCTGCATTTCAGCCCAAATATCATTTCAGCTACATCGGTCACCAATGTCGGGACAGTGTGCGAAAAAATCAATTATGAATAGATGAGAATTGTAGGGAAAACTGTCAGCTACAAGATAGGCGGACGGAACAAGTGAGATTTTGAGTAGATCGAAAGTTATGCCAGTTTACAGGTGATCGTCTACAGGAGCTGCATTTCAGCCCAAATATCATGTCAGCTACATTGGTCACCAATGTCGGGACAGTGTGCGAAAAAATCAATCATGAATAGATGAGAATTGTAGGGAAAAGTGTCAGCTACAAGATAGGCGGACAGAACAAGTGAGATTTTGAGTAGATCGAAAGTTATGCCAGTTTAAAGGTGATCTTTTGAAGAAGCTGCATTTTAGCCCAAATATGGTTTCAGCTACATTGGTCACCAATGTCGGGACAGTGTGCGAAAAAATCAATCATGAATAGATGAGAATTGTAGGGAAAAGTGTCAGCTACAAGATAGGCGGACAGAACAAGTGAGATTTTGAGTAGATCGAAAGTTATGCCAGTTTAAAGGTGATCTTTTGAAGAAGCTGCATTTTAGCCCAAATATAATTTCAGCTACATTGGTCACCAATGTCGGGACAGTGTGCGAAAAAATCAATCATGAATAGATGAGAATTGTAGGGAAAAGTGTCAGCTACAAGATAGGCGGACAGAACAAGTGAGATTTTGAGTAGATCGAAAGTTATGCCAGTTTACAGGTGATCTTTTGAAGAAGCTGCATTTTAGCCCAAATATGGTTTCAGCTACATTGGTCACCAATGTCGGGACAGTGTGCGAAAAAATCAATTATGAATAGATGAGAATTGTAGGGAAAAGTGTCAGCTACAAGATAGGCGGACAGAACAAGTGAGATTTTGAGTAGATCGAAAGTTATGCCAGTTTAAAGGTGATCTTTTGAAGAAGCTGCATTTTAGCCCAAATATCATTTCAGCTACATTAGTCACCAATGTCGGGACAGTGTGCAAAAAAATCAATCATGAATAGATGAGAATTGTAGGGAAAAGTGTCAGCTACAAGATAGGCGGACAGAACAACTGAGATTTTGAGTAGATCGAAAGTTATTTTAGTTTAAAGGTGATCATTTAAAGAAGCTGCATTTTAGCCCAAATATCATTTCAGCTACATTGGTCACCAATGTCGGGACAGTGTGCGAAAAAATCAATCATGAATAGATGAGAATTGTAGGGAAAAGTGTCAGCTACAAGATAGGCGGACGGAACAAGTAAGATTTTGAGTAGATCGAAAGTTATGCCAGTTAACAGGTGATCGTCTACAGAAGCTGCATTTTAGCCCAAATATCATTTCAGCTACATTGGTCACCAATGTCGGGACAGTGTGCGAAAAAATCAATTATGAATAGATGAGAATTGTAGGGAAAAGTGTCAGCTACAAGATAGGCGGACAGAACAAGTGAGATTTTGAGTAGATCGAAAGTTATGCCAGTTTAAAGGTGATCTTTTGAAGAAGCTGCATTTTAGCCCAAATATCATTTCAGCTACATTAGTCACCAATGTCGGGACAGTGTGCAAAAAAATCAATCATGAATAGATGAGAATTGTAGGGAAAAGTGTCAGCTACAAGATAGGCGGACAGAACAACTGAGATTTTGAGTAGATCGAAAGTTATTTTAGTTTAAAGGTGATCTTTCGAAGAAGCTGCATTTTAGCCCAAATATCATTTCAGCTACATTGGTCACCAATGTCGGGACAGTGTGCGGAAAAATCAATCATACATGAATGAAAACTGTAGGGAAAAGTGTTAGCTACAAGATAGGCGGACGGAACAAGTGAGATTTTGAGTAGATCGAAAGTTATGCCAGTTTACAGGTGATCGTCTACAGGAGCTGCATTTCAGCCCAAATATCATTTCAGCTACATTGGTCACCAATGTCGGGACAGAGTGCGAAAAAATCAATCATGAATAGATGAGAATTGTAGGGAAAAGTGTCAGCTACAAGATAGGCGGACAGAACAAGTGAGATTTTGAGTAGATCGAAAGTTATGCCAGTTTACAGGTGATCGTCTACAGGAGCTGCATTCCAGCCCAAATATCATTTCAGCTACATTGGTCACCAATGTCGGGACAGTGTGCGAAAAAATCAATTATGAATAGATGAGAATTGTAGGGAAAAGTGTCAGCTACAAGATAGGCGGACGGAACAAGTGAGATTTTGAATATCGAAAGTTATGCCAGTTTACAGGTGATCGTCTACAGGAGCTGCATTTCAGCCCAAATATCATGTCAGCTACATTGGTCACCAATGTCGGGACAGTGTGCGAAAAAATCAATCATGAATAGATGAGAATTGTAGGGAAAAGTGTCAGCTACAAGATAGGCGGACAGAACAAGTGAGATTTTGAGTAGATCGAAAGTTATGCCAGTTTACAGGTGATCGTCTACAGGAGCTGCATTTCAGCCCAAATATCATTTCAGCTACATTAGTCACCAATGTCGGGACAGTGTGCAACAAAATCAATCATGAATAGATGAGAATTGTAGGGAAAAGTGTCAGCTACAAGATAGGCGGACAGAACAAGTGAGATTTTGAGTAGATTGAAAGTTATGCCAGTTTACAGGTGATCGTCTACAGGAGCTGCATTTCAGCCCAAATATCATTTCAGCTACATTGGTCACCAATGTCGGGACAGTGTGCGAAAAAATCAATTATGAATAGATGAGAATTGTAGGGAAAACTGTCAGCTACAAGATAGGCGGACGGAACAAGTGAGATTTTGAGTAGATCGAAAGTTATGCCAGTTTACAGGTGATCGTCTACAGGAGCTGCATTTCAGCCCAAATATCATTTCAGCTACATTGGTCACCAATGTCGGGACAGTGTGCGAAAAAATCAATCATGAATAGATGAGAATTGTAGGGAAAAGTGTCAGCTACAAGATAGGCGGACAGAACAAGTGAGATTTTGAGTAGATCGAAAGTTATTTTAGTTTAAAGGTGATTGTCTTCAGACGCTGCATTTTAGCCCAAATATCATTTCAGCTACATTGGTCACCAATGTCGGGACAGTGTGCGGAAAAATCAATCATACATGAATGAAAACTGTAGGGAAAAGTGTTAGCTACAAGATAGGCGGACGGAACAAGTGAGATTTTGAGTAGATCGAAAGTTATGCCAGTTTACAGGTGATCGTCTACAGGAGCTGCATTTCAGCCCAAATATCATTTCAGCTACATTGGTCACCAATGTCGGGACAGAGTGCGAAAAAATCAATCATGAATAGATGAGAATTGTAGGGAAAAGTGTCAGCTACAAGATAGGCGGACAGAACAAGTGAGATTTTGAGTAGATCGAAAGTTATGCCAGTTTACAGGTGATCGTCTACAGGAGCTGCATTTCAGCCCAAATATCATTTCAGCTACATTGGTCACCAATGTCGGGACAGTGTGCGAAAAAATCAATTATGAATAGATGAGAATTGTAGGGAAAAGTGTCAGCTACAAGATAGGCGGACAGAACAAGTGAGATTTTGAGTAGATCGAAAGTTATGCCAGTTTACAGGTGATCTTTTGAAGAAGCTGCATTTTAGCCCAAATATCATTTCAGCTACATTAGTCACCAATGTCGGGACAGTGTGCAAAAAAATCAATCATGAATAGATGAGAATTGTAGGGAAAAGTGTCAGCTACAAGATAGGCGGACAGAACAAGTGAGATTTTGAGTAGATTGAAAGTTATGCCAGTTTACAGGTGATCGTCTACAGGAGCTGCATTTCAGCCCAAATATCATTTCAGCTACATTGGTCACCAATGTCGGGACAGTGTGCGAAAAAATCAATTATGAATAGATGAGAATTGTAGGGAAAACTGTCAGCTACAAGATAGGCGGACAGAACAAGTGAGATTTTGAGTAGATCGAAAGTTATTTTAGTTTAAAGGTGATCTTTTGAAGAAGCTGCATTTTAGCCCAAATATCATTTCAGCTACATTAGTCACCAATGTCGGGACAGTGTGCAAAAAAATCAATCATGAATAGATGAGAATTGTAGGGAAAAGTGTCAGCTACAAGATAGGCGGACAGAACAAGTGAGATTTTGAGTAGATTGAAAGTTATGCCAGTTTACAGGTGATCGTCTACAGGAGCTGCATTTCAGCCCAAATATCATTTCAGCTACATTGGTCACCAATGTCGGGACAGTGTGCGAAAAAATCAATTGTGAATAGATGAGAATTGTAGGGAAAAGTGTCAGCTACAAGATAGGCGGACGGAACAAGTGAGATTTTGAGTAGATCGAAAGTTATGCCAGTTTACAGGTGATCGTCTACAGAAGCTGCATTTCAGCCCAAATATCATTTCAGCTACATTGGTCACCAATGTCGGGACAGTGTGCGAAAAAATCAATTATGAATAGATGAGAATTGTAGGGAAAAGTGTCAGCTACAAGATAGGCGGACAGAACAAGTGAGATTTTGAGTAGATCAAAAGTTTTTTTAGTTTAAAGGTGATCTTTTGAAGAAGCTGCATTTTAGCCCAAATATCATTTCAGCTACATTGGTCACCAATGTCGGGACAGAGTGCGAAAAAATCAATCATGAATAGATGAGAATTGTAGGGAAAAGTGTCAGCTACAAGATAGGCGGACAGAACAAGTGAGATTTTGAGTAGATCGAAAGTTATGCCAGTTTACAGGTGATCGTCTACAGGAGCTGCTCTTCAGCCCAAATATCATTTCAGCTACATTGGTCACCAATGTCGGGACAGTGTGCGAAAAAATCAATTATGAACAGATGAGAATTGTAGGGAAAACTGTCAGCTACAAGATAGGCGGACGGAACAAGTGAGATTTTGAGTAGATCGAAAGTTATGCCAGTTTACAGGTGATCGTCTACAGAAGCTGCATTTCAGCCCAAATATCATTTCAGCTACATTGGTCACCAATGTCGGGACCGTGTGCGAAAAAATCAATTATGAATAGATGAGAATTGTAGGGAAAAGTGTCAGCTACAAGATAGGCGGACAGAACAAGTGAGATTTTGAGTAGATCAAAAGTTTTTTTAGTTTAAAGGTGATCTTTTGAAGAAGCTGCATTTTAGCCCAAATATCATTTCAGCTACATTAGTCACCAATGTCGGGACAGTGTGCGAAAAAATCAATTATGAATAGATGAGAATTGTAGGGAAAAGTGTCAGCTACAAGATAGGCGGACGGAACAAGTGAGATTTTGAGTAGATCGAAAGTTATGCCAGTTTACAGGTGATCGTCTACAGGAGCTGCATTCCAGCCCAAATATCATTTCAGCTACATTGGTCACCAATGTCGGGACAGTGTGCGAAAAAATCAATCATGAATAGATGAGAATTGTAGGGAAAAGTGTCAGCTACAAGATAGGCGGACAGAACAAGTGAGATTTTGAGTAGATCGAAAGTTATTTTAGTTTAAAGGTGATCTTTCGAAGAAGCTGCATTTTAGCCCAAATATCATTTCAGCTACATTAGTCACCAATGTCGGGACAGTGTGCAAAAAAATCAATCATGAATAGATGAGAATTGTAGAGAAAAGTGTCAGCTACAAGATAGGCGGACAGAACAAGTGAGATTTTGAGTAGATCAAAAGTTTTTTTAGTTTAAAGGTGATCTTTTGAAGAAGCTGCATTTTAGCCCAAATATCATTTCAGCTACATTAGTCACCAATGTCGGGACAGTGTGCGAAAAAATCAATCATGAATAGATGAGAATTGTAGAGAAAAGTGTCAGCTACAAGATAGGCGGACAGAACAAGTGAGATTTTGAGTAGATCGAAAGTTATTTTAGTTTAAAGGTGATCTTTCGAAGAAGCTGCATTTTAGCCCAAATATCATTTCAGCTACATTAGTCACCAATGTCGGGACAGTGTGCAAAAAAATCAATCATGAATAGATGAGAATTGTAGGGAAAAGTGTCAGCTACAAGATAGGCGGACAGAACAAGTGAGATTTTGAGTAGATCGAAAGTTATTTTAGTTTAAAGGTGATCTTTCGAAGAAGCTGCATTTTAGCCCAAATATCATTTCAGCTACATTAGTCACCAATGTCGGGACAGTGTGCGGAAAAATCAATCATACATGAATGAAAACTGTAGGGAAAAGTGTTAGCTACAAGATAGGCGGACGGAACAAGTGAGATTTTGAGTAGATCGAAAGTTATGCCAGTTTACAGGTGATCGTCTACGGGAGCTGCATTCCAGCCCAAATATCATTTCAGCTACATTGGTCACCAATGTCGGGACAGTGTGCGAAAAAATCAATTATGAATAGATGAGAATTGTAGGGAAAAGTGTCAGCTACAAGATAGGCGGACGGAACAAGTGAGATTTTGAGTAGATCGAAAGTTATGCCAGTTTACAGGTGATCGTCTACAGGAGCTGCATTTCAGCCCAAATATCATGTCAGCTACATTGGTCACCAACGTCGGGACAGTGTGCGAAAAAATCAATTATGAATAGATGAGAATTGTAGGGACAAGTGTCAGCTACGAGATAGGCGGACGGAACAAGTGAGATTTTGAGTAGATCGAAAGTTATTTTAGTTTAAAGGTGATCTTTTGGAGAAGCTGCATTTTAGCCCAAATATCATTTCAGCTACATTGGTCACCAATGTCGGGACAGTGTGCGAAAAAATCAATTATGAATAGATGAGAATTGTAGGGAAAAGTGTCAGCTACAAGATAGGCGGACGGAACAAGTGAGATTTTGAGTAGATCGAAAGTTATTTTAGTTTAAAGGTGATCTTTTGGAGAAGCTGCATTTTAGCCCAAATATGGTTTCAGCTACATTGGTCACCAATGTCGGGACAGTGTGCGAAAAAATCAATTATGAATAGATGAGAATTGTAGGGAAAAGTGTCAGCTACAAGATAGGCGGACGGAAGAAGTGAGATTTTGAGTAGATCGAAAGTTATTTTAGTTTAAAGGTGATCTTTTGAAGAAGCTGCATTATAGCCCAAATATGGTTTCAGCTACATTGGTCACCAATGTCGGGACAGTGTGCGAAAAAATCAATTATGAATAGATGAGAATTGTAGGGAAAAGTGTCAGCTACAAGATAGGCGGACGGAACAAGTGAGATTTTGAGTAGATCGAAAGTTATTTTAGTTTAAAGGTGATCTTTTGGAGAAGCTGCATTTTAGCCCAAATATGGTTTCAGCTACATTGGTCACCAATGTCGGGACAGTGTGCGAAACAATCAATTATGAATAGATGAGAATTGTAGGGAAAAGTGTCAGCTACAAGATAGGCGGACGGAACAAGTGAGATTTTAAGTAGATCGAATGTTATGCCAGTTTACAGGTGATCGTCTACAGGAGCTGCATTTCAGCCCAAATATCATTTCAGCTACATTGGTCACCAATGTCGGGACAGTGTGCGAAAAAATCAATTGTGAATAGATGAGAATTGTAGGGAAAAGTGTCAGCTACAAGATAGGCGGACGGAACAAGTGAGATTTTGAGTAGATCGAAAGTTATGCCAGTTTACAGGTGATCGTCTACAGAAGCTGCATTTCAGCCCAAATATCATTTCAGCTACATTGGTCACCAATGTCGGGACCGTGTGCGAAAAAATCAATTATGAATAGATGAGAATTGTAGGGAAAAGTGTCAGCTACAAGATAGGCGGACAGAACAAGTGAGATTTTGAGTAGATCAAAAGTTTTTTTAGTTTAAAGGTGATCTTTTGAAGAAGCTGCATTTTAGCCCAAATATCATTTCAGCTACATTGGTCACCAATGTCGGGACAGAGTGCGGAAAAATCAATCATGAATAGATGAGAATTGTAGGGAAAAGTGTCAGCTACAAGATAGGCGGACAGAACAAGTGAGATTTTGAGTAGATCGAAAGTTATGCCAGTTTACAGGTGATCGTCTACAGGAGCTGCTCTTTAGCCCAAATATCATTTCAGCTACATTGGTCACCAATGTCGGGACAGTGTGCGAAAAAATCAATTATGAACAGATGAGAATTGTAGGGAAAACTGTCAGCTACAAGATAGGCGGACGGAACAAGTGAGATTTTGAGTAGATCGAAAGTTATGCCAGTTTACAGGTGATCGTCTACAGAAGCTGCATTTCAGCCCAAATATCATTTCAGCTACATTGGTCACCAATGTCGGGACCGTGTGCGAAAAAATCAATTATGAATAGATGAGAATTGTAGGGAAAAGTGTCAGCTACAAGATAGGCGGACAGAACAAGTGAGATTTTGAGTAGATCAAAAGTTTTTTTAGTTTAAAGGTGATCTTTTGAAGAAGCTGCATTTTAGCCCAAATATCATTTCAGCTACATTAGTCACCCATGTCGGGACAGTGTGCGAAAAAATCAATTATGAATAGATGAGAATTGTAGGGAAAAGTGTCAGCTACAAGATAGGCGGACGGAACAAGTGAGATTTTGAGTAGATCGAAAGTTATGCCAGTTTACAGGTGATCGTCTACAGGAGCTGCATTCCAGCCCAAATATCATTTCAGCTACATTGGTCACCAATGTCGGGACAGTGTGCGAAAAAATCAATCATGAATAGATGAGAATTGTAGGGAAAAGTGTCAGCTACAAGATAGGCGGACAGAACAAGTGAGATTTTGAGTAGATCGAAAGTTATTTTAGTTTAAAGGTGATCTTTCGAAGAAGCTGCATTTTAGCCCAAATATCATTTCAGCTACATTAGTCACCAATGTCGGGACAGTGTGCAAAAAAATCAATCATGAATAGATGAGAATTGTAGAGAAAAGTGTCAGCTACAAGATAGGCGGACAGAACAAGTGAGATTTTGAGTAGATCGAAAGTTATTTTAGTTTAAAGGTGATCTTTCGAAGAAGCTGCATTTTAGCCCAAATATCATTTCAGCTACATTAGTCACCAATGTCGGGACAGTGTGCGGAAAAATCAATCATACATGAATGAAAACTGTAGGGAAAAGTGTTAGCTACAAGATAGGCGGACGGAACAAGTGAGATTTTGAGTAGATCGAAAGTTATGCCAGTTTACAGGTGATCGTCTACGGGAGCTGCATTCCAGCCCAAATATCATTTCAGCTACATTGGTCACCAATGTCGGGACAGTGTGCGAAAAAATCAATTATGAATAGATGAGAATTGTAGGGAAAAGTGTCAGCTACAAGATAGACGGACGGAACAAGTGAGATTTTGAGTAGATCGAAAGTTATGCCAGTTTACAGGTGATTGTCTACAGGAGCTGCATTTCAGCCCAAATATCATGTCAGCTACATTGGTCACCAACGTCGGGACAGTGTGCGAAAAAATCAATTATGAATAGATGAGAATTGTAGGGACAAGTGTCAGCTACGAGATAGGCGGACGAAACAAGTGAGATTTTGAGTAGATCGAAAGTTATTTTAGTTTAAAGGTGATCTTTTGGAGAAGCTGCATTTTAGCCCAAATATCATTTCAGCTACATTGGTCACCAATGTCGGGACAGTGTGCGAAAAAATCAATTATGAATAGATGAGAATTGTAGGGAAAAGTGTCAGCTACAAGATAGGCGGACGGAACAAGTGAGATTTTGAGTAGATCGAAAGTTATTTTAGTTTAAAGGTGATCTTTTGGAAAAGCTGCATTTTAGCCCAAATATGGTTTCAGCTACATTGGTCACCAATGTCGGGACAGTGTGCGCAAAAATCAATTATGAATAGATGAGAATTGTAGGGAAAAGTGTCAGCTACAAGATAGGCGGACAGAACAAGTGAGATTTTGAGTAGATCGAAAGTTATTTTAGTTTAAAGGTGATCTTTTGAAGAAGCTGCATTTTAGCCCAAATATGGTTTCAGCTACATTGGTCACCAATGTCGGGACAGTGTGCGAAAAAATCAATTATGAATAGATGAGAATTGTAGGGAAAAGTGTCAGCTACAAGATAGGCGGACAGAACAAGTGAGATTTTGAGTAGATCGAAAGTTATTTTAGTTTAAAGGTGATCTTTTGAAGAAGCTGCATTTTAGCCCAAATATGGTTTCAGCTACATTGGTCACCAATGTCGGGACAGTGTGCGAAAAAATCAATTATGAATAGATGAGAATTGTAGGGAAAAGTGTCAGCTACAAGATAGGCGGACGGAACAAGTGAGATTTTAAGTAGATCGAATGTTATGCCAGTTTACAGGTGATCGTCTACAGGAGCTGCATTTCAGCCCAAATATCATTTCAGCTACATTGGTCACCAATGTCGGGACAGTGTGCGAAAAAATCAATTGTGAATAGATGAGAATTGTAGGGAAAAGTGTCAGCTACAAGATAGGCGGACGGAACAAGTGAGATTTTGAGTAGATCGAAAGTTATGCCAGTTTACAGGTGATCGTCTACAGGAGCTGCATTTCAGCCCAAATATCATTTCAGCTACATCGGTCACCAATGTCGGGACAGTGTGCGAAAAAATCAATTATGAATAGATGAGAATGGTAGGAAAAAGTGTCAGCTACAAGATAGGCGGACAGAACAAGTGAGATTTTGAGTAGATCGAAAGTTATGCCAGTTTAAAGGTGATCTTTTGAAGAAGCTGCATTTTAGCCCAAATATCATTTCAGCTACATTGGTCACCAATGTCGGGACAGTGTGCGGAAAAATCAATCATACATGAATGAAAACTGTAGGGAAAAGTGTTAGCTACAAGATAGGCAGACAGAACAAGTGAGATTTTGAGTAGATCGAAAGTTATTTTAGTTTAAAGGTGATCTTTTGAAGAAGCTGCATTTCAGCCCAAATATCATTTCAGCTACATTGGTCACCAATGTCGGGACAGTGTGCGGAAAAATCAATCATACAAGAATAAAAACTGTAGGGAAAAGTGTTAGCTACAAGATAGGCGGACAGAACAAGTGAGATTTTGAGTAGATCGAAAGTTATTTTAGTTTAAAGGTGATCGTTGAAGAAGCTGCATTTTAGCCCAAATATCATTTCAGCTACATTGGTCACCAATGTCGGGACCGTGTGCGAAAAAATCAATTATGAATAGATGAGAATTGTAGGGATGAGTGTCAGCTACAAGATAGGCGGACGGAACAAGTGAGATTTTGAGTAGATCGAAAGTTATTTTAGTTTAAAGGTGATCTTTTGAAGAAGCTGCATTTTAGCCCAAATATAATTTCAGCTACATTGGTCACCAATGTCGGGACAGTGTGCGAAAAAATCAATTATGAATAGATGAGAATTGTAGGGAAAAGTGTCAGCTACAAGATAGGCGGACAGAACAAGTGAGATTTTGAGTAGATCGAAAGTTATGCCAGTTTAAAGGTGATCTTTTGAAGAAGCTGCATTTTAGCCCAAATATGGTTTCAGCTACATTGGTCACCAATGTCGGGTCAGTGTGCGAAAAAATCAATTATGAATAGATGAGAATTGTAGGGAAAAGTGTCAGCTACAAGATAGGCGGACAGAACAAGTGAGATTTTGAGTAGATCGAAAGTTATGCCAGTTTACAGGTGATCGTCTACAGGAGCTGCATTTCAGCCCAAATATCATTTCAGCTACATTGGTCACCAATGTCGGGACAGTGTGCGAAAAAATCAATTATGAATAGATAAGAATTGTAGAGAAAAGTGTCAGCTACAAGATAGGCGGACAGAACAAGTGAGATTTTGAGTAGATCGAAAGTTATTTTAGTTTAAAGGTGATCTTTCGAAGAAGCTGCATTTTAGCCCAAATATCATTTCAGCTACATTAGTCACCAATGTCGGGACAGTGTGCAAAAAAATCAATCATGAATAGATGAGAATTGTAGAGAAAAGTGTCAGCTACAAGATAGGCGGACAGAACAAGTGAGATTTTGAGTAGATCAAAAGTTTTTTTAGTTTAAAGGTGATCTTTTGAAGAAGCTGCATTCTAGCCCAAATATCATTTCAGCTACATTAGTCACCAATGTCGGGACAGTGTGCGAAAAAATCAATCATGAATAGATGAGAATTGTAGAGAAAAGTGTCAGCTACAAGATAGGCGGACAGAACAAGTGAGATTTTGAGTAGATCGAAAGTTATTTTAGTTTAAAGGTGATCTTTCGAAGAAGCTGCATTTTAGCCCAAATATCATTTCAGCTACATTAGTCACCAATGTCGGGACAGTGTGCAAAAAAATCAATCATGAATAGATGAGAATTGTAGGGAAAAGTGTCAGCTACAAGATAGGCGGACAGAACAAGTGAGATTTTGAGTAGATCGAAAGTTATTTTAGTTTAAAGGTGATCTTTCGAAGAAGCTGCATTTTAGCCCAAATATCATTTCAGCTACATTAGTCACCAATGTCGGGACAGTGTGCGGAAAAATCAATCATACATGAATGAAAACTGTAGGGAAAAGTGTTAGCTACAAGATAGGCGGACGGAACAAGTGAGATTTTGAGTAGATCGAAAGTTATGCCAGTTTACAGGTGATCGTCTACGGGAGCTGCATTCCAGCCCAAATATCATTTCAGCTACATTGGTCACCAATGTCGGGACAGTGTGCGAAAAAATCAATTATGAATAGATGAGAATTGTAGGGAAAAGTGTCAGCTACAAGATAGGCGGACGGAACAAGTGAGATTTTGAGTAGATCGAAAGTTATGCCAGTTTACAGGTGATCGTCTACAGGAGCTGCATTTCAGCCCAAATATCATGTCAGCTACATTGGTCACCAACGTCGGGACAGTGTGCGAAAAAATCAATTATGAATAGATGAGAATTGTAGGGACAAGTGTCAGCTACGAGATAGGCGGACGGAACAAGTGAGATTTTGAGTAGATCGAAAGTTATTTTAGTTTAAAGGTGATCTTTTGGAGAAGCTGCACTTTAGCCCAAATATCATTTCAGCTACATTGGTCACCAATGTCGAGACAGTGTGCGAAAAAATCAATTATGAATAGATGAGAATTGTAGGGAAAAGTGTCAGCTACAAGATAGGCGGACGGAACAAGTGAGATTTTGAGTAGATCGAAAGTTATTTTAGTTTAAAGGTGATCTTTTGGAGAAGCTGCATTTTAGCCCAAATATGGTTTCAGCTACATTGGTCACCAATGTCGGGACAGTGTGCGAAAAAATCAATTATGAATAGATGAGAATTGTAGGGAAAAGTGTCAGCTACAAGATAGGCGGACGGAAGAAGTGAGATTTTGAGTAGATCGAAAGTTATTTTAGTTTAAAGGTGATCTTTTGAAGAAGCTGCATTATAGCCCAAATATGGTTTCAGCTACATTGGTCACCAATGTCGGGACAGTGTGCGAAAAAATCAATTATGAATAGATGAGAATTGTAGGGAAAAGTGTCAGCTACAAGATAGGCGGACGGAACAAGTGAGATTTTGAGTAGATCGAAAGTTATTTTAGTTTAAAGGTGATCTTTTGGAGAAGCTGCATTTTAGCCCAAATATGGTTTCAGCTACATTGGTCACCAATGTCGGGACAGTGTGCGAAACAATCAATTATGAATAGATGAGAATTGTAGGGAAAAGTGTCAGCTACAAGATAGGCGGACGGAACAAGTGAGATTTTAAGTAGATCGAATGTTATGCCAGTTTACAGGTGATCGTCTACAGGAGCTGCATTTCAGCCCAAATATCATTTCAGCTACATTGGTCACCAATGTCGGGACAGTGTGCGAAAAAATCAATTATGAACAGATGAGAATTGTAGGGAAAACTGTCAGCTACAAGATAGGCGGACGGAACAAGTGAGATTTTGAGTAGATCGAAAGTTATGCCAGTTTACAGGTGATCGTCTACAGAAGCTGCATTTCAGCCCAAATATCATTTCAGCTACATTGGTCACCAATGTCGGGACCGTGTGCGAAAAAATCAATTATGAATAGATGAGAATTGTAGGGAAAAGTGTCAGCTACAAGATAGGCGGACAGAACAAGTGAGATTTTGAGTAGATCAAAAGTTTTTTTAGTTTAAAGGTGATCTTTTGAAGAAGCTGCATTTTAGCCCAAATATCATTTCAGCTACATTAGTCACCCATGTCGGGACAGTGTGCGAAAAAATCAATTATGAATAGATGAGAATTGTAGGGAAAAGTGTCAGCTACAAGATAGGCGGACGGAACAAGTGAGATTTTGAGTAGATCGAAAGTTATGCCAGTTTACAGGTGATCGTCTACAGGAGCTGCATTCCAGCCCAAATATCATTTCAGCTACATTGGTCACCAATGTCGGGACAGTGTGCGAAAAAATCAATCATGAATAGATGAGAATTGTAGGGAAAAGTGTCAGCTACAAGATAGGCGGACAGAACAAGTGAGATTTTGAGTAGATCGAAAGTTATTTTAGTTTAAAGGTGATCTTTCGAAGAAGCTGCATTTTAGCCCAAATATCATTTCAGCTACATTAGTCACCAATGTCGGGACAGTGTGCAAAAAAATCAATCATGAATAGATGAGAATTGTAGAGAAAAGTGTCAGCTACAAGATAGGCGGACAGAACAAGTGAGATTTTGAGTAGATCGAAAGTTATTTTAGTTTAAAGGTGATCTTTCGAAGAAGCTGCATTTTAGCCCAAATATCATTTCAGCTACATTAGTCACCAATGTCGGGACAGTGTGCGGAAAAATCAATCATACATGAATGAAAACTGTAGGAAAAATTGTGAGCTACAAGATAGGCGGACGGAACAAGTGAGATTTTGAGTAGATCGAAAGTTATGCCAGTTTACAGGTGATCGTCTACGGGAGCTGCATTCCAGCCCAAATATCATTTCAGCTACATTGGTCACCAATGTCGGGACAGTGTGCGAAAAAATCAATTATGAATAGATGAGAATTGTAGGGAAAAGTGTCAGCTACAAGATAGGCGGACGGAACAAGTGAGATTTTGAGTAGATCGAAAGTTATGCCAGTTTACAGGTGATCGTCTACAGGAGCTGCATTTCAGCCCAAATATCATGTCAGCTACATTGGTCACCAACGTCGGGACAGTGTGCGAAAAAATCAATTATGAATAGATGAGAATTGTAGGGACAAGTGTCAGCTACGAGATAGGCGGACGAAACAAGTGAGATTTTGCGTAGATCGAAAGTTATTTTAGTTTAAAGGTGATCTTTTGGAGAAGCTGCATTTTAGCCCAAATATCATTTCAGCTACATTGGTCACCAATGTCGGGACAGTGTGCGAAAAAATCAATTATGAATAGATGAGAATTGTAGGGAAAAGTGTCAGCTACAAGATAGGCGGACGGAACAAGTGAGATTTTGAGTAGATCGAAAGTTATTTTAGTTTAAAGGTGATCTTTTGGAAAAGCTGCATTTTAGCCCAAATATGGTTTCAGCTACATTGGTCACCAATGTCGGGACAGTGTGCGAAAAAATCAATTATGAATAGATGAGAATTGTAGGGAAAAGTGTCAGCTACAAGATAGGCGGACGGAACAAGTGAGATTTTGAGTAGATCGAAAATTATTTTAGTTTAAAGGTGATCTTTTGAAGAAGCTGCATTTTAGCCCAAATATGGTTTCAGCTACATTGGTCACCAATGTCGGGACAGTGTGCGAAAAAATCAATTATGAATAGATGAGAATTGTAGGGAAAAGTGTCAGCTACAAGATAGGCGGACGGAACAAGTGAGATTTTGAGTAGATCGAAAGTTATTTTAGTTTAAAGGTGATCTTTTGGAGAAGCTGCATTTTAGCCCAAATATGGTTTCAGCTACATTGGTCACCAATGTCGGGACAGTGTGCGAAAAAATCAATTATGAATAGATGAGAATTGTAGGGAAAAGTGTCAGCTACAAGATAGGCGGACGGAACAAGTGAGATTTTAAGTAGATCGAATGTTATGCCAGTTTACAGGTGATCGTCTACAGGAGCTGCATTTCAGCCCAAATATCATTTCAGCTACATTGGTCACCAATGTCGGGACAGTGTGCGAAAAAATCAATTGTGAATAGATGAGAATTGTAGGGAAAAGTGTCAGCTACAAGATAGGCGGACGGAACAAGTGAGATTTTGAGTAGATCGAAAGTTATGCCAGTTTACAGGTGATCGTCTACAGGAGCTGCATTTCAGCCCAAATATCATTTCAGCTACATCGGTCACCAATGTCGGGACAGTGTGCGAAAAAATCAATTATGAATAGATGAGAATTGTAGGAAAAAGTGTCAGCTACAAGATAGGCGGACAGAACAAGTGAGATTTTGAGTAGATCGAAAGTTATGCCAGTTTAAAGGTGATCTTTTGAAGAAGCTGCATTTTAGCCCAAATATCATTTCAGCTACATTGGTCACCAATGTCGGGACAGTGTGCGGAAAAATCAATCATACATGAATGAAAACTGTAGGGAAAAGTGTTAGCTACAAGATAGGCAGACAGAACAAGTGAGATTTTGAGTAGATCGAAAGTTATTTTAGTTTAAAGGTGATCTTTTGAAGAAGCTGCATTTCAGCCCAAATATCATTTCAGCTACATTGGTCACCAATGTCGGGACAGTGTGCGGAAAAATCAATCATACAAGAATAAAAACTGTAGGGAAAAGTGTTAGCTACAAGATAGGCGGACAGAACAAGTGAGATTTTGAGTAGATCGAAAGTTATTTTAGTTTAAAGGTGATCTTTGAAGAAGCTGCATTTTAGCCCAAATATCATTTCAGCTACATTGGTCACCAATGTCGGGACCGTGTGCGAAAAAATCAATTATGAATAGATGAGAATTGTAGGGATGAGTGTCAGCTACAAGATAGGCGGACGGAACAAGTGAGATTTTGAGTAGATCGAAAGTTATTTTAGTTTAAAGGTGATCTTTTGAAGAAGCTGCATTTTAGCCCAAATATAATTTCAGCTACATTGGTCACCAATGTCGGGACAGTGTGCGAAAAAATCAATTATGAATAGATGAGAATTGTAGGGAAAAGTGTCAGCTACAAGATAGGCGGACAGAACAAGTGAGATTTTGAGTAGATCGAAAGTTATGCCAGTTTAAAGGTGATCTTTTGAAGAAGCTGCATTTTAGCCCGAATATGGTTTCAGCTACATTGGTCACCAATGTCGGGTCAGTGTGCGAAAAAATCAATTATGAATAGATGAGAATTGTAGGGAAAAGTGTCAGCTACAAGATAGGCGGACAGAACAAGTGAGATTTTGAGTAGATCGAAAGTTATGCCAGTTTACAGGTGATCGTCTACAGGAGCTGCATTTCAGCCCAAATATCATTTCAGCTACATTGGTCACCAATGTCGGGACAGTGTGCGAAAAAATCAATTATGAATAGATAAGAATTGTAGAGAAAAGTGTCAGCTACAAGATAGGCGGACAGAACAAGTGAGATTTTGAGTAGATCGAAAGTTATTTTAGTTTAAAGGTGATCTTTCGAAGAAGCTGCATTTTAGCCCAAATATCATTTCAGCTACATTAGTCACCAATGTCGGGACAGTGTGCAAAAAAATCAATCATGAATAGATGAGAATTGTAGAGAAAAGTGTCAGCTACAAGATAGGCGGACAGAACAAGTGAGATTTTGAGTAGATCGAAAGTTATTTCAGTTTAAAGGTGATCTTTTGAAGAAGCTGCATTTTAGCCCAAATATCATTTCAGCTACATTAGTCACCAATGTCGGGACAGTGTGCGAAAAAATCAATCATGAATAGATGAGAATTGTAGAGAAAAGTGTCAGCTACAAGATAGGCGGACAGAACAAGTGAGATTTTGAGTAGATCGAAAGTTATTTTAGTTTAAAGGTGATCTTTCGAAGAAGCTGCATTTTAGCCCAAATATCATTTCAGCTACATTAGTCACCAATGTCGGGACAGTGTGCAAAAAAATCAATCATGAATAGATGAGAATTGTAGGGAAAAGTGTCAGCTACAAGATAGGCAGACAGAACAAGTGAGATTTTGAGTAGATCGAAAGTTATTTTAGTTTAAAGGTGATCTTTCGAAGAAGCTGCATTTTAGCCCAAATATCATTTCAGCTACATTAGTCACCAATGTCGGGACAGTGTGCGGAAAAATCAATCATACATGAATGAAAACTGTAGGGAAAAGTGTTAGCTACAAGATAGGCGGACGGAACAAGTGAGATTTTGAGTAGATCGAAAGTTATGCCAGTTTACAGGTGATCGTCTACGGGAGCTGCATTCCAGCCCAAATATCATTTCAGCTACATTGGTCACCAATGTCGGGACAGTGTGCGAAAAAATCAATTATGAATAGATGAGAATTGTAGGGAAAAGTGTCAGCTACAAGATAGGCGGACGGAACAAGTGAGATTTTGAGTAGATCGAAAGTTATGCCAGTTTACAGGTGATCGTCTACAGGAGCTGCATTTCAGCCCAAATATCATGTCAGCTACATTGGTCACCAACGTCGGGACAGTGTGCGAAAAAATCAATTATGAATAGATGAGAATTGTAGGGACAAGTGTCAGCTACGAGATAGGCGGACGGAACAAGTGAGATTTTGAGTAGATCGAAAGTTATTTTAGTTTAAAGGTGATCTTTTGGAGAAGCTGCACTTTAGCCCAAATATCATTTCAGCTACATTGGTCACCAATGTCGAGACAGTGTGCGAAAAAATCAATTATGAATAGATGAGAATTGTAGGGAAAAGTGTCAGCTACAAGATAGGCGGACGGAACAAGTGAGATTTTGAGTAGATCGAAAGTTATTTTAGTTTAAAGGTGATCTTTTGGAGAAGCTGCATTTTAGCCCAAATATGGTTTCAGCTACATTGGTCACCAATGTCGGGACAGTGTGCGAAAAAATCAATTATGAATAGATGAGAATTGTAGGGAAAAGTGTCAGCTACAAGATAGGCGGACGGAACAAGTGAGATTTTGAGTAGATCGAAAGTTATTTTAGTTTAAAGGTGATCTTTTGGAGAAGCTGCATTTTAGCCCAAATATGGTTTCAGCTACATTGGTCACCAATGTCGGGACAGTGTGCGAAACAATCAATTATGAATAGATGAGAATTGTAGGGAAAAGTGTCAGCTACAAGATAGGCGGACGGAACAAGTGAGATTTTAAGTAGATCGAATGTTATGCCAGTTTACAGGTGATCGTCTACAGGAGCTGCATTTCAGCCCAAATATCATTTCAGCTACATTGGTCACCAATGTCGGGACAGTGTGCGAAAAAATCAATTGTGAATAGATGAGAATTGTAGGGAAAAGTGTCAGCTACAAGATAGGCGGACGGAACAAGTGAGATTTTGAGTAGATCGAAAGTTATGCCAGTTTACAGGTGATCGTCTACAGAAGCTGCATTTCAGCCCAAATATCATTTCAGCTACATTGGTCACCAATGTCGGGACCGTGTGCGAAAAAATCAATTATGAATAGATGAGAATTGTAGGGAAAAGTGTCAGCTACAAGATAGGCGGACAGAACAAGTGAGATTTTGAGTAGATCAAAAGTTTTTTTAGTTTAAAGGTGATCTTTTGAAGAAGCTGCATTTTAGCCCAAATATCATTTCAGCTACATTGGTCACCAATGTCGGGACAGAGTGCGGAAAAATCAATCATGAATAGATGAGAATTGTAGGGAAAAGTGTCAGCTACAAGATAGGCGGACAGAACAAGTGAGATTTTGAGTAGATCGAAAGTTATGCCAGTTTACAGGTGATCGTCTACAGGAGCTGCTCTTTAGCCCAAATATCATTTCAGCTACATTGGTCACCAATGTCGGGACAGTGTGCGAAAAAATCAATTATGAACAGATGAGAATTGTAGGGAAAACTGTCAGCTACAAGATAGGCGGACGGAACAAGTGAGATTTTGAGTAGATCGAAAGTTATGCCAGTTTACAGGTGATCGTCTACAGAAGCTGCATTTCAGCCCAAATATCATTTCAGCTACATTGGTCACCAATGTCGGGACCGTGTGCGAAAAAATCAATTATGAATAGATGAGAATTGTAGGGAAAAGTGTCAGCTACAAGATAGGCGGACAGAACAAGTGAGATTTTGAGTAGATCAAAAGGTTTTTTAGTTTAAAGGTGATCTTTTGAAGAAGCTGCATTTTAGCCCAAATATCATTTCAGCTACATTGGTCACCAATGTCGGGACAGTGTGCGAAAAAATCAATTATGAACAGATGAGAATTGTAGGGAAAACTGTCAGCTACAAGATAGGCGGACGGAACAAGTGAGATTTTGAGTAGATCGAAAGTTATGCCTGTTTACAGGTGATCGTCTACAGGAGCTGCATTCCAGCCCAAATATCATTTCAGCTACATTGGTCACCAATGTCGGGACAGTGTGCGAAAAAATCAATCATGAATAGATGAGAATTGTAGGGAAAAGTGTCAGCTACAAGATAGGCGGACAGAACAAGTGAGATTTTGAGTAGATCGAAAGTTATTTTAGTTTAAAGGTGATCTTTCGAAGAAGCTGCATTTTAGCCCAAATATCATTTCAGCTACATTAGTCACCAATGTCGGGACAGTGTGCAAAAAAATCAATCATGAATAGATGAGAATTGTAGAGAAAAGTGTCAGCTACAAGATAGGCGGACAGAACAAGTGAGATTTTGAGTAGATCGAAAGTTATTTTAGTTTAAAGGTGATCTTTCGAAGAAGCTGCATTTTAGCCCAAATATCATTTCAGCTACATTAGTCACCAATGTCGGGACAGTGTGCGGAAAAATCAATCATACATGAATGAAAACTGTAGGGAAAAGTGTTAGCTACAAGATAGGCGGACGGAACAAGTGAGATTTTGAGTAGATCGAAAGTTATGCCAGTTTACAGGTGATCGTCTACGGGAGCTGCATTCCAGCCCAAATATCATTTCAGCTACATTGGTCACCAATGTCGGGACAGTGTGCGAAAAAATCAATTATGAATAGATGAGAATTGTAGGGAAAAGTGTCAGCTACAAGATAGGCGGACGGAACAAGTGAGATTTTGAGTAGATCGAAAGTTATGCCAGTTTACAGGTGATCGTCTACAGGAGCTGCATTTCAGCCCAAATATCATGTCAGCTACATTGGTCACCAACGTCGGGACAGTGTGCGAAAAAATCAATTATGAATAGATGAGAATTGTAGGGACAAGTGTCAGCTACGAGATAGGCGGACGAAACAAGTGAGATTTTGAGTAGATCGAAAGTTATTTTAGTTTAAAGGTGATCTTTTGGAGAAGCTGCATTTTAGCCCAAATATCATTTCAGCTACATTAGTCACCAATGTCGGGACAGTGTGCAAAAAAATCAATCATGAATAGATGAGAATTGTAGGGAAAACTGTCAGCTACAAGATAGGCGGACGGAACAAGTGAGATTTTGAGTAGATCGAAAGTTATGCCAGTTTACAGGTGATCGTCTACAGGAGCTGCATTTCAGCCCAAATATCATTTCAGCTACATTGGTCACCAATGTCGGGACAGTGTGCGGAAAAATCAATCATACATGAATGAAAACTGTAGGGAAAAGTGTTAGCTACAAGATAGGCGGACAGAACAAGTGAGATTTTGAGTAGATCGAAAGTTATGCCAGTTTACAGGTGATCTTTTGAAGAAGCTGCATTTTAGCCCAAATATCATTTCAGCTACATTAGTCACCAATGTCGGGACAGTGTGCAAAAAAATCAATCATGAATAGATGAGAATTGTAGGGAAAAGTGTCAGCTACAAGATAGGCGGACAGAACAAATGAAATTTTGAGTAGATCGAAAGTTATTTTAGTTTAAAGGTGATCTTTTGAAGAAGCTGCATTTTAGCCCAAATATAATTTCAGCTACATTGGTCACCAATGTCGGGACAGTGTGCGAAAAAATCAATTATGAATAGATAAGAATTGTAGGGAAAAGTGTCAGCTACAAGATAGGCGGACAGAACAAGTGAGATTTTGAGTAGATCGAAAGTTATTTTAGTTTAAAGGTGATCTTTTGAAGAAGCTGCATTTTAGCCCAAATATAATTTCAGCTACATTGGTCACCAATGTCGGGACAGTGTGCGAAAAAATCAATCATGAATAGATGAGAATTGTAGGGAACAGTGTCAGCTACAAGATAGGCGGACAGAACAAGTGAGATTTTGAGTAGATCGAAAGTTATGCCAGTTTAAAGGTGATCTTTTGAAGAAGCTGCATTTTAGCCCAAATATGGTTTCAGCTACATTGGTCACCAATGTCGGGACAGTGTGCGGAAAAATCAATCATACATGAATGAAAACTGTAGGGAAAAGTGTTAGCTACAAGATAGGCGGACAGAACAAGTGAGATTTTGAGTAGATCGAAAGTTATGCCAGTTTACAGGTGATCTTTTGAAGAAGCTGCATTTTAGCCCAAATATCATTTCAGCTACATTAGTCACCAATGTCGGGACAGTGTGCAAAAAAATCAATCATGAATAGATGAGAATTGTAGGGAAAAGTGTCAGCTACAAGATAGGCGGACAGAACAAGTGAGATTTTGAGTAGATTGAAAGTTATGCCAGTTTACAGGTGATCGTCTACAGGAGCTGCATTTCAGCCCAAATATCATTTCAGCTACATTGGTCACCAATGTCGGGACAGTGTGCGAAAAAATCAATTATGAATAGATGAGAATTGTAGGGAAAAGTGTCAGCTACAAGATAGGCGGACGGAACAAGTGAGATTTTGAGTAGATCGAAAGTTATTTTAGTTTAAAGGTGAGCTTTTGGAGAAGCTGCATTTTAGCCCAAATATGGTTTCAGCTACATTGGTCACCAATGTCGGGACAGTGTGCGAAAAAATCAATTATGAATAGATGAGAATTGTAGGGAAAAGTGTCAGCTACAAGATAGGCGGACGGAACAAGTGAGATTTTGAGTAGATCGAAAGTTATTTTAGTTTAAAGGTATTCTTTTGAAGAAGCTGCATTTTAGCCCAAATATGGTTTCAGCTACATTGGTCACCAATGTCGGGACAGTGTGCGAAAAAATCAATTATGAATAGATGAGAATTGTAGGGAAAAGTGTCAGCTACAAGATAGGCGGACGGAACAAGTGAGATTTTGAGTAGATCGAAAGTTATTTTAGTTTAAAGGTGATCTTTTGGAGAAGCTGCATTTTAGCCCAAATATGGTTTCAGCTACATTGGTCACCAATGTCGGGACAGTGTGCGAAAAAATCAATTATGAATAGATGAGAATTGTAGGGAAAAGTGTCAGCTACAAGATAGGCAAACGGAACAAGTGAGATTTTAAGTAGATCGAATGTTATGCCAGTTTACAGGTGATCGTCTACAGGAGCTGCATTTCAGCCCAAATATCATTTCAGCTACATTGGTCACCAATGTCGGGACAGTGTGCGAAAAAATCAATTGTGAATAGATGAGAATTGTAGGGAAAAGTGTCAGCTACAAGATAGGCGGACGGAACAAGTGAGATTTTGAGTAGATCGAAAGTTATGCCAGTTTACAGGTGATCGTCTACAGGAGCTGCATTTCAGCCCAAATATCATTTCAGCTACATCGGTCACCAATGTCGGGACAGTGTGCGAAAAAATCAATTATGAATAGATGAGAATTGTAGGAAAAAGTGTCAGCTACAAGATAGGCGGACAGAACAAGTGAGATTTTGAGTAGATCGAAAGTTATGCCAGGTTAAAGGTGATCTTTTGAAGAAGCTGCATTTTAGCCCAAATATCATTTCAGCTACATTGGTCACCAATGTCGGGACAGTGTGCGGAAAAATCAATCATACATGAATGAAAACTGTAGGGAAAAGTGTTAGCTACAAGATAGGCGGACAGAACAAGTGAGATTTTGAGTAGATCGAAAGTTATTTTAGTTTAAAGGTGATCTTTTGAAGAAGCTGCATTTCAGCCCAAATATCATTTCAGCTACATTGGTCACCAATGTCGGGACAGTGTGCGGAAAAATCAATCATACATGAATGAAAACTGTAGGGAAAAGTGTTAGCTACAAGATAGGCGGACAGAACAAGTGAGATTTTGAGTAGATCGAAAGTTATTTTAGTTTAAAGGTGATCGTTGAAGAAGCTGCATTTTAGCCCAAATATCATTTCAGCTACATTGGTCACCAATGTCGGGACCGTGTGCGAAAAAATCAATTATGAATAGATGAGAATTGTAGGGATGAGTGTCAGCTACAAGATAGGCGGACAAAACAAGTGAGATTTTGAGTAGATCGAAAGTTATTTTAGTTTAAAGGTGATCTTTTGAAGAAGCTGCATTTTAGCCCAAATATGGTTTCAGCTACATTGGTCACCAATGTCGGGACAGTGTGCGAAAAAATCAATTATGAATAGATGAGAATTGTAGGGAAAAGTGTCAGCTACAAGATAGGCGGACAGAACAAGTGAGATTTTGAGTAGATCGAAAGTTATGCCAGTTTACAGGTGATCGTCTACAGGAGCTGCATTTCAGCCCAAATATCATTTCAGCTACATTGGTCACCAATGTCGGGACAGTGTGCGAAAAAATCAATTATGAATAGATAAGAATTGTAGGGAAAAGTGTCAAATACAAGATAGGCGGACAGAACAAGTGAGATTTTGAGTAGATCGAAAGTTATGCCAGTTTACAGGTGATCGTCCACAGGAGCTGCATTCCAGCCCAAATATCATTTCAGCTACATTGGTCACCAATGTCGGGACCGTGTGCGAAAAAATCAATTATGAATAGATGAGAATTATAGGGATGAGTGTCAGCTACAAGATAGGCGGACGGAACAAGTGAGATTTTGAGTAGATCGAAAGTTATGCCAGTTTACAGGTGATCGTCTACAGAAGCTGCATTTCAGCCCAAATATCATTTCAGCTACATTGGTCACCAATGTCGGGACCGTGTGCGAAAAAATCAATTATGAATAGATGAGAATTATAGGGATGAGTGTCAGCTACAAGATAGGCGGACAGAACAAGTGAGATTTTGAGTAGATCGAAAGTTATGCCAGTTTACAGGTGATCGTCTACAGGAGCTGCATTTCAGCCCAAATATCATTTCAGCTACATTGGTCACCAATGTCGGGACAGTGTGCGAAAAAATCAATTATGAATAGATGAGAATTGTAGGGAAAAGTGTCAGCTACAAGATAGGCGGACAGAACAAGTGAGATTTTGAGTAGATCGAAAGTTATTTTAGTTTAAAGGTGATCTTTTGAAGAAGCTGCATTTTAGCCCAAATATGGTTTCAGCTACATTGGTCACCAATGTCGGGACAGTGTGCGGAAAAATCAATTATGAATAGATGAGAATTGTAGGGATGAGTGTCAGCTACAAGATAGGCGGACAGAACAAGTGAGATTTTGAGTAGATCGAAAGTTATTTTAGTTTAAAGGTGATCTTTTGAAGAAGCTGCATTTTAGCCCAAATATAATTTCAGCTACATTGGTCACCAATGTCGGGACAGTGTGCGAAAAAATCAATTATGAATAGATGAGAATTGTAAGGAAAAGTGTCAGCTACAAGATAGGCGGACAGAACAAGTGAGATTTTGAGTAGATCGAAAGTTATGCCAGTTTACAGGTGATCGTCTACAGGAGCTGCATTTCAGCCCAAATATCATTTCAGCTACATTGGTCACCAATGTCGGGACAGTGTGCGAAAAAATCAATTATGAATAGATAAGAATTGTAGGGAAAAGTGTCAGCTACAAGATAGGCGGACAGAACAAGTGAGATTTTGAGTAGATCGAAAGTTATGCCAGTTTACAGGTGATCGTCTACAGGAGCTGCATTCCAGCCCAAATATCATTTCAGCTACATTGGTCACCAATGTCGGGACCGTGTGCGAAAAAATCAATTATGAATAGATGAGAATTATAGGGATGAGTGTCAGCTACAAGATAGGCGGACGGAACAAGTGAGATTTTGAGTAGATCGAAAGTTATGCCAGTTTACAGGTGATCGTCTACAGGAGCTGCATTTCAGCCCAAATATCATTTCAGCTACATTGGTCACCAACGTCGGGACAGTGTGCGAAAAAATCAATTATGAATAGATGAGAATTGTAGGGAAAAGTGTCAGCTACAAGATAGGCGGACAGAACAAGTGAGATTTTGAGTAGATCGAAAGTTATGCCAGTTTAAAGGTGATCTTTTGAAGAAGCTGCATTTTAGCCCAAATATGGTTTCAGCTACATTGGTCACCAATGTCGGGACAGTGTGCGGAATAATCAATCATGAATAGATGAGAATTGTCGGGAAAAGTGTCAGCTACAAGATAGGCGGACAGAACAAGTGAGATTTTGAGTAGATCGAAAGTTATGCCAGTTTAAAGGTGATCTTTCGAAGAAGCTGCATTTTAGCCCAAATATCATTTCAGCTACATTAGTCACCAATGTCGGGACAGTGTGCAAAAAAATCAATCATGAATAGATGAGAATTGTAGGGAAAACTGTCAGCTACAAGATAGGCGGACGGAACAAGTGAGATTTTGAGTAGATCGAAAGTTATGCCAGTTTACAGGTGATCGTCTACAGGAGCTGCATTTCAGCCCAAATATCATTTCAGCTACATTGGTCACCAATGTCGGGACAGTGTGCGGAAAAATCAATCATACATGAATGAAAACTGTAGGGAAAAGTGTTAGCTACAAGATAGGCGGACAGAACAAGTGAGATTTTGAGTAGATCGAAAGTTATGCCAGTTTACAGGTGATCTTTTGAAGAAGCTGCAATTTAGCCCAAATGTCATTTCAGCTACATTGGTCACCAATGTCGGGACAGTGTGCGAAAAAATCAATTATGAATAGATGAGAATTGTAGGGAAAAGTGTCAGCTACAAGATAGGCGGACAGAACAAGTGAGATTTTGAGTAGATCGAAAGTTATTTTAGTTTAAAGGTGATCTTTTGAAGAAGCTGCATTTTAGCCCAAATATAATTTCAGCTACATTGGTCACCAATGTCGGGACAGTGTGCGAAAAAATCAATCATGAATAGATGAGAATTGTAGGGAACAGTGTCAGCTACAAGATAGGCGGACAGAACAAGTGAGATTTTGAGTAGATCGAAAGTTATGCCAGTTTAAAGGTGATCTTTCGAAGAAGCTGCATTTTAGCCCAAATATCATTTCAGCTACATTAGTCACCAATGTCGGGACAGTGTGCAAAAAAATCAATCATGAATAGATGAGAATTGTAGGGAAAACTGTCAGCTACAAGATAGGCGGACGGAACAAGTGAGATTTTGAGTAGATCAAAAGTTATGCCAGTTTACAGGTGATCGTCTACAGGAGCTGCATTTCAGCCCAAATATCATTTCAGCTACATTGGTCACCAATGTCGGGACAGTGTGCGAAAAAATCAATTATGAATAGATGAGAATTGTAGGGAAAACTGTCAGCTACAAGATAGGCGGACGGAACAAGTGAGATTTTGAGTAGATCGAAAGTTATGCCAGTTTACAGGTGATCGTCTACAGGAGCTGCATTTCAGCCCAAATATCATTTCAGCTACATTGGTCACCAATGTCGGGACTGTGTGCGAAAAAATCAATTATGAATAGATGAGAATTGTAGGGAAAAGTGTCAGCTACAAGATAGGCGGACAGAACAAGTGAGATTTTGAGTAGATCGAAAGTTATTTTAGTTTAAAGGTGATCTTTCGAAGAAGCTGCATTTTAGCCCAAATATCATTTCAGCTACATTGGTCACCAATGTCGGGACAGTGTGCGGAAAAATCAATCATGAATAGATGAGAATTGTAGGGAAAAGTGTCAGCTACAAGATAGACGGACAGAACAAGTGAGATTTTGAGTAGATTGAAAGTTATGCCAGTTTACAGGTGATCGTCTACAGGAGCTGCATTTCAGCCCAAATATCATTTCAGCTACATTGGTCACCAATGTCGGGACAGTGTGCGAAAAAATCAATTATGAACAGATGAGAATTGTAGGGAAAACTGTCAGCTACAAGATAGGCGGACGGAACAAGTGAGATTTTGAGTAGATCGAAAGTTATGCCAGTTTACAGGTGTTCGTCTACAGAAGCTGCATTTCAGCCCAAATATCATTTCAGCTACATTGGTCACCAATGTCGGGACCGTGTGCGAAAAAATCAATTATGAATAGATGAGAATTGTAGGGAAAAGTGTCAGCTACAAGATAGGCGGACAGAACAAGTGAGATTTTGAGTAGATCGAAAGTTTTTTTAGTTTAAAGGTGATCTTTTGAAGAAGCTGCATTTTAGCCCAAATATCATTTCAGCTACATTGGTCACCAATGTCGGGACAGAGTGCGAAAAAATCAATCATGAATAGATGAGAATTGTAGGGAAAAGTGTCAGCTACAAGATAGGCGGACGGAACAAGAGAGATTTTGAGTAGATCGAAAGTTATTTTAGTTTAAAGGTGATCTTTTGGAGAAGCTGCATTTTAGCCCAAATATGGTTTCAGCTACATTGGTCACCAATGTCGGGACAGTGTGCGAAAAAATCAATTATGAATAGATGAGAATTGTAGGGAAAAGTGTCAGCTACAAGATAGGCGGACGGAACAAGTGAGATTTTGAGTAGATCGAAAGTTATTTTAGTTTAAAGGTAATCTTTTGAAGAAGCTGCATTTTAGCCAAAATACTGTTTCAGCTACATTGGTCACCAATGTCGGGACAGTGTGCGAAAAAATCAATTATGAATAGATGAGAATTGTAGGGAAAAGTGTCAGCTACAAGATAGGCGGACAGAACAAGTGAGATTTTGAGTAGATCGAAAGTTATGCCAGTTTAAAGGTGATCTTTTGAAGAAGCTGCACTTTAGCCCAAATATCATTTCAGCTACATTGGTCACCAATGTCGGGACAGTGTGCGGAAAAATCAATCATACATGAATGAAAACTGTAGGGAAAAGTGTTAGCTACAAGATAGGCGGACAGAACAAGTGAGATTTTGAGTAGATCGAAAGTTATTTTAGTTTAAAGGTGATCTTTTGAAGAAGCTGCATTTTAGCCCAAATATCATTTCAGCTACATTGGTCACCAATGTCGGGACAGTGTGCGGAAAAATCAATCATACATGAATGAAAACTGTAGGGAAAAGTGTTAGCTACAAGATAGGCGGACAGAACAAGTGAGATTTTGAGTAGATCGAAAGTTATTTTAGTTTAAAGGTGATCTTTTGAAGAAGCTGCATTTCAGCCCAAATATCATTTCAGCTACATTGGTCACCAATGTCGGGACAGTGTGCGGAAAAATCAATCATACATGAATGAAAACTGTAGGGAAAAGTGTTAGCTACAAGATAGGCGGACAGAACAAGTGAGATTTTGAGTAGATCGAAAGTTATTTTAGTTTAAAGGTGATCTTTTGAAGAAGCTGCATTTTAGCCCAAATATCATTTCAGCTACATTGGTCACCAATGTCGGGACAGTGTGCGAAAAAATCAATTGTGAATAGATGAGAATTGTAGGGAAAAGTGTCAGCTACAAGATAGGCGGACAGAACAAGTGAGATTTTGAGTAGATCGAAAGTTATGCCAGTTTAAAGGTGATCTTTTGAAGAAGCTGCATTTTAGCCCAAATATCATTTCAGCTACATTGGTCACCAATGTCGGGACAGTGTGCGGAAAAATCAATCATACATGAATGAAAACTGTAGGGAAAAGTGTTAGCTACAAGATAGGCGGACAGAACAAGTGAGATTTTGAGTAGATCGAAAGTTATTTTAGTTTAAAGGTGATCTTTTGAAGAAGCTGCATTTCAGCCCAAATATCATTTCAGCTACATTGGTCACCAATGTCGGGACAGTGTGCGGAAAAATCAATCATACATGAATGAAAACTGTAGGGAAAAGTGTTAGCTACAAGATAGGCGGACAGAACAAGTGAGATTTTGAGTAGATCGAAAGTTATTTTAGTTTAAAGGTGATCTTTTGAAGAAGCTGCATTTTAGCCCAAATATCATTTCAGCTACATTGGTCACCAATGTCGGGACAGTGTGCGAAAAAATCAATTGTGAATAGATGAGAATTGTAGGGAAAAGTGTCAGCTACAAGATAGGCGGACAGAACAAGTGAGATTTTGAGTAGATCGAAAGTTATTTTAGTTTAAAGGTGATCTTTTGAAGAAGCTGCATTTTAGCCCAAATATGGTTTCAGCTACATTGGTCACCAATGTCGGGACAGTGTGCGAAAAAATCAATTATGAATAGATGAGAATTGTAGGGAAAAGTGTTAGCTACAAGATAGGCGGACGGAACAAGTGAGATTTTGAGTAGATCGAAAGTTATGCCAGTTTACAGGTGATCGTCTACAGGAGCTGCATTTCAGCCCAAATATCATTTCAGCTACATTGGTCACCAATGTCGGGACAGTGTGCGAAAAAATCAATTATGAATAGATAAGAATTGTAGGGAAAAGTGTCAGCTACAAGATAGGCGGACAGAACAAGTGAGATTTTGAGTAGATCGAAAGTTATGCCAGTTTACAGGTGATCTTTTGAAGAAGCTGCATTTTAGCCCAAATATCATTTCAGCTACATTAGTCACCAATGTCGGGACAGTGTGCAAAAAAATCAATCATGAATAGATGAGAATTGTAGGGAAAAGTGTCAGCTACAAGATAGGCGGACAGAACAAGTGAGATTTTGAGTAGATCGAAAGTTATTTTAGTTTAAAGGTGATCTTTCGAAGAAGCTGCATTTTAGCCCAAATATCATTTCAGCTACATTGGTCACCAATGTCGGGACAGTGTGCGGAAAAATCAATCATACATGAATGAAAACTGTAGGGAAAAGTGTTAGCTACAAGATAGGCGGACGGAACAAGTGAGATTTTGAGTAGATCGAAAGTTATGCCAGTTTACAGGTGATCGTCTACAGGAGCTGCATTTCAGCCCAAATATCATTTCAGCTTCATTGGTCACCAATGTCGGGACAGTGTGCGAAAAAATTAATTGTGAATAGATGGGAATTGTTGGGAAAAGTGTTAGCTACAAGATAGGTGGACGGAACAAGTAAGATTTTGAGTAGATCGGAAGTTATTTTAGTTTAAAGGTGATCTTTTGAAAAAGCTGCATTTTAGCCCAAAAATTATTTCAGCTACATTGGTCACCAATGTCGGGACAGTGTGCGAAAAAATCAATCATGAATAGATGAGAATTGTACGGAAAAGTGTCAGCTACAAGATAGGCGGACAGAACAAGTGAGATTTTGAGTAGATCGAAAGTTATGCCAGTTTAAAGGTGATCTTTCGAAGAAGCTGCATTTTAGCCCAAATATCATTTCAGCTACATTGGTCACCAATGTCGGGACAGTGTGCGAAAAAATCAATCATGAATAGATGAGAATTGTAGGAAAAAGTGTCAGCTACAAGATAGGCGGACAGAACAAGTGAGATTTTGAGTAGATCGAAAGTTATTTTAGTTTAAAGGTGATCTTTTGAAGAAGCTGCATTTTAGCCCAAATATCATTTCAGCTACATTGGTCACCAATGTCGGGACAGTGTGCAAAAAAATCAATCATGAATAGATGAGAATTGTAGGGAAAAGTGTCAGCTACAAGATAGGCGGACAGAACAAGTGAGATTTTGAGTAGATCGAAAGTTATTTTAGTTTAAAGGTGATCTTTCGAAGAAGCTGCATTTTAGCCCAAATATCATTTCAGCTACATTGGTCACCAATGTCGGGACAGTGTGCGGAAAAATCAATCATACATGAATGAAAACTGTAGGGAAAAGTGTTAGCTACAAGATAGGCGGACGGAACAAGTGAGATTTTGAGTAGATCGAAAGTTATGCCAGTTTACAGGTGATCGTCTACAGGAGCTGCATTTCAGCCCAAATATCATTTCAGCTACATTGGTCACCAATGTCGGGACAGTGTGCGAAAAAATTAATTGTGAATAGATGGGAATTGTAGGGAAAAGTGTCAGCTACAAGATAGGCGGACAGAACAAGTGAGATTTTGAGTAGATCGAAAGTTATTTTAGTTTAAAGGTGATCTTTTGAAGAAGCTGCATTTTAGCCCAAATATCATTTCAGCTACATTGGTCACCAATGTCGGGACAGTGTGCGAAAAAATCAATCATGAATAGATGAGAATTGTACGGAAAAGTGTCAGCTACAAGATAGGCGGACAGAACAAGTGAGATTTTGAGTAGATCGAAAGTTATGCCAGTTTAAAGGTGATCTTTCGAAGAAGCTGCATTTTAGCCCAAATATCATTTCAGCTACATTGGTCACCAATGTCGGGACAGTGTGCGAAAAAATCAATCATGAATAGATGAGAATTGTAGGAAAAAGTGTCAGCTACAAGATAGGCGGACAGAACAAGTGAGATTTTGAGTAGATCGAAAGTTATTTTAGTTTAAAGGTGATCTTTTGAAGAAGCTGCATTTTAGCCCAAATATCATTTCAGCTACATTGGTCACCAATGTCGGGACAGTGTGCGAAAAAATCAATCATGAATAGATGAGAATTGTAGGGAAAAGTGTCAGCTACAAGATAGGCGGACAGAACAAGTGAGATTTTGAGTAGATCGAAAGTTATTTTAGTTTAAAGGTGATCTTTCGAAGAAGCTGCATTTTAGCCCAAATATCATTTCAGCTACATTGGTCACCAATGTCGGGACAGTGTGCGGAAAAATCAATCATACATGAATGAAAACTGTAGGGAAAAGTGTTAGCTACAAGATAGGCGGACGGAACAAGTGAGATTTTGAGTAGATCGAAAGTTATGCCAGTTTACAGGTGATCGTCTACAGGAGCTGCATTTCAGCCCAAATATCATTTCAGCTACATTGGTCACCAATGTCGGGACAGTGTGCGACAAAATCAATTGTGAATAGATGAGAATTGTAGGGAAAAGTGTCAGCTACAAGATAGGCGGACAGAACAAGTGAGATTTTGAGTAGATCGAAAGTTATTTTAGTTTAAAGGTGATCTTTTGAAGAAGCTGCATTTTAGCCCAAATATCATTTCAGCTACATTGGTCACCAATGTCGGGACAGTGTGCGAAAAAATCAATCATGAATAGATGAGAATTGTACGGAAAAGTGTCAGCTACAAGATAGGCGGACAGAACAAGTGAGATTTTGAGTAGATCGAAAGTTATGCCAGTTTAAAGGTGATCTTTTGAAGAAGCTGCATTTTAGCCCAAATATCATTTCAGCTACATTGGTCACCAATGTCGGGACAGTGTGCGAAAAAATCAATTATGAATAGATGAGAATTGTAGGGAAAAGTGTTAGCTACAAGATAGGCGGACGGAACAAGTGAGATTTTGAGTAGATCGAAAGTTATGCCAGTTTACAGGTGATCGTCTACAGGAGCTGCATTTCAGCCCAAATATCATTTCAGCTACATTGGTCACCAATGTCGGGACAGTGTGCGAAAAAATCAATTATGAATAGATGAGAATTGTACGGAAAAGTGTCAGCTACAAGATAGGCGGACAGAACAAGTGAGATTTTGAGTAGATCGAAAGTTATGCCAGTTTAAAGGTGATCTTTTGAAGAATCTGCATTTTAGCCCAAATATGGTTTCAGCTACATTGGTCACCAATGTCGGGACAGTGTGCGAAAAAATCAATTATGAATAGATGAGAATTGTAGGGAAAAGTGTTAGCTACAAGATAGGCGGACGGAACAAATGAGAAGTATAAAAAAAAAAAAACAAATGGTATTTTTACGTAAACGTACCATTTTTCTACGTACCATTTGTTTTTTTTTTTTTTATATTTCTTTATTAATTAAAATAAAATACGAAAGTTCTAAAAATAAAGCACTGGCTAAAATAGCACTACTATCCTAATTAAATAAATTCAATTTAATTATTGAATACAAATCAAACTCGTTAAATTCATATATAATTATTACATAACGAATCATACAAATTTTTTAAACACAATCAATCTGCCAAAACACTCACATGATAATGGTTAATTCATAGGGGAAGTCTGTAATATCGACTGTCAGTAAACCTTAGAAAAGTTTATTAAAAATGGTCTTTCGTATAAAATGTAATTCTGAAGAATTGGCGTTCGTAGTTTGAATATTTCGGAAGTATTGGATTTCTGAAATATTGTCCTTCTAAATATTGTCAATTCTTTAGTACGAAAGAATGAATATTGTAAATTCTGAGTATGTGTTGATATGAAGATTAGAAAATCGATGTTTTTGATAAGTTGATAATTCGTCATTCTGAATTATGAACCATCTTTATTTTGTACATTCGTAACTATGAGTTTCTGAAGTTGGTATACTTCTGAAATTTTTACTTTCGACGGTTCGCCTGCAAGCCCAAACGATATCTCTCGACCGCATATACCGATTGAGACGTTTAAGGCGGCAATCGACGTGTTCTATTGAGTTCTACGTAAATAATTAAATTTTTTAAGTAACATAAAAATTATATCATGACAATAAAATATTTCAAATTATTAAAAAATATGTTAATTAAATTACCTATCATTAAGAAAATATTATAAACCGCTATCGAAGAACAATATTTGATGATAATTATAAATTTTAATGTCTCTATTTTTATCAATAACTGTTTTAATAGAAAATTTATATGAATGTAATTGTTCTTAGTCCGATCCCTACCCTCGTATGATGTTATAGTTACCATTCGAAATCTACTTTATCTTCAGAGATATAAAAATTATTAAAGTTGGTACCACTATATACTCTAGTATACAGTTTATTTGGTATAATATACTGCTACCACAGAATCGCACGAGAATAAACTTCTACTTGCTACAACTTTCGATGCTGCCAAGTTTGTTGGCAACATACAATCGCTGACTCGAAATTATTGTTAACTTAAATAAGGCTAGACAAAAATTCAACTTGCATTATAAGTAAATTGCTTTCAATCAATTTGACTCATTTTAAAAAGAGTATAAAATACTAATGCATCAAATTATCGTTGTTTTAATTGATTAAAGACTATTGTTCATGATAGCAACAAATACGAATGTAACATTTTATATCCGACTTAATCTCTGTATGCAAATACATGACATCAGTTCGATGTACAACTGTTCATAATTGGAAATCTTTTTACATTACTAAGTCACCTTATCGTACTGCTATTATCAGCCATCTGTATTTAAAGGAAACAACATTAAATACAACTGACTGATTACAAATCTGTCTCAAACATCTACTAGAAATAAATACAGTCGTTATTAACATCATTTGACTCTTAACTATACCGGGAATAATATTTAATCGAAATATTTCTCGACTCGAAAGAACTTGTTGTTAGGACAAAAAGATGGCACCCATCATATATATATTTGGATATATATAATCTAACCGGTGATCATGGCCGAGCGGTCTAAGGCGTAAGACCTAGGCCTCTCGAACTTGATCACTGGCCAGGCGTGGGTTCGAATCCCAGCGGTTGCCGAAAGAATTTTTCACACAAAGAGTGTGAGGTCTTTCGGCCCTGAGATTCGTCCCGTCGCCGACATTTGAAGATCGGTACAAAGAAAAAAGAATTTGATTGGATTTGGTGTAAAAAAAAAAACAGAGTAAAATCTGTGGAATGGGCATTCTTAGGCTTAATGGAACTGTGTTCCCGAGCGTTCTCGTAACTTAAAGTGACTAGGCTCACTTTAAGTATTAAAAAAAAAAAAAAAAAAAAAAAAGATATATATAATCTATATTACCGATTAATGATAATTAAACATATGAAGATAGTCATTCGTAGTTATAATAATTAGTAATAGATAGGGATAATTGTTAATTTTGGCGAAACAATATAAAAAAAAATTAATAAATAATAATAATGATATTGAGTAGTGATTCAATAGAAAGGTTAGTTTAACTCGAGTCGTTCAATTATTTTTATTGGCCAGTTAAAAAATTTATTTGATAATAATAAACAAAATGATAAAATATAATAATTAATAGCAATTTATATGAAAATTGCTGCGTATATATAGTTGACTTTAAAACAATGTCATTGAGAAATAATAAGTATATAAATGGATTTTAATTATTTTTAAATTTTTTATCAGTCTAAAAATCTATTCCACGTCTATTTTAACACGTCACAATAGTTGCAATTTTTTAAAAATTAAACAGCAATGACAAGTTAATGTTTGTGATAATGTTAATTGTTAATTAATGTTTCTTTTTTTATTGCATTTTATATACTCAAGTATGTAACAGATAAGTAAGTTATGTTTTATTATTTTATTACTATAATAACTAAATAATAAATATATGATAAAAAAAATTTATAGAGTGATAAGTTGCTATTGTTATTTTAATCAGTAGATAAATTTTTAATTAAAGTAATTAATTTTTTTTATTTATTGTCATAACTGTAATTAATAATAAATGAAATAGAAAGTTGATTATTTTTTTATTCTGTTTATTGTTTAAAAAAAATGTTAGCAGCTCATTAAATATGATTTTTAATTATTAATAAAATTATCAAAAGTTGTAGATTAATTTTTTTAAATTTAATTGTTTTGGTATTTATGAATTTTTTGTAAAAATGACGTAAGAAAGTTCATTGACTGAAGGCTATTATTTGTGAACGATTTAAAAAAATGAAATTTTATTTTATGTAATAACCGGAAGTTAATTATAATGGTAGTTAGTGGAATGTTTGAGGAAATACGAACAATTAATTTGGGCAACAAAAAAGACAGCTTGTATTTTGACAGTTTAAAATAATATTTCAAAATGTTAGTTTGCATATTTAAATTATGATTAAATTTTTATTTCAAATTATTTGAATTAATTATTGAGTTGGGTAACTGGGCTGTTGGAGTTACATCCGTTTTTATAATGTTTTAAAATTGCGTAAAAATTTCGTTTTCTGTATGAAAATATTCAACAGATAGTTTAAAATCATAATCTAAAGCCGCGTTATATTTAATTATATAAAAAAAAAATCTAAATATACTTTTGAGGGGCCGAACCTTGACCACCAATAGTTTGAGTCATATATTAAATGTATAATTAAATTTTTATATAAATCAGTGAATAGTTGTTTATATATCAAAGAATTTGAAAAAATATTTAGCTGAAGATCGAAGTCTCAATTAAATATTAATAAAGTTGGCGGGGGATTTTTTAAAGTAAGCTCGTATTTTATTTTTTCAATTTTCCCGCTTTTTTTTTTAATTTTATTTAATTCAGAAATAATGGCAGACAAAAAAATTAAGACCGACAAATTTAAAAAATAAGACAAATGATTTTCAGTCTAAATAAATAAATATATATATATATTTATATAAATATATATAGACACGAAAAAAGAGCAGTGGAAATATTACAGTTTTCAGTGCAATAATAAGGCCTGCGTATAAAAAACAATTTGAGTTAAATTTTGCACTTTAATAATCGAGATTACGTTTTGTAATACAGTAATTACATTTATAGATACGAAATTTTATAGTTTCTTTCGTATTTTTAGTTGAATGAAACCTGAAAATTGCTGTTTGCTATTGAAGACTGAGAAACGTTTTATAGGAAACTGTAATAATTACTAGGTTTCAGAAAGAATGTAATTTTTACAGTTTCAAAGTAGAAAGACTGTTGATATTTGAAACTGTAATTTTTCCACTATTTTTTTTTCCGTATATATATACGTATATATGTTTCTCTTTATATATGGATTATAAATAAATAATTATTGATATTATTTTATTGAAATTTATTTTCAGGACACCCAGTGCCAAATATTAATAATGATTATTTGTCAATAATAAAATTGTTATGGCATTTTGGAACGGAAGACCTAATTGGTTAGGCAAATTAGGCCTTATATTATTAGCAATATGGCTAATAATATTAATAATATCTGTATCACATGTATTACGGAATAATTCATCACGAGAGAATGATGATATCGTTTCGAAGGATAAAGAAAATTTTGACAAATTATCCTCAATGGTTGAGGAATTTGAAATTTTAAAAAAACAAAATGAAGCATTTGCCAATATTATTATGAGTAATAATTTTAAAAGTGATAATATTAATGATAATTTAAAAAATATAAATAATGTAAATATAAATAGTGATAATAGTCCTTTTTTGGAGTACGAAGAACTGAGACGTAGAATTAAAAATGATGTACAAGAAATGTGGTATTATGCTGATGCTGAGTTTAAAAAAGTTAAAAAATATTCTCAAGATTTTCCGCTTGATAAACGCGAGAAAGATATTGATGACGCGATTAAAAATATATGGGAGCATAAAAAAGCTCTGATTAATGAACTGGAAAATTTAAAACAAGTTGACGGTCATCAACAGTGGAGAGAAAAAGAGTCACGAGATTTGTCGAATTTAGTACAAAAACGTTTTTGGCATTTACAGAATCCGAGTGATTGTAATAGTGCTAAAAAATTAACATGTAATTTAAATAAAGGATGCGGATTTGGTTGTCAGGTAAATTATTGTTGTTAATTTTATTTTTTAATCATTAAAAAATTATTTATAGGAATTGATAAATCCCTTTTTTTTTTTTAATATTCCTGCTATAGTTTTGGAATTTTATTAGGGGTATTATCATAACCGTATTCAAATTTTATTAATTAATTCAAAAAAAAAATTAAAACCTTTATTGAAAAAAGATCAATGTTCAAGTAATTTTGCCAAGATATAGAATTTAAAAATAAATATAGCTGTTATCAATTAGAAGTTAAACAAAATTTGTTGAATAAATTTTAGCGTACAAAATTTGAAAATTCAAATTACAAAATTGACATCAAGATTTTACTGAAATTTATCTAACTCTCAATTGACATCAATTGTTAGTAATTTTTTCAAAAATCTATACCTCCGCGAAATTGCTACTACGTTGTCCTTTTTTCAAAAAAAGTTTTATTTTTCTTTTAATCAATTGATAAAATTTCGATACGCTTATGACATTTGAAAGTCATTGAAAATTTTTAAAAGTAGAGGCAATGTCTGAGCATGGCCTTAATTTTTATCTTTTTGGAAAAAAAATATAAGCAATAGTAATAATTTTTTTTGATAAAATTAATTTTCAATCAAAAACAAATCTTTTACAGATTCATCACCTGACCTACTGTTTCCTGGTAGCCTACGGTACGGAACGAACATTAATCCTAAAATCAAAAGGCTGGCGTTATCAAAAAGACGGTTGGGAATCAGTATTCAAACCCTTGAGCGAAACATGTCTATCACCAAGTGGATTGTCGCACGCGAACTGGCCCGGCGATCCTTCAAAGCAAGTGGTATCTCTACCGATCGTCGACAATGTCTATCCTAAGCCAAACTATCAACCACCTAGTGTGCCCATGGATCTAGCCCCGCGGATCCAGCGTCTCCACGGCCACCCTTTGGTCTGGTGGGTCGGACAAGTATTAAAATTCCTCATGCGTCCTAAAGACAGCATGCAGAAAATAATCGACAGCACGAAAGAAAAAATCGGGTTTGCGAAACCAATCGTCGGAGTTCACGTCCGCCGTACTGATAAAGTTGGTACTGAAGCAGCCTATCACGACATAGATGAATATATGGTTAAAGTTGATCAGTATTACGATCAATTGGAAGTTGAACCTGCAGTGAGACGAGTATTTATTGCGAGCGATGATCCAAAAGTGATAACAGCAGCACGTAAACGTTACACCCGTTATGAAGTTATCGGAGATCCAGCAATTGCTGAAACAGCGTCCGTATCAAAACGTTATTCCGACACTTCACTTCATGGTATTATCGTCGATATTTATTTATTGTCCCTATCGGATCATTTGGTGTGTACATTCAGCTCACAAGTTTGCCGTGTTGCTTATGAAATAATGCAAACATATCACGTCGACGCCCATGATAAATTTACGTCCCTCGATGACGTTTATTACTACGGCGGGCAAAATCCAAATCCCCATGTTGTTATTCTTGAACATATACCCCGTCGTTCCGAGGAAATTGAATTAAAAGTTGGTGATAAAGTTGAAGTACACGGTAACCATTGGGACGGTTATTCTAAAGGTAGAAATATACGCACGGGTATCACCGGATTATTTCCGAGTTTTAAAGTTCAAAATCATGTTGCTACTGCTGAATTTCCCAAGTATTCTGATGTTTCTCTTTAAAATGTTTTAGTTTCCCGTGTGAAAAAAATTTTTGAAAAAAGATTCAGTGTTGACTATTCCCGTGTAAAAAAAATTGTTCATATTCAATTTAGATCTGAATTTCATGACGAAACTCAGATCATGACACAAATATGACTTTCATAATGAATTTACACCAAATTTTCGTCTAGTAAATCCGTATTAATTCTAAAACTAATTTACTACGTCTTTGAATTGGACTTGGAATTACTTTGATAGAAACTTTACTGAATTAAACCTTTTGTCAAATTTATCGATTCAGAAATTACGAATAAATTTATTCTATCAAGTACTTGATGTACGTAAATCAGTTTCGATTTTAAAATTAATTTAGTTAAATAACTTCGGATCACTTGGATGAAAATTTGAATGCCATAATTTTATAGTGATTAAAGTTGTTGATACAAAATTCATGATGAAAGTCATATTTGTATCGCGATCTGAGTTTCCTGATGAAATTAAGATCTAAATTCATTTCAATTTTTTTACACCGGTGGATTTTTTTTATTACATAGAATTTTTTACGGATTTCATTTTGCAGTAGTATTTAGTTATCTATAATAATTTCTGCTTTTATATGATTGTGTAGGTACTGAAAGGGTTTTTGAACAGTTAATTTTATAATTTATAGACGTCAATCTTAGTTATTATAAATATTTATGTATATTTGTTATATTAATAATCACAAATTAAGTCTATGACTAAACGAGATTCTCTCTATCGTCGCGGTTTAATTTTATTCATTTAAAATTAAGTCGCTATCAATTACTCAAAAATTTTTTCAATGAAATCGATTAATTCGCAGTTTATTAATTCTTTACCGAACCCGTAGTTTTTTAAGTCGCAATCGTACGGCGGCTGGTCATCTATAAAATTTAAAAATCTGATAAACTGAATTTTGAATTTTAGTATTTGTTTAAACTCATGACTAAGTTAATTTAGATAATTTTTCTCTTAATTATTAATTTATTTAATTAGGTAATTATGCTTTATATAAAATGCTTTAACTTTAAACTGCAATATTTTTTAAAAATATATAAATGCGATAAAAAAATATTAAGTACAATTATTATTATTATTTTTAGATACAATTTTTTTTTTGTATATTTGAAATTAATTGAATTTTTTTTTTAACTTTAGTCTATTGAGATTGAAATGTCACAAAAACTAATGGATTTAAAGTGATTACATCGAAAGTGTTACAGCGACTATTAAAATAATTTATTTATTATAAATTATCAAAAAAAAACAAATATATTGTTATTAAGATTTGATAATCATAATTAATAATATTAATTATTATGACCGAAGTTTAATTAAAAGTACGGAATAATCCCGGCCAAATAATTTGACTGAATATATAAATAAATTTTTTTTTTAAATCAAAATATAATTAAGACTTAGAAAAAATAGATTCCATTTTGTTTAATTATTTCTTGTCAACTTTTTTCTTTTTTTTTTTAGTAAATATTTATAGATTGTCTCTTTATATAACTTTTGAGTGATTTAATTGTAAAAAGGCACTGATTTGAAATATAGAAGTGATTTTTTAATAAAATATAAATAAACAGACAAAGCCAATTCACGAAATAAAATTTAGTCTTGATATAAATTAGATGAAAAATAAAATTATATGACAAAAGTATTTTGATTGAAATAAATTTAAACAAAAAGGAGTGAAAAATAATAATAATAAAATATATTAGCTTGATGTAAATTCTATATAAATGTAAAAAAAAATTTTTCGTAAATCTTTACTGATAAAATGTTAAGGAGGATATATTATTAATTAAAAATAAATATATTGTAATATATTTTATACTGTGAATTGAATACTTTATGAAAATAAATAAAATTTGCTGATGTTATTTAAAATAATTGTTTACTTATTTTAAGAAATTAATTTTTAGTCATCCTAAATTTTTCATTAATAAAATTTTACAGTTATTTTAAATTCCTGTAATTTTAATGTCAATTTAGAGAAGCTGACTACGAATATTTTACTATAAATTTACTTATTTTTATTCTATTGTTTTTTAATGGGGTATTTTATTGATAATCATAAGTATGAAAATGAATTTTAATTATTATAGAATTAAGTATGAGTGTGTGTAGCACAGACAAATTTTAAATTATTAATAATTATTAATAAATAGAGTAAATAATTAATAAAATTAAATTTAAAAAAAATGCGCATTTAAAAAAGTTTGAAACTAATAAGTGCATTTTTTATAATTATTATTTTTTTAATTATTTACTCTATTTATTTACAATTTAAAATTTGTCTGATGTCTACGTTCACACTCAAAATTAAGAACAATTTCATTGTGTGGTGAAATTTTTCTTCTAGTAAGATAAACGAAGTAGTTTAAGGGTACATCTGTACGTCATGAAAATTTCTTACCTAGTTAGGATTTGACAATTTTCTATGATGTCGAAAATATATGACTCTGATAGAGTATTAACTTAGGAGTCCTATTCTATGAATGATACTGAGTTACCCAGAGTCTAATAATTTTTAGTTTTTTTTATAGAACGATAAACTATTAAAAAAATTGCATCTACGGTTTTTGTAATTTTCTACATATGCATTTTTTTAGTTTGGATGTTTCTGTTATTAGTTTGTTAAAAAAAAAATTCATAAATTGTTAATTGTCTGTTAACTTCAGGATTTCTATGATACGTAAAATATCAATTTCATAAATAATATTTCGAATTTTCTTTTTAACCCGTAACAAATAATAGATCTATGGATATGTACCCGTATTAAATTTCAAAATTTGGGGTGTTCAAGTCAATGCGACTGCTGGTGTATGAAAAAAAGTAAGTCACTTAAAATGTTTAATAAGTGACATTGATACAGTTTTAAAAAATTAATAAACTTATCAATTATTTGATTATTCAAATTATAAAATATGAAAATGAAAGCATGCAATACAATAACTGACTCACCACGCTGAGAAATGTCCAGAGCTTGCACTAGCAACTGCTTGGTATTTTCTGAAACAATAAAAAATCATTTATTTATTCCACTGGCTGCATTAAAAAATTTATTTTCATCAGAATATTTATTATTGGGTGAAATTTATACCTCAGCGGACGATTTACTGAACAGATCTGGCTCCGGATCATCAGGACTCAGCTCTTACACATCCAACTCCATCATCACCAAAATTACCACTCACTTCACTACACTTTACACTTTATATTTAAACACATTGATCACTTATCACTAATTATTGACACAAAACTCTAATAAAAATTTAAAAATCACTAAAATACTTGTAGCAGACAAGACAATTTATAAATTTTAAATAAAAAAATAAAATAAAATAATGAATTTAAAAAAGAACGCATACTAATTTTTATGATACTAAAGTTAGCAAACGTCAAATAATTTTTGAAATTTAAAAATAATAATAAATAATAACGAAAAAAAAAAATATTGAAAAATTGCACTTATAGTTTTTTTTATTTTCTACAAGTGCATTTTTTTAGTTTTTATTTTTTTGCAATTGATTTGGTGAAAAAAAAAATCCGAAAATTACCAAGTGTCTGCTAACTTCAGGATCACTAATTTTTCATTTATTTAAATACGGATTTTTAAATTTTTATTTTATTTCTTTATTAAAAAATTCAAAAAATTGCTAATTGTCGGCTACATTTACACTCAGTCACTTATCACTGATTATTAAAACAAAACTTTAATAAAAAAAATAAAAATCACCGAAATATTTGTCATTAAAACCAGCAAAAAAATTACTCGACATTTTATTTTACTCAGTTACAATGAAACTCGCACTTACACTTACACTAAACACTAAAAAAAAAAAAAAAAAAAAAAAATGGGACTCGTATATCCAGCACTTCACTGACTTACATTGACACGAAATATTAAAATAAATATATAATTAACAAAAAACTAATTAATTTATTCATTAACTACTCGATTAAAATATTTAAATTAATTAATTTATAAAAAAGAACCGAGAAGATGAGAGGAGAAGCTTTACCTGCGATGCAATGGCGCCAACTTACGACAATGGCTTCTGTCTCTCTTCTTCTCGGTGAGTGGTAGATTTTCAATGCAGCGACTAAATTTGAATTTCGACCACTCAGAGCGCGCGTCATAACTACAGTTCATTTTGATTGGTCGACTTGCGCGCAGACTCTGTAACGGAATTTTTGATTCCACGAATTCAAATAGAATCGTGCAGTGGGAATTGGAGATACACAAAGAGGAAAAGAGACAACTGATACTGTGTGTAAGCTCGCGCTATGAAGCATTCTTGCTCTTTGTACTCAGTTATTTTTCAAAAATTAGTTTAAAATTTTTATGCGAGTAATTAATTAATTTATTTATCAAAGACTACATATTTTTTTTAATAAATCGTGTCAATGTAAGTCAGTGAAGTCCTGGATATGTTAGTGTAATTTTTTTTTTATTTACTGTAAATACAAGTGCGAGTTCTAGTGTTGGCTGAGTAACAAAAAAAAATGTCGAGATGATTTTGAAGTCAGAAGACAATCGCTAATTATTGAATTTATTTTTCAATAAATAATTTACAAAAAAATAAAAAATAAAAATATGGACATGGAAAAAATTTCAGAAACTAGAAGTGCAATTTTTTAAATATTTTTTTTTTACAATTTATCATTTAAAAAAAAATCAAAAAATTATTAGACGCCTGCTAACTTCATTACCATGAAGTCAGAAGACAATTAAAAATTTTCGGAGTTTTTTTTTTTACAAATCAATTACTAAAAAGAAAAATATGCATATGAAGAAAATAAAAAAAACTATGTGCATTTTTTTTTTTAAATTTCATCATTTGGAAAAAAAATTCAAAAATTATTAGACGTCGGCTAACTTCAGAATCATTATGCCGAGTCTTTTTTTTGCTGATTTTTATGATGAGTATTCAGTGGTTTTAATTTTTTTAATTAAAAATTTGTGATAATAATTAGTGATAAGTGATTATTGCGTTTAAGTGTAAAGTGTAGTGAAGTGAGTGGTAATTTTTATGGTGATGGAGTTGGATGTGCAAGAGATGAATCCTGATGAACCGGAGTCAGATCTGTTCAGTAAATCGTCCGCTGAGGTATGGATAGCATCCAATAATAAACATTCTGATGAAAATAAATTTTTTTATGCAGCCAGTAATATAAATAAATGATTTTTTATTTTGTTTCAGAAAATACAAAGCAAGAGCTGGACATTTCTCAGCGTGGTAAGTCAACAAATGCATGCTTTCATTTTCCTTTGTTATAAATTATGTGACACAAGTTCATGTTGACTTAAGTAGGGTCTAGATAAGACATCAAATTTTTTTTCCTGGAAAGTATCTTAGAAATTCGAAGTCGGTGACAGTCACGTTACGTTGATGCTGTAATTTGTCGTGAAACCGATTACTAAAAGCGCGAAATTTAAAAATTTGTCGAATGACAATTTCGCGTCCACAACTAACGTTAACTGTCAAACGTTAGCATGAAAAAGCGCCTTGATATGTTTTTATTATCAAGTACTTTTTTGCGGATGACAACTTATAGCCGCTGTCTATTATGTCATATGGCATTTACGTTTTATTTTTATAATTAGAAATTTAAATAACGAAATAATGTGCAATTGTCACAAAACAATTTTTATTGTCAAGTAAACAAAGCGAACTGTCAGATTATGTATCAATTTATTAATCATGTGAGAACGAAGACTAATTTTTCGGGACAAACTAAACGTTATTGTGGAAGTCAAAGGTAAATATTTGTTATTTATAACCTTTATTGTTTATTTATTTTTATACTTAAACTGCTTTTATTAAATTTTTTAGTTTACTTGAAAAAGTTTTACTTTTATTGTTTTATATATTTATTAAAATTTTTCTCAGATGTATTTTATTTTTTCTAGTTAATTATCTATTAATATTTTTGAATTAAAGAAAGTCCACTCATTATGATACCCTGGGAATAACAAAAGATGCAACAAAAAAAGACATCCGCTCCGCATTTATTAAATTATCAAAAAAAGTGAGTTCTCTCAATAAATAATCTATGAATTTTATAAATGTCAAATCGTTCATGTACTTGAGTTTCAATCTGAACAAATAATCCTCTTACAGTCATTTTTCGAGCTTATGAACTAAATTAAGACTAGAAATCTCTGAAAAAATATTTAAATTAACCCTTAATAGTCACAGGATGTGCAAAAGTCCTCCGATAATTTTTAAATTCAAATAACTCAGTAACTATTCAGTTTTTGAAGAATTTATAGAATACCTTTTTTCAAGAAAATTTAAAGCGCTACAAAAAAGATCTCTTTCAATTTTTCGAAAAACTCAATATTTACGGAGATATTTACAAAAAACCAACTAGACTTTTTTTGATAATTTATGTACTTGAAGATCGGAACAGTTTTGCGCTACGAAAATATGAAAGATTTCTGAAATATTTCGCAGGTGATGTTTGTTTACCAGCCAAAAATCTCAGACCAAATCTAACCGACAGAACTACCCCTTAAGCAGTCAAATTACATGAAATTTTTCCATTTTCGTTGCGTGAAAAACGTTACGATCTTCAGGTAGATGATAGTTTTTAAAATTCTTACGAAAAATTTGAATTCTTTTTATTACAATAAATATTTTTATTGAAAAATTAAACTGTTTCATTGGTTCCATGTCAAAATATATTTAGTTTCCGATAATTTTCAACAAGATTTAGTTAAAAATACTAAAATCTATATATAGTTTTATGTAAAAAATCACTTTTTACATTTTCTTTATGACAAAACCACTTTTTCACATCTCAAAATTACAATTTATCGCTGTTGTCTTATCGATCTCTTGTGACCGTTATGATTTATCCCGAAAATTAGACTATTGAGGGTTAATAAATTTATTACTCCAATTAATAGATAAATTAATCAATAAATTATAATACTATTATTTCAAAAATTAAAGATCCATCCAGATAAAAGTAACGAAACATCAACAAAAAGTCACAACGATTTTATAAAAATAAGCGAAGCGTACAATGTGTTGATTAAAGATCATTCTCGTCAGCAATATGACTTACATTTGAAATATTATTCCCATGACTCATCACCAAACTCTTACAATTACTATTACAACCCAAATTCAAATTCACGAACTCATGATGGCTATAACACCTATCGCTCGTATGTATCTAATCGCAATAACAATAATAATAATAATAATGATAAAAAAATAATATACAAGAATTATCAACTGATTTTTACTTTCAAAAAATAGAAATGCTTACTATCACGATTTTTCATTTTACCAAGACATTAATAATATAAGATCAAGACGAAGAAATGCAACTTATAATGGAACCACAATTAAAAATGCTAAATTTCAAGCTGTTATTTTTTGCATTTTATTGTCAATTATTGGTTCAATTTTACAATTCTTGGCAATAACAAGATCTCCAATATTTAATCGTGAAGATCTGATTAAACGCTCGGAAAAGTATTATGAAGACTATTATAACATTCGTCGACAAGCAATCTTGAAGAAAGATGCTAAGCAGATGTTTGAAAAACTCCAAGAAGAAGATATCGATGAATTAAAAGGCGATAAATTTACAAATAATAGTTACTAATCATAATATTAATGCAGTATATAAATAAAAAAAGGTGTAAATTGTATGTAAATAAATAGAAATACTTTAATATTTATTATTGTATAATTTAAAATGAAAAATATTTTACAAAGTGTTATTTTTTCTTAATTTTAAATTGTATAAAAAATTGGCGGCTATTTTTTTCTATTAATTTAAATTATAGATATCAATTTAATGATTTTTATCACGTTACTGCTTTACTGTAATTGAGATACCTTCAATTACAACTTTTTAATGTACGTACTAATGCAAGTGTGTGGTTGAGCAGGTGTGAAAATAGGTTTCCCATTACTATCAACGTAATCTTGGTACTTAAGTTCATATATTGGCTCGAAACCTAGACGCTTGCATAGTTTTCCAGTAAAATGAGAACTTGCATCGGTGCGAATGTAATCGTAATTCAATTCCTTGGCCATTTCCCTGTAATATAATAATTGTTTCATAATTTTATATTAACTTTCATATTTAATAATAATATGTGGTAAGAAATTTTAAAAAATGTAAGGTAAGAGACCCAGTACTCGATCACTCATGTATTTTTATATATATATTTACTAAATATAGATATACAAATTCATGGAGTGATTGAGTACTAGTTCCCTGATCGGGTACTAGGGTTTTTTTTTTTTTTTTACGTTATTTTAATTTTTACAACTATAATTAATAATCAATTATTTTTTTTTTTCGCTTAATCATAAATTAGTAAGCCACTAAATTATCTAAAAATTTTTTTTTCTGGTTTTGTAGTATTATAAAAATTTGAAATTAATTCGAGTTTCAAATTCTAAGATTTTATAAAAATTTTGCATTAGAGTTTTGTAGAAAATTTTGTAGTTTAAAAAATATTTCATGATAAATATTAATAAAATTAAAATTCCAAAAGTCAAATCCAAATATTTAAAAAAAAAAAAAAATAATAAATAAACTATTGAATTTTTTTTTAACGAATTTTCAGTCGTAACTTTTTAAATAAAATTCTTTATACAGCAGTTATGTAGTCGAAAAACTAAATTTTAATCGTAAAAATTTTTTTGGTTCGCTCAAAAAGTGGAAACTATTAAAAGAAATAAACTTACATTGTTTTTTTACAAAGCGTAGCAGCAATACCTTTGCCTCGCCAATTACTGTCAACAGATATAATTTTAACATCTATCATTTTTTTATCCGGATACCGACTAAGGACATCAGCTTTTCTGTCAACATAATGCAACAGTCTGAGTATTTTTTTAAATTTTTCATTTTCGCAATTTTTTATGAAATCTGGATCGTCCGTGTCTTCCGGTGCGACTGTAGTACCTGTAATTTATATCAATTAAGGACACATAATACATCTCTCAATCAACAATTTATATCATGTATATAATAATATAATTACTATATACATTTATACATGGATAATTTTTTTTGATCTAATCAATGTGTCGCTTAAACTACAATTAGTATAGAATTAATAAAGATCATTACTTTTTCATGTAAATAACATGACATTCATTAATCTTAGTCTCGTGTCAACGTTAAATTAAATCGTCATTATAAAAAAATAAAAGCAATAAATATAAATATAAAAAAATATATAAATACTAAGTAATAATAATAAAAAAAAAAAAAAGATAGAGAAACACCTGTATCTCAAGTAATCATACGTAAATTAAATATATATAGATTCATGTACGTAGGTGTACATATATATAAATATACAAAGAATAAAAAGCACTATAAATCTTTTATTATTATTATTATTATTTAACTGCAATCAGAGTGAATGGATCTGAGGCTAACGGGACTCATTGTACTTTTAATACAATAAAAAAAAAATCGTTAGATATAGAAAAGAAAAAATCTTATCTTAGCATTGACAATAATTATAAAAATAAATAAAAAAAAAAAGTCGTTAAGATAATTAACTGCTTCGTGATCAATCGAGTTGAATATTCAACTTTGTATGCATTGCATATAATTTACTCACTTGTTCTTAAATAATTACATAAATATATATAATTATATAATTTTTTATATAAATACTTTTTATAATACCATTTTTAAAAGCATAATTACGCTATAAATTAATTTTATTATTGATTTAAATAGTAATTGAAACGAACAGGTTTTTGGACTCGCAATAACTAATGATATGCTTTTTTTTTAAATTACATTTTAATTCATTTATTTATGGATTAAAAAAAATAAATAGCTATTTTATTTATATAATAAATAAATATTTATTTATTCAAATTAATTATTTATTTAAATAAATAAATCGATACAATATTATATTTAAATGAAGACAATAAAAAAGCTTTTATCTTTTTTATTATTTCTGATTTAATGTGTATGGGAGTTTCATTCCTTATTACGTTAATTAATTGATTTAATTAATTACTTAATTTGTTGCAATTAATCCTAATGATTTAATGCACTTTTACCATTTTTAACGCTGGTATTTCTTCTTAATTGAGATAAAAAGTTTCATTTCATAATTAAATGAAAATTTTTTCATGCTGACTAATGTCCATTAGATTTGATTTATCGCTTATTATTAATTGAAATGTCAGCAAATTGTTTATTGAGCATTCATACATTTCATGAATTAAATATACATATATATTATTTTTTTGAATTTTAAATTTAACAGAAAACTTCAATTATTATGCAATCAGTACACAATTATTTTTTATACTTCAATTGTCATTCATTTTTTTCACGCTTCTATATATTTATTTATAGATTTTTTTTTTGACTAATCCACAAATCAAGTGATTTTTTTTATATATAATCATAAGAAATCAAATCTTATACAAATCTATGAATTTTATTACTTTGTATTTTTGGCGCGAAAAAAAAATTTAAAAGTTTGCGTGTAATTTTCTGTAGAAATTAAATTTAATATTTGATGTTACTAAAAATTTTTAAGAATAACTCAAAGATTTGTAGAAAAAGCTCCAGTTTTATATTAAAAAAAAATATATATATATTTTTGGTAATTTTTATTTTAAGGCTGAGTCGCACCTAACGAAATCCAGAATTTAAGAATTAAATTATTTATTAAATAATTATAACAGCAATTTTTTTAGCTTCCGACTAAAAGCAGAAGACGAACTTCCTCGGAAGATTTTCATCATCGGAGTCCCATAAATATTCAAAAAATAATTAGAATTCTTGAATTCGAGATTTCGTTAGGTACGGCCGAGCCTTAACTCAGTTTAAAATTTTAATTCAAAATTGACAACAAAAAAGTTAAAATCAATGAAAAATATTATGATGTCATAAAATATATTTTTCATATTTGCTGAAAATAATTTTAAAAAAAACTATAATAAATATTTACCATTAAGTTGCACTCCCACAATATTTCCAATAGATGAAACAGCCATCAAACTCAAATTTTCATCAATTGATGACATACTGTACTTTTCTAGCGGTATGCAAGTGCTATTTTCGCCTTCGGGAATAAGTTTAATATTGTAATTCAGCGGTTCGTCGCGAAAAAAAAAACGACGAAGAAATGCAAGTACTTGCGCTTTGTTTTCTTCTCCAATAATTCGAATATGATAATCCATCGGTATCTCATCCATGACATCTGCCAACTTAAAATTGCATCGCACATAAAATAAACCAACAACAACAACAAAAAAGTCGTATCTACTATACGCGAAATAAACGAAACAATTTAATTGGATTTACTAGAATCGAAGTACGTGTCTACTGATGGATGAAATCAAAATTAGATTTAGAACCCAATAGATGTCTACTTGTACAGTAGTATGTATGCTAATAATTTAACGTACGTATATTAATTAGTATTGTATTGTGTTTATCTACAGACAAATGTTTACACAGTCGAGTTAAAAGCTTAAGTTAAGTACATACTATTATATATAGATGTATAGATAAATTGATGGTTATAAAACGTATTGATAAACATCTTTGTATCTTTCACTCAATAAGTTGATGTTATATTGAATGTATTGGGTTCGCGGGCCTACATTGTTTCGCTAGGCTAATAAATTATTCTCAAGTTAAATTGCAGAGTATAAACTAGTATTATGTAGTGTTCTGTTTGCTGCAACAATAATGATGATGCTGAAGAGACAATAATAACAAAACCAAGTACGAATAAGTTATACTCAAGGCCCCAACGAACACGCACGCAAGTTGTTATATTATTAAACATCTTGACAATAAATATCGTATTTCTTCTCAATAATCATCATCACATTTCTTTGATGCCTTATTGCTGTTTTTTTTTTTTAATCAGTTTCGAAATTTTGAATTTTACTCGTGTTCTAGGTATGATTTTCTTCGAGGTCTGATTATTTTTTATCAATTGATATTCATCTCAGTGTAATACGGTAGTGAATATGCTAATTGCTCATTAATAATTCGATTTAAAGTGATGATTATTTTTTTATTGAAATTATACAATTTGATTTTATTTATAATCGATTGGAATATATCAAATTTATGACAAGTAGAATTTAAAGAAGAAATAAAAAAAGGTGAAATTGATTGAAATTTCTTTTTTCTTTTAAATGAACATGAAAAAAAATAAACTTTAAAAAGTAATGTTTGAAATTATGACCCGGAACCCTGGTGTCAGTATGGGAAATTTTAACATTCCAAATAATAAATTTTGTAATACGTGTCGTCAATTTTCTAATTACTTACGACTTTAAAAGTTCAAATAGTAATTTTTCTTGCATAGAAATTAAATTTGATTATTAATTCTATAATTATCTACGTTTTAATTTATAAATTAAAGAATTACTATTTAGAATGATAGTATTTGATCACTTTATTAGTATATTACTTGTCACTTCTTTTTATATAGTTCATTTTTGTCCGTGTATGAACAATTTGTGTTTTTTACTGTCTCTAAGCAAAGAACGCTTGAAAACAAAACCTTTTTTTTACGAGCGGGTTTAACTTAAAGTATTCAAATTTAATACATTGTGATTATAAAGTACTGCTAATTATTTCATTTTTCGGGAAAAAATTAATATCTTTCAATCATTAGTGATGTAATTTAATAATCATCCCAATAAAAATTGGAAAAAATTATTATTGTAATTTAGTGAATTTTTTTTGTAACAAAGCTTTTAATAAACAATTCCGTTAAGAAAATGCGGTTTTTTCCATTAAACAATTTAATTAATTAATCTAATTAGTGGACGAAAAAAACATATCAACTTTAATTATCTATTCATCTTAACTCATTAAAATAATAAAAAAAAAAAATAATTATCTACTCTAGTTTTGTAATTATGAAAAAAAATTATACAATGTTTTTATTAAAAATTCAAATTTTTATTCTTTGTTAAAAAATTATAAAAAAATAAAAATCTTTACCGAGTAACGTGTCATTTTTTTCTGTATCGAATCATCTTTACTGTTAGTAAAACCAACAGTTATATGGGACTTAGCCAATTTATCCGTAATAATCTGCTCCATTTTCACTCAATTGGTTTTTAGAATTTTTTTAAAATATTTAGTGCCGCCACCAATAATTTTTCTCAAAAAAAAAAATATTTTTCCAACTAAAAAAAATTTCAAACAGTAGTATCTTTCTGTACTATATCTATCGATTATAGTATACAATAGCAATACTGTTTAAAATAATAAAATATCTATTGAGTTAAACTGATAAAACAAACGACCCGTATGCTAAATTTGAAACAACGGCTTCGTTTGTTATATTTGTTGTACTGAGTGGTTGTCCAGTTAGACACTCACTTTTATAATACAACTCCTTCCTCAGAATTTTAAAATGTAATGTAGTCAAAGAAACACAACATTAGATACATTTTTACCCCAACTGAGTTCAGGGACATTAAATATATATACAATGGAACATATACTTTTATCTAAAATTATTTTTTTTATCTGACACTAATCAACTTTGGATCTAGTTTTTTTATCCATCTTACTTTGTTCTATCATTGAAAATATAATAATAATAATAATAATAATAATAATAATAATAATAATTAATTTTTTCTAGTATAAAAATTATACAAGACCGGATGTCGTCCCTTTATTATGAAACGACTATGTATAAGACGTATAATATAAATCGATGATCAAATATTCAAGGACTACTTTTGTATACATATATATACATATATATATATATATATATATATTTATTTATTGAATAATCTAATAATTACTCTCTAACATTTATGATCGCAAAATTGCCATTTAAATAAAACATTACAGTTACATTATAACAATAGCACTAGTCATTACAAATAAATTATTTTTATTATATAAATAAATTTTAAAAATAAACATAATTTTTTTTCATTAATGTTACTATGATATTTATTCATTTTGAATATTTTCAAGGATTTATTTTTAATCTCGATTAATCTAAACCTTGAATTCTAACGAAAAATATTTTTTAAATAATTAGAAAGGTTGAATATAATTTTTAATGTGTTAGTGTACTATAAATAATTTTTAAACATACTATTACTATCATTATTATTTTTTTTGTTTTCGATAATTATTGGTCATGATAATTTATTATAAAGGCGACAAATATGCAGATTGCATTATTCCGTTAATATTATACTTAATAGATGGTATTGTAATAGGCGGGATATTTATGTATATATAATATGTAAAATCTAAACGATAAACGCTAATTATAATTATTCAAATAATATCAAAGGTTTTTTTTGTTGCTGCAAGATTTATGAATAAATATCAGTCACTAACGATTATTATATTTTTATAAAATTAAAAAAAAACTTTTATTCATTCAGTTATAATTAGACGTTTACAATTTCTACTGGTTTAAAAAAAAAAATTCAAATTTCCGCTACCAGTTAAAATTTTTTGAATTGATATTAAATTAAAAAAAAAAAGACAAATTTGAGTATTAAATTAAAATTTAATTGCAGCATAATTATTATCTACATAAAAAAAAAAATTTTTATTGTTTTATTATTAATATTAAACACACCCCCTTTTTCTTGTTAGTTGACTACCTTGGAGTTGTGAATCGTTCAAGCACAACGTCTTTGGAAATGATATATATTTTTTCAATTTTACCTTTTTTTTTTATAATTAAAAATGTGTCTTTTTAGGTCTTTTAACTTCTATGAAATGAAGTTTTATTATCGCCCGGAGCGGTTTGTTACGAAAAAAATAATCATTAAGAAAAAAAAAGTAGAAATGATTTAAAAAAAAATGAAAATGATCTTTATCCAAGTATAAATATATAATTAAATGAAAATGTTACTCCTTATTTACCTTTTTTCCTCAAGTAACAGCCAATGATCGTGTACTGGAGGTGTGTTTCCAGCGAAGGTCGAGGATATGGCTTAGTCTATAAAAATCAAGGACTATAAATTTCAAATAAAAACCGCTAAAAATGCTGCACACTTTATTTCCATTAATGGAGAAAAACAATTAATCTATTTAAACTGACTCAATTTTTTTCATCCGATTAAAAGTTCAGCATTTGGAAATTAACTTTAAATGATGAAAAAGCGTTTCGTAAATTTTTTTACCCGAGAAAAAATTGATTTCGATAAACAGATAAATAGATTGATTACATATCTTGTTTACATGCGATATAAGTTTGTTAATTTTTCCTTTATAGTGAGGCTCAAATATAAAAATTTATAGATATATGTGTCAGTGATAAGACTATCGCTATAGTTTTAGTATGCGATGGCAGTCGCCCCACAGTTAACTGATGCAGCCGGACGCACTAGCTAACGTGATAGCAAATTTAAATTGCTGAGTACATTATTATTAAACTCATGGATTACGAACCCTTTTGTTAAATAAATTAAGATCGATTAAATTCAATATACATGAATTATTATTTTTTATATTTTTAAATAATCAATAAACTTTTAAAAATACACAGAAACTCATTTTTTAAAATTTATCTAAATGTGATAACAATTAATTTATTAGTTATTTAATTATATTCATGCTTTGAATTAAAATAACTGTCAATTTGCTGAGTTTTTTGGCAGAAGTTAATAGTTTAAAAGATATTTTAATTTTGAATTTAGTAATTCAAAAAATTAGTTCATGAACAGTCAACTTGAAGCGACGTTGAGAAGAAAAAAAAATTAGTTATTAATTACTATAATTATAAAAATATTTATTCAAATCAATGCTCTATAGAATAAGTGCAAAAAAAAAAGTTTTGATACCAACTATATAATTTTAATATTATTATTACTATTATTAAGATAAATTTTTTTTCTTCAAGTTACATTAATCGATTATACATGTATCAATTAATAATTCAACGGTATAAAAAATAAATGAATCAAAAGATGAATAATATTATTATTTATCATAAATACATATTGAAAATTTTTTTTTTCGTCAGTTTTCTTAAGATTACTCCGGAACCGAGCATGATAAAAATATTTAAGGTCCAGATATGAAAACTAGAAACTTGAGGCTACAATTTGCTTTTTTTATTTTTACTCTACGATCATTTTTCACCGAGTTACAGCGTGTTGAAAATCACCCAAAAATTTCGAATTTTTTTTCTATCCTTTAATTTTTGGGACTAGTGTATATAATTATATAAGATAGTCATATATTATGCAATAAAAAATTATCGTGGTATTATAAAGATAAATGAGGGACCGAGTCGATTACTATTAACGGGGTAATAGGCAGTGATATTGATTATGCTCTTATATCATAGGGTCGTATGATGATTTATATAAAAATTTTTAACTGTATAATTTGCAGTTATAAATTTTTTATCCGAACCTAAAAGTTATAATATGGATGTACACAAGTACAGTCGCACTCATTTTTGACTATAAAAATTTGAAATCTTTTAATTATTACTAATTTTTTTTTTTAATTTCCTTGCAAAGACATGAAAAAACATTATTTTTTTTTTTAAATAATTTTACAGCCGCAAAAAAATGAAGTTGAAGCTAGCGGCCGTAATAAGTAGCGGACACGCGAAAAATTTATGGCCGCTACTTATTACGGCCGCTAGCCTCAGTTTCATCCGCAAAAAAAATTTCATAATAACAATTCGGACATAAAATTAAATAAATTTTCATTTTTCATCAATTTTATACTTTTTATTTTTATTGTTAATCTGTGAAGTGAAATATTTTTAAAAATAAATTTCAATTTCTCAATTTATTTATTTTTATCCAAAAATTAATAAGACTATACTTTTGCATAATTAACATTACCTCAAATATATATATTAGACTGTTTCAAATTAGGGGTCTATTTTTATTTTTTTGATGAACATTGAAAAATCGAAAGGGTATCATAAAATATGGTGACAGTTAAAATTTGAGCTCTTAATATTAATATTTAGAGGTGGCTATTTATAATTTTTGATTTTTCATTTAGTAACATGGTAAAAAATACATAACTTCTGAAAAAATCAAGATACGAAAAATTTCTCCTTGAATATTTTGTAGCAAATTTACTGATCTACAAAAAAGGTCTTATATGATTTTTGCATAAACTCAACCATTCACAAGATATCCGACGTCAAAGTTTGATACAATTCGAAGAACTTGTTTTCGCTCGTTCTGAATTTTATACCATGTCAACCAATGAAAATTCAAAAATTTTCAATACAGTTTTTTGTAGGATATTGAATGCTCTACAAAAAAAGTCTCTTATCATTTTTTGATAATTTTATCTGTTCAAAAGTTATTAGATCTCGATGTAAATTTCGAGATCTTTTTACTTTTTCGGTGAAACTATCGGACTAATCATAAAGTATCATTGAATTTTTTTTGTAGGCAATTTTATTACCTACAAATTATCTCTGATAAATTTTTTCTGAATTCTGCATTTTTTTCTAGTTATTTCCATTTTAATGTCGAGCTCTTAAAATCGATCAGAACACTTTTTTTAAGAGTGTATACACTATCCCATCAATTACCGGCTTTATTGGAGTGTAACTGTTAAAAAAAAAAATAAAATGAACCCAATAGTGATCGTGATAAATAACTACAACAGGTAAATTTATATGCTGTTAAGTATTACTCATGTATTTTATCATTTTTTTTTTTTTTTCTGTATACTTTGCATTATTTTTTATTTAAATTCAAAGTTTATCTTTAGTTAATCGATTGGAAAAAGTGATTGTATATATTGGGCCCTAACGTTGATATATATGTATGACTTAAACACATTTTTATAACATACGTAGGTTTTATTTTATCGGGAACAATCGGTTAGTAAACCTTGTAACAATTTAATCATGATATTGTTTTAAATAAATATTTATACGAATAATATATATATAAATAAACTTATATACTTGACTTAATTATTGTATTCATAATTTATTGTATTTGTAGATATAATTAATAGCGTAATTTATGAATAATATTGAATAATAATTCATTAGTTATTAGTTAATTCGACATTGAAAATGATAAAACTTTATATTAATTTATTTATATTATTTTTTATCATAAAGAACCTATAGTTACATAAAACCTTTTTTTTTTTTTTTATAAATCATCTACTGTAAAAAACTTCCGGAGTGAATACGAATTAAATCCGGAGTAAATGTGAAGCCGATGACTGTTTATTTATTTAATACCTTCGGAATTTATATCAAACTCCGAAACTCTGTAATCACTTCGAATTAACTCCTAATTTTTTACAGTATAATTTAACATTTTCCATCAAAGACTGTAAAAAATTTCCAAAGTGAACGTGTGTTAAATCTAGAGTGAATGCGGAGCGGATAAATTTATTTGTTCATTTATTTAATTCCTTCGGATCGAAATTTACTCCGAATAGGAGTAAATACAGATTGAAATAAAATCGGCCTCACTTCAAAATCACTCTGCTAAAAAGACAAACTTTCTATTTACTCCGTATGCCGAATGATTTTTTTTAAACTCCGAAACTCCGAGTGACGGAGTGAATCCGAATTTAAATAAAATCCATAATCGCTCCGAATTCACTCCCGATTTTTTACAGAGAAATAAACAAGATAAAATAATCCAAAAATTTAATAACCAATGACACTTATCCCATTTAATTCTATTATATAACTATTCATGTTTATACTAAAAGTATTATGAGTTCAGGAAAGTTTACTAGGCCTCTGATCCAATTCACTATATTTTAAAATTTTTATTGTTTAATTCCGGATTCTTGTATTCGTGTACACATATATCTATACAAATAAAAGGACAAATGAACACTTGACTTACATTATTCAAATGTCAGCAAGTAACCTTTATACATTTGTACTATACTGGAGCAAACAATGCATTTCTCCGAGTGAAATAAAAACTAATAGATAACAAACACTCTAGATATCAATCAAATAGATACTGTAATAAATAATAATAGTAATAATACAATTTTTAAAATTTGAATTCAGTCAATTCAAAATCCAATAAAAAACAAGTAAATAAAAAAATTAAAAAAAGTACTTCAACTTCATAAAGTGAACTAAATAAACTACATTTGCATTTATTTTTCTATTTGACTACATTCATTCTATATTCATAATAATTAGAACCTATTTTTAACTCAAGAGCGTATTCACATATTTTTTTTCTTATTCAAATTTTCCGACTTGCGCACTTTAGACCCATAAATTAAATTTATCCACGAGAATAAAACTAAAAAATCTCAGATGTCTTTATCATCAGTCGCTAAATAATCAACCGTCGACATATACATTCTTACTATTATTCATTGAAGATTATATTAAACCCTACTTTCAAAATCAGTATCGTATTAATTTATAAAAATACCCGGGCTTCAAATTAAATAATTAAATTTTGAATATTCATTTTATTGAATCCTACCCATATTTTATAACAGATAGTTAATAATAAATATCATAATTAAATATTTATATAAATGCCATTTTTTAAATTGTTATTCATAAAATATATGAAAAATGTCATTTATGGATTTGCAAGTTTATATATTTGAGTTCTGGCTCCAAAAGGTCTGATGTTCCCCACCAATATTGAACATATATATCCATATATATATATAGACAAGTTTGGGTGTAATCGAGTATCCCCCTTCTGAGTCATTCTATGAGTTTAGTTGAATCCCCACTTTTTACAACCAGAACCAGTCGTTGTGAGAATTTCACCGTGAATACTTGTCCCTAATAAAAAAATTTTATTTAAAAATATATGAAATTTAATTAAAAAAAAAGAAAAAATTAAAAAGTGAATTCTATTAAAAATATTACCATTTAAAAAACTAATGATGTTTGAATAAAAAAATTTTTTTTTAAATCTAAAAATAAAATTGGAGTACGCGCTTTGTCTTTCGTGTGAATCGGGGGTGTGATTCTATAAAAAAAAATAATAATAATAACAAAACTAAATAAAGAAAACAAGGAAACGAGCCTCGAAAATAAGTCAATAATGAGGGACATGGCGGGTAAAATATCAGAGCTTAAATTTGAAGCACCTCTTGCACGTTTTGAAGAAGAAGATACGGCGACATTAAAAAATATGAATTTACTAACAGGTGCATTTAATATTAATATAGATTTTTTTGGAGCTCATAAATTTTACAATGAATTTAATTGACTAATTTCATTTTTAATTGAATTTTTAAGTAGAGCAGTTGCTTGACGCTAGTTTGGATATTAATTACGGTGAAAATTGCAACGCAAATGAGCCGACACATGAAACAACAACAACAACAACGACAGATATATTGCAAGAAGGTACATTCAGCCCGTTCAGTGGGAGTCTTGAGGATCTTGTAAATACATTTGATGAGAAAATAACATCTTGCTTTCGAGATTATGCTACTGATGTTGAAACTCTTGCTCCAGTCCAAGTAAGGACACAAGAAGAGATAATGAACGAATGCCAGTAAGTTTATTATCAGCATCTGCATTTACATATCATCAAATTTTCATTTTAACTTTTTTTTTAACGTTTTAATAAAGCCAAGCATTAAATGAATGGAGGGTCGTAAAAAAAAATGTATAGGCTGTTTTAAATCATTGAACCGAAACGTGTTTTAAAGCAGGTATTTTTCGCACTCGGCCCTCCGGTCCTTCTATACATACATATACCTGCATATATATATATATATATACATACATATATATAGACTCCCGTCATCCATACGATGATGGTTAAAGTAAAGCTTCGTCGAGCACGAAATTACACCTGCAACTGCAAACCATTAAAAAAAAAAAAGAAAATAAATTCTCTCTACTAAAATATTTTATTTTTTTTACTCATTAATTATGAATTATTTTTCTCTAGAAAAATTTTAAATTAAATGAAGGATATAAATATTTTTAAATTTATACAGATTAAATTTTTGAAACATGATGCAAAGAAGTACGTAATCATTTAATTCGAGATGACTTGGGGTCATGATAAAAATGAATCATTTAAAGAATTAAATAGAACAAAAATAAGTTATACTTTATTTAAATTTTTAAATTATTACAACTATCGATAAGATAAAATAATTTTTTTTATTGCATAAGTTGTAATAAAATTAATGGTATTATTTTCAATTGCATAATTTAAACATATGCTTATGTATTTGTTGTGTATTTATATGTACTTATATGTATACATATATATATATATAGAAGGTATAGCGTAAGAATACTAAAGTCCCCGCGTATTCGCTGCTGTATAACGTCAATATTAACGCGCGTGCGCGTATCAAAGCTTTCAATTTAATAGATTAATGTTTTATTATTTATTATTTTTTTTTCTCTGGATTAAGAGCAATAAATATGATTACTATTTTTGCTTATCAATTTTTTAATTAATTTTGCATTATGATTAATTTTAATTATTCATGTATGTAAAAAAAAAAGTTCATTTTAATTGTTTTTACTGAACATTGCAAATAATTTTGAAAGTAAATGAAAGAATATAGTTATAAATTAATAAATCACATAATTAATAATGTAGGGCATGGAAATGTAATTATAGTAATTACAGTAATCTTAAAAGTAAGAAGAATAAATAAAATGAAAGTACATTTAGTAGAGGGAATGATAATTTTATTGATGCGTTTCCGTACGATAATTTGCGCTCTGGCTCCTCTTCTCTGTTATTAACTGTCGTATTATTATTATTATTTTTTTTAGTATTATTATTATTGCATGGTAGCCGTTAGCGAGACACGCGTCACGGTTTCCTGCTTATTTTGTAGTTGAGATGAATGATCACGTGACTGTAGTTTTAATGCGAGAAATGCGCGAGATTGACCTCAATTCATTAAACAAAACCATCTCATATTTAAACTCTGCAGCATCTTACTCTTATTAGATATTTTAATTTACTCATTTCGCTTATTATCAAATACATTTTTTAAATTTCGTTTTATTTATTACCTTAATTTTTTTTAATTAAAAAAAACAAAAAACCAAAGATACTAAAGTTAGCCGACGTCTTATAACTTTTGGATTTTTTTTTCAAAGCGATAAATAAAAAAAAAATTATTTTAAAAAATTGCATATATAGTTTTTTTAATTTTCTACATGTGCATATTTTTAGATTTTTTTTTTTTTTATAATTTATCGTTTTAAATAAAAACCCAAAAATTATGATAGGCTAACTTCAGGATCGGAACAAAATTGAACTTTTTAAATAATAAATCACACTGTAAATCCTGAAAATTTATATCTTGATTTGCTATTTAACATAAGCGCGTTACTCTCCGTTAAATATATCTGAGTTGATTTTTTATATATTTACATGGGAGACCTTGAAGGTTTTTTTTTAGTAAAAAAGAAAACACAAATTTACAGTTTAGTATTTTTTTAATTAATTTAAATTATTTCAATTGGTAAAAAAACGAATTTATTATTTAATAAATAATTATGATAAATGATAATAATTTTTTTTAAATTTAAGGATGTGGTGGACAATTACTGGTACATTTGGAAGTATTTTACCAATTGATTGGAGTAAATCATATGCTAGAAAAATGCATATGCCGTCACTTAATCTTAATGAGCCATCAGTTGAATCAATGGAAAAGTAATTATTTTATTTCATTTATTTTATTTTATCATATATATATTGAAGTCGATCGATGACATAACAACCACTCGTAACAACTTCATGAAAAATGATAAAAAAAATTTAGCATCTTAATTTTGTTTTTAAAAAGTCAGTTGATAAAATTTCGAGGGTCGTTATGTCATCGATATAATTTTTAAAAAATTTTATTGGTTTATTTTTTTATTTAAATAATCAGTGAGTCTAAATTTTTATTTTCATAATTATTTATTACTCATGAATTTTTGTTGTATAATTAAAATATTTTCAGCAACTGTAATAACTTTTAGTGTCCCTGATATGCAAACTATATCCTTGAACTTTAAATGCGTTTTTTTAAAGCGACATTTTTTCAACTGGTGTGAAAATTTAAATATCTGCCGCTGGCTTTCACGAGCATCAGATTTACAATTTAAATTTAAAATCTTTAATATCAAGAACCTAAAAAATTTTTATTTTCCTGTTATTTTTCATATTTTATATTTTTTAAATTTAAACGCTTGATTTCCCGCCTGAGTCACTCATTTAATTTTTCAAAAAACATTTAATTATAATCAAATCACTCATGATGCCACCAGTGCACCGACATTTTCATTATTCAAAAATTTAATTCCGTCACCGTTAATTTATAATTGCAATTTTATAAAAACTCATATTTACATATACTAACACCTTGAGCTTAAAAAATAAAAGTATCAGAAATTTAAAAAATAAATTTTTTTAAAAATGATTCAAAAAATATTTAAAAATCTTGTTTTTTTTTTTTTTTTTTTTTTTCAAATAAAACTAAAAATTTTAATTTTATATTAAAATATTTCACCCGCAATATTTATAATTCAATAATTAAAATTAACAATAAAAATATATATATTTTTAGACCTGAATTAGAAGATTTAAGTAGCGAAGACGAAGCCGTTGCGACTGATTTAGATATGCATGCATTAATATTATCAAGTAGTACAGACGCAACACATAGTCCTGAAGAGCCATTAAAAACTGCTGAAGAAGTGTTACGTGAAATTGATGATATCATGCAGGTAATTTACAACAATTACTTTTTTTTACAACAATTATATTGTAAGTGCTGCCAATTAAGTTCTTAGTAATTGTTATTGTTAATATATAATAAAAATAAATAAATAGGAAAGCCCATCAATGGAAAGGTCACCCGATACTGACGGATCGATGTTAGATACTGATGAAGTATTGGAACGTAGTCGCGAAGTACTCGGTTCGCCGCTTTATGAAAAAAGTTTGTATATTGATCATAAAAAAAAACAATAATTGAATTAGTAATCAAATCAATAATGAATAATTCAAATTAATTTTATAGAACTGAAACAATTGTCATCGAATGAATTAATTGGATTGTTGGGTGAAATGGAGGCACTTGTCGGTGCATTGAGCGAAACATTAATTGCCGAATTGGCATTGCGCGATGAGTTAGAATTCGAAAAAGAATTGAAGAATCAATTCATATCATTACTACTCGCTGTACAAAATCGACGTAGGCAACACCATGTTACTAAAAAACGGGGCAATGGTACCAGTCCTTTACCACAGCATAGATCATTACAGGAATCTAAGTATCTTACTACTGTCATACCATATCATACAGACAATGGGCCCCCGAATAATCAAGCGCTTCAGGTTTTAATTAAAAGTAATTATTTTATTAGTTAATCATAATCATTAATAATCATAACAATACTGTATAAATAAAATTAAAGTAATTGGTCATTTACTTCAGCAGACATTTTATGAGCTAGGGTTCATAAAAAATTTTATTACAATCATAATCGGACGTAGTATCTTGTGCGGCAAGACACGGAAGAAAACGATTTCAGGCGAGGTTAAAGTTGACTGCCCGAACCGAAGGCAAGGGCTGCCATCAAACGGAGTCTGAAATCGTTTATTCTTCGCCACACTATATTTTTTTTTTATAATTACCTGCACTTTAATTTAAAGTTTGACAGTCGAATCGAAAGAATCGTGAAGACCATTAGCATATTTATAAATTAAGAACATTCTTAGACAGTGTCTCATACTTTTTAAAAATTTTTAATGACTCAATTGTAATGACCGTATTAAAATTTTGATAATTAATTAAAAAGTTGAAGCATTAATTGAAAAAAGGAAAACTCTGCTACAGTTCGTCGAGTTATAGAATAAAAAACAATTACTCACAGTTGTTATTGATTAGGTGTTGAACGAAATTTGTTAAATCAATTTTAGGCTACAAAATTTGAAAATTCGAATTATAAAAGTGACAATAAGATTTTACTTAAAATTTATTTTTCAAATTTTAACTCCTGATTGATGTCGACTGTAAATGATTTTTTTTTAAGTCTTGACGAAATTGTAACTGCGTTGCCCTTTTCTCAATTAATGCTTTGAATTTTTCTTAATTAACTATCAAAATTTTCATACGGTCATTAAAATAAAGTCATTGAAAATTTTTAAAAAGAGGGGGCACTGTTTAAGTATGGCCTTAATCTGTCAACTTATTTTGATTAATCATAATTATAATGACATGATTATTTTGAGGTATACTCTCTTAACATTAATCAGTGAAAAGTACACGGATTGAATCACTGATAAGACTATTTTTCACTGATTACTTTCACGAGAGTACATATAATCAACGATTAAAATTCTGAAAGCTAAAATGAAGTCGAAAAATTTATATTTTAAACTTCTATCTAAAAATTCATATTATTTTTTCAGCAATTAAATAATTATTTATTTTTCTAGTACTGAAAGCCATTAATGAAGACAGTCCAACAGTCCCTACATTATTAACTGATTACATTTTGAAAGGTAATTATTTCTCAAATTCCGATTATTCAAAAATACTTATTATTAATCTAAATTAATTAATTAATCATTCATTATTACAGTTTTGTGTCCAACTTAATGGGGCCATTGGCTGGTTTAATTAAAAAAAAATGATTGAAAAAACTACGATAATAAATAATTATTAAAAAATGGATTAAATATAAAACTTCTTGCCATTTTGTGCTTGCAACCATTGTTGTACTGCATTTACAATTTATCAAACCAACCTATATATTTATATATATATATTTGCTTTGTTCCGCTATGTATTATCATAAATTATTTATTTTTAAGATACATAATCATATTCTCACACAGTTTTTTTTTTTCACCGTTCATTTAGAGTCAAAATTATTACTATTGCGTTAGTATTATTATTATTAGTATAGAAAATATTTTTTTAAATTTAAAAAAAAGAAAAAAACTTTGTGAGAATATAAGCTCAAAAATATTCTCTAAGTTTGCCACACGATGCTCTTTTCTAGTCTTTCGTTTACGCTTTAAAAAATGTATTATACTGCTTTTTTTTTATTATTTAAAAAAAGAAATTAGTAATTTTTATATTTCAAACGTTAAAATTATTTGTATGCATGATAATAATCATTATTATTAAAAGAATAATCGAATAATAAATGTGACAAAAATAATGCAATACGCACTTATATTTAAAAAAAAAATGATTACATATAAGTATTATTTATATATTCAATTTTTGTTTAAATATATAATCAAACTATTATTTTTAAAAAATATATACACATTTTTTTTTATATACGTCGATTGAATTCGAATTAAATGTAAATATTTATTCAATTACGTTATGTCATAATTATAAATAAAAAAAATAACCATTTTTTTTTTTCATACGCTTTGTGGTAAAGATACGTGTGATCAATATAAAAAATAACACAGCTGATATTATACAGTAGTTAAGTTTATATTAGCTTTAGTATCTCGGCAGGGGTCGGACTAAATGGAAACGCTGAAAAATTTATTTTTTCCGTTTATTTAAAAAAAAGATTAAAATTTTTGACTTTCATGGAAAAGAAAATTTTTATTTTAAAGCAACATCGGGAACTTCCAAACAATGGACTTTACACGATTTTAAAATATATGTTATGTGAGAAAAAAATTTTTACGTTCCCTGTTTTGCAGAACGTCACCCACTTTGTCCGACCCTCCAAATATGTATCAGTGTGTTATAAAAAAAATAATTATGATGATAAACAATAAATATTGTTTAAATGCGCTGTAATATTATAAAAAATATATGAAACCTGACATTCAAATTTTTCTAAGTTTCATTTTTTTGAAAATTTATTTTAGTATAATTTATGTGTAAGCCTTAAAATATAGTATAAAGAATATCAATTTGGTGGTTTTGTAATGTTTTCAAAATTTTTTGAGACTGATATTAAATTGCAATAATTAAAAATTTTATCATTATATGTCATTGCCATTACTTATGATATTCTTTATTTAATTTGAATATTTAGTGAATTTTGATCATACTAAAAAATTATTTATTGACGCTTACAACATTTCGGAATGTCAAGTCTCATTTATCAACACGCTCTGCCATTTTGAATAAATAAAAATCATTAAAGAAAAATTTTGTATATTTTTTATTTATTTCCACCATTTTTTAAATCCGTCATCATACCGCATTCCTGCCAAAAAGTCAATTGTCTATTACGTATAGTTTTTAAAAATATAAGAATTACATGGGATATATATACATATATGTATGCCGAAAAAATCATATTTTGACATTTTGGGCCATTAAAAAGTAGAATTTGCCGATTTCTATCAGAGATTTTGAAATTTCTAACTTTCGTAATTTTTCCAAAATTTGAATTTCAGTTTTAAATTAAACTTTCAGTAACATAAAAAATTTTTTTGAGCGGCAAAAGCTAATAAAATTCAAATATTCAAATACATTTTTATTTTGAAATCTATAATGGACCCGCGCCGCAAATTCAAATCGCCTCGAAAACAAAACAATTGATAACATAAATTCCATGATTACCAACTACGAAACCTAAATTCCTAAGCTATCGATCGAAAACCCAAAAGTCGACGTCACGACACATATCGAATAAAAATAAAAACCTCGTCTGTCAATACAACTCCACACTGACATTTCCCAAAAGTTTATGTCAAACTCACCAATAAAATCAAAAATTAATTAAATTAATAACTAAATATTTTTAAACTTATAACACTACTCATTACCAACCTACCCTCTCGCGAGTGTAAATAAAAATAATAATTTATTACTATTGAAATAAATTTAAAACAAAAACAATATAATTTTTTACTTCATTTAATTTTACCGGTTGTCTAGACATTCAGCTGCCGAGACGTTTTATTTAATACACAGTACAGTCGTTAAAATTACTACATTCTCTTTATATAAATATACCTACATATATATATTTTATTTATCACTCCGTATTAAAAAAAAAACCGATTAACGAAGCAATGGGTCTATTGTGAAATTTATATAATAATAATTCAAAAATATATTTAAAATTTTAAGTTATTTATTTAAAGTTAATTAATAACTTATTGGAGTAATTAATTAAAATAAATATAAAATGTCTGGTTTTGATGAAAATCCTTTCGGTGAACCAACTATTAATGATCCTTTTGCTGTAAGTACTTCAATTACTTATTTATTTAATTTAATACTCTATTTAAATAATTAGTTATAATTATAATTTATTTTTTTAATTTATTTGAACCATTTATTTTTTTATGACAATTAGTATTTTAAATAAAAAAAAAAAGTTTATATATATATATACATATATATATATATATCAATCGATGATTCACTTCCACGTAAAATTTAATCATATGGTATTGAATGATAACATAATATATGTAATAACTTTTTAGGCCTGTTTCATTCATATATATATGTATATATTTATATATATGTGTATATAAATTTATTGTTTTGTAATTACTATTGGCAAGTATTTTTATTAACTTTTTATTCATTGCCAAAAAATTTTTAAAAATTATTTATCAAGTAGAAAAAATATGATACTGAAGTTAGCTGACGTCAAATAATTTTTGAATTTTTTTTTTTAAGACTAAATTATAAAAAAATAAATATTTTAAAAAATTGAACTTTTAGATTTTTGAATTTTCTACATGTGCAGATTTTTAGTTTTTATTTTTTAGTCATAGATTTTTTGAAAAAAAGAAACCGAAAATTGTCAATTGTCTGTCAACCATCATAAAAAATTTATTTCTAATAAATAAAAAAATACAATTACTGCGTACTGAGTACTTAGTGGTCAGTATTGACGTCTTAAATTAAACGTCAATTAAGGAACTCAGTATGAAATGCGATAATATTTAATTGCTACTTATTATTATTCTATTTTTATTATTAGAGCATGTTCTCAAAAGCTTTTGTAAAAAAATAAATCTAATATTTTTAGTGTCTTAGTTACAAAATTAAATCACAAAGGTAATTTTGCCCTCTTTCGGAGTATAGTTCTTAAAAAAAAAAAAAAAAAAATTTAATTAGAAATTACTCGATGATTAGAGTGAAATTTATTGTTTTTTTTATAATTTAAGGATCCGGCTGTAAGAAGAGCAGCAAACACTGCGCCAACATCGCGTGGTATCGAGGACTATAATCCCTTTGCAGACCCAGTTACTGGACAAAATAATAATAATCAAACACAGCAAGTACGTGGTGCCTCAAACCCCCCGATTTATGGCGGTGTCGGTGCGACGCAGCAACCCGCAACTTTGCAACCGAGTCAGGAAATCCCACCACCAAATTACACACGTACTCCACAGCAAACTGTGACACCAACACTTGGAACTTTATCACCTAGTGCTGAAGTAAGTCTATGTACTCATATATTTACTTCTTATTAACAATAATATTTACATTTTTTTTATCATAACTTTTATTTGATTCTTTTCATTGATAAAATTTTATCTTTGTCTATTGAACGTATAAATTGTTTACCATTTAACAAACTTATTTTTTATCTTCATATGTATTTTTCCAAAATTATACACAACTTATTTTTTTAAATTAAGTAATTAAATAATTAAATTTAACCCACACTTAAAACCTGAATAATTTATCAGGCATCAGTTATTTAATTATTTATAAAATAGTAATTTATGTTTTATTACAGCAGAGAGCTGAAGAAGAATGGAAAGCTAGAAGAGAAGAAGAACTAAGAAATCCAGCTTATTATCGTAAGATTATTTTTATTTAATTATATTTATAATTACTGAAATTTTATTTATTATTTAATGTAGGACGAAATAATTGGCCACCATTGCCTGATAAATGTTGTTTTCAACCATGTTTTTATCAAGATATTGATGTTGATATTCATACAGACTTTCAGAGAGTTGTTAGACAATTATATTATCTTTGGATGTGTATGTACTAATTATTATTATCATTATTAGGAATGAGCGAATCGAATTATTCAAATTACTTGAAAGTTTGAACTATTCGCACACCCCTAATCATTATTATTTTATTTTTTTACTGAAGTTTGTAATTAGATATTCATTTACTTTTGTTACAGTTCATGGACTTGTATTAATATTAAATGTAATTGGTGGTTTCGCATTGATGCTTTGTTACAAAGAATTCCAAACATTTTGTCTTGGTATACTTTACCTAATACTATTTACACCATTCTCATTTGTCTGTTGGTTCAGACCAGCCTACAAAGCATTCAAGAGTGATAGTTCCATTAATTTTATGGCATTTTTCTTCGTATTTTTCTTTCAACTTGTTGTTACTAGTGTACAAGGTATTGGGATCCCTGGAGCCGGCACTTGGTAATTTTACTATTAATTTAATTTATTATATATTCCCAAGATGATAATTATTGTTATTATTTTTTTAGTGGTTTAATAAAAGCGATAGCATCATTTGATGGTACTGGTAAAGGTACATTCGTTGGTATACTTATATTAATGATTGCTGTCGCTTATGGTATTGCGGCTGCTGGTGATCTTTTAATGTTAACAAAGGTAATAAAAAAATATATTATTAAGATAATAAATACCCAGATAGCCAGTTTGTTCAGTACGTCCAATCTGCTGCTAAGTTTGCATCAACAGGCTGTTAAACTTTTGAGTACATTAGGACTTTTACTGCAGCTCTGCATAAATTTACTGCTGAAATCTTAAGAAGTTTCACACAGAAATTTGCCATCAAAAGTTACTGTTAAATTAAACGCAAGTTGACGTCATTTAATTTGCATGTAAAACTTTTGATGTCAGTTTGCGGCAGTAAATTTACGTCAATTTGTCATCAATATGGCTATCAGGGTAATTTATAGATTAATTGTAATAAAAATTTAGAGTAGCTGATTATTAATGAAAACAAGAAAAAAATCTTAGAGATGACAACTTGTAAATAATTTTATTTTAAATATCAAATAGCACGGAGGCATCTTTAAGATGTCATAAAAATATCTTTTAAAGAGACAAGACAATTTTTTTTGTTTTATTTCCATGCGATCCCATGGGAATTTTTTTGATAGAGTATTTAAATATTTAATTACTTTTTGTTGCACTGAAACGCGAAGCGGAAGTGCTCTATTGCCGCACAATATGAAAATCATAATTTACTCAGCTCATTTATATTTTTATTAAATAAATTACAGATACATCGTATTTATCGTTCGTCTGGTGCAAGCATGTCTAAAGCACAGCAAGAATTCACGACAACATTCTTAAGAAACGAGCATGTACAAACAGCCGCTGGTAATGTTGCTGCAAGTGCTGTCCGTGCACAGATGCAAGCTAATACAACACAGCCGCGTTATTGAGATAAATAAAAATATTAATTTAATTTAAACTAAACATTGCAAACTTTAATTAATATATATACAAATTTAAACTTTAACATCCTGCCTTTTACAAGCAAGAAAATTTAAATACTTTAAATAGTTATCTTTTTGAATGTTTAAATAAAAATATATATTCTTTTTAATTGTTTATTATTATTTTTTAAGAGAACAATAGTGTACTTGAGCGTATTCAAATAATAATAATAATAATCAGACTTAGGATTATTAAATTTAATTATTAATCTTATAAAAATAATGTCATTTATTAAAAATTCATTTATTTATTGCTATAAATAAAATGGTTAAAGTACATATTTAATAAGACAATTGTTGATAATCATATCTATCATTTATTGACCAAGTGATTTATTTACATTTTTTTATTTTTATTTATTATTTTTATTAAAAGTAATGGAAGAAATTTTTATTACTTTAATTACTTTAATAAATTTTATAAATTTAACATTAAATTAAATTACCAACTGCTAAGCGGTTTTTTAAATCATTAATTTAAATAAAAAAAAATTAATTTATAAAAAAAATTTAATTTTTGCCGTTCATAAAATACGTCATGCAAAATTTTACTTTTTTAAACCCTCCCTCTTCCCTTCATCAAATGATAGACTCATCCCCCATTATGACGGAAATATATGAGTAGAAATATTTATATATTTACAAATATGAAATGCATGACTATCGTAATAAAAAATTTGGAAAAAAAAACCAAGAAAAAGGCTTGATGATGCAAACGTCACGTTTCTTTAGACCCCTGACCCCCCTGTCACAGTAAGCGACACCCCCTCTTACCCCATAAGTGCAAAGGTATCTTATGAACGGCTTTGTGAAAAAAAAAAATAAGTTTGATTAAATCTTGTCAATAATAAATGATCAAAACAATAATTATTGATATAAAAAAAAATACTATTTTAATAAGATTAATTGATTAATTAATAAAAGGTGTAAAAAATTATTGAATAATAAATATTAAATATAAAGAGTTTAAAATAAGTATCGAATAAGTTGTCATGAACAATAATTTTAATTACTTTGTTTTTTCTTCAATAAAATATTTATTTTTAATCAATAAAATTAATTTTCATTATTTGATTTATTTTATTTTATTTTATAAAAAAAAGACATCTATAAAATAAGTAACAAATTTACAATAATACAGTAGCAGCTTACAAGTAATCACATTTACAGTCCACTTTTTGGTGGAGTCAAATAATCGGAGTCTAATAACTTTAATACTGCGTCAGCTGAAAAAAAAAAACCAGAAATTTCTCCTGTCAGACCTAGAACAAAAAAAATATATGTCTTGTTGCTTACCCTCTTCTTCAAATGCCGCTTGAGGATCTTCAGGAAACGGACAACCAGCATCCATTTTCATTGGCACCACGCCAACAAGTTGCGCTGCGACAATCGCGTCCTGAACATCAACAACTTTTTTGTACATTAGTCTAGCATGGCCTTCTGCTAATCTGTCATCAATGAAAAAAATTAATTAATTAATATCCAAACTCATCAATAATTAACATCCAATAATAACAATAATCAAAATACCTGATAAGACTGTCTAAAAGTCTAACAGTAGTCCTGTCTTCAAGTCTATCAGTAGTATTAGATCGTAAATATAAAAACACAGAGCTCAATATTTTATCCGCTTCTTTAGAAATTACTGGATCGAATGAATGTACATAAGCAAAATATTCTCTTAAACTTTCATTCTTCCATAAATTATCAGACTTTAATAAAACCATCGGGTTTTTTAAATTTCTACACAAAAAAAATCCCATAAATAATTTTTAAACAAACAACAGATACTGAAAATTGAATAATGAAACCTTTCAGTCTGTTCCTTCTCATCTTCACAACTGATATCAATAATATGTCTGGTAGTCAACTCATCCCATTCTTTATTATGATTGTCTTGAAGATGAAGAATAATATCGAAACGTGAGAGCAGTGGTCCGCCAATTCGTGTCTTTACCTCTTCATCTTGGACTATTTTACCACCAATAGGATTAGTCGCTGCGACTAATGAACATCGGGTGTTAAGAGTGCTGACAAGACCACCTTTTGCTATTGATATTGTCTGCTGCTCCATTGCCTCGTGCATTGACGCCCGGTCATTTGAACTCATGGTCGAAAATTCATCAACACAACAGACACCTTTGTCTGCCAGCACCAGCGCGCCAGCTTCTAAGTGCCATCCATCAGAGTCCTAAATATTTAATTGATAATTTTTATTTTTTTCCAATTATTAAATCAATAAATAAAATAAATACAAACTTTAACAGCCGCAGCAGTTAATCCAGCAGCAGTAGTCCCTATTCCCGTTGTTATTACAGATCTAGTTGCTAATTTACCTGCCGTACGTAATATCTGGGATTTACCAGTACCAGGATCACCGATCATTAATAAATGTGGCTCGCCCCGTACTCTGACACCTTTAAATTTATTTTATTTAATTAATATTATCTATATTATTATGAGAATAAATTAAATTAAAATGATCTAAGTTTGGAAAAAATACTCAGGCAGTCGCGTAGTGACCGTTGATCGCTCGTCATTTAGGGCTACTTTTTCAAACCGGGTTTATTTTTATCCGGGTTTTAATTATTGATAGTATATTTACATAATATATATTAATAATATATAGATATACCAGCAATTAATAATAATTTAAACCCTGATTATTACGAAACCCTTTTATAATTATGAAAATATTTTCTAAATAATTGGAGTTGACTAGAAGGGCTCACTGTACTTTGTAGTAATTACCTGTTTGATTTAATCTAGGGACACCACCGGCTAAAACAATCGCTAAAGCAAGCTTAACAGTGAACATTCCGTAAAGCTATTATGCAAAAAATAAAAAATAGTATATTGTGTGACAAGGGATGAAACAAGACGATTTCAGACTAGGGTGAGGTTGGCTGCCCGAGCCGCAGGCGAGGGCTGACATCACCCGCAGTCTGAAATCGTGTTTTATCCTGAGTCACACACTATATTTTTCATGATTACCTGTATCGGAACTTGAAGATTCAGTGTCAGCAGCCAGTAAGAAACAAGTTAATTTCAAGCCAATGATGCGGAGAATTGTTAGAGAATGAGCACTATGTGATTTACAGTCACTTATTGAATAGTAAATAGTACAAAAATATTATTTTCACTCATTTTTTAGTAATTTTATTTGGTTAATTAAAACTGTTACTTAAAAAATGAAACGAGTAAGCTGAAGTGACAAGTAAACAAATGAGAATAATAGGGCTGCAAATGAACATTAAATATATTTAGCACAGGGCAGAAACAATTGTGTTTCTTCCCAAGGGAAGAAACACGCATGTTTCTGCCCGCTGTGAAGGGATTTGTGAATTACGAATTCGCTAGCAGTTGTTTGCAGCATCGGCTTGAAATTAGCTTGTTTCGACGGGCTGTAGAAACACTGAAACTTCAAGTTTCGATGCTGGTATCATGAAAAAATAATTTATTGTTTAAAAATTATTGAATGAAATTTGAAAAAAACTTACTTGAGGACAAATAGACGCCAATATTTTATTCCGACCAACCAGAGGATCATTTTCATAAATCTTCCAATAATTATCAAATATTTCTCTGACCTCAGACTGTTTGTAATCTGAATCAATCACTTTACGAAGCACACTGACGTTATTTGCGATCATGATAGTTGTGTGTTGCGCTCTTTTGCCTTCTTCGAGAGGCGACCATCTTCTTGTAATAACGCCGCTAATTAAATAAATAAAATAATTATTAACTAGTACTAAGATAGTATTTATTGTTTTTGATAATTACATGCCTTATTTCAACATCATCGCCAGGCTTACACTTGTTTATTAAATCGTCAAGCAACAGAACTTGCATACCAACGGAATACGAACTACCGGTTTCGGTTTTAGACTTTTCTTGTATTTTAACTTCTTGGTAATCGTAAACGTCTTCTGGGTCGGGACTGTTCACAAGTGTCAAACTTTTGCTGTCACATGATTCGCACTCAGTGCTATTATTATTATTGTATGACATTGTTTCCCAATTTAACTGTAAAATGAAACAAATTAAGAGGTAATCAATCGCAGGACAATTAATGGACTACACAATACTTAATTGATAATTAATTTTTTTTTTTTTTAATTAATAATTACACAAAAGAAAGGATTTTTTGACACAAAAAATTTTTATTTGTTCCAAGAAATTTCTGCATTATAAATTAGAAAAAAATTTGTTTTTGAGGCGGGAAAATTTTCGATTAATGATCAAATGATAATTATAAATAATTAAATTTACAAGTAATTATTTATTTAATTAATTGACTGATTTATTAATAATTAGAATTGAATACTGGTTATGTGATTAATAAATTTATAGTATTTATAAATATACTTAAATTATTTATGATTGAAAGCTCGTAATTAAATATTACGATTCATAAAAAAAACTAGTAATCCCAAGCTTTTGTTTCATATAATTTTCATTCAAACACTGGCTAACAAAATAAATTTATCCAACAAGAGTAAGCTGTCAAACTTCCAAGTCTACTTTAAAATTAACTTACTTTTATCGTAGTGATGTTCGCACACTTTTTGCACAAAAACCGCTTAACTTTCGTCAGCATAGTGGGCTGCGATATCCTGACAGTTATGCCGGTGATCGAAACAAGTTGTCCCTCAGTGTCATCATTTATTTTCCATGGCGCTCCAGTTATTCTTATATGCACTTTACTTTTGACCCTTTGTATTTTGTTGTCATCTTCATCATTGTCATTGTCAATTATTAATTTCTGGACATCAACAGCTGACTGGTCACACAGCGGCAGGTATTTTGTTGGCTGGCGAGTTATTTTTTCCACCAGCTCTAACTCATCCACATACAACGTAGCCAAACTAGATTTTAAAAATATTAATTATTAATAATTAAAATCATGACAGAATTAATATTTCATATAATGATATATTGACATATTTTTACTTACTTAACATAAATAGAATAGTGTGCAGATACATCAGGAGAATTAATTATTTCTTTTAAATCATTATGATGATGTTTTATAAGATAATCTTTTAACATTTTATTAAATTTATTATTTAATTAATTAGTATTTCATACATTAATTTAGTGTCACGTTGCAATGTTTACTTTTTCTATCAGCTGTTACACTCAATACTAAATTTATGTATATATATATTTGTATGATGTATCTATAATAAGTTTAGTTGACAAATCGATTGCAAGAAACAAAAATTTTAAATATGCACATGTAGAAAATTTAAAAATTTTAAGATTTAATTTTTTTAAATATTTTTTTTCTTAATGATTGATTTTAATAATAACTTTTAATAAAATAACTAAATTTCAATTTTTAAATTTCCCGCCAAGTTGCCGCCACTGAGCGTCGCTGTAGTCGGCGATCAAATTTGCGCTAAAGTGGGGGGGCGAGAGAATCGCAAAATCGATTGCTGAGTATCAACTGACGGTTCGATAGCGGCAGTCAGTATCATCGACAACTTCAGTAGCAGCAGTCCAGATCCTTCTTTGTTTTTTTACGTTCAAATTGAAACACAGTATTGCAGTGGCGTCGTGTAATTGTCCATAAAATATTTTTCTCATTATTTAATTAAATTGTGCAGTGTTTGTAAAATTTAAATTGTGCAAAGTATCTGGTGTTATGTGCTCAGTGTTGAGTGTTCAGTGCTAGTGTAATGTGTTGCTGATGGCTGATGCCAACAACTTCAAAGTTCCTGAGCAAAATCATCTGGCATCGTCTGGTGGGAAATAGCAGTTAAGTGACGTTTTTTTAGCTGAGATACACTTGGAGCAATTTAAATTAAATCTCCAAGTGTATTAGGAAACCCTTCTGCATATTATTTTCCCACCAAGGTTTGTTTAAACACTTGCATGTTTTTTTTCTAATATTTTAAATATTTCCATTATATTCTGCCGCCATCTTATTTCAACTTACGATTTAAAATTTTTGTTCAATTCCTAATAATTTTTTTTTCTAATATTTAAATTTATTGCGAAAGTAATAAGAAAAATTAACAAATTATTAATGAAAAATAAAAAACTTAGAGCACATTGTTTAGTGTTAATAATATAATTATTAACACAAACGAATTTTAATAAAATTATTAAATTTTAATTTTTAAACTTCGCGCCAAGTTGACGCTACTGCGCGTCGCCGTTGCGCGGCGCTGCTGCGTGTTGCTGTTGCGCGTCGCAGTTGCGCGTTGCTTTACTCAATGTTCACATTCTTGCTAACGGGGGAGGGAGAATGAATCGTAAAATCGATTGCTGTGTATCAACTGACGGTTTGATAGCAACAGTCAGTATCTTCGACAACGGCAGTAGTAGTCCAGATCCTTCTTTGTTCTTTATACGTTTGAATTGAAACACAGTATCGCAGTGGCGTCGTGTAAAATTGTGCAGTGATTATAAAATTTATCTTTTGTTAATTTAAGTTGTGCAAAATATCTGTGATGTAGTTAAGTGTTCGGTGCTAGTGTAAAGTGTTAAGTGTTCAGTTTGAGTGTTCGAATTATAAATTGTGTCATATCTGCATGACATGAGTGTGAATGTAGCAGACATCAGACAAATTTAAAATTCTCAGGTGTCGGCTACTTTTAGCGTCATAAATAAGTGATTGTTCATTATTGAGAAAAAGTGATCAAATATACTAGTACTATTTTGAGTTTTTTTTTTTTATTGTCAATAATAAGTGAGTTTTTATTGTGTGTAATAATAAAGTGGTTGTCAGGTTAATAAAAATAATGGAGATCAGATAAATTAAATACTTGATTTAAAAATAAAATTAGTGTTCGCTGAGGTAAATATTATTTTTGTAATAATGAAATAAGTTGTGCAGTTTGTATGACTAATAATTCAAACTATTTTTTGTTGCAGAGTGTCAAGGGTCGAATGACATCAGGTGTAATGCTGCTAAATGTGAGTCATTGTTTTTTTTATAATTTTTTTTTTTTTATCATAGTATTTATTGAAATAAGTATTTCATGATTCTTATTGTATCGAATTTATTAAGCTAAAAATGTTTAGTGAGATGGGTTGAGTCCGTTATTATTTGATTCGAAAATTTTTGGTGGCCATTTTGGATGACAACGCTGTTAGGAGTTTTTGTTGTGATCTCTTGATGTTTGTCTTATCATTAAGGGGTAAAATTTCATTAGTACTCTCGCTGTTTTTATCAATAGGTCGCATATTATCATGATTTTGATACATTGACTCTGATAGCAAGATATTCTGGTCAGCAAGTTGGTGTCAATTGATTGCGATCAAGTTGATGACAACTTTCAGCTTTTGCAACTGTTGACTACAAGTTGTTACCAAATTTTCCAGAAAGTTGGCAGCAATCTATTGCTGCAAACTGTTGCCAACCTTCTGAGAAAATTGAAGACAATTTGCTGTCAACTAATGGAATGCTAATTTCTGTCACTAACTTTCTCATAAAGTTGGCGACCAATTGCTTTCAACTTATGGAAATGTCAGTTTGGCGACAAGTTGCTGCAGAAAGTTGGTGTCAATTAGTTGCGACCAACTTGTTGACAACTTTCAGCTTTTGTAACTGTTGACTACAAGTTGTTGCCAAATTTCTCAGAAAGTTGGCAGCCATCTACCTCAGCAACTTGTTGCCAACTTTCTGAGAAAATTGAAGGCAACTTTCTGTCAACTAATGGATTGTCAATTTCTACGACCAACTTTCTTAGAAAGTTGGCAACTAGTTGCCGTCAAGTTATGGGAATCTCAGTTAAGATCTTAGAAATTACGTGAAGTAGTCGAGGAAATTTAGGGAAATAAATATTAGTTTGTAAATTTGGGATGTCAAATGTTGCCATAAATATTCAGCTGAAATATGAAGTCAATATCTTTTTAAAAATACCAAAGGGAACTTTGAATTATTCCTCAAATTTAAAAAAAAATACTAATTTGATAATATTTTAGCCATTTATTTCTGAAGCCAGTTCTTTTTATAAAAACTTTTATTCTTGTTCATTATTAATTTTTTCTCTCAATACATATTTTGTATTGCATATAGTAAACAAATATTGAAAAATTTATTTATTAAATTTAAATCAATATCATATAAAGTTCAATACAAAGAGCCCGTTTTTAAATTGAATGCAAATAATTTATTTTTCAATTTTCAAATTCCTAAATTTTTTATTTATCAAACATAAAAAAAAAAAAGATTTATAGAATAATGTATGAACGATTTTAAATAACATATATGATGGATTTGAAATTTTAATTATACTGCAGTTATAAATTTTTTTTTCTATTAATTAATTTTCCATAAATTATAAGCCGCTAATTAATGATGCATTCGATTGATAGTGAATGTTATTAATATTAATTTTCAAATATATTCAAAAAATAAAAAAACAATTTTTTTCAACAAATATTATTTATAAATTAATACAATTTATTATCACGGCAGTACAGTTAATATTAAAATATATATATATATATAAATATATATATATATATATATATACATACATTCACAAAAGATAAAAGAAAAATTAAACGAATACAAATTTTGTAGAATTTAAATAACTTGTCAACTGCAGATGCGCGAGCGTTAGAGGACTCATGTGGCGACATATATACACCCATGTTATCATAGGATATACTGTAAAAAATTCATATATGTATATTAATAAACACATATATGTATCGGTAAATATGATAGAACGCAAAGATTCGTTGAAAAAATTTTCTCTCTACAGCAAATTCAAATAGTTGTTATCAGGAATATATATATGTAGTAACAGGTGTCACTGATGACAGTTATTAATTTTTTTTACCATATCAATCTATTACTTTTTTGCTCATTCCTATTTACTGTAAAAAAAATACATAATTAATCTTTCTCTTTACTTATTAAATACCCAGTCGTATTTATTGGTAAAATTAATTAAAATTTTTCAATGAAAATTAATTAAAATATTTTTTTATAAATGCCAAGTGATGTTTTTTTTTTTCTACGGTTTCGTACAAAGTTCTACGTTGTACAGAAGCCCAACGAGCATTCACGTATGTTATAAAATCGATATCCGTGGCTCGAACGTTTATTAAAGGTGAATATAGAAATATAAGGGTACAAGGACAAGGAATTTTTGAAATTCTTTAGTGGCTCACTAAGAAATCTCCCAATTGCTTATATGCAAGGCTTAGCTCTGGACTACAATATATAGATATACATATTTAATATAAATTGTACGGTCGCGGTCCATCGAGTCCAAACAAGAATTTCACGTCGTTATACTAAGACTTAATAATATACAAGGCTTCGATAAATCACTCGATATGTAATTTAATCTAGCCTAAAGCCTTAATAAAGTATAAATTAATTCTTCCTTCGCTGACGATAAAAAATTTTTATTAATTATTTTTTTGGACAACTTTTTATATAGAAACTGCCAGTCAATAAACCTGATTAAATTAGTACGTTTATTAATTTATTTGGATAAATAGATGCGCAAAATATATGATATGCGAATGTCGTTAGTTGTGTCGCTAAGTAATTTAGCGTTAAGATGATGATGATAGCTATGTTTGAAAGGGGATTGTAAATGAATGGAATGGGACATCCTATCATTATCCAATGATCTGTGTCTTTGGTAACAGGCTTTTATACATCACATTGATACTTTGCCTCTGCTCTTATTATTTACATTTTTTTTTTTTTCAATATTCAATAGTCATCATTCAAATATATGTTAATGATCGAGTCTTTTAATTAAAAATTTTTTTTTATGTAAAAAAGTAAAAGATTTATTTTTTTTCAAGTGGAAAAAATTTTCATTTTAATTTTAGCTGCCCAATTTCAAAACACAGTAATCGAAAAATAAAATTTTTGAAATATGTATTGAATCATATTCACTGGAACTAAAAATACTGAAAAATTTGTTTCCTACTGTGTTTTGAAATTGGGCAGCCGATTTGATGCAAAAGAAAATGCGGGTTTCCGGGTAAGATTAACTTTTATCTGATGAACAATAATTAGAAAATATGTTGACTATTATTCGTACGAAAATTATTAGTTACAAAAAAGTTTGTTATGAAATTTTGAGTAAAACAGATGAAAATTTTGAGCATACACAATAGATTTAAATTTAATTAAAATTTTCAAAAATTTACGATATCATTCTCTACGAAAATTCAGATGAAATTATTTACGTGACACTGAAGTTAGCCGACGTCTAATAATTTTCAGATTCTTTAAAAAACTATAAATTATAAGAAAAAAAATTTTTCAAAAAATTGCACCTATAGTTTTTTTCATTTTCTACATGTGCATTTTTTTACTTTTTTTTTTTTGTAATTGATTTGTTAAAACAAATTTTTGAAAATTCTTAATTGTCTGACTTCAGGATCATATTATTTACTACTATATTATTTTATTTTTAATTCGGATATCGGGTATCGTATTCATTCTTATTCACAGTAATTCTTTTTTTAAGTGCAGAAAAAAATATTTTAATTCGTGAGAGAGTGAAATTATTCAGTGTCATAAAATATTTATGCTTAAATTCCATCGAAACAAAAATATTTATAACAAAAATTTTTTTAAATTCCAAGAGAAACTTGACTATTAATTTTCATCATAAAATACCTCAAGTATTCGTCACTTTTCCGATTTCTTTAATAAAAAATTCAAATTCTTGAAATTTCATAATTTCCGACATCAAAAAACTTCGCTTAATTAACTCGTTCCCAAAAGAATTTTTATTTCCTCAAAAATTCCATGGATGTCATTTTGAATGCCATTAAATGTCAATATTTTCTCAGGGGATTAACTCTACTCTTTTTTCCCAATTAATTTAATGTCACAACCATACAATTATCTAATTTGTCAATAATTATTATTAAATATTACATTTCAACTACCTGTTATCGACAGATTTTTTAATAGACATCTCATCAGTTATAATTTATAATATTATAATCAAGCAACGTTTTATCGATGCATTAAAAAAATTACCATACTAAATAATCGAGTCTATTTAGAATTGCTAATGAAATAATTTCAAACTTTCAAACACACATTTAAATAAATTTAAATTAATGGTAAACTAAAAACACAATAATAATAAATAGAGCTAGTTAATTATTATTTAAAGAATAAATAAAAAAAAAAAAAATTTTCATCCGTTATCCCAGGAATTTAATAATTAAAAAAATGTACAAAGGGTCAGTGTCATATGTGCTAAATCTGAATGCAAAATAATTAAAGTTCTCGATAAAAAGATAAAAAAAAAGGTCATGAGGGCTGTCTCTAGCCAAGTCACGTGTTTTCTCAACAAACGGATATACAAGAGAGAATTAAAAGGAAAAATAAATGATAAAAATATAATTTATGTGTTTGTAACTCCTCCTTTTTTTATTTCTGTCTTGTCATCTTATACTTATTTTTTTATTTATTCATTTTTTAACTCCCTATTATTATTATTACAATTATAAATTCTAATAAATTACAATATAAATACCGGTAATTAATTAAAATAAAATTACTCAACATATTTGATCTTATAATTTTAAATTATAATTTCATTTTACCATAATTTCATCATTTTTTATTTTATATATAATTTCATTTTACTGAGAAAAATATATTTTTTTAAAAAATTGAGGTAAGACTTTGATTGACAGTTATTACGGTTAAGTTATATACCAACGGAGAATTTACTATAAAAACTCAGTGTGCCTATAACTATAAAAGTAAACTCCGAAAATACTCTTATGTCATTATTACGACAACCTTATAGGGATCTTTTGAGAACCATAAAGCGTGTGCTCCACCTACTTGTCATTTTTTTACTTTTATTTTCTAGCTTGTCGACTCAGTAATCAACTTCTTTAACTTAACGTTTCAAATTTTTTCATTTTTTTTTATTCAAAGAAGAGCTTATTGCACTTACAGGCACTATAGGTAAAAAAAAAAAACTAATGTCATTATTATCTATTTTATAGTTCAATTTTAGTTATAGTTCCATGAAGAAAAGGTTAAAAAATTTTTCCCAGAAATAATCTTGCGGTAAAAAATATGATATTAAATAACACACACCGTGTCTGTTAGTTTTAAAATGATTAATCCGATGGGGATTACCGCACGCGGTCACTCAGGCGTGTTCAAGTATAGTTTAACATAAACGAAGCAGATGTTATGGGTATTTGTCTATAAATTAGGAAAAAATAAGACTCAGCGGGTATGTAGACTTTTACTTGGTGTAGCAGCATTCAAAATTACCTCTATTTTTTAAATGAAAATTTTTTACCACTTAAAAAATGAAAAAAACTGTTCACATAGGATAGAAGTAGCATTTGTGGCCACTGTTCAATTTTTGGACATTTAAATACTTTATATTAATTAATTAAGAAGTGTAAAATAAAATTTCCATTTGAATAGTGTGATAAAAGTGTCTTTATACACATTTTAAAAATTAATTGTCAATGCGTCTTTTACAAATGATTATCAAAATTTTTCGTGTCCAAATCTGGCCCTAAAGTGACAAAAAATGGTACTTCGAAAAATGGTACCTTGAATTTGTCAATTCAGAAATAGTTTGCGCAAAAAAAAAAAATCCTCTGAGAATTCTGAGGAGTTTCCTATCGGACATGTTTTGCTCGGAGACGATCAAAAATTAAAAATCAATATTTTCTTCAGTCATTTCGAGCTTAAATCAGATTTCTTCATAAAAAAAATTATTTTGAATGAAGCCTTCTAATTTTTGCCCTCAGAATATACGAAAGTGAAAATTTTCAATAGCATAATTTCTTGAAAGAAGAAAATGCAATATTTCTCAAACTTAATGTTTATCTTTCTGAAGGTTTAAAAAGTCTTTTACTACTTACAGTACAGTATGCATCGGGAGATTATTTCAGAAATTTCTTCGGTGTTCATGTTATTTTTAATACCAATGAACAAAGTTCCGCAAAATCTTCTTTAAAAGTTTTGTCTCATAATTCTGCAAGAAAATTTATTGTTGCATTCATAAAAAAAAGTTTATTATCATTGAAAAATAACAAAATTTAATTATCTGCCATTTCGCATTCTTTTCTATCTTGATATTTAATCTGAACCAAGATGTTGTTTTTTTGGACATGGATAACTCAATTTCCGTATATCAACTTTGAAAATACTTATTTTAACTTATATAAATGAGAGCTTCTATACATAATTTTAATTATTCTCCAAAGTTTCTATTTCTATTAGACAATTTTACTGGAATTTAATAATTAAAAGTTGCTAATTAACATCATAAAATTCTTATCTTGCATACCATTGAATAACAAACGAAAATATTTATAAAAAAAAATCTCTTCCTTGAGAAATAAAATTGTCAGCAATAACAAAAAGACGATTGTTAATTTTTTTTCAATGCTACAAAAAAAAAGTTTGAAATTTCATTAAAACGTGTTTTCTCATCATGGAAACTGATATCTGAGGTTTCTTACAACGCGGGCATGAGGCGGGGGTGTAGTTTATGCTCAAGTTCTTCGTCAAATTAATCCAGGTCTGGTTTGAAAGCGGGCAACCGGATGTAACGCGAGACGTCGTTGTATATTGCGGATATTGTGTTACTGTATTTCATTACCAACAGCAACAACATCCACCGGATGTATTTCGCCTCCTGGGTGATGAACATCCTGAATAAAGGATACCGATCTATCTATCTGTGCCTCTGAAGACCCAGTGTTCTTGAGCTCAGAAATTTATTATAACGTTCAACGCCACCAGCGCTCTGATACCTCCTATAATACACAATAACGTTAAGTTACGTCAAAGCATAAAGTGCTTTACGTCGATGCATCCGCAACCTCTATTTTCATTCATAATGTACATAGATTCAAAGATCAAGTTTTACTCGTCACTATTGTATAACAATATGCATGTGCTGTCGATCCATAGATATCCCTTTGGTGAGAAGGATTCAATACAAGTGTTAACATCATACTATGACCCTGCTTTAACTCTTCACTCTCTCTCTCTCTCTCTCTTGTTCTCCGGCTCTCTTATCACTAGATTGTGGGTCTTTGTAACGATCTGGGAATCTCATCTGACGAGTTTGTTAGTTCTTTAGTAAATCCTGTTAAACCCAAAATAATTGGTATACACTTTGATTAACTTCACTTTGTTACAAGGTATCAATTACTTGTTAAGCTTCATCTATCAATTTAAACTTTATCATTATTATATTTTAAAGTGATTATTATTTAATGCATTTAAACTTTTATTTAAGGCTTTAAAGTATTATTTTAATTGATTAATAATTTACGGAACGGTTCCATTAAAGGCTTAGATATTGAGTAAGTTATTGGTAAACGGATTTTAATTTTAAAAAATTATCTCGATAGATTTTTGGCTGGATTATAAAAAGTAAATTTAAATTTCCACCTTAGTTTCTTTTAAATAAATTTCTAGATATAGAGCGAAATTTTAATTTTTTGAATTTATGGAATCAGATTTTAGTTAATCATTAGTGTTCTATTAAAAGAAATTAATTAGGCTGATTTAAATCTATATGCTACAATTGTTTGTTGTCTTGGCGGCCTTATTTGACCCCCACCCTTCTCACTATTAATTATTAAGACAATAAAATGATGAAAGAAGGCGCCGACAAGACGAGATTCCATTTCGATAATTTGCTAAAATAATTTCTGTCATACTTACATATGTACACATATATTTATAAATATATAAATACATATATGTAACTGAAGTATGTATATATGATGGTTCAGCCACAAGACAGAGTAGAACTAATGATATAAAGAGAGCACGTTAATATGTATATGTGCAGACAGAAATAGAGAGAATAAGCGGAAGAGAGTAGAATAGAAGCTAAATGTATGTATATATATATGTACTACTATACATCTAAGCAAGACTTTTCGCGGACCATTTTAGTGACAAGGCGACCTGTAAATTGGAGAAGCCCTCGAACAAGTCCCCAGTTCCCAGATTGTGCTAAACTATCTCTCTTTGTCTGTTCACATTATTTCAAACCCCACGACAATGGCTCAATTAATCTTACTAAATCTTGAAATATCTATCTTTTAAATCCTTTAAATTTATTTTCTCTGCTTTTTATCTAATTAAACATTTATTTTTAAATCCATTCTTCAAGTAATTAAATATTTTTTATATTAAATATAATTAATATTATTTATTTCATCTTCAACAATTAATTTATTCAATTACGCTACCGCCTCGTTATAAGCAATAGTCAGGGGTTGCAGGAAAAAAATTCTTGAAAAAATCTGACTTAGGCTTCATCTTCGTCTTAGTTTTTTGTGAGGTCTAAATATGTACGTGACATATAGAAATAGTTGCAAGTCGCACGTGATAAGTAACGACTAAAATTGCGATAAAGATACTAATGATTACCCGGGTCGAAAAATTTGATCTGATTTTAGTCTACCTAAATTTTATTTGGTCTAATTGGTATATTTTTTAATTTTTATAAAAATTTTAAGCTGTTTTTGATATAAAGATGATCAAAAAGACACTATTAAAAATAATAGGCAGCAAAAGTCTGATTTTGATCAAGCGGCGACTAAAACCAGACCAAAAATTGAAAACAAGTCTGAAAATAGGGTTTTGAATTCTGAATTCTGAAAACAAGCAGAAAAACAAGGGAAAAAACCTAAATAAGGAATAGTATGGTCAAAACTTGATTAAATTTCCAGGTTAATTGAATTCGAATAAAAAGTAAAATCAAATAGAGATCTTAAAATTTTTATTTGATTTGAAACAAATAAAATTTTGCGACCCGGGCAGTGACATGTTCTGTAGAAATCAAAGATGATAACATGTAAACATTACTTAATTCAATTACCGGGTATTTTCAAAATTTATTTTGAACAAAAAGTCAGCGATACTTAAAACGAGCATCAAAATATGAAATTTGAGTGTCTAGACGAGTAAGGGAGCTTCAAAGTCATTATGAAAGCGCGATAAGCAAAGTGGTTTATGACAGGATTGCTTAGAATGAGCTTGGGCTGTATGTAAACCATTTTATTAATTAAACAAACAAACCAATGGAATTTATCAAAGCTCATACATGATATTATTATCTTTCGTCATATTATGTAGATATAATTAATTAGAATTAATTTCAGGTAAATTCAATATCAATGAAATGAAAATACTCTGCGGAATTTTTTTATTAAATATTTAATATATATTTAGTAGCGATTTGATTTTAAATAATATTGATAACGAAATCGATACTTTTTTATACAAATTATTTATCTAATTAATACTTTATTGTTATTTTACTTTTAATTGACGTATTGATTGTAACATATGATATTATAACATATAAAATTCTTTGTTATAATTAATAACCGTAGGGGGCATAGGTATAATTAATTTTCGTTAAAAATATGTGCATATATATATGGGGTTAGTGTAACATATGAATATGTTATTTATATAATTATTATTTTCAACAAATAATGTGCGTATGTAAATTATAACACTGCCAAGTAACAACACATTTCACCAATTATACTTCCCCAATTATTTTGTGAGCAAAAGCAGCTTAATTTTAGGAACACGTTTAACCGAACTGATGTTGTATGGTATTAACTATATTGTATATAGTTTATAGCATAATGCACATAGTGCTGCACGTCAACCAGATTGAACATCTCACCGCTGTGCGTGATTTCAAAAGCCGCAAAATTATCGGTCTGATATTAAATATATGCGCATGTTACACAATTTACTAGCTATAAAAAATTATTTTTTATATCCGGAATATACTCAAATTATTTAAACGTTACCGCTACTAAAATATGGAAAGTAATTTCTAATTTACACGCAAAAAAGAGCAGTTGAAAAATTACAGTTTCTACTGTAAATCAGGCTTTCCGGGTAAAAATCTGTAAACATTAAAGTTCAAACTGTAATTTTAGAAATTTGTTGTAGCAATAAAATTAATACAATTTTAAGCAGCAAATTTTACAGTTCAAATCGACAATATCGAGTTTGAAACTGTAATATTTGTTATTTCTGTAAAATTTACTGATAAAAAATGTAATTTCTACAGTTTCAGACTCGGAGCGCTATAGTACTAATTAATACTATACGAAACTGTAATTTTTCAACTTCTCTTTTTTCCGTGTATATTAGGGCAGTTCTGCAATAGGTCATGGGTTCGATTCCTTGTCACAGTTTTCTTTAAGCCTAAAAAATTTTTTTTATTTTCTCATAAAAGAATTAACAGTATTCATTAAGATTAATGAATAATGTTAATTATAAATTATATAAAAAATTAATTGACTCGATTATTTTCTTTTTAAAGACAAATATTCAAACGATTTTTATTTTCGTGATTTGAATTTGATTCACATCAGATAATTTGTAACTACTGGTCTATAAAAAAATTGGATTTATTTTTTTTGCATTTTCTTTTGAATTTTTTTTTTATTGCATTATAAGTAGTTTCTCGAATATAAATGCATATAATAATTTTTTTAACTCGATTTCTATTCATCTAGAAAATAAAAACATTTTTGATCGTGAATTTCGATAGTCATGAATATCTTATCAGCATAATATCTCGCTCTCGTGCTTTTTCTGTCCCCATACCCAAGTAATATATATATGTATAAGCAAATGTACATAAAGATGGGGGTTTAGCTCAAAACGATTCGTCCAATATACAAGCGTTTCACATCATTCTTTTCGCTTCCTTCACTTCCTCTTTTCATTTCTTCTTTACATACATCTTTCAACCAACTAAACGTACTTTATATATGTACTTCTTTTATACAGTTGTATGATACAGTTTATTTTACTATTTCAATGTCTATACTACCGTGTGATCTACAAGGGGTGTCTACTCTACCTTGTAGTTGAAGGAGAAGATTCGTCGCGCAATGCTTCACACGAATTTATATATGTATTCACAATACTTATAGAAATATATATATTTATATATTATGTATACGTGTATACACTTATATTTTATATATTTTCTTGTGAATTTACTCCGAGAAAATGTATTGCATTCCCACAAATTTCATCGTTCTCATACGTTAGATTTTTCTATACATTAATAATAAAGTGACAAATAATTTTTATTTTGTTAAAATTATTCAAATATTTATTTTATCATGATACTTTGCATGAGTCTTTCACAGTAATTAAAAATTTTATTTTTTGAAGGTTCAGGTTTATTCAAAATAAACTGATCATTTTTTTTTATTTAACCTGAATAAAAAATAAAATTATTCAATGAGCAGTAATAAAAATTCCCTTTAAATTTTAAAGAGGAAACAAAATTTCAAATTTTTTAAATTTGAAAAATCTTGTATCGAATCACTGTAAATCGAAGTGTTCTATTGCCATTTAAATACATTGTAGTCACTTTTTGAACACTTGCAAACATTTGGAAAGTGACCTCAATGTATTTAAATGGCCATAAAACACTTAAGTATTTCAAATTAAAACACTTTGATTTTCAGTGAAACAGACAAATTATTAACCGTTTTTCTGTTCATCCTAAAAAGTCGCAACCTTTTAGTTAAAAAAAAAAAAAAAACTATTTAATTAATTAATTATCAAACTCAAAGTCCGAGCATCAATTGAATTCTTGCGTAGCTTCGATTCTAAAATTCACATTTCTGAAATTCAGTAAAATACTTCATACTATCTCTTTGTACTATACACTGTAAAAAATCACCGGGGTAAGTCCAAGCGGTGTAGGTGTTAAAATCAGCGGTGTTAAATTTCAACACCGAAAGCGGTGTAAAAATAACGCCGCCGCCGGTGTAGATATTCTTTACGGGTGTTAAAATATTTTATTTTGTAAATATTTTTGTTCTCTCGATCACTATACTTGTTAATAAATGATATTTTTTATTAATTTTCATAAAGAACTGACATTTTTTGTGTTTTATAATCTTTAAAGTTGATTCTCCAAGCAGACGCAGTTTACCCCGCTTCTACACCGGTTACCCTGCTTTTACACCGATATTACTCCGCTTTTACACCGGTTACCCCACTTAAACACCGGTATTTTTAACACCGGCAAACTACTCCTCCTACACCGGTGTAATTTCATTTTTACACCGGGCGGAGTTAAAATGAGTCCATTTTTAACACCGCTCTTTTTACAGTGTACATGTCCTTTACAAGTACTCAAACTATACTTAGCCGCTTCAATAGTGACATTCTTCACCCCTATACTAATTGATTTCCAACCGTCAAACAGAAAATTAACAGAAACTTTCATTTCATTATTCAATTTGCAATCAATTTTCATTGTCCAAAATTCCATAAATTATTTTCTCCCCAATTTTATTTCTCTATACATATTACATACAAAAATCAGGTGTCCCTTTGAAGTCTTGAGGAGCGTTGAAAGTGTGAAAATAATAATAAAAGACCAAAAAAAAAAAAAAGTAGCCTAATAGAGCTAATGTAAGAAAAGGAAAGAGAGAGTGGGTAGGAAAGCTTTTGAGTGAATGTATCGTGCGGGTACGAAAAGAGCAAAAATTATGATACGCATGTGGATACAAATCTCAGCAACGTATGTGCACAGTTGGCTTTTATGTATCCTACACATTTATACATATGTAACCATTTATATTTAATAATACCCACACACATAAGACGTGATGCCTTTGACCGAGACATTAAACATACGCACACGAACTTAAACTACTTGAACTGCATCTCATACCTCTTAGCCCTCACTCCCTTACTCTTTATCCCTTGATCCCATTTAAAACTTTACAACATACACGATGTAATATGTAATGTAAGAGAGGGGTAAGGGGCAAGAAGCACATGCTCCCACACTCCTATATTAAACTACTCGTGGTTTGAGTTTATTGTCGGTACGGACCTTGTGTGTTGGTCTCCTCATGTAGTAATTCTTTCTCTCTCCTTTCCACTCTATTCTTCTTACTCTTACTCTGACGGTTTATTACATTTCTCTTTAACAGCATGCGTTAGTTGAGGTTGAGGTTCAGTCTCGTCAGTACGACCATACTATCACGTCTTTTTTTTTAATCCAATAAAGCTTAAAAAAAAAGTTTTTTATCGGAAAAGGAAAATTTCATTGAAAAATTTTCATACGGATGTTTTTTAAAATTAATTGCGTACTGTTTAATAGGCATCCGTAAATTTTATTGCTTTAATTAACGGAGTTTGTAGTGCTGATAGAAAAATAAAAAATTATGAATGATTGAATTGTAAAATAATGGAAAAAAATTCCTTTAATTAGTGGGTGCGTATTTATTGTTGTGGAATAAAAAAGTTTTTTAAAATAGTACAATGGTATAGGATGAAAAATGAATAAGTGATAATAAATAAAAAATAATAATAAAAATATATAAAGAAAGAATGTAACAATCATCCTTTGAGCAAATGCATTTGCACCGCATTGCGAAACAGCCGATGGGGAAAACTCAAATTTGCATACCCGAATTACTCGTCTAGTTATATAGTTTCAAATATATTTAATTTTTTTGTATTTTTTATCCCAACTTTTTTTTTAACTTTGCTATTTATTTATTCTTCATTTTTTATTTTTCATCATACGTATCTCTGTACTCTCTCGTGTGCTTTGTGATCGACAGATATGTAATAGTTATCCATATATACTAAAATAAAAATAATGTGCGTTAAAAATGCAATGGGAACGTCAATCTCATGCTCAACTTCAAAGTCAAATTTTTTTTAAATTTTAAAAAAAAAATATCTTATACATTTTTAATGTCTAAAAATTGTCATACATATTTACCTCTATTTATCATTGTTGTTAACTAAAAAAAAAGTATCAAAAATGGAGTTGACATTCAAATTTTTCGCGATAACTTGAATACATTTTTTTTGTCTAAAACAATGGCGACAATTCGAATAAATAAATGTAGAAAAAAGTGTCGAGCTATATATAATCCTCTTGTGTATTTAAGTCGACGCAAGAATCATACACCCCTAAAATAATAATGATCTGAATATAGAGATAAACACGCGTGTACACATTATCTGGACCGTTTGTTTGCCACGCGCTGCACTAGGGTAGTATTTGAAGTATATAGAGGTATTTAAACTAAACATACATATATATCTACAAAAGTACAGATATATGTAGGTGGCTATAGTATTACAAGAGAACACATTTTGGAGGTTTGTTTTGTAAGCGGTACTTCCGAATAAACTATCTATATCTATAGCAATTGTGCTGCACTCTATTTCTAACTCGATTTCTCTCGTTCTCTCTATTTAAATATATATACTAAACGTACACTTGGTACTTTTAAGTACGTAGTACACATGAAAATTTCGTTCTAGTTCCGTGAGTACCTCGTTTACACGTAAAATTTATACAATCACACTATAAAACCTAAATTTGTATGTAATCTTTAGTGTGAAATCTCATATATATTTACTGTAGTTTTCACACTATTAACATACATATATTACGGTTCATTTTTTTGAGTTCACAATTTGGTGTACTTAAAAAGAAATAATAAATACAAGTATTCGTAATTTTAATTTTAAAATCCCGCCTTAAATTTTGTAACATTTGCATTTGAAAATACAGAAGTTTTTTTTTTTATATTTATTGTTATTCTTCGAAGTCCATATTTATATAATTTTAGCCTTGTAGATGGTATCATTTTTTAGAGCATGAAGTTTTTATTTTTAAAAAAATACTTTAATTATTTATTTATGATTTCAATTTAAAATTTTCTATTAATGATTTTTTTTATAAGATTTTAGTCTTTATAAAGCTGATAGAAAATTTTTCCAGATTGCGAACAATAACAGTAAATATAGATGAATTTTTTTTCGAGCTCAAATGACAAAAATAAAAAAATTTTAAATGTCAACGGTTTTGAAATCCATCAATCTTTTAAAATTAGAATCAAGGGCTGGGTAAAAAATTTTTTTTTGTATCTGGTGACCGTGAAAATAAAATTTTTCTTAACATTTTCTGACAGTTTATGTCACTGAAAAATTAAAAATCATAAATTTTGATAAATATTTTTTTTTAGTTTAAAAAAAAGATGAATTAATTTTTTTTAGTTTTACAAAATTAGACCAAAACGATTTTCTGTTTAAGCTGAAAAAAAAATTAACTTAATCTTATGTTAAAAAATGTTCCCTTTCATCTTAAAAAAAAATGAAAAAAAAGAGAAAAAATTCTAATTAACTTTAGTAATTACGTAGATGGATAACGTAACAGAAGGACCAGGATATTCCGTAGTACTAAAGCTTTCATCGTGAATATGAATAATCTGAAGTATATGCGGGGCTATATAATATAACTAGTGTAGTGCAAAGAACAAAGTAAAGAGAGATATATGTAGTTTGAGTTGTCTTCTATTACTGTGTTATGTATTAAGAGTAACATGGGAACCATAATGACGAATACAATCCCACTTTTGTTTCGTAATTATTTGTTCAAAGTTTTTTTTGCAAGAATTACCTCTTGAAGTCTATTCAAGCTGAACATAAATTTATTTTTATCAATTATTTCATAAAAAAAAATTCATCCGTATTTTTATTGTTTCATAACTTTCTAAGTATTAATTTGAAGTTTAATTCCTATTCAATATTAGAAGATAGTTATTTTAAAATAAAAATAATTAAATTTAATTATCAGCATTCATGTAGTCAACGATTACGTCTTTACGACTCTTGAGTATTGTGAGCGGATTTCAATTAAAATAATTCAAACGCTAAACAACTTGAATAGTTCATTTTCATTCAATTTAAAATATCTGATTATCGACATGAAAATAAAATCTAATTATTAATTAAATAATTTGTACGTGATTATTTTGATTTAAAAAATAAATAATAATTAATAAAACAGGGCAATTAACAAGATTTTAAACTCTTGATTCTTCACCAAAACGCATGTTAAATTTTTTTTAAACATTTACATTTTTTTTACAAACTTTTACACCGGGAACATTTATTATACGGATAGTTAAAGAGAGCAAGTAGCGAGTATGAAGGGTGAAAAAAGAGTTTTAGGGACGCGGAGGGGTAAAAAGAATAAAAAGATAAGTAAAGAGAAAGAAAGATAAAGAGAGTAATAGAGAATAGGGGTTTTGCACACGCTCACAGCCTTTCCCAGTTCATTTGTCAGCAACTGCTGCTACTATATTCTACTCGATATACTTTTAGACCCAAAAGAAATTTTTCAGTTTATCCGCGTGTCGAAAAATAAAAAATCATATATTGCCACATATATAACATATATAAAAACTCAAATGTTGTCACTATTAGATTATCATGGCTCGTGTTTTTGCATAATTAATTATCTCAGACTTACTTATCAATTTAAATTTCATTAATTCATCGTCACAATAGTAATTAACACGCATGATTAAACAAAATTAATTAGTTTAATAATTAAATAATTTATTTATTAATTAATTATTAGGATTTTACAACAGATTATTTATTTTAAATGACAATTACTCATTTTTTTGTGTAAAAATATTATTTATGAATTAGTATCAAGTGAAATCACATTGATAATGACAATAATAATGACAAAGTGATGACCTGATGACACATATATGATTACCATAGTGTAATGTAATGTAAAGTGTAAATAAGGAAGGAAGTGTTTATTATAAAATCAGTGACTAGTGGGCTTATTCTAATCCGGGTGTGACACCCGAGGTTTCACGTGCAGAGAACGAAAACTATGCGGTACGATGAGAGGGCCAAGAATCGGTGGCCTACCGAGTGCGAGATACTTGGATCGATTCCAACAGAGGCTCCAAATGTCGATCACACTTTTTGTTATTTCTTTTCTTATAAGAACTTCAATATCAGGTTTGTTTTCTTTCATTTAACTCTTTGTTTTTTAAATTCAATTTTGTACGAATGTGTAATTAATTGGGAAAAATTTATTTTTGACTTATTGAATTGGGCAGAGGAAATTATGACTGATTAAGGATTCGAGGATTAAGTGGAGGGTCTGTATTGGTAAGAGGATGTTAATTTGACAATACACGTGTACGGAATATTCGTGAAACTGAATAATTAAATTCATACATTTGGACTGCTTCTCTCATGTTCTACATCCTATTCTCTTGTCTATTTTAGTCGTATACTCTACATAGATATAGGTCTAGATATATGTATATAAATATAATTGTACGCCAGAAAGTGGACGAATGACATATTATGTGAGGATACAAAGCAGAATAGGATTTGCAGAAACAAAATTAAAAACTTTACATAATTTCGAGATTTTTTTTTTAATTATAAATAATTAATTTAATCTTCATGTTTATTCTTTAATGATCGGATGATAAATAATTATTCAAATTTTTTTTTATGGTCTTGCCGATTTTTTATTGACTATTTTTTTAAATTTTTATGTCCAACGTTTTGCACATGACAAGGTCATAAAAATTAATTTATTTTAAATTCGGTTGTACAGAGATGAAAGAATTCAAAATTAAATATTTTTTAAATTTAAATCTAAAACGTGATTCGTAGGCTACCTTGCACTTCAAATGCGAAAAAAGATACTGGACTAATTCGTAATAATTATCTCCTGTATACATTTATGAAACGTCAGTCATGTTTTATTAAATTTGATAATTAGGCAATTACCCAACAGCTTTTACCATTAAAAGTAAATACTTTGCGACTTGTTTGCTACACAGTCGATGTTTTTGGATTTTTTTAAAGATTCTAGTTCTTACAAAAATATTCCTGGAGGTTTTCGAATTTAAAACTTTGATTAATACGCCAAAAATTAATATTAGAAATTATAATCACGTTTGCAGAATAATTTAATACCGAAGTTATTCAGACAATTATGAAAATATTGTGAAAATCCAAAAGCCATAAACTTGTTTTTCCGGATTGAGGCTGACTCTTTTTATTAAAATTTCAATTAAAAGAAAATAATGAGATTCATTTCAATGTAAATTATTTAAAACGGATCAGTAATTGAAAAATGAAATAGTTTCATCCTTGACTTGAATATAAATATAAGCGAAGAGGAAATTATGATCTAGATATATCCGCTGATGAATTAAATTGACAATCATCAGTAATCCACTACACATATATATATCTAGCCGTATATATAGTAAATATAAGTGTAGATTTTTATAGACAACAGTAATTTACTAATAAAACTGTTTTGTATGACATAATTTGATATATATTTGTATATATGCACGGAAATCTACAGATTAAAGCTTTTTTCGTGACAATATGAAGAAAGGGAAAAAGGGATCTCGCGGCAACTCAGTTCTCTCGGCGCCGGCAGTTATTCATGCTTAGGACAATTTAGCTTAATTAATTAACCGGCGTTGTGACGGGGCGTTAATTTATGTTCATAGAATGATTCACTGGCACTACTCCTCACTGTGCCATTTTACAACCCTCTTTGCTTCTTTCTTCTACCCTTCTTACTCCTCTTTTTTCTTTCACCCACTTCTTTTGCTTTCACAAAATTTTTGGCCATTTTTCACATGTCTTTCTGTATAAATCATTCCTTATTTTTTAAACTTTTCCTTCTGAAAATGAAAAATTTTTATAAAACTAAAGCCAAAACTTTTAAAACTCACCCTTACGGTCAGTTAATTTTCATACTTTTCTTAATTCCTCCCATAGAAAATATAATTATATTTTAATTAAACGCAAAATGGAAGCAATTTTTTTTTCTCACTTCACTTTATTTTTTATTTTATCAAAAATTTAATAATTTAAAATTTTTCAGTATTTATTTCAATTAAATTATTGATTATTAGTAAAATACTTAAGTAATTACCCATTGTGAAATTTATTTACGTAAATAATTGTAAGGAAAAATAAGATAAAACAATTTCGTTAAATCTGAGATTACTTAAAAGTTTAACAAACTTCATTAAATTCCAAAAGCATCGTCAGCATACAGAGAAACATAGTAACCATACACTTTATATAAGGGGTTTTGTATATTATATTGAGGGTATGAGTGGGTATATAGAGGTGAAGAAGAAGTAGAAGAAGAAGAAGAAGGTCGGGGCGGAGGAATGGGTTTTAAGCTTTGCCTCTTGAAGTAAAAGTTTTATTCGCTTTTGTGCGCGTACTGAAACTAAGCATAACGAAACTAGTTTGGAGTGTTGGGTAACTAGTGCACGTACAAGTATAGTTGTGTGTACTATACCCGTAATGACTCCACGAAAATCGCTTGATCCTTTTTCTCACCCTCTACTCCTTTTTAGTTCAACTCTTTAATTATGCCCGGTTTTTTCCTGCAAAAAAAATGATTTTTTCATTTCTTTTCTTTTAAGTATTAATGAAATGAATATTAATTTTTTCCCAACGCTACCTTATGAATTCCTTTAATTCTTTGATTTAAGTCGCGTCAATTTAGAAGCGGCCAACTAAAGAATGTATATGAATTTATATCTATATAAATTTTTTTTTAATTTAAGAGAGAATGAAATTGTGCGCCAGGTTGATTGCAGCTAAACGATTGTTATACATATATATGTATATATAAGAGGATGAGGATAAATGGAATAAAAAAGTCTTTCGGAAGATCCGGAAAAATTTAATATGAAGGTGACGGAGTTACTGAAAGAGTATAAAGTATTCGGTTACGTAATTTTAATATCCTAAATGTTGGGCTCAATAGAGTTTGTTCAAGTGGAACTCAATTCAAGTATACCGAATTTTTTTTTGCTTTAATTTCACTATTTTTTTCTGGTCGTTAGGATTCGAAACTTTTGTTTGATAAACTTTAATTTTTTACCGCACTGTATGATAATAATAGATTGTTCTTTTTTTTTTGTAAAAAAGTATAAATTTTAATTTAAAAATGCCGCGAAAAACTTTTTTATTCTTTAGCCAAATAATTATAAATAATTAGTTATTCATTTTTAATTAAAACAAAGTAAGCTCATTAACATGCCGTGTATTTTCAAAATTTAATTATAAATTTTTATTATTAACCACGGTATCGAGTTCAAAATTATTTAGTTTACCTGGCTCACTGTTAATGAATAATTAAGCATTTTCCAAAATATTAGTTTTTCAAAAAAACGATTATGGATTTAGTACAGTCGATTACCCGTCATAAGCCTCTTACCCTCAATTAGGTTACCGAGTCCAAACAGCTTCCCCACTTAACCACTCTAAAGAGTTTCGTACTAGAGAACCCGTTATAAGCCTCCGTTGAAATTGTCTAAATTATAAACTAACAATAGGAACAAAATATCAAAATTAATGATGAAAATTTACTATATATGTTTCGCGGATAATTTAATCATTATTAAGTAAAATATAATTTATTATTCATAATTGTAATCATTAATTACGTCCAAAGCTTCTGTTACAATTGAAAAGTTTTATTGAGCATTAAGTTGATCAATAAAATTATTATCTTAATTATTACTGTAATCAATACCGTTATCATTATAATTTTTTGCATTTAAATTATTATTAGTGTAAAAAGATAAGTATTTATTTTAGCGCTATAAGCACCAGGAAAATCGGGATGTCGCGTATGTAACAAAATGTAAATGACGTTTAAAATGATATAAAATAAAACAGGCTTATAACGGGTAGTCGAGAACAAAACTAAACGCGGTAGTGGGAAGACTAAAATTACAAGAAAAATTTTCTCTACGACCCCTAGACCAGGCTTGTTACGGTTAGACTATAAAAATTGTAATAAAAATTTAAACTTTATATTTTTTTTATTTTTATAATCAAACAATTTTAAAATGTTAACAATTTATTTCTGAGCTTATTGAAATTTTTTACTCTAAATTGATAATTAAAATTGTTTTTTGCATCATTAATTTTATTATTAAGTGAGTCCTATATTTCAAGCAATTACTTTTACGTTGCTCGTTAAATTTAATAATAATTGGATAAATATTATTTATGTAACACAATTTAATGTAATACACTTTTAATTATTTTAATGGGGTACTTAAATGTGCGAGTAATTTTATCAGCCCGGTGTGGAAATAAAAAAATCAGCTATTAATAAATTTATTGTGATTGTTAAATATAAAATATGAAAGTCGGTAATGATCGAGATGATGGAAATAATTGATAAAAAAAAATTTCATCTCGATTCTCATATCGACGATGTTGAAATGAGTTGGTCGGTCGAAGTTGAAATGAACAAGGCGTCAGAGAGGGGGCAAGAGAGACAGTGGGTGTGCAGGGATGAAAATAGTTGAAGGAAGAGGGTGGGTACTACCGGTTGATGCCACGCGTACGTAGATTATGCAGAGCCCACCGTAGCTGCACACTACATATACTACACACTACATTCGTACCGGTGATTTAGGGTCTCCGTGTTATTCCGGGCGCCGTGAACAAACGAATGTTTTCCTGTTCGTGCTCCATCGTTGGGATTCCCGATGTAATCTCTATACTTTTCTCCTTCTATTTCACTCACCCACTCACTCATTCACTTACTCATTACTCCCTTCGTTTCGTATATCTATCTAACTGTTTTTTTCTTTCATTCATCCTACTCATTTTCATCTGTTTTTATTTACCCCATACTTTCCCTCCCTTCCCTTCCTCTTTTCCGTTCTTTACTTTTTTATTTTACAAAGCTTCAGTTCCTGTTAGTCAGTAAAAAAAATCACGTTCGGACTAGAGTTTATTCTGTGCAATTTTATCGGATCAATGTTAAAGTTTACCGTTGATACTTTTTTTTTTTTTATTTTCTAGTTTATTTTAATCACGTTTATGTACAAACTTCGTTTGACGATTTTCAGATTTATTTCATTCAGTACCAACTTTTTGTTTATGTTTCGTAAACAAAATTTTTTAATAAATATAAATCTATTCGTACTTTTTTTTTTTAATATCGCTTATACATTTTTATATAGACATTTTTTAAATATAGATTGATAATATTAAATAATCGCATGAGAAAATTGAATAGCGGTATTGAAATTTAGAATTTAAAAATTTTTTATTTTTTGACATCTTTTTTTTTTTTATTTAATTAACAAATAAACTATGACCCAATGGGAAGAAGGGAAGTTAAGAGCTCTAAAGGAACGTACTTTTATTTTCTGAATATTTTGAATTTTTTACATTTCAGTGACATTTGAAAAAAAAATAGAAATTTTATCTAAGCATCGAAAAAAATTTTCTCTATTTTTGAGAATTTCGATATTAAATATAACATCTATAAAAAGTGAATAGTTTGCGATACTCTATTTTATTAATTTAGTAAAAACATAAAAAGTAAATTTCTTATATCGATAATTATTTCCGCTTAAATTTCCTAATGACGTTAATTACTACCATTACTTTTTTTTTCTGTTTCTTTGAAGTGAAAGCAAAAATTCGAGTGTTCAGAGGAATGTCGACAATTTTATAAAAATAAAAGTCTACAGTACAAGTGATTCTTTTAAAAGCTTCAAATGCTTGAAATTCTTTAAATTATTTCAGTATCACACCTTTTTATTTATAATTGTTTCTATCATTTATTTTCACATACCACTAACGAATTAATCTCTCTAAAATATTTGAGGGTATGTACTTCTAAAAAATACCTTGAATAATTTCATCAATTTTTTTCTTTTACATTTTCGATTGGATTGAAATTTTTAATCACTTTCAAAATTCCAAAGTAATCTATCGTTTAATTAAAATTCAATAATTTTGTTTTTTAACAATAAGTTATAAAAAAAAAAATATTTGAAAAAATTGCACCTGTAGCTTTTTAAATTTTCTACAAGTGCATATTTTTATTTCTTTTTTTTTTGTGATTGATTTGTTGAAAAAAAGGTCCGAAAATTATTAATTGTCTGCTAACTTCAGGATCATTTATAATTTCGTACATTTTTAAAGTTTATTTTTTTCTGTGCATGAAAGTGTTTCAAATATTTGGTCTCAAACATTTCTTGAGCAAACATCAATAAAACGAAAAAGCGTCATAAAGTAATAAAAAAATTCTATAAATAACAATAAAGGTTAAAAAGTAAATTTGTTTTAATCAAATATGTTATACTTAGAAAAATGTTTACTTGGTAATTTTTTTTTGTACTTAACTTAACGTCTTTTTTTCTACAACCCACTGAGAAAACAGTGAAACTGCCCTTAAACATCTTAAATTTTCATCTATCTTCTTTATCACGATACTGGGACTCTTTTAGCTCGAGGCAATGTGTCAATTTAAAAGCGTGGGTTTTACGCTCAAATCATATATGAGGGTGGTTGAAAGAAAGTGTAGAGGAAAGGAAAAATAAGAGGTACGAGGAGAAGGAGTAGAAGGAAAAGAGAATTGTTGTGTAGTTGTAGTGAGAAAATAAAATGATCGTTTGTAGAAAACTGTCGTTTATATGACATACAAAAGTTTCACCGCACTTTCATTATTTTGGCTTCTATCTTTCTTTATCTATATTTATATGTTTATGTATACATATTTTTAGACATATATATATCGTTGATACTTTTCGGGAAATTTACAAAAGTGAGTGTAGTTTGCTACGGCTCACTGTACATTTATCGTCTTCCGGGTCTGCTATCTTATTTTATATTTCATCGGCTCTTTTTTTTACTACCGCGTGATATTTGTAACTATGGAAAAAATGGATATTTTTCAAGCGGAAAATGAACTTTTTTTTTTATTATATCAAAATTTAAATTTAATTAAATAGATTTTTATTTAGTCGAGTAAATAAATAATCAAAACCCATGAGTTTAATGAATAAGAGACGGTTCGATTTCCACGGTCATTAAATTTATGAATAGAATTTCAGTAGATTACGTTGATTTCAATCAATAATGAAATTCAAACTTCGATAACTAAAAAATCTGCCATAAAATTTTAATCATACTCAGTACAAAATTTAAAAATTCTATTTGAGGCTCGTATAGATTTTTTCCCGACTCCATATCTAGAAATTTTGCTGAGCGAACATGAAAAAAATAAAAGCCGCTTTAAATTGACATACTCTAGACCAAGTAACGTCAGAAAAAAATTTTCCACAAATAAAATAATTGCTATTGAAGTGTCAGAATATAGTTTATTTGATACTTATTTATAAAATGTGCGTTGACAAATTAAACTTAGTACAGCAGCAGAAATCCGCGGGTAAACTTGTCCAAAGTATTGTATAATACACAACTGAGTCATAGTTCAACCGCACTTTATGACCATAGCGGTTGAAATATACGATTCTCGGTCTCTCAACCATGAGCCCGGCTGTAAAGTTTCGCCGCCCTACTCATTGTTTTGAAGAGGAAACACCGCCACGTGTAGCTACCGGGCTAAAGTGCTGTCGGGGGTATGCGGGTGCCCAAAAGTGCATCAGGGGCCAGGATAATGTACATTCGACCGCGGAATTATTATAAATCCGACAGTAAATTTAAGATCTGTTATTACCAGTAGTTTATATTTTGTCGTAACGCAAACATTTTAATGTTTACTCATCAATAATTATTTTTTTTATGCGTACAAGTTTCAAAATTGGAGCCTTAAATTAATTTTTTCCATGCAAAAGTCACTAGTAATAAATTTAAAAGTATGAAAATGTAATAAAAAATCTTTTTACGTAATTTACAGTCGGCTAAATATAAATTATAGCGGAATATAATTCTGTAAGCTATGAATTTTTAATTACATCAAAGAGATTTTTCAGCTTGAATAAAAATTAAATTTTTTAAAATACGAAATTTAGCGTAAAAATACATTTTTTTTTTTAAATTTCATATATGAAATGTTTAAGTGTCACAGTTTGACGAAGTGGTAGCATTAATCATGGATAACGATAAATTAAACGTAATTAGTGCACATGTGCGTGTAAGTACGTGTGTGCACGTGTGTTATCAAGCGTATAGTGCAGACTTTGAGGTGAGTGTAACTGCAACCCAGAATGACATTGAATCGCGTTACACTGAAATGGCTTTGTACATGCATTATCTCTAGTAAACTGTAGAGTATACAGTTGTTAAGAGAGAGAGAGAGAGAGTGGGAGTGGAAATGAGAGAGTCATGACGTAGCATGTTTAACCATTTGCAAAGACGAGTGACAGGGAATCGTATTTGTCCATGACATTGTTTATGCGATACAATTAGCTTACTACAAAAGTTAATGCACTGTTAAGAAAGCTTGTATATTAAATTTGATTTATAACCTTTCGTTATATATATATTGCGTTACTAATTCCAAAAGGAGGAATTAGATTTTTATACGCTCTTTTGGCTTTTGGAAATTTTCTAAAGCGAAAACGCTGTATTTATTTTCATTGCCAATCGTTTCGTAGACTTGTTTATACTTAAAGATTTGAAAATCAAAAGGGTATATAGCTTAAATTATATGACCTTTTAGCTTTCAAAGTCTTTTATCTAATTTTCAGCTTTTGAAGCCTACAATATAATTAGCAATTAAGAAAACAATTATACGCGCTTTTGACTTTAAACTTAGTGACTAAATCTAAAATAGTGTATAAAAATATGTCCTTTGGGAATTAGTGACACGATATATTTAAATATTTTGATATTACATTGAAAATTGTATTCATTTAAGTGATTAATTAAATAAATTTTTGAATTCTAAATTAATTTTTTTACTTTAAAAGGGGAAAAAGTGTTTTTATTATTAAAAAACTAAATTTAATTTCAAACTATAATAACCTCGTAGCGATAAAAATAAAAAAAGCAAGTATTTGTAGAACTTATTAGCGAGTAAATTTGTTAAAATATCTTATAATTAAATCGCAATTGCGCAGGGTAATTATAACTAATAATTTCAGTACTTCATTGAATTTAAACTTTTCATATTTTAAAGGGATTGAAAATTTGTTCATTGATTTAAATTTTTTTAACATTCACAATTAGTAATTTAATTTTTCTTGAAGCGCAAGTGCTTTTATAAATATTATTATTCAAAAATTAATTAAATTCCAAACTGTAATAACGTCCGTGATAAAACGATAATAACACTTGCCCTGTAATTAAAGGCTACTGTCCCAGTGCTTAAACAGGCTATATTTCTGTACATAGCAATAAAATTTTGGTATTTTAAAATTAAATTTTAGTATAAATATATCAGTTAGATGTTAAATATGATTTATTTACTGTACAAATCTGAATAAATTATTATTTTATATAATTACCAATCACTGAGGGTCAGAGGTCAAGAAATCACTAAACAACTCAGTGTTATTACGTTTAGACACGCGGGAATTTTGGGTAAATTAGTGTTCAATAACTGATGGCAACTAAGAAATTATCGGTCCCAGTAAATAAACACTCTATTATATTTAAATAAATTTATCAAATAAAATAAATTGTTTATTCAGCTTGCATATTTTATAAATAATAAAAAAAGAGCTTATTTTTATGCAATAGCTTCATTACCCTTATGAACACGTGCTCAAAAAATGACCGTGTCGAAAAATGAAGCCCAGTAAATTATAATCTAGACTAAATTTATTACATTATTACACAGAAAAAAAAGATATCGAGTCAAGAAAATATTTTGGAAGACAAACGTTTTCGGGAACCAAGTCAAAATTTTTTTAAGCCAAGAGAATTTGTCTTGGTCAGAGAAGATTTCTACTTTATCTGAGAAAATTCAGGTTTCAAAAAAATTTTTTTGAATCAAGAATATTTACCTTCAGTTGATTTTGTTTTTTCTGTGTAAAGTATTTATTTTAACCAGCCTTAAATGAATTTATTTATGTTCCAGTGCCACTAGGAAAATCAGAAAGACTTCAAATGCAGTTACAAGAACCCGATGGATCACAAGAAATCGAAGATTTACCAATATTCGAACAGACAGTCACCAATGTAACGGCATTAGCCGGACAAACTGTTTACTTGCCATGCAAAGTCAGGAATTTGGGTGACAAAGTTGTAAGTAATTAATTTTTTCATTACTTCATTTAATTTACTAACTAATTAAATAATTCATTGGATCGTAATTTGAAAACTAATCAAGTCCAAGATATTATTTCGAAATATTTATCTTTCATGTTTGACGTTAGAATTTGTATACGTTAATTTATTTATTCACGCCAATTAACACATACTTTTATTGGCTATATGCTTGACTAAACATTTAAAGAGCCACCACTTGGCACTATTGGAAATCATTCATCCTCGATACCGGAATCCTATCCGTGCGTGTCCATTGTTTCATTTATTTTATTTCTCGTTCAGTTTTATTTTATTTCTCCCATTTTTATCGGTCATCCCTTTTATTTTTTCTATTTATTTTACCCTAATTTTTTTTCCACCCACAGAACTTTCACAGAATTTTATCTTTTTTATACGTATTTTTTTAACAATGCGTACACAGTGACTCGATTAGCGTTGCGGGACGTTAAATAAAGCTTGCCAATTCCGCCAATCAACTTGTCGTGGAGTTTTCTGTACCATTCTCAAATACACAAAACTTGTGTACACGTTGATTAAAAGTCGATCAAAGAATTTTACTATTTTTCGTTAATGGTTTTTTTTTTTTTATTTTATAATTCCATTATTAACAACTCTATTTAATTAAAAAAATTTTCTTTTCATTAAAAAATAATATTTGGAGCAACGAAACAAATTTTGAAAAGTGAATCTCTATTAAATTCCAATGTAAAAAATATTAATACCTTGTTCATTAAATTAATAGGAATAAATTCTCAACTATATTTTATACGCTTGAATATTTTTAAAAAATTTTTAATAAATAAAAAAAGGTCTATTCAATAAATTGATTGATTGAATTTCTACTCACTGAAATTTTTCAAAAGCTTTCAATTATTTTTAACAGACAGTAAATAATAAAATTAAAAAATTGATCTGCGAGTCTTCAGTTTTTTTTTTTAAAAATAAAAAAAAATGAAATAAATAATATATTATACTTATATATTATATATAAATATAAAATAAAAAATGATTAAATAATTTAAAGCTGAGACGTGTCTTGAAGTGACCTCGTTTTTCAACTTGTCCTATAAAAATTGACTCGTAACTCGTTCACTAAAGGCATGACGTCAAATTTGCGAGTGATGGTACGCGAGAAGACGTTTGCTTGATCGTTTGTACCCTTTAACATGATAGATCACTTTCGTAAGACCTTCCAGCCGGTCACACCGAGCTAAGATCGATGTTCAAAAAATAAAATCATGATGCACGTCTTCTTTCATTCTTCACCTCCCACACACTCCCACCGACTACTTTTTTCCAACCCTGATACTTCCAACACCTCGTCGGTCACTTTTTTATTTCCATCCATCTTTATTTCGCTTTCGTTTCTTCGCATCAATGTTATTTTTCATTCACAATAATTTTTTATCTTAAATTATTAATTTTTCTTACCCTTAAATAATTGTCTCTTCTATACTTCATTACAGCTCTGCTCATTGAGCCGTAGACTTATTATGGAAGTTGTTAACAAAGTGATAAGTCGACTACATGCTTGCATGTCTCTGAGTCAGTTGACGAGTGATTTTAATTGTTACACTTCAACTACTCGTATACTTTGTTATTTATACTCGAAAAATATTGTTGAGGTCAAGAGATTTTTTTCATTTTCTTAATTAGACTTCTCATGCACTTCAATACTCAACGAAATGGTTCAATAATTTATTATATTGAATTTAAATTAATTCAGTATCGAAGAATTTTAATAATCATAATTAAGATCGTTGTGAAAATATTAATTAATAAAAGAATTACTTTGATTGGGTATTGAACCTGTAAATTTCTATTGCAATTGATATTAATTATTTCAATTTGAAGTATGGAAAAAATCGCTTAATCTAATTACTTTAATCTGTTCTCGAACCTAAGACTAAATTTCGTTCACTAAAAAAAAAACTCATTTTTGAGTAAATGAATTTGAACTGGACAATTGATAAATCATTTACACAGAAAAGTTCTTCCTTTTTTCTGCTTGCCCTTAAGTGCATTGATGAAAAAAGAAACTCGCAACCGGGTATATAAGAATAAAAAAAGCTATCGATGAAATTTTCACTCTTTAAATTATTTTATTTTCGATTAAAGGACCACGGAAAATCTTAGCTTTTCCAATTCCATGATATCACGTCACGTTTCAACGATGAAAAACCAAGCACGTTCTAAAGGCGATCGGTTGGAGTAAAATCTTTTACTCGGGCTTCTTCTATTTTTATTTTTTCTAATGCTTTTCCTCCCGCTTACTCAATTTTACTCTTTCTATCTTTCATAAAGAAATGAAAAGGCAAGAAAGAGATAACATTATACTGGTCGACCATTCAGAATAGTACTCTTTCAGCTACTTCTTTTATTGCTCTAGTATAAACGGTTCAAAGAGACTCGATGGAATGCTTTGGATTTATTTTACCAGAAGGGTCACTGGTAATATCCGATGCGGATGTTTCGCGAATCGGGAATTGGAAAAGTTAATTTTACAGATAGAAAATTATAGTAAAATAATATTTTTTTAAAAATCCTTGTCTGAAAATTTTCAAAAAATCCTTTTTTTGTTTTTTTTTAATATCAACAAAAAATAATCTTACAGATAATAGATAAATTCTAAAATTTGCAATTAGAAAAAAAAATTTTTTGAAAATTACATTGACGCCCAGAAAAGCGGAAGAAACACTGCAGTTACTCCATGTAATTTACGTTATTTGCTTTTATTTAAATAGTTATTTGTTCAAATGCATGGTGTAATTACTGCAGGTAAAATTAGTTAGAATATCAGCTTTTGATTTCGTATAGAAGCACTCACAGAATATCCACCTATGATAAAACTGCATTCAATAATTTCTTTTTCTGTTATATTAATTATTTTACCTAACATTAATTTGTTGTTTGCATAAGAAGTAATTATAACCGCTATTTTACATCATTTTATAAGTTTACTCAGTTAATGCTTTTGGGATTTTAAAATAAATCGTACTCGGTAACTAGTGTGTAAGTTATTAAATTTTTTTAGGTTAGCAAAGATATTTTTCAAATAGAAAATAATAAAAATTCACAAATCGCGTCATATAAAATTTAATAAATCAAATATTAATTATTTGAATCAATTAAAAATTTTCAATTTCTCAAATTATGATCCCTATAATATGAAAAATATGAGAAGCCAAATTATTCATAACGTGATTGGCTAAGAATTCAAACTGGATTGTTTTCAGCAATATATATTTAAATAAATATATATGAAAAGGGGCATTTTGATATGATGGCGGCGTATATGAAAGCGCGTTTGCGCGCAAAATATGAATCCTAGTAATCATTTATTTTTAATGAATATTTTAAAGACGGGGTAGTAAAAAATTTTTTCTATACGCAGTTAAATTTATGGAGTCATAAAAAATAAAAATAAATTTTTTATTACTTAGCTTTAATTAAAGTCTTTCTCTAAAAAGGAAAGGATGCTAAAAATCTTGTGTTTATTAAAAAAATAAATAATTGAATATTAATTTTATGATTGCAGGGATAAACATTTTAAAATTACTTGTTTGCTTAAATTTATTTTATTTGTTTAACTTAGCTTTTCATCTTTCGATTTTCTTAACTAAATAGCTTTTTTTTTATCGATCTCATTACATACTTCCGGTTAGCTAAAAAAAATTGATCCGATGCTGAATCGGAAAATTCTCAGGGTTTGCTTGTTGAGCTCGTTATGAACTTTCTGCTTCAATTAAACTTGGTAATTGATTTTTTCTTCATTTCATTTAATTTAATTTAATTTAATTTCATTTCTTCTATCTTTATTTTCATCAAGATATAAAATTCTAAATTTTTATCTGACAATAGTGAATCTGTGAATTGAATCAAATGAACAAAACTTTCGTGAGCGTAAGAAAGAGAAAAAAAATGGTCGAAGATAATAGTAAATGGAGAATAGAAAAGAAAATCCAGATTCGTATCACAAAAGTCCAAAATCGTATCTTTCGAGGTTATACACTGAGAATACGGTTCACGTAATGCACTTTCAAAATCTCTTTTCCTTTTTAGTTTCAGTCTCTATATTTTTTTTTCCTTATACTACAGAGAGCAAATAGTAACATGTCCATATAAGAATCTATTAGAATACGGGTGAATATACGATCTTGTAAATTTCTGTCTTTGATAAAGAAAATTGTTTACCAAGGAAAAGTCGTATGCGAATGATTGAAGAAGTTTTTAATGACAGATAAAAAATTTTTGAATTTTATATTTTATGTTCCTGAAGATCGAAACGTTATTCGCGCAACGAAAAATAAAATTGGAAAGTAAAAAATCTACTGGGTGACTAGATTTCTGAAATGTTTCGCATGTAGATGCTGGTGTGTCAGCCAAAAATCTTAGACCACCGCAAACTTCCGGAACTACCCCTGAAGCAGAGGAATCATAAATTTTTTTCATTTTCATTGCTTAAAAAACGTTCTGACCTTCGAGTACGTTATATTTTAATCTTAATTATTTTGATCTAATGTGTCAGAATGGCGGCAAAGGTGTCACATGTTTTATAGAAAACAACTTCTCGATCCCGATCAAAATTATGAGGTCGGACATTTTTTGAATTTCTGCAGTCCAAGGCAAGAAATAACATTTTTTGAGTTTAAAGCACTAGATATCAGTAGAAAGTTTTGTAGGTGGCCCGCAGCGCCAATCGTTTTTTTTTCTATTATTTTTCACTTTCTATTTAACTTTACTGTTTTTGATATTCATAAAAATAAACAGACGTAATTGGCATAGTAGCCAATTTTATATATATTATTTAAATTTTGTTTAATAAATAAATAGAATAATTGAAAATAAGAATAAAAGTAATTTTTATGCAACGCAATGAGAGAATATACAACGCGCCAAATAGTTTTTATTTTTTCACAATCGGTTTTTTATCGTTAATTTTACCTTTTTTTTCGTTACCCCTCTCACTCTTCCACCTCGGTGTATATATTTACGTCCATATATGTTCTGCATGTGTATGTGTATGTGTATGTGTATATGTATGTGTATGTGTATGTATATTTCCAAGCCCGGATATAAAACGTGAAAACGTTAGAGAAGCGGAAAACGGTGTCCGCAGAAAGAGAACCAGTCGTACGTTTTAAAGGTAGATACCATTTTAATTACAACCACCGCGTCCATAAGTCAATCCAACTGGACAAACGAAAATGGACGATATTTTTTTACTTTTTTTATATTCATAGCTACATTCGATCCTCATACATTTTTAATTAATTATTTATTTATTACTTTTCGTTTTAATTATAAAGAGATAAAACCTTTTTTTTTATTAATTTATGCATTTCACAAAAAACAGTTAAATATTTTCAGAATAAAAATTACATGTTTCGTGTAAAATTGGTCTATTTGAATTGTAATAAATAATTAAGGCTCCAAAAATGAATTAGCAAATTTTTTTAGATAAAAATTGCAATTTTCTCAGGATTAAAAAAAATTAGTTTTATTTCTATACGAAATTTAATATCAATTGAATAAGTATTTTAAAAAGATATTTCATTTTTATTGAATATGAGAAACGAACATCTGAGCGATTTTACAAGTGTTCCATTACGGAGCACTATAAATAATCGTAGATAAGTACAACGATTTTGAAATTTGGCTTCAACTTGTGAGCTATAAAAATTACTTATTAGTTCAAAGCTTTATATATTTTTTAAAATAAACTTAGAGAAGATTTTTCCTTCGCAATTAAAAAAAAATAGTAAATTATTGCAAGACTCGAAATTTGATCGTAATCATGACAATGAAAACCACCGGAGGTTTTTTTAAAACCCCTAAAAAAATAAAATGTGATATTCAATGTATAAATATACAGACGAATGAAAATATGAGTTACAAACGACGCGACGCTGGTATTATTTCGTTATTTATGATCCCGCATTTGAAAGCGTATAGTATAAAAAAGTAAAATAAAATATTATAAAAAGAAGCAACGAGCTTTCATTTCTCTTTCATTGCGTGACATTTTTCCGATTTCACGGGATTAAGTTACCAACTCTTGGCCGGCACTGAATTAAAACGCTAATAACGAACTGGCTGCGATATTTATTGGACGGCTTTTCGAGGATGAAAGAGAAAAGTGAGGGGTTATCTGAGAGCTTTAGTATCACCTAGTGTTTTTCTACAATGCACCAGTTCTTATACCCTTTTATGAGAGAAATTCAACCTTTTTTCATTTTATAGTCATTTAACCCCCTACCGAATAACTTTTCCTATGAATGCTTTTCTCACATTATTTTATTTGTTTTTACTTTTTTAACTATTTTTATTATTATAAAGCTTACATTCAGGCTATATGTCGCGCGAAAATGTTATTCCACTGACTATGACATTTTTATGATAGTAATTTCGTAGATAACTCGATAAGCCATCGATTTCTTTCTTTAAATTTTAATATTACTTTTTTTTATTCACGTTGTAAATCTTGTAACAATATTTTTAACATTTTATTTTCACTATAATTCTCTTTACATTTTCCAATGTCATATGCGCTTTACATTGTCATACGTCATACTGTATAAAACTATTTAAATTCACCAGATACTTTGCATAAATTATAACCTTCTATAAATGTTGATGCAGAATATGAAAGTAAAATTACTATTGAAAAAACTTCAAGTGTTGAAACAGAATCGATATTTTAAATTTATAGTACATCTCGTACAGTCTACTTTCGCTTTAAAATTTTTCATTAAATAATTCATAAAATTTTTATTTTAATATTTTGCGCCTATTCATTAGCATAAATAATATTTAAATTATTAATGTCGTAAAAATCGTAATTTAAATTTAAATCGACTTATTAAATAATTCATTTAGAAGTCATACTATAAATTAATCCGTATAATGACTAAGTTGACTTTTAAAAGTATTTAAGTAGACTAAAACTTGGATTAAAATAGTTTAATTTGAAAGTATATTTTAGTAGAGTTGTGATTGTACTACTCTACGTATTATACTTTTCCTTAGCTCCTTGTGCGGGTTCTTAACTCCTTCCTATCCTGTCTTCTGTCTTTTTTATTTTCAGACAAACTCGTTCGATCTAGTCCAATTAATTATTTTCTCTGTCTATCCAGATCTTTTTATTATTTTTCACGGTGCAGTTTCCGCTAAGCCCCGGATATTTCACAGACATCGCGTACATCTATGTTCTTGTAGATAAGGTCTATAGAAACTTTGATCAAAAATTTAGAGTATTTGCCTTTTTTTTAACCCATGAGATTTAAGGTGACGGAAATTCTTTGCTTTTTTTTCATTTCTACTTCGTAAGATTATTTTAAAATTTTATTTCTACACAGAAAAAAAAAATTCTTGGTTGAAGGTAAATATTCTTAATTCAAGAAAATTTTTTTGGAGACCTAAACTTTCTCAGATAAAGTAGTAATTTTATCTGACCAAGATAAATTCACTTAGCTCAAGAAAATCTTGACTTGGTTCCCGAAAACGGTGGTCTTCAAAAATATTTTCTTGACTCAAGATAACTTTTTTTTCTGTGTATAAAAAGTTTTGGAAAAATTCAAATTTTTAAGCTTCAGTGAAAAACGCTCATACAGAAACGAAAAAAAAATATCGTTTTCAAGCTTGTAGACAGGTTTTAGCTTGACGAATTTTTTTTTAAGAGGTGTCTGAACTTTTTTTTGTCACACTCAAGTTGACGAACGTTACTATCTCTGCACTTGCGCAGTAAACGGAAGCGTCGACGTTTTTCTCTTAAATAAATGAGCATTTTTAAAAAATGGAAATGTAATGCGAGCCTTGTTCTTAATCTCGTGTTTAGAGGTTTTGTTTAACTTGATAAAAATACTATTGATTAATTATTTTCCAAAAATGAAATGAGGATCAATTTTTTGACAATTATTTTTACAAATTTTTTTCTTTACTTTTTTTTGATATTTCTATTTAAAGACAAATTTTTAACTTCAATTTCCACTTTTTTAGTCATTAGCTTCAATTCATCTTTATTTTATAAAACGATGAAATAAAGAGGAGTAATGCCATAAAATTGACAATAATTTAATAATAAAAAAATCGTACAAAGTTCAATAACTTCTTTATTTCACAGCTTACAGATAACAATTCCATTTTATATCCAATCGACAGAAGTTTAATTTTTTTATGAAACGTAACAAAAAAATTTGTAATTTCGAGTCTCTTTTTTGACCCTTAACTTCGTAGAATATTGCCGTGTTAAAAAAATGAAAATTACTTCATAATACAGACTTGTTGCTAAAAATAAATGTCTTCAATTTCCTGCCAAAATTTACATCTAACAATTTCTTCGGGTATGAAAACATAAAATTTAATACTTCAAGTTAAAAATAAAATTATTACATGTTAAGAAATAAAATTCTCAAGTTTATTTTTCTCAATCGTCTCACGAACATGTAATAAAATAATCTATTACCAAAGAAATAGTAATCGATAAAAAAAAAAAATGATAAATTTATCATTTAGCGTGCACAGCTGCACCGACTCATTCTCATAAAGCAGCGTAATATAGCGAAAACAGGTTGGCACTAAATGAGCCAGTGACCTAGAGCTACTCATAAAATCATTCAATCGTTATCCATCCTTCTCTATAAACGTACATATGAAAAAAAAATAAAAAAATAAACTGAAGAAAGATAAATAGACAGAAGTAAAGTAACGAAAGAAACTAAATGCTGTAAAAAAAGTATCTTTTAGAATTTTAATTTTTTTTTTTATTCTTATTTTAAACTTTTATTCGGCATTGAGCCAGCGAAAGCTTAGTCTTTGCCTGTGAAACTCGCCTGCCTGATTTTCCGGAAAAAAGGAAACGAAATAAAATAAAATAAAAATATGGGAGTTGAAGGGAAAAAATACATAAACAAAAGTGGGTTAAATTTTTTTTTCTTTATTACTGTATATAGTTTTATACTTATTTTTATTTTTATTCTTAAATACTGCTATCAATAAAAATGATGATGGGTTAAGACCGCGCAGAAAGAATATTGCATAGAGACGAATATAAATAAATTTGTAAAAGGAAATGAATATAATGTGCAAGTTAAGTCGAGATATTGTTTTCAGTAAGCGACATGGCGTGGTAGTTGTAAACACACTTTTTAACTTTGATAATATTTAATTCATCGTTTGTTACATTTGTTACGGTACGAACTATATTAAGCCATTGAATATACGCTCATACCAGCAAGCAAACGAGTCTTGGAACTATCAACAGTCTCCAGAAGTCTCTGGACGTGAAAAGGATGTCTGGAGACTGTTTGGTCCCAGCAGACTGAGTCCAAGTACTTTTCTCTTCCTGTTTCATTTTATATACATATATATATTGCTCTTTATTGTCAGTTTATCCTTAACTTAGATTCGTTTAAATGTTCAAAGCATCCTGTCAATTTTATGCATGACAGTTTTTATTTAATGGGATTATATTTTTGTGAAATAAATTTAATTTGAAGACATGAATGCAATTTTCTATGAATAGCTTTATTATTTGTTTGAATTATATAATCAGAGAGCTGGGAACTTATTTTAATTATGATGTTTGCTGCCAAAAATTAAAATTATAGATAAAAATAAATGTCTGATTTTTTTTCTGTATAAGTCACTATATCGATTGATAAATAGTAAATGAGACTTTACATTTGAATAATTTTTTTTTTCAACTCTAACGTACTTTCATCACTCACTATTCAGATTCCTTCTCCCAAGTCGAAATATTGAACGTAATTTGAATGTTTTGGACATTAAGATCTTAAATTGACCGTTTTTAACTTATTCAAAACCTAGATTGAATTATAACGAATCCAAAATGGAATTAAAACCTATCGAGACTTACAATAAGGAAATATGAGCGTACCAAAAAATTTTTCATCAATTTTGTACTCTTGGATTATTTACAATCACGTCAATTCCCCAAATTTTTTAGTATGCCCTTCTGGCTCTTAAGGCAGATACTGAGAGCCATAAAGGCGTAGTAAAAAAATTACGAGGTTATATCTAGGATACTATAAAAACGAACGTTCATTTTGAATATTCAATATGTTCAATTTACGTTCAAAACGTTAAAAATCTTCAATTAACGTCTAATATTTTGACTCGGCCTAATCCAAGTTTTCTATTCTACCTTATTAAAAAAAAATTTAATTAAAAGTATCACTAGCGTCATAGAAAACAAAATGACATAATTACTGACTTGCAATCAAGAAAACCATCAGTAAAAGATGTGGATTGTTAATTTAAAAAAAAAACCGAAAATATCAAAAGTGTCTCTACTTGAGTTTCTAATTTCGATCGGGAATTCATCCATATAAAAGGTAGCAATAATCCAAGCTAGATTGACGACTAGTACTCGGTTCACTTTACTCATGTCCGATAAAATCAAACAAAAATAAAACTACCTTCGTTCATCGATAGAAACCGCATTCCCTTAATTAAGAGGTTTCTCCGTTCAGATGACAGACACGGGCGATCGAGCAGGCAATTCGAGCGAACCGAATTTCGACTCGTCGCACTCGAGCAAACTCGTCGATTGCGTTTATTCCCACTAAATTATATGTATATATAGATATCTACTTGCTTTTTTTATCTTTCATCCCTTATTTCACCAACCGTCTCAATACTCGCTGCTGTACCTCGTCCTAGATGAGCTTTCGCTCTTTCTCCGTTTAATACTATCAACTATCAACTGTCCTCTATGCCCATACTATAGACACACGAGAGATCCTGAGAGTTTTGTGCACTCGATAGACCACCTGAAAAGCTGAGAGATAGAAAATGACAGCAACTAAAGCTTCAGATTGTTCAATAGCTTTTTGAAAGTCGATAAGAGAAAGGATATCAATCCTTTGATATCTATCGTCACTACATATATATATGACGGTTTATAATCAACGTTTCATATTCTCTGCTCTTTTGTTAACGATAATTTATGTGTTTTATTTGAAATAATTCAATTCCTGTCCTCTTATTAATTTATTTTTTTCAAATTTTCTCTAGTTCTCGTACGAAAAAAATATATATGCAGGCAAATTGCATAAATAAAAAATATATGAGACATATATGTATGCCTCCTATATGTCTCATTTATGCAATTTGTCCGCATATATATTTTTTTCGTATGGGTTACTGTAAAATAAATAAAAAATATAAAATATAAGATTGGAGAATTTTTATTTGTAAATAATTTTCTATTTCCTCGTTTATATGAGGATTTTACGAGCAAAAGCTCACTCGTTTTGAGTTTTATATCTATTTTATTTTTTTACAATGTGCTTGACAATTCTGTTGAGAACACAAACTCGTTTGAGCACGAAAGGAACAAATCTCACTTTTAACTTGGGGCACTTTATTTGCGAGGTAAAATCGCCGAAAGTTATCTCGTTACACTTTGGAAAGTCGATATTTATGGTATGTAACCATTGCTACTGGCATTTTACTTCTCCTCTACCTCTTCTTTCTCTTCCTCTTTCTTCCCTGTCCAACTCTACAAGCTTTTGTTTTACGTCTTGGTTTTTTGGTTACATATTACATTACATTCGAAATCTTAGTACACTTACTACATTGGCTCTTACTCGTGTGTTCTCAACTTATATTTAGTTGCTTGAATTATTTATCTATTTGCGTTGAAATGAAATTCAAAATTTTTCTAAATATTTATTTAAATATTTAAATTATTGTGAAGAGAGAAAAACATTTCTTTTGTACTTCTGAGATCAAAGGTCTTATTCTAAAAGATGTTTTAAATTTTAAATATATTCTGCATTTTTTCAGTTGCTCACAATAAGAAATATTAAGCATTGACCTCAAAAAATATTTTATTAATAATTTTAAATAAATTAATAAAAAATATGCAGTCAAAATAATGAGTAACAGTAAAGGATTTTTTTTCAAACCTACGATTCTATTATTTTGGTTTCAAATTTTTTATTAAATTTTTTTTGAGGGGTAATATGAGAGCGTATACATTTTTTTATAACTTACGTCTCTTCAAAGGCTTCTTTTAATTAAATTCGGCCTCTAAATCTTTTAAATTGAAGGAAATTATAAATGTCAGGATCATTTTGGGATTTAAACTTTTTTTTTAATTTTTCTAAGGATAAATTAATAAATTTAAAAGAAATGGGGGAAAACGCATTTCCCTAGTGGATAAATAGAACCTCAATCTTACCTCTATACAAAAACGGAAATAAGCGCAACATAAATGTTAAAATGAGGTTCTAGAACATGTTTATTGGCAGCTTAAATTTGAAGTTAAAATCGCGGCTCAATTTTTCGACGGTACGAAATTTTGCTTATGAAAATAATGAAATTTTTTTTTAAAAAAAATATCTTTCATGAAAACTTGAAAGCCTGATCCCTTAACCATTTTACTATAAAGCCAGGATAAAACCGACTATTGAACTCTCCAAGTGGTTGCTAGGTATAAAACGTCCATATACATTGGTGTACATACTGTTGTCCTTTCTCAATTCTTTCCGCGAACTCTCGTATCCGTTCTGGACTTGTTCCCTCAGGCAGTTTATTAGATCGGGTATCGTGAGAATGTACATGACCGGAAGCTCGTCGTGTGCTTGTATACAGCGGGAATCGAAATAAAGCCCTGGTACTCGGTATTGGTAAAAGTAAAATAAAAGTTAAATAAAAATAATATAAATAAGAGAAAGAAAAATAAATATGTTTCAATGTAAACGTCCAAGTGAGAAAGCCAGCTCGGAGTTATGTGCACGGATTTTAAGATGAGGATAAAAATCAGACTCAACAAAATATATATCTAACTCAATTTCTAACCACAGTCGCTATATAAAAAACATTAAAATAATTTATTTTTCCTTACTGTTCTGATAATCGCATGATAACTAAATTCGGAACAGGAGCCCATGAATTATTTTCAAAATTTAGTTTTTTATTTATCGAACTAAAAATAGCTCATGAAAAAAAAAAATATACAAGTAAATGTAGTTGCATGTGAATGAAATTGGCTCGGAAGAAAAGTTGGAAATGACAAGGAAATACCAAAAGAAAAGGAAATGGGAATGAAGTGGCTGGAAAGTGGACTCATCAGTATGCAAAATGTTAAAGTCAGAGGGTACACGCGTGGGCTCTTGTGTTCTCGATTTGTTCCATCTCTTTTTACTACCACTACCCATTGACTCTTAACATAATTTCTCTCCTTTTCCTTATACATTTTCTATCCTTCGCTTACAGACCTCTCTCTTATTCTCTACACCCACATGTACCTACTCCTTTTCTGCAGACTCTTATTCTCTACTCGACGCTTTGTGACTCTTTATTCGCGTACAAGAAGTGCTGCAGATGCGCTGGAATACATGCTTCCTCTTTCTTCTTATTCTTTTTCTTCTTCTTCCTCTTCCTCTTCCTCTTCCTCTCCTGTACCAGAGTAGTGCAGTATATATAATTATCTCCTCGTCGTATAATATACTTTCTTCTTTGCTGCTTAGCATGCTTCAAGTCATCTCTAATTTCACGAGTCTTCCGGTTTTGTTTTAATCTACTCAATCACCGCAACATCTTTGATGTTTTATCTTTCTGTGTACTCTAAATTCTATACAAGGAAGCTAAATTTATTTATATCATTTAAATGCAGATATAATAATATCTTTTGAATTATATACCAGCTTTGATACAAACCTTTATAAATCTTAATTAATTAGTTTTCCTCAAATTCATGAGCTTTTTCATGAGTTTTTTTTATTGTATCGGAAAACAATAATGGAGTGAAAAAAGAAATTGGCTACTTTACGGTTTGAGAATTAACGGATTTTTTAAAATCATTATTTTTTTTAGACTCATGCGCTCACTTATTTTATTATTATTATTATTATGAAACATAAATATTAATTATTTGAGTAAATAATTAAATTTATTTATCCATTAAAATTCTTAGTTAATTATTTTAACCATCGAAAATTTTTTGACGTCCTCGTAAGCGATTTCATCGATTCAAATTAATTAATGGTCAAAATTATCCTATTATGGATTATTAATTAAAATAAAAACTCGTGTAATGAAAATGAATATTTTACCAATAGTACATTAGCTAATAGATTTTCTATAATTAACCTAACCTTTTTACATTTTCAAAAATCTCTTTAAATTATTTTAGTTTTCTGAAAAAACACCTTTGCAATTATTTAGGTTTAGACTTATCGATAAATTTTTTAAATAATTATTGTTTTAATAAATTTATAAATGAATTGAGAGATTTATTTTTTAAAAATTGGAAATCAAACCCACGTCAATTCGGTTGCGTACTAAGTGCTCTTGAGTCATCGTTTGATAGAAATAACTTTATATTTATAAAGATCAGTACTTATGCTTCTGTAACTATAATAGACTCAGCGTACTATTGAGGCATCACAATAAATAACTGTATGGCAAAATACATAAATTTTATGTCTAAGATCACGGTAATAATATTTTGGCCGAAAATGTGCCGATGAAGGGCCAAAAAGGCTAAATCTTGCCGAAACCATACAATTTAAATCAAGGAGGCCTTATTCGGCCAAAATTATGACAAAGCTGTAGAACTTTATTGGAAAAAGCCAAAAGTTGGCTGATTTAGTTATTGGCCAAATTTTGGCCGAAGATAGTTTTCGGACTTGTATTCACTACCTGGAACATTAATTATTGTTTAGAGTAATACCTTAGCAAGACAAAGTGGCCTTGGATGTTATCCGTGAAATTATATAAAAATATTTTTTACTAATTACATTCTATTAAATTGATAATTAATGTTTTTATTTATGATTTATGAAAAAAAAGTTTCTTAACCAGATATTCATTTTTTTGATTGACTATTGATTCTATGATTTTATTTTGCTACAAAAATAAAAATTCTTTTTAAGAGCTATATAGCTCAGTATATACTGAGAGAACATTTTTATTGGGGCCAAATACGATTTGCTTCATGCAAATAAAGCCCATATTTGAATGGACCTTATCAATATTTTTTTGAGATAAATAAATGCATTTATTTAAGGCATCGATATAGTCTATTTGAAGCATTTATTTGAATAAAATCAAGATTTTTTATCATTAAAAAATGTTTATTTGGGAGGTGGCGACCGTAGCACCGTAGGCCGCAGTGTAATTTGTTTCACGCAAGATTTGTTAATTACGAACATATATATTTGAATGAAAAGCATGAGTTTGTTCAGTCAAATTGACGAAAAGTAAATAATATTTGATTCAATCAAATATTTATTTCAACCAAATGAATTTTATCAACATTAAATAAATACTTCTCATTTCATATATGTTTTCTCAGTGTATACATTTTTTTTTTTATTTTTATTGGAAAAAAGTTATATTCCCTCGTAATTTATCATAATCAGAAGTAAGAATATTCACAAAAATTAAACAAAACCCAAAAATAAATAAATTATTCAGTTAATTATATTTCCTGGCAAGAATTTCAAATTAAACATAAAAAAACTCGTTCAACCAAAAAAAGGGTGTGTAAAAAAAGTTTTTTATCCTAAGTAGTAACAGAAGAATCACATGGAATGAATTATCTAATTTAGGCAAAAAAAATTTTTTATCAACACAGACATTCTTTAAACTCTTTATACAATTTACAATGTTTTCTTTTCCTTTCACCTATACGCCACACCATCAAGTCTTTTTCCATCTGCAACTTCGGGTTTTTTTAAAAATTCTATTCATTTTATTTTTTTTCACGACCTCAAAGCTACAGTTCTATTTTGGTGCATTCACTGTACTGGCGTCGGACCAAATACCATAGCGCAATACAACTTTACGCGTATATATTTATCCATATATACATATATAAAAATAAATGTTTGTGTGTGCACCAACTGTATCCCCAGAAGCTCTAAGTAAAGCATAATAAGAGTAGCAAAAAAAAAAAATAAAGAAATAAAGAAAAGGCTGATGTTAGCGTCCTAACGTTTTATACTGTTTGGCAAAACGTCCTTGTATGCCCTTGTACATTGGCTTATGTACCCACAATCTCTGTATAGTGGTATTAGTATAGCAAAAGCAGCTTCACTCTTTTCAACACGACTAGACGCCTTTACTTTTGGTTTCGCGATATTTTTTTCCATCGTCTCTCTCTCTCTCTCTTATTCTGCCTTTTTATTACTTTTATTTTTTATGATGAGTATAGAGAGGCCAAAGCTACACATAACACACTGCACATTTTTTCTCTACATCGTCCATAGCACTTGCAGTTGCAGAAGCACCAGCTTTTGCTTCCTACCGTCAAGAGCTTTCATATTATTGTTGTATAAATCATGAACAAACTCGGGACGTATAAAACTTACTCTTTTCCATTCCATGTCCCAACCACCACGTTACATATATCTGTGACGGAATTTTAAATTGTGTGTTCTATGGTTTATTTTATATTATAGTCTACACAACCTTTGATGTAATGAATAATGTACTTTCCCAATTTAATTAATTGTATAAATGATCACATTTGTTTGCACAAATATTTTGTATTCATTTATGAGTATAGTATCGCATATCATAGAATGGATTACCATAAAATATTTATTTAAAAAATGAGAGATGCTTCCGTTTGATGTCAACAAAATTTGTTTATATTTAATGAACGATTTGTTAGGCTTTATTTAATAACGTCGTTTATTTGTACAATACATCAGTATAGTAAAGCACAGTCTGAAAATCAAACAAACGTGTTTGTTTGAAGGTTTTTATGCATCGTTCAATATAATGTTTGTCATAAATAAATCCGTCGGATAACGACCGACCAATCACGTTATAGGTGTAATAGTATAATATAAATTTTTGGAAAAATAGTTTTTTTGGGTAATAATCAAGTATGGAAATGAATTTTTGGTTTAACAATTGCCACTTTTTCTGCGAAAGCTGTGAAATGGGATTTCATGAAGAAAAATAATTTTCAGGTGCGCAACAGTGAAATTTTTCGGTTAGTAAAGATTAATTTACCACATGGTAAAAAATTATTTTGCGCGACGAATTATGCTACGAAATTTGAAAATTTTTTACATCGTACCTTATTGTGGTGTAAAAAATTTTCAGAGTGAATGCAGATTTTCTGGAGTGACCCGCATAAAAAAAATATATATCCCGGCAAAATAGTATATGTCCGAATAATATCTTTAGTATTGTCGTATGTTACAGGTATGTATGCTTTTTTGCCGGCATATATTCTTGGATATATCTTTTTCCATGTGGGGAATTTTGCCTGTTCCCCAGCGAGTGCTTTTAATTTTAGATACTGGCCTCTTAGTACTGATTATTGTTTTTTATAAAATTATTTTATAAATTTTATATACCTGACTTATGGCATTGAGTAAATGTCAGTTGCTTACTTATCGATTATTGAATACTGTTTTTTTGCCAATATAAAAGTAATGAAGTACTTTTAACAAAAAAGAAAAACGTGGTTTAAATGACTGTCTCGTAATAAATATAGGAAATGAGTACTGTGGTCGATAACCGGATATCTAATATCCGAATATCCGAACGTTCGTCTCTACAACAGTAGTCGAATACTGAAAAATACGAGGATCGGATAAGCCGTGGACCAGTTTGCCAGCCACGTTTGTTGCATTTTCCTCTACTTTCATTCTATTTTTTTCCTCTTCCCGTCTCTTTTTTTATTCTTTTACCCCTATGTCTATAGAACTAGTCTATCTTTGTTGTTGAAGTTAAATACAGCTATTGCTATAGATTATAACTAAACTGGCTGTCGAATATTATCTGCCATTACTTTTTCCAACAACGGCCTATATCGTGTACCATTTCCATTTTTTCCAATCTCTAAATTGAATTCGTACGTCTTCTTTTTATTCATCTGTATCATCAGCAAATAAATAAAATATACATACTCATTTTTTGTTTTCTTTGAGGAAAAAATATTCATACGGTTTTTTTGTCATTTTTTTTTCAGGTTTCGTGGATACGAAGCAGAGATCTACATATTTTAACATCAAGCGACATAACATTTAGCTCAGATCCAAGATTTAGTCCAGTACATACACTTGGTAGCGATGCTTGGACATTAAAGTTAGAAGATACTAAAAAAACTGACACAGGAAATTATGAATGTCAAGTTAATACAGAGCCTAAAATAATGTACACTATCTTACTTATAGTGCGAGGTAATTTATATTTTTATCAATAATTTAATACAGAGTATTTAGTAGTTAATAAATTTTTTTTTAACTCTATTTCATATTTTTTTTATTAATGCGCAATATATCAAAGATTCAAAATATGGAAAATTTTCGAAATTGTGGATAATATCCCAATTATTTTTTTCGGTATATGTTACTATGTAAATAAAGAGTTTTATTTTGAATTAAAGGTTACAAAGTGTCAATAAGCATCAAGTGTCATATAAAATCAAATTTCAATAAATTTATTTTTGAATCAACCGCCAAAACGCCATGTCGTTACCTTAGTTCTAAAATGGCGTAACCGGCATTCAAAAGTTTCATGAAGTCCGAAAAATAAAAATAGAATATCTACAATAGAATGAATGAAATTTTAATGCTTTAAAAAAATATTTATAATTAAATTAATCAATGTGTCTTTAAAAAAATGATTTCAATCATATTAGTAATAATGATAATAATAATGCTAATGATCTGCCATACACAATCTTTCTAAACGTTTCTCATGTTAACCCTGTCAATTTAACCGCCCTCAATCCTGACAAAAATGATCGATTGACGTAATTCTTCATCTTCATCCTCACTGAGAAGTCTCTTTACTGGGTTTCAGATTCCGAGCTGTCAGAAGGAAATGATTCCCCGCATTCACAACAGACTCAATCCAGTAAGTTAAAATATATCTATCAAAATGAACTAAAGTAAGACTCGTTATAAGGAAAAACAAAGCGAAAGAAAATTTCTTTACTTTTTTGTAATAAAAATGTGTGCCGAGGACAGAAACTAAAGGAGTAATAAAAAATATGGGGCATATAATCGTTGGAAACAAAGCCGTTTATTTGACCACTTGAATCGCTATACCATCGATCACATTGTGGTGAAAGAGAGACAAAAATAAAAATAGGAAAATAAATAAAAGTGTAGAGGAAGAAAACTACGTTCGTCTGTCCTTGACACGTAGTATACCTCGTCCATTTTCCGTAGCCAACACTTTTCTGCCGCTAAACTTATAAAGTTTCGTCTTCTTTAACTTTAACTCTCCCTTGCGTCATCTCCTACATCTTTTTCATCTTCATTTTATACTTGTTTTTTTACTCTTTTCTCTTTCTTCAATAATTTTCTTTGAATTAAACCCGATGTTTTTATTCCATTCGTACTCTATTTTTCACTGAACTTCTGTAATTTTTTTTTCTGAAGACTAAAGTTATCGTCGACATTTCTCGTTACTGTAGAATTTATTTTTTTATTTATGTCCCTGCTGTACATTTATAGTACATGTATTACTAGATAAATATGTCCAAGTAATTGAACGCGATCCAATGATCAGTAGATGAAATTAAAATTTAAAAAAAAATTACACAGTATCAATACAATTGCTTTTAGAATTGTCAATTAGTACTTGACAATTTGCAATGTTATAGTGTCATAGTATACCGATCCATGTTGGCCAATTGACGGAAATTTAACACAGAAAAAATTAATATGACCATAGTAAAATTTATAATTGTTACAGTAATTTTTGATGTAATCTTTGTCGATTTTACTAGGGTCATATTAATTTTTCTCTGTGTTTATTCCAATTTCCGTTAGATGGCCAACATAGTCCGGTTCTATGACACTATGGCAATAAAATCGAAAAGGAGTGAATAAAATATTAGCCTGAATATTTATGTACCAATACATAGATGATTTTAGACACGATCGTTTTTTGAGCACGTGTTCATAAGGGTAATAAAGCTATTGCATAAAAATAAGCTCTTTTTTTATTATTCATAAAATATGCAAGCAGAATAAACAATTTATTTTATTTGATACATTTATTCAAATATAATAAAGTGTTTATTTACTAGGACGGATAATTTCCTAGTTGCCATCAGTTATTGAACACTAATTTACCCAAAATTCCCGCGTGTCTTAATGTAATTGCACTGAATTGTTTAGTAATTTCTTGACCTCTAATCCTCAGTGATTGGTAATTATATAAAATAATAATTTATTCAGATTTGTACAGTAAATAAATCATATTTAACATCTAGCTGATATATTTATACTAAAATTTAATTTTAAAATAATAAAATTTTATTGCTATGTACAGAAATATAGCCTGTTTAAGCACTGGGACAGTAGCCTTTAATTACAGGGCAAGTGTTATTATCGTTTTATCACGGACGTTATTACAGTTTGGAATTTAATTAATTCTTGAATAATTATATTTATAAAAGCACTTGTGCTTCTTTGAAAATCAAATTACTAATTGTGAATGCTAGAAAAAAATTCAATATTCGATATTTATATTTTGAAGAATCATTGAAAAAATTTCAACCCCTATAGAATATGAAAAATTTTAATTAAATGTAATTCCGAAATTGTTAATTACAATTATCATGCGCAATTGAAATTAAATTATAAAATATTATAATAAAATTCTGCGTTAATGAGCCCTAATAGATTTTTAATAAAATTCCTTTCGTTTGACCCGATATATCAAAGAGCATTTAATCAAAATGCTTTATCATCATTATTTTATTTCAATAAAATTTATTTTTTCTTGTCTGTATTTTTTTTGTTGAACAATATATTACATATTAAATCAAGTGAACAAGTTAAGAATGAGATATTGAAATGTTCATTAGAGAGTCACTAATTATCTAGATGAACTTTTATTATCATTTTTTTTACGCTCTTTCGGTTTCCCTCGGCGGTCGAACGAATTCCATTAAATCGTAATTATGGTCGGGTGGATTGCGGTTAATTATTGCCGGCAAATCCGGTATAATTTCAACCGAGAATGCAATACCATTACGATCGATATCGCCTAATATTTATTTAGTGTAAAATAATAATAATATCTATTATATTAATTGTAATAACAATAATTAAATTGAAAGTTAATGCAACACTGAAAAAAAAATATTTTTCCTCCCGGAATCCAAAGTATTATCGATCCAGTATTCCTATAGTAAGTAAACGTATTGCTACTGTAAGAAACCTGGTATAATTCCCACAGCAATACCGAGTTTTCTTGTGGGACTAAAACTTTATACTATTTTACTATAGCAAATGCAGTGGTGTCTCCAGCGCTTACATAATTATCCTATAGCAATTTTTGTTTCCCGCACTTTTACCTCATATTATCATGAGATAGAAATAAGAGGGCAAGTGACAACAAATATTATAATAATGCGTGCAATATTCCTTTTTATAATTATAAAATTATTAATCAGTATTTATGCGTTTTTTGTCTCAATTGTTGACAGTACGTCTGTTATAATAAAAAATTCTTCTATTTACATACATTCAAGCATGTCAATAAAGTAGGGTTAAGTTTATTTTATTTTAATTGTGGTTTTATGCATACAGCAATACCGAGTTTTCTTACAGTCAGAATACGTATTGCCCCGTGAAATAAACTTTGGTATTCTTACCACAAGAATACTAATATTGCTACCAGAACAAAACATTTACCGGGAGGAAAAAAACTTTTTTTTCAGTGAAATAATGAAATTTAATATTTGAATTTTTTTATTTAATTCAACATGAAAAATAATTTTACTATATTAATTACTATGCATGGAGGAGTGAAATAAATAAAATAAAATATAATTCTAATGTACGTCGCGTATTCTCTTAAAAATAGTAAAAGACTACGCGTATTAAAGATAATCCTATTGGAGTTAAATTAATCCAACGGGACAGTATATTTGCCGCGGCCCAAAGAGAATATTATTACGTTTTTCAGTTGTCTTTATCACTATGCATTATTACTTACATCTTTCGTTTTTACTACAATGTACTATACTAGTACCACTATTCCTCTGAACTTTTGGTTTTGTTTCATTTTTTTCCTACTCATTCTTTCATTATCTATGTCTCCTAGTTCACCATGAGTTATTGTACTTTATATCGTCGTCTGGACTTAAGTTCTTGACATTTATTTTACAATGAAGTAAACTTAAAAAATAAAATAAAAAAGAGAACATTTATAAATTTTATATGGAACTGATTATGAATATTCTATTGAGAAAAAATAGTTGGAATGGTTTTTATAATGCATAGGATTCATTTTCATATTTGCCTAAAAACTGTACCTGTGAAATTTTCACCTGAAAATCAGAAAAAAAATTTTTTTTTTTTTTTTCCTATGAACAAATTTTGTTTTTGGTTTAATAATTTTATGTACGAATAATGATACGAAACGGTAGGAAATTAATTTTTTTTTTTTTTTTTTTTTTTTTTTTTTTTTTTTTTTCAAATTTCCAATGAAAAAAAAAAAAAAAAATTATTCCTGAGCGATTTATTTTGCATTTAATAATTTTCAGTATAACATACATTAGAAAAAGCAAAATAAAAGAATATTTATGAAAGATCTAATGAAAAAAAATTTTCATAAAAATGGCAAAAATGGACCCCCTTCAGAAATCAAAAAAATTTGAAAAAGCAAAATTTCGTTGGTTGCAAAGTTTGCAAATACATTACAGTTTTATAGAAGGAATAACGATCGAGTACTGTATAGATAGAGAGAGTAAGTGGGGGTAGCTAGACGAAGACAGTTAGAATGAGAGAGGCGCGCTTGCCAAGTGTCCGTAAGGTGTCGCCGGGCCAAATATTTTGTCCCTTTCAAGTCACTTATGTTAGAACTCTTAAATTCGATTCCAAAACACGGTCTGGTATCGCTTCTCGGCCTTTTGGCTAAGATCAAATGTGTAGTATCTGTTCTTATCAGCTTAATATCTGATAGATTCTCATCGAGAATCCAGAATATTAATCTGATTTTTGAAACTTGGCGAAAATCTGGAGCTTGCTCCAGTTTTGCCGCAAGTTGCCCTGACATTGCAGAACAGTCAGGTGCAGCTGAATGATTTGTTCTAAACACAATGGATGCTCGAGAATCGCTTTTATTAAACTAGTCGTAGCGATCATTTATTATATTCTTTCTTACTCGATGATTTCTCTCATCATTAGGTATATTCCATTGAAATGTGGTATCAAAACTTGACCTAATATATAAATTCATTTTGTTTTCGTATTCATTCGTACATTCATGCAATGAGTTTAAAAAAATTCACTTACTGTTTATTTTTTTTAATTCCTCAAAAATTGATATTTTTATACGTTCGCCTCCATCTTCGTCTATTTCCTGAATTAATTTCTACACGGACTGTAAAGCCTCGATGAATTCTTCATTCTTATGGTCAAACTCGTCAATATCAACCGACTCGATTTGTGCATGTTTCCGCCGTGCAATTCTTCTGTGTAGAGATATAAAAGAAACGGTTACCTGCTATAGAAAATACCTTTGGGCTTATTATATATCTATATTTACCAAATTTTACTAAATATATATCTATACAAATACGTGAAGTGATAAAGTACTAGTTCCCTGATCAGGTACTGGGTCTCTTATACTTACCTTATACTCCAATTGTTATTTCAGTAAAAAAAAATTTTATTTTTCAAAATCCACGGTCAACATTTTAAAAATCTATCTTACCGACAGTTGTCTTTTTTTAATTTTTTTGTGTTCCATTTCACACTGTGGTGCTGTAAAAAGTAATATTGACAAAAAATAAGAGTATATACCAAAAATATATAAAAGCGAGTGAAATATATCCGAATGCACATACAGAAAAAAAAGACAAAGATCTTAACGATAATTTAACAGAAAATCTTTCAGAAAATTTATCAACTTTTCTTGGTATTTTTAGAATGATAAAGACTTGTCAACAAATTTCGAATCGAATCTTAAAAATGAATGAAAACTTATCAAAAAAAGTTTCACTTTATTAATTGCATCTAACAACTTGTAGTGGTAACAAACAGATGCACATTTCAACGGACGCGACTGTAAACAAACTGTTAAGCACATTTCTCTTCATATATATTGAAGTGAATCAATTTAAAAATATATTTATTATTCATTAGAATTTCTAGCTAAAATGCCCAATTTTAATGCATTCATTAGACTACTTCGGATTTTTTAACAGTAGAGCACTCTTGTCTCTTTCGCGCTTGAGGCCTGCCATAAAAATCAGGAACATTGTCCCCGGCAACACTTATTTTTATTGACAACTTACATAAAAAAAAGAAATCCGTATATTTCTCAGGTGTTCTAAAAAGCAATAATCTGTTTATTTAAATCTTTACCATTTAGGCTACGAGAGTACAGCTCCAGTTGCAACAATAATGGGCCCGAGAGAACAGCGGGTGCCATCAGGTTCGACGATCACCCTGCGGTGTATAATAACGTCTCCATATCAGCCACGGCCCATCAGAGGCGCACAATGGCTGCGAGACAACAAACTCCTGACATTCCAGGTAATCCAACTCTCCGATGATAAACAATCTTGTATATATACACCCTGATGTATACGATGGTAGTCAGCGTTGACGTAGCGTACACAGCTTCACAGACAACCTCTTTTTATATTTTATACTCTATTTTTTCATTTTTTTACTCCAGTCTCATCATCCTCTACTTTACTTTAATCTATCTCTTGTTTTTTGTTTTATTTTTTTTCTGCTCAATAAATCAAGACGCAACGATATTACTTTTTTTCATATTTTCAAACTCTCCCTTTATTTTTATCAACGTCTTTTTTATTTCACAGCCGGGAAGAGGTGGTTTAGTCATTGAAACAGAGAGAGTTGCTGGTCGAACAAGCTCCGAAGTTACTCTTGCTTCAGTGACGATGGAAGACATGGGTAAATACACTTGTCGACCGACTGAGGGTAGAGCCGATACCATACTGTTAATTGTTGAACAGGGTAAATTTATTTTATTTTATTTTTCCTCTTTTTCTTTTCCCATGAAACTTGATTCCTTTTGTTCAATAATTAAATCTATCATTTACTATTACTTTTTTTTTATGAAACTAATTACTTTCAAACAAATAAATAAACCGCAAAATTTTATTTGATCTTAAAAGTAAATTTTTCATATGTCCGAAATAAAAAAAAAGTGAAGGTATTAAGAAGAATGATCGTAGATCACGTTCTAGCTATTTGTCTAGCTGATCTTCTCGAGTGGGATCGTCGGGTTACGTATATGTATGTATAAAGGGTTTAGAAGTGAAAGACCGAAGCTCAGAAATCGTCGGGGTATAGGCAGGGAGCCATAAAAAAAAAATTAGATAATACTATTGAAGTTACAAAAAAATATATGTATACATTTAGAAAGGGGGGAGGGCAAAACGGGGTACTTAAAAAAAATCAAGTTATCGAGGACTTCTTCTTCTATAGATAGAAAAATTTAAAGAAGGATATGAAGTGTATAACTACGAAAGCATACTTGTACGCCACATCCAGGATGGTCTCTGTTATCATGAATTTTTCTTCGAAAGTTATTGCGCAGTTGCTCTGTGAAGCGACGTTCCATTTTTACATAATTCAACTCCCATCTACTCCTTATATATATTTATATATGTACAAAACCATCTCTGTTTATACCGCCACCGCTATCTCTGTCTCAGTATCTATCTGTCTTATGGAATCCGTATAAAATTTTTTCCACCACTAACATATACGCAGTACACGTAAATACGAGTACTCACTTTAGTAACAATAAATCAAAACTTTTGGTGACTATGCTCGTTTCACAGTTTCGCAGATTACAAATTTACGTTTGTTTTACAAATATATTACACTATTTTAATCTGCTTTTCAAATACTAAACTATAATAAATAAATAAGATTTATTTATAGAGGAGGTCCCGACAAAATGAGTACGCAAAAGAGAAAAGTACTTTTTATCCTGAGTATACTAAATTGTTTAGTTTTCACTTAAAATTTTTAATTTTTAGTTGTCATCCGAAAACCATTTGCAACTAAAAAAAAATATATTTGAACGTCAGTATATTTATTCTTTTTATTTTGACGTTCTACATCCCTCAGTAAATTAAAATCCGATAGGTTATAAATTTCAGAAGATTCATTTCAAACTTTCAGAGCTATCTGTTCTTACAGTTTGAAGAAAAAGTTTACAAAATCAACTGTTTTCGAGAAATGATAAAATAAAAAATAATTATTTTGGAAACTATGGGCAATAAATCCTGACCAATATCATGAAATGATCCTTAGCTTCCTTGGTAACATAACAAATCAACTCTTCATTGCTAGATTTGAACTAAAACCTTTCCTTCAAAATAAAATTTATAGTAATCCAGGCGTGGGGTTTAAAATCATTAATGTATATTGCAAACAAAAATTTACTGTCCCTGTTAAAATGCCGCACGTTAAAAGTTTTTTAATACTTTTCACTATTGTCTGAACTTTTTTCAAAAAATAATTTGATTTTTCGTAGTTATAAAACCCTCATTCTGACTCCCGTAAAATTAATTTTCCAATCACTTCATCTGTGCAAGCTTACATCGAACAACACAAAAAAAAATCTGAAAAACGGGTGACCTTGTAGGCCAACCTCAAAACTTCCCACTGTTTGAAAACGAAATTATTTGAGCCCTTTGAGATCAAAAAATGGTTATTTTGTTGTTCAATCAAAAAACATGCATTTAGCCAAAAAAATAATTACTTTTGGTCGTACGATATCTTTGGAACAAATTAATCGATTTGAACACGGTTGGCGGGAATCAACTATTTGCCTCAAAATGTGATCAGCTCTAAGTCTTGATGATCCCTTTCAATTGCCATCAAGCGCGTATACCCTGAAATAGTCAGAATAGATTTCTAAGACTTCAAAACGTTGCTCTCTACTCTAAACATGAATAAGTCAAATAAGCGAATATTCACTAATTCCGAGTACCAATCGAACCACTTTTTGGAATTAGTGGTTTAATTTGCACTTTGAACTAGTGAATATTAACTTATTTTCACTACTTTAGGTTTAGAGAGTGAGATCTGATGAAAACTCAATTTTTGGAAACCGAACCGAAATTAATAACTTCCTTTTTTTTTAAATTTTCAATTTTCATAGCGGGAAGAAAAAAACAAGTTATCAAACTGTCAAAATCCAAATTTAGACTCCGAAATAATTTTCAAAATTTAATAAAAAAAAAAAATAAAAACGATATAAAAAATCCTACATGAGCTTAAGTAGATCCGAGCTCTACATTCCCAAAGGAAAAAAAATTTACGTCTTGACTGCGAAATTAAAAAAAAAAATTACAAAAATATAAATGTAATAAAAGTACTTTATGGTCACACTACAAGCTCTAAAAGTTCTTATTTTATTTTTACCCAAAACTTTTTTATAAATCGAATAAAAACTCTTATCCCATCGAACTCGACATTATTCCAATTTGAATAATCGAATATAAAACAAAATTTAACAATTTTACAAAAAAAATTTGGCTTCTCCCACCTCACTCCTACACATCGATCTTTTTATTTATTTTTTTTATTTACCTCCGGATTTGCTCTGCCGCTGAAGCTAATTCTTATGCAATCGTAAATAACGTCATGCATATATCAAAAGTTATACAGCGTACATATCTACTTTCTCATTTTTTTATTTTTACCTCCCTGTCTTCTTATATCTCCAGACATTTTTTTATATTTAAGTCCTCAGCTTCTCTCCTGTCATCTTAACATTATTTTTTATAGATCCCTTTTCTTAATGTAAGATCTAAAGATAATTCGATAATTAAATTTAATTAATGTACCTCATAATAATAAAAAAAACAACAAAAGTTTATTCGGCTTTTTTTAATATCATTTTTTAAAAAATTAACCGAGATAACAAGTTAATAATAATTACGAAGATATTATTTAAAAGACTTTTATCGGTGTTATCTCCATTACATAATATAATTTCACGGGCATACTCAAAAGCCCACTTTCATCCTCCATATATTCTTTACCCCAATTTTTTCATTCCCTTTAACCTTTACCCTAAATTCCATTCTCTCTTATACTCCTCCATCTATTATGTTATGCCTTTCTCACTTTATAACATATCCTTTCTTACTCTACCAATTTGTTTTGGGCATGAGGCCATTATATACTAGAGGAGTATAGTAGTCTACAGTAGTACCGAGTAGCGAAAACGCGTTGGCAACAACGACCGAAAAGTTTTCTTCACTGCAGAGACACGATATTTATTCCACAGACTAGACACATTCTTGATTGTCGCATATATATTCCAGTTAAAAGAGTTTTAAATTGTTGATAATAAAATGATCTTGCATGCAATAAATATTAAATAATAACAACAATTGACAAAATAAATGCTATTGTACAATTGAGTCTCGAAACTACTTTTTTTATTGCAACTGGAGTACAAATGAATTAGAATTTTATTTAATAATAATAATTATTATTGTTACAACTTTGTTTTTTAAATTCAGTAATCGATACACTGTAAAAAACTGCAGAGTTAATACGGAACGGATGACTATTTATTTATTTAATCCCTTCGGAGTAAAATTTACTCCGAAGGGGAGTTGATTTTTTAAATTAAAACTCAGAATCGGAGGGAATTAGAATTTAAATAAAATCTATATGACTTCGAAATCACTTCGCTGAAAAGACAAACTCTCTAATATTTACTTGTACACTGAAAAAAAACGGGGTAAGTTCAGGCGGTGTAGGTGTTAAAATTTTCAGTGTTAAATTTCAACACTGAAAGCGGTGTTAAAATAACACCGTTGAAGGTGTAAATATTCTTCACCGGTGTTAAAATATTTTAACTTACTCGAGCACTACAGTTAATTAGTGTTTTTATTAATTAGTTAAATTATTGGTGATTGAAATGGCGGGCGTAAAATTGTGTAATTTTTAATAAATTTAAATTTAAATTTTCTCCCGATAATATTCATTAAATATTTATATTTTTTTTTTTCTAATTTCTGTACGTGGAATTTTTTTACACCGATTTAACACCGCCGAATCACACCTTCTACACCGCGTGGTGTTAAATGGAGTCTATTTTTAACACTGCTATTATTACAGTATGCTAAGAGATTTTTTTTTAGAACTCCGAAACTCCGAATGACAGAGCGAATTCGAATTTAAATTTGAAATTCGTAATCACTCCGAATTTACTCCCGATTTTTTACTGTAGACAGAAAAATATTTGAGGCAATAATAAAAATGAAAAGTTGATTAAATAATTTTTTTTATATTTTTTATTGTAATAAATAAGTACATATATATATAAAGGGATGTATGTGTATTTATAAAAGTAAAAAGGTTTGCAATTCTTCGTTTCAACTCCCTATTTATTTTCCTCAATTTCGCCCATTGTCCCGCAGGGCTTGCAGATACTTTCGATCAGCAACCAACAAATTCTATCGTACCTAGCACATACAATTGTAAGGTATACACAATGCTCAACTGAGCAACTTTAACCTCCTTTCAAACTATACTTATTCTTATCCTTATTCTTATATATATCTATACAATATACAAACATACCATCAACCTTTTTAACTTTATCTTCAGCAGTTTAGTTGTACGTCTATCCCACTTGACTCCTTTTTTTCCTTATTATTATTTTTTTTTGTTCCTTCGTTAGCCGTTCTTTTATCATTTTATTGGGTTAAGTAAATATATACATATATAGTAGCTTCTTTAAAATTTTGAATTACGGATGTACAAGTAGGTCAGATCCATGAATAATTTTATCGTTGGAACATTAGGACAATAGTAAATACCAAACGTGAGGTCAAATAAAATATATGTTATATATAGTACAATCTTATTAAGAAATATTACTCAACATATTTATTTCATATATATGGCAAAATTTTTGATAAAAAAAGTTGAAATTATTTTCAAATTGAATTTGTAGCGAATCTGTTGGTTTTAGAAAAAAATTTTTCGAACAAAAGTTGTAGGAAATTTTATTTCCTACAAAAAGTATCTCCATACTTATTGACGTATCTCTGATAGTTTTCAAATTATAGGAAAAAGAAGTGATCAATATATTTAGGAATAATACGCGAAAATTTATTTTTTGACTTTATGTTGCATTTACGTCGAAATAATTACAAGTACAAACAAAGTGTCCAAGACCTTTTTTGTAGAGAATTTAATTGGCTACCAAATTGTATATATACATTTTTGTCATATCTCTAATAGTTCAGCCGTAATTTTAATTTTTGTACAATAAACTGAGATTTCGTAATAAAAAAAAATTTATTTTTAAGAAAATTAAATTGACATCAGCGAAACAGGTGAGGGTCTGCCAGTTACTTATAAAATAATTTTTTTTTTTTAAATTAAAACAGTTAGCTCAAATTTTTCATAAATTAATAAAGCCAGTTGTTTCTGTTCCAGGTGAACGTACTGAAGCAATGCAACGCGATGCAAGCTATATACCAACATCATCATCATCATCTCTGTCATTATTCATGAGTAAAATTAATTGTCACATAGTTTTATCAATAATCATCTCTATTCTCAGATGATTTATTCTTACGACAATGAATCACGCTGACAAAAAATAGACAAAATTTTTTTTTAAGTATTATACAGTATTTATTTACATAGCGATAATTATATGTATTTTTTTATAATATTAAATAATAATAATTACCTCAAGACAGTAGTCTCTAGTTTATTTGTATGTGTTGTAATTTAAAAAATAATAAACGAGGATTTGAAAAAAAAAGAAATAAAAATAATGTTGTGACATTAATATTTTTTTACTACCTTTTATTAGGCCATTTATGTAGTGAATAATTGTGATTTAGAGAAAAAAAAATAATAAAAATAAATTATGATTTTAGTTGAGGGATTTATTTAACAACTGGAGTGGGTTATTAATCATGAGTCATGACTATGAGAGTGAAGGTGATGAAGAACTTGAATGGTGAATAAGGAAACTGAAGTAGAAAATAAAAGTTTTAATTTAATGTAACTTTTATCTCTATTTAAAATTACTTAAATATTTTTCATTATTTTACATTTAACTTTTACTCATCAAAGAAAATTTTGTGGGTTTACAGTAATGATAATTAGGCAGAAGTACTTAAAACCATCAAAGGATTAAATTACTACTTACACATAAAATATTACTTATAGAGAGAAGGTAACAAATATTTTTTTATAATTTAAAATGTTACCACATTTTTAATTTTTGCTTGTTACGGAAAAAATAAATTATTTAATTATAAAACTTGTTGATTAATATTTTCACTGGGATCAATAGTAATCTTATTGAATTATAGAGCGAAAAGATTGTTGATTGATTGGATAAAAAATTAACTCAACGCTTTAACTCTATATGAAAATAATTGGAGAGAAGATTGATTAAAAATATAATTCGATAACTCTCAGCTTGATAGATTGTGTACTCTTTCACCTTGTTTTAATTTTAAAAATTAAATTTTAATTGTTGTAAGTCGTGTTAGTGGCTTATATATATTGCGTTTTATATGTATTTGTTCTACAAAATTTTTGAATCAATTTAGAGGTTTAAATTATATTCATTACTGGAACGCATCTTTACCCATACATATCGAAAAAACAAAAAAATACTTGAAATATGACTACTAATGCTTTAACCCGGCTGAAATTTTCAGAAAATCTTGGAATATATATAAAAAGACTAGAAAATAATCACTATCCATAATTGATTGCCAGATCACCCCCATAACAACCCTTAACTCATCCTTAACTATGCATGTTGTCAAAATAATACTTGAAATATGACTTTTAATGCTTTGACACCGCTGAAATTTTCAGAAAATCTTTAAAACTGTATATTAAAGGTAGTAAAAAATCATCATCAAATCCCATTCACTGAATTACCCCCATAACAACCCTTAACTCATCATTTCCTATGCATGACTTCAAAAAAACACTTGAAATATGACTTCTAATGCTTCGATACCGCTGAAATTTTCAGAAAATCTTTAAATCTATATAAAAAAAGTAGTGAAAAATCACCATCAAATTCCATTCACTGAATCACCCCCATAACAACCCTTAACTCATCATTACCTATGCATGTCATCAAAAAAACACTTGAAATATGACTTCTAATGCTTTGACCCGGCTGAAATTTTCAGAAAATCTTTGAACCTATATAAAAAGACTAGGAAAACATCACTATCCATAATTGATTGCCAGATCACCCCCATAACAACCCTTAACTCATCATTTCCTATGCATGTCGTCAAAAAAACATTTGAAATATGACTTCTAATGCTTTGACCGCTGAAATTTTCAGAAACTCTTTGAATCTGTATAAAGGGTAGTGAAAAATCATCATCGAAACCCATTTACCGAATCACCCCCGTTAAAGTTTTATACTTTTACCTTAACATGTTTAAACTTTCAAATATTATTGTTATTATTATTTTTGATAAATTTTTAATAATAGCAACTGACATCGGAAGAATTTAAGTGACAGTCAATATACGGAATAAACGTCACAAATAGTATAAAAAATTTTTATATTCATCAGTGAATGACAGAAGTGAAAAGTGAGTTGCGAAGTTGTCAATGTGTCATGTAGGATATTTTTTCATTGTCATATATCAATTTTTAATAAAAATTGCAACTACAAATTTCTAGTCATTTTAACATCTAAACTTTTTTTTTATATAAAAAAACATGTTAGCTCACTATTTTATATTGGGTGTTATATGAATCATTTATTTGTTAGAAATAAAAATAGCTACTCACAATAATTAAATAGAGTAAAGAGCGTGGGGTCACTGATTACATTGCATCGAGCAAAAACAAATGGAAACTTTTCGACAATAACTTTGAATAAAAACAAGTTTCTTTGGTCTATGCAGTAAAAAGGTCGAGTAAAATGTTACTTTATGCAAGAAGTTAATTTAAATGACGTTTTCCCGGTAATTCAACTTTTGAATACGATCTTAGGAGTACAATATAAATTAGTACAGTAAAATTAAGTAACTGCTACTTTTCAGGATAAAACTGTTCACTTAAAAAAATAATATTTCAACAAAACTCAAATAATTTTTTTTTTTATAGGCGATGATAAAGAAAAATACCTAACAAGAATAAAAATAAACGTCAAGACACAAGCAATAATTCAAATAACGTCATTATAAATTAATTTTAAAAAGTATTCTCAGTAATCTATCAAACGAAATTTACATCCCCTATTTTCAAACCATTAGTCATTTTAAAAATTCCGTAACATCAGGAAACTCAGAAATAAAATGGTTAGCATACATGTTAATGGATGCATTTCACGCGCAGTCTCACAGCCACCGCAAAGACCAACGACTCACGGCCCTGTACTTCTGCAAGAGACATTGGAATATACACATAATATTATTCATAAGACGTAGAGAAGGTATAATAGTGTGGTCTAGGTTTGCTCTGCAGGGCGCTACCTAGTTTTGCATGTGTCCAGGTACGCTTGTAGTTTTTTGTGGTATTCTTATATTATATCTGCTTATATTTTTCTAGAAAAATCTCTCGAGATGTTATAAATCTATGTATATATATATATATATATACAAGAATTTTTTTTTATACTCACCCTACTCCATTTAATATGGATCTTGTGAAATATTCATAGCTTCCGTCCACGCATGCTGAAGATGCACATGTGAAAGCTTCATGAGGGATGAAACGATAAAATAATAAATAAAAAATCTATAAATAAATAAAAGGTTAACGGCATACATATACTTTTTCTTTTTTCACTTAAGTGCACTTACACTGTAAAAAATCAGGAGTGAATACGGATGTTTTTTCAATCCGCGTTCACTCCGGTCCGGAGTTTTTATACTTAAATAAATTCATATTTAATAGAAACAGCTGTCAATTAGCAACATAATTTTATATTTCGGTACAATATGAAATGTTATCTCGTGGCATGGTATGTAAATCGTATGACAGTTTATGATTCAGTGGAATTATATTCGGTTAAGTTTTATTATAAGCTGTTTATAATTTTTAAAAATAATAATAATATATAATACTTATGGAAAGTGATTAACAATATGGTTATAAATGATCTATTGACTGTAAGAACAATATCATAATAAAGGTAAATATACAATAGCAAAAACATTTATGACGACAAGTTGAAGTAACTAAAATTAATATTAAATATCGGTAAATTAAAGGGAAAATTGTTGCTCATTAATCAGCAAGGATCGTAATTTGTATAACAGTGAACAGCGAAATTATGCCCATATTTGAACCTACATGCTGTAAAAGTACATCAGAGTACGGGATGGAGTTTATTGTGATATGAAGGAGGGTTGAAAAGGGAATGAAAATGAGGGTTGGCATATCACTGTGCCAGAGAATAGGTACTATGAAATAGCAAAACTGTATCAGAACACCACCGAAACTCCCTTGTGGCACATATTTGTCGTTATACCGGACAATAAATTTATTAACCAGCCCACCGAATCGAAGGTTACGCTATCCGCATTTCGGTACATATCAGTTGGTTATAAATGACAGAAAATGTCAAGTTTGCTTAAATTTATTAATACATTATATACATTGTGTATATTATTAATTATTCAACACACATTTTGAATGAATAATTATCATTAGTATATTTTATAGTTTTAGGCAAACTAAAAAAATCTTAGCCTACAAAATTGTATTTTTTATTTTTTTTTAACAAACCATATCAGTTGTTAATTATTTCAAATTAATTAATTACTAGTATAGATCAAAACTCGCGCAATATTGTAACTTGAGTTCAAAGACCGACTTATCACATTCCTTCTATAATGAACCCTTAAGTGACACACGTTTGTGAAATAATCGATCTGTCATAGACTGATATTTCGATCTCAGTGGATAAAATTACCAATACAAGAGTTTTCAAAATTTCTCTTTGAATAAATTCTGCAAAGAAGTCTCAACTTTGATCGGTTTATTTTTTGGATTCTTATAGAAAAAAAAAAATTGTTTCAAATACGCGCCATTTTTTAAATTTACAAAATAAAAAAAAATAATCAAGTCCGTAAGTAAGTTTTCCAAAAATATTTTTATTTGAGCGGGAAAATTTGAAAAAAATCCTTTCGGGTCAAATGTCATCCAGTATAATTTAACCTTTCGTTACTCGCGCTATGAGCGTGACGCCGCCTTTTTGACTAAAATTGCAATAAAAGTTACTGTATGGGTATTTGTGACTTTATACTTAACCAATTCTCTCTTTGAAATCTATATTTTTGTTATATATGTGTATAATTAATAAATATACATTTTAAATACAACAAAAATATATTTATGTAAAACAAGAATGTGAAAAAGCGGGACAGTGCTCATTATGCGAGTTAAATCGTCGATTCAATTTTTGTAACCACGTTGCCAAACTTACTGTAGGTACTGTAAGAAATAATTCATTACAGCAGTCTGATTCGGCAACGTCGTATTTCATTTAGCATGGGCGGCACAGTGCTCGCCGCGCGATGAAAATCGTCGGGCGAGTGGACGCGAGTAACAAAAGGTTAACAGTTAAACAAATACTAAAATAGTAGTTTATCTATCGAGTGCGAGCGTCTTGGACTCGATTGCACTAGATAAATACATTAGTTTTTGTGACAGATATTTGAAATTTACTACATTTAGTGCCTATAAATAGCAGGTTATAAATCCGCGTTTATTTATTTGGTAAGGTTGTTTTGAGTATTTGTTGAAAATAAGAGAAGAGTCGGTAAGTGGGCAAATTAAAATGATGATAAATTTAGTCACAAGATGGCTCGTTAAGTTACTTCGATATTTTTTGGTCGTTCGCTATCGCACATGTAACCAAAAAATATTTTTTGATCCGATGATGACGTCACTATTAGAACGAATAGGTATCTTTTTTACCAGCTGTATCTTATCTAATATTTTTAGCTGCCGACTATAGACGCTAAATGTCGTAGATTTCAAGTGTCTGTCAAAAAAATTTTTAACAAAATGTGTGACCCATTTTACCTAAGCTTCGATATTTTTAACACAAAAAATATTACACCGACTAAGATGCACTGAATCTACTAGCACTCAATAAAAACTCTTGTATTTTTACGTTATCGACAATAGTATGAAAAAAATTATTATTTATAAAACCTTTAATAATTGAAATAAATAATAATTAATACTCGTTGATTAACTGTATGAACTTTTATGAACATAAACTTTAAATGAATTCTTTCCCATAGTACAGATTTAAATTCCGGAATTCTATTGCTATTTTTTACTCCATAGACATCCGTACAAATATTTATTTACTGAGTAATTCGCATCGTGTATTGTAAAAACTGACTATTAAACTTTTTCAAATATCCAGCATTTATTTAGATAAAAAAAAAAAAAATAGATCGTTAAGCGTACAATTAATCTGACATCCGAGTTATTTTTCAAGCTTGTTCTATATACCTGAAATAAACAACGTCCAGTACGATTGAAAACAAAAATAAAATAGAGCTAAATAAACAAATAATGAGTTTTAAACTGATGAAAAAAAAAAATTCAAGGAATAAATATAAACATTTATTAAAACAAATAAATAAATTCATTAGACACAAGCCAGTGGGGAAATAAATAACTTGAGATGAATAAACACATTAGTTTATTTATTTGAGTGTTTTTTTTTAACTATGAATAATGTCAGTTGCCATCTTGGCTGTTAGCGAAATTCAATTTCCCATAACAAACAGCCGGGCGAGCGTAAGCTCAAATAGCTCAGAGCTATCGAAAAACAATTAAACTGGTAAAATATCGACAAACACGATTCGATGGACAGCTGATATTTTATCTGGCAATAAAGGTCGGGAAAAAGTTTCGAGTGAGTGTGAATTTGAATCACGAGTGGAAGAATTTAAAACAGTTATAATAACAATCATACTGATAATGAAAAAATATAAATAATATTCGGGCTTTTTATAAAACTCATGGATATTCATTGCTCTATTACCAGTCGATCAATTATTTTGTTTATATATATACATATATATATTTTTGTAGAAAAAAAAATAAAAACAATTTTCATCTACTGCTCGCACATATTTTTTATGCAAATAAATTCGATGTGATTTCGAATTTATTTGTTACTTTTAAAATTATTTTTCAATTTAAATTTTAAAAGGTCCATTCGTTAATTTGATATATTGTATCAGCGAATGTAAAATAACTCACGTTAAACAAATTATACATCCGTTATAATTCATTTTATTAATCAACGACCCGATTATTTTATTTGTTTTTTTAATTTTTTAGTTAATTGGAAAAATCAATCATTTATGACGCGGAAAACAAATCATTTGTTATTTTATGCTTGGAAAATAAATTAGTCGCCGAGGAGAATAATTGAAGGTTATTAATTTATATATTTTTGAAAAATGGTAAAAAATTTTTCACGCGGCATTTTTAAAATTTTCAAATTAGAAAAAAAACCTCAGGGTTTTACACCGAACGTAAACTACTTTAGGAAAATTTCGATCCGTAAGTTTTCCAAAAACGATTTTTATAATGGAGCATGAATGAAGGAAAATTGTCTGGAGTCAAAATGAAATCTTCATGCAAAGAAAAATTTGTTTTGAAAATGTTCTGGAAAAGTTAATAGCCGTGAACTTCAAAATTTGAGACTATGAACTTTGATTTCAACATTTTTGGAACTGTGAAAATATTAAGGAGTAAAAAAAATTTCAACTAAGTACTTTTCAGGCAGGTTTTCCTGAATTTTTAAAACGAAATAATTTGACTTGAAAATTTCCCTGGCATGAAGAATATTAAAAAAAAAAAAGACTTTGAAACTTTGACTCTTTATAAGACTTTTCAAGAACAAGGTCCACAAATTGAAATTTTTTTATTCTTGAATTTTTTCCGTTTCAAAAAATGGTCAATTCAAAGTCCAGAATTGTCTCAAATTTAGAAGTTTACTATCATGAACTTTTTGGGAACGATAATTTTTTACATGCGATGGTGTCATTTAATGATCTTGAAATTGACAAACAATCAACAATTCTTTTTTTTTCAGCAAATCAATTGCAAAAAAAAATGCATGTATGGAAAATTAAAAAAACTACAGGTGCAATTTTTTCAATTTATCGTTTTGGAAAAAAATAAAAAAAATTCGATGTTGGCTAACTTCAGTATCATGTCATTTAAGGGTAAAATCTGAACGGTCATTAGTAAAGTTAAAAACGATTCTGTTTTAAAATTAATGAGCAATCGATAGATTCCAGATGCGATAATTTGCTGAATTTTTTGTGATTTTCTGTCTAAAATAAAATCTCAGCCAAAAATTTTTTTACAGCAAAAACCGGAGTTCTCTTTCTAGACTTCTCTATTATAAAAATTCGAATTATAAATTAATAAATTAATTAAATAACTAACGAGCACCATATCCAGGTTCATGTAATAAAACAAATATACATGACTAAAGTAATGAGATAAAATACAGAGGAAACTATAACTCGAATTCGTCTAAAAATGATAAAATAAACAAGACAAGTGAAATAACAAGAGCTACATCTACGTATACTCATCATCTCAAGCGACGAGGTGAAGCTCCATAATTACATACCATGGTGAGCAATTAAATTAATTCTTTCGCACTGTGTACTCACCTCACTGTTCAGCTACTGTGCATTTTCTTTTGCTTGATGCTTTCATCCACTATCTCACTACCTTCACCCTACCCTCAACCGCAACTTCTTTTACTTCCTCCAGTTCTACTTGCTCTTTTTCATCTTCTACCGTGAAACGGGTTTCATTTAATTTTACCTTGAGAATTCGTCAAGCAAAAAATTTATGAGGTTATCATAGTCTGCAAAGAATAACTTTAAGATATAAAAATAAATTAGATTTTTTAAAAAATAAAATAAATCTAGAGGAGAAGTCCAAAAATAAATTCATATCACACCTTGTAAATTTTGATTTTTTTTTTAATTATTATTACATTTATTTAAACAATAGTGTGTGTCACGTCAAGAGATATTTTTTTTTACATTACAATTTTCATTCACCAGCCACACAATTTATTTATTTTTTAAATCGTTCGCACGTTTGTCTTTTAACATGATACATAATCAGTATGAACGTTTTATTAATTTATTTATTATTTTTATTATTTACAATGCGCTCTAGTATTTTATTTTAATTATTTATTAGACTTTTTTTTTTACTATAAAATTTTCTGATGCGATAAATTTACCGCGTAGTCGTTAAAATTATTCACGAATTTATTGGAGATTTCTGTCTCGTTGTGCATTTATTCCCAACGATAAATATTATTATTATTATTTTCTCTCTTCAGCAGCGTAAAGTCCCCATTAATTTTATTTTTTATTTTTTATATCCATTTATTTATTCTCTCTGTGATCGATCGATACCACCGTCATACCAACGACATCTCGTTATTTTATTATTATTTTTTTTAAAACCACAATAAGTGAAGAAAAATGGTTTTTATTGTGCAATTAATATAATTTTAATAATATATAAAATTCATATATTTTTTTACAATAAATATCATTTTTCTTCGTACATATCTTTTTTCTTTTTGTTTATTAATTACATTTTTAATTAATCAAATTAAAAAAAACGTCTTGTAATTTGATAATTCCATTGTCCTCTTCGTATACATGATTAATATAATATATGATGGAAAAAATTATAATATATAATTTATAAATAAAAAATTGTCAAGTAATTATTTTTTTTTATTAATTATTAATAAATTACTTATTGCATTAAAGTAAAAGTGGGAAAGTTATAATTTTCTATCTTATTTTTATATTTAGAAATTCTTATATATGACCATTAGTCTTTCAAAAAAATAATAAACATTTCTGAATTTTTTCTGAGCGGGAAAATTAAATTTACAAGAATGTCAAACGTTTATATAAAATATTTAACGTAATGTCTATTTATTTATTCAAATTTAAATTGTCCGCCGTAACTATGTGTGTTTAAATATTGAAGAGAGACGGTAAGACCGATTTTAGATTAAATTTAATTCAGGTTAACAATGGAAACTTGACCTTTAAATAGTAACCCCGATCTGAAAGACCGCTAACCAAATTTAAAATCAATAAAGCTTTTTTTAAAATATTTATGTTAAAATATTAATCAATGTGAAGTTTCAAAATGAATAAAGCTTATAATATTAGTACACGGAGAAAAAAATATAGTAAAATTTACTAAAAAATATGGGAATAATTACTAAATTTAGATAGTAATCTTGAAACGTTTAAGATTTATAGGAAAAATTCATAAACAGATAAGTAAATTTTACTATCCCGTTTAGTAAATTTTACTATATTAGAATGGAAAAAAATAAAATTAAATTTTTATTAGCTTTTAACTTTTTATTATTATTACTATAATTTTAATTATTACTGTTATTTATGCCATCTGTATTAGTGCTGGTGTCGATTTTTGTTTTTTAAAAAATCACTTGGTTTCAACCGAGATTCGACCCTGATCTCCCGCGCGCGAGTCCTTTCCTATGTCTGACGGCCCAATGTCTCCTTTGGACAAATGCTTCAGAACTTGTAATACATATTTGTATATGCTATTCCCACCAAATTTTAATTTTATCTATACATAGTAGAATTTACTATACATATAGTAAAAAAACATAATCGTGTTAGCAAAAAATACATTGCGTATAGTAATTTTCAATATTTTGTATAGTAACAAATCCTATATTGTATTAGAAAATTAACTTTCTTAAATTTGTATTTATTAAAAATACTTATAGTAAAATTTACTATACATATAGTGAAAAATACAATTGTGTTAGTGAAAAATACATTACGCATAGTAATTTTGAATATCTTAGTATGTAATTATTACTAACTAGTAAATTTTACTAAACGTTTAGTAATAATTACAATACAGAATGTATTTTTTCATATCTGTTAGTAAATTTTACTATAAGATTCTAATTTTTACTATATTTTTTTCTCCGAGTAAATCATGTCTTTTTTATGGATATAGTTCTATTTATGTAAATACAAGCCCTTTTTCAAAAGTAGAAAAAAAATCTGTACTTCTGACAGCGGCCATTACTTGTAGCATGCAAATTTTTAGGGTTACCTTTGAAAGGTTAACATGGAATCTTTAATAAATTTCCAGAACCTTAACAGAAGATTCAAAATTTCGTATTTCAAAAATTCTATTGCAAAAAAAAATCAATTTCAAATTATCATTTACTCAAAAAAGATCTATTAATTTCTCTGAGTATGAAAAAGGTCAGATAGTGTTTAACCTCAAAGGCATTTTGTAACACGAAGGTCCAGCATTCGAACTCAGGGTTCGGTACCGTGCTAAAACAGCCATAGGGAGCAAATATAATATGAATATTTAGATAAATTTGAGAATTCATCTTACAACTGATGTTTTTTTTTTCAAATTTATACCTGATGTTCGAAAAACAGATATTCGACTGTGGACCTCCCACTTTTACTCTACTAACTAATAAAGTAATTAAATGTATGAATGAAAAAGCATTACAAATGTGATGAACAAGTCAACAGTCTTTAAATGTCAGCTCGTTGAGGTGCGTGTTTTATTAATATATAAAAAATCTATACACTCTAAAATTAATATATCTAATTACTTTTATTTTTCATACTTTTTCTTCAATAGCAATATCAATTTTTTTATTTTATACGCAATTTCATATCCATTTTCATTCGATAAATCGATAATTATGTTCACATTTATCCTCCGTTAATTGTCTAATTTAAGTTTTCATCTCTCATAAGCCTACGAGTATTATATTATATTTATTTATTTTTTTTATTGTTAATTAATCAAATAAACAAATTTGTCGGTATTAAAAAAAATATATACGAAATAAAAAATTGAATTCATGGAATGGAAATTTAATAATTTAATTGATCAATTAATTTAATGTCTGAATTAATAAAAGTAATTAAAACTTGCTTTAAATTATTCAAACTTGTGGCATGATTTTCCGCTCGAAAGACTTTAGTATACACCGAGTGTCTTTTAAACATATTAATATATTTATACATATTATATATATTTTTTAAATATCTATACACAATATACTCTAAATTTTTCAATAAACATTTTTTAAAATTTAATTTTTTCTTAATTATCAATTAAAATTTTTTCACTTAATGCCACTCAGTAATTTCATAAATTTATTTTAGTTATATTTTATTTGATTGTTCGTTTTTTCATTACTCGATATTAATTTGATTTCGTTTATAAAAAAAAAATCAAAATATTTTTTTTCAAAAAATTATAAATTTTTCACGAAGTTAATTTATTGTTTATTGTTTCACTGCTACTTTATTTATATACTCTCGCCTATAAATATATGTATATTAATAATAGTAATCAATTTTTATTTTTATTTTCTTTACACACAAATTTTCACAATTTTTATTATTTTTAAAATTTAAGGAAATATTCTCATTAAGCCGGCGTTAAAAATCCAAAATATTCTTTGATAATTCTAATTATACTTTCAAAAATATCAACTCATTACCAAAATTTCAAATTCTAACCATGGTTAGATCTTGAAAAAAAGAAAAGAAGATTTTAGAAATCCAATAAAATTGAAAGTTATTCCGAATATTAAATCTAACCTCACATCCCATTGGCGAGATATTTAAAGAAAAATAAGACATCATTCGTCGATTTCTTGAAGAGGATTTACATATTGGCTTGATTTCGTTACCGTTATTTTAAAAAACGATCATAGATTCACCTATCAAGTTTATTTTTACACGGAAAAATTGGAACCCGACTGGTTACTGTTCTGCACCCGACTCAGTACGGTGCTGGAAAAAAATCCTCGGTTATAGTGCAGCGCCACACTGATTACTGTGCGGAACTTGACTGAGTTATATGTGTACACGACTCCGTTAGGTCTGTGCTGCACCATAACTAAAAAGTTAAGAAAATTTAAATACTGCATCTAATAACTAATCAGAAATGGGTTCAATGAAACATTTTATGAGGCCGATCTTAGGCATTTAACGGCGTTTATTTTGAGCATGTATTATACATATCGATACTGCCATTCTAATATGCCCTATCCCACAAAATTTGACATTTTTACTTTTTTCGAAAAATGAAATCATTGTAACAATGTGCAGCTTATGTCAAAATTTTCGAGGTCAAATTGTTTATTTAGTATTTTAAAATAAGTATTCTAATATATCGTATCCCACACGCAGACTTTCGCGCATTCTAATATGTCGTATCCCACATTCGTATAGGTTTAGTCACGCTTAACATTTTTGATTTTAGATTAATTTTAAGGAAGCAATTAACGACATGAGTAAGAAGGTTATGATGCATAATTTTTGACTCTTCTTACAGCATATAATTCAAAATTATTTATTCGCTACAAGTGCCTATATTTTATGAAAACATGAAAATAAATTTTTAGGTTATACTAATGTAAGCATAATACAAATAATTTTTCTTTGCCGACCGTAAAACGTTTTTATCGTCTCCTGAAAAATTTCCCAAATATGGAACAGGACATATTAGAAGCGCAGTATCGACATATAAAAAAAATCCGTCCATGTCTTCCGCGACTGCGTCGTCCATCTTACAGCTACAATTTAAAAAAAACTCTTCCAAATTTTAAGTTGCAATGACTTTTAAATATTTCTCACAAATAATTACCCTCAAAATAAAATAAAAAATTTTTTTTTCACCTCTTAATGAGAATACCTCCCTATTAATTAATTTTTACCGCCATAAATTTTTTAGCTCAACTAAATTTGAATTTATCTATTAAAAAATTTCAATCAACTCTAATTAAATTTCCGCATGCATCAAAACGAAAACAATAAAGTATATATCTCAATTATTTCAAGCTCTATTTTTTAAATTGTCACAACAAATAATTTTATATACTCCAGAATGATAAATAAAAAAAATATGTTATTTTATCATTACAATTATTATTATTATTTTAAAACTTAAATACATACAATAATTATTAATATGTATCTTACACATTATTGGTAAACTTAATAAATTATTATTATCATTAATAATTATTATGTCTACTGATAACTTACCAAATTTACAATTAAACTTACGTATTAAAGATCGTCCACAGTAACCCAATAAATCCACTTGACTTTATAAAACAAATTTAAAATTTAATTTACTCATTTTTAAATATATATATCACGATATTAATGACATTTATTTATATTTAACTGTTGCCTTGAGGACAAATAATTAAGTTAAACCAACAAATTCCCATATACAAACACCGTTCTTGAGAATACAATGTACACACGTACGCATGTTCCACTCACAACAATAAATAAACTAAATACCCGAGGGCTATTGTTAATGCTGTATAAATCCACTTCTTTCGTACTCGGGTGTTATTTTCATTTTAATATTTATAGTTTACTTAATCGGATTATCGCGGGGGTTTAAATATTATTATTATTATTATTTTATTTATTTATGTATAGTTAGGCCTATAAATGTCCAGAATATTAGCTCATCTCAGTAGATTCGCCGTGAGAAGTGTGAGCAAGGCCAATAATATTGTTGGTGTTAGTCGACAACTACCCCCGTGTTGCATTGCTGCTGGGTGTTCACCTGCAATCAAATTTTAGTTTTTTTTTCTTGTAATTTATTGTTATATTATTAATTTAATTTATGAGAGAAATTGGAATAGTATAAGATACGAAAAAAAATTTATTTACTGTATAGGGGAGGAGGGGACTGATTTTCAAAATGAATCGAAAAAATTTTGAGCTGCTGTTAAAAAAAACAATAAGATTAGATTAAATTTTTTCATAAGTAATTTATATAAAAAAATGACATTGAACATAATTTTTAATAGATTTTATTCTAAAACAAAAGTCATTAATAGAGACAAGATTTTTGCCTTTTTGAAATGAATGGTTCAAATGTTGCATATTACGGCGAAAATATTGGTCTTATAAAAAAAGTTTTCAAACAAAAGTTGTAGGAAATTTATTTTTATAAAAAAAATGTCTCTTATGATTTTTTTATACGACCAATATTTTCACTGTAATTTCGAAATTGAGATTCATAATGAATGATTCAAATTTTTGTTAATTATAAAAATTTTAATTTTGAAATTACGGCGAAAATATTGGTCTTATAAAAAAAGTTTTCAAACAAAAGTTGTAGGAAATTTATTTTTATAAAAAAAATGTCTCTTATAATTTTTTTATACGACCAATATTTTCACTGTAATTTCGAAATTGAGATTCATAATGAATGATTCAAATTTTTGTTAATTATAAAAATTTTAATTTTGAAATTACGGCGAAAATATTGGTCTTATAAAAAAAGTTTTCAAACAAAAGTTGTAGGAAATTTATTTTTATAAAAAAAATGTCTCTCATAATTTTTTTATACGACCAATATTTTCACTGTAATTTCAAAATTGAGATTCATAATGAATGATTCAAACTTTTGTTAATTATAAAAATCTTAATTTTGAAATTACGGTGAAAATATTGGTCTTATAAAAAAAGTTTTCAAACAAAAGTTGTAGGAAATTTATTTTTATAAAAAAAATGTCTCTTATAATTTTTTTATACGACCAGTATTTTCACTGTAATTTCAAAATTGAGATTCATAATGAATGATTCAAATTTTTGTTAATTATAAAAATCTTAATTTTGAAATTACGGTGAAAATATTGGTTGTATGAAAAAATGTTTCAAACAAAAAATGTAGGAAATTTATTTTTATAAAAAAAATGTCTCTTATGATTTTTTTATACGACCAATATTTTCACCGTAATTCCAAAATTTAGATTCATAATGAATTACTCAAATTTTTATTAATTATGAAAATCTTAATTTTGAAATTACGGTGAAAATATTGGTTGTATAAAAAAATCATAAGAGACATTTTCTCTAGGAAATGAAATTTCCTACAACTTTTGTTTGAAAAATTTTTTCATACAACCAATATTTCTACTGTAATTCCAAAATTTGACTCCATTAATTATTAATTGTTATTTTTGAATAAAAGCAAAAATCCTGGTCTTAGTCATTAACATTTAGCGACGGACACTCACGATTTTTGAAAAAGTTTAGCAAAAAAAAAAGAGATAGTCTTACTGCATTTTTTTGCAAAAAATGGAGTTATCGTTTTAAAATAAACAAAATTTTTACATTTTATAGTTTGATTTTACTCTAATTACCCTGTCAGCGAACAGTCAAGTTGCGAGTAAATGAATCTAAATGAGTTGAGCTGAGTCACGTACTCAATTTTATTCTTTATAACTATGGCCTTTATATACATATATATTGTAAAAGAATAAAAAAATTTTAAGCTTTACCAGCCAACAAAATTATCGCGATAATTTTTAAAAGCTTATGAACTTCAGTTAAAGTTAACTCATAATTTATGGCGAGAGTTTAATAGAATGCACTTTTTTTTTTTTTTTTTTATATTAAAATACCTTCAAACTTAAGTATAGAAAAACAAAAAAAAATTAATGTTTCTCCGCCCGAAAGATACCGCGTTTTTTAATTTTAATTTCCCATCAATGAATGTTAGATTCTAGAAATTTTCTTTACATGATTATTCAGTCCAAATTTTTTTTAAAATAATAATTTATTTTTCGCGCGAAAATAAAATAATTTTATTTTAAACTTAACAGATTAAATTCTTAATAAAAAAACTGTGAAATACATGAACGATTTTATTGAAAAGTATAAGAAAAAAAAAAAAAGTGAAGGATGACATGGAAAACTCGTTATCATGATTAATTCACATTTTATTTATAAGTTTATGTACATATATATTGAAAATCAATAAATCACAATAATCTAATCCGCAAGACTCGATAAGACGATTTTAATTAAAAGTTTATGGCTGGACTTGAATGAAAAAAAAAAAAAAAAAGACAAAATTGAAGTTAATCTTAAATTAATTATACGAATCCTCGTACTTATATTTTATGAAATCAATCAGTAAAAAAAAATAAGCTTAAAGTTTAAGTAATTCCCCTTTAAAAGTTTAAAAAGTAATAATTAATGGAATGAAAGTGCCAATTAATTATTTTTGTTGTCAGCAGTGAATATTTTGAAAAAGTAGATAATAAATAACAGTGAAAATATAAGTAAGATAAAATTTATCAGAGTTATAAAATTGTAAAATGATGTGGCTGTTGATCAAGTAACGTGACACCTCGTTAAGAACTTTGACAATCTCGAGATTGACGCGCACCTGGAGCTCGTTAACTAGACTCTACACTGGATTTTATACAATATATAGATATATAGATATATCCATTGATATAAAGCATAGAAAATTGAATATATATATGTATATGTATATATGTTGAAACTTTGGTGTTAGTGTTCGCGTTCTACGACTAGTAGCATCAAGAGAAAGCTTTTGATCTATTGCTAAAAGGAAAATGTCATGGATAATTTAGTATCTCGTTAGTTAACCGATCGTGCGAGTCTACTAATGTAATTTTCGATTTATTAAAAATTACAATGTTAGTTTCAATTCTCTTTAATAGGCATTTTTCACTTTACATATCTTCAATGCATGATTGAAATGTCTTGTTTTTATGACAATTTATCTGTCAATTATTTCAATTTATGACATCCAACAAGAATTTTTCATTTTCTATAACTTTTAATTAATTTTTGCAACTGATGTATATAAATATATGAACTTTTTGTTTAATGTATGTTAAATTATAGTTAAATTAAAAATTTTTTAATTTATTCAGTTTCAGAGTTTTGTGCTCAAGGATTGTCTGGTAACTTTGTGACTTTGTAGTTTTAATTTTTAATACTTTTTTTTTGGGCTAAAGTTTATTTAATGGATTTAATAAATAATTTATGGTGAATATTGAGTTCATAATGAGCTTAAGTAGAGTGGCTGCTATTTTCATGGAAAAATTAATTTTTTTAAATAAATGAGACTGGAAAATACTTTATATAGATATTGATAATTGACTTTGAATAATTATTATATAATGTGGTAACTTAAAACTCAAGTGACATTATTATAGATATCATAATTTATTCATTTAAATATTTGAAAAAATGTGACCAGTACTATAAAGTATACTGACTTTCGCGATACTCATTTAGCATTTGGAGGTTAGGGCTAGACTACAATGCATTGCGATACTACCTTATTCGGATCGTTTGTTTCACGATATATGAGTGTGAATGTATCATAAATCAGGCAAATTTAAAATTATAAATAAATAGAGTAAAAAATTAAAAAAATAATATATATAAAAAAATGCACTTATTAATTTTTTAATTTTTTAAATACGCATTTTTTAAAAATTTTATTTTATCAATTATTTACTCTATTTATTAATAATTTAAAATTTGTCTGATGTCTGTTACTAAAGTTAGCCGACGTCTAATAATTTTTGAATTATTTTATAAACGATAAATTATAAAAAAAAAAAATATTTTGAAAAATTGCACCTATAGCTTTTTCAATTTTCTACATGTGCATTTTTTTAGTTTTTCTTATTTTTGTAATTAAACTTGAAAAAAAAAAATCCGATAATTGTTAATGGTCTGCTTACTTCAGGATCATTACATTTACTCTCATTCACGATACGCATATCCCTACACGAAAAAAAAGAACTGTCGCTGCAACGGGAATAGGTCTTGTAGCATGAGTTTGTTGCTGCAACAGAAAAGTTCTGTAGCAGCTACAGGAAGAATTTATGGCTGCAAAAGGATTGATCTTATACTAATACTAAGGGGCTTTCCTGTCGCAGCAACATTTCTTTTTTTCTGTGTATCCATTAGATCGATCCAATCACGATATTGTTTTATCCATGCAATGTCTTACCTTCCTCATGAGTCATGACTTAAAGTATCAATCGATTCCTAATTAAATTGAAAAGCTTTTTTCCATTAAGGAGCCATGATTCGTAAAAGTATTCAGATCATTGATCACATTGAAAAGTATAGTATAAAATTTATACTAGCGAGTAAACACGATTGAGTGAGCATTTTCATCTGTTACCTCGGTAAAATGTAGCAAAGCTCCAACAATTGAAATAAATTTGCGTAGCTCGCTCCTTTGGAATAATAATAGTAAATACCACTGAATAACGTTTAATATAACGCAACAATAGTTTCAGATTTCACCAGATGTAATTTCGCTATGTGTGTACATATAATATATATATGTATATTTGTGTTTGTGTGCATTTAGTAATGCGATGTATAGAAGAAAGTGTGAAAATAGTCGCGCAGAAGGGAATGGATGAAAATTAACGTAACATAGTGTACTATATGACTGCATAATAAATTAATGTTGATTGAATAAGTTGAAGAGAGCATGAGAGTGTTTACCAATAAGAGAGAGTAAGAGTGTCACCACATTGCCGGTCATCGGCGTTATTTGAAACATGGCTGATTACACAAGAGAATTTACCGCAAATTTCAATTATTTAGTGATAAACCTATCCTATCTATCCCAGTGTATCCTAGTACGTGTGTTTGACTAGTAGGAAGTCGCGGTCAACCGGCTATCCGGTCACGGCACATACGATCTGCCTGTATTAACACTATCGCCTCTCTCTATTTTACATTATCGTATTTTATTTTATTTCATTGTATTATATATTGTATATTTTATATTTATTCATTCATATATCGACGATCCATAAATTAATTGCACTCGGGCAATCCTCTTTTATGTATTCAGAGCAATCAGTGCATTAATAAAAATTATTTTTTGGTAATTAGTTATGGTAATTTAGTACACTTTGATAACGCAGTAACGGAGCATAAAATTTATGATAAATTTTTTTAAAAATATTTTTAGATGCTCAGAAATTTAAAAAAAAATGTCTAAGTATTTTATTGAATAGAAATTTTGGGGTAAGATGACCATTAAAAAAAAAAATTAAATGAACTCTGTTAATTATTGTGATGATAAAAAAATGATGACATTGATTTTGAAAAAAGTCGTGATATTATAAAATAAATATTTAGTGAAATGTCAAAATGACAAAAGCACTCTTCGTAAATTAGGTTATGTTTTAAACCAAAGAATAAATTAGGAGAGCAAAAACTAAATAAGTCGGATGAGTGAGAGGTTGAGTGAAGTAATAGGACAGCGGCTGTCCATACTACAAGGCAGTAATGTCCGCTACTGAGAGTGACAGGTGGGTAAGGGTCGTATAAAGAAGCCACTTACCATTCAGAACGTGGACCATTACGCTTGCAGGGTTTGCGTTGCTGGGGATGCAGGTGTAATTTCCGCTGTCGGTTGATCTTGCTTGCGTCACCAACAGTTTACTCGTCGTACCGCTCTCCGTTTTCTCCGTTTCCAGGGAGACACCGCCCCTATGGTGAACGCTAGATTATCAAACATACCTTCGTATCTACCTTCATTTTTACTCAATTTTTCATTTTCATTCTTACTTTACTTATGTCATAACAAAAACTTTCGTAATCTTTTCATTAACCACTACATATTTAACTGTTCAATAGATTCCATTTTATTAAAATAAAATACAACACTAATTTTTTTCAGGCATAGGTAAAAATTTAAATGTCTATTGTAATATATGAATTAGTTACTCAAAAACACGACTGACTCACTAAAATATTTTAAATTTTCTTTGCTTTTAATGGCGATAGGAATTAAATTTTCGATTCTGTTTATGTCTAGTAAACCGGAAATGAGATATTACTTTTAAAGAAAGAAATTTTCGTTGTCAAAAAATGTTCACTTACTACCCAGAGGAAATTTTTTCATCTAGAGCAAAATGGCCATCCCAAAATTTTTGTGGTCGACTTACCCCATCTATTTAAAGTGAACATTTTTTTATGAAAGACTAATTAGTGATTTCTCATAGACTTTTTTTTACTTTCCACAAAAAAAAAAAATTACTAGGAATCAAGTTTGAGTTCGCCGATGCAATTATTAAGTAAATAAAAATAAAAACTATACCTTGGACTGTCAAAATCAACTACTGCGCTACCATGATGCCACGTGACACTACTTGGGGGTGTACTTTGGACGTTAACTTTGCATGTAAGACTGATAGTGCTGCCTTTTTTTACGTAGACGTCTTCAGCGCCCAGAATTGTCGCTTGCGCCGCTAAAACAATAATTTTAAAATTTTTCTATTTATTTTTTTTTCAGCTAATAAAAAATATCAATGCAACTTGTGCTATATATTTGTATATTCAAACGGAGGTAAAATTAGAAACTCACTGACAATCTCAAAAAAGTAAAACAAAATATATATAAACAAGAATACCTAAGTAACATATGTGTACCGAAATCTCATCCGTTAAATTTATGATGCGAAGTCGATCATGACGTGACTTATGATTACTGTAGAGTTTATTGAAGAAAAAAAAGTTGGTTTTTTTCTTAAAATTTTCTCTTACTTTATTTAAAATGAATCTGTTGCCGGAAGTTATCGATCTTTTAGATGACCACAGAGAACGATTTATCAGACGTTCTCTGCTCTGATTCACGTCGTTGAATCGTATCGCTCATTCAGCGACTTTGCCATCCTCGTTATTCATGCTTCAGATATTCAACGACTTTTAGAATAAGTGGAAATAAACTCTTATAGATTATCTCGATATTTTTATATTTAATGTCATATTGTCATTATTCCTATCATTGATGTACAATAAACAGGAAAAAAAAGTCACTCAACAAATATTTTTTTTTTTTCTTATTAGTTTTAGTTTATTACTTCTTTATTGTAACATGTCAGTAATAATTTTTCATGATATCAGCATCGAAATTTGAAGTTTCAGTGTTCACAGTCAGTCGAAACAAGCGAATTTCAGTCTATTGCCTTGAACAAATATCAGCAAATGCGTAAATTGTGAATGTCTTTAGCCAGCGGGTAGAAACAAACTCGTCCCGGGAACAAACAAGTAATGTTTCTGTTCGCTGACTGAAGGCATTCGCAATTTAAATTCTTATACTTGTCATTTGTTTAATAGTCATTTCAGACCATTAATTTTATTTACGTTAATGACAGTTCTGACTATGATTGTTTTATTAAAATTCGTGTAAATAATAAATAGTATTTATAGTTTCTCTTGATTATTAGATACTGAAGTTTGCCAACGTTTAGTAATTTTTGAATTTTTAAAAAAATGATAAATTAGAAAAAAAGAAAATATTTGAAAAATTGCACCTGTAGCTTTTTTTATTTTCTACATGTGCATATTTTTAGTTTTTTTTTTAGGAATTGATTCGTTGGAAAAAAAATCCAAAAATTGTCAATTGTCTACTAACCAGGATCACTTTGTAAATGGCAAATGACAATTTACACTTACGCTAAAAGTTGGTAGCATTGATCTGAAATTAACTTGTTTCTGATTAGCTGCTGACACTGAAACCAAATTCTAGTGCAAGTAATCATGAAAAATCTCGTTGATACAAGCTAACCGACGTCTAATAATTTTTGAACTTTTTTTTAAAGCAATAAATTATAAAAAAAAAAATATTTGAAAAAATTGCACCGATAGCTTTTTAAATTTTCTACATGTGCATATTTTTAGATTATTTTTTTTTTAATTAATTCATTAAAAAAAAGAATCCGAAAATTGTTAATTGTTTGCTAACTGCAGGATCATAAAATCTAGTGTGTAACTCAGGATAAAACACGATTTCCAACTGCTGATGTCAGCCAACTTCACACTGGTCTGAAATCGTTTCGTTTCATCCCTTGTGACACAATATACTATTTATAACCATAAATTTTGAATTTATCAGGATTAATAATTTAATTATGTAGTAACATTTAGAAAAAAAATTGTTTTGTATTCTATAGTTTTTTTTCTTTAAAAAATTATCTAACCTGATTGAAATTTCCGTCGTACCGCGTTTGACTTGACATCGGGGACTGGATCAGTCTCTTAATGAAGTAGGAGATGGATAAACAGAAACAAAAAAATTATATTTTAAAATTGACCATAAAAAATTATTTAATTTAGCATTTTTTATTCTTAAAATAAAAAGCAGACTCGATTGCAATGACAAATTTATTTGTTGTTTTATTTTTGTCTAATTATAAAATTAAAAAAAAGTCAATAATAATATAAACAAGGACGATATAAAAAATAATGATATTGTATGATTAATTTTGAACATCGAATTGTTTAGCATTTGTAATGCAAATTACTTGGCAAGTACAAGGTACAAGGGCTTGCGCTAGATTTCACTGGCAAATATTGATAGTTTGTAGCTCTCACTCTCTCACTCGAGAGTAGAACCAGCTAGATAACTCAGTTTACTGTTAAAGAGAAAATCGAGTGAGTTTGGGATCTATTAAAGGGATGGCGCAGAGAGTTCAGGAGCACAGTGGAGTCAGCCACACAGAAGGCGGCTCACAGAGAGAACAATTGTGGGCACGAGAATGTGGATGAGAGGATAAGACAGATACTGAGACGGGAGAAAGTGAAGTTGAGGATTCGCAACTGAATTAATCAGTGTGCTAGTCAAGGTGTAACATCCTCAGTCTACTGATGCAACAACCAATCCTCAATTGTACCAGATTGTCGTGACAAGACGGTCATTAAGTCAATCATCGGCTCTCTATTCCACTAAATTTATAATTATCTACTCGGCTATTTTCAATACTAGATTTATTATCATTTTTTTTTTTTTTTTAATTATATTCTATTGAGATTTATCATCATAAAGGTGCAAAAAGAATAGCGTATCAGTTACTGACATACCTCTGAATATAAAAATATAATAATAGTTAATTTCCGAAAACAACATTGACATGCTCGTGTAAAATAGGATATTACACACTAAGAGAGGAAAGTTGGAGATTTAAACCCGAGTAATTGTCTGCCCGAGACGAAGGTGAGGGTGGAAAATACGTGGGTTGGGATGTCCTTTCCTTCGTGGTGTGTATTCGATTTTTCACCAGATCTATGCATCAAAGTTCAAGTTTATGTCTATTTTTTTTTACTTTCTTCCCTTTAAACAGGGCAGGAATTTAAATTTTTGGTGCAGGTATGGTGAAAAATATATATGTAAAGTTTGTATGTAACATATCGATACTGCTATTCTAATATTGCGTATCCCACATTTGGGAAATTTTTCAGGAGACGATAAAAACGTTTCACGGTCGGCAAAGAAAAATTATTTGTAATATGCTTACATTGGTATAACCTAAAAATTTATTTTCATGTTTTCATAAAATATAGGCACTTGTAGTGAATAAATAATTTTGAATTATATGCTGTAAGAAGAGTCAAAAATTATGCATCATTACCTTCTTACTCATGTCGTTAACTGCTTCCTTAAAATTAATCTAAAATCAAAAATGTTAAGCGTGACTAAACCTATACGAATGTGGGATACGACATATTAGAATGCGCGAAAGTCTGCGTGTGGGATACGACATATTAGAATACTTATTTAAAAATACTAAATAAACAATTTGACCTCGAAAATTTTGACATAAGCTGCACATTGTTACAATGATTCCATTTTTCGAAAAAAGTGGAAATGTCAAATTTTGCGGGATAGGGAATATTAGAATGGCAGTATCGATATGTAACAAATATGTCCGATAAGTGTTGAGTATATGTTCACATGTATGTCAATATGATTATATGTTAGCGCAAATAAAACCAAGTATGTCACATTGTCACATATATGTTATATACATATATACTTGTGTACGGGTATAATTATCGGATTTAAAAAATAAATAAAAATATAATAGAGAGTCAATAATTGATATACTATCAACACGTCAGTGATTTCACGTAATATAGAAAAAAATAATAATCAATTAGTTCGTTAATTAAAAATATATAAAAGTATGATTGAAAAAATTGAACATTTTTTTTTATGCGTAGAATAAGTGGGCATTAGAAACAAAGTTAATTAGTATGAAATTCAATTAATTATAGCCGCTCGAATATTTTCAGCTTTATATATTATTTCACTTCGAATTCCATAAAATACATAAAGTTTAATAATCCACTCTAACAAAAATTCATTAAAACTCATTGCAAAAATTATTTAATATGAAAATCGTCGGCTATTTTAATTATAAAATGTCTCTTTATCTTTTTAGACTCTACTATTAATTATTTTTTAAACTCCTAAACTGATAAAAAAATAATTAGGGGTAAATAATTATTACAAAGTCCATAATTAGGTATTTTACCTTTTTATCGTATTTAATACTAAAATAAAAATTCAAAAAAATTTTTTTAATTAAGTATCTATAATTAAACTCATTGAATTTGTAGTTAGTTTTAGAATTTAATAAAGGATTCTAATGAATTTATTAATTATAAATTTCTCAAGTATTTAATATCGAGGGTAATCAAATAATAAATATAATATTGTAGTTATAATTTTACTTTGTAAGTAATTAAATTATATAAATTAATTAATTATAAATTCCTGTCATTGATGGGTACCAATTATCAATCACTAATTAATTTAATTATATATAATATCTGCTTCAATTTATTTGTATATTCATAGAATCGATTAAAATCAGCTTGATTGAATTAATTATATTAATTAAATTGTATTAATTATTATTCATAATTCGCGATATCACTGTAATTTAATATTGAGTGTCCGTGTCAACAGGACAGTCTAATTGAAGATAAATAATTACGGTTAATTGACCGGATATTTACCTTCGACCCTCAGTGCAAAGGCCATCTTAAGTTTAGGCTCAGTATTGACCTGGCACTCGTACAGCCCAGCGTCTCTCGGCTGGACATAATCGATTATTAGACGCCACTCGTCACTTCCCTCTGGATGCTTTACTGAAAATCTCGCGTCTCCAGTGTACGTCACTAACGAGGATGTCAGGATGTGAATATCCTTCATTCTCATCCACGATATCTGTAACAAAAAATTTTTGATTCATTTATTTTTTTGTTCTATGTTTTAAGACCTTTAGTGTGTCCATAATAGAACACTCATGAGGCCACTCTCCATGATTTTTATTTTTGTGTAATTTATGTAGCATTCATATATTTGGCTTTATATATGTTGACATTTATTTTGGCGGTAAAAAATTATTTCAAATAAATTTCATGTCTATGTTGCATATATGTTTATAAATATGTAATATTTCATAAATTTACAATTATCAAAAAGTTTTAAATTTTATGTACACGGAGAAAAAAATATAGTAAAAATTACAATCTTATAGTAAAATTTACTAACAGATATGAAAAAATACATTCTGTATTGTAATTATTACTAAACGTTTAGTAAAATTTACTAGTTAGTAATAATTACATAATAAGATATTCAAAATTACTATGCGTAATGTATTTTTTACTAACACAATTGTATTTTTTACTATCTGTATAGTAAATTTTACTATAAGTATTTTTAATAAATACAAATTTAAGAAAGTTAATTTTCTAATACAATATAGGATTTGTTACTATACAAAATATTAAAAATTACTATACGCAATGTATTTTTTGCTAACACGATTATGTTTTTTTACTATATGTATAGTAAATTCTACTATGTATAGATAAAATTAAAATTTGGCGGGAATAGCATATACAAATATGTATTACAAGTTCTGAAACTTTTGTCCAAAGGAGACATCGGGCCGTCAGACATAGGAAAGGACTCGCGCGCGGGAGATCAGGGTTCGAATCTCGGTTGAAACAACGATTTTTTAAAAACAAAAATCGACACCAGCATTAATGCAGATGGCATAAATAACAATAATAATTAAAAATATAGTAATAATAATAAAAAGTTAAAAGCTAATAAAAATTTAATTTTATTTTTTTCCATTCTAATATAGTAAAATTTACTAAACGGGATAGTAAAATTTACTAAACGGGATAGTAAAATTTACTAAACGGGATAGTAAAATTTACTTATCTGTTTATGAATTTTTCCTATAAATCTTAAGCGTTTCAAGATTACTATCTAAATTTAGTAATTATTCCCATATTTTTTAGTAAATTTTACTATATTTTTTTCTCCGCATACCTGAAGATTGGAAGATTTTTTACGAAACGAAAATACAAAAATAAAATAAAAAGTAAAAAATCTACTGGATCCAAATTTTAGAAATGTTTCGCAGGTGCTAGTATGTCAGCCAAAAATTGCAGGCTACCCCAAACTACCCCTCAAGCAGTCAAATCACATAAATTTTTTTTTTACTTTCATTGTGCGAAAAACTTTCCCACGTTCAGGTACATAAAATTATAAATGTTTAAAAATGATTCCTGATTTTCGAAACCAGCGGCTTGAAAAATCTCTAACTTTTTTAATGACGTCTATACTTAAAAAAAAATTATTTCCACACATTATATAGCCTTCGTTCAAAAAAAATAATGAGCGTCAGTCAATTAAAAAAATTAATGATAGAAAAAAAAATTTAATTGAACAAAAAGAGAAATAAATACTTGAAGATCTATCACATGAAAAATTATTGTAGCAGAAATAACATAAGCAATTAATTTTTATTAAAAATCCTTATATTTATGTCTATGCTAACGATAAATTTTATATTATCTGTCTATAAATATATAATTTAAAAATTTGTAATCCCAGTTCTCGATATTTGTTTCGAGACATATATAATTTTTCTAAACAAATAATGAATTTAAAAGTAAATATGAAGGACTACATGCTAGTAACGCTAATGAATGTTAAAATTGTTCTTGACATAAAAAAAACAAAAAACTCTTAAGTTGTTAAACGTATGTTCCAAGTGTTTGAGGATTTTCTCACTCGTTAATTACCCCCATGGTAAGACTCACAAGTTGTGTCGTTTTCTCAGATACTTTTCTTACTTTTTTTTATTTTCTCCGCTGGCTCTTCTGCTTCTTATTCGTCTTTTATTTTATTTTATTTTTTTTTATTACTTCCTCTAGCACTTTCAACATTTCCTTGAGTTTAACGAGTCTAGAAGAAGTGGACAGACAAGACGGAAATGTTTTCTGGTTTTCTTCTATTACTATTTTTTATTTTTTCTCACTTATTTTTAAATAAAGAACTAATTGAAGTACTTATTTACTATATTCATCATATATTTATTTATTTTTTTTACCCTCTACCTCTTCTTCATACTTAAAAAATAATAAATTTCATTCAATTATTTAAAAAATTTTTTTTCGTGAGTTAAATATTCATTGAAATTAATGCAAAATAAATAACCGGACTTTTATTTTCAGGAGTGTATAAAAAATAAAAGGCAGAGGAAAAAAAAATTGACGATGAAATTCGATAGAGGAACACAGAACGTGTACGCTTGAGGACATAAGCGAGAACGAGAGTAGTGCTATTAAAATGTAAATTTAAAATACAATTTCCGTCTTTTAACATCCGGGTTGTTTTAAAAGGACGTACTTCTTGTAACCAGATTTTATCGTACTTATACAATGACAAACAAGTTAACAATTGTTTAATCAATTTTTATTTTTTTATAATTTAAAATTTAATTATTATTTACTATTCAAAAATTATTTCTATAATTTATAATTTATTTTTTTTGTAATTCTTTTTATTTAATGGGTTGTCAAAAAAATTTATTTTGTCGCAGTAAAAATCCCTGAGCCATAAATAATCATGATTACTAAGGGATGATAATTTTTACTATTGGGATAAAAAGGCAACCAATCAAATAACGATTAGATGTCCGGTGGTTCAAAAAAATTAATTATACTCTCTAATTTCGAAATGTGGTAGAAATTCGATCGTGAAATTTTTTAATTGATTAGAAGAATTATTGAAAAAAATAATGTGATATTTTAATTGATTTCATTATAAATTTAGTCGACGAAATTGAGACAAATTTGAAAATTTTTTCAATGTACAGCTTTGAAGGACTTTAAGATTGAGATTTAAAATTTATATGGAAATTGACTATCGGAAGAACTAAAAAGTTCATTTTTAACGAAATTTAAAAACTAGAGTTCGAGATTTCAATATTGGGTATAGAATATCTCAGGTTTTATTTAAAGTAGTCTATTAATGGAAAATAATCACGGGAGAGAGGCAAAATGAACTATGTGTTTTCAAATTTATTTAAAAATCTGATAATGAGACAAAATGGCCACTATGGTCCAAAGTAGACTACTAAAAATTTGAAAAACCCTGAAATTAGCAGCCGAAAATATAATTTTTATAATTTTACATCAACTTTGTTTAAATTTTTTTATTATAATTTTAGTTCCCACACGAATAAATATATATGTGACATATGTGCATCAATGCATTGACTATATGGGACATATATATTATTTATATTTTTTTTTGTACGGGTTAATTATTCATCACTTTTGAATTTAATTTTGAGATTAAATTCAATTAATTGTCTATTTACGTGATGTAAAATTTTGCTGCGAATCATGTGAAAAAAAATTATTCTGCAAAAAAAAAGTGATAGATTATAAATATTTTTCCTTATCCTTAGCAATATTTTTCAGTCTCAAACTATAAATACTAAAAAAAAAAAATTAACTCAAGTAAATTTTTTTCCTCTTAAATCTCAAGGTGAGCCCTTGGGCAATTTCATAAGCTGGGGATTTAGTTGAATCTCAGACGAACAAACTATTCGTTTATGTCTACAAAACATGAAAAGAGCAGTTATTGTGCCAGTAGCAGAGAAGCAGTGCCAGTAAAGAAAAAGTAGTAGTGCCGGTAATAGTCAGGCAGTCTTTTGTCTGACGTCTGACCGCAGCTCAAGTATTATCCCTCGCGTCTTTCACTGTCATTCTTACCGACTCAACATCAGACATCCTGTACAAGAGACTATTTCACTTATATACTGGCTTTAGAAATGTAATGAAAAATTCGAGAGAATATATATATTTTTTTTTTAAATAAAAATATTGAAGCTCTTGAAATTAAATATTTAATTTAAATCGATTATTAAAAAAGCATTTTTAAAATATTTATTATTAACATTAAGTTGTCAAAGTAACTCAACCTTTTGCAGTTACTTTATTTTTCCGTATTTATTTAGTAGTATTTACTTTTATATCTCTGACAAAATGATATACTTATAACTTGAAATAATATTTTTGTAACTTGTGCTCTAGAATAAAATAAAAAAAAAATTTATTAGCTTTACTCTAGTTTTTTTTTTGTTCCTCTTTAAATAAACTAAAATATCTGATATTTTAAATAAATTTTTATTTGACAGTATGATCCAGGTGACCAGTTTGCCCTACTTCTGATGTATGCGTATTTTCTATCGAAAAAAAATATTTACTAAAAATTGTGTGCTTTGAGTCAGGCAGTAAATTTACAGTGACCTATTTATTCCGAACTGTGGGATGCAAATTTAAGGGGGAAACGAGTCTGAGATACAAAAGAAAAAGAGCGTTTTTTTTTCAGAGTATGTTCGTTATTAAAATTTTTGAAATTTGTGACATTATGAAGCATCATTCCAAGAATATTTTGATAAATTTTCATAAAGATATATTGAAAAATAAGCCAGTGGTAGAGGGGAGAGACGACTCACCTCAGACTTCGCTCAAAAATCGCTTTAAATTCACTCCGAATTTTTTACAGTGTACATAATCGTAAATAAGTAATTCATTCCAGCGAATAGACATTAGAATAAATCCAATAATAATAATAATAAGATAAGGAACTATTACATATATTATCGTAATCGATTAAGCGTTGTGCAAGTAAGCAGAATAGAACGATTACAGTTTCTGTGAATAAACCATCTCAATTTAAAAGACAGCAAAAAGATATAGAGGATACAAAAGGGGTTGAGTAAATCGTAAAAAGAGAGATGAGAAAGAGGGTAGTGAATTTAAGATTCTCAGTATAAAGCTGAGTTAAAATTTGTTATTTTCTGCTTAGGTCAACTCGAAAGATTCAGAAACGCTGCTTTCCATCTTGTTGCCTTACCCACCACCCATTTGGCTTGTTGGGTTATACTGAATCTCCATTTTCCTTTAATTTATTCGTATAACTAAAATAAGACCTTATTTTCCTACTGCCTCTACTGCTGCTGCAGTTTCTTCTGCGCTACATTTTAAAGACTACAAAAATACCTAAGCACAATCTTCTATTAAGGCGATGAAGTTAAATATAAAATAAAAAATGAAATCGTTAAATCTGGATAAAAGGAATGCTTCAATTTTAAGATATATAAAAATATAAAGCAAGAAAACAGTGAAAGAAAATGCGTGGAATGAATTTATTGCAATAAAAACGAAAAATTTATTTTTCCAATTCTTATACTGAAACGACGTCATAAGTTTCTTACATATATTTTTTTTTTCATATATTTTATTGCTATTCATTTTAATAAAAAATATTTTCATGCTTTTTGATGCATAAATCGCTTTCAATAATTTATATGTCTTTTTCAAAAACTCGGATGAAAAAAATTTTTTACGTGCCTCAAGATCTATTTAACCATGGCTCAGTTACAAATGTAACCGACAAAATTGACATCAATTTTTTTCTGCAATTTATTTTTTACAACGATGTCCCTAATTTTGTAGGTTACGACATTTGTGACGTAGGCCATCGATAAGAGTATATAATTTAAAATAAAATTTAGTATTCGAAGAATCAAAAAAGTAGATGACTGGTACACGGAAAAAAAAATATTGTGCTCACCACTGAACGGTATCGTGATATTCACTCTCCTCGGTTGGTTATACGTTGTATACGGAAAGTCTTGGTCTATTGGATCGTGATTATCGCGATCCAAGCGGATCCCGAAATCATAAGATCGTTTGAAGAAATCATAAAAACATTTGAGGTTGGAATAGATGAATTTTTAACTTTAACTTCATTACAATTTTACTTTTAGTTGGAATTAATAATTACATGTTAATAATTCTAATAAGCGCAATAAAAAATTATTATTTAATATGAAGAAATGTAATCAAGTAATAGAATATACGTAAGTAATTGATGTAAATTTTTTATTAAATAATTTGGTTATGAGTGGTGGCGCTTGAGAAGTAGATCGCGATAATCACGATCCGTTTTGGTATGATATGGCTACGTTAACTGACGATCACTATACATTTAAGTATATTCATAATCCGTAGGATCATTATAATAAGTATCTAGTGTCTCATTCATATTGATATATATATCGTGAAAATTAAGTAACAATTTAGTACTAATCACGATACAACTGTCGCTCTCCGTTGGTGAGCAATAAGCGCAATATTTTTTTTCCGTGTAGACATTAAGATAAATTATATATATGACCCTTGATAATATATCAAATGGATTTGATTTTTTTCAGAGCCGATAATTAACCGGTTTCTCGTATACGATCAAGAGTAAATTTTTTTTATTAAATATAATCTAGAGTATCATAAATAATTTATAAATTTATAGGCAGCGGGATCTAAAACTGGTTTGGCAATTTCGAGAGCGCTGGTTCGAATATATAATGTCTATATTGACATCCCAAAAAGGCAATAGCAGTCATTGTAAAGAGTAGCAGGTATACATGGAACAGTAAGTGAGATAGAGATATAGATGGGAATAGAAATAGAAATAGAAAAGTGAGAGAGATTACAGTGAAATGTGAAGGATACAGAGTATTGAGGGTATAAAAGCGAGAGAGATAAAGAGTGAGTAGAAAGGAGGAGGAAACTGGCGTCACGATTCTAACGCGATTCAGTCTACCTTGCACGTAGCACTTATTGGCCGAATGCCGAGTGCACGCAATCGGCAGATTTATGGACCCCTCAATAGGAACTGGACCACAGGCAAGCGCAACGTGAGGACGGAGGCAGTTGCCTACTGTACCGCTGTGGCTGTAGGAAGAGAATCGAACGAGAATGAGAATGAGAGCGGCGATTTGCCTGAGGAATATCAAAGAGGAAACAATGCCACTGGGTTGCGGTAAAAAAATTGTCAAATGCTTTAAAATGCTTTGCTATATATAAAAGTGAGTAAAAAAATAAAGGGAGTGAGAAAAGAGGGAATGAGGTGGAGCTTGAAACTAGGATACTAGGAGTTCGCTGGGTGGAAACTTATTTATTGGCGGCTTTCGACGCCGCACTTGATTTACTGTGTACTCTATGAAATAAATTCTTTTTATTGTGAATAATAATAGTTTGAAATTTTCGATTGCAGACATGTTACTAATTTCGTTACTGATAATTTACGTGGTTACGTGATTAGTGATGACAATTTATTTTATTTTTTTAAATTTGCTATGCTCATATTGAAAAAATATTTATAAATTACTCTAAACTGGTCTGTTGACTCATATTTTTTTGTTCATTTGGACCTTTTTCTATCCCGCAGAAAATAGATGAAGATCTACTGAAACCTAATTTCGCACTTTAATTAGAGCCTACAAGATCGGTTACGTCGATCCAAACGATGGAAAAATGAGATCTATGGAGTTCTAACCTATTTCGAGACCTTTTGTCAGACTGATAAATAATTCTAATTTCGATTTGAAAAGAGATTTCCAAGTCTATTGAAATATATCTATATAATTGTGGAATAGAAAGAGATCAACTGAGGCTGGTTAAAAAAAACTACAGTCGAATTCCATTAACTCGGTTAGTCTACGGAGGAGCGGAAATTTCGACTTATCGAATGCCCCTTCTTCTTTAATGAGTAAATTCCACGCATGCGCTTTTACATCATATTAATAATGCATATATGAATTTACAAAGAAATATACAAATGTATAGCACCGGGTGGGAGACAATGGGGGGTAAAATTAAGGGGAAGCCCCTCTTAAGTCTTTATTATAAACTACAAACCAACTCAATATACTATAGACAGTCGTCAGAGTTTTCTCATTTATGTTATTTGATTAAATATCACAATACAGTTCTAATTAATGAGTAATTTAATTAAATTGATTTATCAAATAATTTAGATGACATCAAAGGAACAATAAAAATGCTGAAATAACTTGCTCAGAGCTACTAAATCATAATCAAATAATTAATATGGTTCGATTTAGAAGTGTGTATATGTACGTATAACTATATAATAAAACGATAATCGTTAACGAAATAAAATTAAACAATATTATATAATGATAATGTATACGCATGAGAAATGTGTACAGCTTCTGTATCCACATACGCACGTACTAAATAAATAGGCTACGATTGCGTTTAACTGGGAGAAAGAGGCATATATATCTATATATATAGAAGTGGAGTACCGAGCTGTAGAATAATAGCAGCAGTGAGCTCTCGCGTTTAAGCCACAGGGTATTTATCCACGACGAAGTGGATTAATTATCGTACACTCATCTCACATTCTACCTTGTGATAATTCGCTTCAACTATATACACACGCACACAACCACATACATACAAGCGGTATTTAGTGGTTACAGTGATAGAAATAGTAAAATATTGAAGCATGTAGTAAATATGAAATGAAAATTCAGTTATTAATATTTTAGACTAATTTTGAGTTAAAGTATCAAACATATTATTATTATTAAATAATTGGAGAAGGTTATTACATAATGATAATAACAACCGAGCTCAAGTGTAAGCTGGATCCTTAATACTCCGAAAATGTATTATTTCTATAATTAATTTCCAGTTTATTATTTACTGTAGGATTTTATACTCAAGTGTCATTATTGTAGAGGTTATATTAATTTATTCATTTAAATATGTATAATCATTTGTGACGATAATTAATTTTATGAGACAGTTATAGTTTCCACCGCGAACGCGATTAAATGTCAGCACTCAACAATATTTAAATAAATAAATAGCGTTTGAAGCTCTAAAAATATTTTGATGAAAACGCGCCGAAGTTAGAGATTGTAAGCTATAAAACGCTTTTTTTAAAATCCCTATACGATTATTTTTCACCAAGTTACAGTCTTGCAAAAATCACTAAAAAATTTCTAAAATTTTTCTGTTCACGAGAGTTTATTTTTAATACAACTTTATCGTTGCTCTGTACAAATAATTACTTCATAAAAACTAAATAAAAGAATAGTTTTATATTGCGATAAATAAAATTAATGAAACACAAAATTGTCATGTAATGGATTGTCATTTCTTGTCTTATCGCGTCGTTTAGTTCCATTACATCACAATTACGTGGAGAGAACAATTCAGAATCCATTTCCTCTTCACATGCACTCTATAATGCTATGCAGTCAAGTAGCATTAAGTTTAGAATGATATTTTCAGTTGATAGTTACCGTGAAATAAAAGTAAAAAAAAAAAGCAAATAACTTTTCGAGTTATCCAGTGAGTGAGTGGCAACGAACTGATGGTGATAGAACGCAGTTGTAAAAGCAAAATTATCTATCCTTATAAAAAAAGGCGCTTTCGTAGCGTTGACGTTAAATTTACAAGTTTTAAATAAAAATTTAATCTAAATTTCACAACCAACATTTTACAGCCGTGTCAAGAGTTGTAACTATAAAAAAGTCTATTCATTTTATTCGTTCTTCCTGTTTATTTATTTATTTATTTATTTTTTGCTTTTCTAAACTATTTTTTCAAGCTTTTTATTTTGAATAAAAAACTCAGTAGATAATCGAGTTTTTATATGAATGCATCCAAACTACCACGCAAACTAACGCAGTGACATTAAAAAATATATATAGATATAGTGCAGATTTTACGGGGCTGAAAAAAATCGGAACGATGCGTAAAGTATAAAAATTAAAAATAAAATTGTTTGGACATTTTACAGTAAAAAAACTTTATAGTGTAATTATAATTGTCCAAAGTTATTTTTTACCGTACGATAGAAAAATTTTCTAAGGCGCCCGCGGGTAATAAGGCCTAAGTGACAGAAATGATATTTGAAATAACCACCTCCGCTAAAGCCTACTTTAGTAGAAGAGTCTTGCATAGAGATGTTACGACAAATTTATAGTCTCGATACCACGTTCCCTGTCTTCTATATTTCATAATCCGTCGTATGCTGTCGTAACGCAGAAGAAATTATAAAAAACAATCTAGTCTTCTGACTCTTAAAAAGAATACTGATAATTTTAAGTGCTGTTGAGCAAAACAATCTAGTCTTCTGATTCTTAAAAAGTATTGTTGCTAAATTTAAGTGATGATTAATCTCTAATACCAATTTTATTAAGCATAGTTAAACTATTCCAGTTTGTTTAACCCGCAGGCCTTATTACCCTACCGTAGTAAAATAAGGCCTATTCGTATGGTTTTTGTAAAAGTATAATTTTTTGTTTGTTTATGGTAAAAGTTACCATTACTTGATTACATTTTATGGCTAATGTATTGAAATAAAGATTAATGATACATTTCGATAATTAAATGCAATATTTTTGATTCTATTCAAAAACTCCCTCAGCTAGCCCTTATTTCCCGCCGGTACCTAAGTCAATAAATTCAACATCCGGCTAAATTTCTTGAAAAAAAGAATAATTTTTTTTTTTCGATTAAGGAGATTTGGGAAAAATTTTAACTTCATACTACCCCATTTAAATTTTTTAAAGTAAACTGCAAAAAAAATTTCCAGTAAATTTAAATTAAATTTTTACACTCGAGATAAAATTTTAAAAAACTCAGTACACTTTCCTTAATTCCTACACTAAACTAATTACTCCCTTTTTTCGAGGAAGTAATTTGTGATTCAAACTTTAATGCCTCTAAAAAAGAAAAAAAAAAAATAATTCATCACCAAACGAGTACACAGATTTTACAACTTCTATCTACGCTACTCTTTATAACCTTGACCTTTTTTATCATCGAGGATTTAAAAAATTTTAAACGCTCCTAAAACTAACGCCTGACGAAGCTTTAAGTGACACCTGCGCAAAAATAAAAAACTAACTACGTTTTTTTATCATACAATTTTTTTACGACCACTAAAAGAAATACAAGATTCCCAAGAGTAAGACGTTGATCAAGCCTTTGAATGAAATAATTTAAAAAAAATTCGTAAAAGTAATTGTCCTTTGAAGAATTAACTTTGATGCATCTCCAGACAAAAGCGTCTCTCTAATTTTCTTTTCTCTTATTTCCTTCTATACGTTCACACTTTGAGGAGTATCAAAATGAATACACTTAAAGCGCACCCTCCCCTTTGTACCGTAACTTCCTTTTCTTCTCGACTCACTTCCTTACGCGATCGTTCTCTTTCCTTTCAATTACTCAGTCGAGTGCCACTAGCATCAATTGATTTAAGAGCTGACGCTACGTCGTGAGAGAAAGTGTCAAAGAGAAATAGAAGGAATCATGAGGATTAAAGCCTGACAGTTTTGCTATAAAAATACTCTTGGGGTTTGACATAACAATGAATGCTGCTACAAAAAACCGCAGAAAAGGAAGAAAAAAAAAATAAAATGAAATGAAAGATAAGAAATACTTGTGTATATGTATATATAGTCGTAGATATAGAAAAGTAGCTGAGAATGTAGTCTCTTACTTGGTTTTCTTGGATTAAAATAAATCCTAATCTACGGAAGATCGTAAAGTCAAGAACTGTTGAAAAAGCTTCGTTTCAAATACACTTTCAACACACTTGTGAAATTTCTTACTCTTTCTCTTACTCGGCCATGCATTACTACTATTACTTTTACTACTACTGCAACTATTACGTTACTATCTTGTTTTTCTTCAGATCTTTTGATACGGGATTAAAGAAAATTGTTGAATTTAAACTTTCAAAGGCTAAATATTATCTTTATTCAAACTTTAAATTATCATCTTTTTTTATTTCAAAACTAAATAATAAATAAAAAATATGGAATGGTTATCAAGAGGGACATCGAGATTGCGTAATTTTTTAAGTTTGCAAAGAAGCTAACAAGAAATTCTCATTAAACCTGTGAGAAATTTTTCTTTGACTTTCTTTCAGAGAAAAATAACAAAATTATACTTCTAAATTTTTTTGCAAATTAATAATTACAAGAGACGTCATCGTGATCTTTGAAAAACTTTTTTTTCTACACGTAGAGAATATTATGGTAACCGTTGCAAGTACGTTTATGAAATATCATCCTAAACCGTTATGGTAATTATTACTTGGGATTATGGGATATAGGCCCATACTTTCTGGGAAAAGTTCCCATAAGTATCTGAACAATTCCTATAATTATGGTAAAAGTTCCCATATCGCATGTGAAAGAATCATGGTAATGATTACCATACTCATAGGAATAGTTCCCATAAGCAAATAGGAACCAATCCAATAACCACATTGTAACGGTTCTTAAGTGTGTATGGGAATAAACCTATATATTATGGTAACTATTCCCATAGTGTATAGGAATTATTACCATAATGCATAGTAAGCATTACCATAATTCCATTGGAAGTATTTCCATAAATATAGGAATGATTACCATAATATATATGGGCACCGTTCCTAAAATCAACATTTCAAAAAAACCGGTTACCATGCATTGTGGGAATTCCCATGATACATTGTAACTGTTACCATAGTTTTCTCTCCGTGTACGACTAAAAAAATGAATTAACCGGTAAAAAATGGACAGCAAAAATTGAATATCAGATTGTCGATATTCAGGGTCATGTTCGGTAAACATCGAGGTCAAAAGTTGAGTAGGTGTCTGTATATTGTAGCCGGGTTAGTTGCGGTTGAGTACTAAATAAACAAACCACCCTCTTTGTGAGTGACTGCTAACGGAAACTCGGCTTGTATATCTTTACTTAAAAGTACGTATATGTTTGCTTAATAAAATGTAAACTCAAAGTACAGGTAACTGAATGACGGATACAACCCATGTTGTCCTGCATCAACATTAATTTGATCTCCATATCACAATTAAATAACGAATTTTATTATTATTGTTATTATCCTATAATTAGATTATATTTATCTAAATATTAAGTAGTGCACGAATTTAATAATCTCTTTACATATATTTTGAAATGTATTATTAATAATCATAGATGAACGTATGTAAATTGAGTAAAATAATGTTGAAAGTAAATATACATCCTGGTATATATTTGCGCTCTATAATGTACTCCATAACACGGGAAAGGGATATACAGATAAAATTATGAGTACAGCTAATGTTATGCTACATTAAACTTTACCCATGGTTCGCTTCATTCGACCTTTAATTTATCCAATCGTTTATTTCATCTTTTTACCCGCGTTAACGGAGATTAACCTGTGAAATCTGGTCCTTCAATATCCGACATTACAGAAAATTATAATAAATAAAAGAAAAACAAAATGTACACTTTCCTATGGATATTTTTCAAATTTCAGTGGGTATTTAAATTGCCGAAATGTAATTAAAAAAATTCTACACACGGTCGACTTTAAAGATCAGACCTGAAAGTTGTTTTTGTCACGAGACATTGAGAGTTCGAGTTTCGAAGATTTAAATGAAAGCAATAATTTTCATAGGATAGAAAACTATCAATTTTCACAACGAAAAGTTGAAAATAGATAATTTTTATTTTAAAATAATGAAAATTTTTTTCTTTGTCTTCATATATAGATTTTTTTTCATTCATTTATTTTCTGCACTCTGTCTCACGTCATATTTATATCTTACTGATTTTTTTTTCCGCGTCCTTTATTTCACTCGTGTATTTCTATATTCTCTTGTCTCTCGTATGGTAAAATATTTTTTACGGTTGAAGAGTGTTTTGCGAACGTAATAAATTATTCTCATATTTTATCCCCACAATGAAACTAAAAAAATTATTTTATTTTTATTAAATTTTTTTTATAGATATTGGTTTACACTATTTTATATATATTTCATATTATTTTCACTATACAGTATGTCTAACTTTGATAACTGTATACTTTGTTTTCCATCTTTCTTTTTTTTTTACTTCAAGTCTCACTAACGTTCCCTTCAATACACAATTTCAAAAAAAAATTTTATTATTGGATATCAACATCACCCAATTCTACATAAAATCCACTGTAAGAAATTTTGAGTACGCAATTTTGAAATTTTTAACTATAGATTATATTATCAGACAATACTTTAGGTAATAACACCGAACAATGTGAAAAAAAATCTCATACCGTATTAAAAGTACACCCTTTGATATTTCACACTAAGAAAATTACACACCTTTGAACCTATTTTAAACATTTTAGGACATGTGATTTGTGTTAAATTTAACCCAAATTTTTCAACTCTGCACCGAGCAGACTATGCAAAGTCCTCAGGGACCAGTTTCACACCAAAAATTTCTCAGACAGAAATCTTTTTCATAAAAAATGCTTATGTAACACTTTGAAAAATCATGTGACGTAGTCAGTTAAAATATAGCTACCGTTACTTGATTCAGCACTCAGAGAACCGTAATTAAGTAACTCAACAAAAGAGTATACTAAAATCATTAATCTACAAAACAAAGCATACATTAATAAGAACAGGAGAGTATAGTACGAAATCATTAACGTCGAGCAGGAAAAAAATAAATGACTTTCGAGTCGTAAATCTTTCTGAGCATAGTCATCATCATTAATGATTTTTTCTTTTATACGCTTTTATTTCTCTACCTATACCTATACCTATACCTATACCTACATATATATGTACATATATAGATCAACAATTTGTCTCGTCAAAACGCATATAAACTCACCCCAGCAATCATAAGACTGCACTAGACATTGACAAGTGTGAGTTTATTATACACCTATAGTCTATAGACGTGACAACGATCTCTCATCATCGTAAAATGTATTTGGTGTACCACCGCACATCATCTATGTACTGTGTAGTGTATTAAGCTTCACATAAAACTACAAACGCATGAAAAAAAGAGAGTAAAAAAGAGTGTAAGCAAAAATGATGAGAGATACACATGCTCGTTTGTAAATGTGCAAGGGGTGTGTGTACTTTTTAGTAAAGGGAGGAAGAGGAGGAAAAAGAAATATTATGTGTGTGTATTTGCAAATAGATATTTGTGACGCAGTTCTCTTTCACATTGAAAATATCCCGGTTATCTATTGTCTAGAGCACAACGTAGAGACGGAACTGATTCGACGCCTGACAATTGTTTCACCAACCCTTAGACAACATTTTTCTCTTCCACTTTTATTATTATTATTATTACTATTTTACATTTCACATTTCTTTTCTATACCTTCTTTCAATCATCGCGATTCTGTTATACGAGAATAATAAAACAGTGATTTGTGCATTTGAACACACTGTTCCATTTTTTAACAAATATGAGTATAGATAAAGAAAGAGAGAAGAAGGACATTGAAATATAGAAAGAAGGTAAAGAGAAGAAGAGAATTAAAAGAGGGATGATTTATATTTGATTGCTGATTTTTCAAGCAGAAACCAGAAACTTGAATTTTTAAGGAATTACTCATTGAATTGCATTGGTAGGTCGGTGAGTTATTAAATTCCGTGTTATATTAATCTGTTGAATGGGATAATTATTATTGAGGGAAAAAATATATAAGAGGATTCAAGGAGCTCGTGTTTTTTCCATTGTTCGGTTAATGAGCTTATTGAGAACTTATTCAGAAATGAAAAATCATCATTTATTTTTTATCTCTTTTAATTAATAGTTACTGCCATTATAATTAGTTAAATAAATAAATTTAATTAGAGATGATCATTTTTTTAACTTTGATAACATTTAGGAGTAAAAAAAATTTTCAACTCCCTTTTTCAGGCAGGTTATATCGTAATTCGACTTGAAAATTTGCCTGGTATCAAAATATGAGAAAAAACAAATTTTGAAACTAATTATGAACGTTTTTTGACTCTTAGTAACAACCTTTCAAGAACGAAGTCTGAAAATTGAAATTTTTCTTAGAAGTTTCAAAAATGATCGATAGGATCTTATTTTATATAAGTACTGGTCGGTGATAAAACTTTTGGGTGATTATTTAAAAATAAATTCCATTTTTAAAATCATAAACAACAAAATAATAAATCATTTATCATAAAATAGCTTCCTTATAATTCCCTATAATTAAAATCATTATTAATATCAAAATCTACTGGGGCAACTATTAATTTCTAGACATAATTAACGAGATCCGATTCAACTGTTTGTAAAAATTAAATTCCCGATAAACGATTAAAGTTTAAATTAATTAAATCGGATATAAAGATAATGATCATTACTTGGGTATGTTATTAATAAATCAGAGAACGGTACTACCATTTATTATAAATTAGGGAGCTACATTAAACCCTCATATTTTTTCATAATTTGTGATTAATGATAATGCATACATTTAATTACATATATATTTAATTGCAGATAATAATTTGATGTAGTTTATAAACAAATTTAATTAATTTAATATTGATAATTAATAAATTTAATGGTTATCATATTTAATGAAAATCAATATTGAAGTATAATTTAACTCGAGTATTAATTGAACATTAAACTGTCCAGTTGATGGAGAATTAAATAGTGATTATAAGACCTGGGTAATTCACAAGCTTTCAGAGTCTAACTCAGAAACTCTACTAAAGGATTCGATGTCTTGCTACCGACACAAGGAGACAATGTCTAAGATATATATATATACATATATATAAGAATATGTAGTAGTAGTTTAAATGGGCTAAGAATCTATGTAAGACGGGTATGATTGTACGTGTAATTGAAACCAGTGGTAAAACGATTTTACCCTCAGTGATCCTCTGTAAGCCTCGGCATATCGGGGAAATTATTGAATGCGGTGACATCGTTCAGTAATAATACCCTCAAGCAGTTATGTGTCTTAGTTAGATCTAAGAAGGAAAGGGTGATGGTAAGATATGTCTTATAGAATGTGGTAATTGCCAAGACCTTCCTTCCCCTTTATTACATAATAAACTATTCGTTTAAATCGATTTATTCCTAGTAATACCTTTCTTACTTTATGGCGCGTAGTTCTAGGGAGAGGAGCTGAGTGAAAATGCTGAGGAAATCTTTCATTTTTTTTTAGCTTTGATATGTTGGCTTTTCATTTGTTTTTTTTGGAATGTGGAAAAATTGTTTCTTGGTGACCGGAATTTGGAAACAAGTTAAATTTTATGAGTATGATAATTAATGTGAATTGATGAAGGAATAAGATCTACATGGATCAGTAGAAGTATGTAGATCAAAAATAAGAAGTCAAATTTAAATTTCAAATTTGGGTTTCAAAAAAATTTTAGGAAATGCATATCTGAATGGTTCTATGAATCTATAGATCAATTTAGATCTAACATTTCGAAAAATAAAATCTCGATTGATCTCATTAGATTCTGCTAAATCTAAATCATTTTTTTCCAAGTATAGACATACACGTTTTCTAAAGTGAAGATCACTTTGTAAGTGACAATGATGTAAAAGGTGATTTATCATCCGTATAAATGTCCTGACAGTTCCATCTGTGGATTTTTTTGCGCTTCATTTTTTGTATTAAAATGAAAAAGTTTTCCCGATGAGTTGGAATCGAATTTAGTTTTTAATTTCTCTTTTTATCGTAACTAATTTGATAAAATTTTAGTCATCACGATGTCCATCTAGGTATCGATTCTATGAGTGAAAAAATTCATTGAAAGGCATGCATTAGTGCTTTAAGAAAATTTGAATACTGCGACCAGAAATGACCAGGATTTAATGAAAAATACCCACACGGAAAAAGATATCCGGGCAATACTAAAGATATGAACCGGAAATATACTATTTTGCCGGGATATATTTTTTCGTGTGGGTATAAGGCCGATCTTAGGCATTTAGTGGCGTTTATTTTGAGCATGCGCTATTTAAAAAGATTGAATTACTAATTGATGATCGATGATCGATGAATATCAATGAAATAAAGTTTACAATAAAATAAAATTATCGAGAGTACCGTAGGTATGATAGATAACAGAAAAGACAAAAAAGACACGATGTAACGGATCGTTTTTGTATGTAATTTTTTTCTTTGTTTCAGCAGTTTTGTGACTGAAGCGTCAACACTGCCATTTGCGTTTTTATCCTCGGCACCACCTTGTTTACGGATACAACGAATCGGAACAACTCTCCCATCTCATATACATATGAATACATGCATATATGACCTTTATATTTTCTGTGCGCTATACAGTGCTTTCACTATCCGCATCTGCAGCCTAGAAAGCTGCTTCGCCGAGGTAAAAAAGTAAAAAAGAAATAATAAAAGTGCGGCAACAATAAAAAATTATTTATATTTACAAGTAAATAAAAGAGAAAAGATATCGGGATACCGAGTTTCATATTTCTTTTCCCAGCAAATAAATATATGTCAGTAGAAAAAATAAATAAATCCATTTCTTGAAGTCTTTGTCAAAAAGATTAAATTTTAAATTAAAAATAATTGATGCTAAATCATTATTAAAATTATACTAAGTGGTGGAAAATTTTTTGATCATTTGTATCTGTTTGTAATTTAAAGATAGACATAGATATCAAATCATAGGCTTTAATATTTGATGATAAAAAATAAGCAAAAAAAAAAAATAATAAAAATACGGTCTGGCGCGTCGCAAGACAAGACGAGAAAGAGGACAGTAGAGTTAAGGGCGACGGGGGGGGGGGGGGGTGAAAAAAGCGTTCGTCGGTTTACATTAAGAGAGGGTTTGTGAAAGAAGAAAATAGATAAGAGTAGGAGTAAGAAAAGAGAAGGAAAGAGAAAATACAGATTAAAAGGAAGAGAGAGTGAGTGAGACTGGCGAGCTGCCAAACGTCCTACCCAACGAAAATCCCGACAACTAATAATAAAACGAGGTCTCCCACTCTAATACTCCATTGTAAATTCACAACGATTTACTTTAACGACCTGGCCAACGGCGTGAAGAGAATTAAAAATATCTAAAGTACCCCCTGGTGGATTGTTTAGTGCGACTATTGTTTCGTTGACATTATTTCTGTAATAAAACCACTGTTTTTACTGCTATCTATTCGGTAATTGTAACAATTATATTTTTTATATTTTATATTAAATATATTATTACATTTATTTTACACGAATATTTTTTTTTTACTTTTGTAAACGCCAATATTTTTTTTGGCTCGTAAAATTGTAAAAAAAAATTGACTACTAAATTATCGTGATGATAAATATTCATGAATTTAAATTTAGATTGAGCAACATTACATTGTACAAACAAGAAATTTTTTTTGTTTCTTAAGTCAGAAAGTTTTTACTGAATTAAAAAATTATGGAAAAAAAACTGGCGGAAATAATTTAATTTGAGAAATTTTTATTAGAAAAAGAAGTAATTTATTAATTTTTATTGAAATGTATCAACAAGCGGATTTGAAAAGTAAAATAATATTCAAGTATGTAGTGAATGAATTTAAATTTGAGTCGAAGAAATTTTCTGGTCAAACAGAAGTTGGTTCGATTCCCCTACGGGGTCTCTTTTTATTCTATACTCTAATTATTTACACGTATTTTAAATGGGAAGTGTCTGATAAAAAATTTGAGTATCGATTAGAGATCAAAAACTATTTTCCTGATTTTCAAAATTTGGTCTCACTTTAATAATTTTTTGATTAATATTAAAATAAGAAAACTGGACACTATTAAATAATTTTTATCTTCAAAAGTAATAGAAAACAAAAATAAACATCATTATGATTTCCAAAATTTAAATTAGAAGTAATCTCTCAAAATTATTTGACCGCTGAGAATTTTGAAAAATGCCCGTGTCAAAAATGAACTTTAACATTTTGCGACTCAACAAACATAAAAACACAATTAAAAGTTTATTCAACTTGAGGTTTATTCATGTCGCTTTAGTGAATAGACCTGTGTTTCTTATACAAATTACATACATAACTTGAGATGTCTTGACTGTCACGTAACGTGAATGTTATAACGCATTAATGTATCATACGAAATAGTTTCATACGAAAGTTTATCTTCTCTATTATGTTCGCCAAACTATGTACTATCGCACTAATAAAATATTTGACATTCGTGTCCCTAGTGATTTGTATATTGTTTTATTTTTATGCTTCAAATTTTACAATCAAATAACTGAAACCATCAAATGCTCAAATACTTATACTAGTTACGTATTCATGATCGGAACGTTTTTATAGATTAAACATAAAAACAATACAAAAAAACTATTGTGTTTATTTGTTTTGTAAAATAAAATTTAATAGATAAAATCTTTAAGCTTCTTAAATCCTATGAAAAGCTTTCAACTCACGCTCTCTATAGTTTTATCATTGTTTTTTATAAATATATACTTTTACTTTTTTTTTTAGTCAATCCTCTGCCATTGTTTTTTCTATAAGAATTTTATTTGTATCGAAAAAAAAAATTTATAAAACTATAAAATAAATACGATTTTATATTTCATTAACCGAATTGTCAATTTTATTTTTATGTCAAAAAAAGTTATTACACGGAAAGAAAATTATGGAAATGATTCCTATAATTTTGTGAAATTTCATCCTATACTAGTATAGGAATGACGACCATAAATTATGGGAACACGTCCTATAGATATAGGAATATTACCCATAATTATAGGAATAGTTCCTATAATTATGGGAATGATACCTATACCATTATGGGAATAGTTCCTATAATTATAGGAATGGTTCCTATAATGTATGGGAATGGTTCCTATAATATTATAAGAATGGTTCCTATGATATATAGGAACGACTCCTATTAATTATAGAAGCCATTCCTATAAATTATAGGAACCATTTCTATAATATTGTAGAAATGGTTCCTATAATATTATAGGAATGGTTCCTATACTATTATAGGAATAGTTCCTATAATGGTATAGGAATGGTTCCTATACTATTATAGGAATAGTTCCTATAATAGTATAGGAATGTTTACTATACTATTATAGGAACCATTCCCATGAATTATAGGAACCATTCCTATAATTATAGAAGCTATTCCCATTTTCATAATGTTATAGAAATGGTTCCTATAATTATAGGAATAGTTCCTATAATATTATAGGAATAGTTCCTATACTAATATAGGAATAGTTCCTATAATATTATAAGAATGGCTCTTATAATTAATGGGAATGGTTCCTATACTATTATAGGAATAGTTCCTATAATAGTATAGGAATGGTTCCCATAATGGTATAGGGGTGGTTCCTATAATATATAGAAACTATTCCTATAACAGTATGGGTACAATTCCTATACCATTATAGGAACCATTCCTATAATGCATAGGAATACTCCCTATAATTTTCGTTCCGTGTAGTATTTTTTTTTTTTCCAATATAAATGAAATCGACTTTTTTTTGTGATTTTGACGTATACATGTGAAATTGCCAATGACACAGACAGCGCAGGAATTTCTCGTATGTCGAACTGTACAAGTGCTATTGCAGTTCAATAGACAGCAAAGTGCACTACATATACTTGAAAGAAAATTCCATTGAAGGATATTGACACTCGAGACATTTTATTTATTTGTCATCTAAAAATTTTATTTCTCTCAAGTATTCGTACAACAAATTATATTAAACCCGTATAAATACACCCGCGTACTCGACAGTCAAATATATAATTTCAAGAATAAATATCACTAGCAAAAGGGAATAACTAAATATCGATCTCAAATCAACCGATTTATAATTGAAATTTTCATCCAAATATTTCTTTACGGCAAATATATATGATATTTGATATATAATTGACAAAACTAAATACAGCAGGTGATATTAATACTGTTTATATTTGCCACAAATTCATATTTATAATAAATTATCGTTATGTAGATTTTGGTTGCTATCTTTCCTATCAGTTACAATTGTAATTATGATTTATTCATTAGAGTTATCGATTCTGTCGCGACAGTTATTTTTAGCCTGCGACCCAAATGAATTAAAAAGTAACTGTCTGAAGGTTGCAATGAAACTGTCTCGTGTGGAGGTTACAGAGGTGACTTTCTTGGGTTAAATTCATTAATAGCTTTGAAATAATTATCAAGGACTACTTTTCAACTGTATATAGTATTGAGTGCTTCTAAATGTCAATAGATAAATTACTGACAATGTTCATACCCAACCCCCCTCCCCATCCGAGGGATATATGCATGGAAAAGGAACCACTGTAGCCATTGGCCATTGACTCCGGACCTATCCTAAAGTATACTTGATGTTTGATGTACTAAAAGTTATATGGGAGTCCGCTCCCGGCTCTGGTCAGTACTCACATGTCTATTAAATGTTTGCCTTCGAAAATGCCACTATTTAACAAACAGAGGCACTGACTAGTTTAGTTAGGGTCAACAAATTACGCCATAAATTTAATCGAGTGTATGTAATAATTTATTTGTGACAGTGATTTCACAAAACAGGAAATAGGGGAAGGGGAGGGGGGGGGGGAATGGGCCCCTTAGGAAATGAGGGCTTATATATAGTATAAATGTCAGCTCATTTTGCTCCCAGGGATCAATTTTCCCCGAAGTTGGGGGCAAAATAGACCTCTTAAATTTCGGGGCCTAATTTTGCCCCTCCCCCCCCTTCCCCTACTCCAATAAAAAAGTAGCTGAGTTGCACCATTTTTACTGTTTATTTTTTAGTTTTAAAGATTTTAATTGGGTTCTTATTTGTAGCAGTTTTAAGTTACAATATTTTGTAATGAATATTTGAAGCCACTAATTGCAGATACAAAACAAACAAGATAATTATAATATTTATTATTAGTATTGGCTGAAGTTTTATAAAAAAACTTAAAAGTGCATTCTAAAGTTTAACAAATACAGTAGTTTTACTGTGGCTGCATTGAGGTTTTATCTCGGTTTTCTCATTACCACTAGCGTCCATCATGAATTTAAATAAATTCTACTTGAAATAGTACCCAATTAACTTGATTATGATGACTGCTCATTTAAATTACAATAGTTATATTTTATTTACGAAAGTAATAATATTGATTGATTTTATAATTACAATTATAATTTAAAAACTTTAGCTAAACTGAAAAATGATAAGAATCAAGAGATGCTTAACAAAGAAAAGTAAATTCAATAATTAACAAAGACACCCTTGAATTGCAAGAATCAAATTTCATTTCATAGCTCTTTTTTTATTGAAGAGAATTTTTTACTACCTATTATTGAACGCGTAATAAAATATACGAATATAAAAATAAGAAAAACTCATGTCTGACTATCGAATGGCTTTTTTACTTTACTTTACAATTTTGATATTTTTTTTCACTAGAGATTTTGCAATACGATTTTTTCTCATATATATAAAATACGGTTTTAGATATTCTCACAAAAGCCTGAGTGTGAGTAAAGTAGTAGTGGGAATAGTAGTGAGAGGGTTAGAAACGAGTAAATCCACCCTCGCAAGCCATTTCCATTCACTCGGTTCTAGCGGCGGCTGACTTGGCATTGATTTAACGCGCGGCAACGATAGGCAGGTGTGTATTCCGCACTTGCAAATTACACGTCTACGCTATTCAGTAATCTGTGACTATACCAGACAGCTTGAGATTAGACTGCCGCGTGGAAAAATAATTTTAAAATATAAACTATATATGTATACTTAGCGAAGTCGGGGTGCAGAGAAAATTATTAAACTCGAGGTTTCAAGTAGGCTTAATTATTTTTTCCTAATGACTATTTTATGAAGTATACAACCCTCATTGCCAGGAATTTATTTTTATTTACGTTAATGAAGTAGGCTATTAAAATAATAATTTTATAAAAATATTATTTTTATTTTAAAAAATATATCATGATTATTAAGAGAACATCAAACTGTCAGAATATTATGAGCGGCGTACAGAAATGTAAAATGACATTTTTAATCCATTATAGTCCTGCTAGGAAATGATTATTTTTATTCTGTATCAGAATTTTTTGTAAATAAACAATATCACTATCAAAAAAACATTTTTTTACATTGAATTATTTACTAGATTAAATAAACAAAAATATTTATTGATAGAAATACCAGTGGAAAAAATATGAAAAATAAAATTAAAAAAAAAATGTTATGAAATTTTTCATGCTCCTAAAAATTGGAACGAAAATAAAAAAACGAAATGAAAAATAAAAAATCTACTCGATCTAGATTTCTGAAATGTTTCACGCCTCAGCCAAAAATTGCAGACTTCTCCTAACTATCCCTTAAATCACCTTTAAACAGTAAAATTACACACATTTTTTTTATTTGTGTTGCGCGAAAAACGTTCCGGTCTTCAGTTTCTGAACATGAATCAGTGAAAATAAGTGAATATTCAATAATTCAAAGTGCAAATCGAAGCACTAATTCCAAAAAGTGATTCGATTGACACTCAGAATTAGTAAATATTCACTTACTTCACTTATTCATGTTTAGAGAGCAGGTACATAATATTTCAGAGGATTATTTCAGTGAGATTTTTCCCGACATTTAATCGAACAGCTAAAAGATCTAATAAAAAAATTTATCTCAATAATTGTAAATTGCAAGTTTGATAAAACAAAAAATAACGAGACTATGTTTTACTGTGCAAGTACTAATTTATTTAACTCGAATTTAAAATAGGAGTAAAATTTATTGATAAATTATCTATTATTAGATCTGTATACTAATATAATTTACGTAATTCGCGAATGCTGTAGATTATCGCACTGAATTGGTTTATCCGTATTCGAATTTAATTTCCGATAACTCACAAGCTATCGGAAAATTTTACATTGCCCTGTGCCTAATCCTTTCGTTCCTATTTTATATTGTAGATATTATTATTATTATTATTATTATTATTATTATTATTATTATTTTTATTTGCGATAAAACGATAGTTTATATATTTAAATAGTTGCCAAAAAAAACAAAGTAATAAATAAAACTAGTCAAATAAACCGCAAGGAATTGAATAAAAAATTGTTGATATATATTTTTTTAAAAACTTAAAACATCTAAAAGTTATGATATATTTTACCACGTACAGTCATTCTTTCCTGTAGTCTAGTCTCGCCAACTGTGTCCACACGGTCGCCAAAAGAGTGGCATAACCCACTGGCAAAGAAATAAAACGTAACAGGAAACTCTCGAACTCTAAACACGTTTTCGTGATAAATGCAATAACGTATAAAATGAAATTTTTTGGATTAGACAATTCTCTATATATGACAATTTATAAATCTACTAACTCCTTTATCTTTTATAAAACTGTTTCCAGTAATTTTATATATATTTTTTTATTTTACTTTACTGTTTATTTTTTTTTTAATTTCACCGTTAAAATAACGAGTGCCGGGATGAAAAAATAAAAAATGGTATTTTTTTAAAAGATAAATCACTGCAGCGAATACGTGAAATGTTTATATATGCAATATAGGTTGTTTTGCAAATAAATAAAATTGGAAGTTGATTTCACTGGATTTTATTTTCACATCGTCAACTATGAACTTCAGGGATTCAAATAAAAATTTTTATAGATATTGATGAATATGAATATTAATGTTGAAAATATTGTCACCTTTAAAGGCAATTGCTGCCAAAATTCCATGGATTTTATTTTATCTGATTTCGGAGATATGACTCCCCAATTAGGGCTGACCGGGGATGGTTGTCTCAGGGTTGGTTTTCACAGCGGTCATAATAGACAGCTCAATGAACGAAATACGAACATTGATCGGGGTCAAAAGGAAGGTGATGCCTGCGCGATTATTCGACAACAGTGTCAAAAAATTTTTGTGTAAAAATGGCCCCCGATAATTTTACGCGGCTTCGTAGTGTGAAGTCACAGTGTAAAAAAATTCTTGGTGCAAATTATGCATTTGTGTAATTTTTAACGCGGTGTAATTTACTTTTTTACACCATACACGGAAAGAAAATTATAGGGAGTATTCCTATGCATTATAGGAATGGTTCCTATAATGGTATAGGAATTGTACCTATACTATTATAGGAATGGTTCCTATATATTATAGGAACCACCCCTATACCATTATGGGAACCATTCCTATAATATTATAGTAACCATTCCTATAATGGTATAGTAACCATTCCTATAATATTATAGGAATGGTTCCTATAATATTATAGGAATGGTTCCTATAATTTATAGGAATGGTTACTATACTATTATAGGAATGGTTACTATAATATTATGGGAATGGTTACTATACCATTATAGGAATGGTTACTATACTATTATAGGAATGGTTACTATAATAGTATAGGAATGGTTACTATAATATTATAGGAACCATTCCTATAATGGTATAGTAACCATTCCTATAATATTATAGGAATGGTTCCTATATATTATAGGAACCACCCCTATACCATTATGGGAACCATTCCTATAATATTATAGTAACCATTCCTATAATGGTATAGTAACCATTCCTATAATATTATAGGAATGGTTCCTATAATATTATAGGAATGGTTCCTATAATTTATAGGAATGGTTACTATACTATTATAGGAATGGTTACTATAATATTATGGGAATGGTTACTATACCATTATAGGAATGGTTACTATACTATTATAGGAATGGTTACTATAATAGTATAGGAATGGTTACTATAATATTATAGGAACCATTCCTATAATATTATAGTAACCATTCCTATAATAGTATAGGAATGGTTACTATAATAGTATAGGAATGGTTCCTATAATATAATAAAATTTTTTTTTTTGCAAAATAGTGTAGATATTTAATGTTAAAAAAAATCCAAAAATTATAAGACATCGGCTTACTTCAGTATCATGTTAAATTAAAACTTATATTAACTTTTCGAGATTTTACCCAAATTTGAGATTTTATCGAAATATAAATTTTTATTTTCAAAATTTGAATTTTCCTGAATGTTCTATGCTGAAAAAATTTCAGTTGAAAAATTTTAATGATTTTTGCCAAATACGAATTTTTTTTATGTCCCTGAAGTTACGAACGTTCGTGCAACTAAAAATATATTTTTTTTTTAAAGATACTTTTATGATTAGAAAAATGTGGATTTTTGTGTGGAGTGTTTTTTTGAGACCCCACGCTAGTCAAAAAAGTTTCAATCCAATATAGCCGCCGGAACTCCCCTCTACGACCTACCCCTATCACTTATATATTTTTAAAAATTGCAATTCAAATTAAAACAATCTGGACTTTCGTGTAGAGTGTTATTTTTAAACCTCACACAAGTCAAAAAAGCTTCAATCCAATATGGCCGCCGAAAAGACCCTCTAATTTATTTGCGATATTAAAATTTTTTTTTTTTTTTTCAATGTCTGAATAGTTGTTTTTATGCTTAATAATACTTTTGTGTATTGTAAAAGTGATTTCCAGACTTTTTTGAAAATTGATATTTTCATAATATTATAGGAATGGTTACTATACTATTATAGGAATGGTTACTATACTATTATAGGAATGGTTACTATAATGTTATAGGAATGGTTACTATAATATTATAGAAATGGTTACTATAATATTATAGGAATGATTACTATAATATTATAGGAATGGTTACTATACTATTATAGGAATGGTTACTATAATATTATAGGAATGGTTACTATACTATTATAGTAATGGTTACTATAATAGTATAGTAACCATTCCTATAATAGTATAGTAACCATTCCTATAATATTATAGGAATGGTTCCTATAATTTATAGGAACTATTCCTATAATTTATAGGAATGGTTACTATATATTATAGTAACCATTCCTATAATATTATAGGAACCATTCCCATAAATTATAGGAACCATTCCTATAATTATAGGAACCATTCCCATAATGGTATAGGTATCATTCCTATAATTATATGAATTATTCCTATAATTATGGGTAATATTCCTATAATTATAGGACGTGTTCCTATAATTGGTGGTCGTCATTCCTATACTGGTATAGGATGAAATTTCATAAAATTATAGGAACCATTCCCATAATTTTCTTTCCGTGTAGAGGAGGGTGGGGCAGAGTGGGCCCCTTAAGGGAAATAATTATAATATCGTTAATTTTTTCATCGCGTTTACTTATTTTTAGGCCCTTGATACTTATTTTCACTTCATTATGCTGCGTCGATTAAAATTGAAAAATCAAAAATTAGGGACAGAGTGGGCCCCCCACAAAAATTAGGCAAAAAATGTATTTATTTTATTTTCCGTCAAGTTATGACCTTCGTAATGTTTTTATCACATTCTAGGCAAATATGTGATATGTGGGGCAAAATGAACCACTCGAAAAAAAAAATTGTAACGAAAAAATTTTTTATTATTTGTTTTAAATTTTTTTCGAGTGGTTCATTTCACCCCAAATATTACATATTGAGCTTAAATATGATAAAAACGTTATAGAGGTCGTAACTTGACGGAAAATAAAAAAAAAAATTTTTTTTATAATTTTTTGAGAAAGGGGCCGTCTTGCCCCAGGCTCTCCTATCTTTAACTTTCTTAATAAATTATATTTAATGAACAGTTTTGGTGGTTTATTTTATCCCTCATTATTTAAGAAATTTCAATAAGCTTATTATCCGTCCGAATTTATTGACGTATAGAAAATTTTGAGGGGCCCACTCTGCCCCATGGGGCCCACTTGCCCCCCCCCCCTTCCCCTACTGTGTTACTCGTTAAAATTTTGATTAATTAGCGTTAAATGATATCGAACATTTTTAACCCCTTAATCAATAAGTATATTAATTTTAGTTACTCGCTTGATGGTGTAAAATTTTTTAATTTTACACCGCGTAATTTAATACAAAATTTGGTGTAATTTTTACACCGTCATCTACACTATACCGAGTCCAAAAATTTTTTACTGTGCATACCTATTTTTTCCTAGTATTCGAAACACTTAATGGAACTATTATGGAAGACGCGGCACTATTGATTATTAAGTAATTTTTTTTTCAAATTTTTTTGGAGGCCCATCGTGCCCCGGAGAAATGATTGTGCTCCGCTTACGCTAATTATGAGCAAATATTTCTTAAAGTGAATATAAAATCTAAATTGAGCAATTTGTATGGCCTTTCACTTTTTCACATTTGAATAATAACTCAGAGCCGTGGAATTAAATATTAAGATGAATAGTTTGAATATGAAGTCATGAATGTTGTAAAATTAGCCCGAGAGTTGGTTATTCAATTGAAATGCGTAGACGTGTAGTATAATAAAGAGAATATGTGGATTTAGGTATGAGCAAACGGAAAACGTGAAAGAGTTAAAAATAGCTATAGAAAAATCAGACTTCATTGTTCGTTTCTATTTTCATTTCCATTTTCTCTTTTATTATTTTTTTTCTTAGTTGCTTGAATAATCCTAGTGAGTCCTAGGGGGTGTCATCCATCATATTCACATTATATCCAGCGATGTCTCGAGAGCAGTGTCACTTGTGTCTTAGTTTGAGCGCGAATCCTTTTGTTCGATTTAGTTACTTTTTTCTTTTTTTTTTTAATTTTATTCCAGGCTAATTTATTCTCTTCAGAAAAGTGTAGAATCAAAGATCGGGTAGAGTGAAAGAAAAGGTGAAGAAAAAAAGTAGGAATGGGTAAATTTAGTGGCTGGATGCAGGAGTGGTAATAAAAATACTCGAGTGATTTTACGGTTTTGACTCGGGTATAAAAGAATTTAAGTTGATTGACTGATCAGTTTACTGCTCGCGTACGTTCAATGATATCCCGAAGAATATTATGGATGTGCTTTTTTTTATTTTGTCGTTATAGTTACAGTTATTTCGTTTTTATATCAATTATTGCTGAAATAAATTTTAGAAATTGAATATTTGGCAATAAATAAAAAATTTTCGGATTTTTTTTTTCATCAAATGAATTACAAAAAAATAAAAATAAAAAAATGCACATGTAGAGAATTTAATAAACTATAGGTGCAATTTTTTCAAATATTTTTTTTTTATGATTTACGGTTTTAAAAAAAAATTCAAAAATTATTAGACGCCGGTTAGCTTGTATCACAAGTTAGCGGATATCTGACAATTTTTCAAATTTTTGAAATAATGAATTAAAATGTATATCCAACAAAAATAAAAAAATGCATGTTTAGAAAATTCAAAATCCAGTACATGCATTTTTTTTAATTTCAATATTTTAATTATTTAATTTCTTTATAAGCAATTAAAAAATTTCGTATGTCTGCTACATTAACACTCATAAAAAATTATTAAATTTTTTTTTGGGTAAATAATTAATGGTTTTCAAAATTATGTTTTTTCAATAGTTTTTTTTTAGCTCGTCGACTAGAAGAGAAAAAGTGATTCGACGAGTTACTGTCTCTGAGATTAAATATTGAAATAACTAATTTGAATATTTTATGTACTTGATCTTAAAAAAAACTTCAATATAAACTAATAAATTTCTCGAGGAAATTTTATGCGTCGTAATTTAATAAAATACGGAAGAAGAATATTAAAATATATAAATTCACGTTATAAATCAATAAAGTTTCTCAACCATAAAGTATCTATTTCCTGCAATATTTCATCGTTACGCTATGGCGGTAAAATTTCCAACGACAAAATTTCGCATGCAAATACATTAGAATAGTGCAATTTAATCTAATTTCACCCAGAAAACACGAAATCGTTGCTTCAACACGATCGTATATTTTCATGACCTCATTTCAGGTAAACATCTTCATGTACTTGCTTTTAACTCATACATACACATATATTGTATATATATTGCGTGCGCATTACGTATAAATGTCTAGATACTTTGACCACTATAATGTCTGGTGTACGACGTCTAGAAAGTTTTTAAATTTACTAAAAATACTTTCAAAACTCCATCTATTTATTTCCTCATCAATTACGAATACTTTTGAAATATAACTATTTTTAAACTTTTCTCAGCTAAAATTTTGTAATTCAATTATTTCACTGTTTGATTTGACATTTACTTGTTCTACTTAAGTTTTTTAAGAACAAAACTTTTCATCCTAAAGCTGCTCTATTTTGTGAAAAATAATTTGAATAAATTTTTGGTGTCTCATTTTTTTAAAAATTAGTCGAAATAAAAAATTTACAATAATCTCAGAAAAATAGAATTTCTTGTCAAAAAAAATTTTTACCCGCCCCAAGAAAATTTTGTCGTCTTAATGTTTTTTTCTGTATTAAAAAGTTTTTCGTTTAATATTCAACTTAAGTAAACTATTATAAAATAATTATATTTTCAGGTGAAAATACAAGATTATATTGAGCTTATCGCTTGTAGACAGCTATCTGGGGATTTTGTTAAACTGTCGTAACTATTAGCAAGTTAAGATTACCTTTCTTTATAAACATAATATAACTAAAGACGTGTATATTACTGTGCTAGTGCTTTTATGATACCGTACCAGAGTTCGCACCACTAGAACACTGTCACTAATACTCTTGTTCTCAGTGTACATTTAGACGACTACTATTGACTAGACGTGTCTTAGCATGAGTATATACCCTCTGAAGCAGCCAGTGTGACTATTCTCTGCAGATACTACTGAGGGTGTTAGTTTTGCTTGAGACAACTTGACACGCTTGCCACCGTACCACAGACATATACAGTAACAATGAGACCATCACTAAAAAAATCCTACGGATTCAAGTATAGACGAGCTTGCTGACAATAAAATACTGAGGTTAAATTCATTTACCAACAAAATTTATTTAACAAAATATATATATGTCTTATCGTGTTGTCATTAAATATTATCACGATGAAAAAAAAAATAATACACTTCGTTATTATTTTACAGAAAAAACTTTACAAGCTCATTAAAAGTAAATGAACATTATGCTCTAGTAATTTGAAGACTACAATCTTAACGGCATTTTTTTTTCGCAAGACTTGAAAGATAATTTTTTTTCTTTACTGAAAAAAATTCTAACTCTCAATCGCAAAAAAAGTAAAGTATTTACAACCTTCAATTAAATACTAGAATAATTAAAATATTTATAAACTCTCGATTCACCATAAAAAGTTAATTAGAATATTAAATGGGTTAACAAAAATTCAAAACGAGTAAATAAATAAAAACATAAACATCAAACTAAGTATGAAAGAGTATAAAAAAAGTAAAGTTTTACTTAAAAGCCCATTGAAACACGCGTGTACAAACAAAGCAGACTAGAAAATAATAATAAAGCAAAACAGGAAGATAAAAATAAAAAGCAAACGAGTGCAATCTCGTCGAAACAATACAGCAGCCAGTAAAATTTTTGAATAACAAAGAAATTAAGTGAAGTGAATAGTAAATACAGTAATTCACGCGGGTATAATCGGTGTGGGACGCTAGCATTCACATTTGAATTACGGTAATACGTTGAACTAGTACACGAATATCCAGGAGGTCGTATCTGCTATCATTTGCTTTAAATACATCCACGCATACGCACACACATTGACATTAGCTGTTTCCACAACTGGATGTTCGCATAACCCTGCATTCAAACTATAGAATATTTCATGTCTTTACGTTACATGCACACAGTATCTGTGCACATCCGCCATAACTACGACATGAGTTTCACTGACGCTCACGCTAGAGAGCGCCTGTACTGTCACGCTATAGAAATATCGAAGTGTACTATATACTCAATATTGGATCTATATATATATATTTCGTAAAACTGCCAGTTACGGCTGACACGTTTGCGACGCATATTTGAATACATTAACTAAAATATCGCGAGTAACCCACGGCTCAACTGACTGCTGCAACGATTGATACAACATAAAAAGTAGATAAAAAAAATGTATCAACCGAAAATAAAAATAATGTATCAAAAGATATGAAGAAATACAATCCATCTATCAAAAAATAATTTAGTGGTTTTATTTTAATAAATATATAAATATATAGACAACAAGAAGATTTAATTATGCGGGGTAATTTATTTATGGATTCAATTGTATTATTTATTGTCGTATTTTCAGTTTCCATGTGTATACATTAATAAATATATATATATATATATATATATATATATATATATATATATATATATATATGTACTATTGTAGTGAATTGTATTGTGTATTGTGAAGGATATAGAGATAAATATTGCAGATATATCAGTTTGAATAGTAATTTTGATGGCACATTAATTACAACGAGATTTGTTGCTAGCTGTTTCCGATCTCCGGATACACCAGTCAAATTTTCATCATTATTATAATTATATTTTTTATTACGTTAATTATTGATGGGTTGTCAATAACCCGGGCGCTGAGTTGTTTAATTGAAGCAATTTAATAATGTATTCTTCGATAAATGTCCTTTGATTTTCAGATATTCATAAATACATTATTAATGAGAATTAAATAAACGATACTTCAAAGGAGTAATTAATTATTATTTAATTAATAATTAACAGTTAATTGAAAACTTAAATATTCAAATGTATATTATTTTTAATAATCCATTTAATAATGAAAATATTTTTTAAAATATTAATTAAAAATAAAAAAAATATTTTCATAATTTATCAGCTTCAATGCAGATAAATAATTTTATAATTAATAAATATTTTTCAGTTTTAATTCAATATCATTAATTAGTTATGATTTTGAATAATAATTAACATGATTATTTTATTAAATGAAGATTATTAATTCACATAATCCCGGAAATGGAATATAATAAAAAAGCTCTCATACATAAAAGTATTTTCGAAATATATTTATATGTCTTCTGATGTTAGTATTAAAAAGCTCTTTATACAATGGAGCTCAGGTAATTCAGAATCACTGACCATCTGCTTGGACTTTCATTGCGAATCGACTTAGTCAACCGTTAAGAGTATCCTCTTTTTTAATCAGAGCCTTTATTTCAGTTATTTTCTTACTATTCTTTAATTTTCTTGAATCGTTACCTTTCTTTAATTTTATTTGACTATTTTTTTTTAGATCTAGTAATTTCTTTTAGTGCTTTTTGATCTTCAGGTGGACGCTCAATTAAAAGAAGGCAACGACAAAAGTTTAATTGGATTTCTACATCCCGATTGTTCTTATACATGATACGTATCGTATAATTACTCCTTTTACAAATATTTATGTTTCCTTTTGTTTATTTAATTTAATTTAATTAAATTCAACTTATCGAAGGTAATTTATTATATACTCCTCTCCGATCTTGATTTTTTCATTATTTAAAGTTATTTTTATTTTTATCCTTCAGTTTCACGAGTTGAAAAAAGTACTTTTGTTCAAACAAAAGCGGTCGAGTGACGCCAGGTATACCATGACTACAAATGTTCTCTGTTTATTCTAACAGACAAACTAGTTGTCATCCGGAATTGTGGTCTAACAATGTTATTAGTAAGTTATACGGAAACTAGACACAGTTTGTAAACATATTACATTTCCTATGACACTCCACTACCATTTTTTTCTACACGTCAAAAAGACTTCATTTACATTTTATTTAAAAACTAAAAATTCATCACTAATTAAATAAATTTATTTTCAGAAAAAATCGAATAAATTGTAATTAATCGTGATAAATTGCAATAGAAAAATCTATTTTTTTAATTGTCATTTAAATTTGAAGTGTAGGGAAAGGCAGAGTACAAAGTAGTCAAATAAAAAATTGAACCACTGAATAGAATTTTTTTAAATTTTCGAAGTGTGGATACTATTAATAGATTAGAATTCAACAAATTTTTAAGCTCTTCTTATTACAAGGTTGTAAAAAATTTTTTTAGCCAAAGAAGTTGTCAAATAGAGATAGAAAAAAAAATATTTACTTATTGATTAGGGGTCATCCGTAAATTACGTCACACGTTAATGAGGAGAGGTATCACCGAAATGTAACATAGTATGACAAGGGGCATGAGGGGGTCGCGAAGTTTAGATGAGAATAAAAAACTTAAAAAATTTACGAACAATCTATATTTATTAATAATTTAGCATTCTCGCTATGAGATTATTTTTTATGCAACGTCATTTAACTTCTAGAGCGGCGTTGCAATGCAAGTGAGACACTCAAATTCACGAGAATTTTGAACGGTAAGGGTTTAAACAGGTTTAAGTAGATTACTTAACAAAAATAAGTAAAAAAATGAAAATAGCTGTTTTCTCTCGATTATTTTTAAATTCATGCATAAATTTGAAAAATGTCTGACGTCACATCAGGAGGGAGGTTATACGAACGTGACATCCTGTAACAAGACCGGGGGGAGGGGTTCAAAAGTCCTGAAATTCGTGTGACGTAATTTATGGATGGCCTCTTAAAAGAAGACTTAAAAATTTTTATGAAAAAATTTTTTAATTTAAAAATGAATTGAAATCATAATTTATCACTTCGAAAATTATTTTCCATGATTTGACGCCCGAAATTTTTTTTAAATTCACCATTGATCAGAAGTTTCTTTAAAAATATCAGGAAAATTTTTTACACCTGAAGTGTACATGATCTTTTTGAAAAATTTTTAATGGAAAATCTCAAAAAAAAATTCCACTGATAAATTTTTCATTTCGTTTCTGTCTTTCATTCTATTTAAACTTTACTCTGAAAATACTATTATTTAATCCTGCTCAACAGTTTATTTACACTGCACGGAAAAAAATAATCGGTAGCGTCTACCGATTGGCGATCGGTAGCCGCTACCGATTATTTTTCGGTAGACGCTACCGATTATTTCGGTAACAGTTACCGAAATAATCGGTAGCGGCTACCGATTAATTTTCGGTAACCGCTACCGAAAAAATCGGTAGCAGTTACCGATTTTTTTTCGGTAGACGCTACCGATTATTTCGGTAACTGTTACCGAAATAATCGGTAGCGTCTACCGATTAATTTTCGGTAACCGCTACCGAAAAAATCGGTAGCAGTTACCGATTATTTCGGTAGTAGTTACCGATTTTTTCAGTATCAGTGTATGTGCGTCCGTGTGTGTGCACGTACGTGTGCTTGTGCGTCCGAGTGTGTGCGAATGTGTGTGTGGGTCCGAAAGTGTGTGTATGTGTGTGTGTCAACGTGTGTGTGTAAACTTTTTTTATATTTGATAAAATTTTCAAAGTTAATACTATGTGCGGACGCAGTTTACTCCATTTTTACACCGGTATTGCTCTGCATTTACATTGATTTAACACCGCCGAATTAAGCCTCTTACACCGGTATTATTTCATTTTAACACCGCATGGAGAAATTGTAAAAAGAGCGGCGTTAAAAATGAATTAAATTTTTCCAATTACAGGTGTTGAATTACAGGTAAAAAAATTTTCTTTTACTATTTAAATATTTTGCACGCAGTTGCTTCCGTTAGTACTGCCTGCTCCGACTATCACTCGATAGATGTCGTAATTTTCAGCTGGTCCATTTTGCCTCAGGTGGCATACGTAGGGTCAAAAATGCGGAAATATATTGATTTATTTTTGAGTTGACGATAAAAATATAAAAAAATAATTTTTTCGTAATATTCAGCTGGTTCATATTGCCCCAGGTGTCATACGCAGGGTCAAAAATGCACAAATATATCAGATTTATAGTAATTAAATGTAAAAAAGAATTGTTCTGAAACTGTTCAGTAGAACCGAAATAATCGGTTGTAGCTACCGATTATTTCGGTAGCGGTTACCGATTTTTTTTCGGTAGACGCTACCGATTATTTCGGTAACAGTTACCGAAACAATCGGTAACCGCTACCGAAATAATCGGTACCCGCTACCGAAATAATCGGTAGCTGGTACCGATTAAAATCGGTACCAGCTACCGATTAAAATCGGTACCAGCTACCGATTATTTTTCGGTAGACGCTACCGATTATTTCGGTAACAGCTACCGAAATAATCGGTAGCGTCTACCGAAAAAAAATCGGTAGCGGCTACCGATCGCCAATCGGTAGCCGCTACCGATTATTTTTTTCCGTGTGGCTTTATCAGCAAACATCGAGTTTAATATAAATACATACATGTGTGTATGTGTGTGTGTGTTAGAAAACAAATCTATAAACAGTGGAAATTTAAATTGAAAAAGTGTGTAGGATTATTTATAAAAAGTAGGAATTGCTTCGAGAGCACTTTCAATAAAAGAACAAACTAAAATAACGAATTACAATCCCGTTTATCTCGTTTGTTGAATCGTGTGTTTGACAAATAATTTTTAAAAAAATTATATAATAGCTACAAGTTAAAAATTTATTCCATACTATTTTTATATCATAAATTCACATTCCCATTATTCAATTTGATAACTTTGAATTCGATTTGTTAACATTATTCTCAAGAAAAAAATTTAAAAAAAAATAGAATAAAGTAAAGTTTTAATATTTTTACTGTGGAACTTTATAAAGAATTTAATTCAAAACCGTAACTTATTCACAATGAAGTTATCGAGAATTTTAATAACGAAATTCCACACCAGAGGAACTAGAGGAATTTATTCACGATACACCGTTACTCATATCGGACTTGGCTGGACGTAATTTTTCGTAGAACAAAAAACTTTTTAAATAAAATATAACTCAAAAACCCGCATTTCTCTTACTCTTCTTTAAAAACAAAAAAAGATGACTACTTTATCTATCTCTTTCTATTCGTTCTAGTCAAGTCCTCGGCGTGTATAGTAAAAAGCTCGACGACTAAATCCCAATCAAATATTCATCACGTGAAACGCTGGTACAGCCTAATTAGCAGTCTACTACTTGCCCATTCTCATCTTCATTCTATATACATTTTCTTACTATTATTATTATTGTTATTATTTTTTTCCCTCTCGTTCTTTAAACTTCTCAACTCTATACTTAACGTGCTAAAATTTTTTACTTTTTGCATTTCAGTTCGAATAAACTTTAATTATTCATACCCACGTATTATTGTATATTTTTGCTAAGTTCAGACTGAGGGCTTGATTGGTTTTAATGAAATTTATGTGAATAAATTATTGTGCTGAGTTTAAAGATACTAATTGTTCGATGTAAAGAACAAAAAAAATCACTCGGTAATTATATGACTGCAATTTTTTTTTCATTTTTTTTTGCGCGCAATTAAAAACGTTTAAGATCTAAGTTTCTTATTCTCCTCAAAATTTGAATATTTAACGAGTATTACCAAATTTTCTACTAAGAAAAAAATTATTTCTCGAACTAGGAAATTCAAATATTCATAAAAAAAAAAATTTCATATTCGAGATCGAGTTATAGGAGCGCTAGAAAAAAAATTAGGGTTTTGTTCCTGATCACGAAAACTTTTTACTTTTCGTGTCTATATAATATCAGATAAATTTTTTATTACTGATAATAATTCTAAATTAGATACAATAAGCATGATAAGATTTTATGTTAATAAATTCGGCAAATATATTGTCAAATTTGTAATTTAATTCAATAGTTTGACAACACACTTGCGTCTAATTTCACGGTATCTATGTAAGTTGCTTGACATTACCATGTGTAATATTGTCGTCGACAAAGGGGTGGATTGTAGAAACGGTATCATATATATCCACAAGTCTGATCTTAACCATGAATTCCCATTGGCAATAAAGTGTCGCTTCCTCATCTATTTCATTCCCATACCATTAATATATATATATATATATATATATATATATAGGGTTTTGCACGAACATCCAGATCACTTAAGATCGAGTTCCGTAGATGACTACGACCACGAAGGCTCTAAGGACAAGGACGACATCTACGACGACGAGTATAATACTCTGTAGTGTTTCTCGACAGGGGTTGAAATATGAGGGATAGAAACTTCCGACTTTATTGCTCTTGCATCCAACTCGTACCGCAGCCTTCTCAATGTTCAATATTATCAACATTAAAAAAAAAAACCAATGAACTTTCAAGAAATTTAATATTAAAAAAAAATTATAATTCCAATCTAGTCATAAAAGAGGGGGGTAAAAACTTAAAAGTTAACTAGGTTAATTTTCAATTAAAATTAATTGATCTATTAATTTGATTACGGTGTCTATATATATTAGTGTAACTACTTTCTATGTCTGACCAATTAGTACTTTATCTACTTAATCAATCCTCTAATCAATTATTCCGTTATCTAGTGAAATCGTTACCTGGAACCTTGATTCTAGCTTTACTAATTAGTTATAATAGTCATTAATTAATAATTTATATTTAGTTATCTATTAAGTAGTTACAAACTCTGTCGGTCAGACATTTAAATTTGTTGAGTAACTTTTGTTAAATGAATAATTAATTAGATTTATTAACAAATTATCATTAAGCAAAGGGTCGAAAGCACGTTCTAACTAATAATTTTCGATTCCTTCGTGAGTACGCGTGTCGATAACTACTAGCGATGTTTGACCAATTTATAGCACATCCACTTAATCAGTAGCTCGATCATAGTTCAGCAGTTATTGGAATTGATGAATAGATAACTTAATTGATTTACAAATAATTAACTATCAGTTATTAATCAATAACTCAGCAGTTTCTATTGATTAAGTAGTTACCGACCAGACAAAGTTAATTGTTTTCAGGTTTATCAAAGCATTAATACTATTGAACATTACTTAAGTTCCGTTAAATTGATTTATAGTAAATTATAATTGAATAGTAAAAAAATTATTTTAGTTCAAATACGAGTTCGGTATAATTTTGAGTAACAATAAAAATTTCATTGTCAATTAATATGGAAAACTTTTTCTAAGTCTGTTTATGCATTACTGAACTAATGATTTGATTGATTAATATTTTAGTTTATAAGTTGTAAGCCTAATTAATACTTTTAATGTTTAGTTGAAATTTCCCTGATTTGTTGAAAATTTTTTGGTTTTCCTAGACCTGAACAATTGGCACTAAGGAAGTTGATCATCAGAAATACTTGAAGGAGTTTAAGTAAACGGAATGATAGTTGATAAGATGAAAAACTTGATGCATAGGATCTACTTTCTCGCGAAGATCGACTACTCATTTGATTAAGTAGTCGAAAATTTTATTTCTCAGACATGGTAACTATCTTTATTGTCGGAAGAATTCAATATAATTTGTAGTGTTTGTTGTTACTTTATGTGTTTGTGAATAGATAAAGTAGCGAGTAGAATGAATATGGGGGACATTAGAGCATGCATGGTCATAAAAGTGCATTATTTCAATAACCGGAGCGATTTTTCCGAGCCAACGGCGCTTGACGATAGAAAACAACATTGTCTGGCTTAAATCCAGAAAACAATAAGAAAATATCAAAATTTTGTCGTCTACTTGTTCTTTACTTTATCGACTCGGGTTTCTATTATTATATATTTTATTTTTGTCCGACTCCCGGTTCCTATTCTTCTCAATAATCGGATGAGCTTTTGCAGTTCTTTTGGCACTACGCAGTTTATTGCAATGAACTTGTACTTATTCTATGGTCGGTCGGACACTTTGGTGGTTTCATGATTATTATCATGAGTTCGAAGAGTTAACAAAAAAAGTACTTCTGAGTTCGAAAATGCATCGCAATAATTTTTTGAAACTCGAGAAGGAGCTTAAAACAGAAATTTTGGAGCTGACGCAGGGTCAATCGGTCTCCATTTGTTTTTTTGTTGACTAATTGCTAAATTTTCGTTTCAAAGTTAGTTATTCATGCCTAAAATCGTAATTTAATAATTTATAATCCAATTATGAATTTAAAATTTTAAATATTGAATGAACAGTTTTAATCCTACTCCACCGTGATAAAATTATCTATATAAAAAACTGGTTCGCACAAATATAGGTCATAACGGAATTCGTTTTTTTCGAATAACTCATTTTTTTTTTCAATGCATTGTTGAAAAAATTTTAATATAATTGAATTAGATTTTAGTAAAATATTCTAATTAAAGAATTCAATGACGAATTTTCTAGTATGTCGATAAAGTCATATATACATACACATATATATATGGAACAAGGGATGTAACGGATGAATATTGGAATGCTTGTTTTACGAGTACTGCACTCTCACACTTTACATTCACTTTTTTTATATTTCATATATATATGTTGGATGAATTCCAGCTATAGACTAGTCGTTCCCAATGGATTCATCCGTAATAGCTTCGACGAGAATCGATTGTTAAGTCGATAATTGTCTCATGCCACTCATAGAAAGTATTATAACGTCATGAATATAATTTTCTCATGCTTTGTGAACTTTTAAATGAATTATTAAAAAAAAATAAAAAGAGCCTTGAAAAATTTTTTCTTTTAGCCTCTCAAAAACTTTTAATTACTTTATTCAGCTATCTGTCGATTCATACTTTTATTGGTTCGACCATTCATTTGAACCGATGTGTTAATTGCAATATTACGCAATAAGTTCAATTTCAATGTTTAAATACGATCTATATATATTTTTTTTTATTCAAACAAAAAACAACGTCCTGTTTTTGATTAATAGTATAGCGGTTTTATTTAAATATTTATTTTCGCCGCTTACAACTCGACGTCGGAACCGAAAATTTTTATGTATACTTACAAACATCAATTTTGTTTGCTTTCTTTTCCGTTCGATATGATTGTGGCATTGTATAATAATATAAAGTGCTATTTATTTATTGAAACTGGTCAAATATTGTAGAACGTATTTACAACGGGATTCGAATCCCCGCCCACATTTAAAATGCAAATAGTAATTGATAAATTTTATTGCTTATTTTAAATAATATTCATTATCGGTATTTGTTACAGGCTTCTAATCGTTGCATTGAAGTTTTTAGAGATTTGAATTCAATTCTTAAGAAACACTTTCTTGTGATAACCTAACCAATCTCCTATTAACCGGGCGATTGCTCTATTTTCGAAGCAACTTTTTGGATAATAGAAAGTCGGTGGTTTGAATCCGGTTCATGTTCACTCTTTGTAATTTAATACCTTTACATTCTTCTAAAAAATTATTACTTTATTATAATGTGAATCAGTTATCAAGTAGTTGAAGTCTACAATTAGTTAATTCATTGAAAATTTGCTGTTCTGCACGACAAAAAATTGGGAGTAAATACGGAGTGATTATGAAATTTATTTCAATTAAAATTCACTTTGTCACTCGGAGTTTCGGAGTTTAAAAAAAAATCAATCTGCATACGGGTTTAATAGGGAGTTTGTTTTTCTCAGCTGAGTGATTTCGGAGTGATCTGTATTTTATGTGAATCTGCATTCACTCCAGGTTTACTCTGCGCCCATCCCCCCAATTATTTACAGTGTGTATATTGTGTACATAAATGTTAATTAAATAGTTTAAATTAAATTAAACAAAATGTCGGATGTTATGACGAAGAAAAGAAAATATTAAAATGTGTTTTTTCATGAAAATTATTGTTATTATTTTAATTTTTTTTCATAATCTTAAAAACACCAGTGAATTTCCCACAGCTCTTTTAAAACGGATAAGATGATAAAAAGTTAAAAATGAAATAAAATAAAATAAAAATCTGAAGACGACTTGATGCCTTTATATCTATCTCGATACGCATTTTCTCGTAGCTAAAGCGTCAGAAAACGATTCACGGAGATACATGAAAGCTTTCATGCGAAAAATACCTTGGGAATCACGTTGACAGGAATATAGTTACGAAAAATAAAAAGATTTAAAAATAAAGAAGGTATAAGATAAAAAAAATTTAAGAAAACTCTATAAAAGGAAGAAGAAGAAGTAGATAGACTGAGTAACTGACAAAGAAAAGTGATGAAAAACTCGTACCGAGAACAATAAGAACATGGAATACAAAAAATTCCAGGTGTTTTGTATCAGAAAAAATGTAGCAAAGAAAAATGAATAAATAAAATTCCCATAAGAGATTTTTCTGCATGAACTATTTTTTAAATAAGTTAACGGCGTATTAAAGTATGTAACTGAATTCAGAAGTTAAAATTGTTTGTTACACACAAATATATGAATGTTAACTTCATGCAGAGGATGACTGAGTGAATGGAGATGCGAACGAACGAATTTTAATAGAAAAGTTTCATATTTATTTAATGAGAATTTTATTTTTAAAGTACGGTATTATTGTAAAAATTAATTGCCGCTTTGAAGTGAAAAAATTCAATTCAACATCGAGAAAAATATTTTCCAGATTTCTATGAAAGTTTTTGAAGTCACTTTGCAATATTTCGAGTCAGGTTTTTTTTCTCAACGAAAAAATTAAATAAAGGAATATATCATCAAATCAACTCACTAAGATATGCTTCAAGAGGACACGACGACAAAAAAAAAAAAAAAAATATAAAATAAGATGGAGAATAGAATTGTAAGAAGAAGACAGGAGTATTGAAAGCAAGTGAGTCTTGAAGTTGACTCAACGATGCTTGAAATCTCGGGGCATGAGTGTTGCTAAGAATTCCCGGACAAAGGTGGCTACTGGTTCTGCTGCCGGGTCATATAGTGTGCTGGACATATGTAACGTTCCGTATCCTGCAAAATGAGATGGTCAATACTGCTCTCCGCCTTCGTGTACAATACACACATATATATGAGTACAGATATATCCTGCAGAGAATCTTTTTCAAGTGGTCGGCAGTGGCGGACAATGCAGTGCCTGTGTTACAATTGTCGGGAACGTGACCTGTCAATTTACGCTCTTGGGTTCCGATGAATTTTTTTCGATATTTTTTATTATCAGTCCTTTATTGGATTCTTCTTTTGTGAGCCTTTTATTGAGGATAATTGCAGTGTATTGTAAAAAAGCGGGATTCAAAAATGACTTTTTAGTTTTTAATTGTTTAGTGGCCACTTGAGGCCGACATCGATAGTTTATAAAAATTAGCAATACAATAATCTTCTTATTGATGGTGATTTAAAAAAAAAACCTAATAATTCATCTGTTAGATAAAGTTTTTTGAGTGCTGATAATATCCCTAATAGTACAGTTTGCTTTCGCAAAAGTTTACTCACAAGTTTCGTCAAATTTCCGTCAACTATGGACTTTTCCAAATTTTACGACAATTTGTATGCAACTTGCTATTGAAATTGACGTAAATTTACTTTACAGCTTACAGATTTATTTAAAGTTTCTTAGCTTAAGGATAATTGCCGTATTAATATAGATATTTTCGTTGGATTATATCAATTACTTCACTATAGCTTCCAATTACCCTACTAAATCTCTAAATGTTTGTAAGTCCTTAGTACAATTAATGTTTCCGAAATAATGATCAGCCAATTGCCTAAAGATAAATAGCATTTATGGCATACTACGCAGATAGTATTCTATCAGTATATTATTAGGTATTAAATTCATATTTAGGATTATGATACATGTGGCTATCATAACCCATCATTAAATTACTGAATGATGCCAATTAAGTACAATACTGGTTAAAATTATAATATCTCTTCTTTGGTAAATTTAATTTTAATTCTACCGAAAATATTTTTCTCCTGACAGATTCCGATTTTGTATGTAAAAATAGCTGTCATATTAAAAATTATAAATTATCTCTAATCGACATGAACAATAAATCATAAGTCGAAAGTAGAGAGTCGATAATTCAAAATCAATGAAACCTCAAATAGATAAATGTTAACATCTCATGTATAGTAATAATATTTTCCATTATATTCCCGATAACATATTTTTAAAATACTCAGTTCTGCATCATCTATAGTTGCAACACAATTTTCAGGCTTCGAAGGTTTCAGTTGTAACTGCATACAGTAAAATGAAACCGTAAAACGATTCGAGTATCTAAAGTGGAATTTATCAGTACAACGAATTTCCGATGTCAATAGATATGTAATTTATCATTATTATTATTTTTTTTTGCTGAGATGTTTTATATGATTTTTTTATTGGTTCCGTAAAAACAGTATCGGAGATAAAATGTATGGCTTCCGCAAGGTAAAGGCAGTTCCCAACAATCTTTTGTTAGTTCGTTCTTTCTGATGTCGAGAGAACGATTGGTCGTTCTTCAGAAAACGGCAGCAAGAATGAGAGCGTGTCCAGAAGTAACCAGAGAAGATACGGCAGTAGCAGTTTCCTTTTGACCTGACCACTGTGAACAACTAAACTATACCTCTGCTTGTGTATTTTAAGCTATATATATATATAAAAGACAAGCAGAATTGGTCCAATTAACGGCGAAAACGTGCTAGCCTGTTGTTCACTTCAGAGAACTGATTGCCTGCCAACTGGACTATCGTTTGACCTCCTTCTTTGTCTAATTCTTTTTCTTATTCTTATATATGTTTTATTTCATTTTATTTTTCTTTACATCTACTTCTGCCACTGCTGTTGCTACTTCTCTCGACATGTTACGGTTCGGTTACTTTCACCCCTACTGATCCGATACCCCTTTACTTCCTGCTTCGTCAATTTGTGCTTCCAAAGTTACCCAACAAACTGCCTGACTATTAGTGGGTCAGATTAACTGGCAAACTAAAAAATTTACCGAGTTACAGACTTTACTTGTAAGGTGATTAGAGAAAGTATTTTTTGCCATACTTGAGAAAATTTCCTAGTTGTTATTATTATTATCAAAACTCTTTTATAAAGAACTTCCAGTTGAGTAGGTATATTTGTCATCTGGTTTTTTAGTTCTATAGAATGATAAATTTACTTTTAATATAATCATTTTTATATAGCATTGATATATGTATATATGTGCTGGTTCGGTTTCACTCCGCAAGATGGCATTTACAACTCGCGCCTCCCGCAGTACCTCGTCCCTATACCTGTTTCGATATATAACATTTCCAACATGTAACTTCTATTACGGCGTCTTAGGTGGGGTATATGATAGACACACCTAATTGAGAAGTCTCAGCTATCATATACTAAGAAACGCCTCTCACCCCACAAATACCTTTTTCCATCTTTCCTCTTCTCATCATTTCTCACAACGTTTTACTCTTTGGTAGTTGGTGACTTAGCCAGTGATTATGACAATCTAAACCTAAAGTGACGTCGCCAAATATATATATATAATAGAATTAAATTGGATTCCATTATCTCGGAATTTCCCATTAATCTTGACCCCACTACGAGCTACACTTTTTCCCACCCAATACTATACATTTATACGCCTGTATATATTTATCTACGCATCATTAATGTAGATGTAAGAGCACATGCGCTATAGTTTACTTTTTCAAGAAGGAGCATCCATTAACACAGAAATTTCAAGAAATTTGCGCTCCTATGTAAACTAACTGTCCGAGTTAATGGAATTCGACTGTATCTATATATACAGTATCAATAACTGGTAAACTATCAATAATTAGGTCACTGATTTCATAACCGACGAGAATAACCTCATCATCAGAAAAAAATGAATCACTTTGTTTAATTAGAAAATATTATGATAACTGCTAATATTTGCATTTATTGCATTTATTCAAGTAATTGCAATACTAACAGAGAATTTTCGCTTAGCATTTTATGAAACCATAGAAATTAATTGAATAATAATACAATTAATTTGTGGGTACGTTATAATTAGATATCTAACATGTACACATTAACATAGCCAAACAATAATATACAATAGCATCTATATATAATGTTATTATTAGAAAATTAGAATTGTTTCCATAGTAACACTATGTTATGGTCGAGCGAGTGAAGCAAAGCATCATACAATTCCTGCTAGGACCAACGTTTCCGCCACCAACCGCTACTCAATTCCATATTCACATTAACTCTAATTGGGTAACTTTGACGCCATACAAACTTGGAATATTCTGAAGAAAACTTTCCTGCATGCACCTCAAGCTATACATGTAACCACTCGTATCAGACAAGTAAAAGTAACCATCTCAATAGTTGTTGTTATAGTTATGGCTGTAGTAGTGGTTGTAAGTAAGTGTAAGTAGGAGAGATAGTCTAAGTTACAGTTATCTCGTAGAAGCCAGATTGCTATCGTTTCCGCAAGGAAATTGCTCACTGGACAAAAATACTTTAGGCGTTGATGGGGTTGCTACATCAAAGTAGAAGCTAGATCGAATGGACCCGTCGTAAAAATCCTGATCTCTAGGAATTACACGGTGATTTCAATTATTACTTTATTCACTTACAAGTGATTTATATGTCTTTTTAAATTTTTTTTTCCCGAGAAAAGAAAATAAATTATTTTCAAAAGTTTTTGGTATCCATAATGTAAATTTATAACGGGGTGAGGATTTGGTGATAATGATTATTTATGGCCTGTGGAATCTAGATCGGTATGAATTTTTAGGGTCGCTTGCTATCGTGCCGGTAGTCTCGGGGGATCACTTTTGTATGCGCTTACTATAACGCAATATCTCGGAATCTACTCAATGTATTTTCGTTAAGCCTGCACTGAAATTAGCTAACATCAGTTTTATGTAATAGTTTGTATTGAAGCTCTAGAGAATTTTGATAATGAGCAATAATTCTTAAACCTTTGGGTAAATTGCACTACGTCACACGTTTCTTACGAAAATTATATTTTTAAAAAATTACTTTTGTAAAACCCGCCTGATTTCGCGCGGGAAAAATCTATAATAGGAAGTTCAAAAATTGACTATTACATTTTTTTGGATTTCTGTGACTGAAAGCGGGAAATTTGAAAATTTACCTGCAGGATCAACTGTTTGCCTTGATTATGATTATTATTTTTCAAATTTTGATTTTGAACATATTTTTGGTGAGTAATTCAGTTGATAACAAAAATGAATTTTATGTCGATAATTTAAATGGATAAATTTAAAATTTATGGATATAAAAAAAATTAAAAATCACTAGGATTGAAAAACAAATGGAAAAATGTAAAGAATAAAAGCCACACAGTAAAAATAGACAACAGAACGTAAAATAATTTTTCATTGTAGTCCTTGGTATATTCAGCTCATGGTGCAGTTAGTAACGGTTTCTGCCCTCTGGGACGTTTGTCTCTCATCCCTGTCCCGGTGTCAGCTCATAAATTTACCAGAAAAGTGTGTCATACATTTGTGCTTTTGAATCTTCTCCAATGTATCAACGACATTTTGCATCGAAATTAAATATTCACAAAACGAAAACAAGTTTTAAATTTTAAAAAATGATTTTGATTTATATTTTTCATTTGTAAATCAAGATTAAGTTGACAATAACAAAAGTTTTTCTGACAACCGACTGATGACAGTAGAATACAGTAATCTAAAATCCTATTTATTTCTTTTATTTTTTTTTAAGTCTCGTCTTTACTTTTTCCATTTTATTCCCTTGTGGTAATCCATTACAATAAAAATAGTAGTCACTGAAGATATTATCACAAATTGTTTAAAATTAAGACAAAGCTAAGAGCTTTATTTTCATTTATTTACTATTTTTTACTTCAACCGCAAAATAGAATAGATGGAATAAAAACCGACATAGATAAAAGTAAATAAAATTAAAAATAATAATAATAATAATAATAATAATAATAATAATAATAATAATAATAATAAGAAGAAGAAGAAGAAGAAGAAAAAGAAGAAGAAGAATGATAATAATAATAATAATAATAATAATAATAATAATAATAATAATAATAATAATAATAATAATAATAATAATAATAATAATTCGGAGTGATTACGAATTCTATTTCAACTTGCACTCATTTTGATCCAGTTTTAAATTTGAAACAGACTTTTTCGATGTGAACATCAATCCAAGGGGATTAAGTAAATAAACAATCACCCGGTTCGTGTGCAACCCGAATTTACTTCAAAATCTACGTTCAATCCGAAAATTTTCAGCGTAAGAAAAGTTCCTCAACGATTTTTAAATACAGCTTTAGATTTATCCCGTATCTTTATTGGGTTTATTTCAAAAGACATTGATTTTGTGATCCGGAAAAAAAATAATAGCATTAAAAGCTCAGCTGCTTCAGATGATAACACAACAAAAATCCTTGGCTCTTTGTAATCTTTATCGTTATGATTTTATTAGAATCAATGAAAATTAAACGTTAGATATATATCTATAAATATACTCTCTAAATCTGAAACAGTGTATATACACTACTTTTCAGTGGTTTTCACTGTTTCAGATTTAGAGAGTAAAAAGTTTAGATAGACAACGAAAAATGAGGGTACTAAAAAAGCAATACGAGATATTGTGGACTGAAATTAAAAAATAAATATTTTAATTTTTATTAGAGTTGTCGAGCGTATGTGTGTTTATCAGAAACTAATCCAGCACAGAAAGTAATCCATCAATCGACCCGGCTTTTTTTTTCGCTGATATTAAAAAGGCAACCTATCAATTCGAAAACATTATAATTTTCATTTTCAACGAGCCTTCAACAGTAAAAAAAAAAAACTAAAATCTGAAGCCTACTCGAAACTCAGTAAATCTAAGATTTATAAGAAAGAAATTCGCGTTAATCGAATTCAATTCAAATAAAAGTATAGGCAGTAATTATTTTGCGAGCTATTAAGTTTAAAAAATTTGTTAACTTTATCACTTTGACCTCGAGCAATTAAAATCCCCAAGTCATCTCGAAAATTCTTTAACCGAGTGTCTGAGATCGCACAAGTCACGTCTCAAGATACCAAAGCGCCAAATAGTTTGAGTTTATAAATTCTTCGCAAGCTTACCGAAATATCATACCAACAGAGATACTACTGATATCGTAGTGCTTATGTTACGAGACAAGTTCTTCTTCACTCTCTTCCTCTCTTGTGGATTCACATCTCCAGCGATGTCTTCCTCTTGTGCCTCAACTGCTGCACCGGCATAACCGTCTACATGATATACAGCAACCCGGATTGCAAGCATGAAATTCCACTTCTCATTCATCACTATACACTGTACCATTCTCTCTGCGGATATATTGGAGGTAATTCCGCTCAACACAATCATCATTATCATCTTTGGAAACGGGCATTTCGCTCGCTGATTAATATCTCCCTAATATTTTATCATTTATTCAAAAATAAAGCGATGACTTGACAGATGACTACATATATATATATATATATATATATATATATATATATATATATATATATATATATATAATATATATAGAGAGATTTAAATCAGAGAAGATAAAAACTCAGCGGAAGTTTACGTGAATCATTCGGTAGACTAGATCACTGACTAGTTCCTAACTCAATAGCTATAACTGAAACGGTTGAGTACGCTTGACTGGTTCATTTGGTCCAGTCAACGATATTCCAACGAGCTCAAAATTTCTCTAGAGTTTATAACTGCATTTTCACAAACCACTTGCATGTTGATCTCGATATCTACTTTCATTCTACTTCCAGTCTAATTTATTCTTATTATATAACTTTTACATCATTCCCTTCGCTACATTTAACTCCAACTACCAGATAATACATATTTTTTTATTAACTTAGCAGTAAGTATTATATTAGTGCAGTCATTCAAAAATCTCATCATAAATATTCATTTTCTATGATGTTTTAAGCTGACTGCTGTAACTAATATTATAATTGTAGAATTGAGATACCAAAAAGCCATTTTTTAGTTTTAGTTAAAGCCAAGTTTCTAAGATACTTTTATTTATTCAATACATAAATTTATGATGCATTCTTGCGGGCATATTTATTTTTTGACGGAGATACTGATAATAGGGACAACGTAAGTAACCTAATAATAACTGTTATTTTTATCAAACATTCATTTAAATGACTAAAAAAATATTCTAAACAAGAGTAGATGTGCATGTACATAATAAAATATCGCGTAAAATCTCGACTATTACGCGGAATCCAAATCGGCCATTTCGCGAGTTGAAATAGCTGGTAAGCGAAGTCTTGAATACGCTTGGCTGATGGGGTGACCGCAGAAAACCGAGCGACGATTAAATGCAAATCTCTAGGGCTCTCTTATCGCTATCACAAGCACGACTGCCACGCGGTAACGGATCCCGCAGAGAGCATAAAGCTCGTCTGGTTGCTTGGATTTTTTATTTTTCATTTTTTTAATTTTTTTCCTTCTGAATTTTTTATTCTCAATACTCGTACCCGGTTTTTAATTTTTTATTTCATAGCCTCTTTTATTTTTTTTATCTACCATCGAGATACAATTAGCGGCTGAGATATTCAGCGATCGTTTCTCTGTTAATTAAACGTTTGCGTGCGATTCCACCAACTGATATTATTCCCTCATTAATAGTAGTCATTCATGAGTGTATAAAGCAGCAGAAAAAGTTTATTTAATATTTGAATAATTTTTTTTCACTTGAAAAATGTGAAAAAAAATCAATTTGTTACATTTCTATTTCTATTTTTAATTAAAAGTTACACGGAAAATAATGAAAAAAGTTAATATTGAAAAAGTGAAAAACTCACCGTGCGATTGCCGGGATTTTTAACGTGACAACTGAGCGCAGCTCTTTGACCCACAATGGCCGTCACATTTTTTTGTGAAATATCATCAAAGGAAGGCTTATCCCATGCTCGGCTAGGCTTTGTATCACCTGCTACGACACTTGCAAGGCTTGAACCTGAAAAAATAGAAAAAAAAAAATATAATTTCAAAGCTTCCTGTTCAAAGGTTATAAATCATATTATTTTTATTTATCGTGTGTACATTGAGAGATATTTTTGAAAATTGCCATCATATTTTATGGGTATGATTCCTTATGCTGTGCACATGTAACCGTTTAAAATCAATTTTCATATAAAATGTAACGAGCATTTTTGACCAAAAAGTCTGAAAAACTGTTGACCCGGTGGGACTCTTTTTAGATTTTTTTGGGCGGCGATTCTGATTATAATTAAGGGGTCCAAGGGCTGCTTGAAGACCTCGAGGGTATCAGACAGGTCTTTTGGAAGAACGCTAGCACACAGAAGCGAATAAAAAAAATCACTAATAAGTAGGGCCAGGATTTTTGTTTCAATTTAAAAATAATAATTAATAATTAATTGGGTCAAATTTTAATATTATCGCAAAAATATTGATCGTATCAAAAAATTTTTCAAATAAAAGTTGTTCAAAATTTACTTTTATAAAAAAAAAGTCTCTTATAATTTTGTCTTAGGACTAATAAGAAAGCCGTAATTTTAAAATTAAGATTTTGGTAATTATCAAAAATTTGAATCAATTATTATGAATCTTAATTTTGGGATTACGGTGAAAATATTAATCGTATCGAAAAATTTTTCAAATAAAAGTTGTTCAAAATTTAATTTTATAAAAAAAATGTCTCTTATATTTTTGTCATAGGACTAATAAGAAAGCCGTAATTTCAAAATTAAAATTTTGGTAATTATCAAAAACTTGAATCATTTATTATGAATTTTAATTTTGGAATTGCGGTGAAATTATCGGTCGTTTAAAAAAATCATAAGAGAGATTTTTTTTAGAAAATTAAATTATCTACAACTTTTGTTTGAAAATTTTTCTGATAAAACTAATATTTTCGCCTTAATATCAAACATTTGAATCACTCATCTCAAAATCAAGGCAAAAATCTTGTCCCTACTAATAACCAATAATTTCCTTATTCCGGAAAATTTTCAATTTTCATAACGGGAAGTTAGAAAATAAAAAATTAAATTGAAAATTTTTTACTAATTCGCATTGATTGTATATATTGATAGAATATAATTTTTTTTGTACATCTAAACAAAAAAGAAAAAATGAGAGGGAAAATGAGGATGCTGAAAAACAAATGTTCACTTTTAATCCGGTATATAATAAATTTTTTACTTTATTTATTTTTAAAAAATTTTTAATGCATTGCGATTTATGCGTAGGTTTAAGTATAATAAATGCAAGTGATGCGAATAAATTTATATAAAATGCGAAATATTAAAAGGTTTTGCGTAATAATATTTTTATAAATCCTCTTATTTGTTATTTGAATGAGTTACTATCTGCCAGTCAAAAATTTCGATGTGTATTCACTCACTTTCAAAGGTTTCAAGTTTTTTTACAACTTTTAATTATTTCTATTTTTCCAAATGTATAATTTATTATTACTTATGATTATTTACCAGAGCGAGGAAATATTAAAACTAATTTATTTTTCTCACTAATGATTAAATATAATCTCTATTTTATAATCTCTTTTTTTCAAAGTACTTTTAATCCCAAGTATTATTTGTTCGTAGTTTAACAAACTCTTGGTTTTCATAATGAAACACTTATTCGGTAGAATAATTAAAGCTCGTATCTAATGTACGTAATGAGTTAGTGTAATAAAAAAGCTTAAATATTTGCTGGGAAAAATTAAATTTTCTTCATTAAAAATTACAGAAATAATTTCCCTTTTAACATTTAGAATTTCATATTTTATTCAACTTTAAATGTGTAGACAGGGGTAGGAACTGGAGTACTCGTAAATTTTAGAGTAAACAAAGGGTTTGAAATCGTAATTTATATCCTACGATTATTTTTAAACAACTTTAGATACCTGGGACTAGATATTGTAAAACTGCTTTCTAAATTTCCTCCGAATCTATTTTTTTTTACTGTTCCAAAATCGATTATCCCCTGAAATTATTGACAATTGACATCATTGATAATAATAACAACAGATGTGCATTAAGTTGAGCTCCAGTAATAGTATATAGTACATTTCACACCTAGTGAGTAAAGTAGGACATTTTGACCCGTGTGTGTAATTGCTCACCCAAGTTGAAGACGGGGGTGGCAAACATGCGAATCGGGATGTCCTGCCTTCCTCTGTGGTGTGTGTACGATTTTTCACTAGATCCGCATCTGAAAGATTAAATTTCTACCTCTGTGGGAATGGCGCATGCGCTAATTTTTATCATTTGTTCTCTCATAAAAAGAAAGAACGATTTTCTTCTTTTTAAAGAGGGCATAAATTCAAACTTTTGGTGTAGTTATAGTGAAAAAAAATTACAGCTTACAATGTATTAAAATACGGAAAAATTATATTTAATACACAGCAGGTAGATTATCAGATTTATTATTGCTTTTTTTTCTTGCATTCGATTTTTTTTTTATTTTAACTCTAGAGAATTTTAAGCCAGAGTTTGTACGAATAGGATATTGAGTGCGTTATTGGAGTGGTCGTAGTTGCACCAGCAATTCGTGCATTCAATTTAAATTTCAACTTTTTTCTCTCCATCTCACTACACTTTGCACTCTGCACTCTGAACTCACCTCCACCATCAGCACTCTATCTCATTTTATTCTCTACCCTCAACTACTAATACCTGTTCTCTTTGACTAAAGCTTTGCTCTCTACTCTCTCACCTATATAAACTAAATACGACCTTCAAACACTCGATTCAAGTGGTTATTGTTTTTCCCGGTATTTCGAGTACTACCGGAACATATATTTGCGTATCATGAGACCTCTTTCTCTCTCACGCTATTTCTCTTTCAACGTATATAGTTATTCACAAAACACAGAATAGAATGTGTTTACTGGCAAATTGGAAATACGAAATTTCCGTAGTGGTTTTCTAGTATGTGTACAAACTAAATTTCAATCACACTAAAATCCTACACTAGTATTTGCATAAACATCATCATTACTATTATAATTCAACTCTATTATTATTATTTAGAATTTAATTACCAGGAAACGTTATTATCATTCAGTTATTAAATATGCTCATTTTCATATAATGTTGTTTTAACTCTTAGAAATTTTAGTTCACTATCAAGTGTTTATCAAAATTTTTTTATTTATTTACGGTAAAATTAACCCATTTTTCTGCAAAATTAAAATAAAACTTTTATGAAAATATTTTGTCAAAAATGAAGAATTTTCTGTTTTTTCAGAAAATGGCGATCCATAACCTGCCTGATAGTTCTCCCGTTAAAGGGCATGGTTCTATTCCATTTCAAGATCTTTTCTTCATGAATGAAATAAAAAATAAAATTTTCGTTCTAATAAAAATCTGAAAAATTTGTTAAATATAAATTTAATGAAAAATTGTATTTTCAGATAAAAAAAATTTTTACTGTAGAAAAATTGCACATACGAGTATAAAAATTTATATATTTTATGTATTGGTTTGCTTGTACATTTATATGTTTGTAAAAAAATATCCATATGAATATATGTATGTGTACATATATATTTTGGGAGTGTTCATGTTTAAACGTATGTAGTAACCGGTAGTTTAGCGGAGGGAAATCACGATTTATAGCATTCGCCTAGAGAGGCAACAAAATGGAACCCGTATTCTGTCGCGTTCGATTCAGTATTCCACTCGCGAAAATTTACGGTACAGCCAAGTGAATAATTATTCTGCCGATTATACGATTGACGCCAATACAGTTTCACATTTTTCTTTTATACTGTCCCTGAAATTTTTTTTTTCACTGGTTTATTTTTTTTGCGTCGCTCTTTAGGCAACACTTTTATGAAAAGTGGCGGTAGTTAATAACGGCTTGAATTAATAATTAAATTTTTAAAAATAATATCAAAACTTGAAAAAAAGAAGATAATTATTTTGTGTTCATTATAATTATAAACTTCATTAAAGTTTTTTGTTATTGTAAAGTTAAATAAAAAATATACTACATAGTCTACTGTGAGATCATTATAATACCCAACGTTACATCATTTTCTAAATATTACAGAGTACAATGCAAAATTAAAAAAAAAATGAGTAATTAAAATATAAAAAAAACGTGAAATGAAAAAATAAAAAATTTTGAATTTATGTAAATGAAAACGATGTCAGCAAGCTAAACAGAATTTTTGTTGGCAGTAAAAATATACGTATATGTGGATACATGTGCATGTTATAAATGTGGAATAAAATAAATTACAGATAGAGAATACATGAGAGATTTAATTAATTAAATCCCGTTGAGGTAAAGTATGTACGAAATTTACAATTTAATACAACGAATGTATTTATGCATTCAACAACTTGCGTCTTGTAACAATAATTATTTAATTAAATGTAATTAAACTAAATAGTTAAAAAAATTATCTCAACATACATAAAAAGAATTATTTTATTATTTTTTATGCATACGGTTGGTAAAATACAGAGGGAACTTGGGTTGAAATTATTGTATTGACATGAAAAAAAAATTAATTTTAAAACTTTGAATTTACTTTAACATGTTTATAAATATTTCGACAGCAAAGTTGTGACTGCTGTCACTACAGTCGTTTGATGTTCAATTAAAAGTGCATGTGACATCGAGAATTTTTTTCTGCTCATGATGTATCTTTGAGTAAACGTCAATTCACCTTGTACTGGTAACGTTTCGATAACGAATTATGGAGTAGAGACATATCGCGCCCATTTTTGTAAAATTTCGAGATAGAAAGGGTGCATTAGTGCCTTGAAAAAATTTAAATACTGCAACCGACCAATCAGAAATTAGCGTTTAATTTAAAAGTGTGTGAGGCCGATGTTAGCCATTCAACAGCATGCATTTTCCAAAAATATAAATGAGTTATACTATAATACCAAAATAAATGGAATACTATTTGATTTACTGTCTCATTATTTATCAACCCACTAACTATAGGATTGATATTGTTTACTATATTGGGTGGATTTCCACACTTATTATCATGATTGACATGTGATTGGGGTCCCCTTGAAATCACCTAGTAATTGAGTTTGCTAAATGCGTTTCCTGCGCATAGTCATCACATGTGGAAATGTATTTAATGACCACTACTACAAATAGTAATATTCCTAATACTAATACTAATACTATTACTAATACTAATACTATAATTACTGGTACTTATACCACTGTATGACGACTTTAATTCAATTACTAATGTTTGAGCCTCTTTGATTCGATAGTCTACCTCATTCCTTCGACAAATGTTAATGTTATTCAGTTGCTGAACAAACTAATTTGTACTGATCTAATATCATAACTTAAAAATCATTTCTATTTTGTACTTTTTGCTAATAATGAAAATTTTAAATTATGATTTAGCAATTTTTAGATGTGTTCAAAGTAAAGAATCATGAATTACACATGTACACATGTACATACATGTATGAACAAAGCTTTCATCAACGATTACAGCACACTGAGAAAAATTATTTGCTTTATGGAAAATTCTTTGAATTCAAAAAAAAAATTTCCGAAAAATTTATAAAAAAAAGTATCCAATTTCGAATTGTTTGAAAATAATAATAAAAAAAAAAATAATAAGCGACTACATTTCACTTGCGATTGTCCCCTAGGGACATTTATTCAACTAAATATGACTTCACACGAACAAAAAATAAAACTACGAAATAAAATTTTATATATTTATTGACTCATGCAAATGTAAATGTTAACACAGGCAAATATACCAATAAATTTTGTTTCATAATTTTTTTTATTCAATGTTGACGTATGATTCAGCAAAGTGATAGTTAAACTCATATCGAAGTTAATTTATTACTCAAATTATTGCGTGTGTGCATTTCAGTATGAAATCGTTTGATGTGTTTCATCAATACATGTGTATACATAATATTATATTTATTCTGTATGCAGAGTGCTTGATCATAAAGTTTACCGAGTACACGGTAATAATTTCCTGCGCACGTTATGTCATTCGGCGTAATACATCATAATTGTCTTCAAAGGAAAATATATTTTACACATATCTCAATAAAAAAACAAAAAATGTATTTAATATGTTTAGACAAGTAAAAAATTTCGAGCAAAATATATAAAATGTTGAACACAAGGTCGAAAAATTGAAAATTTTCTAAGTTTTATCATATATAACAATACTATGGCCGAAAATAGACGGACTCAATTTCACGGTCAATTTTCGGCCTTTTCTGATAAAATTCTACGGCTTCCACGTGATTTCAGTCAAATTTTAACCCGTTTTGAAAAAATTGTATGATTTCGGTCAGATTTTGCGTTTTTGGCTTTTTTCCGACATATTTTTGGTCAAAATTTTGACCCTGGTACACGCTAAGAATTTTATGGTAATGATTCTCATCGAGGATTTTTAATAGTTACCATACTGTATAGTAATTTTAGAATTTTATACAATAATGCTATTAAAAACCATCATATGATGCTAACTATTAATATCCCCGAATAATAATCACTCTCACCAATAATAGTAATCACTCACATCACAGATAGCAACATTTATAATTTTCGGTAACAATGTTTACTATACCGCGATGGTAATAGTTACTATCGCGTATGTAAAAGTCACTTACCAGCTTTTTAGTTATACACTTAATTATATATATTATTATAAGCGATTATATATATATAATCGCTTATAATAATATATATATATATATATATATATATATATATATATATATATATATATACAAATATATACATGCATACATATATAGATTTTTATATATACATATAATTTCTAACCATCAAAATGGAGAAAATTTTTTTTTTATCTTAGTCTTTTTTTTTTCTTTAGTCTAATTTTGAATTTTATAACAATCATTCTCATCGGGGATGATAATACTTGCCATACAAAGTTGTAATGATTACGATCACGAGATAGTAGCTACTACCATCACTCTATTGTAAACAATATCATCGAGTGATTGTAATATTTGTCATGGGATATGTTAATAGCTACTATTTTTGTGATAATGATTATTATACTAATTTAACACCCATGATGGTAACTATTGCCATCGTGTATTTTAATTAATAACATATTATATTGTGAATCTTACAATAATTATGAGATTAACCGATATCACAAGAAAAAAATTAATTTTACCACCATGAGATAGTAATCATTACCATAAAATTCTTAGCGTGTACTTATATCAAATAAATAAGTATATATTAATACTACAAACACATTAGATATATTGTTATTATATATTTTCAAAGTTTTCTACCATTCAGGATTTTTTGAAAATCTAATAATTCATTGTAATAATTTTTGATCGTTTTATACCAAAGTCAAGGCCTGATGTTCTAGAGTATACTTGCCAATAGATTTTTGAAAATATAAAAAAAATGCTGTAAATAATTTAGCAGATAAAATTTGACAAGTCATGGAAATTAAATTTGAATTATAAGTGACAATAGAAGAAATTTTTCGTCATTTAAAAATAAACACCTTCATGTACATGACAAAGCAATTTCACAAAAACGTTCAATGTAGACGTAACACACAATGTTTTTTTTTTTTTAAAGCTGTTACACGCTACTATTTTTATACGAACCGATAAATATTTATGGAACACCAGAATAAAAGCAACTGTAACATAAATATTCTTTGCTTTTTAATTTTAGATAGAATGTTCCAGGCTCAGTAGCAATAGAATTTCGATTGAAAATGCTTCATCGCATTTTATAAATGGTTCCGATATTTTTTCCAAAAACCATGCTTAACCTACAATGAATTTTTGGAATAAGACCTACTTTAAAATATCAATCCTCGAATAAATAAACAACAAAATCATTTTCTGATGCACACTATATTATAATTATAACTTATGCCGAAAGTTATACCACTAAATATCTTTTAATGAGAATAATCCAACCATAATGATTTTGATTCCGATTATACTCTCTTTACTACCATTAGTTCCGAAAGTGCAATAATATTGTATATATATAATATATACTAAAATAAGTCGTTTTGGCAATACTGATATTCACTACATTTAATATGTTCATGTTTGTATATAACTTTAAATTTCTGTTACTACCTACAGAGACTAGAATTTTGATACATACCATATATATGTTTACTAAAGGATTTGTGATTTACAACAACACTTATATGTACGTTGTATATATTTGCTATTACAATAATATTCCTCTGCGACAAGTACAACTAACAGGTAGGTTTAAGGAATATTCTATTAAACGTATGGTTTACACAGTAGCCATACTCCTTGTAAATAGAGTTTGTCAACAGATTTCCAACGCATAAACTCGAGGCTCAAATACGTCTCTATATGCCTATGTGATGCTATTTACTATCGTATATATCGATATATGTATATCTGTGTATGTATATTCGAGGATAGAATATACAACCTACTTTGGAGATTAGTAATGGTGATGATACTAAATCGATGTTTTGGAAATGGAAAATTTTAAGGGAAATAAAAAAAAGTTTTTGTTGAGAAACATGTCGGTGTATTGGAAGAAACTTGAATAAAGGGCTTTTGAAAATTTTATTTCATTTTATGCTTTTAATAGCTTGTTATTTAAATGGATAAAGGCACTCGTTGAGTTAATTAAAAAGTTTCTTTTTGTTTAAAAGAATTGAATAATTAGATTTTTTTTTATTAGAGATCAGATAGATTTTTCTTGTTTTTTTTTTTGGTGTAAGAAAGATGGAAGCTTTTGGGTTGGAAAGAAAAATAGGAAATGCACAAAGACTTTGTTGAGAAAAATCATGTTGGAAGGAGTTGGCTGGGAATACTCTGGGGAATTGAATCGTGATACGCAGGTAAAGAATATCTGAGAAAATATAAGAGATATGGTATAGTGTAGAATGGAAGATGTAGAGAAAGGGGAGAGATAAAGTGTGGGAGGTTAAGAGCTAGGAGCTGAGAGCTGCCCAAGTTTCGTCAGGTTATTTCTTACAATGAAAGATCGCTCGTTCGGATAGTTTTGGTCATTTGTTATTTATCGGCCATTAGAGTGAAACGTGATCTAAATATCAAGCTATCATATCTTATGCCCATCATAAGTCATTCTATTTTATCGTATTTCTTTTTTTTTTTTTTCGTAACTTTTAAAATTAATTTTTTTTCTTTATTGCTCGTAAAATGGAGTACAAAAAAATTGTGAAATTCAGTTTATTACTTTAGCAATTTTTTTTTAACCGACTTGAGATGTCCTGGACTTAGTTTTGGAAAATTTTTTCTAGGTTTTAATCTGGACTTTAATTCAAATCATATTTTGCACTTAAATTTACACGTAAATTACCATAATGAATAAATTTTGTTGAAAATATTAAAAAAAAACTTTTTTCAGTCATTTGAAGTTACCCTACGGGCAAAAAGAGTACTTTAATGGCAACTTGGACAGCTTGATTTTTTTTAAATGTTTAGGGTAAAGTAAAAAATTAAATGCATTCAGGGCCGAAAGTTTTTTTTTTCTGAATATTCTCATCTCAATCAGTTCTTCTTTACATATAAAAATTTTTTCATTCCATGTTCAAATTTCAATTTTGCAAAATTTCTAAATCTAACAGATCTATAAAAATCCATTGAGATAAACGTGAATCTAAAACTTAAAAATTAGATTACATAGATCTAAATTTTTCTTTCAGGTGCACAGATTTTAATTGTTATTATTAAATAAATATAATTGGCAAAACTTCCGCGTAGCAGGTCAGCGTAATTTTATATGAATTGTAAATTAATTTATCTATTTCTAAAATGAATTTGGAAAAAAATTTTCAATGTAAAAAAAAAAAAAAAAAACGATTAACGTGTGATAATACATTAATTTGTGTATGCTAATAGCCTGTATTGTTATGCGAATACAGCTTTATGCGGTAACACGTTCATCCATAGAGCTTTTCTCGTTTGAAATAACATACACACACCAGACTATGAATGACACGTCCATATACACATATATATGTACACTTGACCCACACATATTAGCTACGGATTTGCTTATTAAGTATACGATTAATTGAAACATGCTAACGCAACATACGGTTAGTTATATATTCATGGCTATTTCCATCATGTTCACTCGTGCAAGCTCCCGGCTCAATTGCCTACAAATTTTCTCCGTAAATTTGTCTTGTTTAGATTCCCATCAGCTTTATTACCGGCGATCTAATACCAGTTACACTCATTCGATCATAATAATTTAATTTATACATATGAATTCCATATATATGTACATATAAATATATAAATAAAAATACATATTTTGCACTATCATTTTTGTCTATTGAAGCTGAATAAACTTTCGTACAAGTGGAAAAAAAATAAAAAAATTTGTAGGCAACATTGTTTTTGACAGGAAAAAAATATGAAATGTGTCTGGTGAAAAAATTAACTCTGATGCAGTTCACGTGAAAGAAAATAAAAGAATGTGTTTAAAAAATAGAGTTAAATATAAAAGTTTAAAAATTGTTGAGCACAGGCGCGAATGCCTGTTAAAGCTTGTGCTCGGAAGCCCACAACTTTGTGGTAGGAAAGTTTTACGTTAAAAACTATTGGAAAAAGCTTCGACCTCATGTAAGTCCCCTGGCTCTTTTTCGATATTATTATGGATCGACTGGAATGACTCTTATATGTTCAACACGTCTATTTTATATTTTTTTTTCATACTTTTTTAGAATTAATATAAATTTTTAAGCAGTTTAGTATCGCATTTTATCGATGGTCTACTTGTACTCATTATTGAAGAATGCATAGCGCGGAAAAAGTTAAAACTGATTCAATTTGCTAAAGAATTTAATCATAAAATGAAATTTAATTTGCTGGGCAATACAAATATAATTAGTAATCTTGATAATTAGTATATCAATTCCAAATTTTATTGCATTCGAATAATAATTGTATTATGAATTTTCCGCTACTGAAATATTGCTGCTAATATTTCAATATTAAAAGTATTATTTGAGTACACTGTAAAAAATAATTTGAAAATTACAATACAAAAGGTATTGAATTTTTATAAGTAGATATTTGAATTGTATTTTCAATAAAAAAAGCTTCAAATTTAATGTACGTAATTTAAAAATCAAGCTGGTATTTAAAATTAAGAAAAAAAATATGAATTTTAATAAACGTACTTAAAATTTATACTTATTCTTTAAATTTTCAAAGCAAGCATTGAAAATTCTAAGACACATTGAATTTTAATAATTCCATTTGAAATTTCATAATATTTATTTGAAAATTCAAATACTTGTATATGAAATTTCTGCGCGTGACGTGCTGCGCGTTCAGTAATCAAGGATTGTGTTTTAATACTAATTAGTTAAATATATAATAAATTTGAGTAATGTGAGCGGTGTACATCAGACTTTATTGTTGTAAAGTTTTTATTTCCTCGATAATATAAAGTAAATAAAACTTGTGACTGAACTGAACATCATTGACAGTATATGTACTGTATACAGTATTAAATGTGATATAGCATAATGCTAATAAACATAATATAGTTTTATAGTGATTTAAATATTAAAATGTGATTTAACTCTGAAATATTTATTTAACTTCTACTTTTTTAAATGTTTAAGAAAAAAAATATAATTACCCGCTATATTAAATTATATTATAACAATGGTTAGTAAAAAAAAAAAAAATTTATAATTTTGTTTATAAGAAATTGATGACAGCTTACAAAATTTTGAAGTTTTATCAATAAACATTTTGTTACTTAACATACCTAATAGTCTTTAATTTCCATGTAACCATACACTGTTAAAAAAATTGTTTGAATTTTCAAAACATTGTATATAACGCAATAAACACATACAATTGTGTTTGAAATTTCATTGTAACGATCGTATTGAATTTAAAATACTCGCTTTTGAATTTTCAAATAAACGCTTCAGATTTTCATATACATCTATATGGAAATTAAAAAGAAAGTATTTGAAAATTAAATGCAAGATATTTGAATATCAAAAAAATTGTATTTGAAAATTCAAAACGAAGTATTTGAAAATCCAAAGTGTTGATTTGAAAATTCAAAAGCATGTATTTTAAATTCTATATGAAATTAGTAATGAAATTTCAAGCACAAATGTATGTGTTTATTGCGTTATATACAATGTTTTGAAAATTCAAACAATTTTTTTAACAGTGTATGCAAATAATTTAATTTGCCAAGTAATAAAGCTACGCTGTTTTTTGTACAAAGTACTATAAATTTATTTCCGTGGAAATAAAGTATGGGTAGAAAAAATAATTTCATTGTAACACGCGATGCGCGGTATAAAAAAAGTTTATATCGATTTTTTAATAAACATCACTAGGGATTTTAAACTGTGTCATTTCGCATTAGAATATTTTTTGTAGAAAAAAAAAAATTCACTACGAAAAATTTGACTTAAGTATTAAGAGTCCGCTTGTTTTTTTTTTATTTGAATGAAAATAAATAAATAAAATGATTGACGACATATATTGTCAATACAATTATCGTTAAATCCTCCTAGCTAACAGTAATGTTACAAACTTAACTCTAAGTCATAGTTGAAAGTTTTGATCGAGTGTTTTAGAGTGTAAGGTGAAGAAAATCCTTCGCCAATAAAACGTAAAGAAATACACAGATAGAAAAGCCGAATAGACTTGCGGAAAGGCTGTCAGACTTTTAAAAGTACGTGCCAATCTATTGTTCCTCGATACACACTAACTGTAAACTTTTTATTTAATACTATACTATATACTGAAGTTAAAACTTGTCTAGTAGAAATACTCGAGAGATTTCTAAAAATTTTATTTTTTTTTCTTTCGTAATTTTTTTTTCCCTTAACAACCTCGCCATCTAACTTTACCGGCGGTTCATTTTTGGAGTTTTATAATTTTCTAGTTAGCGATTGTTTTATTTCATTACGAAGCAGATCAGAAATTAGTTACGTGACTTGATAGGTAAAATATGGCTCGTAGTGGCTTGTTAGTGGCCGTTCAAAAGTCCGCTAGCCAACTATGATTGCTGAACCACGAAATTTATATACGTAACGACGATCTACCAGAAGTTAACTTTAACTCATGTCTATAAACCACTAATATGCTTTATATGAGCCCAGAGAAGCTAATTGACCGTGGGCTCTATACCTAAATTAATTTTCTCCGTCAGTGTAAATATTCTTCACCGGTGTTGAAAAATTTCCCGGTGTTAAAATATTTTAATTTTTTAATATTTTTACTTACTCGATCATTAATTAATTAAATTCTTGGCTTTTTCCTTTACTTTTATGTGTTCGAGTTATTATAAAAGACTTCTCTGAATCCTAAAGACATCCTAGAAAACTCCTAGACAAATTCTAGATAAATCCTAAAGATATCCTAGAGTTGAAATAAATAATGATTTTTTTGAAAAGTATTTTCCCGAAAATAAACGTTAAAAAATCATGGAATGGGGGACAGAAAAAATGGATTTTTGAAAGCATAAATTTGTCAAATTGCTTGTGAATTATTGAGTCCTTTGTATTCGAACACCCAAGACTTTTCGGGAAAATCCAATAAACCTATGAATGGTGGAGTAGAGAAATCGTCTTGTTCTACTCGATATAAAGTCTCGAAACCCCATAAATATGGTGATTCACCGAGAAGTACTTTAATACCCCTGATAATCGAATGTGCAAGCCACCCCTATTGAGCGTGTATACAAGGATCTTCAGTGAATTATTGAACGATCTCAAATGACCCGAAAACAAACCCACGTCCAATAAACTATTTAATCGAGAAGTGAGAGAAATATTGAGGGAGGGTTGGAGAGGATTGAGGATTACTCTGAGTACACTTCATCCAATTTACATAAAATTCGTTCCTTGAGTTCGACTCGTAGTATTTCCGTCCCTCTTTTACAATGTCATCATCCCGAAGTTTCTATCACAACTTTCAGCATTATAGGCAATTTTTTTATATCAAAGTGAGGTAATTTTAATGAGGTAAATAAACGTGAATATGAGATAACTTGAACACTCAATACTTAACAGAAAATTAAGTATCAATATACATAGAAATTCATTTTATCTTTCAATTTATTTACATAGTAGATTACTCAATTATTGATAGTGTACCACTTATTAGCACTATTTTTTTTTCTGATAATTTATGGCTTAAAAAATCTATTTACATAAATACATACTAACGATGTACATGTAAATTTAATGATAACATATTTTCTTTCATGTACATCAAAGAAACATGAAAATTTTTTGTTATTTACTATTCACAACCCCAATAACTGTTCTATTTTTAAATTATTTATTTTTCTATAAAAAAAAATTATTTAAAACACATAAAATAAATTGTAGCTGAATGTGTTGCTTTAGAAAAATGAATAAATATCTACTAGAAAATAATGAAAAGGAAAATAATATTTTTTAAAGCAAAATAAATTTTTTATTTAAAATTATTAGCCAATAGCTTTACTAGTGTACTTGAGTTAAATTTATTATCTCTAATTTAAAAAAAAAAAAGTTCTCAAGCCATTACATCGTCTAAGATGAGTGCAAAAAATCTCAAGGGTGATGTCTAATGCAAACTCATCGATTTGCTTACCCCAGCCCTCCCACCCGCATCCCTTGAGACATTTTTCTTGCAGGTTTTATGGTGGCCAGGTTAAGTCTTAGTGCGAGCGAGAAGCGCAGAAGCTGAGGAGTATAATAATGTGTAGGTAAAGGCAAAGGCACAGATGGGGGCAGAGATGGAGAAGGTTAAAAAGATTGCGGGCAGAAGATTCCTATGAGTGATGAAAGCTCGTAAAGTTGTGCAGATGTGGGAAAAATTTTTTCTCTCATCACCGCTTTGTCTTCTTCATCCAACTTCCTACCTTGTTTCATATCTCATTTGATTGCATACTTGTGTCTCATTCTCGTTCACACAACTTATCATTTTTTCTCCACATTCACCACAACTACTTATCATTTTTATCTCACTCCTCTCTCTCTCTCTCTGTCTTTCTCACTATTTCCCTTCGGCATCACATTTTCATCGCAGATATATACATGACTATCACCCAGACTCCGCGGACTCTTATTATACCCGACTCTTGATTAGACGCATAATTTTCTCCTATCATCTTTAACATTATTTTATTTTTCTCGTATTCTCTTACTTTTTATTCCCATTCGTTTATTTGATATCGTCTATCACGTCTATCTCGCTTCAAAGTTTTTTCATTCCTAGAAACCCAGTTAAATATTCCTCGAGTTTATAAGAGTGTGATAGTATGTGAATTTATGAGTGAACAAGTTAAATAACGAGTTTTGAAAAAATTCAAATTCAAAGTGCGGGGTAAAATAAGCTTCTAAAATTTTGTTATAAATTAAAATTATGAGAGACGAAATGGAACACCATAAATTTTTTTAATTGTATAAAGGGACAATGCGGTTACAGGGTGATGTGGGTCACCCGAAATTGCTTACAAAAATTTTTTAAGTGTAAAATACGCACTTGATAAAATTTATTTTTTAATAGTACGTTTTTCAATAAAAATTCCATGGCAGGATTATTTTTACTATGGGAGAAAAAAAAGTAAATTTAATATGGAGAAAAAATTTATAAAATTTAATTTTTTTTAAGGAAGCTCGCACTATATTGAAATTTTTTTGTTAGGGAGCATAATATGAAATACTCGGATGTTAAATATTTACTAATTTTAGTGAAAGTTTATTTAAAATACGTCAAGTAGATTCTTATATATTTTCGTTTCGTGTAAAGCAAATACGAAAGTAATTCGATGACTTCACCACGATAGTGACCGCAACGCTTTTATTATTGAAGTTTTTTTATATTAATTTTATTTATAAAACTTTTAATCTTAATAATTATCAAATCAATTTACGACACGCTAGTTTTTTTCATAATCAAAAACGTTAAAAATTATTGATTGAACAAAAAAATATTTATTACACGCACGTGCAGTAATTGGAGTATAAAAATAAATTTACAAAATATCACAACGAAGAGAAAAATTCATTAGCTTTTTGTCGATTGTTAATTAAAACTCTCATACCATGTTGGGTACACTATATTCTATTTCATCTTAAAAAAAAAAAAACTAAGTCTACTAAAAATTTAGTAAAACTGTCGGTTTTTAGTTTTAATTATTTATAATAACTATAATAAGATGAATTTCGATAATTTTTTTAAACCATTTTCTATTCTACAAGGACTAAAGTGAGTGAAGATAATTTTAGGTCAAATAATAGCTTTCATGAGAAGATATCGTGTTTACGTTACCGTAAAGACTATCGATATTAAAAATAGAATTCATTTTTTTTCGTACAGTGTATTAATATCCTAATAAATCGATACAGAATTCTATCGCAATTGTTGGCCGAGATGTTTCGTGTGGAATGGTGTATTTACACTGTTTTCCAGTATAATATCATGTATGGAAACGAATCAAAGTGAGTTTCATAGTGGAATATCATACAGCGAAAACAAACATCACTCGATGCTTTGCGTTCGACGTTTGTGATTATCTCGAACAGTTTTAGTTCCCGGGTCAAAAATAAAGCTTGATTTAGATTTGGCTTACCAATTGGTCGGTAAGTCGAAATTTTGAGCCATTTTCTACAAGAGGAACTCGACTTTTTTTTACGGAGGTATGAAATACATTGAGTTTTCGCCTTGATTTAGACTTAACTGACTTACTTAGTCACGATTTAAGACGAAAAAGTCGAAATCAAGTTGAAATGTGGATAACAAATTTTACACTAAAAAATACTGCTTGCTTTTGATCGGCTAATCAAGTCTAAAGTAAAGTGAATGCCTGTTGTGCTCGAAGTAAAGACGAATGTCTAAACTAAGATGAAAAGTTCTAAAAGTTGTCAAGAATTTAATTTAAGTCAAAAAAGTCGAGATCTTATTGAAAAATCGTCGACAAATCGATAATAACATACTGGTAAAAATCGTGTTATCTTCAGAAATACGTTGCGTACTTGACCTATCCGCACTTGAGTCAACTGAATTGCAAATGATTCAAAAACATGGAAATTGAAACAAGTCCATAGGCAGGTTTGAATAGAAGACTTTACGGTCTTAAGCTTATTACAGAAATGTTTCTGTCAAAAACGATGTATTTAATGAAATGAAACGTGAGATTACAATAAAAAAGAAGCGATAGAGCTGAAGTCGTCCATGTATGTGATAAGAACTATGAATTTGAAAAAAATACTGTTTTGAGTTGATGGAAATTATTGATTTCTTTCAATGAATTTTGCAAATGTTGTTGATTTCTGTATTGAAAAAATGTAACCAAATAATCTTTTAACGCAAAATTTCTAACTGTGTTGGCATGTATTGAATGAAGAAAGTTTATAAGGATGAATCAGTTTTCAGATATTAAATTGCATCTTAATATAATATCAAGAAGTTTCAAGTTGGCAAAGGTTTAATATTGACATTACAGACATTTAAATTCGTATAGAATTTTCCAACTGTTTTTTTGTCATACTACTGAAAGTCTTTATGCCAAAAGTTATCTTCGTTCAGAAGAAATCGTTACAATTATTTGAATGAATGTATATAAATAAGTATGTCATCAGTAAATGAGCAAAAAAAACGTTAAGACTGGAAATGGAAGCTTGTAATAGTTTTTGTAAGGTAATAAACTATTTATTCGAGTTAAATAGTACTGAGTCCTAAATAAAAGTAGTAGGTTTTTTTTATTCCATTTATTTATTTTCTTCATTGGCGTCTTTTTTATATTTTTTCGAGACCAGCATCTTACCAATGACTAACCTCGAGTCAAGTGGCAGCAGAAAAATCAGATGGCTGTAAATCGTTGTTGGAGAAACAACCTGGTGAAAGAGGATGCTTTACTACTTTTATACTGTCTTAGACTTGGGTAAAACACCGCGACGACCACGGTACTTTATCTCGGATTTTTTATTTCTCTATTTGTTTTTCTATTTTTCCTTTTTTTTTTTTTTATGGAGATATTTATTTTTTTATTTTTTTAAGGAGGTAAGTAAAGTTGCTCGTATTTTATATGTTACTCGATACGACTTCCGTTTTTATTATTTTTACAAAAAATGTTTAAACACATGACGCGAAATGGACATGCAGTAAATTCATATCATTATTTTGTTCATAAAAAAATCATGAAAACATGCAGCATTATTTTCATAAAAATATAATTAAAATGAAATTATTAATACTGCTACAACGGTTTGTTTTTGTTTTGAATTCGATTACTTCAAGACTGTTCTCAAAAGAATTTTTTGCAAAATTTAAAGTTCATGAAATTTAAATTAGTTTCAAATAACCGCGAAAAATTGTAAGATAAATTTCCGAAGTCTACAAGGATTCAAAAAATAACATTTTAAAATGATATATTACTTGAAATTTCTGTTTTGAGAAAACATTTTTTTTGCACTGTCTATGAAATTTTATGAAAAGTGACCCGTAACTTTTTTATGTAAGGAATAACTGCACATTTTCATATATTATGATGTCTTCTAATAGAAAAACTCTATTAGAGGCCCCAAAATTTTTTTTTTCCAACTGGCGGCATGAGGCAGATAAAGGCGAAAGACATTGTCTGTATATTTTTATGAAAAGTAACTTTTTTCTGAGATTTGTCATAATAATATCAGAGTTCAGATATCCATAGAATAGATAAACGTAAAAAAGCAAAAAAGCTATAGCTGCATCTTAAAAGGCAAAGACAGAAGGATAGGATTATAAGGGTGAGCTTTCATAGTTCGGGTTACATTAATTCTAGTGGTAGTTGTTGTCGGTACTAGGTAGAAAATATATAGTATATAGTAGCCGTTAAGTCTAGTCTGTAGTCTTCGTTAGGGTGTTATCGGCGATAATAGCTCAAACCCTCGGGAGAGTACGGTCAAACTAATTAATTCAGTACAATCTACAACCTGCAATCTTACCTCACCGAACAAATAAATAAACAATTGTTAATCTTGATACCCGTAAAGCTCTTCCATCGATCCTTAATTATTTATGGTTATTCAGATTCGATGGCATTATAATAAATATTTTATTCAACTTTTATAAAGCGGGTATATGAAATTTTGTGTGTTCATTTATATATCTTTCATGCTTTTGGATTTACCTTTGTTCGAGATTAACTTTATTCAGATTAAATGAGCTAAGCGCAAAACCTTTTTGGTGTAATCACTGTATAGTGACTAGAGCATTGGGCTTTGAGATTTAAAGTAAATACAGATGAACATGCTAAGGATAATGGATTGCTGCGTATAATACTAATTCTCTATTTTTCTCTCTTACAAAACGTACTGGAGGAATAAATTTAATCAGTAAGTGATCAAAGCCTGGTTCATTAACAATTAAATTAAAATCTGCTGCGAGCTTAATTTTATAAATTGAATTCAAGAGATACTGTTTTATATGTAATATCATATACAGTAAGGCCTCATTATAAGACTATCATTCTGTCTTTTCTAAATGATATTTGATTATTTATTTCTATAAAATACGATGGCTAATGGCTATGAAATTCATGGAGACTATACTACATTAGAAACTGTCTCAAAAACGGATTCGTCTGGGCGAGTCATAGGTTTGGTATCAAATTCAAAATTTTGGTTTCCAATCGGTTGTGAAAATAAGGTTATAACTACATAAACAGTTTGCCGTAGTACAGTAATGTATTACCGACCGGTAATTGGTTCTCTATGGTGACATATTATTCACTTTTGACTTACAAAGGAAAAGGTGTCAATAGATTTTAATAGAAAAATATTGAATAATAGAAACGACAAAGCATAAAATAAAGAAATAGGAAAATAACCTTCTGGAAATTATTAAATTGGAAATTTCTAATAACAAAAAAAAAAATAAGGATCATTATTTATTATTATTATTTTTTTTAAATTTAAGTTCAATTTATAATTAAATTTAAATTAACGTTCGAATGTCACTGCGTCGTTACTCTTTAGAAAAAAGATTAAAGTTTTAGTCACTTGCTTTCTCTTTGCTCTCTAATTAAATTTTCTTAATGAAAATAAATCAATCGGTATTGATTCTCCGAATGCTTAATTGAAAAAAAAAATTAAATAAATAAATAAAGAAATGAGAAAATTTCTTTTTTTTTCAAATTTCAATTCAATGAAAGTAGCAATTTTACTAATTGCAAGATAAAGCTTATTGTGTTAACAAAATCCAATTAATTTTATTTCATTTATCGATTGCCGAGCGAAAAATTTTGTTCTGCAAATACAATTTAAATAACAGGTCAATTATTTAGAAAAAAATTTTTTAATTACCTGTTTATAAATCAATTACTTTCATGTTAATAACGATGTTAATATTTGGTAAATTAATCTTGCATGTTGATAAAAGATGTATAATTTTGAATTTATCTTTAATTAAATGATATTAATTATTAGCTTGCTTTGAATCATCAATATTTGATGTACATTGCTTTTAAAATAATTGCGATTTAAATAACAAGTGATTAATTATGTGCCCTTCGGCGATTCAATAGTTATATTATATTAATTAAGCGAGCTTCTGTAACAATTGTATTCATCAAGTAATTAAATTAATTAGGTAATTTTAAATATAAATTGATATATTTCATATAATAAGTAGAAAAAAGAAAAAAACAAAATGTATGGCAACACCCGCGAGAAAAAATTCGTTCAAAAGATTCCAAAAAAGCTCAACATATAAAACTTTTAAATTTGAGACAGAGTATAACTTCTTCAATTTTTTTAAACTTTTAAGATTTTAATAGTAAATATCTATAAATATATAGTCAATATAAAATATATAGTTAATTTAGAATTTCAAGTGGATAAATTTTGAGAAATGAAAACGTTTTTAAACCATAATTTTGAAAATGTATAATTACTACTTTTTTTCGTTCCAATATATAGATTTCAAATGAGAAGTTTTTGAACTTTTTCTGAACAAGTAGAAAATAAAGCAAAAATGCGTTTTGAAAATTCTGTTTCAAAAACTTTCTCATAAGGCTTAAAATTTGCCCACATAGTACTTAAATATCAACCATATTGTCTACTGTTAAAATCCTTCAAGTTCAAAAAAAGGTGAATTTGAAATCCTAAGCTGTCTCAACTTCAAAATTTCTATGCATCTTACATTTTTTAAATCATTCTAGAAAAAATTTCTTTCACACAAGCCGTTACTAATGTAATTTTTGTCAATTTATTTAATTGATGTCTTGATAATTTGTGTCAAGAGCAGACATATCGAAATTTATAAAGAAAAGACAAACAGCAAATGTACATATTGATTTGAAATTGTATGCTTTATTTTTTATTACTAACTATTACATGGTTTCAATATCAGCAATGAAACTACTGAGGTTCTATTCCGGTTGAAGATGACATGGATCCAATAAAAAAAAAGTCGAATCATGTATTACTTTCTTCGCTTATATAACAGACACGTATACACTCGACAACTCTGATAAGAAATTCAATATTTATTATTTTATTTCAATCCACCATCTTTCACATTATTTTTTTACTAGCCCTATTACTCAATTATGATCGATAAATAATAAATATATAGAGTGAAGAGAAGGCATTAGAGGGCAAGATTGATATTAAGCAATTTTATGCAAACTAATCGCGTTTAAGTCAAATTTCTCACAAGAAGATATAGAGCATTAGAGATATTCAGAGAGTGGAATAGATCGGTAGAACCTCATTAAAGTCTGTCGAGTCCGGACCGATGTACTTTCCGTAGAACTATATGATGTCATCCGGTTATAATTCAAGTGTATTAAGATATATAGAGAGAGAAGTCTTGGGTACTGAACTACGTGCAATCTCAATCGAAATGAGCAAGTCGTCCTCGTGCTTCAGATACGTGACGATGAATCGACAAATTTTCCCACAAATCTACCTAGATTTATATATATCAGACGACAGCGAAATGGGGACGCTGAGAAAATCATGCAGTTCTTTGAACTTGAATATGTCAAATATTTCAATTTTCACCTGTATCTTAAGAAAAAAATCAATTTTCTTTCTTTGACAATGTGGTGTACACAGAAAAAAAAGATTTCTTGGGGTAAAAAATTCTTCTTTCTGTGTATTACTAAAAATATTCCAAGTATAAATTTGAGAACGAAATATTGTTTTCATTAAAATTTTGAAAAAATATAATATTCTCGAGCAGTTGAAATCACTCAAAAATAATAAATTACGACTGCAAATAATTTTTTAGAAATAGAATTGTTTTTCAACAAAAATTTTTCAGTACTTTGATTTTCCTGACTCTACTCTTTATATCGCTATGCATATAAATATATAAATATAAACTCTATGTATTTTTTTCTTTTTTAATAATTAAATTTGTCTACGAGTTGGATAAATTCTCTTTGCTACTAATAAATAACGTAAATATTCATTTCTTCAGTACGTGAATATTTATTTTTATCATTTTACATCCTCTTACATATTGTCGTGCTGAAAGAACTGTTCTAAAGTCGTTTGTATTATATAGTGGTTTATTATGCACTCGGTTTCTTGAATATTAAAGGAAGTACACAGAAAAAATTTAAAAAAGAATAATAAAAAAAACATACAGCCTCTTTTATACAGAACAAGCTCTGTTAAATATTTACATGGAAAGAGTAAATAAAAAAATGTATATTTTACTCCCTCAAAATGGTTATGAAAATAACAAATTTGCAATGATTACACAGGGTTGTTATCAGTGGCTATATATAATCATACGTAGAGTCAAATTATTTCAGTCCGAATAAATAAAAAATCTTATTTTTATTTTCAATTAGAGTTACGTTTTTTTGCGCGTCCATCAAATGTTATTTGTAAATAGATGATTTTATGAATGCAGTTTAAAAAATTCAGCAAGTATAGCTGACAACTTTTGAGTCATGAAAACTGAAACAAAAGCTATAGAGTATAATAGTATAGTTAACTAAAAATAAATTTGCATTGTTTGAAATTCCAAGCGCGGAATGTTTTTATAAAAACAATACTTCACAATATTGTTGAATGAAAATTAAATCTGTCTTTGTGAAGGCAATGAATCGAACATTTGCTTGTTAAAAATTTGGTATCCATATTTTTTTTTTTTTTATACATTGTAATACAATACAATATTGTTTCAAGTGATCGGTCACGACTATACAGTACAGAAAAAAAAAATTTGGTTGAAAATTTTTAGCGAACAAATTGACGGTCGACTGAATTTGAAAGAAATTGTAACGAAGTTGATAACTTTGAACTTTTTTGAAACCTTCAAAATTTCGAAAGTAAACAAAATTAATTGAATAGATTTCTATTGAATCTTTAGCACATCTGTTATATATTCATATAAATTTGTGTGCCAAAGAAATTTGAACAGCAATCATTAAAAAAAATCTTCCGTGATATAACTTTTCTTAAAAATAAACAAGTGATCGTTCCATGGAACTTTAATGAATGCAACTTTTTTAATGAAAATATACTCATTAAGTTATATTCCCAATGTATAAAAAAAAAAGAAAAAAAAATAATAAATTAAAGGAACAAAGTTACAAACTCGAGAAATTGAAGTATAAATGAAAAGATACATAATAGTATTAATGGCGAATTGGTAGGATAGAAAGTGAATTGCCCATAAAAGTCAAATCTCAATGTGCAATTAGAGAATAAAAATCCCTCAATAGGATATTCAATTTTTTTTTTTACGTCCTATCCTGTTCTGTTCTATTCTTCATCATCTTTCAACCTTTTTCCCATTTATCTCATTCAAAAATACCTATGAGGTTTTATATATATATATATATATAGACAAAAAAAAATTTATATTTATAATCCTCAATGCTTTTAAACCCTTAAGCTCAAACATTATATTTTTCAAAAATTATCGTTTTTCTTCATTTACTTTATCTTATTTTTTAAATCTTATAAAAGTTACCCGATTATTTATTTTTATTTATAAATACTTTTTTACAATGCATTTTAATAAAAATAATGCTGAAAATAACAAAATAACAAATCTTACATTTTCGTTATTTATTTAACTTCATTTTTGTTTATTTTGTTATTATTGATTATTGATAATGCCAGCATTCATTATTTGGATTTTGGTCTATAAATAAATTATAATCCTCATTATTCTCGGAGCTTTAATTCCCGATATGTAAATATTATTCTGTCATTAAAACATACGCATAATTATTTTAAAAAATATATTTGTTGTTTGTATTACCCGTAAATACAATTTCTGCGGAACATATTAATTTATTAACGGCATTGTAAACACCCACAATGACCTATAATGAATATTATATTTACTTTACAAACAAATATGGAATATATTTTATGCAAATGTGAATAAACTGAGTATGAAAAGTAAAAATTAATAATTTACAACGAATATTCAATAAATATGATGGCTTAACTTTGGCTTGAACTTCAATTATTTATTTTAGTTTCGGTAAAATTACGAACTACCCCAAACATTATCGTGAATATAAAATTAAAAATTTTTTCCGAAATTCAAAATTAAATACTTTTCCAAGCTACGTTACAGTAAAAAATAAAATTTGGAACAAAAGTGTATTTTTCAAATGACAAAAATCAAAAAATTTAAAGCGAGTAAAATTCTAATTAAAGGCACATGCAGTTTTTTGTACGTCCGAATACATTTTTTACAATGAGCATAAAAAAAAGATTTAATGCACATCGAAACAATCCAATCAATTTACTGTACTTGGTTTAAGTATAGTGAGATGTAATAGTAAAATTGAAATCGATATTTCGCTGAAAAAATTTAATAGTAAAATCTATAATGCTCACATTGAAAAGTTGCACTTATGGATAAGTAGAAAGAATGATCGGATTTTCACTCTCGCTTAAAAAAAAATATATTTTTTTATTTTTTCCAATATTCATTCCTCTTATGAACGGAATATTTCAACACTTGATGTGATATAGTTTTTTTTCTTTCTCTATAGTCATTTTCTTTTTATCACATTAGGTTATTTCTCTTTCTTTGTCACCCGATGTAAAAAAGTTAGTTCCATAAGAGTTCCTAACAGTGAACTTGCAAATTTGAGACAATATTGAATTTTGAGTTGATTATTTTTGAAACTTTAAAAAAGTTTAAAAGGAGAAAAATTTCCAATCCCCAGATCTCGTTTTTGAAAAGTTTTTATAAAAGTCAAAAAGCGTACCTAAGAGGTACTGTTCAAAAATTTTTTTACTCTAGAATATCTTCAAATTTCCAAAAATAATTAACTCAAAGTCCAAAATCGTCTCAAATTTTGATGTTCATGGTTATGAACTTTTTTGAAACATTTTGAAAAGGAATTTTTTCTACATGGGACATCATTGGAAAGCGAAGCACTCAAAAGATAGAATAATATATATATTTGATGGAAAATAAATCAAAATCTAAAAATTACAAATAAAAGATAAAGGAAAAAAAAATGACAAGACAGAAAATAAATACAATCTTCTAATGAAATAGAAACGGCTAATTAAATTCATGCAATTTTTCACAAACGTCAGATTTGGATTTAATCCTTAGGCATGTATGTGTCTGTATAAATGTATGTGTATATTAATGCAAAAGTATAAAAGGTAGGGGTCAAGGGTTGAAAAGGGTAAAGTATCACGTCCAACAATGTGTCCTGTGGTAAACCAATATTGTTCTATATATACATATATAGTTGTACTACAACTTGAGACTGTAAATTACTTCATTTAATATTTTTCCACCTCGACGTTGGAAACAAATGAATAAAACCACTATGATTTATTTTACAAAAAAATTTTTTCCCTTCATAAAAAAACCACAGTTGTATGAACTTTTTTTTACCGTAGATTGAAAAACTAAAAAATTTAATTCCATGTATGAAGCCAAGGATAAACTTAAACAAAAGGACTCTAATAATAAGTATATAAATTTTTTGTATGTTTTTTATGATTATTTACTCAAAATTAATTTTTATGGAGAATTTCAAATGAAATATAATTTCGATTAATCGAAATCCTGATTGTAAGTTTTTTTCAAGAATTTGTAACACTAGATAATTATAATACTCATTTTAATTGCTCAATTATAAAGAATACTTTAAAAATCTGTAAATAATCTTATCTGCATTTAGCGAAAATAATAAAATGCAAATAAACTGAAAACAGTATAGCCTTTCATTCATAAACTGAAAAAAAAACTCACATGTCCACATGAATTATATATTACGTATGAAATTATTAAGTATACACGCCAAATGGCCTTGTGCGTTGACAAAGGAAAATACTTCATCGAAATCATCTTCACTTAATTCAAAGAATATTTTAAATATCAAGCATAACTAAAAGTGTTGATAGTGTAAAAAAAAATTGCTAGTTTATGTATCTTAACCTTGATATACTTTCTAATTTATCTACTTATCACATAATTTTTCAACTTTCATTAGAAAAATACTTGCGCTAAATTGACGTTATGCAACAGTTCCATTATCTTATCGTGATAGTTAAATATCAATTAAATTAAGGACTTTATGTGGATGTCAGTTTTTTTTATTAATTGTAATGTAAAAATTGTGTATTTCAATTTTTTATGATTAAAATTTATTTTATGAAATTTTTTTTGGATTAATTATTTATCTGTTTCGTTACATATATTTGTATACATATGTGTCTGTGGGTGTGCGTGTGTGTGTCCTTGATGTCTGCAATTATACTGACTCAAAGTCTTACACATATTATAGACAGGTTTTAAAATATAGTGATGTAATTCAGGTCAACCGAGACCAAAAAAAGTTGAGTATGAATCATTTTTTATTATTTTTATTATTAATGGATATGATCTAATGTTTATTTCGATGCAATCGAGTATTTAACAAAAAAATATATGACAAAATTATTTCCAAGTCAGTAATTTGTATTTAATAAAAGCACGTGAGCTGAACATTCCTTCAAATATTCAATTTTTGTTATGCTGATTATAAAATTTGGGAAAAACTTTTCTCAAGTTCAAAGGATTCCAAAAGATTTTCAAATCATTAAAATTACATGTCGGGTTAAAAGCTTGTATAAGATCCTTATCATACATTTTTAATGCTTGAAAAAGTTGAAAAACCTAATGAATATTTAAAAGTATGTCTTTGATCCTGATACTCAACTACGAAATTTTTTGTTTCGTAGTCTAGATTTTTAACAAAAAGTGTTTCGGGTTATGTTTGAAATAATTTTAAAAAATGTTCAACAATCGATACAACTAAGCATGAAATCGATAGATTAACTCACTAACAAATTTTTATGCAACTAAATTCCTTTAAATTCATAATGAATTATCTGCTGCGACTGTAATTAAAATACAGATATTAAAAAATATATTCTGATCTCAAAAGCCCTTGACATTTAAATTAATTCATACTAAAATAAAATATTAATCTGTGAGCTCGATTTATTCAGCAGTCTATGAATAAATAAATGCACTAAAGTAATCGATGATATTTAAATATTAAATAATTTAACGTTAAAAGCCCTCGGGAATTTATTTTTGCGAAATAAATAAAATTTTTTGTGGTTATTTATAAAAAAAATGAAAAAATTTTTCACGCAATAAATAATCGAAATAGTAAAAAATTATTCAAATTCCAGTATAGTAATTAGAAAAAAATTAAATTTTAGGTTCAAAAGTCATATCATCATGACTAGTAATTTTTTTAAAAATTATTGTAAATTAATTTTTAATTGACGTTATCATTACTTCCTCAGTTATTATCTTCTTTCAGCATACGTTAAATTATTTTATAATTGCCAATAATTACCAATAAATTTATGTGAATAAATTAATCTTCAAAAATTAAGAAAAAAATTTTGGTCAATAATTGAACGAAAAATTTTGATCTTTTTCAAAATTTAAAATCAATTGATTTATTGATAAAATTCATTCATTTTATGAAGACCGTCAGACAAAGGGAATAAATTGAAATAAAAAAAAATGGCATCTGTAAAAGATCGCACTAATTTATCTGACAATTAACTTTTCAAAGTACTAATGAAATACATATACTCAATCAATTGTTGACTTAAATTTTCTTATCGTTATCACTTGTTTGACAAACAATAATAATAAATAATAATGACGTTGATTTTAATCATAACTGATAACGTTTGAAATATATATCAACGACAGTAATTAAGCGTGAGTTGGCGAATATTATTGTAGTTAATATTATGATTGAATCGGTTGTTACAATCACAAATTATAGTTACTTTAGTTTGTCATGACACGCAAAGCTGTACAATATTCTCAATCCGCAATTGCTGAGAAAAAAATGAGAAGCAGTAGAAGAGGAATTACTCTGTTGAGTATAAATAAAAGACCATGCGTTATTCATCCAACTTTTAATGATAAGTCTACACTGCAACTGGTTACGTGTATATATCTAATATTTATTATATATTTTTTAAAATTGTGAGTGAATTTATTATTTTCAATAACTACTTTTTTTTATTGTTATTTTTTGTTATTAAAAAAAAATTGTGTAGTAAATTTTAGAAAGTGTATTATTATATTTTTCGACACGTTCACTTTGATAAACTACGAGTATTAAATGATAATAAATATGAGTTAAAAAAAAATTCTATAAATTTTAAAATTTATAAAATAATCTTTTAATAAAAGTAACTTTTCAATTAGTGGCCATTTTACTTATTTTTTTTAATAACTCAGAAGTGTTTGTATCGATAGATACTGTCGTTAATTATTGCACTGTAAAAAATTTACAGTGACCGCGAGTTAAATCTGCAGTGAATGCGTAGCGGATATTTTTTTATTTATTTATTTCTCTTGGAGCGAAATTCACTTGGGGGAGGGATTATTTTTACATTAAAATTCCGGTTCGGATTGCGAATTGAAATAAATTCCATACTTACTCCCGATTTTTTACAGTGTAGTAATTACTGAATTTATCAATAAAATTTCGGTGATGATTTTTTGAAGATAAAAAAATTAATTTTTGTTATTTTAAAAATAACTTTTAGGTGAGTTTATTTAAATAAATAAATAATGTCACAGCCAGCGTGGTTATCAGCACCGTTTATTGAAAAAGCATTACGCCGGTCTGAAAATGACGACTCTATTTGTATAATTGATTGTTTCGTTAAGCCGGCAACGAATAAAGGTGACAATTACACAAGTGATATGCATCGCGTTACTGTTGAGTACCGACATAATCAAGGCGCTAAAGCCGTCACGGAAAAAATAACTATTATCATAAAAGTCGCTCCTACTGCTGAAGGTATTCATAAAGAATTAGTAAGTACATATTGTAAAAATTTTAACTGTTTACTATTTGTTACTAATCTTATTTGTAAAATATTTATGGTGTCTGTCTAACTTTCTATACACTGTAAAAAATTCCCAATAAATTTTACTATAGGTGCATAGTAACACCGGGCTATAAGAAAACTGATACAAAATTTAAAAGTGTCCCATAGTAAACGTATGCGCATATGCCACAATCGCGTAGTCTGCGCATACATTTACTATGCGCATAGACCACAATCGCGTAGTCTGCGCATACGTTTATTATGCGCATAGGCCACAATCGTGTAGTCTGCGCATACGTTTACTATGGGACACTTGTAAATTTTGTATCAGTTTTCTTATAGTCCGGTGTTACTATGCACCCATAGTAAAATTTGTTGGGAATTTTTCACCGTGAAAATGAACTATTGACATTAGTTTTTCTAAATAAAAGTCTGCCGTAGAATTTGATATAAAATTTTGATAAAAAAAAATCTCCATACAGTGGGAATGATTTTTATAAAAAGATATTTTTTAATATTAAGATTGCACAAGCTGGTCTTTTTGGTGTCGAGATAAAAATGATGACAACGACTTTGAAAGAAATGGAATTGGCGTTAAAAGATAAAAAATTAGGTGGCAGGTGTCTTTATACACAAGACGAAGATCCTCCACTTTTGATTATTGAAGATTTGGCGCCACTTGGTTTCCGTATGGCCGATCGTCAAGCTGGCCTTGATTTACAGCATTGTATACTCGCGCTTCGCGGTCTAGCTAAATTTCATGCTAGTTCTGTTGCAGTTTATGAAAAGGTATGTATGGATAATATAAAATGTCTACATCCTTTTTATGAGCCATGTGTTCTTTATAACCCGGTTTATCATAAAATTGAATTCAAATTTATTCATTGTAAATTTAAAATACTAGCTATTGAATAGATTATCTTTTAGATTAATAAATGTAATAAAAGTAAGTAAAGTCACGACGGAATTCAATGATTTTTTATTTATCGATACTACAAATTAGGTGATTAAGCATACACATAAAGTTTGGATGTGAATCGATTGGTGGGTTGTTTTTCTCCACTCGCAAGAAAGAAAACAAGAATCATTAGTTTCATAGTAACGCGGCAACTCGAATTGAAAACGAAGCATTTGACGAAATTCTAAGATTTAGTTTCGCATAATAATTTTATTACATACTATAATTTTCTGCAGTGTCTTAAAATTTAATGTACTGACTATTTTAGAGAAAAATCTTGAAATATTTATTTGAAACATTCAGTTTTCTAGTTTTCTTTCATGGATAATTTCGATCTTGCTAGGATTTTTTTCCAGCTATCGGGCTAATTATTGATTTGATATGAAAAAAAACTACTTTCCTTTTTAAAGATTATAGCAAATGTTCAAAAACTTTTTTTAAAAATGACTGTAACAAATACTTGGACTTAAAATATCACTAGTTTATAAAAAATAATTTAAAAATTGATCTACAAAATTTTAAATCTTAAAAAATGGTTTTAATACTTTTTGAATGAATCTATATCTATAGACGCCAAAGTACAAAACTACGTATGTGAGAGGTATATTCAATATTGACAACCCCCCAGACATGATAAGGTTTTTCACAAGTGGAATGAAGTCCCTAGCAAAAGCCGTCAAATCGTGGCCAGAACTCGGTGATACATATGCCGAGAAACTGGAAAAATTATCGGATGTTGCATATCATCGAGCATCCGAGTCACGTATTCCCGACGAAACCGAATTCAATGTTATTAACCACGGAGACTTCTGGGTTAACAACATGTTATTCAAATACGACGACGCTGGGAAAGTTATAGACCATATATTTGTAAGTATTCATTATCAATACTCACACTTTATCAATAATCAGTGAATAAAATATCTAATAATCGTCACCTATTATAAATGAATCAACAAAACTATCAGTTTAATAATAAGTAAATAAATAGAGTCAGTATTCACATTTTTTCATTAAATAATAGGAATAAAAATATAAAAATTTTTTGAACATTAAATTTCATGACAAGACTCAGCTTGGAGATTTTATTCATCTCTAAAAGAGTATCCGGTATAGAAGTAAAAACGGAAAACCCACTTGAAGTAGTACGCACGTGATCTACTCTAAAAACTGGAGTCTAGAGACTAGAGACTAGAGAAAATTCAATGTTATATATCTATATATATATATATAGTATTGAGTTTTCTCTGGCTGTGCTTTCGACGTAACGTGGCTTCACGAGAGTCATGCTACGTGAATAATGCAATGAATCCCATCGTGGTGGAAAGGATTCGATTCCACAGATACAGACTATAGAACTGACTACAATGTGCTTTTACTTCTACACCTTTAGTGTGCACTAAAAATGTAAAGACGATAAAAATAAAAATTTTTATTTTTTTAGCTACTCCGGAAAATCCAAACTTACGTTTTACCTGTCCCACCTTCAACACTCTTACTAAGTCAACACTCATTCTTCACTCGTTTACATCATCTCGAACCCAACTCAACTCACTTTATACAATTCTTACGACTTCCTAAACACAAGTATTTTAAACCACCAGACTGTTTTTTACTACCGACACACTTTCTTAACACTTTTTCAAATTTACTCTCTGCCACTTGGCACTCATTAATGATTCAGTTCTACTTCTTCTCGGTACTCTATACTGATAGATTTAAACTTTGCGCTTGAAAACGTAAAAAGATAAGATTAAATTGAAGGAAACCAAGACAAAGACGTGATTTTAATACTAAATATTTATAATAATAAATAAATTCAAAGTAATTTAATAATAGAAAATTTTGACAAGTATATTTTTTTCTTGCTCACGATTCCAGAGATTTTTTTCAATGCTTTATTGGCTCGACGAATAAAATAATGAATAAAACGAAATGAAAACAAAACTTTTTAGCAGCGAAGGTTTTTAAAGTATGAAAAAAAAATGACAAATCAGCAGCATCGACTCTTAACGTCTGAAAAATAACTTTGAGACTCCAGTGATCTGCCAGCGCGCGTATTTCAGTTTTCAATCTCATACTACTCTCGAGAAATTTGAAATTTCAAGATATTTTATTCTTTATTCAATTATTCAATCCATTTATTCAATAGAGCGATTGAAAAAACATCAAACCCTCAAACCCATAAAATTTTCTGAAACCAGTAGAGCTTCACTTCTAGACCGTTAGCAAATATTCAAAAATATCGACGTTCTAATTAACAAATTGTTTAACTGATTATTTTTCGTAGGTGATTCTGTGCAGTTTTCAAATACTAATATTTAGAAAAAATTCTTGTTTCACGTTCTCCGTGTTGATAAAAATTATAAATTTTAGGTCGATTTCCAACTATGTGTGTATGGTTCACCAGCAGTTGATTTAGCCTACTTCTTCAACACAAGCCCATCTGAAGAAGTACTTCTAAAGCATACAGACAATTTAATTGAAGAATACGCTAAAGTCCTATCTGAAACAATGAAAAAACTCGGATGCAAAAGAGCACCACCTAGTATAGAGAGTTTGAAAAAATCATTAGCCAAAAGAGATGTTTATGGTTTTGTAGCAGCTTGTACAATTCTTCCTATTGTTCTCATAGACAAAAGTCAAGCACAAAATATTGAAGAAATAATGGGGCAAGACGATGCGGAATTTAATAACAAAGCTTATGAAAATCCGTTGTACAAAAAAACAATGCTGAGAAGATTGCCAGAGTGGAATGCCACGGGAATGCTCGATGTGTAATTAAGTATTTTATTTATTGTAGATTGTAGATATTTATCATTGAATAAATCGCATTAATAAATTAACTTCGAAATTTTATAATTGGAATTTAGAAATTTATAATAGTCTAGAATAAATAGAAAAGTATGTAGAGAAGGGTTAGTCATAATTTGTAAATTAAATGTCGGAAAATAAAAAATTATGGTCAGAAATTAAAATAATTGATCTCAAATTTGAAAAATATATATAAATATATGTATACAAGTAAATAGGTCTGATATTTGTTTAATTTAATTAAAAAAATAAATATATAAATTATGAAGTTGATGCCAAAAAAAAATTAATTTAAAATATGAGGTATTTATTTGTCCAGATTTTATTGATATATAATAATTTATTGGCAAATATTAGATGATTACCCAGATATATTTAATGAGATGATAAACTACTGTAACCACAAGTAATAGTTTTGTTTTGATCAAACACAAATTCTATACATAAATTTATGTATGTAATTAATGTGTGGAACTAGACAAATATTTACACCAAATTAAACGTGTGTGCTAGTTATATATACTATATGAAGTTTATTGATTTGCAGAATTAATAATCGAATCACGAATCATAAATAACTAACTCAAAGTAAACGCTTTATACTTTAATCTTGTTTGCTTTTAATTCAAGAAACCGGAAGTCATTAATCGTGAAAAAATTTTAGTTGTCAATTTGGCATCCATTTAATTTGAACATAATTTGAATAGATTGAGTTAATTCTGTTTCTTAATACTTTGATCTAATACATTTTTTATGGGTTCAAATTTCTAAATTTTGATTTTCATATATATTTCTCATTATGTTTCAATTCCTTGCACTGAAAATGATTTGAGTTTTTTGAGTGAGTTTAACACACGTTTATTGATAACTTTAGTCATAAAAGTTGTCGCATGAAACGGAAAACCTATAAAAAAAAAGTTAAGGCGACCGATCCTATAATAAAATTTAGATGAAATATATGTGAAGGCAAACTATTCGTAACGTGATTGGTTGAAAGCAAAAAAATATATGCAAACGACACAAAAATATACATTAAAATAAATATATTAAAAACGATACACGCGCGCTTGCGCGCGAAACATGTACGCTAGTACCATAAAAATTATAATTTCTTATACACATTAGTATAGAAAATTTCGGTATCAATAAAAATATCTATAGATTTTGCATGTTCATGTTCAAATATTTTTTTACGATTGAAAAAACAAAAATTTTAGTTCTGCCTTCACTGTAAAATTAAATCAAATGTAATTATAACGTTTGCTACCGAGTCAAGAGTAAAAACATGAATATTAAAAAAAAGTTATTACCAAAATTAGTGAGAAAATCGGTTTAAATGTTTCTAGTTGGGAATAGCGATGACCTACATTAAAAATACTGTAGACGAGAACTGAAATTTCAGCTGCTACCTGACTCAAATAATGACAAATTAAAACAATTATAAAATACCTTAACCCGATTTATTTAACCGTCAATCTATTTAAACTAGCCTTTCTGCTTCTCCACGTCTTCTCGACACATATATAGATATATCTACGTATAAACTAAATCTCACCTGAAATATAAATCTCAGTTTTTTAGCTCGTTCTTTCCAGCTCTCGCTTCCTTCTCAACATCACTGTCCTTTGCACTGATCTCATTTCCAATTCAATTCAAAGGCATTTGTATAATATACCAACTCGGCCCCAACTTCTTTCCTTATTCTCTCAGCCAATATAGGCACAGGTGAATTTCCAATTGGTAAGTGCATAGCATATCTCTCCAATAGATATCCCAATAGAATACCGTAATACTATCCCGTAGCTCCAAGCAAAATTCTTTTTCTTTTATCCTCTCAGGATTTAAATTCAATTTTATAAACGTTTCAAAATTATAATCCTCGGTAGCTTGTCAGTATTTGATAAACACGATGCTCATGATTGATTTTATTGCCCCAATATATTTAACTTTACGATCCAATTAATCAGACGGTATCACTATTATTACTAATAGTTGAACGAGAGTATATTGATTTAATGTTATCAACATCGCTGGAGGGTATCAATTAGCTACACAATAATATTCATCTCTCTCTCTCTCTCTCTCTGTCTCTTGCTCTATTTCCGTCTTTCTCAGTTAAACTTACGCATCTGATTGCTACCGAGATATAATCACATTCACTCTTACTCTGTCTATTCTCTGTGATCAAGAGAGTCGGTATAATACGCACAATGAAATAACATAAATGATTAACTTTGAATACTAATTAATACCCCGCAGATATGTTCCTATTCAAATGGGTTTTCGATTTAAACTCAGTTCGAATCAATTTCCTGCCTGTTAAATACTTTTCTGAATTCATTGATGCATGTCTGTAGAATATGAAACGAAATCAATGATCACTGTTAATCTTTCATTAGTACTGCAATGAAGAACCTGAACAGAAGACTCATACGGCTTTTTTGACAAAGAAGTATCACTAATTCTACTAATTGAATTGCGTTATTCAAAGCTGTTCCAAATTGGTCGGTTTGAGTCATCAGCTCATTAAAAACCATAAAAAGAAAACTAAAGAAACTATCTCATGAAAATTTGAAATAATTAGTTATAAGATACTTATGAGGAAGTATTTATATATTTTTAACAAATTAATTAGCTATTGTTAGAATTAACGAGATATTTTATGACTGAAACTTTACAGAATAAGCTAGTGTATTACGAGATGGCGGGGCTGTTCAATTCAACAAGAAGTTATTCGAGCTAATGAACTAATTCAAAATTCAAAACTCGAGTTTCAAAAGTTTATAAGCCTCTTTTATACGAAAGTATTTTCGCGCAAGGGTCAATGTTCTTGCTTTTCTTGAAGGCTTTAAAATAAATAGGGAGAAATCTTTCTTGAGAAAATTTAACTGAAAAATTTAGGGTAAATATGCGCGTAGAATTAATGGAACATCGACATGGAAAAAAAAAGTTCTTGTGAACAGCATGATACGATTTTCTAACTGACACGATACTTGTTTAGCTATTTGAAAGTTAGTTAGGTATACGGTAGTGGCAAATATCAAATTGTGAATGGGATTGGAAAGGATCGTGACGATTGCTATTCAGATCGTTATTTTAAAGCTATAGAGATCGCTCCCTTCACCAAACGCGATTCACGATCCATTAGATGCTTCCAATCGTAATCTTTTCTTTCCCGCGTATATTCGAGTCCTTTAAATATTTAAAACGTAATTAGATAACCCAGAAATTTGGTAGGTGCTGCCGACCCTTAAATGCTGCAAATTTTATTTGAAAAAAAAAAAAAAAAAAAAAAAAAAAAAAAAAATACTGTAAGTGATAAAATGATTCTTTTGCTCATTTTTTCCGATTAGATTGATCCGAATCAATCAATAACTGTATACATATTTAATGAAAAAAAATCACGTCGTTAATCATAAATCACAAGGAAAAAAAATAATACTGAAAATTTATGTATTTAATAAATACTTGCAGCTTATAATTTTTTATTGGTGATTCAAATAACCAATTCAATTCAAAATGTCTACATCCAGCTCGTTAATTTCTCTTTGTTTTGTATGTTTGTTATAAAATTAATAGTATCATTTGTTATTTCCGGAACTTTTGTTTTTTCATTTTTTTATTTTATCCAATGTTCTATTTTTACACGATAATTAATTTACTCGTCTACTCACAGTACTGCCACCGATCGGGATATTTTGTCGCTACATGTTCGTTTATTTGATACAATAAAAATATTTTCAAAGGGTTTTCATTAATACTTGGCATCCTTTCAATAGTAGAATGCGTAACCTTTGTACTTTATATTAATATTTAAAAAAATATGCTTTCATATTCTTGTATTGTAATTTAAAAATAAATATCTGAACGAATAAATACTAAAAGTATGTTCTTGTATGGAAGCAATTTTTTTTTTATAAATACCTGATTCCTTTATGATTGCTATTTTCAAAGGAAATAATTGTGTACAACGTAGATAACTTAAATCTGAGGTTATAGACGTAGTATCTATCAGGATATGAGAAACTCGTGGGAAACAAGATCTTCAAAGGAAAAGCAATATCTATCGGTAGTCTTATGTATATATACCCAAATAACTCTGTCACGTATTGAAGCTTGTATGAAAGAGGAAGATGTAAATTCCTTGACTGTAAATACATACTTTGTGTACAATGTAAAAGACATGGCTAACATTTAATGTACCAAGATATTCATAGTCTTGTTTTATAAAACATCAGTTTTAATATTCCACGTAAAATATTTGAATAAAAATTTACTGTTTATACATTAAATTTGAACACTCAAAAAAAACTGGCAACTTGTTAACTTCTATTGAGAAATTTTTTTTTTATGCAAAATGGCTACCTAACAAATTTTTTTGTTCTTCATATTTGTAATAAAATTTAAAAAAATATTATTAAGGCTTCGGATCTCAAATTAACTAAAATGAATTGCAGAAAAAATTAATTAAAATTTAAAATCAAAATCTCTTTAAATTGTAAACGAAAATTTTGTTTGATTTTTTTTTAAATATCGCTCTAGTAACTTTTGACGCTATCATTAAGAAAAACGATTGAGTTTGAGTTCAAAATTCATATATAGTTTAAATATTTGTGGCACTAGTAAGTACAGTTTAAAGAGTTGTCTAATTACTTAATATTTTACATATTTATTAAAACCACTAGTATTTGAATTGAGCCGACTTTCTTCAATAAATTTACATATTAGAGTTAAACTGTAATTTCACTGCTCATTTTTTTTTCTTTTAATGCAAAAAGACTTCTTTTAGAAAATGAAAAAAAATTTAATGATTTAAATTTCCATCAGAAGTGAAGTTCAAGCCATCATTGCAGATATTTTATCTAAAAGATATTTGTCAAGAGACTTTTTTAATTATCGGAGCTTATTTTTTTATCTCTACTTTTTTCGTTACGAACTGTCAGTTTTGTTAATTAATTTTTTTTTAGAAATCTTATAAATTTAATTAAAAGTTATGACGAGATTTTTTGTAAGCTCGAAAAAATAGTAAAAGAACAATCACGAAAATTAAACAAAGTCTTGGATTTTTTTCCATTCAAAGAATTTAAAAAAATTATATATATTTTTTTTTCATTTAATGGAAATGAAAGAAAAAATTTTTGAATACAAACTCTGGAAATATTTATAAAATGAAATAAATCGCTTGATATAACAAGCATTTAGTAATTTAAGTAGAAAAAATTTAGCTTATTCGCGATAACGTCTCTTTGCTACAAACACCCAATAGAATATTTTACTGATTTTTTTTTTTTTTTTTTATATAAAACTGCAGCATCTACTTCGTATTATTATTAACATTAAATCTACTTTGATATACGTGAATTTAAAATTAAATGTTGATATTTATCCACTTTTAATCCGTCAATTTTTACATTTAAATTTCGCTAATGATTAAAATTTTTTAATGGCTTTTATTTAGAGGAGGGTTCAAGAAATCAGAGGTAAAATTTATGTTATAAAAAAATAAGGAAAGTTTGTAATTGCCATTAAAAATTTTTTCAGATTTTCGGGTAACATGGGGTAGGCTTAAAACAGAAAAAAGTTTTTTATATTATTTTGAAAAAAAAAGTTTTTTTTTTAAATTTTAAGCTCTCCCATTTTGCCTACAATTTTTGTGGCCTAAGATATTTTTAATATTTATCACTCAAGTCCCGAAATATTTATTCCGAAGACTGGAAATTTTTTTTTATGAAAAAAAGTAGTGACATAACGAAAAGTTGAGAGTTGAAATTTTTAATATCGGAGATGAAAAAAAAATCCAATATAAGATTTTTATAAAATATTTCTTAACGTGCAGTCAAAGGAATAGCAAGTTTTAGTTTGAGTTATTGCAGCGAATTGAAAAGGGGTACGGAGCGGATGTGTCGTAGATACAATACACATATACACAGATTACAAAATACAAAATACAGAATTGAGATGAATACAAGTTTAAGTGAAGGCGTTAGGAAACAGCTGAACACAGAAACCCCGACAGGCCTGATAAACACCTTTATTACACATAGACACAATACAACCCATAGTATGCAGAACAGTGTGGAGCATTCGCGCAATCACCCACCGGCATTCATAAACTACTCAGACAGCGAGTGCTGTCGCGAACTTCACTTGAGCTTTGTGGGCGAGAGATGCTCCGATAATGAATAATACACGAAACTATGTGAGGCTAAAACATAATGCTCTGGAATAATGTATTTCACGTATCGTCAAGTGAGACATGAGTTTTCAGTTTGTGTCTACACGATAGACGCATTACTTCGTTTAATCAACGCCCCATTAATTTTTCACACCAAACATAACAGTTATAATTTAAATTTCATAAGTATGACAAGTAAATAAAAGAATAGAGAACTGAGCTCCCGAAAAATTCACAGGATTTTTTAAAAATTTCGTTTTTAATAAAGAAATTCTAATTTATTAATTAATGTTAACTTTTTTAGTTTATCATTATTAAATTAATAATTAACAGTGTCGGAGTCTATTATACGTCAAGATAATATCTGACGTTAAGCGTGAAAATGTCTACCGATACTACCTGTCACTTTGTAGCTTAGAGTGTCATGTGCACAGCGACGCATTGATTTTAATAGATATCAGAAAATGAAGACAGGCTAATATGATAAGCTCGAGAAAAGAAGAGTTGTTTATACATATATATATATATATTGCAGAAACCTGATAAACAGAACATCAGAATATGGAGTAAAGTTAAGCTGCCGTAGGAACCCTCGAAGTAGTGATGTCGTGCGACTCATGTTCGATAGTTGTGCAACTCGCGGCCGCAATTGGGATAAGTTCCTGACAGTTTAGCTATAACTTGCTTTAATGCATACTTTAAAGCCGCAAGGGTTTCGGAGTTTAAGTAGCTTTTACATTCGCGGTTTTACGTTTGAAACTCAATTGCTAACTCAAAGCTCGTTTCTTTCGCACTTGGTGTGTACGCGAATACATATTTTTTTGTTCCCTGCACTCGACAGCTTGAATAATTTAATAATCTGTCTTCAATGCATACCAATTATTGATCTTAAATAACTTCTTGATCCGCTAATATTTATATTAATTTATGAATGAAAATTTAATAATAATGTATGCGTTGTTGCTCAGAAGTTCTTATCCTCAACTAAATATAATTTGAAAACTTCAACAAATAAGAAGACTTATTATTAAAGATTGAGTCAAAAGTTATTTATAAGACCCTTGATAATACATAAAGTCGGATTAGTTGTTATTAGGGACAAGATTTTTGCCTTAATTTTGAAATGAATGATTCAAATGTTTGATATTAAGGCGAAAATATTGGTTTTATCAGAAAAATTTTCAAACAAAAGTTGTAGAAAATTTAATTTTCTAAAAAAAATCTCTCTTATGATTTTTTTAAACGACCAATAATTTCACCGTAATTCCAAAATTAAGATTTATAATAAATGATTCACATTTTTGATAATTACCAAAATCTTAATTTTGAAATTACGGCTTTCTTATTAGTCCCATGAAAAAATTATAGGAGACATTATTTTTATAAAATTAAATTTTGAACAACTTTTATTTGAAAAATTTTTTTATATGACTAATATTTTCACCGTAATTCCAAAATTAAGATTCATAATGATTGATTCAAATTTTTGATAATTACCAAAATCTTAGTTTTGAAATTACGGCTTTCTTATTAGTCCTATGAAAAAATTAAAAGAGACATTATTTTTATAAAATTAAATTTTGAACAACTTTTATTTGAAAAATTTTTTTATATGACTAATGTTTTCACCGTAATTCCAAAATTAAGATTCATAATGATTGATTCAAATTTTTGATAATTACCAAAATCTTAATTTTAAAATTACGGCTTTCTTATTAGTCCTAAGACAAAATTATAAGAGACATTTTTTTTATAAAATTTAATTTGGAACAACTTTTATTGCAAAAATTTTTTTATATTGCCAATATTTTTGCCATAATATCGAAATTTGACTCAATTAATTATTAATTATTGTTTTTAAATTGAAGCAAAAATCCTGGCCCTAGTTATTATCGTATCAATAATTAACCCCTTTATAATTATTCATACGTAGTCTTGGCGATAACTTTTTATCATGCAATTTTATTACTCATCAATGCTTTTATTTTAATTAAATTAAAAGAAAGAAAACAAATGGAAAAAATATTTTAAACGCCGGAAATGACAAATGGATAGAATAATAAACAAAAAATCATATGCGTTCACAATAAAACAAACAAGCCATGTTGATATTTTATTTTTATCATTTTGCGCATCTCAATTATAAATCCAATTTCACTTGATAAATTGGAATCGTGTACACACCGGTACATTCATGCGTACTAAATTTTGCGACAATTTACATGCATTTGTCCTGACAGTAAATTAAACGAAAATATTGACAGCGAAAAATTTCGAAACAAATCTAAAAATAAATTTTCCTAATCAAATATAAAAATTATTTCCATACTCAGAGTAATTACGTGTCATGAAAAATTAAAAAATTCATAAATTAATTCGCTTGATATTTATCATTTTATGTAATTTTATAACAAGAAAATAAATCCATAATGTAGTATTTATCAAGATAACTAGGGTATATATTACAATGAAAATCTAACAAGCGCTGATTTTCTTCGTCAGCCCCTGAGGCATGTACTGCCGTATAAACGCCATAATTTACGTTCAACAGTTACGAATGGTTCAATCCACAATTGGAACCGTTCCAAGGCTAGGTCGAGGGTGGTGAGACATACGAATAAGGGTGCCGAGTGATCTGGGGAAGTAAAAAGACAAGAAGTGAGTAAGAACAGCAAGAGTTTTAAAAAAAATTCTTTTTACTTCTTCTCTTTTTACCTGCTATGATCTAATTCTTTTTTTACATCCCCTGCTACTATGGAAATTAATTTAAAAGCCGTACCTTCCTTGAGGCTACACCTGCATAATGTTATGCAACCAGATCCTTCTATAACTTCATTTTTTTTCTTCGTATTTAGTTACCCCCCTTTTTTTTTTTTTTTTAATTTAATTTTTTTTTTTCTTTAGATTCTTTCCAATAATATTTTACTCCCGATTATATACATCGAAACTTTAATGCAATATAAGTAATATATATATATTTATAGAGAGAGAGAGGCAAAACGGGGTACTTGAGGACATACTAAGTTATCAGGGAATGAAAATAAAAAATTTTTAACTGCTGTTAAAAAAAATTCATTTTTTGCGGGCAAAATGGGATACCTCCTAAAAAAAGGTGAAAAGAAAAAATTTTTGGAAATTAAATAAATTTGATTGGATTAAATCTTCTCATAAGTAATTTACATAAAGATACAATTCACATCATTTTTAAATGTAAAGGAAGGAAAATAATTTTTATCATAAAACATGTCATTAACATTTTTCAACTGAAATTTTCAATTTTTGAAAAAGATTAACAAAAAAAAAATTCAAATTGATGCTCAATTATATTTAAAAAAGTAATTTTGGAATGTCAAAAAAACTTTTTTTTATATAATTGTGGGAATACCCCATATTGCCCCTCCACCCCTATATAAATATATGAATATGTATTTCTGTTTATACTGACGACTTACTGTAATCTTTAAAACAACTTAATGTCATTTATATGTCACCATTTAGCAAGAATACTGAATACAAGATAGTTATAAAATTTTTTATTAATCTTAGTTTTTTATTTTTGGTCTTAACTTTTTATTAGACTTCAGTAAATATTGGAAAAGATTTTTTACGAGGTATCTATCCAGACAAGGATCTATTTGCAGTAGTTTTATTATTCATCGTAAGCTTAGGATCTCGAGTAGAAAAGACACGAGAGGGTAAATAAAAGACTATTGTTTATGCATTAGTAATATTCCGTCTCAAGGCTTACGTGAGACGAACTCATTGAATAATATCTGAGTTGCTCTTTCCGCCAACCAGTGACCTGCACCTATACCTATTCATATTTCTGCAGAGAATTTATTCAAATGTCCAACCACTCGTAAATTAATTCATTCAAATTTATTCAACCATACTAATTAAAAGGATTATATTCAAAATTATTGTTTTTAAATTTTTAATTGCAATAAAATATTTTGCCGAGTTTATATCAAAAGGTTAACATTTTTTAAAGCTATTATTAATTATCGAGAGATGTTTAATTGGTTTTATAAATAATTAAAGTAATCATTTTAAAAATACCAGCTATTTTAATTGATACTTTTTTTTACGAGAGCTGATGTGTACCGTGTATTTTACACCCAACATTATTTCTATACTGTTCAATTAATTTTTTACAATACACCAGGTTTTTATTTTCATTTTAATGAAACAATTCGACTGCTGATACATTTGCTTAAAGGTTATATATTTTTACGGTTCATCGATAATTGATAATAATCAATTACTATCAAATCACGGCAACATTGCTGACTAAAAATTTTTTTTCAATTAGCAAAAAAAAATTAATTAAACATTGAAAATGTTGTAAGTGAAATTTTATACAAATCAAATTTGTCTGAATTCATTTTTCATTTTTTTTTGTTTAGTACTTATGTTCGTATTTAATTTAATTACTTAATACTAATATTGAAAATACAAAGGATCAAAAAATGTTCAAATTTCGCAATTAATCGAGACATTTAAATTTTAAAGTAACTTTTTTTTAGAGAGATTTAGAATTCTAAACGCAAAATAATTTTAGTAAAATTTTATCCGTTATCTAGAATTTTTCAAGATTTTTAAAATTTCCTACTCTAAAGATCAAAGTAAAAGTATACTTTGAAGCTTTCACAAGCTTTTTTAATGAGCTGCATCATTAAAAAAAATTATAAAAAAATGTTACTGAATCTATTGATCATAAACTTCAATTTGATACCCGACATGCAATTGAATTAAAAAAAAAAACTACATAAATATTTTTTTTTTCAAAGTAATCTCAGAGTCATCTCTGAGAAATCGAATGATCTCATGAGCGTTTTATAATGAGATTAATAAACAAAATAAAAATTAAAAACATCAGTAATGAGACCAAATCCTCTAATGATTTTTGTATGAATAAATTTATCCAGTGACAAAAAAAAAATTAGATATTAATTATCTTTTCAATAAAAAAAGTTGTTTAATTATTTAGAAGCTTAAAAAATATTAAGTTAGCAAAAATAATAATAATAATTTGAAATTAAAAACAATCTCAAGTGTCAACACTATGTGTGATAAATTAATCTAGGGGTGTTTCTAATTCAAAAGAAAACACCGAGCATGCCGTGGCTACAGTACACCCGAGCTATGATACCAGTCTGCTGATTGCATCGCATTGTAATCTTACTTTTTACACCCAGTGCGATTACTTGCTGCCGTATAGCAGCTTCTAGACTCGGAGTTGAAAGGCTCGCAAAATATATACCTATATATATGTGTACATAGAAACATGGGCAAGGATATTCATAATATCCACGGCTTATATCTATATAGAAAGTAATAGTAGTGCAACTATTACGATGGCAAGTGCCCAGCATATCCTGGGGAGTTGATAACGAGGTCACAACACTCGGCTCGACTTTACGTTATACGCGTCATCGAGTATAATCTCCATTGGGCGTTTAAACCTAATACTTTGTAATATATTTTTTTTTAAATTCTTAATTGGAAAATTCTTACTTATACTTTTTTTATTGCTCATGATAAAATTATTTGTGCTTCATATTTTTATAAGACTCGGTCTTTAAATATTTCTTTTATGGATAAAATATTTTTTCAGGAGAACTGTAGCTTTTATTTTGTATTTATAGGATTTTCGATTGATGGTATTGAATATAAATCCCGTTAAAGTGGAATCGTAAAAATTTAGTGAAGGATATTTTTACATATCCCTTTAGTACACTTGAGTTAAACGGCTCAAATGTTTAGACCCAGTAAACTATATTTTATAACCTTTGAATACAAGAAGAAATAAATATACAGCAACAAGGTTCGGGCAATGAAAAATATTTCAATTTTTTTTTAAATACGCGGTAAAGTTCGAAATTTAAAAAACAACAAATATTACGTAAAAAAAATTATAACGAGTTATATTTATTCTCTTAAGTTGATGATAACTTTTTTTACCAGCGGATTCTCAATGAAGAGGATTAAAAAATTTCATAAACACTTCTATGAAAAACTTGTTCACTGCAATTTCATTATCTATTATAAGCAGAGTTATTGAAATTTAGCACTCAAAATATTTTTGGTCCTTCAATTTTCATTGGCGTTAATAAATTAAATTTTAAAATCCAATAAAGAAGTACGAAGAGAACTAAACTAACAAAAAAAGTTCAAGTGCTCAATAAAAAATATTTTAATAAAATAATACCATCCTTTCAATCTAATAAGTTCAATTGTTAAATAAAATATCCTAGAAAGACTATCGGCTGTTAAAACTCTTCAAAGTTTTCCGATTGCAAATAAAACTACTTTTTTTTATCAATACAATTTAATTGATTCTCCAAATACCTACACTTGAATTACGTAGCTCTCAAACTTTGAATCGTTAAAAATAAATATTTGCCATACTTAGGAAAAGTAAATAATAAATTAATTAAATATATATACACTAAAAAAAAAAAACGGGGTAAGTCCAGGAGGTGTAGGTGTTAAAATTTTCGGTGTTAAATTTAAGCACCGAAGCGGTGTTAAAATATCACCACCACCGGTGTAATTATTCTTTACTAGTGTTAAAAAAATTTCCCGGTATTAAAATATTTTACTTTTCTAATATTATATATTTTTTTTGACACTGATTTAACACCGTCAAATTACACCAGTGTTATTTCATTTTAACACCACGCAGTGTTAAATTTAGTCCATTTTTAACCGCTCTTTTTACAGTGTATATATATATTTATATATACAGTCGGACCTGCTTATAAGACTATATTGCTGTCTTTTTTATAAATCAGGTATCGCGATAGTTTGAGAGAGAAACTAATAGTCTTATAAGCAGGTCCGACTGTATATATATATGCGCTTATTTAGTTAAGGAAGGTTGGAAGGTTAATATAAAGGTTTAATTAAAGCCTGGGTTCTCTAGGGTGGGACAGGAAGTTTAGCACTCTTCATCACTTTAACATGCTCGGTAGATACGAGAACGCATCAGACATCAGACTCAGTACACTCAGGGGATGGTATTCGAACCCTCACCTTGGAAACCTTCAACACTCAAGTGTAAAACACCAATACATCCTCGTAAAGCTTCTGAGCAACCCATACAATCTAACTTGTGTCTGTAAATTTTCAGAAAGCACGTTACATCCCAAAGAAGAAGAAGCAGAAGCAAAAGCAGAAGAAGATGTAGAAGTAGATGAGACGAGTGACATGTAACGCGTCAACTCTCTAGTACAATTACTCGGTTGAACCCTACACTAGGTGTACACAGACATTCACCATCTTACTCTTTATCTCTTATGTCTCTTTTCACCCTCACCGACGTCTCATCAATTCAAATGTCGTCATTGTCATTGTCGTTGTCGGTTTCGTCGACGTAACGCTGTCGTCGTCAAATGGTAAAATGTATTCGTAGTTGTCATTGTCAACGTTACTACCCGGCCCGCAATTCTATTTTCTCTACTTCTCGTTCATACATATATGTATATATAAATATATGTGTTGGTTATATAGTGAGCTTTATAAGATGCAAAGCTCTTAACTACTCGACTGTAATTATTAACGCACTTACAGTACATCAAATACTTTGTGATCGTGTTGATGATATATATTTTAGGTAAATTAATTTTATCGTTCGACAGTTAATGAACTTTGAATTAATTGTTTGATCAATTAATTCATAGAGAAGTGAGAAGTTAATTTGGAGAGTAATTGATAATTCAATGATGAAGAAATTGTTAATTTACTTAAACAATTTTTTTTTTATAAATTTTAAAGCGGAAATTCGAGCGGTAATAATTAGCTGCACTTTGTCACTAATTAATGTTATTAGCGACTACATCAAACCAGTAAATAAATGAAAAGTTATTTAATTTCTTCAGGGGCTCAATATTTTATGAGAAAAACATTTTTTTAAATTTATAGATACTTTTTTTCGCGTTATAGTTCTAATCAATTAAATTAGTCGATAAAATTTTTGTAATTTAATGAAATAAAGAAAAACTCACCAGCACTTTTAACAGTAGGCAAAGCAGAAGGTTCAGCTCTAAGTATCTGAGTGCCTCCAATAATCACCAGTAATAAACGTCTCCATATCGTGAAGCCCGCCATCTCCTCTTCACTCAGAAAAAACTATCAGTCTCCCATGAGTATCCAGCCAGTCTGCAACATAAACAAAAAATCAAATATAGATTTTATTGGGCTTGTCTTCTCGTAAAACATCCTTAGCTAGCAAATAAAGAGGATGTAAAATAAAAATAACAGTAAAAAACGTTCGAAACCGAAAATAACAATATATTAAGTGACGCCCTCTCTCAATCAATATTTTACGGGGTTTCTCAAAATAAGATCGAGCGTTTCCGAAATATCCATAGAATCCCGAGGCTTTAAATTACCAAAGCATCCGCGTGTAAGGCAAACACCCGAAAACCGGGTCATCTAGACCCCTCAAACATCTCCCGAATTCACCCTTCAGCGCACTCAATGGCTCTCCTTCTTCACCCGAAGAACCAGCAGTAGCGGCGTTCCGGAACATAAAACTCACCACTACCACCAGCAGAAACGTCGTCTCTAAACTCTGATGCGGAAGGACCGATGAAAAAGGGAGCACAAACTGGACGTAAGAGTCTTCTCATAAGTCTTGTTTCCAGGAGGGTTGTAAGTAACCATCAACCACCATCACCACCATTGCCAACGCCAGCGTCGACCAATCTCCATCACGACAACAAGGGTTGCGAAATTACGATCTTGAAAAAAAGGATTCATGCCCCTTAAATAATTCAACCCTTTCTGTATCTCTGCACACAATATGCCAATTAATATGTAATTAACCACGATGTTTTCTTCTTTAAATAGAGAGAATGTTGAGGCAAGTCAATTAAAGTTTCTTTCAACCTTTCTGTTTATTTTTTAAATATCAAGCAAATTTTCCCTTTACAATTTTTTTTTAATGAAATAAAATAAAAGTAAACGCAGGACATTTTGATTATAAATTTACAAACTTTTTAGTACTAAGTTTTCCCAATTCTTTGAAAACAAACCTAAAGAGCTTTTCCATCCAATCGCGATCGGAAGCTTTTACGAATAAAAATAAAGCATACATAATATATAGGTTGAAAGGGGATCGTGAAACGGTAAGACTTGCACAATTTATATCGAATTAATACTGCAATCGATTCTGAGCAGTAGGAACCCGAGCACAAACACAAACGAGGCGTTAGGGAATTTAGAATAGATTTGGTCCGTAGGATAAAGAATGAGACGAAAAAGTAAAAGAGTCAAAAAAAGGTAGGACACACAAAATAGAGATAGAAGACAAAAGTTGCTTTCTCTGGCTCTGTCTAGCTCCACTTGTTCGTCCTCGGGGCTTATCGCTGTGGCCGCGCGGCTCTGAAAAGGGATCCAAGTGCGGATACCCAGGGTTGGGTTATGCTCCAACTGAAGAGGGTGATTTCTGGCCAGGGGTTGTAGAAACGTTAAGGAATGAAGGATGGCGAGCAAGAGGTTAAAGGGGGAAGGAGAACGATCGGTGGGTGAAGAAACGATGAGAGAAGTTTGTAGTAGAGGCTTTTGCGACGATAGCGGTGAGTACTACGCTACAGCCGCCATCAGTAGCGAGTTGTCCTCGTTGAAAAAGCTTTTCTTGGTCCTCTTTGCAACCCCCTCAGGGCTACTCTCTCCACAATCTACTCTACTCTCCTCTCAATCTTACGACAACTACCAAGGACCAGGATCTGCAAAATGGAACTGTACAAGATAAGATTCTACTCAACCTCATCGGTTTTAAAGGACATTTCGCAATAAACCTTCTCTTTCTCTCTATTCATACCCTACACTACCGAGTCTCTTAGAAGCTGCATGTAGGGGAAAAGGGACTCAATAAGCCAACGAAATTTTTCATTAAAAAATTATTATTTTCTAAATGGGCTATTCATGGAAGCTTGAAGTATGTTTTTTATTATTAATGCCCACTTTAAAAGTTTTCAATGATTCGTAATAAATAATCATAGAACCATACCCAGAAATTATTGAATCCAGTTACAGAAGCCCAATAAATAAAAAATTTTTAATTATTTCATTAGTGTGCCCGTTTCGCCCCATCATTTATATTTATAAATTAAATTTTAAATTTTCTAAAAATGAAAAGACGATCTTGTATTGAAACAAAAAAAGATTTAATAATCTTAACGAAAAGATTTTGTTGTCGTCTTTTTTTCGGTATTTCACATCAAGTACATTTCACATCAACTAAAGGAGAGCGAAAATGAACAAGTACCACCGCGTAGCAGAAGCAGCCACTTTATACTCTTGAAAACATCCAATTCCTCTGGTTGTTTACTCCGAAACTAGTGAGAAATAAAATGAGCACTGAAAATAGGCAACGAAAAAAAAAACTATGCCTCGAAAAGAAAAAAATAGGTAGACGTCTTAAGCAATCTTGTACATCACACTCGGCAAATAAAACCATACTCCGGTTTTTTTTTTTCTTACTTTTGCAACAATAAGATTTTCAATTAAAAAACTGTCCAATGTACTTTTTATCTTAGCAATTTAATTGCAAAGCTCATTGTTGCAGATGACAAAGCTACTTTTCTCTTCTACGTCTCCATCCTACTGTTAAATTGTCTTTCATTTAATATCCATTTCGCTGAGTTACTATTAATTGGAAACATAACAATAATAATACACATAAATTAAAACAATGTAAACAAAAGTTAGTTTAATATCATGAATTTTAACTAAGTTTTGAGAGGAAATATGACATCGGCAGTCGCGGAGATAAATCAAGCAATTAATCATTCATATTATTATTATCGTTAGTAGATATTATATTGAACAAATCGATTGTCACTGGTATAGAGTCTAAGATCTTGTCTGCATGAACGGTCCTTTGTTCGTACGCAGTGTCATCTACCGGAGGCGTCAGTTAAACTGATTGTACGTCACTAATAGACCACGGGCACGGGATTTCGGCAGGCAGGCAGGAACTCCAGACCAGATGTCTCTTTGGAATGACAAATACAGCGATCGCTTGTCAAGCCTTGTCTATGAATTCATGATAGTACATATATATGTATGTCTTATACATATTAATCTCTATCACTAATGTGGGTTCAAGTTATTTAGATAATTTCAGGTCGCAACCTCAAAATAGCTGTAACCATAACTGCTAATAAATAAATATGTTGTATAATATATCATAATATAAATTTTACTATGAATGCAGTGATAAAAGGAAATTGAGACTTTAAATCTGTTAATATTAACAATATTTTTTCGAAAAAAATATTAACAGGGCAATAAGCAAATTTATTATTAAGTATAAAAATCTCTGGTGTTTGACTTTAATTATAAAACTTTTTTTTTTAACTATTAATGAGTAAAAAGTAGAATGAGAGAAGAAAAAAAATTAATAACTTTTTTTTTAAACTTTAACAAGCTCTAGAAACTCGGATAAATTTTTTAGATTTATTTGTATACCTCGTACTTCTAGATTGGTCTTTTCTCATTAATTGGGTCGCTGGGTAAGCTTTGCACGTTAATTTTCAACTTATCAGCTATTCAATCGAAAACCACACTTTTGACTGCTATCCGATAACTCATGAATCGATAGTCATGCGGACTAAAAGGACTATTCGAAAAATCTCAAAATAAGCTCTTTAGATTCTACCAATAACTTATCAGCAATTTATTTTTTTTCTTGTTCGTCATAATTATTTTTGAAAAATATTAAAAAATATAGTCTTTGTATTTTTGTAGTGACCAAATCATAATTAATTTATAAACCATTTATATATTTTCTTTGTATTGAAGTGTTTTCAATAAATGCATCGTAATAAATATTCTTTTGACGACCAATGGATTCATTTTTAATAAAAAAAATTAAAATAAATTTATCAATAAATCTGTTTGTCAAATATATCAGAGATATTCATACATAGCCAATTATTTTAATAGCTTAAATTGCTTTTTATAAAGTTATTTAACTTTATATAGAGCAATTAGAACAGAGATAAAAAATCTACCGTAAAATGCAAAAACACAAAGAAGTGGCAATTAAAAAAATTTTCTTTGTACTAAAATTATTTTACAAACAAACAATACAAATCTAAAGCGCCATTGTATTATATTTATATATTTTAGTCGATTTAACAACAAATGAAATAAAACCTCTCATTTATTTTTAAATTTACTCAAGCGGAATGCACATCCCTTGTTAAATCGGAAGTTCTCGTTATCGGCGCTCATTAGTATCACTATTATCGATAACCCATTGCACAAATTCACTAATAATCTACACCTTTATTTATTTATATTATTGCTTTGTAAAAAAAAAATTTGAATAAAAAGCTGGTCAAATATAAACGAAAAAATTGAATCGTTTCTTATCCTCTAATTTTCTCTGTTTTTTTTATTCTTATTCCGGGACAGTCTCCGGGGTATAGTGTCTAAAAAAGCGTGAACATTTGTACGGACAAACCCATCAAACAACTCATGTTGGATCCTCTACTTTTGTTTTTTTACCCGTGTCCTTTGTTTGGTAAAAATTTTCATTTCTGCTGACCATGAATATTTTTTATATCAACGAAAAATCCCTGAATATTTTAGTAGATTTATTTTATAGCTCCCCAAAGCCTCGTGGTTTGAGATAAATGAGTATTGCTTTAATTTTTTTACCGTAAGTTAAAAATGTTTAATGAGAAAAAAATAGAGGAAAACAATTGGGTTTTTTTTAACGCAAGAACTTAGTGACTTTTCGGAATAATTTAAAAAAGTTAATAAGAGTTTATACGAGTAGAAAAAAAAAGAGATATAAATACTGATGGTAATGAGTCAGTAAAACTTAAACCATCAATCTTGTTCCCTTGAGGTCTTCAAAGTAATCCCAGAGTTACTAAAGTATTTTTTGTTTTTTTCTTTGGATCGTGTGATAAAGTTACAGACGATCATTTTGTCATTATTAAACAATTTATAAGACCGGTAAAAATATTGATTTCTTAATCAAGTATATCAACTAATTAAATAATGCCTATGATAATATCAATTAGTTCATACATTCATCGACTGAAAAATTTCTTTTGTCAATTTTTTACTCTAACTGAAACTGTCATGAAGATTTAAAAAAAAAGTCATCATGAAATTTCAAATCTGCAGATAAATATATCAGTTCACAAAAAAAATGATCCGGAAATTAAAATGATTTTGAAATTAGCAGACAATTAAAAATTTTCGGATTTTATTTTGAACCATTAAATCTGAGGAAAAAGAAAAACTAAAAAAATGCACATGTAGAAAATTAAAAAGACTATAAGTGCAATTCTTTTAAATATGTTTTTTTTTTAATTTATCGTTTTCTAAGAAATTCAAAAATTATTAAACGTTGACTAAAAGTTTTGGAATTTTTTTAATAATGGTACATTTAAAAAAAAAAAAAAAACATATTTTGAAAAGTTGCACCTTTAGTTCTTTTAATTTTCTACATGTGCTTATTTTTAGTTTTTTTTTTTTTTTCTTTAAATTAAATTGTTGAAAAAAAAATCAAAAAAGATTAATTGTCTGATACCTGCTACATTCACATGCATTTCATTGTTTGCAGAAAAGAATCCATTTGATAAATATATGACATTCCTGACAAGACATGGAATAGGTTTTATAAACTGGGGGTAATAAATTTATGTCATCAATATTCATAGCCATGATGATAATTATTATTTTGTTTAACCACCTCAGCAGTCCTGATTTTTATTACTGATACTCAATATATATCCTATCAATTATTGTTTATATATTGAATACTCAATGTAAACACTAATAAAAACATTTTCCCTACAATAACTCATCCTGATAACCTGAGCTAATCCAATAGTCATCAATACATCAATGCACTCAAGTGGTGCACGGTCCTATTGTCATTTGTTAGAAGCTACAAAGACGCGCGAAAAAATTTTGAATTTTAAAAAACTATTCTATAATTTTACTTTAAATTGTTAATTACTTTTCGCTATTTAAGTGAAAACTGATTCATATTTCATGAATACTTAATATTCTAGCTGATAATTATAATAACATTGTAATAGAAAATGATAACACTCACCATGTATTTAGAATGACCCAGCAACTTTTTGACGATTTAAATTTGCTGGAAAGTATTGTTATTTAATTAGTTCATCACTAGACACAACTACACCACAATCACTTTATCACTAAACATCACAATAAATTTATTTCTTCACTTATTACACTCCGAGTTTAAATAAAACACCAGCACTCTGCTCGTCATGAGTTGAGTGACGCCATGTTAGAACTGAAGCAAACTGAAGTGTGCCCTTCAGACGCGGCGTTATAATTTTCAAAAAATGTTTAAATAACCGCGAAAATTTAAATGTTTAAAAAAAATTTTTTATCTATTTTTGAATATTCAATACACTAGCATTCTATTAAAATTTAAATATTTATTAATTATTTTTAAATGAAAAAAAAAATTTTAATTGAAAAAAAGAAACTAATTTTTTAAAATTAAAAAATTTTCCGCGCGTTTTTGTAACTTTGCAAAAATGACTTAGCAGCTTTTTTATGATTTAAATCTGTTTAAAAATATTAATACTCAATTAATTTATCACGAACACCACTACACCACAATTAATTAATCACTAAACATCAACATTAATTTATTTATTCACTTAGAACAATCCGAAATTAAATAAAACACCAGCACTCTGCTCGTCAATTGACTTGAGTGACGCCATGTTAGAACTGAAGCAAACTGAAGTGTGCCCTTTAGTTGTTGCAATTTTAAAAAACCTTTTACATAACCGCGCGAAAATTTGAATTTAAAAAAAAAATGTGACTTTTTTAAAACGTTTAATTGTCTAGTATTTCATTAAAATAAAAATACTAACAAATTATTATTAAAATGACAAAAAGTTATTCAAAATTTTAAGTAAAATAATAAAATAATTTTTTTAAATTATAAATTTTTTCGCGGGTCACTGTAGCTTCACCCAAATGACTTAGCAGCTTTTTGATGATTCAAATTCGCTTGGAAGTATTATTATTTAATTATTTTTTTACTAGACACCACTACATCACGAATATTTTATCCCTAAACAGCACAATTAATTTATTTATTCACTTATTACCGTCCGAAATTAAATAAAACATCAGTACTCTGCTTGCCAGTTGACTCGAGAGACGTCATGTTAGAACTGAAGCACACTGAAGTGTGCCCTTTAGTTGCAATAAAAAAAAAAAATTCTACATAACCGCGCGAAAATTTAAATTTTGTAAAAAGTATTTTTTATAAATTTTTAATCATTGAATATACTAGTATTTTGTAAAAATAAAAATACTAACAAATTTGTTGATATTTTTATTTTAATGAAATACAAGCCAATTAATGAAATGTTTAAAAATGGACATAAACTTTTTTTTTTAATTTAAATTTTCGCGCGGTTATGTTAAATTTTTTTTTTTTATTGTAACTAAAGGGCACACTTCAGTTTGCTTCAGTTCTAACATGGCGTCTCTCAAGTCAACTGGCAAGCAGAGTACTGATGTTTTATGTAATTTCGGAGTGTAATAAGTAAATAAATAAATTAATTATGATACTTAGTGTTAAAATAACTGTGATTTAGTGGTGTCTAGTGATAAATAAATTAAATAATGAAACTTTCAAGTAGATTTAAATCGTCAGAGCTGCTAAGTCATTGTTGTGAAGCTACAAAGACGCGCGAAAAAATTTTGGGTTTAAAAAAATCATTTTATTATTTCACTTAAAATTTCTAATAACTTCTTACCATTTAAATAAAATTAGCGAGTATTTTTATTTTAATAAAATACTGGCCAGTTAAATGTTTTAAAAAAAACACAATTTTTTTTTTTTTTCATTTAAATTTTCGCGCGGTTATGGAAAATTTTTTTTTATTTTACAACATCTAAAGGACATACTTCAGTTTGCTTCAGTTCTAAGATGGCGTCTCTCGAGTCAATTGGCAAGCAGACTACTGATGTTTTATTTAATTCCGGAATGTTCTAAGTAAATAATAAATTAATTGTGATGCTCAGTGATAAAGTGATTGTGGTGTAGTGGTGTTTTGTAAAAAATTAATTGAATAATAATACTTCCAAGCAGATTTAAATCATCACAAAGCTGCTAAGTCATTTTTGTGAAGCTACAAAAACGCGCGGAAAATTTTTAAATTTTTAAAAATTATTTTATTATTTTACTTGAAACTTTTAATTACTTATTGTCTTAAATAATATCTGAATTCGTATTTCAATTTTTAAAAAATACTAGTGTATTGAAAATTTAAAATAGATAAAAAAAATTTTTCAAAACATTTAAATTTTCGCGGTTATTTAAACATTTTTTAAAAATTACAACAACTAAAGGGCACACTTCAGTTTGCTTCAGTTCTAACATGGCGTCACTCAAGTCAATTGACGAGAAGAGTGCTGATGTTTTATTTAATTTCGGATTGTTCTAAGTGAATAAATAAATTAATGTTGATGTTTAGTGATTAATTAATTGTGGTGTAGTGGTGTTCGTGATAAATTAATTAAGTATTAATATTTTTAAACAGATTTAAATCATAAAAAAGCTGCTAAGTCATTTTTGCAAAGTTACAAAAACGCGCGGAAAATTTTTTAATTTAAAAAAATTATTTTATTTTTTTCAATTAAAATTTTTTTTTTCATTTAAAAATAATTAATAAATATTTAAATTTTAATAGAATGCTAGTGTATTGAATATTCAAAAATAGATAAAAAAATTTTTTCTCACATTTAAATTTTCGCGGTTATTTAAACATTTTTTGAAAATTATAACGACGCGTCTGAAGGGCACACTTCAGTTTGCTTCAGTTCTAACATGGCGTCACTCAAGTCATGACGAGCAGAGTGCTGGTGTTTTATTTAAACTCGGAGTGTAATAAGTGAAGAAATAAATTAATTGTGATGCTTAGTGATAAAGTGATTGTGATGTAGTTGTGTCTAGTGATAAATTAATTAAATAACAATACTTCCAAGCAGATTTCAATCGTCAAAGAGTTCCTGGGTCATTTTAAATACTTGGTGAGTGTTATTATTTTCTATTACAATGTTATTATAATTATCAGCTTGAATATCAAGTATTTATGACACATTAATCTTAATAGTTAAATATATAATCAATATATTTATCCTATATAATTATTAATTACACAATTAAATTAAATTAAAATTTAATCAATAAAATATAACGAACAGAATGACAAAATTTCTCTCCTGGGGTAAAATGGTCAGGATCAAATTTAAAAAAAATTCAAATTACAAGGACAGACAAAATAAATAAGTACTTTTTAACACATGAATTTTTTTTCGAGAAAAGTATAATGGTAAAAAATTAAATAATCATAGTCGGGATTACTGCAGTGCAGAAAAAAAAACAATTACTGACAGTTGTTGAAACTAAGTGCCGAATAAAAGTATGAAAGTTTAAAATATAAAAAGTTAAGCAAACATGCTCTTTTATTCTCATTTTTATTTTTTTTTTTTCATTTTCGCAAGCATCTTTGTGCCGTATTTAATATTTGTTCCAAATCTCAATTGCTACTTGACTGTGCATTTATAAGGCCAACTTGACATAAGTTTTTAAAAAACGCGTTATAATACCCAGAGTTTTTGTTTAAAAAAATTAAAAAAGGCGGCAAAAAATTTAGAATAAAAATAAATAATATGAGAAAGCGTTACACGATGTGAGCGCATAATATAATGACGTGTTATGCACTGAATCCTTCATGATAAATTTTTTAGTCAAGAGCAAGGTAGTAAAACGATGTTGCTTTCTGTCGTAAAAAGCAAATAATAATTTCTCATATTTATTTTATTTTTTTAAAATTGTTTACAAATAAATCTATTTTATTATTTTTTTTAAATTACTTGTGGCAATTAAATGTCTCATGAATATGTAAAATGTCACTGACCAATCAGGTTTTATTAATTTTTTTTTTTTTTTTATAAAATTTTAATATGAAATAAAATAAAAAAATTAGAAAATAAATTTCAATATAAATTATATAAATTTTTTAAAATGAAAATTTGAATGAGTCTAGGAAATAGATTTGAATTCAATGACAATTCGAATAATAATCAGTTATATATTTAATTTCCATTTAAAATGAGAGACGTGTCCAAACAATTGTATGAAACTAAAAATGAATTTAAAAGATTTTATAAAAATTCATAGAGTATATTAAAAAGTGAAGTTTCCAGAGTTTATGTAATTCTTATAGAGTTAAGTAAAGAGCTAAAATTAACATTTGACGATGTTAAACATTCGCGAAAGCTAAAGTTTTTAAATAGACGAACGCGGACTCGGACACGGTAATGAAATACGAGCACTGGAATATTATATTATGTTACTTCCTCTACATCCTTCATCATCGTCATCGCACCGTGTAAACTATAAGAAAAAAGAGTTTAGAGTTGAGAGTTGAGAGTTGAGCGAGCGGGGTAGGATAGGACAGATATAAATATAAAGGAAAGGAATGGAATGAAATGAAATGAAACGAGCTGTATGAAGTTTAGTTGAATTACAAAAACCCTGGGAAAGAACCAACCCCCGGTACACTTCCTTTGGGCATTAAAATTCCTACGTTGACATCAAGTCGCCAGCTTGATTAATCTTCGTGTTTCTATCCAACGTCACTGAAATTTTCAGACTTTCATGTTTGTATAGGAAAAGGAAATTAAAATAAAGAAAAAGGATTTTCTTTTTTTTTTTTTTTGTTATTCATCGGAGCTGCTTTATCTTACTTTTGTTTGACCTATAAATTTTTTACCACTTTTACAAATATTGATTTCATACTTTTAATAGCAAAAATTACTTCTCTTTTATTTTGTTTTTTTTTTTAAACAAAAAGTTTTGGTTAAAAGACGTAATTATTTTATTATTCAACTTGCTAATGAATAGTTTCAATTAAAATTATTTTTTTGACCAAAAAAAAATTTATATATATGTATATATATTTAGAGAACGATTGAAATAATATACGTGCGAATTTAATAAAATTTTTTTCATATCAACAAATTGTATAATGTATATAGTTAAGAGCTTTCCCTCTATTCGGTGATAAAAATTGAATTTATAAATTTATATTTAAATTTTATAAACGAATTTGCGGATTTATAAAAGAATTATCAGATTGTATTGGAGTTTTAAATTCGATTTTATTGATGTATAGAACTGAGTGTAAAAAAAATATTCAGTCAAAAAATTTATTTACAAACTTGTAGTAATTTTTAAAATATATCAACTTGCTGAAGAAAAAAAATAAATTATATATTTCGAGTTTTGACATTTAAAAATTTTTTTTTATTGCGTTTGAAAATCATAAGAAAAATTTCGAATAGTTTTGACTAGAAAAAAAAAAGAAATTCGAAATTTTTATAAACTTACTTTAGAAAGTTTTAATAAGAAGATGCAAGTCAAAAACAATTTATGTTGACATGAATATTGAAACTTGATCTAGAATCCGTATAAAAATTAATTTTAAACTTTTATAAAATTTACTGAAGGTACATAAAATAATTAAATTTTTATGGAATTGTTTTACGACAACTCGGTCATCAAACCTAAATATGTGATTTTTGTTTCTTATTTTTCAAAAAATTGTGTACGGAGCACGTCAAACCAATCCATAAAATTTCAAATATTTAAAAAAATTTCATTCTGGCCACAGAGGAATTTTTTCATAAAAATTTCAATTATTTTCCCTACGCTTTTTCCTGATCCCTCGTTATCGAATAAATTTTTTTATAAAATAGTAAATAAAAAAAACACTAAATCAACCCTTTGAGTCAAAGTGAACGTTCGAAAATTTTTTAATTCTATTCACTAAAATAAATGGAATAAATAAAAGTTACTTACACAAATAAATAAAACAGTTCGTACCAGATGATAAACGCACAAAAAAAAAACACTTTAATCACACATAAATAACAACCCCAGTCAATGGATAAAACAAAACTGAGTTGATAAATTATAAATTTAATTACAAACGTATTAAACTTTTTTTATTAAAACAAAAAAAATTAATCTATAAACTCCATATTTCTGATAGATAGTGATACAAAATAAAACAAACCACTATATAAATTTATAAGTACATATATATTCTCGTAAATCACAGTAATCCATTGGTGATAAAATAAATCCGCAGATCGTCCAATATTTAACGTTGCTAAATAATAATAATCATAAATAACGATCACTTTCTATAAAAATAAAATACACGGTTATAAATAAAAAAAAATAATAAATTTTTTAATTTAAATACAAACACATGGTAAATTTATTCCTTTAAATTCTGCACGAAATCACTTCACTGAAAAAATTTTCTTTAATTTTTAAACTTCAAAATAATTATGATTATTATTTTTTAATCCTCCATTAAAATAAATTTTCAAAAATTATTTATTACCTCTAATTACTTTAATAATCCATCACTGTGACACTAATTAACGTTATTATATGTATATATATATATATATATATAAAGTTTTATTAATTAAATAAAATTCAAACTAAATACAATTTGCAACTTTCACATGACACTTAAAACTTTATTTCATATAAATTACACTAATAATTTTATCTATAACTAATTTATTTTATAGAACACAAAAAAATAACGAAATTTTCTACTGGAAAATAATTCTTATAAATATGGATAGTAATTACGATAAATTTTAATTTTATACAAAACGAGTATAGACGCGCGTGAAACTACCACCGAGGATGCTGGGGTTGTACTGCTGGTGCCCGAGTTCGTGGCGCTGCAGTCGCAACGTCAAGCATTTGAAGTTTTCATCCCCCGCTGATGATATTTTCCCCCAACTAAATTTCTTTTACTTTTTTTAACTATCTCTTTTACTATTATTTTACTCACCTTTCTATTCCCATTCTCATTCTCATTCTCCGCCTACGATTTTTTATCTTTACATATTTGTTGATATTTTGACATATTGCTAACTATCATACGATATCATAAATCATCATTATTTATTACCCTTCTAAATTATGACAGCAAATATTTTTATTTGCAACTCAGATATTTTTTTTTTTATAGAGTAAAGTTTTATTCCCGTACTTTTTTTATTTTAAATTTTATTATCACCTTATTAATTTCATTTCTTAAACATTCGAGGACTTGTTTACTTTTTATTGATTCGTATAACTTTCTAGTCGATATTATTATTTTTGCATAAAAAATTTTATTAATTGGTATTGTTATTTCAATTTTATTAGTATGCCGTAATTGGGACGCATTATTATTACTATGATTTCATTAATAATTATTATTTCAATCTACGGGCACAGTAATTGCATAATAATTTTCAATTAATTTTGCGTTTCCAATAAAAATTTTAAATAAATATTTTATTTATCGATCTCGTATATAATCAAATTTTTGTGTGATTCCATTTTATTATTTTTATCTTAATTACCTGGGGTGGTTCGAAGTTATTACTGAATAATGTACAAAAATGCGTACTTATTAACTCAAAAATTCATTTACTGGCATTGATTTATTAAACCAAATATTTAACGCAGCATCGGAAAAAATTTTAGGCCTCTAATTACATTCAATTTGTATTTGTAGCCAAACTATTAATTTTATAAAAAAATTTTTGGAATAAAAATTGTAGGAAATTTAATTTACTACAAAAAAGGTCCTGATCAATTTTCATATATTTTTAATATTTTTAAAGTTACAGTGAAAAGAAGTAAGAAATCAATTAATTTATAGACAATGTTAAAACTTTGTTTTTTGCTTCAAGTCGCAAATACCGCGAAGTAATTAAATATATGAGAAAATATCATCAGACCTTTTTTGTAGAGAATTTAATTAGCTATCAAATTGTTATTATGTACTTTTGTCATAGATGTGCAAGTTTAACTGCAATTCAAATTTATTCATACTAACTTTTAAATGTGAATTTGGAACTTAACTGCTATGGGAAAGAAAACCGAGGAAACAATTTAAAAAATCTATAATTACGATCAGAAAATATTTATCACCCCAAATAAAATTATTCTGAACTCCAAACAAAATTCTTGCTACATCCCAAAGGATTTCTTTTGACAAATTGTTTCGCACTTCCTTTTTCTTCAACTCCTTTTATCCCTAGCTATATATATTTTTTATCCCCAAAGGTATTTGTCCACTTATGTGACACTTAACTACCAGCAAGAAGTTCATCAAGTTGTTGGTAAAAAGTTATCTTCTTCACTTTGTACTCTTAACAAAAAAAAAAAAAAAAAAATTTGCCATCATAAACATAAAGAAAAAAAATCATGACTAAAATTAAATGAGGGTCATAAGCTTTAAGAATTTTTCAGGGTATAAGAAAATTTTAAATCTTAGTCTCGAACTTTTACGTCCACCCGAAAAGTATATACATAATATATATATGTATAGAAAAGTAAGTACTTTAACATAAGAACCAACTTTTCCCGGACTAGACGGAGAAAGTTAAGTTAAAATTAAACTTTAAAGACTTATAACTTTCTAGCGTTTTACTGGGTGATCTTAAGGTAGTGGACGAGGAATAGAAAATGGAAAGGGCTGATAAAGGGGGAGAAAATGTAAGGATGTAGGGGCGTAAAGAACTCGATAGTTAACTCGCAGTAAATGTTCAGCGGTCTTAGTTATATTGCGATGGGTATATCAAACCCAGTGTGGGAACGACACTTTCAATAACGATGAATATCCACTCTGCGAAAACTTGCTACGTTATCGTTTCTTTTATTTAATCTTTATATCCTTGAAACTCGTTCTTTTTACCATTACTCTTTTTCTTACTCTTTCTCTTAAAAATTGTTTTTAATATCACCTTCGAAGCATAAACTCACCACCAGCATCCGTAACGTTCGTCTCGAGAATTGCTTTATTAACTTATTTATCATTTCATTTTTTTCAACTGTTCATAATATAAATTATTAAGTCGAAATACTGTACACTACTTATTTCCGTACATACTTTTTTTAGCAATACATAATTTAATATGAGAGTTATTAAATCATAGTAGTGGTAGTGATAAATCTGGTGGCTGATTTTCTACATGAATTTTATTAAATTCTGATGATCATAAACTGATAGACGCAGTGTAGCTAAACGCAGACTATAAATCATTTATTGTGGATTATAGAAGTTTGCTAAGTATTTAAGCTTACATAAGTAATTCATGAACGGGTATCACAATGTACATTCATTTTTCATATTAATTTATGCTGGGTTGTGCTATGAATAGTAAATATTCATAAGTATTTACTTTATAACTGATAGAATCGATTGATTGATTTATTTATTTAGAGTAATATGCCGTTGTAAATGTAAATGAATAGGCCAGAAACATTGTTGGCAAGTTGGAACACCTGCATCTACCCCTCGTTCTCTTGGTGTCTGTACATAAAACCAAGTGTGCGATAAAAGCACTGTATGTGAGTAGCGAGAAGTATATATATAGGTAGCTCGTATTTCCAATATCTGATATCGCATTTTAATTAACTTAGTTTCTCGAAGCTATCCTGCCAATTTCTCTTGTACCTCCATCTCTCTTTTTTACTGCCTCTGTAGAAACAAAAAAAAGTCCGCTCTTTTCTCTGCTTTTTTTTTTCAATTCAGAGCCCCAACTTTTTTTCTCTCTCTCCTGCTTGCTCTTTTCTGTGTAGCGCTCGTGTGCTTTTGGCCACTTTCATAAGTGCTACATTTTTGCCAACCGTAGGCGTATAGTTAAAAAGGATGACACCAGAGACTATTTTAAATTTTTTACTGTCAACGCTTCCTTTATACTACCTTTTTAATCTACTCTTTATGTAACGTACGTATATATATGTATGTATTAAAACTAAAAAAAAAAATTCTATTTACGCATTTATTTTTTTTTCTTTCGATATGGATTTTTTGTCAATTGTAATACTACTTTGTCGATCTATTAATCACAGAGTAATTACTTACTCAGATATCAAATCTTAATTACTAGCTTTTAGTGTTTTGTGATGCAACCCTTACTCTCTAAACAGGAGTTAGTGAAAATAAGTGAATATTCACTTATTTCACTTATTCATTAGACTGTGTCAAAATAAGTTTTTTTTTTTTTTTTTAATTAAATAAAAAAAAAATTCTCCCAAAGTTTGAGCTCAATATCTCAAAAATTGAGCTGGCGCAAAGGGGGGTCTCCTTTTCCATTAAAATAACATGGTAAAATTTTTTTTTTTTTTATTTTTAAAATAACGACACGAAGAAATTTTTTTTTTCAATTTGGCTTTTGACTGTTTTAAAGGAAATTTAATTCTCTACAAAATTGTCCATGTCCATTTTTTTTCTAAACTCAACAGGAACGAAGTTACAGAGGGCCGAAGAGGAGGAAAAAAATAATTAATTAATTAATAACAGAAAAAAATTTCTTATTTTAACTTATCAATTAATTAACTCAATATTTTTCGTTATTCTTTATAATGACTGATCAATTATTTTGTGAGTTATTTCTGTGAGTTAATTAAATATAACGGCAATTTTAAAATCTCACGAAAATTATAATTTTAATAAGAAAAACATCAACAATGATGTCAGCAGAGGCAACCGATTTCGGTTTTTAGTCTTATTTTCTATGCATTTTATTGGAGATGATATGAACAAAAAATAGGGGCTGGTTTTATCATTTTTTGGTCTTCTAGATCATAAACGGGGATAATTGAATAATTTGACGTGATAAAAGATTAAAAAAATACTTTAATTTAAAAATGTTATTCAGACTTATAAATATGTCTATTAATGACAGAAGAATTGACATTAATTTTTTTTTTTTTAAATAAATAATTCAAACAATAAATATCGGCACACTATTAATTGCTAAAAAAAAAAAAAAATAATTAGTTATTATTCCTGTCCAATAACAATTGTTTAATTTATTTTTCGTCAGAAATAAATTAAAATAATTCAATTAAGATATGTAACTATGCATAAAATAAATCTGTTTCCATTTATGCCCATAAACAAATGAGATTGTGAAAACATAAAGTATTAAATTGAGCGTGGCAACAGCGCAGCTATAAATCAACTATACATCTCATGGGGGATGGAAGCTAACGTTGGACGTTCACGTACAGAAGCTCTTGAGGATAGTTATAGTAGTTATCGTTATTATGACGTCGACGAACGAACCAACAGTACCGAGGATGGAAGTTATGCCATCAGGACACTTGAGTACTACGGATGAACGCGTAAAGTAATCGGTAAATGTCACCAATTAGTCAGTCAATTTGACGTTCTATTTTTAATATCATTTTTTTTTTTTTTTTTTTTTCATTGTTATCATCGCACTTTTGAAAAATCCAAAAATTCAGGCACAAAGCGCGGCAATTTAAATATTATTTTAGTTACAATTTTACAAAAATCCATTTTCGAAGCTTCGTACTGCGAAATAATTTATCTGACACTCTGTTATCTGACGGATTTTAATTTTATGAGAGTAAAATTTTCTGTGATACTAAAAATCATAATTTATCTGTTGACCTTTTTGGACGGAAATTTTCTCTCAAATAGACAATTATGATCTTCATAAGTTTAAAACATTAAGTTAGCAAAGTTTTGGATGAAATCACAGATAATTGCTGTCACAGACGTAGGTAGTTAAGACAACTAGTACATAGTACTGCAGTGGTAATCGATAAGACGGCTCCTTTGGTCTGGTTGCTACGGATGTCATTGGGATTTGAAATTTCCTCTAAAATCTAAGCGACGACGGTCCCTTCCTCTTACTCAAGTTTCTGCTCGCTGCTAGTCGGATGATTACTCACGAATTGTTTCGTTCAATTTGACTTCCATTGTCTTCTGTCGTAATTATTATTATTTTTATTTCACCTAGATCTGAAATTTTATCTGCAAGTTCTTAAAATATATTTTATTTTTAGTTTTGTAATTTTCCCTATTCAGCTTTCGTCTCCTCGAATATACAGAGATCTAAATAATTAGAAAATTACATCTGTGTCTGTGGGATATAGGATTCAAGTCTTTGGAGATCTAAATTACTATTTCCCGGATAATTAATTTATAGTAAGAGGTAGAGATAGAGGTATTGAAGTCTATGTAACACGAAGTTAAATTTTTAAAATTATTTATTAAAAATAAATTACAATTTACTAAAATTAATTTCAATGGATCGGTGGTTTCAAATGACTCGTTCCATCACATTCATTTATAGGTATTCGATCAATCTATAAAAGTATATTTATTATATTGAGATATGGTTCAAAATATAACAGTGCAATTATTTCAAAAATAGCCATATTTTTGGACTTGAGTATTTAATCATAATTTAGTGTAATTATTACTGTGTTACTTACCGTAAAGTTTAATATTAATACTGCTGAATCCTCTTCTCGATCATCGGTCATAAAAAGTTCAAGCCTCCGACTTAATGGACTGTTATCATGTAAATCGACACTTATAATTTTTCCATTAATCTAGAAGATTATTATTTTTTTATTTATACTTAATTAGGATATTACTTCATAGCAACAATTTTCTTTTTTATAAACTCATTTGAAATTTCATTTGAGTGTATGAAAATTTTCACTTTGTAAACGTGAATAAGTGAAATAAGGGAGTATTCACTAATTCTGAGTGCCAAGCGAACCACTTTTTGAAATTAGTGGTTTGATTTGCACTCAGAATTAGGGAATATTCACTTATTCATGTTTACAGAGTAGAATAAAGAAATTATTGCCCGAAATTTAAAAACAATCATTTTCAATAAAAATTGAAAATTGTCTTATTTAACTTGGAGCAGCTTCAATACTCTGTAAACATGAATAAGTGAAATAAGGGAGTATTCACTAATTCTGAGTGCCAAGCGAACCACTTTTTGAAATTAGTGGTTTGATTTGCACTCAGAATTAGTGAATATTCACTTATTTCTACTAATTTATGTTTAGTGAGTACTTTAATTCATTTAAATAATTTTTTAAGTCCTAAAGATAATCATTAATTTGAAAAAATCGAACTTTGAACCTCGCGTTGGGCGCCAATTTTAGTTTACAGATTTTTTTATCACATAAAAAATTGTTATACTCTTATATTAATAATTAAAACTATTTGATAATTAAAACTAGCTAATGAATTAATAATATTTAAAAAAAAATTTAATTATTAATTACCACAAAAGTAACGGCTGAACTTTTAGTATCCCAACCATATTTTTCGAAAATATCACTCTTAGAATATTCGCGTACAAGCTTAAAATGAAAAAAAATTAATTAATTATTTATTCAAAAATAATTTTACAAAATTATAAATACCTCAAACTCCATTCCGATAGGAACTTCGTTTTCTTTTAACGGTTCCACATAACCATCTAATTGTTTAATAAGGTTTAATAAGTCATTACTGATAAAACAGTTTTTATGGATCGGCACCGAAAATATCTATAAATAAATTATTTATAAAAAAGTTTGATATATTTATAAATAATAATCGTACTCAATAAAAATGTATTTTTAAAAATAAAATTAATTACTTGGCTTGATAGTGAAATAATTAAAACACAGTAAATAAATAATTTTTCAGTCATTATTAATTTATTACATCCGTCAGTGACTAAAGACTATTTTTCAATTGATAATATAGTGATTATCGAGCGCTTTATATAGGGAGCTTGTCTTAAAAATAATAATGTAATGAAGAGTAATGATGGAATCAATTCCTCTACTACAAATATAAAGATATACGGCAGTCAATTACTCATTGAATTTAATATATAATAATTAACTTAAATATTTACTCAAAAATAATAGCAATGGTAAATTAAATCAAATTTACTATCAACTTATTGACAGGAAAAATTACTTAATTACTCAAATAAAATTATTAATAATCTTCATTTTTGAATCACGTGCTACTGTAATGACATTTTAATTAATTAAATACATATATATACGTCATATTTACATATGTAAATGTTATTATAGATTACAATTATAATTTTGACTGAAGACTTTAAACTTTAGACTTTAGGCTTTAAAAAAAAAAAAAAAAAAACAGGTGCTAATTTAAATTTTTCTACAATCACGTATTATCGATATCAATTAAAGATGATTAATTTTTTAAATTATGATACTTATTAATAATGACGTAAAAATACATTGAGGGGGTTATTGAATCACGTGTTTTTAAATTAAGCATCTGTAAAATCACGTGTCAATAAAATGACAGTCAGTAATTATGTTGATGATATGGAGTAATAATCAACTTACGATTTTGATTTATATTTATTTCATTAAAGACTTTTTTAAAATTATTTATAAATGCGTAATTCTTTGAACTCAATTATTTTCGTAACTAGAAAAATTTCATCAGCTCAAATTTTTTTTTGTAGAAAATTGATTTTTTAAGTAAATCTATTTTGTTCATTTTTTGGATTTTCTCAAAACGGACATGAAAATTGGAATGTAAGATCTTAATTCAACTTTTATTTCTGTGAAATATATAAATAAAACTTATGTCAGGCATCCAAAAATTTGCTTTTGTCTAAAATTATGATGTATTGAAGAGTTTATCTTATCACGTGTTAGCTCAAATGTATAGATCACGTGTTAAATTTAATAAAGTACTGTTAAATCACGCACTATTATGGAATTCGTTACCGTTTAATCACGTGAACAAAACCGATTCTGACGCACTACATTACGACGACTTAATAGTGTAATAAATCGCGTAAAAAATGATTAGAAATTTATTGATAGAAGAAAGATAAGCCAATTAAACCGTAAAAAAAGTATAAGGTACCCGCGGGTAATAAGGCCTGTCAGCTAATAAGGCCTAAGTGACAGAAATGATATTTAAAATAACCGCCTCCGTTAAAGACTACTCTAGTAGAAGGGTCTTACATAGAGATGTTACGAAAAATTTATAGAGTCCCGATACCACGTTCCCTGTCTTTAATATTTTATCATCTGTCAAATGCTGTCGTAGCGCAGAAGAAATTATAAAAAACAATCTAGTCTTCTGACTCTTAAAAAGAATACTGATAATTTTAAGTGCTGTTGAGCAAAACAATCTAGTCTTCTGATTCTTAAAAAGTATTGTTGCTAAATTTAAGTGATGATTCATCTCTAATACCAATTTTATTAAGTATAGTTAAACTATTCCAGTTTGTTTAACCCGTAGGCCTTATTACCCTACCGTAGTAAAATAAGGCCTATTCGTATGGTTTTTGTAAAAGTATAATTTTTTGTTTGTTTATGGTAAAAATTACCATTACTTCATTACATTTCAAGGCTAATGTATGGAAATAAAGATTAATTATACATTTCGATAATTAAATGCAATATTTTCGATTCTATTCAAAATCTCCCTTAGCTAGGCCTTATTACCCGCCGGTACCTTACTTTTTTACTTATAGTCAATAGATTGATTACTTATTCACATTAATTATTAATCCAAATCCATTAGTAATAATTATTATTATAAGCTAGTATTGATAAAAAGTTATCAAATATGAGATAATTAAATAGAGTCAAACGTGTCCATGAAAACTTTAATTCTCTTCTAAATAATTTTTTTAAAAATCAACACAAACTTATCCTTTATTTTTAAATAAATTTTGACTATTTAGTACATATTTTCAAAAGTCTTTCAATTAATATTTTACCGGTTAAATTATTCAAAAATATAAGAAAAATTAGTCAATCACAAGCTTCAATTTGACGCCGACTAATAATTTTATTAGAAAATATTTTTCATAAAAATTAAAATTTCCTCGAGTTCCGGAAAATTTATTCTAATTTGCAAAATCTCACAATTATTTAATCATTAATGAAAGTAATTTAATTTTTTTCATATAAAAAAAAATGATCTGCATCGTTTATGTTCCGCGCAATTTATCATTAATTTTTAACATTAAAAGCAATTAATCTTTTTAAAACCCACAATAATTATTCAATTAATATTACTTATTAACTAAATAATTATTAGTCCATTAATTATGCTTACCTCATTAACAAAACAAACAATAAAAATAATGATTAATATTTTATCAGACATTATCACTTTACTTATAACTCAATATAATCAATTTGTACTGAGGAGTAAAAACTCAGTTCTTATTTATACTCTTTACTCTATCTTGTTTCATTATTTATTTGTTTATAGTTATCTGTTTACGTACATAATTAAAATTTTAAAATAATTCTACGGCGTAGAATTATGACATGGGCACCAAGTTTTATTTATATAACTACGTCTCGTTACAAAGTATGTTTCACTGACCTCTATGTGCGCATTATTTCTACATAACCAAATATCAAACACTTGATTCGACGTTTATTTCCTCAACATTTCAATATCTATGTCTGTTAGATTTACATATCTTAATTAAATATAAGAATTATAAATACATGAAATTCTTGTATTTTGCTCAAATAAAAAATAGAAAATTTTATTATCGGCTTTTTAAGGCTAAATATCTTCGCCGGATGAAATCATCATTAAAAAAACTAAAAATAAATAATTAATGATTGATAACAAAAAAAGTATTCCAGGTTACACTGTACTTAGATCGGATGTGTCCAATTAATTTTTTTTTAATTAAAAGTTGATAATAATTAATTGAGTGTTAAATATATTTTTAAAGTGTATAAATAGATTTTAAATATACCTGAAGATCGGAACGTTTTTCACAGAACGAAAACAAAATAATAAAATGAAAAGTAGAAAATCTACTGAATCTAGATTTCTGAAATTTTTCGTTTACACTCAGAAAATTAAGTAATTGTGTTTATTATGCTAAATTTTTAATTCCAATTATCTAGAATGATTGAAACGTTTTTCAATGCAAAAATGGTTAGTGATATAATTTTTTTTAATAGAATTAATAATTATTGGATGATAACTTCTGCAATAAATTTCGAAACAGTTACTATCAGGATGATAACAATTATAATTTCTGATGGTAACTGTTACCATCTGGATTATAAATATAACTGTTTAGATTAATTATAATAATTAACTCTAGTTAACGTACAGGGTTGTAACAATCATCATAAATATGGTGAGCATTACAATCTAGATGATTTATACAATCATCTAGATAACAATTACTACTATCTGATTGATGGTAGAAATTTTTACCATAACTAGCTAGACAATAACTCCTATTATTTATATACCTGAAGATCGGAACGTTTTTCCCACAACGAAAATGAAAAATTTATGTAATTTGACTGCTAAAGGGGTAGTTGGGGGTGGCCTGCAATTTTCGGCTGACATACTGGCGCGTATGCGCAACATTTCAAAAATCCAGATTCAGTAAATTTTTTACTTTTCGTTTTGTTTTTTTATTTTTGTTTCGCGAAAAACGTTGCGATTTTCAGGTACAGTACTATTTAATTTTCTGAGTGTAGGCGCCAGAACTACCTTCAGCCAACCTTTAGCCAGCAAATGATTTCGAAATATTTTTCAATTTTTACAATTAAAAATAGTTAATTATTCTTACAATGCTACATTAAATTTTTAAAAAATTTCAATAGTAATTTTTTTCTCTAAATAATGAAAATAATTTTTATTTTACTTTTTCTTAAAAAGGCCCTTAAATTTCAATTGAACTTGGATGTCTTTTAAATTGTATAGGAGGATGTGCAACAACTGTCCAGTCACTTTACACACCTCTTCCAATCACTTTTCCGTCTTTTACTACTTTTAAAGTCCGTAATAGTAATATAATAGAAGATGTGTAGTGGTATACTACACTATGTCTTTATAGAAAACTGTCTCAAGGGATTTCAAACGTCTAACTAGCTCAAATAATTGGACGCGTCCACACTGACGCATTATTGAAAAAAAATACCAGTGACTTTTCATCTGGCTCATTCTTTCATCCTTTTCATCTCTCTCAAAAAATTTTTTATTTTATTTCCATCCCTTATTAACCCGTCTTTGTTTGCAGACAATGCTCTTTTCAGCTTGACTACTTCTTGTCTGACCATTTTTTTACCTAATTAATTTTTGTTTATTTATTTCCATGAGTCAATTAAGATAAATAACAACCTCGTCTCCGGAAAATACTTATTTTAAGTTCTTTATATTTATTTCGTTACCTTTATGATAAAAAGTTTGCGATCGTACAAGACGTTTAAGTATTTCAAGTTAAAGAAAAACAAAATTTTTTTTCTTATCAAACTTTTTACTTTTCTTCTTATTTCTCATTCTATTTTTCTTTTTATCCGTTTAGATTTTTTATTTTTTCCATTTCGCTGTTACGTGGTTCTCAATATTTTTTTTTTCTGCTTTTTAAAGAACATGCTAAGAATTTGAAACCTCAGCTTTTTCCTTTAGCTTCATCTAGCTCAGAACTACATTGTACCTTGTAACTATCGTAGCGACTATTTTTCAACACACTCTGACTTCTAAAAAAAAAAAAAAATCTTACAATATTTTCAATAAAAAACTTTTAATTCTTCCTAAAAGACTTTGATATAGATTTGAACCCAATAGATAAAAATCAACTTAAACTCTCATATCGCATATTTCGTTCATATATAATAAATATATGAGCCCAAAAATAATCATACATTACTATAATTTTCTTGTCCTGGACAAAAGTATAAAAAAAATGACTTTTTGCTCAGAATGAAAATTTTGACAGCTTATTCACCCGTAGCCTAATATAATAAAATATAAATTACTGAATTAAACCGTTAGTCAGTTTTGATGTGTAATAAAACAATAGTATTCAACCGTCAAGCTGGAATGTATGAAAGTCAGTTAGGTTCATAACGTTCCTTACATAGCTCGGAGAATGATCTCCTACGTTTCTAGGATGCCCACGAAATCCGTCCCCTTGCACGCCTGAACCACCGACGCTTTGCCAACTTAACCGTCTGAGTCAGCTATTCTCGTGCATACACACTACTACAAACTACTATGCATTACAATAGTACAGATGGTACCGGATGCTTTAGATGGTGTAGACTCTCTTCTTCCTTTACGGTTCTCTCTGAACCCTTTTACTCCCTAACTCCACCATTTCACCATCTTCTTGTTTCATCCTCATCCCCTTTCAATACTTACTGCATACAGACAAATATATATATATATATAATATTTGAATACTATAGCGTTATCTATACATTTCAATAACAATAATAATAACTACAACAAGGCTCTACCACGACACAATTGCAATCATCTTGTCTGCCAACTAATCTATTTCAACAGTCTACCAAACCATTTACTCTCTATTTATGCTAATTACTTAAATCATTTTAGGATTATTAGGAAAATTTAGTGATAATAGTAATAATCGTGTATTAAAATATCTATAAGCAATATGCCGTCTATAAAATATTAAGAATAATTTTTTTTACCATCGGAGTAAAAATGAAATTACCTTGAAATGTTGAAAGTATTTTTTTAATTAACTAACTTTCCACTAATTGGAGCGGTGATAAATAGTTAAATATTTTTAATTAGTCGACGGATTGAAAATTAGGGGAGCCTGGGGCACGAAGGCCCCCTTAAGCCGGTTTTCTCTTTTTGTGGCTTTTAACCATCCAATTCACTTATTTTCCGTCTATATCGGAAGAATTAGTCGAAATTTTGCGAAAAATCGAAAAAAAATTTTTTTTTTTCTGGGGCACGAAGGCCCCCTCCCCAAAAAATTATTAACAAAAATTTTTTTTTATTTCCCGTTAAGTTATGAGCTCTGTAATGTTTTTATCATATTTTAGGCCAATATGTGATGTGTGAGGTAAAATGGACCATTCAAAAAAAAAAATTGTCACGAAAAAATTAACTTGACGGAAAATAAAAAAAAATAATTTTTTCGATACAGTTTTTTTTTTCGAGTGATCCATTTTGCCCCACATATTACATATTGACCTAAAATATAAGGAAAACATTATAAAGGTCATACCTTGGCGGAAAATGAAAAAAAAAATAGTTTTTTAAAGTGGTCCATTTTACCCCACTTATTGGCCTAAAATATCATCAAAAAATTATAGAGATCAAAATTGACGGAAAATAAAAAAAAAAATATTTACTTAATTTTTGACGGGGGCCTTTGTACCCCAGGAGGGCCTTCGTGCCCCAGGCTCCCCTATTTATAAATTTATTTTGTCGTATTATCAAACTTAGCCTCTTAATTAATATAATTATAATATTTCTAATTGTTGAATATAATTATAATGATATTGAGAGTTAAGACCTCAGAGATGTCGAACTTTGGTTGAAAATAATAAGTCTGGATAAGTAATGATTATAAAGCTAGTTACTGGATAATGAGATTAAGCATAAAATCTTTTAAGTTTAATACATTGTATTAAAACTTTATAACTGTTTTAATAATCAAATTTTTGATCCAATCTCAAAAATAGCGGGATTAATATAAACAACAAAATTATTAATAGGTTTTTCTTTTTTTTTCTTTTTTTACCGAAGGCTTTAATGTGTGAAAAAAAATATTAATAATATTATTCATATTAATTTAAATAACAAAATACCGAATTTGATTTTTATTTTTTATAATCAATACAGATAGAACAAAATAAATTTATATGTAAAGCAATATCAAAAATAAAAAATGAATAGAACAATAGATGTGTGAATAAAATGTAAAAACGAACAATCCATTTTCACCCATCATGCTATTCATTCTCTCACCAATCACTCTTACGCTGACTACCACTCGTTTGAGTGAAGGATATATATATATATATATATATATATATATATATATATATGCAATCTAGACTCAAACTCTTAACCACCTTTTACATCCGTACCAGCTTATACCCTTATACAAGTGAGCTGTCATCATCTTTCATTAAAACGTCATCACATCCTGAAGCATATGAAACACATAAATTTTAATTTGACATTTAAAAAAATTATATAATATATGTTAATTCTCATAATCTAAATATATCTATATAAAATCAAACGAATTGATCGATTGCAACCGCACTTATAGCATTTTCTCTTAGAATTCGGTGAAAAATCCGAAATATATCACTAATTAAATCAGTGATATACTCGGGACTGATTCGCAGTTTATTTAACGATTCGCATTATTTTTCACTGATTTATTTCAAAAGAGTCCGTAATAATTAGTCATTACTTAAATTTGAGGAAAGCCTGATATTAATTATTAAATAAAAAATTGAGATCTTTCATAGAAAAAATAAAAAAAACATTGTCCGGTTGATTTCAAAATCTAATCAGCTTCGGAGCCCTGAAATTACGCCAAAAAATTTTTCAAAATCGGTTAATCTCTGAGAGATAAATTATTCTCTATCTAACAATATTATTCGTGACAGAAATTATTGGGCTGTAGTCTATCCTTGAAATTTTTCTAGTCGTGATAAAATATTCCCAAAAATGCCGGATTGCCTATAAAAAGTTGACATCAGAGCGACCTTGCATTTTTGGATCACTATTAATAGAACTCGACTAGCAATATATATATTTATTTTTAACACTCAATTAAAAATGTAATAAAATAGTCATAAAACTCAATTAAGAATTAGAATTCAAATTAAAATGAATATGCAATTATAGCGATGAAAATAAACATGAATATTTATGTATAATATTATATAGATATTTTTGATCCCAATACATTACGAGCATCTGGCAAAAAGATCATAAGCCCATTTAGTATGTAGTTCATTCGTTATTCCCTTACACTCAGCCAACAGCCCAATGCATATACCTTTCGGCTCTCAATTTTAGTCCATGTTTTATTGCACAAAGTAATCAACGATATTGCGCGTGATTCATCGCAATAGCTAGCATTGAGTTCAAACAATACTATGGAGAATATATACCGAGAGAAAGCGAGTGTATGATCTGGTGTTGCGTCACTTCGCGATATCACAAAACGAGGTTTTAATCGGCCCCACAGATGCTCTACATGTGTTATATTCTCATATTTTTTTTCTACATATTTATTGTATATTTTTTTTATTATAAATTTTGAGTGATACATTTGTGTATTCATGTCAGCAATAGTTTTACTGATTTATGGTACTTGATTTTTTCTTTTTATATTTTTCAGCTTAATAATATTTTCGAATAATTATAATACGTAATGATTTTTAATCAATATATTTAATAATTAAAGTCTAACTATTCCTAAAAACAGAATCAGTTGGATTGAAAATTAATAGTTTGTAGAAAATTGAAATCGAATTTACTGGGGATTAGAATGAGTATTTCGAATGGCAAATAAATGACTTGTATCTATATATACATCTCTAATCTTAGTAATCCATTTTAATCTTCATAATACCAATCTCATGAATTGTCAATTTATATATAATTCGCAATTTAAAGTAAATGTTCCACAAGCTGGCTAGACATTTTTAATTAAATAGAAAACTGATTTATGTAAATATTTATTATTTGAAATTTTAAATACATGGAGTAATCGCTACTTAAAAAAAAAGCGGGTATGAATTTCTGTCGTATATTTATAACATTCCATAATAACCAAACCAGTAAAAACTTTTCAATTTTCATGACAATTTTTTTTATTAAATATAACTAAAAAAACTAATTGGTAAAAATTGTGCGGAATGTTCGTGGATTAAATTCACCCGCACGAAAAAAAAATATATCTCGGCAAAATAGTATATACCTGGCTTATATCTTCAGTATTGTCGAATGTATGCTATTTTGCCAGCATATATTCCCGGATATATAATTTTTCGTATGGGCAGAGTGAATTCAGAGCAAATGTTTATTTATTTAATTTTCTCTAAGTGAACTTCACTCCGGAAAAAAATTCATTTTAACATTAAAACTCTGAATCGGAGTGGATGCAGATTCAAAAGAAATTCACATCTCCGATTATGAGTAGGGGCAAGATTTTTGCTTTAATTTCGGAATGAATGGTTCGAATGGTTAATATTACCGCGAAAATATTGGTCTTACAAAAAAATTTTTTAAACAAAAGTTGTAAGAAATTTAATTTTCTAACAAAAATGTCTCTTATGAATTTTTAATACGACCAATATTTTCACTGTAATTTCAAAATTGAGATTCATAATGAATGATTCAAATTTTTGTTAATTATGAAAATCTTAATTTTGAAATTACCGCGAAAATATTAGTCGTATAAAAAAAGTTTTTAAACAAAAGTTGTAGGAAATTTAATTTTCTAACAAAAATGTCTCTTATGATTTTTTAATACGACCAATATTTTCACTGTAATTTCAAAATTGAGATTCATAATGATTGATTCAAATTTTTGTTAATTATGAAAATCTTAATTTTGAAATTACCGCGAAAATATTAGTCGTATAAAAAAAGTTTTTAAACAAAAGTTGTAGGAAATTTAATTTTCTAACAAAAATATCTCTTATGATTTTTTAATACGACCAATATTTTCACTGTAATTTCAAAATTGAGATTCATAATGATTGATTCAAATTTTTGTTAATTATGAAAATCTTAATTTTGAAATTACCGCGAAAATATTGGTCTTACTTATGAGTTATGAGTATGACTTATGACGAAATTCTATAGATAATAAATTAAAATACCAATATTTGGTCGATTCAAAAGTTAGTAAACTGCAATGTTACTTGCAGGATAATTACTTTCAGACTACGGTCTCCAAAGTCTATATAGATTATTCTAGGCCATTAATCATCATTGAAATTAATTTTTATAATACCACTAAAGCAGATTTTTTTTACTATACTCTTGTTTCATGCAACTTGTGACTAATTATGAAAAATAAAATCTGACGAGGTTACAAATAATTCAGGCTGCATTAAAAATCATAGTAGCGTCAGGGGAACTGATGCATGATTCAAGTATACTAAAAACAGTATTGACGGATTTAACTTCTATTGAGTAAGTAAATTAAATATTTACTACTCTCTAAAAATGAATCAGTGAAATGTACTTCGAATTTTTGAATATTTACTAGGAACCAGCTATCAGTATACCACTGGTTGAATTAGTGGTATACTTATAGCTGCAGAAATAGTGACTATCCATTAATGCGCAGTGAATTTAACAAATTCATTTTCAGAAGGTATTAACTAGTAAAGTAACATTTTGATTTTAATTATTCTATATATTTGAATTATAAATAATGAATCTTATAACATTTCGCTAATGTTATATTTTGATTTATTATCAGTTAGGTTTTTATAAAAATTTTAAACAAATAGAATAAAATCGCGATTTAAAAAATATAGTACTGCTTCTAACTTAAGTTAAATTTTTATTTTATGGCACAATCTTGTTATTTTTATTCAATAAATAAAAGTCCAATATTGTTATTAAATTTAAACTCGCAATAATGAGAAAAGCAGTAAATATTATTATTGAAAAATATAATAATAATAATAAGTAAACAAAATATAATAAGAGAAAATTAAAAAAATCCATTCACGTCTTGGCTTTGCATCAACCCGTCTGAGTATAAAAAGAAACGTCTTTGAAACTCGACAGGAATAAAAGAAACCGAGTGAATAAAGTAAAAATAAAATAATGACAATAAAAAATAATAATAATAATAAATATATCAATAAAATAAATTGCTTCTTGGATATTCTCTTTATTCACTTTGTTCTCCACATAAATAGATGAATTTAATCCTTTTTTTGTTCATAAATATTATATTAATTTTATTTATATATTGTTATTATTAATATTAAGATTATTATTATTATTATTATTATTATTATTGTCACTAACAACCTGGAGTCTATCCATAACTACCCGAGTATTAAAGAAAAAAATTATTTTATTTATTATTCTAAAATTTTTTAAATTTCATTTTATATCAGCTTAGTTGTAACATTTTCTTGTCGATGAAAATTTCCAGTAGTTTCAGAGGTTAACCCTTTTGAAAATGAGTCCGACAAAATATCATTAGATAATTTGCGCTCATAATGTCAAAATAAATGATATTTTTAATTTAATGATGAAGAGAAAATTTTTTTGACTTCCCGGATCATAACATCTAGCCTCATCGATTTAGACTCATCGAACCCAAGTAAGCCTCAATCCAGCCTCACTGAGTAAAGAAAAGTATTTTGAGCCTCAATGAGCCTCAAATAGTGCTCACAGAGCTTCAATGAGCCTCAAATGATGCTCAAAGATCCTCAATAAACCTCGATGAGCCTCATATGATCCTAGTATCGACAATGTAATTTAAATTCGATTAGTATTATTTGAGGCTCTTTAATCACCATTTGAGGCTGATTGAGGCACTGTGAGCATTATTTGAGGCTCATTGAGGCTTTTGGAACATCATTTGAGGCTCGAAAGGCTTTTTTTACTCAGTGAGGCTGGATTGAGGCTAGAAATTATGACTTGAGTTAAAACTCAAAATTATCTATAACTTTCAATCAAAATTTTGATTAATCATGGCAAAACTGATATCTTAGCTCACTTTAAAAGACAAAAAAAAATCTCAGAAAATCTTTTCTAGTATAACAAATCACTTTTCAAAATTTCTTTTATGAAAAATAGAGTTTAAGTTCCTTGAAAATGAAATTCGATTTTTTCTCTTATCAATCATTAAATAACAGCAAAAATGGTTACAGACACAAATTCTAGTAAGGATTTTTCAATAGTACGAAATTAAAATATAGTAATCTAATTTATGATGAGGGTCTGTCACAAATTTTTTTTCTCTTCATAATATAGATCATCACTATTATGGTCATTATTAAATTACGTATATCTATTTAATGAAACATTCAAGCTTGAAGGAAAATATATAAGTAAATCTATTAGAATGAGGGTTCAAAAGGAAGGGATACTCGGTACATATACATCTATATATTTACGTAGGTAGGATAGATGCACTAGGAAGTAATCGAATTTCCGGGTCAAAGGGGCATGCAGCGATGCTATTACCTTACACTGTTGAGGGTGATACAACCCTCTAGGCACAATCGCTTCTTCAAATGAAACTATCCCTATCGATTTCCATCTCATTGAATATATATATATATATATATATAAAGATTAGAGCAGATACAGACATCTACCTATTTCGCAATAAATTGCAAAAGCTGTACATCGGTTATTAATATATTAATAATAATTAAATTACTTGTCAAAAGTCAACTCGATTTATTTAAATCGATAATTAATCGAGAAGAGTGAATTTTATGGAAGGTTATGAACTAATAAGACATGTTTTTTTTGTTTGCTTGCTTTGTTCATTCTTCCTGTTATTTTTAATTGTATGAGAGGTTTGAAGGAGTGTAAGGAGTTGATTGATATGACAATTACGTGGCAAATGGTGTGCGACAAGTGAGGGTGTTAAGTTGAGAGTTGCAACCCCTCGTTAAACTCCAACTGCTCTTGAGGGTCATCGTGGATTGCTGGGACAAAGGGTTTATAAGTGTGATAACTCTGTTTAATAATGATAATAATTACCTCAATATACATTCATCCATTTTTTTTTACTTACCTTTTGCCTATTAAATACACTTTTTTTTTATTTTTCAAATTATACAAACACTAGATTTTTTAAATTAAAGAGCCGGGAGTTTGTTGTTGTTTTTTTTTTTTTATCAAAAAAAAATTGTTTTTAAACAATAGATGAAAAAGTCATAATTAACACAAAAAACCCATACGAAAAAATATATATCCGTGAAAAATAGCATTCATACACTGAGAGAAGAATTATTAAATATTAATAAAATTTATCAATATTTGATAAACGGTTTACTTAGATCGCTCCCAAGTCGGTCATTGTCAAATATTAATGCACAGTTTATTAAATATTAATAAACGGCTTATTAAATATTAGTAAATGAGTTTATTAAATGTTAATAAACAGTTTATCAATTATTAATCGGCGGTTTATCAAATATTAATAAAAAACAGACTGATCTATAGTTTATTATTCTACATATATTATATACTATCGTGATATGTAAGCAGTTTGTTCGGTTAATATAGGTTAGGTGAAATTTAGCAAGTCTCATTTTTGAAATAATTTTTTCACAACACTTTATTTTTTTTTTTCAATTATTTCAACAACCATAAAAACAGTTAGTTAGTTATAACGTGTATATAAGACGATATATTAGGTTAGAGGGTACAACACCACTGCACTCAATAATACTGTATACAAATGTCACATATCAATAGTTGATAAAAGTTTATTAAATATTAATAAACTTCTACTAAATATTGATCAGCGACTTATCAAATGTTAATATCAATTTATTAATATTTAGTCGATAGAAAATTCGTTATTTGATATGTGTGGGATAAAATTTAATAAATAAAGCCGAGTATTTGATATATATAATTTATCAAATATTGATAAATCAATTTCTCAAATATTAGTAAATTTTTCTCTCAGTGTATGACAATACTAAAGATATAAGTCGCTTATATTATTTCTGATATATATTTTTTCGTATGGAAAACTTATTATTAATTTAAATGGACATTTGAGTGATAAAAATATTTAATTAGTTGACGTCTTCTCACATAACTATCGTACAATTATTGTTATTATTAATCAAATGCATATTGTCTATTCATTTAAGATATGAGAATTTATTTATGTGATATTGATTAACTTTTTGCAAATATACAGATAATATTCATTACCGTTAATTTTATTATTAAAAACACAATAGATAATTGTTTCGTTTGGTGCGGCTAAAAGAGGCCAAGTTTAACAATAACAATGAAAAATAATTTTTTTATTTACCTGGTTGGTGAAGCTCAAAATTTTCTTTTCTCTCTTGTGCCAAAGCTTTTCTATACAAGCGATTGAACGCGAATTCAATGGTGGCCTTATCCTCTCAACTCTCTATACACCAATGTGCCCGAGAATAATAATGATGCATCTACTGTTTGTGCTTTGTGCAAAACTTCAAGGTGGATTTTCTCTTGAGATACGAATATAATTTCAATAAAAGCCAATATAAAATTGAAATTTTATCACAAAACATCATTAATTTATTATTTAGATTTATCATCAGATTATCACCTTATTAATATTCAAAAATAGTATATTCTCATATATATTTAAATACAGAGATATATTTTTTTTTTTAATATCTTTATCTCGACTTTGTCAACACGAATGTATATCTATTTTTATATATGATTCGCTCTTTGAAATCCGAGTCATATATTTTTTTCTCCTTTCTATCTTCTCTAAATTAACACTGCCGATTATTGGGTCACGATAAAATGCCTGAGGCAGTCATTTTTCTTTTTTATTATGCTTAATATCTTTGCATCTATTTCCAAAAAATCTATACAAGAAATTTTATTAAGCTTTCTAGAGACCATTTTATACTAGACATTTCGTTTGACTCAAAATTCTCTTATAATCTCAAAATAACTACTAAATTATTACTGATCCTGAAGCTAGCAGACAATTAACAATTTTGGGATTTTTTTTTCAACAAAAAGATTATAAAAAAAAAAAAAAACTAAAAAAATGCACTCATAGAAAATTTAAAAAACCATAGGTGTAATTTTTCAAAATATATATTTTTTCTCAAATTCATCATTTTTTTAAAATCCAAAAATTATTAGACGTCATTTAACTTTAGTGTCATTTTTATTAATGAAATAACCGATTTTTGATAATGAACTTTCGAAAAATTAATAAACTGAAAATTTCAAAATATTTTATAAGTATGAAAAGTTATATATATAATAATTGCACATTCTGATATTTATATTAATTATCTGATAATTAAATTTAATTATTATTGTTTGTTTAAATACTCATGTCCAAAACACGTAGAGCAGTAAGTAAATAACAATCAATAAATTTGATAATCGGATATTAATAAAGCTTAAAATATGACAATATAATGTGTACAATATTTCTTGGATCTTGTGTTCCACTTGCTTGGCGTGCTCGAGTTTCCACGGTACGCCCTCAGTGTGCCCGTTAGTTGTCGGCTATTAGTTTGACGTAATGACGTCATTAACTAGTACGAGATCGCGTAATCAGCGTTTGAGCACAAGTGAGATCCTAAGGATCTAAAGGAGAGGGCAAGAGGAATCGAGATCAAGGTGATGTTAGTGTTAACTACTCAAACTTCCGATCTCACATTCATCTTCATACATAAATATCTTACTTAACTTTAATTATATACTTTAATTGGTTGTAACTGCATTCAAAAAACTGACATTTATTCATTTTTGAATACTTATTCAAATATTAAATGCGCGCCATGAATTTCGATGTTTAATATTAAATTTAAATTGTATTACTCAATGATTTATAATATTTACTAAAATAATATTATTCTATGCTCATGTAATTTGAAGATAAATCAACACAAAATCCACTCGTAAGCTAAATTTAAATATTCCCCAAAAAATGAATAAATTATTGAACGATTATTTAAATCAATTCACTTTTTGTTTACTCAATAAATTATTTTATTATTTTTAGTGACCCAACTGCCCAAAATTACCAATTAAATAAAAAACCCTTAAATATATGTCCCTAAAAAAAATTAATTTAAATTTACCAGGATCTAATTTCGTCAAATATCAGATCTCTATAGATCCATTTCGATCTCTTTAATTTAAAAATTTACAAAAAAATTTACAAGATTTTGATATTTATTTATAATCAAAATTAAAATTTTTAGGCCCAAGTCAAATAGTGACAAGTCTGTAGATAAATTATTTATTCAGAGACTCGAAGTACCTTAAAATATTCAGGATAATGTGTTGTCTTTATTTTAAAAAAAAATTGTCGAGGAACAGGTGTTTCAATTGTCAAAAATAATTTTAAAATTGAGTATCGCCCGACATTTATGAATTTTTCTAAAATTGAAGTATCAAAAAACGAAGAAAAAAAGTATAATTAATATGATATAAAATTCATTGAATCCTATCATCCATCTGGAATAAAGAAAAAAAACATGAAAGTTTCATAGGTATGAAATATGGTCAAGGCGTCACAATATGAAATCGCTCAGTTGCATCAATGCTTGACAAGCTTCGTGATAGTTAGGAAGGATTTTCACTCGAAACAGGGTATATAGAAATAGAGTGTGGTGGTTTATATATTTATATATAGATACATAGAAGCGGACATATGAAAGAGCAATGTAGAGGCAGTAGTATAGGTAGCGGTAGAGTCGACCGGTGGGAATTCATACCCTGGACAGGATACACGTGGGAAGCAACCGACGCAAGTATATAAAAGAGGTATGGGTGGGTTCCTACTACTATCGTGTACAGGGAATGAGACGAGATTTATTTTCCGGATCGCTGGAGGTCGTTATTCGAACGGACGGACGCCACTGGAATCCCTTAATGGTGAACTGGTCATTCCCAATGGCAACTCGGCTTCAGTTTCCCTCATGCTCTTCATTCCTTTTCTATTTCATATATGTGCCACTGCTGTTCTATTTTACTCGACTCTTCACTTTACTCCTCTTCTCTTCTCTTCACTTATTCCTTCTTCTGCTTTCCTCTCTCGTGTATATGACATCCAACACTACGAGCTATCACGTACATGTGACTTAAAATTTTAATGTTTTTCTCTTGTAAATTTCAATAGTATCACCAAAACGTTTCTTTTTTCTCAAATCTAAGCCATGCAAAAAATCAAGCAGACAAAAAAAATTTTAAATTCAAAATTCTGATCTTGGAAATTTTTTTCTGTCGTTCCAATAAAATGGACTCTGGAAGTTATATTTTTTCATCAATCCATTAAGGAAAACTGTTACATTTTTCATCTTAATTCGCTTTACGACTAATAGACTTTTTTTTTTACCCCAAAGTCTAAACAATTTTATAAAATTATTCGGGAAAATAAACAATTCAAAAAAACAAAAATATAATTTTTCAGCTTCTATTGATATTGACACATTTTTTACAATAATGTTAATACCAATCAGAGTAGACTTCTGCATCAAACCTCCAAAAAAAAAATACCATTTTACAAATGTGAATAAAAATTTGTTTTTATAATCGAGCTATTTTTGACATAAAATTTATCAGCAAAACAATTCAATCTCTTTAAACGTATCAATTAACATTATTTACTTATCCCGTTAGCTCATTTAATTTCTTTGACTCCTATTTATAATAAAAACACCTCGCTGTAAAGTTTTAACTGAATAAATAAGTTTGACAACGACTTTAAAGGGTATAATTTAAAAGTCAAATATTAGTCGTACTGTTTATTGAGTTTAATTGAACATGTATCTTTTAGAGAAGACACTATCAGTAGACTGATGGCAGTAATACATGTAAAGTGGTATAGTGTCTTTAAAATCTACAGGTGGCCAGTTTGATGTTTTCTCCTTCCACTCTGTACAAACTGCACCCTCAGTACAGTTCTCCCTTGATTTACGGTCGACCTCACCTTTCCGAGTTTAAAGTTCAGCGGATAGGTAAACACAGTTGATTCCCGCCCGCAACGCGTTACTACTTGCGACTGGTTATATACAAGGGCTAACTCGGCTCAGAGCTGAGCTTTGGCAACTCAACGCCAATGGCAATAACCCCGTGACAGCAAAACAAAAAATTACAGTTGTCATAAGACCAACAATGCGAAAATTCAATTCAAATAAGTCAATCACCAGATTCACTGTTTTTATTTTTATCCGGATGAGAAAACATCCGCAGTGTAATGAAATAAAATATCTGTTTACCTTCAACGGTTTATTTCGCTTATTTAATATTCTTTTAAATAAACATTTTCATATATTTTTCTATCATTCAAATAAAAGCGATTGTGTTGAAAAATGGGCTTGTATACTTTGTTTGAATTTTGTGCTCTGTAAATATGAAATTCAAATAAATTTATTGATATTCATTGTTTTACAAATTGTGCGAATACTAAATTACTGTTATTATTAGAGAAGGATATTTAAACGATCAAACGAACTTACCTGTACGTGAAGTTCGATCGTTATTATACGATAGTCTCGCCCGAACTGATTACATGTATACATTTTGTAGTACCATCTCTCCTAGCTATTATAACCACGTATTTTAGAGTTTAAAGATTTAAATTGACCGCGTTTGGCGCCTCCAGTGGAGGTGGCGGCGCCATACGGTCACTTTCGTCATATCGTTGAAAGCAAAAAGAAAATTTTGGATTCTTAAATGGGAGAAGGATATTCTTTAAATATCCTAGGGTATTGGACCTCGGGTGGGACTGTAATCAGTTCGGGCGAGACTATCGTATAATAACGATCGAACTTCACGTACAGGTAAGTTCGTTTGATCGTTTAATTATACTTCCAGTCTCGCCCTCCTGATTACATGTATACATTTTGTAGATTTTTAGAGACAACAAAATTTTTTTTTTTTTTTTTTTTTTTTTTATTAAGTTTTCAAGACAAATCAAGAGACAGAAAACACTTATTCATAGATTTATCTGTTTACTAATCTTTAGTGCGATTAAGTAAAACCACCTCAGCAAAATTATTGTTATTTTGACTGCTTATTGGTCTGTTATAAAATTTTGCGAAGACTTGCGATTTTTCTGACCAACCAGCTGTCTTTCTTATCAGGTCTAGGCTTACTCCTGCCTCTGCTGCTTTTGACGTCGATGCATGTCGAGTGCTATGGGCAGTAAATTTTTCGTCTACTCCACACTCACTAAGAAACTTTTTTATCCATCTACTAAGCGTTTGTGATGATACCGCTTTGTGTGGTTTACGGAAAGAAATCAACAAACGTTTCTCATTTACTCGTAAGTCCTCTGTCTTTTTTATATACTCCAGTAAAGTATTTGCAACACAAAGTTCTGGTTTATCGGTGAATACAGGTAATACTAACAGAGGTTGTGAAGCTCCGGGCCGTGATGTCTTGATAATATCCGGGATCTTAATTTGCACGTTGTTGCTAGAGCGAGAAATATTCTCGATTGCAATTAATGACAGAGTTTGAACTCTATGTGCAGTTCCCAGGGCCAATAAAATAACCAATTTCTCCGTTAGTTGACGTAACGATAATTTTTCTAATGGATATAAGCTTGCTGCTTTCGTTATCACCGGCTCGGTATCCCATGTTGAGTCATATTTAGGCTTGATAGGTCTCAATTTGAAAATTCCTTTGAAAAAACGAGCAATGTTAGGATCAGTAGTAAAGTCCACTGCTGATATTAGAGATATAGCCGATCTTGCATTGTTAAGGGTCCCGTAAGCTGCGCCATCCTTGAATTTTTGTGATAAGAAATCTAGTACTGAACTTGCATCAACATCAAATGGGTCTCGTTCTTTTGATGTTGAAAACATCCACCAGTCCTTTAACGCGCTATTGTACTGTTTAATAGTAGACTCCGCTAAGGATGCTGTCATAATCTCTAATGATGATTCTGGTAGATTTTTTCTCGCGAATGCTTCCCTGATAATTTGACGGCCGCCAGGGTAAGTGTCGCCGCCATGGGATGGGCCTGTTGGTCGCTAAGTGGAGAAATTAGAAGATTATTATTAGGCTTGAATATTAACATATCAGAAGTCATGAGTTTTTTAAGCAGTGGGAACCACGGTTGTGTTGACCACAGTGGTATTACAATGACACCAGATGCTTCATCATTAATAATTTTCTGTAATACTCGCGCTATTAAGGCGAAAGGCGGAAATGCATAAAATTTATGTTTTTTCCAATTAATTGTAAAAGCGTCTATCACCATAGCATCCGGATCCCGTTCCCAAGCGCAATATTTTCTACATTTAGAATTATTTCGAGAAGCAAATAGATCAATGAAAGGTTCACCAAACTTTTCAGTGATGCGTTTGAACGCATAGTCTGCCAAGCTCCATTCCGTATCAATATTTTTTATGCGAGATTGATTATCAGCTTCTTTATTTTCTCTTGATGGAATGTAAGAAGCATAAAGCCAGATCCTCCGTTCTTCACACCAGTCCCAAATTTCTTTGGCCAGTAGATGTAAGTGCAAGTATTGCGAACCACCCATTTTATTTATATAAGCCTTTGCTGTTGAATTATCAACTCTGATTAAAATCTCGCAATCACGCAACTCTGTTGCAAAACACTTTAGTGCCAGAAAGGCTGCTCGTAGTTCAAGATCATTAATATGTGAACTTTTTTCTTCTGGTTTCCAAAAACCTCGAGCGCGCTTTCCATCACAATACGCTCCCCAACCTGTAAGAGAAGCGTCTGAAAAAATTTCTTTTTTATAATCCGCTATCCGTATCTTACGTGAGGCTATGGGAATTTTTTCCCTCCACCATCTGAGATCCTCAGAAATATATTTTGGTAACACCATGGTCTTCTCGTAATTATTATAGTTTGCTATTAGAGCTTCTGATTTGGCTTTCTCAAGTAACTTACAATGTAGCATACCATATTCAACAGCTGGGCAAGCAGCTATAAGTGTCCCAATTACTTGGGCTAAAAATCTTATTTTGCATGCCTGCTTTTTCATTAAAATATTTACTTGATTTAAAATGGATTCTCTTTTCTGGTCAGTCAGTTGTAGGCAGAACTTCTCTGAATCAATAATTAGCCCCAAGTATTTGCATCGTTTGTTTGGTTTAAATTTACTTTTCTCTTCGTTTATAATGAAACCCAGAGAAATTAGAAGTTCTTTTGTCGCTCTTAAATTTGCCAAGCAAGATTTGATATCTAACCCCATACAGAGAAAGTCATCAAGGTATACAACAGATAAAAATCCTTCTTCCCGAAGGATATTGATAATAGGTTTTAATATCTTTGTAAATACGAATGGAGCTGAGCAAAGACCGAATGGAACACATGTGAACTCGTAAGTTACTCCTTGGAATACAAATCTAAGATATTTTCTATCTGACTTATTCACTTGTATTAAAAAATAGGCATCTTTGAGATCAATAGTACCCATACAAATCCCTGGTGTGAGTAATCTACAAACTGTTCTCATGTCTTCCATTTTAAAGTGATCTACCTCGATGAACTCGTTTAGATCTTTTAAATTTATGATAAATCTATTAGATCCATCTGGCTTTGGGACCAAGAAGAACGAAGATATGAACTGGTCGTCTGTCGGTGAAACTTTCTCAACTGCTCCTAATTTTAATAATCTCTGAATTTCTACTTCTATAGCAGAAATTTCAAGATCTGTCCAATTGCGCTCGAGTGGTGGTTTCGGTTGGTATGGTTTTGACTTAAAGGGTATTTTATACCCCTTAATAGTTTGTAATATAAAAGGATCTGATGTAATTGTACGCCACTTGCTTAAAAATGCGCTTAACCTTCCTGCAATATTTACCTGAGGTTCGTTGATTAATATCGGCTCCGATTCTTGCTGTTCTGTCCTCGGTGGTGACTCTGGGGACCTTTCGATTGGCTGGAGTATTTCTGACTGTAACTCGGTTTGAACGATTTTGTTTTTGTGCCCGCCTGAGCTTGGTATCGCGGAACAGACGGGCTCTTCGCATTTAAATGATTCGTTGGGACGCCAGGTTTCTTAGAAGACTGTTGGGATTTTATATCTGTCCCTATTTTATCGATAACCTTAGATTCTTTAATCTTTTCCCCCAACTTATCTCCAAATAGCAGCTCACCAGTCTCAGTTTTCTCCAATAATGCAGCCGTTTGTTTGTTTAGACTAGGCAGGATACAAGCTTTCCTGGCTATAGTCTGTCCTCGATACAAATCAATCAAAATTTGTGAAGATTCCCACAAATTTTCTAACATCTTCTTTACGTCAATCTCTTCTCGTTTCTTTGTGAGTAAGGGATTGATAACTAAACTTAATGCTGATAATGCAGAGCCAGCTAAGTTTTGCGTATTTGAAAAATATTTATCTCTTTTTAGAGACCCATCATTTAGTGATGCTGCAATTTCAGGGTTTAATTTTGGAGCCTCCAAAGAACAATCCCCTTTTCTGGGATATTTTTTGAGCAGAAGCTCTTTAGTTTCTTTAGTTTGTCCTGTTTTGAGCCACATTTTCCAGCGATCAGAAATATGGCTTGACAGTTTTAAACCTTCTGGCTCAGACGCTGGTGTTTCACCGATGATTTTTAATATCTCTGGGTCCAGATCTACAGTTTCTGTAACCGCGCTGTCTGATTGAGTCCCTTTTGATTTTCCCTCAGATTCATTTTCTTTGGATAAATCTATAACTGGAGCTTCTTTCTCCACCGGATTTTTCGGCGTGGCGTTCGCAGTGCTCCTTGAAGTCTCTGTAAGAGAGGGAGAGAAAATTGTTTATTTTGGTTATGTCTTACCTCTCGTGTAAGTTCAACCATAATGTTTTCAGCTTTGTCTTATCTCACGTATAAGCTCAGCTGTTCTTAATTCCCGTACTTATGTTATGTCTCGCATAACCTTGACGGATATAAATATATATTTTATTTTATTTTATTTTATTTTTTTTTTTTTTTTTAATACTTGCCTTGATTTTTTGACAGATTTAAGGGGGCTGCTTGGTCATTTTGTTCCGGCTCACCTAAATTTTCAGTATTCTGAGTACCGCCATTGTCATTCTCCTTGTCGCTGTTCATCCTCTGTTCGCGTTCTTCCAGCTTCTTTTCCATTTCACGTAGTCTCTTCTTTAACTTTTCATAATCCCTATCTCGATCCGAAGATTTCCTCTTATGTCCACCCATTTTGAGGTAATAATAAACTTGAATTATCCGTTAAATAAATTAAAATGTTTTGATTAAAACTCTTACGTGTTTACTTGTTTGCACGAAAAAATGTTATGACGAAAGTGACCGTATGGCGCCGCCACCTCCACTGGAGGCGCCAAACGCGGTCAATTTAAATCTTTAAACTCTAAAATACGTGGTTATAATAGCTAGGAGAGATGGTACTACAAAATGTATACATGTAATCAGGAGGGCGAGACTGGAAGTATAATGAAAACAGTTATATCGAAAAAATAATGTAAATATAAACATATTGGATTTTTTTTTCAAATTCGGAAATTAAAAATTTTTCAAATATTTGCTTACGATATTTTTTTTATTAACTATAAAACTGGCAACAGGCAAAATGGTGTAGGTCTGAAATTTACGGAAAATAGAACGGGTTTGTATGCGTTAGTACCTTGTATTTTTTTAAAGCACTTACAGAAGGCTTAATCATTTTTTTTTTCAATTTTGATTCATCTTTGAAATTTTAACCTATTGTATGACTCTGATTAAAAATTCAGATCGAAACCGATTTATTCCGATTGAAAATCCATCAAATTCGCAAAAAAAGTCCTATTCATTTTATGGGATGTTTAAAAAAAAAGGGGTGACATCTGCCCTTGAAAAAATTCAGACTTAGGTAAAGGTGAAGTGGAGTAAAATAAAAAAATATGTTACAGTATAGCAAATTATGCTTTTTAAATCTGTATAACATAATTATTATACAATAAAACTATATAATTGTTTGGTAATATAATTTTCTTGTACCTACTAAGAAATTTAACTTGTTTACTCAAGTAATATTAACTTACTAGTATGTTATATAATCTCAGCGTACATATGAGTTGGTTTGAACTTCATTATAATTACTTTTTGATAATGCTTAAGTACAGTTACCGCATCTACGGATATATGTATAGTAAATTTCGTTACAAACGTTAACAAGTTTGAATATTATCGAAATTACATAAGCTGATGAATGTTCAAATTTTGCTTTTTTTATTTTGTCCATTATAACAAATATTCTTGTACATGAAAATTTTAACTCTCAAACAATGGTTTGTTGTAGATTACTTGTTATATAATTTTATTCAAATTATGTAGTCACAGCACGTTAATTATAGTAAATTGCTTTGATATTATTATGCTGTATATTTTGTCCATTTTAAAACAAATTCAAACTTATCCTTATACATACATGCAAATATATATATACTTAATATATGAATAAATTATTTATACAAAAACAAACACAGATCCTTGGTCTTACAGGTAAATTTTCGTATACTCAAACTATGTTAGCGTGATTGTTGTTTGAATGTTCGTCGTAGCTATCAACATTGAGAATTCGTGCTTGTAATGAACACCCTCAGGGCTTATATAAATATAAAATATACATATAGTCATAGATTCAGATATAGATATAGATATTAATATAAATTTGAGCGTGCTTTGGTCATAAATTATTTAGGTTATCAAAGTTTTGTTCTCGATTCGGGTAAAGTAAAATGAGGAATTCAGTTTTTAGTTCTTTTTCAGTTTTGGTTTCTCATTGGGCTACTGAAAATTAATTATGGTTGGTTTAGAAATATTCCCAACTATGTAACATAGTTGAGGGAGGTGATGTAAAATAAATCTATGGAATTACTTTGTTCTCAGTTATAATAAGCGTAGGTATGTACATCGTATTGTTAGTTGGTTGTATTTATTCAAAAGTTCATTTCAACTTAGTCGAGTTACAATTAATGAAATCGTACAAACTGATTGAAACAACATACTACACTGAATTACATGTACATCGACAGCTATAGAATTTTTATTAGAATTATGATTGCAAACAAGATCTAAAAAATTACTATAGTTGGGTAAAAATGGACTAGTCCAAAATTTCAGTAAATTTTTTTTTTATACTTTCAAATAATTTATTACTTTTGTAACCATTTTTACGTTCAATTTATAGTAACTTTTTTTACGGCCTGTAGACCTACATATATTGTTATCAGTAGTATAAAGCTACGACGTATAAAATTATTGTTTATCAGTAACCAAAAAATTAAACTATAACTGTTCGCATTTTTGAAACAGTAAGATCATTTATTTGAAAAAATAATAGGAATAACACATTAAAATTGGTTTACGCAGATGTTCGTGAGAGATGACGATGGTATCTGTCAGCGGAAGCAAAAACTTTGGAAGTATTGAAAAAGCAGAGACTGCAAAACAAGTGGGAATTTTAAACTTTGAAAGTTCTACATACAAGAACAAGGCTTAATGTATTGCTTCTAAACAGCTGAGTAAGTGTGAATTATTTTATTTCTTTGTTTTTAGACAACCTTATCTCAAAACCTAAATTTTATTTATCTTAAACTATTGCTGCGAATAGTTCAAATTACATTTTATTTGCCGTTATATGTAGAAACGTTTAATTATTAATGAGAAATTAAAATACATTAAGGTCATTATTACTTACTGTATTAAAAGTATTTTTTGTCGATTAAGACCTCGAGTGATTATTCCAAAAATATTTTTCTCTCATTTGAAAAACAAAAAAACTAACAAATTTTTAGGTACAGAAAATTTTCCAAAATCATAATAAGACATATATTCATATCTATCATATCAGGTCGTTTTCGGAATTTGAGTGTAGGCTGTAGTCATTTTGAATAGTTTTCCTATTCTTTTCAAGCCGTACAAAATATTTTGACTCGGGCTTGATCCAAATTTTCCAAAAAAATAAGTAACAGATTGCTATTATAAAATCTTTACATGATTTTATGTCTCTCAATAAAAATTTTTCATACGAGCAGTTTATCAAAGGCAGGAATCAAAGATTTTGATTTTTTTACATCGAAAATGAAAATTTAGTAAAAGAATGCTTTCCTTTTGATTTTATTCTCGTCCTTGCTAAAATAATTACGCCGATAAAATAAATTTTATCTATATATTTTTGATAAAACTTCTCTATTATACATTAAATCAACTGTTGTCAAAAATAAAACAATGTAGAGTGAACGAAAAAATATGAAAAAGTAAAATGAAGAATAAAAATATGTAAGCTATCTAAAAACACTTAAAGCTGTGCCAACAAAGTCTAACTCAATAACTCAATAAAGTAAAACGTTGATTCTTTATCGGATCTTATCATCTGCTGTAGTAGCAGTAATGTGTGTTTGTGAGCGTCGTTATATATCACTATCCGTCCGTCCGAGATTGACTTTTTGAGCAATACAAGTATAAAAAAGATTGGAGATACACAAGTGCAACGATCTGAGAAACTAGTGCAACGAACTAAAACTTTTCTGGGACTAGAGATGCCGCCGAAGCGTCCACTTACTTCTTTTATTCCTTCTTCCACTTAGACCCATTCTGCTTTGAAGAGAACCAGGTGCTGCGTCAAGTGACTCTTCTTATAACAAGAACCTTATCCCCAAGGACGCGAACTGATCGTCTCGTAATACAAATCCCGTGTCAATTTTCAAGTACTTTTTCAAACGTATTTCTATTCCTGTCACTTAAAAAACAAAACCAACAACCAACAGATCCAAGTTATACTTTAATTCTACTTCCTGCTGCATTATCATTCGTTCTTCTTAGAACTTTTTTTTTTTTACTTTCAAGAATCCTTGAACAAAAAGAAAAGTAAACAACAATTAACCCTCATATTTTTTAAGCCCTTTTAAAAAATATTAAACAAACTTTAGAGTACTATCGATCTATCGAAAAGGCCGCGGCCGTCAAGTGTCGCAATTTCCAGCCTGTAGAAGGCTTCTTCAAAGTTATCAAGATAGTAACGCAATTTATTGCACAATGCGGATTTTATTTTGTAAGCACGCAATTTAAGTAAAAAGTGCGGCACGGTCTTTCTTGAATTTCCGCCGTCACTTATTGCGTGTCAACACTGAGTTCTTTTTTTTTATTTTTAATACTTTGTCGTCGCGTACTTTATCAGATAGAAGGGGTTTAATTACTAATTTATTCCAGTTTTACACAGAAAAAAATTTATTTAAAACATTATCTCGTTATTCTGGATCTTTTTCATTACTAATAAAAATTACTTTTTGTTTTTCTCGACACTTGGCGGAATTTTGAATTTAAATTATTGATTGATGAAAAAATCCCAGTGACCGCTGGACTCGAACCTGGATCCTTCCGATTCGAAGTTTTTGACGCTATGCACTGCGCTGACCTACGCGTGAATTTAAACTATAGATGTTTGAATTACGGCGCTCTAAATTACGTTATCTACTAATTTCATATAGCGGCCGTAAATTCGTCAAATTTGGTTTTTATTTCTGGTAATTTGTTTATTAACAATTCAAGTGAAAGAGTAAAGTCAATTATGAAAGTAGAAATTAATTTAGATATTTTTATAGATTTAATTATGTAAGTTTGTTGATTTAATATCATTGTACGAGAATTATTATAGAATTTGCTCACGTAAAATATATTTACATAAGTTTTAGCATTTAGATCTCTATTAAAATTTATAAGCTTCTTTGCGCCAATTACGGCTTTTTCGTCTATTGTATAAAATTTTAATCCGACTTATAAAGGGCATATATTAATTTACAGATAAAATACGTTATTAGACTAGAAAAGGATTAATTTTTTTTAAATGCGATTTTTTTTATTGATACCCAACAGAGTTTTATGTTTTTTGTCGACTATATCTTTCGAAACATGCGTAAAAAAAATTTTAATTTCGTTTACAAAAATCTTAGTTTAAAAATTAATCTTGAAAAAATAAGCTGCTTTATTCTGCAAAATTATAAATTCCATTCTTTGATGTGCAAACACTGATAATATTCACTTGTAAGCTTCAGAAAAATTTGAATTTTCTTTGCTTCTTAACAAGCCGAGAGATCTTTGCTAACTATTACACCTGGGAAATTATGAATTTCAATATTTAACACCAAAAATTTTCACTACTCCCAAACACAAATACTCTATTCACTGAATCCTTAAGAACCCACTAGAGAAATGAAACCAGTCGTTATAGAATAAAAAAAAAGTGCTTTATACAGTAATAATAATAATGAATGATAACATTTGATTTAAGCTGCACACTGTAGTGAACACACTAATAGACAAGAAAACTATTAGTATGTAAAAAAGGCAAGGAGAAGATAAAAATTCTACCATAAGTTAGTAAAAAAGTTTGAATAAAGTTCGTTTTCTTTATTCCGAGATCAACATTAGTCGGGCCACGACGCGTCGGGTAGTACGGAAATTATTTGAAGGAACTGACGAACTCCGAGATTGTCTAAGTCGATCTTTCTACCCACTTTGCGTATTATAATAACGTCGCGAATAAGACATTTCTTTTCGTTCGCGTCCAAAGTCGAGAAATAGAGACAGAACGAGCAAGTGAGACGTGATGGCTTCTTATAAAAAAAGACCGGGGATCTCTTGAATTTACCCTCCCAAAGCATTAAACTTTCTTACTCATCCAGTTCAAGATTTATCTTTTTAAAAACCGCAGAAAAGTATCCTCGAATTATAGAGACTAAAAAAATTTTACACTTTTTTTCAGCTCAAGTTTGTATGAAAATTTGTTACTCTGTCTTATGAACAAAGTTCTGACAAAATCATGTTTCCATTTTGAATCGTAATTGCTTTTATAAACATACTTTTTTTTTAATTTTATAAAAAATGGATTTTCTTTTTTTTTTTTACAAAACATTAGAATTTTAATTATTTATTAGAAAAATTCATCTGACGTCCAGAAACGAATTATTTCAAAATTTCAGAAAAGACTAGTAAATTTTTGAACATAGTAATGTAGACAAGTAAATAAATAAAAGTACTTTTGACAAATATTCAGATCATGTAGAAAAAGTTAAAAACAAAACTTCTAGACATAAATATATTCACAGCGTAGTTTTTCATCCAGCTCAATTTCAGAGTAAAAAATTCATTATTGAAATTATGTCATTATGCAAACATAAGTCGAATTTGTGACTGAAAGTAAGGAATTGTAATTATTCAAATTTCGGTAACTGAAATAATTTATATTAAAGCTGCATTGGGAGTATATTCGATCAAATGTAAAATAATAAGTTTTCCAAAGCCCAATAATCTCACAAGATATTTTTTATTCGTATATCTCAATATATCGATACTACCTTTCTAATATGCCCTATCCCACAAAATTTGACATTTTCACTTTTTTTGAAAAATGGAATCATTGTAACAATGAGCAGCTTATGTAAAAATTTTCGAGGTCAAATTGTTGATTTAGTATTTTTAAATAAATATTCTTATATATCGTATCCCACACGCAGACTTTCGCGCATTCTAATATGTCGTATCCCACATTCGTGTAGGTTTAGTCACGCTTAACATTTTTGATTTTAGATTAATTTTAAGGAAGCAGTTAACGACATGAGTAAGAAGGTAATGATGCATAATTTTTGACTCTTCTTACAGCATATAATTCAAAATTATTTATTCACTACAAGTGCCTGTATTTGATGAAAACATGGAAATAAATTTGTAGGTTATACCAATGTAAGCATAATACAAATAATTTTTCCTTACCGACCGTGAAAAGTTTTTATCGTCTCCTGAAAAATTTCCCAAATGTGGGATAGGACATTTTAGAATGGCAGTATCGATATATCGAATTTTGAGCGAACTTTTTTTTCTTAGTGCACGTCCGGCAGAGTATCAACAATTTTTCTTAATTTTGAAATTTTTCAAAAATATTGACTTGCATCTAAATTAAAAATTTACTATTTACCTAAATATAAAAAGCGATGAAATCTACAAAATCTCAAAAAATAGTGTAGTCCGTCATGAAAATTTTTATTAAATAAATATCTCATATAAATTCATATTATTGTTTATTCGTCGCGAATTTCATTTGAATTCCGGCAAAAAGTCATTTTTAAAATCAAATTTTCTTGAGAACATTTTATCAAAAATAATACCCAATTGATTTCTACTGAATTTATTCTCTTCCTTTGTCTTTTCCCCTCTTCTTATACTCGTAAAAAGCCATTACGTTATCACAATAATCTACATCTCAAAATGGCACTCGCATCTACCCCAGCTATCATTCCAACACCTTTAACCGAGCCCCTAATGTCTCTCGCAGACTTTGTTCTCATTCTCATCCCCCATTCCCGGCTTCCACCCACCGAAGGGTGAGCAGCCCCTTCCCCAGCAAGACCACTAGCAGTAGCATGAGCAGAAGCAAGAGCAGTGTAACCGATATTATCGGATCGCAACGCGTGATTGCAATACGAGATGAGTTAGCTCGAATCGATTCGTTAGCTGGTAAACGAGTAGAGCTTCAAACGTATTTTCACCACCTACTTTTTCGTTCATTTTTTTTCACTACATAAAATCACTCGCGTTCACAATTTATCCCTCTATTTATTTTATCTTTTTTTCTATGAATATCAAACGCGTGTCCGAGTGTGATCGATTTCGCAGACTGAATTTCACATTTTATATTTCCGTCAACTTATTTTTACTACCTATTTTTTTTTATTCCAACTCTGATACCTCTTTTGCATGCGATTTTATTTTTATATTAAATAAAATAATATTGAAACGAGGATTGACGGGAACGCGGAAGAAAAATATAATCTGATAAAATATTTTAGAGTATAATGACCAAAATAAAAAGCCAACAAAATAATTTATATTTCATTCATCAAAGGATTTATTTACTATTTAAATTAAATGAATGAATAATTTATTGAATTCCTCTGTATATTTATTTTTTATTTATGGCTAGAATCCCGGCAACCACAAGTTGCATTCGTTGTCCTTTCTATAAACCCAAAACTACTAGAGCAACCGGCAGGTCTTTTGCAAATCCCTTTCCACAAGACCCCAATGCCGTATGGTAATTATGGGTAGCAGTACCGCAATCTGCATTCCGTTACCTAATTGTCGTGACACAAGAGGATATGTATGTGTATAGGTATATATATATATATATATGTACATGTAGATATATGTGTTTACGGGTCACTGAATACGAGTGAGGATAGGGGGATAAGTGCCGACCGGAAGGACCTACGATATATAGATATAAACTCATCCTCACTGCCGATAACTTACAGTGACTTGCTCACTGACGATATTCTGCGGTGTCAATTAGGATCACACGAATTAATTACATTGAAAAAACTTTACTAACAACATATCTGTCATGCCAAATTACCAAAAAAAATTTTATTCAATCATTTGGAATTATATATATATATATATATATATATTTTTTTTTTCTGTTACTCGGTAACAAATCTTGGAACTGTTCCTTTACCAAAAAAATAAAAAATGTCTCAAAAACTTTCTTAGAACTAGAAAAAAATTTCTTGTCTCAAGAAAATTTTTTCTGACCCACGTAAATTTTAATTTTGAATAGTAAAAGTTTTTCGCGCCAAAAATCCTTTTTTTCTGTTTAATAATAACAGAAAAATGACCTGCTAAAAAATTTAATAAAAATATTTTGTGATTATGATTATAATGAAAGCAATGTTCTGCACCAGCTCTACATTGATATATTATTAATTTAAATGCTTTTGATTCGATCACTCTGGAAATAGATTCAAAGCTTCGATATCCATATTGTACGGGTATTATAGTGCTTTCAACATAACTAAATTTAGAGATAGAGAATTGTATCGATTTATAGACACAAGCACACATACATCCACATATACTAAACTTTTGATGAATTATAATATAATCCATGATGATAGCTTAAGTCTTCAGTCCAACGAGACTGACATCCACGACGAAAGGGATAATATAGTGCATTTCCAACACTTCCTGGATGTGAGGGTGTGATGCCAGTGAATGATGACGCAGCATTTCACTGGTTGCAGTAGGGTAAAGGACATACAGATTCACGTCACGGTTTGCCCACCTTCCAAATATCAAAATCCGCGTTAATACCTTAATGGACAGCAGTACTAAATTGATAGTGGCTCTTGAGATCACTTGACCTGAAGATTAGTAACTAAATAACGAATGTCTTTAACCTCCGAGAATATTCGAAAAATTTTTATAGAGGTAATTTAATATTTTAGTCATTCGTTGGCAAGATTAATGGTAATATAAATTTAATGATAGTAAATGTATGAAAAAAAAGTAATGGATCTTCAGAGTCTAAGTCCTGGGTTACCTTCTTTCACTTCTGATTCTTTATACACATTTCTTAACTTTATTTCTCTACTTCTCTATATCTTTTCATGGTATAACGAGGTACTTTATAGGATCGACGAGCAGCTATAAACGTTTCCCGCCAGTAGCAGAACGCCTAGAGCTTAAAGCTCGCGGAATTTATACGGTATAACTAGAGGAAGGGCAAAGCGTCTACGAAAATTGAGGCTTCTAGGCGGTGATTCACGTGAGCAGAAATGCCGGGGCTTTAACATTTTGAGAATTTGAAATAAAATCAGGAGAAAAAAACTTGACGATGCTAAGAAGGAAAAGTGTCGAAGAGTAAACTCGGAGAGCGAGGAAGAAAGAGAATAGGTTAAGATAAAAGTCGATTTAGAGTTATCTAATAGAGTAAAGAAGATCTTGGAGGATACTTTTATTTACATATCTAGATTAGCTGGGAATGAAAGCGATTTGAGAAATTGACTTTTCACAAATAATCAACACCTGACTTTTTTATGTTTAATCGTACGATTCCATTTTATAACTTAATGCCGAGGATTTTATTAACTTTTCTTAAATTTAATTAAAATCAAGAGAAAGATAGTTCACGGTAATATTGTAATTCAAAACTCGAGTTCCATTATTATAGATATTTTAATAAATTATTCATTTAAATATCTATAAAAATCAGCACTAAAACTATTTAAATAAATAAATGCTAGTAATGGTTGTTATGTAAATAGTTAATAGACATGAGTTGATATTTAATAATATTCTACATTAACTCAGTAGAAAAAAAAGTTTAAGGTCCCGAGTCCAAATCTAATTCTCTAAACATGAATTAGTGTAATAAGTAAATATTTACTTACTAATTCATGTTTAGAGAAAAGGCATACTTTGAACCTAAATGAGCATTGAAAACCTACATTAGACTGTTTAAGACATAATCATTAGCTTGAAATGAATTAAGACTTACAAAATCATGAATTAGATCTACATATACATAAAATGAACTCAGAATTTTTTAAATCAACTCTCTGTTAGCCCCAGGCTGCTTCTAGATCTTATTCCACTCCTAGGTGTCATTAGTCTACTGATAAAATCGCTGGATCGCAGCAATTTTTTACTAGCCTTAGAATTTCAAATTGACTCTGTTAGTCCCAAGCTGCCTGTGGGACCCAATCTTTACCTTGGGTGTCATTAGCGCACTGGAGAGTTGACTGAATCATTTGCATCAATTCAGTAGTCCACGAATTTTACAATTTTACTATTTTGTACTATTTCTTGCAAGTCTTTTCTGTTAAGTTTAGTAAGGCTCGTTTCACAATTTATGTCTAGGTGTAATTCACGCCTCTATTCAATAAGATATTTAAGGTCTGACAAATATGATGAAAATAATTTTTAATATTAATATCCATAATCATCATCGAGTCTATTTTTCATGCAATTTCATCATCAATGTACAAAATATTTAGATTAAACTCGAGCGTTGATCGATTAAAAATAACCTCGGAACTAATTTCCAATTTCGTGTATCAGAGACATTGTTTATTCAATCATCAAGTTAATTTTCATAGATATTGAATTCTGTTTCATAATACTACTTGTTAATCATGAATTAAATATATCCATTTCACGGTAACAGAGCCCTCATAAAAGCTGTGCTTATATACTCAGTTCATTGATCCTCTTCATCAGCAGTAATTAACTAAAATGTGTATATTCATAACCGTCAAAAATGATTGGCATTTAAATTACCTCTCATCAGTTGGCTTTAAGTCATAAATTAAAAAAAAATCTCTATCTAACTTGTTATTCAAATCTTCCTAACACATTAATTCGCCATAAAAGCTCATCCATCGCGTGTTTGTATCTTAACATCCATTACGATTTCATAAAATCCCGTAAATAAAATACCGATTAAAGTCGCGTGACTCAAAACCCATTTCGCTGAACATAAAAAAAATTTCTCATATTTTTTTTTTTCTCATTTGTTACATCGTTACCTTTTTTATGTGACTTTATCCTTGTGATTGTAGATGTATCGCGCAACGCGTCGAAAGATAAGAAAAGTGTGTAGGAATCTGAAAAAAGTAAATCGCAAGAAAGTTTTTCAGTTTTTAACTTTTTCTACTTTTTACTAACGTTAAAACGTTGGCTCTCTACAGCGTCTTTAAAACTCTACGATACTATTTCAGTAGTTTGTGACGCCTCCGCACTAACGCTTCGATGGCGTTGCTGACGCTTCTCTTGATATAGTTAGTATTCTTTTTTATTTTTTTCCTTAGCTCTGTGTACTACCTGACAATATATATCTGTATATGATTATTTTTTCTTTATATTTTATTTTCGTTCATACTTCCATACCAAAGGCTTCTTCAACAAGCGTATGCGAAAGACGAAAAAGTTTCGGGATGACTTTTGCCAATCTCGTATGTCTCTCACGGTCGAGCGGTTGTACCAGAGCACCGTGTGCACAAGAGAGAGTTCTAGATTATGGCTACGACATCGTCACTTGGTTACACGTGTTCATTTTTATCCTATACCTTAACCTTTTTCTCATAAAAGCACTACATTTACTTTACTTTACTTTACTTCCTTCCTTCCTTCCTTACTTACTTACTTACTTCTCTGTTAAAATCACTATTCCTTTTTTATTCAACTCAACTCTTGGTACGTCAAATTTAAAAAAAAGATAAAAAGTCCGTGGTCGTAATAAAAAATTGTATCCTACCATATAGGCAAGTTTTATATATATATATATATATATATATATATATATATATATAAAAGTACAAATAATAATAATAACAGTTCTGAGGACAGTGGATTAGGGTGTTACAATAATACTCCAATTATTATTTTACGCAACGTTTCGTAGGTTTTATTCCCACTTCTTCAGGCGATCTTTGAAAACAAATACATTAATTTTAATATGCAATAATAACCATTCAAATTCTTATGTACCTTTGGCAATTAAATAACAAACCATAATATGATGTATTAACATAGTCAATCTTCGCTAACTGCCTTGTCATTTGTTTTCACAAATATATAATATTGAACATGTCTTTTTACAATTTAATGTCTGAGTAAAAATAATTTCAATTTATACAGAAATAATGTTCTAAAAATTAAGAACTTTGAACTCAATTTTAAAAGATCCCGTGAACTAGTTTTTGATATTTTGTCAAATTTTATTTAAAAATGAGAACATAAACCCTCTCTATTAAGATGTTTTTTTTTTGCACTGATAAAAAAGTTGACTTGAGTCCAGAGAAAAAATTCTTGAGCCAAGAAATTGTTATTTGGTCAAGTAAATTTCTCTTGGTTCAAAAATTTTTTCTCTTGAATCAAGTCAACTTTTTTATCAGTGTACAAATGAGAAAAACTTATCATCCTGTATATAGTTGGATATTTGACTTGCAAACGAAATTTCGGAGCGGAAAAAATGAAAAATATTGAATATTAGGAATCATTTCGTGATTTAAAAAATATTTTTGTGTCATTAGTTTTATTTATGACAAATTGTGGAAATAACATACAGTATATTTCTTATTGAAGAAAAATGTATGAAGTATGAAAATAAATTGAAGATTTGTTCTCTCTATTTTTATTTTCAATCATGTGATTTATGAAAGAAAAAGGAAGAAAGATTAAAAACCGTAGACAATATATTTTTGATTAAATATCGATTTTTCTTTACATATTCATGGATTTAAATTTTATTAAGATGACTGTTGATGTGAAAACAGAATGAAGGTAACAAATATTAAATGACAAAGTGTAAAATGTACATAAAGAAAATATTTCCAATCCAATCGGGAGTTTATTGGAAATAGTGATTAAAATGGCGTCTCGTGGGATGACGCCGCCGAGAGATGGCGGTTAGATCGTGACAGCCTCGCTGTAGAAAGCTGGATTGTTCAAAATACAGAGTAACTAGTGAGAATGGAATGGAAGTGGCACAAAGAAACTGAAGAAACGAGATAAAAGATAGGAAGTAAAAGAAAATTTTAAATATAAAGCAAGTAAAAAGATGAGTAAAGTAAAAGAATTGGTCTCTCGTTTGGTCGTTTCGAGCTTGAGGGAGCGCAGATAACACTTTTCACCCGAGGGACGCCCTCAATCTCAGGGCAGATATTGTTCTGTGCCTTCCCGAAAAGCTTAAAAGAACTTTTAAAGAGCATTTTCGGTTTCACCATTATTTAGTTTTTGCTCACCGCATAAAATAATTGTTAATTATTTTATTTGTCTCAAAGTTTTTATCTATAAATTACAATTTATAAAAGAAATAAATTATAGGGGAAGGGGGGGCAAAACGGGATACTTAACGAAAAATTTAGTTTTTAGGGACGTAAATATCGTAAATTGGCTTTATTTTGATTCTATTTGAAATAAATATAACGAATTTTAGACTGCCATCAGAAAAAAATTTTTATTTTTTGCGGGCAAAATGGGATACCCCAAAAAAAAAGTAAATTTTTTTTTTTTTTTCTTCAAGTGAATAAAATTGATGTAATAATGTCTTTCTAAATTGATGTTCAACAGAAAAAGTCAGTTTAAAAAACAGTCGGTAAAGGTAGAGGTCGACCCTGCAAAAATCAGCACAAAGATGACGCCTTTTGTATTTACTGTGATCAAAAGTACAGTGAATCGTTTGAATCTTGGACGCAATGCCAACTTTGTCATAGGTGGGCTCATGATTCATGTGCTGGTGTTTCGGACAACGATACTCAATTTATCTGTGATTATTGTGAATAATTTTAGAGATTTATCTTTCATTAACGATGAATCAGTTATATATCGTTATCGTTATTTATTATAAATTTTAATACTTATGTTAAAAATAATGTTAGTTAGTTTTCATTCCAAAGAAATTATTTTTATAAGAGAAATAATTAAATATTGAATATTAGAAAATTAACATAACTGTTAATAATGTGATATTATAGCACTAAAGTTATAAAATATTACAAAATTATGAAAGTTACAATGTAACGGTTAAAATTATGATGATTACCAATGTTACAGTTTTAGAGTTTTTATCAGTATTATTGTTCTTGAGTTAATTAAAGAAATAAATTTCTTAATTTGTGATACTCCATGAAAATAAATTTGTAGTACGATAAAATTTGTACATTTTTTTTATTTATACTTTTCGCAAAAAATATAAAAATGTTTTTTTTTAGCTTTCGATAGTGTAAAATGATACTAGATGTCATTTTTGACCATTTTCGAAAGTTTTTCGAAAAAAAAAAATTTTGACGAAATTTTGAGGGTATCCCATTTTGCCGGCCTATCCCGTTTTGCCCCCCCTTCCCCTAAAAGTATCTAAATAATGACAAAAAATTTTTAAACCATGTTCTATGAAGTTGCGATAAAGTTTGTGTACTTGAAAATCTTGACAATGTAATTACAGTGTAAATGACAAGTTTGTGCACTCAGTACATCAGTCGTTAGATCCCTTATACTGCTTTATATTGCAACACATTTCATATAAATTGCCTCGCGCAAGTGTCACTATAGAAAGGAAGTTACTGTTCAACTTCTAACACACACATATTCATACATTCACATACTCCTATAACTCAAGAGCTCAAGAATTATGTTCACAAAAAACATCTGAAAAATTTAGTAACCTTTTCTAAGAAAATTGCATAATCAGAAAACAATGCCGAAATAATTTGTCACCAGCATTTTTTTCTAATTAAGACTGATCTACTACGTCTTCGATTTTTATCCGGTCGCAAATTTTTTAGTGAAATTAAAAAATATCTAGTTAAGTTTTGGAACATCAAAATTTATCCGAACAATATTTTAAAGAATTATATTGATCATTGCACACGTGCTGAAGCCAAAAAAAGTAGTTGTAAAAATGATACTGTAAATGTTATGCTCAGTGGTGCAGCAAGGCTTGAGCATTGGAACGAAAATTTATGTTTCCGAAGGTAGAGCAAAAGCAATGTGTGAAATTGTTGAAATATATTAAACTGATACCGAGAGAAAAAGGAAACCAATAGCTGTAGAAGTAACTGACACTCGTAGTGTGGAAAGTTAACACTCGGTAGTGACACACAAGTGTGCACTGAATCCTCACAGAAATCCTTTATACTCAGCAGTGCACACAAGTACTATCTAAAAGCCCGAAGGCATCATGCTAATGATACTGGTTGTTGCAAATAATACCAAAGAGAATATTATTTCAAAAGCCAGCTTCCAATAATCCAGTGGAATCAAAAGCTCAACAGTTAAATAAAAAAATCGTTGTAAAATTTATTTAATGAAACTGCTGCAATCCACGATTCCAGAAACCAATAATTTCCAATCTCTGTAATTCGAATTCCCTTGTCATAAATTTATTTCTATTATATACGACAAAGGGGAACCCCAGTATGTAAAGATGGTAGTGATTATTAAATCGACTTACCCATATTGAAACGAACACACACACAGATTCGCTGACAGTAGAGATTAGAGAATTACTGCAGACCAATAACCGTTAAAGAGAACGACCGTTGGTAGTAGTAGAGCAGTGATGTTACCCACTAGAACCACACTACCACACTAGTTATTAGGTACTGGGTACTGATACTGGGTACCAAGTACTAGGTCCTACTACTCCGACGAGCTAGACAATATGGACGATATAGTTCTAAATAGTATGATATTAAACACTGGCATTGGGTGACTAGCCGCGACCACGGACGTAAGCACACCGAGTTTGGCTTCAGCCTATATTCTATATTCTGGTTTATTCTATATTATGTTGCTGCTATAGCCGGTAGACCAGGTTGTCATGACCCTTCTCATGAACATGGTTACGTAAAACCAGAACAGTAGATTAGAGCGACGGAGATTTGCATTGTGGTTTATCGAAAAGTGGTTAAACTATTTTTTAATGTCCAAGTTTAAGTCGGATGAACCATCGGATATTTAATATTCGATAGGAATGCAAGGTATGTCGGTTATGTATTACCAATACATAGACGTGGACTTGGATGTGAATCTGATATCAGCTAAGGTCGATTGTCAATCATAATCAATTGCTAAGCCATAGATAATATGAGATTGGAATAGTTATTACCTTATTAGTCATTATATCAGAAGTTAAGTTGGATTATCCTTGAATTAGTGTTTACAAGTTTGAGTAGTAGTTTCGGTATAACAAGTTCCAGAAGTAACTTTTTAACTCGGGAAATGGAATACGATCTAATTTTGGGAGATTTCTGTTATCAGAGAAACTGACAAAAATTATGCATAACTTTAAATTACAAGAGTACTTTTGATGAAACTGTAAAGAGATAAATGTGGGGAGGAGTGTATCGATTGGAGATTAACGGTTACTGGTGTATATAAGGTCACGTAGTCTGAAAGTGTTTAGACTCGATCGAAGAACCGGATTATCACGTTATCTCGTGATGGGATGACAGTTTCTAGGATGGCTGCAGAGGTGTGAAAAAGAGGCTGGCTGGCTGGCAGCACTAAAGCCAACTCGAGTGGGTACTTTAAAGTCTCGAGCACTTTGCTCTGAAGATGGAGAAGTAGCTTCCGGTTGCGAATGTAGTTATTTCGCAAAGCAATCACCTCGTGTATTGGGGAGAGAATCTATTGAAGATGGTTCAGATAATTTTATGAGGGTGAGGCCAAAAGTGTTCTCGAGGATTTTATAGATTTTTAGCTCTGTAAATATTATATTTATGAATTTTCCTTATAATTCATCAATTATCATTATCCTGCTTTCATTTTTTTTCCTTAAAAGCGAAAGGAGTTTTTTCTAAAATTGCGCGACTTATTTCATCTCTTCGGTTCAAAAATTATGTACCCGAAGATCGCAACGTTTTTCACGAAACAAAAATACATGTGTTTGCTGCATTGCATGTTTTTGCAAAAACGAATTGAAAAGAAAAAAATCTAGATTTTTTAACATGAAATTTGCAATCGGAAATTTGAAAATTATTTGCGGCGTGTGTTCGTAATTAGTGATGATATTTGCTAGAATTTGTTAGTAATTATTCTGATGAATAATCTATTACTGATATAAATCACGTAATTAAGCATTACCTTCGCGAAATTTACTGTAATATCATTGATCAGCAATTTACATGCCGAATAAAAAAAAATTAATTGAAATAAATGAATACAAAAATTAGCGTCTGGTTTATTGTGAGCCAACAAATCAATATCGCGACGGGCGGCTGTTCAAACACCGACTCGATTATTCTGGAAAAATTTATCATAAAAAAAAAAAGTCGGTTTAATAAAACAGTCTGTAATTATTATGTATTCCAAGTTATAAAACTATCTTCTAAAAGTAAAGGCACTTGATCCGAAAAATAATCCCGATTGATTGGAAATTAAAACACGGCGCAGAATTCTCTAACAAGCTTAGCTTTTATCACAACCATTTTTAACGATACTTTCTCACTTGCACCTATCGATTGTGTAAAACCTGGCGATGCTTTCAGTAGAAGCTGAGCTCTTTCCGTCTTCTCAGCTCTTCTGCAGACCCGGGACTCTAACTTGAGACCGGCAGCTCCCAAACCACAAGACGAAACTTTCCAATAATGTAAAAGTAGTTAGTAATTTTTATAACAGCATACACAACTTACTGGCCTCGCTTTAACTATCACCAGACTTTTCAATTTAGCACCCTATACCTAAAATGTCTCCTCGTATTAATAAATACTATCACCAGCGACAAACTTTTCCAATCGAAGCTCCAATAATGTTAGCTGCTTAAACTTAAATCCATTATTGCTATCTATTCAAAACTCTACTACTCAATGCCATAAACAGAAATAAATAAAAAATAAAAAGTCTGGTGAAAAAATGCGGGAGCACGTAAAAAAAGATCTCATAACATAGATCACTGAACATATCGACGGTCTATTTGAACATTGAACTCTCGTACATCAAGCTTATCACGATCATGTTGATCATGAATACTTCTTATGTATGTCAGATATTTTTTCCCTCCATTTTCATACATATACATATACATATACATATATTTTTTTATATTTTTATCTCGTGAATTTACACTGAGCACATCTCTATCGATAGTGATTGCCAGCCGACCCGTTTGTGGTGTGTTTTTTTTCGCTCTCTTCTTTCTATTTGCTGTCCCGATCTCCGTCAATCCTTTTTTATTTTAGGGTTTTAGAGAAAATTGAAGTGAACGGGCTTTTCTAACAAAAGGTGACAGAGAAAAGAGATGAAAGTGGACGGAAAAAGTGTATTTTCTTTTAGTCGTCCGATGGATGCTAGTGGAATAGAGGGAAAAAAAATCGGATAAATAAAAAAAATAAAAGTGTATTAGAAAAATGTGATCACTTGGCATATATGTAAACATATATTATATATAGGTATGTCTTTGTGGAAAGAGAGCGAGAGAGAGGTAAACATAGGAGACATTGAATTGCTGCTACATAAAATTTGTACATGCCGATCTGGAAAATATATAAAGAGTAAGGAATGTAAGTGGAGTGTTTGAAGTACGTAGTATGGAAAAACCGCTAGACCGTAGTGGTTTCCAAGTGTATCGAAATGTGGTTGGGGTGAATGCGGTCAGATGTGTCGATGCGCCGGTGAATAAGATAAAAAATATAAAATAAAAATCCAGCTGATGGAGAAGGACTATTTGAAAGCTATCGATAGATACGATGGCATTATTGAATCCCAGTGGGTTTGTGATTGAAAAATTACTCCGCGCTATCACTTTTATCGTTTATTCAGTCTATCCTGAAATATCATCCACGGATGGATTCATAAATTGACCTACATTCACTTTTTGCAATTATTTGTGAAATTGTATTCCGGCGTAATTGAACGTAAATATTCGTCATGAAGTGGATGATAACGAGATTAAATTACATGCTTAAAAGAGTTTTCACCTTTCGCGAAAACTCATTTTTTAATTTAAAAAAAAAAAAAAAAAAATATTATTCTTTAAAAATATGTTTTGACTGAATTAGATGCATTCTGCTGATAACATTCTGGAGGCTGCAGGTAAAGTTTACTTTTTACGATAAAAATTTTTTAAATCGTTATTAAAATAAATTACCACTGATAATTATAATATGTGAAATTTAAAAAAAAGACAGCTTGCATTTTTTTCGTTCATGAGTTACAAATATTATCATTAGGTCTGTATAATTTTTGGTGAAAAAATTTAATTCATTTGTAAATTAATACGATCGTAGTCAAAAGTTTTTCGTTCATTAAAAAAAAGTGCGTAGCCCTAGTAATTAAACATAAAAAAAATTTGATTATTAAATTCTTCGATTTATTTAAAGAAAACCTAATAATTGGTACTCTATTAGAGTCAAATATAACTTAGATACGAAGTAAAAATTTTCAGTCACATCTCTTTTTGGTCTTGCAATTTACTAAAATCATTAATTTTAATAATTATGAAAATATCAATGACTAATAAGTAAACTGAAGGGCCAAAGAATTTTCAGCTATGACATTATTGCCTGATTTTTTTTCTTAATGTTTATCCTCTCTTAAAATGAATCAATGAAAAAGGCTCCAATTAGTGAATATTCAGTGCATAAATAGTCCCAAGTATATCACTGATTCGAACATCATACATGGGGCTGATTCGCAGCGAGTATTCATTTTAAAAGAGCTCATTGTTATCGTTAATGAGATAATAATATAAAAGCTGATTAGGTTACTATAAGAACATGCACTTGAAAATACTTGATAATTCTTCGGAAGCTTCTTACAATTTATTATTACCTTACTTTTCTCTGTAATGATATAATATCGTTTTTTAAAACATTTAATACACTTGAAGTAGTACTATCTGTTTATAGACTTGAAGCTTTAAATTGTTCTACATCCAATTATTTTACCAAGCTGTTTTTCAATAGATTTAATAAATCAAGACAAAGGAATTACACGAAAGCTCATAACAGCTCCTTGAAATTTTATATTTCTTGTACCGTGAGCCTCCAATGCCATAATAATTCATTAACCTAAATACAATAGTTAATCGTTCCGAAAACCTGAAATTCCGAACCAATAGCTTTCCCAATAGTCCATTGAATAGCAATTAGTAAATTAGGTTCACCGAATCAAGAAATTCCAACACTATTTCAAAATATCCGACTTCAAAGGAATCATTTAATCAGACGAATCCCCTGTGTCAAACAAAGGTGAACATCCCCAAGGATATTCATAGGTTTTAGTGTCATGGGCGTTGGTAAATGGGAACATATCACCAGGGGATAGTATGTGGCCAGCGTACGTCTAGGTCATAGGGGACTTAGAAGTAGTACAGCTAACCCTCTGATATGTTAACGACGTTACGATGCGCACACATCGAGACATCAGGACTAGTCTGCAGGACAAATAGAGAAGGTGGTAAAGGATGAGTATTCCAACGTTAGCATACTCAGCAGAATAGTGTCAGAATCCTTTACATATATCGACCATACAGATGCTCGCATTTCTCACTAAGATATTCCGTTTGCAAATGAGACTACCAGCTCACTGGGAATAGCTAGTCGAACGCATTAACAATTAAAATTAATGTATCGATCATATAATCACTCATAATTCCACACGAAAGCATCGGCTATTCGAAAGTAATCCTGCAGTGGTTTATTTATTTCGTAATACCTTACATGCTATATCACACAGGAGCTGATCTCACACCAGATAGAACCGGGTCCCTATGCATGGATGTATTTTCAAGCCAATGAATCACACGGCTGCCAACAAACAACATTGCACCCCTGTCACTACTCTGTAACTGGCGATTCCTCCCAGTTCTACCAACAACACAGCTAGGATTGCCTGGGTACAACATCAGTAGCAACATTCGCCGTTGTTGAGACACTGCGGAAATGCTTGTGTGTCACAAAGCCCTACTACCCAGCCGCGCATGGTTAATCAATGCTAATATTTAACTATCATCCCTCTATATCTACGAGGTATGGACCACGCGTAAACTATCCTCCCTCTGATAAACGTTACCATGCTGTTATCGTTACATACCATCGCATTTCTCACTACAAGCGAGAGTGTGCAATAGGCACACACAAAATCCTTAACCCCGAGGTTTAATTTCCTCAATTGGTGTCTATGTTTGCGAACTGTCTACGTCTCATGAGCTTCAATACAAGCACATGCGCCAAAATCTACGAGGTTACCGAGGGGTTTTAATGCGAGCAGAAACAGTGGGGATGATGTGGCTGTTTAGATATTATTTAGCAGTAAATCGCGAGTAGCTGAAGGATTTAATCACAAGGGGTGGCTCTGGTAATGCTGATGCAACAAACATGCTAAAGGCGGATCCATTTTACTGGTGTTCTGATGCTGATGCTGCTACTGCTGCTGCTGGTGATGCTGCTGCAGTGGATGATAGAATATGCTAAAATGCCCTTTTATCTTTCGCTGCAACTACCAAAACGGTTTACTCTTTTTTTATATTTTATCTCCGTTGCTGTAGTTGTAGGTGTAATTGTAGCAAGTAATGCCATTTCCTAAGGACATGGAGCTACTTTCAGAGGATATCCTTTAGCCGGATTCAAATTACAGGACAAAACACTTAATTCGGATCAAATCCAAGACGTGAAATGAGCTTAAGCTTTGCATCTCTTGTAACTTAACTTGTATACCTATCTAGATACGCTAGAAGACTCCGCTGCCATTTAACGAGATGGCTGCTATAATTGAAGTAACTGGAAGTTTAAATTTGTACTGGTTATTAAATATTACAGCTCACTGATTCGTTTACAGTATTTTTTCTCCAGTTATAAGAAGATAGAGGGTCGATTGCGATGAATAAAATCTATTTATGCTTTGTAATTTAATTAATGAGACTTTACACCTCTTCTCTAACTTTAATTGAATAATTTAATCAATTTTGACAAACTGACAATAATATTGAAGCCTTCGATGGAAATCATACAAATGTAATAATTAATCAAACTGAGTCGGAAACTATGACCCGAAACCCGTCGTTAGATCTCCAGCTGATGGAATTGATGCGAACATATCCTTATTCCATTGTGGCGCTATACCAAAACGGTAACTACTGCAGGGGACACAGACTACTAGGTCGTTTTAAATGAAATGGAGGAGCACAAATGTCGTTCGATACCTTGTATCGGATATCGAATGTACTCTACCGCATACAACACATTCCGTATAACGTTCAAGGAGCACACTTGGTTCCAATGCAGTCTATTTACCCACCGTGCCATCCACTTACGTATAATATATTCGACACGGACATTTGAATAATCGTGTAACGCATCCGAGAAACTTGCCTTACTTTTTTATTTTAACTCACTCTTTTCTAGCTCTGCCTCTATCTCTACCTCTTGCTCCTGTTCGCAGTTTTTTCTTACTCTGTGTGATGGCAACACCTTCAATAGGTGGAAGGTAGAAGGTAGAAGGTAGAAGACAGAATACAGAAGGAGCTAACCTCTATCTAACTGTTCTTATCGTACATGAGCACAAGAGGGCCCTCTGCAAGGGATGATGTCGATTTAAAATTCTAATGCCCATGCAACTTTGTTCTTTGCCACATAGATTGCCGCACAGTGGCATTTGAAAATGGGTTAGTGTATTTCCTTCTTTCATTCTCCATTATATACATACACATATATACATATATACATAGCTAGGATCTATTCCAAGGTGTGGTATTACTGGAGGCTTTTCTTTTTCAGATATTCTTATACTTATACTCATTTTCAAGACGCTTTGCAGGAAAATTTTTTTTATTATTATTATTATGATTTTTTGTCTTTATGCTCTAGTCCGCGTTTGTTCCTTTTATTCTCCACTACTGCTACTGAGGCTTTTGGTAAAAAACACCAAAGGGATTTTAAATAAGTACACTTATATATATTTCAATGATATGCAAACACAATTTCTATATCATGTCTTTTTTATATTTTTATAATGTTCAGAAAGATTTTTTTCCAGAAAAAAAATCTATTTTTCTGTAGTTAGAGGTATAACTTTTTAAATTTTGAATTTCGCTCCGAAAGCGATCGTGCTCTGAATACTCTATTGTGTCCCATCCTTCCCTACATCGATGTAACATAAAAATTTTCAAATCGATAATATTTTTCAACACTACACACAAAAATAAGAGATATTGTGGGAAAATTTTTATACATGGCGGCTTAAAACTCATTACGGCACCTCAACTTCCGGTAGAAATCTACCAAAATATATAGATATATTTATAGTTACTAATTAATTAAAATAAAAATGAATCTGAAACAAAATAAAATATAAATAATAAGTAGAGAAAAATAGAGTCAAAATGTTGAATAAAAATGAAAACAAACAAAAATAGGTCGGTTTGGGTACAGTATAAAAGGACAAGTTTAGTTAAAGAGCAAAGTGAGAGGGAAGCAAAGAGCAAGAAACCCAAGAGCAAGTGAATGTAATTGGCTTGAGCTAACGCTATCTTGCCAGTCAAGCAGTTTCTCAGCTCACTCGCTATCAGCACGAATATAAATTCCACCTTCCTCTTGCAAGTTTCATTTTATTTTTTACGTCCCACCTACTGCAACTCTCTTACTTGCTTGCTTTCTTTCTTTATTGCATTATTTCTCTCCTTTTCATTCACTTGTACGCTCCACTGTTCTTGCACACCTCAAACCCGCTTCGTTTCACCCGGTCTACGTGAAAATTAATGACATTAATTTGTTTTAAGTACACTCCTAACCGGCCCTTATACCCACACTTCTCATTTCAAAATAAACATAATGAAAAAATCATAATAATGAGGAAAAAATAATATTCTTTGCTTGCAACTATCGACGCTTTTAATTTTTTCAGTGGCTAGATTTTTTTCAAAATTATTTAAAAAATATTCATTTGAGTATAGATATATATATAATTTGAAAAATTAATTTTATTTTGATTTCCAATAATTGATTAAAGAAAAGTATTTATTTCAATAAATTGTCTTAGATCTATCATATATGTCATATATCTCATGTCTCATATATCACTTATAGACTGTATAATTTAAATTCACAAAAAAAACATTAGTAAATTTGAAATCACAGAACCTGAATACCTTTGGCCTGTCGTTTGATTAGGCGAATGGAAAAGAATTAATTGTCACGTATAAATATAACGGGAAGTCTACGGTTTCCGTGGCGCCGCCAAATGACATTGAATTCTTGTAGAACTTGACGAAATAAGGCTTTTTTTCAAATAGCTGTAGCTTTTTCAAAAATTGACTAATTCAGACGTTTTTTTTTTTTTCAAAATTTTCATCTTTGAATGTCGTTTTCGGAAAAAAATACAAAAAAAATGAAGATATTAAAATCTATGAAATTTTTCACTTTTTATAAAAAATCAAATTTTTCCCAAAATCCATTTTTCTCGAAAACTAAGCGAGATATCAAAAAATGTTATTCTTTAAAAAAGTCTTATTTTGTTGAGTTCTATATGAATTCACGGTCATTTGGCGACGCCACGGAAACCGTAGAATCCCCAATATAACGGACAGTATTAGCTTGACAGAGCAAAGTTACTCAGGTTGACGGTATGTCAAAATAACTTAAGAACTTGAATCTTCAATTCAGCACGAAGTTACTAAAAGGCTAGTAAGTTGAAAACTAGTTCTCAAAGGCTTGCGGATCCCTTTTAGCTTTGCTTTGAAATTTACTGTCTTTTCATAAGTACGTTAATCCTTGATGGTTTTGCACTGAATGACACTTTTCGATAAAATATATCAAGTAAAAACTTTATAAATTTGATCAATATATATGAGCAAGTATTCTACAAAATAAGATATTCGAAATTTTGGTAAAAAACATTTTTTGTGAAGTTATCTCATTCCGCCTAAAAATGAAAAAGAAAAAAAATGCTTATATGTAAATTTAAAAACTTTTATTTTTTTCAAAAATAATTCAAAAAGTAGAAAATTTAGTTAATCCAAGATTTAAAAGCTTCAACTTTTTCTAATAATCTCTATCTTAATTCTAATAATGATTTCATTTTAATTTAATTTGAATAAGCGTTAGTAAGTAAAAAAAATCTGAAGTTTTTGGCTTTACATTATCCTATTTTTTTTTTTAAGGTTTCCTAATATTGACAAAACAAAACATCTTTTTAGAAACAAAGAAAAAATATATATGCGCGCTTGTATTTATTTATTGCAGGGATTCGTTTATTCATGACTACCTGATGCACATCAATTTAAAATGTCGTACACTGATATATATTTACTGCATTATATATACATTATACGTACGTAGTCTTCTTCAACCCCTTGTTCTTCTTTTTTACTTAACTTTTTTTGCCCTCAAACCTTTCTTCAGTCGTCTCTTACACTTTTTCTCAACTGCCTCGAAATATTTTCATTCTTACTCTCAAAGTAAACCGCTACACTATTTTTCCTCGAGCTATGGACAAAAAGGTAACCAAAATAATATAAAAGTATAAAATAAAAGAAACGAAATAGAATGAAATGAAATGAAGAAAAAATATGGATAACAATTGCACAGAATAACTTACATGCAAACGAGAAAAAAAAAAATTCAATTTGTATTTACAAAGGCAAATTTTTTTTTTTTTATTTTTCATATTTTTCATTAATACAGCGCGGAAAAATGAGTACAATATAAATAAATATATGTGAAAATATATATATCTATATATGTATAGAGTAATAGAATGTAAAATAGAAAATAAAAAAAAAGAATAAAAATAAAAAAAATGAAAAAGTGTAAGAAGACAAAGAACAGAAAGGATGCTTTGACAAAATCGAATGAGATATAAATTTATGTGAGAGCGAATTTTAATCATAAGCGACATCACACCCTGGAATTGTTCAATTTGGATTGTCGCCAGCATCGACATTAGTCTTTGGCCTCGCTCCGGTTATTGAGGCGTGTAATTCCGCAGCTCATCTCAAGCCCCAGATACTAGGATAATCGAAAATATTTTTATTTTAGACTTTTTTTGCTCCATTTTAAGCACAACAAATATTTATGTATTTCAATTTTTTTGCTCATTTCATCCTTTTATTATTTTAATTTATCAATCAATTAGTTTTCTCTATTGCTTTTATTTGTTATTCCACTTTCTGTGTTGCTCGTTAACAGATGGCAATAATAATTATAATTAAATGGAAAATATTAAATTTTATTTCATTCATCGTCGGTTCTATTGTGTATTTTTTTAATTATTTAAATTAATTTGATTTACTCGGTTTATTGTTTGTTTGTTTTTTTCTTTTTGCAAATTATTCATTGACATTTGAACATTTTATGTTCGACAAACAAATACGAAAAATCAAACAGGGTGACAATAGCACTGCCAAAAAAAATTTGTCAAAAAAAAATGTTTTATTTTCAAGTTTTTATTTTTACGCGCACTTTTAATTTTGAAAGTGACAAGTACGGGGGGGAGGTAAAATTTTGAAGAGAAAACAAATTGTTTTGCTCCATAAAATCGTAAATTTTTTTGAAAATTTTAAATTTTGAAGCAACAACGGTATCCGAGGCAAATTAATGTGGAACTGAAGTTAGCCGACGTCTAATAATTTTTGGAATTGTTTAGAAATGATAAATTATAAAAAAAAAAATATTTCAAAAAATTGCACCTATAGTTTTTTTAATTTACTACATGTCCATATTTTTATTTTATTTTTTTTTTTTTTAAATAAAATCTGAAAATTTTGAATTCTCTTCTTGAGTCAAGATCATAAATAAACGCAATTGAAAAATTCCGTGTGAAAATATTTTCCTTTTTAAATATCAGACTCATTGGAAGTTTTTTAGCCATGCAAAATTTAATCTCGAACAGTAATTAAACAGCAAAAATAATTAATTTTTTATAGTACCTCATAGTAACCCATAAATTTTTATTTTTTCTTTTTTTATCAAAATTACTAAAATATAATCACGGGTTTGTTAAAAATAGATGAAAATAAAATATAATTGAACTATTCCAGTAATCCCGCCGTTCCCCGATCTCGTTTAAAAATATATTTTTTTTCCATTGAAATTAAAGTGATAAATTTTTTTTGTAACATAACTTTGAACTTTTGCCGTCCAGTACGTCGTTGAATTAAATATCATTTAAATAAAGTCGAATTTATAATTTTATAATCAATCAGTATCAAAGTAAATTACAATAATCAAATTATCGATACTAAATATCATTAGCGATCAATAAAATCCAGTAAATAGTCTCCCAGAATAAATGATTCATTGAAGTTTCTATAAAAATCCGTTATATATAAAAATAACAAAAAAAGGTAAAATAGAAATAAAAATGAATAAAATAAAGATAAAAGAATAAAAAAAAAAAATTGATAAAAATGAAATGACATTATTTTATACAATTTCTTATACTTATCTCGAGTTTTCTAGTCTCGAACTCTGAAAATCCTCAAATAAATATGACGATTTTCTCTCGCTTTTCCATCCCACATTTTTTTCCGACACGTACATATACATCGCGGCGTGTATTCTCCCGCGGTGGCTCGGGCGCGTGGTGAAATCGAAATGGAAAGTGGTTTTAGGATCGACATTGACTATAAATGCGTGTAAGGATAGAATGCCGACGTAATACAAAAGAAGCACTACTACTTCTATATCTATACATATGTATGTCTATAGATAAAAAAAAAAGAAACGTACGTATGTCGGCATTGAGAAATAAAAAGGATAAGGTATAAAAATAATAATACTCGACATATATGTATTGATGTAGTATGTAGAGGATGTACGTGAGAATCTGACGATCCCGGGTAACGTTTGCATTGGTATTCAATAGATGTGATTGGACTGTGGACTTTTCACGGTAAAAAATATAAAAATAAAAATGAAAAATATAAAAAAAACCTAAATAACCTTCGTGGGTATATTTCAACCAGCACTGAAGAGAGACGTAAAAAAATATTTTAAAAAACCTGCGGCAACTCATGAAAAATCTAGAGTTTATCAAGACTATATGAGACATTTTTTTTTATTTAATAAAAATAGTTTACAATATTCGATATGCATTCAGAAGACTCCGGGGCAAAATGAAACATTTGAGACCGTTTGAGAATTTTTTTTTAATTTCAACATTAAAACGAAAAATTTTATTTTTATATTAATTTTTTCTGTATTTTTCTGTACTCATATATTCGCATCAAATGTCATCCTAAGACTTTTGAAAAAAATTACAAAAGCATTTTCAATATGAATATTTTATGTACCTGAAATTCGGAACGTTTTTTCGTGCAACGAAAGTGAAAAAAATTCATGTAATTTGACTACTTAAGGGCGACTTAGGGAATAGTTCCAGAGATTGAGGGTGGCCTAAGATTTTCGGCTAACATACCAACATCTATAAGCGAAACATTTCAGAAATCTAGTTATCCAGTAGATTTTTTACTTTCCAATTTTTTTTTCCGGTGCGCGAAAAACGTTCCAATGTTCAGGAACATAATATTTTCCGGTTTTTTTATAATTTCAAAAAAATGTGAAAATAAAATAATAATCACTGATGCTGATAAACTGTTTGATAGAAAACATTTTTACAAATATATAAATGTTTACATGTCATATATACAGACGAATAGATTATTTTTTTTTGTTTGAACGTCGAAAACGCGAAATTGCACTTTGCCCGTGATACGATCATAGGATTCGAGAATTTTGTTCGAGGAATTCCAATTAGTGGCATACGGTCGCGAAATAGAAGAGCCGAATATATATTCGCATGTATATATAATCTGAAAATCTATTTTATTAAAGCACGTTAATTTTATCCGCTTTGAATATTCATTTCAAATATCTGATTGATTTTACAAAACGTCTGTCAAAAAATTCGGCTTTATTAAAAATCTAAAACGGACATCGTGGTTTTACAACTGTCCTATTATGGTTATACTAAAAATTACTCTATGCGATTAAATAAATTTGAGCCCGCGTCTGACTTAACTTCGACTAAAACCACTTAGTAAATTTAAAATTAATAAATATATAGTAAAAATATAAATGTATATGAATTTTTTTAATGTAACAACTTGAGTAAATGACAATTAAAGTAACCATTAAATTAATTTATTAACTAATTAATAAATAAATAATAAAATTTAATTTCTTGGATATTAAGTAAAGTCTTATAAGGAATAATAAAATTTTTATTAACCATAACGATTGTAATTATAATAAATTAATAATAATGAGGAAAGTTAAAATAACTTTTTTAAAATTAAACGGAGAAAGTACCGCAAATCCTTGGGGCGGAGTTCCTTCACTTGACTGTGGCTTGAAAGGTACTCTAACATCTGCTGTAATCGTGAATTATTTTTTTCTTATTTTATTATTTTTTATTCCACCTTTTCTCTTAATTCTATACCCCAGCACTTCATTCATACAACCGTTAAAGTGAATAAATAGTAAATTGTATTTATTTATTTATTCAAATTTTTTCCAACCACTCTCTCAACATATTTATTTAAAAATAAATAAATCTCAAGTGTCTTAAAGTTTTTCATGCCTCGGCATTTAAGGCATTAGGCGAAAAACTTTTTCTATTAATATATAATTGCTTAACTATTAACTGAATACTCTGTTGTAGAGAAGGAAATTTTAATTTTTAAGGCGACTGAGAGACCGTTTTTTTTTTTTTTTTTTTTTTTTTTTATTTATAAATTTTCAATAGCCAAGAGTTTAAATTAATTATACCAAGCGCTGAAGTACAATTTGTAAGCTATAAAGAGACTGAGGCAGAATGGGATGAAATAAAAATAAAAAATATTTTTTTTTATCGTTAAGTTTTTGTAAAATTTACAAAGACTTCAAGTTTTCAAGCGATACGAAGTACCTGGAGACCAGCAGACCTCAAAAAGTTACCAAAGAAATAAATTTTATTTTTATCAAGAATTTTTTTATTTGCATTGCGATTATTGTGATTTTTTAGCCATAAAAAGTACTCGGGCTACGACGAAGCATCTTAAAGATTGAAGAAAATAAAAAAATTAATTTTTTTTTCTAAAAATGACAATTTTCACGGAAAGAAATGATCAGGTGAAACTACTCTGAAAATGTATCAGTGAAGAGTACTACAAATCGATGAATACTCACTGAGATACTGGAATCAGTTTCGAGTATATCGCTGATTGAATCAGAGGCATAATCGGGATTATTTGTGGAGTGAATATTCACTGATTGGAGTACTTTTCACTGATTAATTTTACGAGAGTTAGGATTGATGATTGATGTTGACTACTGATTAAAATTCCAGACAAACTCAGTAAGGACAATAGATTTTCAGTCAGTAACTGCAAAAATTGACTGTAATGATCATCATAATCGATGTAATTATCAATAGTCATTATCGATATTTTTTTTAGCATTACAGTGAAAAAAATAATCGGTAGCAGCTACCTATTGGCAATCGGTAGCTACTACCGATTATTTTTCGGTGGCTACTACCGATTATTTCAGTACCAGTTACCTAATTTTCGGTAGCAGCTACCGATTATTTTTCGGTAGCCATTACCGATTATTTCAGTACCAATTACCTTATCTTCGGTAGCAGCTACGGATTTTTTCCGGTAGCAGCTACCGATTAATTTTCGGGAACCGACCAGCTACCGGAAAAAAACAGTAGCTGCTACCGAAAATTAGGTAACTGGTACTGAAATAATCGGTAGTAGCTACCGAAAAATAATCGGTAGTAGCTACTGATTGCCAATAGATAGCTGCTACCGAAAAATAATCGGTAGTAGCTACTGATTACCAATAGGTAGCTGCTACCGATTATTTTTTTCAGTGTAGAGATTCATCATATAAAATTTAAATGAAAATATCAGTAACTAAATTCGAATAAAAAATTTTTTGAGGTTTCTTACTGTGCTTCTACTATATATATATATATATATATATATATATATATATATATATATATATATATATATGTGTGTGTGTTTGTGTTAATAATATTAATATGTTGGCATACAAATATATATAGTTATAGATATAGATATATATGAGAGTTAGAGCGTGTAGAATATGGGGTTTATTGCATATGGCGCGCGTGGATGCGCGAAAGTAAGTTTCTGTTACCCCATGGGTATGATAACGACGCAATATTAACTGAATTAGCGAGAATATAAAGCCCACTTGCGGTTTAATCCCAACCACTTCGTGAAACGAATGGCGTAAAATTGCTGCCTCTATTTTCCCAAGGTGTCACAAAGGCAAATTTAACTTTACACTCATGTATATAAATATATTTATTTACTCAACGTATACATGCATTTATCCTCCTATAAATTTAGCCTAAGTTAAATGGTAAAAAATTCTTGAGATTAAATTTAATAATTTGAATTTTCATTTTAAATTTAAATACTGACACCGCGAAAACTTTTGGTCTCCGCTTCAGCCGGATTGTATCTTTTATAACTTCTAGTATCCGTTATCGCTTATGAGACACTCGAGATCGCTGGGATGTCCGTCTAAAGATTTCAATAAAAGTTTAATGGTTTTCAAACTACTGTGTTCACAACAATCGGTTGAGTACTTTATCGTTTATTACAAAATTAATTGCAGAAAATTTTATCTAACTAATTAAATGGAGAGCGAGCTTAGTCTCCTGTATTTAAATTATCATATATTTTTTCAGTCACACTTTTTTTGCTGATTGAATTTATGTAGGATATTATTAAATATCAACTCATGTTTATGAACAATTTAAGCAACAACCACTCAGGATAACAATATTACACTCATGTTTAATTGAACCGTTAATAAGCACATAAATATCACAAAAATAAAATGAAAAAATTTTAAAAATTAATCAATTAAGCCAATCATACTGCAGCCTTTATATAGCATTCACTCTATATGAATTTTTAAAATCACTTAAAATAATCAAAGCGCGCTGTATTATAACGTAATAAAAAATATATTCATTAAATAATGAATAACATCAAAAAGAACCTCCTCAATCCGCACTTGAAAAATTTTATCTCGTTAAAAAAATGTATTTTTTTTTTAATTAAAAAAAAGTCTCATTCAATTAGAAAAAAATTCTTTTAATTAAAAAAAAATATGTAAGCAAATTAATTAATTCGATTTTATCAATTCGCGGTTCCGCGATGTCCACACATGCCTTTACATGTGTTTACAATTATTGGATTCCATATCCATGTTCACCCTGTACTTGAATCACTATTAACATCAATCATTACACCCCTTTTACTCAATTGTCTCTATCTGTTAGTATCTTTGTCTCTATCACCATTTCCGGTCACATCTACTGCAGATAGATCCGCAGTAAATTTATCAGACACAAATAAAAATTAAAAATAATTGAATGTAATTAAAACGAAAGATTAAAAATGAAAATAAAAATAAAAATAGTCATGGAGAGACAAAGCGGAAATGATTAAATTGATGAAGATACGTGGGTACAGGGATGGAGAAAAGGAAGAAGGGAGGAGGGAAAAGGGAAAAAGAGAATATGAAGAGAGGGATGGTAGTTATTATTTTTCATAAATAAAAGAGGTAGTTCTTTGTACAGCTTTAGCTAGAACTGCAGTCTGTAGTCAGCAGTGTATAGTTTGTTCCTCGCTTGTGGATCCGGTTGACCGCGTGTATGCTTGGCATTTGTCATCCGAGATTCCTTTGTTCCGGCGAGAAACAAACGCGAGTTCACGAGCTGTTTCTGACTCACTTTTAACTTTCTCTCCACTCGCCCCTTGGCTGCCACCCGCCTCCCTTTATCACTCATGCTCTTATTTTTATTTTTTACCTTTCTCTCTCTCTCTCTCTCTCTCTCTCTCCTTCTCTTTCGCACTTAACTATTACTTCTTTTGACCTAGTCAACCCTCAACAACTAACGTGTCATGTTTTTTACCCTGATATGCTTTTATTTATATTTATGTTCGTACACTTTATTTAACATGCGCTTTTTATTATTCTCATTACTCATTACGTGTTACTTAACGCTTCCATAACGCCATTATACAGCTACGAGTCAGATAAAAAATTTTTTAGGATAAATAAAAATTTTTCTAGTTTATTTCAGATTACAATTTTTTCTTTTTATTTTTTGTGGCCTACATCGCTTATGACCTTGTTGCCTCTTCTTACAATTTTTAAAAAAATTTTGGGAACTTTTTATCCCAATAGAGCCCCCCCCCCCCTACTTTTCGAGCTTAAAATTAATAGTCTTTCAATTTCTACATGACCACTTTCCCCGAAGTATCAATTGTTAAATTTTAGAAAAATAAAAAATTATTATCACAAAATAAATTGATAATCTTGAAGTCAGTAGACGATTAAAAATTTTTGAGATTTTTTTGTAACAAATCAATTACAAAAAAAAAAAAAACTAAAAAAATGCACATGTAGAAAATTTTAAGAACTACAGGTGCAATTTTTTCAAATATTTTTTTTTTCATAATTTATTGTTTTTGAAGAAATCCAAAAATCATTAGACGTCGGCTACTTCAGTATCATAAGTTAGGAGACAGTTTACAATTTTTGGATTTTTTTTTCGACAACTTAATTTAAAAAAAACAAATAAACTAAAAATATGCACATGTAGAAAATTTAAAAAAATACAAGTGCAATTTTTTGAAATATTTTTTTTTGACATTAAAATTTTTTCACACTGATTTAAAATATCAAACAATAAATAAAACCGACTAATATCATTATCATAAAATTGATACATTGTAATAGTGAAACGTCTGTTTAACATCTATTTACTGAGTACAAAAGCAACTAACATATAAACAATAGAATATATATAATAATTATAGCTGCAAAGCCATTATAGACTAGATGACGCGCGTATATTAGAAATGCTTGTGAACATGCGCTCTACATATAAAGAGATCACCAGAGACAATGATAAATACACAGTGATACATATACGTCGCTATATATGTTGTAACATGATGAAAAATTCGACATCGACTCGTGGTTTGAATTTAGTTGACATAATCAATAGTTACCGAATGAGCATATTCTAGTGACATCTAGAATCAACAATTTCGACTTCGACCGAGCAATAGATCGACCGCATGGATTTTACGAGAGATCCGGGAGAGACGTCGTATTGAACGGCCGCGTTTTTGTATTTGAACAATTCGTCTCGACCAAAAGAACACTTTTGATTCCGATATTTTTGGACAATTCGATATACGCCGTCAAAACCGATTCGAAGTGAACAACGACTAATTATTGTGTGAACACTATTTCGACTATTTTTGTGACCAAGCCGAAGCATCGGCAAATTGAACAAGTGTACGAGTGAAACGGATTTTGTTAATGAACAAGTGAAACGATTGGTATAACTAATAATTGAGTTAATAATTAATTACGTGTACTAATTATATGATAGTGCTATTTGAACGCGTTACCGAAATATAAGAATATAATTTTATTTTATTTTATTCCGTTCGAGTATTTCTGAGAATTGCGGATTATCTCTTTCTCATTTGTTGCGGCAGCCGAGTCTGGCTACGTAAAATACTCTGACGTCACCGGTCGAGTATTTCGGTAAGAACTACGTCGTGTGTGTTTGTGAAATAAAATAAGAGTATTTCTATTTCGACAACTGACTGTTTTTTTTTTGAGCAATAAACTGACTGTTCGATCAACTACGTTTTTTTGTCTTGTGTTTATATCGAGTCAAGCCGACACCGGCATTTATTATTTTTCTGTAACCGATTATTTTTGTGAAACCGATCAATTATTTTGTTATTTAATATACGACTAATTTGTTTAATTCTGATCAATTATTTTATCGTAATCTAAGTGCCTGACCTTTCCCCGATCCGCCACCCTGAGTCGACGTTTGATAATCGTTTATTTGGTGATTCCAAAATCACCTGGCGCCCAACATTTTAATTTTGAACAAGGTTGCCAAAAATCATAAGTATACTTGGACTTCACTCCGGTAGATCCCCGGTGGTGAAAAACCCGTTATATATTTTGGCGCCCAACGTGGGGCCCAAAAGGTCAGAAGGCACGGATCTGCGTGAGATTACGATAATATTTTGAACAACCGTTTACGACTCGACCAATTATATTGAACAACTTCGCCAAGATGTTCCGTTTACCGCCAGCGACTAGCGAGACCAATCTGAACGCGACATTGGAGAACAATCAAACAATGGAGCAACGACCGATACCGATCACAACGACGCCAATTGCTTCACCGACACCGTCTAATCGAACAAGTTCGACCAGTACTAGCACGGAGGCCATGATAGCACAACATGCTAGCCTATCCGCTGAGCGAACACGACTTGAAGCCATTGAACGAGAGATGGCCCGACAAATTGAAGCCCTCCGTCTCCAGGAGGAAGCTGCCGCTGCTGCATTGCGCGAGCAGGAAGCTCAGACACCGAGTTCGGTGGGATCTGAACCCGATTACGAGTGGATCAACGACTTGACATCAATGCAGGTACACGAGTTCCTGCTTTACCCTAAATGCTAGTGCATTGGGAACCGAACAATTACGCCGGGATCGACTATATCGTGCGCTTCGAAGGAAACGATACCCCGACACACCCTGGACAATCGACGACCAAAAACCGCTCGACCATACGGTTCTGCCTGCATACGACTGCAGTATGCAGTGTTTAACGCGCTCCACTGTGGTAACCACCGTTCAAGTGACCACAGCATCGACTACGACTATGACCAGTACCGCACCTGGCTTACTAAGGATTTATACGAACCCCGAGAATCGATTACCGCCTTGTACAGTGACAGTGGGACCAATTATGGCTACAGCGCTATCGGTATGCCAAACTAGGCCCATACCGAGCCCTCGACGATTTATTCCGAAGAACAATATCGAACCAGCCACGATTACGACTGTACACACTTCTGAATTAGGTTCACCGAACACATCGACTATAGAAGACACCGATTCAAGCAGTGGTTACTCATCTAGTTCAACCCGACCAACAACACCGACACCGATTAAATCGCCGAACCAAACACCGATAAGATCGCCGAGAATGATATCGAAATCGAGTAGACCGCCGAAACCGATACCGAGACCTATTGCATCGCCAAGAATGAGACGAACAACGACCCCGACATCAACTTTATCGCCGAAAGCGACACCGATAAAATCGCCGAAAAGGACACCGATATCGATGATACCACCGAAAATGACCCCGAGAAGCCGACAAGCCGTATTAACGCCGACCATCGATTTAAAGCTACGTGGAAAGTGCTTCAATTGTAAACAAGCAGGTCATGGTCACCATGATTGCCCGAAACCACGTCGAACTGGATACTGCTGGTCCTGTGGTGCCGAAAACGGCCCGAATCCGACATGCAGGACTTGCAACCGATATTGGTCAAGGTCAAGGAATGACCAGGCCAAACAACGACCACCGATCAATCGAATATCGCTGAACAACGACGCAGAACGACCGATTGGAACAAGCAAACAGGTTACGAGGTTCAACCTGAGGAAGATATCGAACAACGACAACAAACCACGACCACCGAGCAATCGACGACTGCCGAACAACGAACAGAACCGATCAAACGAACAAACCGGACAACGACCGAGCAGAGCAACCGACAATCGACTCGAACAAATCGAACAAACACCTCGAAACCCCGAGTCAATGTCTGGGGGGAGGTTTTGTAACATGATGAAAAATTCGACATCGACTCGTGGTTTGAATTTAGTTGACATAATCAATAGTTACCGAATGAGCATATTCTAGTGACATCTAGAATCAACAATTTCGACTTCGACCGAGCAATAGATCGACCGCATGGATTTTACGAGAGATCCGGGAGAGACGTCGTATTGAACGGCCGCGTTTTTGTATTTGAACAATTCGTCTCGACCAAAAGAACACTTTTGATTCCGATATTTTTGGACAATTCGATATACGCCGTCAAAACCGATTCGAAGTGAACAACGACTAATTATTGTGTGAACACTATTTCGACTATTTTTGTGACCAAGCCGAAGCATCGGCAAATTGAACAAGTGTACGAGTGAAACGGATTTTGTTAATGAACAAGTGAAACGATTGGTATAACTAATAATTGAGTTAATAATTAATTACGTGTACTAATTATATGATAGTGCTATTTGAACGCGTTACCGAAATATAAGAATATAATTTTATTTTATTTTATTCCGTTCGAGTATTTCTGAGAATTGCGGATTATCTCTTTCTCATTTGTTGCGGCAGCCGAGTCTGGCTACGTAAAATACTCTGACGTCACCGGTCGAGTATTTCGGTAAGAACTACGTCGTGTGTGTTTGTGAAATAAAATAAGAGTATTTCTATTTCGACAACTGACTGTTTTTTTTTTGAGCAATAAACTGACTGTTCGATCAACTACGTTTTTTTGTCTTGTGTTTATATCGAGTCAAGCCGACACCGGCATTTATTATTTTTCTGTAACCGATTATTTTTGTGTGAAACCGATCAATTATTTTGTTATTTAATATACGACTAATTTGTTTAATTCTGATCAATTATTTTATCGTAATCTAAGTGCCTGACCTTTTCCCCGATCCGCCACCCTGAGTCGACGTTTGATAATCGTTTATTTGGTGATTCCAAAATCACCTGGCGCCCAACATTTTAATTTTGAACAAGGTTGCCAAAAATCATAAGTATACTTGGACTTCACTCCGGTAGATCCCCGGTGGTGAAAAACCCGTTATAATGTATATACTATATATACAAAGGTATAGTGAGGGCGATTGTATCTCGATGCCAAACACCTGGAAGTCGATCAAACGTCGCCTGAGGACAGCCTCGATTGCACCCTCGATATATATTCAACCAGATTCAGTCTTGCCTTCATCACGTAAATTTCCGCCGCTTGATAACAATCTTGATACCCACACACTCATGTATACAAGACGTGCATAGACAAAAGTGATCAATTAATTAATAATCGCTAATTAAATACTGTAATTAAGCAAATTTTAACAACAAAGCTGTTGAAATTATTTGACATTGACTGCATAAAATATTATCTATACCGACCTAGTCCATAATATTCATCCTATAAACCGGCCTTCAAACAAAAGGATTGAAGATTGAAGTCACAGGTTCCTTGTAAAATTTTTTACGACTGAGAGAAACAAAATTTCCAACTTCTCTATAAAATTTAAAATTTAAAAAGAAAAGGAAATTTTTGGTTTAGGTCTAATTTTCGAAAATCGAGTTTTCATCAGATCTTGATATCTTGAGGTCTTAGAAAGCTTTGTTGACCATTTTCGGATGGACGTTGGCCCAGAGGGTCAACCGATTTTCCAAATTTTTTAAACGAATTTTAAAATTCGATTATGCGATTAGATAAAAATAATTAATTGTCATATTTAATGAGGAAATAAAGATGGTAATAATTTAAATACTTTTTAATAAATATAAAACTATCGACTAAACTGACTATTATTATGTAACTCGATATCTTTGAAGGGGATCTAGTGTCTCCGGATATTATACTTGAGATTCAATAAGCCGTATTTCCAAGCATCTCCATCTCCATCTCTATCTACTACTCTCGTAGTAGGCAACTTTGTTTAAGTTCCACAGGGTCAACCGTGATAACCTTTTGGAATAAGCCATCCTATGAGTCCTCCGCCACTTCCATACTATACTGCCCTACTTATACAAGACCTTACATACCTTATACTTTACCATCGCCACTACCGCCACCACCACTACTACTGCTTTAGACCTCATATCTTTAACTGAACTACAATAATAAATCTTACACTTACCCCTAATACCGGTAATACGATAAGACTTTACTTATTATCGTCGGATTATAACCCTCATCAATTTTTTTTATCGAACATTGGAATATCATTATTTTAATTAATTTTCAATATTATAATCTAGTTATTTTATTTCATTTAATTTTACTTATTAGTTTTTCAAATTTCAATACTCGCTATGGTACACATGGAGTAAATTGATTCCGATCAAAGTATGAGGCTGTGGAATTGGAATCGACTAATATATAAATATACATTTAGCATGGATTAAATCATTTTTCTTAATCAGGGCTAAGAATGATTAATTAATCACTGATCTGTTTCCCATATTCTGTACAATAATATTAACACGTCATTATGGACAAATATTTTTTGAATTCATCCAAAAATTGGTAAATCCATCGAATCAGTCGATTTTGGAACAATAGAGAATTTTTGTATTTGAAATGCAATTCGACTTCCGATATTTCAAAAACAAAACTGCTTTTTTTTAAAACCAGGATAACGAAGACTTACACCATTTATTTTTACAGTGTGTAATTTAATAATTTTTCAAAATAAATATAACAAATGGTAATTATACTCGCGAGTACTATAATTACCTTGAAGTATACGCTATAATAGCATACACACGTATGAATAATTGAACTTTCATTGAATGTATCAGATACAAGAGGCATTGAACAGTTGACAGTTCATTGCTAGTCAAATCTGAGTCTATAAATAAGTAAATTCATTAAAAACAATTGTTTTAGCCTGATTATTAAAAATCACGGGTTCGAAAAACTTCAATTATACGAAGAAACTTTTTCTTGTGTGCACAATTACTTAATAGTCCTCAGGATTCTGAGAACATTAAAATAATAACGTTGCGTGATTATTTTTCACTGCAATTGTATTGTAAGCAATGTTTGTTAACAAGTCAATTGTAGCCTTGTATAGACTCACAATGCCTGACATATTGACATATTTAAGTATTCTCACCTCATTAGTCTAGTATGCCGCGATCATGTATTCATAAATGAATAATTTGAAATTCATTGAGGCCTTCCGTGAGTTATATAGTGCAATAGCGTTAGCGTTGTTAATAGTGCATTGCCGATTAAACCAAACCACGGACATTTAAAAATAGATTGCGATAAAACCAATAATTCAAATTTTCAAAAATGATTAAGGATTTGATAATTATATCGGCTGCGTTACTTTGCGTGACCGTGGCGATGCCTTTTGGCCATGGACCGGATGATACCCAAACGGGAAAATTTTTAAAAGAATTTGAAGAAAGCAAGCAGTATCGTTTGCCTCGTAACACAGCACCGCGAGTGTATATGATGGAGTTTGATCCCGATTTCGCGGGTGAAAAGTTTACTTTCAAAGGAAACAGTTCGATTATTTTCCAAGTGCTTCAAGCAACGGCTTCTGTGACTCTGCATAGATCTAACAAGATCACAATAGACAAAGATTTTACAAAGCTGATTGACGAAAAAGGAATTTCTCAAAAGCCACTGAAGCAAGAATGGACTGGGCTAAATGAATTTTATAAAATAAAATTTAAAAATAAATTACAGCCCGGTTATTATACTCTGAAATTAAAGTGGACGGGTGATGATGCCGGTAATGACTGGTTTTCTCCCCAATCTGGATTTTTCCGGGCCGAAAATGAATTAGATAATGGCCAATCGCAGTAAGCAATCATAAGTTGTATAAATTATTCAAATTTACGACTCTGAAAAATTTATTTTAGATATTTCGTAACGACTCAATTCCAGCCGATAGGCGCTCGTGATGCGTTTCCATGTTGGGATGAGCCCGGCTTCAAAGCCGAATTCGAAATATCAATAAGGCATTACAAAAATTATACAGCGCTCTCAAATATGCCAGTTCGAAACCGTCAACCGTTGCCACACGGTAAAATCATAACTCACTTCGAAAGATCTGTCAAAATGTCCTCCTATCTTCTTTGTATGGCCGTCGTTAATTACCGATCTGTCACAAATGACAAAGGAAATATCTCTTTCTGGGGATCAGAAACTAACCTAGATTCGTTGAAGATCCCACTAGAAGTCAGCGAAAAAACTATTGAAATAATGGGAGCTTACACTCAAATACCATATGCACTACCGAAATTAGATCAAATAACTATTCCAACATTTGAGGCAACTGGGATGGAAAACTGGGGTCTTATTACTTATAGGTAAGCTACTAGTTATTATCAACTTGCAATACTTGATAGTAATCTACGTCTTTTTGCTGTTAAATGCTATTAAATGACGTAGTACATCTGCTGTAACGTTTCAAAACACAACTTTGATTCCTGATGACGAGAAGTATCGAAATATGGTGATGTTAGTTGCACATGAAGTGGCTCACCAATGGTTCGGCAATCTTGTCAGTCCTCTTTGGTGGAATGATCTTTGGTTAAACGAAGCATTCGCAACATACTTTCAACATAAAGTGATCGATCAGGTATGCTAAAGATTATATGGCTTAAAATATAGAATCAAATAATTTTGATCAATAAAAAATGATGAGTTGATATTGTAGATGCAACCAGAAAAACATGAAATGGATTTCTTAGCAGTAACTTTTATAAGCGATGCTTTTGATACTGAATCATCTGAAACAGCTAAACCCATTAAATGGATGCCTCGGGACAAAATAGCTTTTGATGATATATTTAGTGCTGTTACGTACCATAAGGGGGCTGCGTTTGTATATATGCTAGAACATGTTCTTACGGAAGAAGTCTTTCAAAAAGGGATTCAAAAATATTTTAAAGAACAGTAACGATTATTTTTTATTAGTATTTCAAGTGTGTGAATAATTTAAGAGATTTTTGGTGACTAATAAAAACTGGTTACTAATTTGTTCTATTAGTATTCGCACACTTTTTAGAAAAAGAATTTTTTAAATTCAAAAGTATAAATTAGTATGGTTTTTATTTGTTAGTAAATTTGGCGCTGTAGTTAGTGATGATCTTGTGGAAGCTCTTCAAGAAGTCTACGATGAAGAAAATGGAGACAAGCCGTTAGATATAAAAGAGTTTGTGGATCTTTGGATCGAACAAACAGGAACTCCCGTTTTAACTGTAGCAAGAAACTATGAAACGGGTGAAGTAAGCGTAACGCAAAAAAATTCTGGAGAGGTAAATCCTGACAACAAGTGGAAAATCCCGATAAACTATGCTACTAAATCTAATCCGGATTTCTCGTCTACGACTCCCACTGTTTGGATGAGTGAGGATCAGGAAACAATAACGTTGCCGAGTATTAACAAAGACGATTGGATTATTCTGAACGTCCAACAGAGAGGTAAACTAAATCTCATCGTCATCGAATGGACATCAATCATCATCATTATCATCATCATCATCATCATCAAAAATCATTTTGATTTCAATAATTCCTTTTGCAGGGCTTTATCAAGTCGATTATGACAACGAAAATTGGTACCGATTAGCAAAATGTCTAATTTTGAATCATGAACAATTTCATCCCATAAATCGTGCCCAACTTATAACGGATTCTTGGAGGCAGTTAAAAACAGATCCATCAAACCTTGATGTGTTATTCAACATCACGGCTTATTTATACCAAGAAAAGAATGAGTTGCCATGGATATCTGCAGCTAATGTAATAACTGAAGTAGCTGAAATATTTCGGAATACAGATGCAGAAGATGTATTCGAAACATACATTCTTTTCCTTACGGAAGTAATAACGGTACAGCCAAATACCAATTACCTTCTGAGAAACAATTTAGTTCCATTAATATGCAAATTTGGGCATTTTGGCTGCAGATCAGCTGCCCGCGAGTTTCTTGATGCATTTTTAGATAATCCTTCTGAGAACTTGTAAGCATTTGGGACTGAGTATCAAGTCTGAAGTTATAATTCACTAAATACAATCTGTCTACAGATTTCCCTCTTCTGATTTGGAATGGATCGCATGTTACGGCCTCCGAAATGAAACTGTTCAAGAAATGATCATGTCAATCCCAGAATTAAAGGGCCAAATCATCAAATGCATTCATGATACTGAAAAACGCGATGAATATATGAACGAAATGATTGATCCCAATTCTGATTCAAGTACAGATGATGTTACTCAAGTCATCCAAGGATTAACCGACGGTGGACGTAAAGATGTTGATTACATTTTGCAATACTTTTGCGATCATTTTCAAGCCATCGTAAAATTGTAACTTTCCTTATCTAGTTTTTTTCAGTTGAATCATATAAATTTATGTTAGACTACATAAATAAATTTATTGGGTTTCAGTTTTGGAAAAGATGATGCTAATCTTCAGGCTACTATTACCCAAATTATTTCATCCATCAAAACTCAAGAGCAGCTTGATAAAGTACGTTGTGGAAGAAAACGGGTAGAAATTAGAAAATCCGAAAACATTAAAATCATTACATAAAAATTCAATTTCAGATTAAGGCTTTCGCAGTAGTACATAAGGATAAATTAAATAAAATTATTTCTGATCCCGCGATATCAATTGACAGTCTGTTGGAAGAAGCTAAGCTTGCTGTCGAAAAAGCGGGAAAATTTGGTGATGAACTTCGAAAGCGTGTTAATAGAAACCTTGCTAGGAACATCTGGATTGGAATGTCGGAACAAAATGAGTGTACATGAGCCCGAATAAAAGTGAGGACAATGAAAGTCCGTTCATTGTTTTCTGTATGCTCAAATACTCATTCTTTGGGTAATATCAAGAACTAATACAACCGTGGATATCCAGAAATTATTAGTATATATTATTTGATAAGGAATTTATTAAAAAATTTTATTAGACATTTAATCTGACACTATTATCAGTGTTATTAAGAAACAGGTTAAAAATGGATATTTCAGTATTAATGTCATAAAATGAACAAAGAAAACTAATAGTACAATTAGTGTATTCATTTATTCTATGGAGGGTTCGAATTACGGTAATTACCTAATTTGATGTAATTTGCGGTATTTTACAGTAAAAGTACAGTAATTTTACCTTAAAGTTGCAGTAAGAGAACGCAAATTTATCATACAATTACGGCAAGCCTGCGGTATTTTACCGTAAAGTGAGGCATTGCCATAAATTGCGTAAAATTTGCCGTAGAAATACTGCATTTCAGGTAAACTCGGTAAATTACGATGATTCGGATCCATCAGGGTTATTTCCCAATATCATATTTTGTTAACGTTCATTAAAACTAAAATGAAGTTTAGTAATTCCAGAATTGATATCTTTTAGCAGTACATTAATCTACCGAGAAAAGTTTTTTAAAAGAAAAACTTGCAAGAAGGCTAGGGACTGGTTAATTTACCCAAATTCACCTATTAACATAATTTAGCGTCCCCATTTGGTCCCGATGGTCTCTAAACCCAAAATATTCCGCCAATTGCTAAAAACAAAAATAGCAACAATACTCTTTTATATCGACACTTTTCATTATGTCTTTTAATCAAGAAGTAACCAAAAAAAAAATAATAATAATAAAGAACGACAAATAGCTAGATACGTTTTAATTTTTTTTAGCCATGTTTGTTTTCTTTGTTTCAACTTGTCTCTTTCTTGGGTCTTTTGTTTTAATCGTAAAGGTACTTCTTCGAGTACTAAAACTCCGAGACCTCAATTCTCGTTTCCGAAAATCAAACTGAGGCTCGTGATATAAAAATAAAAAAAAGGTACGAGATGTGGGGGCTAAAAGAGAGAGAGAGAGAGAGGGGGGGATGTGTGGTAGTGTTTTGTTTAGTTTTTTTTTTTTTTAGATTTCCGAGTAGGGTTGGATAATATCGTGTAAAGTAGAAAATGAAAATCAGTGGCAAGAGTGGCTACAAGTATGAAAAAAGGTTGAACTATACTATAGACTACTATTTTTACAACTTGTACTGTACAAACAATCCTTCCGGAAAATAATACTGGACGGATGCATCCTTTGTCTTAAATTCTGTTTTATTTTTTCCGTTATAATTTTTTTCGTTTCGCATTCTTTAAATCTCTTTACAATAATATTTATTTATTATTATTATTATTTATGTAGAACAGTCCTTATAATTCGCAGGTTAAATAAATAAATATTGCATGGTAATGAATACTTGAATAACTTCACCAGATTTTCTTGATAGTCAGTAAGATAAAATAATGAAATAAAGAAGTAGATGGGAAAAATAAATAAATAACGATAATAAAAAATGAAATAAAGAAAGAAAGAAATGAAGGAAAAATACGTTCTCTTTAATTTAGTTTGTTCCGCTAGAACACAAGCACGTGGGAAATCGACTTAACCTCTAGAGCTTTTTCAAATCTTATTTTAACAAATTATATTAAATAAATTCAACGCAACTCCATTTATATAGACGAACAAATTTCCGCCAAAAGCAAATAATTAATTTATGATGATTTAAATGGCATTTCTTTATTACTTTTTGCTTGAAATTTAAACTGACTGGTTCTTAAAATTATTTATTAAATGTTTGATTCAATTTCATCTATTTCAGAGCTTACTTTTTTTTAAACCTTCGTCTGCGTAAAAAAATATATAAGCACCGTAAAAAATTTGTAAGTGAACGCAAATTAAATCCGGAATAATGAGAAGTGAACTATTTTTTATATATTTTATCTCCTCTACTGAGTTAAATTCACTTCAAAAAGAAGTTTATGTCAACTTTACAACTCCAGACTAATTTTTTATTTTATAACTCCGGAGTTCCGGGTAACAGAGTGAATTCGAATTGAAATAAAATCTGCATTCACTCCGAATTTACGCCCAATATTTCAGTGTGTGGAAACTATATGTCATGTATAATACATCTGCTTGTAAAAAACGAGTATAATACAGTCAAAAATTTTATCGGGGTTGTCAGACAAGTCTTTTGGAAAACCACTAGAACACAGAAGTAAAGGAAAACTGGCCCTAAAGTGACCATGAATGGTACTTCTATGCCCGTCAAAAATGAATCATATATTGCCATACATGAAAATTGGCTATATATGCCTATATATAAATCATATATAGCCGATTTTCATTAATGCTCTACATGTGGGTATATATGATTCATTTTTCACGAATGATAACATACATGTGGTGACATCTATGTTGACATACAGGTCGACGTATCTACAAAATATATATAAATATCCATTTTTCCATGAAAGTGGCTGTTAGTTAATTTGAATGATATATATTTATAATTGTATAATGAATGAAATCGACTATGAATTCTATTGAAGATGAATAAAACGATTTATCACGTAAAATAACTTGAATATCTTTAAATGAAAAAAGAGGCATAGAAATGAAAAGAATTCCATGTGGGAATATTTTGAAAGTACGTGATAAAGTACTACTCGAGTCATCGATAGTAACATACAAGAGTATCTCTAAGGGATAAGAAAATTAATTGGATTTTCGAATGAGAAGTAAGCGAGAATTTCAAAAGCCAAACGATCACGTAGTGAATTTTCCTTGCGTTTCCTACTCAACGACCGAGTGTCAGCACCTTCGCCGTATGCTTTTGGAAGCAGATGCACTAAATAGCCTCGTGGGAGAACAGCTCCCTTCTCTTTTGCCTCTTTCCCCTTCATCGCCAGCCCACTGTTCCCTTCGCGCCCTCCCAGGGATTCCTTATCCCAGTGGATGTGCATTATGGTCTCGTGGTTTTACCCACAAGCAAAAAGCAATAAAATAATAAAAAGGGAATGCCTAAAAATAAAAACCAACGGATGGAAAAATAGCTCCAATAAAAAATAAATAAAATCGTATTAAATAGTGATCAATGCAAATGCATCACATAAATCTTATTGATAAATAGATTATTTTATTTACTGAATTTCAATTAAAATTTTTATCAACAAAATAAAATCGTTCATTTTTTTTTTTTTTTTTAATGGCATTGGAAAAATTTTATTTCTGAAAACTATTTTTTTTTATCACTCAAACATTCAATCTGTAAAATTATTTTACACGAAACGAGATTTTTAATTGCTCTGGAACGATAACTCAAAATATAGAACTTAAATTTGATTGAGTATAATAGGGATTCAAAAAGAAAAAAAATATATAATAATAGTAATAAAAATTTAATGGAATGAAATGAAAGAAAATTCCCTGATGGATTGATTTTCTTTGATCGCTGAGAAAGAAAAATGTTTCCATAAGGCTTTTAAAGCATTACTTGAGAGCCGGTTTAAAAAAATAAAAATTTTATCCTTACAAATGTCTTGATAAAATCGATTGCTCATTAATTTTAGCTGCTGTCATCATACGTATATCCTTTTTTTTGCACTCACCTTAAATATATATATATATATATATATATATATATATAGACAAATCTATAAAACTATGTCTTATTTTGATTAAAATCCGTACTAGTGACATGTTAAAAAATTGACTCTTTTTCCGTACTTTTAGAAAAGGAAGTTTTCTATAACTAAATTACTCAGACGTGGGGCAAGTGTGCGCTGTATGTAAATATGCGCAAACCCATTCATTTCGGAGTAAAAACTCTACTCTCTAAACATGAATAAGTGAATATTCACTAATTCTGAGTGCAAACCCAACCACTTATTTTAAAAAGTGGTTCGGTTTGCACTTAAAATTAGTGAATTTTCACCAATTTCACTTAATCATGTTTACAGAGTAAGCTTTTTGATAAGATTTTCTGAAAATCGGCTGATCCCGTGCGCAAAATTGAATATATGTCGTATACATGAGACATATATTCAATTTTTTCAGGTATATACTTTTTTCGTCCGGGTAATTTATTAATTTCGCGATAGTAGAGTACTAATAGTCCGTTTCGCATTTCAGGTGTGCAATATAATTCTGTCAATAGCGGATTTTTTTTAAACTGCTGCAAAAATATCTACGCAATCCTAAGAGTGTTCTGTAACGAACAACAAAAATTTAAGTATTTCTCATAAATTTCTGTGTACTTATTTATTATTCTTAAAGCAACAAAAAATCAAGTAAATTATAAAGTATTTTCAAGTCTTTAAGATGTAATTAAATATTATTGGACTACAATAACTGGGTCAGAGCTAATAAAATATAATACTCTTGCATAAAATCAATGCTTACTAACTAGTTTATTATTATTATTATATACAAAAGCGTGTGGCTATATTTAAAAGTTTATCAAACTAACAGCATAAATTCGGTAACAATATAAAAGCCGATGATGTAATCATTGAATATTCAAAAGTACCTAAGTTGACTTTTAAACTTTATAATTACTTAGTAAATCACTTGTACGACAATTTTCTATCGCTTTTTTTTTCTCATCAATTGTACGATACTTTTATAAATTTTTTCTTTTTCTTTTGCATTATTACCTTTTTGTTGCGCAGAAGAAAAAAATAAAAGTATAGTAAAAGAAAAACCCCCAACACTTGCTCTGCAGATGAAGCTGAATTTATTGAAAATTAAAACCAATTTTATCGCGTGGAAAGTTTCGCATTTTCTCTTCGCTTTGAAAAACACCAGAGGATGCAATTTGTGGCTACTCCTATAATATATCGTGTAAAAAAGCTTTTAAAAAAAATTCTTTCATCTAAATTTTTTATCTTTCAGGCAATCTATACACTAAATAACACGATTATTAAATTGTTATCTTTTTATTTTCATTTTTACTAGCAACGAAAATAAGTTAATAACGCACATATTTTTTTCGGTGCAAAAACTTTAAAAGTTTATTTAAAATAAATAAAGGTCATTTCATACAACAATTTCTCTTGTCTTTTATCTCTGCAACGTGAATTTCAAAGTTTTCACGCACAAAACGTTGAAAATAGACTGAAACAGACATAGAGTAGACAAAATAGGGAGTTTCTTAACGCAATTTAAACTCATGATAACTAACGTAACATAATTATCCAATAACTGTCGTACATCTGGGCTCAGCGGTATGCTAACGATGGTGTGATACACGCTGTAGATGCAAGCCCAGTTCTACAACCCTCAAACTAAAGTTACCTAGTTATTACCTCTAACTGCTACGATTTCAAGTCCACTATAGACATGACTACTAATTTAAATGAACAAACAGTTATTTCATTCAAATTTTACAACTAAATATTTTATCATTTCAATTTGAATATTTACTTGTAATTATGTACCTCGATAATAATTAATCGATATTAGATTTTTTAAACTAAATCATCAGATTGGTTCAAAAAGGGGGAGGGGGGGGGGGGTACTTTAAGCACATGTCATTAAACAGACTTTTTGAATTATCGTTGAAATTTTTCTATTATTTTCGGATAAATATTTTTTCTTGAATAAAAACAGCAAAAAAAAAATCTGAGAAAGGGTTGATCCTGTCAGCCAACCCGGTCGGAACCCTTTCGATTACCGAGAAGCACGTCTAAATCGGTTGATTCATTCTAAAGATATCTTACGACAAAAATTAGTTCACGGAAAAAAATAAACTTTAAAAATTAGTGTTTAAAATTATAACCCGGAACCCGGGTGTGAATATGGGGAATTTTAACATTCGAAATAATAAATTTTATAGGTGTAGTCAATTTTCTAAGTATCACTTATGATTTTTTACACACACATACATAAGACGTTCATCCGAAAATAGTCAGAATAGCTTCCTAGGACCTCAAAACGTAGAGATCTGATGAAAACTCGATTTTCGAAATTCGAACCGAAACCAATAACGCCTTTTTTTAAATTTTAAATTTTAATAGCGGGAAGTTTAAAAAACATTTGAATAATTTCGGTATCAAAGTACCTGAAAATAATTATTGAAATAATAAATTATGGTTTAAAACTTTTTCTGAAAAAAAACCCGACCCTCTTCTGATTCTATTGACTTACTAAAAATAATAATAAAGTAGAGCCGAAAGAGAAAAAGTAATTATTTAAGAAGAATAAAGGGTAGGACGGAGATAGTTTCGTTTGCGTTAATGATCTTGTGTTGTCAGAAGTAATGGCGTAATTATCCACCCCTTGAATCTTTATCACTCGCAAGCTTTTGTGTCACCCTAAAATGTGACTTTACCCTCCGAAAAATAGGATCAAAGAGGTTTCGAGTGAACGAAATTAAAATAAGAGTTTAGCTATACACTAGTCGGTAAAAGCTCCATTTAAATCCGAATTCGGGCGAGAGGCGCGCGAGGGCACCACTCGTCTGCGGTATTATTAAGAGCTCGCGTTCTCTCAAGAGGATTGTTCGAATACTTTCGATTAATCAACCCTTCCGGTTCTCTCCAGCTTCGCTTTCGTCCCTTACCACATCATTAACCCTTAGTCCCGCTCAGAATTAATCTCGCCCGGCTATTTGTACATTGAGATCTCATTCTGATGAAAACTGGGTCTTCAGCACAATAAACACTTTCCCAATTAAATTCTGTTTTTTTTTCAATTAATAACTTAAATTTATTCTATTCAAAATTAAACATTTTTTTTTCTAAAAATCATGACTTGGTATCGAACTGCTGACCTTTGACTCGTGAATACTTATGTCATATTTTTAAATATTATCCTACCATATACACTAGTCCCAAAAATTAAGGGATGGAAAAAAAATTCGAAATTTTTGGGTGATTTTCAACATGCTGTAACTCGGTGAAAAAATGATCATAGAGTTATAATAAAAAAAGTGTCGTAGAGACTTTTTGAGGCCGCCAAATTAAAGGGCATAAAATTTCCTGAAAGAGTCTTAAGGTCAGATTATCCAAAAAAATTTATTGAAGCCTATAGACTTGTTGAAAGACGAGCAAAAATTTTGAAATTTTTTTTTTCATCAGTTTTCTTAAGATTACTCCGGAACCATACATGATAAAAAAAATTTGAGGTCCAGATCTGAAAACTAGAAACTTGAGGCTACAATTTTTTTTTTTTATTTTCACTCTACGATCATTTTGCACCGAGTTACAGCATGTTGAAAATCACTCAAAAATTTCGAATTTTTTTTCTATCCCTTAATTTTTGGGACTAGTGTATAAATAACTAATAATTTAAATATTAAACTTAATTACATAAAAAATAAGTCAAAGTTCATGACCTCTTATTTTTAAATACACATATACATATATATATGAGTATTAAATTTCTAAGAAACTTTTGAAAGCGCGTATGTAATTAAATATGGTTAACCTCAACTAATGTAATTTAAAATATAGACAAGACCTCTTTCAAACAGTTTCTAACTACCGGAAATCCAAATTTTACATCCATGTAGCCTTTCATTTCCGATCTCTTATTATAACGAACCCACATCATCCCTTAGCATGTACGTGCCGAGATAAATAAATAACAAATTGCATTAACAAATTACTTAACAAATTCGATTAAAGTAACGTCAAGGTATAATTACCGAGTTAACCGTGCTTTAAAGTCCTTCTAATCTTTTATCTCCCTCCCTCTCTCTCTCCATATACATATATATGTACGTAGATGTATACTTTGTTACCCGTCACGTTCACGAGCCATTTCATCCTCACCGCAACCACGAGATTCGATATCTTCTGATGATGTTGCGTAGCTTGCTTCTAATCAGATTCACCCCAGCACGACACACCAGAGTAAAGGTGACAGAGGTTGTATTGAGAAGTGGAGAGAAGAGCCAACGAAACGGTAGTAGAGGAACCCGGATATCCAATTGCAAATTTATCCCTCTGGGTCCCTCTCCTTCACTGGGAATTAACAGAACTTTACTCCTCGCATGGCTATCTATCCCTACTCTGGGCTTTTTACAAAGAGGGAGGTACTGACGCGAAGAAAAAAAAAGAAACTAATTGTTCTACGTTAACATCCGATCACTTGTCACTCGCAATCCACTGGATACACTTGCCCGCACTTAAAAAAAAATAAAATTTTTAAATATTTCACCGCTTTTTTTGATTTATTTTTTTTTTCGTCAATTTCGATACTTCATGGAAAGGTTTGTGACAAGTGATTCATGATACAAAGTTATTTTTAAATAAACTTTTTTACTGGTCTTGATTTTTTTTTTATTTTGTGGCTGTGGGTTCGTTTAATAAAAATAAAAATAATAATTTTTATTTTGTTGCAGTGAGACTAAAATTCTAATAAACTTGTGGATTTTATTGGCAGTATCAAAATGCATATCAACAGAAGAAAATTTGCCGAAAAATTTTTACCCCGAAGAATGGGTTGTTAGAGTTGAAGGTGGAGCTCAAGTAGCTTCACTATTGGCCCTTCAATATGGTTATAAAAATGCCGGTTTGGTAAGTCATTATTCATTTTATTGCAATATTTTTTTTTTATACGGGTTATAAGAAATTCGTCATTGGAATTTTTACGTCTCAGATAAAAATATTATGAAAAATAATTTTTATATTAAAGTTATAATTCTCGAGGATAGTAACAAATGTCATTTGGAAGGATAACGAGGTCTTATTGCAATTAAAATATACTTTTTTATGTTTAAATTTTAATAAGCGGTAAATGTCATCCCTAGTTGCCCCTTTTACTGTTAAAAGCCGGTTGCCATCAGCTTATTTTCCGTATGTTCTCTAATTTATTTAATTAATCACTAATTATATATTCAACTTTATATTTCATCATTAAAACTAAGTACTTTTTAAAAGTATTCAATGATATTTTAATTAATAAAATAATCATTAGGACAAAAAATGTCAGTTTTTCACAGCAGTTAAATTAATGGTTAGATTTCGGGGTCAAAAAATGACAGATTTGACTTAAATGGATACTAAGTAAGTCATATTAGTCAAAAATCAATAGAAAACACGTTTAATTTTGACTTTTAGCTGACTCGACCTACTTCGTATCCATTTAAGTCGAAAAAGTCAAATTAAAAATTTTTTTTTGATCCGGGTCCCATTCAAAACGCCAGCGACAGATGTTTTTGGATTTTTTTTTCGAAAAAATTACGGTCTTTAAAGACATCGGTCAGTTCTGTCCCCGAAATCTTTAGACCGCGTCGACTTAGGGACTTTAAATTTTCTGGACATCTTCAGAAACCCTCAAGTTATTTTAGGAAAAGTCAAAATGCCAGCGACGGAATTGTCGGTCTTAATTTTTTTTTTGTATTTTGTTTAATGAAATATTCATAAATTTTATTGTACTAATGCATTAAATATTTAGTGTTATTTGTCACTATGTGACGCTTAGGCTACTTGACAGTTTACTTTGTCATTAAAAGTCAGCTGACACACTGATAGAAGAATTTATTTGTACCAAATAAGGTTTATTTATAGTTAATAAATGATTTATTTGAAAGCTGTAACCAAATAAATATTTATTAATAGTTAATAAATGGCTTATTTGAATAGAAAATGACACATGAACCTAATTAAGTAGGGTTATGACAAACAATTTATAGTCCCATTTAAGTTTACTTTTTTAAAGAAAATAATATGCAAAGTAATTAATTTAAAAAATATTCAGCATTTTGTTTTATTAAAAAAAAATCTTTAGTTGATTATATTTTGAATTTGTTACATTAGACAGTATACTGAAAGGTAATGTAAACAGTAAGTGGCGCTGTAGTCAAAAATCACAGTGATGTTCACTCAAATAAGCCATTTATTAACTATTAATAAATCTATAATTGAGTCAAATAAATGCATTTATTAATATTAAACAAATACTTCTATCAGTGCAAGTGTTCGATGATATATTTTAATGAGTCACTACCCCGACAAGTAATTTTCACTTCTTAATAAAGTTCATTATACATTTGTTTTTGTTTTATGTAATTAACTAGTGTAATTATCGTCATATGAAAAGGTTACATTGATAAAATAATGAACCGTACTCTCTAAATTTGAAATAGTGAAATTTTCACTGTTTTTCTAGTGATCAACTAATTCACTGGAAAAAAGTGAATTTCATGTATGAATAGTGAAAATTTTACTTTTTACACAGGAGATTTAAAACATTACTTTTTAATAAGTAATTATCATTAAAACTATTTACTACTAATAATTACAGCGAATTTCGTTGTTTTCATGAAAGCATCAGTTCACTGGGTAAATGAGTGTATATGCACTATTTCCAAGTGGTCGACTTTTAGCTGTAGCAAATAGTGAATATGCACTGTGAATTAGTGATAATTCACTATTTCAAGTTTAGGGAGATAAGAAAAATATACTTTCTTAGAAAGTGTGACTTGAAATTCAAATTAAATGTATGCACGCAAAAAAGAGCAGTTGAAAAATTACAGTTTCTACTGTAAATCAGGCTTTCCGGGTAAAAATCTGTAAACATTAAAGTTCAAACTGTAATTTTAGAAATTTGTTGTAGCAATAAAATTAATACAATTTTAAGCAGCAAATTTTACAGTTTAAATCGAATATATCGAGTTTGAAACTGTAATATTTGTTATTTCTGTAAAATTTACTGATAAAAAATGTAATTTCTACAGTTTCAGACTCGGAGCGCTATAGTACTAATTAATACTATACGAAACTGTAATTTTTCAACTGCTCTTTTTTCCGTGTGAAATTCAAAAATTTAGCCTTTAATGGTATTTACTAAAATTCTCTATTCAATTTTTTTCTACCATATTTTCTTAAAATGAAGTTGTAATAGCTTATTTATGTAGCGCAACATAAACAAAAATATTTTATGAATCAAATGAAGAAAAACTTTTGAAATTAAATTTCTTCTTTGTATATATTTAATGCATAAAGTATGAAGAACAAACTCTTGTTAGCAATTAAAAAGTGTCAAAAACTCTTTTTGAGTTCATAACATTGAATTAAACCTGAATACAATTAAAAACTTAAATTAATAATATTCATTTTTATTTTTACGTATTTTTATTGTATACAACTTAAACTTTTGAATGTTTTATTAAAGTTTGAATTTAGTCAAGCAAATAATTCCTGAATTAAAAGGCTTTTTCTTTAAACCAACAATAGCAAAAATATATATACTAAATATTATTTTACGTCATCGCTTCGAAAAAAAAAGAGTGAAGATAAAATGTATAATAAGATAATCCGATAAGAGTCAATATATTTTCAAGTGTTCACCAAACACCGGAAATAAATATGCATATGTCACAAAAAGATAGTTATCAATGACGTACGAGTTATTTTGTATTTCATAAAACAAAAAAAAATTATTTAAAATTACAATAGCGGACAGTAGGAAATATAGATGTCATAAATTGTTAGAAAAAAAATTCTTTTAATTAAAAAAAATATTTTAAACTTGGGTCAAATAACTTGATTTTGACAGCTATAATTTTTTTGACTTGCATTTGACTTATTTAATTTGAATTTGGCTACAATTAAGTTTTTTAACTTCAATATGATTTTTTTAACTAAAAAATTTGAGTCAACTAATTCAAATTAGACTTGAATTTGGCTTATTCAATTCAAAAATTACGTCAACTGTAAATTTAAAGTTACGTTGACTTGGATTTGACTTGAATGACTTAAATTTAAATTTAAAAAGTCAAATCCAAGACTACGTGACTAATTTGACGGCGTATATTGGTACTAAGTAAGACAACTTAGTCAAAACCAAATATCTTTTGATATTTGAAAATGTGTTTTTCATTTATTAAGAGAATACGCTACCGGACCTCTTTCTCACACTCAGAAAAATAAACGGGACTGTCTTTGTTGTACTCGTAGAGTAAATGAGAATTTCAAAACAACCTTTCTCGGAGACGAATTTGAATTTTTGAAAATACGTAATTTTTAGCTCTTTGTTAAGGTTTTAAAAAATGCTAAAGACTTTCTATTTTAGGTTTCTAGTGTTTGTCCGTGAATTACATTGAATTAAAAATCGGTTACCCCTAAAAAGAAGAACTTACACTTGAATTGTTTTTGTCTTGCTAGGCTTGCATTATTTTCAATTTTTAAAATTACGCCAAAATCAAATAATTTTTCTACCCGGAAAGTGAATTATAAATTTATAAAAAATCTACGAAATATATTTCGGGTAGCAAGTGAACTGAGGGTTTAATTATATAAAATAATTACGCTTGGTATGACTCGTACAAAGCTAGTAGGACAGACACGCACCGTGAGTTGTGGTCCGCCACAAAGACTGAATGTACTGGATGTACTGGGTCTGGTTGTATATAATAGTGTTCCCTGTGCAGAGTACAGAAAAGCTTTGGCAAAGTAGCTACACGGTGTGTACAATGGATACAGTAGAGTAGAGTGAACAAGTGAAGTTAAGGAATAAGGGAGTAATAGATAGAGTTGTATAGTGCAAGAGAAAGGTACGGGTATAAAGGTAGATAAGGCGCCAGGTAAAACTATAAACAGAATAGTAATACTGAGGTAGTACGTATATATTCGCAAGTAACTAAGCATATATGTCTGTAGTCAGAGGTGTGTAATAGAAACGACCGGGCGTTGCTTCTCTCACTTTGTTGTCTTCCTGCATCTCCGGTTGTTTTGTATATGTATGGTTACTATTTAGCAACGGGCTCTAGAGAAAATCACGCCAGAGCGCTGCTATTTTAATCAAAAACCTTGATAATGTGGAGGTAATTAATTAGCTTTAATTTTGTTAATTAATTAAGTTGCCTATTTACTGGGATAAGAAAGAAATTAAGGGGTGAAAGAATAATTTTACGGTGATTTTAATGCTTGATAATTTTTTTTTATTTTATTGAGGTGAAAAGAGAGAGTATGGATAAGGAGATGAAATAATTGGTTAAGATTAGTAGGGAAAAATTGCCGGGTAAAGTAACCGCAGCGGAAATAATCGCGGTAACTTTTCCGAGTATAGGAAATTTTGAATGAAAGCTAATGGAATTGAAGTATGTGTATATTTATTATAAAATTTATTTTGAATTATTTCCGTAAAAAATACAGCGAACATTGTCTTGAATTTTTAATGATTTTTTGAGCCTGTAGTTTCTAAGATCGGGATACAAATTTTTATTGTCGGAATTCAAAAAAATTATGAAGAATTTTCTAGTGACTATTGCTCGTAATTTTGATTTGAATTCTTTCAATAATAATAATTATTATTATATGTTATTTTGAAATAATAAAACATTTGATGTCTTCTCTGAATTTTCTCATCTAATACTTTTTAATTTGAAAAATAAATCGCTTAATCACTTTAGCTGACAAAAAGTTGTTACTAAAAGAAAAAACGTAAAATTTTAAAATATCATTTATCTCTTCTCTCGTCATTGCCTGACGATCAACCAAGTGATTCATCTTATCGAGTATTCAGATTGTGTCTTCGTTGGGTTGGCAGGCAGGCAGTAGAGGTCTAGAGGGAATTGGGAGGTCGACAGGACGCGATTTGAAAATGAACAGAAGAGAACAAGGGTTGGAGGTGAATAAGAAAAGTGAAGGCAGTAGATTAGAGAATAGGAAGGAATTGAAGGGAAGGTATATACATAGGGTAGTCTAGTCTAGGAAGTAGCTATGTATGTATATATTTATTTATATAAATAGAGAAAGAGGAGAGAATGAAAATCAGTGAGGATCAAATAGAAAGACGATGAAGAGAATACTAGATACGAGGGTCGGGTAGTATTTTCGTAGTCCATTTGTTTTGATCGGATTCCCAACTGTCTCTAGTGTAATCCCTTGTCTCTAAGCCTCCGCAGGCGTCGTCAGTCTCCAATGAAAAGCCTAACATCTACATTTACCTTCATCCTAGCTGTTTATTTACTTTTTTTTTTATTCATTCCTCAATGTCTCTATCACTTTGCTAATTACTTTCCATCGCTGATACACGTCCTTTCGTTGTCCTCAGTCACTATTGTAATTAAGGGTACTACCGACGCGCTTACTCATTTCAGTTAACCATTTATATTTATTATAATTAGATATAAGTCTTTAGAAATAACAAATTAAATATTTACTCTATTGTATAAAATGGCATTTTCTCTAATTAATTAAAATTTTTTATTTAGCTTGGTATAATAATTGTCTCTTAAATAAATAAATTATTATTATCCTAGTAATTTTCCTTAAACTGTAAGAATATTAAAATACGGATGTTTTGGAAAATAATTTTTTCATTTTCATTACTGAAAGTATTGTTATATAGACATTAGAAAAATATGCACAGTACAAACCCGTAATTTAAATTGTGAAAGATTCCGAAAAATATTACACTGCGTATAAATAATAACCTTTTTTTTAATTATTATTAACCTGGTAAGTAAAAGATATTTATTTATTTGTTTTACATTAGTTATAAATGTACAATTTTTTTCTAATATTTAAAAATCTCCGACAGTAAAAAAAAAAAGATAAATTTACAGTTAACATGGACGTAACAGTCGTAGAAATTTTTTTCAGCTATCGCAAGGTACGCGGATCGAATTCAGTCGAGAGTTTTTGAAACTATAAAATTTGAAATATTTTTTTTTAATTTTATTATTTGAAATAATCTTTCTTCCCGCTAAACAGGACAAGAATTTGAATTTTTCGCACAGATATGCGGCTGCCCAATTTCAAAACACAGTAACTGACAAAAATAAAATTTTTGAAGTATGTACAGAATCATGTTCACAAAACTCGTCTGGAACTAAAAATACTGAAAAATCGACTTTAAAAAATTTGTCACTTACTGTGTTTTGAAATTGGGCAGCCGTATAGTGAAAATGTATAATTTTTATTCACTGAAAATTTCAATATTTGATTTTAATGTCTAAAAATTTTGATAGAAAAATGATATTTATTTTCTTATAGAGGAGGGTATTTATCTGTAATACCTAGCTTGTAAATAATGAATAGCAACAATATTGTCACGTACTATAATAGCCGTCTCATAGCTAACGTATTCCTGAATCTTGCAAATCGTAATCGCATTAACCGCAAAACGTGCTTTTTAAACGATTGTATAGTCGTTATGTAGATACAATACACCTCCTACCCTTAGTATAAATTCATATTTATATATATAACTATATACTTGAGTAGAATGGGATCAATTTGAGGCATCGTATATAATAATAAACTTATATACCAACTGAATAGTCTTGTTACCCTGATACAAGCGTCCCCAAGTTGAGAATCAAAACTCTTGACACCCGTGATATTTTTTCACCCTCTAGTAAAAGTAATCCCAAATATACTTTTATCATTCGATAAAATGTCAAATGTAATTAGGGGAAAAAATAAAAATTGATAAATTATCTACTTTTGTACTTATATGTCCATATATATATTATTGTATATATTTTAATGAAAATAAATATTTCATTAATATCACCATTATTCTTTATTCATTTATTCATTGGCTGTATTTATCTTTTTTCTCCCTTCAGGTTCTTGGGTTTGATGATACTTATCTGTGGTACAGAGACGAAAATACGATAAGAAAAAGAGGCAATAGATTTACAAAGGACTTGACTTCACGCTCAGAAGTGAATTGCACAAATAAATCTATTTGATACTTTTTGATTAATTATTTGATTAACTTTTTTTTTTCAAACTAGATTATTTGGGCAGATCAACAAAAAAATTTCACGCGGAGTAAAAGAGATTTTGTGGATATTGTAGATGATGAAAAACCTCTGATTCGTAATAAGAGAATTTTTTATATTGATGATAATGATTATAATGATGAATTTTATATTTTTGGTAAAAAAAATTACGATAAATTATTTAATGATGAATTATGGAATGAGGAGTGGTATTTGGTAAATTATTTTTCATTACAATGATTAATTAATATGATTAAGTGAAAATGGGGTAAAATGGTTTTATAAAAAAATTTTGAAAAGTGATCATTTTGCTCTCATCTGACATTTCTTTATCCATAGAAAATTTATTTTTTGTTTGTAATTAAAATACAAATTATTTAAAAATTATCTTAAAAAAAAAATCTCTATCAATCGTACATGCACAAAAAAAATTTTGACTAAAAGTAAACGTTTTTGATTCAAAAAAATTTTTTTGAAAACCTCAATTTTACGGAAAAAGTAAAAATCTCTGAACAAGACAAATTCTACTTAAAAAAATTCTGACTTGGTTCCCAAAAGCGTTTTTTTAAAAATATTTTCTTGACACAACTTTTTTTCGTGTATGCCAATTTTTTTTATGTATAAAATGATAAAATTTAATATTTTGCTTTTAAGTCCATTTTACCCCACTTTCCCTTATCCAAAATATTTTAAAAATAAAATAATAAAAAAGTACCCTGACATCTATTAAAAAATAGTTTAAATTCATCAGCAAGACACGCGCAGTAATAAAGAGCTACCGAAGTTAGATCTGAACGTGCTCCCGCTTTATCAACTGGGGATAACAGGCCGCGGGATAAGGGTGGCTGTTCTCGACGACGGTCTAGAATATACCCACGAAGATTTGAAAAACAATTACGTAAGATATCACAGTACAATAACACCTTTTATCTCGATTATTCCAGCGGTCGTCAACAAACCTCGCGCTGGTTAATAACAAATTGAAAGAATAATTTTAAATGACATTATATTCACCCCCTCAACAAATTCTGTTTATCAATGTCACTTATTATTTCAGGATCCCTCTATTAGCTATGACGTAAATGAGAGAGATAACGATCCAATACCTCGCTACGACGTAACAGGTGTCAGCTTATCAATGCATTGTTTTAAAAATAATATCATTTTGCTCGAACGGGAAAATTGATTGGTTTTTTCCCTCTTTAAACAGATGTAAATGCACATGGTACGAGATGTGCAGGAGAAATAGCAATGGAGGCAAACAATTTAAAATGTGGAGTCGGTATCGCATTCGAGGCATCAATTGGTGGAATAAAATTACTCGATGGAGTCGTTAATGATCGAGTCGAGGGCGAGGCATTGGGTTATAAACAAAATCTTATAGATATTTATACAGCTTCCTGGGGTCCTGCCGACGATGGAAAAAATCTTGAAGCGCCTGGCAGACTTGCCAGTGAAGCTTTGCAACGTGGTATCAATCAAGTAATATTTTTTGTTAATTAATTAGTTTATTATTTTTTTTTTTAATTAATATAATATAATAGAACAGAATTTTTCTTTATGTAAATTACTTGCTGAAAAAATTTAACTTGATCAAATTCATTTAAAATCTAGAATTTTTTTTTTACCTTTTTTAGGAGGTGCCCCATTTTGCCCGCGAAAATTTTTTTTAACGGTAACTACAGTTATATAGAAGGAATAACGATCGTTTTACTGTATAGCTAGAGAGAGAGAGAGTGGGGATAGCTAGACGAGGACGATCAGAGTGAGAGAGTCGCACTTGCCAAGTGTCCGCAAGGTGTCGCCGCGCCAAATATTTTGTCCCTTTCAAGTCACTTATATTAAAACTCTTAAATTCGATTCCAAAACACGGTCTGGTATCGCTTCTCGGCCTTTTGGCTAAGATCAAATGTGTAGTATCTGTTCTTATCAGCTTAATATCTGATAGATTCTCATCGAGAATCCAGAATATTAATCTGATTTTTGAAACTTGGTGAAAACCTGGAGCTTGCTCCAGCTTTGCCGCAAGTTGCCCTGACATTGCAGAGCCGTCAGGTGCAGCTGAATAATCATTAACAAACACAATAATTACTTTTTCCTTTGAATTTACACTTTCCTCTGACAGTATACATCTAGAAAACATAACAATATTATTTTCTTGTAATTTTTTGAAATATCACAAGTGGACAGGGTGAATAAATCCACATTTTTTTATTAAATTACAAAGAGAAAAAATAACTTAGGAATGCTTTCATTTGAAATCATTTTCTTAACCGAAAAAATCTGAGTTCAAATCGAGATATCTTGATTTTTTTTTTAGAAAAACGTAAATAAATTTCAATTTGCTTCTACCAAAAAAATAATTCTTCATTTTAGATATAAAATAATCAATGCAATAATTTTTATTAATTTACTTTTTAAAAAAATATTGTTTTTTTTTTTTTTTTTCATTTTTCAGTGTAAAATCAGTTTAAATAAATTTTTGAATTTGGTGTATTATTATGAATTCCCAGATGTATACTACAGTCAGACCTCGTTATAAGACCACGTTATAAGACGCTTCCCCTCAGTTTATTAAAACTCGCTCGAAAAACTTCTCCCACCAACAACTCACTGAAAATTTTGCGCCAAAACCTCGCTATAAGACTAACGAACAGTACGAAAATCGAGACAAAATGTATATACATATATAGATAGTAGATTAAGTAATTTATTTTCTTAAAGAATACTGACATTGTCATGGTTTCACATAATTAATTAAGAGAAAATAACGACAAAATTCTGTTTATTCTAATGTGTAGTGTCTACATACAGTTTGTTCTCTAAAAATTTTTTTAGATTACTTCTTCAAAATAATTAGTCAATGGTGACTCAAACTTAAATATTTATTGCTAATCTAACTTGAAATTTCGTGATAACATATATTAACAATAGAAATGCCCAAAATGGTTTTAGCAACTACACTTTGAGTGTAAGACTTGAAAAGGAAAAGATTAATGGATTAGCCGGGGTCATGTGCTCTGCTCAGTGGAACGGATATTTTTTAGAGAAATAAATTATAAGGTAGTTAAGGTTTTGTGGATCATAAGACCATTAAGGTCCCGACGAGTTTAAAGTAGAGCATTAGGACAAAAAAATGTTTAAGCTGAAACGTTGTTAGGTAATGCAATGTTCCGGAGATGGGTTGAATTACGTTATAGTATAAGTTATAACATTAGTGAAGGTAATTTAAGAGCGAAATGTAAGATTTAGTTTGTGTAATAAATGTCATTAGGGTCGTGATGGCAGAGGGAATATATATGTCTGGGCTTCGGGAAACGGCGGATCTAAAGAGGATGATTGCAGTTGCGACGGCTATGTTAGCAGCATTTTTACAATTGCTGTAGGCTCTGCAAGCCAGACTGGTAAATTTCCTTGGTACGGAGAACAATGTCCTGCAACACTTGCTACTACTTACAGCAGCGGGGCTTATCATGACCAAATGATTGTAAGATATTTTTTTTTATTCCTAAAACCATTCAATGTTAAATTCAAATTCAATAAATCGATTGGTGCATGACTAAGAAAATTTCTAGATACTATCAGTTCGAATTAATTTTAATTGACAGAACTGACACTGATTAATACGTTGAAATAAATAAAATTATCCAGTGTTCCAAATTAAAATCACAATTTAAATCTTTTGTTGTTCAATTTAAATTTTTAAGCTATCAATCCAATAAGACAAGTTATCAGCGACGTTCTTTTATAGAGTCCTCCTTCTTAGTAATCCAAAGCGGATACAAAAAGAATTAAATTAATCCCTCGCTTATTCTAAGCTGTATCAAATCTACCAACGTGCGGAAACGTTCAGATCAACTGATATCATCGAACTTAAATTCCGGATTATTTTTTGTGCGTTAAATATCAGAATAAATAAATCATAAGCATCAAAATTGTTTATTAAAATATTTTTTTTATAATCTTCTTTTTATTTCATATACATATATATAAGGAACGAAACATGCGCTCATTTATATGAAAACTTGACACTTTAAGTTTATACCCAACTGATAAAAGTCGAGATCACGTTTTTTTTTATACGATTTCTTGCTAACTTCCGGGAAAAAATATTGAATGAAAAATTTGATAAGTACTGTTGTCATTTTACATCAATATACTCATTTATTACCTATTTTTATCTTGAAAAATTCAATAGCTTTTTTTTTTAATCCTCGAATCGACATTTATATAGATGTATATTTATTTTTTTATTTTTTATTCAAGGCAACAACGGATTTAAAAAACAAATGTACTACTCATCATACAGGAACATCCGCTTCAGCTCCACTTGCTGCTGGAATACTCGCTCTGGCATTACAAGTCAAGTATTTACACTTTTTTTTTTTTTTAAATAAATGATAAAAAGCCGCCTAGTGTAAATTTAATTTAGCGCTAAAATTAAAGAGATTTAATTAAATATGTCTCAGTAAAAAGTCTTTAGCACAAATTTTTAATTAACAGACGTAAAAAAAAAATGATGATATTATTTTAAATAAATAATGAACATAAATTTAATTTTTTATTTTACTAAGCAAAGAGCTCACTTGGAGAGATGCTCAGCATCTCGTTGTCGAGACTTCAGAATATAGTCCACTTAAGTAAGTTTTTAATGCCATTTTTTATTTTTTTACTGCTAAATTATTTATTTATTTTAAATTTTATCTTTTAATTATTTGCATTCGTAAGTCATATTTATTTTAATTTATTCTTAAGGAATTATAAAAAATAAAGGGTTAAAAGTTTAAACTTTTTCTCTAATCATGTTCAATTCTTCACTCTCGCAATCTTTGCCCTTTTTTTCCGTCCCTGCACAAAGTTGCCGTCAATTTATTTTACGCTCTATTATAAAAGATTATAAAGAACACGATTTTTCGCTGCTGTAATAAGTAATAAATAAACTATCATTCTTGTGAAAGTTATTAATTTACTACCAAGAAAAAAAAATTTCTTGTTCATTGATTATCAAAAAAGTATACAAGAGTTACATAAAAAAATATTTAAAGAACTTCCATTGAAAAATTTATTTCTTACTCTTCTGTTCCTCAATTATTACACAGAAATAATCCCGGTTGGATAAAAAATTCAGCGGGTCTTTGGTTCAACCCCCGGTTTGGTTTTGGATTAATGAATGCATACTCTTTGGTACTGACCGCTTCCAACTGGACACGTGTACCCGAAAAAGTACTATGTACCATAAGAAGCTATGAAAGGTAATAAGTAAGGACAAGATTTTTTCCTTAATTTTGAAATGAATAATTCAAATGTTTGATATTAAGGCGAAAATATTGGTTTTATCAGAAAAATTTTTAAACAAAAGTTGTAGGAAATTTAATTTTCTAAAAAAAATCTCTCTTATTATTTTTTGATACGACCAATAATTTCACCGTAATTCCAAAATTAAGATTCATAATGATTGATTCAATTTTTTGATAATTATCCAAATCTTAATTTTGAAATTACGGCTTTCTTATTAGTCCTATGAAAAAATTATATGAGACATTTTTTTTGTAAAATTAAATTTTGAACAACTTTTATCTGGAACATTTTTTGATACGACTAATATTTTCACCGTAATTCCAAAACTAAGATTCATAATGATTGATTCAAATTTTTGATAATTACCAAAATCTTAATTTTGAAATTACGGCTTTCTTATTAGTCCTATCACAAACTTATAAGAGACACTTTTGTTATAAAATTAAATTTCGAACAACTTTTATTTCAAAAATTTTTTTATACGACCAATATTTTTGTCATAATATCAAAAATTTGACCCAATGGATTATCAATTATTATTTTTAAATTAAAGCAAAAATCCAGACCCTAGCAATAAATAATAACTTTTTAAAATTCCCGCCATTAAAATAACAATTTTTCCATAAATAACAAATTTTATGAACGCAATAATGGGCTAAAAAAAATTTTTTTAAAGTCAATTCCGTATATTTATTTATTAATAAGTCATAAAAATTTACAAACTTCCATAATTTCAAAACTAATTCTGCATAAAAAAAAAAATCACATCAATACCGAGTTTCCACTTTCCAGAGAAAATAATCAAAACTTTCATCGAAGTATAAAAAAATTTATAGCTCCGAGGAATGAAAAAAGTGTATTGTGAAAACGTTTGTACGCTTTCATATTTTATTTATACATATATAAATTTATTTTCTTCAACAAAAAAGCAGCACTGGAAGCATAAAAAAAAAATTATATTTATTTTTTATTATTCAGTTCACAAAATATAGTTTATGGTAAATCTACGATTTTATCATTCAACGTGAACAAGTGCAGGGATCAAGATTCAGAAGTAGCTTTTCTAGAACACGTACAAATTGAAGTAACTCTTACGTATACAATTCGCGGCGCACTTGAAATGTATTTGACCTCAGCCACCAGTAAGAAAGATTATATTTTAATATTTATTCCAATTCTCTTTCTCAATTTCCTATACTACACATTTCTAAATTTTACTGTTCTTATTTTTATTACTACTATTATTATTGTTGTTCTTTTCTCCTTAATCGTTTTTTTATTGCCCGTCCTCTCGCACGTGGATCTCAAGTTTACTGTATTTTTTAGACACTAGAGTAAAAATATTGAACCGTCGAAAGCTCGACGATTCTCAAGATGGATTTAAAAATTGGAAATTCATGTCAGTTGCAACCTGGGGTGAAGACCCACGAGGCACTTGGACTCTCGAAATTATTGACAATGTAAATAATAGACTCCATGGATCTCAGATTTGTTTTTTTTTCTTAATAATGAAAACAACTATTTCTTTTTGCTTTTTAAAATGAAAATCTATAAATGATTCGGGTTCATTTAAGTGTTTTAATTATAGATTATTTCCAGGCAGGTCCGATGTCTAATAATGGAACAATCAATGATGTTGCATTGATTATTCATGGAACTAAAGATCCGCCAAGCTCACGTTTAAATGGAAGTAAACGTGTGTATAACAATAATTATAATCGGCTTAGAAAAAAAGTAATTATTTATGTTATTAATTAACAACTACTATTTACGCCGCATGCGCAATAATTTTTTTTCAACTTTTCGGGTGACGGAGTGAATTTTGATAGTTAATATTTGTAATATGGACAAACAGAAAATTAATGTCTACCCTGGAGGACCATACTTGAGGTTGTACCACTTGGAATTTTAAAAACTTTTCTTGACTCTGACAACAATGAAAAAAAATTGATATTGCGGGGATTTTTAACCGCACGGTGGACGACCTTCGTCAGAGAGTACGCGACAAACAAAAAGTTAATTATGTGATCTTCTTTAGGGACAAAAGGGACAAAAGAATTCCTTTGAGATAAAACAGAGCCCTAAGGACTTGGTATTTACTATTGATTACTTATGAAGAAGTCAATTATTATTTTTCCTATTGAAAATATCTACATACAATACGAACGTTTTTTTATCGTTGTCATGTCGATAAAACCTAACCGGGAAAACTCGAAAAAAGCCTGAGAAAAATTTTTTTTTTGACTTATGACCCATATGAGGATGACTTTCTATGTTTTGATTCGTATTGTTTCGCTGTTCCCAAAAAATTGGGAATAAAATTATTTTCCTTCACTTCTGTGGGCGAGCGTTATTTTAAAAGCCCTCGTCGGTAGCTTTCAGAGTAGATACAGAGTCAATACAGACTCAATACAGACTCGGGGTTTGGTGTTGGAAAAAAAATGATTTTTCTTCATTTCTATGGGCTAGAGCTATTTCGGAAGCCCTCTTCTGTAGCTTTCAGAGTAAATACAGAGTCAATACAGACTCAATACAGAGTCGGGGCTTGGTGTTGGGAAATAAACATATTTTCCTTTACTTTTGTGTGCAAGATGTTCTAAAAATTCGATTTTCGAAAATCGAACCGAAATCAATAATTTCCCAAATTCAAAAAAATTTGCACTTTCTCAGCAGGAAGTTAAAAAACAGTATAAAAGCTCAATCAATTTTCGAGATGAATTCGATATCCGTGAGCATTCTTCCATCTATCAGTCGGCGGTTCGATCCCTTTCAGAGCTTTTTTATTTAACTAAAAAATTAAACTTACCCTCCATGTTCTTTTATTGCCAGTAAACTCGACTACTCGCGATAATAAACAGTAACTAGTGTATAATTATTTAATTAAAAATATTTAATAGAGAGTCAGAGTATTAGAAGTTATAAAATACCGACTAACATCCCCAGTGGAATTAAAAAATAAAATGTAATGACTTGAACACTATTTTAGTAAAGTAAAATTTTATTAACGCGCCGAATAATTTCGTGATAGATAAAAATTAAATATTAAAATGATTGGACTTTTTTTTGTGAACATTTTCTTCTATCAGCGGCTAATAATAAAAATGTTTGTGAGAAAAAAAAATAATATTTATATATTTTCAGGATAATGAAGAAATGGAAATAAGTAATAAAAATATAAGAGTTAATAAATGGAATGTGGCAGAAAACGAGATAAATTTAACCAAGATTTCACAGTCCTTGAAACTCGTCCAGGTTGATTGGCTCCGAAGACATTTATTCGGTTAAATTAATTGGATTTATTGTCCTAGATCATTGCTTTTCTCATTTTAACCCCGTTCCAGTTCGTCTGCTGTTATATTGTCTCCATGTCTAGTCAAAGACGCAACAAAATAGAAATCTAATGAAAAACTTTACCAAATACGCTCACGACACTCAGAACTATGCTAATAAAACTAAACTACTAATAGTGATAATTTAATAAATTAAATAATATTAAAAATGTACCAAGTCTATGAAGGAATGCTTTTATTTTTAATTGAAAATAAATATTTGACTGACGTTAATTTAAAGTAAATATTTTTTTTTATAGCCAAAGATGGGCCACTAAAAAATTTTCATTTGAAATTTTGAATTTATGGTGACAGGAAATTTAATAAAATACAAGTTTTTTTGATTGAAAATATCAGATGGCCTTTTGAGGCCATTTTTGAGACCAGTAGCTCTCTCGCTAAGACTTTACTGCTCTCCTTAATTGCTAGTACTATTTGTCTAGTGCAGGGGGTCGCTTTGAACGTATCTGAGCAGTTGTCACCCTATAACTTTATAATTTTATATTTTTTTCTACGATCATAGGACCAGAATCGGGATTTCGGTCGAGTTTAGCCGATTTTTGAGGCAAATAGCTCTCTTGTTAAGACTCTACGGCTTCCCTTAATTGCTATGACTGTTTTTCTAGTGCAGGGTGTTGCCCTAAATGCACCTAGACGTTGCCGCCCTATAACTTCATAATTTGATATTTTTTTCTAAGAAAATGGGGCCAGAATCGGCATTTATGCCCATTTTTGAAGCAAATCGCTCTCCTGCTCAGACTTCGCGGCTTTAGTTAATTGCTTTTATCATTTTTCTAGTGCAGAAGGTCGTCCTGAACGCACCTGAGCAGTTGTTGCTCTATAACTTCATAATTTGATATTTTTTTTTATAATAAAATCGGTCCAGAATCGGCATTTTTGACCCATTTTCGAGGCCAATAGCTTTTCTACTAAAACTTTACGCAGGGGGTCGCATTTGATTTTTAAATTAGATAAAATCTAACTTTGTATAATAATTAAAATTTAATTCTCGCTTGAATACCTCATATTAACTCATGTAAAATTTTAAATATTTGACATTTGAAACTCGCCAATTTTGAAGTATAATTATTTCATGTAATTAATACCGTTGTATGATTAAATTATTTGCTTCGATGAACGGAAGGTGATTGTTAAAAAAAAAAAAATTGCAGTTAAAAAATAAATAAATGATGTTTCCATAGAATATTTAAAATGTTAAAAAATAAATCTAATTTATTTGAATTATCTAGGAATAAATAAATCAGAATTTATGTGAAAGGAGCAATCAAGATAAAAATATGACGTGTACGTGTATTTAATGAAACAGCGAGATAAAAATAAAAATTGTAAGGAGGAAAAATAAAATAAAATAAATGAAATTATCATTAATTATTTTATTCCAGTGCATGATTTTGTATCACGTGTTTGGAGGCTGCGCCGGCGTATATCCAGATCAGGGGATGAAATTCGCCTGTAGAGCACAAGGGCCGACTTCTCGGTTAGTAGCATGTCACATCTCATGCCGTCCGTACCATGTATTTATAACTCGATCAATTATATTTCACCCTCCAAAAAAAAATTATAGTGCGTCTATAATTTAATGTCAATTTAATTATCAACTAAAAATTCAATTAATTATTGCAAGTAATTAACTCGAAACCCAATCAACGGCGTCAAGTAAGTTTCATATATTTATCATATATTTTTTTTATTTTTAAATCCCGTATAAATGAGCGTTAATTACAAAACAAATTCTTTGACATCAAAAAGTTGAACTTTATAATCAAGCGCGTTCATGTCTTAGCATCATATTTATAATTTCAAAAGAATTTTCTGTTACTAACTTTTATATTTTTTTTTTTAAAATTCTTAATTAAAATGCATTGAAATTTTAATTCTCTGTAGTCTAAGTAAAGTTATTTTTTTTTAATTAATGAAATTCTGACTAATGAGCAAAGAAGATAATTATCGCCTATCATTAATTAATGATAGATATCAGTAATTAGAAAAATTAAGAATCGAAATTAGGCCATTAATTTTTTTTTATAACTGCGTGAAAATAAAAAAAATTACACATGAAAGTTTTAATTAGTTTTTAAAGTTTAAGCTCTCACTCGCAACTCTGGTCAATGAAATAATTGTATATATATGTGATATTTATACTGTGCTGATGGAATATTGACGATGACATATAAATGAAAATTATCTGTAGAGCTAGTTGGATTTTATGGTATGTTTTATATAAATATATATATTGTTTATCTCCGTTAGCGCGAAAAAATATATATCATTTATTAATATATATTTTCCATACTTTTTAAATCATTAAAATTTTTAAATATTTTATCAAAAATTTACTCACTTTGTAGTAAAAAAAAAATTACAATCAAAATCTGAGCTGTGAATTTTTTTTTATTTTAATGAAAATTCCTCGGCAATTTTGAAACAATAAAAAAATATCAATTATAAGCTTGTAACATAGTTCAAAAAGTTTTAATACAGTAGTTTATAATTTATATAAAGTCAGTTACAGTAACCTCGTGGGTTACTCAAACTACGCTAATTGATCTCAAGACTAATTAAAAGGATCCACCATCACAAGGATTAACTTTCGCCGTTAATTTAATTCGATAATTACATACTCATTTTTGCTGACATACAGATAACATTAGATTATCATTTTTAAAATTGATAAACAAAATTCTTTTTTAGTTTTAAAAACGCTGTTATTTAGCATCCAATTATTTTCAAATTTAATTTTGACATTCACCCGAGGGAATATAGAAGAACAGTACGAGTATAAAAAAGTTTGTTTTTTTCATTCATACGATACTTTTAATTACTTCATAACAATTTAAATCAACGCTTTATTCTCTATAGCGACAAAAAAATACTTTTTTAAATCAGTTGATTTAGTTTCATCATTAAAATCAAATTTTTCTCATAATTATTTATGAAAATAATAATAATTATTATTATTATTTTATGCTGGTACAAATACATGTGTTTTTAAAATCTGACAGCTGTCAAAAGTCTATATGTCAAAAAGTTAAAAGAGAATAAAATCTAAATGGAACTGATGTATTTGCCAGTTTTGAATTTTATTTTTAAATAATTAAATTCTTATGTTTGACAAATAAACATTTGACATTTTACATTAATTTTACTACAATGAATGACGTTTTTACAATTTTCATTGACGTAGCGAGAGAGTGTTTCGTGGTTGTCATAACTTTAAGAAAACCTCATATATTTGTGCATAATTTTATTGTAAGAGTTCGCAATAACTCGAGATAAAATTTTTTTTAAATAAAATAACTTTTTCCATATCACATCTATTTTTTGAATATATAAATATATAGGGGTGGGCAAAATGACACCCCATAAAATTTGGTAATAAATTTTTTTTTTCAAAATTGTCTTTGGCCGTAACTTAAATTTCTTATCAACATTTTTGTATGATTTTGAATGTCCAAAATTTTTTTTTACTTCTTTGTAGACAGGTCCATTTTACCCGGGAAATTTTTTTTTTTTTTTAAGTAGAAGTTTGGTTTATTTCAAATAAAAGTCAAAAAAAGAAAATTCACCGAATCAAATCCATTGTTCTTTAGCGGTCCCATTTTCCCCCTATATATGTATATATTTATGGTAATTAAAAAACAGTAAACTCATTAAAGTACTTGTAGAATTTATATGAGTTGACAGTAAAAAAATAAATATGAACTTGCAGATAAAGAATCTAATAAAATAGCATCCAAATGAAAAAAAAGGGTTTATATAAATAAAGAATGACTCTATAGCGATTGCATTGGGAATAAACTTTGATGTTACGACCAATGGATTATTAAAACAGGGTCAATGAGGCCTTGATAAGGAGTAGACAGTATTATAACAGAAAGGCGAAAAAAGCAGCCGGGAAGTGGAAATGAGAATACAAGAACAAGAAAGTTAAACAGAAATTATTAAAATAAAAGTCTGATATAATACAGACTTCTTTAGATTTTCAAATGCAATTTCGAATCGTGAAACAAAAGAAATTAATTATTTGCATATTTTTTTTTTTTTTAATAAACTTTTATATGAAAAAAAGTAACTATTCTAAATTGCTTCAAGAGTGAGCGGGATTGTTTGTTTAGCTCTTATGGACTTTTTAGTTTAACAACTCAAAGAACGTGGGAATAAAATAAAAATTCATATGAGTATAATATGACATGCATGTTCGTTAATATGCAACATTTCAGTTCCCGAGATAAAGTTTTCTCTGTATAATTTTATTTTCTTTAGTTTTTATTTTTCTACCCTATTTCGGTACTTGATAGATCAATTCATTTTTTTATCTTCTCAGTTTAATTTGATTTTTTAAAAATCATTATTAGATATATCTACTCTTAAAAAAAAACGGGGTAAGTCTACCGCCGCATGTGTAAATATTTTTTACTAGTGTTGAAATATTTTTCTGGTGTTAAAAATATTTTACTCTGTGAATATTTCTTCTTATTCGATCACTAAATAATGGAATTATTGGCGATTGAAATAGTGGGAGTAAAATGGTGTGATTTTTAAATAAATTACGTATAACATAAATTTTTGAAATAAAAGTACACAGCAAAATTTAAATTTCTTTAAGTATATTCATCAAATTTTGATATTTTTTTACATATCGCGTTACTGATGCTCTAAGGGCGTATAAAAAAATTTATTTTCCAGGAATCGGCGTGATCATGTTTTAAAAGAATAATACTAAAAAAAAAAAATTCTTTTCAAAATTTAACTTTTTTTTTTTTATAATTATAAAATCAAAATTCTTACTCAAAATTAAAATTTTTTTTTTAAGTAAACCGCGCCGGGAGCCATAAGGGCGTATAAAAAAATTTGATTTTAAAAAAAAAGTTTTTTCGTCTCTATTATACTTATAAAGCATAATTACGTCAATTTCCGAAAAAAAAAAACATTTTGATACGCCCTTATGACTTTTCAGCGGTATATTTTGCAGGTATACGCCCTTATGGCATCAGTAACGCGATATAATACATTTTTTTTTCTAATTTCTTTACGTGGAATTTTTTTTACACCATTTAACACAGCTTACACCGGTGTTATTTCATTTGAACACCGCACAGTGTTAAATTAAGTCCATTTTTAACACCACTTTTTTTACAGTGTATAAATAGTAAAATATAAAAATAAAATTATTTATTTTCAATTTAAGGTCGGGTCAATTGTGAAACTTGAGAAATATCTTCCGACTTTTTTTTTTTACTTCTGGATGGAAAAACCACAAGCATTTAATCGCTAAAACGAGTGCAGATAAAAAGCAATATAAAAAGCATTCTAAGACAATTTTCTTTACAATACAAATTTACCTTATATATATATATATATATATATATATATATATACCCGTCAGTTTATTTCACCCTTGTCAATATGTTTGTCCCTTAAACCATCTATGTATATATATATTATTTTCCTTTCAACAATTTATCAACTCTATATATATATATATATTTATATATCGATCATTATCATTGATCTACAAACTTATCTCAATTATATTTCCATTAAACTTTATAAAATATTTATCGAAAGTTAAAAAAGTTTGCAATCAAGGGTAGATTATTTGTTGATTTTTTCCAATGAAACAGCAAAAAAAAGTTTAATTAAACTTATTATTTTTGTTGATTGTTTTATAAATACTATTGGGTTTTATTTGGTAACAACTTTATAAAAAGTTAAATGGCAATTTAGTTAAAATTTCTCTCCGGGTAACCAATAAATTGTGAAAGTTTCATTTAATTATTTATTACCATCGAGGAAAAGTCGTAAAATTTAGATAATACAACCCGAGCGTGTTTGGACGTCAGTCTCATAAATTCTTACCTTAATTTTAATATCACGGTTGAGGAAAATTTATCACTATCAAAATCTCAGGTATTTTGTTTTCAATTTAATAAATATTAGCTTCTGTTTCTGTACATCCCATAAAATTTATTTAAATAATATCATTAAATATTTACAAGACAAATATTTTTTTTTAAATTTGTATTTTTATATTTTTACTCAATTAATTTAAATAATTTTATTTTTTTACAATCTATTGTTCATTAGCTTTAATTTAATACCCGACGTGTAATATAACAAAAAATCATTTTTTTTTTACACAAAAAAAAAAAATTTGGTGCGAAAAATTTTTATTCATTCAAAAAAAAATTTTACCGCCCTAAGAATTTTTTTTATCTTCAATATAAAATTCAAAATATTTTTCGCGCCAAAAAATTTTTATTTTCTGTGTTTAAAATAATTAAAAAAAAAATTTCTTGAAAATTAAAATTTCCTGAGTTCAAAAAAAAAAACAAAAAATCTATTTCACCAGCAAATTTGATGAAACTTAATTGAATTTAATGTGCGCTCGTGGTAGTCCAGTAATTAGGACTTGGGTCCCGAGTTCGATCCCAGTAGGCGGCAATTTTCGTAAAAATTTAAATGTCATATTATTTACATATTTATTATTATTATTATTACATATAAATTAGTATTCATTAATATTTAAAAAATAAAAGAAAAACTAGTGTATTAACTTACGATCCAAAAAATATAATTAAAAAGTAGAGTAAATAATTAAAATTTTAATTAAAGTCACAGAGATCGTAAAGTTTTCGATTTAGTGTTTTACCGTCAAAGCTTCGGCGAACCGCGAATTCGCACCAGCTATTTTCGAATCCCTTGTTATTCTCAGTGACCTCTGTGACCTCAACAAGTTACACAATTTAATAATTACTGTCACTGTTGCTAACGAATATTTATTCACTGGGTAAAAAATTGATTGCGCAATTAAAATCCCTTTGAGCAGAGAAACAAACTAATTTTGAACAAACCGTTAAATTGTTTCTCTACTGATTTTAGTTACTAGATAATTGAAAACTCAAAAAATTGTATAACGTTATTATACAACAGTAATATTGTGTGATAAATATTAAAGGAAGGTGAATATAACTGACCTAATTTCGATACAATAGATAGTAATTAATTAACACTGAGCTATCATAAACATAATTAATAGAATATTTCCTAGTACATGTGACAAGCTTAATTAATTTAAACCATCGATTTATTGTCGCATTCTAGTGCTACCTGCGACCATATACATATATATTTATATATATATATGTACCTTTAAACTTGTACTCTCAGTGGATTTTGTTATTATTCACTAACGTTCACAAGTTCCATGGTAATTTAATCACAAATTCGATTAGATTCTGTGCCATCAGCGCACATCGTACGGAAGCACACGAAATCTACTGAAAATTTTTCCATTTAAATAAAATCCTTTTGGATTATTTTCTATCCGCTCGCATTACAGTATTTTTGTACTTATTTTTATGCGGTACCTCGTATTTTAATTTTTTTACGAGATTACTTATGTAAATTTAATTTATTTTAGATAATTATTTTCATGTTTAACATGGACTTTAAAACTTTTTTTCATTTTTTATACTGTTTTTGACATTGGAGTAGATGACTGGTTATTTATTCAATCCTCTTGAAGTAAGTTTACTCCGAAGGGAGTTTATTTAAACACCGAAACTCCGGTTTGGAGTGAAATTCAATTCGAAAAGGGTTTATTTTAATATTAAAAGTCCAAATCGGAGTGAATGCAGATTTAAATGAAATCCAGACCAATTCGAAATCATCCCGCTGGAAAAAAACTCCGTATGCAGAGTATTCTTTTAGTAAAACTCCGAAATTCTGACACTGAAAAAAAATGTGGTTATTGTAACCATCTGAAATATTGCTAATGGTAGATAGATGTCGTGACAAAATGTGTCGTTAACTTGGCAATACTAGATTGCTGCATTGACTATCTTCAATTTTAAATAAAAGTATTGTCAATTTAACCATATTCTTTGGTTATGTTCCCCATACTTCGTATTGCTGTTTTAATGATCTCTATAGGTTGCTATCATAGCATTCAAATTGTTAATATAGCAATCCGTATTGTAAATATACCAATACGTATTGACGTAGCAACCATCTATGTAGATAGTTGATTATAGTCAAGTCTGCAAAAGAATGGGCTTTTCTTCTACTACTTAGCTATAATGAAGTCCATGATTTTGCACTAACGCGCATGCGCAGTAATGGCTTGATCGTAGAAAAATGGTGGGAGGAAAGTCTATTCTTTTGCAGACTCAACTATAAACAAAACATTGTATGGGTAAAATAGCAATCTAACCTTTACGCAAATAAAGTATTGCTATATTAACACTACGATTTTCCAAACTTTAGATGGTTACTATAACCTAACGGTATTGCTATTACAGCGATATTTTTTTTCAGTGGAGTGAATTCGAATTTGAATAAAGTTCATAATCACTTCAAATTTACCCGGGTAAAAAAAATAACTTGATTTTGACTTATTGGACTAGATTTTGACTTAGTTAACTTGATTTTGGCAACACTTACCTTTTTGAACTTCAATATAAATTTGAACTTAAAAATTTGAATCAAATTAAAGTCACGTTGACTTGGATTTGATTTATAAAATTTTCCCGGGCACTTTTAAATTTTTAAAATTTAACAAACTAATTTATTACAGTTGTAGATAAATAATAAATTAAATGAATGATGAACAATGAGTGATCTTATAAGATCAAGTGCTACAAAAATGAAAATTCCACCGCCATTAAATTTAAACACAGAAACTACTGATGACGATACATTCAATCAAAAAACTCGCAGTAAGTATCGATGTTTCATAAAAAAATAAAATTTATAAATAAATAAACTAGTGTAAGAATACAAAAAATTCAAACAGTTAAAAAAAAATTTAACGTTATCAATCGATACTTTTTTTATTCCAATTTTATCCCATTCGTTTTTGTTAAAATTCCATCTCTTGAATAAAAAAAAAAAAAAAAAAAAAATAGCTACGTTGGTAACTTGTCATCAATGCGTAACATGTAGATATTTCTAAGAGCATTTATTGTAAAATTGTTCTCTCACTATTCGGAAGCACGTTCTGCTGAAATTTAAATTTTCTCTATTGAATTTTTATTTTATACGTCAATCAACTCATGAAAATTTCAATTTTTATATTTCAATTTGATCTTCGCAAACACATTTATAAGTCTTACATTATTGGAGGTATAAAAAATACACATTTTTTTTTCTCAACTCTAACTTTATTTTTACATTACAAAATTATTTCATTTTTATTCATAAATTTCTAGTATAAATTTTTATAAATTCGCATGTAACATTTTTTTTTTTTTAAATATACAAGTAAAATAAAACATTTATACTCATGTACTTAAAAATAGGGATGCTATCGATCGGTAACTTTTGGTCAACTGAAATTTTAATAAAAAAAAAATATAGATACATTTTTTTTAACAAAGTATCTTACTTAGTAATAAGAATTTTATACACTAATTATATCGTAATTACTCTGGTGATTTTTTACACATTTTAATTGCTGATAAAAATAATTAAATTGTTTACTATAATTAATTTCATGTTTTATCCAAATACTGTATTGTAATTAAAAAAAAATCAGTAAACTTGCAATTACGTAACCAATTGAACGACAGCAAATTAATTTCTCTACAAATGAGCGAACAATTAATTTAATAATAAATTTTTTTGTGTAAAAACTTGGTAACAATTTTAAATTTAATTAAATAAATAATTGAGGTAATTTTAAAATAATTAATTTCTTTTTTTTTTTGTTTTTTGTAGTATTGAAAAATGATTTATTATTGCATGAAGCAGTTATCAAAAATGAACCAGAGACTGTTAGAAAAGTACTTGAAGAAACAGTCGACGTTAACTCGCGAAACAACGTAAGTAAAAATATAAAAAACTTTCGTATAAAAAGAAAATAAAAAGTAACGAGACAGTTAAGGAAATTTATCAGTTTGTAAAAATTTAAATTACAAATTAGTAGTATAGTAAAACAAATAAATTTGACAGCTTTAAAAAAAAGTATAGGATTTTTTTAAAAATTATTAAATGTATAAAAAAAAAATTTTTGAAAAATAATGAAAATTAGGTAGTGGTAAGTTAGTACATGATGTATCGGGATACAAATTTCAAAAGGACATATTTTTATAAGTCCTTTTGACAGGAAATTTTTCTAGAGCCAAAAGTTCTTATATTTTTTTTTACTGCCAATTTTGTATACATTTTAAAGCTAAAAATTTTGAAAATCTAAAAACGCATGACTTAAATTATATACCCTTTGGCTTTCGCAAATGTTTAGCTTTAATAAGTGACCACAAATGCTACTACCCTACACAATTTTCAAAACAAATTATAGTTTTACTTGTATTAATTAAAAAATAAAAATTACTGTCCCGATTAGAGAACATACCACTATGAGTAAATTATAAATATAAGTTAAGAGATAACAAAATTTTTAGATTATAGTTTTTTTGTAATTGTAAATAAATATCAAAAGAAAATTTCTTAATATTAATTTTAAAAAACTGAATTATTATAAATAGTATGGCAGAGCTCCGATTCATTGGGCAGCCTCACGAGGAAACACGGAGATAATTGAGTTATTGATGAAAGCTAACTGTGACATCGAGGCACAAGATAAAGTATGATAAATAAAATATAATAAAATAAGTAACTTAAATAAATTATGGCAACTTTTAGACTTGTCTTTGTTTGGTTGTGATAATTGGATGTAATTAATTAGTTAAATTATTTTATTTTATTTAATGGTGTGATGTGATGATGGGTAAAAATTAAATCACTTTGATGTTACAAAACAGTTCGGAATGCGGCCCTTACACATGGCTGCTTGGTATGGCCATCTAGATGCTGTCAAACTGCTCGTTGATGCCGGTGCTAATGTCGCCGCAGTTAATAAGGTATGAAAAAATAAAAAAATAATCATTTATATTAATTTTTATTTTTTGTTAATTAATTTGATAATTAAAATAAAAATTCTTAACTTACTACTATAATTAAAATTTTTAGATTAATTAATTATTAATCGAAATAAGGGGCCATTTCTTTCTAACCCCCAGAAATTTTTTTCCTGACTCAAGAAAATTTTTTTTCGCGCCAATAAATTTTCTGTTTTCAATTAAAAATACAAAAAATTTTTTACCGCTTTTATTTATAAAAAAATATAAATGAATGAAAAAAGAATTAATGAAGCCATTGACGTTTGTCATGTCGTATTGATTTTTCCAGCACGATATAAGAGTCTTTTAAAAGTCACTGAGTATTTTAAAACTCATGTGTGACACATTAGTTGTTACACAGGTCGACCTCTTTTAGTTGTTAAATTTCTACAATTGAAAAGAAACACATTACATTATATGTACTTTTATAATAATCATCTACACTCTACACTCTAATAAACACGTGCAGAGCAATTTGCTCATAAGCACTCTCTGTAAATCGTTTGCTATAAAATTGTATGGCAAAAAAGAGTCATTTATATCTGAGATTTTATTTTTTAAATTTAAAGATCTAGGAAAATCTTTAGCTAAAATAAAGTAAATTACAAAAATAAAATCAAGTGTTCGTTTTTCAAAAATATTTTGAGGTCTTACACAAAAAAAATTTTGAAAATTTTAGATCCAGATTTAAATAAATCTAGATCTATCTGAATCATTGGTTAGCCGACGTATGATAATTTTTGAATTTTTTAAAAAATGATAAATTATAAAAAAAAAAAAAATATAAAAATTGCACATATAGCATTTTTCATTTTCTACATGTGCATATTTTTAGTTTTTTTAAAAATTGATTTTTTGAAAGACCAGAACATTTTCAATTGTCTGCCAACTTAAGGGTCATTAAATTATTATGATACTGAAATTAGCTGGCATTTAATAATTTTTGGATTTTTTTTAACCGATAAATTATAAAAAAAAAAATATTTGAAAAAATTGCACCTGTAGTTTTTGAAATTTTCTACATGTGCATATTTTTAGATTTTGCTTTTTTGTAATTCACTTAGAGAAAAGAAATTTTGAATTCATAATGCAAAAATTTCTTGGTGGGAGTAAAAATTTTTGCGTAAAGAAATACTTTTCTGCGTAGTTATTAGCATAATAAATGAAAATATTTTTTTATATATCTACAGAAAAAATATACACTATTGATGTGCGGAGCGAGAGGAAATAGTAGTATAGTAATAGACTATTTGATAAAAGTAATGGAGTTTATAAATGTCGAAGCAACTGACAATACTGGCGCAACGGCACTCCATCATGCTGCAATTTCTGGACACCCGGATGTAATAAAAGCATTGTCAAGGATCCCGGAAATTAAATTGAATGCCACAGATAAAGTGAGTTGACAATTTAACCAAGTTGTCATCTAATAATAAATGTTAAAAAAAAATGAAATAAAATAATGGAATTATAAAATGCCAAGTGTGTGGGAAAAATAATATAAGATAAATTATAAATTTATGATAGAAAGGTCAAATTCCGCTACACTGTGCTTGCGCGGAAGGACACATGGAGGCAGTTGAAATTTTAATTAACTTGGGATCTAATTTGAATGATCGTGACAACGATGGTTACAGTCCATTACACGTTGCTACGCGAATGAGGGACACGGGAATCGTTCAAATACTTTTGAATGCTAATGCTAATTGTAATATTGTTGACGACAATGGATTAACGTCATTGCACATGGCCGCTAGTCAAGGGTGTAAAGGAATACTTGAATCTATTATTGACTATTGTCCTGATGTTATTAATAAACAGTGCAATGTAAGAGCAATTTTTATTTATTATTATAATCATTTTTTTTAGAAAACACTGGGTTCAAATTTTATAATAGTTCTGACTAATTGAGTAAGGAGTTAATTTATTTACTTTTAATTTTCAACCGACTGCGAGTTTAATTAATAAAAAAAAAATTCTAATCTAATTAATTAATTATTATACTGGAGTAATCGACGTCTAATAATTTTTAGAATGCTTTTAAAAGGATAAATTATAAAAAAAAAATATTTTGAAAAATTGCACTTGTAGTTTTTTTAATTTTCTACATGTGCATTTTTTTATTTTTTTTTTTTCTGCAATTAATTTGTTGATAAAAAAAAAATTCTTAAACTTAATTCTATTCTTGAATAAATAAAATATAACGGAATTAAAAATATACGTTTTCAGATCGGAAACACGCCATTGCATTTAGCGTGTCAAAATAATCAAATAGATACTATTGAAATACTGTTGAGAAAAAACGCAGACATAAATTGTTTCAATCTGGTAAGTGGAAATAAACTAAAACAAACTGAATGCAAACAATGTATAAAAAAATGTATAGATAAATATGTGGGAAGCGATTAAATAAATTTAAAAACTCAAGAGGGAAATACTAAAAAAAATATACATTATAATTACAATTATTTAAAACATTTATACGAGATTATTATTTTATTACTCGCAGAAACTACAAACTCCAATACACATCGCTGCGGAAATGGGTCACACGGATGTTTGCAAACTCCTACTGGCAGCTGGTGCGAATATCGAACAGAGAGAGAAAGTAATATCACTAAAAACTCATTGTTAATTTATTTATTTATTCATTTATCATTCATTATACTCGTGTTAGATCGTTTACTTTTATGTTCGTAGTACAGGTACCGTTTTTGATCCCTTTAGACCCAGTTTTGGACACTTTAAAAATATGTCATGTGTTTGAAAATACTGTCATTACACTATTGCAGTGAAAACTTAAAATTTTTTTTTGTTAATTAAAATAAAGTAGACACTAACGGTACTTTTACCCTATCAACTGGACTGACCATCTTCGGCTGAACTAATCCTGAGTAAACTTCGTAAGATCTAGTATAGTAAAAGCATATTTACTATATTAAGTCTTACTAAGTTTACTCAGGACCCTCAGGACTTTCAGCCAAACACGGCCATTAAAACTATGAATTTCAATGCTTGCATAAGCAGTCAAAAGAACCTGATTTCATACCAATAAGATTTAGTGGACAGAAACTGATCAGTTTCTTCTCAAGGGAAAAAACTCATTAGTCATTACTCATTAGCTTCTACCCGGTACAGTAGATTACGCACTAAGGGAGAAAACTAGGGTATTCCAACTCGCATGCGTAATTATTATCTACCCGAGCCGTCGATGAAAAACACGTGGATTAGAACTTTTTACTTTCCTCCGTGATGCGTTTATTAGATTTCACCAGATCCGCATTTAAAAATTTGAATTTTTCCCGCCGTTTAAGAGAAGAACATTAGCGCTAGTTTTTATCATTTACTTTCTCATAAACGAAAAGAACGACTTTCTTATCTTTAAACAGGGCAGGAATTTAAACTTTCGATGCGGGTATGGTTAAATAGGACATTACACACCGAGGGAGAAAAATAGATTTAAATCCGAGTGCGTAATGGTTACCCAAGAAGGCGAGAGTGAAAAACGCGCGAATTGGAACGTCTTATTTTCTTCCGTGATGCGATTACTAGATTTCACCAGATCTGCATTTAAAAATTTGAATTTTTCCCGCCGTTTAAGAGAAGAACGACACTAGTGTTAATTCTTATCATTTACTTTCTCATAAACGAAAAGAACGACTTTCTTTTCTCTAAACAGGGCAGGAATTTCGACTTTAGTCGTAGGTATGATGAAATAGAATATTTATATTTATTTCACTTACAGAGCGGGCGAACGCCGCTTTATATTGCAGCAAGAGGTAGTTTTACAGCAATCGTTGATATGATTATCAAAACCGCGAGACTGGGATTCCCGGTAATTAAAAAAAAATATTTCACAAGCTTTGGTTTCAAATCGATTAATTAAATTCATATTGTTTTTTTTTTTTTAATTTTATTTTCAATAGGATGCTGCAGTTAGTGATGAAAACGGAGTAGTTAGGAAAAGAATAAATGACGAGCCACGTTGGAGTACAATTAGCGTTAATTGCGCATCGGTAATAACTGATCACATACGCTCTATTTTGTGGAAATTAGCTTATAAACATCTTGAATCTGGTGATTGGAAGAAACTTGCACTTCATTGGTCATTTACGCACGAACAAATTCAAGCTATTGAACATCAATATAACGGTATTTATTTTTTATAAATATATATGTATGTCTATTTATATACGTATACCTATTTATGTTGAATAACGTATAAGGTAAAGCGGTAATGAAATATATATATGTACCAATTACTGCCAGTACTATTTACTGAAGCTCTCGCTTATTTATTTTTTCTTTTTCAATATCATTAAAATTTAATTTTTTTTGTCAATATTTCAATCAATTCATGTACTCATATATTAAATATATCACTGAGTGTAAAATTATATATTTTTAAATCAGTAATTGGGACATTATTATTATTATTCCGGACACCGCTTGCTGATGAAAAAAAGTATAAAGAATTTTAAATTTGAATTTTAAAAAAGCGCGCGTATTTTTAAAACTTTGGGTATTTTAAAAAAATATATTCAAATTGTTGATTACTTTTTGTTTTTCAATATTTATAACTTGTAAAATTTAAAATTTATGAATTTACTTTCCCAGACTTTTTTGCAGACTATAAAACACTCGACAAAATCGTTGTGTGAATTTTTAATGTAACATAAAAACTTTAGCGGTACTTTTTTTGAATTTAAATAAAAAATAGCCGACGCTGTTCAGCATACAGAGACTCAATAGAATTTCTTTAGACGATTTACTGTCTTGCGAATCCGTACGATGACTGAGTTGTAATCAGTATTAAAAAAAAGAATTAATTAACTGACAAAAATTATAAATTTTTTTTTTTAAAATGAGATAGAAATATTGGAGAAATATAAAATAACATTTAATTAAATATTTTTTGAGGTCCGTCGAGTTACAAAGAGCATGGGCATCGAATGCTCATGATTTGGACCTCGAATCTGTCACCCGATACTCAAATACACGAACAACTGTATCAAGCTCTTTGTGCTATTGATAAAAAAAATACTGCAGGTAAATTCTACATTCTCCGATATCAAAAAGATTAATCATTATTTTTTTTTGTTTACTTTATCCGCATGTAAATATATATGTGCGCAACATATATGTGAAAGGTACTTTTTCCACATTAAATATATAATTATATATATCGACCTAAATGTCAACAAAAATTCAAAATTTAGTAAACAATTTTTTTGATCCTGAAGTTAACAGACAGTTTAAAATTTTGAAACTTTTTTTTTCAACGAATCAGTTACAAAAAAAAAAAAACTAGAAAAATGCACGTGTAGGAAATTAAAAAAACTATAAGTGCATTTTTTTAATTTTGGTTTTTTTTTTAATTAATCGTTTAAAAAAAATTCAAAAATTATTAGACGTCAGATAACTTTAGTATGATAAGTTTTTTAAAAATATGTACGCACATATATGTTACATATATATTTTAATGTAGATTAATTAGCATTTAATTTCTAATGATGATGATTATGATTTTTTAGTTTGTTCTTACTCGTCTAAAAAAAAAAATAATTAAGTAATTGATACTTAAAATTAATTTATAATAATTATTTTATTTATATTATGTGTATATATATTATTATAAAACTTACTTTAATGACTTATTGCTCTTATGAATAAATAAATTTAACAGATTCAATTAGAAAAAAATATGAAGAAGATTATCAACAAGAAAATAAAAAAAAATCTGGAAATAAAGGTTGTCATCAGTGTACAGTAACGTAAATCCTTCCAGAGAGACTGAGTTTCAAACACGAAAAAAAAAATAAATTTAAACTTCTTTTTCAACAAAATTACCAATTAAAAAAATATAAAATCCGCGTAAAATAAATGAATAAAAAAATATTAGTTGGCTTCTTTTATCTCTTTTTTACGAATTTCATCACGATAAATTTAAAATTATAAAATATTATACAAATATGATCACCTTATTTTTAATAGACTACGGAATATATAGATAGTAATAAATTTAATAACTTAAGTAATCATATATGTATATATTTAAATTATATGTATTAATAATTAAAAATAAATAAATATATTAATGTATAAAATAGCTTTCATTTATTTTCAAGTTTTATTATTGTCTACTAAAACTCACTTATTATATATATATATATATGCTCTGATAGCCATTTTTATTTCAATTTGACGGAAATCAAAAACCAAAATAAGATGTCAAGTTGACTACAAAAAGTTTATGCAAATTGATGGTAACTTGTAGTCAATTTGGAAGTAAAATTTTTCTCATTAAATTTTTTTCATGCAACTTGCTGTCAAATTCAAATGTGGCCCATCTTTACCAAATTCTCAAATTTTATAAATCTATTAATTTATTAATTAATTATTTTTAACGAAACTAGAAATTTAAAACCCGAAAATTCTAACCTTCAAATTGACTTCTGTTATTTAACTTTTTTTTATGCAACTTGAAGACAACTTTTTTCATTCACACTACGACTGAAAATTAACATCAATTTGTTGTTCATATTATACTCATATTGAGGTAACAACTTGGAACAGCAAAATGACGTTAACTTGACGTTAATCTGATGAAAAATACTGAATAGCAAATTTTTGAATAAAAAGTGTGGCTGTTAATATATATATATATATATGACTCGAAAAATAATTAATGAAATATTTTAATAGACAATAGATTTTTTTTTCAATTATTGGAGACTTGGATTAATAAAAAAAAAATAATATATTAAAAATGTGGATTTATTAATATTAATTAACTGAATCAATTTCTCAATTTGTTTTTCACTCATATCAAGTTGTCTGTGATTAAACAACGGTATTATAACGCTTGTATTTATAATTATTATTATTATTATTTTATTTATTACTATTAATCCTTAATAATAACAAAAATATTATCATTAATATTACCATTATATTGTTAACTATAATATATAATAATTAATTAATCAATTAATTAATTAATTAATTACAATAGTAGGAAGATATCAATTAATATAAATACATATATTAATTAATATTAATTATTTAATGGATGGTTTTGTGATTTTTTTTTTTCGTTAATAAATAACACTTTATATAAACTAGTCATTAACATCAATTAATTCTGTACGTAATTATAACTTTTGATTAAAATAATAAATGTCCCCTTAATTAATAAGGAAGATCCAAATAACTATTTTTAAAAATCCTACTATTAACTGCAATTAATTAACTTATACATTAAAAAAAAATGTATGAAGTATGACAAAAAAAAAATTAATAATGATAATAGTAATAGAGTAAAAATAAAAATGGTACTTAATTATTTAATTAATTAAAATTTATCTTGGTAGTAATTATTAGAATGTGTTGCGATGAATAGTGTTTTTTTTTAAAGTTATTTTAAAAAATTTGATGTCTTCTAACGGCCATAGGGATGAAATTTGCTGGTATTATTTGGAGCTGTTGAGTAACCAGCCCGCTTTGGTCCACTGATATGGATGTCTGTTGTTCCTGGAGCAGCAGGAACATTACTTAGATTTGTAGTGCCATAACGTATGCCTGTTAATATTTTATAAAAAACAACGTAATACTTCTAAATATTATAATATTATTATTATTTTTAAACTGTTACTATAGTGGGAAAAAAAATTAATATATTAAACAACTTAAAGTAAATAAATATTGTGATTAGACTCTAGTAGAAATTCGAACCGGGTGCGTAGGTATTAAATTGGCCGTAAAAATGGCCCTGATTAATGGACAGAGATATTTTACTGTAATGGAGGATGACAAGATGGCGGTCAAAATGGCGGAGCAAAATCATATGATTTGTATCTGAGTAGAGAAATTTTTTTTGACTAATTTCGAAATTAGTTAGTAAGAAAATCGAAAATATTTTGGAAAATAGTCGAGATAAATAATTAATTATTATTTGGATGTATATTTAATTGATACAAATATTTTTGAATATTAATAATCTTTGGAAAAGTTAATTTTGAAAATATCGACTGATAAATTTCAAGTATAGCTAATTTGAACTTTTATTAATTATAATTAATACGTATTCGTATACGAACTTCAAGTTAACTAACGGATAATTTTTGAATTTTTTTTAAAAAATAATAAATTATGAAAAAAAAAATATTTGGAAAAATTGCACCTAGAGTTTTTTTCATTTTCTACATGTGCATATTTTTAGTATTTTTTTTTTAGTAATTTGTTAAAAAAACAAACCGGAAATTTTGGATTAATTGCTAACTTCAGGACCATTGTTAATAAAGATATTAATTTTCTAAACAAAGTAAAAGTATATTTAGGTCAGGGTCTTGAAAAAAAAAAATCTTTAATATTTTTTCTGACCGATTGAAATTTCCTGATACTTCCGTTATTCAAATCGATCGCCAATGTGTAATTTCTTTTACAATTAAACAGAATATTTGCCAGTACTCGGGTATTTAATCAGCTAAAATTAGCGCATTCAGGTACTTAATGATCATACCACAGTTTGACCCCTTCCAGACACTCAAGGATCATGCAATAAAAAAATCAATTCATCTCCAACTGAATGCTGTTTTGTAATCGAGCACACCCGGGAAAATTTCTACCAGAGTAGTATAAATACTTGATTAAAACATAAAATAGGATTTAATCAAGAAGCGAATAAAAATTTGTCACTCTTAGACATTTCTAAATACTAAGGGTTTAGGCATTGAATCCAGAGGGTATTTTTAAATTTTCACCATTAATACTTTATTTTTTATAATCAGTTATTATTATTAAGTGATAACAAAATATTTATTACTTCACTTTTCTCAGTTTTAGATAAATATCATCGTTGTTTTTAGATACTAGGTCAGATCGTTAAATTTTTATGAAGATATTTTAGTATTTTATATACTTTTATTTACAGAACACTTGTAAGAAAAAATATACGTAAAAGCAATTAAAATATTTAACCCTTTAGCTGCCGCGCTAACGAAACTTTCTCAGACGTTACTTAAGTTATTAATGGGCGGAGTAAATAAAGAATACTGAAATATAGATGACGGTAAAAGGGTTGATGTTCATTAAGTATGAAAAATAAATGGTTGGGTAAACAATAGATATTTCTTGTTATCTTCAGTTTTAGTGAATTTCCACACTACATATCTTTTATCTTAATTAAGTAAATTTAATTTTCTATGTTAATTAACAAATTTTACTTCCATCTATTTTAATTTTTCAAATTTTTAAAATATATATACATGTATATATTTAATTTGTTACTAGTGCTAATAGTTAATCAAATTGAATTTGCCGCTAAAATTTAAATTTAAAAATAAATACTGTTGTTAATATATTAAATTTTTAAGTTAATAAATTCTACTGGCGTATTAATTTATAATTAATGTAATTATTTATTACAGATTTAATTAAAATCCGTAAAATAATCACGGCCATAATTACTCTTATTTTTTGATTTCACAACCAATTTTTTTTTTATACTTAAATGAATTAATTCTACATTAATTGCAATTAATTTTTAATTAAGAAATTAAAATAAACCAAAAGAAAGAACTTATGAATTACGCATTATGTTAATGAGCATTTGAATTCATAATTCTAATGTATGGAAAAAAAATAATTTCACAGCCATCATATTTTTGTTAAATAATCAGAATTTTTTTAAAGAAAAAAAAAAGCATTGAAACGTAAAATTTGAATAGCGGACTGTAAATATTTTCATAAAAATTTAACTATAAATATTAATACATTTAATATTTAATTATTTTTAAAGCCTCTAAATTTATGAATAAAAAAAGTTGGCATTATTGTCTTATCTTATGAAATAAATTTATCTTATGAGTAGGAGTAAAAAAAAAAGAAAAAAAAACTAGTTTAAATAAAAATTTAAATTCGTAAAATTTCTTTCCTTATTTAATTACTTCTTCTTAACTTTCGACACTTGTGAGACAACTCAATTCAGTTCCTCTGTGTTCAAAGCCTAGCGTCTGTAAGGATGATAATTCGAGTGTTGGGACAGGGAAAATCGTTGAGGACCTGGAGCTACATCTCCGTTCGATACTAATGTCATGCTTCCATAATCTGTTTTTACTTTTGCGGAAGTTACTTCTGTGAGAATAAACAAAAACAAAAAAACAAAAGAAAATTTTTTTTCGATTCATACGCCAAGCGATTAAAGTTCATTATTAATTCATTAATTTAATTATTAATTAATATACTAATAATTAAATAGATATATTTTATGTCTAATTATTTTTTATACTTATTGTAATTATTTTAAGCCTTATAACGACCTTATTGAATCAGCAAAACTAATTAATAACCTACTATTAATATTATTTATCATATATATAAATAAATAAAATTTATAAATTAACTACGATAAATATTTAAGTGTATATTATTTTCTAAATAAAATTTAGTTAAATAATAATTATTAACTACTTATTAATAATATATCACTAGTTATATAAATATATTATTAATGAAATTAATCATTTTAAATTATAAACAAAATTTTAATTTTTTAATACCATCTAATACCGTACGAATAGAGCTTAATTTTAGTTTACTATGAGTATCTTATTGTTAAGATAATTTAATAAATTATTATATAATCTAGAAATAGTTCCTTAATTATTTATTTTTTGTAATAAGAGATGTCACAGATAAAAAAAATATAGACGGCAATAATTTCAAAAATTATTAGAGTTATCACATTATTAAATAAAGATAATAATATATATAATATATGTATGTTATTTTTTATTTTTAATGATAAAATAGATTTATTTTGAATTATTGTAGTAATTTCTGAAAGGTTATTAAACGTTTTCATGAAAACAGGACCTAATTTTGTGCAGGAGCCAAAGGCGCGCGGAGCAAACGACTGGTATACGCATTTAAAAAAAAAGAAATGTATGATATTATATTGCGGCAATAATATATATGACGGTAAAGATGTTATATATATATTGAATTATATAAAGAAGTTATATGTCATAAAAAAAAGGTTTATCTGAAAGTGATATTGAGCATGAAATTTTGCTTTTTTGAAGACTGCATATTAGAAAAAAAATTTTTAGGTTATTTACCACCCCTCTCTCCTTTATTCCAACTCCCTCATGAAAATGCAGCTTTAAGTTTAATGATGTATGATTTTATGGGTTTAATTATGAACTGTGACTGAATTTTATGTGAAAATTTGTCTAGAAATAGACAGTAAATTTTTATCAAAACCGTTTTCCTAAACGTTTAGCAGAAATATAATAAATATTGCTTTATAGTATTTTAGTAGTCGGACATTTTGAAGGTCTTTTTTTTTTTCTAAGTGTAACATCTCATATTTTTTTATTTTCAAGAAACTATTGTAATGCATAAAACACTGCACTTTAATTAAATTTGCTAATTCATTAAAAATTTAATTTAGAAAATTCAAGCAGTGGACAGCCTCGAAAATCCACAATAAAAAAATAAAATAAAATAAAATCAACTTTAAACAATTTAATACAAAAACAATAATAATTTATAGATTCATACAGCAAAAAAAAATTTGCCAATTAAATTATAATAAAGCAGATTTTTAAAAATTTGAGTCAAATTTTCCCATCGTCTAAAATTTATCTTTCCTATAAAATTTTTATTTCTTGCCCAATCTAGTAAAATATCAAAAGCGTAAAAAAAATATAATTAGTGACAGACACTCACATTCAGTCGCTCACTGATCCACTTTTTAAAAGAAAAAAAAAAAAATCACTAATTTATTAATTATTATCACAAATAATTAACTATTATAAATAATTTTTCTAAAAGCATCAAAGTGTGCAGTGTTTTAAGACTTGAGTTAAAAATATAGAACTTATTAAAACCAGAAATAATAAGATTATACTACAGATATTTTAAGAAATAGTAATTTAAAAATAGTATAATTAATAGGATGAAGGATAGAGTTTACGATGCAATTGAAAATAGCAAATATAATTATTTTCAATAATGTTATTATTTAATCTATCATTTAAATAATTAATTTTCGTAAGCTATATCAGTATGCATTTAATTGTTTACGAGTAATTATATCAACTTTGTTTGTTATCTTTTCATCTCTTTCTAATTAATATTATAGTTATAATCAACTTATCACTTTTACATACAATAGTAATAATAATATTAAGTGTATGATTATAGAATAGAATATTTAATATCTTAAGTATCAATTAATTAGTAAGACCACTAGTAAACATCATTAATCATTTATAGATGTATATATATTTATTTATACTATATAAATATATATACTTATAAATATATTGTTTTATTATGTAATCAATCATTATCTGCTTCATTAATATATATAATGTTATTTACGTAAATTTATATGTTAATAGTATATCATCTATATTTAATATTGTAATTATAATTAAATTTGTGATTAATTTTATATTGATAAATTTCTTTATTATTCTGCATTATTGTTATTAGAGTGAGAGATTGTTTTTTTAATTTAAAAGCTGTCGCAAGATGGCGAATAATTTATAGGTTAGGGTTCAACAATACAAATATATGACTTTTATATTATTAAGGGTATTTTCAGACTATCTCGACCCCCATACTTTTTAAAAATATTTAATGACTCAACTGTCATAGTTGTATTAAACTTTTATGGTGTCACGAATTAATATCACATGACATAATATCATCTGATATTTAGTCATGTAACCAACTACATGGAAAAAAGAAAACAGGAATAATTGCTGTTCGAACGAGCCTTATTACATTTTCAAATAGTAACGCGCTTCATAAACGAAACTGTGAAAGTTACAGTCTGGCGCCGCGCAGTAAGTTTTACATTTTAAGTATGAAATATTACAGTTTGAAAATGTATCAAGTTTACTAATTTTTTCAGGATAAAATTTAAAAATTACAGTATACATTTTAACTTTTGTAATTTTTAATATGACGGGCTGGTTTTTACATTTTATTCTGTAACTATTCCACTTTTCTTTTTTCCGTGTATCTATTAATTAATTAAATAATAATTGAAGCATTAATTGAAAAAAGGACAACCTAGTTGCAATTTCGCTGACATGGATTTTTAAAAAAATTAGTTACAGTTGTTAATTAGGAGTTCATCGAAATTTAGTAAATAAATTTTAGCCTGGAAAATTTGAAAATTCGAATTATGTTGACATGATTTTTTAAAAATCTATACCTTAGTAAAATTGCAAGTGTTGTTTTTTCAATTCATGCTTAATTGTTTAATTAATTAATAAAATTTTAATACAACTATGGGAGTTGAAATTCATTGAATATTTTTAAAAAGTGGGAGAAGGTATTGTCTAAGAATGCCCTTAATGTATGAAAATTTTAAAAATATATATGAAATTATGAACCATAAGTCTTTGAAATTTTTTTTTTCGATTAACGGAATTCAAATGTAAATGAATAAGGAATAAGAATAAGATATTAAAAATATTAATAACTATTTAAATTTATATGTAAATTACTTAGTCTTTATAATTACCTTTAACCAAAAATAAATAAATTCTTATTGTTAATTAACAATTATCGTAAATAAATTTCGTATTAAAATTAGCCTTAAAATGTAGTAAATACATTGATTTAGGTTATGCATGTAATGTTAATGTAAATTATATGTAGCAAAAAATTATTTTTAAATGTTACAACTTGTTTTTGTTTGTTTTCAATAATAAAAAAATATCTTAACCTTATTATTTAGTTGTATATTTATATTTGGATGGAAAGTATAATTATATCTAGTACACAATTATTATAATTATTTTTAATTTTCGCTGGCATTTAATTCATTATTCTTATTCCTTAGTGTCGAAAAAGTTTTAAATAAATCTCTCAGCTCTTTGTCAATGAATTCTTCTCTTATTAAATATTAATTAAAAATATTCCGACATTTTTCCACATATGTATGGAAATATTACCTCTGATTAAAAATAATGTTATCAAATTTTAATTAGTAATTGAATCGTATATTGGGTGATAATAAACAAAAAACGGAATTTCTTGACGAAATAAATTTCAACCCGGCACAGAAATTTTTTGTATTAATTGAAAACCAAAATTTTTTTGAAACTTGGCTTCCCGAGCCGAAGGCAAAGGCTACCATCGCATCAAATCAGAAATCGTTTCATTTGTACCCTATACTAAGAAATATTTTATAAAAACTATTGCCAAGTAAACTGTAAAATTCATTAATATCATATTGTAATTAATTAATAAAGTTAATTTATAAATCTGAGGTCATTGTTACTTTAAATATTTAATGATTAATTTATATTTTTTATTGCATCCGGTAGAAAAATTCGTGGGCTTATTATTCACTTAATTAAATGATTATATTTAATTTAATCATTTAATAATTAAAATTCCAATCACACTAATTCATACCATTTTTTTTGAATAAATCACTCTTACGACGGCTTGTTTGTGATCTGTATCTCCTTATCAATCAAATTAACATTTAATTAATTAATAAATTTATTACTAATCAAATTTTCCACTTGAGTTAAAAGTACTGTTTAATTATGATTTATGAGAACACAATTATCGGTAGTCATGTTACGTCATTTGTTATTTTCATTATTTCCTCGGCACTAAAGTTCTTAATAGTTTACGAAACTTTGCCTTAAGTCAAAAATTTAATTAATATAATTAATAATCGAGTTACTTAGAATTTCAATGTCAACACGATATTTTATCTAATCCTACAATTTAAATTTAATTAAAAATAATTAAACTATTTGTCTCATAAATATTATTATTAATTATTTCTTGAACTTCATGAATTTATTGAATATTTTAAAACTGGAATTTAAATTCTGTTTTAATTTATAAATACATTTGTACAAAACTTACGTATCTTAATTTATTGCTGACAAATTGTCGATTTTTTTTATTAATTAAAATTTATTTCAATCAGTTGGTTTCATTAATTAATTAATTAATTTGTAATCACAATTTCACAGCAGTCATACTATTAAAACTTTCATACTCGTGGAATTATTTATGAATTTAAAAATAAAAACTCTTAATAAGGTAATTAAAATATCCAAAATTTTATTTTAAAGAATGAAAATTTAATTAATTAATTTGAAATGGAATATTGTAACCGACATTTGAAAAAAATGACTAAGTAGAGCAAAGTAAGACTAAAGTCTTACAAGTTGAAAAACGTCTTAGCATACTTAAGTTTCTTTATATTTTCATAATTGAAGAAATCTTAAAATATCTAATAACCTCAACGAAGAATCAAAGCTTTCATTAAACCCAATACGGCAGTAATAAATTTATCAATTTAATTAATTACAATATTTAAAGTTAAAGAGATAATAAGTAAATAATAAAAAGGTTGACTCTTGATTTTACGAAAGGAATTTTTGTACACTGATAGAAGAATTTATTTGTACCAAATAAGGTTTATTTATAGTTAATAAATGATTTATTTGAAAGCTTTAACCAAATAAATATTTATTAATAGTTAATAAATGGCTTATTTGAATAGAAAATGACACATGAAGCTAATTAAGTAGGGTTATGACGAATAATTTATAGTCCCATTTAAGTTTATTTTTTTAAAGAAAATAATACGCATAGTAATTAATTTAAAAAATATTCAGCATTTTTTTTATTTATAAAAAAATATTTAGTTGATTATATTTTGAATTTGTTACATTAGACAATATACTGAAAGGTAATGTAAACAGAAAGTGGCGCTGTAGTAAAAAATCACAGTGATGTTCACTCAAATAAGCCATTTATTAACTATTAATAAATCTATCTTTGAGCCAAATAAATGCATTTATTAATATTAAATAAATACTTCTATCAGTGTAGTGAGAGAAATTAAAAAAAATCACAAACCCAACAGAAGTAAACTTTACTTAGTCTGAGAAAGGATAAATAAAAAAAAGTATAAGAATTGTAATTGGAAATGTTTTTTAATTGATTAAAAAAATACACCCTCTAATTATAATTATTAATTAATAATAATAATTAATTTGTATTTTAATTTATCAGTATTTATTAATTAATTAATATAATGATAATTGCAGCATTTGACACATCGTTATTTCTTATTTTATTTTTATTTTTTTTTATCAGTTAATAATCATAAATACTATAACTATTTACCATCGAAATTTATCCATATCTGTAATTCTTAAACGAAACTTAAAATATCAGGGTAATATTTCCAAAACACTATTAATAATTTTAATTAAATTAATAATTAATAAGAGAAAAATGACAGAATTTATAATAATTTTATTTTTAATTAATTCTACTGTGAATAGATTAATAATCTTATGTCTCACATTAATTATTTATTAAATATTTTCAGAGTAATTGATTGATTAATTAATAAATTCATCAATAAATTAACTAATTAATTAATTAATCAATATCGTAAAAGTTAAAATACTTTAATTATATTGTTTTAAATGTATTAAAGGGCGTAAGAAAACTGTGTTACTTTAATTAACATTTTAATTGTTATATATAATTAATAATTATGTATAATATATGAATATGTTTATTTTTTTGTTTCCATTAATTAAATAGATTTTTTTTTATTATCAATATTATATAGATATAGATATATGTGAAAAATAATGTAGTCAATTTGTCATTAATGACATAATTATAAAGTACATTATAATTATAATTATCATCATTATTATCATTATTATTAACACACGGTTTTATTGAATATTATTTTAATAAATTATAAAAGTATATTATAGTCATATTTACCCATTGATTTATTAAATATTAAATGCTGTGCGAACCTAACATTATTTTTTAAATTTATCATTTCATTTTTATTTTATTTATTATTAATTATCATTATAATTTTTTCGATATCATCGGAGCTGGAGATATTAATCGATAAGAGGTTATGGTAAATTTTTAATTGTTATTGTTATTATTATTAATTATTATTGTTTCTTAATTATCCGAACAATACGCTAATAATTATAATTTATTAATATAATTAATTGATTAATTAATCATTACTTTGTTTTTTAATTTCCCATTTTTAACTATTTTAGTTGAGGTTATAATTATAAACATAATTACTAATTCTTAAGTGATAACGATACAATTAAGGCGTTTTTTTTTAAATATTTTAGTTTAATTTAATTTAATTAATTATTATTTTGAATGTTATGCTTTATCTTATGGTTTTTAGTTTTACTCTAACGGTGGAGAAGACAATTAGCCTTACAAATTAATTTAAACTTGTCTTTACTTTTTTAGGTATATTATAATAATAATCTATGATAATTAACTATTTTTTTTTAATTAATGTAATTTAATTTAATTAAAATGTTTAGTTACGTTAATTTATTTAGTCATTAATTTAAGAGGTCCCGCGTTTTACTTAATTGAGAAAATTTTTTGTGGATAATACGAGATAATTATTATCAGATATTCATTTTTTTTGTTTTATAATTCTAGTATTAATTATTAATGATTATAAATTTATTTTAGTAAATATTAGGGCTGAAAACTGAATTAATAGTTTCAGATTGATTCATTGAAATTTATTCGAATTTTTTTATTAAACCTACGAAATTCTAACCCGCGTGTTAATGTACACACACTGGAAAAAATCGTGAGTGAATATGGATTTTATTTCAATCCGTAGTATTAATATCGTAGCAAACTTCACTTTAGACTAAATTTCACACTGAAGGGATGAAATAAAATCTGCTCTACATTCACTGCAAATTTTTTAGTGTACTAGAGCCGAAGGCAACGGCAGCAAACACGCAGATCAAAATGTCCACGGCGAGAATTATCTAATTACTTTTACACGTGAATCAAGAGTAAAATTGAGCCGGAATAATTACTCATCTGTTTCTAGATAGTATTTAATTATGGGGTAAAAAAACGCGAAGCGCAAAGCTAGTACTCTACTGTCAGTTGGGTTGTCGTCAATTTAAATCATCACTACTTTTTTCATTCTTTCCGCTCTCTTAAAATGAATCAGTGAAAAGTGCTGCAAATCAGTGAATATTCACTGTATAGACAGTTATAAGTATACCACTTATTCAAACAGTGGTATACTTATAACTGTTTATACAGTGAATATTCACTGATTTGCAGCACTTTTCACTGATTCATTTTAAGAGAGCGTATTTATTCCGTTTTTGGCCCAAATTTGCTCTAAATTTCTGAGTAATTTTATCAAAAAATTCTCTCCGTGTACTTTCTTTATCATCAGAATATTATTTTTTTACTTGTTTCATAAATTGTAATTGAGATTAATTAATTGAATACTCATCAAACTCTTTGTAAATATTAATCCCTATTGATAACTAAAAGTCGATTGAATTAAAAAATGAAAGGAAAAAATTGCAGAAAATTTGCTCTTCAAGAATATGAATAATAAAATCTGATAATAAAAATCTCGTAAATACATTTAATTTGACATTGGCGAGAACGAATGTGTCTTATTTAATTACTAAGTAATTAATTAATTAAACATAAGGGATTTATTTAATTATTATTATTATTTTGTTTTCGTTTAATTTATTTAAACTCTTATCATAGTGTTTTCGTGAATTTTATTATAAATACTACTAAATTTAACACTTACGACGCTTAAATAAGTCACAGCTAGCGTACAAAAATAAAATAGGAGGGATGTGGAATTTTATTTATTATTCTTTCTTTTTAATATTGGTTTCAATGCATTGGAAACGTGCTTAGGTACACAATGAGCATTTTAAATCTGCTTATCATTTAAAATAATAATAATTAAATCCATAAATCTTAAATTTATATTTCTATTAAAAAACTGTAAAACTGTATCCATTAATGATAATTATTAATTAATAATCAATATTAGATTAAAATATTAATAATAAAAAAAATAGTAACCTTCTTATTCGTTTCATAAAATATCACTAATTTTTGTCACAAAGTCCCTACATAATAATTAACAATTAATTAAATTAATTCAATTGGCATTCATGTATTTTATTAAATATTACTTTTTTCCGTTAACTCTAATTTTCATTTATTAATTAATTCATTAATTTCCTTATGTTTCGTCATCATATATTTTATTATCATTAATATTAATATTAATATTATTATTGTTGGCTTTATTTAAATTTAATTTAACAGTTAATTAATAAAATAATTACTTTTCACGAGTTTACTTTTTATTTTAATTAGCGATTAATCGCAGCATTAATTAGTGAGGTATATTTTTTAAAAATGCTTATTATAAATTATTTATTAACAAATATCTGTAAATATGTAAATTAAATTGAACAAAAAAAATATATATATATTTTATAAATTTATATATATATTTATACATCTAGGACACGTTTCCTCATTATGGTTTATCATACTTTTGTTAATTAATCATTAATTATTTTATTAACTATACATACTGAGTATCCTAGTTAATTAATAAAAAAATTTATTTTCACTTTTGTATTTTTAATATAGACCTATTTTTTAAAGAGCAGTCTGGCAATGAATGCCGTATTAATAATTTAATAATATATCATTAATTAATTAAATTTAAATTTAATATTTTTAATTTACTTTATACGCGAATAAAATCCACAAATAAATATATACATGGATCTATTGTGTTAAGGCCAGTTCTTATGATACTTTTCTTTAACTTTTATCAATTAATTAATTTTTTTTTTTTTTTTACTTATTTATTTAATATTTTAGTTGATAATTTATTCGATTAACGGAAACTAAATAATTACTTCAAGTTACGCTGCTGCGACAAAGTATAGTCAAAAAACAATCCCTCTTTTGTAATTTACTTTTAAATTTATTAATTTTATTCGTTAGCTTAGTTGTTCAAATAATTGAAACTAAATTGATTATACATCTTGTAAGAATTATATTAATACAATTAATTGTTAATGGAAAAGTTGGTTTTAAAAGCCGATGGCAAGTGCAGCAAATAAATTAAATTATAAAAGTCAAAGGAAGTTGTAATAAACATGAGTTTGTTTACAAAAGCCAAAGGCAAATGCTGCCAAAATGAGCTTGATTTTACAAAAGCCGATGAAAGTGCAGTGAATATGAATTTGGTTTCAAAAACCAAAGGCAAGTGCAGCTAAAATGAATTTAATTGCAAAAGCCAAAGGCAAGTGCTGCCAAAATTAGCTAAATTACTTGAGTCGAAGGTGAATGGATTAGGTTTGAATTTGGTTACAATAGCTGATGAAAGTGCAGCGAATATGAACTTGGTTACATAATCCAAAGGCAAGTGCGGCTAAAATGAGTTTAATTGCAAAAACCAAAGGCAAGTGATGCCAAAATGAGATTAATTGCAAAAGCCAATGGTAAGTGTAGCAAATATGAACTTGGTTACGAAAACCAAAGGCAAGTGCAGCTAAAATGAATTTTTTTGCAAAAGCCAAAGGCAAGTGCTGCCAAAATTAGCTAAATTACTAAAGTCGAAGGTGAATGGATTAGGTTTGAATTTGGTTACAAAAGCTGATGAAAATGCAGTGTATAGGAACTTGGTTAGATAATCCAAAGGTAAGTGTAGCTAAAATGAATTTAATTGCAAAAGCCAAAGGCAAATGGTACAAGTGTGGGCTCAATTACAAAAGCCGGTGGTAAGTGCAGTTAATATTAATTTAATTATAAAAGCTAAAGGCAAATGAAAAATGTGAATTTGGTTACAAAAGCCAAAGGCAAGTGCAGCAAACACAAGTTTGATGAGATGATTTTAGAGGTTATCAACCAATTTTTACACTCAATATATTATTCTTACTAGATGTATGTTATTCATTTTTTTTTTTTTTTTGCAAAATTGCTAATTGATATAAATAGATCTTATTAAGTCACAGTAAATAAAAAATTTTCGCGGTAATTTTGAAAGATAAAATTAAAATAAAAACTATCCTCCATAGACTTATTATCAAATATTTTTTGAGCATATCTTACAAAACAAATGATAAAAAAAATATATGTATATATATTTTAGTCTAAAAATGTCATTCGTTCTCGCCTGAACATCAAATTACAATAATTTATTTACTTAATTAATTTTAATAATTATTTTAATAAATTAAAACAAAAATTATTATTTATTTATCATTCACGTGTACTGTTATAATTTGTTTTTAAATTTACGCCTATACAATTAAATTAAAAGCAATTTAAAGGGCACTTTGGGGTAAATATGACGATAACATTTATTTATTTAATTACTTTTTATAATTATTTATTATTATATAAACCGCGTTAAAAAATATTTAATTATGCTGTAGTAAAATTAATAAGATAATTATTTAGTAAAACAAAATAAAAATAATAGCATTGATAAGTGATATTTAAAAAATATTAATTAAGTTTTAAAAATTCAGTAAAATTATTCTGTCACTGTACCTCGACATTAATTATAAATATCTCAAGTCGTTGTGGTAATTTAAGTGACGCAATAGTAATCGACACTTTTATGGTCTTTTTTTAAATCCATTAATAAATATTAATTTATAATTAATCAATGTAATTCTAAAAAAACAATTTTGTTACATACATGCGTTGTTAAATTTAATAATATATACATAAATATATCTATGTATACATTTAATAATTTTTATTAATTTCCGCTGTATATTTTATTAATGAATCGTTAATTTTTTAAGTGAATGATATATAATAGTAATTTTAACTATCTTTAGATTAACTTTCCTAAATGCAATACAAATTTCCAAACGTTTAATTTCCATTATACTTTTTTGATAATACCCTTGTCCCAAAATTTTTTTTTCATTAATTACTTTATTAATTATAGTTAACTATAGTATTAATCATTCACGATAATAAAATCTTAGCTCAGCGATTTTAAAAAACTAATAAAATATCCAGCTTAATTATTGCTAACTCTTCTATGTAATTTATTATTTATTTCAAGTGACAAATATTTATTTATTTATTTATTTTTTTTTTTAATTAATTATTAGTTTTATTTTAAATATCATATTTATTTATCATCGTAATCCCAGACCGTAAAAGTGTGTACAATATTAATAAGTAATAGATATTATAATAATAATTAAAATAAGTGAATAATAAAAAATAAAGTGTGATCATGATTGATAATTATTGTAATTATAATAATTCAATAATTACTTAATTATTTTTTTTCTAAATTGTGAGTGTCTGTGTAGTAAAATTTTCGATAGTTATTTTTATTTATCAGCTTCTACATTTAATAGAATCATGATTAATTTTTTTTTAAATTTGACAAAAGAAAATTATAACTTTTCTTTTTTCCATCCCTTTTTTTTTTAATTTTTTCTTTTTTTCATTTTTTTTTTTTTTTTTTTCAGTATCTCGTGATACATTTTTTTTCGATTGAGATAATGCGCGACAACTTGGATATAAATGCGAAAACAACAGGAAAATAATTTGTAATTTTTAAAAACTGATTAAAAAAAAAAAATTAATAAAAATTTCAAAAATATAAAAATTAAGAAAAAAATACATTTTTAATTATTCCATCGGTTAATTTATTAATCAGTATTATTAATGACAATTTAAATAAAATTATTTTCCTATTATATATTTATATATATTAAGAAAATTAATGGGAAACGAGCGAGCGTAAAGGTATATAATTAATTATTTTATTTTATTTATTTTTTGAGTTAAATTTAAATATTAATATTATTAATTAATTAATAATTAAAATTATTGATCAATTAATAATCACTATCGTCATATTTAATCGTTACCGTAATCATAATCATCATCATTTATCTATGTAGCCTTAATTAACCGATTTATTTTCTTCATTATTTTTATTTAATTAATTATAAATATATACTAGGTTTGTAAAGCTCATAACGGGGGCACGATCTTACCAATACAAATCTAAATGTTTATAAGTATTAAAGGTCATTTTTTTTTTTATTATTATCATTATTATTACGAGTTCTTAATTTGTTCTATATTTTAAAATTTTTATTATTATCATTTCATTTTTTTTTTTAATTACCAATCTTTATAAATTTACTTCTCACTAACGTTTCCACAGCTTTTATTTAAATACACCCACGATAATCACAGTCGATATATTTATTTATTTTATTCGCGATCGCACAGTGGAAAAAAAAATTTGTCATTTAAAGTTTATACAATTAAGACTATTTTTGTAAAAATTCAAAGAATTACAAAATATAAAAATTGAAATACATTTATATCAAGTTCTATTAAAAAATTTTTTTTTTAAATTACAAAAAAAAAATTCAAAGTTCGTAAATTTATAGATTTTACATAATAGGGAATTTTTTATTTTTTTTTTAAACACAAAATTCCGAAAAAAAAATTGAGCTGTGATTAACATGGATTGTTTAATTTAATTAATTTAATAGGCATATTTGGCTCAACTTTCAATTTTATTAACCCTTAAAATTTTTGAAAAATAAATTTTCAAATTTAACTGATATACTAGTGTGCGTATTTAAATAATTAAAATAGACTGCGTTTAAAAAAAAAAATAAATTACTATAATTGATTTATTTTGTCTACTAAATTCAAAACATGGAGTAATAAAGGTAATTTATAAAAATAAAATTAGTTAATCTGTTAATTGAATAAAAAAAAAAATATATATATATTTTTAATAATAAAGAAGTCTTGAGTCAAAATCGAATTTATAATTTTATACTAATTGCAATTTCATTTCCTATAAAAATATGTCTCTTAATCATCCTGGTTAGCAGACAATTAATCATTTACGAATTGTTTTTTTAACAAATTAATTACAAAAAAAAATGCACATGTAGAAAATTAAAAAAACTAAAGGTGCATTTTTTTCAAATATTTTTTTTTAAAATGATAAATTTATCATTTTAAAAAAAAATTCAAAAATTAGACCTCAGTCAACTGCAGTATCACATTTTTTACTTGAAATAAAATTGCAATTAATTTAAAGAACTAATTGAACTTAATTATGATAATTAAAAGTTAATCTAAATATTTTTTAACGACATTAAATATTAATTATTGAATAAAAAAAATTCCTGGCAAATTTAAATATGTTTATTATCAATACAAAGACAATAAAAAATATATGTATAAATGTATATGAATATTTAATAATACAGTTATGATTAAATTTAATTTTAAGTGATAAAACGACGTATCATTAATTGAGCGTGTAACCGTTTTTTAAATTTAAAATGACGTGACACAAATTACAATGATTATCATTATTACTATTATTAATATTATTGTTAAAATTTAATGATTAATAACCCTGAGATTTAACGGACTAAACCCCACAATATCTAATTGATAACTGATAAAAAATAAAATTAAAAAAGAGGCTCTTATCTAAAGTACATTTTCTTTTTAATTAATGAGTGTCAATTAATATAATATGTTACAATTATTAATTTACAATTAGGCAAAAGTGTTTTTATTTTTTTTTTATTAATAATAATAATAATGTTAATAATAGTTAATTATTTACTAATTCTGTTAACTTTCCATTTTATTTTCTATTTTTCTTTAATTTCTAAAATTTATGAAATAATTTATATACAAAGTTGAAAAAATATATTTATATATTTATATTGGCAACGTCAAATAACTCTCATTTATAATTTTTTACTCTCTTAATTTATTTTTTATTTCCAATTATTTAATCCTGTACAAATTATCAGAATGTATAATTAAGTTAATAATTAATTGTTAATTTTATCGAACATCTATTACATTTAAATAAATATTTTATTAATTTATTAATTAGTCACTTTATTTTTTTATATCTTATATTTTTCATTTCAAATCCGTCCATAGTTTCCATCGTTTTCCATTTAAAAAAATTTATTATTATTTAATGACAGTTAAATAATAATTAAATACCTTTATTAATCATTACTGAATTAATTTAAATGACTAAAAATAATGTTACTTTAATTTTAAATGATTATCTTTAATAGCCACGTCGTTTTATTTATTTAAAATTCAAAAATTAAAAAAAAAAAAAAATAATTCCTATGATTAATGTCCGTGTTTATTTTTTAAATTGATTAATTATTTTAATAACAAAAGGTTTGGATTTGATTGAGCTCCTTTTGTAATTTATTTATAATTCATTAATATTTTAATGTCGTATTGATCCTAAACAAATTTTTTTTTTAATAAAAAATAAAGTGTGCGATCGCGATTCAATTAATTTTTTATTTATAAAAAAATTCATGCCTTCTACATTAAGTTCTTATTAATTACAAAAAAAAACCCGCGACCTTTAGATCGTGGTATTTTAATTAATTAGTTAATTAGTTGATTAATAAAAATAAAATAAAAAAGTTTAATTTGAGTTTTTTTTAAAATGTAGGTTCTATTGTAAACCCTATAGTAAATATACAATTAATCCCATATATTTAATCAGGTAGACTTTTCAGACACGTGCCCCCAAATATTATAAATTTAATCCACATACAAAACACCGATCCTTAATTGATTTTTAATTATTTATTTAATTAACGAGTCATTAATTCTCCGAGACATCTTTACATATATATATTTACTTTAACTTTAATTTTAATTATTACCATTACGTTAACTTTATTTATTATAGATATTTATTTATTAATTATGGACAAAATTATTTTTTATCTTTAACTCAGTCTCATTTTAAATTTATAACGATTTAAATACAGCATTTACCTTAGATAAAAAATATTGAATTAAAAAAAAAGACATTATTTTATATATTAATTAATTGTTATTGCTAGAGTTTGTTAACTTTAATCTACGGAATTAGCCGATAACATGAAATAACAATCAACTTTTCTTTAAATAATTTATAAGTATCCTATTTAGTTTTGTTTTTACTAAAAAAAATTATATTTACTCTCACTGTATGAAGAAAGTCTTCAATTGCGTAATTTTAATTACTATTTATTTATTATTTAAATAATGTCTATATATATTAAGAAATGAAATCTATATAAAATACTATGAAAGACTGATGAATTAATTAGAATTTATTTTTAAAAGCAGACATGGAATTATTATTAATTATAATTTATTAAATAAATGATTTCTAATATTTATTGGCACGGTTTAAAGTAGAGAAAAGCTAATTGTTAATTAATTAATTAAATATTTAAATGCAGTCTGACTAAATATTTAAAAAAAATTCTGCTTTTAAAAATATCAAAATTTCGATACAGAAATTAGTTTATAAATTTACGATTTAATGTCTACACTTACTAGTATTTTAAATAGATTAAAAAAATAATACAGACAATAAATTAAGAGACCAGTTTATTTAAAATAAAACTACTTTTTATTTAATTTTTTTTTTTAATTGTTATTCCCTGTTTTATTTTTAAAAATATAAATGTCTATAGATAATTTACTACAATTAATTTACTTTAATGTATTAATTAAAATGAAAAGCGTTAAAAAATTTGTCAAAGATGTCCCGGAGAATTGACTCGTTATAAAAAAATGTTAATAAAAATAATAATAATTTATAAATTTAAAAAAGTGTAGTTTAAAATTATGTCAAACGGTTTACTGTGCAGCTGCTATCCATTTAAATAAAATTGTCCCAACAAAAAAATATATAAATATATATCGTGCACTCCCGTAGTCATATAATTGTCTATTTAATAATAATTCATTATTTAGTCAATTATTTTATTATAAATTTAAACTTTTGTCACTCTAACTAGATTTAAAATACGAAAAAACATTCCTTTACACTCGCTTGCTTTGCTTGCTACTACTTTTAATTATTTATCAAGTAATTGTTACCATACTTTTTTATTATTATTATCATTATTATTATTATCCCGACATTAATACCACGTTTATCAATAACCCTAAAGCAGAACTGTACTTATTAATTTTAAAAAAAACACTCCCATTAATTTTCTCATCGCCTCTTATTTTTTATTATTTTTATTATTATTATAATTATAAAATTATTAATTAAATAAACATAAAAATGTATTATGGATCAATTCAATTATTTAATTTAATTAAAATAATCGATAATTATTTTTTAAAATTGTTTTTATTTAAAATAATAATAAAGATTTAAAAGAAATGATCCACAAGACATCGGCCAAGTTGTTACGCATTATCCTTACGCGGTTTTTTTTATTTTTTTTTAATTGATTGAATTGTTGTTTGTTACTGTTGTTATTATTATTGTTTATGTATTAACTGTTTATTGTTTATAAGACATTTAAATTTATAAAAATTAAAATGGTCATGAGGCGGGCCACTCTTTGTAATCAAAGCCTTGTTGACCAGGTTTAGGAGCACTGGCGGCATACCCACCTTGGTTGCTCTCGCCACCCTGATAAGAACGCTGAGGATAACTCGTGTCGGCGAAACTACCAGTATACCCGCTATAACCGCTATAATCTGGATTCTTGGATGAACTGCTGCTTGATCCTGGTGCGCCTGACCCAGATGTTTGTCTCGAATACATATCACCTGAAATACCCGCATCATTTTTCTTATCGCACAGTTCATTTTTCCTATTATTACTCCTTATTTATTTAATTATTTTTAGTTTTATTTTTAGTTTAGTTTACTGTTAATTAAAATATTTTTTGTTTTTTATTTTTTTTTTAACTATTGATTTTTTTTTATTTTTTTATTTGCTACTTGTGGTTAAAAACAAAAAAAAGTCAGGCATAGCAAGCGAGGACAAAGGATTTGTTTTCGATTAGGAAGGATCGTCACATTCTAATCTATTTTTTTTTTTTTTTTTTTATTAATTGTTTGTATGATTATTTATTTTTTGTCGAAATTTTTAATTGTTAATGATTGGTCGTGAGAAATTAAAAAAAATATTTTTATTTTTTGGTACTAGTTGCAGTACGAAAAATGTGGATGCAAATTGTCGAGATAATTTGATGGTAAATTTTTATTAAAATTTTTTTTTGTTATAAAAAATAAAAAAAAAAACGAATAGTAATTTAACCCAAGTAAAAAAATATTGTCATTGTAATTAATTAGTATAATTAAGAGAATGTTTCAAAGACTATGAGCTCAAAAATTTTTTTAAGGCAGACTAAGTGTAATTTTGCGAAGAATAAAAAATTAAACTTTAATATCATTGGGAAAAAAAAGTGTCAAATTTTTAAAATCCCAAATTAATTCTAAATTCTATAGTACAACAGCGAGCAAACTACATTGGCAATTAATTAATTTGTACTTAAATACTGGTCGGTTCTGGAGTAAAAAATTCAAATTTCAAGTAATTTTTCAATGGTAAAAAAAAGTATCAAGTAAAATCTAGAGTAAATAAAAAAGAAAATTATCTCTGTGTATTATCAGGAGACATTTTAAATAATAAATTTATTTTTGAAATTTTGACAGTAATTTTATTACAATTATTTAAATTTATGTAAGTTATTTCTGAGCTCATTTACAAAAGATTAATTTTAATTTTGATTTTTTAAATTTAAAAGTTAATTCTGATAAAAATTTTTAAAAGGAATTTTTCTTAAACAATAAAAAAATTGTTTAGCAAATTCTGGAACTGATACATCAGACACAGCTCATAATTTTTAAAACACTCTCTTGATAATTATAATGACTAAATATTTTTCCATGAGAAATAGAAGTGGTTAAATAATAAGTAACAAAATGTTACTAATTTAAATATTTTATCGCAGACAAATTGCAATAAAGCTCTAAAAGTCTACACGTGGATTAAATGGTAATAAAAAATTTCAATTGTTCAATTTATCTAAACAAATATATATCTTTATATATATATTTTTCTAAATGATCAATATTTTATTGAAAGAAAATACTGTGGATGGTAAGCATAATTCTTCTTGTTAATTGTCTAGTTTTTTTTTTTTTGTGAAGGCAGTCATAATTCCGGACGTTAAATAATTGTTATTTAATTAAGGTAGTCAGGCTTTTTTTTTTTCAATTAAAAACCATCACCTATTAAACTACTCTCGCTAAAAAAAATTAATGAGGGACTTTATGACTAGAAAATTTGTTCCTTTTTTTAACAGGGCGTAGAATTAAAAATTCATTTTAAAAATCATCAACTACCTTAAAAAAAATGAATAGATAGATAAATAAAAAATTCAACAATCTAGCTAACAAAAATCATCACTTTTTTACTGATTCAAACGATCGCTATCCGGCAAACGGTCATGCCAAAAAAAAATAAAAAACAAAAAAAATGTACGAAAAAAAAAAAATATAAAAAAAAAGTTTTTATTTGAGATAAAAAATAAATTGTTAGAGATGTTGATAGACATGGATTTAAATACAACAGTAAAAATGATGGTGATAAAGTCCCTTACAATAAAAAGTGATGTGATAAATTAGAAAAAAATATAATTTTATAAAAGAAAATAATTGGAATTTATATAGAAAGGACAATAGTAATAATAATATTATATACAATATATAGACAATAATATTTCTAGATGTTAAGTTGCTGTTTATGTAAACAAATCGTAATAATTTCGGAATTTAAAAGACTCACCCTGCGGGCCAGAGGGATTTGAGTTGGAGTTAGGCTGCGAGGAGTTGGGCTGAGGAGGCTGGGGTGGTGGCTGGGTACCTGGAGGCGGCCCATTTTGTGGCATGTTCCAGGAGTTCCATGAACCCCCGGGACCACCACCCGCAGCTCCACCTGTACCGGCTGTAGGCCCATAGCCACCTGATGCGGCCGCCGCTGGCCCACCTGCGATCATTAATTACACAACACGTTGTCACCGACTCACGTTAAGACATTCTCATTTTTATTTAAATTACTGTCTAATCGATTAATCACGAGTTCTTGTAAACTTTACGTCAAACGATTGTACAAGTAGAGAGAGACCATGAGAATGTACGAGTTTAATTGACTGAATAAAAATTAATAAACGAACGACACTAATTATTATTTTTAATTGTCTATATGCCTTCAGTTTATCATCCTTGTATTTTCTTTCGTGTATTTATTCACCATTTTAAAAAATTATTTTTATTTCATCTCGTTGATTAATGCCGGAGTAAATTTGGGTTGGAAAGTTTGTTAATTAAGCAGGATAAGGACCAGGATTTATTTGTTTTTAAATATAAAATAATATTAATATTATTGACTATGATAAATAAATGAAATATGGCGACGGAGGCAATCGAAGAGGAAGGACATGGAAATGATCTTTTATATTTTTTTTTTAAACTCGTTAACTCGTTCTCTCTCTACTCTACTCTCAAATTTAAATTTTTAAATTTACATGTAAAGTAAATGCCTTCAAAAATTTTAATTAAATATTTATTTTAAATTGATTTGTTGTCTGAAATTAATAATTAGTAAACAAATCAACACACTAAATAAATACTTAGATTATAAAAAGAATAAAAAAAATAAAAAATAAATAAACCAAAGCTACTGTTTTAAAAAACTACATAAAGATCATTCACTTTACAGTTAAAGTTAAATAAACAAAGCAATAAAAAATACAAATAAAATGCAGTCGATTTAAATTAAATAAAAAAAACGTTGGATCGACTGCCTCTGTCGCGAATATTTTTCTCAGTCGTAATTAACTATTTAAATTATAAATAATTAATAGACAGTATAACATTTGTTTCAATGATTATGTAATTAAAAACTTACCGTAACTTCCGTAACCTTGAGTTGCTGCTGCTGGCTGGACGTTGTAGCTGCTACCCCACTGGTGAGGGGGTGGGGGTGGAATTTGCTGCTGCTGAGGAGGCCCTGGTGGTGCGCCCCATCCTTGAGCGTTGTACTGAGTGCTGTAACCAGCGTAGCCACCGGTCTGCGGGTTGGTTCCCCATCCTTGGTAACCCTGCATCATGTTACCAGGCGGACCCATGTGACCTCCCATCATCGGTCCTCCCATCTGACCATTCGGACCACCCATGGGTCCCATGTTGCCCGCCATTCCCATCGGCGGTCCACCCTGCTGCGGTTGGTGACCCCACTGTCCTTGGTGGCTGTCATTCATCTTGCTTGATGAGTCACGTGGCTCTGCGCGTTTTATTTCAACCTGCAACATATTAAATATACCCATCACTCGTTTGCTCTGGGTCCCACTATTTTTATAAATAATTTAATTAAATAATCTGCTCCTCTGCTGCCTGCTTTTAGTTTTTACTTTTTTTTTTTAATTACTAAGTTGTTAATTTTATTTATAAGTAATTTATTTTACTATACTTAGTTATATTTAATTAAATTATTTGTCGTGTTTATTGTTATTATTTAAAACTAGTGATTAATCAATACCTGTTTTCCGTTCAAGTTGACGAAGTGCTCGGCAACGCAACGGTCCACTCCTTCCTCGTCTTCGAAGCTCAGAAAGCCGAATCCTATTGTCCAAACGCAATAATATTTTTATACATTTTTTTTTTTTTCGAATGCTCATCGAAATTTTTTTTATTTTTTATTTAATGATTCTCTCCAAATGCATTTACTTTTATTTATTTTTTTTAAGATTAAAAAATTATTTACTCGTGTAAAAATAGAGTCTCAAAAATTTTTGCGTTTAAAAAACGTCAATTTTTTTTTTTAACTTTAATTTGTTAAGAAATTTTCAAAAAATTTGTTTTAAATTTTTTTTACACGAGTAATAAATTTATGAATGAAGTAATTAATTATTAATAAAAAAAAAAAGTTGTTACAGTAAACTAAGTAACATTATACTAATTTATATTATAATAATTATAATAATAATGCTAAATACCTTAAATGTATTTATATAAATATAATAAATTAATTAATGAATGATAAGTAATAAATGAATGGTTTGTTTCAGACGTTTAAATAATGGAAACTAGCTCAGTTAATTAAAAGCTGAATAAGCTATATGACGGAGCATTAAATTACACAATAACTTAATATTAAATTAATATTAATTTGATATTGATTATATAATTTAATTAAATTATAAATATAACGTTGAACAAGTGAAGTTTATAAATTTGATATTGATAATATATAATACTAAATATTTATAATGTAATTATAAAAAATAAATACTTAATTTCAAGTGTTAATTACGTAATAAAAATGTATCGATTTAAATTAAAATAATTAATAAGAAAAAAAATTAGCATTTGATATAATTAAAATAAGATAAATTACTACATGTGCATGAAGAGAAAATGATATATTTAAAAAAATAAAAAAAAATTAATGAATGACAGATTTTAAAATAAGAAATTTTTTTCTCACCTCGTGATTTCTTTTTCTCTTGATCGTACATTATAACAACTTCCATGACCTTGCCAAAACGTGAAAAAAATTGTCGTAAATCTGTCTCAGTTACGTTACTTGGTAGACCACCCAAGAATACTTTTGGAAAGCCACCGCTTCGTTTTGGTTTTTGTAATGTACGAGGATTACATGGTTTTGGATCAATCTGTAATTATTTATTTTAAATAAATAAATATATATTTATAATAACAATAATAATGATCTCGGTGAGATCTTACTGGGTATTAATATATTTGTTTATAAATATCATGACAAATATAAAATTAGTCGACCAACTACATTTTTATTTATGATTCTAAAGTTGACAGATGATCCTGACGTTAATGGACAATTGACAATTTTCGGATGTACTTTCAATACATCAATTACAAAAAAAAAAAATAAAATAAAAATATGCACATGTAGAAAATTAAAAAAACTATAAGTGCAATTTTGTAAAATATTTTTTTTTTTTTATAATTTATCATTTTGAAAATAAATTCAAAATTTATTAGACGCCGGCTAACTCAAGTATCATGTTAACAGACAGTTAACTATTTTTGGATTTTTTTTTCACTAGACCAAGTACTAAAAATATAAAAAATAAAAATATGCACATGTAGAAAATTTGAAAAACTACAGGTGCAATTTTTTCAAATATTTTTTTTTTATATAATAAGTCGTTTAAAAAAAATTCAAAAATTATTAAACGTCGAGTAACTTCAATATCAAAACCTTCATATTTATATTGATATTAAAATAATAAATTTGTCACGAACTTCAATAACTAAACGTGTATACAAATTTTTTTTTTAACCATAAATCATTAAGTAAAAAAAAAATTTTTATATTTTTGACGTTTGTCTAAAATTTTAAATTTTTTAAATAGTTCAAATATTAATTAGTAATAATTAGCAAATTGTTAATTTAGATATAAAAGATTACGCTGGTGACTCAATAGAATTTCGCAAGATTTTTAAAACTTTCCGGAAGTGTGGTCATTAAGTCATAATGAGTATATTTAAATAATGTAATTAAAAAAAAAATACTAACAGTGCGACCGTCTAATTGATGAGGTCCGTTCTGCAAAACCAAAGCAACATTAGCGGGATCACTGAAGGTAACAAATCCAAAGCCACGGCTGCGACCGGACTCGCTGTTCTTCATAACCACGCAGTCAATAACTTCGCCATAGCGGCTGAAGTATCGTTGCAAATTTTCTTGAGTTGTCTCCCATGACAAACCTCCAACAAATAATTTTCTGAAAATAAAAAAAATTTCATACATCATCATCAATAATAATTCACTCATATATTTATTCCCAACAAAATAACCAGCATCAGAAAATTTTTATTTCCCATTAAATTCTATCTAAAAAAATTCATAAATTCTTTATTTATTAATTTCCCTGAATTAAAACGTACACGTTAATTTAATTTATATAAATAATTTTGATTACAATTAAAATTTAAACGAATTTTAATAAAGAGAAAGTTAATTTTTTTTTATCAAAGCATCCGGTACAATAGACTCTACCATCTTATAAATACATTCTCGTTTACTTAAAAAAAAAAAAAAAAAAAAATTATCAGTAAATAAATAAACATTAGTACGCATGATATTAAAATAATAATATTTATATGAGATATTAAATAAAAAATATATATGAACTTAAATTTAATAATGAAAGCGTCTCTCATTTTTTACCGGCACAATAGACTGGCGATCTCGTTTTAGTAAAAAAAAAAAAAAAAAAAAAAAATCCTCCATTCATTTCCAAGTCACGTTATGAAAAAATAATTCAATAATAATAATAATAATAATAATAATAATAATAATAATAATAATAGTAATAATAATAATAATTAAGTTGAAGAACTTGATATATAAATTAATAAATAAAATAAAATAAAAATAACGAGTACGCCATGTGCAGCCGGTATTGGAGTTGAATGAAAAAGACCCAGACACGCTTGGGAAAAAAAATTTCCGTGAGTGAAGATAAAAAAAAAAAAATTTATTAATAATAATTTGATTTTAAGATTAATAATAATTTTAATTAATAATTTGAAATAAACTGGAGGAAAATGGTGACAAAACGTGGCCATGAAGGATAAGTCCACGAGTTGTAAAAAAGTGAATTTATGAATTAATGTCTGATAAAATGTTAAATAAATAAATATATAAATAAATAACATACCCCTTTTCGTCGTCGTCCATTTCAGGTTTAACTCTCATAATATTAAACTTATAACTATCGGAATAACGTTACGTTATAAATTTTATAATTTTAAAAAAAAATTTCAAGTTTCAGTGTGAAGACGCGTATGAGGAATATGGCACGATGCTGCTGCTGCTGCTTGTTCTCAGACGAGGGTAATGGCTTCCCTCAAATGATATTCCGTTTAAAATGTCGAATGTCGGAAAGGAACGATCGCCGTACGGTCGTTGGTTATTTTTCTCGTAACTTTATTGGCTGGCTGGTTTTCAGTGAGCGTGTGTGTGTGTCCTGACCGGAATGGAAACGTAATGATGCTGAGCGCGTCACTTCCGGTTTTAAATACTGGAGTCAAGTTTTATTTTACGCAGTATTAGTTTGCGATATACCTGTACCTAAATGCCGGTTACTTTACTGTAGCACTCAGGTGCGTGTTTTTTAAATTTTGAACCCCGCGCTTTTATAATTTTTTAAATTATTTATTTATTTAATTTGTAGGCGAATTTTAAATGGGGGAGACGGAAAAGATTATTTGAAATTTTTTATTTTAGCGCTTCTTGCGGTGGAAAATTTTATTGTGGAAATGGGGAAATTAATTGGAAGTGATCAAGTTTGTGGAAGGTGGGGACTGATAAGTGGTTTTGTTTATTAAAATAAGTTTGTTCAATTGATTTTTTGACTTGGGTTGTCGAGAGTTCAACGATCTGATAATAATGGCGGGTAACTCGCCATGTTTTGTTTTGGATCACGTGGTTTTTTTGAATTTGCGCGCGTTTAATTTTTTTTTTTGTTTATAATTGACGGATGAGTTTGAGGGAAGTTTCAAGAAGTAATTTATGTAATTAATTATTAAATTAATAATTTAAAATTTTTATGAGTAATTTTGGCGGTAAATTCAATTTCAAATAATTACTTTTGTAATAAAATTTTTTTTATTAGAAATTTGTGAAGTTATTAATTTAAATTTTTTTGCCTCTGTTTTCAGTGGCCATAATAGAACACATGGAAAGGAAAATAGAAAAAAATTAGTATTAGAGCCGAGCTTTTTCTTTTAAGCGGCCATTTTTACTTGTAAGTATTTTTTTCTAATTATGGAAGATAATGAATTCTAATAATAAAATTATTATATAAAATAGTATTTTTTTACCAATTACTTTATCACTTACTTTTTATGCTGTAGTTTTTTTATGAAAGTTAACTGACTGATAAGGAAATTTGACATTAAAATCAAATTTTCGAATTCCGCGGGAACTTGCTTTTGAATAAAATTTTTTAAAAATTTATATTGAAATTTAATTCAAATGAAAGAAAGGTTTTCCGCTAAAATTTGGTGGGTAATCAAGGGATCAAATGAAATAAAATATCAACTCATATATTGCAACTTTTATTATTTAAAAATTTATTGTTTACTACATATATGCATTTCTTCATATTATAAATTCATCGTATTAGAAAGGGGAAGTTTTCATATCCGGATCCGGTACATAGATCCCTTTTACTGTAATATCCAGACTGATCCAGAGAATAACTTCAACGATCAGTGATTCTCAACTTTTATTTAATTTTATAAACAAAAATATATATATATAAATATGAATTGTATTTTATTATTGTAATTTTTCATATTTTATATTATTCTCCTCTTCCCATTCGATAGTTTAAATTTACCAGTTTAAATTAAGTATCATACTTACATAGAGTACGTAAACAATAAGAAATTTACATAATTGCTATAACCGTAAATTTTTTTTTACTAAAAGAAACATTCCTCTGTAATTTAATTATCAATCATAAGATTTTCTAACGGTTCATTTATTGTTTGCTGTAAAAACTTATGATAATTACTTATAAATTATTAAACATTTAATTGGCCACTCAATAAGTCAATAAACTATTTTTTATTTTCAAAATTATTCAAATTTTTTACCCGCGAAATATGAATAAAATTTACTTTTTAACGTTTTGGTATAAAATTTTTTACGGCAGCATCTTTATTTATATTCAGTAATGCAGAAACTGTTACAAAAAAATGAAAAATGAATGAAAAAGAAGCAGACGGTGTAAGTTAAGAAGACTAGGCCGGATTGTCTGAAATAAATTCCTGGAAGGATCGAGCCGATGGATCGGGATCTTTTGTAAAAAGATCAACAGAAATAATCGATACATTCCCTTTCAATCTTATGCCAGCCTCTTTTTTTTCCTCAAGCTTTAGTTTATACTCCACAGTATCGATATTTGTAGATCATAATTTTTCTTTATATTTTTTTTAAATTTATCAGTTCATTATAAATTTTTTTTTATTTGGATTGGAGGGAAAATTTGTTTAAAACAATTTAAATTATGATCTGAATAAAAAAAAAAACTAAAAAAATGCACATGTAGAAAATTTAAAAAACTATAGGTGCAATTTTTTAAAATATTTTTTTTTTTTATAATTCATCGTTTTTAAAAAATCCAAACATTATTAGATAAAAGTTTAAAAATATTTTGAATGATAAAAATTTTTCCTTTTAAAATCAGGGGCTTTGTAATTTGTTAGCCACATGTTTTTTAGTTTAACACGTGCAACGAATGACAAACTACACCTACAAGCTCACTATATACAACGAACACCCACACACACTTTTCAAATATCATATATATATATATATATATTTTATCTTGTTCTTTTTTATCCACCTTATTTCTCTTTCATCTTCGCTTTAAACTACAATAACTATATTTTATGATATATATGTACATATATACATACATATCTATATAGACATTTAGTTTAATCGTAATGATAAAAAAAATATATGACTAAATAAATTGAAAAATGACTTTTCAACTTCCACTGATACAATTTATTCTACTTAAAAAAAAAAAGAATGAACACAAGTCTTGTACTTCATAAAAAATAATTTACCTCTGTAATAAAAACGAATGTTCAAACATCTCGATAGTAAGTAATTTAAAAAACAAGTAAAAATTCTGTCGGCTTATTAATTTAAAAAAAAAAAATAACAATTCAAACAATTTCAATGTTAAATTAAAACTCATGACCCCTTTTAAGACCTTGAACATCAGCCAGACGAATTTTTATTTCGTAGAGAAAAAAAAGTATGAAAGTCGCGGGTTATTTAAATTAAAAAAAATATATATATAAATAACCGAGGATTAGTTTGTGAATATGAATATGAATAGTTAGAGTCATTATTACGTCAGATGTATGAAGAACGATTGTGTTACACTAGAGCATATGGCGAGCAAGAGGCCACAGTAAGCCGCGAGCTGGCTGATCAGAGACGTTAATATCCGTAGTTTTTAAACCGCGAGCAAGTGATTTAATTGTGATCCTCAACTAACAATGGTGTGGAATAATGTATATACATTTGAAAGGACTAGCGAAAGAGTAAAAAGCATGAAACATTAGCTTCCTTTACCCATACAGTGTACAGTACACATACATTTATGGATAATGTTTAATTAATCTTCTTTACTCTTCCCTACCTTCATTGTATTTTCTAGACTTGGATCCCACGCCTCCATAGCAGTTTGCTCGGATCCTCTCCTCATGCCACGAGTAGTCCGACTTAGACTACTTAGCAAATGTAGAGTAGCTTAGTCACTGTGACTTCTTACTGTGTATAAATTTTAATGTAAGAAGAAACTGTAATCCTCTTCTACAGTGGGATTTTTTATTTTATAAATTTTAAAAGAAAAAGAAAAAGAAAAAGAAGAAGAAGAAGAGACAGTGGTGGCAAAGAAGGAGAAGAATAAGAGTAAGAGAAAATAACGATAGATTCTCTAAAGAGTCCCAGTATCCCGTTCACTCTGGACCCATTCGCCCGTAAACCAGTGTCGTCTCCGAGTTACTTTTTATTATAAAACATATATATTTATATCACTTAAAAATCAAAATTTAAATAGTTTAATAAATTTAAAAAAAAAATTTTTGCTTTTTTTACTAAAAGTACAAATTTCGTGTTGAAAAGAAATTTTTTTTGTTTTTTTAATTTTGAATTGTGAACAGGATTAATTGTTTAAATAAGTGAAAATAGAGTTCACTGGCCTTCGGCGAAGGTCTTGTATTAAATCATCAGAGATTTATGAGAACGGAAACAAGTGTGAGAATACACGTGTATTTAAACTATTAATAAAAAATATATATACTTCTTTTTTAAATATATTTTATTTTTTTCTAATTATTGAAAGACAAATTGTTAATAATGAATGAATTAATTAGTTAGTTAGTTGATGTATAAATGAAAGTATTTATATGATTTATAAAAAAATAAAAAGAACCGTAAGCAGACTTTAATCCGCGGTTTAACGGTTTCGAACCTGGCGTTAAGTAAACTTTTATTTGCACTTCATTGACTAGTATCCGTTAAATGTGAAAATATTTAAGTGAAGAATAACCGAGTTTAAATATTTATTTGTCATTGTTTGTTTTATTTCACTAGCCTCGGATGTATCATATATTTTAGATATGTATGTAGATAATTAAGTGGTAGGTTTAATTTAAAAATGAAATTAATAAAAGTTTATTTGAAACAATTAAGTGGTATGTTTTTACACGCTAATAAACACCGTGTATGGAAATAAAAAATAAAAATGATAAGAATTAAATGGATGTTTTATGATAATAAAAAAATTGTTAAAATATAAATATAGTAGGCTTTTTAATTATAGATAAAAAAAATAATGATCGGAATAAAATGAAATATTTTATTGGTGACAATAAAATTATTAACGATAAATAGTAGTAAAGATGATTATTGTTATGAAAAGATGGAGGATAATTGTTATAGTAGCAATAACAATAATAATAATAATAAAAAATTTGAGAGGTAACGGATAATCTGAGTGATGATTAGACATCGCGGATTAAAAAGTGCCATTTACGGCCTAATATCGGGCATTATTATTGGGCTATTTATGTTTAATTATCAGCATGTTAATCAAACGCAATTGTATAAGGTTAATAAACATTCATCATTGATGATAAATAGTAATAATGATGATAAAATATTTCGAGCATTTGTTAGAAATGTTGAAAGTATGACTGATGATAATAATATTAGTAGTAGTAGTAGTAGTAGTAGTAGTAGTAGTAAAGATGATAATGATAATGATAATTTGGTAATTGTCGGTGTGATGACAGCGGAAAAATATTTGAGCACACGTGCGAAAGCTGTCTGGGAAACGTGGGGCAAAGAAGTGCCGGGTAAAATAATATTTTTCTCTTCGGAAGAATCAAAAGTACCGGATAATTGTCGGGATTTGCCATTAGTTGCGCTGCCGACAGTCGATGACAGCTATCCCCCTCAAAAAAAATCATTTTTGATGCTCAAATACATGTGGATTAATTACGGGGATAAGTTTGAGTGGTTTATCAGGGCGGACGATGACGTTTATATTAGAACTGATAGGCTTAAAAAATTACTGAGGTCTGTGGACTCGACGAAGTCTATGTATATAGGACAGGCCGGAAGAGGAAATTCAGAAGAAATTGGACAGCTGGCGCTTAATTATGATGAGAATTTTTGCATGGGCGGTCCGGGGGTCATCATGTCTAGGGAGACGATGAAGAAAGTTATTCCTCATGTCAAGGATTGCTTGAAAAATCTTTACACGGCGCATGAGGATGTCGAGTTGGGGAGATGTGTCAAGAAATATGCGGGAATTCCTTGCACTTGGAGTTATGAGGTAATTTTTTTATTATTTTTTTTTTATCAGAAGATTTAATTGAGTTTTTTTCAAACAAAAAAATTCAATAATGGTGTGAAAATATTTTACAAAAATTACATAATTAAAAATTAATTTTAATTTCTTAATTTATAATTTTTAAAAAATAATTAGATTTATTTAAAATAAAAGACAGTAAAATAGAAATGGGTAAAAAAATATTCAATTTTATCGAAATCAATTGAAGCAAAATTAAAATTGTCATCAAAAAATTTTCATTAAATTTTTATGTAAAATGGAGTTGTCTTAAAAAATTATTTCATTTAATTTACTAATTTTGAAAAATATCACCGCATAAATTGAATGATCCTGAAATTTACCAGACAACAATTTCCGGATTTTTTTTTTTCAATAAACCAATTACAAAAAAAAAAACTGAAAATATGCACATGTAGGAAATTTAAAAATCTAGACATGCAATTTTTTCAAATTTTTTTTTTTATAATTTATTGCCTCGAAAAAAAAAACAAAAATTATTAATCGTCGGCTAATTTTGGTATCGTTAAATTAAAAAAATTTATTTTATTTGCGGAATAAAAATGAAATTCGTGAATTTCTGGTCTTGTATATTCCAGAAAAATAAAACTGTCTAACAAAAAATTAATTAAAAAAAACAGACGATGAGAGAAAATATTAAATAAAAAAAAAAGTAATTTACTTTTTTGTAATTAATATAAAAAAAAATTTTAAGTATCAAAATTTAATTACCAGGTATCACAAAAGCTCTCCTTTTATAAAACTAAAAATATATTATGCAAAGTTGTGAATAGACGCGGTTAATGATATATATTGTGTAGACGTCAAAATGACTAATACGTTGAGTCGTTGACATTCGAAGGCTTGTTCTATTGAAATAATCGAGATAAATATTAAACTATAAACGTCACTACTATTTTAAATACAGTCGGACCTGCTTATAAGACTATATTGCTGTCTTTTTTATAAATCAGGTATCGCGATAGTTTGAGAGAGAAACTAATAGTCTTATAAGCAGGTCCTACTGTATTAAACATATTTTCTAAACAACCGGTTTTCCCGCTTTTACCCTCACCTTTACCTGTCTATTCAAATCTATGTCATTTGCATAAAGTGCATAATTTAACTGACGTTTAATAGAAACTAAAAAAAAAATTTATAAATCTTGCGATGAAAATTATTTAACATCCGAACTGTCATTAAATAATTTATCTTTTGTTATTTAAATTAGCTTTATATATTTGTCAATTATAAATAATTATTTAAATGCATAAGTACTAGATTAGAGCACTCTTCTTGTCTTTATTATTATTATTATTATATAACAATGATAATAACTGGTCATAGCGGTAGTATAAAAATATATCTACAAAGCAAACGTATTAAAAAGTTTTACACAAATTAAATTAGATGACTTTGTATATTTACATAATAATAGACCAATGATGCATTACGTTTTTATTATTTAAATTCAAGGATCAATGCCTCAGAATATATATCAATATCGTGTATATATATTTATTAAAAGTTGAAATAGTTATTTTTAGATTAATTAGTGACGATTACATGGATTATATTTGTCATTGGTCTTTAATATATAATGAAATAACTAAAGATAATTAAATTTAAACTCCACAGGTAATAAGTAGTGTCACGTTTCATATGTACGAGAGATAACATAACACGAGAAATTTTTAAATGAGGATGTTGATCATTAAATTTAAATAGAAATAACAGATATCTATTTTTATAAATATATATATCCTATTATATTCATATTTATAGATCTTGATAGTTTAAATTTAGAGTTCTCATTAGTTTACTTTTTTTTTAAAAGTTTAATTTATTCGCGCTAAAAATAAAATTTAAAATTTTTATTTGTTCCCGCCAAATTTTTATCAGACAAAATAAGAGCCTGATAATTATAATTTTTTTTTATTTATTTTTCAAATCGTAAAAAAAATTAAAAAATAAAAACTGCAACCAATGTCTTGATTAATAAAATTAATTACTGTTATTATTAATTAAAAATTTATCATTTTTTTGAATTTTAAATATTAAAAATATAAATTGTACCCAAAACTGCTCATTATTTATAAATAAAATATGACATTGATTGACTCAGTTGTCGATCACTTTCCCATGATTTTACATTTTAAATTTATTTTTAAATATAAAAATGAACAGTAATTTAATATGTCAATAAATTAATTACAGATGCAATCAATACTTTATCACAATAGTAGCGGAGATCAATCATTTACTGGAAATCTAAAAAAACGTGAAGTACATCAAGCTATTACATTACACCCAATAAAAAGCCCGCCTTATATGTATCGTCTTCATAATTACATGCGGGTAAGTTTATTAATAAATTTAGTAATCACCCGATTAAATAAATTTTAATAAATTTGTAAATTTTTTTAGGGTTTAAAAATTCAAGATTTGCAACATGAGAGAATAAAATTACATCGTGATATATATTCAATGGCTGAATTACTTGGAGATAATATAAAAGACTTTATAAGCAGCCCGATAGCGGACAATGTTCGGCTGTTTGCGAAACCGGATACAGAAAATTATTTTGGAGATACGCTGATGCTTGGTTAGTATATCTTATAAATTAGCAGTACGATAAACATATATATGTATATATATATTTCGTGGGAATGCGAAAGATAAAAATAAATGAAAGCAAAGCTTAAGAATTGAAGAGTAAAAAAATAATTTGCGGGTCGGAATTGACTGATTTGTATTAATGAATCCACTTTGAACAATTGATTGTGCAAATTGCTTACGACACAGTTCTATTCGCCTCGGTCTGTAAGCCAGACTAATCAAAATTTTCATTACCTCATTCTCATGCAATAGTCACGGGTAATTTGTTCTATCATACATATAATACGTCCGTATCATATTTTATCGTCAGAAGCCCTGCCCAAATGTTAACATTCACTCATAGTATATTCGATTCAATTCAATATAATATTTAAACACTTGGATCTAGTGTTCTAATAGAAAATTAATCAAGACACTCAGAGATATAATCAATTTAAATCAATGAATTTCTTGGAATTGATTTAAAAAATTCATAACTCGCGCCCAAATTATCGTAGAGAGATGAAAAAAAAATGAACATTTTTTAAATTTCATAAGCTAAATATTTTATATCTTATACTTTTATTATATTTGTGATATTTATTGAGATATTTGAACTAGAAGTGAAGATTATTTTTTTTAACTTTAGAAAATCCTGAATTTTAGTTGAAAAATTCATGGTTCGTATTTTGATGATCGTAAAAAAAAGAAAAAGATGAATTTTGATTAAAATTAATAAGTAAAAAATTTTGTGTAAAGTATTTTTTTATATTTGTGACAGATTTTGAAATATTGAAGAGAAAACATAATGGGAAAAATTGAATTTTAATGAAGAATGTAAATTAAATTATAGGAATACCAGCGGGCTTGAGAAGCTTTAAACCACAATCTGAGGACGAGGTAGTCCCATGGGGTTTTATCTCACGGTCGGAGTACAGTTTGGGTGATTTAAATCCTCGGAGAAGGATACACAGTGATGTTAAAGAAGGATTGGAGGATATAACGCGAGAAGTTATGGCTTCAATCAATTCTTGTTCACGACAACGTGGTAGAGTTGTTGAAGAACGATCTATGCTGTATGGTTACAGGCGAGTTGATGCTTATGGAGCAGACACTATTTTAGACCTTCTACTAGTCTATCGGAAGTATCGAGGGCGAAAGGTTACACTTCCCGTTAGACGACATGTTTATGTTCACCAACATTTTACTGGTAATTTTTTTTTATTAGTAATTGCTAATGAGGGATTTTATGATTGAGATGATGATTGTTTTTATTTATTTTATTTACAGGAGTTGAAGCGAGAGAAGTTGTAGGTGACGAAGAAGTCGACGGCGGATATTTAGAGTCGCGTCAGAAGAGTAATAATTTTTACCCGAGTTTTTTATTTAATACGGCGAGTAAATTAGATCCGGTCGAAGATAAGGTTATTAATTTTGTGGTACCGTTGGCGGGTAGATTTAAAACGTTTGAAAGATTTATAAATAATTACGAGCAAGTTTGTTTGATAACAAACGCCAAGACTGAACTTTTAGTGATACTGTATCCACATAAACTTGAAGATTCAATAGACAGTACGATTTATTTAATTGATAGTATTAAATTTAAATATAAAAATGCTAAAATAAAAGTTATATTAGATAGGAATAATTTATTTTCACGCGCTAAAGCTCTCGATCAAGCTGTTAAGCATTTAAACAATAATGATTTGTTGTTTTTTATCGATGTTGATATTGTATTTACACACGAGGCATTGCATCGCGTACGTTCAAATACTATTATTAATAGAAAAATTTATTTCCCGATAGTATTTAGTCAGTACGATCCAAATTACGTCAATTATCACTCGGCAAATCGTAACTTTGATAAATTTAGTGAAAATAATAATTACAGCGAAAATATATTTATTATCAATGAAGTAACCGGGTACTGGCGGCAGTTTGGGTTCGGTATTGTATCACTCTACAAACGGGATTATCTTAAAATCGGTGGGTTCAATTTATCCATCGAAGGATGGGGCAAAGAGGACGTCGATTTCTATGAGAAAAGTGTCAAGTCCGATCTGGTTGTCTTCCGCGCTCCAGATATTAATTTAATTCACGTTTATCATAAAGTGACGTGCGATGAAAAACTGTCAAACATCCAAATGTCAATGTGCAAAGGTTCTCGCTACGAGACACTGGCAAGTGCCGACACACTAACTAAAATAATTTGCAATAACTCTGATTATTTGACTTTCGCCAGCAACAGAAGAAATAAATTAAAACCTGGTAATTAATCATCCGCTCTACTATCTTAATTCTTTAAATTAATTGATTCATTGAAACTGATTTATTACAATAACGATAAACTGTGATTTAAAAAACAAAACAAAAAAAATATATATATTTTTTTTTGCCTAGATTACTAAATAAAAAATTAATATTTTACATAAGCATGTAAATATATGCTCTACAGATATTTTTATATCTTTTCACAGATAGTGTTACTTTAAATAAATGTAAAAAAAAAATAAATACTCATAAATTAATTGCAACACACTCAATTATGTATTAAATTATTTTATAAAATTTATAAATTTAGTATTAATTTATCAAGTGTTCAAAAAATATTTTATAATAAATTACTTCAAATAAAATCCAAGGAAATTCATCGAAATTGAATAAATAATTTTTTTACTTCTTTTTGCACAAACCCCTTAAGGTAAAAGACTTAGTACCCGATCAGGGAACTAGTACTCGATCTCTCCATGTATTTAGTAAATATAGATCTACAAATACACGAGTGTTCGGGTATTAGTTCCTGATCGGGTACTAGACCTCTTACCTTATGTGCAAAGTTAAATGCCATTATCGAATGATAATTGATTAATTATACAGAAACTTAAAAAAAATAAATTTTTATATTAAAAATATAAATTTTTTTATTGCCAAGTATTTTTGTCTAGTCAAACCGGCCATCATATTAATGCGTAAAGAAACTTGGCAACATTTTTTATATTTATGTAATATTGATTAATTAATTATTCATCAATAAATACATCATCTACAATAACTGTTTACATTTAAATATATTTAACTTCATACTAATAATAACAATAATTATTATTATTCGAATATATATTTAATATAATTTATAATTGCTAATAAAATAAAATAAACATTAGAAAATATGAGTTCAATAATCTAATCACTGATTTATCTAATAAATATCGTGTTGATATAATTTTTTGCTACTTAGATATTATTATTTTAGATAAGGAAAGTTAGCGTTAGTTATTTTTCAAATTTTTTTATTTACTCGTGTAAATTATTCTAAAATAATAATAAGATAAAAAGTTTATCAAACATCCAAGCTCAAGGATAAAATATGATACTACTTGATTGGTGATACGGCAGACGGCGCAGTTCGTCGTTAATGAGACTACGTCAATTATAAACACTAAGTATTCATTTTTAATCGTTTACAATATATATTTGCATTTAGAATTTTTATCACAACGCTTATAATACGCTGTTACTGTATTGAACACTCAATTGTATATCGTCGTTATATAAGTGTTGATAATAAAAACTAAGTAAATACTTTTAAATAAATATATAAAAATGGTATCAGACAAATTATTTATCAATTGCTTGTTTATATTTTTTGTTATCACGAAAGTGGAAGTAAATGGGAAAATATTGAGTGAGTGTGAGGCAGCACGTGAGCTTAAAAATTCCGGAATATCGGCAACATTTATTAGTAACTGGGTAAAATTAATTTATTATTAATTTTAAATAATTAAAGGCTTTTTTAAAAAAAAATTATGAGTATAGAATTCGAAATATTTTTACACAAAAATAATTTAAAAAATTTTTGTCATTTTTGTTCGACAATTAATTTTTAAATTATTAATCATTTATTCCTTAACGATACTGCTATTAAAAACTGGTGTAAAACCGAAAAATTATAATTTTTTAAACTGCGGTTTGTTTATAAAAGTATATTTAATTTTACAAGTGAATTATTAAAGTTTTATTAAAAGAAAACCACACCCGCATCTATTCTCTATCTCATTTTGCATTTGTATAATTAACAATCATAAATACGTATCCTTTTAAAGACAAATTGCAATTATTATTTCTCAGATCCATAATTTTAAATTAAAAATTTTCGTTAGAAAACATAGAACACAATAAAGTAGTTATTAATTTTTATTGTCAAATTAAACATTTTACCGCAGAATTTATCAAACTCGAAAATTAATTTTTTTTACAAAAATTTATTATCGCGGTGTAAAAAAAAAATTTTTGTTAAAAATATTTAAATTCCGACGATCATTTGACTTCTATTTGAAACCAAGTCAATTGTACATTGAATATTTATATTTTTCAAAATTTTTCCCGGTAAAAAAAAATTAGATCTTTTGAAATCTAGTTTTTTATATTTTAAATCTAAATTTATATCACTAGATCTATAAAAATTTAATTAGATCTTAGATTTCAAATTTTGAAAAATTTTTTTTTAACGATTCGAAATTTAGTTTAAATTTAAAATTTAAAATTTTAGCAGTTTGATTACTTGCCTACTTTTAGCTTCAATTTTTTTAGACTGAAGATCTAGATCTATAGAGATCAAAGTAATTAACAAATTTAATTTACACAAAAAATAAACATTTCGTAAAATGCATAATTTCGATTTCCCTAAATCTAAATAAATTTTTTTCCGTAACACTAAATTTCTCTGAAATACAAAAAATAATTTGAATAATTTATTCAATTAGAATAGAGAGTACCTAAAAACTAATTGATGTTTGATATAGTTAATTAAAATGAAAATAAATAATTTAAATAGGTATGTTTAATGAAAAGTGAAAGTGGATTAGACACAACTTTGGTAAAAGGACCAGGCACAATGTCAAGTTACTCATATGGAGTTTTTCAAATAAACAGCTACAAATGGTGTAAGAGAGGACGAAAAGGCGGGGAGTGTAATGCTAAATGCGAAGATTTTGCCGACGATGACATAACCGATGACATTGCATGCGCTAAAAAAATTCAAAGCACCGAAGGATTCAAACATTGGACAGGTTGGGTTAAAAAATGCTACAAAAATGAAGGAGCGCTTCCTGACGTCAGTGGATGTAAAAGTAATGCCGTCAAACGACACGCATTATTCAAACGATTTCTTAACTTTTTTGCATACTGAACCAGGTTACGATGATTTAATAACAACGACTACCAAAAAATTTTAAGTTTACGGTATTGTTATTCGTAACAAATTATAATTTAAACGAGTTTTGATCAAATAAATATACTGTTGACTTGTAAATATACTGATGTGTTTTTTTTTACATTTAAAGGAAATTTCTAGAAATTATTTAGAACTAAAAATCTGTCAGAATGATAAAATCTAAGATTCGTGACAATTAATCATTAGAAAAATATTAATGAGTCGTATCCACTAATTAACGCACTGAAAATAATTCCGAGTGAATGTGGATTTTATTTCAATTCAAATTTAGTTTTTCATTGTGATACTGGAGTTAGCCGAGGTCTAATAATTTTTGGATTTTTTTAAAAATGATAAATTACAAAAAAAAAATATTTGAAAAAATTTCACCTGTAGCTTTTTTAATTTTCTACAAGTGCATATTTTTAGTTTTTTTTTTTTTCGTAATTGATTCGTTGAAAAAAAAAAAAAATAAGAAAATTAGTAATTGTCTAATTTCAAGATTTTTTCCTTATTTAGAGTTACGGAGTTTAAAAAAAATCACTGCGCATGCGGAGAGAAAAAAATTTGAAAAGTATATGAAAAAAAAGAAAATATGATTATCATTGACAATAAATCACGATAACAGTTATAGATTTGAAAGTTTTAAAAACCTAAATCTTATCATTTTCTCATACACTTCCTGAATGTCGATTTGAACAATTTCATTGATACAATCTTTCTATCCATACACATGTCGAATAAATAATTGAATACACTTAAAATACGTAAGTCTAAGTGGCTTCATGTAATGATGTAAGTTTAGAAATGTCTCTCGATTAGAATTACAAAAGAAAAAAAATCGTGTAATGACTTTTAATTGAACAAAGGTAAATTTTCTAAATGTCAAATCATTTCTTTTCTAACGCCAACAATAAAAAAAATTTCTTCAAACTAAATATATATAAAAAAAAATAAATGAGTTTAAAAAAAATTATTTAATAATTTTTACGACCACTAAATTTTATTTATTATTCTTTACATAATCTCCCGGTCAGATATTAGTGGAATTTTTAAATAAATAAAATCTGGAATATATAAAGTTGCATAATAATAAGTGTAAACATATTTTCGTCTGGTAAAAAAACACGTTAATCAAGGTCGTTTAGATTAATCCGTGGACAAAAAAAGGTGATAAATTGTTGTAATAATTTTCCATATTACCAATCCACTATAATGACAATACCAATTTATCTCCTTTTATTTAATTCAACAGTGTTTTTTAAAGGTGAGAGAGGTAGAATATATATGAATTGATATATTAAAAAATGATAATTATATATCAAGTGACTTAAATTGGTTCTTGTGAAGAATTTAAATATTTTAATGACGGAACAGTTGGTAAGCAGGTGTTGAGAATAATATTTATCTTAGCGTATAAATATATAAATATATGTGTAGATGAATTTTAGTATGTATGTATAAGTTGGATCATGAAGAAGAGTGAGCAATGAGCATGCATGTAACACTTAGTCCTTTCACTAGTGTAGCGGAAGTTAAGTACGGCAAGAAATGAAAGAGAGAATAAAGAAAAACGCGTGAGAGCGTACCAGGTCATCATTTGATAATAAATATATATATATATATAATTTATAAATTATTAATATATATTTCATTACTTTACCAATAATGAGATCAATTAAAAAATTGATTTCAAATTTTTCTGGGAAAGAAAAAAACTTCTACAAAAAAGTTTCCCATGAAAAAATTTTTAATTGATAGAATTTTTTAATTAAAAAAAAAATTTAAGTCATTAGTAGATAATTGAATTTTAAAAAAATTACTGTGTGCATATTTGGGAGAGATAATGGATTTAAAAAATAATTAATATATAAATGCATTAAAAAAAAAATCCTTTCTCTTGTGGATCTTATGGACATATATACGGTGAAACTCGGGCGCTCGACCTCTGCAAAGGTCGGTACTCAGTGAATCTGCGATGAAAGTGAATTCTACTGATGTATCAAAGCTTTAAATAACGAAATTAAGAAAAAATGAATAATGATAGTAATAATAAAAGATTCACTTTAATTGAAAGACGCGCGAGCTTTTTTTCATGGGGAATTAACGTTATTGAGAAAAATTTGTTTTGCATATATAATTTATCTCGAGATTAAATTTTTCTTTGTTCTTTGTCTTATTAAATATTCTTGGCATTGTAGTCCGGAGTTGCAAATTCAATGGCTTTGAACCGGAAGAGTTTCTCCAGTTTCACATACCACGGTGTGATAATTATTTTACATGGGAATAAGATGCTATATATATATATATACCTATATATATGTATATGTAGAAGTTATATTGCTATGGTTATACTTGATATACATATCCATATATATTTTGTACGTAATACGGCAATTATGTTGTAGGTTCTTCGGTCTGAAGATTTAACAATTTTTTCATATTTTTATTTTTATTTTTTACGTCACATTTGTAACAATTGTAACACTTAATAGTTTAATAACGTGCTTTCTACATAACAAATAATTTTTTTATTATTAATGACAATTAAAAAAAAAAAAAATATGTCATAAGTCGTAATTTTTTTTATCTTTACTTAAATCTTTTTTTTTTCATAACGAAATTTCTTTCTTCTCTTTAATTAAACGTTGCAATTATTAATTAAATAAGTATGGAGTTACGTGTCCACTTGGTTTTGGTAATAAAAAGTGTCTTTTTAAAATTTATTTAACGATTTCTTTAAAATTGCATTAAATCATCTGCGGATAAGTTAAAAATAAATGTAAAAAATTTTTTGTAATTATTTATTATTTACTTTTTAATTTTGGTTAATGAGTTAAATTTTTTTTATTAATACACAGATTAAAGAAACAGTTTATGAGATTGAGTTTAAAATAATTGAGCAAAAAATTAGAAAGGAAAAATTAAAAATATTTTAATAACTCAGTTATATTTTTTATTTAAATTACGATTTCAGCAGACATATTTTTTTTTTTATTTACTTGAAAATAAATTTATAAGATTATTTAAAAAAACTTTCTAAAAAATTCTAACTCAATATTGCGTCGGAAATTAGTCCATTACCGTTAATTGCCGAAATTTATTTCGAATTTGAGAAATTTTAATAAATTTACATTTTTTTTAGTTCAAATTTTTTTTATCAATTAATCAAATAATAAATAAGTGAACGCTTTCATAAAAAACCGTATTATGTATAAAATATATATGTATATATTAGACTGGGCCAAAAAAATCGACTATTTTTTTTTTCTTTCGATACTGTGAAAACAAGGTTGAGTCAAAACGACTTAAATAACCTGAATAACTTTCGAAGGAGTGAATTTAGCAAAAAATGTTAAGAGACTTTTTTTGTAGAGCATTAAATTTCCTTCAAAAATCTGTATCATGACTAGAAAAAATTTTGATATTTCTAGTAGTTACAAAAATCCAAAATAGAAACAAAGAATTTAAAAAACAAATCAATGTTTAAGACACGGTTGCAAGACAATGGTTTGTTTTACGCCAATTTACTAAGAGAGATTTTTTGTAGGGAATTCAATTTCCTTCAAGAATATACATTGCTCAAATTTTTCAGATAGATAATTTACGTGTTTTGTGTAAAAAATTAAATTTCTGTCAAAAGACGAATAGTCGTAACGATACACCTCTTAATATCCATATTAAGGGGTCAAAGTCGATTTTTTTGGCATAGTCAAATGTATATATTATTAACATATATGTAGCGGATAATTAAATTATGTTTTAATAATTTTAAAAATTTTCTGACTTAAAAATTTAAATCATCCCTTAAATTTTTTTTTATTTTCATTTACTTTCAAATTTTAAAATTAAATTTTATTTATAAAATTTAAAAAGAAAAATTTTTCGCGGCAAATTTATAAGATTCAAAACTACAAAATTTGAAAATTTTTTTTCTGCACTAGAATAAAAAAAAAAAAAAAAAAAATTCTTCGAGTAGTAGAATTAATATCGAAAAAAAAAGAATTTACATAAATAAAATAGTAAGGTATTATTATTATTAAAAAAATAACAAATAAATTGGAGAAAGGAGAGCTCTGATAACTTGACAGAATAACGGTCATAAAAAAAAGAAAAAGGATATGAAGAATCAGGCAGCAGGATTGAAGAAGACCCCGAACGCGGTCGCTCAAGCGAAAGTTACAAGCCCCAGGCTTCTGTAACTCTCCCCTTTCTTTCTCGGTATCATATTATTATACATCGATATCAAGTCCCTTCATATTAATAACGCTTACGTCAAAATACCGAGGATCAAACCGTTTTATTACCAGATCTCCAATCTCTCCGTTAAAATTTCCCGCGAAAATTCAAATCCCAACCACCCCCGAATTATTTCCCGGGCAAATGAAAGTCCAGCGAACAGAAACAAATAAACCAGCGGGTCGGTAATTAAAGTGATAAAAATAAAAATATTAATTTTTAATGTCAAACCCATTCAAATAAATAACTTATAATATTCCATAAAGAAATACTCTTCAAATAATGATTGACATTAAGCTTTGACTTTCCATTACTAAACGTACTTTTTAAAAAATCCGAATCATCTTGTGTGACCACAAGTGTCTCTCAAACAATGCCTCCGAGCGGATAAAAATATATTATTTATTTCAATTATATATCATACGCATCTTAAATATACTGATGCTAAATTAAAACTAGTGTCAACCATAAAAACTGTATGACAAAAATAAAAATCCCATTGTCGCATAAACAAATTTAAAAAATCATTGATAAAAATAATGTCTTTTCTCCTTTCGTTTTATTTATTATTTATTAAATAAAAGGAAGATTAAGAGAAGGGAAGTGTTTTACTAAGTAGGCCGGGAGTTCACGTGCGGATAATCGAATTCCACAACGAAGAAAGCGTTTTCCCTCTCAATTGGTGGTCACCATCACTGGACACATTGCCAATAAGAAAACGATGCTCTCATCAGCACTGTACTGTTGCCAGGGCAACTTAAATCCATATTTTTTTATTTTTATATACATATATATGTATATATATATATATATATATGTTCTCACTTAGTTACGTATTATAGTTACTTAGTTGGACGGTTACTTACTAATACTTGAGTTGTTTTAGTTTACAGCATAAAACATACCAGTTACTTTTGCTGACGATGACGTTGGTGCCATTAGTCCGCTTACTGGGACTGCTTCTGTTGATGATGTTGATGCTTGCAGTCTTTCTAGTTGTTTAATCTTTTTCTCGAGTGATTGCGTCTAGCTGAGATGGAGATGGTGATGGTAACGGTGATGATGATGATGATGATGGCTGATGGCGATGGTAATGGTGATGGCGATAGTGCTTCCCCTTGTAACCGTCTGATGGCTTGAGAACGGTAATGTGTATAATGTACGGAAGCTATTGAGAGATGATACAACAGCCGAGACTAACGTGTTTTCTATTTCTTCCTGATGCTGAGACGCATTTTAATTTTTTTTTTAGATTATCTGCAAGATTGCCGATGGAATTCCGAAGATTGTCGAGATGCGTTTCAGTTTGGAGAGTTTTAATAAAATGTTGATTGATGGATGGATGAAGAAGGAATGAAGAGTTCTTAAGTAGAAAGGGGATTAAAAAATTTGAGGAATGAGAAGATAAAAAAAAATTAGCATTTGGTTTAGTTTCACTTGCAGGATTAGGTTTCTAATGTAAATTTGAAGGACGACGCTTTCGCTTAAATTAGAGTAGACGTGAAAAAAATGGAATGATTAATTAGAATAAGAGTGTGAGAAGTATATTTTATGTATTGCTGGTTATTTTTATATTATTATTATAAAATGATTGATTGTGCAAAATTAGTGAGTGATTTTTTGATTGAAATGATGATTATTTTATTTATTCTATTTACAGGAGTTGAAGCGAGAGAAGTTGTGACGAAGAAGTCGATGGCGGATATTTAGAGTCGCGTCAGAAGAGTAATAATTTTTACCCGAGTTTTTTATTTAATACGGCGAGTAAATTAGATCCGGTCGAAGATAAGGTTATTAATTTTGTGGTACCGTTGGCGGGTAGATTTAAAACGTTTGAAAGATTTATAAATAATTACGAGCAAGTTTGTTTGATAACAAACGCCAAGACTGAACTTTTAGTGATACTGTATCCACATAAACTTGAAGATTCAATAGACAGTACGATTTATTTAATTGATAGTATTAAATTTAAATATAAAAATGCTAAAATAAAAGTTATATTAGATAGGAATAATTTATTTTCACGCGCTAAAGCTCTCGATCAAGCTGTCAAGCATTTAAACAATAATGATTTGTTGTTTTTTATCGATGTTGATATTGTATTTACACACGAGGCATTGCATCGCGTACGTTCAAATACTATTATTAATAGAAAAATTTATTTCCCGATAGTATTTAGTCAGTACGATCCAAATTACGTCAATTATCACTCGGCAAATCGTAACTTTGATAAATTTAGTGAAAATAATAATTACAGCGAAAATATATTTATTATCAATGAAGTAACCGGGTACTGGCGGCAGTTTGGGTTCGGTATTGTATCACTCTACAAACGGGATTATCTTAAAATCGGTGGGTTCAATTTATCCATCGAAGGATGGGGCAAAGAGGACGTCGATTTCTATGAGAAAAGTGTCAAGTCCGATCTGGTTGTCTTCCGCGCTCCAGATATTAATTTAATTCACGTTTATCATAAAGTGACGTGCGATGAAAAACTGTCAAACATCCAAATGTCAATGTACAAAGGTTCTCGCTACGAGACACTGGCAAGTGCCGACACACTAACTAAAATAATTTGCAATAACTCTGATTATTTGACTTTCGCCAGCAACAGAAGAAATAAATTAAAACCTGGTAATTAATCTTTCGCTCTACTATCGTAATATTTAAAATAAACCAATAAATTGATTTATAAAAAATGATGTAGTACTATCAGTATATTTATTAAATAAAATAATTGTCTCATTATTTAAAATAAAATAATCCCAATTCATAACAATCAATTGCAATGTCCATGAAGAGACAGGTTTCTCTTTTTTATTCACCTTAACTTCCTTTTATTTTAAACTTTTTCTTATATACCACTCACAAACTTTTATTTTCATACATTTATTTATTTTTCATCCGCAAATTATAATGATCGGTCGTTAGTAACAGCCAAAAAAAATAAGTCCTTAATATTATTACTCGACTCACACATCGTGTATTATCATCATCAGGGACACGACAAAGAAGCCGTTCAATAATGAAAGGAATATTTCTCGATTGCTCCAATTTAGCAGCGCCCATGACCCAAAAATACCATAGACCGATAAATAAATATCGCGAAAAATTTTTTTAGCGAAATTTAAAAGCGGAAATATTTGTTCTGTCTAAAAATAAATTATCATTACCCGCGGGTTTAAATTGTCGACAAATCAAAAAAAAAATTGAGTGCACATTGAAATATAAAAAATAAAAATGATAATTTTTGTCAAAGAATTTATTAATAAAATATTTATGTCAAGAGACATCTCTTATATATTTAGAAAACACGTAAGTTTTAAAATTGAGGCCAGTTGGTAGCAATAACTTTACATAATACGTATAAAGACTTGCATTGCAACAAAGTCCTCACGTTCGTCTAGTGTCGGTAAAAGCCAAGGTACTAAATAGTGCTTTCGACGCATTTGTAATTATTTGTAAAAAAGTTTAGTAAGTAAATGAGCAAGTACACGAAGCCGCTTAAGAAGAGGCTGTAAATTATCTATTGTGCATAAGTCTAGGTCTAGGACATCTAGGAATAACGCGTACTCGTACTCGTAGGAAGATACGCCGAGAGCATAAGAATATTTCGCAACCGGCCCCTTTACTTTAAAATCTCCTTACGGCGAGTTGCCACAAGCCCCAGATATAAAGTCCGAGAGGAAAAGATGATGAAGAAGAAGAAGAAGCAGAGCAGTTAGTAAGTAAATGTACATGGATGCAAGTAAGAGTAAGAGTAAGGAGAGTAACAGCCGAGTGAATAATCTACTGGGTGATGTGTAACTCACTGGAAATGGTATATAACAGAGAAAGAGAGTCCAACTTTGGAATTACTCTCACTCTGCCCCCGTCTCTTCTTCTACTAAAAACCCCCACGTATATCCACGTATCCCTCTCGACCTCACGGGTATAAAGGACACAGGTGAACCTTCTTCCAAGTCACACAGAGCCGAATCGGCGTAGCAGTCAACATGAATCCTCTTTTTGCTGTAAGTACCGTCATCATCTTCATCATCATCTTCATAATCTTTTTCTTCTCTTCATTACTTCAATTAAATTTAAAATTTCTTGATCATTACTGTTATCATAACACACATTTAATCAGATTTTAAAAATTTGAAACTAAACATTTGATATTTTTTAAAAAATTGCAGTGCGTGTTAATTGGACTAGTAGGTCTAGCCTACTCAGAAGCTCCATTATCTGGATACAATTACAATAGACCAAGTGGTGGTGGTGGACACTCTGGAGGTGGTGGTGGTGGATACTCAAGTGGCGGTGGATACTCTAGTGGCGGTGGATACTCTGGAGGTGGTGGATACTCTGGAGGTGGCGGATACTCTGGAGGTGGTGGATACTCTGGAGGTGGTGGATACTCTGGTGGAGGCGGTGGATACCAACAAGTATCAACTGGTGGACAAACCAGCGAGGGTGCTAGCGTTGATGGCGCGCTTTTGGAACAAATAAGACAAATTCTCCTGAAAGAAGAATCCCAGGCATCGCAGTCCGGTGGATTCGGAGGATCAGGGTACGCACCAAGCAGCAGCTACGGCGTTCCCAGTTCAAGCTACGGTGCACCTAGCTCCAGTTACGGAGTCCCTGGTTACTCAAGCCGCGTCGTCGGCATCGATCTCGAGGGCATCAGACAGGCGATCCAGGTTGCACAGTACAACCAAGTCAGCCAGGGATCCAGCGGCGGATTCGGCGGATACCCTAGCGGACCCTCGGGTAGTTACGGAGTTCCCAGCAGGCCTAGTGGCAGCTACGGCGCTCCATTTTAAACGAAATTAACTTCTTCTTCTTCTTATTGTATTTTTAATTAAATCCGACTTTATCCAGTCATGGACGCGGGCGTTCTCCATTTTTAAAAAAATATATTTTATGAAAAATCGTAGTTTCATTAAATATATGTACTGTTGTCATTTTAAATTCTCACTGGATTACTAAACACTCTGACCTGTCGGATTTGTTATAAAATACAAAAAAAAATTTACGCTTTACTTTTTTTTTTTTTTTTTTTTCATAAATTTTGAGGAGTACCGTCGAACGAAAGTGCGTTTTAAAATTAAAATTTACCAGCACAAAAATTTGTATCTTATAAATTTATTATTAAGAGCTAGAGTAGAAGTTTGAGAGGAGGATGATCGTGATTCGTACGGATTTTTTTTTTTTTTTTAATTAAAAAAAATTACCGTACATTTGTAAATATATTTACACACTACACACACTATCACTACTATTATTATTATTGTGATTATTAAAAGCAAAGTAATAACAATAATAGTAACAGTAATTTTTTATAAAAAGCAATTGAACTGAAACGTGTATCAGAAACAGATCCAGCCATTTCAGGACTTCCTACATAAGCGAACGTGATACAAGATTTCACTGCGTGGGAAAAATAAAAAAAAACGTATTTAACACGTGATGTAACGCAGGAAGTACATCTGAGTTGTCCAAGTACTCGATCTTGTTCACGAGATCGTGATTCGCGGAAAACAACTTAAGTATAAAAAGCAAATGTCGAATCGGGCATTTTATTCTTCATTTGCTTTTTTTATTTTTGTTTAAAAAAATACACATGGCAATTGCTTTAAAAAAAAAAAATACACACACAATTTAATATTGTATTACTCATGCATTTTGTACTTGTATAAAGGCTTTTTTGTAGAAAACAAAAAAATAAAAAAAAATCTCGCCACCGTTAAAAAAACCTCATATTTTTTTATCATTACTAATTACCTTTATTGCTAATTTTAATCTTAAGTTTCGTTTTATTTTATTTATTAGATTTTTTTATTATTATTTTTAAAAACCCGATGCCTTTCACCTTTCACTGGAAGAGCCAGCGGCCAGGACTTTGGATTGGTCTTTTGGTCGTGTATTTTTTATATTTTTTCCTACTCACGATGATGATACTTTTTAAAAGCTTTAAGTTTAAATAATAATGATAATAATAACAATAAAAATATATGAGCGAGCTGATAGAATCGAGAGATGCATAGCAGACGGGAGATTTTACCCAACAAGGAAGGAAGGATCTTATAAATTGTGAAATCCGGTTAAAGATATTCGAAAGTAAATGATGACGAGGTGACTTTTAATATCTCGGGCAGAAGACTGACTTCATAAAATAGAATGTAGATTATTTATCAAGTTGATAGTATAAATATTTATCTAAATAAATTTAAAATTGATGCTGTGATTTGTAATTAATTTAATATGAGAAATAATAATTATGGACATGGATGTCCTCGAATGTTAGTAGAACGTCTTGCGTTTATTGCCTAAATGAAAAAGCAATTAACGAGAACTAGAACGTGCGTAACTATTACATACAAGAGTAGTGCTCGACTTTTTCTGGTTTATTTTATAAAACCTCGAGGAGTTTTATGTTTTATATAAAATGTCCGATGTCTGATGCCAATCACGATTGTCGTTTTTACATTCACGGTGTACTGATTTTAACTTTTTTAGTTTATGCTGATGAGCTAATTCCGCAAGAGCTGAGTTGTGCGTATGAAGGATTGGGATGAGATTAGATTTATGTACAAATACCTTAGTTTAATATTAATCGAACGTTGTAATAAGTTTTAACGAGGGTTATTGAGCAATTTTTAATGCTACGTTGCATAATTTTACGTGTATGAAATGGATTTTGTTTTGGGTTTATAGGACGAAACCTACACTGAAAAAAATATTTATTTGAGCAAAAGATATTGTATATTTGGATATGGCCAAATAAATATTTAATTGTGAGGAAGACATAATATATTTGAATATTTAATTGCGTTAAATAAGTGATTTATTTGGGGTAAAGAAATGATTAAATTGTTACAAGCAAATATATCTATTACTTACACAAATTAGTGATGTATTTCAGTAAAATTAAATAATTGTTTGAATCAACTGTCATATTTATTTGTCGTTAAGAAATATTAAAAAAAAAGCTACCAATAAATTTATTTGTGGGACAAATATATTTTTTTTTCAGTGTAATCTTGTATACTGTAAAAAATCGGGAATGAATTTGAAGTGATAACGGATTTTTTTTAAATCCAAATTCATTCCGTCAATGGAGTTTTTGATTTAAAAAAAAAAAATTTCTTGGCACAGGAGTAAATAGGGAGTTTTTTTTTTCAGATGAGTGATTTCAGAGTGACCGGGATTTTACTTAAAAGCGCATTCACTACGATTCGGAATTTTAATATAAAAGTAAACTCTCCTTCGGAGAAAATTTTACTCCGAAGGGAGCAAATAAATAAACAGTCATCTGCTCCACATTCACTCCGAATTGAGTCCGTGTTCACTTCGTAAATTTAGTACAGTGTGTGGTCTATTGAATCTTTAATCCGATAAAGATTGACGTGGGAAATTACGAGTGTGAATGTAACAAACATCAGATAAATTTAAAATTATAAATAAGTGGAGTAAATAATTAAAAAAAAAATATTTTTAAAAAATGCACTTATCAATTTGAAAATTCTTTAAATGCGCATTTTCTTTAAATTTTATTTTATTTACTCTATTTATTATGAATTTTAAATTTGTCTAATTGCTACATTCACACTCAAGGAAATTATACATTAATTAATGACGCGAATATCTACTAATTAATCGACCAGTTATTAATAGATTTTAGAGTGTAAACGGGTCAATTTAGCATCAAAAATGGTGTCTTACGTGTCACCATTACCATAAACGTATCAATTTTTGTATAGAATGGCATCTATGAAAAATATCCTCGACAAAAACAACCAGGATTTGGATCTTCCGAGCGTTCTGTCACACGAATGTTTCGTCTGCGGTTATCTAGTCGCGGCACCGTATGAAGGATTGAGATTAGATTAGACATGTACAAATACCCTGTAGTTTAATATTAATCAAACGTAATGGGTTTTAACTATGGTTATTGAGCAATTTGTAATGCTATGTTACATAATTTTACGTGAATGAAATGGATTTTGTTTTGTTTACAATAATAATAGCTAATAAAAATTACTATTGTTGATAACTGCGCTCGAGTTTTTTACTGTTGAAAGTTTTTTTATTTTTTTATTGAAGAATTTATTGAATAGACTTTAATAGATTTAATTGTTTTCAGAGTAATTATATTATTTTACTTATTGTATTTTTTGACTTTATTGTTTTAATGACAATAAAGTTTATTAATTACGTTATGGCTCATAAAATATATGACGTTATAATCCTGTGTAAAATAAGTAACGTAAGCCGATTATTTACGGATTTGATTATTAATGATCTGCTTTGGTATTTGTATATCATTTTTATGAAGATCTGATAAAATAATTTGAATCTATTGGATTCTATGAGATTTTCTGAACAAGGAAGCACAAAAAAACATTTTTCTGGAAAATGATAGCCTAATCTAAATATATATTAGGGTGGGCCAAAAAAAAGAACTAATTTTTTTTTCTTTAGTTACCGTGAAAATATCGTTAAAGATGATAAAAAAAAAATTCTGGTAAAGTTTGAGCTCTTAATATTAATATTAAGAGGTCGCTCATCGGGTTTTTTGATTTCCCATTTAAATAACATGGAAAAAAATAACTTTTTCGTTTGGAATTTTTTAACTCGGCAGTGGCTCATTGTACGAATAAGCCCAAGATACATTTTCATGGAGAATTTAACGCTCTACAAAAAAACTCTCTTATCATTTTTCGATAAGTACGTCTGTTCAAAAGTTATTTGAGCTCGAAGTCAAGTTAGAGTAAATTTCGAGATCTTTTTACTTTTTCGGCGAAACTATTGGACTTATTATAAAATATCATGGATTCTTTTTTGTAGACAATTTCATTTCCTACAAATTATCATTGATAAATTTTTTCAAAATTCTGCATTGTTTTCTAGTTATTTCCATTTTATTGCCAAGTTCTTGAAATCGATAAGAACACTACTTTTTTAGGAGCTTGGCATTAAAATGGAAATTAATCTCTATAATTAACCTCTATAATTGACGTTTTTTGTTAAGTCCCGGAATCTTAACAACGAAAAACCTCTTTAAGTGATACTGATGAACCTACCTAACTAAGACTTTTATTTGAATCTATTCATTATTTACTTTCCTAGTTAAAGATATGTATATATATAATTTTAAAAGTAATAAAAGGCATTAAATAACTTTTTTATAAATAATAAATGATTTCTATCATCTATGATTACCAATAATTGATTTTTAAAAATTTATAAGCAATATAATAATATATAATATAAGATAAATATGCAAATTTATTGGGGAAAGTATTCGTAGCAAGAAAACGTGAGATAGTTGATGAAGAGAATAATTTTGCAATATATATGTATAATTTGTAATATAACAGCCATAATAATAATAATTATGACCATTACAACCATAATAATGAGAAAATAATTAAAGTTGTTAAATAAATTATTAAATAACATTACGAATTCAAGAGCTGTGTTAATTACTAAAAAAAAAAATAATAATTTAATACTTATCATTTTGTAACTCGCGGTACCGAATAAATGCGTTGAATAAGGCGAAAAAAATGTTAAAAAGTATAAATGTAAATTAATTGAGATGAATAATAGAGTGAAAAAAAAGTATGAAAGCTTACGATAAAATTAATCAGCTCTTTTGTTAGTTGTCTTGGAGAAAAATCTTAGCTCGGCATTTAGTAATTATCCATTCGAGTAACAGCAACAATACGCAACACAGGATACAGGATATTACTCTTTTGTCCATAAAAAAAACAAACATAAATAAAAATTTGTGGAGAAAGTATTGGACAATAATTATGGAATCTCTTTATATTATTCAACTTCCGTTATTGTTTTTATTTTTTTCTCTCTTAGTATTTTATTTATTTAATTTAATTTTAATATAAAATTAAATAAAAAATTTTTTATTCGTGATTTTTTTTTATCGATTTATTTACATGTTGCATTGAGTAATGGCCATTTATCCAGCCACTAATTTAAAGATCATCACTAATATGTTGAGAAATATTAATGGAACTGTAAACAAATGATTGTTATTAATTTTTTTTTAATTACCTACAATAATTAATTAGTGACAATTACTTAAGTTATTAATAATTTTAGATTTAATTAACAATAATCAATTGTCTCTAATTAAAAAAATATTAATTAATAATTTATTTAAAAAAAAACTACTCACTTCTTGCAACAGTTCGGATAGATCTTATAAGATTGAGCATTTGAGATTTAATTGTCGGCGGTTCTCCAAAGCCTCTTATGTCTTGTTGTGCTCCCCAGCCAACTGTGAATATTATTTTAAATATATTTTATTAAAGAAATATATTTTAATAAATAAAGTATATAAAAATTATTATAGTTTTTTTAAATCTGTAATTTTGAAACCAAATAATGATATCAATTAACATACTGACATAACTGCCTGCATTATAAATAATTATCGCTCTATTTTCTGAGAACATTATTTAAAAATTTAATATTAAAATAACACTCAAGAATTTTGCAATCTTTAATTAACTTGTTAAGTAAAATACTTTAATGACTTTTAATAATTTAAAAAATCATAAACTTATTTATATTTTTATGGGAAAAAAAATGCAGAATGAATTTAAATAACAATGAGATTGTTTTCAAAGAACCAACACAAAGCATATCATTAACTAACAATAAATAATGGAGAAAAAAAATCTATAACTTATTGTTCAGCTAAACAATATTGTGTTACTCCATAAAATAAATAATTTATTCAAAATCGTAATAAAAATGAGTGTGAATGTACCTGACATTTAGCAATTTTTAAATTTTGAATTAAATAAATAAAATCTAAAGTAAGTGGGAGGTAGTGTTAAAAAAATTCATTTCAAAAAAGTTCGGCCTGCAGTTTCAAAAGTAAATTAAACTTCTCTTTAAGTGAATTTTTACTTGAAGGGAAATTAAATAAATAATAATTAATCTAGTCCGCATTTACACTGGAGTTACTTCGCTCTACTTTTTCTAATTTCAATTTAAATTAATTAATTTATGTAATTAAAATATGATCCTGGTTAGCAGACGATTAAAAATTTTTTATTTTTTTTTCACCAAATCAATTACAAAAAAAAATCTAAAAAAATGCACATGTAGAAAATTTAAAAAACCATAAGTGTAATTTTTGAAAATATTTTTTTTCATAATTTATTGTTTTAAAAAATAATTCAAAAATTATTAGACGTCGGCTAACTTCAGTATCATATTAAAATTTATTTGTCTCATATCTGTCATATTACATTCATATAAATTGACGTGTCACATTTGAGGTTAATGATTTCTTGCAGTACTCAAATTGAGACCATTTGAAATGAGAACTTGTAGTCTAATAAGTAATGACTTACTTTTATTTAAAAATCTTTCTTCATGAAGAACACAAACGGCATTCAAACATAAAAGTGTCGCTTCAAATAGTGTCCATAATGTAAATGCCATAATTAATTGTTTTTAAGTATAAAAATAATAACACCACACGTTTGCCTTTTAGATATTTGCTTTGCTCAGTTGCATTGCAAATTTGAAAACGACCGGATACTGCCATCTTGCGGAAATATTTTGAAATAACAGAGCACCAGTAGTAGGCAATATGGCGGCTGGTAGTTGTGACAAAGGGAATTTTTCTTAGTCGCAGTTGCTTAGGAAAGGAGTAAGGAGTGCAATGTCTCCGACATGTTGGACTGAGCTTGGAACGTTTTCTAGATTTAGTTTATTTCAAAGGTATTCGTTTTGTTTAATAATGAAAATTATTAATTTTCGATGAGATGAAATTAAAGTTTAAATAAAAAAATAGTCACAGAAATTATTGAAGTATAGATAAATAAAATCATATTTAATGTTTGCTTTTTTAGAAGTTATTCGAGTAGAATTTTTTAAAAAATATAAATTACAGTAATAAAAAATAAGATTTTATTTTAAATTCTTTGAATGAAATTTTATAATTAAATTTTTTTTAATTTTTGAATTTTAAAACGATGCGGGATTTTATTTTGAAGTTTCTTTTCTAAAATTATAAAAGTAAATTATATATCAGTCAGATTGTTAAGACAAAGTTCTAGTGTCGCTGAAAAGTTATTTGAAATATTTTGATTGATTCCTTAATTTCTATATTTAAATAACTCTAAAATAATTAGCAGTGTTCATTAAATTATTTAAATAAATTAAAAGTATCGGTCATATTTATTTTTATAATATAATTACATATAAATATATAAATGTAAATTCATTAAAAAGTAGTAGTATATATATTTTATTGACAGTAGTGCCAAGTTTGTCCGCCATGACTATGCAGCTCTGGTGTCTTCTTTTTGAATCTCGCGCATGCGCGTCCATTTTAGTTTCAAATGCAACGCTCGCGAGAACAGTTCCGTAGTTGTGTGAATAAAATAAGTGCGTAGTTCGTTTAATTAGTGTTATTAAGTAAAGTAATAATTAATTTCAAATGTTCTAGTGATAAATAAAATTAAAATTGTGAGTAAAGTAAAGTTTCAAGTGCAGTGAAAGTGAAAAGTAAAAAGTTTTACTTATAACCTCTATTAGTTTGTGTAGTTTTTTTTTTAAAGTTTCTTATATTTAGTGCGTGAGTTTTATTACATATTAAAAGTATTTATTTAAATTCAGTGAGTGTGTGCAAAGTGAATTATTTATTTAAATTGATATCAAAATCGTGGAGATTATTTACAGTGATAGTGAGAGTAGACAATGTCCGACTGTTTTTTAAATTTTTAAATAATTGATACTGAAATTAGTCGACGTTCCATAATTTTTTGATTTTTTTAAAAATGAAACTATGAAAAAAAAAATATTTCGAAAAATTGCGCTTATAGTTTTTTAAATTTTCTACAAGTGCATATTTTTTTTTTAACTCATACAAAAAAATTTAGTTGTAAATTTTCAAATTGTTTTTTTTTTAATAATTTGGAATTTATTTAAAAATAAATAAATTGTCAGATGTCAGCTAATTTCAGTATCGTAAAAAAAACTCGACGATTCTCAGAACTAAATAATTTTAAAAAAAATTAATAGTCATTAGACTCTAAGTAATTTATAATTAAGAATATGAATTTTCGTTTTAAAATTTTATCTATGAGAATTTTGGACCCGAGACCAATGAAGAGGACAGACATGAGTCACCTAAAAACGTGAGTTAATTTTAATTTTTTTTTATTTACTAATCTTTTTTTTAAAATCAACACTGAAGTAAAATAATTGCATAGGACGAGAAATAATTAAAAAATAATTAATTATAACACAGGTTTATTAAAATTTATTCTATAAAATTTACATTAAAATTTTTTAAACCATCACCATTTAACCCAACATATAGGAGAGAAATTATTTAAATTATTTATAATTTCTCAATCCCAATATCCAATAAACACAACAATTATTTTGTTGTTTTTATTGAAACATAAATAATAAAAATATAAATTCTTACGTATAAAATAAATATTAAGTACAGAAAAAAAATTAATAATAACTTTTAAAATATAAAAACATAATTAAATTAAATGTAACATTAATTGAAGGAAACAATAAACTTTTGGCAGGTACGTGCAAGCGTGCGCTTTTGTTTATAAAAAATTAATTAATAAAAAAACAAAAGTCTTATATTTATTAATTTATAAATAAAACGAGTAACGATGCGTAATAAATTATAAAATTTTTTAAAAATAAGTATCGCGAATAAATTAATTAAATTATCAAATATAAAAATTAATAACATAATTTACTTTTTAAATCCCAGTCTAGTCATCATTTAAGTCTATTAAATTCACAGTAGTATTTAAAAAAAACATCTAATACCTTTTCGGCAAGATATCTTTTACTTTTTTTTTAAATGCTTAACAAAATATATTATTTTATTTATTATAAATATAAAAGTTATCAATTATTTACAACAATAGAGACTAGAACAGTCATTTTAAATTAATTTATTACAATATAAATATATTAATTATTCTAATTATTGCACCGTCGGCCTTAAGACATTTTTCAAGTGTCTAATTATTAAAATTAAATTATTAATTAACTTAAAGTTTAATATTTATTTAATTAAATGTTAATAAATTAGTACCCGGTCAACGAACTTGTAAATAAATTTTTTTTCTAATCTATTAAGAAAAAAAATTAACGAAAAAAAAAGTTATTAAAGTAGTCAGGAGCCAAATATCTCAAAATTGATCCCACTTTTTTAGTCTTAATTTACAATCATTAATTCATTCAATTTTTTTAAAAATACGCGGGCTCATTTAAATTTATTAGAAATTAATTTACAATAAATTGATACTCAATGAGAAAAAAATTTTTTTACAATTATTTTTAATTAGAAATTGTCAAATTTGTTAAGAATTTTGCATGGCCCTAATTACCCCTTCGTCTATGTTTCCCATATGTACAATTTAAAAAAAAATCTGGAAGCCCATTTTGCCGCCATTTTTGTAGGCTTAAAAATTAAATTTTTTTTGTAATCGATCCTATTTAAAAATTTCGATATTTGATATTTCTTTTGACTACAAATAATCTTAACAATAAATAAATTAAAGTACTAAACTATTTCTACCTCCTTGAGGTAAGACAGTTACAAAACTTTCGTTTTCACTATCACTATTATTAAAATTATGCCCTTCAAATCCATTGATAGAAAAATTATTACTTTTAGTACAGTTCGTAAAATCAACGCCCGAGTCATAACTTTTACACTGATTACTATTCAATTTACGAAAATTACCAAAAAAAACACTGTCAGTATCGACACTTTCAGCGCCACTTTCACTCTCGGCGCCGTCACAAATTGACTCGTTTTCATCGGTCTCTGAGACGCTGCCGAACTCATATTTTAACAATTGTTTATTAGATCCATTACTGTCTGTACTACTTAAATAACCGCTGTCCTCAACTTTACCCGTAAAATTTTTAAAATTCTTCTTCACTCCCAATCCTCTTGCCAGATCACGCCGGTATTTATCTTTCGTCCCTACGTAATTGTCATTATTTACGACAGGAGAACATCCACTGGCCGTAGGGTTACCCGTATCAGTCAAACTCCTGTCCAAAACGTTTTTTGAACAATCTACTAATTTTTTACCACCATTGCAAACTATTTCTAATGATTTTGCCTGCGCCACTTCTTCAGGCGGCAGCGGTACAACATCCGGTTGATTTTGCTTGCGCTGTCTTCTCGCCTGTCTCAAATCCGGGGTTAAATACTTCTTACTTTTACACGAATTCTGGCTATTCAATGAACTAGTATTAACTAAATTATCGTCAACAGCCAAACGTAGTCTAGCTTCATAAATTTCTCTCAGACTTCCGTATCCACGTTTCAGTGAATTACTGCTATTACAATTACTATTATTATTATTATCTAAATTAGACTCGTCCCGAAAACTTCCTTTGCTGCGTAATAAAATTTGGGAAGGCCGTTCCAGTGAATCGACATAAATTTCATTGTTCATTTCTTTGTTATCATAAATAACGTCGCCGTTTATTTTTAATTTCATTGGCTTCCGATCCAATGTATCGGGTTCGTACTCAGATTCGTCATATTTAACATAATTGTCCGGCGAATCCTGAACTTTTATTGTTAAATGTCCTGGTTGTTCGGGCTCATAGCTTATTTCCGGTCCAGAGTCATCGCTATTTGCTGGACTGGCATAGCCATCATTGACATAAACTTCACTTACTAATGAGTAGCCTTCATTACGTGATATCAACTCGGGTAAATTATTGTAATAATTTTTACGTAGCACCTCATTGTCATTATTACTATTATTATTATGGTTATTATTATTATTATTGTTATTGTTATTGTTATTATTATCCTTATCATCATTATTGTCATTAATTTGTTTTTTAAAATTATTATCGCCATTTAACTTCAACTGTTTACTCAATAAATTTGATTCCAATTGACGTTTTTGAGTTCTCTCAAGACTATCGACTTCATAATCGATATCCAAAAACTTTCGTTCCAATTTATTGTTATGGTTGTCCAATTTGACATCAACCATTTCTTTGATAACAGCGTCCATTATTTTTTTAGCTTGTAATTTTGAATTTGGGAGTTCGTTGATCATATCCGGCAATAGTTGACCCGTAGATGGTGACAATGATGTAGAATTAATCGAACATTTGTCTACACTGTCCGATGATTTATTGTACGAATTAAATGACTCGAAATTAGTCTTTTCAGAGCTACCGTCAGGTGAAAAACGCCTTTCATTATTTATTTTATTTTGCTCAATTTGATTCTCCATTGCTGCATTTTCTTCCATTTGTTTTATAAATGAATTTTCAATAGCTTTTCTAACCTTGTCGTTTATTGTATTGTCAACTTCGTTTATTGTTTTTACTTTCTTGTCAAATAGAGTGCATTTGCGCGTGCGACAGTACCGATCGTAGTTAGTGTCTTCGAACATTGATTTTGTTGATCGTTTTGATATACTGTGCTGGCTATTTTGGTCATCATCACATTCACTGAGCGCAATATTTTGAAAAGTGCGCAGCATCGGCGGGTCTTTCCATGTCGCCAATGAATTTCTGTTACTGGTATTGTGCCTCGGTATGTCGTTTAGATATTCTAAGCTACGGGTAAACACACGCGTGTTGTCGTGCAGCAATTGGTTTTTATTATAACTATTGTGATTATAATGACTATGATTGTTATTATTTGAGTCAAGTGATTTACGCCGAGACTCTGATGGCGGCTTAATGTCCTCTAACCACGCACGTACGCGGCTGTCGCCGGCGACTGGACGTAAATTGTCATCAGGTAAATTGAGTAATGGTAAATTATTGTTATTATTGTTAGATTTGTGTCGAGTATCTAGACAACCGGGACATCCAGTACATTTTTGCGATTTCCGTGATTTTGTTACTGAACTTTGTATCGATGAAGCCGCGCGTTTATTTGAAGTACTGCATTTATCTGAATTGCTACCGTCTTCTTCTGGAATTTTAGTAAGCGTTGGTATGAAACGTTTTGCTGTCAATTTATGCTTCGCTATGGATATCACTTCACGGATTTTGAGAATAAATTCGATGGCTGCGGGCGGTGGAGCCTTGAAAAAAAACAATTTTATTAGTTTATTTGAGTAAAAGTGAAATTTATCATAAATTTTATCGCCAAAAAATTTTAAGGCCCATTATTCTTTCTTATAACTCCGTAATAATTTAAATTTACGGCTCCACAATTATCTAATTATTTATTTACTTACCAAAAGTAATTGTCGGTCGAAGTACGCTGGATTGAAATATAATTTCCTACGTTGAATACCGGGCAATACGGCCATATCAAGTTGCTGATGATGGAATTGTTGCTGAAATTGATTGAGAGTATCAGCTGTCTCCACAATTCTTACATCTTCTTCAGGTAAACGTTCAGCGATTATCGATGATGAAGATGATGAACCAATTACTGACTCGTTAGTTTGTTCAATGAACATCATATGCGGATGTATTACCGCGGATGTAACTTTCTCAAACCCAGTGTCGGTATCAACTGGATGGTACTCTTCGCCAACGGGATCACTCGTTTCACTATGAAGGCTGTTGCTGTCGCTTTCGAAGTGCCGATTTAATAGAGGATTATTTTTAATTAATCCGGTGGCTTCGCGATTCGGGATTGTGAGTTCCGGATCCAAGGCATTTCTTTTTCGACGTGATTTACGGCTATGCAAGTAAAGAGATACACTTGCGATGTATATTAAGGCTAAGAGAAGTGTAGAAATTCCTATTGCAATATATTCTGCTGTTGAGAGACCTTGATTTGATTGTCCGGTCGAGATAAATGAGACTTCTCGAATATCTGAAATTTTTTTATTTAAATGTGAAATTGACTTAATGAGCAGACACATTAAGTACTTAATTTATACGTTATTAAAAAATAAATTTTTTTACTTGGAATTATTAAATTTGGATTCAATTTTGAAAATGGAAATTTTAATTATTAAAAGTTTAATATTTAGAGATCATAAAATAATTTGAATCATTTTTTCTTTTAAATATTTACTTTAGTGTCAGATGAATTACAAAAAAAAAATAACTTACTACTTTTTGATGGTGAACCCGCTACTCTAAACGCGACGCAAGGTGTAAAAACACCTGGATTAGTTGAATTTGGTGAAGCATCTCTGCAAACTAATTTAACCGCAATTAATTTACCTTCTGCTGACTCTCTTAACCCGCCTTCGCCAATCCACTATAAAAAAATCATATTTATCTTAATAATAATTGAATTTTTGAAAGCTCTTCCAATTAATTAATTTAAATTACCTGTAAAAATGTTCTGTCTTGATCCTTAAAAAGCCGAAACGGCGATTCCGTACTCGATAAATTTCTGAATTCCGACCAAGCTGATTTACCAAGTTGCTGAGCACCAGCGATACCACATACTGGAGTCGTAACACCTGTAACGCATTAGTATTTGTACACCCGTTTTGTAATATTACGTTGTATGTACGTTCAGTTATATTAGTAGTAGGTTAACGTATATATAATAATGAATAATGAGATATAGCAATTGATTATCTCGTTATTTTCATAAACTCACTTACCCTGAAATTGAATTTCTGCTTGAGGATAAATTATCTGTCCGCGCTGAGGTAAAAATACGTAAGGAATTCTTTCCACTACACCGGTGTTGCTGATAAAACCTGTGACTCTGCATTCTGGAAATGACAAATGTTTAGATTTATTTATCCTACATCTTTTTATATTATTGTTATCATCATTATTTTATCAATTGACGTTTATATTGTTTTATCTAATCATTATATTAAATCAAATTATGTTACAAGTTTGTTGCTGATTAGGTTTTATCTGTTAATATTTGTAAATTTTATCTTAAATAATTTTAACTATCAACAAAATTAAGTAATTAATTCAATTAACAAATTTATTTATATTTTTTTTACAGATTTAGAAAAATTCTAACGCCGAGAAAAAATGGAAATTAGCAGCAAATGTGAGTCAAATTTTTTTTTTGAATGCTTGTTTAAATTTTTATTTAATTTGTGTTGCGTGTTCTGAAATTATACATCAGAATATTTAATAGGTGTTGAATATATAGAAATTTACTAGTTTCTGGAATATTTAAAAAACTAAAAAAAATCTGAAACTAGATCTAGATCTTAAACCCAAAAATCTCTCAAAAATTTAGTAAGACTCGGGATGATATCGGACTTAAAAAAAAAATCTAGGACACTATAAATTCTTACGGAAAAAATGTATGAAATTTATAATTTGTCTAGGCCATTAGAAAAAAAATATGACAGTATCTGAATCATTAGCTGAAATTTCCACCCGCATCGAACATTAAAAAATTTTGGGATCTCTAGTACAAAAAAAAAAAATTATAAGAAGTGTCACCCTGTGACTTTTGAGCAAAAACACTAGTTGAAAATTTATTTTATATAAATGAATTGCATAGAGTAAAAAAAAATAAAAGATAAAGTATCAAGTGATTTATCTGTTGGCAAGTTAGTTTAGAATCTGTAGAATCCACAATTTGACATTTGTGATTTACGCTATTACAAGTTTTCCCGTTGCTATTTTTACAAAATATAACTCCAAGTTTAAACTCTTCTAAATGTTAATATAAATAATCTCGAGAGTTTGTAAAGGCTCTCTGCACGGATTTAAACCCTTGAACCCCGACCTCGTGAACTGCACATTCGATCTATCGTTCAGTATGTAAATAGCCATATATGTTATATAAATAAACTAGACAATTTTTCCCGTTTTTTATAAAAAAAGTAATGACTCAACTCGCGTTATTAATTAACAGTTTTTTAATGAAAATTTCAAACACGATTTATATCGAATTTAAAATTTAATTATATTTTAACTTGGCAATCAATTTTTCTCTATTATCTGTATCCACGTATGTAATTAATCCATGAAGTCCTATACAACAATGTACGGTTTAATTGTAGCTATGCAATACATTGTGTCCTATCACCAGGTCACGAGTTTTAATTTAATATAATGCCACTTTTCAGTTCATACAAAGTATATTAACTCGAATTTTTCTCTCGGGATTATATCATCAAGGGAAAAAGACATACATAGATGGAAATACATCTCATGTCCCTTTCATTAGTTATTTTATTTTTGAAATTGTAAGTTGTAATGCGAGTAGTGGTAAAGTACAAAGTATATATAAACTTTAATGGAAATTCACGCTTTTGATGTCCACAACATGTCCATCTTAAATTGTTTCATTATGTCCAGCTGCAGTTGCTAAGTCCAGAGAAGGATTATTAGTCATATATATGTCTACTAATGTGGTTTTCATACGTGGTATTTTTGTTATTGTCAGAATTATTATTATTTTACTCTTGTGTGTTGAACCTAATAAGGAGATGGACGTGTATATATTATTTTCGCATGACCTTTGACTTTTTATTTACATTAATCTTTGCGCTGGATTATAATCGCGGTTATTTATTTTTAAATTTTTACGACTTGTAATGACTCACTATAATTATTTTAGTGTTAATGATTCATTTAAATATTTATATACGTGTATATAAATATTTATTTTTAAATTATTTATAAATATTTGGTCTGTAAATAATTAAAACTTTCTATGGCAAACTCAATATTAATTTTAAAAATTCAGATAGATTTCTCAAAATTTTTAAGGCCATATTTTAAAATAAATTTGTCAATAAGTAGTTTAATTTTTTAATCAACGCGCCTAATTTATAAAATTACCAATACATCACTAAAAAAAAAAAAAAATTGATTTTTATTATCGAAAGTAGACAATCGAGAAAGTGGACACTAAAAGTTTTTTTATTAAAAATTTAAGTTTATTCTTCTTTTAAATTTTCTCTTTTTTTGAACATATGAATAAAAGTGCCGATGATAAATATATGTTATAGATAAACGTGCAATTAAATTCGAAAGTTCATCAACCAACCCCCTTTATATAAATTCGGTGATAATGGGCGTCTCATACAGTTTCTGAATTGCAAATAAGATAATTAACTTGTCTTAGGACCAAGTTAACGTCTGATGGTTAATTTACGCGGTGAAATTTTTTTTTCATTAATTATAAAGTATCTCCGCTTATATATATATATATCATTCGCATCTTACTGGATAATTCGACCTAATTATTTAAATGAATTCACTATTTTTTTTTTCAATGAAAAAAAAAATATCACACTGGATTAAAAAAATTCAAATTACTTGACGGTAAAAAATATTTTGACTTATAATTGAATGATTAAATTGAACATTTAAATTATCTCAATGATTGGTCACTTAAGTGCTTTCGTTTCGTTACTTTCGGCGTATTGCGTGATGCAATTAAAAAAAAATATAAAAACATTTTCTTTAAATTTTAAGTCAAAGTAAATAAATGGTAATGACTTACCGTGAATATCGCTCACGCAAATATTTAAGTCCTCACGAAAAAGGGGCAGTTCTGATTTGCATTGACAGACACAAGTGATGTTTGTGGTTACTGTTGTTACTGATGATGTTAATGATGATGAATTAATGCCATCAGATACCTGAGATATTTGCCGTTTGTATGGATTTGCTGTTGCGCTACTGACAACTGTGCACGCAGTCGCACAAGAACCTTAATATTTAAATAAAATATAAATTTTAGTTAAAATAAAATAATCGCTCAGTTTAACGGTTTTAATTTATGCGATTTTTGGGATTTTTTATTCAGTTCTTATTTTAAATAAATAAATTTTATTTTTTCTCATTCCTTGTTTGGAAAAAAAAAAAAAATAATGAATAAGCTTTAACCAGTTATAGGTGTAAAATATATATCTTGACAAAACTCGTATATGCTGAAAAAGATAAATCTTAGATACTTGTTCACACGGTTTTTAAAACAAGTACTTTGCATATTTAACGATATCATTATTCTAAAACAACTAATTTAATAATACCAATACTTAATAATAATAAAATAATTTTTTTTTACGTGATGATTTATGAGTCACAAAAAAAAGAATATTTAATAGTTGGAATAGTTTACGTATACGTGTATAAAAATAATGAAATAATAACGTACCTTCGACTGTAAAAATATCGCCATCAATGTGTCGTACAACGGAAATTTCTTGTCCTGATACGGTGATAATTTGTAAGCAGGTCGTAAGCACGAGTAACGATAGAAACATTTTTTTATCGGCATTCTAAAATGAAATAAAAGAATATATATATATATATATATATATATAAATATATAAATATTAAAAACATATGGCAGTTAAATTAACATATCACAGCTTCTTTTTTTTCTACATGTAAAAGGATAAAAAATGTGTATTTGACACTTGTCCAATAGAAAACCGTGAAGATAGTTATACGACGACGTGATATTTATGATTCGGTGAATCATCTACACGAAGGCAATTTGCCAAAATAAAGATATCTCGTTTATATGTCTATACCATATGCAAAACCCGTTATTTTTTAACTCCGATGAGTTTTATTGATTTAACGAGATTGTCAACTTGAAAAATCTATTCCAGTCAGAGTTTATTAATTTTTATACAAATAATAACTTTTTTTTATCATATAGTATTGCAATAAATATCGGATTATTTAAATTATATTTTTTATCGTAATTTACATCGAATCACCATAATTGCCATATTCTTTAGAAACTTATTATTTTCATTTTTTGGAAGCGACCCCCTCTTTTTAAAAATCGACAGATTAAACGTGAATTTATAAATAAAATTATAAAGCCCCTAATCCAAAAATTACTAAATTTACAACTGTACTCCTACATTATTATACTAATTTATATTTCGTACGTAAATGTCTCGGACGTCATTGGCCATCGATGGCAAACTTACGTAATATCATGAATAAATAAAAAAAAAAAAATTCTCTTAAGATTTTTAGTGTTTCCGGTATTAAAATTATTTTTCTTATGAAAGTTTTCACAAAACTTTCATTTTATCGAAAAATAAAAAAAAATTATTTAAAAAAATGAAAACTACGAGGTCAGTGTAGCAATAAACATCCGGACTAGATTTCCACCGTCATATTATGCCTCTATAATACAATTGTCAAGGCGTACACGGAAGTAACTCCCATATTCTCAATAGTAAAACTACCTGACATTAAATTGAAAAGTATAAAAATAAAAATTAAAAACCCGATTTACGGTACAAAGTACTACACGAGGTATGATCCACAACTGGCATTAATGTGATATAGTCTATAGCCGATCCGATGATCTACACACTGCACTGTTATCATACCTAATAAGAGAGTCGTTACATATCAACGTGCATAGAAGAGTAGAGCAGACTAGAGTATTACTTATTTCGAGGCAATTTTCGTCATCATCACGTTCCAACAGGATCTCTTTTACAACTGTTATTCAAAGTGTCTTTTATTTGCTATTATCCCATCTGTTGTTTCTCCGGCGTGACCTTGACGAGGCAAAATCTAGTACTCTAATTTAAAAAATATCTTTCATATATTTTTACTCATAAATTCTTTTCCATTCATGCAGAATAATTTAAGAAAGCCCTCAAGTTGTTCTTGCATCACTTTTCTAGCGAATTACATTAATCGCATCGGTAAATTCGTTGATGCAGAACAGCACGAGCTCTGCTGGGTTAGCGGTCATATTTTTATATATTTCATTTTATTTAAATTTACGTTTATACTCTTTATCATCGCCTGTATGATTCAAACCACGCCTACGAAAAGAATTATATATTTTTATTTATATCTATATATGTGTTGATGTGTGTTGATGTGCAACGGGATCTAACAAGCGGTCCTTCATATCCTTCGTGTCACTTAAAACTACCCACCGATACTTAGTCTCTCAAAAGACCCTAAAGACTTGTTGAACTGAAAGTTAAAACTCCTTTTATACCTCTTAAAATATCTTGGGTTATATAGGATAAACGGGCTTTTAAAAGGACTTGATGCTACGTAATGATGTAAATTATAAACTATGTAGTACGTATTTGGCTTCCGGGAGGATGATTAAGGTGGTGGAAATGTAAAAAAATGGACAACTGATGCAATGATGAAATGGATGGCTAACTGTATTGGGATAAGACTGATGAGAGGATTTTTAATCATGTAAGGATGCTCCAAATACGTGACGATCGGAACCGGGCTACTAATTATCCATTGGATTCCAATGGACATTCGGTTGCGTACTTTTAGGTTTATAATCTTGGACATCATTAAAAGTTGAAAGTTCCTTCAGTTCGGTTAGCGTTTTTTAACTTTTGATACCTCGTTATAATTGTATATATTGACGAGTTTTTCGCAATCGAGTTTGGTGACAGTATGCTCAATAAAGTCAGTAAAAAATTTTTCGGACTATGAGTTTTAACCTCATCAAGATACCTGCCGAATATTTTACTTACATATTCTCACGTGAGTGATGTATAGTTTTTTTTCATGCCGGTCTATTTAATGTAATTGATCTGATAAAGCAATAATGAAATTTTTTTACCCAAAGGGTTACGGAAACAGATTTTTTAATCCAATTTTTACGTGACCGAGGTCGAAATTGCAAAATGAAAAATTTTTAACATTTTTTTTTAAGTTGGTGGGGGTAAAAAAATTATGTCTGTTTCGAAGAAAAGTTGTTTAAAAATTCTCATTTAGTGTAAAAGGGTAGCGAAGCAAAAAATTCATTTATTTCATTGAGCATGAGACTGAAGTTAACCGACGTTCAATAATTTTTGAATTGTTTTTTAAAACAGTAAATCATAAAAAAAAAATATTTGAAAAAATTGCACCTATAGTTTATGAAATTTTCTACATGTGCATTTTTTAAATTTTTATTTATTTGTATTTTATTTGATGAAAAAAAAAATCCGAAAATTTTTAATTGTCTGTTAACTTCAGGATCATTCATTGAGTGTCAGAAAAAAATATATGTCGTCCACTTAGAGACAATTGTAAATTAATTTTTGAATTATTCCTGGTTTTAATTGAAAGTTTGCGTAAAAATTTGAGTGTGATTTCACGTATTTTTAGTCATACAAATTTTTTTCGGTTTATCGAACTTTTAGTTCTTTAATTTTATGTAGAAAGTTTCAGATTAATGGAAATAATGTCAACTCGATGATTTAATAAATTAATTTTTAAAATATTTAATAAAAGAAAAAGTTATTTGGCCACTTTTGTTGAATAAAAAATTAATTTTTAAATAATTTACATTTTACGAGACTGAAAACAGTAAAAAACGTTTTTTAGCCTGATAAATTTAATAATAAAATTCAAGAATCGTAGCAAAACATATAATTATGAACATATTTATTTGACATTTATGCTCACGTCACGCTACCCACCTGTTGAGCTCACCAGGTGATAACAATATAAACTATGAGACAGTAAAAAATATTTTTCTCTATTTACCCCAGAAAAAAAAAATAAAAATTTTTATTTCGTTACTGTTTTTAAAACTGCATACTAAATTACAATTATTGAATTTTCTGGTTAATAAATAAATATAGAGAATAATTATTATTTAAAAATAAATATAAAAAAATAAGTAAGCTATAAAAAATTAGATATATATCTTAAAGTTGAGCTAAAAGTTTATGGTGTTATTCTCCCGGTTAAACTCAACACTTCCTATATCAATTAAGTTTAACGAGCGTCGTTAGGATGTGCGTAAGATCGTTAAAGGGTAAAAGGAATGTCGTCACGAGAAATGTTTCGTGAAAAGCACGAGGGCGATATCACGACTATTAAATTTAAAAAAAAAAATATTTATCATTTGATTTTTTTTGTAGTGAATTAAATCATAAAATAAAAATTGATGGACTAGATATGAAAGTTTAAATTATATTTTTATCTTTTTATTGTACTGCTAGAGCTATCAAATTCTTATAATTTTTTATTTTCATAAGCAATCATGTAAATTATTTTTAATCGTTATATCTCTTACACGCGTGCCCGCAATTTAATTAAATGTCCAATAACTTAATTTATTCAAACCGATCGCTTATCATGTGTAATAAATATTATTTAAAATTTAATTTTAATTAATAATTGCTCTTTTTTTTTTTGCAAAAATAAATAATTTAATAAAAGAATAATTTTTTTTATTTATTAAAATTTTACTATAAAGATACAGCAATAAATTACCTAATGTGTAATTTTCTGGTAGCTGTTAACAAATGACAGTTTTATTACATGTTTTATTTTTGCACCGAGTAAAGAGATAGTACCGTTAAAAAATAGTTGATTAGCTGTAAATCAGTCAGAGGTGATCTATCGTCCAATAGAATATCATAAATATTTTTTTTTTTATTATTAATAGTAAATAAATTATTTTTATACACTATCATTAGTTATTTATTGTTTTTAACAATTCATTTTAAGCGTAGTGAAAATAATTTAGTCTATAAATAATAATTAAAACTGTAAAGAATGAAATATGTTCCTTTATTTTTTTTTATAATAAATTTATCGGCTGTCACTAATTATGGTAGTAAAATTTTAAATACAAGATAGTTAAATTAAGAAAAAATTCTATAAAAAATCGGAATAATTTTAGAGATGATATCGAATTTAAATTTTTAATCTAATGGAAAATGATTTAAATGATCAATTAATAATTTCTATTGCGATTTATAAATTTTAAAGAATTCGAACTGAAATTTTGTGCAAAAAAAAAATTATATTTTTTCGATCAACTAAAATTATGCTTAATTTTAAAAAAGTAATTTTTGAATTACAGAGTAATTATTATTTTTAATTAGAATTTTAATTGCCATCAGTAAGAATTTTTGAATTTTAATAAATTTTTAAAAAAATTTCAATAAAATTTCAAATTTTTTTTACTGCTGTTATTATAATAACTATGAAAAATTTTTACGCCTATTTAAATTACTTAGCTTTTTTATTACTTTAGTTTAAATTAAAAACTGGAATTACTACCGATTAAATTCAATAAAACTAATTAATTTTAATTTAATCTCAATATTCAAATAGTGAAAGCGATAGTTATTAGCTTCTCGTTATTAGCCATAAAAATTATTAGCCAAACTATGAAAAAAAAAATAAAAATAGCAATCGTCTAGTCTGCTAGACATTTAATTAGTCTGGAGGTCATCTTATGATTATAAATTCATTAGAGACAAAACTTGTTTAAGTATACACAAGATTACATAATCGTACGGTTAACTGTTGAATCTGGTTTAGTGACTGATATATTTACTATCTGATATATTCGAAAAATAAAAAAAAATTCTACCAAATAAACGTGTCCCTATTAAAATTACAAATTAAGTCGCCCGGCGGGTTTTGTCATAACCAGACATATCGATCATTGTCCTTTGACCCGTATTATACATTATCTGTTATTAAATCATGGTAATTATGGATTTTAGCTATACATATATTAAGTATTAAATTAAATTAAATTTCATGTCTATACGGTAAATTTTGTATATTTTATTTTTTTCTCATCAGTAGTATAGCTAAAAAATTTCAATTTATTTGTAACCGAACTTGATATATTTGATTAAGTAGCTCATTAAAGCTTATCAATAAAATATATTGTATTTTTTTTTCTTTAACCAATTTACAATAATGGATTTTTTTTATTTTTAAAATTTATAAATTCATGAAAGTCAATATGATAATTATGTTTTTTGTATATGTTTTATATACGAATACAGATTATTGAAATTTAAATCTCATAATAAATTTAAAACGAGCATTAAAATCATTAATTTTGGAAGTTCTGGATTAATTATTCTTAAATTTTATGCTAAAACGGTTAAAACGAAGCATTTAAATTTTTTAAATAAATATAAAAGATTGGATTTATGACAGAAATATTTTAAAAGTTGAGTTGGTTATTTTATGAAAATTTTAAATTACATATCTGTATATATTTTAAGATAAAAGCCGTCTTTAAGAGAAATAGTCGAGGTTTCAAAGTGTCATAGTCTAAGAAAACATTTCACTCGTCTTGAGTGTCGTGTCGTCTATTAACAACTTGTGCACGTGCACACTCATCTTGTTTCGCAAATATCGTGTGAATAAAGAACAAGAATTTATTTTTTATCTACAAACATTTCACGTGTACTTATAGATCAGTGTATTGATTTTTATTCTTTATTATTGCATTTAACGACATTTATTTTGTACAAATATGTACAATTTTTATTACTGAGAATAATTAAGATATGTAAAACCTGATTGATTACTGTAAAAAAATTGCAGTTAACGCGGATTAAATCCAGAGGATTTTTTTTTTAATTTAATGATCTCGGATTGAAATTCAGAGAATTTATTTTTGAATCAAAAATCCTGATTATAATAAATGAGGATCGGAATAAAATTCAGATCACTCCGAAATGACTCCACTAAAAAAAACTTCCTATTGACTCCGTATGCGAAGTGCATTTTTGAAAAACTCCGGAATTCAAATTGATGAAGTTAGATTGAAATAAAATCCGTATTCACTTCTGGTCTTCAAGTGTACAAATTATTTATTGCCATTTCAAATATGGAGACTATTATTTTTTAAAAAAAAATTTCAAAATTCATATTATTTGTGCTTTCAATAAATTTTTTTGAATCAAATGGCATCAAACTAAATAACGCATGAAATACCATGAATTGAAATCATTATTGTTGTAAACTAAAGCACCTGTTTGGTTCAATACTTTAATTTTGCATTCCAACTCATTTACTGAGGACTCAAGTGGCAAACCCATCAAGTTATTTTCGCTTTGGCCCGGGCTATAACGGGTGCCTCCATGTGGTCGCGAAGATATTTCCCCTTTTCTCAATTTACGATTACCGCGGCCGGTTGCTAAGGATGCGAAAAAAAATGAAAAAAAATTTTGCTTAATAAAAACGTTAAAAAGACCAATTTTTATTATTAAAAAAATAAAATAAATAAGTAACTTGTTTTTGTAATTAGTTCCCGGTGTTACGTTTATTATTCCAGCGGGTTTCTTTAAACCGCATCCACTTGTGAATTATTTATGATCAACTTGATCCGTGGCGATGAAACGACATTTACACGGAGGATTAATGCATCTGGACCAATCAAAAATATATCAAACTTCTGATACTATACATATTTACATCAATATGTTGAGAGATACTTCAAATATAATTTATATGTCGTAAATATTACATGACATAAATATGCATAAATCATGGTCTTAAGTTCTTCTCAGCTTCGGATATTTTTTAAATTTATTTACAAATATTATATATGCATTTTTAATATTTGCAACATGCGTGGTAATGAACACACATGGCCATTAATACTTTTTAAAATAATTTTTTGGTGCAGCATAATTTATATGGAAGTAGAGTGGATATAAATAGATTCGAGTTGAAGAAATTGTCAAGGGGGTTGCCCTGGTGCATCTGTAAGTGGATTCGCAAAACGAGATCCAGTTCTCCAATTTGATCAGGAAATTTTTTTTTATCGAGTCCTTGTCACGCCTGGACTAATTAATGAGCTATTTTTTTATAACGGAACACAAGAGAATTTTTTTTTTTTTTTTTTTTTATCAAAGAATTTTATTTTAGAAAGTTTAGTTAGCAATATTTAGTGTATATTTTTTTGATTTTAATTAAAAACACTGAATTACTAGAGGTATACCTCTTTATAAAGAGTGAAATAAAGTACCCAATGTTTTTTTTTTAATTTTTTCGAAATTCGTTTTCTAATTTCAAATTACACATAAATCACTTATTGAATTTCGTCAAAAAATATTTTTAAAAAAAATTACTGTTTCTTATACTTATTTTTTTAAAAATATAGTATTTTCAAAAAAAAAAAAAAAAAAAAAAAAAATTGAGCTTCAGCGGGAACTTAAAAACTTAAATTTTCATTTTTAAATTTTTTTACTCATGAAATTTAAACATATCAATAAATTAACGTCTGAATATGAATAAAAAGTGTAAACGTTTTTGACAGAAAAAAAATTATAATTGAGTTAATGATAAATATTAATTAGAAGTGAATATTTACTGCAAAATACATTTTAAAAGTAGCTAAAGTGATAAAATAATAATCGATAGATAAAACTAGCAATCGACATGCACATATCTCGTAAAGAAGCACGTGCCAGTAGTATCAACAACCCGATTAAATTCACGCCTTAAATTACATGATTTCTTGGTGATCCGCGGGGCTATTAAAGTGTACTCACAGCTTAGATCCTCACTTCTCACTTCTCACGTATATATATGACATATATACATATACATATATACTTGCACGTTTTACACATATGAACAAGAAATAAACAAGTTAAGAACTATATAAAAGCATTTGCGGTGTGCAAGCAGTCAACAGGACTTGACTCAAGTGCGTCTTGACTCTTGCGTGGAAAATATTTCTTCACATTATATTACATTCACTAACCTGTAGTACACATAATACTAACTACGTTACAACAACTTTAATACAATAACAGTAACCATCAAGTCAACACAGAACGCGTGCGCAAAAATAAAATAAAAATTATCTGATTTATCACCTGACGACTTTTAAGCCTTGTTTCTTTAACTCTACAGTTTAACTTGAGCTGTTTGCGATATTCTTCCTTCGCATGACTAACCAATCGGTACCTTCAAAATAATTTCTCAATGCATTATAATTAAAAAAAAAAATTAATAATTTGTTACAATAAACTTGATGTCTAAATATTTAATTAAAGTTTATAAATGAATATATATATATAAAGTGTAAGTGTTTACTTTCTCGTCTTACGCAGTAGATTACGTTTGATGTAACATCTTAAAATTTTGCGGTTACTTTTTGTAATGTAATTTACCTCGCAATGTCTACTATTAGAGTTTTAAACTCGCTGTACCTAGAAATTAACAAGAACACTGACCGCTAGATGGCTAGATAGATAAATATGTCTTCTGTATATATAATTTCACTTGTGAGATTATTAAGAAGCTCAGTAAAATACCTTGATGAAGACGAAAAAAATTTATTCATTCATTCCGGTAATTGGAATCGCGTGTTTTGTGAAACAGGCAATTCGTAAACCGCATTGTGAAATCGACACTGATCTCTTCTTCATAACTCTTCCATATTTTTGTATACATTTATTAGACTGTCTTACATATTTTGGAGTAGCTTTTTCTTATGTTCATTGATAAGAATTATTTGGTATACATTAAATAAATACGAAATTATTTTAAATAGTGGGTATGAAAAAAAATCTGCCGTGAAACGACACTGATATATATATTATATATATTTTAAGATGATATTCTAGAGAGAGAAAGAAAAAAATTTTTAAATATAAATTTATTGGATACATTTTTTTTTAAATAAAATATGAAATTTTTTTTAAATTGAAATTTTATCAATTGAAATTATTTTCGAAACTTCTAAATGGATTGATAAAAATAAAATGTATGTCGCATTACATATATGTTGAGACGAAATATCGAATGCACTTATGAATTTAATCTTAATTTTTAAAAAAATGTATATAGTAGCGATAAATATAAACGAAATATTTATAAAATATGTAAAAAATTCATACGATAAAAAATATCGACAAACAATTACATATATTCTGTAACGGATACTTATAATTTATACCGTAATTAAGTATAAATAAATATATAAAATGTAAAAAAAGTCGATTGAGGTGAAATGCGTATAAGATATATGTTTGTGACAAATGGACCAACATGATTTTATTTAAAATAAAATGTCAATGGATATTCTCATCCATTATTCAATGTTACTTTTAGATACTCTAGTGTAGATATTGTGCTACTGCATTCTCTGTATCTGTTGCCGTTTATGTTGCTATTGGTAGTGATGCTCTATGCAGAAGTCAGGGTACAATTTGTGACGATCGATCGGAATGATTTATTGCGCCGGCGTGTGAGTCTCTTTTCACGATTTACAAATACCTCGCGGTTTAACTTTTTTTTTTGTATGACAAACAACTGAGACGACAACTCGTTGAAATGGGACTTAAGACGAGACTAGATAGAACAGAGTTCGGTATTGAATTGACCACTACACCATAGACATCCATATATTTATTCACATGAGAATTTATTTTTTTCCCTGACTTTATACGGCAGTTGTCAGAGTATTTGATTCCGTCAATAATTTTTATCATGCGGAAAATGTTAATTCTTTGCACGAATGCCAACAAACGGACTCGGAAATAATTTAAACTCGAATATAATAATTTTTATAAATTTATTGGATAATAAATCCGGCATTACATAAAAATAATAATATATTTTTTCATTTTTATGGATTTTTAATTGAACATTATTCGAAATTACTAATTAAAAAAAAAGTAACAAGTATATCAGTTTTAATGATATTATTTTATTTTATAATTTATTGTAACTCTCTATAATAATTTTTATTAAATTAAATTAAATGACTGGGTAGTAAAATGCTAAATGAGTCTTAAAAAAAAAATTCTTTTAAACCATCGTGAACGCGGTCGTAAGAAATACAATTACAGATTACGACGATCATTTAGAGTTTTGAAAGACGAGAAATTTAGTGATAAAAAAGTAAATAAATTTTTAAAATACCCGCGAGTTTTAAGTACAAATAAAAGGGGATTTTTTAGATTAATAATCCACCGTATCTGATATGTATCACCATTATATATTGTTATATTTGATAAATTGAAAAAACTTTCAAAGCCGTTAGAAAATTTTTAATTTTATAACAGAATTTTTTTTATCTAATTTTCAACAAAATTCCTAATTATTATTTTTTAATGATAAAGACAATTTTCTATCTTAAATACTTAAGTTGAAAATTACTCAAGTACCTAAGACATAAATAAACATTTTTTTTCTCTATCAAATCCAGTTAATATATATGTACAGATATAAAACGAGATAAATCAATTTGTAATACCTTTTTCTAGGTTATGATCTGAGTTTATTACGAGACGGAAGGCGTTAACAGCCACTGCAACTCGTAAATTGAGTAGTTATTATCGTAAACATAACGTGCGAGAAAGTTTTTTGATAATAATTATATAAATATATAAATATATAAATACATTGATGTTTATATGCATATATTTGTACAGTAGATTAAGTAGTCTATGATATTTCTGTCCATTACTAGACCTTTCCAATCGCCCAACTAAATATAGGCATATATACATATTCATATATTTTTCGGTTTTTTCGGCTACCGTTTGAATTCGATAAGATGATATTATTTTAAGTGACAATTAAAACAAAAATGTTAATTATTCATTAATTCTTTTTTTTTCTAATGTCTCATTTAAAGCTTTTAAAAAAATATGTGGGCTAATTAATGATATAGATTAAATTTTTTAGGAGGTAAATGAGTTAGATTTAAAAAAAAATAAAAACATATTTTTTTGAAAGTTACCGTTTCGAGATAATTATATTTCAAGTTAATTAATTTTAATTGTTAATTAAAAGTTTATTTAAATTTGTGGATAAATTAGTAGTAAAGTATATAAAAATAATTTGATTATAGGCTCGTAAAAATAACTCTTGTAATCATGAATTAAAATCTTAAAAATGAAATTCACGAGTTAGTGTTATAACGTTATCATACGATCGTATATCCATAAATCCAAATATACATACAATAATTCTGTGAAATCGCGTAATCTGTGCTAGGATATGTCGAAGATGTTGTAGTTTATATTTTTTTATTTTTATAGTTAAATTGAATTTTTATTTATTTACTTTTTTTTTTATTTTATTTATATTTTAGTATAAAGTACTTTAATAAATTCTTTAGAAAGATTATTCGATGTTCCACGACTTTAAGCGTAATTTACTTTACCCGCAGCATATACTCTGAAATATTAAACATTAAAATTTTATTATTAAATAATCAATAAATAAAATTAATAATAAATATTTAATTTTTATGATTTTTTAAATTTATTTTCATACGAGCATTTAATCAGTCATATTTTTTTTTTTTTTTGAATGAAGTATTCAATTATTTACTACTGTTAAAATCACTTTAATTTGCCTGGAAATTCAAATAAAAATATTTAATTAAATTTTTACCCGGGAAAAAAAATTCGAAAAATGTTCTGTATAAAAAAATTCGAAATTTGAGTCAAGTTGAACTTTTGAGTTACATTTAATAGTAATTTTTAAAAATGAAACAAACTTTCGAAATTTTCAAAATTTCAGTTTCCCATTTATCATTAAAAATTACAGTCGCGTTATAAGTCCTCTTAGTGTCTTTCTCATATTAACGCGAGTCTGGTTAAAAGAAAATGATACAAGCCGGACTTATAACGTGTCGCGACTGTAATTAATAATTCTACTGATTACTTTCGAAATTTAAACTGAAAATCAAAAATTTGATCCTTTGAATTCTACACAAATAAAAATTCAAATTTAAATAATAGCACTAGCGCATAAAAAAATTTAATGATTTTATTTATTATTTTTTTTTTAATTCATCCAGAATTACGGTATTAAATATATCGTATACAACAAACCAGTAGCACACGCGTGACATTCCGCAAACTCATGAAAGCAAAGACTCCTTGGATCTTTTAGTTATGTATGAACGATTCCAGAAAACCGTTGGTTGTTTTCTTTCTTTGTTTTTTTTTTTGTAACTTTGCATTATTTTCTCCCACTATGCTATTATTTTATGCATCCTCAATATACAACCATTCGGTGTTTCTCGCTTCGTCGAAGCATTCGATAAGGATGTTGGAATGGCAAGTACGATTATTTTTTTTATCGCGTTAAATTCTAACATCTCGACATATAACCCATCTAATTTTTTCTCCGACATTACATTGTCTAATTTATTATTGCGTTAATAAATTATTATTTGAATTTTCTCCTTACAATTAGTATTCATTGTTGATAAATAAATAAATGAAGGAATGAAAAAAAAAAAAAGTTGAATTAATATAGTTTGTATCTTGATCGCGCATTGAACTTGCGTATTTACGCAGAATACATACGAAGAAAATGAGTCTAATGTCCGTGGTGGTCATACCCCCATGGAAATTCATCGAGCCGTAATAATCTTAACCCCCCTGAGTATGTTATAATAATGACGCATTAATTAATATTTATAGTTTAACCACGTGCCCATGACGCTTTGCTTCCTCTGCATAATTTTCATATTTCTTCTTTTTATCTATCTATTTACTATATATATATTTAATGCACGCGGAAATCATGTTATATTTAAAAAAAATGATAATTTTAAATTATATATAAAAAATTACAATTAATTTCAATGACTTTTTTTTTTTTAAGAAAAATATATGTGGTATAAATGTTAACTTACTAAAAAAATAATAGAGGATGAAATATGAAAAAAGTAACCAATGATTTAATAAATTACTAATTAGATACAATAAATTTAATTTATATAATCGTTGAGGAATTTTCAAAAATTGAATTTAAAAATCCGGTATTTGATGACATTGGTATTAGAATTGACGTTATAATGATAACAATAATAAATTTATGGTGATAAAATTGACACGGAAGTTGTTGATGGTCAGTCATATCTTCCATATGGTCAATAGCGCAACTCGAGTACTAGAGTTTGCGCAGATGTTTAGTTTTATTTTCAATTTTTTTACAGTACAACAAAGTGTGTATACTTATATTTATATTATGATTTTTTTCATGCATACTTTTCTTGTTTTTGTTCTTCAAATTCAAAAGCGCTTTAAAATTTATGTAGGAGTTTATTTTTTACAAAACGTCTTTAATGATTTCCGGCTAAACTTTTGATTTTCTGAAGAAATTTGTTAGAAATATTTTGTAAAAAATTTAATGCTCTACCGAAAAGGTCTTAAACAAAATTATTGTAGAAATCAAAGTTTTAAAGTTACAGGCGTTTAAAAATTTTTTTCTAACAGGCGGCAAAAAATATATATTGTATTTTTGAAAGACAAAACTTTGAAGGCTTGTAATTTTTGAACTAGTGCTTCTACGGTAATTTTACTTAGAACCTTTTTTATAGAGAATAAAATTTCCTAAAAATTATTATCAGAAGTTTTTTCTGTACAGTCAATAGTCGAGGTGTGACAGTCATTTAAATGTGCGATACCTTATATTTCGCTGACTCTAAACGCTTCTAATAAAAACTTAATTTTTCAAAAAAAATTTTGATCTTTAAGGTAAAAAAAACTATTTTGCATAGATAGTAAATATTCTAATGAAATCATATGAAAAATTCACGAAATAAAGATCAATTGTCTATTTATATTTCACTATTTCATTTCCTCAATCGACTATAAATATATAACAAAGCATTTTCTTTTTTTTATATTATTATGTTAACACGAATTTAGCTTCTTTTAACACGATAATTTTCACGGTGAAAACACAATTCTGTCAATTATGAAATATCCGACCGAAAATTTTCTCAAGGTGAAATTCACACTTAAACTTTCGTTAAATTAGTTAATTGGATAATTAAATAATAAGATAATTTTATTTATTTTCCCAACTTTTTATAAATATATGTCGTGAGAAATTGGTTATTTTAAATAATATTCACCATAATTGTTAAAGCTATTTTTAAAATTTAACAATGAGCGCAAAACATTAATTATTATTATTAAAATTCATAACAATTATAATTAATATCCACATATTATTATTTAGTAATTAATTGTAAATAGATGAATAATAAGGAAGAAATTATTACTCAAATATTGTAATTAAATAAGAATGACGGAAGTATCTACACCTCTGTGTAAGTACATACAACAGGTGTCTTATGATCGTTAGTAGTCACTTGTTGCAACTTTTTAACTACTATATACATAAAATCATACGGCGCAACAAGTGTCAAAGCAAACGACCGTGACATATCATAAACTCGATATATACTTGTTATTATATTTATATATGTATATTTAAATCCATTCTTAAGCTCACAAATATATATAAACTTTACCAACTTTTTCTCTTCAACAATATAGATTTTTAATTATTATTATTTCAAAATTGATTAAAAGCTCCGAGAATTATTTTCGTTGTAAAAAATCAGAACATAAATTATGGTACTGAAGTTAGCTGGCGTCTGATATTTTTTGGATTTTTTTCAAAAAATTGCACATGTAGATTTTTTAATTTTCTACATGTGCATTTTTTTAGTTTTTCTTTTTTTTGCAATTTACTAATTTAAAAAAAAATTCGAAAATTCATAATTGTCTACTAACTATGATCCTAAAGTTCACGGACAATTCAAAATTTTCGGATTTTTTTTTTCAACAAATCAATTACAAAAAATGAAAACTAAAAATATGCACATGTAAAAAATTTAAAAAACCACAGGTGCAATTTTTTCAAAATTTTTTTTTTTTAAATTTACTGTCCAAAAAAAAAAATAAAAAATAATTCGACGTCGGCTAACTTCAATATCATCTACTAACCAGTATCATAATAAATTTCATAAAAATAATTTTTTTAATTTTTTTTTTATGAAGTTTAAGTAAAAGAATTAATAAAGAGATATAATATATATTAAACAAAATAATTCATCGAAGCAAATAAAATAGGACATAGTCGAGAGTTTGAAAGAATGAAAAGTATTTAAACTCTCGCGCGTGCAGATCGTGAAAATTGACTGTGAAATGTTGCCATTATTATTGTTATATATGTGAATGTGTTGTTGATTATACACATGAAGATGAGAGGATGATTATAGTTACAAACAAAGTAGGCTATTACCTACTTCACTATCAGTCTCATCTAGTTAAAGTTAACGTCATTGTCATTAAATTTATCATCATAATTATTATTATCATTTATCAACGTCGCTAAAAAAAAGTATAAGCCTCAAATATTTGCTCGTATTTGTTTTATGCATGCATGTAAATTGCCGGTTATTTTATTTATTGATTATACCGTCGGTCTTTTTGTCCTTTTATCGCGATACTTATCTTGTTACATCATTGCAACCGAGGTAAGGAAAAAGATGAATAAGATAGAGAGGAAGATTGAGAGATCAAGGGTACTGGAACGGAGGTGTGTCGTTTACTAGTTCACATTTTCCGTCTTTTCTCTTTTAATCTTCTTCCGCTACTTCCTTTAAATTTTTTTATTTTCATCCGGTTACTTCTATCGTATAATCATCATCGAATTAGATCAATCTGTTACATCTAATCATATAAAAATTTTCTACTCACTATCATTATTATATCGCAGTTTCAAACCCCATTTTAAAGTTAATAATTTTTAAATAAATTTGTTTATTAAAAATTAAAAAAAAAAAATTAAATAACATACCTGACTTTTTTCACAATTTAAAAGTCCATAAGGAAATAAATTCCTAATTTCATAATTTTAAAAATTTAAATTCACAAGTTCACAAATTAAGAGATTAAATTTCACATCACATAAAAATTAAAAACTTAAACAAAAAAAATGTATATGTATGTATATGTCTATATATATTTTACAATGTCCTTAGATCGACCATGACATTGTCCCGTGACACAGAGAATAAAAATAAGGTGGTTGATCTTCGCAGCAAGGTGGTCGGGTAGTTTGTGTCAAGTGTCTGGGGGAAGACTCAGTGAGTCTTCTCGAATGCTGCTGCTCCAACCGCGACACTTTACCTGCTCTCTCATCTCATTCCTCTCTCTCAGTCTTTCTTTATCTTTATCCTTTTTTTATCTTTTTCCACCGCTACTTCTATATAATGCATACTCCCTCTACTTTATTCTGCTTTTTACTTACACTATATGTGTATATATACGTATATATATATATATTGTACAAACTCTCTAGTGTCTTTCTCTTTACCTTAACTTATACCCACCGCATTGAATATAATTTTTCTTTCTCTCTACTCACCTTATTCACTTACCAGACACCAGATACCAACAACAACTCGTAGTCAAGTCAACAGTACATACAATTCTTTACTTGTATTGAACCCGAGTTTGCGCGTAACTTTTAAATATAATATTATAATATAATATCACCCGTATTGCGACGGCGTATTCATATTTATTTATCACTTGACATGCGCCACAAAAATTATAATGATTTTTACCGTCAAATTTTAACTATACGTCAATCAGTTACTTATCATTCATTGACACATCAACTCGCCTTTCAAATTTATTAATTAATTTTGTTTATATCAATACCAGAATCAAGGTAAACAATGAAAAATCAAATTGGAGCAAATAATTGGAATAGAGGCTTGAACTTGTTTGAAAAAAATTTATTTGTTGTAGATATTATTGAAAAAGTTGACAGGTGATGGTATTTATATTTCTATTTATTAATTACTTAATTAACTATTAAATTATTATTGCAGTTTATAGTTACAGCTAATTAACGATCACCCACCTGACAGCGGGGTTTGATTTAATAATTTAATATACTGGAGCTTGTGATTAACACGTGAGTGAGTGAGTAGAGAGGAGAAGTGTTGACCCCAGTGGTTACTTGCATGCAATTATTTAACACACGTGCGTGATGGTGTATTAAATAATAATTATCGACGTGATGGATGTAATTGCTACTGATAACTTATAACTATATGATGATTTATTCATATACTCGCAGGTTCACTGGCGTTTACTAATACCTTCATGATTTAATGACCGATAAATTAAGTCATTGTTTTTATAACGTTATTTATAGTCTTATTTACTTTGATTTTTAATTGATTACTTTTTTGGCTACTGGTTGCTTATTCAATTTTTTTTAGAAGCATTACATATAAATGAAGATAATTAATAACTTATTTTCTGATTTATCGATTTATTTTTTTTGGTGTTGATTTTTTATGTCGGATACGTAAATATATATGAGTTATTTTTTATTGATATGTTAATTTGTTTATTTAATTTTTATACAGTTATTTTGATAAATTTTCTTATCGATTACTATTTGTTGAATTTATATTTTTTTTAATTATATTATTAATTAGATATTAAATAATTAATCTATTAAGATTTAAAGTCAATTATTTTTTATTGTATTTTAATCCGAATATAAAATAAAAAATTTTTAAATATTAATTAGAGTCATATGGGACTCTGGGAGGTTTGCGCACACTTGCTCCACATGACTCTAATGTACTGGAATGAGTACTTCGAATTCAAAATCGATGAACTGTCATAAGTATTGAAAATTCAAAATCAATGCATTGGATTTTAAATCAATACACTAAATTTTAAATTGATAAATCAAAAAAGATTGAACGATAAAAATCTGAATAGAGTTTTAGATCAATATTTTTAATTTATTGAGATCGATTTCTTAAAATCAATATCTCGATTTTAAAATCTACATGAAATTAAATAAATTTATCAATTTTAAATTAATTTATTGAATTAATTAAACGAAATTCGAAAAGAATTTCCGTAATTAAATTTTAATAAATTTATTTTCAAAGTCGTTATAATAATAAATAAATTTGTTTTTTTTTTTTTTTTTCTCAAAGTGAATTATATCCTTAATGTTAAAGGTAACGTGTCATATATCCATGACAAATTGACTATGACTTGTGATTATCCAAGGTATAAAGATTATCCGTACATCAGTAGAGTTAAATAACAACAATAGTAATGACGGTAATAAAGTAAAAATACCACAAAGACGTAGATTGGACTTAGTGGTAGCATAAATAACGTATTAAGGGGAAAGTACTTGTGATATTGTATACATACGTACATGTAACTAAAGCTACAGTTACATATCTGCTATAACCAACATGTGGCAAAGCTACTAATACCCTACACCACCTGACTTACTAGGAAGTCAAGTATAGTCCTAAGTCATAGTCATAGTCATACTTGTCATGGCTGAAGAACTTTATTCATCACATTACGAACCACCTGTACCCACTGAGATTTTAAACATCATTAATCACTTTAGTGAATTCTTATTATTCAAAAGTATAAATACTTTTCTGATTGTTATATTTTATTATTATTATCATTAAAACGATTAGTTATAATCTATGATTACATGCATAGTCGAATATTATTTTCGGGAAATAGTTACTTTCGATACATATGTGCGAGCGTAGGAATTCCAACAGGCGAATTGACCATTTTTCCAGAAGACTTCTCTGAATCCTAGAGAAATCCTAGAGACATTATCTTTCTTTACTTTTATGTGCTATCATTTTTCCAGAAGACTTCTCTGAATCCTAGAGATGTCCTACACGGAAAAAAATAGGCGCTGCAACAGGGCGCCCACTGTCGCTGCAACAGGATTTTTGTCCTGTCGCTCCTACAGGACGTGTCCTGTTGCTGCAACGGGAAAATCCTGTTCCATTAAGAAGACAAAAGTCCTGTTGCAGCGCCTATTTTTTTTCCGTGCAACGGAGAAAAAGTTACGAGCTACTCTTCGAAAAATACATCGATAGTGTCATCTTCATTTATCTTCATTTATCCTCATATGGACCTGTTTTTAAAAAATACGTTCTTCTGAGGACTTTTTAGGGTTTCTTCTACCAGAGGACATCATAATAAACAAAAAACGTTAGTATTGTGCCGAGTTATTTCCGACAGGGAAAAAGTTACGGTCCACTCTTCGAAAATATACCTGGGATATAAAGTAAATTGCTCTTATATCGTGCAAATTTAAACTCACGTCGAGATAAATAATAAACGAATGAAAAATGGAATGGAATTCTGTAAAAACAATAGATGTATAGATGTTATAAAAAATTTATAAACTCTAATACAGAAGCTCGTGTAAACAATGTTGCAGCAATAGCGCAGTATCGGAAAATAATTTCTATAATGTAATGAACATATATTATATTAGCATTGAAAGAGGCTTTTAATGCTACTCATTTTTCGTAAAAAATCTTTCAAGTCTGAACTCATGAATACAACTTTTTTGCATTCAGAGGAAAGGGGGAAGGGTAGAACGTATGCCACAAATTTTTTTTATAAAAGTTAGATGATAACAAGCGGAATAGAAAAAAAAACTTTATCATTACTTTTACAAATAAAACTTTATCAAGGTAAAGTTTTATTAATAAGTCGGAAAAAAATAAAGTTTTTATTACTATGTAGTGTAAGACTACTTAAACTACGGATATGGTAAATAATCACGGTACATATCTCATTTCCATCGACGATCAGTTATAGGTTATAGCCATTACCAAAAACATATCTTTAATATGCGTTTGTATTCTAACTATATTGTATTGAATTCACTAGTCGTCATCAGAGACAGTAGTCAGTAATACGAATACAGAGTATGAGGTCTTTAAAATCTAAATAAGAAAATTTATATATTTATAGTGTAACGTTATTTTGATTTACGAAAATAGTAGTAAATATTTTAGTTACTGAAAGAAATGTCTCCATAGATAAAATAAAAAGACCACCGGCCCGTACTTCCAATGGCTGCATTGTTCTTATCATTGCAGTTGTAACAAGATTTTTAATACCACTGTCAAATTTATCTTCCCAACCAGACATCCATTGACTTATCGTTAAATCATTTGCCTGTAATGAGTTTTTATGATTTTCAAATTTAAACAGTTATAATTATCGTAATTTTTTATCTGACCATGGACTGATTAATCGATTTCAATAGTATATCATACACCTAGGGAGGAAAGTAGGACGTTTCAATTCGCGTGTATCATACACGCGGCTTAGAATATCTTACTTCTCTCCCTAGGTGCGTAATATACTAATTTTGTGCTTTAGAGTAAACAACAAAATTTTGTTTTGAAGCTGTCATGTATTTCTTAGCAAAAATGCTGATAAAAATGACACTAATTATTTGAATTTAATTTCAAATTTAAAACTTTTCTTTACACGTTATAGTATTTACCTGAAATTTTAGTTCATTGCCAAATCCACACCAATACAATAACTGAACAAATCCAGCTACAAGATATAATACAGATCTTATCAATCTTTGATTGTCATGAGGAAACTAAGCAATAAAATAGATAAAAAATCTGAGTTATGTGTTTTTGTTTCCGACATGCGTTAAAGGTACCTATTTTCAAAAAATTTTAGTGGCTTTAGAAATATTTTGTTGATATATAAAAAAATCATTAAACATATATATATCTCTATTTTGGAGTAAGTTGAGTGGGTGCCAAGAGTAAGAAAAAGGTAAAAAAAAAATCAACCGCTGAATGAACAAGCGTACGAAAAATAATAAACTTTTAAAGCCACCGAAATTTTTTACACGCTGATAAAAAAATGCTATCACCATTTTGCAATAGGGAATGATTACCATTTATATGTGATCATTATCGTGCTTTTATGTTAACTACTCGTTTCTCGTACAGTAAAAATTACTATTGCCGATAGTATTAATTACCATCTAGATAGTAGTATTTTTTATGTCTGAAAAATTTTTAAATTTTGCTTTCTAAGATAGTAATGATTACCATGACGGATAATAATGGTTACCATCTCCGATAGGAAAAGCTAACATAAAAAAATGAGAATCATTAAAATGTAAAGATGGGAAGTATTGTCACTTTTTTTCTCAGCGTGTCGTGAACAGAAATAGAGTGAGGTTTATTTATAAACGGTAGATAAATTAATAAATATATGCACCATAAATGCAAGATAGCCATTTAAACACATCAGAAAAGTACTGACTCCAAGTTGTATCAAAAGACTGATTGTGAAAATATCATTTAAATTATAAATTATTTTGATTAATCTTTGGTGATGTTTTATGCAAGTTCTGAATCGCCAATTGAAGCAATCATTTATATTATTCAGTTCTTTTTCTTCAAACACTATGAAATTATGTATTTCGGTGTCTTCGTCATCAACTTTGAGTATATTAAAATTTTTAATTTTGTTATAAGTATTTTTCGTGACATTAAATGACGCAATAGGCACCTCATCACTGTTGCAATTTCGATAGTTTGATGATAATACTTTGAGCTGTACAATTGTCCACCTCATCAGTCCCCAACTGAGATATTCCAATGCCACAATAGTTACAAGACCGAATGATATATTGTAAGCTTGAATAAAAAATGCAACTTTATGCATTAATGGTTTCGTTATGTCGAATGGAAAAATTGCTCTCACTGGTAGCCCACCTCTAGTTAAAGGCAAGAGAACAATTAGGCCTACTCCCAATACAGTTACGAAATATATCAATAAAAAGAAATCAAGAGTTTCAAAAAATATGTACTGTTTTATAGTTGTCAGTACTCCCAAATCTAAAATTTGAATATGAAATAATAGACTATTGATAAAAACTATAGTAATTTTATTACCGCATGATTTTTGAAGTACGTCCACTGAACTGTGAACATCATTTATAATTTTCATATAAATATTGTTCAGGAGATGAAATTCGTAAGCTTTAAAACAGACCGTAAATGATCCAGCAAGAAAACATCCGTCATCAGCTACAATAATTAAATCATTATAATTCACCACTATATCTGCGAAAAGTGTCAGAAAGTGAAAAATTAAAATTGTCGGATTAAATATTTTGCCAAATAAATTCATTAATTTGTGATAGGTAGATGCGGATGAATCGAATTTCCAAATTCCACAAAATCTGTAAATCAAATAATCATCAATATTTTTTTTATTTTTCCATTGCAAGTTCTATAAATTTTTCGGAATCACTGATCATTATTTTAATAAACGCATTGTTATATTACTTTAAAAAATTTTTCTATTTTTCTATATATATATATATATATATTTCACCTGATACAATGAATACATTTATCTAAGTATTTTCGGTGTGTTTCGATCGGTCTTTTTATCATGACTACTAGTCGAAAATATATTTTATTTTTATTCTTCTAAATCGTGGAAAAAACTAACGCTAAATATACAATAGCAATTTACTAAATTGTTGCAATTTTTTTAAGTACCATGTAAGCTCTTTTTTTCTTCGAACTCAACTTTCTTTAATATTGAAAACGATTGTTACAAATAGCATATAAATATTTAATGGAGGTAATTTCCGATAGACACTTTGTTGCAAGCGGCGTTGTAGTGCCGAAAAAGAACGAAGGGGTGTACGATAATTTTCCTATAGGCTTTCTCTAGTTGATGTTCGATGGTCGAAGTCTTCGTATTGCAAGATATTGATTTCTTCTATATATATTTTATTGTAAGACCAATACAATACAATATGTATCTACATATATAGCAAATAACAGCAAAACTTTCAGTTTAAGCACTTAGTTTTTGTTCTTTACTCGGTCGCGATGGAATTTTTTAAAAACTATAAATCGCTGAATTCTTCTGATGTTGATTACTGCTTTGTATTAATTAGTGAACTTAATTTCTCGTTTACATATCGAGAGTACTTTGACGCAATCTCGCACCTTCTATATAAATTTACAAAAGATATGAGGTTGCATCAGAGTACTCTCGAAATAGAGACACCTTAATTTTTCTCAACTCTTTAAATAAATTTTGAAAAATCTTTTGTAAAAATTATTATCACAATGATACAGTATCCGTTACTTATTACTTAGAACTTGTCTCTACACCCTCTTCTCATCCTTTTCGTTCTCTCTCCATGTTTTCTTTTTCATCTCGTTTTAAATCAATAGACGTGTAGCTGACTTATTAAATTTTCCCTCATCGTAAATATTGACACATATTTTTACGCTTTTCATAGCATTTCCATTTCCCATTCGGTCATCCACTGGTTTGTCGGTAGAAAATCTGCGTAAGACAGTAACAGTAATTATAATTATAAATTAAGTGCAAATCTGTCGATAATTTTCACCAGAACTTCTGCAGTGTCTATGATTCATTAAAAAAATTTCGTTGTAGTTTTTGATTAAATCTAGTTATGAAAATATTATAATGAAAGCAATAAAATGGTAGTCGTGATAATGAATGTGCTGAAGATGTTTTATTATAAACATATAAAAGACAAATATTTAACAATTGACATCAATGATTATATATGAATACATTTATCTTTTGTTGGCACGTAAGTCGAGCATAGGGTAGAAGTACTATTTGTGGCTACTGCTCCATTTTTGGACATTTAATAGTTTATTTCAATTAATAAAAAAGTATCAAATAAAATTTCCATCTTAATAGTGGGATAAAAGTATCTTTGAATGCATTTTAAAAAAAATTGCCTTTTATAAATTATTTTATTTAAATTTTTCAAGTGTCCAAAACTGGCCAAAAACGGCACCTTTACCCTATATCTCTATTGAAACTGATAATGTCTGTGTAATTTGATATTACCATGACTTGGGATATTTTTGTATCATTAAATTTGTGCATCATGACGTTTATTTATTATATTTATGGTTATAAATGAGTACTACACTATTTTACCCTGGTGAAATTTAAATTGGGTATCCGGACAGGCATCTGAATGTTCAGCAATACCCGGATAGTGGGCACTCGGTCAAATTTCTAACCAGGTTGTAATGTTTTTTTGGTTTTTCTAGTTACTCGTAAGCCCGTTCAGGAATCAGTTAAGCCCTAAATGGGTGCTGATTTGTAATCGGGCATTTTTGAATTATTTTATAATGAAAAAAAAAAAAAAAATGAATTGTTCTGATATGAAAAAAATTTAGTCAAAATAATTAAAGTTACTACTCTGATTTTATTGTCCGCAGTAAAGGTTCAATTTTTCATAGTTGAAACTAATATTATTTATATTTTCTTTTGATGATAAATAAATTTTAAATGATATTTTCACTAATACAGAAGAAATTAGAGTAAAAATACAAGGCTCATTGATTTTGTAGCCACCCATGTACAGCTGGATTGTATTTTTTTCTAAAATAAAAGAAAATAACAGTTTTTCTTGATTTCCTTGTTTTTCGGTCACTTTTTGCACTCTTTAACTGTATTAATAATGACTACGCAACTTTAAAACAAAAAACACTTGGCCTTACGACTTGTAGTGTAATCATTTTTTGTCCGGTTAGAAATATAATAATTTCCTCAATATGTCACTCTACTGATTTTTTGTTTCAATGGTATATAACTACATACTTTCCTCAATTAATTGTTACCCCAAATAATTCCAAATCTCACAGATCATAAATCAATAAAAATAGTTTTTTTCTGCAAAACTTTAGTTTAAATTAATAAATTACTAATCAGTAGTAACGGTTTGCTTCAAGAGTATAAAGACAGAATATGATTTTCTGACTATCTGAATATAAATAATAAACTTTAGCAATACAACAGAGTAATTTCTTAAATTAGTTAATATCTAATACTTTTCTTACTTCGACGAATGTTGGTATGGTGAATTTAAAAAGACCAATTGCGTGAAATTCGAGAGGTCGTAAGCTCTGAATCATTGAAATAGACAAAAGATTTTTTAAACTACCATTATATGAATTTTCCCATCCAGAAAACCATTGGCAGTTTGTTAATGAGTCAGCCTACAAACATATTAATTGAAAAGAATATAATGAACTGAATATCGCAATAGTTAAAATATTATAGTTGAATTAGCGTGACTGCGTTTCGGTTATTTTCGGTTTTTATCCCCACTGTCTAAATTTAATACCTCAGGCATGCGCCTTGACGGTGGTAGTAAAACCCGAAAATATCCGAAACGCAGTCTCGCTGATTCAACTATAAAGAGAGTTACAAACGTTTTTTTTTCTTTTCATTTAATGCAATTTTCAAATTAGATACTAACCATGGAAACAAACTTATTTCCGTACCAACACCAGAATAGTAGTTGGATTAAAGCTATGACTAAACCTAAAAAAAATTTTATAACAGCCGAACTATCTTTGCACTGTTGATAAAAAAAATAATTTAATTAATCGAATTTTTTTTCTATTTACTTTGTAAGAAAAAAAATTTTTTTACTCACAATAATTACTTGGAAACCATTTAAACACAGTAAACCAGTACTTATGGCAACTTGCATAAGCATGTAAACGCTAAAAGTGGCATTAAGATCGTCAACAGTTTTGATTATTTTCTGATGCTGTTTTACACATATTTTAAATCTCTCATAGAAACAATCATTAATATCATTATTATTATTATGATCTTGATGTCCTCCTTCAAGTGGTACAAAAGTTTTTATTTCTATGTCATTAATATCTGTATGCATGTTCTCTTGATTATCTAAAATTTTTGAGTCAAGAGAAGTTGAAGTAAAACCAGATCTTTCAACTAAATTACTATCACAGTTTTGATAGTTTGATGCTACGATTTTTAACTGAACTGTCAACCATTTTATGCATGAAACTATTAAGAAATCACCCATCAATATGGCTGTTAGATTGTATACTATACAGTATGAATGTAGAATATACATAATTTGATGAATCGGTGATTCGCTTGTATCGAACGGGTGATATACTGGTAGTGGTAATCTGTTCTCTCGTTTACGACCAGCCAAAATTCGTATAAGACTCACAATTGTTACAATAATAGCAAGAGAATAGAATTCTTTAGTGTCCTGACGTACTGCGATCTTTATTACGCTCAATACTTGTGAATCTGAAAATTATTATAGTACAGTGCATGGTAAATCATGAAATTGTGTTTTATATCGTGCCAAATACTGTATTTTTCATTACAACCTACATTGAAACCGAGTTCAAATATATCAAACCAATCAAAGAAATACAATTTACCCATATACAAATTTAGCTGTCAACCTATTTAATTACAACGATAGATTTAACAATTAGATGTGATATATTTGCGCGCAAACTCAATATTTTAAGTAAAAAAATCTACATAGTAGATAGAATTTTTTAGTAAAAATTATCTAAAAAATTTCGCTACTATAGTATATGAGGACAATTTTGACAATGCATATTTTGAAACATATATTTGGAAACTCATGGTTTAAATGCAGGAAATATGAGCATGTCCCAAAATATATAAGAAAATTTCATATTCCAAATTTTTGAAGAGAATATTATAGCATTGAAAGATTATTTTCATAGCATTTCTGTATACTAGACTAATGTTGAGGTTCTAGTCTAAATGTAAATGCTTTTAATTTCCCAATTTATTATACTCGTGTTTTGCAAATGTTACTTTCTATTTTTCAAAAGCAGGCTCGAGGAATCGTCGAGTTTTCAACAGCTTAAAGGAAATATGCTATGGATAAATCAATATATTGAAAAGTTGGATGAAGAAAACGTTTGAAAAGTAAAGAGAAAATAACACATCGAACGTTTATGTACAGATATAGATAAAAGGAGCGAAATCCGAACTAATGGATCTTCAATGCAGAGGTATATGATATTTAATAATACAATAGATTGTAACATTTGCAAAATGGCTGTATAAGCGGATGTCTTAAAGTTATTATCTAAAAAATATCACTTTAGGTAATTAATCATTTACATTTGGCTAAACACCTCTGTATGAGAAAATTATAAAGAGACATAGTCAAGTCAAATTCCATATAAAAAATTATATATATATATATACATATCTATCATTAATATCTGCATATTTTTGGTTTAAACCTTGGTTAACAAAATGACTTAATTTTGAGCTTTTTGATTTAAATAGATACAAAGTAACTCAATTTATCAAAGAGCAAGTCAAAAATGAATGAAAAACCCATTTGATTTTGACTCACATTTGGCTAATTTGACTTTTTGAACATCCATTTAAGTCAAAAAAATCAAATTTGATGTTAATATTTGACCCGGGATCGAATAATTTTCAGATGTATAAATTGTTTTCCAACTGCTAAATTAACGCATATATTGTAAAATTAAGATTTTTCAGTAATTTAAGAGTTCGATATACTAGACAAAATCACAAAATTTGCACTATCACTTTTAGATCCCAGAAGTTCACTGGTCGAGAGTGTCTCAGTTGTTTGGTTGCGAAATTAGCATCTCATTTAAGAGTTAAGATTTAGCAATATATTTTTTACATTGGTCTTTCACCCAATCGAATATAATATTAAAAGGAAAAAAAAAATAAATCTCTTAAGACAAAAAATGTTTGATCAGCGAATAATAGTTTTGTCAAAAATTAGTAATATCTATAATTTCCTGTGCTATTAATTATCAATTACCACTTGAATGTTGTAATACATCAATAGAGTGAGTAACATCCTCAACATGTTTCAATATAGTATTTTGTCGCAGACAAAAAATCAACACTTTTACTATTGTTGTACCCGAACCAATGAAAAGACACAGATTTTCTGTAACTTTGGTTAAATCTTTATAATTATCAATACCATCTACTCCAGAGCCTATGAGTAGCAAAACATATATAATAAAAGTACACAGTCGGAAAACTGAATGGAATATTCTGAGAACTGTCGGTACTGTTGAGTGAAGTGACCAAATTCCGACGTATCTGAAATTTTATTATACGAAATATATCTTAGGGCTACTCTAAACTGAGATTAAAGAACAGCAATCTATGTAATAATTAATAAAATGCGTTGAACTAAACAAATAACTATTTCAAACCTCAGTACTTTTGTTATAATATTAAATACTCTGCGATTTGTATTACTCATTTTAGCGAGTATTGAAAAAAATTAAAATATAAGCTAATAAGTAATTTCGTAATATCTTTATTTCGTTGAGTTTATTTTAATAGAATGACTGGTAGGTAGAGTAGAAAATATTAAAATAGAATAATGACTTCACTAGGGGTCTGTAGAAAGTGATTCAGTTTTTTCTTTGTTACAAAAATAAGTAAATTTAGCTGTATTTTTTTTGTATACTATGCAATTTAGAAAATTACATTAATGATACGGTGGATTTTCAGTACCGAGAAAAAAAAACACCTTGAAAACTGTAATTACCTATAGACAGTCTAGCGCGAAAAAGGGGGAGTGAAAGTTTAAGGGTTGGACAATTTTCTTATACACCATTCTGGGATTCATTATTTTACGGTTGCCGTTTTTTGACTTTGTTTCATTGTTCTTGATGCTAAATAATATTTTTGATTTTAAAAATTTTGTGATATTTTATCAATGATTCTACAATTATTCAAATTAACAATGGTATACATCAAAAAAGGAGTAACTGATAACAGTAATGATTTTGAGAGTAAGTCCAAATCATTTTTACGTATATTATATTCATATCAGTATCATATAAAAGTTTCCTTCTTTGACACCCAATCAACTTTAATGTAATTTTTGTGAATTGTTGAAAATTGAAGTGAGACATGAAAAAGTATCTCAGAACAGTGTAATTAAAATTTTTTTTCTTTAACAATTTTATTTGTGGACAATAGTTATTGTAAAAAGTTTCTTTTTACTATAAAAAAAATGTTTGGGAGCAATAAGAAGTAACCAGAATAAAAAAACTTTAGATCAACTTGAATCCAATTTTTTAAAATCTTAAATCTACATTGATGTCAATGAATCTATTCAGGCTTACGAAGATTAAATTTTTTTTTTATAATCTATCGAAATATCTCTTAAAATTGGAATTCTTGAATTAAATTTCAAAGTCTGATAGTTTGCCTCTTTTTTAGTTTTGGTCAACGTAGATCTAAAATTTTCAAAATTTTTTCGGTTTGGTTAAATGGTTCAGGTGTCCTGTTTACTCTGAGTGCTTAGTATCACTCTAAGCTTCATAATAGCTGTAAAAAAAAAAAAAGTTGACAAAATTTTGACGCCAACTCTTGTGCCCAAGATATTTTGTGCCACTCTGAAATTTGTAATACCCATAAAATGAATGAAAATTTAAAAATTAATTAAAAATTTTTTTTACCTGATTTTTAAGGCATTCCACACATTACTTGTCTGAGGTAAATGTGTTTAAAATAATTAATAATGAGTATGAACTCTTAACAATCTGCATAAAAAATTCAACGATTAACTTTTTCATATTTTTTTATTTAAATAAAAAAAAAGTCCAATTATTTACTGAAAGAAATGTAGGCATGGATAAAACAAAGATGCCAACAGATTTAAATTGTAGACGATGCATTGTTGGAATCATTGAAATGGTGACAAAGTTGCTTATTTTATTGTTATTGTTATTAAAGTAATAATAATTATTGTCATTGTATGCGTCTTCCCAACCGGAAATCCATTGATTGTGCGTTAAAGTATCTGCCTGATAATTAGTAATTATTTACGCAAATAGATATTGTTCGATAAATTTGATCCATGTTTTTAAATAAATTTTTTTTTTTTTCACAGTTTATGTAACCATGAAAATTACTCACTATATAACTAAACTCATTTCCGTACCAACACCAAAAATATAATTCAGCAAAAGAAATTAACAAATATGCTGTAAATTTTGTAAAATCTGCTGAATTTTTAGTACTCTACAGTAATTTGAAAAAACATAATTAATTAATTTAAAAACTAATAAATTATGAAAATCTTAATTTTGAAATTACGGTGAAAATATTGGTTATATAAAAAAATCATAGGAGACATTTTCTCTGGAAAATTAAATTTCCTACAATTTTTATTAAAAAAATTTTTTTATACGACCAATATTTTCACCGTAATTTCAAAATTAAGATTCATAATGAATGATTCTAATTTTTGTTAATTATGAAAATCTTAATTTTGAAATTGCAGTGAAAATATTGGTCATATTAAAAAGTTACAGGAGACATTTTCTCTGGAAAATTAAATTTCCTACAATTTTTATTTAAAAAATTTTTTTATACGACCAATATTTTCACCGTAATTTCAAAATTAAGATTCATAATAAATGATTCTAATTTTTGTTAATTATGAAAATCTTAATTTTGAAATTGCAGTGAAAATATTGGTCATATTAAAAAGTCACAAGAGACATTTTCTCTGGAAAATTAAATTTCCTACAATTATTGTTTAAAAAATTTTTTTATAGATCAATATTTTCGGCGTAATATAAAAAATTTGACACCATTTTTTATTAATTGTTATTTTTAAACCAAAGCTAAAATCCTGATCCTAATTATCAGTTTTAAATAAATACGTACTAAAATCATTTGATAACCATTTAAGCAAATGATACATGTACTGGTGGCAAATTGTACCAACATCAATGAACTCAATATTGCATTGACATCGTGAATAACTTTCATAAGCCGTTGATGATTTTTTACACAGGTTGTAAATCTTGATAAAAATGTATCACCAATGAAGCATTTTGCTTCATGAAGATTGAACGGTAAAAATGTTTCAATTTCCACATCATCATCAGTAATTTTTATGTTGTTTAATTTTTTTATTATTTTTCGAGCATCACTTGCTGATGTAACTAAACTGGCGCGTTTTGTTACATTGGGACTAGAGTTTTTGTAATTTGAGGTCAGAGCAGCTACTTGCAATGTCGACAACCTGATGAATCCTATTGTTGTTATGTCGAGTGCAATAGTAACACAAAGAGCGTAAGCAAGACAATAAGCTTGATATAATATTGCTAATTCGTAATTTGGTGATATGGTTGTGTCGAATGGATAAATAGCTCGTATAGGTAGTATTCCTTTTTCACGCGGAATCAAAAATATCACGGAGAAATGAAAAAATGAACACAATATCCAGAAACCCCAAAAAGCTATACTTTCTTGATAATAGCTTTTTTTTATATTCATCAGTATTCCAGGATCTGTTGATTATATATTAATAAGTATTATTTCATTAGCTTACACACGGAGAAAAATTTATAGTAATAGTAAGTATTGCCATAGTATAAGAATATTTTACATATATTATGAGAACCGTTCCAATGTGGATATAGAATTTATTCCTTTTGATTTGTTCCCATGATTATGGTTACTTTTCTCAAAAATTATCGGCTAATATCTCATGATGCCAAGTGATTATAACCATATCATTATGGATTGATAAATTTATTTCATAAACGTACTAAGAACGATTACTATAATTTTCTCTCCATCTAAAAAGAGAAGGCCCGGGTAAAGTAGGTAGTTTGTATAATAAACGTAATTTTATGCATGTTTTTAACAAAATTTGACAAGTGTGATAATTAATATTAACAATGTCAAAAATAAATTTTGCCACATCGAGTTTTAGATGTATCATTAAAAACCATTTTTAAGATAAAACAATCTTCCACTTAAATTTTAGGATACTCCGTTTTTCCGTTCCTCCTCTACACATTTTATTTTTTTAATTTACCTGAGGATTGTATAAGCACGTCTATTGGATCGTAAACGTCAGCAATAAGTTTTATTATTTTATGATATGAAGCCCAAAACTTACAGCTCTTAAATAAAAACATACAAGTGCCAAAAAAGTAACAACCATCATTACCAAATATTGTCAAATCTTTGTAATTAGTTACTGCATCAGCACCCAGTGCTATCTGGTAAAAAATAAAAACTGCTAAGTTGAAAATTCTGTAAATGAAATTAAACACTTTCCAGCCGGTTTTGGCTGTAGGCAATAACGGCCAAACGCCACTGTATCTGTAAATATATATAGATATATTAGGAAGGTACAAAAAATTTTGATTTCTATTTTTTCGCTCTCACCCTCTAACAAGTGAATGTATGGTAAAAAAAAAATCTTACCAAGTTTGAGCTTAAAACCTTAAAATTAATAAGTCGCTCAACAATTCAAAAAATTTTTAAGATATTAAATAAATCGTGTCTTTATTTGTTTTTTTGCTACAATAAATTTAGAGAAAATAAATAATTTTAAAATTTTGGTTTAAGACATGAATTTTATGAGTACGCAAGAAGTTTGAAATTTTCTACTTTTGATGTTTTTTAGCAACCTCTAAAAATTCAAATGTTGAACAAAAATTTTCAGGCGACCATTGATTTTACAACTTGTAAAATTTGTCGCAGTAAGAAAAAAAGATTGAAAAATATAAAAATTTGACTTTTTTAATATTTAAAAAATTTTTTGAATTCTTGAGCGATCATTAACATTAAAGTAACACTTATAGCTTTAATTAAATCATGATTTTGTATTACCTCAGTATTGTGATATTAATATTGAGAATTCTGCGATGGATATCAATAGGAATATCTTCCATCACCGTGGAAATAAAATATAAGCTTAAGTTACCTCTACTAACGTAAAGTTTATTTATTTTTACAACCAAGTTAACTCTTAGGGGTGGAAAATATGAATACACTGTTCGCGACTATAATTAAATGGTTTTAAATAATATCTCTCATTGTTCATTTTCTCTTGTACTGTTTACGGAAACATATAATTTGCCGTTTATTAATTATTAACACAATAATTATAATACTTGGAAAATATAGCCAGCGTAATTATATATTGTATCAATACAGAAACATGGAAACAAAGCAGCTTAGAATATCTAATAAGGGTTGAGTATTGTTGCAACTGTAATTTATTCATTGTTATGCGATACTGAGAAACTAATAGGGGTGCGTAAATTTTATTTTTAACTTCTTTCTTATTCTGCTAACTGAAGTCGTACAGTGTACTCATACTTATTCTTGTAATAAACTTCTCCCTCCTTTCAGAAAGACAATGAATTCTTCATTTAATACTATTTTATTTTTATCAGTTAGAGAGTACACTCACCTTTTATAACAAAGCACTCAAATATATACATAAATATTTCGGAATACTGGAGTTGAAACTGGTCATAAGTGTCACCTGAATTTTTTTTTTTTTTTTTTAATAAATTTATTACATTGGCAATAATTTTTAGGAAATTTCCTAATGAAAACATTATTATATTTGTTAGACGTTTTTAGATGGGGATTTCGAGTCGCATATTAAATATCTTTGAACTATGAGTTGCCTAACCTCATTTTCAAATAAAATTAAATTTGTGAGCGGGAAAATTGTTGAATTGTTATCGCGAAGTTGCTACTAAATTATCGAAACTATAGTTGGTTATTAGTTTTAAATTATTTGGTTTTTCTAAAATTTTGGAGGCTAATTTTGCCACCGCGCTCATTTTTTATGGTTAAAAATAATAATTAATAATGAATACTTAATTTTTTGAATGCCCTTTATTTTCTACATACTGCGATAGACACTAAAATTAAGGTTTTCGTATGGTTAAACACTTTTGGTCTGATTTAAATGATTAATCTTCCGTAACTGTTGTTAAAAGTATCAACATAGAATATGAGCTTTTGACAACCTGTATGAAAATAAAAAAAATGATAGTAAGTAAATACTTTGTAATCAATAAAAATATTTAGTTACCGCAAGTAGCGTCGGCATGGACAAAGCAAATAGACCAACAGCATTAAATGCAAATGGTTTTATTGCTGGCATCATTGCAATAGTCACTAGATTACGTAGCTCATTACTTTTCACTTTTCCATATGCGCACTCCCACCCAGACATCCATTGGTTGTAAGTCATAGTCTCCGCCTGACAATGGATAATATTATAAAACAAAACAATTTCAGACCAGGGTGAAGTTGGCTGATGTCACCCGCAGTTTGAAATTGTTTTTCATCCTGTTTCACACACTATAGTATTCATGATTACCAGCATTGGAGCTTCAAGTTTCAATGTCAGCAGCTAGTCAGAAACAAGTTAAGATCAATGGTGAGATCGACTATTAGCGTAAGAGTAAGATGTGAGTCGCAATTTGAAAATTAAGCAACAACTATAATTACTATTTATTATTCACTCTCATGTTTATAAGACCTAATTACACAGTCAAAACTGTCATCTACGTAAATAAAATTAGTGATCTGAAATTATCATTAAACAAATGACAAGTATAGGAATTGAAATTGCAAAAATCTTCAGTCAGTAGGCAGGAACTTTATTTGTTTCTTCCCAAGGAATGAAAGATATATGTTTCCACCTGCTGACCGAAGGCATTCGCAACTTACACATACACGAATATTCGTTTGTGGCATTGGACTGAAATTAGCTTGTTTCAACTGACTGTAGAGACTCTTAAACTTGAAATTTCGAAGCTGGGACCATGAAAATAATTTTTTTTTTTACCGTAGAAGTAAGTTGATTCCCATACCAACACCAAATAAACAATTGACCAAAACATAACGCAAAATATATACCAAATCTCACTAAATTTGCAGCATTACTCGTGTTCTAAAGTAAATTAAATATATTAGACATAAAATAATATTCATTACCAATAATATATTATGTAATACGATAAATTCTCACTAATATCAAGACAAATCCATTCAAACAAATAATAGTTGCACTAACTGCGAATTGTGCCAAGAAAATTGAACTGTATATTGAATTAAAATTATTAACTATATTTGAAATCCTCTGATGGTTTTTGATGCACGTTATGAATCGCCAATTGAAATCATCAATAATCTCTTTACTTTCGCTTTCTTGAAAAGGTATAAAATTAGATATTTCTAATTCTCCGTCGGTAACTTTGCTGGCAATTATATTTTTATAAGTTTTAATCGACTCAGATGGCACAACAATATTAGCACGTTTTGTTAACTCATTATTACAACTCTTGTAGTTTGTTGTTAATATCATTACTTGGATTGTCAACCATCTCATTAACCCGATAGCCAAAGCATCATAAACCAGCATCATCATCATACAGTAACATACGCAGTAAAATTGAAATAATACTGCTAATTCGTAATTTGGTGATGTTGTTGTATCAAATGGATAAATTGCTCTTATAGGTAATACACCTGTTTCACGTGGTATTAGAAATACTATAGCAAATGACATAAATACAAAATTAAAAAAGACACCAAAAATTAGAACAGTTTCTATTAATAATTCGTATTTTACAGTTGTCACTACTCCAAGGTCTATAAATTATTTATAAAAGAAATTAAAAAAAAAAAATTGATACCAGTGTTATTGGAGGTGAGCCGGACGAAATGGGTCGCGAAAAAAAATCATTTTTGATTGTAAATAAGATATTTTACTGTTTGTTCATAATTAAAGAAAATAAGGTTTATTTTTCAGTGCTGTTTGAGAAAATAAATTGTTTTCAATTTCAGGTAGAATGAGATAGCAATGAAAACGGCATTGCTATAAATATAATTAGTAGTCAGATCGTCACTTTATATTGCCGTTTATGACTAAAAAGCTTGGTAAGGTAACTTTAGTTTCACCAACGGATCTTGACCTGGTTAATCCAAAATTACTAGGTAACATTTCAAAAATCTGATCATTCAAATTTTGATTGACAATTTAAAAATCAATGTTCTTTAATTACATTTTTTCTAGATTAATTAGACAACCAGTACTGGTTGACAACCCCAAAAATTCCCACTTTTTCAACTTAAAAAATTATTTATTTCGTAAACTATTAATTGATCTAGAAAAAAATGTTTTAATTAAAAATCAATCGTTCAGAATTTCGAAAAGGTATCCGATATTTTTAGATTTAGTAGGTTACAATGCTTTGGTTAAGCCAAAGTTACCTCGCTGATCTTTTGTCATATGAAGCTATAGACTGGTGACCAGATGAATTAGTAACATAGTTCGAAAATGAAAATATTTTTGAAAGCAAAGCTAAGGGCACCTGAAATAAGTTTCTGAATGATTTTGAAAATAGAATTTTTGAGTATCCCATTTTATTCGGCCTTTTGATGGAAAAATAAACTAGTTCTAAATTTACCTGAAGATTGCAGAAGTCTATCTATTGGTTTGTAAATTTCATCAGCGAGTTTCAATATTTCTTTCTGTGAAACTGAATATTTATAGGATTTAAATATAAACGCACAGGGACCGAAAAAAAAACAACCGTCGTAGCCAACTATTGCCAAATCCGTGATATTATCAATAGCATCAGCCCCCACCGTTATCAGATAGAAAATGAAAACTGCGGAATTAAAAATTTTGTAAATGAAATTAAATATTTTCCAGCCGATATTCTCTGTCGGCAAAAATGACCAAACACCGCTGTATCTGCAATTATAAATTCATTTGCTGTTAAATTATTAATTGGATAGGAGTTAGACATTTTTTAATCACTAATTCTAATTAAATGTATAATATTTTGCTCGACTTATCCATTTCTTTAATAACCTCAACATTGCAATATTTATTTTCAAAAATCTATAGTGAGTATCATCGGAGAATATCTTATCTATCGTATCCATCGTTTCAAATTATATTTGTTCTACCACTGAATATCAATTTAATTTTTTATTTTCACCACGTAATCGCTCGAGGGTGAAAAGTTGAATATACGCAAATGCTTTAAAAATAAACTGTAAAATATATTTTACGTTTTTTTTCTTTTCTTTGAACATCATATAATTTTTAAGATTTGTCATGGGAACTTAATAAAATTCATTAGTTTAAATTTAATATTGTTTTTTCACGCAATCACAAAAGCAAAAGCATAATTTTTAATGAAAATACTAAAAAGTATATGTGCTATATGTGATTAACCAATTATTGAAGTGGGTTTTAATTCAAAAACTTTTTAGAATGCAATACTTACTTTTTTTTAAAAAAAAACCTTAAATGGATTTTCAATATTAATGTCTATTAATATTATCCAAAATTTTATATAATTTTATATGAGTTTCATATAATTTAATATTAATTAAATTTTTTAAAAATGTTACTCAAAAGTTAATCAAATTTTTCTTTATTAATAGAATTAACTTTTTATATATTTATTCAGATACATTAATTGTAAACGTGTATCAATTCGCAAATTTGTATATATTTATATTACATTCAACTAATAAGATGCCAATAATTTCATTTATTGTAAGAAATCTCGGCATTCATAGAACAAGTAAACTTATCGCACGCAAATTTACTTCTAGTTGCATGCAGATTATCGTTTAACGCACAAAAATGTCGCGGCAACTGTTGAATTGCCAAAGAGCTACTTGGAAAATAAAACAGCGAGCACTAAATTAGTACTTATATCGCATTAAAAATAAAAAAAAATATGTTAAATTCGTGCTGTATTGTCGATTAACCACACAAGTGAATGAGCGCACTCACCTCTCTCGTGGGCGATCGACAACCTACCGCACTAGTTGTACAATATACTATTTGTACGCATATTTCAATCCAGACATCCACTGGTTGTACGTCAAAGTGTCCGCCTTGAAACAAAATGTTACTATAACAGTGTATACTGAAATAGTTTGATAAAATTTTCTAAGCCCGCAAGTGTTGATTTTTTAGTTACAAATTTTCGTTAACAGTAAGATTACTCACCAAGTGAGTGAATTGATTGCAGTATCAATACCACAAAAATTTTAGACCATTCGATAGGTCATTTGAATTCTTAAAGCAGAATATGATTAAGAAATTATATTTTTTGATCATAAGCTTATCCAAAAAAATTATCTTATATAGTCGAAACTGACCAATCATAAGACAGAAAGTTATACGAGTTGGGTAAATAAAGATTTGAGCACTTTTTCGAGTACCTAAAGGCTAAATCTATCTTATACTAATTTAAATTATAATTGATACCATTAGTAAACAACTATTGGTATAGAAGTAATGTTGAGAAGAATTAAGATTGAACATGCAAAAAATTTATAACTGGAAATTTCTAATGAGAAAATTATAATATTTGGTAGACACGTTTTTAGTCGCAGATTTCAAGTCGTGTATTAAATATCTTCGGACTCTGTCCGAATTTTCAGGTCAAATTAAATTTGTGACCAGGATAATTTTTGTTAAATTATTTTTGCAAAATTGCTAGAAAATTATCAAAACAAGAGGCGAGCATTACTTTTAAATTATTCGGTTTTCGTAAAATTTTTTACATCTCAATTATTCATATCCATTTTACTTTCTTGTACAGTTTTTTTTTTTTCGGTTTAGAGAGACTCATTTTGCCACCCTGCCATATTTTTTATGGTTAAAAATAATAAAATAATAATAAATACTTGATTTTTCTACTGCTCTTTATTTTCTAAATACTGCGATAGACATCAAAATTATAATTTTTGTTTTCGTATGGAGTGAAGAATTTCGGTTTGACTTGAATTATTCTTCCGTTACTGTTGTTAAAAGTATCAACATGGAATATGAGCTTTTGACAACCTGTATAAGGGAAAAAAATTATATTAAGTAAACATTATTTCAACTCTTCCACTCCTGTAATATCTGTTAGAATTCTAATTGATTCAAAATAAAAAATAATAACAATTGACATTTGTAACTCTAGCCAATAGTCAAAGATAAATTATTGATTCCTTGAGCTCGATAACAGCGGAGAGTTTCGGGGCTGGCCTCCAAGGTCAGCAAAATGGTTCCCATTTTGCCCAGCTCTCCTTTGTAAAACAATAAAAATTTTTAATTACCGCAAGTAACGTCGGCATGGACAAAGCAAATAGACCAACGGCAGTAAATTCAAACGGCTTCATTATTGGCATCATTGCAATAGTCACTAGATTACGTAGCTTATTACTTTTCACTTTTCCATATGCATACTCCCACCCAGACATCCATTGGTTGTATGTCATAGTCTCCGCCTGACAATGAATAATAGTATATGATAGTAAATACAATCATATCAATATTATTTAATAGAGAATTGTGTTACAATGAATAAACAAAACAATTTCAGACCAGGGTGAAGTTAGCTGACGTCACCCGCAGTTTGTAATCGTGTGTCTTCCTGTGTCACACATTTTTCATGATTACCAGCATTGGAGCTTCAAGTTTCAATGTCACCAGCTAGTCAGAAACAAGTTAAGACCAATGGTGAGATCGACTATTAGCGTAAGAGTAAGATGTGAGTCGCGATTTCAAAATTAAGCAAAAACTATAATTACTATTTATTTTTTACTCTCATGTTTATAAGACCTAATTACACAGTCAAAACTGTCATCTACGTAAATAAAATTAGTGATCTGAAATTATCATTAAACAAATGACAAGTATAGAAATTGAAATTGCGAAAATCTTCAGTCAGTAGGCAGGAACTTTATTTGTTTCTTCCCAAGGAACGAAAGATATATGTTTCCACCTGCTGACCGAAGGCATTCGAAACTTACACATACGCGAATATTCGTTTGTGGCATTGAACTAAAATTAGCTTGTTTTGACTGACTGTAGAGACTCTTAAACTTGAAATTTCGAAGCTGGGACCATGAAAATACTTATTTTTTTACCGTAGAAGTAAGTTGATTTCCATACCAACACCAAATAAACAATTGATCAAAACATAACGCAAAATATATACCAAATCTTACTAAATTTGCAGCATTACTCGTGATCTAAAGTAAATCAAATATATTAGACATAAAATAATATTTATTACCAATAATATATTATGTAATACGATAAATTCTCACTAATATCAAGACAAAACCATTCAAACAAATAATAGTTGCACTAACTGCGAATTGCGCCAAGAAAATTGAACTGTATATTGAATTAAAATTATTAACTACTTTTGAAATTCTCTGATGGTTTTTGATGCACGTTATGAATCGCCAATTGAAATCATCAATAATCTCTTTACTTTCGCTTTCTTGAAAAGGTATAAAATTAGATATTTCTAATTCTTCGTCGGTAACTTTGCTGGCAATTATATTTTTATAAGTTTTAATCGACTCAGATGGCACAACAATATTATCACGTTTTGTTAATTCATTATTACAACTCTTGTAGTTTGTTGTTAATATCATTACTTGGATTGTTAACCATCTCATTAACCCGATAGCCAAAGCATCATAAACCAGCATCATCATCGTACAGTAAAATACGCAGTAAGCTTGATATAATATTGCTAGCTCGTAATTTGGTGATGTTGTTGTATCAAATGGAAAAATTGCTCGTACAGGTAATACACCTTTGTCACGTGGTATTAGAAATACTATGGCAAATGACATAAATACAAAGTTAGAAAAGGCACAAGAAAGTAGAAGAGTTTCTATTAATAATTCGTATTTTATATTTGTCACTACTGCAGGATCTATAAATTATTTATAAAAGAAATTTTAAAAAAATTGATACCAGTGTTATTGGGAGTGAGCCGGACGAAATGGGTCGTTTAAAAAAAAATTGTGACTGTGAATAACAGATACTTTTTTTTATACTTTTTGCTGTATTATAAGAAAATCTAGTGAATTTTGAGTGCTATTAAATGTTAATATTATGGTAATGATTATTATATTTTATGGTAATGGTTACCATAGTGTTATAGTAATGGTTTCTATTATATTACAGTAATGATAACTATAATATATATCGGTGTCGCTCCTATAATCGACATTTTAAAACAAAAACGTTCACCATTAATTTCGGGAACTATTTCCATAATATATTGTAATTGCTACCATTAATTTATCTGCGTGAAAACTAGCGGCCAGAATGGATTAGTAATTTAATTCGAGAATAAAAATGGCAAAACTAAAATTTTAAAAGCAAAGCTAGGGGCATCTGAAATAAGTTCTAACAGATTATGCAAGTGATTAATTACAATTTTGAAAATAAAATTTTTGAGTATCCCATTTTATTCGGACTATTGATGGAAAAATAAACTAATTTTAAATTTACCTGAAGATTGTAGAAGTCTATCTATCGGTTGGTAAACTTCATCAATGAGTTTCATTATTTCATTATGTAAAGCCGAATATTTACAGGATTTATATACAAACGCACAGGTACCAAAAAAAAAACAACCGTCGTAGCCGACTATTGTCAAATCGGTGATATTATCAACAGCATCAGCCCCCACCGTTATCAGGTAGAAAATGAAAACTACGAAATTAAAAATTTTGTAAATGAAATTAAATATTTTCCAGCCGATTTTAACTGTTGGCAAAAATGGCCAAATGCTGCTGTATCTGCAATTATAAATTTATGTGCCGTTAAAAGTATTAATTGCATAGGAGTCAGACATTTTTTAATCACTAATTCTAATTAAATGTATTATATTTTGTTCGACTTATCCATTTCTTTAATAACCTCAACATTGCAATATTTATTTTCAAAAATCTATAGTGAGTATCATCGGAGAATATCTTATCTATCGTATCCATCGTTCCAAGCTATATTTGTTCTACTACTGAATATTAATTTAATTTTTTATTTTCACCACGTAATCGCTCGAGGGTGAAAAGTTGAATACACGCAAATGCTTTAAAAATAAATGTTGTAGAATATATTGAGAGTTTCTTTCTTCGCTTTAAACAACCTATAATTTAAAAAGTTTTGAATCTATCCGCGAATAATAAATGATTTTAGAAAATTGCTTGTTGAATTATATGTTCCATATTTAGAAGTGAGAAAAGAATGAGGTAGCTTTGAATATTGCATAGTGGTTAATTTTCAGTACGAAATAGTAACTTATAATTTCTTCAATGTTGTGAAAAAAACTTAGGGGTGCGTAACTTTTCTTAGGGAAACCTAGTTTATTCGATTCTACACCTCCGCAAAGAACACATCATCGTCTATAAAGTACTCTTTGCTCTCGACTATTTTCCAACCGTAATATTATTTTTTTAAAGTGAATCAATACACAGGTAAAAGTGGTATATATTCTAAATACTAATATTGTCATGGAAATTTAATAGAAACGTGAAAGCATAATTTTTAATGAAAATACTAATTAGTATATGTGCTCTGTGATTAACCCATACATCAAGAGTGATTCTAATTCAAAAAATTTATGTAACTGAAGTTTCGATGCTTTCGATGAGTCAAATATATCAATTACTGTAGTTTCAATTCATATTTAACTTAAATCTGAAGTTTAAAATAGTAGTCTCTTCAAAATCTATTTTCGTTCAATGAACGTTCGAAACTTCAGTTACATAAACATTTTTAAAACAAAGTACTTACTTTTATTTTTTATTCAAAAAAACTTGATTGGTTTTTGATAATAGTGTCTATTGAAGTCAGGCTATGAAATTTCTCATATTTAAAAACTAATTATACATGTGAAATAAGGATTTTGAATAAAAATTATAAATCATGAATATTTTCAAGCATCGTTTTCTTTTATTTAAAAAAGAATAACAATTCTTAGCTTGCTAATAAACTTACAATCATTATACATATATCAAGGTTTTTAGTTAACATAAATAACCCGAGTAAAAACGAAAAATAACTGCAACACCGCTGTAGCAAGCTTATGATGAAATAAAATTACATGACTAATTTTTTCCCTTAAAATTCAGTCACATAATTCTTTATTACTAGAATTAACTTAGATACTTTTTTTTATACATTTATATCAATGTTTAGGAATGTGTAAATTTGTATATATTTATACTATATGCAACCGATGAGATGTCGAGTTATTGTGGCTTCGTACAATTCTCATCTTTTTGTTATCAGAAGATTATAATAGGATATTATTTTTTTTTTTTTTTGAAGTCATCATCTATTTGAATTGAGATGTATAGATATACTCAATCAATCGTTCAGTCTGCAGAAACTGATGTTAAAAGTACTAAAAATGAATATGAGCTCTTAACAATCTGTGCAAAAAATTTTTTTTTGTTAATCTAAACTTTATTTATTGATAAGAAATATTTTTTTATTAAACAAATAAAATTTTGAGAGAGATATAATACTCTCTCTAAGCTCCAAAAGTTTAAAAAGTTGAAAAAACCTATGAATAGGAGTAGAGTAATTCTACTTACAACAAGAAACGTTGGCATTGATAAAACAAAAAGACCAACAGCTTTAAATTCTAATGGTCGTAGTGAAGGTATCATCGAAATAGTAACAATATTTCTCAATTCAATATTTTTATTTTTTTCGAATACATACTCCCATCCGGACATCCACTGGTTGTACGTCAAAGTATTTGCCTTGAAACAAAATGTTAAAGTACTAAAATAGTTTAATAAATTTTATAAGCATGCAAGTGTTGAATTTTTAATTTAAAATTTTCGTTGACAGTAAAATTACTCACCAAGGAAGTGAACTGATTGCCGTAGTAGCACCAGAAAAGTAACTGGGAAAAACATGATATCCAATATGATGAAAATTTGATAAACGTCGATGTGTCATTTGTATTCTTAAAACAAAATACGATTAAAAAAATTAGATTCAACTTAGTTTACTTAAATGTTTAAGTGAAATAAGTCAAAATCGAATCATTTTATTGACCAAGGCAGAGATTAAACTTTCACTTCCAGGTATGATGAGAGGTAATAACCATAATTTAGAGCGTAAACTCATCATTACTTACCACAACCAATTGGAATCCACTAAGGCAAATGATAGTAGTACTTGTTGCAAATTGAACCAACATTGATGAGCTAAATATTTTATTAAGTTCATTAATCATTTCAATAATTCTCTGGTGATTTTTTATGCACGTTTTGAATCGCGAGAAAAATGAATCTTCAACAACGTTTTCTATTTCGTTGTAATAAAATGGCAAAAATTCACATATTTCTGTATCTTCATCAAATATGTTAATATTTTTTTCTACCTTCACTGACTTGTCAGTTAGTAATGGGGAAACTAGCGTAGCACGTCTTATTGAATAAACATTACAATTTTGGTAATTCGATGATAATACTTGAATTTGTATCGTTGACCATCTAATGAATCCCACAGTCATCGCGTCCATTGCGATCAAAACAGTAAGTGAGTATATAATTACATAAGATTGGTGCAGCAGAACAAGTTGGTGATTAGGAGATTTGTCTGTGTCAAATGGATAAACACTTCGTATTGGTATCGCACCTTTTTCTGGTGGAACCAAAAATAGAATCGCAAACAAACTACACGACACACAGAAAAATGATATTTCCAATCTTTCTCGAAATATACAATTTCTTATACTCATTGTTATTCCAAAATCTATAAAATTAATAATTTAAATAGTTTATTAAATTTTAACTTAATATTAATGAGTAAAATTAATGACGTAACAAGATTAATACGCGGAGATAATTTTTGGATAAAATTTACAATACAATTTAGAGTAAGCCCGGGTCAGAAAATGAAATAAATATGGGAAGAATAAAAACTACTTCCTTTTGTTTTACTTTGTACTCTTTTATATTTAAAAATTATTCAAAATTGGGGTTTATTACCTCATACTTGATCATTATTCAGAAATAGAAGAGTAGTTATTCATACAGGCCCAGTTTTACTTAAAATTAACAAGTAAAATTTATTAGATAACTTTTTCCGTATACAAGAACTACTCGTAAGTGTCCCCACTCACGAGTGTTGAAATTATTTCCACAAATTAAATTCTTAAATCTCACGTGATAAATTGCAAATTTCTTACGATATTTTACGAATAATTCGTTTTTCGAAAATACTTTTGAAACTCACGAATAATAATTCGATTCGATACAAACAATGCATAAGTTAGAATTATTCGCGTATCCCTAATTTCGACTACACGGAGAAAAATGTTGGCTCAAAACCTACCAATTTCTATTATGCTCTTGACTAAACTTGAAACAGGAAGCGAAGCATCTAAAAAATTATTATGCTCATATGAAAAATTATTATGCTCGTACGAAAAATTATTATGCTCATACGAAAAATTATTATGCCGCATCATAATTATTATAATGTATAAAAGAAATTGTAATTGAATCTCATCGATAAGTTTCTCGCGCGTAGTAAGTATTGTAATACAGCATAATAATTTTTCGTATGAGTATAATAATTTTTTGGATGCTTCTCTACCTGTTTCAAGTTTAGTCGACAGCATAATAAAAATTGGTAGGTTTCGAGCCAACATTTTTCTCCGTGTAAAGATATGCAATACATAATTTTTACATATATATATATATATATATATATATATATATATATATATATATATATATATATATATATTAGGGTGTTTAAAAAAAAACAAATTTTTTTTTTATGGCGTCCAAAAATTGAAAGTATAATTAAAAATAAAAACTTTGGTACCAATCCGGACACTTAATATCACTATTAAGAGTCCGGATTGGTACCGAAATTTTTATTTTCAGTTATACTTTCAATTTTTGAACACCATAAAAAAAAATTTGTTTTTTTTTTTTTAAACACCCATATTAGGGTGTCCGTTATTTCCCAAATTGGTTTTTGACTCTGCAGCGCCCCTAAAATTTTTAGTAAATGGTCCAAAAAAAAATATCCGACCGATATAAGCTCTTAATATTGATAATAACCCGTGCCACAAAGACGATTTATTTCTCATTTAAATAACATGGGGTTTTGGTACTTTTTGCAATTAATTTTTTCTTTGCAAAGCCAGTTGATAAATTGCAGCGGCATTAACTTATTTTTGTAGAAAATTGAATGCTCTACAAAAACTTTTTCTTTACATTTTTCGAAAAAATCACTTGCGTCAAAGTTATTCAAGGTCAAAGTTGAACTAGAAATAATTTTTTATTTTTTTTTTGTTTTGAACAAAAAATCATCGTTATTTATATCAAAATCTATTGTTTATTGCCGAAAATATCTTATTTTGAGTATTTTTTTGCATCTGTCAATACTATTGAAAAGAGAAGAGTCGAACATTCTCAAAAAGAAATTCCGATGAATTAAAAATTTCAGATTCACAATTACTTTTATGAAAAAATAAAATTCGTGCCTACGCATGAGCATGAAAGAGAAATGGAGTATCGTGACTAGCTGGCGTCGTGTATTGACTATGGTCACCCTGGCGGTCCTGAATCACGGTGATTCACCGTAGAATCACCGTGAACCTTCACCGTGATACTACCGTGAATCACCATAATTCAGGACCGCCAGGGCAATAGTCAATACACGACGCCGGCTAGTCACGATACTACATTTCTCTTTCATGCTCATGCGTAGGCACGAATTTTATTTTTTCATAAAAGTAATTGTGAATCTGAAATTTTTAATTCATCGGAATCTCTTTTTGAGAATGTTCGACTCTTCTCTTTTCAATAGTATTGACAGATGCAAAAAAATACTCAAAATAAGATATTTTCGGCAATAAACAATAGATTTTGATATAAATAACGATGATTTTTTGTTCAAAACAAAAAAAATAAAAAATTATTTCTAGTTCAACTTTGACCTTGAATAACTTTGACGCAAGTGATTTTTTCGAAAAATGTAAAGAAAAAGTTTTTGTAGAGCATTCAATTTTCTACAAAAATAAGTTAATGCCGCTGCAATTTATCAACTGGCTTTGCAAAGAAAAAATTAATTGCAAAAAGTACCAAAACCCCATGTTATTTAAATGAGAAATAAATCGTCTTTGTGGCACGGGTTATTATCAATATTAAGAGCTTATATCGGTCGGATATTTTTTTTTGGACCATTTACTAAAAATTTTAGGGGCGCTGCAGAGTCAAAAACCAATTTGGGAAATAACGGACACCCTAACCCATATATATATGATACTATATTCAATTCTCAAATTAAAAATTTCAAATTTTTATCACATTTATGATGTGTTGAATTTGAAAAAAAAAAAAAACAATTTAATTACCAGATGCTCTTGAAAGTATATGGATTGGATCGTGGACATGATCAATGATCCTTAAAATTCTGTCATAAGAAAGACTGAATGTGTATGCTTTGAACACAATCATTGTTGTAGCAAAAAAAAAACATCCATCGCAGACAACAATAGCCAAATCTGTCGCGTTATCCAACGCGTCAGCGACCAAAGTCATGAGGTAAAAAATAAATAGTATTAAATTGAAAAATCTGTAGATGAAATTGAATATCTTCCAGCCGATTTGAGCTGTAGGTAATAATGGCCAAATACCAGAAAGTCTGTGAATGGTTGATAAAATAATATTATTAGTCTTATGACAGAAAAACACAAAAAAAAAACATTCATGATCTGTCAATGTGTCCATTCTTTATATATATATTTACAAAGCTTGCAAAAAAACTGGACAATATGCAGTGTATTATTTCGAGTCATATCTTTCACTTGTTAGTTTATATTCCGAAATAATTATTTTACCAAGTGTATTAATTCGCGATATAATTTGAGTAAAGATCAAATGTATATTATATATGATCTTAATTATGTTCTCCGTCTTGAGATGCCTAATGAAGGTCAAATATAGGACCGAAACGTCGCAATGAATTAACAATTAGGTCAATTAGTATTTTAATTGACATTCTGTTGTCCACTTTCTTGCAAACTTTGTGAATATACATAAAAAAAAAAACAAAAACAAACTTTGCGTAGTTTCTTTTAAAAATATTCGCGCGTTTATTTATTATGATTTTTACTGTATTAATTTAGTTAATCACCTCAATGTTATAATATAAATATCTAATAGTCTGCGATAAGTATCAGTAGATATATTTTCCATTTTATTTAACTGCGGTGAAGTTTCATCACTATGTTAGCACAAAAGGGTCGGAAAACAATAATACAGTGTACGAGAGTGGTGAAAACGTTCATGAAAATAATTCTTATTGCTTTTCATTTTCTGTTTTGTTCTTGAAAGTATCATTATTTATTCCACAGTTCCGATAATAGCAACAATAGCTTGGATAATTTCAGGTTTCATTGTAAGAAACAGACAGGCTGTCGCTGAATATTAAATCAAGGGGTGGATTATTACCGCATTTGTAATGAACATATCGTCTAGGCAAAGAAAAACAAAGAAATAGTAGGAAGGGGAAAGTGCGGATTATTTTATACGCTTCTCCACCTCATTTCAAAAACATTACTCCAAGAGTTAACATTGTGTAAATACTTCATCGTCAGCTCTTACTCATAGATATCGTTTTCATTTACAATCATCCCTTCAAGTATTAGATTTCGCAGATGATAGTTTATTTAGTAATAATATTTATGAAGTGACGAAATAAACATAAATTTATTTAATAAACAGATAGTAAAAAATAAGTTTGTTAAAACTGTAAAACAAATAAAATATTAACGACTATTATTTTTTTAATACTTTGAATCATAGTTAACCAAAGTGCACTGTAAGCTATTATTTGAAAATGTGACACTAAAAAATAAAACATATTAATTATTGTTGCTGATAATATTTATTGGTACAATTACAGTTTCCGGTCAGTGAACTATTGAAGTATAACAAATGATTATGAATACAAAAAGTAAATAAATAATTACATTATAATTAATTTTAATTCACTTTGAATACTTAAAAATTATTTTTAACTTTAATTGTTAACTTGAAAATCACTTATAATTATTCTGATGGTTTTACATAGAGGGCCATTATGACAATTTTCGAAAAAAAAAAATTATTCATCGGAATTAGCTGTTGTTATTAATACTGAAACTGAATACGAGCTTTTATCAACCCTTATCATCTATTTGAATTAAGGCGTATAGATGTATACTTAATCAATTGTTCAGTCTGTAGTAACTGATGTTAAAAGTACTAAAATTGAATATGAGCTCTTAACGATCTGTGTAAAAAAGGTTTTTTTTTTTTATTAATATAAATTTTATTTATTGGTGGGAAATATTTTATTTATTAAACAAAGAGAATTTTGAGAGAGATATAATACTCTCTCTAAGCTCCAAAAGTTTAAAACTTTTTAAAAACTATGAGATGGAGTAGAGTAATTTTACTTACAATAAGAAATGTTGGCATTGATAAAACAAAAAGACCAACAGCTTTAAATTCTAATGGTCGTAGTGTAGGCATCATTGAAATAGTAACAAGATTTCTCAACTCACTATTTTTATTTTTTTCATATACATGCTCCCACCCGGACATCCACTGGTTGTACGTCAAAGTGTCCGCCTTGAAACAAAATGTTACTATAACAGCGTAAAATGAAATAGTTTGATAAAATTTTATAAGCATGCAAATGTTGATTTTTTTATTACAAATTTTCGTTAACAGTAAATTTACTCACCAGGTAAGTAAATTGATTGCCGTACCAACACCAAAAAAGTAGTTGGGCGAAACATGATATCCAATATGACAAAAATTTGACAAACATCGATGTGTCATTTGAATTCTTAAAGCAGAATATGATTAAAAAATTATATTAAAAATTATTGTGAAATAGTCGGAACTGACCAATCATAGGGCAGAAGGTTATATGAGTGGGGTAAATAAAGGCTCGAGCACTTGTTCATTTAAACCTAAAAACTAATTCTACCTTATATCCATTTAAATTATAATTGTTACCATCAATAAACAGTTATCGGTATATAAGTAATGTTGAGTAGAAATAAATTTACACATGCAGAAAATTTATATATATATCATCCAAAAATTATTGAAGTTCAGGCCCACAAAATATTTAAATAGTAAAAATTAAGTGATACAAACCAAAGGCACCAAATGAGAGACTTTAATTTGACTCAGTTGACTTAAGTTTTTAAATCAAATAAGTAAAAATCAAGTAATTTTTTTGACCGGGGTTCCTTCCGCTAATCAAGGCAGAAATGGAAACTTTACGTCCAGGCATGATGATAATTAATTATCATAATTCATGGCGTAAACGTATCAATACTCACCATAATCATTTGGAATCCATTAAGGCAAATAATAGCAGTACTTGTTGCAAATTGAACCAACATTGATGAGCTAAATATTTTATTAAGTTCATTAATCATTTCAATAATTCTCTGGTGATTTTTTATGCACGTTTTGAATCGCGAGAAAAATGAATCTTCAACAACATTTTCTATTTCGTTATAATAGAATGGCAAAAATTCACATATTTCTGTATCTTCATCAAATATGTCAATGCTATTTTCTATCTTCACTGACTTGTCAGTTAGTAATGGCGAAACTAGCGTAGCACGTCTTATTGAATAAACATTACAATTTTTGTAATTCGATGTCAATACTTGGATTTGTATCGTTGACCATCTAATGAATCCCACAGTCATCGCGTCCATTGCGATTAAAACAACAAGCGCATATACCACAACATAAGACTGGTGCAACACAACTATTTCATGATTAGGAGATTTGATACTGTCGAATGGATAGATACATCGTATTGGTGTTGCGCCTTTTTCTTGTGGAACCAAAAATAGAACCGTCATTGCAAACAAACTACATGACACACAAAAAAATGATATTTCCAAACTTTCTTGAAATATACAATTTTTAATACTCATTATTATTCCAGAATCTGTAATATTTACACTGTAAAAAATTACCGGGGTAAGTCCAAGCGGTGTAGGTGTTAAAGTTAGCGGTGTTAAAACAAATTCTCCAGTGTTAAATAACGCCGCCACCGGTGTAAATTTTCTAGACCGGTGTTAAAATAACGCCGCCGCCGGTGTAGATATTCTTTACGGATGTTAAAATATTTTATTCAGTGAATATTTTAACTTACTCAACCACTACACTTGTTAATAAATTATATTTTTTATTTATTTTCATAAAGAACTGACATTTTTTGTGTTTTACAATCTTTAAAGTTCTTTCTCCAAGCAGACGCAGTTTACCCCGCTTTTACACCGGTTACCCTGCTTTTACACCGACATTACTCCGTTTTTACACCGGTTACCCCACTTTAACACCGGTATTTTTAACACCGGTAAATTACTCCTCTTACACCGGTGTGATTTCATTTTTACACCGGGCGGAGTTAAAATGAGTGCATTTTTAACACCGCTCTTTTTACAGTGTATGAGGCATGTATGTCTAATATAGGAAATTTGCCCGTATATATATTTTTTTCGTACAGGTTCATAAGTTCGAATTATTCACGTATCTTTAATTTCGACGAAATATGTGCAATACCTAGTTTCTACTAAATATATGTAATATTTCAATAAAAAAATTAAAAAATCTTAATATAGGATGAATCGTAAGAAAATTTAATACAATTACCAGATGTTTTTGAAAGTACATGTATTGGATCGTAAACATAGTCAATCAACCTTAGTATTTTTTCATAAGAAAGATTAAATCGGTATGCTTTGAAAATAATCATTGTTAAACCAAAAAAATAACATCCATCGCAGCCAAAAATAGTTAAATCTGTTACATTATCTAACGCGTCAGCGCTCAAAGTTATAAGAAAAAAAATAACTATTATAGAATTGAAAAATCTGTATGTAAAATTGAATATTTTCCAGCCGATTTTAGCTGAGGGTAATAGTGGCCAAATACCAGAAAGTCTGTGAATAGTAGATATAATAATAATATTAGTCTCACTACAAATGAACAAAAAAAAAACAAACATTTTTTTGCGTATTTTCTTTTATAAAATTTTCGTTGATTTATTATTATTGTTACTCTATAAATCGATTTCATTACCTCAATGTTGTAATATAAATATCTAATAGCCTGCGATAAGTATCAGTAGATATATTTTCCATTTTAGTTAGAAACAAACTGCGGTGAAGTTTATTTTCATCACTTAGTTAGTGCAAAGGGGGTGAAAAATAATAATTCATTCTACGAGGGTGATGAAAACGTTTATGAAAATAATTCTTATTGCTCTTCAGCTTTTGTTCTGTTAACAGAAGTTTTATTATTTATTCCACGATGCCGATAATAGCAACAATACCTTAGATAATTTCAGGTTTCATTGTAAGAAACAGACAGGCTGTCGTTGAATATTAAATCAAGGGGTTGGATGCTACTGCATTTGTAATTAGTTTATCGTCTAGGTAAAGAAGAACAAAGAAATAATAGGAAGGGGAAAGAGCGGATTACTGTATACGCTTCTCCACCTCATTTTAAAAACAATACTCCAAGGGTTAACATTGTGCAAGTACTTTGTCGTCAGCTCCTACTCATAGATATCATTTTCATTTACAATCATCCCTTCAAGTATTAGATTTCGCAGATGATAGTATATTTAGTAACAATATTTATAAAGTGACGAAATAAACATAAATTTATTCAATAATCAGGTAGTGAAAAATAAGTTTGTTAAATTTGTAAAACAAATAAAGGATTAACGACTATTATTTTTTTAATTTTTTGAATCATAGTTAACCAAAGTGCACTGTAAGCTATTATTTGAAAATGTGACACTAAAAAATAAAATATATTAATTATTGTTGCTGATAATATTTATTGATACAATTACAGTTTCCGGTCAGCGAACTACTGAAGTATAATAAATGATCACGAATCCAAAAAGTATATGAATAATTATATCACGATGAGTCCAAATTCACTTTTACTACTTGAAAATTTTTTAATTTTTATTTGTTAACTTAAAATCACTCAATTACTCTAATGATTTTACAAAGAGGACCATTATGACAATTTTCGAAAAAACAAAAAATTATTCATCTGAATTGGCTGTTGTCATTAATACTAAAACTGAATACGAGCTTTAATCAACTCTTATCATCTATTTGAATTAAGGCGTATAGATGTATACTTAATCAATTGTTCAGCCTGTAGTAACTGATGTTAAAAGTACTAAAATTGAATATGAGCTCTTGACAATCTGTGCGAAAAAAAATTTTTTTTTATTAATCTAAATTTTATTTATTGGTGGGAAATATTTCATTTATTAAACAAAGAGAATTTGGAAAAAGATTTAATATTCTCTCCCAATTTCGAAAGTTGATGGAAGTTTGAAAACCTTTCAAAAACTATGAATGGGAGTGCAGTAATTTTACTTACAATAAGAAACGTTGGCATTGATAAAACAAAAAGACCAACAGCTTTAAATTCTAATGGTCGTAGTGTAGGTATCATTGAAATAGTAACAAGATTTCTCAACTCATTATTTTTAGTTTTTTCATATCCATGCTCCCACCCGGACATCCACTGGTTGTACGTCAAAGTGTCCGCCTTGAAACAAAATGTTACTATAACAGTGTATACTGAAATAGGTTGATATAATTTTATGAGCATGCAAATGTTGATTTTTTTATTACAAATTTTTGTTAACAGTATACTTTCTCACCAAGGAAGTAAATTGATTGCCGTAGTAACACCAAAAAAGTAATTGGGCAAAACATGATATCCAATATGACAGAAATTTGATAAACATCGATAGGTCATTTGAATTCTTAATGCAGGATATGATTAAAAAATTATATATTTTGATCATCAGCTTATTGAAAAAATTATCTTGCAGCTTGCATGTAAACATTTGCGACAAAAGAAATGTGACTTCCCGGGTCAAAAAAATAACTTGCGAATTGAAGTCACGCTGTCTTGGATTTGACTAAGTTGACTTGACTTTAAGTTATTTAAGTCAAATCCAAGTTAACGTGACTTTAATTTGACTTGATTTTAAAGTTGATTTTAATTTTTAAGTCAAAACATTACTTCCATGTACGATCATGATTAATGATCGTAATTTATAGCGTGAACTTATCAATACTCACCACGATCATTTGGAATCCATTAAGGCAAATAATAGTAGTACTTGTTGCAAATTGAACCAACATTGATGAGCTAAATATTTCATTAAGATCATTAATCATTTCGATAATTCTCTGATGATTTTTTATGCACGTTTTGAATCGCGAGAAAAATGAATCTTCAACAACATTTTCTATTTCGTTATAATCAAATGGCAAAAATTCACATATTTCTGTATCTTCATGAAATATTTCAATGTTATTTTCTATCTTTATTGACTTGTCAGTTCGCAATGGCGGAACTAGCGTTGCACGTCTGATTGAATGAACATTACAATTTTTGTAATTCGATGTCAATACTTGAATTTGTATCGTTGACCATCTAATGAATCCCACAGTCATCGCGTCCATTGCGATTAAAACAACAAGCGAGTATACCATAATGTATGACTGGTGCAACACAACTATTTCATGATTAGGAGATTTGATAATGTCAAATGGATAAATACATCGTATTGGTAATGCACCTTTTTCTTGTGGAACCAAAAATAGAACCGTTATTGCAAACAAACTGCACGACACACAGAAAAATGATATTTCCAAATTTTCTTGAAATATACATTTTTTGATACTCATTATTATTCCAGAATCTGTAAAATTAATAATTTAAATAGCTTACTTAATTTTCAACCTGTAATAATAAATGAAATTAACGAAGTAACAAGATTAATGCATGAACTACTGGTGAGTGTACCAACATACGGCTGTTCAAATTTTTCCCACAAATCAAATTCTTTTTAAATCTCATGTGATAAGCTACAAACATTTTTTACGATATTTTATGAAGAGTTCGTGTTTTTGAAATAACTTAACAACTTACGAATAATAATTTAGGTCGATCTAAATAATTCATAAGTTCGGATTATTCGCGCACCCTTAATTTTAACTAAATACGTGCAATACTTCATGTCCACTAAATATATGAAATACTTCAATCAGTCCTCAATAAAAAAATTTCAAAATCATGATATGATGTGTTGAAAGGTAAAAAAATATTATATAATTACCAGATGTTCTTGAAAGTATACGTAGTGGATCGTAGATATGATCAATAAGCCTTATTATTTTGTCATAAGAAAGATTAAATTTGTATGCTTTGAACATAATCATTATTGTACCAAAAAAATAACATCCATCGCAGCCAAAGATAGTTAAATCTGTTACGTTATTTAACGCGTCAGCGCTCAAAGTTATGAGGTAAAAAATAAATATTCCTAAATTGAAAAATCTGTAAATAGAATTGAATATTTTCCAGCCGATTTTAGCTGAGGGTAATAGTGGCCAGATACCAGTAAGTCTGTGAATGGTAGATATAATAATATTATTTGTCTAATTACAGAAAAACAAAAAAAAACATTTTTTCCGTATTTTCTTCTATGAGTATTCGCGTTGATTTATTATTATTTTTACTATATAAATTTATTAAATCACCTCAATGTCGTAACATAGATATCTAATAGCCTGCGATAAGTATCAGTGGATATGTTTTCCATTTTAGTTAACTGCGGTAGAGTTTATTTCCATCACTATGTTAGCACAAAGGGGGTGAAAAATAATAATGCACTGTACCAGGGTAATGAAAACTCTTATGAAAATAACTCTCAATGTTTTGCGTCTTTTGTTCTGTTAATAGAAGAGTCATATTATTTATTCGACAGTGCTGATAATAGCAACAATAGCTTAGATAATTTCATGTTTCATTTTAAGAAACAGACAGACCGTCGTTGAATATTAAATCAAGGGGTTGGATGCTACTGCATTTATAATTAGTTTATCGTCTATGCGAAGAAGAACAAAGAAATAGTAGGAAGGGGAAAGTGCGGATTATTGTATATGCTTCTCCACGTCATTTCAAAAACAATGCTCCAAGAGTTAACATTGTGCAAGTACTTTATCGTCAGCTCCTACTCATAGATATCATTTTCATTTACAATCATCCCTTCAAGTATTAGATTTCGCAGATGATAGTATATTTAGTAACAATATTCATAAAGTGATGAAATAAACATAAATTTATTGAATAAACAGGTAGTAAAAAATAAGTTCGTTAAATTTGTAAAACAAATAAAGGATTAACGACTATTATTTTTTTAATTTTTTGAATCATAGTTAACCAAAGTGCACTGTAAGCTATTATTTGAAAATGTGACATTAAAAAATAAAACATATTAATTATTGTTGCTGATAATATTTATTGATACAATTACAGTTTCCGGTCAGCGAACTACTGAAGTATAATAAATGATCACGAATCCAAAAAGGATATGAATAATTATATCACGATGAGTCCAAATTCACTTTTACTACTTGAAAATTTTTTAATTTTTATTTGTTAACTTAAAATCACTCAATTACTCTAATGATTTTACAAAGAGGACCATTATGACAATTTTCGAAAAAACAAAAAATTATTCATCTGAATTGGCTGTTGTCATTAATACTAAAACTGAATACGAGCTTTTAACAACCTGGGCAACGAAAATAATCTATTACTTATTATTCAAATTTTATTTTGATAACAAATAATATGAAAATAAAATTCTTACTGAAAGAAATGTTGGCATAGATAACGAAAACATTCCAAATGCTTTTATTTCTAAACGTCTTATGGATTGATTCATTGGAATGGTCATTAGATTACTCATTTTATAAATACTTTTTTTGTTGAATGCATTCTCCCAACCAGACATCCATTGGCTGTACGTTATGGCATCCGCCTTTTCAAATTTTTAATATTTTTGTTACACTAATGACGTTATTTATTGAATGATTAATAGTCAGAGAAAATATTTTTATTCATTATCTGTCAATATAATTTTTTAGAATAAAGCTTTATGCACTAAATCAAGTACGTTTATATTAGTCTCGAAAACGGGCTATATGAATATTTTAAGCATCTTCGCGGGTTTTTTTTATGAAATTTTAGAATTCTGTTACAGTACTGATTAATATTCATGACAAGGGACTTCCGGATTTTTTTTTCACATGCTATGCATTTTGTTGATTTTCGCATGTGAATTCGAGTAATAAATATAAATCGCAATGGAATTTTGCAGCAAAAAATATAAAAAAAAAAATTTTGAAAAACACTTCCTGTAGCTCGGATTTCTGAAAATTTTCTTCTGACTAAGATTCCCCATTTTTACCCATTTCCCTTCATGAATAATAATATATGACCATATTTACGGAATAATTGAAAGCATCGCCATAAAAACACCAGAAAAGTAATTCAGCAAAGCATATTCCCAAAAATACAGTATATTTTATCAAATTTCCATGGCTGCCTGTATTCTGAAGACAATTTAAATATATATACATCAAAAAACAAATTTTAATTAAAAAATTGATTAACTAAATTAACTCACTGAAATCCATTGAAAACCACTCATACATATAATTAGTGTACTGGTTGAAAATTGCACCAGCAAAAATGGGCTTAGTGTAGTATTGACACCGATCATAAGTTTCAAAAGTCTCTGGTGATTTTTTATGCAGGTTTTGAAACGCCAGACAAAACTATCCTCGGTATCATCAGCTTCACTTTGTGCAAACGGTAAAAATGTCCGTATTTCTAAATCTTCATCGGTTATTTTCCATGGTTTGATTTCATTAATTATTTTTATTGTTTCTGATGGGGAAATTAGAGTTGCGCGTTTTATGGAATTTGCATTACAATTTTTGTAGTTAGCCGTCAATGCTTTCATTTGTATCGTGGACCATCTGATGAATGCTATTATCATTATATCAAGTGCTATAATAACAAGGAGACAGTATAATACGCAGTAAGCTTGAAAAAATAAAGCCATTTCATTATATGGTGATATTGTTGAGTTGAACGGGTAAACTGCTCTTATTGGCAATTCACCTTTTTCACGAGGTGTCAATACTATTATTGTAAAACTCAGTGATATACATCCAATCAAAAATGCATAAAAATGTAAGCTTTCAAAAAAAATACTGTGTTTAATATTCATTATTATTCCTCGATCTGTTGGTAAATATTAAACATTGAAATCGTTTTATTATGTAATTAATCCCGGAAAAAAATAATTTAGATCTAATCAATCAACAACATCTAATTTTCCGAATTTATAATCTCCATATGTTAATTTGCATAAATTTATGTAGATCTTAGGTTTCAAATTTATTCAAAATTTCTCTTTGTTGGTTTTTTGAATCTTTTTAAAAAAAAAATTTCAACTATTACAGCTTATAGTTTTAGATATTAAGATCTACATAAGTTCAAATATGGGAACTAGCTCCAAAGACCTAAATTATTTTTTCGGGATATTTTTTCTGTGCTTACCAGAGGTTCGCATCAAAGTGTCTATTGGACCATAAACGTCATCAATCAGTTTCAAAATTTTGTTATACATTGTTCGAAATTTGTATCCTTTGAACATAATCATAACTGTGCCAAGAAAATAGCACCCATCATTACCGCAAACATTCATATCTGTATAATTGTAATATAAATCAGTACACAGTGTTATCAAGTAGAAAACTAGCAATGAAAAATTTAATAGTATGTAAAAGGAATTTAAAATTTTAAAAATAATTCCAGTCGATGGTAAGCATGGCCAAACGGCGCCATACCTGTAATTTAAATTATTTATGGTTAATTAATAATTGTTAACTATTTAGCTCGCTCAGTGTTCGGATACTGTTCAAAAACTTTCCGCTCTGTTTAATAACTGTTAAACATTTATTTTCAATTTTTGTTATTGAGCTTTTCAAATTCAAAATCATGATTTCCTATATGAAATTTCTTAGAGCGACTGTTGTCTTTTCATGAAAGATTCTTTTAACACAATTAAGACTCAAAAGTTTTACACAGTACATTCATTTATTCATTCAAACATTTTTCTATCTGAAAACTATTAGGAAACTTTTCCAACACTTTTTAATCTATTGAACCATACAGTAGATTGTTACTAAAGAATAAATTTAATTGCAAGTTTTTTTTTTTTTTTCTAATACTTAATTTTCAGAGCAAAAAAATGGAATGCTTTTGTACAGTAGTGCAAAAAAAAAAATGATTCAATACCTCAGCATTGGAATACTCATATTTAAAACCTTACGATGAATTTCTATATGTACATTTTGCATGTCGGTATATATTCTATCACCGTAATATATATTTTTTAACGTAAACAAAGAGGCTTAACGGGTGAAACAAACGGTAGCTTCTCGACAAGAATCTAGAATTATTGAACGTTTTGTGGAAACAATTCTTACTGTTGATTTCCTTTTGTAACACTTGTAGACGAGTATTATTATCATTCCATCTATTATGCATCAGTTTATTCTGGCAATCGCGGAATACCCCTTGCCTAATTACATGTTGTGCTATGGGAAGAAGGAAAAACGGTAGCAAACGAATAAAATGGGCGGGTTATTATTGCATTTGTAATTAGCTCATCGTCTATGCGGCGCCGGGATAAGAAACAACGGGGGTAGAAATTTTCTTTTATGCATTTTCTGGCCATTTTATAGTCGATTTTTCTGCGGTAAATATTGAATATAAATACTTTATTGACTGTTGTCGAATGTGGAGTTCACTTTAAGTTGTATATGAGTTTATCGAACTTTATCCGCGTACTTGAAGTCATGAAACATTTTTACACGATTTCAAAAATTTTGCTTTCAATTGGAAGGTTTTTAAACTGCATGTGTCTTAAATTACGAAAGCGGCGTCCTTAAAATATTATTCTGCGTATACACGGAAAAAACAATTGGCACTAGCTACCGATTGACAATCGGTAGCGTCTACCCAAAAATAGTCGGTAGCTGCTACTGATTTTTTTTTTTCGTGCAGATAAGCTGCGTTTGTATTAATAATTACAATTAACATTAATCTTTCGGCAGCTCAATTTCAAAACTCAGAAATAAAAAAAGCTTTGAAAAGCTGATATTTTTACACTCTATGTCTTTTTCATATATTTCGTTATTTTTTTTATGTAACTGTCAATTATTGATGTATATTTTTTAATTTTTTTTTTTATATATATAAGACAAATTTAAAACATTGTAACAAATGGCTCATACCACCATGTAAATTTTATTCACATACACATATTGATATACATACACAGAAAAAAAAATTCTCGACTGAAGATAAATAATCTTGATTTAAGAAAAATTTTTTGGAGACCTCAACTTTCTCAGATAAAGTAAAAATCTTCTCCAACTAAGACAAATTTTTTTTAACCAAGACAAATTCTGTTGGCTCAAGAAAATGTTGACTTGGTTCCCGAATACGTTTGTCTTCAAAAATATTTTCTTGACTCAAGATAAATTTTTTTTCTGTGTACACTTAACGACCATGGTTCAAAGTACACTTTGAAAACAATTGAAATGAATTCTAAAGACTTTTAAATTTGTAAATTCATAAACTCAATTATTTTAAGAATTAAGTTTGATCACAATAATTTGGTTTTTATTTAAAAAAAAATAAATTTTCAGAGCGAAAAGTTGAAACACTTCTTACCAGTAGTAAAAAAAAAAAAAAAAATACAATTCACCTCAGCATTGGAATACTCATATTTAAAACCTTACGATGAATTTCAATATTTATATGTTTAGGTTCTTTGTTCATTTTACACTTACCCTCAGGTTTTTTTTTCTTTGTAATACAAAGTAAAAACAAGAGGGTGAATAATAGCTTATACAATGTATGTCTATAAATAAATGCTTTGTTGAAAATGATTATTTTCTCACCTTTTACACTGTTTTATTCCCTTCATCGCAACATATAATTTAAAGTTTATTTATTATGCATGAGGTGAATATTATTTTAAAAAATCATTTCTCTTATAAATGTAATTTTTAACGCTATGAATAAAAATAAAAAAAATAACGCTTGTAAATTATTAAAAAGGGATGGTAGTTTTTTTCACCAGAAATATGCGAAGCTCGCCTTCATGGCGCCGAAAAAAAACTCGGGGGTGTGTAATTTTTTTTTGCGCAACCGCTAGACATTCTACGGACAATACTTCTAGATTTAACATCGTCTATACTAATGTGCGCGCTCGGCTGCACAATTTCTAAATCGAGTAATAGACAATTCTTACTTTGGTTTAAATTAGTCTTTAAAAAAGAAAAAAAAATAGAAGGCGATTATCAACTATAAAAAGTGATTATTTTTCGAAGAAGAGAGTGATACCCCGTGAAAAAAAATGAAACTTCTCTGGTCCATCAAATCCTCAGTTAGGCTTTTCCGTTTTCAATTCAACTCCAGGCGAGATGTTTAAAATAAATTTAATAAGTTAGGATATTATAATTCACAGAAAATAGTAACTGATAAACTCAATATAACTCCGATTATTAAAAGAAATATAATAATTTACTGATGATATGGTTATTTTTACCCTAAGTGTTTATTTATATGATTCTACATGAATTATTTTTCTACGATGTATTCATTGATTAAATAAACATTTTTAAATAATGTATAAAACTTAATTGGAGACTGATGTAAGTAACACAAAAACAGAATATGAACTCTTCAAGATCTAATTTGAAATAAAATTATTAGAGTATATTCTAGTGAATACTTAATAGTTATAATGAATTTTTATTCGTATAAATATCAATTACTGATATGAATGTTTCCATGGTTAAAACAAAGAGCCCTCCAGCACGCATTTCCAATGGCTGCATTGTTTTTATCATTGATGTTGTAACAAGATTTTTAATACTACTATCGTATTTATTTTCCCAGCCAGACATCCACTGCGAAGTTGTTAAAAAATCAGCCTGAAAAATAAAAATCTTTATAAGGGACGGCCGGGATAAGTAAGGGTGCTTAGGAAAAAATTGGCTTATTTATCTTAAATATTATTTGTTATGTTATAACAATTGATATGCTTTCGATAATAATGATTATGTTATTGAATTACCTGAAATTTGAGTTCGTTGCCTAAAGCACACCAGTATAGTAAATGAAGAAATCCACCAAGTAAATATATAACAGCTCTGACTAATATTTGCTTATTATCAGAAAACTATTAATTTTAATAAATTTTATGGTTTTTTTTATCTATTTTAAATATCACACTGAAAAAAAATCTAGTTCTCCTAACTACAATTTTTTTCCGCATGCATTTAATTGAATATTGTAGTAATTACCGTTACTGCCAAATAACCATTAAGACACATAATAAATAGACTACCACCAAGTTGCGCCATCAGACAGGAGCTAAATGTATTGTTGAGATTATTTATTATTGTAATAAGTCTCCAATGATGTTTTATGCAATTTTTGAATCTCCATTTGAAACAGTCATTGATAATATCGATTTCTCTTTCTTCAAATGCTACAAAACTATTAATTTTTTTCTGTTCGTCCTCGATATTTAGTACATTAAACACTGTGATGTCATCGATGGTGTCCCGGGTAAAGCCGAAGGATAAAATAGGTTTTAGTGGCACACTAGTGCAATTCTGATAATTTGATGACAGAATTTTGAATTGGACTGTCGTCCATCGTAGAAATTCTAGGCTTACAAATTCCAGGGTCATCAAACTAACGAGATTGAAGGCTGTTGCGTAAGACTGAATAAAATATGCAATTTCAAAAAACGGTGATTTCGTTGTGTCAAACGGAAAAATAGCTCTGCAAGGTAAATCTCCAGTTAATAAGGATAAAAATATTAATACTGTTCCCAAAAATACAGTGCAGCTGATTACTAGGTAACAATCCATGGTTTCAAAAATCGTGTACTCTTTTACGAGAATCAATACTCCTAAATCTATAATTTAAAACAATTTACTAAATAATTCATTTCCGTTCATACAATCACTGTCATCTCGTGCAAAAAAAATTGATTATAAAAAATTAAATCAGCATTTATCGTTAATTATGAAGAACTTTCGAATTTTAAGCATCGTGAAACTGTAAATGAAACTTTTTCTTAACTGACAAAAATTTTAAAATAAAAATACTTGATCTCGAGCTTAATGCGAATGTATTTTGACTTTTATGTTAAGTTACTTTGTTCATCATTCTTATAATTTTTTTTCTATAATCAAAAGTAATTCGGAAAAATTTCAGTAATTTCGACTTTCACATCAACAAATTTTAAAATTTTTAATAGCAAGCAAAACTGCTGCTAGAGTAATTTAAAACACTTATGAAAAAGTCAAAATTTGTTCATACGAGAGCCTATCTTGATTTTATACGTTTATATGGCCATCGCTTTGGGAATTTTTTTATAACCAATTTTTCTTAGACGCGGGTAAAAATGTACACTGTGAAAAATTCCCATTAAATTTTACTATAGGTGCATTGTAACCCCGGACGCCCCGGACCATAAGAAAACTGGTACAAAATTTACAAGTGTCCCATAGAAAAAGTATGCGCATAGGTCCCAATCGTGTCGTCTGCGCATACCGTTTACTATTGGACACTTGAACAATTTGTACCAGCTTTCTTATGGTCCGGTGTTACAATGCACCCATAGTAAAATTTGTTGGAAAGTTTTCACAGTGCAACCATTATTTTAAATATTTTTTACATTTCCTTCAATGATTCTTTTTTGAAAAAATAGTCCTATTGAAAAATTATTATAATAGTTAATATTAAAATGTGATTATAACTACCATGTGATTTAAGTAGTACATCAATAGGATTACGTATATCATCAATGAGTTTCAATATTTTGTGACGTACACTGTACGATTTTTGTATTTTAAAATAGACCAAAATCCATCCAGCGATGATACATCCATCAGATGCGACTATCATCAAATCAGTGCAATTAGCCACAGCATCAGCAACGATTGTTAAGCCATAAATGAGTGTCATACTTTGACTGAATAATATTATAAAGTAAATAAAAATTTTACGATGCATGGACGTTGAATCATTAAAATCAAAAATACCACAATGTCTATAATAATTAAATAAATATCATTAATTCTTCATGACAATTTACCTCTGAAATAGGCATATTATTTTTTTTTATAGTCACCTGAGAATAGATATACTTTTGTTCAAAAAAAGCCGATGTGTTTCAATCGAATTTTTCATGACTAATATTGAAGTAAATATGTTTCCCTTCTATTCTTTCTTTTCAACAGAAAAAAAATGGTTAGAAAAATAACACGCAAGCTCTACGAGGTGTAATTTTGTAAAATGTTCTGGGAAAAAGCTTCTCATTTTTTTAATACTTCCTAAGCTCATTTTATTATTTTCTCTAGAGCGTACTATAATATTAAGTATGATTGCTTCAAATTGCAAGTTATAGTAAGAGGCAATTTTCATAAGGAAATTTATTGTATTTCAATGAATTTTCTATAAATATTTAAAGAGAAATAATGTTCTATTGACTCTATATACGTTGTTGTAACTGGCGCCGTTGTGGCATCGAAAAAAAAATAAGGGGATGATTATATTATCTTCTACACCTCGCCAATCAATCAATTGTATTTGTGTAAGAAGTGCGCATCCTTGTGTTTCCTCATGTCTTACCAAATCAATCAATAGCTGTCAGTTGAATTGCGGGAGTCATCATGAACAGTTCGTACCTTAGCAGTTTTAGTTTTGGATAGTTATTAACGACGGTTCGAATTATTTTTTACTAGTTTGAAATATCGAGGATTTATTCTTACAAAAAAATTTTTTTTTTTAAGTTCTCATTCATTAACACATTTATTATCATATTGAATTGTATTATAAATTAAATTTTGACTGATGATCACTTGTAGTTTATTTTAAATGATAAATATTGTCTAATGAGAAAAAATCATATACACAGTTAAACTTTAACTCCCGGAATCCAAAGTATTACCGATCGAGTATTCCTATAGTAAGTAAACGTATTCTTACTGCAAGAAATCTGGTATAATTCCCACAGAAATACCGAGTTTTCTTGTGGCACTAGATTCTTTCTCTGCTGAAAAGAAACTTTAAAATGAAAATGCAGCCGTGTGATGGATGATGTGCATATAATGACACTTTATGAAATCCATCATTGAATATCCTTGTTACACATACTCTTCTACTATTGATCGGCATGCAAACTCCAACACAAAATAATGTGCTAACATTTCTCTATATTTAATATTGATTTGCACCAGACATATAATTAAAAAACAAAATTATTTAAAACTGCAATCGGTTAAATATTTTTTTTAACTTATCTGACTTTCAGCACTAGGGTGAAATAATTTTTATATTAATTTAGTTTCAAATTGAAAACTCATTTATTGACCGATTAAATACTTTTTTACATTTATTGTATACATATAATTTTAAAGACAATGTATCAAACTTTTATCTTCGTAGTATGTCATGAAATTAGTCCATTATTGAATTCAAGTACTTAATTATCGTCATTAATCCGTAACAGATGTTAATAATATAAAAACAGAATACGAACTCTTTAAAATCTACATGAAAAATACGTACAATAATGACATTTTTTATTTCGGTTATCATTAATATATAAATACCTACGGAAGAAAGGGGTGAAATGGGCACATTAAGAAAAAAGGGCTTACAACGAATATAAAGGTAAGCCTATTTTGCTTTGAGCGACCCCCCCCCCCTCCTTTCTCTTTAGATATGCAAAAGAATATAAATATTTCTTACTGATATGAAAGTTTCCATGGTCAAAACGAAAAGTCCTCCGGCACGTATTTCCAACGGCTGCATTGTTTTTATCATTGCTGTTGTCACAAGATTTTTAATACCACTATCGTGATTGTTTTCCCACCCGGACATCCACTGGCCTGTCGTCAAATTATCTGCCTGAAAAAAAGTCAATGCATTGCAAGTTAGTCATGAACGAAAAATATAAATAATTCATTCATTCTATTGAAGTAAATTCTTTGAAAAAAAAACTATTTATATCTACTTGAAATTTGAGTTGATTTCCGAATGCACACCAATATAGTAATTGGGTAAATCCCGATAGTAAATACATCGTAGCTCTGATCAATGCTTTTTTATCATGAGGAAACTGTTAATTAAAAAATATAAATTTAATATAATTGTCAGTTACTGAATAAGTGAAAATAGTACTTCATTTACTACTTAAATAATTACCATGACTGCTAGATAACCATTCAAACAAATAATCAACAGACTCCCACCAAGTTGTATCATGAGGGAATTTCGAAAAGTGTCATTGAGATCTTTAACAATTCTAATAAGTTTCTGGTGATGATTTATGCAAGTTTTAAATCTCCAATTAAAAGAATTCTCAATATTATTTATTTCTTTATCTTCAAATGCTACAAAACTAGTTATTTCTTTTTGTTCATCCTCGATACCAAATAAATTATATATTTTAATAGCATCAATAGTTTTTTGTGTTGAATTAAAAGATGAAATTTTTTTTGAATCACCTTTACAATTTTTATAATTAAATGACAGTACTCGTAATTGAAGCGTAGTGTATCGTATTAATTGCCAGCTGATAAATTCCACAGATATTAAATTAACTAGATGATAGACTACATTGTATGCTTGAATAAAAAATGCAATCTGGTAGTATGGTGAGGTTGTCGTATCAAACGGAAATATTGCTCTAGTAGGTAATTGTCCAACTATAGCTGATAAAATATTGATAGCCGTTATCATAAGCGAGACAAAAGTCATCAATAAATAACAATCGACTGCTTCAAATAGCATGCACTCTTTCACGTTAACCAGTACTTCCAAATCTAAATAGATATAAAAAATATATAATCTAAAAAACGACATATTTTATTTAGGTTATCAAACAGAAACCCAAGTGTTACAAAAAAAAATTGTTTTTATTATTATTTTATCAAAAATAATTTTCACTTATTATAATTAGAGCTCACCTGGGTCAAAAAAATAATTTAAATTTGATTTGTCTGACTTACCTCGTCAATTTTCCAAAACGAAATTAAATTTGACTTTTTGACTTAAAAGGATACTAACTAGGTCAAGTTAACCAAAATCAATCCAAAAATCAATCAAAACGACATTTTATTTTGACTAGCCTCAGGTACCTTGACTCACTTAGTATCTACTTGAATTTAAGTCAAAAAAGTCAAATTAAAGTTACTTTTTTGATCCGGGTTGACTAAAAGAAAATCGTAGCTTATAATTACAAGGTAGTAAAAGTTATTTTTGATAAATTAATTATTATATAAAATAACAAAAATTAGTGAATAAGTCATAAAGCGTGACAGTCATCTCTCTAAATCTGAAACAGTGAAAACCACTGAAAAATAGTGTATATACACTGTTGCAGATTTAAAGAGATCACATAAAATGATTTTAATGCCAGCAACTTATACACACAAACTGTATTAATATTTTTGGGTTGAAGAATGAGTTCGGCGGCGATTTTATTGATAATCGCCGGACACGGAAGCGGGGTTACACTTGCCATGCCGAACTGTGTAAGTGCAGCATTTACCTAAAGATTGACTCAGTACATCAACAGGATTACGAATATCGTCTATTAGCTGATAAATTTGGTGGCGTTTCATGTAAAATATTTGCTCTTTGGTAAACGCCACAAACCATCCTGCAATAAAACATCCATCATCTGCGAATATCATTAAATCATTGAAATTCTCTATAAAGTCAGCAATCATTGTTGAAACAAAAATAATAACAATAGTAATGCTAAATATTCTCATAAAATTATTTAAAAATTTTCGATGCATCGGCGCGGACGAATCGTAGGTCAAAATTCCAAAATATCTGAAAAATAGATTTTCGTATTAATAATTTAAAAGAGATTAACACTTTTTTCATTTTTTCATTTTATTACCTCAAAATAGTGATAGCCTTGTTCAGATAACGCCTGTGCGTTTCAATAGGTGATTTCTTCATTATTATTACTGTTGGTGTAGATTTTTTTTTTTTTAATTTGTTTTTCAACAAACGCATTTTAATTCGAAATTGTTATTGATAATAATTAGTTAGTTTTAATAATTGCAATTATATTTTAGGAAACGCTTAATCAGATAAAATTAATTTAGATACGTAAATTCAATACTTGAGTTAGGAATGAAATTGGTAAGTATCAAAAGGCTACAGTGTACAAAATTTTTGGAGAACGATTTTTTATTTATTTAGTATCCTTGGAGTGAAATTCACTTCGAAGAGTTTATATTGTAATATCTAATAATTTATAACAGTTAGATCAGTTTTTTATTCGTTACAATATTAACATAAAACTCCGCGAAAAAAAACTCCCTAATTTCTGCGAAGTGATTTTTTTTTAATTCCAGAACTCTGAGCGACAGAGTGAATTCAGGTTAAAGTAAAATCCGAATTCACTCCCGACTTTTTTTACCGTAGGCTTGTAAAAATACTTTATATGGGTTTTGTGTAAGATATTTTTAAAAGCTTATTTTATTTAAGCTGATAAAAAAATAAAGAGTAAAAATGTAAATTTTCAAATCAATTATTAGGGTCAAAATTTTTTTTTAAAATGATTTTTAGAATGGGTCGTTGTGCCTCGGAAATAAATAAATTTATTTATTAAAATGATGTTTAATTTACTCGAAGTAAATCGAAATAATTAATATCCGGTGTTCAAAAGCTACAATAAATTACTACTTGCTTAGATATACCCTCGTGCCCTGGTCTCCATTATAATGCTATGAGTTATGATGAGTGATGATTTATGAAGAAGGTGATAACGATATTATCATGATTGTCATCAAGAAATTTTTTGTCATTTGTTGACATACAAATTTATTAAAACCTTTATTACTAATTTCTAGCATATACAAAATATTATAAAATCATTCCAATAAATAAGAGCTATTGTTGTGTATAATAAAATTGCAAAAAAAAGATCGAGTGAAATATTTTTGAGCCAAAATATTTACGCTTGATTTTTTGCAGAGAATAATATCATATGAGTGATATTAGTTAATGAGCTTATCATTCAACTTAGATCATCGTAAGGCTGTAATTAATAATACACAACCGGATGTGATTTTTTTTTGTAGAACTTATGTCAAAATAATATTATGCATGGACACATATATGCCAATTCTTTAAACGATCATTTAATTATAATTAAAAATTATGAATATGAAATGATTGTAGTTTTGTAGAAAATTAAATTTAAAAAATATAGAAATTTTCATACCATAATACATGTCTCAATGGATAAAATAAAAATACTACCAATTTTAATGATCGATGACTGTAGCGATTTAATCATTGTTGTCACAAGACTTCCAAAATTACTATTATATTCGTCTTCCCAACTCCATATCCATTGACTGTATGTAAAAAACTCAGCTCAAAAAATATCAATTATTGGTAATTGTTTTTTGCAAATTGACATGTTTATAACTGACACCACAAATATCAAAAAAATAATTATTAATTGATAGCAGTCGAATGTTACAAACAACATGTATTTCTTCAAAATTATTTCGAATCCAATTTCTAAAATATAACAATAACATTTATTAATTGATCATAATATTAATAATACTTTTTGCTTGATTTATAGTTCGGGACCTCTACTACCGAAGTGGTAAACTTTAATTTTTTTTTAAATTTCATTGTAGTAATAAGTTATCAAAAAGTTATAATCAAAATTTCGTGTAATAAAAACGTAAATTTTAATAATTTTTCGAGTTAATAGATAAGTAAATATGTTTAAGTTCACTTATGGTTTTGAGTTCTTAATTTTATGAGATTCAAAAAAAGTTTAAAAAGAAACCAATAGGTAGCAGTCTCTTAAATATCCCGAGTCAAAGAAATAAATTGGTTTGGCGTAATTTTAAAAATTTAAAATGAAGAAAGTCTAGCATGATAAAAGCGAATCAAGTTTAAGTTCTTTTTTTAATAAATGAAAAACATATTTTAAGATATGAAAACACAATTGGTTTTGACTAAGTCCTACTTAGTACCGATTTACGCCAATCAAGTCACGTTGTCTTCGATTTAACTCTATTGACAAATTTAAGTAAATTGTTGACCCGGGATTTATTACAATATAAAATAAAAATGTTTACCATATGATTCTCGAAATGCTCCCAATGGACTTCGAACATCATTGATTATCTTATTATTTATATGATGTCTCAAATAAAAATTATGTAGCTTAGAAATTATAGTAATCCAACCAGCTATCGCGCATCGATCTTCAGTAGCCACTGCTAAGTCATTGTTATTCTTTATGATAAAATCAGCTATAACGGTTGCATAATAGAAAAAATAAATGCTGTAATTGAGCATTCTTATATATTGATTGTATAATTTTTTATGCATCGGCATCTTCGCACCACAAGACAAAATCCTATAGTATGTAGTAATCATAAATTTATATTAATTAATATACAATGTAATATTGAAAAAATATATTAAAGACAATACAAATTCATCAATATCTGATGATTTACCTGAGAATAGTCTTGGTTTTATTCAATACTAGCTTATGTATTTTAAAAGTCGCATTTTTCATGGCTGATACTGTAGTCAATATATCTCTTTGTTACTTTTATTCTAACTCACTGTCAAATAAGAAGTGGCACGGTAAAAGAAAAAACACGCAAGCTGACAAAATATCAATTTAAAAAATAATGTTCTAGGAAAATGCTGCTCTTGTTCTGAGTACTGCCTAAATGGTTTTTAGTTTCTTGTAAAAGGTACTATAATATTCATAATGATGATTGCTTCAAATTGCATGTCTATAGCGATTGTAGATAATAATTTTTACAAAAGACTTTGTTTTATATACCGCCTTTGTGGCACAAAAGCTACAAGAAGGGGGTGAGCTTATTTTCTTATAATCCCGCCTCATCATTCGATTGTTAGTGCTTCAGGTATAGACATACGCGTAAACTTTCTGGTGTGCTTTTATACAAATATATATTTTTTAACTCCCATTAAACGCCAAAGATTTTTTTTTTTTGTCAAACAAGTTTGATATTATATTCGAAAATTTTTATTGATAATAAAATTAATTATTGCAAGTAATTTTCCGTCAATTACCGCTAGGAAAATATTTAATTTTACACGGAGAATTAAAGTTATTTGTGAACATTATTATTTTGGGGTAAGGATAGGGGCCTTCCCGCCAGAAATAAATTTTTTTAAAAATATTGATACATCACTAGAGGTTTGTTTAATATGCGTTGAAGTCAAGAATGCAACGTCTTTAGAAAAAAAAAATTAAATTAAAAAAAAAATTATATTTTTGAAAAACACGCTATTTGCCCGGTGTATAAATTTATTTTGTCCCGAATATTGATATAGATATAATTAATTATTTATTCAATATATGTAAAATTAAAGAATGCAGGTATTTAGAAAAAAAAAATATTTTTGCATTTTTTTTTTTTTTGGAGGGGGTCTGTTGCGTGCCTCAAAAAAATTTTTTTTCTTATTATGGTAATATTATGATGAATTTGTTCAAGATATATCAAAACAACTTGTGTCCGGTGCTCAAAAGTCGCAAAAAATAATCAGCGACCTAAGAGGGCCTTTGTGCCCTGGTCTCTATGTGAATTATTTCATACTTTCTACAATTTGTTTATTCGAAAACGGATAATAAAATATGATAGAAATTTTTAAAGAAATTTGAGATATACGTGTTTACACACATATGCATCTATATTTTATATTTCATCTACAGTATAGTACATTTATTTTATACACGGAGAGAAAAATATCGCCAGATTAACTATACGTATCGCTATTCTGGCTATACGCTGTATAGTTAACTTACTTAACGATACGCCGTATAGCTAATTCAGCTATACGGAGTATCCTAAGAGTGGATCGTCAGAATGACGATCCGTATCCTTATTTTAGACATTTCATGAATCGTTGATATAACTATTACGCATACACTGTATTTAGGCATACGGAAACCGAGAACGACGATACGTATAGCCAATTTAGCTATACGGATCCTCTCGCTGGCGATACAGATACCTATATTAACGAAACTACATATCGTTACAACGGCTATTCGTCGTATTGTCAAACTAAATAAACGAATACCTATCCTAACCTAAATACGTATATTTATTTTAGCGATACTATAGATTATTAAATTAATATGAGAGTATTCCTAAATTAAGTATACGAATCGTTATTCTGACAATACGGCATTTGAGGATACATTACACGGAAAGATTAGAACCCGACTGGTTACTGTTCTGCACCCGACTCAGTACGGTGCTGGACGAAAATGCTCGATTTTGGTGCAGCACCACACTGATTACTGTGCGGAACCTGACTGAGTGATGTGCGCACACGACTCAGTCAGGTTCCGCACAGTAATCAGTGTGGTGCTGCACCAAAATCGAGCATTTTCGTCTAGCACCGTACTGAGTCGGGTGCAGAACAGTAACCAGTCGGGTTCCAATCTTTCCGTGTAGATAGTTATTCTGGCGATATTTTTCTCTCCGTGTAACTTATAATCATATACATTTGATAAATTTTACAATTTTTTTAGACTTGTTATATGGTCTTCTATGTCTAAAATTATCTGATACTCTGGAATATTTGCTTTTATGCACGTATATTATTTACATATATACTTCCCCATGCTTGCTTATTTTGGGCTTTTACATATTATTATTACTATTCATCTATCTGACACTATCTTACACATAACTGTTTTTTTCAGCTAATAATTTTATACTACTTTCAGTAATCATATTCCTCATCACTGTGAACAGTATTAAGTATCGCAAAGTATGAATAAGACTTTTGTATAACCTGTAAACATACAAAACGTGTCAATCACTAGTGCAAATTTTAAGGTTTTTTACTAGCCTAAAATAATGAGCTTATTATAACACTGTTTTGAAAGCATTGTTGAATACCCTACATACACGTACTCAAATATTATTTTGAAGGCTGACGTGTTTCGACGCTTACTGAGTTTTAAGGTAAAATATACATTCATATTTCGGAGTATATATCGAAAAATATACAAAAATTTATAAAATTAAATACATAGTACATATATCGTAGCATATAATGATGAATTATATATGTATTCTAATTTGTTTCCATATATAAATAATATATTGAAGTTATACGGAAATATATGAAATCATATTAGAGCAAACATATATAGAAATATAATAAAATCAGCCAAAATCTATATATAATTCTATATAAGATTTCATGTATTGTCACATATATATTTATATCTGTAACATATATTTTTAACTTCCCGCTAAGAAAATGATTAATTTTCAAAAATTCGGGAAGTTATTGGTTTCACCCCAATTTTCGAAAATCGAGTTTTCATCCGATGTCGACGTTTCGAGGTCCTAGGAAGCTATTCTAACTATTTTCAGAAGGATGTCCGAGTATCTGTGTGTGTGTGTGTGTGTGTGTGTGTGTGTGTGTGTGTATGGATGTAAACTTTTAATATCTTTTTAATGAACTGACCGATTAACATGTTTGAGGTGGCAATCAAAAGAGTTTGTTGGCCGTCAACTTTTCTGAAAATTTCAAATCGATCGATCAAATAGACTCTAAGATATGGAAGAAAAACAAAAAAAAAAATTTTTTTTTTCAGTTTTTTTCAAATTTTTCAGAAATGGCTCGATCGATCAATTCCAAAATCTAATCAGCACAAGAATTCAATAAAACGCGTCGATTGCCGCCTCAACCATCTCAATCGGTTTATTCGTTCGAGAGAAATCGATCGAGAAAGAAATGGTGTAAAACGGTTTTCTTCGATTATCATTGAAGCGACTCATCCGATCAATCCCAAAATTTGATCAGCTCTAGAACTCAATAAAATGCGTCGATTGCCGCCTCAATTATCTCAATCGGTTAATTCGTTCGTAAGATATCGTGGGAGAAAGAAATGCTAAAAAACGGTTTTTCCTAAAACAATAGCATACAACAGTATTTTCGAGCTCGAAAATTTATTCATGACAATGTTTTCGAGTTCAAGGAGCTTGGAAACTGCGGGAAGTTTTGGGGCTGGCCCGCAGGGTCAACCGATAGACCGATTTTTGAATATATGTTTACCGTATATAATATTTTCATGCGGGTTCTAACACGCAGCTCTCTGTTAATTTTTACAAATTTTTTTATGTAACACACTCAAAGAATACACCGCTAAAAGGCTACAGTCAGCCTCATAAAAAATAAAATTAGGGATGTATGAACCGTATTCGAATCAGATGTCACTATTTGATTTAAAATTCGAATTATCTAAAAGTTATTCTTCGCCCACTCATTACAATAAGATGTTGAAATACATCTAATATGAGACTGAATTTAAGCATGAAATGACATATGCTTTTGTGGATGAATAAAATTAGTAGTAAAATTATTTCACCGCTAAATAAGTCGCCAAAGATAACACAAAAAATTTTCCAGCTGTAATTTTCAATGGTTCTTTACTTTCTATTAGAGAATTTATTACAAGATGACGTACTTTTGAGTTAAGTTCTTTCTCCCAACCTGAGTTATACTGGGATTGATGTATGATATCAGCCTGTAATACATTAATTGTTAGTGATCATTCGTAACGTTACGTACAATAAGAGAATCTGGACAAATCGGAATAACTAAAATAGTAATAAGCCAGAATTCAGGAAAAAATAATGTTATTAATTTTTGATAGAATTTTCAAAAACTATATGAGCAGTGAATGCACTACACGCTGAAAAAAAAAGTGGTAATACTTGCCATCTTAACGAAGTAACTATTCCTATCCGTACATTTTAGTGATTCTCATTCTTTTATGTTAACTATCACTATCGAAGATGGTAAGCATTCGTATCTAGATAGTAACCATTCCTATCCGTGATGATAACCATTACTATTTTAGAAGGTAAAATTCAAAATTTTTCAGACATAAGAAATATTATGATCTAGATGGTAACTATTACTATCGGCAATAGTAATTATTACTATATGAGAAACGAATAGTTAACATAAACGCATGATAATGACTATCACATACACAATGATAATCATTCCCTATCGCAAGATGGTAATAGCTAGCATTTTTTTTCAGCGTGTAGTAACTGAACAAAAGCATAAAAACTTGACTATTATCTAGTAAAGATCAAATAAAAATAAATCTTATCCAAAAATAAAAAAAAAATTTATTTTAATAGTGATTCGAAATTTGTTTTATTTTTATTTCAAATATCAATGAAAAATAAATAATTTTTACGTATTAAGGATTAAAAGAGGGTGTGTTTTTTCAAGTGTCAGAATTATTCTCGATTCTTTAATATATTTGTCAAACTGTTACAAAATAAACTTTAACAGTAACAAACAACGAAAATGATAACATTAATAAGTAACGATAAATACCTCATTCATTAACAAGTTACCAAAAATACACCAGAAACCTAAATGACACATTTCTGAACACATTAAAATTCCAGTGTTTAAAACAGCCGCTTTCTTTGCTTTATTCTATTAAAAAACACAAAAGTGTTGAAAAAAAATAATCATCAAAATTTTGGTCTATCGTCTGACGATTTAGATGGATTAAATAGTTAACTAAAATTTCTTATGTGTTAGCTGTAGCTGTGAATAATTCCTTTTAGATTTGTGAACAGTTATGTAAAATGATTTCATAACGAACACATGAGGAAAGAAAAATTATTGTTATTAAAGTGACCCGGGTCAAAAATTAAACTTGATTTAGTCGTCTTAATCGTCTATATATGCGTATATATAGATATATACTCACCACAACAATTTGGAATAAGCACAAGCAAACGAATAAGCAAGTTATAAATACTGTGAAAAATTGTAAAACACTGAAAAAATCATTGTATTGATCAACATGATTAATAATTCTCCGATGATGTTTCAAACACGTTTTATATCTCAAAATAAATGAATCGTTTTTCACGTTTACTTCATCCTCATCAAACGGCACAAACAAATTTATTTCAAAATCTTCATCTTTAAGTTTAAAATATGAATAATTTTTAATTTTTTCATACGTCTCATCAGACATTTCAAAATTAGCACGAGGCTCCATCCAATTACAACAGTTTTCATAATTACGTTGCAATATAATTAATTGCACATTTTTCCATCTTATTAGCTCAATAGCGGATGTTTCAATTAGAAGAATCCATAAAGAACACATTATTACCGTCCAAGATTGGATGTAAAATACTGCTGCATATGCTGGCAATTCAGTTTCGTTGAACGGAAAAACTCCACGCAATGGTAATTTTGTATCAGAAAATACTGCCATTACTATGATTGTAACTGTAGTCACTCCTAGGACAGCGGCGAATATAATGAAATCCAAACTTTGATAAAATATTGTTGTTCTGATTTTCGTTAGTACACCGAGTTCTGAAATGTCATATTTAATAAGTAATAAATATCATTTTTTAACTTCCCGCTTGTTAGCCGTCAACTTTTCTGTGAATCTCAGATCATTCAATCAAATAGACTAAAATAATTAATAAATTAATCGATTTAAAAATCTAACCGGGTCTATAGACCTTGATAAAATGCATCGATTTCCACAAGAACTATCACAATCGGGTTTGTTTAAGAAATATCGTAGAAGAAAGAAATGGTAACAAAATATTTTCATAGCGTAAAGCAAGACGTAATTCTTTTCGAGTTCGAAAAAACCGATGCATTGGAGAGTACTTTTGATCTCGAAGAGTTCAAAAATATATTCCCAACACGGAAAGAAAATTATGTGAACTTTTCCTACAGAATCAACTGTTTTCCAGATTTTTTTTTGTTTTTTGGAGTATTTCCACTATTCTCAAGATCACATGTGTATATATGATGAGGATGAAGTTGATACCGTATAAATCACAGTGAATTGAAGAGGAAATTGCGGTCAATTCACTGTGATCAGATGAGTTTTTCGCTAATGAAACATGTTATACCTACGAAAAAATACCATAAAATCTCGTCTCTTGTCTGTCATTTTCATGTATCGTGATAAATTTGCACACGAGTTATCTACCATAAAATCTGGAAGGGTACACAATACTATCAACAAATAATATAAGATGTGGGTAAAAAAAGATGATATAAATTTTTAGACAAATAAAACACCCAAAGGTACACTACCGTCTGAGTTAACATGAAATATGCCATTCATACATATTGCACTAACCTGAACTATAACGTAGTTGTAGAATCGGTGCATGAACTGCTTCTATCAATCCAACAATATTCTTTTGACCAAGATTTACTGCAAGAGTTTTCAAAAGTATTCCAAGCATTGGAAATAAATATCCCACGTCATTTGTAAGCGCTTCTAAATCACTATAATTTTGAGAGACATCTGCAGCTAGCGATGTCGTAACGCATAATGCAATTGCCCAATTAAAGACCTTGACCGCATTACCTTTAATACGCAAAAATAATGTGCTCGGAGTATAATCAAGGATTCCGATTATTCTGGAATTTGATACAGATATTATTTATAATATTTATTTTTATAAATTAACATAATGTACTTTAAAAACGCAAGGGAAAAATCTAAATGTTTTCGATGAGATCCAAACGGTCTTCTTTCTTTCATTATTGAAGTTACGTTTTGCGTTAATGTCCGATGTAAAGAGTTATTTTAAATTATGACAGATCTCTTCTTCAGACTACTTGAAAATAGTTATTTATTTATGCGCTATTGCATATTTACCCTCTTCTAAATGCTACGAAGAATACTTACGTGAATAATAAATGAATTAATATTCTTTATTCGTAAACAAAAAATCTGAATACTAAATGACTTTATTTATCTATACACCACCCTACATGTTTCATAATAAATGAAATAATTATAGCTCCTCGGTTGAATAAAATAAAGAAATATTGATTTTGTTTATTTCAATATGGAAAGGAGTTTATTGTTCTGTTCGTATTTATACATTTATAATCAAGTATCAAAAATACCGTTTGATATAAGTTGATGATATAATATCATTAAGAAAATATACAGGTTAATACGAATGAAAATTCATTAGTTAATTGTTTTTTTTTTTTTATATCGAGTTAATTGGTTGTCTGATTAATAATTAGAATATCACTATTGAAAATGATTAATGGAATTCATTCAACGCTGCGTAAAATTTTTTTTTTTTTTTATTAAGGTGAGTTCACCATTTATTTTTATATCAGTAATATTATTAGTTTCCTCAAGTTAATTTATTAATTAATTAATTTGTAAAAATTATAAAAATATGATAAGTTGGTTATTCAATCTTTGTTAAATTTATTAAATAGACTATTAAAATCACAAATATTTAATTTTATTTTTCTATAAAACTGTAGAAACACTCAAAAATTTAACAATAATAAAATATTTCATTTGTGTTTAAGCTATAATAATTAATACTAGTAATTTTTTTGGTAGTTGTTTAGAATCACGGCTCCACTCATTTTTCAAAGTTCCAACTGCTTACACCTTAAAGATCTATAATTAAACTTTTTCCACGTGTTCTGCTACACGGCGGAAAGAATTTTCTGTATGAGTTTATGTCTCTAACACTCGATATCTATCCGAACCTTGTAACTAATGTGCACAAAATTGGTAAAAATAACACAAAATCATGTAGATTTTCAAAAATAAATTTTTCTAATAATAATAATTAATTTTATTTAAAGCCGTAAGATGGACGGTGGTGATAGAAAGGTCTACCTAAGAGTTACAAATAATTTTTGAACTCTTGTAATAGTGAAAATCAACATATTTGTGTTATTTCAATACTTTTAAGGTGTACAACAGCTCACCTAACATTTTGTTACAGGCAGTTTGGACGGTATCCGCCTCCCTTTACTAGTATAGTGTCTGGCTGAGGCCTACAACACTGTTTTACGCCGGCCCGTACTAGTAAGAGATGTAGTCTAAGGCAAAAGCGCGTTAACATAGCCTTACTGATGAGTCCGTTAACGTACTTAGGACGAAACTACACAAATTATGGCAAACAGACATATACCTTGAGTTTTGGTAGTTGACTTAAGAGTCAATACATAGAATGAAAAGAAAAATATGTCAAATAGTGCAGTGTAGCACGGAACTGAAAAATAACAAACAAAATCGCTAAATCAAGCATAATTTATACCTTCGGTATACACTTATACAATACCAACGCTTAATATACTTCCAATTAAGCAATTATATCTTTAATCCGCGGACAAATGCTAGAGAATGAAAAAGGTCTCTTGGCAATTTGGCCATTTTTGGATTTTTGCTTGATAAAAACAGCTGGAGCCGTGAAAGTACACAATTACCATTTTTTTATCACAACAAATAATTTTGATATTTAAATCGTATCGTTTATTCATGAAGATATAAAATTATTTTTTATTGTCACTTGTTACTGTGGTCATCAAAACAAAAACAGAATACGAGTTTTTCAAGATCTGAAAACAAAATATTTACAAAAATTTATTAGCCCTTAAATAAAATACTTCTGTGATATATCGTCAGTGCCATACGGTGAGATTTTGACCCTTAGTGTAAAAGAATGCCTTAGAGTTTTACAAATTTCTCTTTAATTTTAAGGGTTAAAATGTTTTTACTTACATTAATAAATGTATCTAAAGATAATACAAAAATACCACCGGCTCTCATTTCTAATGGCTGCATCGTTTTTATCATTGCAGTTGTAACGAGATTTTTTAAACCAATTTCAAACCAATTTTCCCACCCAGACATCATTTGTGACGTCGTTAAAGAATTTGCCTATAAATAAATTTTTTATGATACCAGTATCGAAACTTAAAGTTTCAGTGTCTCTACAGCCAGTCGAAACAAGCTAATTTCAAGCCGATGCTGCAAACAACCTAGCGAACTCGTAATTTACAAATACCTGCATACAGCGGGCAAAAACATGCATGTTTCTTGCCAAGGGAAGAAACACAATTGTTTTTGTCCAGTGTTAGTTATATTTAATGTTCATTTCCCGCCTTATTACTCTCACCAAAAAATGAGTGAAAATAATATTTTTCTTATTTACTATTTAATAAGTGACTGTAAATCAAAAATTTCTCATTCTCTAACAGTTCTCCTTATCATCGGCTTGAAATAAACCTGTTTCTTACTGGCTGCTACACTGAAATTTGTGTGTGACTCAGAATGAAACACGATTTCAGACTATGAGTGATGTCAGCCAACTTCACCTTAGTCTGAAATCGTCTTGTTTTATTCCATGTCACACAATATACTATTTATTTACTTGAAATGACAGCTCATTGCCAAATCCACACCAATAAAGTAATTGCAGGAATCCAACAGATAAATATGTAAATGCACTAATTAATTTTTTTCTATCTTCGGCACACTGAAAATGAATACAGAAGTAAATAACTAATTATTTAAAGTAATCAATAACCACCATATAACTATTGGCATACCATAACAATTAAAAATCCGTTGAGACAAATGAGAAATAAACTGACAGCAAATTGAACAATAAGGCATGAATCAAAAACGTCATTGAGGTCATCGATAATATGCGTTATTCTTTGATGATGTTTTACACAAGTTTTGAACCTCCACTTGAAGCAATCAACAACTTTTTCTATTTTTTTCTTATCCTTACTACGATCAAATTCCACAAATTTATTTATTTCCATTTGATCGTCTAGTATATTTGATATTTTGAATTTTTTGATGCAGTCATATGTGTCTTGAGTTAAATCAAAATCAGCACATTCTATTGAATGGCTATTACAATTTTTATAATTTGCTGACAATACTTTTAGTTGGAGTGTTGTCCATCGTAAAAATCCTAAACTTATGAATTCCTCCATAGCAACACTTATAAGTCCGAATATTAATGTATATAACTGTATAAATAATGCTAGTTCGTAATTTGGTGATTTTTTTATATCAAATGGAAATACTGCACGCACTGGTAATTTACCTTTTTCACGTGGTACTAGTATAACTAATGCAATACCGAGGGTCACAGCACAATTTGAAAATAAAAAAAAATCTACTGCATCGAAAAACATGTATGTCTTCATTGTTGTCAATACACCTAAATCTGAATACATATGTAGTTTTATTAATTAATGACAAATTGAAAAAAAAAAAGAAAATAGAACTAAATAAGAATTATCAAAAAATAATTCACTAAAAATTTCAAGTGTGTTAAAAAATATTCCTGACATTTCAAAAGGTATTAGGTGCAATAAATTATAATTATTAAATTATTTTGTCGTTATTTTATTTTTTCTAAGTTCTAAAAATGATATCAAAATTTTCCATGTAAGGAATTTTAAAATGAGAGACAAATCGAAATTTTAAGTTGAACCTTTGAAAATTTAAAAGTAGAATAAATGGTCAATTTAATACTTTTTGTAAAGAATTTTCTATTATTAACAAAAACATGAGAAAAAAAAAACAAGGCTAAAAATTAAAAAATGAACTTTTTGGAAACATATATTGTTAGATCTACTTAGTATGCAGAATTTAGATCTCCGTAAATCTAAAATGTTTTTATTTCCGGAAACAATTTATCTTTGTTAATTACCACAAGATTGTCGAAGCACATCAACTGGATTATGCACATCATCAATGAGTTTACAAATTCTATGACGCTGTGTATAAAATTTATGTATTTTAAAATATGTCACTATCCACCCAGCAATAAAACATCCGTCATCAGCGATAGTCATCAAATCCTTATAATTAATAATAATATCAGTAATGAGAGTAATAAAATAAAAAACTACAATAATATAATTGAATATTCTTATCGTGTTATTGTAAAATTTTTGATACATGGGTGCTGTAGAGTCAAATGTCAAGACACCACAATATCTAAAGATAAGTGATATTAATAATAATAATTTAAGTATCATATTTATTATTGCTAAAAGTATATTTTATATTAGTTAATAAATATATTACCGTAAAATTTTAATACTTTTGTCTAAAAATCTACGATGTGTTTCAATTGGGGTACTCGTCATGACTACCCGGTATATTTACAATATTTTATTTTTAGCTTATGATAAAAGTTGGTAAGATAATAAAACAAAGTATGAAAAGTATAGATGGTAGTAATTTTCAGAAATGATTTGGGAAAATAATGTAATTTCCTTAAATACTGTGTAAGTCCTTTTTAAATTTAATATTTTTCGGAAGACTATGTTTTATCTATCGTAGACTACAAGGCGCCGATGAAAAAGTAACAGTTTAAATTATTATCTTATACATACTTATTTCGATGATCGATAACAGATAGTCCTATTGCGTGCAATGCGACTAATACTTTTTTTTTATGCATAGTATTAACTTTGAGATTTTTTATTGTTATTTTGTTATTGATGTCTAACTGTTTCTTGATGATGGAACAGGTTTGACAATTTATTCAAAAATTAAACTCATTAATTATGATATAATTGGATGAAATTAAGACTCAATCAAGTAATTTTTTTCTAATTCGTGAAATACGGAGAACGAAGGCAGCATAAAACAATTTTTTTATTGGCTATAGTTGTGGACCGCGTGCTAAAATTTTTTTATTGTGAAAAACAATATCAGAAAAATATTTATACAAAGTTCTTAAGAAAAAAAAAATATTTAAAATTTAAAGTTATTCATTGTGTAATTGATGAAAATGGAAATGAGATTATAATATATTATTACTTGCATATAAAATCTTACTTCTGTACATTTGTGATCTTACTTTTAATTTTAATTTTTATCATTTTTTTTCGAAGTTGCCACTAAGTAACAGAAAAAAATGAGCCTTTATTAATTTGACAAATTTTTTTTTTTATTTAGAACTCATATAATTTTTTAAATTTTTAAAACGTAACTGTTAGTTTCGTTGGTTATTAAAATAACGTAAATTAAAAAAAAAAAAAAATAGTGCTGACAGTGAATTAAATCTCAAGAATCAGAGTGAAAAATATTGTGTTAAAATCAACATAATTTATGTGTTAGAAGCGGTCTACAAGTATTTGTATTATTTTTTAATACCGGCTATTTATATAAATAGTCGGTATTAAATATGTTGAATTTCGACGCCCTTTGGTATTAGTAACATGATGTATTTCAATGTGTATTTAACGCGAGATATTACTGTGTTTCTAGTTTTGTAATATTAATTGTGCACATATATGATAAATTTAATTATATATCAAGTGAAGCTTGTATTATTAAACAAGACAGAAGTTCGAACTCGACCCTGCTCTGCATAAGTGTATTAACTGATATTTATCTATACATATTAAGGTTAACACATAAATGCAGAACGAGGTCCAATTGTATTTTTTATTATTTTACACTAGCTTCTTTGTAAATTAATTCCTCTACCACAAGAAATAATAATTATTCCATATTTCTAATCAATATGCGATAACGTTGTTGAATTGAATCTTTATTCATCGTTACTGTGAACAGTATTAAGAATTGCAAAGTACGAATAAGAATTCTGTATCACCTGGATATAAAAATATATTTATTAATATATTGAATTTATAACGATTAGGAATAGGGTGGGTCAAAGAAATTGAAAATTTTATTTTAACTTCAACAGTTCAAAAATTAGTTGCTCGGAATCTTATAAAATACATCTAAATAATAATAAAAATCTAAATAATAATAAATCTAATAATAATAAATCTAATTATAAATCTAAATAATAATAAAAAATAAAAATAAAAAAAATTTAATTCCTCATCCTTCCTCACTCTTGTACACAGAAAAAAAAAAATTCTTGGTTGAAGGTAAATATTCTTAATTCAAGAAAATTTTTTTGGAGACCTAAACTTTCTCAGATAAAGTAGTAATTTTATCTGACCAAGATAAATTCACTTAGCTCAAGAAAATCTTGACTTGGTTCCCGAAAACGGTGGTCTTCAAAAATATTTTCTTGACTCAAGATAACTTTTTTTTCTGTGTAGAATTCAACGACCCTGATTTCTCTAAATTTAACATCTCCGGTTCTGGAAGGCCGAGTCTTATCTTCCAGTGGCGCCCTAATTAAGACCAATTAATTAAGGGGCCAAATTTAGCAAGGTTGAAAAAATACCCTGTTACAATGGCTACAGCTCTTAATTTGAAGTGAATCATACCGTTATTACTAAGCAGAAAATTTCATAGTACACGGAAAAAAATAATATGTGGAAATGACAGATATGGGAATGTCAAAATGACATGGATAGAATTTGTTAGATTTACAAAGAAAAACTGTCAAATTGACAGTTTCAGATTGACAGTTTCCATAATGTGAAAATAACATTTCTAAATTTGTTAAATTGACAGTTTTGGGTTGACAGCGGCAAATCTGTCAATTTGACAGTTTTAACTGTTATTTTGACAGAGTCGTTTTTTCCGTGTACCTAAAATCAAAAATGAAAAAAGACTAAAAAAGGATCGGCCCCGCAGGTCTGCCCCTAAACTTCCCGCTGTCTTTGAGCTGGTAACAGCTTCTCGTTTATGTTTAAACGAAAAAATCAAATAACTTGGAATCAGGCAGGGAGCAATTAATTTTAAAAACAAGGCATCTATTGAAAACTTAATTTTCATAGAAATCTAACTAAAGTCACACTGTAAAAAATCACCGGTGTAAGTCCAAGCGGTGTAGCTGTTAAAATCGGCGGTGTTAAATTTCAACACCGAAAGCAGTGTGAAAAAAACGCTGCCACCGGTGTAAATATTCTAGACCGGTGTTAAAATATTTTACTTTGTGAATATTTTTACTTACTCGATCACTATACTTGTTAATAGATGATATTTTTTTTATTTTATAATCTTTAAAGTTAATACTCTAAACAGATGCAGTTTACCCCACTTTTACACCGGTATTAATCCGCCTTTACACCGGCATTTTAACACCACCGAATTACGCCTCCTACACCGGTGTTATCTCATTTTAACACCGGGCGGAGTTAAAATGAGTCCATTTTTAACACCGCTCTTTTTACAGTGCAATAACTATAGCCTCTTATTGTTGATTTTAAATTCCACAAAAGAAGATAAAATTTGTTTTAAAGTAATAGAATAGTTCTTACTGCTAAATAAGTTGCCAATGATAACACAAAGAATTTACCAGCCGTTACTTTTAAGGGCTCTTTACTTTTTATCAAAGAATTTATTAAAAGATGACGTACTTCTGAATTCAGTTCCTTTTCCCAACCTGAGTTATACTGGGATTGATGGACGACTTCAGCCTGTAATCCATTTATAATAACAATAAAAATAATAATAATAATAAATAGTTGATTAAAAATACCTCGTCTATTAAAGAATTACCAAACATACACCAATAAAATAAATGAGATAATTCGGCTGCTAATAATACAGAGCTTTTTATAACAGCGGCTTTATTCTTTTTGTTCTATTCAAAAAAAAAAAAAAAAAAAAAAAAAACAATTGTTAAATAGAAATAGTAGTTTATAGAATCATATGTTGACTATTACTCAATGTCTTGAAAGTATTATGCTATCTTATGAAAAAAGTCAATGTAAAATTTTATAACAAATTATATAAACATGTATGGATTTATATTGCGTTAATTTAATATTTTTTTTTTAGTTGTGTAAAAAAAAATTTATTTCGAAAATATTCCAAAAAAGTTTTTGAACCTCGTTCTTGAACAGTTCTGATAAAATTTATAGATTTGAGTATACTCACCAAAACAATTTGAAACAAGCATAGACAAACAAATGAGCAAGTGTTAAAAACCGTGAAAAATTGTAAAACGCTCAAAAAATCATTGTATTTATTGACACTATTAATAATTCTTCGATGATGTTTCAAACATGTTTTATATCTTAAAATAAATGAATCATCTTTCACATTAACTTCGGTCTCTTCGAAAGGAATATATGAACGTATCACCATTTGTTCATCTGTTACGCCAAAGTATTTATAGTTAATTATTGTAGCATATGTTTTATTGTCCATTTGAAAAGTTGCACGGCTCTCTGTAAAACTATGGCAATGTTCGTAGTTAGCTTGTAATACTACTAGTTGTACATTAATCCACCGTATTAACTCAATAACTGAAGTTTCAATAATAAGTATCCATAAGCAACTCATAAATACTGTCCAAAATTGCATGAAAAATACAATTTCGTATACTGGTGATACTGTTTCGTCGTACGGGAAAATTCCACGCAATGATAATTTTGTTTCTGAATCGGCTGACATTGCTGTTAATGCAATAACAGTGCCTGCTAAAATCGTAGCAATTGCAGCATAGTCGAAATTTTGATAAAATAAGGTAGTCCTTATTTTTGTTAGTACACCTACATCTGAATAATGCATCACATTATTTTCGCTAAAAATCTGCATTTTTTTTTTTACTTACACGCAAAAAAATTAACTATATTACACTGAGAAAAAAAAATACTTTTATTGAGAACATTTACTTGATACAAGAACATATATTCTTGATAATTTTCAAGAATATATAATTTTGTCTCAAGAATTCGTAGAATTGAAGGGAATAATTTTTATTTAATTCAAGTAAAGCTATTCTTTTGTTTACTCATAGTATAATATCTAATTCATATACTAACAAAAATAAATTTGATGCTCTTTTCTCAAGAAATTGATAATTAATAATTATAAAATAAATATTTTGAACGGATTTCTTGAACCAAGAAATTCTTGTTTGGAAAATAGTATTTTTTTTTCTCAGTGTAATTGACGAACGACAAGTAATATAATGATTGTTTGATCAGCAAATACTATCATTCTGAATAGTAATTTTTTCATTTATATACAAGAAAAATTACTATTTGAACTTTATAAATCGTAACGGACACTCAAAAAACTGACGACACGTATTATAAAATTTATTATTTTGAATTTTAAACTTCCCCATATTGACACCCAGGTTCCGGGTTATAATTTCAAACACTAATTTTTAAATTTTATTTTTTTCCGTTTATAAATTGACACGTAGTGGGTTATAATAATTGCTATTGATAAATTAATTATACATTTTCAATATAATTGTATATTTTTTTATTCAAATTTGAATGTCAGCTGCGTGCGCAGCCTTATCTCGTCATGATAACAACAACTAACTGCTTAGTGAAAATCTAACACCAACTACAATCATCAATATTTGCTATGTTTAGTAGTACACAAGAACCAGGTATCAGTACCAAGATCAAGAACTAAAGTCCACTGTCTAAATATCCACCTGAGTTTAATCAATTGCAATAATTTATATACAGTATATTTGGTCTAAATATAAATAAAATTGTTAAACTATTAATTTTAGTTCTCGCTCAAACAAGGTAACACGACAAAAATATCTTACTTTCTAAAAGTAGATTAGCGAAATTCACAAGCAAATAGTGAATATTTAGTAATTCAGTTTTAGGGAGAATGCAGGAATATTTCACAAGAAGAAAACACTATGACAATATCATCTCATGCATAAATATAATATATGCTACCAAATATCAATACATATTGATATATTTACCATCCGAATGGTTATATTAACCATTTGGATTGCTTTTAGACTTCAGAAATATTCAACTCTTTCAAAATTTTTCAAAGCCTAAGAATGGACTTAGAAAATTTTTTTGACTGTGATATGTCTAGTTCTATCAACTAGAACTGTAAAATTGACCTACCTATTCTCACGGTAGGCTATAGAACCAAAAAAAAATTGTTTTGTGAGCAACGGTAGGCTCTGGAGGCTCAAAATACTGTTCTAAAACACTAATTTATGACTCTATACTCTTTTTTAGGACATTGAGGGTCGAAATATTGTTTTTCATTCAGCGGTAAGTACAACAACAAAGGAAATGAGGCTTTTGAGGCTCAAAATATTATTTTAATTTCGACTCGGGTATAATAGCAATCTATAGGAATCGTTAAAACAGCAATACCAAGTATGGAGAATATTTCCAAAGAATACGGTTAAATTTACAATACTTTTATTTAAAATTTAACATAGTTAATGCAGCAATCTAGTATTGCCAAGTTAAGTTATGGCAACTATCTACCATTAGCGATACCTCAAATGGCTACGATAACAAAAATTTTTTTTGTCAGTGGGACAAATGATTCGAGTGTCACTCACAATTCCATGATTTTATACGTGTCGGCATATTTTTTAATGACACAAACATACACATAAAAGATGCCTGAAAAATACTAAAATGGGACTGCAGTGAATGTGTTGACATATAAATCTTCTTTTAGAACTGATTATTTTTGTCATATGTAATATTATTATACGTGATATTTCTGTCGTAGGATACTAATTTTTTTTTCTTTTGAAAAATTTTTTACCAATAACTCCAATAAAAAATATTTTTTCCAATTTTGAGTACTTTTAGACCTTAAAATATTTTATACTTTTTGAATATCATAAGACCGTACGATTATTTGTACGATTTTATAGCATCTGTAATGCATGTAGTCAAGCTAAGTAATTAAAGCCGTAAAATTAAAAAAAAAAAGGCCTTTTTATTTATTAATTTTGTGAATAATAACTTTAATTTAAAGTTTTAAAAATCGTTTTATCTCTCGATACCCATGTAATAAAATTACTGTTCGGCAGTTTTTATTTTTTGTTTAAATAAATTTTACGATATTTTTTATACTTGTCAGACGACATTAATTTATGTGCAATTTGAATTTCATGTAATTTCATTATACTTACCTGAACAATAACATAGTTTTTTTATAGGTTTGTGTATTTCTTCAATTAGTCTACGAATATTTTTCTGACCTTTAGTCACTGCAAAAGTTTTAATAAGTATTCCAAGCATCGGAAATAAATAACCCACGTCATTTGTAACAGCCTCTAGATCTGTAATATTTATCACTATATCTGCGGCCATTGTTCCAAGGGTTAATATCACAATAATCCAGTTAGCCATTTTGGTGAAAAAATTAATTATGCGAAGATATAACTTTGGTGAATCATAATCGAAAATCCCAACCAATCTTTAATAAAATAAATTAAAATATTAGATATCCATATATCGGCTTTAATCTATTTATATTATTTTATTATCGTTCACTAGATTACTGTATTAGTTTTATGGAAACATCTAGGGTCGTCCGATGCGATGGTATTGGCGTTATGCTCTCCATTATTACAACAAAGACTTTTGCTTTTATAATTTTAGGAGATATTCAACTGCAGTGGTTGTCTTTATTACTGACGAGGTCCCAGGCAAAAAGTTGTCTTATCAGGACATTTTAAACGCGCTGTTAGCTAGATTACTCGCATTAATAAAAAATTAGCTTCTTTTTTTTACCTTATTTTATGCATAATAAATTAAATATTGGCATCCGCTGATCCACGTTATTTCTTAAACGCATTAATAATAAATTAGCGTATTCACATTTTTATTACCCCATTTTTTGCATAATAAATTAGATATTGGCGTCCGCTAGGCCACTTTATTTTTTTTATAAGAGAATTATTTTTAATCAACTCTTATGATAGGGTGAAAAAAAATCAATTCTGAATTAATTAAAGTGAAAAGCTCGCCGTACAGTTGTACTTCAGACTTATAAAAGAAAACAACTAAAAAATTATTATACCAGTATTTTATTATTTTAAATTAAACAATTTTATTTTTTTCCAAATGTTTGATTTTAAAATTTATAATAATTCGAGTTACTAAAAAATATTTCGTAAGCATGGCAATAAATTAAATGGTTCTTATGGTCATTATTTTAATTTAATTGTCTTAAATATAATTGCAGGTTAATTACAAACTGAAAATATCATTTCTTAATTGATTACGCTGAAAAAATTTTAAAAGCAGTTTATAAATTTTTTTAAGTAAAATTTATCGATTTATAAATTTTATATTAAATGATAAAAGCGTTTTTACATCTTTTATTTAAATTATTTATTAAATGAATATCGGTAAGTGTAAATAGAAAGTATATATTTAAATTCAATTCGATATTCAAATAAAATAAATATTTTTTTTATCTCCATTACTTTCGAGAGAGTAGTTAACATAATCGAAAAATAAATAATTTTTTTTTAAATTATTCAAATGACACATACTTCGACTTAACACCGTGTTGAAATTATGTCAATAAATTATCTTTACTAGTATGCAATTCAACCGATTTTCGTATAATGAAAAGCGTAAGGTACAGGTAGCATTTTTAGCCAATTTTGGACACTTCAAAAATTTTACTAAATAAAATGTTAAATACGGAATGACAATTAATTTTTTAAATTTGATAAAGGACACTTTTATTAGACTTTTATAATGTAAGATTTTTAACTTCCCGCTAAGAAAATTGAAAATTTTCAAAAATTCGGGAAGTTATTGGTTTCAGTCCGATTTTCGAAAATCGAATTTCTAAGAGATCTTGACGTTTTGAGGTTCTAAGAAGCTATCCTGACTAATTTCACGATGATGTCCGAGTGTATGTATGTATGTATGCATGTACGTACGTACGTATGTAAATATCTATAACTTTTGAACGAATGAACCGATTTTAATCGTCAAGGTGTCATTCGGCGCGGCTTGCGAATATCTTAAAGCTGAAAAAAATTGAGCTTGATCGGTAGGGTTCGTTCAGAGATATTCCAAAAATAAACTTTTTTCAAAAAAGTTTTTTTCGGATAACTTTTTATGTTCTTGATGGATCGATTCCAAAATCGACTGGGCTCTGGAGCTTTATAAGCCGCGTTGAATACCACCTTAACCATCAAAATCGGCTAATTCATTCAAGAGAAACCGTTGTCGAAAGAATTAAAAATAAAAAAATTTTTTAGTATTTTGGAAATTTCTCAAAAACGACTAAAAAAATCAATTTCAAAATCTGTTCAGTTGTAGAACTTAATAAAACGCGTCGATTGCCACCTTAAACGTTTTAATTGGTTTATTCGTTCGAGAGATATCGTTTGAGAAAAATGGTGAAAAACGTTTTTCTTCGAAAACAAAGGCATACAAACGTATTTTCGAGCTTGAAGAGCTCGAAAATGTATCAAAGATGATTTTTCGAGCTCAAGGAGCTCGAAATGGGCGGGAAGTTTTGGGGCTGGCCCGTAGGGCCAACCGACAGACCGATTTTTTTTTTTATAATTTTTGATTAATTGAAATAAAGTATTAAATGACCAAAAATGAAGCAGTGGCCATAAATGGTACTGTTACCTAATAGAGATGATTTAGCATGAGTGAATTAGGCGAAAAATAATTTCGATCGTAAGGCACACAAAGCGCACCCGCGCTTAAGGTGCAAAAATTAAAAAAAGATGATTGAAAAATAATTTTATTATTTAATTTATACTACAATTAAAATATAATTTATTGTTTTTTTTTTGCTTTACTGATAAATTAGATTATAAAATATAAAATTATATTTATTTATTATTTCCTCGTGTTTAAAATTAAAACAAAAATATATTTTTGTTGAATCATCGTCAGTTTTGTTGAGTCGCAGATGACAATAGAGCAAAAAAAGAGTATGAGCTCTTCAAAATCTATATTGTAAAATATTTATTTTTTATTGTTAATAATAAATGAAGATATAGTTTATCTTATTATTGTTAATTTAAGTCAATACATCTAGTATAAATGAATATGACATATAGAGTGACAAATTTTACATGAGTCACAGACTAGTTTACCACAAACAACTTCTTCATATCCATTTTTGCTAAATGCATTCACTATTTTTTGTAATAAATGATTAAAGAATACTCATAATTTTGCTTAGAGCTTAGACATTCTTCAAACATATTTTAAAAAACATAATATATGTATATGTTTACTTTACCGATACAAAAAGCTCCAAAGATAGAGTAAAGAAGTTTCCAGCTTTCAATTGTAATGGTTTCAATGTCCGTAATATTGAAATGGTTAATAAATTTTTAATATTCAGTGGTAACTGGTGTTCCCAACCTGACATCCAAACCCCAGATGTTAATGAAATTGCCTAAACAATAAATACATATCTCTTATGTAATTTCTGGAAAATATATTAAGCCATCGCGTATTGAAATATTTGTTTTTAATAAAAAAATTTTATTGTAATCTATTCGTTATTCAATTTTAAATGAATTATTCTTCAAAATTAAACAAAATTATGTACAAAAAAGTTATATATGTGTATGTAGTGTCCGAAAATGACCCCACATAAATTAAGAAGTAGATAAAGGGTGTTGTTCAGAGACGAAAAGTCCTGTAGCATTTTTTAATCCGACGCACAAGTAGTCACTTTTTAATTCAATCAGAAGCACGTTTTAGTGAAAGCTGGTAAGGGCAGCAGCTCTCCCCTACTTCTTTTTCGCGTTTTTGATAGCTTATTTCTTATAATTAATAACTAATTACTTGTACACGGAGAGAAATGTATGGTATTTATCGCCATACTCTTATTACAGTATTGCGTCAAGTACCATAAGTATGGAGTTATTCACCATACTGTATAGTACAGAAAATTTTGCGTAGCTTACATGTCTGTATAGCAGAATTGACCAGACAAGTATGAGCTTGAGGCCCATACTACATTGAAGAAACGGCAACGCCACTAGGGCATTCCACAATAGATCTTTGTGCTGTACTCAATTCACTATCGGATTACTACACGGAAAGAAAATTCTACCAAAATTTACGATGTCAACATCGTAATCGTGGACTAGACTTTCATTGGCGTCAATTTTTAAATGTCTTATTTCAAAATTTACTATAGTCTTTGTTAAAATTACGATGTTAAATAGTAAAGAATACAACTTACATTGTAGTTTTGACAAAGACTATAGTAAATTTTGAAATAAGACATTTCAAATTTGACGCCAATGAAAGTCTAGTCCACGATTACGATGTTGACATCGTAAATTTTGGTAGAATTTTCTTTCCGTGTACCCATACCGCATAGATGTAGCGGCAATACTCCGTCGATAAATAGATGAAAATTTATGCATGTAAACAAGTGTATGTATCATTGTGTATGTTAGGAAATAATTGTTATTTAAAATATATGTGAATTGTTAGTTGTGTTTTTTTAAACCATTCATTCATAAACCAAAAATTTAAAAAAAATAATAGATGTTAAAATATAAAAAAAATATATTTTTCATATAAAAAATACATAAAAAATATATAAATATGCATGAAAATATATTTTAAATAGCTAACTTGTGGCCGATTTTCGTATATATTTCAAATATATTAAAAATATATCTTAAAGTACATAAAAATTATAGTTAGAAAATATATAAAACATATATCGAAATACATTTTTTTATATAAATTTTATATATTTTTTTTTCCTAGGTTGTTGGTTACAATAAAAATATAATTTTTATATATATTTATAACATTTCCATAATTTTATATTTCAAATATATTGTTAATATATTTTTTTAATATTATATATAATTTTTTTATATTTTTATATATGTATTTTTAATATATTCTAAGATAAATTTTTAACATATTTAAAATATTTAAAAAATATATGAAAATCGGCCAAAGGTTAGCTATTTAAAATATATTTTTTATATGTTTATATATTTTTAATACATTTTTTTTGTATGAAAAGTATATTTTTTTTATAAATTTTTTTCATGGGGGATATAACCTATTTTTTGAATCAAATAAACTTTGGTAATACTACAATATTAGCATAAGTAATTTCACAATATTGAATAGCGTTATCTACCAGAAGCATTGTGAATACCGCCAAGCAGTATGGGCTTGACGCCCATACTGACATAGGCTCATCCGCAATGACTATCGTTAATGTTACCATTCCCGTGATGGTCCAATCATCTATACTTACAATTTTTAAGCGAATGAAAAAATCCTTGCTACCATACAGTATGGTCGGAACGACCATACAGCATAGTAGTATCCGCGAAAAATTTCTCTCCGTGTACGTCGGATTGAAAAACGCTAGAGGAATTTTTGTCTCAGGATCGTGTCCTCTATGTAAAATAAAAATAAAATTACCTGAGTGAGTAGTTGATTACTAAACCAACACCAATATAACAATTGTGTAAAAGTCGCTCCAAGGTAGACAGTAAATTTCATAAGACTAGGTTTATCATTTGAGCCCTTGAGGAAAAATTTTAAAAAATATTCATCTCTTTTTTTTTGCTAATAATATACAAGGTAGCTGACAAATAAATAAAAACTAACTAGTACTGCTTGAAAACCAGCCAAACAAATCATTGTAGCACTCGTTGCAAGCTGCATCAACATACTTGAACTGAATAAGCTATTCAATTCCTTGACAATCAAAGTAAGCCGCTGATGATGTTTGATGCAAGTTTTGAATCGCAATAAATAACAATCATCGACAATATCATCGGCTTCATATCTCATAAACGGTATAAATTTTCGTATTTCCATTTGTTTATTAATTAATTTGGTAATGCCACAGTTTTTCACTAGTTTTATCGTCTCTAATGAAGGATAGTAAGTAGCACGCCTAATAATGTCCGTACGACAGTTTTTATAATTTGAAGTCAATACAATCAATTGTACGGTAGTCCAGCGTATGAACCCCAGACTTATAAATTCCAGTGTTACGACATTTGTCAACACAAAGGCAATTGAATATATTTGGATGAAAAATGCTATTTCGTGCATTGGTGATATTCTAGTATCAAATGGAAATAATGCACGTACTGGCAATTCACCGTTTTTACAGGGAACTAAAAATGTTGTCGACAGTCCCAATGTCGTGGCAAATGATGAAAACATATAGAAATCAAGGGTTTCCAAAAATATTGTTTTTTTTATAGTTATCAATGTTCCTAAATCTTAAGTAAATTATTAAATTATTAACTAATTTGGTAATTTCAAAGCTCTCAGTAGCAAACCATCTAACTGGATTACTTTAATTTTACAGGCGATAAAAAAAAAGTAGAACAATATTCATAATGTGCAAAAAAAGTTTTTTTTTTGAAGAATCAGTTTCTCTAGCTTAGATGTTACAGACAGTCGATTTTTGTGTAGAAATTTTTATAATTTAAAAACTATAAATAAACACGTACAAAGCTCAGACTATATATGATAATTATACAGAGAAAAAAGAACAGTAACCATTACTGCGCAGAACAGTAATCCAGTAAATTGAATAAATATAAGTATAGTAAAATAAAAGGCCAAAAAAATAATTATTGTGTTAAAAATGGCTAAAGTCAATATTTAAATTTTTTCTAACCCTGTAAGCCCTCAAATTTAATTAAAATTCACTATTTTCAAGTACATTTGTTTACATTAATTCGCAAAATCGAATAAATTATCATTTAAAAAAATAAAACCTAAAAATTTTTTAGCGGGCAAAAATAGAATAAATCCAACTTTTAGGCATTACAGCTGAAAATAAAACTATCAACTTACCACAAGATTGTCGAAGTATGTCAATCGGTTTATGAATTTCATCATAAAGATTATGTATCCTGCTTTGGAACCGATTATATTTATATGCTTTGAATAATATAACATAAACTCCGCATAAAAAGCAGCCATCATCGGATAAAACGTTCAAATTTTTATAATTGACAATCAGATCTGCGAGTATTGTACTAAAATATATTGTCACAATAATTGTGCTAAATATCCTGATAAATGAGTTGCAAAAATTCAGATAAATTGGCACAGATTTATCATAAGTCCAAACGCCAATTAATCTGTAGCAGAAAAAATATTTTAAGATTACTTTTTTTTTATATTAAAATTACCTGAACTGTCCACCTAATAATTTTAAAAACTGTATGCCAATGTGTGCGATGTGTTTTTATCAGATTATTTTCCATTACTGATGCGGCTTTTTTTTTTTTTTTATTACGAACAGAAATAAAACAGAGGAAGGGAATAGAGTAGTAGAGTTTCTATAGATATAATTGAGGGCAATTTGCTCAAACTATTATGTAATCTACCTTTCTTGGTAGCAAAGTGTTGCTTAGTATTTTTTTCGTAGTAACTATACGATAAATTGCTGTTAAAATAAAAAAAAAAAAATTATCGTGAATATTTGATGAGTAAAATTACTATTGCGTGTCGTCTATAAACAGGTGCTAGTCCCCAGATGCATGTTAAATTTTATCATTTGCCACTATAAGACGGTAAAACTACGAAGGATAAAAATGTATATCACTTAATACTTTATACTTACAATTTTTACACCAGGCAACTGTTTTTCAGTAAAACTAAGTCAATATTTTTTTTTTTATTTATAATAATTATTGATTACTGGGAAGATAGTAACAAGATGGATCATTTGAAAAAAAAAAACTAGTGTTGAACATTTTAAAAACCAAATTGGATCAGTTTGAAATATTATAATATTATTGCTAATAATTTTAATTGATAATTTCTATTCTGTTTAATCAATGATTAAAATTATAATTATTTGTTGAATTTATTATAAAAGTTTGAACGCCGATTAAGATCACTGACAAATATGACAGTAACAAAAGTTTTTGTGGATGGAGGATAAAAAATATACACGGAGAAAAATGTTGGCTCGAAACCTACCAATTTTTATTATGCTGTCGACTAAACTTGAAACAGGTAGAGAAGCATCCAAAAAATTATTATACTCATACGAAAAATTATTATGCTGTATTACAATACTTACTACGCGCGAGAAACTTATCGATGAGATTCAATTACAATTACTTTTATACATTATAATAATTATGATGCGGCATAATAATTGTTCGTATGAGCATAATAATTTTTCGTACGAGCATAATAATTTTTCATATGAGCATAATAATTTTTCATATGAGCATAATAATTTTTTAGATGCTTCGCTTCCTGTTTCAAGTTTAGTCGAGAGCATAATAGAAATTGGTAGGTTTTGAGCCAACATTTTTCTCCGTGTACTAACACCTTCAGCAAGTTATTCAATAAGAATAATAGATGTATACTATTTTCAAAGAGACAATCAGTTTCGATAAAATACATGTATGTTATTCTATTCATATTGTTGAATTTAATACATACTGCTTTTGACCGACTTAGCATTGAGAATATTAATTCTAGTAGCAAAGCTTGAGTATGCTCAGACATTGGACATATTTGTAATTAACACATTAGTAGTATTCTTAAAAAGGAAAAAAAAATACATAGGGAAGGACTGGGCAAAATATGAAGTTTCACTCAATTTAAGAAAAAAATTTTTTTTTATCTTCGGGTACTAGAGAAAAGTTTTTATTAAATTTCAATAAATTCAACTGATTTATTTTTTATCAAATTTGAAAACAATAATTATTACCAAAGTTAATCGATTCACTATTTCAGTTCTTTCATCAGTTTTTGTTTAATCGGTTAATGTTGTTAGCAAAGCAAAAAATGAATAGGAACTCTTAATAATCTGTTCAAATAAAAAAAAAGTTTAATTAATTTATAAGACATTTTTCGGATTGATAAACGAAAAAAAAAAACTGAAATAAAAAACTCACGGAAAGAAATGTTGCCATAGACATGGTGAAAAATCCACCGGCTTGTAGCTCTATAGGTCTCATTGTCTTAATCATAGACATTATTAACAGTGGCTTAATATTCGAATCAAGTTCATTTTCCCAGCCAGATGTCCATTGACTTGTTAGTAATGTTACTTTCTGAAGAAGTCGCCAAATTAAATATTGTTTCGCGAATACGGCTAAAATTCCGGTCGATAAATTCAACAATATAAATATTTCAATTTTTTTTTCTCTATATTTATTGACAATTCAAATAAACAAACATTCTAGTCATTTATTATTCATAATAAATAAACTGTAACTTTTTTAAAATTAAAGTTATTACCTGATAGAGCAATTCATTTCCAACCCAAGACCAGTTAAATAATTGCGTACATGCTGCTCCCAAGTAGAGGACGAATTTTATTAAACTCGTTTTTGTTGTTGCGCCCTTGCAAAATTTATGAATCGTGAAAGTATTAATTATTGTAATTTAGGTCTGTTAAATATTTAACGTGCCGTAGGCTTACCAGGACGGCCTGAAAACCAGTCAAGCAAATCATTGAAAAACTCGCAAACAATTGCATCAGCATACTGCTACTAAAACAATCGTTGAGTTGGTCAACGGTATCCAAAAGCTGTTGATGATTTTTCGTGCATCTTTTAAACCGCGCGACAAAACAATTGCTAATTCCTTCGGTATCTTGTTCGTCGAATGGGCAAAATGTTGTTATGTTTGGTTCTTTATCATCGTAATCGTCATTAATATTGTTAGTGTCTTCAGCAAAAGATGCGATCATTGATAAATTATCGTGAGATTCTGAAGAGATTAATTTACTTTCATTGATTCGACAATTTTCGTAATTTGACGCGAGAATAAGGCACTGGATATTTATCCATTTAATGATTCCTAAGCCCACTGTGTCAATAAAAACAATCGCCATGATTCCGTAAGCTACTGCGTAGAATTGAAGAACGAATGCTATTTCATGCATTGGTGACTTTGTTGTATCAAATGGATAAGCTGCTCGTATTGGTAGACTACCATCTTTCGTTGGCACAAAAAACATTAACGCTATCGTCAGACTGCTACCGAGTAATACGAAAAACCAAAATTCTAGATCTTGGTGGTAAGCAGTAGTATCTAAAATTCTTTTTAGTCCAACATCTGACGAATAATTGTTATTTTATATTTTTGTATAAACTATTAATTATGAATATAATTATGGTATGAATATAAAAGTTACCTGTATACTTTTGAAGTACATAAATAGGTCTATAAGTTGCGTATATGAGGTTTTTTATTCTCTTGTGATGACGGCGAAAATTGTATACTTGGAATACTATAACAGATATTCCAGCGAGATAACATCCATCATCGGTGGCAATCAAAAGATCGTTAGAATTAAGTATCAGATCTATAGCTAACGTTCCCACAAAAATAATTAGCGCAATGATGCCAAAAATCTTTGAAATGTTATTTAAAAGTTTTAGGAAAATCGGGCTCGATGAATCCAGGCTCCAAATCCCGCACAACCTATAAGTTCTCATAGATTAATACTTTTATACATTGTAGAATAACAATAATAATAAAATTAATCTAATTTATTTTTCAAGCAATGGCAACACACAGGCTGGTGTGTCTCAGAGACTCAACCTAAGTCCGGCAATCGCCATGCTTAGGGCGCTTCGACGTGATTCGATCGATGTATTTTTCATTTCTGCACGCGATACTTTATTTTTGTTCAGGCTATTCGAAAAAGTAAAAAAAACAATCTACAAACTAACAATTCAACTAAATCATTCCAGGAACTGGTTAAATTCAACAATTATCTTATGCTATCATTTTACCTCATTTTTTCCAATGAATTTTTCGCTACCTATCTATTACATAAGTTATAAGAAAATTGAGGGTTGAAATTATAGGGGTTGAAGACTTTTCATTTCCAGTAGTGTAAGTCATATGTTAAAATACATCCCAAGTGTTTGCTTCTTATTAGTGGAGCTTTTCGCTCGAAAATAAAATTGTTAGAAGTTACTTCCGGTTAAACTTTGATAATTTTTATTTTTTCGCTTTTCGATAGATTATTTGATGGTCCAACAATTTGTTATCAAATTAACGATATATTATTTTGAATAATCGTGTTTTGCCATTAGTTTATTACTACTTTGAAGTATTATGTTGATTTGTGCCAAATGGTAGACTTTGATATGAAGATTTATTAAAAATTTATAATCATTGAGTAAATCCTACGAAAATGTGGACGGTCAAAAAAGTAAATTGACAAAAAATTTATATTCGGTACAAGAATTTCCTTCAAGTCTAATTTTATTTAAATACTAATATACTATAAAGAATTAACATTTATATAAAAATAGTTTATCATATGATGCTTGACCATGGTGAATAAATATCGATATATTTTGGTTAATCATTGTCATCTATAACTGTATTAAGAATCGCAAAATATGAATACGCTTTCTGCAGAACCTAAATAAAAGTATAATTATTGTATTGTAGAATCATAATTTTTTTGTGTCTAACCACAATCAAAATTATTTTATAAAAAATACAATTACCGATACGAATGTTTCCACAGAGAATATGAAAAAATATCCTGCAATTATCTTGAGTGGTTTAATAGATTGTAGTAGAGCATTCAACATCAGATCACGTACTTCGGGGCAAATGTTTTCGTCCCAACCAGACTTCCATTGACTTTCGTGTACTTTTTCTGCCTGCAACGCCGACATTATTAATCAAATCATCTTCAATACGCGTAATTAATAATTAATATCATATTATATTAAAGCATACTTCTATAATCAGTTGGCTGCCAAAAAAACAGAAGTAAAACAATTCTGTTATACCTGATCCAGACAGAATGAAATAGTTTATGAAATCCTTATTTTGTTTCATTGCCTATTAATTTAAAAAGTTAATAGTTAGATACAATCGTTTGAAAATGTATTTATTTGGATATAAGTAAAACAGTTAAGGTGTTCAATGCGTACCAAAACACCTTGGAATAGACAGAGACAGGCTACGAATTGATTATTAAATATTTGTACGAACAACATAGAATTGAATAAATCATTGTAGTTATTAACACTGTCGATGATTCGTTGGTGATGTTTGATGCATGTTTTGAATCGTAGAGCGAATGAATCATTTTTAACATTTGTTTCATCCATCTGAAATGCTACAAATGACCGTATTTTGAACTGTTCCTCTGGCACTTTAAAAAAATTGTAATTTTTTATTAGCGTGTAATTATCGTGAGAAATTGAAAAATTATCACGATCTGAAATATCCGGGCGACAATTTTCATAATTATTTTGTAAAACGTATAGCTGCACATTTATCCATCTAATAAGTCCGATGAGTAACAAGTCGACCAGTAAAGCCCATGTACAATTTATAAGGACTGACCAAAATTGCAGCAAAAATACTATTTGGAATGCTGGTGAGATCGTTTCGTTGAATGGAAAATATCCTCGCATTGGTAGACCAGTATCCGATATGCTTGATGATATTATAATTACGGCACAAAACACGAAAGTTAAGACACTCGCATATACCGAGTAATCAAAATTTTGGTAACAAATCGCAGTGCGTATTTTTGTTAATACTCCCACATCTGCATTGATAAAAATAATAATTACTAACTTCAAAAGAAATTCAGATAATTTTAAAATTAATTTTATCGTAAAATCATATATATATACATATATAGAATGTTTTCTGAATAAATACATTTTAGCTAAAAAATGTTAAAAACCTTGAATGTATTGTAGGTAATATAGTCTTAAGTTTGGAAATTTTGTCTGAGTTATCAAATTTTCGATCTATCCGAGAGCAAAAAAAAATATTTTTTTAAACTAAACATTATACCTAAATCGTTTGATGTGGTCGGTTTCGATCCTCGAAAGTAAATTTTTGAGTCATGTGGTTTTCATTACACAGTTTTTTTAATCGTTATCGGTTTTCTTTCAAAAAGTTATTAACACACAAAGAATTATTGTTGACATACAAAAAGATGGCCGCAATAATAGAGTGATCGATCTAGTAAATGAACACGATCAGTAATTTAAGATCGTTTAATTTTTGCCTACAACATTTAGATTTTAATCATAATTACAATACGTTATACTCTCGGCTGGGTAACTCTATATTACGTGTTTGAACTGATTAACTTCTAAGATCAGTTACTTTTGATAAAAGACAATTTTCCGTGAATTATCGATGATCGTAGCTTTGAATTTGTACTAATAAATCTATAATTTAGAAAAAGAAAGACCTTTTGAGTGGGCAAAATTATTTTTGAAAGAAATCTGATGAGTGATCTTGTATGATTTTTTTCGGTTAAAATATAGATCAAAGTATTACCAAGTAATTTTCCCAGTAACATGCTTATATGATTAGTTCAGACTGCTAAGACATTATTTTGCTAAAATCTTAATTACGAATGAAAAAATTCAGTAAAGTAAATCAATTATTGTTTAATCTTACCAGATGAGTACCGTAACTTGTCGATAGGCTTATGGATTGAATTTATAAGTTCTCCAATTTCTTTTTGCAATGTTTGCACTTTAATGCTTTTCAAAAATGTTGTATATAATGGCGCAAGATATCCCACATCATTGGTGATAATTTCAAGATTTTTAATATTTTTTATTATATCAACGGCTAATGGTATAAGTATACATAGACAACACGTCCAATTGACTGTTCTACTCAAAAAATTGACTAACTTCAATGAAAATTTCGACGAATCGTAATCCCAAAATCCGAAAAATCTGATGTTGAATATTCAATATAAAAAAATATTATTAAACTCATATTGTTTGAACAAATAGAATATATTTTTGAATTTTGAAATACTTGAATAAAAATATCGTAATATCTACAGTTTTTCGATGAGTTTCAATTGGAGTTCTTTGCATGACTATAACGTTGTCCAATTTTTTTTTATTGTCTGTAGAATAAGCATATATTCTAAAAAAGTTATATCCTGTTTTTTTCTACCTCACGAAATTAATCGAAAATTGTTGTAAATTATTTTTTCCGTAGTATATAAATTTATTATAATAGTTTCGCGTTTGTACTTTTTCTTTATCTTTTATCCACGCACGTATAAAGTAATTGCATGTATAAATAATAAATAAACCGATACCGTTTTTCGCACAATCTATAGCCTATCATTAGTTATCACAGCTAAAGAAAATTTGTGCAGCCCTTCCAGGTAATTTTTTTTTACATGCAATACACTTCGTAATACAATGAAAATTACTTATATGAAAAAAAAAAAACAATTCAATATCGATTGGCTATAAGTAATAGCCTGTCGTTCAGTAGTTGATAGACTTTGTGAAGCCAAGCATCAAGAGAAAAACATAAAAAAATTAGCCAACGTACAAGTCTTGGTTACTTTAGTAGTGTTAAGTCACTTATAAAAATATATCACGAGTGTTTATTTTTTTCTCAAGGTTTTATAAAACAAAAATTTATCAAATCGATTATTTAATCCCCATAATAAATCCATTAAAAACTTAGCCAATAATTTATTTATTATTTAGTGCTCTCTTGTGGTGAAAATTGCTGGATAAAAATGAAATTTATCGATCAACTAATTAGACAACATTAAATTAGAACATTTAAAATAATATTACAAGTTTTGTACTAATCTAAAGCCACAACGATATACTAATTTCGTATTAGTGTACGCGCATGCTAAAACCAATGGCAGAAAAGTAAAGAATAATGCACGGAAAGAAAATTCCACTAAAATTTACGATGGTAACATCGTAATCGTGGACTAGACTTTCATTGGCGTCAGTTTTTAAATATCTTATTTCAAAATTTGCCATAGTCTTTGTTAAAATTACGATGTAGGTTATATTCTTTACTATTTAACATCGTAATTTTAACACAGACTGCAGTAAACTTTGAAATAAGATATTTAAAAATTGACGCCAACGAAAGTCTAGTCCACGATTACGATGTTACCATCGTAAATTTTAGTGGAATTTTCTATCCGTGAGGTTAAATTATAAGTACTAGATTTGATATTTTCAGATTGGTCACTATCTTTTTTAATTTTATTTATTTAAAAAATCGAATTTTTTAAAATTTGATGAACAACAAAATTAAGGGCGTTCTAATTTTTTATATAATGTAATAATAAAATCGAGACCTACAATGTATAGTATGTTAACCGTCATTTAAAATACAGTAGATAAAGAACTTGTATCGAAAAGTGATTTGATACGAATTTAGTATCATTTTATTTGAAACCAGCGCTGATACAGAATTTGTATAAGTTGGTACAATTCTGTATCTTCTATCTCAGTCGTAAGGGGGACACTAAAGCCGCAGTCAGTCCTGGAAGGGTTAGAGTCTGCACTGTAAAAAAAACGAATCTGCGGAAAGTAATTTATCCCTTCTACTCTTTATCGTTGCCCGCAACCTCTCAATCGCTCTTCGAAATTATTCAATTGCTGTCGAAGGAAGAAATCCTAGATAATTCATTCAAATTACAGCGGCGGAAATGACAAGTATATTGTGAAAAGTATACACCGTAACAAGTTTTACAGCATGTAAAAATATACATTTCATTGGTTGAAGAAATTAAAAATTTATTTCCAAGATGAGCAACCTATCAAGTAAATTATAAGAAAAAAAAAAAAAAAACAGAATAATGAGTACGACAGGTTAATTCATTGATCTTTTAATTTTCAGTTAAGTGATTTATCAATTATCAGGTACTACATAATATTTATTAATAAGTAAAGTGTGTTTTATAGCTAAAAAAGCACAAAATAAGTGAAAAACTAATTTCTTAACTTTTTAAGTTGCTTCAAATTGTTCTAGCAGGCTTCGTGGGATTGCTTGTCCATCTTGTGACCAACTCATATATATATATATATATATATACATTAGGGTGGCGCAAAAAAACCGACTATTTTTTTTTTTTCGATCTCGCATGAAAATTTGTTGGTTTACGATGTTTTAAGAAGCCTCTCCAAAAATTAGCTCGATAAAAAATTTTCAAGAGGTCGCTCACGAATTTTGAAAATATTAAATATGATTAAAATTCGAATTTGTAATTTCTAAATTTTTTCTTTCTCGTGGCAGCAATAGTTTATACTCGTAAATTGATGACAATGCTGAAAATTTCAGCCCATAATTTAAATATTTAAAGAAGAAAGAAAAAAATTTGAAATAAAAAAGTCGAATTTCGATCATTATTGATATTTTAAAAATTCGTGAGCGACCTCTTGAAAATTTTTTATCGAGCTGATTTTTGGAGAGGCTTCTTAAAATATCGTAAACCAACAAATTTTCATAAGAGACTCGAAAAAAAAAAATAGTCGGTGTTCTTGCGTCACCCTAATATACATAAGTACCAATAATCGAAAATATTTAATCCATCAGTGAGTTGAGGATGGCGAAATATGAGTAAGATTTTTGTAATACCTATATGGAATTGTACTTATTGAGATTTCATACTTGTAAATCCATTTGTTTTTTTTTTTTTCTTATTATATTAATATTTCTCTGTAAATTAAACTTACCGACACAAAAGTTTCAACAGAAAAAATAAAAAAATATCCAGCTTTCATTTCAAGCGGTCTCAAAGATATCAATAATGCATTAACCACAAGGTCACGAACTTGACGATTCGAATATTTATCCCAAGGTAATTCATATTGACTGTGTCGTAACATTTCGGACTAAAATGTAAATTTTGATGTTATAAAAAGATAACTCCTTAAGCTCGGAAACATTATTGTAAATACATTTTCGAGCTCGTCTTACTGAGCTCTCGAGCTGATTTGTGACAGATCATACAACAAAATTTAGTTATTTACATTCAATCATGATCATTATAAAAATTGTCATTTTTCAGCGCGAGTTAAAAAATTCATTTTCAAAAATAACTTGTTTGAGATATTTGAGTTTCATACCTTTTATATACTTTTAATACGATTTTTTAGTACAGATAATATACAGATTTTTAAATTATTTTTATTATACACGGACAGAAAAATATTGTCCGAATGACTATTCCACATATTTTTGAATGACATATCATTAGACTAACGATACGGTCGCCTTATTTGAGAATACTCACATATTCATTTAATTGTCTATAGTATCATTCAAACAATGATATGTAGTTAGTTTAGGATAAGTATTCATTTATATAATTTTAAAGTACAACAAATAACCTGAATTGGCTATAAGATGGACCGTTCTCTATTGCCTAATATCATGGAGTTCGTGAAATAGTCATGACAGAGATTCATATATCTCCTAAAATAAGGATACGATCGTCACTTTGACGATCCACTGTGAGGGAACTCTGTATAGCTGAATTTGGCTGTATGGGGTATCATTAAGAGTATGCAGCGTATAGCTAGAATAACGATACGTATACTTACTCTGACAATATTTTTCTCTGCGTCGATTTAATACCCTGGCATTAACCGTATAACCGTCTCTAATATCCTGATACTCAACAATACCAAAAACCTGCCCTAACCATTGATTCTATTTTCTTAATAAAGTCTGTGAGAGACCTAATTTACCGTAATTTACGGTATTTACGGTAAATATTACCATAAATCATCGTAACTTATGTCCGTTAGGAATTAAAGAAGTGAAAAACATGTGCGTATTCGATCAGTCTACGATTAATCATAATAGTTATAATAATCAATCATAGTGTACCTGAATAATCAAGAGAGTCCCAAAAATACAATAATAAAAAAACTCGGCCATAACTGATCCAAACATAACGAAGCATTTTAGATAACTTTTATTGTGTTTTATTGCCTGAAATAAAGAGTAATTATTTATTTAAATAAACTGTGAAACGATTTAAATAAATATTTAAATACCCAGGCAGCTTCATATAGATAAAAACATGCAACAGCGTTAGTAGTTATTATTTGTATACAAAGAACAAAACTAAATATCTTATTGTAATTATCGATATTATTAATTATTCTTCGGTGATGTTTCAAACATGTTTTAAATCTTAATATAAATGAATCATCAACGATATTCATTTCACTCGTTTCGAATGGAACGAATAAATTTATTTCAAATTGGTTACTTGGCACTTTAAAGAAATCATAATTTTCGATTTTTGAATAAGTATCATTCGACATTATTAAATTGTCACGTTTTGAAATATTTGGATCACAATTTTTATAATTATACTGTAATACGTGTATTTGTACATTTATCCACCTTATCAATCCGAGTATTGATGAATCAAACAGGGCAACTCAAAGACAATTTATAACGACTGTCCAAAGTTGCATGAAAAATATTATTTCGAATATCGGTGAAACTGTTTCGTCAAAAGGAAAATATCCTCGCAATGCTAAACCTGTATCTGAGGCTTCTGATGATGTAACAAATATCACTGTTGTTACAATACTTAAGACGCTTATCATGAATGCAAAATCGAAGTTTTGATAAGAAATAGCTGTCCGTATTGATGTTAACACTCCCAAATTTATAAATTTTTTCTAAATGTTAGAAAAATAAAATATACAGCGACATACTGGGTAACATAGGGACTCACTATCGGTAATTTCTTCCGTTACAACAGAAAAAAAAAAAAATCTTGAAAAGGGCTGACCCCACGAGCCAGCCCCAAAAAATAACTTGTTTCTGACAGTTTTAATTTCTAAATGCGGAAATAATTATTTTGAATACTTCGTTCTATTATTTATTATACACCCATGCCACAAATTAAAGGAACAGAAAAATTTTAAAAATATTTTCGTGATTTTCGCAAGACTGTAACTTCGTGAAAAATAATCGTATCGGGATTTTAAAAAAAGCATTTTATAGCTTAACCCTTTCCCGGTCGACCTGGTTCCCCGGTCTTCGAATGAACACTCAATCATATTTTTGAACAAGACTAATAATTGTATTTTACTTACCAGATGAGTATCGCAATTTTACTATTGGTTTATGAATTGAACTAATAAGTTTATCTATATCTTTTTGGAACACTTGAACTAAAATACTTTTTGATGACGTGACGATTATTGGCGCAAGAAATCCGACTGTATCATTGACAGCTTCAATATTAGATATGTTTTTAGCCAAATCGAGAAACAGTGTTGTTATTATAATCGCAATAATTATCCAATTGATCTGATTGGAACATTGATCAATTTCAGTGATAATTTATCAGAATCATAAGTCCAACGACCACACAATCTTAATTGAAAAATAATAATTTTGTTGAAGAAATATAAAAAACTAGAAAATATTTTTTAAATTTATTAAAAACCTGAAAATTAAATATGTTAGATCTAAAGTTTTCCGATGAGTCACAATCGGTGTTTTCAGTACAATTTCCATTGTTTTGTTTATATTCAATGCCTTCTGTAAAATATTTTATTATTGAAATACGAAACAAAGGTGAAAATTATTGTATTTATTTTTTAGATGCTTGCATGTTTTCTATACGCATGACTTACTTCTAACAATGACTTCTAACAATGACTTAGCGTCTAAAAAATTTTTTTTACTAGTATCAAAGGTAGACGTTAATAATAAATCAACGGTAGACGTTAATAATAAATGAATGCGTAAGCCATAAGTTTTTGAAGACGGAAACCATCAAGTCACGCGATATCAGCGAGTGTTCTGTCTCACGCAATTTTCAAATAATATCGATCGAATTATAAAAATATAATTCGAGTGTTCAGTTCTCTTCAAACGTTCGCAAGTTATATATTGAATAAAAAATAAGTGCAATAAGAACAAAAAAAAATTTTTCTTTTACTTCAAATTGACTACATGGAAAGAAAATTACGGGAAGTATTCTTATGTATTCCCATACTATTATGGGAATGGTTCCCATATTGGTATAGGAACTATTTCTATAATATTATGGGAACTATTTCTATAATATCATAAAATTTTATTTTCCGCAAAATAGTTTAGAAATTTTCCTTATGATATGGAAAGATTCAAATGAAGCTTTTTTGAAAATTCGAGATTTTTTCCAAATTTGAGATTTTATCGAAATTTAAATTTTTATTTCCAAAATTTTAATTTTCTTGAATGTTCTGTGCTGACAAAAAATTTCTGTTAAAAATTTTAACGTTTGTTGCCAAATACGAATTTTTTTTTTCATTCTTTGAATTTTTGTTTTTATGTTTAATAATATTTCTGTGTATTGTAGAAGTGATTTTCACACCTTTCTTTAAATTAATATTTTCATGATAGTATGGGAACCATTCCCATAATATTATGGGTATGATTCCCATAATTATAGAAACTATTCCTATATTTATGGGTAACATTCCTATAATTATAGGAGCTGCTTCCATAATTTATGCTCGTCATTCCTATACTGGTATAGGATGAAATTTCACAAAATTATGGGAACCATTCACATAATTTTCTTTCCGTGTACTGAAAATGTTAGTTGCTTATGAAATAATATTGTGCTTGAAAATATTTATATGCATTATAATTACCGTACAATAATATACAATAGTAATTTATTAAAATTTATATTAAAATACTATACTTTTGACTCAATTAAGTTGTTTGGATTCGGTAAGAAATTGTGGATAATTACGTAATTTACTGATAATCGAATGACAACTAATGAAAAAAATCGGTCTCTCGGTTGAGCTCCTTGAGCTCGAAAAAAATTGCATAATATACTATTCTTCCATACTCTCTTAGAATCACTGAGTAAAAACATTTTTTATTTTGAAAGAAATGTTTCCGTTTGTGTAACATTAATTATGTCAATATATAATTAAAATAAGCATTTTTTTTTTTAATAGAAAATTAAATTTGATTTTTGACATCATGTAGACAAGGTAAAAATGATTTTAATGCGAGTAAATCCTAAAAATATTCTTTAACGATAATATAGCTCTCAACGCTATGGATTTCAGATGTGTAAAATATATATTTAAAATCTTGATAAAATTTAACAATCTATTTGAATAAAAATAAATAAAGCACAATTACTGATAAACCCCAATGCTATGTTTGAGTAATACGAAGTGATTTTATTTATTAATAAATTATTATCGTGATATCTCGAGCTCATGTAGTATTACAAATTTTTTTTAACATTTTCATAAGATGGCCCATTTTGAGACCACCTTCGTTATATATAAAATGTATATTTATTTATTATTATTATTAGTTGAATGTGCCGTTGGTTGCTGGTGAGTTTGAAGTACAAATGATTGAAAATATTTATTCCATCAGTGAGTTGAGGATGGTAAAATATGAGTAAGATTTCTGTAATACCTATATGGAATTGTATTTTTTGAGACATCATACTTGTACATCCGTTTTTTTTTTTTTAATTCATTTATTATATAAATTTTTCTTTGTGAATTAAACTTACCGACACAAAAGTTTCAACAGAAAAAATAAAAAAATATCCAGCTTTTATTTCAAGCGGTCTCATAGATATCAATAATGCATTAACCACAAGATCGCGAACTTGACGATTGAGAAAATAGTGCCAAAGTGAATCGTATTGACTGTATCGCAGTATTTCTGCCTAAAATTAAAATTTCTATTTTTCACAACATAATTACAAGCTTGATAAAAACAATTATTTATTAAAATATTTTTTAATGTTACTTATAAAAAAATTTTTTTAAATATTATTAAAAAAAGGATAATTACTTAAGATAACTTATTTTTTAATAAATTTTTTTTTTTTACTAGGATATCAATAATTGGATACTTTTCAAATAAAAAAGAAAACACTATAAAGTAAACAATATTTTCAAAACTTTAAGAGGTTCCTACACTGAAAAGAAATTATTGCTGTAATAGCAATACCGTTAGGTTATAGTAACCATCTAAAGGTTCCCGTGAAAAATGAATCATATATGGCCATGCATGGCCGTATATGGCTTATACATGGAGCATATATGGCCATGCATGAAGCATATATTGCCATACATGAAGCATACAAACTTTTTTAATACAGTCATGCATGGCCATATACAGTCATACAAAAACATGTATGTCCATACATGGCCTTGTATGGTTCATATATGGCCATGTATGACTGTATTAAAAAAGTTGGTATGTCCATGTATAGTCATATATGCTCCATGTATGTCCATGTATGGTCATATATGCTCCATGTATGGCCATGTATGATTCATTTTTCACCGGAATGCACGCCTCGAACGCTAGTCCTGTGATAAATGAATCATACGTGGGCATACAAACTTTTTAAATACAGTCATGCATGGTCATATACAGTCATACATGGCCTTGTATGGTTCATATATGTCCATGTATGACCATATATGCTCCATGTATGGTCATGCATGGTCATGTATGACTAATTTTTCGACTATTACAATTACTTATAAACAGTATGTTGCAGTGTTGAAAAAATAAGAAATTTTTTTGATATCACTAACAGCATATTGTGCTATATTATCTACACGTATTGGTATATTAACCATTTGAATTGCTATATTAACAATTTGGATTACTATGATAGCAATCTATAGGAATCGTTAAAATAGCAATATCAAGTATGGGGAAAATAACCAAAGAATATGGTTAAATTGACAATACTTTTATTTAAAATTGAAGATCGTTAATGCAGCAATCTAGTATTGCCTTGTTAACGATACATTTTGTTATGACAACTATCTACCATTAGTAATACTTCAGATGGTTATGATAACCAAATTTTTTTTTTCAGTGATAAAGAGAGAAAATTAAAAATTCGATCAACCGTACTATTGTTTAGAATATAGACGATAAGGCTTGAAAGTGGGATACTTGACTTTATTTCGGGTGGCTCGAAATTTTATCTCTTAATATATAAATTTGAAATGCTGAAAACAGTGACTATTGAATGTTGACTAGTGAAAAGTATGTCACTAATTAAAATATCGATATACTTGTCACTTGCAATGAGTGACTATTCTTTGCCAAATAATGATTGTCCCGTGATTTTTACTAATTCGTTTTTAGAGAGCAAACCCGAAATTTCAGTAACAATTTTATTGCGAGTAATTTACGGATCTTAAAATTTCTTTCATTAGTCTAACAGCCTGATAACTCACAATATCAATAACCTATCATAACGATTGATTCTATTTTCAATAAAAAAATTAAGAAGTAAAAAAAAAGTATGTCTTTCTATCAGTCTACGATTAATTATAATAATTATAATAATGAATCATAGTGTACTTGAATAATCAACTGGCTCCCAAAAAAACAATAGTAAAATAACTCGACCATGACTGATCCAAACATAACGAAGCATTTTAGATAATTTTTATTGTGTTTTATTGCCTGAAATAAAGAGTAATTATTTATTTAAATAAACTGTAAAACGATTTAAATAATATTTAAATACCCAGGCAGCTTCATATAGATAAAAACATGCAACAGCGTTAGTAGTTATTATTTGTATACAAAGAACAAAACTAAATATCTTATTGTAATTATCGATATTATTAATTATTCTTCGGTGATGTTTCAAACATGTTTTGAATCTTAATATAAATGAATCATCAACGATATTCATTTCACTCGTTTCGAATGGAACGAATAAATTTATTTCAAATTGGTTACTTGGCACTTTAAAGAAATCATAATTTTCGATTTTTGAATAAGTATCATTCGACATTATTAAATTGTCACGTTTTGAAATATTTGGATCACAATTTTTATAATTATACTGTAATACGTGCATTTGTACATTTATCCACCTTATTAATCCGAGTAGTGATAAATCAAATAGGGCAACCCAAATACAATTTATAACGACTGTCCAAAGTTGCATGAAAAATATTGTTTCGAATATCGGTGAAACTGTTTCGTTGAAAGGAAAATATCCTCTCATAGCTAAACCTGTATCTGAGACTTCTGATGCTGTAATAAATATCACTATTGATACCACACTTAAGACACTTAAAAATAATGTAAAGTCAAAATTTTGGTAATAAATAGCTGTACGTATTTCTGTTAACACTCCCAAATCTGTTGATTTATAATTAATTATAAATAAGTAAGTAGAATAGAATAGATAGGGGCATACCGAGTAAAATAGGTATTTGGAGAAAAATAAATAGTATTATTACTAATACAGCTTACTGATTACTATTCTACGCAGTAATCGACGAAAAATGTAGGAAAAGATACATTTTAGCATGACTGATTCATATTAAAACAGGAACGAGTCATTGCTTAACTCGCATTTTTACTTTTGAAACAGTAACCAGCGCTATGCTACACGGTAGATGAAACATATGACTGGATACTGTTAATATAGTCGCCGTTCATGGTAGAAGAACGTTTTTGTTGCTGTACAGAATGCGATCACTTACTATACAGCGATAAGAATGAATACTTATATCTCGTAGATCTCGTTAACATTCAGAACAGTACTCAGTCCTGTTCTGACACGAATCAGTCTTGTTAAAACATATTTTTCGTTAATTATTGCGCAGAATAGTAACCAGTACTATCTATTTTTTTCATGTAAGTTTTCCCGTTTAAAAAAGGCCAATTTCTTGTCGGGAATTCGAACAGTAAGTTTTACTCACGGTTCTGTCTATCAATTTCTTTTTTTATTATTTAAAATTAATAAAAATTGAAATATGCTCATTTCAGAAAAAAATTTATAGATTGTGAACCAGACTAAAAATGATATTTTACTCACCAGATGAATATCGTAATCTTTCAATTGGTTTATGAATTGAATTGATAAGTTTGTCTATATCTTTTTGCAAAACTTGTAATATAATACTTTTTAATAGCGTAACAATCAATGGTGCGAAAAATCCAATTACATCACTGACGGCTTCAATATTAGTTATGTTTTGAGTCATATCAATAAACAGTGCTATTAATATTAATGTGACAATTATCCAATTTATGAATCTGACTGAAACATTTATCAATTTTAATGATAATTTATCTGAATCGTAATTCAAACAACCACACAACCTTAAATAAAAAGTAATAATTTCTTTGAAGAATTATAAAAAACTTGAAAATATTTTTTAAATTTATTAAAAACCTGAAAATTGAATATGTTAAATCTAAAGTTTTCCGATGAGTTGCAATCGGTGTTTTCTGCATGATTTCCATTGTTTCATTTATATTTAATCACTTCTATGAATTATTTTATTGTTAAAATACTAAACAAAGACGATATATATATATATTAGACCGGTTCAAAAAAATCGACCATTTTTTTTTTTTCAAAACCCGCAGTGAAATATCTTCCTAGTCATGGAAAAAAAAATTTTTTAACTTTGGAATTTTACAACTCATTTTGGAATGAACATGTCGGGATGAGAGATACATATTTTTGAAGAAAATTGAACGCTCTAACTAAATTGTCTCTTATGTTTTTTCTCTAAGTCTACTCCTTTAAAAGTTATTCGAGTTTAAAGTTCAACATGTAATTAATTTAACCCTTTTTCTTAATTATTTCATATCTATTATTGAAAAAAAAATTTGTTTCGAAATATTAAATTATCAAGTTTAACGTCGTTGACAAAGTAGATCTTTATTGTTCTATGAGGAATAAATGACTTTCCAATTAAAAAAATCTGAAAATAATTCTCTCTTTGAATTTTAAAAAAAATTTGAATTGTATATACATAATTTTTTGGAAAAACGACCAACTGGGGTTTGTAGGAAATGTTTTCCAAATTTTTATAAAGAAACATTAAAATAATCGTTAATTTATTTTATAAACTTTTATGAACTTTCTACTGTAATTAATAAAAAAAAAGTTATTTCAAAAAGAATGTTCAAGAAAGTGATACTTTGAAATTTGATATTATTATTTCAATAAATAAAAAAAGATTGTTCCTGGATAAGTGTCGTCTTTTTATCAAAATGTCATTGTTAGGTTGTTGATATTTAATTGTTGTGAGTAGCATTTCATTGTTCATAATTTCGATAGCTGAAGTGAAAATCGTAAATTTTATAAACTGAAAATAATCGTGTTAAACTTAAAGGTATTATCTATACCATTTAAAAATTGTAAAATAATTTTTTTCAAAGTCGAGTTTTATTATTATATCACAATTTAAGAGAAAAAGGTTAAATTGATTACATGTTGAACTTTAAACTCGAATAACTTTTAAAGGAGTAGACTTAGAGAAAATACATAAGAGACAATTTATTTAGAGCGTTTAATTTCCTTCAAAAATATGTATCTCTCATCTTGAAATGTTAATTCCAGAATGAGTTGTAAAATTCTAAAGTTGAAAAATTTTTTTTTCCATGTTATTTAAACGTAAAATAGAAATTTACGATGAGCGACCTTTCAAAATTGATATTAAGAGCTCCCGTTTTCACAGGCTTCTTTTTCCATGACTAGGAAGATATTCCACTGCGGGTTTTGAAAAAAAAAAAATAGTCGATTTTTTTGAACCGGTCTAATATATATATATATTAGACTGTTTCAAATTAGGGGACTATTTTTTTTTTTTTGATGAACATTAAAAAATCGAAAGGGTATCTTAAAATATGGTGACAGTTAAAATTTGAGCTCTTAATATTGGTATTTAGAGGTGGCTATTTGAAATTTTCGATTTTTCATTTAGAAGCATGGTAAAAAATACATAACTTCCGAAAAAATCAAGATACAAAAAATCTCTTCTCAACTATTTTGTAGCAAATTTACTGATCTACAAAAAAGGTCTTTTATGATTTTTGCATAACTTCAACCATTCACAAGATATCCGACGTCAAAGTTTAATAAAATTCAAAGAACTTGTTTTTGCTCGTTTTGAATTTTATACCATGTCAACCAATGAGAATTCAGAAATTTTCGATATAGTTTTTTTATAGGAAATTGAATGCTCTACAAAAAAAGTCTCTTATTATTTTTTGATAAATCCATCTGTTTGAAAGTTATTAGAGCTCGAAGTAAAGTTGGAGATCTTTTTACTTTTCCGGTGAAACTATCGGACTAATCATAAAATGTCATAGGATCTTTTTTGTGGGCAATTTTATTTCTCACAAATTACCTCTGATAAATTTTTTAAATTCTGCATTCTCTTCTAGTTATTTCTATTTTAATGCCAAGCTCCTAAAAAAAGTGTTCTGATCGATTTTAAGAGATCGACATTAAAATGGAAATAACTAGAATACAATGCAGAATTCAGAAAAAGTTTATCAGAGATAATTTGTAGGAAATAAAATTGTCTACAAAAAAGATTTAATGACATTTTATGATTTGTCCGATAGTTTCACCGAAAAAGTAAAAAGATCTCGAAATTTACTATAACTTGGCTTCAAGCTCTAATAACTTTTGAACAGATGGATTGATCAAAAAACGATAAGAGACTTTTTTTGTAGAGCGTTCAATTTCCTACAAAAAATTGCATTGAAAATTTCTGAATTCTTATTGGTTGGCATGGTGTAAAATTCGGAACGAGTAAAAACAAGTTCTTTGAATTTTATCAAACTTTGACGTCGGATATCTTGTGAATGGTTGAATTCATGAAAAAATCATAGAAGACCTTTTTTGTAGATCAGTAAATTTCCTACAAAATAGTTGAGAAGAGATTTTTTGTATCTTGATTTTTTCGGAAGTTATGTATTTTTTACCATGTTTCTAAATGAAAAATCGAAAATTACAAATAGCCACCTCTAAATATCAATATTAAGAGCTCAAATTTTAACTGTCACCATATTTTAAGATACCCTTTCGATTTTTCAATGTTCATAAAAAAAAATAGTCCCCTAATTTGAAACAGTCTAATATATATATATATATATATATATATATATATATATATATATATATATATATATATTTAATTTAGAGATACCTTTATATTATTACATTCGTATAATATAAACTATAGTAATGATCGCTTTGAGAAATTTTTGCATTCAAGTATCGAAAATACACGTGAATAATAAATGAATCTGTAAGCTATTATTTTTTTAAACACGGAAATGATTAAGTCACGCGATACCAGCTAGTGTTTTCTGCCACGCGATTTTCATAGAATATCGATTATGCCCTCGAAATATTACTTTAATATTTAGTTCTTTTCAAGCATTCGCAAGTCAAATATTAAAGAAAAAAAAATAAGTGCAATAAAAAATAAATACATTTTTTTAAATTTCAAATTGAGTGATAGAAAATTTCATTGCCTATGAAATAATATTGTACCTAAAATTATAGATATGCATTATAATTCATATAAACATACTATACTTTCGACTCAGTCAAGTCTTATGGATTCAGTAAATAATCGTAGATTAGATAATTTAGTGAGAATCGAACGTTACTTAATAGAAAAAAGTAAGTGTGTTAAAAAATTTTTTTCTTATGTCCTCGATGAGGCCGATTCCAATGGCTTGTGTAGAAGTTGAAAAAAGCTCGACGAGAACAGAAAGTTAGTATGCTTAAAGGTAAATTGGAAAATCTTTAGTATTTGAAAAAATTTCATACATTTGAAAACAGTATCTTAAAATATTTCGACATCTTTTTACATGACGTCATATTCATAGCAATGTCATGTAAATCTGGTTGCTAGTGCTCGGTGAAATGTAAATAAGTTAAAAAATAAAAAATATTTCAGTTGAAATTGTTGAAGCGCCAGTTTAAAACTTTCAATATATCTATGATTATTAATCAAAGCATTAAAATAGTGATATTTAATAAAAAATCTGAGTTTACAAGTGAACTTAAATTCAAAACGATACTCCTTAAAATATGGTTGAGTTTGTTTAGAAAATTATCTTCCTTGTTTTATTGTATTTTTTACATTAAATAGATAAGATAAAAATAATTTAAATGCTAATTAAGTTGATAATAAATTTCTAGCAATAATAGAGCAGTTAATGCCATGGATTGGGGATCTGCAAAAAACAAAAAATTTTCTTAAGTCAAATAACATTTCGTAAAATCTTAAGTTAGTTTATTTATCAACATATTTAATTATAAACTATTTGCAACTGAACGACGATTTGATAAATAACTTATTGATCAGTCAGTCATTGTTGTCAGTAGAGCGAAGAATGAATAGGAACTCTTAATGATCTGTGGACAATTTTAATAAAAAATTTTTAATCATTACATTAGATATTTTAAAAATCCACGGAAAAAAATCGTAATGCTAAAACAATATTATTACTGGTATTAAAATAGTATAAAAAATGTGAAACAAATTTAGAATAAATGAAAAATATTGTATCAGTTTTCCCGCACGCTCAAACCAACCGTATAATGTAAACAGTGATGGTTAAGATATACTAGATTTTTTTATTTTCAAATCGATCATTTAATTTTTCAATTTTATTTATTTAAAAAAAAAAAAATATATTAAAAAAATTTAATTTTTCAGAAATTTGATAGAGGACAAAGTTAAGGGCATTTTTTTTTTTTTTTAAAATACTTTAAATACATCATTTGTATCAGAAAGTGATAGCAATTGAGCATCATTTTGTTTGAAACCAGCACTGATACAACATTTATATAAGCCAGTACAGTTCTAGAATTACTTTTTTTCCATGCTAGAGCAATAAAAAACTTACGGAAATAAATGTTTCCATGGACATGATAAAAAATGCACCGGCGTGTAATTGTAATGGTCTCATTGTTTTGATCATAGACACAATTAACAGTGGCTGAATATTCGAATCGAGTTCATTTTCCCAACCAGATGTCCATTGACTTGTTAGTAATGTTACTTTCTGTAATAAATCTTATTATTTTTTAGTTTTTAATCACTGATATAGGCAGCATATTTTTTATTTTTTATGCAGACAAATAAATACCTCATACAGCAATTCATTTCCAAACCAACACCAGTAAAGTAATTGGGAAAATGCTGCTCCCAAATAGAGAACGAATTTTATCAAACTCGTTTTTGTTGTTGCGCCCTTGAAAAAATGGACACGTTATCAAAATTTAAATTATTTTATTTTAAGTCTGTAAAATATTTGGCGTGTCGCGGGCTTACTAGAACGGCCTGAAAACCAGTCAAGCAAATCATTGAAAAACTCGCAAACAATTGCATCAACATACTGCTACTGAAGCATTCGTTTAGTTCATCAATAGTATTTAAAAGCTGTTGATGATTTTTTATGCATCTTTTAAACCTCCCGACAAAACAATCGCTAATTCCCGCGGTATCTTGTTCGCTGAATGGACAAAATGTCGTTATATTTGATTCTGTTTCATTATAACCATCATTATTATTGTTATTTTCGTCAATCGATGCAATCATTGATGAATTATCGTGAGATTCTGAATAAACTAATTCATTTTTATTAATCCGACAATTTCGATAATTCGACGCGAGGAGAATGCATTGGACATTTAACCATCTCATAATTCCTAAACCGACTGTGTCCATCATCAGAATAGCCATAAGACCATAAGCCACCGCGTAAATTTGCAAAGTGAATGCTAGTTCGTGCATCGGTGATATCGTTGTATTGAATGGATAAACTCCTCGTATTGGCAGAGCTCCTTCTTCTTTTGGCACGAAAAAAATCAATGCAATAACCAAAAATCCACCGAGAGTTACGAAAAATGTGAATCCAAGATTTTCATAAAATTTATTAGTCTTCAGAACCGTTTTTACTCCAATATCTGACGAGTAATTATCATTTATTTTTTTGAATTATTAATTATAAAAACAATAATTATAACAGTATAAGAGTTACCTGTAGACTTCCAAAATACATAAATCGGTCGATAAGTTGCGTCAGTGAGATTTTTTATTCTATTGTGAAGACGGTGAAATTTGTATACTTTGAATACTATAACAGAAATTCCAGCGAGGTAACATCCATCATCGGTGGCAATCAAAAGATCGTTAGAATTAAGTATCAGATCTGTAGTTAAAGTTCCCACAAAAATAATTAGCGCAATGATGCCAAAAATGTTTGAAATTTTATGTAGAAGTTTTAGGCAAATCGGGCTCGATGGATCCAAACTCCAAATACCGCACAACCTATAAGTTCTCAAAGATTAATACTTTTATACATTTTAGAATAACAATAATAATAAAATTAATCTAATTTATTTTTCAAACAATGGCAACACACAGGCTAGTGTGTCTCAGAGACTTGACCTAAGTCCGGCAATCGCCATGCTTAGGACGCTTCGACGTGATTCTATTGATGTATTTTTCATTTCTGCACGCGATACTTTATTTTTGTTCTGGCAATTCGAAAAAGTAAAAAAAAACAATCTACAAACTAACAATTCAACTAAATCATTCCAGGAACTGGTTAAATTCAACAATTATCTTATGCTATCATTTTACCTCACTTTTTCCAATGAATTTTTCGCTACCTATCTATTACATAAGTTATAAGAAAATTGAGGGTTGAAATTATAGGGGTTGAAGACTTATCATTTCAAGTAGAGTAAGTCATATGTTAAAATACATCTCAAGTGTTTGCTTCTTATTAGTAGAGCTTTTCGCTCGAAAATAAAATTGTTAGAAGTTACTTTCGGTTAAACTTTGATAATTTTTATTTTTTCGTTCTTCGATAAATTATTTGATGGTCCAACACTTTGTTATCAAATTAACGATATGTTGTTTTGAATAATCGTGTTTTACTATTAGTTTTTTACTATTTTGAAGTATTATGTTGATTTGTGCCAAATGGTAAACTTTGATAAGAAGATTTATTAAAAATTTATAATCATTGAGTAAATCCTACGAAAATGTGGACAGTCAAAGAAGTAAATTGACAAAAAATTTATATTCGATACAAGAATTTTCTTCAAGTCTAATTTTATTTAAATACTAATATACTATAAAAAATTAATATTTATATAAAAATAGTTTATTATTCGCTGCTTGATAACATCATTGCTAATAACACCAAGTTAAATGAATTTCGTCGTGATTTATTTAAACTTTTTCATCTATAACTGTATTGAGAATTGCAAAATATGAATACGCCTTTTGCAGAACCTGAATCAAAGTATAAATATTGTATTGTAAAATTATAACTTTTTTTTTTGACTTACTGCAATAAAAATTATTTTATAAAATATAATTACCAATACGTATGTTTCTACAGATAATACGAAAAAGTATCCCGCTACTATCTTGAGTGGTTTAAAAGATTGTAACTGTGCATTCAACATCAGGTCTCGTACTTCGGGGCAAATGTTGTCGTCCCAACCAGACTTCCATTGACTTTCGTGTACTTTTTCTGCCTGCAACGCCAACATTATTAATCAAATCATCTCCAATAAGTGTAATTAATAATTAATATCATATGATAATAAGGCATACTTCTATAATCAGTTGGCTGCCAAAAAAACAGAAGTAAAACAACTCTGTTACACTTGAAGCGGAACAGATAAAATAATTTATGAAATCTTTATTTTGTTTCATTGCCTATTAATTTAGAAAAACCATAGTTAATTATAACTGATTGAGGCTATGTATTTCGGTTTAAATTAAACAGTGGAGTAGTAAAATGTGTACCAAAACACCTTGGAACAGAAAGAGACAGGCCACAGATTGATTATTAAATATTTGTACGAACAACATAGAATTGAATAAGTTATTGTAGTTATTAACACTGTCGATGATTCGTTGGTGATGTTTGATACATGTTTTGAATCGTAGAGCGAATGAATCATTTTTAACATTTATTTCGTCCATCTGAAATGCCACAAATGACCGTATCCTGAACTGTTTCTCTGGTACTTTAAAAAAATTGTAATTTTTTATTAGCATGTAATTATCGTGAGAAATTGAAAAATTATCACGATCTGAAATATCGGGCCGACAATTTTTATAATTATTTTGTAAAATGTACAGCTGCACATTTATCCATCTAATAAGTCCGATGAGTAACAAGTCGACCAGTAAAACCCATACACAATTCATAAGGATAGTCCAAAATTGGATGAAAAATACTATTTGGAATGCTGGTGAGACCGTTTCGTTGAATGGAAAATATCCTCGCATTGGTAGGCCTGTATCTGATATACTTGAAAATATAATAATTACGGCACAAAATACAAAACCTAAAATACTTGCATACACTGAGTAATCAAAATTTTGGTAACAAATCGCAGTTCGTATTTTTGTCAATACTCCCACATCTACATAGATAAAAATTAAGATGAATAAGTTCAGATAACTGAAATTAATTTGATCTTAAAATTATAAATATATCTCTTTCCGGTTTTGATCTTCAATAAAAAATTTTTGACTCAGTTGGTCGTCATTAAACGATTTTTTTATGTCGTTCTGGGTTCGTTTTCAAAAAAGCGAGTCAGGCAAAGAATTATGATTGTCATACAGAAAAGGCCAAATGAGTATACACTGTAAAAAATAATTTGAAAATTACAATACAAAAGATATTGAATTTTCATAAGTAGATATTTGAATTGTATTTTCAATAAAAAAAGCTTCAAATTTAATGTACGTAATTTAAAAATCAAGCTGGTATTTGAAATTAAGAAAATAAATATGAATTTTAATAAACGTACTTAAAATTTATACTTATTCTTTAAATTTTCAAAGCAAGCATTGAAAATTCTAGGGCACATTGAATTTTAATAATTCCATTTGAAATTTCATAATATTTATATGAAAATTGAAATACTTGTATATGAAATTTCTGCGCGTGACGTGCTGCGCGTTCAGTAATCAAGGATTGTGTTTTAATACTAATTAGTTAAATATATAATAAATTTGAGTAATGTGAGCGGTGTACATCAGACTTTATTGTTGTAAAGTTTTTATTTCCTCGATAATATAAAGTAAATAAAACTTGTGACTGAACTGAACATCATTGACAGTATATGTACTGTATACAGTATTAAATGTGATATAGCATAATGCTAATAAACACAATATAGTTTTATAGTGATTTAAATATTAAAATGTGATTTAACTCTAAAATATTTATTTAACTTCTATTTTTTTTAATGTTTAAGAAAAAAAATATAATTACCCGCTATATTAAATTATATTATAACAATGGTTAATAAAAAAAAAAAAATTTATAATGTTGTTTATAAGAAATTGATGACAGCTTACAAAATTTTGAAGTTTTATCAATAAACATTTCGTTACTTAACATACCTAATAGTCTTTAATTTCCATGTAACCATACACTGTTAAAAAAATTGTTTGAATTTTCAAAACATTGTATATAACGCAATAAACACATACAATTGTGTTTGAAATTTCATTGTAACGATCGTATAGAATTTAAAATACTCGCTTTTGAATTTTCAAATAAACGCTTCAGATTTTCATATACATCTATATGGAAATTAAAAAGAGAGAATTTGAAAATTAAATGCAAGATATTTGAATATTAAAAAAATTGTATTTGAAAATTCAAAACGAAGTATTTGAAAATCCAAAGTGTTGATTTGAAAATTCAAAAGCATGTATTTTAAATTCTATATGAAATTAGTAATGAAATTTCAAGCACAAATGTATGTGTTTATTGCGTTATATACAATGTTTTGAAAATTCAAACAATTTTTTTAACAGTGTATACATCAATAGTTTGAACTGATTAAATTATGAGATCAGTTACTTTTAATAAAAGAAAATTTTCCAAAAATTGTTGATCACCGTAACTTTAAATTTTTACTCATAAATCAATAAATTTGAAAAAATCAGGACCTTTTGAGTGGCCAAATTGATTTTTAAAAGAAATCTGATAGGTGATCTCGTATGTTTTTTTCTGGTAAACATATAGATCAAAGTATTACCAAGTAATTTTCCCAGTAACATGCTTATATGATTAATTTAGACTGCTAAGACATTGTTTTGCTAAAATCTTAATTACGAAGGAAAAACTTCAGTAAAGTGAATAAATTATTATATAATCTTACCAGATGAGTATCGTAACTTGTCGATAGGCTTATGGATTGAATTTATAAGTTGTCCAATTTCTTTCTGCATTGTTTGCACTTTAATGCTTTTAAAAAATATTGAATATATTGGCGCAAGATATCCCACATCATTGCTGATAACTTCAAGGTTTTTAATATTTTTTATTATGTCAACGGCTAATGTTAAAAGTATACATAGACAACACGCCCAATTGACTGTTCTACTCAAAAAATTGACTAACTTCAATGAAAATTTTGACGAATCGTAGTCCCAAAATCCGAAAAATCTGATGTTGAATATTCAATATAAAAAAATATTATTAAACTCATATATTGTTTAAACAAATAGAATATATTTTTGGATTTCGAAATACTTGAATAAAAGTATCGTGATATCTACAATTTTTCGATGAGTTTCAATTGGAGTTCTCTGCATGACTATAACGTCGATTTTTTTTCATTGTCTGTAGAATAAGTATATCTTCTACAAAAGTTATGTCCTTTTTTTTTCTACCTCACGAAATCAACGAAAATTGTTGTAAATTATTTTGTTCGTAGTATATAAATTTATTATAATAGTTTCGCGTTTGTACTTTTTCTTTATCTTTTATCCACGCACGTATAAAGTAATCGCATGTATAAATAATAAATGAACCGATAACGTTTTTCACACAATCTATAGCCTATCATTAGTTATTACAGCTAAAGAAAATTTGTGCAGCCCTTCCAGATAATTTTTTTTACATGCTATACACTTTGAAATACAATGAATATTACTTATATGAAAAAAAAAAAAAACAATTCAATATCGATTGGCTATAAGTAATAGTCTGTCGTTCAGTAGTTGATAGACTTTGTGAAGCCAAACATCAAGAGAAAAACATAAAAAAATTAGCCAACGTACAAGTCTTGGTTACTTTAGTAGTGTTAAGTCACTGATAAAAATATATCACGAGTGTTTATTTTTTTCTCAAGGTTTTATAAAATAAAAATTTATCAAATCGATTATTTAAGGAGGTTCGAGATCGATTATCTTTCTAGGGGATCTCGTAGATTTTCTATTGTATTTTTGCAAGATTAAAACTCCTACACACCAAAATTTTATTGGTAGAATATATTATAAATTGACTTAGTTTTAAGAATTAACACAATATATTTTTATTATTATTGCATTAAATCATAAAAAATAATTTTTTTTAATCAAATAATTTTTTTTTAATAAAATAAGTGATCAAAAAATAAATACGGAAGTACGGCAACAGCGCGCTAGTTTGTAGTAATTTTTTTGTGTACTATTGTTGGTCACAAGGTTTATTACTAGCTGGAGCTCAGGTCCGACACCAATGATTATTAGTTATTCAAATTTCCCGCGGTCGTCATTTTACGCTGTTGCCGTCGTTTCTTAGCTTCACGACACATGTGACGTCATTAACGAAAATTCGCCTCTTATTTTATTAATAATTTAATAACAAACCCATGATTAAACTTAAAAAAAATATTAATGTGTTCAGAAATGTTTAATTATTTGATACTGAATAATTTGTAGCGATGGTATTATTGTAGCAAAAGCTATAGTACTTTGAAAAATTATTTCCATTTACGCCCGTCCCGAGTCGAAATTTGAATCGTCAGTCGGACGTAATGAACGTTTGAATCGTTAGTCGGACGTAATAAACGTTGTAATCGTAAGTCGGACGTAATGAACGTAGTGGAATCGTCAGTCGGACGTAATTAACGTTGGAATCGTCAGTCGGACGTAATGAACGTTGGAATCGTCAGTCAGACGTAATGAACGTTGGAATCGTCAGTTGGACGTAATGAACGTTGGAATCGTAAATCGGACGTATTGGACGTTAAAATTGTCATCTAGATATTTAACGTTAAAAGAGATGGACAAAATCAATTTCCTTCGGCTTTCCCGTGGGGGTTTTAGTGGGTTGAACAATAAAAATATTCCAGTTTTGCATTGTCCGACTTACAGACTTGAATTTTCACACAAATATTCCCAATAATCTTAACTTATTCTTATCATAAACTAGCGTACATGTTTCGCGCGCTCGTGTCGTTTTTCGTATATTTATTTTAATGTATATTTTCCTGTCGTTTGCATATATTTTTTTTCTTTCGACCAATCATGTTACTAATAGTTTTGCTTCACATATATTTCATCTAAATTTTATTATAGAGAATTTTTCAGCATATGTAAGTGTGTATATAGAAGACATTATTAATGAAAACAATATCAAACTAAAAGAAAGGTTCCTTTATTAAAAGAAACGATTTGAAACGATTAGAAAAAAACATTCTAAATACTTTTTAATGCTTTCGAATACTTCGAATACTTTTGAATCACCCTTCTTATAGGAAAGCCGAAGGAAATTGATTTTGTCCATCTCTTTTAGCGTTAAATATCTAGATGATAATTTTAACGTCCAATACGTCCGATTTTTGATTCCAACGTTCATTACGTCCAACTGACGATTCCAACGTTCATTACGTCTGACTGACGATTCCAACGTTCATTACGTCCGACTGACGATTCCAACGTTAATTACGTCCGACTGACGATTCCACTACGTTCATTACGTCCGACTTACGATTACAACGTTTATTACGTCCGACTAACGATTCAAACGTTCATTACGTCCGACTGACGATTCAAATTTCGACTCGGGGTGTATAAGGACGAATTTTGAAAATTTATTTCTCAAAAACGGTGAAGTGAATCGATTTGAAATTTTAACAGTGATCTTTTTTTTTATAACTCTTTCGGTGAAAAAAATTTCAGAATTTTGGTATTATTTTGAAAATCGGTCTCGAACCTCCTTAATCCCCATAATTCAATCTTCGCTTTTCAGAAAAATAATTACTAGTATCATTTTTTATTTTATCCATATATATAATTGTCGATATTAATCAATTTTTTTTATTCAATTTTTGATTTCAGAAAATATATTATGCGACAGCAGTTCAGTTTATAAGCCACCAAAAAAAAGTCATGTAAAAGTGTTGCATCATCAAGCACCAAAATTAAAAATTATAAAGACTTAACAAGTAATCGCTGATATTCAATGATAATTTTTTTTATTTAAAAAAAAAATATCTTCAGTGTCATCATCAAATTACTCGTATGTACGTAACAAGATTAACATATAATACTCAATACATTTTTTTTTTGCGTTTAATCTTCAATCATAATATTTTTACAGACATGGAAAAATTGATGTTCATACTTTGGCATCACCTTCCTGTCGGTAGTATATCCCTATTTAATTTCATATTAACGTTGATGCAGTTACAACCGTGATAACAAGTGTGTGACAGGTAACAGTTTACTTGTGACGTTGCTTAAAGACTTGATATCTAATAGTGGATAAACTTTTTTTTTTTACGAAAAACTTAATCAATGAAATATAAAAATAATTTTATATTTTAGATTAAACTTTTTATTTATTTATTATAAAAATATATCAGGTTATTTTTGTATACTTAAATATATTTTTTGTACAATTACGTTATCAACGGAAAATAAATACTCGCTAGCTGCTAATGATTATATTCTCCACAGCAGCTAGTGATTATTTTTTCCGCGTTGTACTAAAATAATTTAACTTATATAATTTTGCATAAAAAAGTATTTTTTGTAAATAAATAAACTATGAATTATCAGTTACCTTAGTCAGTAACGCAAAAAATGAATATGAATTTTTTAAAACCTGCGAATAAAATAAATCGATTAAAAAAGAAAAGGACATTTCATGGCAACGGCATTCAAACTTCAAGTTTCAGTGTCTCTGCGCCAGTCAAAACGAACTAATTTCAGCCTAATTAGTACATTACACACCAAGGGAAGAAAGTAGGACATTTCAATTGGGATTGGGACGACCTACTGAAAGATCTGCACCTGAAAGTTTAAATTTTTGCCTCTGCTTTTGGGAAGAAAATCGTTCTTTCCTTTTAAAATAAAAGAAATGATAAAAATTAGCGCATGCGCCATTCTTACCACTGAATCTTGAAGCTCCAACGCCGATAATTATGAAAAATATGTATAGTATGTGACACAGGATGAAACAGGATTTCAAACTACGGGTGATGTCAGCCAACTTCACCCTAGTCTGAAATCGTCTTGTTTTCTCCCATGTCATACAATATACTATTAACACTTAAAAGTGTAAAATAATTTTTTAGATAATAACATATCTTTACCGCAGTAAATGTATGTAAAGACATATTGTAAAAATTTCCAGCTTGCAATTGTAAAATTTTTTGTGTTCTGAGCAATGAAATTATCATGAATGATTTAATATTATTACTTATATGTTTCTCCCATCCCGATGACCATTGCCCATTAGTTAAGGAAGCACTCTAAGATATAATATTTTAAATAATTTCAGTAAGATCTCTGTATGGTTGATTAAAACACTAATAATAATAATAATATAATAAACATATATTTATTTTTACAAAATTACCTTTTGAAGAAGCTCATTACCGAACCAACACCAGTTAAGTAATTGTGAAAATGCAGCACCAAGATATATAATAAATTTTAATAAATTTTCCGTTTCATTGGCACCCTGAAATAAAAATTTTTCTCAAAATAAAGTCATTGATAAAATATATCGGCAAGAGTAGTCGGACTACAACGAGGGGACTGAAAATTGGGCGCTTAGTCTGGTATAAAAAAAATTTATCTTCAGTAAATGTTGATCTTAGAAAACGTACCAGTACAGCTTGAAAGCCAGTCAAGCAAATCATGGAAAAACTTGCAAAAAGTTGTAGCAGCATGCTTGAACTAAAAATGTCATTGAGATGATCGACAATAACAATCAGTCGTTGATGATGTTTAATACAATACTTGAATTTCACCAAAAAATTGTCATCAATTTTACCATCAGTCTCATCATCAAATAATACAAAGGTACGTATTGAAAAATTTTCATTCTTCAATTCATAAATTTCTTCACTCAAACCATTTTTTTTTTCAATCGATGCCTGACCCTCAGCGTCTCCATTACAATTCTTATAATTATTGTTTAGTATCACCAACTGACAATTTATCCACATAATAAGTGTTACAATCAACTCATCCATGAATACAATCGTCAGTAACCCATAAAAAATACTAAACGCCTGTATAATAAATGCCAACTCGTGCAACGGTGTTTCGGTAGTATCAAACGGAAAAACTGCCCGAATTGGCAACGCCCCATTGTCTTTAGGCACAAAAAATGTTAATGCGACAGCTAAAAAACACCCGAGGATTATAAAAAATTTGTCCATCAAATTTTCAAAAAAAGCTGTCCTCTTAATTATTTTACGTACTCCCGGGTCTGAAAATAAAAATTGAAAAAAAAATCCATTGAATTTTAAAAGAGTTTCTGGTCGGAAACATTAATTACCTTGGATTTGAAAATCGGCAGTATATAATTTAGAATTTTTGCAGAACTGCAGAATTTTAGAGTAATTTTTTTTCACGGATATAGAATAAACTAATTAAACAAAAACTCACCCGGTGATTGACTGAGTAGATCTAGTGGTCTATGAATTTCATCAACGAGTATTTTTATTTTTTCATGTTCACTGTTAAATTTATATAATTTAAATATTATTACGGTAATCCCAGCAATATAACAACCGTCATCAGTGATAACTGACAGATCATCATAATTAATAATAAGATCAGCAGTCAGGGTACTAACAAATATGAGAACTAATATAAATGAAATTTTATTGTAACAGTTGTAAATAAATTTTAAGTATGACGTCGAGTTGTTGAATTTCCATAGTCCCAGTAATCTGAATTTATTTTTTAAATTTCATTAAAAATATTAAAAAATGAAAATAATGGATAAATTTATTTAGTAAAAATTTTGAAAATTATTTTTTATTTTCACCTCAATCCCGTTATTTTTAAATTTACACCCTTGCGATGTTTTATCGGTGCAACTTTCATATTCTTTTGTAACAAAGCTATAAGTTAAGTGGATCTATCTCTCAGCGGATATATATTTTTACTTTTAACCTCAGAAATAATTTACCCGAGTGAGTACTACGAAAAATCGAAGATAAATGTATAGGCCATAAATTAAAGGGTAATTTAGAAGGTAAAAAAACGTTTCGTAAAATTGCTTCTGTTTACTCGGCTGTATTTTCTTAGAAAAAAATATTTTAGTTTACTTTAGTTAGACATTTACGAATCGATATGTTATTACTTGATTACATATGTATTGTAGACAAAGCCATATATCTACGGTCATAGTATTTTTTTATTTTATTAGTAAGGAAAAAAAATAACGCGCATGAGTTATGATATATATTTTTTTTCATGATAGATAAAGGTTCAGTGGTATCATTTACTTATATTTGTTGACTTGAGTTTATATTTCGATACTATAAGACATAAAAAGTTTTTTTGCTGATTAAACAAGTTATATATATATATTTTTTTTTAAATTATTTATTTTCGAATTTTTGTATAGAAAAATTATTTTAAAATATCAAATACAAATAAAAAATTTCACTTAAATTAATTTATTCGAGAGACAATTATTGATAATTTAAAAAAAAAAAAATATACTAATTACTGGTGCAAAAAAATTTCACTGCTTTCATTGAATAGAAACCATCCTACGTTTAAATAAAATTCGTGTGAAGTTTATAATTATTTAAAACATTTAAGGATCATTAACGTCGCCTAAGATGTATATTTATATGAATGTATATATCTGGAATAAAAATAAAATAAGGGTTAATTCTATTAAGATACGCGATGAGAACATAAAGTTCATTTATTTAACTTACCTCTGCATCCATATTTCGGTAACATTTAGAGTAATCATAACCCAATTGACAAAGCTCAGTAGCTGTCACTAATTCGAAAATAAAACAAGTTAATAATCATGGTAATCAATTAAATAAATAAGTCAATTAATCATCGAGTGAAAAACGATAAGACTATAATATATTTACTTTGAGCTTCACAAGTAGTAAAAACATTTTTCATCCTGTCTACATACTGTAGTTCTACCAATGCATCCAATTGTTTGAACACATAAATTAAATCAATTTTATTGTCTTTATCAAACTAAAAAATAAGTTGTTTTATATTTATCTGGTATTTAATTTTTATCAAAATAGGAATATTAATTAATTAAGTTTTTACTATTTTAGACATTTTACAGTAACAACCGAGGTAGCATTTCAGGGCTTCATCTTCAGGAAATTCTCCATTGTGATGAGCTTCTTGTAATTCTAGAAGAAAAGAAAAATGTGTGAGGAAGACGACGCTAAATCGCAAGAAAATCAAAAAAGGTAAAGATAATTTGTTTTTTGTGTTTTTAATACTCTTTATTTTGACATTGTGAGCATAAATGATTATATTTTTTTACTGGCCTTTGGCTCGGGTTGGAATGCCCTATTTTCTTACCTAGGTACGTAATATACTATTTCATGATTGCCTGCATTGAAAGATAAAGTTTCAGTGTCTCTACAGTCAATTGAAAGAAGCTAATTTCAGTCCTATATCAAGTCTTATAAAAATAAATGTAAATAATAAATATAGCATTCATAGCTTCCTCTCAATTATAAATTGTAAATGACAATTTACACTTATACTAATAGCTGATGACACCATTGACCTTAAGGGGCCCATTTCACCCCACTCAATCTAGTATTTACGATAATGTGCAAAAGTGATGATAAATAGTATGCAAAGCACGGCGGAAGCTAGTAATTCCATTACGCGTATTTGCCATCATCACTTTTGGCCGAGTAATCATTGGCACACACAGATCACAATGTTTTACTTTACTTTACTCTTTAAATTTTAAATAAATATTATACCTTTACTGAGACCTGTTTTAGCGGCACAACTTTTGGCGATTGCTTTTCCGAATTCTTTCATTTGCTCTACATTCATTCGCTGTGGAATTTATTTTTATGATTAATTACAGTATTTTGATCTAATATCATTACATTTTAATTAAAAATAATAATTAATGTCACTTACAGCCTCAGTACGTGAAAAACTAATTATAACAAAAAAAACTACTGCGAGTGTTGAAATGAATTTATTTTTCATTTTCAATATGTATTTATATTTATAGTTTAGTATTTAATAGTGCACTGATAGAAATATGAGCCTGTCTACGAACACTCGATTGTCATAAACTACGAAGTATGAAGAATTGACTAAGAAATCTCATCTTTTTATCTGTTATCGTATATTCTTTTTTTTTTTTTTTTAATTCTTAGTCGTAGCGCTGTATAATCAACTTTTAATTCAAAATTTTATTGCAGCGAAACTACCAATTTATTTACTCACAAGCATACTAATGCTATATTTAAACACAGTCGAAACTCGATAACTATAATTGAATCATCGATACCCCCCGTGGAAATAAATTATATAAAAAATATATTTCATGATGTATGTGAAATACATATGGCACATAAATAAAATATAAAAAAAAAATATAATTAAAATATATGTGAAATATACACACATATATTCCACATATAAAATAAATATATATATTTCAAATATATCTTTTGGCCGTTTTTCGTATATAAAAAATATATTTCTTATATACGGCAAATATATATGATGAAATATAAACGAGATATATGCGGAATATATTATAAATATATTTTCGTTATTTAGGCAGATCTTTTGTGTGTGCGTGGGGAGGGGAAGGGGTCGGAGCAGATAAACAATGGCTAAAAAATCCAACTGGTTATATATATATATATGGTCATATATGTGCGTATATTTCACATATATTCTAACTATATTTTATCTATATGCCACAGAAGATATGATAGATAATAATTATTATTATTATCATTTATTTGAATATTATTAAAATTTTTAATTTGATCTTTTATGCGCCAATGTGTTTCTAATTAATAAAAGAAATTAGTTATAAACAAACTAAGATTTTATTTGATAATTTGTGCAAGTTATAAATTATATAACTACGTGCTCATCAAATGACATGCAAAAATTATTCAAAGGTTTAATAACATGTAATTTTTTTTTTGTTTTTCAATTGTTCGTTTGGAAAATTTTAAATTCTAAGTAAAAAAAAAAAAAAAAATGTTATTGTTTTTAATAAAGCTTTTTTTTTTAACATATTAACGTTTTGAGATCTTGAAAACCCTAACATCTGATTTTTTGTTAATAATTTTAAATTTACATCTGGTGAAATTTGAAATAAAATCAATTATCTTCTGTTGTATAATAGAACTTCGTTCCTCATGAAAACTCAAGTTTCAAGATCTTATAAATGATTTTTATAATGATTATTTAGGGTCTGTTAAAGATATTTTTTTAAAGTTTTAATCAAATCCTTAGTTAGTATAGATGAATTATTATCAGAGGATATAGGAACAAAACACTGGTGTAAGTTAACGAATTATTATTTGCAACGTTTCGTAATTTATATTTTTGATATTTTTTTTTTTAAATTGTATTTTATGGTGAGGACTTTTATTAGAAACTAGTTGATCGTATGTAAAAATAAAAAAAAAAGTTATAAACTATATCTTAATCACAAATAATAGAAATTTAAAAACTTATCCAGTAAGATCAGGCAGCTTCAGATGTGACAGCAGAAATGAAGTTACTGAAGTGGATTTTCTGAAGATGTAAACATTACCTCTTACATTGTATCAATAGAGAATCGGAAGTGGGGTTAAATATAAGAGCGAATTAATAATACTTTCCAGTAGGAATTGTGTGTTACGTCATTAGATGACTAGATAATTAGTCATTATTAAGTGCATCCTGCTACTTCTTTATATCTACTTATTAGTTAGACTTTTCATTGAAATAGGAAAAAAGAAAAACACTTCTTTTACACCGTTAGTTCTCGGGGGCCATTTTTACACAAAAATTTTTTACAGTGTAGGCGCTTAATAGTATACATTTCATGTATGTCGTACAAAAAAACTTCTAAAGTTTTTTCTTAAAATTCTAAAACAAGTTATCATATTTACAGTAAGCTGATTGACCTATGAAGTTTTAAAATTTAAATAATACCAAACCACTGTTATTTTTGCATCTTAATTCTTGAACATCGTACTTTGAAGTTACGTATGAAGTATTTTAAATTACTTTGTCTACTTATGAATCATTGATTAAATTTTTTCAGCGTACTATATATAATATAATTAATGTATCGAGTATAAATGCAATAACCCAATGACCAGAAATAAAATAAAATACTTAAACAAACTTGAGTTTGCAAATAAATAAATAAATACATTTACTTTTTGTAGGTATATTATGAAGAACTAGACTTTGTCATTAAGCAATAAATTTAAAATAATGATAATTCATAGATTAATAGCAGCTTGACCTTTATTATACTAAGGCTTTATTTTTAAAAATATTCACCTACATACGCAAATGAAAATAAAAATTATTTTATCACTCAATCGTTAGCGATATTAAACTTACAGTTTTATGTGATTTTCACACGCTTACATACAATGTGCTCTTTGTTGTCCATGACATATTTTATATTTCATTGCTCTATAAATATGACATTTCGTTTAAAAAAATTTAATTGAAACGGCGATTGGACGTATTTAAAGGCCTACAATTTATAAATCACTTAAAAGCGTACTCTCTGTACGTGTGGTAAGCAAGTGATAATTGATATTTATTTTATATTAATTAATCAATAAATAATGGAGGATCCAATTGTCCAAGTTCAGCAAGGTAAGCTGCAAGGTATTAAAGAGCGCAATTATAATGGAAATAATTATTACGCATTCCGAGGTATCCCGTACGCTAAACCGCCGATTGGGAAATTACGATTTAAGGTTCTATATATTTTTATTTATTTTATTTTAACTTAATATTCTACAATAAAAATATTTTTTAAGGATCCTGAGCCAGCGGTGTCATGGTCTGGTATCAAAAGCGCTACGAAGTATGGTAATAAATGTGCACAAATAAACTGGTTTACCCGGAAAATTGATGGAAGTGATGATTGTCTCTACCTGAATGTCTTCACGATGGATTTAAATCCCAGTGAAGCAAAAGCTGTCATGTTTTTTATCCACCCTGGAAATTTTTCTTTTGGATCTGGGAGTGATGAAATTTATGGTCCGGATTTTATCGTTGAAAAAGATGTTGTTTTAGTGACGATAAATTACCGAGTTGGAATACTAGGTTAGTTATAGTTTTTAACATTCGTAGATTTAAGGCTGGAAAGCAGGGATGTGAGTTAATTATTATATTTACTACTAATGAATTTAAGGTTTTCTTAATGTGGATGATGAATCAGCATCTGGTAACCAGGGCTTAAAAGACCAGGTGATGGCGCTGAAATGGGTTCAACAGAATATTGATAAATTTGGAGGTGATCCAAATAATGTTACCATTTTTGGATACAGCGCTGGAGGTTCTTCAGTCCATTACTTATCTCTATCGCCGTTAACACAAGGTTATAAATAAACTTATTTTTATATTATACGGTGGTTGTAATTTTTTTTTAGTTTAATTAATTTTTTAACTAAAAAAATTTGTAGAATTGACTGGAGTATTTCCGATAGTTTTAGAATCTTCTATATTGTTACAGCCGATTATTTAATTTTCTTAAATATTCCAGACAATTTTGAAATTTTTTAAACGGTGTCAGAGGTCAGAGTTTTCTAGACCATTCAGGTAAAATAATTACCGAACACAACTCACATTAAGACAAAGTCAAGCAAAATGGAGTACGAAAAAAACTTTATAAAAATTTTAAATTGCTACTTATTAATTTTGAAATTATTTCTGAGCAGTTTAGGATACTCGGGATTTAATTTTTTCTTTTTTACCGATCCGGTTTATAGAATTAATATTATTATATGTTTTTAAATATTTATTATTTGTAAGGAAAAATATACACATTATTACGTTACGATTAAAATTTGCTCAGGGCTATTTCATAAAGCCATTTTACAAAGTGGAGTTGCAACAAATCCATGGGCGACAGTACCGCATTCAATGAAAGAAAAAGCCATTGAAATATCATCAATACTGGGCAATAAAATAACAGATTCAAAACAACTTGTCGATTATTTACAACAAACTGATGTGCAACTTTTGCTTCAGGCAGCAGCATCACTTTTATCTTGGAAGGTAGTAACCAGTTACATCATTTTTCCAAAGAAGCTGTAAATAATTATTTGTTTTATAATACACAGAATAAATACTTGAATCTCAATATGTTCGGGCCGTCAGTTGATCATAAATCCAAAATGCCATTTTTGTCGGTTCCAATTGAAGATGCCATCAAGTCTGGCATCAAAACACCTTGTATCATTGGTACGACAAGCCATGAAGCTATTATTACACTTGCAGGTACTTATAGTACTCAATATGTACCTCAGATATATCTAAGTTATAATTTCTTCAGAGTCGATAAAAATAATGATGCGATAAAAAAATTATTTTAATAACTGAATTGATTTTTGAATTTTAATATAATCAAACTTATTTTAGGACTAAATGAAGACAATTTATCAGAAATAGAAGCGAATCAAGACACATTATTACTGCACCCAAATGTTAAATGTTTTTTACAACGCCACAATATTTCCGTTCGTCAGATTAAAAAATTTTATATGGGTGATAAAAAAATATCATTAACAAATAAACAACTTTTCGTAGATTTTTTAAGTGCGACAAATTTTGTGATTAATGTTCATCATATTATTGATATTGAACGTAACAATTTGAGTGTACCAACTTATTTCTATAGATTTGATTATTATTCAAAAGATACTTCAACTATGCAAAAAATTTTGCGCACTGATCTGAAAGGTAAACTTTATAATTATGATAGCAATTAATTGTATTAATTGTTTTCAGTTATATATATTCTTTATTGTAATTAGGGACTTGTCATTGTGAAGAATCGGGATTCTTTTTTAATATGAAATTTTATAAAAAAATTGGAATAGAACCACCTGCTCCTGGTACAACAGAATATTTTATCCAAAAAAATTTTCTTGAATTATGGACAACTTTCGCTAAAACGGGGTATTTATACATAAATATGGTTATTAAATTTGTAATGCAAAATTTATCGAATTGATTTGAATAAATTTTTTTTTTTTTTTTTTGTAGAAATCCGAATCCTCAGTCACCAGAATCGATTTCTATTGAATGGAAACCCATTGATAACAATCCTACAGAGCATAATTGTCTTGAAATATCTAAAGATCTTCGGATGATAAAAGAGAAAAATTTACTTTACCAATTCATGAATAATGTTTAATAGTACATTGCACACCATGGGAAGAAAGTAGTGTCATTGCGTACCCAAGCCGAAGGCGAGGGTGGCAAACACGCGGTTTTGGACGTCCTACTTTCTTCCGTGGTGTGCATGCAATTTTTCACCAGATCTACGCCTGAAAGTTAAAACTTTGGCCTCTATGAGAAGAATAGCGCATGCGGTAATTTTGATCATTTGTTTTTTCATAAAAAAAAAGTAACGACTTTCTCCCTTTTAAATAGAGCAGAAGTTAAGCTTTCGGTGCGGGTAAGGTGAAAAAAAATTATCACAATGCTGATTACTACTTTATATTATGCTCCGTTTTGTGAAACTTTGATTGAATTTATACAGAAATATATAAGTATATTGAACTTTTATTTGTTTATAACTTAATGTAAAATGTAGAGAGAAGCGAGGTACGATAGGCACAATTTAATTCTACTTACATTGAACATCGCTACATCCTTAAATTTTTGAGGATCCTTTTTACTATTTTTGCATCGTTGAAAAATTGGACAGAATCAAGAAAACTAGAAAATATGCTTTTCATTCCTGATAACTTATGCATTTTCCATTATAATCCCATTCCGTCAAATATATTTTATTGTGAAAAAAATAATCTGTAAATTTTACAACTATTTTATATCTTAGAAGTATTTCTATTATTACTTATGTTTCAAACTTACCTGTACGTCCTATGATTATAAATGGTCTTATCACCACGATAGCGCTGACAATTCTCAGCGGATCCTTATTAAATAATATTATTAAAAGCAAAAAAATATTATTGCACTTTATTTTCGGTTTAGTATTTTCACCGGCATCAAATGTGTTTTTGATATCGATTCGTATTTATATGCTGAGTATAAAATGTAAATTTTTTATAGTAGGAGACATTAAATAAAGTGGTGCCGTGAAAATAAAATGTTGTTCTCTTGTGTAATCCATATCCACCGCCACCCTGCCGCTAGATAATTACAGTGTAAGCCCTTCGCGATCTAACATGTGTTTTTCTTTTTCTATCATTAAGTTAAACTGTGTTATTTGACAAGTAATTTTTTTCTAAGAAAATATAACCGCGCTTAATAAAGAATACATTTGATATATTGCGAAGGAAAATTTATTTTTTATCGCTCAGAATAGTTCCTAAAAATAATACGTCAATGTCTCTATTGCGTCTAAAGAAAGCTTTTTAATAAAGATATTAAAATAATAAAAATATAGATAGAAATGAAATAATTCAGTAAAATAGAATTGAAAAAAAAAAAAAAAAAACATATTTTTTGTTAATATAAGCAGCTCTTACATTCGATAATTTGAAAAAAACGCGACGACATGTATCACAAATTAATAAACAAACTAATCAGAATACTGAGGTGAACAATACCAATGAATTAAAAAACAACAAAAATAATATATCTTTTTTTTTTTTTAATTTTAAATTTCTTCCTCATTAATTATTCAATTGTTAATTTAAAAAATTTTTATTTTCAAATATATAACAGATTTAATGGAATTTGGCCAGTAGAATCAGCAGTCAGAAGTTACAATTTATTAAATTTAATTTACCGTTTATTTAATCTCAGCATAATTGTGTTATTGATGTTGCTTACAATAGCCGACGCGATTGCTAATTTCAACGATATATCACTTATTACAGATAATTTATGTTTTTTTGTCGGATGCTCTGAAGCGTTAACAAAGGGAATCAAATATTGCATTGAGTACAAAAATATTGTGAAACTTATAAACGATATTTATGGACCGATTGACATCATTAATAAAAAAAATAGTGAGTTTGATAAGAGCTAACTGAAAATTTTAGATTGATTTATTAAAGTTTTAACATTCTAGATACCGAAGTTATGAAAGGGATTAATAAGACCGCACGTTTTGAAAATCGCCAATTTTCTATAATATTTGGAATTGTTTCATTATTATTAGTGGCAAGGGTTTTTGGTGCTGATTTCAAAAACAAAGGACTTCCAATACGTGCTTTGTTTCCATTTGACGCAACAGTCTCACCTTATTATCACTTGATATATTTATTGATATCTTATGGTGTTTTACTTGTCGACTACACGCTACTAGGAGTTGACATGATGGTCGTGGTAATAATGAGATATTTAACTATTCAAGTCGACATATTGAGAGCTAATTGCAGGCGTTGTGACATCAATTCAACTAAACGCAGCATTGCAATTAACAGTAATGGTGATAGCAATAATGAAAGCACAGAGATTCGTAATTTCGTTGGGTTTGAGATAGAACACGAGGATATCGATAAGAAAGATAGTTTCGATGAGAGGTTAAAAAGATGTATTATACACCATCAGAAAGTAATTTATATGTTGAATAGACTCAATGACTGCTTTAGTTTTTGTGTAGTTGTTCAAATTTTGGGCACCACTGTATTATTATGTTTGAACGGATTTCAAATTATAATGGTAGGTAATGCTTTGTATCAATTTTAATTTTCTTATTTATTTTTCAGTTCTTCAGTAGATCTATCAATTGATGAAATTAAACTGAAGTATACTTCAAAAACCTTGACCTAGAAACCATTTTTTTCCATTATTACACTGTAAAAAGAGCGGTGTTAAAAATGGACTCATTTTAACTCCGCCCGGTGTAAAAATGAAATTACACCGGTGTAGGAGGAGTAATTCACCGGTGTTAAAAATACCGGTGTTAAAGTGGGGTAAAAGCGGAGTAGAACCAGTGTAAAAGCGAGGTAACCGGTGTAAAAGCGAGGTAACCGGTGTAAAAGCGGAGTAATATCGGTGTAAAAGCAGGGTAACCGGTGTAGAAGCGGGGTAAACTGCGACTGCTTCGAGAATCAACTTTAAACATTATAAAACACAAAAAATGCCAGTTTTTTTGTGAAAATTAATAAAAAATATGATCTATTAACAAGTATAGTGATCGAGTAAGTAAAAATATTCAGAAAGTAAATTATTTTAACATCGGTAAAGAATATCTACACCGGCGGCGGTGTTATTTTAACACCGGTCTAGAATATTTACACCGGCGGCGGCGTCATTTTAACACCGGAGAATTTGTTTTAACACCGGTTTAGAATATTTACACCGGCGGCGGCGTTATTTTTACACCACTTTCGGTGTTGAAATTTAACACCGCTGATTTTAACACCTACACCGCTTGGACTTACCCCCGTGATTTTTTACAGTGTATTATTATCATTATTAATATTTTTTTCTCAAAACCTGTAATATCAAAATATATTTATATTCTTCATTTTATATATTTAAAAATTTTAATGTGAAAAAAAACCGAGCTTTTTCCTTGGACTCTTCTCATTGGTAATTCTGATCTTTTATCGACTTAAAAAATTGACTTCTTTTGATAAAATTAAAATGAAATGTATAAATTTGATTTTTTTGAAAATAAAATGAACGAACCCCATACATCATTGAAGACTTGCGATATAAACAGATTATTTGATAAAAAAATATTTAGCCTTACTGAATACTATGATCATCGAGTTGATGAATTAGTATTGGGAGTAGAATTAACAATTATTTAAAGTATTAAATTTTAAAAGTATAATTTAGGAATGATTAATATGCCAACATAGAAAAAGTAAACATTTTTTTTTGTCGTGTAAAATAATTTCAGGGGCATGATATTCATCTATTTATGAGAAGAATCCTGGCAAGCACGGCAGCTTTATTGCAACTATTATTATGGTGCTGGTATGGAAATAAGCTGAGCGCAGCAGTAAGTTTTTATAAATAATTATTAAAGTCACATATTTTCGTTGCATAGTCTCAACAATATGACATATATATATATATATATATATATATATATATATATATATATATATATATATATATATATATATATATATATATAAATTATAAATAAGGCAGATTCATTGACGATTAATCTTTGGATGTGCGGTTGGGAAGAAAATTACAAACATGGATTACGTAATTTTATATCCATACCGATGACGCTGTCATTACAGACATTAGAACTTCGAGCAATTGGGGTTGTTCCTCTCTCACTTCAAACATTTGTTTCAGTAAGAAAATTAATAGTAATAAATTTTTGTTTGAAATTACTTGTATGGAAATTTGGAGTTTTAAAGCCCGTAAAGTCAATTTTTACTGACAATTGATAAACTCTTTTAATTAATATTAAAGTAGAGATAAATTCTGTCTATTTTACTTCAAACAAAGTCATGAAACACAAAAGTTTTTAGGACTTGGAATTACGACAATTAATTGCTTAATTAAACTTGAATAAACACATTGAAAATGGCTCTACATATATTAAAACTCAAAATTTCGATTAGGATACTTATAAAAAGTCTATAATAATGTGTGACACAGGGTGAAAATCAATTAAAAACCAGAGGGTCAATTATCGGCTATAATGGTTTTAATTATTTATATTTTGTCACACAATATTATATTATAACCCTATACATCATGTAAATGAAATAAACAACTTTTTATTCAATGCAGGCTATCAAAACGTCGTACTCAGTATTGGTGCTTCTACTTACCGTAGCCAAGGATCAGTAATCCGCTGACTTATAATTTCAAAACAAATGTTGACACTAGTTGTATATTGTACGGTACAAAAGTACCACAATAGTTGTCATCGGGTCAGTATTTTTTCAGTTTTAAGTCCATCAAGAATCGCAAAATGAAGTTTGATTCTTCTGACCTGTCGATAACCATCACCATGTAATTTTCAGAATGTATCTATAAAATTAATTATTAAAGTTTTTTGAAAAACCGGTAATCAAATTGTAATGTATAATTATTGACATGGAACAAAGTTATTAAGGCGGCTATAGAAGATTTTTCTTTTTTAAATCGTAGTTTGAAATGAACACCTTTTCCTCTTCGGAATTTATTTCACTTCGAAAGAGAGTTTCGGACAATGTTAATTATAAAGAAAATTACTAATACATAGTGAGCTTAGGTTTTTGACATTTTGACATTTATATTGAGTACAGAAATAATTACGAGTTCCCATTCCATGTATTCATGCGAAATTATTTTTGGAAAATTATAACCGTTCATAAATTAAAAACATATTATTTTAAGTTTAATCTTGCGAATTGAAATAAAATCCGCGTCGCTTCAAAATCACTCTCGATTTTTTACATTGTATGTTGAGTATGAAATGTAAATTTTTTGTAGAAGGAAAAGATATTGAATGAAGTGGTGGCGTGAAAATAAAATGTTGCTCCCCCTTGTGTTTCATGTCCGCCGCCACCTTGCCGCTAGATAATTACAGTGTAAGCCCTTCACAATCTAACATATATTTTGCTTTTTATATAATTAAGTTAAAGTGTATTATTTTACTCGTAATTTCTTTTTCTACGAAAATATAACCGCGTATGATAAATAATATGCTTCATATATTGCGAAGAAGTTTAATTTTTATTACTCAGAATAGTTTATAAAAATGATACGTCAATGTCTGTATTGCGTGTAAAGAAAGCTTTCAAATGAAGACATTGAAGTAAAGATATAAATATAAACAGAACAACTCAGTAAAATAAAAAAATAATCTAAGAAGAAAATAAAACATTTTATAGACTTACTAATAAAAAAGACGCAAAAACATGCATCACAAATTAATAAATAAAATTGTTATAATACTTAGGTAAACAATTCCATTGAATTAGAATACATAAAGTGATACTTTTTATTTTATTTTTTTAATGAAACTTTAAAGAGTGTACTACCCGTGTGAAAAAAAATTGTTAAAAAAGTGTTGACTATTCTAAACTTCAAAACGTGACACAGCGATAACCTTTTTCTGAATTTTTTTTAAACTTTTGCCAATTCAAGAGAAAAGTCAATAAATATCCTTGTATCATTAAGATATGCTAAAACGAAAAACGTTCAGAAATAGTTGAAAATTAATTTTTTCTGAACGTATTTTGCACTGAAAAGTATTAATTTGTAGTATTGAGTGAATTGTTGTTTTCTGTGTATTGTCAGAGGTTTGAAAATCGTTTAAAAAAGGTTCGTCATTGTGTCACGTTTTAATGTTCAGAATAGTCAACACTCTTTTAACCTATTTTTAACAATTTTTTTTACACGGGTAATTCTTCATTAAATTGTATAATTTTTATATTTTTAAATATATATCACAGATTTAATGGGATTTGGCCAGTAGAATCAACCGTCACAAGTTTTAAATTATTAAATTTACTTTTCCGTTTGTTCAATTTAACTATAATTATGTTATTAACATTAACTATGATTGTCGATGCAATAAATAACATAAATGATTTATCACTTATTACAAATAATTTATGTTTTTTAATTGCATGTCTCGAAACTTTAGCCAAGGGAGTTAAATTTTGTATTGAGTATGATAATTTTAAGAGACTAATTTATGAAATTTATGAACCTCTTGATAAAATCGAGAGAAAAAATAGTGAGTTAAATAAACAGCTGACTGTTGATTTTAAATTCATTTAGAAAAGTATTTAAATTTTAGATGCTCAAGTTATGAAGTGGATTAACGAGATTGCACGTTCTGAACATCGACAATTTATTTTTCTGTCCGGAACAGTGATGTTGTTATTTTTTGCCCGAATTTTCAGTGCTGACTTTAAAAGCAAAGAATTTCCAGTACGTGCTTATTTTCCTTTTGACGCAACTGTCTCACTATACTACCACTCAATATACATCGCAATATCTTATTGCGTTTTACTTGTTGACTGTTCACTAGTTGGAGTTGACATGACTGGCATTGTGCTACTGAGATATTTAAATGTTCAATTAGAAATATTGACAACTAATTTCAGGCATTGTCGCAATAATTCTATTAAACGTCCGGTAAATCTGTCATCAGATAAAAATTTTGAACCATTTAGGCGTAACGCGATAAAAAACGCTTCTCATTACCATAATGATGATGAGGATGATGATGATTACAACGACAATGGGATCACAAATTTTGTAATATTTGAAATACAACAGAAGGCTGTTAATAACAATGATAACTTTGATTGGAGGCTGAAACACTGCATTCTACATCATCAGAAAGTGATCAGAATGTTGAATAGAGCCAACAATTGCTTCAGTTTTTGTGTAATTGTTCAAATTTTGGCCACTACTGTATTAACGTGTTTAAATGGATTTCAAATTATTGTAGTAAGTAATAGATCATTAATTACTGCATCATCTAAAGAGATTTATGCATAATTAAATTTTTAGAAGATGAATTGTAGTAACAGAAATTTTGTCAAAAAAAAATTATTTTAATTTTTATTAAAAAAAAATTAATCAGGTATTCAAATATTTTAATTTAAAAAAGGTTTTAAATAGTAATTTATTATAGCCATGTGGGGCAAGTGTGCACTGAGTGTTCATTTTGGACTAAAATACATGCGTTTGCGCACACTTACCCACTGCACACACTTGCACCCCATGACTACTTTTATAATTATTTTCAAAATCTTTGAAGTATCAGAAAATAATTTGAAAAAAATTATATTTATTTTCAATTTGTACTGTGAATTTTAAACCTTATTTGAGTTTACGAGTAGATTGATTCAGTTATTAAATTTTGTTAAAAATATAAATGAAAATATTTTAATAACTTTTTTGTGCGATCTCATTTTTCCTGAAATTGAAAAAAAAAAAACAGCAACGTAAGAATAATTTTTTTGTCTTTGAAAAAAAAAAATATTGAGAAAATAGCATTATCAAAATGTAAAGAAAATTAGCGTTAGATTTTATACTTTATCAAACCAATCCTAATTTATTCATTTTTCCATACAGGGTTTACAGAATAGTGATCTTCATGAATTAACTAGGAGAGTTTTAGCAATTGTAGTAGTTTTATTGCAACTATTATTATGGTGTTGGTATGGAAATAAACTAAGCACTGCAGTAAGTCTTTAATAAATAATTATCTAAAACAAATAATAACAATTTACTTTATGAATATAACACATATTTCTGTTGCATAATCTCAACAATATGATATGTATGAATTATAAATAAGGCGGACTCATTGACTGTTAATCTTTGGATGAGCGGTTGGGAAGATAATTATAAATATGGGCTACGTAATTCCATATGTATACCAATGACATTATCACTACAGTCAATAGAAGTTAGTGCAGCTGGTGTTGTTCCTTTATCACTTCAAACATTTGTTTCAGTAAGACAATTTATTATTTCTTATCGTAACTAACATTACCCCAGACATTAAAACTCTCAGTATCAATGCAGATAATATGAAAAATGTAGTGAAATCAACTTAACCCTCGTCTGAAGTTGTCTTGATTTATTCCTTGCCAGGCAATATATTATTTTTATTGGAACTGATTATCAGAATAACACAACTATTAAGAGGGTTAAAATAAATGAATCCGATTCTGACAAAAATAAAATTATGTCAAAAACTAATACGTTCATCCCTAGAGAATGAACTAGAGTAGGGAATGCCCTACTTTTGTCCTACAATTTGTAATAAACTATTAAAATAAGGTGTATTGACAGAGTGTTGAAGCCGTACCCTCAATTTTTATTGAAAATTTATAAACTAAACTAGAATATCACTTATTTTGAATTTCTTAACATATGTTATACTCGAAATTTTAGTTAGGATACCTATGAAAAGCCTATAATAATGTGTGGCACGGGGTGAAAAGCAATTAAAAACTAGCGGGTCAATTATCGGCTGTAATGGTTTTAATTATTTATATTTTGTCACACAATATTATATTATAACCCTATACATCATGTAAATGAAATAAACAACTTTTTATTCAATGTAGGCTATCAAAACGTCGTACTCAGTATTGGTGCTTCTACTTACCGTAGCCAAGGATCAGTAATTCGCTGAATTATAATTTAAAACAAATGTTGACACTAGTTGTATGTTGTACGGTACAAAAATACCATAATAGTTATCATCGGGTCAGTATTTTTTCAGTTTTAAGTCCATCAAGAATCGCAAAATGAAGTCTGATTTTTCTGGCCTGACGATAACTATCACAATGTAATTCTTAGAATGTATCTATAAAATTAATTATTAAAGTTTTTCAAAAAATCGGAAATTAAACTTTAATGTGTAATTATTAACATGGAAGTTATTCAAGGGGTTATTGAAGAATTTCTTTTTTAAATTGAATTTTGTAGTGAGCACTTCTATTCAAAATTGGCTAAACGTAAGAAAAATATCATGGTATGTATTCCGTTGAAGAGCTTATCGAAATGTTTTTGATATCTCTTTGCAGAAGCTTTTACTTGATTATCAAAAACTTTAAATCGGCTAGAATATATGAATATTTAATTTTTTTGATTTAATGATTTATTCAAATTGCGATTGAAAAATTATATCTGAAATACCAATAATGTAAATTTAAAAACTTATTCAAAACGATTATATCAGTCAACCAGATGTAACAGCAGACGTAAAGTGGCTGGAGTGGATTTTCTGATGATGTAAACTTCGCCACTTACGTTGTATCAGTAGAGAAATGGAGCTACTTCATCATCAGATGACTGAATAATTAAATGTCATTAAGGCCACTTTGCTACTTCTTCAATTCAATATATTAGCTATATTTTTTTTTGATGTAAAAAAAACTACCACTAAAATTGATTATAAACGGGAGAAATTACTTTAAATAAAAATAGTAATTAATGAAAAATTAATTGAATAAACAACTTACTAATCGATAAAATAAAACATTATTCAATTCTATAATGATTCCACGAAAAAAATAATTTCAAGAATAATTCCTTTGTCACATAATTTCAGTAACACGAGTAGTTCTTTTAAAAAATTCAAAAAATCACTCAACGATGACAACAGATTGAACTTCCGAATGTTTTATTTTGCACTGTCGTATAATAGCTCTCTACCGAACCAGTTGATTTTGAATCACTAAAAAGTTGAATAAAAATTTTTGTAATTAATATTCAAATATTTTAAATTTTTTTAAAAATTACTTTAATCCTTTTAAGTTGACAGTCAACATTTCAGCTCAAAGGAACTACAACTTATTCACCTTTCTAGCTTGATTATTTTACTTGATGCTTCAGTTGCCGACAAATTCAAATATAACGAAAAATAATTTTTTTTGTTATTTTAGATGTTGACTAAAAATGTGAATTTAGTTTATATTGTTTAAAAAAAAAAAAAAATAATATTATTCAAAGCAAAAAACTATAATTGTATATAAAATTTATTTTCGATATCGATTTGTATTTATATGCTGAGAATAAAATGTAAACTTTTTGCGGGAGGAAAAGTGTACAATGAAGTGGTGGCGTGAAAATAAAATGTGCTCTACCGTGTGGTTCATATCCACCGCCACCTTGCCGCTAGATAATTACAGTGTATGCCTTTTACAGTCTAACATGCATTTTTCTTTTTCTATAATTAACTTACAGTGTGTTATTTGGCAAGCAATTTTTAGTTACGAAAATATAACAGAGCATAATAAATGATATGCTCAATATATTGCAGAGGGAAGTATAATTTTCTACTACTCAGAATAGTTTTTATTATAAAAATAGTAGATAGAATCGAATAAACTCAATGAAACAGAATACTTTGAAAAAATAATTTTTTTTTTACTATTAGAAAAAAGTAACACGAGGATTAAAAAAAAAATTTACTCATATTTATAGAATAAAATACTCGTTACTATGCATCACAAGCTCATAAATATACTTTCTAAAATACTGAGGTGAAAAATCTAATAAATAAAAATGTATCAAAAATTAATATATAAAATTTATAAATTTTTTACTGAGTGTACTAATTTCGATTTGTTTATTTTATTTATTTGAAAATGTATTTTAGATATAATGGAATTTGGCCTGTCGAATCAACAACGGCAATAACTTTTAAATTATTAAATTTAATTTTACGTTTTATTAATTTTTTTACATTTGTCTTTTTAACGTCGATTATAATGGCCGACGCAATTGCTAATCACAGTGATTTGTCACTAATTACAGATAATTTATGTTTTTTAATTGGATGTTTTGAAACAATGTCTAAGGCATTGAAATTTTATACTGAGTATAATAATATTATTAAATTGATAAACGACATTTATGAACCAATTGACAAACTTAAAACGATGAATAGTGAGTATTAATTGTAATTAACAATAATTGATGTACCATTTAGGAGAGTTGTAGGCTTTTACTCCAGATGGGAACGCTAAAGACTTTATCCATTAACTTTTTTGTTTATCGTGGCCGATTTAATAATAGTGTATTGTGTGACAAGGGATGAAACAAAACGATTTCAGACAAGGGAAAAGTTGGCTTCCCGAGCCATAAGCGAAGGCTGAGGCCGCCTGCGATCTTGTGTTTCATTCAGTGTCACATAATATATTTATCATAATTACCTGCATTGGAGTTTAAAATTTCATTGTCAGCAGTCAACTTTTAGCGAAAACATAAATTGTGATTTGAAATTTATGATTAAGTAGAAACTATAATAGTAAATTACACACCATGGGAAGAATGTATACTATTTTTGTAGATTGTATACAATTTTTCATTAAATCTGTACCTGAGAGGTTAAAACTTTTGCCTCTGTGGGAAGAACGGCGCATGCGCTAATTTTTATCATTAATTTTCTCGTATAAAAAAAGAACGACTTTTTTCCGTCTAAACAGGGCAAAAATTTTAACTCTCAGTGCAGGTATGATGAAAAAAAAAATTTTTCTGCCCGCTGACTGAAGACATTTGCAATTTATGCATACGCTCATATTTATTTGCAACATTGAGCTGAGGTTAACTTATTTCGACAGTTACTGAAACGAAGTTTCAATGCCGGTATCATGAAAACAGAATTGTTGAATTTAAAAACTCGATATTATCATGAAAAATAATATTTTTTTTAAATTTCAGATATAGAAATCATGATACGTATCAATAAATTGTCACGTTTTGAGTGTCGACAATTTTATATATTATCTGGAATAGTTGCACTGTTAATATCGGCACGTGTTTTTGGTGCGGATAGAGCTAATAGAGAGTTTCCTGTTCGTGCTGCTTTTCCATTTGACGAAAAAAAATCACCAAATTACCTATTAATATATATTTTAATATCTTATGGGGTGGCGTTTATTGACGTATCCTTATTTACACTTGACTTAATGATTGTTGTAATAATGAGGTATCTAACATTTCAACTAGAAATATTGATATCTAATTACAAACACTGTCGTGTAAGGTCAATAAGAAATATAGCTCGAAATATTCTACCGAATAGTTTAGAAACAGTTAAAAGGTTCAACGAAATAGCAACTGTTAATGACTATGATGACGATGATACTGGTGACGATGAAATAAAAAATTTTGTTATATTTGAAATTCAGCAAAAGGATATTAATAATATAAATACGTTTGATTGGAGATTGAAACAATGTATAAAACATCACCAGAAAATAGTCCAGATGCTGGTAGTTCTCAATGACTGTTTCAGTTTCTGTGTAATTGTTCAAATTTTGACTAGCACAATACTAATATGCTTAAATGGATTCCAAATTCTTCTCGTAAGTGGTTACCAGACTCAAATTTTTAAAATCTATCATTTTTTAGTTTTTTCGTGGAATACTTGCTATTGTTTGAAACAAAAAATTTCAATTCTTATGAAAATTTCTTTTTTACCAATAGAGTATCTATTTTTCGAAAATTATTTTCTATACATTTCAATCAAATTAAAAAATTGATTTTCGAGTTTTGAAACATTCGCGGTCACTGTTTCAAAAATTTAATACAAAAAAAAAAATCAATTACTTATAATGATAAATTACGTGTTGAAGGAACTACTTTATCTTTAAATTATAAGAACATGGAAGAAAGAAAATTTAGAAAATTACAGTTTTTGCAGTTCCATAATTTTAGAATAGACTAACTTTTTTTTTCTTACGGGAACCATTCCCTTAATATCCAGAGCCTTATAGTTTTGTCTCAGAGAACCTTAAATTTTCCACAGCAATTATTGTTCTATTTAATATCACGACTATCGAAAACTCTTACTCTCTAAAATTGAATCAGTAAAATCTACTTGGAATTAGTGAATATCCATACGGAAAAAACAATATAGTAGTGGCAACTCTCTGGATAGTACTGAGTGATATCCCGGACAGTAGTGACTACAGTCTAGATAGCATACAGCACTGTCTGAATTTTTTTTTTTTACAAAAAGTACTCAGTACTATCTCAGAGAGTTGCCACTACTATATTATTTTTTCCGTGCACTGGGAAACAGCTATAAGTATACCACTGGTTGAATTAGTGATATAGCTATAGAAATAGTGACTATCCACTGATTCGCAGTGAATTTCACTAATTCATTATTAGAAAGTATTTTTATTTTTATTATAAAGATAATGATTTCAGGGTAATGATGATCGACATCTACTGATAAGACGGATTATAGCTATTAACGCAGTTTTATTACAATTATTTTTTTGGTGCTGGTACGGAAACAAAATGAGCACCGTAGTAAGTTTTTATTGACTATAGATAAATAATAATAATAATAATAATAGTCTTTTAATTATTATTTAAAATAAATAATAAATCAGGCAGATTCACTTACTTACAATCAATGGATGTGCGGATGGGAAAGTGAATTTAAGCGAGGAGTGAGTAATTCCGTAACAACATCGATGATTTTATCGTTACGATCATTAGAACTCCGCGCAATTGGCCTCGTTCCTTTATCTCTGCAGACATTTGTTTCAGTAAGCTAATTATTGTTACATCTATTTGCTTCTTAAAAAAAAACCTTATTTTTTTTTTCAGGCTATCAAAAAGTCATACTCAGTATTAATACTCTTACTTACTGTAGTCGAGGACTGATTATTTTTAAATTACTGTAGTAATTTATTATAGATACTTTAGTAAGCTAATAGACAAATAAATAATATTTGATAGAAACATTATACACATATTTTTTTTTATTTTGTTAAAACCATATACCACACTACTACCTTTGCATTGTTTTTCCCCAATGCAAAACTACTTAATACACTTTTTTTGTATAAATCATTCAGAATTCAAAAGTGACAGGTAAAGTCAACGAAAAATTGGTCCATCTTGCCCATGTCTTCCTTGTTTCTAAGCTCGGTTACAACGGAATTACTTCTTGGTTACTCCGGTGACGGTTATTTCATGCAACTGCAGTCAAAATTTATTTGAAATGAAAAAAAAAATTTTGAAAAATTTGAAAACAAAAAATAAATCATACTTGTACATTAGGCGGCGCTGAAAGTGCAAATATAACGCAATCAACGACATCTTTGGGTTCCACTACTGGAAATTTAGTTTTTAGTTTATTAAATATCACGGAATCACCATATATTTCTGTATTTACCAATCCCGGATGGATTCCCTGAAATATTTAAATCAAACGACTTTTATTTATCGTAGTTTTCTCAGTATAAATGAATACATACCGTGACTCGTATATTATCTTTATACCATTCGAGTTCATTTTTAAGTGTGTCAGTCATACCGCGTAGTGCAAATTTTGATGCTGGATAAATATTTATCGGTATTGTTGTCGCTGCATTTATACCAAGCATACTGAGAAGTTAAAAATATTTATATTTATTCTTGTCACCAGCAACACTTATATTTATAACTATAACTATAACGATAAGTAAAAAAAATAATGGTACCTATTAATGTTAATAATGTGCGCTTCATTTTTACGCAGGCGCATTGATTTCAGTGATTCTCTGATAAATATTGCAGGTGCAAGAACATTAACGTTCAAAACAGCACGTAAGTCTTCAGTTTTTACGTCTGAAAATGGAAATAAAATATAAAAACCATCCAAGTTACTTTCGTAAGTAAAAATATGTATGATAATAATATTAATTAAAAAAGAATAGTTACTTTGGAATGTGCTTTCTCTAATTATTCCGGCATTGTTCACTAAAACGTCAACGCCGCCAAATTTTTCATTAACGTACGCAAAAGCGTAAAGTATGTCTTGTTCTTTTTCGACATCACAACACAAATAATGAAAAGCGCCTTTTAAGTTTTTTAGATTTTGGTATAAACTTTTCAATCGATCTTCTTGGTTTGAAAGACCCAGGACGTTTAATCCATTTGTTACAAGTTCCCGAGTAATTTGTGCGCCTATACCTGAACTCGCTCCGGTTACTATCGCGACTTTACCAGACCACCGTTCCATTTTCTTCGACAATGTTTAGACTACTGATACTTTGAAGGATTACGATTCGATTTATATAGTAATTAGATCGTTAATTTTATGACCTTTGGCGGCTATAAATTAATCATCTAGTGAGTAAAAGTTTATGTGTAAAGGACTTGATACATTGGTATCAACTAAATAATTGAATAGCCAATATCGTATAATGACGTCGCATTTGGGGTGAAAAGTGTTCTTTGTTAGAAACAATAAATTGTCATTTATCAATTTATATTATCATTCATTCAAATAAATCCATGATTCTTTGAAAAAATCGAAAAGTCAGAAATATGCAGAATAGCTTCCTAGGAGATCAAAACGTCGAAATCTGATGAAAACTTGATTTTCGAAAATCGGACCGAAAGCGCTAACTTTGAAAAGGGAATAAAATTAACATTCAATTGTCGTAGAGGAAAAAATTTATCTACTTTCAATACAACCTATGAAGTAAAATTATTAATGTATAAATTCAGCCTCGGAAAAATAGCTCAGATAAATGGAGAGTTGAAATATTTAAATATTGATCGGGATAGATCTGTTTAGATTCATATCGATCATAGATTTTATATTCAAAAATTGTTTTTTAACTTTCTCAGAGTGTTATATATTCATATAATTTACAGCAATTTCGCGAATGGACTTTGTATAATAAATAAATAGTTATCGCAATAAAATTGCTTTTAAAGTTAATAGTATTTTTTACTTTGTCAATTTATAGCTGTGACTTTACTAAGTAATAAAGTTGTTTATATAAATTTTCTACTAAATCATTTAATGCATAAATATATAAAATGACATGAGTCAAAGGCTGCTCCAGTTTAAATGTATCACTGAACAATTTACGATTTAATAAATGTTACTCTCCATAATTATTATGAATATATATTCCATATCAAAGTTCATGGAAATTTAAAAAATCACGATAAAAAAATTTTCAAAATTTAAAATGGATGCAAAAAAATAAATCGAGAAATTCTAGGTTAATCAATTGGATGTAATTTTATGCAAACAAAAAATTGTATTTATATGTATTATTATCAGCATAATTCAATGCAAAGAAAATAGTTATTAACAGTTAGAAAACTTAGTGTAATAAAAATTTACTCCAAAAAAATTTTTTAAAAATAATTCGACAGATCTTAAGAATATAAATTTATTTAAATTTATAAATTTTTTCAAGCACTAAAAATATATTGTTTCTGCCCGGGATCGAACCGGGGACCTTGTGCGTGTGAAGCACACGTGATGACCACTACACTACAGAAACCATTTAATGAAACGATGTATAAGTAGAATATTATACTAGTGATAAGAGATTAACATTTATTTATATTAAAAAACAATACATATAAGTAATAAAATTAATTTTTTTATTCATTGAACGTGAGTTCATTTAAAAATTTATCTACAAAATCTGATTATTTAATTTAATTGATGTAGTTGCCTCAAGTATATGTGATAGTTTTGAAATTTTACGGCTTTTTTTAATGCAGAATTGATAAAGTGATAAATTTGTAGTATGGGGAAATAAATCAGAGAATTTTAAATAAAATTACTGTTATAGTTGTTACTATATATGTATTAAGATAGAAAACCTTAACTGGACAAATAATCACTCATGACTTATAGTAGATCCTTTTTTTTATTCATATATGTGTAAATTTTTCACGGATGATAGCTAAAGAAAATTTCCTTTCGCTGTATCTAAACTTTCCCATAGACTCTCAATTCATATCGTCTTGGGAATGATTTTGAATGAACAAGTAAATATTTAAATTTGACGAGAGTCGATACCAAATATAGAAACTTACTAAACATATTCCAATACTTTCATTTATCATTATTATTTTATGGCCATGGATATGGTTTGCATAGTTTTTGAATAAATTTAAGGAAACCAGGAGTAGAATAAGACAGCATTGAAGAAAAAATAAATTTTTTTGTTCCAAAATGTTAATTTGCAATTTCTGGTAAATAATTATCATTTTTGAAGGCTATTTATAATTTTAACTCAAAACTGACATAAAGAAAAATAATTTTTATTTTAGTTACCGACACTTAATAATTTAAGGACCTCTGTTTGGAATTTCGAATCTTGTTACTAAATTATATTCTCGAGTTTTTTTTTCTTTTTCTGTACATGAAGGGATGAGTGGTTGAGATAAAAAAGTAGTTTGACATAAGCGCGATGACATTAATGAAGAGCGAATGAGACGGACGTTATAAATGCCCTGTGAGTTGTCAACAGGTTTATAAAAAAATAAAATAAATAAAACTCTACACATTTACTTGACCACACCTGGCGAGGAGAAAATCGAATCAGCGAGAAACAGGGCGACGCACAAGAGACCGGCCGATTTCTTATTCAACCTCCAACACACTCTCAATTTGCGGAACTTTATTTTGGTGTAACTGTCGATAAATTTTTTTAAAAACCATAAAAACTAAATTTTATATTTTATAATGCATTTTTATAATCGTTGAAAAATAATCCCAGCGGCTGATCATTAATTAACCGTTCAAAAGTAAGTATACTGATTTACTTTAAACGTAATAAGAATAAAAAAAAAAAAAAAAATGTTTATAATATTCTCAAGTATGTTAATTTATTGTGTAATAGTAACTGTATGAAAATAAAAAAAAAACATTATATTTCGTTAATTATTTTATATTATATAATTCTACTGTACATTTTTTTGTAATTAAAATGTAAGAGATCAATTAAAACCTTAATTAAGTAAAATAAAACCTTTCCGTAAGTAAAAGTTTTTATTAGAATTTTTTTTCATATATATATTTTATTATTATTGACGTTAAATATTTCCAATGATATAAATTTTGTCAAACATGTTAAATTTAATAAAAATATTAAATTAATAATTTTTCAAATATCCTGATAGCTAACTTAACTGCAAATTGATGAAAATCTACGGCCGAAATTGGATGTCAAGTTGACCGCGAAAACTTTACACAAATAGTTGACGCTAACTTGTAGTCAATTTTGAAATAATTTTTTGACCTTCAGCTCTTTTCCCGCAACTTTCTGTTAATTTGAAAGTAAATTTTGTTCTTTAAGCTCTTTTTCCGTGACTTTCAGGCGACGCTTCAAGTTAACTTCCAATCCAATGACGGCTGAAGATACACGACAACTTGTGGTTCATGGGTAGTCATATTGTAGTCATATTGTAGTCAAAACTCTAAGCGGCAGAGATTTGATGTCAACTTTACGTTAACCTGGCCTGTGGCTATCAGAAATTAAAAATTGTGATATTCAGCTTACCGACAATAGATTACAGAAAGGAATTCTATAGTTGATAAGATAGAAATTACCGATAAATATGACCTGATAGACAAGTTAGCAGTACACTGACGACAACTTTCTGCAGTAGTTTGTTGCCAAGTTAGCCGCAAAAATTGACATTTTCATAAATTTGTAGCCAACAGTTACAAAAGCTAAAAGTTGTCGACAACTTGTTGTCAAGTTAGCCGCAACTAATGTGCACCAACTTTCTGATCAGAAAGTCTGGCTATCAAAGTGCGTTTTCCAGCCATTCCTATGTATACTACTGATATTAAAACTGTGTTACTCGTTACACCTCTTTCTACCGTCCGTCAATAAATACATTGACGGCAACTGGTCGCCAACTTTCTGAGGAAGTTGGTGGTAAAAGTTGGCACTATTATTTGACGGAAAATTACCATCAATTTTCTCAGAAAGTTGACAACAGGTTGCAGCAGTAGATTGCCACACTTTCTGGGAAACCCTAAGCTGACTACAATAGCTAATGTACTCCGTTATCATTTATAAATGATAACGAAGCTCATGAGTAAGCTGTCGATAAGAACGGGAATATAATTCACTACCGTATTTTCATTTTTCATTTTCGATATTGTTGACGGTATTATGTTCAGCGGTTGGCTCAACCGATATTTGCATATTCGGTCATTGAAAAAATAAAAAAATAAAGAAAATACGGACAAAAAAACGAAAAATGATGTCGAGGAGAATAAAAGGAGAAAGGTTAAAACGAAAGAAATATGCAATTTGGTATTATAACCCGCGGCTATTTAAAAGACACTTAAACTTTAATTACAGTCAAAGAAGCTTTCTTGTGATATTATCATATTGCTACAAGACAACGCGCAATTGCTTAAGTTTAGTAACGTCTCAAGCCCTGGAGCTTTAATTTTCATACACACCCTTCCCCAAAAAAATTCCTCATAATTATAAAACTTTAATCTGCTTTAAATTTGTTGAATCTAAAAAAAAATAAATAAAAACACGGTCCGTATACTTTTATGACGGCTAAATAATGCGAGAATTGATCAAGTGGCACTCAAACTACAGTGAGTAAAAAAAATTCACCAACGTAATCAGTAATGAAATTTATTAGTTTCTATTGTCTTGGAAGGAGCTAAATTCTTTTCCGATTTTATGGTGTGGAAAGACGATATAATAAGGAAAGTGAGTGCGAGAGCCAGAATTTACCGTTGGCTTCTTCCTCTCGTGCTTCTGCTTCTGCTGGTTCTTCTTCTTCTTCGTCTTCTTCTTCTGTTCCTCACACTACCCTCTAGATTTAGACCGGGTACTGGGAGTAACGAGGGAATAAGAATGGCTAAGAGGGTTTTGTGGACGAGTGCCTCCAGGTTTTCCCTTAAAACTTATTCCCAAGGTTTGTTATATATCGTTTATATATAACTGGGGTGGAAGTTAAGGGCAAAGGGGGTAACTTAAGATTTAGTGGACCCCACACTGTTGTAGTGTAGCCGCTAAAACTTAATAAATACCAAAAACCACACCACACTAGTCTCACCAGTTAAACCATCTCTGCAAAACATTAAAATTATATAAATGTCTATTTAATGACAACCAAAGTCTAGTTTAATTTTACCGCCGATTTTATTACTAAAACTTTTTATTGTCATTATTAATTTATGTCACTTGTATTATTATTGTTGTTTTTATTATTATTATTAATAATAATAATAATAATAATAATAATAATAATAATAATAATAATGAAACGTAGGTTTTGAGTAAATAAATAATATTGTTTTATTATTTTAATATTTTTTTATGGAATAAGGAAAACTAAAAATCGATTTCCGAGATAGGTGACAAGAAATCTGTTGACTCAGGAGTATAGGGGCTCGTAATAAAAATAAATATCCCAAGAGTGTGGGCCGATATAAGGGCTGTGGTGTGGCGAGAGTATATGGGATACGATGGAAAAAAATAAAGTAAAGAAAAGAAAAGAATTGAGGGATGGGGGTGGTGATAGTGGCGGCGGATGGTAAGGGTGGAAATATCATACGATGCAATGTCGTATCCAAAACGTATATATGGACACAAAACGATTTATATAATGTCGACATATTTTTCAACGGTTTTTTTTTAATATATACTATAAATATATGTATATATTTATTATGTTCGAATTTGTGAAATATTAAATGACCGAGTGTTCTTATTTTCATTCTTATATATTTTTGGATTTGAATGTATATAATATGAAAGTGAGGGTAAATTAATTTTTTTAATCAAAAATATTCGAGCATCAGTAGTTGTGTAAAATAAACTATTGAATATAAAATAGTAACCGAACTTAGGATTAAATAAGCGAAAATGAAATCCGTTGATCTGTTCCTGTTATTCGAGTAAAAATATATGTAGGGGTTGAAGACGGGACAAAAAACAGAAATAAACGAGTGAGGTCGCGTGAACTACTTCGCAAGATGTTGCACGAGCTATTACAGTCCCCGGCTGAATTTTGTACCCATGGGTATGAAAATATATAGATATATATAATTGCGATTGTCTCGACGATTCAAAGCATCCCCTGGACGATCGGTAAAACATCATCACTACTGTCATGGAATATCAAACGATACAATGTATTATATTATATATACATACATATATAATGTAATAAAACGTGTAAATCCAAAAGTAAAAATATATACAATAAGTATTCGTGAGAGGATGAAAAATAAAATCTTACGAAACTTCTCTCAGGAGAATTTCCTGATACTTTTATATGTATATGTATATATTTTATTTTTACCTTCTGAGAGTAGATATAAAGAGATAATAAAGAGTAGAAAAGTAAAACATTTTGAAGCGATTTCGTGTAAAACTAAAATAAGGATTGATTGAGATGGCGAACACTGAAGAGATACATGACCGGAAACTCACTCACTGTAAAAATATATCCGGAGGTCCATTAAAACGTTTCCTGTTATAACTAGCCATCCAAATCCTTCAACCATAGCTCAGTATATTTATTTCTTCTTAATCAATAAATTATATATATGTATATAGATTATAATGAGGAGTGGAAAGAGTTTATAAATATATTATTATATATATAAAAAATATATGTGGGAACTGAAAAATGAAAATTAAGTAAAAGCCTAATCACACTTGTACTCAGTCATTTTTTCTGTACGACGGAAGGAGGATGTAATAAAGTATCGCGACGGAATATCGAAGGGACGTGATTTTTATTCTTAAGCATTTTTTGTTATTTCCGTTTTTAAGTTAAGGGCTGGTAGTCAGAGTTGGAGCTACGAAAGGAACAGTAGCAGTGATGGCAACAGATTTAGATCCCTTGATTTTTGCCTTCTTAGTTAACGGAATGAAGATGAAGATTCAGCAGCTGTCGCGTCCAATTCGGCTGTATCCCCTTACGAGCCAAGTCATATTTTTTTCTTTTATTGTATTCATAAAAAATAACAAAGTATTTTTTATTAATATTCATTAAGTTAAATTTCGGCAGTAATTTAATTATTCAGGACAGTAATAAGAATGAAGAGAAAATTTACTTGGCAATACAAATTACCCTCAGATCCGCAACATCTGTTTACTTCACCTCTTTTTATAATTTTTATGTATTCCTCATCGTTATCAGGTATTTAAGTCTTTACTTTCATCAACAAAAAGTCGCATCCAAATATTTTCATAAAAATATCATCGAGAAGATCGAAATTCTTCTGGATTTTTTTGACCCTGCCTCATCTCGATTGAAAGTAAAAAAACAAAATTTCTGTCTAAAATTAAATCCTGGGTATAAAATAAAAGCTTGTGGTCAAAAGATTCTTACAATATTTGAAAAAAAAAATGCTACTAAAATTATATATCATAATAAATGAATATTGTTTACTAAAAACAACAATTAAACCAACGACGACTAAATCTTTAATTAAACATAAAAAAAAAATAATTTATGTTGACCACGTGATTACAATTTACCTCGTCGGACAGACTTCGTACGGGGGGTAAAGAGTACTATATATCTCGCAGTGAGTTTGTGACTTTCAGAATCGTATAATTAATTTCCCGTGTCAGTCTTTTCTCCCACCGCGAAAATACTCAACCAAGTATACGAGAGTTTGGTACTTGCATTTGATATTCACTTTCTCTCTCTCTCTCTCTCTCTCTCATCCTCTAATATCTATTCTCTCGTCTCTTCCCTCCTTTATCATCCACTATTTCGCTCTTGATCATCGCCATCAAGCAATCTCCGTCTTCGTTTCATGTTTTAGCGATAGTAGTTGAGAGTAGAGCCGGGTTGTGGGGTGCAAGTATGAGTGCGAGTACGAACAGGAGCCAGATCCCTGGCGACAATATTGCTGGCCATTTGGTTCGACAGTGTGGCTGAACGCCTTCTCTCATCCCTTCTTGTGCTTCCATACCCTCACTACCCCTTTAAAACATCCTTGCCTATTTCACATATATATACACCCACATATATATGTGCGTAAGAGAATGAGGTAACTTTGCAAGCAGTAGAAACAAACCCTAGCATACCAAACCGTCAATATCAGCCAGTGTAATTAAATATAACAGATCAACATACGCTATTAGATTTTGTACTGATGTAGTATTTCGTTGTGATCAATTAATATTATTATTATTATTATTTTTTTTTTTTTAATTATATATTGTATGTAGATGAGGGTGAATTTAGCGATTGGTTAGTTTTCGTCAAGCTCCAGTACAGGTATGAGACGAGAGAATAAACGTCTCATCGTGACCCTCGGTAGTAGTTACGAGAACCGGTTAATTGGATAAATGTCCGATCAACGAATCCTGTCTCGTTCTACTCTACAGACTCTGCTGTACTATCGTGAATCGTGATATCCTCGCTAGCTTCCTCTTGTCCTCTTTGCCGATCCTACACTGCGCTGGGAATCATTCCTATACGATTCTATATTCAACCCCCTATTCGCTAAATCTATGTATATATTGAGTATACGGTATCCCCCTTCCCCCTCAGATCGCAACTCATTTCCGTTCGTGTCCTTATATCTGTAACTGTAGGATATAAAATCGCTTTAATTTAATTTATTGGAAAATTTAAACGATAATATTTGTCATGGATAATTTTTCTTGGCCTGTTTTTTTTTAGAAAATTTATAGTTTTTTATAAAACTTTTAAATTAAAAAATTTTTAAATGGAAAAATTTTAATTTTTAATATAAGTCAAATTTTTTTTTAGTAAAATTGTTATAATTTTCACGAAATTTAAATTAATATTCGTAATTTAATAATTATCCAACTAAATTATTCAAATTTACTCCACTAAAATACAATTATTTTGTTTATTGTATTATCCTATAAAATCAAATAAACTTCACGGATATTGATCTAACCGAAGGCAATACTTATTAATATCTGATAACTTTGAGTGGTGAAAATTTTAATTGTTGTCGATTATAATGTCTATTAAACATTAATTACTTAGCAAAGCGCAAAATTGAAACTTTAAATTTTTCATATCAACTCAAATATTCAGCTGAAAATTTTTATCTACTGATAAAAAAAATAATTTTGTCATTGATATCTACCGAATAAGTATAAATTATTAATTACTAAATAATTTAAAAAGTAGTTATTATAAAATTATTTAAATCGAGTAAATTAAAATGAATCGTAAGACTTTTCGACGTAGATTAGAATCCCTAATGTTCCTCGCATGTGCATGACATTGTATAAGATATTGTCAATGTATGTATGTTAAATATATGTAGATATGTAGTATATACACATATATACATGAAGGGTAAATAAGGCGTATGGATTCTAATTGCCAGTAATAAATCAGTGACAACACCTGCATTGTCGACATTCTCTGTTTATTCTTCTGTAGTCACGAAATAACTAGATGAATCTTGTTTAATTAGTTACTCACATGTTACAAAAATTAAAAACTGCTTTAAAAAATAATTATTGTAATTTAAACAATAAATTAATTACATGAAGATTCATTTTCGTAAATGTAAAGATGTGAAGATAGAGAATTTTAAAATGTATAATTTATTTTAAGACGTGTTTTAATTTTTAGCGCGCAAGATTTTTTTACAAGCCTTATATTAAGTGAGGCTGGGTCTGAAAACAAAGGGACAGTGATTATGGTCATGCAAATTGCTACATTCACTGCTGTTTATCATTTTTTTCTCGGCGGAGTTCATAACCGGAAAGAAGCCAGGAAGAAGAGATGCTTGATTTAATTATCTCGAGGAAAGAATTTTAAAAATAGTAATTAGCAATCCGCGGTCGTTTCAGGACTACCCAAGTATATTAATTAGATATATTGTGTTTTTATATTTATCACGAGGTAATAGAGTCTTATTGTTGCTTATTTTATTTTTCTAATTTTTCCGATCCCCCCTCCCACTTCCTGTTACCAAATTCAGTAAAAATACATTTTTTTTTAAATTTTGGACTCACCATACTGTTCAGCGTCACCAGCATCCCTACCCCTACATGAGAACTGACCACTTCTGAAACAAAACAAAAATTTTTTTTTTTTTTTAAACAGTAACAAATTTTCCAGGCTATTTCTATTTTTAATAGGGGTCTAAACTTTTTTCTCCGTCACAGTGACGTCGAGGAACGATACTATCTCTGTCGCACATGCGCAGTTAATGGAAACTTTGTCCACATTTTTCTCTAACAAATAAACATTTTTTAAAAATGAAAACTTTGATTACTAAATTATAGAGTCATTGAGCCTCGTTCTTCATTTTGTGTTTAGAGGTTATGTTTAAGAGAAAAGCTTGACAATAATGACTAAAGACTCTCCTTAAAAATTGATACCGTATTATTTGAATAAAATTTTTTATAATTTATTGTTAATAAAAAAATATAAAGAATGCTTGGTAATATAAATATCAGGTAATAACTTAAAAATGAAAATAATAAGTATAGTTGATGATATAAGTATGAAAAGTTGACGCGTGTGGTTTTTCATAAAAGCGAAGTCTGTATACAAGATCGTGTATACGAATGCTGGGTTTATTCTTATTATAAAGTGAAATACAGTCCACTTGGAGTGTATATAAATTTAAGCAAGTGTATTTCAAATGTATGTAATATATACATGTACATATATATAAATATATATAGAAACATAAAGAGTAAGTAAGATAAAGTAAAAAAAAAAACTACCCTTAGGCTAATAATACACCGACAACCTTTATTTTATTTAAGCAGCCCCAGTTTTTCATTACGTTCATTTTCTCGCTCTCATTCCTCAGTCTTTCCGCGCTTCTTATGAAGAATACGGCTCTCCATACTTCAAAATACATTATTTACTAGTGCTGAATATTTTTTCTTAACTTTTATTTATTTAAAAATCTAATTTATCGTTCACTTTTTATTAATTTATTTATCATATTTTTAAAACGAAAAACTACTGATTCTTCATTTTATTATAATTTTTATTTACCGATTTTTTTTCCTTAGCACAAAGACAAACAGAAACATTACGAAAGTTTTTTTATTTTTATGTGTATCGAAAAGTTTTAGATTTTTGTCTTCCATACAAGATGAGCAGATATCTCTGCTCGATTTCACTTGGATCAACTAAACTGTATCATGACATTGGAACACAAAAGTAAAAGAGCTAAAATAAAATGGAAAAAAAAATTATATAGCGAGTCGAAAGTTTTTTACGATAAAAAAAAAACATAAAAGAACTTCTTTAACCAAACGTATAAAGAAAATGGGATTTTCTTCAATCAAGCTGTTTGTTATTATGATTTTTATTAATATCAATGTTTATAAAACGTAAACAAAATTTTTTTTCTCATTAATAATGTAATTATAAAAATTTCAATCTAATTATTTATTTTTATTTGGCCGTAACAGAACATTTATTTTAAATAGAATTTTTCTAATTTTCATTGAGATTTGAAATTTTAAAAAAATTTTTACTGAAATTACACCTAATGAAAGACCCTTAGTTTCCCGGATACAAATATTTGGTCGAAATCGTACCGAAATGATAGAATTTTATTCAAAGAGACCTAAATTCGGTCGAAATTACGCTGAAAATGTAGAATCTTAGTGAAAGAGGCCGAAAAATAACCGAAAACACGTCGAAATTTTTTTTTTTTTTTTAACATACAGACCGAAAATCGGCTAATAAATCCGGCCGGACTATTTTTAGTTTTTTTCAAGCCGAGTCAGAAAAATTTCGGTGATTTTCAGGCCAATTTTCGATCAAATTTCGGCTTAGCTAATTTTCAGTCACGTGGAGACTACTTGAACCTTTTTTCGGCCCCTTTTCAGCCGAAAAAAAATTTTCTTCTTTCAGCTTGAAATTTTTTCACTCGAATCTCTCCTGATTTTAAAATAAAATATTTTCAATGAATATGATTAGAAACGGACACTGGTTTCAATTTAAAAATTTTTTATAATGGACAGCAGTAAGTAAGAAACAGAGTGAAGGTGAAAAAAAAGAGCAAAGATGAAGCGAAAAAAAAAGTAAAATAAAATGTTCAAGTATTAACGTCTCAATAAAGATCCTTAAGGCAGATCGCAATTCTGTTGATTCTCAAGGGACAACAAGCAGGAGGAGTCGAAGCGGTCGCTTAACACGGCAACTCGTCGAGTAATAAGTGAGTCTACGAGCCGCGGGGTTTACTATTGACCATGGAAAACTATCTCTGGTCAGCACAAACTACTTGACAAAAACACTAAAGCTGTTATCTCATCTCTTATGTTTTATTTCTTATTTTATTTAACTTTTTTTTATCGCAAACCCTGCTTTCTGTTTAAAACCAATACCTACAATATTTTGTAAATTTTTTACTGAATCATCGTTTGGCAAATAAATTTCTAAAGTTTATAGACTGTCGGTCAGATAAATAATGGAGAAGCTTTAAATAATAATGAGAGATTTACATTGATGGCGGGGATTAAAATATAATTAAGTGGACCATTGAATAGAAAGATGTTAATTATTTATTTCAGTTCGATGATACCAACTCTCAGTATGTATATGCAATATTTATCTATCGGAATCCATTCAAATTAAATCGATAATGATGCTTTTAATTTATTATCACCCAAAGTTCGTTAACGGCGGATGTCATTAAATTTTTATAATAATCACTTTTTCGATAAATTTTCCAAAAATCATAAAAAGTTTCATGCCAATGAAGCGACGTACAAAGCGGTCTTCATTACGAACGCAATAAATTACGTAATAATTTTTTTTGTTTAAAATATGATATTTATGAATTTATCATAAATATTGGCATTGAAATAAAAATATATATTTTTAAACCTGACGATGTGTTGGCATATGGATCGTTAAAGGGTTAGAGCGGTAATTTAACTAGAACGTCAGTTAGAAATCTTGCGGAATGAAACTACTGTCTCCTTAAGTTTCGTCGCTTGTAAACGTTCATGGCAATTAAGGAGGAATCACATGTAACAGCTGAGCATTAACTTTGGGAACGCGACCCTTCATTTACTCGGCCGTTAGCCGCGAACTAACCCCTTAGGCCACTTTACCATCATCAAGTCTTCCCTCCATTCGATTTCTCTCGATCCTCGTATCTTTACCTTAAATATAAACTCAGATCACACACACACTAATACTTGCTCCCAACAATTGCTTAAAATAAGCAGAGACAAAAAAAAAAATGAAACGCCGACTCGCAACACAAAATCTCTAAGTGTCTTATCTTAAACACGAGATTCGAATTATCACAATTTTTTTTATTTTTTTTTTTTCAGAATACTCTAGTGTCTTAAACTCATCCCGTCCCGCTCTTGTGAAGCTTATCTTCAAGCCCCTAGGTAAGCTTTTAGAGAGTAACTACCCACGAGATATCGAGTCTGCATATGTATCAACTCTCACTCGATACTCGATAAAGAGACATAAGAAAATCCTGGATATATATTTACACCCTCTACTATTATTTCATCCCCTTTATTACTATTTGACTTTATTTTTCAAATAATAAAAATAACAATAATAGTGATAAAAAATACTTTAGAGTGAAAAATAAAATAACAAAAAAATGTTTTTTCATTCAAGATGTTTGTAAATATTAAGCTTTGTTGTAAAAGAATGTGGCAAAACCGAATAAGGGCAAGTTTTTTTTTTCTTTCCCATAAAAGCTTTTCGGTCGCTCTCGGTGTCACATCAAACGCATCCAGATATTTTTAGAAAATAGAAAAAAAAAAATAATAATAGTCAGGGGTCGTGTGTTTTTATACCCTTATTTTCATCTCATGCTTTTGCGTAGTTTGAGGGAATAACGGAAGGATACTCGTTGAAGGGAATCTTCGGATCGGTAAACAACAATTGGTTTAAGCGACGGTTAAACCGGTGACCGTAATTTAAGGGTGGGTATTTAAGGGTTGTTACGCTCTTAGAAAACTTGAATACGGTCAGTTAAATTTTTAATCGACTTTCTATATTAATTTGACGGGTAATTATCATTATTAATTATTAATTATGACTTACTCTTAAATTAACAGTTTAAATAATAGTCACAATAATATATAGTTAAAAATGATTGTGCGGATCTATGTAATGACAAGCAAAAATTTTATTGAAATTTTATGTAAAAAATTATAACAAATTAATATTCGTATGGTAAAAATTTAAAAAGAGGGATGTGGTGAATAAAATTTATTTTAGCTGATGTAGCAAGTTATTTTTTCGCGGGAACGATAATGTTCAGTCACTGAAGCTGAATAGAATCTTCAGTGTAAAAACAAAACTCTCGTCAAACATACAAGTAGAAATAGCAATCGCAGTAGCAATAGCAATTGTCTTTGTCGTGGATGCTGTAGTGAGGGTAGAAGAGACACAATTCATAGCAGACAGGGAAGCAAAGTTGTAGCTTCTGCCACGATGAGAAAGCATTTGCATGTGACGATCATCCGACCAGAAATTGTTTTCGTTTCCATTTTTCTAACCACTTTTATTATGATTTTTCATAAATTTACTGTATTTATATTCAATAATAAAATGAATTTGAATTTTAAGTTAAAATAAAAGTTTTTGTTTCTTGAGTATTTAAAGGTTGGAATTATAAAATTAACAGAGACCGCAGTTACTTAATACGGCTTAACGAATATAGATTAAAAGTTGTTGCGTCGGGTGGCAGCTCGAGGTTTTGAGGAAGCAAAATAAGTTAGAAGGGCGAGAAAAACAGTGTAGTGGTAAGGGAGGGTTGGTTTAAATTTTCGCGAGATGACTGGATAGGATTGGAAACTCACCGCGGGTTCGTCGACGGTAGTCTGGTTTAGTTCGGTGATGCCGCTCGGGAGAATGTGTTTGTATTTTAATGAGGGTGAGTATGCTAATCCATGCAGCACGCCGTATCTCTCCCGACTCATCGCCACCCTCACACTTCTTTTTAATAGTAATCTCTCCTTCCCTCTATCTCTTTTTCTCTATTTGGCATTTCAGTGCAACAAAATTTAGCCAGGCGGCAAAGACGGGTGATGGTAAAAAAAATTTTTCTTTTCCTCCTTTTTATTTATTTTTTAAATAAGAGAACGGGAAATAGATAGACGGGAGTTGCGTAATAAATTCACACTTGACTTGGTGTACTTGCAAATTTAAAAAGGGTAACGGCAGGCTCAACAAGCTCACTCTGTAAGCTTTAATATCCCACTTTTGCTCACTATATTTTATTTATTTTTTTTTTGTTTTCAGTTTTGAGAAAAAAAGAAGCGACATTTTTTTAAAGGGAGTAAAAGGGTTAGGGTGGATTGAGGGTTGATGTGATGGAGAAGGGTAAGAGAATAGGCTGAAAATCTGCTGGGGCGAAATAGCTGTATTCCCTATTATGCTTGACCCACTGCCATAATTTGTCACAATCAATAGTTACTCGGCATCTTTTTCTCGAGCAATCGATATTATTGCTGACACCGCTTCCGACTTATAGTGAGGTTACAGCTATATTTGATTCTACTTTATAAATAATTAATAATTAATTTACGTTTATTTTTAATATATTTTTCCGATAACACCTGTGATTGTGTAAGAAAAATAATTCAATATTTCACACTTGGTATTTATTTTAATAATAAATTTCAGGAATTTATAATTACGAAAAAAAAATTTTTTTTCGTCTGCATTAATAAAAAATAATTGTCGAAATTTGTTACAATCGGGATTTAAGTTTTTGGTTTCTATTTATGATATATAGGGGTAGAACATAGAGGGTGTAAAAATATTAAATATTTTTAATTGTGGGTAAAATTTTTTTTTTCTTTTTCGAGTAAAATGAGAAAGCCTCAAAAAAAAAAAAATAGAATTTTTAACAAATTTAATAAATATAATGATTCAGATGTAAACTGAAATAAAAAATATGGTTTGCGAAGAGCAAAACAATCAAATAAATAAGGTTTTAAAAAAAAAATTTGAAAAAAAAACATCTGAACATCTGAAATAGCTTAAAATAGCTTAGTAAAAAATTTTCGGGTACTTTATTTTGATCGAATCTCTAGAGGAGACCCTATTAACTAATAATTACCTAAATTTTTTTACAATCTCTGTTATATATGTTCATTTATAATAAATAAAGTCACTAGTAATTTTTGATAATTACTACTATGTCAAATTAATTCAAGATTATAAATTCGCAGTCTGCCCCCATTACATATTTTTGATATCGTTAAAATTTTATAAACCGAATTAATCCTTAGACTTATTTCATTCCTATCACTGCAGTTTTCGGGTTCGCCTATTCACCCTTAGTCCAAATTTCGTCTGGCCCTCCCCTAACAATTTTTAATTAAATTGTCACTGACACTTGACATTTATAATTATATATAAAACAGCTCGAGTACATCTACATATACTTCAACATTATTAACCTAAAAAATGCCAATCTTCTCTAGACTATTATACCAACAACTCACAAGACAGAATTACGGATTTGCACCCTTCTATATACATCACTCTGTCCTTTCTTGCTTTACAACCCACTCAACTCTCTCTTTCACAAGTCTTATTGCAGAAACAAACCCAAGGAGCTGTTATTTTCCAGTGTCGCACCAGGTTAATCATCATTGTCATCCAAAATTCACCTCCATAAATATACATATATACAAACATCACGTGACATAACTGTGACAGAATAAACAAAGAGACTCATAGTCCAACCCCTTGTTTACAAACTTTTTACAGGTGTTACTGTAAAATAAACACTTGAAAAACTTTTTTAATTTAACCCCTCCACCAATTCGAGTATGTTTATTTTTTATCTTGTAAAATTTTCATCCCTCGTCTCTCCTCTTCTTTTATATTTATTTTTATTCACTTCAATTTAATCATATTTTTTAATTCGTCATACTCCTTTTTTTATGTGTATATATACATATATATTTTTTATTTTATTAGTTATTTTTCTTATGGAGAGATTATTTTTTCAAAAGAACGTCTGGACGAATGAATTTCGTGGATTAAACAAAGAGAGGGTGAAGTTTTCCAATTAAATCCGGATTATATCGTTTTGTTACGATATTGAAAATATATCGATACGAATAAAACTAATACTTTTACATACATATATATACATAGATATATATGTATCTATAGATGTAATGAAAGATAAAATTAATAAAATCAAATATATTTATAATTATTTTCTTAGCCAATAAAATAGTTATCTTTTAAAATAGATTAATTGTTTAAATAAATGTCAATATGGTTACAATAGTCTCTGTTTTCATTGAAAAAGGGGATTACCAATTTTAAATTCTTCATCACTTTTACTTCAATTTATTATTTTTTTATCTTCACTCAATTTATTTTATTTCACATTTTTTTTTATTATATATTTTTTTTTTCCTTTATCCCCAGATATGGAGATATGAATTTTTTTAATTTTTTTATCGTCCGTGAACTCGTTTATATGAAATCGAATAAATATTAAAATCATTAAAAATGAACGTTAGACTATTAATAAAAATAACAAGTGTATTTGGCAATTGTGACAAAGAAATTAATTATTAAATTTCTTTTTTTTATTTTATTTTAAGTAAAAGAGAATTTCATTATCGGAATTCATAGAGCGGAATGGGACGAAGAGAGAAGTCAGATACGGAGTTAGAGGTTCATTCGGTCTCAGTGTGTTGTACGTTAACTGGGGGTCGTTCGTAAATGTTCTGTATGCTGATGCTTATATCTGTGACCGATGAAAATAAAGAAAAGTATACCGATGAGAAATAAGTAAACAACTCGGCTAGTTGTACTATGATTTTATCTGTGAGTACATCAGCTTAATTGAAATATTTATTTTATTTTCACGTTACTTTTTATGCTGGGCTTGAATTATTTAATTTAGTTGATTGTATGATGGTGATAAGTAGTTTTAAAAATTGTTTACAACAAAATAATGAAATGAAATAAAAAGTGATGATTTAATTGCTGGGTAAAAGTATGGAAAAAGGTGTAAAAGTATATCAAAGGAATAAATTGAGTAAATTTTTCGATTGACGATGTCGTCGAGATATCTCACGAAAAGATGAAAAGGACAATTAAAGAGTAACAATCGTTGAATTTAATTGTAGAGTAGGGTGAATCCAGGGTGGGGTTGGGTAGAAAAAAAATTAACGCAGACCCCTTTTGCTGGAGGAATTATTTTCTTGGGGAAAACTTGAGATACGTTAAAAAGACTTTAGTGTCTTTTTTTTCTCTCTTTCTCTCGGTTGCTCTTTCAGCTCGGGCCTTTTAAATAAATGTCAACCCTTGGGAATATTATCACGCAAAAATACTGTTATAAAATATCTCTCATAATCATTTGTTATGATCTCTTGGGGTAATTATTAATTAGCATTTATACACAATCAGTTACTAATTTATTTATGTTTTATAATCTACTGTAATTATACTAGTAATAAAATTTTTTATTGTTTATTTTAAACTGAAATATTTTTTTAATTCAAGAATTTACCGAAAAAAATTATGATACGAGAGGGGGTGAGGAAAATGGGCCCACTAGAAAAAAAAATTTCAATAACGTTTTCTTCAATCTACTTTTCTTCAGTTTCCAAATAAGTACACAGTGTCAATATGACCCACCCATGAAAAAAAAAAATTCAATGTATGGAATAATTTCCCAATAATTTTTATCAAAAATTTCCAACGAAAAAATTTCACCATCTTTCCATATTTTTAAACTCAATATTTTTTTTTAATTTTCTTGATTTGAACCTCAACAAAAAAAAATAAAATAATAATAATGACAATGATGATAATTACACTAAAACGTAAAAAATTTCAAGGATTTCGTTGATCGGTATATTTAACAATGTCGCAATTACAAGGAATGATTATGACCAGCGTAAAAAGCTTGCAAAGAAAAGGTTGAGACAGAAAACGATGACATAGATGTTATGGTTTTATTGTAGTGTATATGAGTCGAGAGAAGCAAGTGAAATGTAGATGTAGATGTAGATGTAGATGGTAAATGGATAGTAGATGAAGTTGATTGTATAGTACTACAGTACATACAAAGTACTACAGAACTGGAGTGACCAGAAAAAGCTCTTGCCACACGACTTGTAGCAATCCTTTGTGAATACAAAAATAGAGTTACGCAGTAGCTTCTGTTCGGCCACGACGAGGTCATTCTCCATTGCCCTCTTGCGTTTTTCTCTACCTTTTTTATTTAGCCTTTACACCGGCGTTTTTCACCCATCGCAAACCCTCTGCGGCCTTCGCTCGACATTTGTACCTTGCAAGCCAGTTTACTTTACGTGTACATTAATATGCTCTATTTTTTCTTCCCGATCGTCATTATTCGAGTATTTTTTTAATTATTATTCACAATGCAAACTATTATTATACATGAATTTTTTATTTTTATTCATTCCTATTAATTTAATTAATATAGTGATATATTTTTGTAATAGGCTGTTAAAAATTGGGAGTAAATTCGGATTTTATTTCGATCGCATACAGAGTAAATGGGGAGTCAGTTTTTTCAGCGGAGTGACTTCGGAGTGATCTGGATTTTATTTAAATTCAAATTCACTCTGATTCGAAATTTTGATATTAAAATAAACTCGCGTTCGGAGTAAATTTTACTCCGAAGGGATTAAATAAATAAATAGTCATCTCCGCATTCACTCCGGATTTACTCCGCTAAATTTTTTCAGTGTATGTCGTAATCATATTATTATTATTTTTAATTCATAAATATTCATTCGAGAAAATTTAATATTGAAATTCTTGGAGATTTTGGCCGACAGTAGGGGGTAAAAAAGTTTCACGTCTAAAAAGTTTTATATTAAAACAACAGTCACAATATTTTAATAATTTAAAATTAAATAAAGGACAGTGAGGTAACGTGAGATGAAACTATTTATGGAGATTATATCGATAAATTATTTATTCAATTACTGATAAATTTTTTTTTTTATTATCGACATTAAATGTTTACTGTATGAAATCATAAAATTATATATAAAATATTATCTGGATTTGAACTAGTCGATTGTCATTTGAAAAGGATCGATCATTAAAAAATAGAAATCTCGATTTCTTTTAATACTTCCTAGAGCGAAATAAATCAAATTATTAATAAAATTTAATTTTAGCTTTTAGTCAAAAAATGAGAGCATATATAATTAAATATTTCGTCGACTGTCAATCAAGATGTCAAAGACAATATGAATATCTAATTATGAAAATTTATATTTATAACTTTACAAGTGATAGCATGTGAATAATTTTGATTATAGTTTCCATATCCAAATATTACCTTCTTACGTCATTTAGTCGTATTTTTCTTACATATTTCCTCTTATTGAATTTCAAATCAATGCATATTTTGATCAAAATTTATAGCTAACAGGTAAATTATCAATAGAATTAAAATACGGAGATTTTATATTCATATTTTTTAATATCTAAAATTGCGGGCACAAGAAAATTTATATGAAAAAATATTGATATTGAAGTGATAAACAAATAAAACTTCGTGTGTCTTCCGAAGTATTTAATTAAAGTGACGAAATATTAAATATAATAAAAAAAAAAAATTGCGGTAAAATTTTTCAGTTTTTTTTTATCTTCGCCGCAGGAATGAAGTGACGGCCGTTTTATCGGCAACACTTAGGGTAAACGATAAATTCTTAATTAATAATCAAAAAAGTTTGTTATTTTTTATTGATTATAAATTTAGTTATTTATAGAGTTATTATTAGAAAAATTCGTGATATTTATCCGGTTTTTCTAAAAATTTTGTTAAAGAAGAAATTTATAAAATTTATTTTACTAAAATTGGCTAAATATATCCCTGACTTATGCCAATTAATTTGTAGTATCGATTGTTAAGATAATAAATAATAAATTAACATAAAATGCACTACAGACCCAGTTTAGAAAATGTCACACGTCAAATGTCCGCAGTGATTTTAGCGATTAATAATTTATTCATTTAACAGATCGCGAATAATTTAAAATGAAAATTATCTACATAAATTGTTTAAATTGGTCTCACCTCAAATGACACATTTATATAAATTCCAGCTCATCGGATTTGAATTCGATAATCTTCTATCTAATGTTAAAAAATAATAATGATACTTTTACACCCTCTATATCTGCTATATAATAAAATTAATATATATTTTTAAGAAAATTAAGTGAAATGTAAATGTATTATTTTTTTTATGCCGTCGTTATGAAAGTTGGTAAAGTTTTCTAGCCACCGATTATCATCGGCGTCGGCAATATTTCTACGAATTTTAATGTACAGTCCAATCGTAGATGGCTCCGCAAAGCCGCGTAAAACAATTTATGTTTAAAACGAGCATTAAAATACCCTCGAACAAACTCCCATCCCCTTATAAAAGCAGAGAGAACGAAAAAAAATTACAGCACACTACTCATTTTCTACAGCAAACGAAAACTACTGTTTTAACGCTTTTGTGTGTCTGATGTGCGGTAAAAATACATCTCAACACTTTACGACAAGTGTAAATTTACTCGATGAGTTGAAAAATATATTCTTATGGCATATTGATGCTCTTGATGATATTATTATCAAAATAATGGTGCTAGGGTCTTTTTTTTAATTTATTAATTCTGAGTCGGTATATTGATTTTATTTAAAAACTTTTTTATGTATATTGATGAATATGACTTTAATTGGATGTATCGATTAATTACCGATCCAATTAATAAATTATTTAAATCAAAATATCGATTTTATGTCAATTCGATTTATCAATTGGATGCATTGATTTATCGATACAATACATCGATTTTATTTTGTATAATCAGCAACGATTTATTGATCAAAACTTCAGTGCCTACTTTTCATTTAAAAATATGACAGGTAATTAAAAAAAAATTTAATTAAAATAAATCATACACTTTAAAAAAACATGATACTGAATTTGGCCGACGTCTAATAATCTTTTGAATTTTTTAAAAAACGATGAATTACAAAAAAAAAAAAATTCCAAATAATTGCACTCATAGATTTTTTAATTTCCTACATGTGCATTTTTTTAGTTTTTTTTTTTTTTCGTTATTAAATAGTAAAAAAAAAAATTCAAAAATTGTCAACTGTCCGCCAACTTCAGGATCATAAAACAACAGTGTTAATAATGGGCTTAATTTAATACCATGCGGTGTTAAATTGAAATAACACCGGTGTAGGTGGTGTAAAAAAAATTCCACTCATAGAAATTAAAAAAAGAGAAAAATTCATCACGTCATTTAACACCGGAAAATATTTTAACACCGGTAAAGAATATTTTTACACCGACGGCCGTGTTATTTTAACCCGGATTCCGGTGTTGAAATTTAACACCAAAAATTTTAAACCCTACACCGCCTAAACTTACCCCGGTTTTTTTTAGTGTGGATTTTTTATAGAATAGTTTGTGTAAATTTTATATATATTTTTATTATATATTATATAAATATATATCTTTATTTTTAACACCCCCTACATTTCTTACAGTAATGCCTAGAAAATAGATCTCACCCCAAACTCATGGGAGTCATGACATGCTCTTCTTCGACGAGAGACCCCGGTAATCCAGCAATTTGTATTTATTCCCTCTCAACAACTTTTTTTTTCACCACCACCCTTAAAACCACAACCCCATCCTCACGAGTTTCGCGACACCCATTCCAATGCCCCTACTCAGTAATGATGAAAAATTCCTCATCTTCATACAGGGAACGCGTAAAAAAAAATTCTCAGATCAAATTCCATCCTCGCACCCTATCAATTTTTATCAAACCTTAAAAAATAACAAACTAACAAAGAATTTTGTATCAATCATCCATTATACGTTAGCTCACTAAATTTAAATAATTCCATTAAACTAAAAAATTAACAATATAAATATGTTTTAAAAACGTGTCCGTTGATTGAGTGGTAAAAATAATAAAAGACCGGTTTAAGTGCCGACTGATTGGAAGAGCAGGGCGCGAATGGGCACTCTCTCCAAACCAGAAGCTTTTCTCCGGCAACAAGGCTACAAGGTACCTTATTTTTTTTATTTTTAAAATTTTTTTATTTTTTACAGCAATTAATAACTCGTCGAGAGTACGCTCGATCGCCATAAAACGTTACCCATCTTATTACGAGTAGTCTCATCAATTTATCGTAATTTTTTATTTTCTCCATCATATTTTTTAATTTTTATCCAGACTCTCGAACCTCTCGTCCACTCTCAGTTTTATTAAAATTAATTTATTTATTTAAAAATACACACTAAAATAATTTATTCAAATGAATTTTATTTAAAACAACCGAAACTTATATTAACTTTTCGATAATCAAATAAAATTTTAAATAAATTTCGAGTTATTGATATTAGTGACAAATGTCACACGTCATAACTTTTCTGTTTAAATAAATAATAAAACAATTAAATGAACTAGGTCGAATAATTATTTAAATAACAAATCATCTGTACTTGAGATGGGGATTAATAATTAATTTGGGACTGTAATTAAATAATTTATTGATAAATTAAATTGTGACAGTTTTGGTAATTAGTTTATAAAGAAGATACTTCTGTGATTTTAATTAGTTTAATTAGTAGTAGTAGCAGTAGTAGTGGTGGTGGTGGTACAGGACTGATATAATACGTTAAACTTAGAATTTCCCTTCCTTTAGTTTCACTTGAAATCATCGCCTCTCTTACCCTTGTAACATGCGGGCATTCTATTATGCAATTAAGAGAGAAGTGGTTGAGAAGCTAATTCTAAGGGAAAATCTACTGAGGATGAGTTGTAGAAAAGCCAGCTAAAGGTATATCCTTCCTATCGGACATGACAGGACACGAACGTCCGACACACCCTTTCTTCGTTCGACGTACACATACGTTCTATTTTACGAATCACAAAATTATTTTATTTTCTATAAACTCATGATTATTTTTTTTCTTGAAGTGATAATTGGATCAAAAAAAAACTTGATTTTGACTTATTTGACCTGCATTTAAATTTTTTAAGTTGATTTTGGCTACACTTACTTTTTTTAACTTCAATATGACTTTTTTAACTTAAAATTTTAAATCAAATTCAAGACAACGTGACTTCAATTTGACTTGGTCAGCGCAAATCGGCACTAAGTAAGACAATAGCCAAAAGCAAGTCAAAACCAAATATGTTTTCACATCTCAAAATGTGTTTTCCATTTATTAAAAAAAGAACGTAAGCTTTCCGAGTTGAAATCTAAATCATACTTTGATCCTAAATGAGCATTGAAAACCTAAAATTGATTTTTTAGGTCATAATCAGTGTAAAAGCTTAAAATGAACCAACTTAGACTTAAAAAGGCATTTATTAGACCTACAAAGACACGCAAAAATCAAGTTTTTTTTTTGACCCGGGTACTTTTGAACTTTTTAAACTCAAGTCTTAAAAATAATTATTTTTGAACATGTTTTCAATGTAAGGACATTTTTGGTTAAGTACGTTGGCAAATACTTGTATGTAAAATTATCAAAAAAGTCATATGAGGCTTGAATAATTTATTGTCATCTTAAATATTCATTTAACGAATAGCTCGTTGTAAAGCACTTAACTTTGTATGTACTATTAATGTCTTTTAAAAAGTCGACTAAAAATAATATTTAGTAATGATTAAAAATAAATCACCTTTGAATTATTAAAAAAGAATCCATTACTTTAAAAAATTTATCAGGTCAGAATTCGCAAAGAAAATTTAATAAAAAAGTCTTTATTAGTTTTCTTAACTTAGTTATGAATAAATAATTTACTCATTTAATGATCATGGGAAAAAATTACAGCTGCAATTTATGATGGACAGATTTCGAAAATAAATAAAAAACACTGGCACAGTAAAATGAACTCATGGAAGTTTCTTAAAATACTTAATGTATCTCTTGAGTTGTACAAATTTATCGAGCTGGTATAGGGGTGGCTTTTGTCCAACTCGTACAAGCATACAAGGAAACCCTTAAGAATAAAATCAGATATCAAAACCGTCACACGTGCGGGTGGATTCTAACGATGCACCCACACGTACTCGTTATCCTCTGGTATGTTTCTTGATTACGATGCTTTCATAATCCATATATATACCCCCACATACACATCCACACATGTACATAAATATCTATATATACAACAAGTTCGTACAGTTTAACAAATAAGAGAAATGAGAAATCGTGAAATGAGTAAAGTGGTTAGTGATTGAATTAACGATCGAATTTTCAGTCATTGCACTTTACCTCGATGTTTCTCAGAAATTTTCATCTTAGTACACAGATATATGTGTATGTATATTTGACTTGAACTCTGTTGACCCAAATGAGGGGATGAGGAATGATGAAGGCGAAGGAATCGTGCCGACCATCCTCGTGAATCTCTCGTTACGTTAATTTAATAGAAGGGATGCATTCTATATATATGTATATATATATATATACATACATACTTTCCTATTTCCCTCATTTCAAGGGATAGTTACCCAACGTCTTAACCCTTTGCTACCCTCTCCTAACCGATCCTTTTGTAGGAAAGTTAACTCAAACCATTTAACGATCACGTAATATATCCCTTAAGATGAGAGTTTAATATATTGACGTTTATTCAATCATGATTATTAATTATTAATGAATAGAAGGGAAAGGTAAGGTGGTAGATACAATGTGTTTACTAATAAGACGGCCACTAAATAGATAATAGTGAGTAACGAATCAATACAATGAAGAGCTCGAAAGTTTTTGAACAGCTGAAATTTACCAAACAAGTCTATATGGTATGTCTTGGTATTTAAAGTGATTGAATTTGTCGAGGAAAGTTATTTATTTTTGTATCGACAGGTTCAAATCAGAGGAAAATAGAAATGGAAATTTGTGATCCGATTTTGGACATACGCAATTTAACGTTAGCTTTTTTTTTTGTATATTTAGAGGATGATTCAATAGAAATGATACTCAGTAAATAATGTAAATATATTGTTTCAATATATAACATAGACGAGTTGTCATATATTATTTTTTTATACGAAAGAGCTGCGTAAAATCTAGTGTCCACTTTTACGCGGATGGTTTTTTGCTATTGAGTATTTTTGGTGAATGTTTATGTGTATTGGAATGTGAGTATTGGACTTTGTGTGTGCGTATGTGTGTGTGTGTGTGTGTGTGTGTGGAAAGTAGAATAGGAGGGAATGAAAAAGCAGAGACTACAAATGGAAGCTGGACAAGGCAGCTCTGTAAAAGAAACATAAATAAGACAAATAGGGGTGACTCGATCGACTATAGAAAAATATCGAATGCACCAAATGCTCCATAAATCCGACAATACTATGAAGTTACGGTGGAATGGAGAAAAAATAATAAAATGTTTATTTTTATGCTTTCACGCTCTCCCTTTTTTCTTTATTCTATTTTATATTTATTTATTAATTTTTTTTTTCATGTTCCACCGAAAATGTTTTATTTCAATGTCTTTTCCTGAAATAATTAACGACTATTAGGGAGGTCTAGTGATCCGAAATGACTGTCATATTTATAGTCAGTCAGATCACGAAAAATTGGCTGACAATCGCTCGTTTTCTATTTAAATTCGAAAGGACGAAAAATTTTTCGGTCAAAATAAAATTGGCGCGAAAACTGCCATTAGATTTAAAAAATGATCATTGGTAAATTTTTCGCTAGTCAATTGTCAGACAATTTCTCTGCCTTACATCACTAAGGAAGACCCAACCAATGAGTAACCCAAAAACTTAGCCTAGGATATATTTAAAACTTTTTTTTATATTATTTAAATATCTTGTAACCCTATTATCGTAATTTGCTGTTGGGCCTTTTGAAATAAAAATAAAAATAAAATAAGAAAAAGGATTAAGTATTATATATTAGATATATAAGAGACTAGAGAATTCCCAGGTTAACATTTACAGCTTTAACTACAAATTCGACAGAGTTACCGAAGCATAAGAGGGAGGATTGTGTCTCACAAGGGTGGTTAGCTGCGTGCGAAGCCAATCCCCCACGTACTCGGTTGCTTCTTACAGTTGTTAAGAAGTCCCTGGTGGCTAATTTTCCTCAGAGCTTCCGAGCTATGAGCACGAGATAGTTACCCCCTCATACTTGGGCATTTTTTACCTCGGCTTTGATACCGAGCCCACTTATGCCATTGCCCATTTCATTAAACTACCTGTGTCGGAATCTGTATCTAAATATTTTTATTTTTTCAAACACTAAATTAAAAAAAAAAAAAAAACTTAATAGTTATTGTTTTTTATCGAAGTAAATCAAATAAAACAGCCTTGTTGAGGTTTATTGAGTTGTCCAAAGTAATTTGGCATTGCTGTGGTATTTTTCAGAACAATATATGACTTAGTATTATTTATATGTTTTAATATTTACAGCTTATTGCTGCCAGAAGGAAGGACAATGTGGAAGAGTTAAAGCGTAGGTGAAAATAGAGAGAGAGATTGAGAGGTTAAAAAGCTGGAAAAGGGAAGAAGAAAAATAATAATGGAAAAATACCGGAATATAAATGTATCAGTATTTTAGAGGCTCTTGGTTATGTAGCTTAGCAGTGAGTTCATCAGCAAATATACTTGAGGGTGGTAATACCGCAAATACAAAAGCTCAGTTATATGGTAACTTGCTTGATTTATCACTTATTACTCTTGTAAATATATACTCGTGAATTTTTTAAAATAATGCCAAGTGCTTTTTTTTTATTTTTATTCTACGGTTTTAAAATTAAAAGTTTTTTTTTTTTACTGAAATATTTCTGTACTGAAGACACTTGCGCTATAGGAAAATTATTAAGCGATGGTTACTATAAAAATTTCAAAAATTTATTTGCATTGTATACTTTCGTAAAAATATAATAGGAATCTAGGAAAAAAAAGTAATTTAATTGTTTCAGAATAATTGACTTGTTTACTTGAGTTTCAGAAAATGAAAACAAATATAAGAAAAAAAAACACTGTAAACATTAGCAGTGTTAGCGAAAATATAAGAATAAGCAAAAGCAGTACAGCAGCAATAGATGGCAAAAAAGTCTCGGAGCTTTTAAAGAAACATTATCTCCCACTCTTTCTTTCTTTCATCCACGAGCGGGTAAACTTCGAGATAAATGTGACACCTTTTATCGTCCATATAATAAATACCGCCGCTTCATCTATAAAACAAACGACCCTACCAAAACCCGAGTAAACTAACTCGCTGTAGCTGGCTTATATTTTTTTTTATTTTGTTTTTGCTTTTTCCAAAGGCTGTTTGGGCATCAACGAGGATTTTGCTCATCAAAAAAATTTATTTCAAATAATTCAAAATACTCATAGTCATACATTACAAAAAATTTTCAAATGATTCAAAATTACGAAAAATTTGAATTTTTAATTGAATATCAATATTATCTAGAAATTATTCGTACGAACCTAAAAAAAATTTGAAAATTTCAAATTAAAATTTACTATTATTGAAGTTGATTTAATGACTTTAAGTTGACGCACTAATTGTCATTAGTATAGCGGACAGATGGATGTCTCATAATATATGACTGTATTTATCCCATACATATATATGCTCTTGATATATCTACCCTTATGTGTACAATACTATCCACATCCTTAGTAGTTCTAAGATATTGCCTTTAGTGGCGCGCCTTGCTAATGACCCGACGCCTTCTCGGATACCGGCAATTGCTTAAATATAGATTAAATACTACGAAAGCTCTGGTTATATTATTGTATATATAGTATGCGTATGAGCAAAGCAGTTGTACAGGGGAAAGGGGATGACTTTAGTGAATCTAGTAGTAGTAGTTGTGCTAGTGGTAGCAGTAGTAGTAGTGAGACAGGAGAAATGGAGACAACCCCTCGTGTGGCAAACGAGAAGGCCATAAATCGCGCGATAATTCGCGCTCTGTGCGAGACACGTCGGTTGTTCGAATAATTATCCCGACGCGCGATTGTATTCCTCGCGGGAAAATAAAATAACCTTCAAGGTTGTATATGTTCACTTAAATGTTTTAGGGCAACTTTGAATATAAAATATAAATTTTGTTTTAATAAAAAAATAATTAATAACTATGGAAAATTTTTATTGGTAGTATTGATGAGTTAAGATCGAAAAAAAAAATTGAATTTTTTTACTACTGAATTAATTGTCTACAGAAATTATTTATTAAGAAGGATTACGATGCCCGTGATTTAATGCAGTATATAAAAATAAAAAAAGTAACACCGGATAAAAATATTATCACAAGAGAAATTTTAATAAATTTAGTGAGTTGATGGTGGGTTCGCGGATTAAATAAGTTAAGCGAGTCGAAAGTCGACAGTGGCGCCAGGGGAGCGGTGAGAATTATTAAACAGTCTTGTTTTCCTGTAAATCAGTTAGAGCAACCCCTCAGGATGTTGTACAATGCTTGCATTAACTCTCAAGACGTCACAAAAAAATTAAAAAAAAATTGCAAAAAAACCCTCAAATTATTTTGATATTTATTTTTACATGAATATTTTTTTTTTAATTTATTTATAGTATCAAAGTTACCCTGTGCTGAAAATTATTGGTCTTAATTTCTGGGAGAATGTTCCGAAGAAATTAAGACGACACTTGACGACGATAAATCTTTTTTTTTTAACAGCTTCGTCACTATTTGGTGGAATTACGCGAGTTGAGGGTGTGTGGGGTAAAAAGACAAGGGTGTATGTAAAAGTAAAAGCCGAAGTAGGAGTAGAAGAAATAGTAGATAAAGACATAAAGGATTTAGAATAGTGTTGTCCTTATTTTTCGTGGCTGGTGAGAAGAAAACCGCGACTTGTTAATTTGTCATTCTACAGCCCTTCTCACTCACGATAATAATGGCACGTGAATTTTCTTTCTTGCCTGTCTATCGAGCTCAAAGACGCCTGAGGGCTTATGTTTTTATTCGGCATAAAAAAAATTTTTAACGTTAATTTTTTTTTTACGAAAAAAATTATTTCCACCCCCGCATCCGTATCACTACATATCAAAGTCGACTCGTTACATTTTTATTTTTTTATCTTACGTCAACTTTTCAATGTCAGGTTTACATTCATGTAACTGAATATAAAAATAATAATAATTCGATAAATTTTTTTTTTTTATTACTTAATTAATTAGTAAATTTATTTTTTAAATCAACAATTAAAAGTAACTGACAGTAAAAAAAAAAAAATATTTTTCTGCCGTCGCTAAAAAATAAAGTTTGGCAAAAGTTTGTAATAATGGATAATAAGAGAACAATAATCAGTTTGCGTAAAGTAGGAAAATAATGCTCCCTTTCGGCTGGATGGAGTTTATACTTTCGCGCTAGGGTAGGGAGGGGTGAGGGCTAAGGGGGAGAGAAAGAGTAACTAGTATATAGTGTACTGTAGAGTAATATAAGAGATGTATAATTGTATGAGCGAGAAGAAAAGGAGAGGGAGAGGGACAGTGCGTTACCCCTTTGCTGGAGACTCTGAGGATTATAGAGCTTTGCAAGGATATCAATTATAACCAGAAACAGTTATTCCCCGTACATCGAGGAGACATTGTACAACCCCGTTGGGCCTTTCAACCCCTTCAAGCCCTTTCTAATCCTTTGTAAATTATATTATTTTCCACTGTTTGTTTGCTATTGCTTTTCTCGTTTTCCTGGATTTGTGGTTTGACTTAATATATTTTTTACTCTACTTCATTGATATATTTTTATTTTTTAATAAAATTCCTGATTGTTAAGAAACTCATAGTCAATATAAATTTTTATGAATAATTTCTTATAATTTTTTAAATGATTTAAAAATATCCCACACCCCTCCCCCCTGATTGAGAAAACTAGAGGCTAAAAAAATATGAAAAAATTCATATTAACGTTGTCTATACTTTTAATAAAAATTGTTTAGAGAGGAAGATTTAGTTTCCATTAAAAAAATCATGAACGTATTGCATAATTAGAGTTCCATCCCACCCTCTCATAATTATCAATAAATAAATAAATAATTTATATCCAGAAGGAAAAATTAAATGTGAGTATAAAAATAAGTAAAAAAAAAAAAGAAAAAATGGGGTATGTTGTATGATACTCACGGTTTCACCCTTAAGTTAACACCCTTATTCTTCGGGTTATGTGAACGAGGGACAGAAGCACGAGGACGTCCTACTATGCAAATGTATGAGGTGAAACTGCCTGGACGAGAGCATGATCGTCATGAGATGACCCTACTTGGGGGATATGCATTTACCCTTTGGGAGGATAATTCTGGGTATGTTGTACACTATTCCACCTGTGAAATGAGTCCTAGAGCCAATAAAAACTCAAATAAAACACGCTATAACATCTGAGAAATTTTGCCCAAGCTAATTTGGGTGTTTTCAGTATACGTGGAAGTGCCACAGGGAAAAAAGGCAAGAAAATTTAACGCCTTCGAGATTAACTCGAGGATTTGGAGGCTTCTGAATAGGGTGAGAAGATTGTTGAGTCCGTGAACGAGGGTGGATAAAGGAATATATTTTGTACTGGCAGTGTTGTGTACCGGGTAGCGGGCAATGCCTATATAAATATCAATGGAGATTGTTTCGAGCGTGTGATAGAGAGATAGAGTACGGGGTGAAGAGTATAGGTGTTGACTTTTAGTGTTGAGAGTAAGTAGTGACCAGTGTGCATGGCTTCCTCTGATAGCAAACATTCAGTATCGATCAGTATAACTATGGTAAACAACTATTGCTAACTTCAATTCTATAAAATACCATTTATATTTTTTTAACGTCTGCCCTTTTTAATTTATTTATTTTTTTTTTCTGTTAATTCTATTATACAGGATTAATTTATCAGAAAAATATTTTTTCACCTTTAGTTGAATTATTCTTTTAAATATTTATTGAGATAAAAATGGGCATAGATTTTTTATAGCATGGGTTTAATTAACTTTAATAACTTTTATTAATGTTAAATAAAATTTGAGCAATTAATTAACATTAATAAGACAAATTCATATGATACTCAGAGACGTGGCGGTAAAACTAGGGTAGTCAAAAAAAAGATCTTGAACACCCCAGGTATCGAATTTTGATAAATTTTTTTCATTTAATAATTAATTAATGATATTTATTCTCTAAAGGTTTTTTAATTGTTTTATGGTAAAATATTTAATTGAAATAAATAATAAACTTATCGAATGATTATTGATAATTTTTTAAGTGAAATAATAAATAGTGAGAATTATTAATGACGAAATAATTTAGCATAGAAGGGATAAATATGAGAAAGGGGTAGAAGAACGTTGGAGCAAAGGTATAGACGAAGATTAAATCGAAATTCAATTGAATAGTCTAGTGATGTCAAGTGTATTCTGTACATCACCGCGCTAACTTGTTCATTGAGTTGGTTTGACCCGTATCAGCTGGAGACTGAAACTACCCTTGCTCACGCCCAGTAAAGCAATAACGATAGTAGTAATAATAATGATAATAATAAGGGGTTGTTATCGATACTTTGTGTGCTTGTACACTTTACCGGGTCACTTCTGTAGCAACAGTATTGTCTAAGTGCCCGTAACAAGAACAACAAACAAATAGATACTGTGAGAAACTGGGTAGCTTAAAGTTTGACGTTTACTCTGATGAAACTGCTTTATTATGTATCTATATATCCAGTTGTGTATCTTAACAGTACATACATTTACTCGGTTGTTTAATCAATTTATTTTACTTCGATGATTCCAATATCCTCACATTCAAACTGTATATTTATTTTATTCATTATTTTTAATATTATTAATATTTTTTGTTTAGTACAATTGATACTGGCATATAAAAATACTTTTCGATTTAGTTAATTCAACTTTATTTAATTAAATTCAGTAATAAGAAATTAATTTTTCAAACAGCGGGAGCCTTAAAATAAATATAGAACCGAATTATTTATAATTTTGGGAGAATATTTTAAAAAAGGATCTTTTTGCTAGATATTTTTAACGCATTTATTTTTAAATTCTATTGCTAATATACTTTTTTTTAGACCACCGTATTTAGACCGAAAGTAAAAAAAAAAATGTATGGCAATTGAATATTAATTTTATTTATTTTTATAAATAAAAACAAAAAAAATTAGTCAGTAAGTTCAAGATTTATTAAATTTGGTTTTTTTTCAAATTTTGCTGGCCTTATCGGCTATTGCCACTTATTTCTAATGAAAATCGATTTTTGATTAGAAAAATTAAATGTTGAGTATCTAATAAAGGTATTCAATCAATGGAAGCTCGGAAATTAAAAAAAAATCAACATAGCCCGTCATATATATTTGTTAGCGATAATTATTCCCAGACTTTAAATTTAAATGAAAAAAAAAAATTAACTTCAGACTTATTACAGTTCGCCGCTGGAAAAATTAGACAAAAAAAATTTGAATAAGTAGCTGATCAAAGATCAAGCGATCTTTTGAACGACAAACATCGATAGTATAATTATATCCAATCAGAGAGATAATTAAAAGTTGAAAGTTAATTAAAAAATAGACCTCGTCCATCATAAATATAAATAACATGAATTATTTTTTTATAAATAAAAATTTAATGGAAACTCGGTTAGCAGGTTGTTTAAAATTTACTTGAAGGTATCTTATGCGTTAGTGTTTTAAAAAACATGCGAGTGATCGGAACATAATTTTTAGTCCTTGAAAATTGATTGAAAATTATACCATCGACAAATGATTTACATCTGTCTAAAAAAAAATTATTTAAATTTTCATCATACATATATATATGTATATTTTTTTTTTTTTTCAATCTTTCAACAGTAAATATTATCGCAGATCGTAAATAATCTTGCAAAAAATGGACTTTTTTTTAAAACAACAATTTTCAATTTATTTATTTTGTTGTAAAAAAAAATTCTAATCTGTTTAAAATAAATGTTATCATAAATTGCAAAAAAAATTACAATAACTTTAGCACTAAATCATAACGTGATTAATACAGCATAGGTATATATTTATAAATATATACATATATATATATATATATATATGTATTCATAAATGTAACAAGGAGGGATATGAAGTCAAGTTGTATAGCGAGAGAATCTGACTACAAAACGTGTTGTACATAAAGTGCGCCGACTCAGTAGCCGCGTGGCCACGGAAGCCGAAGGTTTTCGCGGTGGAACAATTCGAGGCGCTGCAGAGTCGCGACGGCAGCCACCGGCGCGCGATCATATACAAAGCACGCACTCGGCTATATATATGTATACATATACATATCTTTATACACACTAAATACATACATATATGTATGTATATGTATATATATATACATATATACATACATACATATGTATCTACAACTACTCCTTCCACGGAACAATCAGCGGTGTACGTAAACACTTACTGAGGGTCATCACCGATAAGCTCAGCTGTTCTGTATCAATTAAAAATAAATAAATAACAAATAATTAAACAAACAACTCTATTAATAAACCGACATCGCGAAAGTTCGCGGCACTCGGGTCTAATAAAAAAAAATTTCATAACTCAGTAATAATAAAAAGTAATTTGAGGAAAAAGAAAGTAATTAAAGTACAGTGACGTTATCGATATCATCCCTCGTAAACACGTGGTCCGGCGCACGCGGCCCACGCCGGTGGAGAGGGCGGGGGTCACTCTGGGGTGGGAGAAGAGAGAGAGACTGATTGAGACAGAACTTAATTTAAATAAATAAACTAACAACAGTAATAATTATAAAAAGGTGTTTTTAATCATCAAGAACGGATCAATCAGCAGAAAAGTTTATTGAGGATCTGGTGACGAGTCGGGATATGTTGGAGCCACGCTGGAGACCCGTCCAGGTAGACCCGTCATGTCCAACATCCAAGCATATTCCATCGCACTAATATATTTTTTTTTTTAATGATAAATAGCTACACTGCAATTCATACCTCTCACTATTTGTCTCTCTCTCTTTTTCCACTTGATTTTTTATGCACTCGCAACTATGCTATGAATTTTTGCAACCTTTTTACAGCTTTTTTGCCATCTAAATTTTTTTCAAATAGCCTTTGATTTTTTTTCGATGGAATAATGCTCCCTTTACTTATTTATTATCATTACTAATTAAAAATATACGTGTGACATTTTATTAATTATTAATTTTTTCTGCTATAGAATAATAGTGATATTTTTTTTGTAATTTAATTGCACGTAAGTTTTGAACGTGAACCTGCCAACATAATGGATTTATTATGTCAAGACACTGAATAAATTATTACAGATTCCGTCAGAAGTTAATCGATAGCATTTAATACTGATTACAATATAATATTATTTCAAATTAGACAAGTTTTAAAACAACTTTTATGAATAATCACAATTATTTACCATCGATTTAATTAGCATTAATTAATTATTTAAATTATTATAAATTATCTGATCTTATAATTTATAAGTCAGCTGATAGTAATTTTTATAAATTTATCAGCGTATAATTATCACACATATATGTGTAAATATATAATAAGGTATGGTAAATGTGTTACAATCGATTTGACAAATTGAAGAAAAGTGTCATTTGAATATAGATACCGGCAATAAGTAATTATTAATAAAACATATCCGTTAGTATAACATACGTCTATACAACGATAACGATTGCTAAATAATTGATAAAGCTAATTGACAGAAACAGAAATTTCCATTTTACAGAAGCAAAAATAAACATGTTACCAAAATAAACACGACGTATTGACGAATTTCAGATGTATCAAATTCCGTGTACACTATTCCCTACTTGATACGCTGCAAGAAATTTAAATATCGTCGTTATTATTATAGTCATGATGAAAGTTATTATTATTGTTATTATTATTATTTAAATAAAAAATAAGGGGGTAAGTATGCACTAGGGGGTAGTTTTGTAGGTGGTACAGTATGGAGACGAAGGCGTTCCCAGACAACTTGGTGGGCGTTAAAGAAACTTGGGAGGTACAACACCACCCTCTGTAGCTAAAACCAGGTTGACGTTCCCTTGCCACCGCGAGCCCCTTGCACTCTTACCTTATCATCGACCCCCTAGTCTCTAGCCCCCACCCGACCCGAACCTATACCTCTTTCATTTCTAATTTATTTCTACGGAAAAAATCTACTCATCGATCTTGAGCTGCCATAAATTATCTTCCTGATAATTTATTTAAATTATTTAAAACGTTTTATTAATCACTATTGTCATCCATCAAATATTTTCCGACTTTGAATTTCCAATTTTTGGAGTTTATCAAAAATATTCGGCCAAATGAGGAAATTTTGATACTTTATTGTTCTGAAAAAAAAAATATTTATAAACATTTGGGTGTAAAAAGTATCTGCGCTTAGTGAAGTGTCACCGAGTCTTGCACGACGCACTTCCTGGTGGTGGCGCATCTGGAGAAGGGAAACTCAGCATCTAGCCATCCAGCTGCAAGCCAGCTAAGGGACGATGCTACGAACCGAAATATAGGACATAGCACTGGAGACTACTGGTGCGCCGTTGCATCTCGACCACTTCCGGCTTAGCAAGCTCCACCCACTTTTATATTAATCACGTCTTGGTTTGCTACCCCGGGTAACCCCGTGACAACCCCGTTAGCCTGGAATTTTCTCTTACTCGGAATTCACCATCTTCCTCCGGTGAGCGATTTCCTCTGCCCGGGAGGACCACACCTCTTGCCCGTTGGCTTATTCATGTCCTGCCAACTCTTTACCATTTTTCCAGTACTGCTTTTCTCCATTTTTATCTCTGCTCATCAGTTTCTATTTTTTTTCTTTTTCTATTCTCTATTTTCTATTCCATCTCCGTCTTTTTTAAATCAGCTTGGGAACTACAGAATTATCTTTATTGCCAACATGTCCACTTTGTCCGATTCACATCAAATTTATCTACTTAATTAAAAAAAATATATACAAACAAAAACTATAGATCGCCCAAAATGGGTACGCTCGGGAAAAAATTCTCTTTTAATTCTGAGTTGCCACTGAAAAATTTTTTTTTTAATTTGAGTAAAAAGGAACTAGACTCAGAAAATAATTATTTATATATTTTTATCAAAATAACGGATGTGAAATTTATATGAGATTGGAAATAAAATTCGAGAGTAAAGGGTCGAAAAAAAAATTATTTTACAAAAACAAATCGTAGGTTTCTTAAATACACTAGTAAAATTTTGAAGTTTTGGGCACTTTAATTTTCCTGGATTTCCTCTATACATTTTCATTATTAATGAAAATATGAAAATAAAAAAATTAGCCAAGTAAACATGAGTGAACAGATATATAGAGTAATATAGAGTGATTTTGTAACTTGATGGATTTGTCAGAGAGAGTTATAGTGCAGGTTACACTACAGGGTTTTGAGATCGATTGTAAATGTATGCTCGAGGTGGATGTCAATAGAAACAGAGAATCGAGGCAATTGGAACCGCGGCAAGTACAATACTCGTAGTATACATAATGACCGTGGTATACATGATGAAAGGGGTGAGTGGAAGCGGGGTGGATGACGGGTGATAAAGAGAGTGAGGGAACTAGGGTGAGAGTTAACTTGTTACGTTGTCGAATGCCGTTTGGATTCGATGATTTGCCGATCTATGACTCCGTGTAGAATGTACTCCGCTCTTCATAACCAGCAAACCTGGTGTAGCTTCCCCGCAATCAACACCCGCTTGGCTCCCTTAGTCCCCGAATCGAGGATTTGTTAAGCCCTTCCTCGCTCTTCGGCCCTTTAACCCGCACCGTCATCCTGGCTAACACGCGACAGTGCCTATACCAACCTTCATTTACTATCGATGCTGACGTGATGCATTAAATTATAATCATGATTGCAGGCTATGCGATCACGCCCAAACTGTAGCTTTATTACCTCACTTTACATTTGAGTACATGTTTATTATTTACTTGTTGACATTGTTACCATTTTGTTGAAATACATATATATGTTAATATCCAATATTTATCTTATCATTCATTGTTATTAATATTTGCATGCGTCAGGTCAAAACGGAAAACTATAACTACCTTTAGATGAAAAATTCAAATATTTTTTTTCTCACTTGTCACCCGATCATTAAAACATTAAGACAAAAAAAATAAATAACATCAGATGATCTCTTAAGTCTCTTTGACAAAACCCAAAATTTTACGATGACATAAAAACTTCAAACTTCAAAATTCGAAAAAAACTTCAAAATTTAAAAATTAAGTTTTTTTTATGTACAGTAAAATAATTTTTAGTATGAGTAATTTTACTGCTACACTAAAAACTTTTAAATCCAAAAAATAATATCAATTTTTTTGATAATAAAAATAATTTTCAAAATTTAATCCCAGTATCATAATTGTCACTAATTTTTTTCCGTCCCCACGCGTAGTTGTGGAGTAAATGAACTCCATAAGTCTCAATTTTCACCGAACGTCTTTAAAAAAAATCTATATCTCTATACACTAATAGAACTCAATATTTACAGCAGATATAAAAACCCAAGTAAAAGATACTAAGTGTCATTAAACGTTGTCTATATTACGTCTTGGTTATCAACTATAAACATTTAAAATGACGAAACATAGTTTACTCTAAAATTTACAGAGGTCAGGTATGTTTTACTGATTTTACCTTGATTCCAAGTCTTGTTTGTTGTTAAATCACACGGTCTCTATAACTCGGAGTTGACGTTTCTCTAAATTATTAATCATCATCAATTAATAATCAATAACATTAATAACAAACAATACCGAACAATAAATCAAACCACACAGTTAACCAAGTTTGACGCAATGAGATGTAAAATAAAGGTACAAATATTATAATTATTTTATAAATTTCTTGTGTACATTACGTTCAATGAAATTTACCTCGTGTTACTATTAATTAATTATTTACTGCATAAAATACTTGACCTCATTACGTTACTACCAAAATATCCAAACTCAACATCTCAATATAATTGAATTTATTATTATTATTTTTTTTCTGTGTAATTGACAGCTTAACTTTATTATTTATATTATTGTTGTGTGTAAAAATATGAGAATAAGAATTCAAGGCCGGCGATTATTAATTCCCATCGGAGGGAAATCGAGCCAGACTCACCCCTATTACATATTTCCACATTCCCACACCCTACAGCCCCGTTCTCGACAGAAGCAGCCCGATGGGTTCGCATACACTCGATATTTCAATATTTCCTTTTATTTCTTTGTTTGTGCCTACATACTGACAGGGTTAAAGTGCACTCGGAGATTATTTCTGTATTCAATTCTACACATACACACATTTATACATATATGTATATGTATATAAACATATTTATGTTTTTATACATTCTATTCATCTCACACCTTCTTGTATCTATTCTCTTCCGATAATATTTTTTATTTTCTCTTAATATTTTAAAGTTCTTCAAATACAATACATACTTCATTAAATTCAGTATAATTGACACGACAAACGATTTTTATCGACAATAGTATCAATATAATTGTTATTATTTTTTTTTCTATTTTAAGAACAAAGAAAAAAATTTTTTATTTTTCCGACCAACTTCTTTTATGTAAAGTTTCATTTTACGTGAACAAGTTAATTAATTAATTAATTAATAATCGATCATTAAATCAGATTATTACTAAATAATCAATTAATTTGAATAAGCTATCAGTGCGTTTGATAAAAACGTCTAAAATGTGTTAAAAAAAAAAATCAACGGAGGTCAATGGCCTAAAAGTAATAGTCGTTTAGTCGTTTACGAGCGTCATCATTATTTCGTAATTATAAAACCTGAGATTGTGGGTAAAAAAAGAGAGTATTATAGTGTGTGAGGGAGAAGCTGGGACTAGAGCGAATCACGCAAGGAAAGCCTCGACTTCGTGCTCAGTGGCCGTCAGGGAACTCTTATCAGTTTGTCAACACCGTTTGCTTCAACTGTCTGAGAGATTCCAATCGTCTTTCTCATTCCCTCTCTCTCTCTTGCTTATTCCCAAACTCCCTCCCCACTAAACACCCTCGCTCATTCTTGTTTTATGCCTATTTTCCCTCTCATTCTTATTTTATACTTACATATTACACATTCTGTCTTTAATCTCTACTCTGTTATACTCTGTCTCATTTACCATTTCATTTGTACTTTACCATTTGCTCGGCATTGACTTAACACTACTCTCATAACTTTTTTTTTACGTCATTGATAATTCTATAAATATACATAACTTAATTACTACAATTACTATTAGTGTCAAGTTAATTTTTTCATTTTTTTTTATAGTGAAGTGTTCTTTTTTTATTTTTTGTGTCAAAAATTTTTGCCATAAAATATTGTAATTACCAGTGAAGTTAATAATGATAGTAATTATAAAAAATTAAAAAGTATTGGTTGGAAATGTGTTTCTTCATCGGTTGGCGTGAAGGCGGTATAAAAATTCCTGATATATGACTACGAAGGTAATTCAAATATTAACCGCAAAAATTAAAAAAATTAATATAAAAATAATAAATTAAATTAACAATTAAACGAGACACTTGACTGTTAAGCTCGAGGAAGAGTCGCTTATCTTCAATGCCTAGTTGTTATTTACTTGATCGTATTGTGCAGACGATAAGCCTCTGTCTTTATTTTTTTTTATAACAAATTTATTTTTAACTAAAACTCTTACTTTATTATTTTTTTATCTCTCAACAATCGTCACATTTAATATAAACTTCCATAAAATGATTTAAAAAAAGTCATTTAATTTAATCTAGTATTTATTAATAATTATTTATTCTCTAATGACCTCCACAAGTTTTAGTGTATTTTTATAATTTAATTACTCGAAAATTATATAAATTTATGATTCCACTTTTAACTCATATTAAAAAAATAAAATTATTTTTTATATTTTTTAATCAAAAAATCTTTTAGAACAAAATTTAAAAAAAAATAATAATAAAAATTTTCAATGACATAACAAATAATGTACACGTACGATTTACGAAAGAGATTTACGCGTGGGTAGGATCGTAGAGCGTTTATGTTAATGATGTGTATTAGTGCAGTTTGCTAGACCTCAATACAACATTAAATCCCTACTATTTTATTAAACAAACTCTGTCTCTGTTCCTCATTATCACTACATACGTAAGTGCATTTTATATCTGGTTTATGTTCAATACACATTTAAGTGAGAAGTACTGACTAACCAACGACCCACACACAAAAATTGCCATTACAAATATAGCGTGTGCATCGCGGAAGGGAACCGCTCTTTGCCTTTGCCTGTACTAGTGCATGCATATATATATAGATATATGTATAGATATAAATTCGAGCGCAACTATGACTATAACTATAACTATAACTACAACAAATAGAGAGAATGGAACGTGATATGTTTAGTTGGTACGAGAATGAGAATGACAACGACAACTAGTAGAGTGTCGTCTAGTTAAAGCGTTACCGAATCTACTTAACGCCGTCCCTGATGATGCACACGCACTACATACTGAGCTCTATGTATATATATATATGTATACATATTTATATTGTACATATGAATGATACGATGTGCATGCTAACGCAATAGTTGTAGATGATATAGGGCCACTACACTAGGGATAATCGCTAAAGACGATTGGTAGCTTCCTGCTGTTCACGTGAGCCGGCTCTTTACTGACGTGTGTATATCACCATCGCCGATTATGTTTATATTAGTACACTATTCACATTTTTATTACTCTTGCCATTACAATTATTCATTATTTTGTCGGGTAAAAAAATTTATTAGTGCTTTTTTTCACTTGACTTTATGTTTTTTGCGATTATTTTTAGCGAGTGGTGGCGAGATTTTATTTATAAATTTTTATTGCCGATATTTATTACAGTATATTAAATTAAATAATTTTTTTTTAAGAGTAATCGTATTTGTGAATTTTTATGGATATTCAATTTTTGGTTTTGGTTTGAAAGGTTTTTTTTATGGAAGATGATTAATTTGCATCTTAGATAAGGGGGCCAGTGAGTAACGTAATTTAAATTTTAAAAATTAACTTGAGTTATTCATAATCTGGGTTTGAATTAAAATGTGTAATTCGGATTATTGAGAAGTTTAAAAAATTTATGACGGTAGTAAAGTATAAGAATGAGAGTCGTTTAAAATTTATAAAGAAAAAAAGTAAATTAGGGTTTGTAATTTTTTGCTGTGACACAATAATAAACCGCGGGCGTGCGCGGGCCACTTGGCAATATCACGCCATCTATTTTGTAATAGAAACAACGGAAGAGCCTAATTCCACGATACGAGTAGCCTGATGTGCCCCGGCACTCGCACTCATCGCCATTAGACGACACGTTACAGCAGTTAGGCGCATGTGCGCGAGGATACACATACCTTCCTCAATCTCATTCCCTCGCTCGTCCCCTCAAAAATCCTCGCTCAAAGCCTCCTTCTCCTCATCCTCCTCGTTACGCTCGTCTCCCTTCTTCAAGTCGTGTCCACATAAGCGTGAGGTTTGCCTACATACCTAATTATACCGAGTGGACAACTCGATGCGATAAGGGATTTACATGCACAACGATGCGATAGATTTACCGGACTGTCTGACTACGCACGGCTGTTTTTACTTCTCTTTACTTCTCCACACTCTTCTCTTCTCTTTATTTAACTTATTCTTCTTCCTTATTCATACTATTACAACATATATCTATTTATATATTATTTTCATTTTACTTTATACAATTTTATTTTTTTAAAAATTTGTTATTATTATTATTATTATTATTATTATTATTATTATTATTATTATTATTATACGGTAAAAAATTCGGAGTGGATTCGGAGTGATCTGGATTTCATTTAAATCCGCATTTACTCCGATTCAGAATTTTAAAAATTAAAAGGAACTCATTTCGGGAGTGAATTTTACTCCTAAGGGACCAAATGAATAAACAGTCATCCACTCCAAATTTATTCCGCTAATTTTTTACACACTGTCAAAAATTTGTGGAGTGAATGCGGTTTAAATCCGGAGTGGATTCGGAGTGATTGCGAAGTGGATGACTGTTTATTTATTTAATCCCTTTGGAGTGGAATTAACTTTGAAGGGGAGTTTATTTTGATATTATAACTCCCAATCGGAGTGAATGTGGATTTTATTTAAATCCAGAGCACTCCGAAATCACTCCCGATTTTTACACCCATACGAAAAAATTATATATACTGGCAAATTACATATACGAGGCATATTTGTCTCATTTATGAAATTTGCCCGCATATATATTTTTTTCGTATGGCCAGTGTGTTATTATTATTGAAATTTAAATTAAAAAAAAAATTGTTTAATAATAATAATAATAATAAATGTAACAAAAATCAAAACCATATTTTTTTTATCGCATACATAAATTTAAAATAGATAAATATTATAAATAATTATCAAGATACTAATTAGTATGATAAGACCTGTACGATAAGCTACGTAACAAAAAAATAAATAAATCATGACGATATCTTTTTTTTCTCATAGTAATTGAATAAACAAAAAAAAACAAAAAATAGGTGTTTATAAGACAAAATAAATAAAATATAAAAAATAAAATAAAATGTTTGTTTTTTTATACGATGTTAGTTAAAGATACTCAGGACGAGGTGATTGGCCTTTAGCGAGAGTTAGTGAATTCGTTTCCGTTGATAAATCCGCGACGTCGAGAGCTCTGAATGTCCCATTGATGGCAGAATGAGAGAGAGAAGAAAGAGGAAAAGTAAGCGATGAAGAGAAGATGTATTGAAAGTGGGGTAGTGGATGCACGTATGTATGAGTGCAAGTGCCAAGATTTTAACCCCGACTTTACAACGCGCAGACATTAGGTATTAATAGTTGGGAATCTAGAATAGAATCAACATAATGCTGGACTTTACATTAACTTGCTTAATTTTTTTATCAAAAATATTCAAATTTTTTCTGACCCATTATCTCTGATTTGTTGTTTTGTTTATTTCTGATTGCCAAATTTTTTTTATTCTGCTCAACCCGCTTATTTTATTTACCTGTGACATTGCGGCCTCTATTAATTAATTTTTACGATGACAAGAATTTTTGATTAAATCATTAATAAAAAATTGTTAATGATTATTTTTTTTTTTTACCATAGGTCAGTTCGTCATGAACTCCGAGTATCTAAAGGTCATTTTCGGGTCTCGAGGTGAACATACCTCTCTATTTCTTACCCTACTCTATAATTATATCTCGGTTAGAAACTAAGCTCACATTCAGACCGAGAGAATGGGATGAAAAAAATAAAACACGATGATTCAATGGAATAAATTTAACGACAAAAAGAAAAAAAAAAGAAAATAACATAAAAATCGGGACAATAGTAATCTTTTTAGTGCAATGAGTGTTCTTGTATTTTTTCTTTGATTTATCAGCAATATCTCTTCAGAATCAATTGGTGCGTAATGTTTTTTTTTTTTATCTCAAACTCTTTGACGGAAGTCGTTATACCGGCATGTGAATATGCATTTTAATTATTATTCTTTTAATATATTTCTCATTTTATCGCGGATTTTTATTTTATTTGTCAAAAGTTGTCATGTATGAAGAGGAAGAAAGAGAGTCAAGTGCTGGTGAAAATATAATGCGAAAGGGATAAGAGAAATTATGATGTTGTATATTAGAGATCGATCGCAATTATTTTTTTTCAAGTGCCGCTTCCTCATCAATTTTTTTGTGCAAGATAACTGAGAGTTGCTAAGTCTCAAGTTACTGGACCGTGATACACTTGCTATTCATTTTATTGTTTATATTAATATTCATCTATGTTTTTAATTATTACATATATTTCATACATAAGATGAATATCAATATTGAACTTTTTCATACGCGCGCCATTACGGTCAAACAAAAAAAATACTTAAAATCAAATTTTTACGAAAATAAAAACTATGTTATATTTATTGTTCTAAGTACTTAACATATATATTTTCGACCAATAAATTTTCAATAAAACGAAATTCAAAATGTCCGTTTATAAAGAGAAATAAATAAAACAAGAGTCAAACTGTCTAATAAGAAATAATAGATGGACCAATAAATATAACGATATAATAATTATAACTGTAATGAATACAATAGATATATAGATATATATATCTGAGACAATTAAATTAGATGAATATAAATTATAGATTGTGCAACGAAATAATTGGTAGACATCGCAAGATAGATAGCGTAGATCGTTATAATGCCGAAATGTCATATTTATAATTATGCGTAAGATCGAGCGTGGCAGTCCACACACACATATATATGTTGGATGTAGTTGAATACTGTCAGAGTATCAAGTTGATTTACAATCGATTCCGACGAGTATGTTGCACCGTTGAAATTTATTAAAAGCATCAAAGAGAAGAGTTTTCGCGAGTATCTTTGAATTCCCTCCAAGTCCTAGGCCTCGTCGTGTGTTTTGCGTAAAATAGCCGCGCGTAAATCTCGTAGAATGAAAGCTTTAAACTTTAACATTACAACACACACAGAACACACATGCGCGTAACACTTGACAAAAAAATTTAACACAGATAAATATACGGATGTGTGTTAATGTCTTGTAGTATGTGTCCGCTAATACTTGAATTATATTTATATAAATGTACAGATGATGAGATACACTTAGTATAAAGTACTGTATACTCTCTCGCTTACTCTACTCTTTTACTTGTCCCGAATGAAACTTACGCAATTGTAATTTAGATCCGGACGTTGAAATTAACTTTAGCCATTAGCAATCCAATTTTGTTTCTCTCACTTGTATCTTACATATATATATACTTTTATCTATATATAATTGCTCTCGAGTATTTCAGATCTGTCACACATTTATTCATTATCAAGTCACCAGCCCCCAAAACAAATCTCTAATTATTTTATTTGACTTTGTGAAAACAACTGTTTATTTTTATCTTCTCTCTTGTCTATATATTTTTTGAAATTTATTTACGGAATAAATAAGTTAAGTTCTGATAATGCTTGAAAAATGCAACGCGGAAATGAATGAGGTATTGGAGGCATTTTGATTATTTAGAATTTTTTGTTGCTCTGCGAGCTTATTGAGTTCCATGAATGTAAGGGGTTGCAGAAGGAAATGATCAGACAGGGCATTGTTAAGAACGCAACGAGTCGACGGATTAGTTGGCTTTTCGGTCCGAGCCTCGAACAATGCAACCTCAGCAGCGACACGCCTGCCGCTCATTTTTTTGTCTCTTCGATCGTCCCTTCTGCTCCTTCGTCGTGGTCACCCTTACAATTCTCCTGATGAAAAGACGCCGGGTGTGAGGAAGCATCTGGATGTAATTTCCAAGTCATTCAAGTTGATTAATTTAAAAAAAAAAAAAACAGTATATTGTTTATAAAATTTTAAATATTTTTAATGTGCGTAGAAAATTTGAAATTTCAAATCCGAAGGAAACGACTTTTAAAAAAAAAAAAATTTAATATTCAGGCCTCATTTTTCGATGATCCTGAAGTTGGCAGACAATTAAAAATTTTTGAATTTTATTTTCAACACTTTAATTGAAAAAAAAAAATAAATAAAAAAATGCACATGTAGAAAATTTTAAAAACTATAGGTGCAATTTTTTTAAATATTTTTTTTTCCAAATTTATCGCTATTAAAAAAATTCAAAAGTTATTAGACGGCTGCTAACTTCATCATTTCCCGGTTTTCCACGAATTACAGTCTTAGTTTATTAAGTTAATTGACAGCGGATATTTACAAGCGATTTAAATAATGAAAAATATTTATAATAATTATTGGGATATAAAATGTCAATTTGTAAGTGATAAAAGCGGTTATTTTATTATTCAACAGTAAGGTTTCATCTAGCGAATATGATTAGTATATCATTATAGAATAAGGCAACGTTAAAATTGAGTTTATTGAGCAGTTTTCACGACACTTTAACGTTTTACCCTCTGGGAAAAAATACATTAAGTGGCAGGGGGTGTATAAGGCTAAAATGCTTGGATGAAAAGCTCGTAAAAGAGAACAACCAACTCTATACTCACTTTCTTTAGGTACTACACTAACTTAAGTATCGAGTATAAAAAAAAAAAATAGCCTTATTTTTTTTTAATTATTTTTATTTCTTTTTAACTTTCCGACTTTTTTAAATTAACCGGCGGTTAATTTCGCCCCGCTAATTGCAAACTTTATAATAATATTCATTTGCATTTTTTATTTCAACAAGTTTTTTTGGTAACAAAAAAAAATCAATGTCAGATGTTAAATATCTTGTAGTGATTAATTTATTATTTTCTGTTCTAGGTAAGACTGCCACGGAGTATTACTTATTTAGGTAAATATTAACTGACAATTTGTTTTTACGAATGGTGAAGGTAAAAATATTAAGAGACATGAGACTAAATCGAGTGGAAGTACAAATAAAATCAATAAAGTTCATATAAATAATGAGTTACAAATGTGAGCACTGAAAAAATTTTCAACTCGCGACTGAATTTTATTAATTATTTTCAAGTCGTTCAAGCTAACATTGAATGAAAGATGAATTTATATATGGGGCATTCCACGCCAAATCGGACGGTTTCAAAATTTATTTTTCCGATTTTCTTAATTTTTGGGTATTTTTTAGTACCCCTCAAAAGAGGCTTCCTGGTAAATTTTGAGATTTTTTTGATCAATGGTTTAAAAACTATCGAATTTTAGAAAAAACCGCTCTTTTTATGGTTTTTTGATCATAACTTTCGTAATAATGGTCGAAATTCAATGTTTTTTTTTTCAAAATTTTTGTTTTTAGATGGCCTTTAAAGAAAAAAATACAAAACAAATATACGAAATGATTTTAATCGCGATTTTTGAATTTTAAGTTTTCAACTGTGTTTTTAAAAAAAGATGCATCCTTCGATTTCCTTGAAAATTTTCTATTTTAAACTTCTATCCATTCTGCAACTTTTAAGCCCGGTCCGGTAGTGGGCCTTCCATAATTACTATTTTTTTCGATTTTTGAAAATTTGAAATAATTTTTTTTCGCTATAAATGATTATCAGTTCCGATTTTTGACACTGTATACTTGTTTTATTTGCATATTATAAATTGATTTCAATATTTTTTGGTTTTGAGTAGGGATTTAAAAGCAGTAAGTAAAAGTTAATGCTATTTATGAGCAGTTATAATAAATGTTTTTATTTATTAAGAAGCAACTATTTCGAAGCAAAAGGAACATTAGATTTGCTATAAATTACAGCTAAGACCATTACAGGAGCTCAAAAATTCAATATAATTATTCGAAAACGCGTAAAGCATGAAACGTTTTTAATTATTTCCGGGTTTTTTCGAAAATTTAATATTAACGATTATTTCATGCTTTGCGCGTTTTCGAATAATTATATTGAATTTTTTGAGCTCCTGTAATGGTCTTAGCTGTAATTTATAGCAAATCTAATGTTTCTTTTGCTTCGAAATAGTTGCTTCTTAATAAATAAAAACATTTATTATAACTGCTCATAAATAGCATTAACTTTTACTTACTGCTTTTAAATCCCTACTCAAAACCAAAAAATATTGAAATCAATTTATAATATGCAAAAAAAACAAGTTATAACGGTGGGCCCTGGCTATCTCGTGTCCGATAGCCACGAACCACAGTTACTAAAATTTCCCGAATAAATAATTAATTAATAATAAATTATTAAATATAAATATGAATTATAATTATTTTATTTGTTGGTTCTGGAAGGCGGGAAATAGATCTCAGAGGTGGGTCGACTCGTTCTGACCGGACACGCGGCTGAAAACACAACTTATTCTAGACGACGTTGGTGATAAAAGAAATAGCTGATAATAGATTCAAATTAATTATATAAATAAAATTTTATTTAACCAAAACCCATATATATACAAATATCCCCTTTTCTTAGAAATTTAATTGTAATTGAATTAAATATTAAATATTAAATAAGTATCGCGTTGAAGAGAGAGAAATGTATTATTGAAAATATATACACGGAGAAAAAAATATAGTAAAATTTACTAAAAAATATAGTAATAATTACTAAATTTAGATAGTAATCTTGAAACGCTTAAGATTTATAGGAAAAATTCATAAACAGATAAGTAAATTTTACTATCCCGTTTAGTAAATTATACTATTTCGTTTAGTGAATTTTACTATTCCGTTTAGTGAATTGTACTATCCCGTTTAGTAAATTTTACTATCCCGTTTAGTAAATTTTACTATCCCGTTTAGTAAATTTTACTATATTAAAATGGAAAAAAATAAAATAAAATTTTTATTAGCTTTTAACTTTTTATTATTATTACTATCATTTTAATTATTATTATTGTTATTTATGCCATCTGTATCGGTGTTGGAGTCGATTTTTGTTTTTTAAAAAATCACTTGTTTCAACCGAGATTCGAACCCTGATCTCCCGCGCGCGAGTCCTTTCCTATGTCTGACGGCCCGATATCTCCTTCGGACAAAAGTTTCAGAACTTGTAATACATATTTGTATATGCTATCCCCACCAAATTTTAATTTTATCTATACATAGTAGAATTTACTATACATATAGTAAAAAAACATAATCGTGTTAGCAAAAAATACATTGCGTATAGTAATTTTTAATATTTTGTATAGTAACAAATCCTATATTGTATTAGAAAATTTACGTTCTTAAATTTGTATTTATTAAAAATACTAATAGTAAAATTTACTATACAGATAGTAGAAAATACAATTGTGTTAGTAAAAAATACATTACGCATAGTAATTTTTAATATCTTATTATGTAATTATTACTAACTAGTAAATTTTACTAAACGTTTAGTAATAATTACAATACAGAATGTATTTTTTCATATCTTTTAGTAAATTTTACTATAAGATTGTAATTTTTACTATATTTTTTTCTCCGTGTATGTATTAATCTTATCTGAGTTATTTCATATACGACGTACTGATGGGATGGGCCGTCGGTTCATCCTTGCAGACTCGTTGATGTCTTTCCTGGGTTGGCTCCTCGGGTTCCTGGGCGGTAATGATGAAAGAAATCACACAGCACTTGGAATAAACTTTAACCCGTGGTTTTATAAACCAATTTTCAGTGAAAATAAAAAAATCGTACGAACAAATTAAACTTAAGATTTCTCAAATTTATTAATGAATTTTACTGCAGCGTGACTATTCAGTCAATCACTTGCACTTGAGTGACGATTCAGATTCAACTGCCTTAGGTCCCAACCTCTGATGACCCCTACCTAATTAAGCGCAAATGACCAATTCACGGTCACCTGCTGCGCGAGATCATCCCCTATGGTCTAGCGCCTAACTCAGCCGAACTCAGCAATCAGGCTGTGATGAGAGGGAGAGAGGAAGACCAAAACCAGACAGAGACAGCGAGAGAGCCGCACTCTCACGTCGTAGACCAACGCAGCCCGGTTACAAAGTATACAGTGTCAAAAATCGGAACTGATAATCATTTATAGCAAAAAAAATTATTTCAAATTTTCAAAAATCGAAAAAAAATAGTAATTATGGAAGGCCCACTACCGGACCGGGCTTAAAAGTTGCAGAATGGATAGAAGTTTAAAATAGAAAATTTTCAAGGAAATCGAAGGATGCATCTTTTTTTAAAAACACAGTTGAAAACTTAAAATTCAAAAATCGCGATTAAAATCATTTCGTATATTTGTTTTGTATTTTTTTCTTTAAAGGCCATCTAAAAACAAAAATTTTGAAAAAAAAAACATTGAATTTCGACCATTATTACGAAAGTTATGATCAAAAAACCATAAAAAGAGCGGTTTTTTCTAAAATTCGATAGTTTTTAAACCATTGATCAAAAAAATCTCAAAATTTACCAGGAAGCCTCTTTTGAGGGGTACTAAAAAATACCCAAAAATTAAGAAAATCGGAAAAATAAATTTTGAAACCGTCCGATTTGGCGTGGAATGCCCCATATAGTTGTGTACTTGCAAAAAAATGGACTAGTAATTTTAAAAATTTTATTCGATAGAAGTCCATTATTTATTTTTTTTATGACGAATTTTTTTTCAATTCGCAAATTAAAAATTTAATTAAGTAAAATTTAAAAATTAAACCCACTTTCCTTGAGAAATAAAATATTTTACATGGATTACGCAACTGCGATATTTACCTCAATACAAAAATTTTACAAGATTATTCAGACGATACTTAAAGCAAAAATAATGTCCCCGTTTTAATGCAATCAAAAATAAGTAAACACATAAATTAATTTATTAGTGTTTAAATAAAACGTAAAACTTATCTGATCATTTTTAAAATAAATTTAATTTTTACTCCGCGAAATTAAAAAATTTTTTTACCTTTCCACTGTGAATTAGCCTCAAAATTTAGATACTGCTTATAAAAAATTACTAATATTTACAATTTTATTCTTAACTATGACCTTTCATTATTTACTAATATACAAGTAACCCACACAAAATAAATATCAAACTAATGAACGTCTTCCTTTCTGTCAAAATAAACTTTTGACATATTTACTCCAGTAAATATTGGGGAAAATATTGTTATCTAATGGCTACAATTTGTTTAATCTCAATGTATTAAAATGACTCTGCTTCTAGAAACTCATAGTCATTAAAAATTAATTTCGCTTATCTGGTATTTTTAATTACTTATTTAGTAATGCCCAAAAATATCCAAGTAATTGATTAAATTATTATTTTGCTACCGAACGATTATTGCGATAAAAAAAATTTATATAATTAGAGTATTATAATAATTGCAGCTCGAATGTTCAAAATTAAATTAATAACTCATCACATTTCTTTTCATAGATTGTAATTCAAATAAAATTGCCATCTTAATTTTCAAATTTAAAAAAAAATTCACAAGATATCACATCGATAGATTGATTGAAGGTAAAACTATACTTCCATGAAATAACAATATATATAAACTGAACTTTTCCCATTACCCTACTGTATACTTATAATCTATAAATAAAAAATTAAATATATATCTGTAGAACAAGTATTCAAATAGTATATATTTAAATTGAATATTACTAATCGATTCGAAATTCAAACTATCGAACTATTCGAAAATTTAAATTCGAATATCAAGTTTTAAAATCATGGCGTGTTCGGCTGCTTGCTTCGAACTTTCGAATTAAATGAAATTTTTTGAACACTATATATATATATATATATAATAATTTAAACAGTTGCCGCTCAAATTATTATTGGATAAGCCAATTGACATATTTATCAAAATCACACTATTTAGTTAAAAATAAAATATCATTTAATATATTGATTTTCAAAAAATAAGCCATGAATAACAAAGTCATAATTACTGTGGCAAATAATGATATTTTTGACCATTATACATTGATAAAGAAAAATAACCTTATTCGTTAATAAATTTTTTGTATGAAATAGTTTTAAATTTTTGAATTGGTCATCGGATTCTTCCGGTATTAATCGGCTCTGCCCAGAGCAAGCAGCTGAACATGCCATCACATGCAATAAATTGTCAAAAATTTTTTACAAATAACTAGACACAACATGCTCGCTTCGCTCGCCATTCTTTCAAAAATCCCGCCACTATTTCAGTCGACCAATCGACAACCGAATAAAATAGTCACAGAAGTGACGTAAAACGATACGACATCCGGTCATCAACTTTTTAGAAGAATAAAAAACCAAAAAATTTGAACTTTTTGAATTGTTTGGTTTTGCACATGACTAATATATATATATAACCGAAAATATTAGCATGTATCAGCGCATATAATGATGTAAAATAAACTAAATATAGAAAAAAGTTTTAAATCGGCAACGTATTTTGAAATAATAATTATAATAATACGGAGTAAGTTAAATCGTTCGACCTTTATTACTGCTTCAAAGCAGTTAAGTTAATCCAAATGTCTTGTGAATGAGGATGGAAGATCTTGAAGAAGAGAGAGAGGAAGAGAAAGTATATGGAGAGGGGTGTTATAGAGTTAAGGGAGAGTAAAAATAACGTGGCTGGGTAGGTAACTTTAAGTTTGAGATCGCTTTTTGGTGTGTGTATTTCCTAGCGAGACAAAAACATTAACATAAATCAGGAAAACAGGGAAAATAGTATTGGAATGAGAATAGGAAATAAGTGAGAGCCAGGGAATGAGTGAGGGAGAATGGGAGATGTTTATTTGATTGGTCTTTCGAGCGGGTTAAATTGCATCGGGAGCAATATAAGTTCTTTCGTTAATTAGTATTGTATAAAGTTTAGTGAGTTTGTTATAAACTTGAATTGCTGTGAAATATTCAATAATTTTTGTATGATACATTTCCGGAGTTTATGGTTTCACGAGAAAAGGAAGGGAAGAGTACGAGCAAGTAAACGATTGCGTGTATGATGCTAAGGGATAAGGTGCCACTTATCGTCGTCCGTTCCATCCCTCTATTATACACTTTATCCTGCGTTCGTGTTGCACGAGTACTGACAACCCTTTATAACTTGTACGTCGCTATTTTTTTACTGCGAATTCGATGAATTGTCATCAAGGTTTGCTTGTTTTGTTTTATTATACCCCGTCAATAATATTCGACTATACATTTACTCATACGTTATTTGTATTATAAAAAAAAATCATAGTAATTATTTTTTATCAATTTTTTATGCCTAATCTAACGACTGATAATTCAATTTATAAAAAATTGAATATTGTGTCAGAGCTACTCTCTAAAAACGAATTAGTGAAAATTACGTGACAGTCACTATTTGGCAGTGAAAAATATACCACTGTTTGAATTAATGACATACTAATAAGTGAATAGTCACTTCTTTCAACATTTCAAATTTAAGCACGTGAACTGTGTTGAGCATAGGAATTTTTTTTGAATAATTTATCATCTATTAATTAATTAATGCAAAAATTACATAGAAATACTTTTTACTCTAGAATAAAACGTCAAGCTTTTAATATAAATTTTTATACTGACGCAAGCATGATTTTTTCTCGAAAGATGTCGGTTTCAATTCACTACAATGAGCTTTACTGACGATTTATTTTGAGAAAATATTTTTTTTTAAATAAGAAAAAATTTGGTCTGAAATAATTTTGATATTTAATAATTTAATGAGTTGATTATTTTATTTTTCTTGAATTATTTATCTATTGTTCTCTCCATCTTAAAAAAATGGAGATATGATTGAACGATACTGAATTTGTCAGTTTAAATATTCAACGTAAGAAGTAAAAATTTAATTGATTGTGAAAAAAAAAAACAATAGAAAAAAAAATTTCGGCTATCAATAAAGTCATGAATGGAAAATAAAAATCATTGAACTGTGAAAAATAAAATAAATCAATTCACTAATTCAATTCATCTACCTTAAATTTATTCCTTCTTTATATAAGTACATTAGTATAATTGGACGTATTCATTTTATATAACTTACAAACGGACGATTTAAACTTAATAATAAATTTCTATTATCAATCTTTATTGTACAAGATACCATTGAAGAATTTTATAAACTCGCCTTTTCTTATTTTCAACCCCTTAATTTTAGCTAAAAAAATAAATTTTAGTTTCTCAACTAAAAATAATTTTTTTACCAGCCGTTTTTCATTCGATAAGTAGTCTCGGTATTTATTTTCGTTTAACATGAGTTCGATAAGAGTTTGTTAATTTTTTTACAGCCAAGTTTTCACTCAATAATTAATTACGTGTACTTAGTACACCGTGTTTATTGTTTTCCAACTCTCTTGTGTTTTCTCTTATCCTCTTTTTACAAACTCTGTCTCGCTTTTAAAACCCAACAAAGTTACGTTAAAACACACCAACCCCCAGTCTCTCTCTTTATATATATATGAGAATAAAAGGGAAAGGAGTAGGTAGTTTTAGTAGTAGGTTTTGGGCCACGAGTTTTCCACGCCGGATTACCTTATCTCCGGACTCTCACTCGCAAAGCACGTCTCTGCCCCCAATCCTTCTTCCTACCCATCAACCCCCTTTTTAAACTTACAATACACCCTTTACTTTATACATATAAATATATATTATGATAGACAAAAAAAAATTCTAAGTAAATTTCATCAACTTATTAATTAATAATAGAGATGGGCAAAATGGGGCATCAAATAATTCTTTTTAAATCATGACCCTGTAAACAGACAGTTGAAAATTTTCTAATTACAGAAAATAAAAAACTAAAAATATGCACATGTAGGAAATTAAAAAAACTAAAGGTGCAATTTTTCCAAATATTTTTTTTTTTGTAATGTTTCGTTTTAAAAAAATCCAAAAATTATTTAACGTCGGTTAACTTCAGTATCACTTCTTCCACTTTCAAAATTAAAAATTGTACATCTGTAGCTTAACGTTCCCATTTTACCGGTCTCATGAACGTAAAAAATGAAATTTCTATGAATTATTAAATTTACAAAAACATTTTTTTGACTAAATAAATTCATAGTAATATACAATGTCGTAAATAAGTAGTGTAAATAGTAAACTCATAGAATAAATAAAATAATCTTAAACAAAAAAAAAAATAAATACATGCTGAGTGGTGATATGACTCAAGTACTCGTCACTCAAGCGTACACATTAAGACAAGACAACATAAATTATCAACAGTTGTTTGTCATCATCATAATGATCGCGATTGCTTCATCTCTCTCACCTCTCTAACTCTCTCGCCCCTCATTCTCATTCTCATCCTCATCCTCTACTCATCTAGCCCCACTCAGGCTCTTTTCTTAATAACCAAACAAATCTCGGTCTCGGTCGTTCTCCGGAATAGAACTTTTGTTTGTTTTCCCTCCTCAAACATCCTCGGCTGTCACACGCATGTTTTTTCTTCGCATTTTATTTCCATTTTTTTTTTTACATTTTTTACGCTTAACTCCACGTGAACACGTGTGTATACCACATATATATGTATATATACGACAGAACACAATTCAATAGTAATAGCAAGCAAATAGTTGGTATTCACACAAACAAAGTTAGGTGTCGCAACGGTCGATTCCATGAACGACGAGACCGCTCATTGGCATTGGAATAAATAAACAAAGTGACTAAGATCCTCCGAGCCGTGGTGTAGTTATACGGCAGAGCAGAAAAGGGACATAGATGAGGGACGTGAGGGACTAAGGGGCATAAGTTTGCATAGAGTAACAGAGATAGAGTTAAATAAACGTTATGCTGAGTTAAATAAAGTTTAAGAGTACTGAGGGAAGACGCGGGAAAAAAATATTTTTAAAAAATACAAAAATAAAAATATTAAATAAACAAAATAATAATAATAAAAAATAAAAATAAAATGTATATAAAGTCTGTTTGCACAGCCATGCTGCTCCGCTATGTTTTAACTTGTATTCGTTTTTGCTACGTCCTTCTCATTGTCAGTTCGTATATTGACTGTTATATTTATATATATGAAGTATATAGTCGGTATTCTTCGAAAACCCACGCTAAAATCGATCGTTGCCGTAGGATCTAAATGACTAACTATTATTTAACATACATGTATAATCTATCTTTTTATTTGTACGCCCGCGTGATATCTGTCATAAGCTTATTTTTCCGTAGGCGTTACGAGGAATTCATTTTTAATATTTAAGTTACTACGAAATTAATACAATAATTTTATTTTCTTGTAATTAGTAGGTTTTGGGGACAGATAGTTTGATGAGTAACGAAACTAATGGAAAAATATTTTTCAAAAATCAATCTATGACTTTTTTTATAATGGAATTGAAGAAAAATTTTTAAATTTGAATTTGAAAAAGAGCTTTCATAAGTAAATGAATTTAGTAGTGTAAGTAGAATGGTTGGCATAAAATATTAATGCTAATCATAAATAAATATATATATATTGTAAAAATCGGAAGTGATTTCGGAGTGATCACGAATTTTAATAAAATCCGAATTCCGAATATTCACTGGAAACCAGCTATTATACCACTGGTTGAATTAGTGATACTTATAGCTGTAGAAATAGTGACTATCCACTGATTCGCGTGAATTTCACTAATTCATTTTTAGAGAGCTCCTTCGGAGCAAATTTTACTCCAAGGGAATTAAATAAATACATAGTCGTCCGCTCTGCATTTACTCCGAATTTACTCCACGTTCACTCGGTTAATTTCTTACAGTGTCCATATATTTTACGTTGATAAAAAATAAAATTGAAATTGGCGGCAAAGTAATTTGAACAGCGCGAATTCGTATCTCCAAATTTAAGTTAAGCGACATTAAAAATTATTATAACATGTGTATACATATATGGGAAGTTTGTCACGCGAAAGCGTGGAAGAGTCGAAAGAACAAAGAGTGGAAACAGGAGATGGTATAATACGCGGTATGAGTGTGTTGCGGGTGTCCACGAGGTGAAGAGTCCACTGTAGAAGAGAAGGGGATGCATGTGTGTTAGTTGCTCGGTGTATTATATCGGGAATAGATATGTGTATAATATACATAATATACATAATGAGAAAAAGCGTTTAGCGCGCACAGTATGTAGTTTTTTAGAGTATTGGTAAGGGGAGTCGCGGGGCAGGAGGTAACTCACCAAACGCGTAAACAGTCAACATGTAAACAGGCCACTCATGGAACAAACAACGTGGGGGCCGTTGCTGTTGTCGTTCTTATTCTATACTATAAACATATATATACATATACATATATATATACTCATAAATCTATGTATATATTAGATCTCTTTCTCAAATATTTTTTTCTTCATTACTCTTATTCTCAAACGCAACTTTCGTCTCACACATTTTTATTTCTTGTGTGATATTTTTTAAACTTTTTTCCTTTGTCGATCTATTCATTTATACACCGTCAAGACTTGCTGGTACTTGAATATAAAATTTCACATATTTAAATCATATATTCATTTATAATCGCGATTAAAAAATTTTTTTCAAGTTAATTAATTAATTAATTTGATTTTCCTAATTTTCTATGATCAAACTCAAGCCTGAAATTTGTAATCCCGCGAAAAAAATTTATTAATCAACTAGTTTCAAAGAAAAAGTGACTGGGTTTATGAAATTGAAAATTTTTTAAATTGAAAAAAAATGTAAATTGTGTAAATTAATTAATGGTAGTTAGTGGTATTGTTTTTTGTTTGGTTTGTTGTGTGTTGTGTGTGGTTAGTGGAGTGAAGAGAGTGAAAACAGCATAGTAGAGCGGAGGGAGAGAATAAAAACCGAGAGAAAGATAAAGAGAGTGAGATTGAGTGTGAGGGTGAGGGCGGGGGAGGGTAATCTACGTCACCACACCACGCGGTTCAACAGGTGCGGCGTGTCGCGTCATCGAGCAAGACGTATGTAAATATATTTTAATTTTTTTTTATTTATTTATTTTTTTATTATTTTTTTTTTCTACTTTTTTTATTACTGTGTCTATTTGTCATTGACAAGTGGTTAAAAAATATCGAGAACGTCGCGCAACTTGAGTAAACAATATGAATATTCAATGAAAAATATTGAGCGTTTGAAAAAAAAATTTAAGGAAAAAATATATATTTTATTAATTTATTTATTGAATGCTAATTATTTATTGATTATTTGCGTTATTGAGCTAGATAATTTTTTTTATTTTTATAAGGTCGGTTCTCATCTTAACACGTGTTTGATCACGTGTTATTAATCAATATTATATACATATACATATACATATATATACTTATTTACGATTAACTGATCTTACTTGTCGTTTGTACGAGCCAACGACCGGATTATTTAATGACAAATGATATTATTTAAGCAATATCTCGTTTTTTTTATCATAATTTAATTATGTGATTGTATGATCTGTTCTATTTAAAAATAAAACAAAATTTAAAATGTGATACCAATTATCGCAGTGTGATCGTTCATTGTTGAACATATATTTATTTTTCAATTATTTAGAGCTTAACTTCAAATGACTTTTATCAACTATTAAACATCTTTTCAATATTCAAAAAATGAGCCATAAAATTTTTCATCCTTTAGATTCATTTAAAATTGATCCTTGTGGATTCTAAAATTGACCCGCTCATTCATTATTTGTGAATAATTTTTCATTGATACTAAAGTATCTTAAACAAATTTCGTTCAAGATATAGACAATGTTATTTTTATTTTAAGCTATAAAGGACATAAGGGGAGGGTAGTATGCGGCTTCTATTGAGTTATTTGATCAGATTAATTATGGGTATTATAAAAATCTATTGTTCATAAGCTTTAATTTGATACCCAACACGTCATTTTGATAAATTTTTTTTGTATTGGAAATTTCAATGAAAATGGAAAAAAAAAATTTTACAAAAATTGAGACTCTGGATTTGAAAAAAGTTCATTTAATTTTCCTGCCAAATTTCAAAATAGGTCAATATTTTGTGAATAAACTTTTGAAAAATGAGTTTGAAATCCGTGAAATCTTAAAAATTTCAAATTTCAAAAACTCAAAGTCTTATCCATTAAATTTATTGAATGCTTAATAATTTTCGGATCATATAGAACTTTTTTAATTACCATTGGAATGTTAATCATTACAAGAGAACAAAAATAAGAATATAAATAATAAATACATTCGACTAACGATATTGTATTGTAAGCGATAATATATACAGCGGTATATATTTACAAGATGAAACATTATGACACGGATTATTGAGTTAGAGTTTTGTTATCAAACCAAACAATTGTTTTCTACCAGGTAATAAACTTATAAATAAATTATTAATCAATAACACTATTTGCTACACATACCACGTTCATAATACAACAAACAATCTAATAAACAAATAAGAGCTCATATTTGTAAATATAATTTAATGATAGTAATTTTTTTTCTCCATAACTCATTTATTATTTTTTCTCCGTTCATTATTTATTGCCATCAACAATAATTGTTTTATTTATTCATAATTAAATTTTTTTTATCACAATCTGAGAATTTATAATTATAAAAAATATATAAACAAACTATTTATAACAGTGCATTTAAAAATGTATACAATTGATTATTATTAAATGAAATGATTATATTATTTCATATAGTATACACACCACGCGTTATATATATATATATATTTGTTTGATGGGGCATCGAGTGCGTGACGTTAAACTTTTATTCCGGTTGACCTTGAATTCTACACCACTAACCACATCGATCTCGCTAATGACCTTGACCAATGTCAATTATTTATTTTATTAATTAGATCTACTTTTTTTTAATTACTTTTAATTATAATATTAATAACAATAATTATTATTACATTTTTAGACTAATTTATTTGAATCGAAATTTTGACTAAGCTTCAAATTAACATAACTCATTAAATATCCATTTTATGTAAAAATATAAAGAAACATTTTTTGTAGAAAATTCAATTTCCTACAAATTATGTATCATATATTTTTCATGTAAATCCATTATTTTAGAAGATATTTCAATTTTAAATTCGTAAATAAAATTTCTAATGATACTAATATTTTAATAATAATAATTAGTATGATTATTATTAATATTATTATGAAATAATTTTATGTAAGCATGTCTGGGTATAAAGTTCCGTTTCTACTCAATCTGATCCACGAGTGTACGAAATAAAAGCTTTGGTAAAAATATATTTTAGATATTTTTTATTTTTTAGTTTGTGATATATATTTACGGTATGACGTATTAAAATATGAAGTGTATATTTATAGAATGTATGAAGCAGTTATTTTCTTGTTATCGTTATCTTAATAGCGTGTTAAACTGTTACCACTTATACGTGACAAATGAAAATCATTAGATGTAATTTAAAAAAAAAAGAAAAAAAACAAGTAAATAGATGATTGTATCTAATTAATTTTTTCAAGATAAAAAAAGTGTATTCTAAATAAGAACCTTGGTACAGTAAATCGATTTAAAATTATCCTTGTTTATTATTCCATTTAAATAAATAACACTGAATATTTTTCAAATTTTTTGCATGTAAACTACACGAGTAACCCGCACCGGGATTTGCGCACGTGGAAGTTTTAATGTAAAAAAATAAAAAATAATATTCATGCTCACATTTGTAGTAAAAATAATATAAAATAGTAAAAAAAAGATTTTCAAAGCCCACTTGGGTTTGCTGGAATTAGTTAATTTGCATTCTCTTGAAAAAAAATTTTTATTTTTTAAATTAACATTGTAACTATATCAGACTATTCAGTTGATTCGATTCTTTTTAAAAATAGCATTTTATATGTATTATTAAAATATATATTTATTGAATGGAAAAATTTTTCTTGCGTAATTTAGTTTTGTTTTGTTTTATTTTAAAATTGTTGAATTAAGTCAGTGTGTTAGAATTTTCAAATTATCTTAAAACGAGAATTTCCTGTTTAGAAAGATGAATAAAGTAAAACTTATGTGGGATGATGATTTCTACTTGTGAACGATGAGAATTACTTCCTCTAATTCATATATATTATATCTATATATATATATATATATATATATAGAAGCGTCAATATTTATATCTTGTTAATTGCTCTTTATGTCGTTTCCTAAATGAAAACACAACACTTATAATATCTCACACAATAGCATTGTTTTGTTCTATTTGTACACAGGAATGACTCATTGAGGGAAAATAAAAAAAATTATGCTGTAAGAAATAAATATATATATATTACAATGTATAGTTATTTATGGGAAATAAATTCTTACTTCACACGATTAATAAAACTATTAATGTTAAACAATAAACAACTAGTAAATAAATAATTATACAATGCATTTTTTAAATCATTACGCAATAATTTTTTTTTACTAATGCACTAAATTTTATGTCGTGGTCCAGTCAAAACTAAAATAGGAGATGTTTCTCGAAATTCGGTGCAAATTGGGTTGAAGGTTGGAAATTTCCAAAGTTTATTATGTGTAATTTTTAATAGATACAAAAAAAATTTCTTATACTTTTTTATGTGAATTTTTTTTCTCTACAAGTTTTTTTCGAAAGTTTTTTACAAATTTTTGTTTGCTTACGAAATATTTGCGAAAAATCTGTTTTTGGAGGTGTCTTTATTTTTTTTTGGTGACATCATAGACCAACCAAATTTACACCAATTATAGAAAAATGTCTCTTATTTCGGAGTTTCGACTGAACTATAAATTTAAATTCAAATGGCAATTGATAAAAACTATTTTGGCGCTAATTGGGAAGTAATTCTCGCATAAAATTTGAACCTAATGCCAAACTTTGATTTTTTCGATTAGTAAAAATTGAATTTTCATAGACAAACTCATACATATTACTTAAAATATTCATTGATAATATGACATATATATAATGCATTAAATGATAGAGATAGAAACGGGGATGGGAATGCATAACGGGTGACCGATTCAACCCGGCACGGCATATCGTAAGACGACGTAAATCATGAAGGGAAAGCCCTCCTAGAATACATATAACATATATCTACACCTATACCTAGCTCCTATATATACAAATATATAAATACATATGTATATATATATCTAGCAAAGGACCATACATTATCCGAACGCCTAATATGCCCGTACGTGCGTGTACCAGCCGTTTTCTTCCCTTAACACTCCCATCACTTGAATTCACCTTTATACTACACCACCATCACCACCACCACCACCATTACCACCATCTCCTCCTTCGTAAAGATAGTACGATACCTCCTAACAACCCCTACTATTTCTCACAACTCGAGAATCTTATTTCCGGATGCAAATCTACTCTCTGAAAATTATTGTCTCTGATGTCCTTGATAATTATTCATCCCTTTAGTTATATATTATTGCTATTATTTTTTTTTTATAGTCAACTATCGAGTGAATAAAATAACTAGTGATATATATTTTACTCAAGTATAATTAAATGATAATTTTTTTAAGAGGAGTTAGGACACAGATAGAGGGGGAGGTAGGAAAGGGAGAAAAGGGTAAAATGAGTATTTCAAGTAGTACACGAGTTAGTGTAAAGAGAAAAGGGCGTGTAACTCTTCAGTTATCTCGGCGTGCTTCCGTTGTTGGGTAGGGTGCAGTGAGAAAGGAGTTTGAGTATAAGGTAAAAGGTGTAGTTGGTTAAATGTTCAGGGGGTTGATCACGTCGGTGTGTTGGCGATGCTTCGGGCTATGAAGAAGCTACAAAACTTGTTCTGTGTTGTGTATTATATGTTGAGGCAGAAAGAGAAAGAGAGAGGGAGAAAAAGTCCAAGGTAAAATGGGATCGAGAGTGAGTTTGAAGAGAGCGATGGAGAAAGACAGAGCTTGAGAGTTTGTGAGTCAGGAGTCAAAAGAGGTTCCGCAACATTTTCATGATTTTACTCGGCTAATTGTTATGCATGGCGTGCATCTCGGGGCCTTTTAGCCTTTAAACTCCTCGACACCCTTTCCACTTTAATAACCTAAATCGTTTGCCCTTTTTACTCTTTTCTTAACAAATATAACCCGATTTTTTGGTTTTTTACTTGAGTTTATTTTGTTGCTTGATGTATGGTAGTTAATTAACCCTTTCTTGGTCTTATTTATTAGCGAATTGATTAGGGTAGATTGAAAAGGCGACGAATGCCGGAGAAAACGATAATTGTTTTGGTTTGACGAATTAAAGTTTTATGAAATAAGGTGAGACGCTATTTAAGAGTGGAGATTGCCTACAGAGGATTTAGCATTCGCAGAAGGGTTAAGAGCGTGTCCGGTCGGGAAATAACTTTCTTACCTACTTACTGTTTCATCTCCTCTCAGATAAATCCTCTATCTTACTAATGGTTCTATTCATCCCGTCATTTATTTTTTAATGCTATTCTAATTTTTTTTTTATTTTCAATTACCAATCATTCCAAACTTCGAAGTATACAACATTGAAGCTTAAAAACAAAATTTGTCTTATTTTGCATTTACATACTTATTTTAGCTCAAGAGCTTGGAGTTGATATGTAAAGAAGTGGAATTAAATATGTTATAAAGTAAGAGACCTTGTACCCTATCAGGGAACTATAGTACTCGATCACGTCATATCTATATTTAGTAAAATTTAGTAAATATAGATAACAAATACATGAGTGATCGAATACTAGTTCCCTGATCGGGTGCTGGGTCTTTTATCTTAAATACATAAACAAAATAATTTAAAAAACAGAGGTTGTATTCTTTTCCGGACAATGCTGCAAAATCCTGGGGTAGCAGATTTTTGAATATTTAAGAATTTTTAAACCATTGTTGTCTGTGTATATGTATATGTTATATGTATATAAAAAGATTATTTAATCTAAAATAAATTAACAAATTCATACGCATGAGTATCTGATATGGTCACTACTGGGTAGCGCGTGCAAAGCGCGTCTATTTTACGTTGCATCGCGTGTCTTGATAACGTTCGCTCTCTGAAGCAACTCAACAGTATTTTACTCGATTCTCGGTTTATTCTCTTTTCTCTATCCCCATCTACATTTAAACTATCTCACTCTACATATATACATGTACATATATTTATCTATCACCCTCTCACTTTTACTTGCACTAATAATGTACATAGCAAATGATATCTTTCAGCTTTAATTTTGCCACGAATTTGCGTGGTTAACTTCCACCTATGGCTTACGATTATTGTTATTATTATTATTATTGTTATTATCGTTATAAGCATGTGGCTTAATATGAATCCCGATGAAATACAAACTACTGGCTTACAATTAGAATTGCTTGGCAACGATTAGTCTCTTTTATGTTTAATTATACATGGATAGATATATATATATATATATATATATATATATGTGTGTGTGTGTGTATGTGTACAGATATTTATGCATGATTGTATACAATATCTCTCGCTCGTTCTAACATTTATCCGATGCCATTTGTATTTTCTTTGTTATTATACCGACGTACGTGCTGCAACCGTCGAAACGTTAATCGTTCTAACGAAAATATACACATATTTATAACATACTAACGTTGGTACCGGATTGTACCATTTTAATCTCTATTAATTTCAAAATAATTTATTTTTATAAACCTTTGTTTTATTTATTTCCGATTTAAAAAAAAATAATACTAGATTTTTAAAACAGGATGCTATGAAATTAATTGGAGTCAAAATACAAATTATGCGACTGCAGTGTCATTTGTAATTCAAATTATTTTTATCTAAGTGAAAATTTTGTTTTTCATTACGAGATGGAGCAGTTCAAAAAAATAATTTTTAGGATGCAGAGGGTTTGAATTTGAAAAAAAAAATTGACGGGTAAAATAACGGTGCTGAGAAATTTGACCTTGAATTAGTTTGATTTTTTACTTTTTCCTTATGCTTAAAAAAAATCAACCAAATTTTAAATTCTAATCAAAATGAATTTTTTTTTACTTTTGAATAAAATAGGGCAGCTCCAAAAAAATAAAAATTTTTTTTTTTAGTAATTTATATAAAATAAATTATGGGCATTTCAAATTGCTAGAAAATAATTAAATTAAAGTGGTAAATTACGATTTTAAACAATTTAAAAAAAAAAGAGTTTCAAAAATTTATAATAAATTATTTTTACTTCATTGCAGTTATTTATAATTACAATTGACATCATAAGTCACGTGTCTCTTTTATTAGTAATTTTATCAGCATTATACTATCAATTAGTTCTGATACTTAATTATCAATAACTGTATTTAATAATTAAAAATATAACACTCAAGGCTAAGATTACTTTGCTATAATAATTGATTGTCACCAAAATTGTGTCTCTAAATTACCAACTAACAAATTCACTCCTATCAATATTTCAAACTCTTATCTTTGAATTTACAACAAACAAATCCATGTCTCTAAAGCTGCATAAAAAAAATTACTCAGACAACAAACTTACAGTTTACTGCTGTAACTACAGAACTACAACTTTTAAAAAATTCAATCCCGAACAAAAACTTTTTGTCATGGATGCAAATTTTCAACAAAACGATATGCCCAGTTCAAAAAATTATTGAATTTTTTTTGTAACACAAAGTACTTGAATAAACGCACAAGAACGCGAATTAGAAATTTTCCATACATATATATATAAATATATATATATATATTTGTTTGTATGTATGCATGCATGGATATATGTGCGAATATGAATACAAAAGCATCTGGCTAAGAATAGGCAGCATACAGACGGCAGATATAGCCTGTGCCTATAACCAGTAGACCACCCGGGTCATTGGCATTAGGGGTTGATATATCGAAGGGGTAGGTCGGTACACATCACAAGGTGTATAAAGTTGCACGATATCTGCTTGCAACAGTGCAATATTAAATGTTAGTTACTCGTGCGTCATTTATACAACAAATGTATATATTTCTTTGATTATTTATTTACAACACTTATACTTTGTTAAATATTACCTACGGCCTACACTATTTACTTCATTTAGTAACTCGTTTACAAAGAATACATAATGCCTTTGAGGTTCAGAGAAAAGCGATTCCCTTTGTCTAATTATTTTTAGCTTCTGGATAACAATAAAGTCGAATAATAAATTTTGAATTTGCGCGAACCCTGAATATAAAGATAAATAATAAATATTTTTATTAATTAAATTCCGTAATTATGTTATTGTCTAATAGAACATGAAATTCGTTGTTCTGTCACAAGTGTATATATTGTGATGTATAAGTATACACTGTGACAATATAATGTATACTGTCTCTTAAGCTTACGGCGGATTTAAGCCCCTTGAGGAGATGGAAACGAGCTGGTAGAACAAGTGAAAAGGATCAGAACCAGCACGAGAATGAGAATGAGAGCATGAGAAATTGCGAGAAAGGGTTAGTGTCGTTTTCGTCAGGGAATGTAGCTCTCTCATTCCTCGGGCGTTTGTTAATTTGCCACGCGAGCACATTACGTCCGTTTAGACGCTTGAGCAAACAGAAATGAGAAAACTGAGGAGGTACGACACCAACCTGACTTCTATACTCTCTTACTCATTCACTCACTCACTCATTCTCCCTCTTCTGTTGTCGTTATCTCTTTTTTACTCTGTCTATCTGTCTTTATTTCTTTCTCCTTCAACAGATCACTATACATTGTCACTCTTATATATAAATATGTATGTATATATATATAGAAGTCTTGGTTTAGCAACGAGTGTCACGCGATTTTCGAGGGCGGAAGAGATTTTCTGGTACTTCGATGCCATCCAGAAAATAAGGGACGACTACTCGACGTTTGGTAAGCCTCGAGGGTTTACTATATATATATATATATATACATATATATACCCTTTCCAAAAAATTAACTCTGAAGAACCAAATATTTCACGAATAATCTTGATATCAATATTTTTTTTTATTTCCAGTTTGTCATTCTTTTTTTTGTAAGTTTTCGAAATTCGTTCTAGTCAAAATTTTGAATTTTGAGTTCGATAATTTTTCATTTCAAAGTTTCGATCTGCATAGATATTAATAATGAAGAAAAAAAATCTACGGAGATCTCAGTAAATTACAAAAAAAAAATGATAGTGAAGTAAAAAAATAAATAAAATATTTTTAATTGTGTGGAGTATGATAAATATTTAATGACGCAGCAATAATGCTTACGAGGTACAAAAATGTGAAATATTTTCTGCATGGTTATAGAAAAAATAAGAAAAAGGAAAAATGTAAAGTTAAAAATAAAAAAAGGAAGAAGCGAGAGATTCAGATTTTTCATTAAGGAGTCGTCGACTCAGCTCGTCCTCGAGTCACGGTGGAGATCGTATGGGAGTGGGAGCGCGAGTGAGAATTTCGGTCCTGGCGACAAGAAATATCTAAGCGGAATGAGAAGGAGTAAAAAGGAGGAAGAAAAATAAAATATAAGAACGGTTGGATGGAAAATAACGGTGGTGTGGTATAATATGGTGGATTAATACGCGCAAAATCTGCCACCTAAAAGTTATTAATGACTGGTTAGCTCTACTCGACGCGTCAAAGATTTTCTATAAAAGAGGGTTTGTCCCTTTCGACTTTGCTGCAACTCCGTTCCCCTTTTTATCCACCTGCGTTTTTTGCTGTTCTTAGTTTTTTTTTTTAAGACCAGCCAAGAAAAGCCGTGAAGTCAAATGTTACTTAATGAATTTTTCACTTTTATCATCAATTAATATTTATTTATTATCTTTTTATTTTAAAGATTAATTTAGGGAGGGTCAAATTTTTTATAATATCCAATAAAGTTGATAATAAAAACTAAAAATTGGTGGATAAAAATAAGTTGAAGATATTGGAACATATTCTGACCGTAAAAAAAAAAGATTAAAAATAATAACAAAGTCCAGCGGCTGTAGTAACTCTGTAAAAAGGGTGCGAGAGAGATTTGAACAAGAGCCACGGGGTTGCTATGCAAATTGGAAAGATAATAATCGATTGTCGGAGTATGGCTGGGTTGATGGACCGGTGGATGAGCCGCTCGTCCACCTGGACAATACCGATCTCTCAGGCATATTTTTTTTAAAAATCGTCTCCTACCCGGCTACTATCTACGTACCTTTTTACCTAGCAAGCTCTAGCAGTTGGTCTCTTCGCTCACCCCTATCACCCAGCCGGATCTCCCTCAAGGGAAATTATATCGTCTGCCCTCAACTCCATGGATCTACACACTCATTCCGGGCTCCAGAGATCCGAAGCATCCAATACCTTAGCTGTCCACTCTCATTCCGAGCTTTAAATATCCACCGCTTAAATTTTTTCCAACACGTTCTGATTTATTTTATCCCATTGCATGGTAGAAAATTTTAAATATCTTCCTTCCCTGGCTTGAACAATTTAACAACTTATGGAAAGGATTAAATCGAGTCATTACGAATTAATAATAAAAAGAAAAAAATAATAAACTATATATATATGTATATATTTTATTCTTTTCTTTACAATAGATTCCGTAGTGTTTACATTCGCGATAAAACTCTGGGGGGAAACAAACATGCGGGCATCGCACTCTCATGGGCAGTGTTTTCTGCTGCTACGCTGCCTAATGTAGCTGAGTAGTCGATGAATAAAAAATGGCAAACAGAAATAAAACAACCAACTAAATAAATAAAATGAAATTCACTATTGCGATAAAACGTTTACAAACAAAAATTAATTTAAAATTTTTTTACGACTATGAAATACTTTGTCACTTATATGTGCGCTTTCGTGTGTTGATATTTTTATCAATTCAATTTTACACTCAGGTAAAAGACCTGGGAAATTTAACGGACAGTTCAAATTGTCCGAGGTCGGCATAAATTTCGAGTAATGATGGAGATTTATAATAACAAAAAAATAGTCTGGTAAATGTAAAATAAAAAGCCGTGTGTACTTAAGGGAAGCATCGTCTGGCCACTGGAAAAAACATGAGAGACCCAAGTTGCTTACACACAGACTTCTTACCCCTTTTAAAATCTTTTTTTTATGCACATAACAGTCGGGAATGTGTCGAGGGCTTAAAGGGTCGTGCGCGCGTTTTATGCATGTATGTTGTGTACAGTACTGTATGTACATATGAAGACGTTATATAAGTAGGGCTGAGAATTGTTTTGCTGCATCTATGAACAGCCACTCAGACTTTCCTCTTATGTGGACAATAATGCATAAGGTCAAATTGAAAAATTATCACACCAACTTTCCCCTGTTTGTTTAGTGCTGAGGGTCCAGTTTATATTTTTTCGCGGTACTAAATATTTATAATTTTACACGCGCAGATCTGAAAATACTTTTGACTTAAAGCGTTCCTGTAACTAAAAAAAACACTTTTTCTCTAATCAGAGATTTCAAATTCAATTTTTATTGTAATCGAACTTTTCATATTTTCTATTTTGTCTCAAAATCGTGTTTAGTCTCTCCGCAGGTCTGGCTATCATTGAAAAAAATGATTTCCGGATTTTAGTTTTTATCAAAAAAGTCAAGAGTTTGTTAGTGACAGAATTTAATAATTGAAAAAAAAATTTAATTTAGTTAAGTAATTTTTCGTCTGTTATATTTTAAATTTTTGACACGCGATTAATATTAATAAAAAAGTTGAGTTCTGAATAATTAAAAAAAAAAAATAAAAATGAAATTAATAATACATGAGGACACTCTTGGACTATACCGACTCACATTTGATAAATTTTTTTATTGAGGTTCGTAAAATATTAAATGATGCAGAAATGCAATGCAGGTATATTTAAGTAAGCATATAATACTGCAGGGGGTAGGAAAATATCGATTTTATAAGGGTAGTAAAATTAGTGAAGGGGTGAAGCAACTTCCGATCACCGAACCATCATCCGTTTATTTCTTACCGGCGGCGAATAATTAGAGCCGATAAGTCACGATGCAACACCACCCACCCACCTAAATGTACATATATGTTTATATATAAGAAATAGTCTGAGTTTATAAGGCAAAGTGAGGGTGGATAGAGGTTTTAAAGCCGAAAGTTAGGTGCTCCTGAGAAAAGGGGTTGGGATCGCGTGACCTCGACCTATCGTACTCCAAGACAGACAGACTTTGTTCGGCTTATATTCATATATATCTATGTATCTATATACATTTAATAGTTTATATGGATAAATAACTCCGCCTAATGCACCTACAATTTTAATAACAGATTTAATAAACAATAAATATTTTATTTTTTTATTTTCTGGCTTCAAGTCTCTTAATAATTTTATTCCGTGAATTACTTTATCTGATTTGCGCTCGACTCGTTGGTAAACTTCCAACAATGCGATTACTCAATTTTTATTTTTTCATTATTTTATTATAAAGTTATTATTCCTGCTATTGTAAGATGCATTTTTTCGGAGATTACTTTTGGGTGAAATTACTTTTTGAGTATTATTCGACGAATTATCGTCAATTTCAAGCATTCCGTGTCAGTTAATAATATGTTTTAAAGAAATAATGAAAACTACTCGATTGAATTGAAAGAATAAAATACCGGATTTTAAAATCAACTCAAAAAAATTATATTAAATTTTTTTTTATTCTTTACATTGAAGCTATATTATAATTTTCTAATATTTCCTTATCATAATTTTTCTACTTTATGAATTCATTCATCGAATTTTTTATTTTCTTTTTCTTCATTAAAAAATCGGGCGTCTATTGATTTTGTTCAATAATTTTTTTTTTAATTATTTTAAATTCTCAATTATTGCTTATAGATTTTTTTTTTAATTTTAAAAATATCCAAAACTTTTTTTTTTCTCAAAAATGAAAAAATATTTTTTTTTAAAGACGTTTTAAAATTTTTCTTATTATTTATTTATTATCAGTGAAAATTCCAAGATTTAGCTTCAAATTTTTTCCTCATTTAAAAATTTACGGGTTTCTATTTTTGAAATAAATAAAAAAATAAAAGGTACACGAAGTATTTAAATTTTTTTCAGAGTGAGAAAGTAGGGGAAAGTGGAAAAGAAGAGGCGGTATAGAGATATAATAAAAAAAAAAAACAAAAAATTATTTCACGAGGGTGGATTATTCAAGCGAATTGAACTAACAAGATCCCAAAGGGCAGTTTATATTTAATGTCACCGGTAAACCCTAAAGACTGTAAGAATATGATGGCTTGACAGTTGCATGATAATTTTTACGATTTACATGTAATAGCTTTACAGCTTACGAATTATATAAATAATTTAAAATAAATAAACTCATTTTAGAATACATCGGGACCAAAATTGAGGAATATAAATTTTAAATTAACAAAGAGAATTGTAATTATTTTTTTTCCAATCGAAAGTTGCTGCGAACAAATAATTAATTGACATATTTTTTTTTTATTGATTGAGGAAATTTACCGTTCGACCCAAGACATTTTTGAACTTTTAATGATTAATGAGATAAATAAGTGAAAACAAGCACCGGAATTTAAGTGAAGAAAGTCTCTAAGATAACAAAAAAAAAACTATCAGCTGTAAAAATAAATTTACATTGAAAAATTAATTTCCTTAAAAATGTCAATAGTTCACAGACGTTTTAATTTTTTTTTTTTTATATTGAAACTGAACCAATTAAATATTCTATAACGAAACAGTGGAAAATATTTTTATTTATCTGATATAAGAGGAAACGGAGGACGCAAAATAGGCTTCAAATTTTTTGGAAAACCGATTTTATGGAAAATGAATTTTTTTAGCCAACACGGAAACCCCCAGTTATTTTAGTCTACTATGAAGTGAACCGGAAGTCAGGTTGATTAAATTACTTTGAATGGTATATTTCAACTAATCATCAAATCCAAATTATAATTAACAGAAATGATTAATTTTTAATGAATATTTAAAATTAATTAGTTCAACACTTTGAACATTAAAAAATTACCACGAAAATAAACCGACCCATTAAATTTCGACTACATAGAAGTCGAAATTTATTGAGTTTTATTAACAAGTACAATACAACAGTGATAGTAAATACATCATTGAGTGGAGCAGAAGAGTATTAAGGTTTATATGAGTGATCAAGTCCTTGGGTTATAGTTAAGGACATTTCTTATCCCATAGTTTCTTGCCATTGTTTGGCTTGAGAAGTGAGTTGATGAGAAATGGAGAACATAGATCGTCATGCCGCATCCCAAGTAGACAATGTCTACTAACGTCTTGGGTAACATGACTGCCGGTCATTTATTAACGTCCACTTCTCACCGAGCTTCAAGACTTTGTCATCTATCAGCCACTCATTCGTACCACACTCTCCTATCGGAAAGCTCCAATAAATCTTTTTTGTCACACCAAGATGACAATATTTTGGGTTCACATCACAAATAATAAAACACTTGATACAATGTCATAATTTATTGCACTCTGCAGGGGTTAGACTGAAAGAGGAGGCTACTAGAAAAAATGCACTTTTTTGATCCTGATTATGGAGAATTTTTTGTTTCTCATTTAAATTCCACGAAAATAAAATAAATTTTTAAGCTTCAATCATTTTTTTTCATTTTTTTTGTTTCGTTTCTGAGCGAAAAAAATTTAATCCAGACTTTTTTAAAAATGATTTTTTTTTTCCACCAAAATTAAATATCTCATTTTGTCTGATCCTTGTTTGTATTAATGTTCATATCGAATGGTAATTTTTTTATTTCGACATCAAAGCCTCTCAAAATTTAATTTGAAATCAACCATTTAATTAGAGTTGATTATCAGCTTTTGATATCGTTTAATTTTCATTGCTGTCATTTATATTTATTGCATTTATTTACAAATTACACTTGAATTACAATGAAAATAGATTTCGGCTGCAATATTATTTTAGTTGATATATAAACCGGAATGTTCATAACGTAATTCAAGTATTTCAATATTTTTGACTTCAATATCTGTTCAAAATATTTGTATACTACAATTGACAATACAAATTCAATTATGCTGGCATTCCATATGTAGTTTCTTCTACCAGTCAAACAAATAACCGCGCAGCGTGAATATTTTCATTATTTTCTTTGTTCTTTGTTTGGGTCTTTGTCAAAACAGGGGCAATACGAGGTACTCGAAATATTTAATTGCAAATACATAAATTTTTTTTAACGCTACTCGCTTTGAGTTTTATTTATTGAGAATTTTTTATTTTTTTCAACATTAATGGTTTTGTAAATTCTTCACCGTTACGCGTTTCAAGGGAATAATAAAGAATTTTTAAAAAAAATGAAAGGGCAACATGAGGATGCTGACAAAAATATCGACGTTTTAATTCCGAAAATTTTAAATTAGATAAAATTAGAAACAAATTATTTTTATTTTCGCGTAAAAAAGGCTGGAATCAAATTTTTTATTTCAATTTTTGTTTTTCAGAAAATTATAATAATAATAAAAAAAATTTAAATGCATAAATAAGTAATGAGTAAGTAAAATGAATCCCAAGTTCAGCGGTTAAATTAATATGTTATCAACCCCTAGTGCAATAGTATATGTATAATAATACCAAGTGCCAGAATAACCGAAGAAGAGGAAGACATGTATATATATATATATATATATACATAGATCTAAGAATTGGGGATCTTAGGGTCTTGTAAGGCGGGTCAAACATCGACATGTCTGCTCTAAGCATCATTCCATATACTCCTGTATACCTCAGCTCTACAGCACATATCCTTTCCTTATACCGAAAATTCTCTCATACTGGCATAAGGGTCTTACCACCACGAAAACATAAACTAGATCTCTCTCAAGTTTGTGTATATAATACGTGAATCTTGCTACTTGCTTTACTTGTCTCACCAATTTAACCCTCCTAATTAATTTATAACCCGCTCGTGACTCACGTGTCAGCAAACCACGCCAGCTAGTTAATATGTAAACCTCAACCAATTATTCATAACACAATTAACAAGTCAAGAAAAGACAATAATAACTTATTAAATCGCTCTGCGTAATAAAAATTTAGTGTTTTTATTTTTTTTTTTAAATTAAACAGTCAGTGCTTCCTCTAACTTCTTGTTGATAAATAAATGATATAGAGTGAGATGTAGAGTAAGGGCATTAATATGTTATTGAGAAGGAGTCTTCGAGGATGGACTGGTTAACTCGATGGCTATGGAATCCATAGATTGGGACGGTAACAATCAGCCGTAAATTATAGCTTCAATATCCATTGTGTGTACTTTCCCTCTTTGCTCTAGAACAAGCCTAACCTCTCAAGGAGCCAGAGCTCGAACTGGAGTAGAAGCAGTCTGAACCCAAGACAACTCACCCCCAGTTCTCGAGGAACTAAGAACCTATACCACGAGTGAGGGAATGAGGGTGAGAAAGAGAGAACAAGAGGCAGGTTCTTAGACACTGGCATACGTACTCACTTTCTCTTTCTCGCTCAGTCGTCGGGTTCACTGACGGGTTCGTCGGGCCTCGCCCAACTCAACCAAGAGATATGTATATTAATGGGGCAATCTTACATAGTTTTGTTTACCTTGCCATTCTCGGCGTACACAATTACTATCCTTGGTCCCTCCACGACTAGACCACCCTACTACTTACTAGCTCTATAATGTGGCCTTGTACCTCTTGTACTCTCTAGAGCTTTTCAACTAACGTATATTCTACAACTACTTGATATACTTGTTTACACATTATTATTATTATTATTATTATTATTGTTATTTTTGAAGCTATTATTATTGATATTTTTCATATTTCCTAATTAATTCCCCTAATTACAAAGTCAATTTAATTATTTAAAAGTTAATTGACATTAATGTAATTAAATGTTGGAATTTAATTATAACTAAAACTGTTTATTGTATCGCAATGTGCAGTCACAGTTTAATGTAGAGTTACTGTTTATTATAATTAATTTGAAATTTTTTAATTAATTTTTTAACTGTTTAATTAATTTCATTTTTTTGAATAAATAATTTATTTATATTACATGCAGAAAAAAAGTTTTACTCGCCCCTAGAAATTTTTTGGATTTTGAATTGAAAATAAAAATTTTTTTGAGATGAAAAATAAACTCCAATAAAAAAAATAATAATTAATTATTATTATTATTATTATTAAATTAAAAAATTAATTATTTCGTAGATGTAAAAAAATTTTGTTTGCAATGAAATTTAGTGAGTCACGGAATCGAAAGTAATCAATATTACAATTCGGAGATGTATGCTCGAATGTGGGCAAACATTGTATACACGTGTGCATTGTTACAGTTGGTAGAGTGCGATAGAGCTTGGAAAGGCATCACTACCAGTAGCAACAGCACAGCAGCTTCTCCAGCTCCATTACCAGCATCGGTAGCTGAAGACGGGGGTGGATTTTAAGAGGGAGATATAAAATGAGAAAATGCTCGGATATATAATTGACAGTGGGAGAGAGAGCACTTGGGTTTTCAGGCTGGTAGATGTTACAGTAACAGCAGCAAGTGCTGGTAGTGGTAGGGTAGTAGTGTAGTGGTAAGGGTGACTGGCAAGTGAATGGAATGAGGAAGAAGGAAAGGGGTGGACAGCCGGACAAACAAAACCCTTGCTGCTTCATTTCTGCCCGTCTGGCTAGACACCGACCCCTTTATACACGTATATTATACGCGGCAGCGCGCCCATCGTTTCCGTTCTAGACGCTTACACTACACGTTCGGTTTCGTTTTCGTTCGTCCCGCATGCCTCTTTTTTTAAATTTTATTCCCGATCATGTATACTTTCCAATTCGTTAATTAACGGTTTTATTCAAACTCACGTGGACAATACTACAATACTCGCATGGAACATACATTGTTCTTTATTGCCACGGAGGATGTCAAGTCTTATTAATTAACATCAAGATACGTCATGTTGATTTTTATTTCAAACATTATTTCGCATATCAAAATATCTATTATATATTTCCTGTATTGCCTGTAGAGCTGTCATTAGATTTATGTCGTAATCGGTTTGCTGTGAATTCAATGAATCCAACATTTTGTGTTGCAGGTCAGTGGTGAATTGTTCTTCGGCCACTGAGAGCGGACATGGTTCATTGACGTGAGTTCAAAGTACTTTAACTCAACTCATTTCTCCCTTCTCCTCGGGCCCTTCCGCCGTCGCGACTATATCTAGTACTTAAGTACATGTATATCTTTACAAACTTTATAAATCGATTAGTTTACCATCCCCTCACTACTAAGTACACCCCTCAGTGTTACCAAACCATGACTTAGCCTCGGTAGCAAAGCCAAAGCCGGATTTTTTAGTTAATAATCCAAGTTATCACGCCTCATTAATTTATTTGATAAAAATATTTCAAATTATGTACAGACTCTTCTATAAAAAATTTTAATTATCATAAATAAAAATATATAATTTTTTACCTGGGATTAAAATTTTAAAAATAATAAATTACAGCGGCCAATACTTACAAGTATTTTACTAATTAAAATGTTACTGAAATAGTGACCACACGGGGGAATATTGAAATAAAAAAAAAAAAATACAAAGAAAGAAGGAAAATATGTAAAGTGATAACGAAAGGGTTGGAGCCCTACTGGTATATGGAATATTTGTTTCACTTTCTCATCGTTTCTTTCAAACCAATATTTCCTGGTATATGATTTTTTTCGGTTGTTTTCTCTTTGGTTTTCATTATGCTGTGGGGACAGAGTCGAGAGAGAGAATGAGAGAGAAGGGGTTACTTATTGGGATGGGTACACAGCCGTTCGAAGACTTAGCACCAGCCTTAATAACAATTGGCTATAAACTAGTTTCCAGAGCAGCCGAACGCCTGGTATTACCGCGATATTATTCGAAGTAGGGTTTATATATATATATATGTACATATATATAGTCTGCTGGTGATATTGTCTCTCTTGCTTTTGCTCTTTAACGCTCGCTTTATCGCGCACCTCTTGTATTTTCCTGGTGTATGTACAAATGTATTTATATATGTATATATATATCTGTTACACTTGTTCTCATTGCACCTCACCCTTAACATTTTCCACCTCCGCAACTGCTTTACCATACAAACCACAGACCAGAGGGCCATTCTAGATCAACGGACGTTATATTACCGCTATTATTAACTCGTGTTAATTGTTGTGTTTTTATTTACTTTTTTTTGTAAGGTCGTTTTCTTGTCATACATTCAAAAACTTGTTGAAAATTATGACGGCTAATAAATTACTATTCAAAAAAAAAGAAAATGTTTTTGGCAAAATTTTGGGGCAACAAAATTTTTCCAACCCTCCCATATTCAAATTTTTAAATTAAAAAATTTAAATAACATTAAAAATTATGCATTAGTAAAAATAGCCTAGATCTATAAAAAAATTATAAAACCAACTTTAAAACAAAAGCAATCATAATAAAGTAAAAAAACATGACAAATGTAATGTTGATAAAAAAAAGTCTCAATTGTTATAATACTATTGCAACTTTAGCACTCTGGTCGGTAACTCTCTCAGTCTCTGGCTCTCTGGGATCCCGCGGACCGAGTGAAAGTGTGCGAGAGTGAGAGAACGAGTTCCCGGTCGGTGGGTATGGGGTAAGAGAAGACCAGTAGAGAGTGAGAGAAGTAGAAATTATAATTGCAGTCTATAGAACCTGGTGCAGGAATAAAAACTTAAAGCCCCATTCACAAAGCCACGCGCTTGCGAGGTGGGTTAATTGAAAACTACCGAAAAGCACAATTTCACGAGAAATTATTTCTATTCATTAGCCACCCAGGCCACGGGCATGGGCAAGGGTTGGTTTGTGTGCATGCTAAAGCGAGAGAAATCGAGCTAAAAATATTCGGGCCAGATTATGAGGAGCCAGAGGGGAGACTATTTTTTTTCACTGCCTATATAACCTCGGCAATGTTAATAGTGGCGAAAAATAAAAAAGGAGGGTTGCAGCGTTGCAAAAGGTCTGACCACGGAGTAGTGTAAGCCCGAAAAACTTTTTCTCAGCGGCTTTTTGTTTTTATCCACGATGCTCGCCTTTTTGTTTAAATTTTTTTTCCACCCCCGTGTCCTCGTCCTCCAACAGCTTCTATTCTCTACTACCGCTTGTGGTGTAATTATGTAACATAAATACAATCACCTTTTCGCGACGTTATTTTTGCGCATAAGCACAAAAGCCCGCGGCTACTTTGCCGAGCTCGGCCTTCTACCTACGACTACTACTACAACTACTACTGCTGCTGCTGCTGATGTTGGTATACAGTATTATGTTTTATACCACTATATACTTGCTTGGCAAAGCTTTTTCAGAAACGTTTTACCAAATCAATTTATGGGCTACAGCCCGACTCATTCGCATTGTCCGACGATACTACTCTTCGTCCCTTATACTACTGTATAACCTTTTACTTTCTCATAAGCTCTTTGTCCAGAGGATCCTATTGTTGTGACGGAAAATAATATGTCTGTTTATAACCTCGATGTCTAACAAACAAATCAAAATTTAATGAAAAATTTTTTAATTTTTATTTTTTAAAATCTTGACCACTTAATTTCCTAATGTCCAAATGATAGTGAATTTTTACAGTGAGCGACAAAAATAAAATTTTTGGCTATCGTCCCGATCGGGACAAGAATAAAATTTTGATAAATTGAAGATCTGAGGTATTGAATATTTTTTAAAAATAATTGTAATAAATAAAAAAAATTACTGAATTGATATATTTATAAATAAACGGAAGGTCTACTGATACTGGGTCATGGTATGAAAAAAAAAATTAAAATATAGTTAATTTATAATAAACTAAATTAAAAGTTTAAAAAAAATGAAACAACTTAAATCTGATGGTTGAAGTAAAATATTAGAAAAAAAAAAGTGGTGGGTATTTAGTTGGTCAATGAATTTACAAGCCCCTTGTTAACAAGAACGTGGTATAGTACGTGTGAAAAAAAATAGTCGGTAGAAAAAATACTTGAGAGGGTGAATTAAAATGAAATAAAACTGCTTTAGTAGAGTAGAGGAGTATAGTTAGAGACTAGTAACGGGATATAATAGGGTAGTTTTCTCCGGTCTAGCAAAAATAATAGTCTATTATAATTTTGTTGTGTTATTAAATATGCAGTGCAATTTGTAAGAATAACACAAACTAAATTAATGAAAAATATTTTTTTATTTATTTTTATTGTGGTTTATATTTACGGCATTACGATGTATGTAAATGTTGTTTTAAGTCCTTGTTGTTGGACCGTTGAACAAGAGATACGGAAAAATAAATTACAAAGCGCAGTCCGCTGATCCCCACAATATTTGTCTTCACGGCGATTTTACAAGATTTCTATCTGGTTAGGGCTTATAAATTAAATCGACTTGGTTTTTTACTCCCGGACAAAATATAAGAAATGAATAATAATGATGGTAATGGAAAAAAAAGATTGTAAATCAATCGGTATTTTTTTATATCATGTCTTGTGATATATTTGAATAAGAATAAGAGTGTAAATTGAAAGATTTCTGTATAAGATTTGACTATTTTTATTCTACTATCAGTTTGTAAGGCTTGAAAAGAAACTCGTGTGTCGAAATGTTAAAGCATTCGTGACAAATTGATTTCTATTATCGTGAGGTTTTTCTTTGTACTACTGTATTGATAGCCTTATTTTCCTTTTTTGACAGTAAAATAAATTTTTTTTTAGATCCGTTGAATTAAATATTTTTATCTCAGTATCTTTTCTCAAAGCTATAAGACATTAATTTTCACCGAAGAATTTTCAAAAAAAGTTTAATGCATATTTTTAAAATTACAGGTTGTAAATCCAGAAAAATTAAGATTTCCATGAAAATCATAAATTTCAGATTGATTACAATATTTGAGAAAAAAATTAAATTTAACATAGTCACAAAACATTTGAGTATCAGCTGACATGTGAAATTTTTTTTTCAAATTTACAATTTAAATTTTTCAAAAAAAAAAATATTACGAATGGAAGATAAAAATTTTCTTGTATAAATAAAAAAAATTGAACTAATGAAAATAAACAAAGTTAATTGTCCCTAGTAAATAAAGACGTGAGTAAAAGGGCGTAAAAAAATAGAATAAAATTTTTTTTGATAACAAAAAAAAACTTTGATTTCTAATTGACAGTAGACTATGACAGATATAGTAACGAAATCGTTGAAGTAACTGAAAAGGTAACAAGCAAAAAGGACTTTACTAACGAAGTGGCCGTGGAGCATATTCCGGGATGACTTGCCGAGAGGTCGCGCTCCAATAAAGTTACCCCGTATTTTCTAGTAACATCGTCCACTCTTTCTCTCCCTCCCGCAACTTCCCTTATCCAGTTATCCTCACACAATTCAGCAGCAGTACACACTGTTATGTCTATCCCCCTTTAGTAAGCGTCAGTGTTTGCTCAACTCTTTGTCCCAAGAGCATGTCCCACGCACATACCGGACATTGTCATGACGAGTATAGGAAGAGAGGTTCCTGCTCTATGTCAACTCAACTAGCCAGTGAAGAATAGAGAATAGTATACACATCTATATGTATAAATGAACCTGGAGAAAATGTGTTGCATTGAAAGTGGGTAACGTGACCCTCAGCCCCAACACAACTGCCCCTTTTTCCTAAACGGGGGCAACGTTTCCGTCCGCGCCACTGTTGCCAATGTGTGTCCGAGACCGTGTTGGTCGAGCTAAGTTTTTTTTTTAGTTGTTGCATGCATAATAGCGTTAGGATTCATTAGCAATCAGAGATGGGGTGCCCAGAAAAAGAGGAGAGACGTGGGAGTCTGAGGGTGGTCTGCTGCTGATGCTGATGCTCTGGCGTCTACTTGTTTGTTTACTACAATTCACTGGGTTGCAATTTTCTCTTCTTCCTTCTCTTCCCCAACTCGATTATTCAACGTATCTATTCTTTTACTTTTTTCTTTACTTATTTGTTTAGTTTTTACTTTTTTTTTAATTATCGTACTTATCAGTTTTATCCTAGGATTGAATTAAAAATATTAATTGGACGATTTTACGAGCGCGATTTTATTAAATCTGTTGGCTAGTTTTTTTCGTTTGCTTATAAGTTATGATATTTTAATTTTATTTAAAAAAATATGAACGCGTCGGTAAATTTAAAAAAAAATTAGTCGAAATAAAAGTAAAAATTGAAATCCGACAGTCAGAGGCCAAATGTTACGATTTTTTTTCTTTCACAATAAAAAATTTGAAGCAGTTAAAAATAAATAAAATACAGTAAATATACATGTGTATGTAAAAAAATATTTTATTAAAATTTTCCGAGGGTTTAGTGGACGTGAAAAATTTTTTTTGTTTGTTATTAGAAAGGGAGAGAGTATAAAAGCTTGCAAGTATGAAAGTTTTAACGTTCCGGAATAGCCGGAGGCCTCGATACGATGCAGATGACGCAGAAAGACGCCAAGGGAGTGCATAATATTTGTTTGATAATCGATAGAATCACGTCATCGCGTGCTACTATTCTCTTCTTCTCTTCATACATATTACATACATATATACACTTTAATTTTACAATGTAAGTGTACTGTATATTTTCGTTCATCTCTTCCGATTTAACTATTCAGTATTTTTTAAATTACACACTAATCGAACCGTCAGTTTTAAATCAACTGAATTTTTTAAAAAAATGATAAATAATTTTTTTATTAAAATTTTTTTTGTCATTTTGACTTTTGATTCTCGGGAAAAAAATTTCGTGTGAATTTGAAACTTATATGTGACAAATTAAACGTATACTTTATTCACTACACCAGTAGATAGCAGGTATGTCGGATTTCTTTCCTTTACGCCTTCAGTTTTTCGGTGACACTGTTAGCCTGAGGCATATGCTGGCTATTATTATTTTCATTCCTTCCCATTCTCCTAGTGCGATGTATGTCCGCCAGACGTATCTGTCCCCGTCTATTCAACAGCCTAAAATCTACTCTTTTTGGATATATATTTAACGTGCGTCCCATTCCCAAAAAACACACCCTCGTTCCCTATCATCTTGATATACCACCGATATACACATACATTTATATATACATATATCTATGTATATGCATACGAGTACTCTTAGTTTGTACACGACACGTGGACTAACACCCGTCGACGTTTGCATTTCCTTTGTCTTCTCTGACGATGAAGAGTGACAAAAAGAAGGAAGAAAAAAAGACGAGCCCAAGCACAGATAAAGTCGAGAAGAGAGATTTAGAAAATAAAGAAAAATTAAAAAATGTATAAAGGATTTTATTATTTCCTCCGGCGTGATTGGACGATATGTAGAGGGTTGAATTTGTATCTGATCATATAGCCAAGTTTTTTTTAAATTTACTGACAAAAGGATTTTTTAAATTAAATGATAAATTTTTAAATACCATTAATTTGAACTATTGATTAATTTTATGAAATTTGAATAAAAATGCAATCGATTCTTATATATATGAAAGTAACCGTTGTCTGCATTTTTTTAAAAAAGTTGACAATACGGACAGACTTGAACTTTCGATATAAAATTATAATTATTTATTTTTTTTGAATAGTAAATATTTATAAAAAAAATAAAATTTGTTAATTAAAAAATTTTTTAATCACTTAACTACTCAAGATAATTAAGTAGACATCAATATGGTTAAAATGAAGTTTAAGAAAGAAAATATCGTTACCCCGAGCTCAGTTGTAAAAAAAAACCTCAAGCACGTTTTTTTGCTCCACTCATAATATAAAAACGCAATTTTCTTATAACAATATAGCATAATAAATGTTCCGAGGTTGCTTTTACTTTCGGTAGTATAGATATTGAAGGTAGCCAAGAAATGAGACTCCGTTCCAGTCCCAGTCCAGGTCCTCTTGCCTCTCATTCACTCTTACTTGTACCGGTACTTACACATCTTCACTCACTCATTCGGTTGGTTGTTAGAACAACCATCCAAGCACCACCGATTCGCCATTACAGTTTGTAATGTACTTAGGTAACTTCTGTTTATACAGCAACTTTTCCAGCAACCCTTACCGCGCGGTACTTTCATCCCTTGTCCTCCGGCGTTTTTCCTCAAATAATAATTTTACATTTTTTTTTTGCCTCAACAATACTGATGTCGGTTATAATTATTTGAGCGACTGTCCGTTTAGTCGAGACATGAATAAATAATAAATAATTTATTGAATTTATTATCAGACGACTGTAAAAAAGGCGAAATAAAAAAAAGTTTAGTGGAGTGTAAGTTAGAAAACGACCATCCGGAGCACCTGGCATTAATTTAAAAGTCAAAAGACAAACGATAACTGTTGTAAACAGGTCATGTCCGCAATTTTTCGTGTTCTTTGGCAAACTTCAACACTTTGTATATAAAACTTTGATTTGAAGAATGGAACTCTAAACGTTAAAAAACGAACAACGAAACAGAGGAATAAAAAAATAAAAATAAAAAATAAAGGGGATAAAAAGTGTAGAGGAAAGAAAAATAACAATAGTGAGATAAAAAGTCACATTAGCCTGAAGGCTTTAAAAAAACAAACTATGAAAAAGGGATGAAAGACTGGTGATAACGAGCCAGTATGAGGTATGGGCTGTGCATCGCAACTGCAACCCAATATCCTTCGCGTCTTTACAACAACACGCGAATAATAGAAGAAAAAATGTTATAAAATAAAATAAAGCTTATTATGTTGCAAGCATTTTTAACTCAATAAAAATTACCTCTCATTGTTATTTTTATAATTGTATTTTTCTTTGTAAATTTTTTTTTTTCATATTCATTCCATGTTTTCGGATTTGCTGGGTAGAGACAGCAAATTATATTTTTTTTTATGATTTGAGTTTTATAATTTTTTTGGTTAAAAAAAAAATTATTCATATTAATATCGAAAAGGCGGGAAAATATTCAAAAGTTTGTGAAATAAATTCGGCAATTTTAGTAGGAATTTTTTTTTTTTTTTTTGTTAACTAGACAATTTTATTAACAATAATGAAATCTATATATATATATATATATATATATATATATATATATGTATTTGTTAAGAAGTATTTTCAATTTGCAGATATTTTCTGATGAAATAAGAACGAGGGTGATAAGAAAATTATCCAATAAATAAATATTGTTAAAAGTTTGAAACATGAATATGAAAAAAAAGTTTTAAATATAATAGCTGATTAGTTGTATAAAGTATAAGTATAAAATTCCAAGGGGATTGTAATAGGCCTGAGGATACAAGACGCAGAAATAACCGAAGGGGTTGTAAAGCCATTTACCCTGATGTGTATCAGTCCCTGAACGTAAATTTTTACTTTCCAACTACCTAAAAATCTGGGATTTCCTTTTTAATTTTTATGACCTCAAATAGATTATTAATTTTATTATTATTATTATTTTATTTTTCCTCGGATGACTGAATACTAATTTTGGCTCGTAATAAATTAGCGTGGCGTCAACTACATTTGATTGGAGTGTTCATACCGTAGTAACAGTGTAAGAACACCGCAAAAGCTTGGGAGAGTGCTCTTCTTGCTTTGAGTCTATCTCGGTTGGTGTTATACTCTTGAAACAGCAAGAGCGCGCATCATCCTCACCGCCCTCTCATGCAGCAAAACGTTGGTTAAATAATATCCGCGCTTTCGACCGTAATTATCTCACTCTCAGATTTTCTGGGCTTACTAGAGTCAGAGGTAGAGGTAGAGAAAGAGAAAGAGAAAGAGAAAAGGATATAGAGATAAAGATAGAGCAGCCTACGGCAAATGTTCTGGGGTAGTAGCTACTAGAAGGGGTGAGTACGCTTGTAGTCTCAAGTTTGCAGATTAAAGATAAAGACAGGGTGAAACTCGCTCTATATAGTTTTATAAAAAAATTTTCATTAATATTATAAATAATTTTTTTTAATTATCAACTTCTTGCTAAATTTAATGTCCAATCACTTGTCACCCCTCGATAAAATTATTTACCCTGATTGGTTAACTTTCATTACTTTTTTTTTAAGTAAAAAATTTATTTAATTACCGTCATGATTTTAATCTGCTAAATTTCACTTCCGGTCTATTTTATTTTCAATTTTTTTTATACGAAATTATCAGACCAACTGACCGCAAGAGATATTTTCAAAAAAATTATAAGATTATTATTTGAAAACGGACAATAAACTCTGATTGTACTAGAAAATAAAAAAATATATCTTAATTAAACGTATTTTTAGTAAGACGCTTTACCCCGGAAAAGTATCCCAGAATTTTATCCAAGTTTGGGTTTAAAGCTTGAGCTTTAGCTGTTTAACATTAAAACCATAATGGCCGTGCATTGCGGTCGCAACTTTTACGACCAAATTACGACTTTAAAACTATTTTTACGAGAGTTGTTTCAATTATTTCACCAATTTGCAATTAAGAGCAAGTCTCGCTCTCAATGCCGCTGCCACCCCTCCCCCCCTTTCCCTGTTATTATATATCTTTCTGTGCCTATATATACATATACATTTTCACAGCGATGAAACGGTGAACGCTTTAGTAACAATATTACGCGAGCTGTTTGCCAACTTTATGGTGCCGATAATTTTGATATTATCCAATTAACATAATGGATAAAAAAAATAAACTATCAAATTAACTGAATAATTAATTAAATTTAAAAATTTTTTCCGCGTTGTATCTATTTCTTATATTTATCTATGAGTAAGTAAGTGAGTAAGTTAGCGAGTGGTAGTCGAGGAAAATTTTTAAGGGAGGTTTACCAGTAAGGAATAACATCAGCAGTGAGGCTACACTAGTGTTTATTTGATGGCTCGTAATCACGCTATTTTGTCATGACTCGTTGGGCCTCCTTCCGCGATTTAAGACTGGCCTAACTACCCACCGGCTGCCGACTAAAGGAGGGTTACTGCTGTGTGTTACTTTCATCCCTTTTACTGACCAACTCGATTTACTCTAATCGCTTTTTAGCTAAGCTATTAACTATTATTTATTACTTATTACCACTCTATGAATAACAATTATAAAACTAACAATGATAACAATAATATCATTAATTAATATTCATCATATATATATATATTTTTAATTATTGGTTATTAAATTTTGAATACTCAAATAAATGTACTTTTTTATAATTATGATACTGAATGTAGCCGACCTAATAATTTTTGGATTTTTTTTTTTTAAGATAAATTATAAAAAAAAAATATTTGAAAAAATTACACTTGTAGTATTTTTAATTTTCTACATGTGCATATTTTTAGTTTTCAATTTCTTTTAAATTAAATTATTGAAAAAGAAATCCGAAAATTATTAATTGTCTGCTGACTCCAAGATCATCATTAATTATTATTCATAATATATATGTATATATATTTTAAATTATTGGTTATTAAATTTCAAATACTCAAATAAATGAACTTTCTTATAATTATCCCTCTTTTTTTATCTGATCGATTTTCTGCACTAAAATAATTAGTCGGCTTTAAATTACCGTGACAACACTCTCTACCCTCCCATTATTATTCAATTAATTCAATAAATAATTTTTTTTTTTCTTGAATAAAAATCCACTTTGCAATAAAATTAAAAAATTTAACATGACTGTAATTTGTGCAGAATATTCCATTATTCTGCGCATTAATTTTTTATGAATATGTAACTAAACTGTTAACTTTAAATTAGAGCAGTACATTGACATTTAGAAATATAACGGCATTAATAATTGCACATTAATTGTGGAAAGCTGTTAACCTTTACAAATAAATTGTTTGAGAAGCAATTTGAATAATAACATTAGTTGAATGGATCAATATTGTATGCTTTAAATATTTTATAAGTTTTTAAAGGCAAATATTTAATATTTTGTATCAATTACGAATGACAATAATTATTATTCGAATTTTAATTGCTTATTTTTTAAAGTCAGTAAGAGCCAAAATAAAAAGTAAATTTTTGCAAAAGCGAATTTCAAAATTTTCAACCTCTATTATATCGATAATCAAAAATTTGAAATTTGGTAACCTGTTTGATGAATTTAAATATATTATGGGCAAAATTGATGAGAGCTGAGTCTCGGGGACAAGTGTAATAATTAAATTTCTACAAAATCTTCTAATAAATAAAATATTAGAAGCAACATATGTGATAGAGTGTAAAAATATTTTATAAAAGAGCATCAAAAAATTTGGGTTTTTAAATTTGGCGCCCAATTCTGTAATAGAGTTTTTGCTTTTAATATAAAATTTGTAAGAGACTTTGAAATAATAAATAATAAAATTATAAGTAAAGATTTTCCACACGGAAAAAAATAATCGGTAGCGGCTACCGATTGGCGATCGGTAGCCGCTACCGATTTTTTTTCGGTAGACGCTACCGATTATTTCGGTAGCTGTTACCGAAATAATCGGTAGCGTCTACCGAAAAATAATCGGTAGCTGGTACCGATTTTAATCGGTAGCTGGTACCGATTTTAATCGGTACCAGCTACCGATTATTTCGGTAGCGGGTACCGATTATTTCGGTAGCGGTTACCGATTGTTTCGGTAACTGTTACCGAAATAATCGGTAGCGTCTACCGAAAAAAAATCGGTAACCGCTACCGAAATAATCGGTAGCTACAACCGATTATTTCGGTTCTACTGAACAGTTTCAGAACAATTCTTTTTTACATTTAATTACTATAAATCTGATATATTTGTGCATTTTTGACCCTGCGTATGACAACTGGGGCAATATGAACCAGCTGAATATTACGAAAAAATTATTTTTTTATATTTTTATCGTCAACTCAAAAATAAATCAATATATTTCCGCATTTTTGACCCTACGTATGCCACCTGAGGCAAAATGGACCAGCTGAAAATTACGACATCTATCGAGTGATAGTCGGAGCAGGCAGTACTAACGGAAGCAACTGCGTGCAAAATATTTAAATAGTAAAAGAAAATTTTTTTACCTGTAATTCAACACCTGTAATTGGAAAAATTTAATTCATTTTTAACGCCGCTCTTTTTACAATTTCTCCATGCGGTGTTAAAATGAAATAATACCGGTGTAAGAGGCTTAATTCGGCGGTGTTAAATCAATGTAAATGCAGAGCAATACCGGTGTAAAAATGGAGTAAACTGCGTCCGCACATAGTATTAACTTTGAAAATTTTATCAAATATAAAAAAAGTTTACACACACACGTTGACACACACACATACACACACTTTCGGACCCACACACACATTCGCACACACTCGGACGCACAAGCACACGTACGTGCACACACACGGACGCACATACACTGATACTGAAAAAATCGGTAACTACTACCGAAATAATCGGTAACTGCTACCGATTTTTTCGGTAGCGGTTACCGAAAATTAATCGGTAGACGCTACCGATTATTTCGGTAACAGTTACCGAAATAATCGGTAGCGTCTACCGAAAAAAAATCGGTAACTGCTACCGATTTTTTCGGTAGCGGTTACCGAAAATTAATCGGTAGCGGCTACCGATCGCCAATCGGTAGACGCTACCGATTATTTTTTTCCGTGCAATAGTAAAATAATCAGAAATAAATTTTCTAACAATAAAAAATTGAAATAAAATAATTTTTTAATTAGATTAATTATTTATGATTAATAAAAAGTCAGACACATTAAGATACATTACTTAAAAAGTGACGAGGATTAAATATATACATGATAATAATAAAATAATAAAAATGACAGTTTAATATATCCAGGTCAAATGAATTCAGAATATATACAAATGAATAAATAAATATATTAATGTCTCTTAAAATGATTTTCGTGTAATTTATGCCATAAGCTTTATATTTGTCAAGATTTTAACATTTGCCCGTCAAAAAAAAAAAAATAATAATATTTATAAGTATGAAAAATAATAAGTGACGAATAAATGATACTCGTACTCGTGGGTGTTTATTTTCTCGAGACGCGAGATGACGTTAAAATATGTATTTTAAAATACGGAAATAAATCAGTACATCAATTGATCTTTTGTATAAGAAGACGAAATGCCACAGACAGAGACAGAGACAGTGATGGAAAACTTGAGGCCGGAGAAATACATTTAACAATAAGCGATTTTGTAAAGTGTGTAAAGCATTTATTGATTTGACCTCTCTTGTATTTATTTTCGTTACAATTTGACCTACTGATAATTGCTTATATATAAATGTATGTTGTATTTTTACAACTAATTAAATAATGCAGTAACTTGCCCGGCTACATAAGGACAATTGGAAATTTCAAAGTATCATTGGAATTTTTTTTGAAAATTTTTGTAACCCGAACAATTGAAAAAATCGATTTTTTAAATATTTTTATAAAAATTATCGAAATGTGTTTATTTGAAATAAAAAAAATTTGAATAATTTAATTTTCCCGGCTTTTGTGTTTCAAATAAATCATTGAAAAAAATTAAACGAAGCTGTAGTAAATATTTTTATTAAAAAAATTTATAGTTGCCATAAAATTCTCAATTATTTAGTAAAAATAATTAATTACAAACATTTAAAATAAATGGCTTTGCTCAAGTACTTGTTATGGAATGAGTAAAAAAAAAAGGGAGCAATACAGTTAGTTAGATGGTTGAAAACTTAAAGTTGTGCAAAACTTGATGCCGGAACTTGCCACGAGAATGAAAAACGGAACCAAGAGTACGGAGGTACGAGACGAGACGTTGGCTTGTCCGTCTGCTGACGATAATAAAGAGTAAAGAGTACTATAAGTTAAGGATATATAACGCAAGATAGGTGCCAGTAAGAAGGAAAAAGATAAAAAATCCTGTGCAGGAAAAAAGAAGCGAGAAAGAATAATAAAGCGGGAGAGAAAGGGTTGGCACCGCTCTGATCGGTATCGCCGAAACGAGGTTTGGCAACAGCATTTAGCTCGAGACGAGTAGAAAAGAGTCTCATTAAAACACGGGGTAACGAGAAGTAGGGAGAGACGTACCAACCACTACTACAACTACTACTACTACTTCTACTACTACTACGCAAGCTGTACCGGGCAAAACTTGCTAAATTCGTTCGTTCCAACGTTAACGCCATCCCCCTCGACTTTTATACCCCCTAGTATACTTGTATATACTTGGTATACTTTTAAAAACCCTTTGGGCTAAAGGGTGCACGTATTTCTGGGTGTAGCTGTCGAAGAAAATAAAAAACCGGGATTTAAATTGATAGAACACTGGAAAAATACGTTTCCTGACTTTATCTATGTTTCGTCAATCGCTTCTTTTTTTACGACTAAAAAACATTCGGGAGCTCAAGTTTTAAGTTTATTTTTTTTCTACTCAGACACGCTGCCAAAAAATAAAAGCTGTCGAGTCTTTACTAAAAGGTCGTGTAGGAAAATTATCAGACTGTTGACTACAGACTGTATTGTTAAGTGTGTTTGTAATTGGGCGCGGGTGGAGGGTTCTGAGGGCGACAAAAATATATTGTTGTTAGTACTTTTGTAGACGAGTTTACGTATGGATAGTTGCGATCCCAAACTAACCACAGCGATGAAAACTCCATGACCGCCGAGCAATAGTCTACAAGGGATCCCTTGTCTCTGAACAAACCCGAAATTTATATACGAATGTATCTTTTCTCACTAGACTTTGGGTTTGCACAATTAAATTCATGACTAAGTGTTATATATGCTCTCCTTTTTATATATATTTTTTGTACCCTCATGTGGTTTGAATACTTTGCAATTTATTTATAATATTATTTCATTAATTTCTTTTACTTTAATTCAAATTTTTTTTTTCATTATCGAAAATTTTTCACTTTCATTCGAATAAAAAAATTTTTTCTTGGCCGTAATTAGACGGCTTAGAATTCAAAGATTCCGAAATTTGTCAAAAATAAAATATATTTTTAAGGAGATCATTTCCGTGGGGTCAAAGTTACTAATTTCAAAATGAAAAAAGTGAAAATTTTTGTTGGTAATTAAAAAATTTTTAAACTGATTAAAAATAATAGTCTGGCTGATTATTGAATAAGCAAGAAAACAGAAGTATTCTTGAATTAAAATTAAAGTGATCGTGTAAATGTAATACAAGAAACGAGAGGGTGTGGCCCACGGGGTGGTTACTGTTGATAAGAGTATACACTTACCTGTATTATATCTCGGTGCGCATGTTCCCGGATTTACTTGTACTTGTTCGTGTTCTCTGTACACCTCGGGAATTCCCAGCTGTCTCGACCTGCAACCACACAAATACACATATATTTTCATATATATCCTCACATTGTTTATTAGGTTCTGTTCAACAATCTCTGTTTCAAGTCTTAAAAGCTCTCAATGATTGTATAGTCGAATAGCATGCTCAGAAACTATTTTATCATACAGAGTCTTTAAATCAGTGATATATTTTTATATGCACTAGACAATTTCATTTAAATAAAATAAATTAAACAAATATTATTTTATCGCAAATAAAGTGAGAGTTTGTAGTCTGGTTGTAGGTAGAGGGTGTAGACTCTGCAGTAACATAATGTCTAATGTTTTGTGTATACATAAATGTATCGTTAGTATTTAGTATTTAGTTTAAACCAAGATGGTTGTATGGGGAATGCAAGAAAGCCGCCAGTGTTTGTAATTGGTACGGGTATTAGTAGACCGTCGAAAGCGATTGTGTACCTCACAGATTTTAGCCAGGGACATATGGGCGAATAGAAGTAGTGTATAGTAGTGGGTATATTAGATGGTGGGTGTTGTAGTGTACTGAGAAATCTAAGCAAAACCTCAGCACATGCCCAAGACTTGCCTCGGTTAAAGTTTCCTATCAGCAGGCTGCTGGGGCTAGGACTAGGGTTGCTGCTGGGAGGTTTGCTGTGTTGAGGCTGTGTCGGTTAGCATTCAACGAGTTTGGCATTTAAAGTTATTCTCTGTATAAGGGGTTGCTCGCGTTTTAAACACGACGAGCCAGATGGCGCGCTGCTGCATATCGCGGTCGTTACGACAATTAGATATTTGCCAGTCTTTCGTGCTGTCTGATCTACAAATAATAACAGCAATTGCTTGGGTAAACTGCCCTTAAGCTTCTTAGTATTTGGTTTGTTTTTTCAGTCAAGAGGATTAAGGAAAAGTACTGAGGTTTTGTAGATTGTTAAAAGTTATCGTATTTATAAGGAAAAAATTATTATTGGAGTTTTTTGACAAACGACCGATACAGTTGAATATATTTTGATAAAACGAATGAAAGGTGTCTTATCTGAAGTTTTCAATGTCCTTCGGAAGTCCTTTGGAAATGTTATGATATCGCATACACGCCTTTAAGTTTGTATATATAAATATATATAGTGGTAGAAGAAGGATATTTTGTATTCAGAAGAGAGCGGCCCCACTTATTTGGAGATCAGTGCCTTCTCGGTTGAAGGCACGTCCCGACGACGCACTCGGGCACTCTCTTTACGACACTCACCCCTCATAAACTATATTTCAGTTTTAAACAACAAAAAAATGCTAATACACACACCCACACCCACACCCACATTCATACACACCCTCTATTGTATATATTTCTTTACAATATATATTATCGATATTAATAATAAATATTGGACTTTATCTGTAATTTATTTTGTTAATTTTAGTGATAAACTATTAGCTCGTAAGATTGGAGATGATAAATATTCTCTTGAGTCAGTGAGTTTTATTTGCGGAATTTGAATGCTTGGAATTTGGCAAAAGAGCTGAATTTTGTCAACCGTATAAAGTCCAGGCAAATAAAAAATAACCAAAAGAAACAAAAATGGTGAGTTATATTTGAAGAGGCCTAGACACGTGACCTCGATGACCATACCGTGAATATTATTCGTGCGAAAATAAATTTTTCGGGTTACATATAATAAAATTTAGTATATAGATATAGATGTAGATGTAGATATAAATGTAAATATATGACGTGAGATGGAGTTTGAAGAAAAATAAAATAAGTAAAAAGGACACCCGAATCAGCGTCAATCAATGATACACGAGGCTGAGAGCTGCCGATTGTGTGTAAGCCATATCCAAATTCAATTTGACATCGGTCGAATTTACATGGAATACCAATAGAACTTTATATCTTCGCGTCACTGACTTTTTTTTATTTCAAATAACTAAAATATTTATTTTTCGAAAGTAAATTAACAAATTTTATTGAGTATTTTTTTTAGCTGAATTTTGATCTTTGCTTCAAGGGCTAAAAATAGTCAATGAAATTTTTTCCGTCTTAGAAGATTTTTTTTTCTGAACTTTTGAAAAAAAAATAATAATAATTACAACAAAAGTTATTGACAAAAAAATTTATGAAAAAAATAATGATTAAAAAACTAATGGAGAGCAATAAAAATAATTCGAAACAAACGATGTACCGAGTGTATAAAGAAAAAAAAATAATAGGTAGCTCACGTAAGAATATGCAAGAAGAAGAGTATAGAGTTTATAAGGGGGTGGCGAAAGACGTGGCAGGAATAAAAATGGGGTGTTTATAAGCGAGTGTCCAATGTATCACGTTATATTTACATACACCCCGCATTTGCAGTCGTCGTTTATATATACCGCGTAGTTTTTGTCCGCCAAAGTCACCCCCTTAACCCCTGGCACACTTGTACACTCATCCCTCAGCCTGGGCCCTTATCGCCCCCACCCTGGATATAGCCTGGTTTTCATATTCCGCCCCTCCAATGCATACAACTGATATAATAAAAATTAAATATGATACTTGAAGCCACTAGGCAGCAGCAGTAGCAGCAGCTCCTACTTCTTCCATCCCTCTACTCTTATTCTCTTCTCTTCTCCTCTCCTCTCCTGTCTTTGCCCTTTGCGCATAAATAAAAAAACTTTTTCGCTACTTTTTCCACCCCTCGACAATTTTATTTTATTATTATATATTTTTTCTTTTATTATATTTTTTTTTTATAAAAACTTATCGTAGTACACAAGAGATTTTAACTTTAGTCCTTTGTAAAATACAGTAATCACTTTCGATTACTTAAATCGTAAATCAGGTTAAAAAAATTTATCTGGCGATTTATTTTTCAGCGGAATAAAAATAATAATTTTATTTAAATAATTTAATTATGAGAGTTGTTAATGCGCGTGTGTTAGTTGTGTGTTGTGTGGATGGAAGGGTTAAGCGTGTGATTTTGTGTCGTCAGTTAAGTAAGAGAACAATTTAATGGGAGTTAAGGGAACGCTTAAGTGCTTGTCAAGGATTAAATCAAGATTAAGAGCAAGATCCTTCTCGCGTACACTCGTGCAACACACCCTTTACTTCAGTCACCTCGAAATCACAACCAGAGCTGAGTAGAATGGCTAGTCTAGCTAAGATACCTAGCTTAGTAGTTACTCTGAACCTCTTAACTAAATTAGACTGATTACTCTTTAGTAATTTAATATTTTTCTCTTTTTTTCATTTCCATTGTAGACTTTTTAATTTCGCTTTTATTAAATCATTTTAATTTAATTATTTGATAGATCAATTTTTTTTATTCCATTCCTTGTTTATCAAAATATATATAGTATATATTTTTCGACATTTTTTTTTGGCGGTAAATTTAAAAAGTAAAGAAGAAAAATCATGTGACAATTTTTTTTTTTTTTAGTGACCATTTGCCCCATTTTCCGATTTAAAGCATTTGTAAGGACAAATATCCGATGTTTTATAAAGGTGTACGACATATATTTGATATTTAATATTTAATAATAAAAATATTTATTAAAATTGTAATAGAAAACTGTTATATATTTAAAACTAACAGTATCTAGTTTTAAGCAGGTGCAGATTTAAAAAAAAAATAAAATATTTATTCAAGTGTTATTAATTTTAAAAATATATACATTATTCATGTCCAGAAAAGTATAAATAATTAAAAAAAAAAGGTTTTTTTTTTTCTAAAAATTGATAAATTATGGAATTGAAAGATAACTAACGTGTAATATTACGTATAGTTTAGTATAAGTATTTCTTCTCGCGTAAATGTTTAGTTTCTCTATACAACCATACAAAACTGAACAAAACAATTTGCTCTAAAGCAAACACGGGCATCCGGTTTACTTGTGAATAAACAACACATTTATTTTTAGAGGCTACATCGAGCCGCCTTCGACCACATTACATTTGCTTTACTCTACTCTCTCCTCTGCTCGTCCCTCACTTAATTCTCAATCTTTTTTTACTCATTCCCTCTCTCTCTCTCTTTACCTACGCTTCACTATTTACCGAGACACAACTCGATGCTGTGCTATAAAAAAATAATAAAAAATACTGAGTAAATAAACAAAGTAAATAAATTAAATTAAATTTACTTCGAGAATACGTTAAGAGGAAATTTTATCTTTTTTTTTATTTTTTTTTAAATAATTGTTAGTCATCTGACCTCTTCAACTAAACACCCTGCACATTAAATCGATAATTACATGCTTAATTTATTAAATATCTTTATTCATAAGCTCCAAGCCGACCGAGACACCTTATTCATAATTATTCAATGGAAATTTTAATTAATTATTTAATGAATAATTTATTTTATTTTTTTTAATAACCCTAAATATTTAATAGAAATTAAAAGAATAATTTACTGTCTTATACTCGAATTTTTAATCCAAAAGAAATTGGAAATATTTTTTTTTGACCCCGGAACTCTGAGTGAGGGAGTGAATTAAAAGGGAGGGATTTGAATAAAATCCGTAATTACTCCAAATTCACTCCCGATATTTTACAGTAAGTGCAATTGTACAGTATATTTACATATGTATACATACTATAATTGTTTAGCAAAAAAAAAAAAAAAATAATTAATATCGATAGAAAAGTTTAAAGCCAAAACTTCCGTTGAGTTGCAAGTTTATTTTTTTAGCTTGTTATTGTTATTGTTATTATTCTGTTGTCCATACGTATAATACAAACGTGTTGTCATGAACGTGCTTGGGAGCTTTTATATTGTTTATCGGGACGTTTACGCCTCGCTTTACTTTAGTGCAGCATCTGTAAATCCCGTCGACAAACACCGCACATGTAATCACAGCGTCACTCACAGCTGCGTGTGGCTCCAGATTTCCTGTGTAACCCTTTCTCAGTATAGGTACAAACGTCAATCATTTTTTATTATTTTTTATTTTCTTTTAGCTATTTTAAATTTTTATTGGTTCTTTTAAAAAAAAAATTTTAATTCCGCTGTAATTATTTTATAATAAAAATAATTGAAGTCACGTGCGTGCAATTTATTTTTGGTGACGAAAATTTTAAATATTTTATAGAAAAAAATTATTGAAGAAAATTTACGAACGGATAAATTTTTTTGATTTATTGTGTAAAAAAATTCGATAGATGTTGCCAATTACAATCTTGAAAAGTATACACTCTAAGGGTAAAAAATGACTTTCTCACACTTTTTACGGTTGACGTTAAGAATTTTAAACGCCCCCTTGTGTGTATAAGAAGCGACGTGATGTCGAAAAAATCTCAATATAAAGTGAGATACAAACCGCAATCAGAGAAAAAAAAATTTAACAACTTTTCATATTTACTGAGAGAAAAATATAATTTTTAAAATATGTAATAAAAGAAAGGGCAGAAAATTATTTTATATAACTGAGTAAATAGAGTGTACACTGCATAGAGTAAATTATGATCAATGTAATCCCAGTCATTATTTACTTACGGTAAACGTGAAAATTGATAAGCTTCGGTTGAGCTTTTGTATACCATTTATTAATGATTTAAATTACTAAAACCAATTTACGAATTCGCTTGAAATACCTCATTTAATTTTTATCAACTCATACTATCCTTCTATTTATTATTTATTACTTCTACTACTTTTCAATAAATCGATATGAACCAAAAAACTTCTCAATTAAATTATCTAATTATTAAACATGTAAAAAAATAGGGTAGGAATACCATTTGTGGTCACTTTAGGCCCAGTTTTGGCCACTTGAAAAATTTCAGCAAAATAATTTGTAATGTACGCAATGACATAATTAATTTTTTTAATTTTTTTAACTGCATTCGAATGAAATTTTTTTTTTTTTATACTTTTTCATAAAATAAAATAAAATATTAATGGTCCAAAAATAGAGCACTGGCCACAAACAGTACTTTTACCCTATTGTACATTAAAAGAAAAAAATTTCATGTGAAACCAAATGAACCCGCGAAAAAATTTTTTAAATACCGAAAGAGCCAAAATTTGAATTCTTTGACATTTTTTTAAAAATTAAATTGCAACTCAATTTTTTTACAAAAATTTTTGAAAGCTTATTTTATATTGCGCCTCGAATGACCTTTTTAGGTGGCCCATCTAAGACGTCTTATAAAAATTACCCTTGTCATAGAAATTTTTTCTATAATTTTATAATTTACGAGAATTTTTACTTGCACCTGATATACAAAGATATTAAATATCTGTTAACAAAATAATAGTTTATCTTGACAATGATAAATATTTATTATTTAATATCTAAAAAATTTAATAAAGATATCATTAAAGAGAAAATAATAATTAGTATTTCCGTTTGCTGAGCAAGGTATGAAACAAAGAAGATGTTTATTTCTCATTTGTCATTGTAGACAAAACAATATTTATGTTAGAAGGATTTTGCGCATCGGTTATCACACTACACGTTGTTGTAGTCGCTGTTGTCCGTTTGCAAGTGAAGTAAAAGTTTGTCAGTACTCAACATGGTGTTGTTTGCATGTTTTGTTTGCCTCCTGAGTTTTATTTGTATTTCTATATATATTCTTTCTTTGTCTTACTATTCAACCATCCCTACTTTCGTCATACAAACATATACATATATATGTATATAAATGTAAGAGTTAAAAAGTGTTGTATGTCCAGCTGCACGCTATGCTCTTACATGCAAATTAAAGAGTCACAATATACGACTGCCCTCTCTAGTATTCTTTACATATTTCTATATATATACATATATTTTTTAGGGATATGTGAATATTGTTCAAATCAAATATCACAATCATTCGTATATCAATATTCGATCTGTTACTTCGATATATATATATATATATATATAATATATATATATATATATATATATATAGAAAGATGTTCAGAAGCAAACTGACATATTTCGTATCCTTCTCTTATAATTTATCCATATATTTATATATATATCAATATCTATCTATATATCTCTAACACATTATTTACCTTTACGACTGTTTATTTTAATCGCTACGGAACAGTGTGGAACTAGAAAAAGTATCGATTACACGCGATCGATTAGGTCGGTATAAATATATATAGAAACGGATATCATATCATATATGAATACAAAACGTTACATCTATTGTTAGATGTGTATTAACTATTAACGTATAAAACAAAGAATAAGTTTTTTATTATTATTATTAAACTGTTGTTTCAAACTGTTTTATAAAAGTTTATGCTACTTTATACTACTTATATTTTAACAAACTTTGATATTGCTCGTTTCTTTGTATCAATGTACTAAAAAATAGTGATATATATTTAATATTAATATTATCGAGTCGCTTATATAGAGTCATATTGTAAGAGAAAAAAATAGTTCTGTGTATTAATGGGAACGCAAGGAATAATTATTTTAAAAAAGTTGCAAGTCAAGTGCGTCTGCAAGAGGAGAGCATCGGGAAAGACGAAGTGTTCTCATTATACTGGATGATTTACGAACCTACGGAGATATTCTAGGTTAGAAGTTAAGTTAAAAGAAAAATAAGGCTTATGGGGTGTAAAGTCGAGAGAAAGAGGGAATGAGAAAAAAATAAAGAGTGAGATGGAATTAGTTGAGTTAAGAGGAGAAGAAGGGAGTCCTGAGGTAAGAAGCCCATGTTCGCCCTCACGAATATATTATAAAAAAAATTCGAGCTAAAGAATCGCTGTGGAACTCGTAAATTTATGAAAGTATACAATGACTCTTCCTTCCTTACATTCTTTTACTATTATTATTATTTTTTTATTATATTCATTTTATTTTATTACAACAATAGTATTTATTTTTATTTACGTTTTAATTAATGGGACATTTTTTATGTTACAGGGGCACATTGGGGAAAGTCCATTCGACTCTGGATCTTGGGGTAAAGAACATTTTCAACAGACATCTTGGCAGCTTAATCCGCGCGGCCATATTAGATCCAGTGTAAGTTTAAACAAAAATTTAAATAATGAAATTTTGAAAAATTCATTTTTTTTTATCCTGAGTAAGTAAAATTTTATACTTGCCATTGATCTAAAAAAAAGTAAGACTAATTTTCAGTTGCCTTCAAAAAAATTTTCGGGTAAAATGGGGTAGCCATAGATTTTTTTTTATTTATAGAAAATTTGATGATACTGAAGTTAGCAGACAATTAAAAATTTTCAGATTTTTTTTTCAACAAATCGATTACGGAAAAAAAAATCTAAAAAAATGCACATGTAGAAAATTTTGCAAACTATAAGTGTGATTTTTTTAAATATTTTTTTTTTGTAATTCATTGTTAAAAAAAATATCAAAAAATTATTAGGGGTCAGCTAACACATGGAAATTTAACAAATAAATTTTATAAAGTAAATTTTCAAAGTAAGAGTGTTAAAAAAAAATTACGAAATTAAATGACGGGCATCAGGTAATGGTCGAAAATAATTTCAAAGGTAAAAATTTACGATTTTTTAAAATAAAATTTTACTAAAAAATTTTTTGACACTCGGTTTCGTTCAGTCTGTCCCTAATTATAGATAATATTTATTTATATTTATTCTAGCAAGCATTTAACAGAGATGTTTAGTTTATTTAAGTACTTTGAAATATCTGTTGTCTATTAAATCACCTCGTAACGACCTATTTCGAGGTTTAGAGTCCATAAAGCACCGGTTAAATGTTCGCTATTCTCACGAGCTTTGCATACCAATTTTCAGTGCAACAATTTCACATTTTAATTCCACAACAAAAACTTTACTTTATTCACACAAGTATTAATTAATTCATTTTCTTTTAAAAACCTCATTTTATTTCCTGCTTAATGGACATGTCATTCAATAAATTATTTATTACTTCAATAATACTAATATTATTTCAGTATTTCCTGGGTGATGATGTAAATATGACCAATAACTGTTTTTATAAAATAACAAAATATTTTTATATGCATAAATATATTAAAGTTAAGTTTAGACTATTGCCAGTTAAGTAGATATGGTATGAATAATCAGCCAATGTTTATACATGCTCTCACGATCGACAATACATGTATGTATTTATGTATATATATATATATATACATACATGAGTTAAATCTTTAATATTTAGTGACAAATGCTTGCGTGGCATATTATAATAGAAGCATCACGTTTTCGTTAGCTAACTATATATATTTATATATTTATATACCAACTCCTCTGTGTATTATGACATGAGACATGACACATAACAAATCAGTCTTGTCTGCTATATATGTATTATATATAAATATATATATTGTATTACTTGTAGTCTTAATTTCACTATGATGACTTCACTCATATGTAAAATAACTACTTAGACATTTGAAAATGCTGACTATTGTATCAGTACTCATATTATTTTTTTTTCCGCAACGTTTATGATCCATAGGATCGATTCTTAGAATTAAATACTAACTTGGTATTGTGATATAGCGACTCAATATATATGACTAAAAAAATATTGCTATTGATATTTAGAATATTCAAAAAACTATTTTCGAGGACAGTAACAAAAACAGTGAAAAAATTGAAGTAAGTATGAGTGAGTAAAATGTAAAAATAATTATATATTAAGTATTCAATGAACTGATAAATTTTAGCCTGATGATGGATCATAAAAAATGTTGAAAATAAAATAAGCAAAAAAATTTGAATCTGACACACAAAATTTTGGAATACAGCAAAAGCCGGGTTACAGACTTAGTAGACATTAAGACGTCTGGTCCTCGACCTCGGTCCCTCAACTCCCGGGCTGATATCAACCCTCTTATGTCGACTAACAACCCGCAGTATTTTCCGACTCTCTCATTCTTACCCTTTCTTTCTCTCTTTCTCAAACGAAAACCACCGCCGAGTTAGCCTTGTTCTCATTGTCCTCTAATTCTCATCTGATCCTCGCATTACGTAATTTTCTCTTTATTATTTTATAATTCCTACGGGGTAGAGTTGAGCGCGAGCTAACTACTCAACTCTATCCACGTCCAATTTTCTCTCTTACGTCGCATGCTAATGCATTTTAGCATTTATTAATTATTATGCTTATCCAGAGCTTTCCGAAATTCACCTCTCCGCCCTATCTCTCTTGTCCTCTTACTCTTTCTCTGTGTATGTCTTTTGACATTTATCCAAGACCGTTTCCAATATTTCTGTACCTTTATCATTTAAATTAACCTCCATTATTACTTTCCACAGCGGCCCTAATTATCTTAACCACAAGTCCTGCAATAAATACTTAATTATTTATATTAATTAGGTCTCTATCCCATTAAATAAATTTTATAAACTGATATTGCATGACATAAAATCAAAGACATAACTGCATTAGTACCGGCAGATACGGATTTAAAATAAAGTCTACGGAGAAATGGGAAAAGATAAAATTATATAAAGGTCTGTTGCATTGAATGCTAAACAAAAGCTAATTTATATCCGGGTAGGTCGTCTGGGACGACTGCTCGAGATCGGGAGATGAATGGCTGCGTTACTTGCATACCAATTGACTATTACCCAACTACTGTGGAGACCACCTGCACAGGAGTTAAAGATCCTTTGGGATATATTTCTCTTTCCTTTTCTCTTATTCCTCCTTCTTCTTTTCCTTTAAATCCATCCCCTACAAATGTAAATCTACCGTACAGTCGAAAACATTAAAACTTTCTCACTCGTATTTACAAGTTGACGTTTTATACTTTTTTTTAATCATCTTTTTTTTCTAATCAATTTATTGGCAGCAGAATAAGAAAAAATTTTGTTTGAATTCTGAGTTACGAGATTTAAAAAAAAAAAAAAAAATAGAATTCTGGCCGTCTTTTTTTTTTAAATTAAAAAAAAAGGAGCGAACTTAAAGGCTAAATAATTCTTGATTTTTTAGAATTAAATTGGAGGAAAAGATTCATTGAATGGACCTTTTACTCATATATGTACAGCTTTTTTTTTTATAAAATTGAGTCTGATCACGCGCGGAAATAATTCACGATTAAATAGAATTATAGAGTTTTATTACTTGCAATAAATTTATTCAATGAAATATTTAAAATTCCCAGTGTGTTTAAATTTTTTTACACTAATTTAACTTAAAGTTTTTTCAATTTTACCGACTCATTAATCACTTGAATTTTAATCCGTAGACGGCATACAAATAATTTAACTTAATAATTGACGGAATACAAAGATAACGTCATGTATTTTTCTGTATGTTAATATTTGAAAAGCAAAACTATTTTTGAATACGAGTTCGTTGATATTAATTTGTTATGCAGTTAAAATAATCTCGATATTCTTTTTATATGAATGATTAATAACTTTTTAAGACTCCTGCGGTCTTAATTTAAAAATAATTTAAAATATTGCAATCAATATGAGTAATTTATTATTTAAAATATTAATTTAATTTCTGCAAGAGCCAATTTACTAATTAATAGCCAATTACCGTTAACTCTTAAAGTTTATTAATTTTCAACACTGATTGAACTCGGAAAAATTCCAACTCGGGTCAGGAGTTGAGATAAAAATAAAAAAAAAATGTGAGCTTTAGACCGGCATTCCCTTTGATGGGAAGAAATCGATTTCGTAATAAGGGTGAGTGAGTACATGTGTGGAATATGGAGCAATGATAAATCGATGATGATGACTAGAGAATCGGAGGGTCGCGATAGTGAAGGGGTTGTCGGAAAAGCCAAAGGGAAAAGCTGAGGATTGTGTAGCCTGTTGATTCAGTGTTTAAAAGGGATGAGAAACATCGTCTGGCTTGGCGTTGAACTTTCTCGATACACAACCCAACACAGCAACAGAGTTAAGCACAACAAGTGGGGGTGGAGAGCCATTGGGGGAAAGTTGTGTTGCTACTGCCACTGCAGTAGGGTGAAAAGCACCGCCACTCTGCTGATAGATATACACACAACAGAGAACAGAGTAGCGCGCGTCACCAGCCTCTTCCACGTGCTGCTATTGCTGCTGTTGCTGTTGCTTTTACTCCTCTCTGTGTCTGGCTATTCGCTTATATCTGTCTCCTTTTATTCACGAATACTTTCTCTCTCTAAACAACCCTCCTATCCTGTTACTCAACTTCCCAAACGACCTGTATACTGCCACGTGGTTATTTCAAACACGTGATTCATTTTTATGGAAATTAATATTTTTTTTTCAAATTGGTATCAAGTCAAAATTATGAATTATTTATTTTTTTAGTTGCCAATGTATTTGTTTAAATTTTATTGTATGAGATTTTTTTTATGGCTAATGGATATAAAATTTTTTAATATTCGAATTATGGGGATATTGGTATGGATTTAACATTGTACAATAGATAAGTATCGTATTTTTATGAGAAAAGATTGAAATATAGTTTAGCGAGTGATTCAGTTATACGCTCGTCGTAAAATTTAAATCGTTTTGACATAAAATAAGATAAAGTTGTGAAAGTGTCTTTTTAACTTTGATTTACTGTTTCCATTCATTTTTTTACATACTTCTATTGTCATCAAAAATATATAAAAACAAAGTTTAATTTTTATCGAAAAAACAGAGCTGTAATTTGAAAAGCAAATTCGATAAATTATTTACCCCAAGCGGGTAATTATCTTTTTTTAATCAGAGGACATTAGTCTGTAAATGGAACTGGAAAAATGATTCTCATCAAAGTTTCGAATGATGTGACCAAATTGCCCCGTCTTTCCCTAAGTCTTGCAAACAAAAATTTTCAATCTAAAAAAATTTTTTTGTTTCCGTATGTTTCCTCGAATTTTCCACTTCAGGACTAAGATAGAAATTTTATTTTAAAATAAATATATATTTGTATACATCAAGAATCATTTAGTTTTCTATTTAATTTAACAGACGAGTAAACTCATGTACCAAATTTCTCAGTATCTTTGAAGACAAGCCTATCGATCGTGGCTTCATTAAGTCACTAATTACGACGATACACATGAGTGATGTGCTTATATAATACAAGCACTGTTGAAACTTATCCAACAATCTCGTCTTAGAAAATCTAACTACACATTGTACACTATTCCGCATACATATACATACATATACATCGTCTCAGTTCTCCTCTATTTACTTGTCCTCAGTTAATTTCCACACCGTATATAATACTTGCAACACTCGTAACTTGCTCATCAAAATTCCTACCTTCCCCTCTCCTCTTTTTCCCTCCCAACCCGCCCACCTCCCCTTTAACTAAAATAAATAAAAATTTATTTGTTAAATTCAAACATTACAATACACCACCTCCTCTTACCCCGATCCTCTTTTCCATCCATATCCATTTTACCCCGTCAATTTTTTTCCTGCCTCTGCAAATCCCCTCTCGCATCCTCCAGCCAATAACTCAAGACTTCTCCTCCGCAAATACAAACAAAAAAACAAATTCCCCATTTTTTCTACCACCCCTCCCCCTCTCTTTTTTTCTATTTCTTCCTCTTCGTCTTCGTTCTTTTCTAGTCTGATACAAAGTTAAATTTGAAATAAAAAATAAAATTAATAATAAGATGGAGTAGAAATAAAAGCGTAGCATTGGGAAAAAAACTAGACATCGAGTGTCGAACGAATGGGCAAAAAAAATGAGAAGCAATATACGAGAAAGAGATGGAAGGGAGGACTTTGGACGACACGGGGAAGAGGAGAAGGAGGAGAGAGGAGAAACAAGACGATTCTCAGAGGCACTTTTGCCGTCGCGAGAGAGCTAGAATGTAAAGAGTGGGAGTAAACAAAGAAGAGGAGAGACAAGACGAGAGACATCTCAGCATCGCAAGCGAGAAAACAAAAGCACCAACTGAAGGAGGAGGACAGATAATTTCAAGACGACAGAGAGAAACTGATGAATAAGAAGGAGATAAAGAGCAAGAAGTAGATGTACAAGTAGAATAAGAATAAGAATAAGAATAGTAAGAATAAGAGTAGGAGGCGTACTCGTGAATTCCGCGAGGGCGTGTCCTTGCGTCAGCGAACAGGTGCGAAGGTGCGCGAACCCACCAACGCTCACTGACCACGCCTTCTAGTTACGTCTGCGACAAGACAGCGGACACAAAACGACCAGCTAAAAATCCTCGCAGACGACCTGGGATAACGTAATATATCTAGTCCATGTAAACCTTACAGCCAAGGGATGCACCGAGCCCCATTCCACTCCATTCTTCACCACCACCACCAGCACTACCACCACCAGCACCAGCAGCTTCGCCGTCTGAAGCATCCTGGAGCTACCATCCACCTCAGCGTACCGAAATTATTCCCCGTAACCCGCAGCAAGCTTCACAATAACTCCCCGCTCTTGAGCACCTCAGACTCCCCTAAATCCCAGTACATTTAGCTTCAGAGGCGGAAGCTTTAACTCTCCCTGACTACCGCGAGGAGCAGAGTCAACGTCCCCGCTGGATAGATATGCACCTTTGGCAACCCGAAAGCTTTGCATCAAGCTCAAACGACACTCCCAACGTCTCGTTCTCTCTCTCGCTCAAGGCTCCTGTGTGCTGTACCGTCGAGGGAAAATGTGTCCTGGTTCTCTTCCTATCCTCTGACTGGGGAATTCCACCCGAAAAGGGGGGACAGGAAAAAAAAATATATAAATTTTTTTCCTCATCTTGTTTTCTTCTTTTCTCTGTGGACATCCTTCGCCTGGAGGTATTTCGTATGACGTGGCTGGATATTCGCCATTGCGTTCACGTGCTGGTGAATTTTGCATTTTAAAATAAACCACCAGAGGAGAAGTTGATGCAAGAGCAGTGGAACCAAGAGTTCTGTGGGAGGAGTATCAATTAGAGGGGACTAATTAAGAGATATGAGAATGTGTGAGGCTAGAATATGTTTAAGACTTGTCATATAAGCCAGATTAATTTATCTATCTGCTGTATATGTATATGCAGGGATATAAAATTTAAGTAAAGAGTGAAAGCTGCAGAGGGAGAGGATTTGATAGGAGCCGCCATTTTGGAGTGCATTCCACGAGTGGTGTAAAGCTTCTGCTGTGCTCAAGAGATGTATACATGCTTTTAGCTTACGGTGAATGTGTTGAACTATAACTTGTGTTAGATGCACTAATATACAGTTCAACGTCTCGGCTATTACAAGGCTGGGTAAAAGGACGTAGGAGCCCAGACTAGAACCAGAAGAGTCAAAAGAGCGGGGGATGATAAAGTTTTAAGGAGGATAAGATGGAGCTGAAGATGCGAGATGCCAAGGAGTATGGGGGTGAGGATATAAGGAGGCTGATATATATGTGTATGCCGGTATGTAAGCGTACAACCAACATTCGCCTTCAAAGGTAGCTCTCCACTCTCTAGTCTCAAGTCTCCAGTCTTGGTGTTAGCCTAGGTGATGTATTGAGATCCCATTGTATCCACGGAATCCCCTAAGATTGCCAAACGACCTCTCATCCCTCTGCCCTGCTTAAACTCTCCTCCTCGCTATACCTTGAGCCCCCGAGCCGTACCAGCCTCTCGCCTCCCGACATTTCTAACCCCCTACATCTACTTACACCTTCTGGTCCTTTAGTCTACATACTCCTGCTATTTGGTTCTGACATCAAAATTTTCTGGATATATATAAGCTTGCCTCTATAAGCTGCTGGAAATATTTTCCGATGGAATTTTTATTATCGTTTCCAAAGATTAAATATTTAACTAAAAAAACACCCGATAATTTATTTGATTGCATGGAAAAATAATTTAATTTATTATTTCACTAATTAGTATCTGAATTTTTTAATTGCCGAGAAATAATAAATTTAATTAATGGTTTATCGGTAAGCACTTTAGCTGAATTTATTAATTATTGATTTTGTCTGGTCATCGTGTTCTATAGCTTGTCTATTTTTTCTTCTCAAGGGTCGACTATATTTCAAACTAATGAAACTTAATTCTCATGTACACGATACACACATAAAAATAACTCGGATTTATTATCGCGAGGTATTTATATTCAAAACTAGAAATATATGATAACTAAAAAAATAATGGGGTTTAATTATTCAGCTTTCATTACCTGCAGGTTTAATAATTCACTGGGTTGTAATAACTCAATTACATGTGCAGCGAAATAGCATCAACTTTTATTAAGCAATTATTGTTATTTTTTTTTTTTTAATGCTACCCAATGGAGAATTATTTTCCCGCTACAATGTACTGCAGTTACTAAGTGTATTTTTGTCTCGACAATTTTACGTTACTGAGCAAACATTTATAAATATGAATATATGTAAAAAGACATGTGGACAATTGTCCAAGTAAATTAAGTAATTTTTTATTCCCCTATCGGGTTTGTCCTATAGTTACTTAAGTGATCATTTATATACTTTTCCATTCTTGACCAACTTTCATTGTGATTACTTTAAATTGTGGACAATTTTTAACGCACGTGGATTAAGTAATTATTTGTTCATGGTCTTTTATCCATCTGTGTATTTTTTATTTTACTCAATACTTATATCGATTTTATAATTTGCGAGTGAAAAAAAAAGTTACTGAACTCGAAGTTGTGTAAAAAAAAAAAGTTGGAGTTTGTCATAAATTTAAACATTTAAATAAATGTTTAATTCAAGGAAATAGTGAGTAAATATGTCCGATAGGTGGAAGAAATTATTGATCTAATTACCATATTAAAATATTAAAAATAATATTAAAAGCGTAATTTTGGCAATAAAATGTACACGGAGAAAAAATATAGTAAAATTTACTAAAAAATATAGTAATAATTACTAAATTTAGATAGTAATCTTGAAACGCTTAAGATTTATAGGAAAAATTCATAAACAGATAAGTAAATTTTACTATCCCGTTTAGTAAATTATACTATTTCGTTTAGTGAATTTTACTATTCCGTTTAGTGAATTGTACTATCCCGTTTAGTAAATTTTACTATCCCGTTTAGTAAATTTTACTATCCCGTTTAGTAAATTTTACTATATTAAAATGGAAAAAAATAAAATAAAATTTTTATTAGCTTTTAACTTTTTATTATTATTACTATCATTTTAATTATTATTATTGTTATTTATGCCATCTGTATCGGTGTTGGAGTCGATTTTTGTTTTTTAAAAAATCACTTGTTTCAACCGAGATTCGAACCCTGATCTCCCGCGCGCGAGTCCTTTCCTATGTCTGACGGCCCGATATCTCCTTCGGACAAAAGTTTCAGAACTTGTAATACATATTTGTATATGCTATCCCCACCAAATTTTAATTTTATCTATACATAGTAGAATTTACTATACATATAGTAAAAAAACATAATCGTGTTAGCAAAAAATACATTGCGTATAGTAATTTTTAATATTTTGTATAGTAACAAATCCTATATTGTATTAGAAAATTTACGTTCTTAAATTTGTATTTATTAAAAATACTAATAGTAAAATTTACTATACAGATAGTAGAAAATACAATTGTGTTAGTAAAAAATACATTACGCATAGTAATTTTTAATATCTTATTATGTAATTATTACTAACTAGTAAATTTTACTAAACGTTTAGTAATAATTACAATACAGAATGTATTTTTTCATATCTTTTAGTAAATTTTACTATAAGATTGTAATTTTTACTATATTTTTTTCTCCGTGTAAAATTATTTGTTGGCGTACTCGCAAAGTTATAATTATAATTATTGTTCGTAATGCATACACTGCACACATATTCCCGGGTCGAGTTGTTTCGCGGGCCGATTTTAATTGGCCGTTCGCCAGCGTCCTCTTTATACACTTAATGCCTCACTACTCTGACACATACTCACTCACTTAGGTTTTTTATTTTTTTTACTCTTACTTCCTCGTCTTATATGACTCATGAAAAAATAAAATAATAAATATATGTACATATATCCAATGCAGTCGTACTATTTCGCAAGCGTCAGCAGTTTAACATTTTTATTTTCGTATCTAATTAAATAATTAATATTACGACTTAACAGAATTTTAATATTTTATTTTTTCACCTGAAGAATATTTTTAATTAATTAATTAATTAATGCAAAGATAAGGAAGAGCTAAAAAAAAATTAAGTATCCAAATTTTTGTTTTATCCGAGATAGTTTTAAATTTTAATTAACTTTTAAAAAAAAATGCCTGAGATTTATTTAAAAAAAAAAAATGCACATGTAGAAAATTAAAAAAACTACAGGTGCAATTTTTTAAAATATTTTTTTTTTAATAATTTATCGTTTTTAAAAAAATTAAAAAATTATTCGACGTTAGCTGACCTCAGTATTATAAAAAATTTTAATGGCAATTTAAAGTTTTTTATTTTTTTTTTTTTAATGGGTAAAAAGTAATAAATTTACCATATTTTGAATTTAAATAGTGCATTTTTTCCGTCCTTACTAAACACGGCTTATATATATTTATATATTATTTTATCTTGACAGTTATCTTCCACTGATACTAGACTTATAAAATCAATATATCACTGATATACTTGTTATTGTATAAATTAAATATAACACCGCAAAAATTCAAAGACATTTGTAACCGATTGGACGGAAATAAATTAACTTGTCTTGACTGTAAAATGTATATATAAAAAAATAAAATAAAATTTGGCAAAGAAAATCCCGACATTTACGTTTTAAAAAACAAAACAGTACAGAGTGTAAAATTTTTCAATGTGAGTACGATAAAGCCGTCAATTTTCACCCTCGATACCGTTTGTCTCCGGCGGAAGTGAGAGAACAGTTAAAAGCAGTACAGAGATAGATAGCGATAGAAATAAAAAATAGAAAATAAATATATATAGATGTGTGTATAGACATAAAAGAAATAAGAGAAAGCGTATAGAATGGGCGCCAAGAATTGTTCGCTTGCCGTCGGAAGCCAGGAGACATTTATTACGACTTTAACCGGACTTTGTGTTTATTCAGCGACTGTTGCTCGAGCTTCGTCGCCCTTGCTTCTTTTACCTCCTTACAAGTCCTCTTTTCGTCTTTCCTGTGTATTTTTTTACCCTTCTCATCCTGGGATCCTCATTCCCGTACTCAAAGCAGCTCTATAGCTCAAGTTACCACTGGCTACTTAAGGATCCCGGGCACGTTCCGTGACCACCCTTTAAACTTCTCCAAGGCGCTTTACCCCCAAAATCTTTCACTTTATCCGTCCTGGACAGTGATCTACCCTTCCCTTTCCCTTAAACATTTATATTGATATATATCTATATACTGAGGAAAGTATCATTCTAAACCCGGCTTCGATTCGGTGACGAGACCCTTGCGACCACGGTCTTGAATTTTTTATTACGTGTCATTTTGAGTGAATCAAAAAATCATGATATCAAAATTTATCTTTTTTTTCTATTGATATTTATCTCCAATTATTTCTTTATTTTTATAAATATTCAAAATTGAAAAAATGTTTTAATTTTAATTTTAATTATTATAATAATTTTTTAATTTTTTTCGTCGTTATCTGATAAAAGTAAAAAAAAAATTATAGAGAGGTTCAAAAAAAATTAAAAGGAAACGTTTCAATAAATTTTTTAAAAATCTTGAAAAAATTCAGTAAAATAATTATTTGGAATTTTTAATATTTGCTACTGTTGAAAAATTTGAACAAATTTTTGATGCAGGGTTTCAGTAGAAATCAAAATAAAAAATTTTTTTAGTCCTGAATAAATTGCTATTTTTCTTATAAATATATCAAATAAAAAATAATAAATGTATATAAAGTTGAAATATAAACTGGATTATTAACTGAACACTTCAGGGTTAATGTCAAATAATTTTAAGAAGATAAAATAAAGTACGAAGCGTTTGCAATTGACACATGAAATTTAAACAACTCCGGTGAGATGGATAAGAATAAAGAGTGCACAGGAGTAAGATAAAAAAATGCTAAGTAAAATAAAATAAAAGAAAAGAAAAGAAAAGAGTAAAAGAGAATGAAAAGGCAGGCAAGTTGCTTCACTCAATATTACCCACGGCATTCGAGCCCTTATTCTTTTCTTTCCTCTTCCAGCTCGCTGGAAATTTACATTTCCTCCTTCGAAGAAACGAATTCTCTTATTCTTATTCCTACTCTTTCTTATATTCTTGCTCTCCAGCTCTCTTCACTCCAAACTGTCTGTTTATCCCGTTTTCTACGCTTTTTATCCTTTTGTTTTATTTTTATATTTTTAAAGAGAACTCTTCCTCTTTGTGGGAGCTTGTGACCTTATATATTTATATATATATCGTTATCCTTGCTTGATAAAGGAGCGCTAACCCCTTGCCCATTTCACCCAGCAGTCAGTGGGTAGAATAAGTGTGAGGGTAAGTAGAGCTGGGGGGTTAAAAAGAAACCCTTATCGACATTTTCTATCCCACAGCACCTCATCTTTAGCAATACTCAAGAGACAATCCGCCATTTACGCCTTGGATTACGCTTCGTTGGACGATAATCGAAAATATGCCAGACGATTGTTTGTACATTTTCTTTCACCCACTATACCCTTCATCAAATAATCACAAAGACTTTTTATTCCTTTCGTTATTTATTCTAATTTTATTTACTATTGTTTTGAATTTTTTTTTTAAATATCTCTACCTTGTGATTAATTGTGACAGATTAATGAAGAGCTGGTCTGATAAAATTAGCACAGAAATAGAACAAAAACTGTAAAACAAAAACTTGTGAGAAAAGAGAACTTGAACCCCTCGTGAATACGAATCCGAGGAAAATACATCATCAGATACAGAATAATTTCTTTATTTAGTTTTATCGGAGTAAGAAAAAGAGACGGTATCTTTAAATCTCCAATTATCACGTCTCGTCAAACAGAGGCATTGGTCCCTTCAATCTAAGATTCAGTCGTTCGTGATAGGGAGCTAAACTTTATTGCTCTCGGACCAAAACTCGTCTTTGTGTTCTTACTTTAAACCTTAAAAAAATAAATACGTGAGGAAAATATATAGTTTTCACACTCATTCTTATATATTTATTTTTAAAAAATTTTTTTCTAATTTTCATTTACTAAAAGAGGGCTGGGTAAAGTACAATACTCAAATTTTGAATCTCCCAGAATTTTTTTTAAATTGCCACAAAAAAAAATTTTATTGGCAATTAAAAATTAGTCTCATTTCCGGTTAAAAATAAAAGATCCAGCGTACTAAGGATCAAGAAAGTGCATTTTTCCCTGACCTTTTTTCCCGGCCTTACCCTAATAAGAAATAATTTTATTTTAAATATTCGGGATTAAACGTAAATTGGGATCTTAAGTAAAAAGTGTTTCTATTTAGTCAGCTAAGCTCATCTTTGAGTATCTTTTTATTTTCATATATTTTTTTTTATTACTATACTACTACCATTAGGTGGCACGATTGCTAGTGCTACTGCTGGTGTTGCTTATTTTTATCTCGAAAAAAAAGTTTAAATGTCTGAAAGAAAATCCTCAGCACTTGAGCAAGGTCGGTTTCAAAGCCTCCTTTGAGGGTGGAGAAAAAATAGCGTCAATTACCCACTGATTTTAGTAGCGTAGGGGGCGAAGATCTTTGGATTAAGCCTATATACCGCCAATGTTTATCCTTTTCGATTATTGAGATATTTTCAACCCCTCAATTTACTTAAAAATTTATTTTTAAAAATATTTTAAATAAAATAATTTATTATTTTTAATTTATGGTCTGAAGAAATCCATTGTTACGACCCTCGGTATTTTTTTCGCTTACTTTCGCGTACCAACGACCCTAGCTTATAGCATATAATATTATAAAATAATGTATCGATATCGTAATAAGGAAATGATTGGATGTGTCGTCATGGCGTGTAAAAAAAGTGGGAGGACGACAAGGATGTTCGAGGCGCGAGAAACTGTCGAGGACCAAACGACTATTATTCATAACCGCCCTCTGAGGATTTTCTCGCGAAACGCGTCTGGATTCTATCTTCCAGGGATTTTCATCCCCTTTTCAATGTCTCTGAAGTATAATAGCTGATACTATTTTTTTTATATTTTTATTTTTATTTATATTTATATTTATATTTAACTATTATAGTATCAATATATTCATTCACCCATTTGTGAGCCAGTAAAAATAAATTTATGTGTTCGTAAATTGAAATTTTATTTCGATTTATTTATTATTTATTTAACGCGATGAAAAAAAAATTAGTGAGATATAAAACACAAATGTCATTGTATAATTTATAATGTGGCATTAAATTGTCTGAGTCGCGACGTCAAGTCTTCATGGAGGTTGGTTACACCCACTGTAAGATACGATAGGATATACTAAAGACGATGAAGAACTTTTGGAAGGGGGAGAGATGAAGAGGACATATTAGCTCGACTTAAGGCGCAGCATAATGATCCCGGTTGAAAACCATCTTGGTGTTAGTATATATATAGTATGTATATAATAGTTGAGAAAAGACTTTGTTACGCTCTTACTCTGTCTATCTCGCTAGCAAGTTTTGCTCGACTTGAAGAAGAGATAGGTGAGGGCATTACGGAGCTGCGGGGTTGAGAGCAAAAATCTCTGGTGGAAGGGACTGAAAATAGTCTTGAATCGGTAGTCTGGAGGCTATAGGGCAGCTAAGGGCAGTCAAGTGTAAATAATTACGACTTGGAGCCGCGGCTGGTGATTGTGAGCCGCGAGATTCCACCGCGGGTTGATCCTCTCACTGCCCCTCGGTGGTATAAAATAATGTCTTAGGCAGAGAGCAGGCGGGGGTAGGCCAGAGGGTAATTTGGGGGATTGAGGCTCTAAAATCGGCATCAAAAGGTCTGAAGAACCCTTGGAAAATTTTTATTCATTGACACTATACGCTCCAGCACTTGATGTGTATATATATGTATATATATAACCGGGGTGATGAGTTTCGAATGAGGGCGGTGAGAGTATATATTTAGTGTGATCTCATGCAAAATTATCATCACTTTGCCATTCTTTAAACCAACCCACCCTTTATATTTTATTTTCCTTAAATTTATTTTTAAACCGGAAAAGGTTTGAGTTATTTTATTTAATAAAAATAAATAGCGATTTAAAAAAAAATATTTTTTCATATTAACCCCCTAAAAAATTGAAATTAGTCAATAAATTAAATCAATTATTTCTACGAGGTATATAATCAATAAAAAATGAATAGGGTTTTTTACCCCATAGATTTTTATCAACTTCTATTTGCTTATTCTTTTTTTCATTAAATAGAGTCATACATTTATTGAGCGGTCCATTGTATTTTATGATTGACAAATCGATTTAGTTGGACTCATAAATCAAGGACACGATAAGTTTCATCATCTACAGTATAAATATATGTACATATATATACCCAGACTGGACAGGGTGGCAAACATGGGAATACGAATTCTCATTCCTTGGTAGACCCTCGGATTTAGCAGCAAACGAAAGAAAAAAAATATATACCGGGGATATGCTTTCTCGTTTCTTTATTTACTCCAACACAAGTGGGTATATAGCCTAACCAGTAGAGTAGCAAAAGCAGTAAGTAGTAAGTAGTGTGTAAGAGGGCAAGAAGAAGACGTTGATCTCGCTACACACTGGCAAATATAACATTTCGCCACCCTCCCACACAACAGATAGTCTCTGACCAGTTCTCACAGTAAATACTTCGGGTGAGTTTGCAAGTTCCTAGTGTAGTAATCCAACCCCAGCTATACATATATATATACCCATGCTGGAGCTTTAGATCCATGACCTGGCAATAAATTTTTACGTTATTTATTAGCATACCCCAGCCACTAAATTTTCGAAACCGAATCGATTTTTTATAAAAAAAATTTTTTAATTTATCAAAGTCTGATGTATAAATATATATGATGGCTTTAAGCCTAATTAAGTTCTTTGGACAATATTTTTAATTTTAAAATGAATAAGGGTTCGCAAATGAAAGCCAAATGGATCGGGGGCTGAAGAGGGGGAGGGTTGATTGGCAGATAGCCATACATCATTTTCCATGTTTTGAATAGACTTTGTACTATCATACAAACCCGCCGGTATTCTATTAATAATTCTACAGCTTTCTCCCTCTCGGCCTTTAGCTCCTACTATTGTCACATCATCGACAAACTGTTTCAACATATCACAATATACTGCGGTCACAAAACAACCTCTATCGATGATATTGTTGCAACATAATAACAAAAAATATTTTAAAACAAACATTTGTCAACTCTTTGTTACCCGTACTACTATTTTTTGAACTTGTTTATTTTTTTATTTTATTTTTTTTCTAACAAATTAAATTGAAGATAAACAAGTTATAAATTTTGCCGGAGCTTAAGGCTTCCAGAAGTTAAGAATCGCTGAATGGACGTATAAGAGACTGGAGTATTAGAGAAACGAAAGCTCACCTTTTCACCGGCCAATTATAGGAGATTTCTGAGTAATCCTATTATCCACATTAGCTCATTATTGCATAACTTCAAACCTCGCTACAGAAGATTATCAAACGGTCCTTACCCAAGTATATATTACAAGGAAATTCTCGGACAACTCTAACAATCCTCGATTTTCAAATAAACCACAAACTACTTTAATTAACTGCTTTTATTTATTTAATTAATGAGACTATTATTTATTATTTATACGAAAAATTAGACAATTATCAGCCGATTGCTTCTTTAAAATTAATAAGATTTAAAAAATTTCTTTAGATCCCACGTGATCAGCCATAAATGTTCGCGGGTTAAAAAAGGGGCCGGGATTGCACGGTGTCAGTACATGCCCGTATAAGCGAGACTGAACCAAGAAAACAAGCAAAAAGTCAAGAAATCAGGGGTTTGCTGGCGATCCAATGTCCAGGGTTGTCAGCTAATACCAAAGCTATTCCCAGGATTCTTGGATTGTCGTGCAGAAAGCCCTGGCCGAAGCAGAGCAAGCTGATAACCTTTAGACGGAGAAGAATAGAAGCTAAAAAAACATCTTGAGCATTAGCTGGAGCTTTCATATGTCCGGCATGCAACACATACATAGATTTGTTTCTTCACGGAATAGCTCGGACGTAAGACAGTACAAAACGAAACCGATCCCGGGTTTCCAACCCAGCTCGTTTCGCTATCAGAGCCTCCAGTGTGACAATCCCAGAAAATCTCTTCCACTATAAACGGCTAAACAAAGAGCTCCGTCCTTTTGGAAATAAAATGCGTCTTTGCCCCTAGACGAGCAGATCTCAGTCGTAGTCATATGTGCCAGTAGTGGTAGTAGTGGTTGTAGGATAGAACGGGCCTTCAGAAACACCCTTATCGGACTCTGTCCACCACTTACGATCATTTATCTAGCTCGAGGAAATTTCTCCACATTCGTCTGTTTCCAGACATCCTATTTTATTTATTTTTATCTCCGTTTTATTTTTTATTTTAAAAGAAAGAAAAAAGAATAAATAAAACGTCCGAAATGGTCATGGACGTAGACGAGGACATGGAGTTTTTTGAGTGTCTCGACTAAAGAGATTCACAAGCGGAATTGAAACAGAAATTGTTGGGGAGTATGAGCCGAAGACCCTTAGTGGATAATAAAAGAAGGCAGATTAATGCTTTCGGTCTTGAATCCAATCAACATTACTCTGACAATAGTCGAACAGCCAATGTCCTGGTGAAGAGACGTGGTCCGATATTATCAACAGGATCAGTTACTTCTACAGCCGTCCCTCCTAGTAATCATTACACTTTTTTTTCTCTATCTTTTTATATCTTTATGTCGAACTCTATAGAGTTCGCACACTTTAACGGTGCAGGAGATGTTTTTTCCTCCTTGTTGGAGCAGTTAGAGTGATAAGTATGCTAACTAAAGAGATACTCGGAGAATCGAATTAACACGTTAACATAAAAATACTTATGCCGCTCGGATGGATAAAATAAAGTGTCGGTTTTAATAGAACTGGTGGACTTCGATGGGGCTGATAAATTTGAATAAATTGTAAAGCATTTTCGATTGGATTAAATATACATCCAGCAGAGATGAGTACATTTAAGCGTTAGCACGTATCAAAAAGGAGGAAACCCGGGTTTTAGTGATGGGTGATGGCGAATCCCATCGGGACCACAAACACGCGCTTCCCCAATTATCTAGTCTCTCATATAGATATATATCCGTTACCCGCACCCACGGCAGTGCCCGTGCCCGCACCGCAAAATCACGATGGGACACTCGAGTAACCTTTAGTAGTCGCCGTGGGTTCTGTGGGAATTTGGCGTATATCAGCAACTCATACGTGACATGGACATGCTATAGTTGCTGCCTTGTCTTGTGCCATAAAAAAACCATTTTAACCTCCTTCACTTCCATCTCTTACTACACAAATCGGACGTAGGATCCTTATCCAGGAAACTGCGGCTAAACCTCCATTTCCACAACGTTTGCACTTTTCGGATTACCCTGGCTAACATTAGAATATATATCTACTTATACATACACATATATATACACGAATTGATATATTAGGGGATAGGATCTTTTCCCATCTCTTGGTTTCCCAGAGAAAGAGATTGCTACGGGGTAAGGCGCAATAATCACATATATATACATATGCATGTATGCGAGGATTACGCTTGTGTTCCTTAGGCATGACTGGACACAGTTTGCATCGCTCATCGTATTATCTTTAAACTCGTAAAACACTCTTTTATAGGTCCCCGAGAATGTCCGGCCACCGGACTTGGTCACGGGACATTGAATTGTATAACCACCCGCTACCGCAACCGCCGAAGACTTTTTTTGCTTGACCTTGTATACAGCGACTTTAAGGCGACATCGTTGTGAATAAATCATCCTCATTATTCTTCACTCAAATGAGCAATAAAAAAAAATATATATGTATATATTTTATATTCCATTTTAGTATTAATTATTGCTAGTTCGTGGAACATTCTCGCAATGTCGCGAAAGAGCTTTGGTTTTAGTATAAAAAGTATGTGACGTTAAATTTTATTTCGCAGTAAATCGTTGGTATTTGCAGCGAAAAAGTACAAAAAAAAAATGATTTAAAAAAAAATAGAGGGAGTGAAAATTTAAAAGAGGATAGAGGACAAAAAAGCTTGAACGGACCGCGAACGTGATTCTGAGTAAAAAATGATCGCGGCGGGAAATATTTTTAAGTTAAAAAATAATTTAATAAAAATAAATAAAAAAGACAATAAAGAAGTGGAGGTGGAAAAGTGAAGGAGATGGAAGAGGGGATAAAATTTTCGGATAGGAGTGAGTGAAGATGAGACAGTGAATAAAAAACCCTCGGCGTCGGTTCTGAGATAAAAAATTAGCTGGAGTTGCAAACGTTTCCACCTTAAATCATATATTTATCGCGACATTAATTCAACCCTTTTAGTATAGAGAAGCTTCTAGTGCTCACTCCCTTCGGTTCCTCGCCGCGGATGTTAAACTACCTACGTCTCGTCTCTTGTCGTCTCTTTTCTCATTCTCATTCTCGAGGTTTTTTCTCTTGCTCCGACTGTATTATGGCCGTGGCATAGGTCTGCTCTGTTCTGCACTCGGAGCTCGTTCTTCATCATCATCATCAGGGTTTTTACCCAACTGCCGGCATACATGGCAGTGGCTGGATGAGAGCCCATTCCTATCCTATCCTATGTCCCCGACAGCCCGTTACCAACTCGCTAATTTCTCAGATTCAAGTATTTTTATGTAGCAACCCTTATAGTCTGCGGGTCCGGTCTGAGGGCTTAAATCCTCTCGTTTATTATTTAGAGATGGCCAAAAAGCCTCCCGTACTTTTTCTTTTCCGTTCAGCGATGAGAGTAACCACTCTCTGACCTGTTGTGTCTGCATATTCAAAACCAACCCCTTACTCACCGCTCTGTCCACTACCTTTTATTTTTTATCCTTTTTCTCACTATCTTATGTACTTGTCTACACTTTGCTAATTACGTACGACAATTCACGGATAAAAAAAAATTTTTTTTTCCATATGTCCGTAAAAATTATTTTAAAATCACAAATAAATTCCCTATTTTTTAAATAAAATTTAAAAATCCTTCCCCGCAAAAAAAAAGTTAATAAATATTTATCATTATACTCCATCACAAATTAATAAATAAACTATCTTTCTTGCCGATGTTTAATAATAAATGAATTATAATAAAACGGAAGAGAGTGAATTTACAAAATAAACATATAAAGTGACTAGCTAGCCGGGTGTGCGGATAGTATAAGGTAGCACTTGTGTTGTCATAGGACCGAAGAAAGAGAAAACGATAAAAGAGATGATGCGATCTAGAGAAATAATATACATCTACATCTACATCTATATATATATTTAAAGGATTTTACCCTACAACTACACAACAGACTAAAACGGTTTGGCAGTGGCCATGACGTTTATATAGGAACCCTACTTTTATCAACTCCGTCCTTGTCATTAGCTGTCTTTCTCTGTTTAGCTCGACAATGGATGCGTAAAGCCCATGGGATTTAAGTCGATGCTTGTTCTTATTCTGGTAGCCTGATAGTAGAGCAGTTCTAGTTTTCCCCAGCAAAACTAAACCCAAAGTATATACTATACCTACACAAAACAAGAATAAACCCCGCGAAACTAAAATCTACTGTTATATACATGTATATTATATATATGTCGTACCTACAACTGTATCCTACACTACTATTATGATACACTGATATTAAATTCAGCGTGTATGTAATATGTAATATACTTGTGCCTACATTACCATCATCACAAATAGAAAGGGCTAAATATTTTTTTCTTACAATTCATTTCAATGACTCTTTAAAACCGTGAATACAACTCACGACAATAGACATTAATAAAAAAAAAATGGCATCATGTTGCCAAATATTCGTCTATGATAGACGTAGACACGGACATGGAGATTGAAAGAAAAATTTCTCCCCTTGATCTTAACTCGGTTTTTATGGTGTTATTATGATTATTTATTATTTATTATTTTTTTTAGAGCACCAATGTACTTCCGCCTCGCATATAACCGACTTCGGTTCGGTTTACTTTTGACGTCAAGCCCTTTTGCTTTTATTTAGTATTATTTTTTTTATTTTTTGTTGCTTGTAGAATAAAGAAACTACGCGGGCTGAGGCTAATGCTAATGCCGAGAGAACCGAACACATGGCATATCGGGACTAATCTTCTGAAAATGTTTACTCGTAAACATCTGTGAGGGATCACGTGGAATAGACTTGAAAAAACATTTTAATAAAATACTGTAACGATCTCGCTGTTCGATCACGCCAATGGGAACTCGATTTATAAATATATATATATATATATATACATATATTTTTGTTTTTAATATTTATGAGATTTTTTATCGAAAAATAAATGTAATGAAAAATTTTATTTTATTTCCCGTCAGCTTCTGAGTGTGCTCATATATTTTTGAATTTTTTATATTACTATCAATTGATATATATTACAAATAATTCAAACGAAGATCACTGACCCACTCAAAATTGAATTTGAAAATCTAATCGATGTACCAAATTTCGAAATTCTAGAAAAAAATTTTCTATTGCGCAGGCGGTATCTGAGTGATTCGCGGGTCGATTTAAATGTTAGCTAATAAAAATGAAAATTCAAAATATCAAGCAAAAGGGCCGCGTTTGGAGTCCGCCGTCGACTTGGACGTTGACGTTCGTTCACATTCACGTTGACTAGGAGGTTCGCGTTTAGTTCGCGCTCGCGTTCGCGGCTCAACAAAGTTATGTGCTGGCAAATGGAATATATGTAAAACGGTGTAAGAGAGATGACGTGAGAAGTGAGATAGCGTGTGTACACATAGATGACGTGTACACATTAGTGGGGAATGGAGAGAAAAGTGTATACACCGTCAAGCAACACACTCGACAACTATTACATTTGTGTAGTGTATTGTGTAGTATAGCCAAGCTTTACTTGGTCGACAGGGCATTTAATATATATGTTGTAAACGTATAAATATATATATATATGTATTTCATGTGTGGTGCTTGTGATGTTAAGAGAGGGGGGTAAGGACGAGGAGGGGGGAAACTAAAAGCAGGCCTGTTGGTTCGTTTCAACTATATTTGTTTATATTTACACAATAAGCAACAGCCCCGGCGGGTTCGGCTGACTCTCTACTCTACTCTACTCTCTGTACGCTTGGCATCGCCGCTTTTAGTGTTTAGTCCTCCGATATTACTCGGCCACCGCATTTAAAACCACGTACGTGCTCCATTACCTCGTTATTATTTGTTGTTATATTTTTTTATTATCATTCCTTACTCTCCTTTTACATTTACAACCATCCCAAAAATTTTTCCCTTAAATCCGCGCCGTGCTCATATTTTCCACGTGCGTAAACATGTGATTCACGCGTGCTGCTCGCCGATTTTTAATTTTCGTGTTCATTTTTATGCAGTGATTTTTTTTTTACTTTGAGTGATTGTTGGTTTGAGTGATTGTGTTTGTGTAATTTTTGGAATTATCAGTGATTAATATATTGTTGGAAAATCGATAAAAAAAAATAAATAAAATAAAAATGATGTAAGATTTTTACTTATGATAAATAACGATTTTAAAAAATTAGAAATTTATTTGTTGAAAAATTTTTTAATTAATGTCGATTACCGGAAATAATAATAATAAAATTATGAAAAATGGCGTGATTCCAGGACGATGGCATAATGGATCATGACACGGACGGAGACGGTGCGATCAACTTGTCAACGTCTCAACGACCCTCTGCTTCGACTACTCCGAATGGTGATGGTCCACTCTACGGCCAAGATCAACACGAAAAAGATCAGGTAATGATTATTACTCAATATTTTATTACCATTCATTTAAATCAAATCCAAAAAAAACTGCAGTAAATATTCACACATATATATACATGTATATGAAATAGAGGGTGATATATGAGTACATATATAAGTATTTGACACGTGGAAATAAAAGTCGCGCCCCTAATTTCGAATTCAATTCAAAATCCCCGCGGTGGGCTTGAAACGCCCGCCACTAGATGCCGCGGCCATAAGTCAAAAAACATTCGGGGAAAGATTGTTTTACGGGCGCTTTTAAATAAAGCCGTCTTTAGATGAATCCGGTTTTCGGATATTCCCCCAGTTACATCTCATATGTGTGCAAATGTGCAATAAAAAATTTAACTATTCAAGTAATAGCGCTCTATTTTTTGTCTCATAGATTCTCAGGCTTAATTGTTTCAAAACTTGTTTATTTAAATATGAAACTAGTTTATACATTTCGGTTTTCTCTATGAGAATCCGACAATTATTTCTTTGTCTGCAATACACGCGGGGTTGTTTTAATTTAAGAGACTTTTAAGTACTGTGGCGTCAACCTGACGCTGTTTATATAATTTAGGGGGATACATCGCCGGGCTTTAAGAGAACGCTACTATAGAACCTACTAGTGTTTACTGAAATATGAGTCACGTGAGAAACATATTTTTATTTTCTTAAACTTTATTATTGTTTAATATTCTTAACATATATTTATTTTATATTGAGGCCACATTTTTTAAAAATATATTTTTCACTCACTCAGTCATGGCATCGATAGAAATTAATTATACACTGTAGAGAGCGGTGTTAAAATTACATAACACCGGTGTAGCTGGTGTAATTTAGTATTAAAATGGTGTTAAATCGGTGTGAAAAAAAATTCCATGTATAGAAAACCCCGGGAAATTTTTGTAACTTCGGTAAAGAATAATTACACCTTCAGCGGTGTTGTAACACCGCTTCTGGTGTTAAAATTTAACACCAAGAATTTTAACACCTACACCGCCTAGACAGGCCTTTTTTTACAGTATAGCTACCAAATATAGTCACCATTTAATTACGAACCTAAACTTTTTGTCATCCAAAATGAATTGACACCTCAATAAATTTCTTACATAATATTTACCGAGCCCTTAAATGAGTTTTTTGTCCCTTTTTCAATCATCAACTACCAACCCTCTTTTTTCAACTTTCTTTATCAATAATAATAATAATAACACCTTCTTTTTACAATAAATATTATTATTATCTTTTTATTTTTCTTTCTTGAAAATAATTATTTACAATAACGAGTGAAAAATATTATAAAAAAAAAATAAAAAACTCATGTTAATGACTTCTAATCGGTTAAAATAAGTATTACAACACTTTCTTTTTATTTACTCTCTTTCTCCAATATACCACACATAACAACTGTGTAAATAAAATTGACACCTTTTTTTCTATTAGCAAATAAAAATGAAATTGTAATTTATTTTATAAAATGAGAAATAAACGTTCAAAGAAATAAATATTTTAAATTAAATCCACTATTTAAAAGTGTTGTAAATCCATACTACACTAACTTTAAGGAAAAAAAAAATAACTAAATTAACAAATGAAAATTTAAGATGAATTATTAAGGCAAATAATCACGTCATGACATGACATTAATATGATGTATATATCTATATATATGGCTCTAAATTTTAGAATATGAGATAAAAATAGAGGGTTCGGGAGGAGTAGAAAAGGTATAAGCAAATAAGTGTCTGTTATAAAACCGTAAATGATACAGGATGCCTTTGCTTTATATATATCTATATATGTATGAATATATATAGATTGATAATAGTATAGAATCTATGATATTGGCTAGTGTGTATTGTATAAACCAATGAGTTGGTTTTATCTAAATTATTAACTATTGGAAAGCTCACGACCGTGTACTTAAATCCAATCGCAAATTTCCACCTCATAGAGAAATCTTGTCTCTTGTTTTCTGAATAGAGAAATGTGAGACAAAGTATTTGTCGGTCGGTTGTTGGTCGTAGTGATACAATATATAAGGAGTAGTATTTATAGTAGTAGTAGTGGTAGTAGTAGTATATTTAATGTAATATAAGGTAAAGACGACATGGGTTTACTTGGTATAGACGATTACCCTCTATTATTCACACGGCAAGTTTGTGCCGCTGAGTGATATCTTAAGGAAACGTTTATTCCTGGACAATCGGTACTACAATATTTATTTATCAAATTAGCTTTTAATTATTTTTTACTCTGATACAGAGTAAATTAATAATGGGATTTCATGTTATTGAGAAATAATAATTATTTAATGAGATGTTTGTGCAAGTTTTATAAATTTTCCTGTCATGTCACATAAAATTTTTACTTCATTTGACATGACATTTTTAAATGGAAACATTACTAAAGATTTCTGATTTATTGACTGTTAAATTACTCGATTATTTAAATCATTTTACTCGAAATACATTTGACGGATGGAAATATATCTCAATAAGTTGAAAAATATTTTAGCAGTTCGTTACTTATGTAATTGACGTACGTGAAATTTTTTTTAATTTTTAAGTGACCTGTTTTACCCAAAACTCTCGAATATGTTAAAAATAAGCGGTGAATTTTTTTTTTCAAAAATTTTTTTCAGGGGACCCTTCATACCTCTCCCTGTCTAATTTCAATTTACGGTCAGTCATAAAGTTTTAAATAATAATTTTATTTAATTAATTATTGACAATTAATAATTCTAAAGATAGCAGACAATTAACAAATTTTCAAATTTTTTTTGTACAAATGGTTTGCAAGAAAAAAAAACAAAAATATGCACATGTAGAAAATTTGAAAAACTATAAGTGCAATTTTTTCAAATATTTTTTTTTACAATATATCATTTGAAAAAAAAAATCCAAAACTTATTAGACGTCGGCTAACTTTAGTATCATGAAAATTGACAGAAAAATTTCTAATTAATTAAATAATCTTTTAAATATAGACCGCATTGCAAAAAAAAGTATTATTAGGTCTTATAAATAAAAAAAAAATTCGATCGTAATGTCTACTAAAAAAGAACTTGTAATGAAAATAAACAACTAAAAATATAATTATAAAATATACAAACAGAAAAATAAATAAATAACCATTACATCGTCTCTTAAAATAATACCATCAATATATTTATTCATCATGATTATTTATATAAAAAAAAAAAAAATTCATTACTCCAAACATTTACCAGTGGAATTTAAAGAAAAAAAAATAAATAATAAAATAAAAGGCTGTTGGGTGGATAAAAATAAATGTGAATCATAGTTGATATTTTATTTTTTAAAATCTAATCAAAACGGTAATCATGAGAAAAAAAAACGTGCTCAAACATTTGAACTTATTCGTTTGACAAGATCGATTAACAATATAATCGATGTCACGCATTGTTTTAAATTATTCCGATTGTTTTGTCACTCGGCGCACTGGCCGATAAAAAAAACGTAACAAAACTCAACCACTCGAGTGATTATAATAATATTATTATGATTAAATGCCGACAGAGTGTGTTAATATTTATAAAAAAAAAATAAATGTAACATTAACATTAATAATAATAATAAAGCTAGTTTGTATGTAAAACGATTCGATAGGAAAACGAGTGATATGACAGGTGTAATAATTAATAAAATAAATTAATAAGACGAAGGAAATAGGAAATATAGCATACGTAAAGTAGCAAATGTGTGCGTATGTGTACGTGTGTGTGTTCAGGATGAGCGAACGTTGTTTTAAAATCGTGAGAGCGCGTAGTTGTTTCAGGTGCACTCTTTTGCCTTTCATTTTATTCTATTCCATTTCATTTCTTTCCTTTATATCCACTCTACCCTTATATATATTTTTCTCTTTTAGTCACCCCACCTTTAATCCTTTTTCTCTATCGTTAAACATACGGTACATTGTATGTCAATATATTTACACACTGTACTAAAATACATTGCACTAGACTGCACTACACGCGGGTACTACGTTGGATGATCTATCGTATATCTCATGTCATCATAACATATATGTATGTGGATATGTATGTATATATTATATTAAATATAAAGTAACAAGGAAAAAAATATGACAAAGATTTTAACGTAGTTAATGCGATGCCTGTAGTGTTTACACGCTCATAAATGTTTGTCTGACGTTATTTCTCCTAATGAGTTATTTTAGGTGACATTTATTATTTTTATTATGAATAGTAGATTGTTATGTTAAAAAAGTCATACAACATGAATTCATACTCAATCGAAACTGTTTGATTCATTTATTTTTAAATTATTTATAAATGAACTTTATTTTACCTTTTTGATACTTATGATAAGCGATATTTAAAATATAATAGATGAAAAAGTTTTTTAGCCTTTTCTTTTGCACCAATAATTTTTATGGGAAATAAATTGTCTGACTTTTGGCAATTTTCATTGTTAATATTGACAGCTATCCTAATTTTTTTAACATTTAGTTTAGCGAAGTTACGGAAGAGGGCACTTTTAAGCTTTCAGTAGATTTTTAATCAATTGAGAATTTAATTTTAAAAAAATTAGAAGAAGTTATTATTCATGGGCTTTAATTTGGTATGCTAATTGAAATTTTGGCGAAAAAATTTTATATTTAAACCAAATTTCGTTTTAAATTAAAAATAATTTTTTAATAAAATTAGGATTCATTCAGATTTTAGAAAATTGATTTTAAATATTTTGATACTGAATTCTCTAATAATTGTTGAAATATCGATGAAATTTTTATTAAAAATAAGAAACAGATAGAGCGACTTCATAAGTGTTTTATTACGGATACACCAAAAATAGTATTTTCAATTAAAATTTTTTCAAGCCTTCAAATGCGTTGAGTAAATAAATAATATATATTTTTCAGATTATTTTACATAGAAGTTTGAAATCCATTTCCCAATCTACGGCGGTCTTTCACAAGCTTTCAGACAGTAGAACTTAATTAAAAGCACGCGCGATGATTATTTGCCGAGCCCGGGACCGTTTGCCGTTTATTTTGGAAATTGCGTAGCTGAATACGCGAGTGTGCCCCGGGGAAAGTTTAAAATCCTAAGTGAAGTCCAATGCTTTGGAAGTAACGAATAAGCTTGTGCGCTTGAGAGAAAGAAAGAGACAAAGAAATAATAAACCGTGTATAACGGTATAAACGAAGCGTAGGGTGAAAAATAAATCCCATTTTCCTTCCACCGAAATAACAAGTTACCAAAGATAACACTTTTCTTATTAACTTGTCTCAAATATTATAATCATAATAAACTGTATAGAATAATAAAAATAAAAATAAAAGTAACAATAATAAGATAAATTAAATTGGTGAGAAGATTTCAGTGTGTGCAGGCAGGGATAAAAAAAAAAAAAAAAAACATTAAATGAATGGGAAATAAAAGGTTTTGTGGGAAAGATGGCGTCCTGGTAGTTGTTGTAGATGAAGAAGCAGAAGTAGAAGTAGTAGAAGTAGAAGAAGAGTATAAAGGAGTACTCGGGAGAGGAAGGGGGTGGAGGCAAAGCGTCGGCTAGAATAAACACATGGATGTTTTCTTTGTTCCTCTAAACTAAACAACCAACGAGGAATCTAAACAGAGGCCAGAGCCCAAATTCAATTTGGTCCCCGTGTTTCCTATTCCTTCATACTCGGTTTACTACTATATGTCTCTCGTCCACCTTTGGATGGCTATTTCTAACGGTCCTTTTCTTCTTCCTTCTCATGTGCTGGTGGATCTGTTGGTCCAGAAGAGATGGATCGTCACTTGTGAATACATATGTATATTTATGTATGTTCACGTGTTGGTTTACTCGACAAACCAACTAAAAATTTGTTTTCTTTAATTGTTCAATTCTATTACGCTCGCTGGGCTGGGGAGTACACGAAATTTTTATGGTATTGGGAAACAAATTTTTTTTCCGTGAGAATTTTTTTTTTTAAAGTAGTTTGACTATTTTCAATTTTTATTATTATTATTTTCAAAGTATTTATAGATAATATAAATGAGTTTTAATTTACAACTGGGATTGAAAAAATATTCTTTAATTTTAATTATAAATTAGAAATCAATGTATGGAAAAAAATGAATTTTGATTTGCTTGTATTGATACAGTTGTCAGGGGGAATTATATGTGAATACACTAGTTTAATATGATAAATTTGTACAGAAAAAGTATATGCTTGTATTCAATTTTAAACAAAAAAAAGTTTTAGTAGAAAGAAAGTAAAAACAGATGTGCGTTTATTAATATTATTTTATAAAAGTTAGACGCGATTTTATTTCGAAATAAATTATTAATTATTTTATTTTAAATTTCAAATTTATTTTTGTTAATTAAATATTTTAATTTTATTCACTAACGAGCCAAATAATGACAATGGATTTTATTTAAAAATATTTAAATAAACATATTTATAATCACTACTGATAATTATCAATACATGCATATACATTTGCCGATTTCAAAATTTGTATAATTTGTTCGTCTGTATAAATATATATTTTTTTTTTTTTTTTTGATTACAACAGTAATCAAGTCAATGTATATAAAATAAGTTCAACAATCTTTAATAATGCTATGCATGTCTGATGATCGATTAATTATTATTTCGTCACGATTTATTTTAAACAAACTAAAAGAAATATAAACCTCTATAAACATTGCAGGGGCTTATATTATTTGTGTCGAATAAATATATATGGTTAATTGTTGCCTTTTGTAGACTTGTGTTTCACAATAACTATTAATTATTTAAATAATTAAATTCAAAAAACCAATAATTATTTTAAGACGGAAGGTATTTTAAAAACAACTTTTATCAGTTTAAAATTAAAAGCAAACTTGTGTGAAGCTCACACAATATGTGTGATGATAATTATTGGCAGAAAATATTAAAAAGTGATTTCGTCAAAAATTTAGTTGGCAGGTTTGCTAATACAAAGATCAATATGTTAATAGCGCCTACAATTAATTTTGAAATCGCGGCCATTTTTAATTTTCAAAATAATAAAAAATTCTACTTCCTGTGAGCTTGATTTTATAGAGTTAATTACGTCTAATAAACGATGCTTTCATTTTCATTTAATAATTTTTACCGCATTCAAAATTTTCAAAATCTTACAGTCAGTTTTCATTTCTTTTGGCAAAAAATAATTTTATTAATATTCGGCATTTTAGAGCCCAAAAATGAAATTGAACTTTAGTTATGCTAATTCCAAAATCAATGTACCGAGGTATTAAGAATGAATAATCATGTAATAACAGTTTGTAAGGAATAAATTAAAAAAGGGGTTAAAAAATGTGGAAGGGGTTGCAAAGATAAAAAGAGAAGCATATCGGGGGATGAAGAGTTTTTTTCTTTGAGTATATTGTTAAGTCAAGTCTAAGTAACTCTTCCTGTAACTCAAACTTTATATAATTTAAGCACTCACTTATAAATGCACTTTTATTATAAATATTTTTTTAAAAATCTACTATTACACTCTTGTTAAAGTGATAAAACTTCTCCAGAGTATCCGAATCCCCGGCCCTTCACTAGACTCAAACTTGACGTAATAAAACGCGCCAAGCACATGGTATAACATTTATATATATACATATAGTCGTGCATGTGAATGTGAATAGATGAAATTATTCGAGGAAAGTTGCTCGCTATCCTTAACTCTTCTATCCAGCACTTGAAATTCTTTACTGTACATATAACATATAACTCTTAATGTACATTCATACCCGGCTTTCTCGCTCTCTTTCTCTTCTAGTGTCTTTCTCTGTATGTTTGTTTATCATATGAGTCTCTTCAAGGACAAGTGGATATTTTTTTTTTCGCTATTTTTTCTTTTTTTGTAAAGCTACATTTTTATTATCATGAACATGTGAACACTTGAGACTTTTGCATCAAGAGGGATTGTCTGTATTTTTTTTTATCTCGAAAATATTTTATACTATATTGGGGGATTATAATTAAATCGGAATTTGATTTATAATTTTATGATAAATATTAACTCAGCTCAGCCATTACTATTATTAAAATTTTTTTATAGCCATAAAAAATATTTAAATAGTGTACTTAAGTTTTTAAAGAAATTTTTTCTAGTCCTAAGAAAATTTTATAATCCTGAAATCAACAGACAATTACAAATTTTTGGATTTTTTTTTCAACAAATCAATCACAAAAAAACAAAAACTAAAAATATGCCCTCGTAGAAAATTTCAAAAACTACAAGTGCAATTTTTTTAAATATTTTTTTTTTTATAATTATTCGTTTACAAATAAATCCAAAAATTATGAGACGTCGGCTAACCAGTATCATAAAATTTTGTCACTTTATAACGAAAAATTAGGGCAATTTTGAGTCGATTCACTGTCTAAGTGTTAAATAAAATCCCACCAATATCGCGATTGCTACGGTTATTTTCACGATAAATTTTCTGTAAGATTTTGTCACATTATTATTATTATCAATAATATTGATTTATAATTACGCGATTAGTAATCACTTTTATTTGAATTTTTCCAAAATATGCACACCAAAATAATTATTAATATATTTCAGTCACTCATCAGTCAATAAAGTAGAAAATGACAAAAAATGTTCATCAAATTTGATTACTTGTAAAGATTTGAAACTTGAGAAAAAAAAATTCAGTAATTTCTGAAATCTTGAGAGCAAAATTTCGTATCCTCAAAAATTCTAATTTCAGAAAAATTGTTTTTTGAATTCTTATTATTTCTTTTAAGTGACGTTGCCCTCAATAAAATAAAAATATGTATATTTTGTTAATTTTAGTCAATTATTTAATTATGTGATAAGCGATCGTGGTGTGTATATTTTGATATTTAATATAATTTATTTTTGTTTCGAAATAAAAAAAAATGAATTGCTGTTATTGGCTTATATTTAATGAATTTCAAGTGTAGATTAATAAATAACATAAATTTTTTGTTATTTATCATTTTATAATGATAAAATAAAATAAACAAAGCATTGATAAAATAATAAATGAAAATGTTATAAAAATAAATATTATAAAAACAAAGTTATTCGTTAATATTGTATTATTTTATATTTATATTATATTGTATTACACCATATGTATCTCAGAGCCTTATGTCTGATAAAACTAGTTTACCCAAACAACGCAAACACCATTATCTCCACCTGGACTCAAAGTCAACCAGGTTGTGACGTGAATGAGGGGAAGATGATTTTAAACTCTCATGTCATACATGTTCTATAAAATTGTATACACCGAGTGTAACAAAACACAACACGTTAATGTCTTAGATAACCTGAGAAGTTAAAATGTTATGATTTTTCTAAAAAATACAACACTGTACTACTGAAAATTTAAAACGACAGCGATGGAGACGTGAATATGATCATCTTAAATTTTATTAACTGGAAGAGAAATAAAATAAAAGTGTCACACGCGGGCGCCAACTGAAGATGCTACACGTCGGGTTTCGACTTACATTACTTTTTAATGTCATCATCAACAATATCTCACTAAAATGCTTAGCTTGCCTCATATTGTGTAATTTTAAATCTACACTACACTCTACTGAGAATTATTTATGTATACATTGTTATTTTTTATATAGTAATTTCGTGTTTAGTTGTCGCCTCGTGTTTTTAATTATCGGTACAAGTGTTGTTTATCGTTTCTTATCACATCTCAAGATTCTTCTCACGCTGCAATTTATATCATTATTATTTTAAGAGAGTATATTATGACGATAACAACAAAAAAAAGTATATATATATATATATATATATATATATATATATATGAAGAAAAAAAAAATTTATTAAATACTAACAGTACTTGGTACTCATTTCACTTCGCGTAAATTTAATTTAATTTTTTTATTACAATATTTGAAAACGACATTTCGAAGTCCTTGTAAAAAAATCAAAATTCCGGTTAATATATTACCGATACGATAAAAATGTACATAAACAACTTGGTAGCTTATTAAATTTTCTACAAAAAAGGTCTCATTGGAAAAGTTGATAAATTTGAAATTTAAATCATTTTTATGCATTTTAATCTAAAGTTTCAAAATGGATATGCTAGACCTACTTTTTCAAAACTGTTTATAAAAAAAAAAAAAAAAAAGTTGGTATATTTCATTTGAGTGAAAAAAGCGCGAATAAATTTTCTTACTCATAATTCTAAATGGTGTCACTTGAAGCATTAAAAATATGGGAAAAAAGGCGTGATGAGGGGAATTTATAAGGACCTACTTCGTTTTGGATGATGGCAGACGGCACTTAACTGTCCGCCGTCAACAATGCTCTTTAAAAAGGAGTCTTTTGCGTTCCGGGAGCGCATTCGAGGATGAGTAGTCTCAAGGTCTATTCATTGAGACCGTGTAAAAGCCTAAAGCTATTCTCTCCTATTGTCTAACGTCAGCTGACTTATATATGCTTCCATATATACCTACTCCATATATCTGTCCCTCTCTCTCTCTCATATATATACATATATTCCCCACCTTACAGTGTACCAAACTCATCGCAATCTTAGTTCACGTAATTAAATTTATCCGTCCAAAAATATATTTCCCATCTTAAAGCCAATTGAATTACAAATCATATTAATAGTAATATGTATGATCATTTATGAATTAATTAATTAAAAAAGCTCTGAATAAACTATTAATTAATTAAATTTAGAGTAAGCTTCTTAAAGTTTATAAATAGTACATAGCCAGTATTTAAGATCGATTTAATTTTATTCTCATTTTAGCAATCATTCATATTTTATTTAAGATCCGATGTCGATTTATGACGCGAAATGAACGAATTCAATTTGCTGGGAATATAAAGTTGGAACAGATGGCCGATCAGATAACAAGAGATTAAGGGAGAGGAGTTACTCTTTAGTTTTTTTTTATTATTATTTTTTCACTCTTCCTCTCACTCTGCTGACATTTTATTTTTTTTTTTTATTATTATCTTTATCTTAGTCTCGCGCTATGGTATAAATATAGTTCTGTTAAAAACACCGAGAGAGAAATGTCCTTTAATTTTTCAAGTTTTTTAATTAGCGAATGTCTTGATGTTCTGCCACTGGTGTTACTGTTACTGCCAGTGCTTTCGGAACCTGAGACATTTATATTAGTAGACGACAACGAGGACGAGAAAACCGTATGCCACTCTACTCGTTTTCGAGCTGTCCTTACACTTTTCTGTTACTCTATAAACTCTGTACTACTTACTAACACTGTCATGACAAATATAACTTGTACAGTTATGGGAGAAAAAAGTTGAAAATTAAATCTCCCTTTTTTCATCAGTACGATCTTCAATTTAAATGTCGTGAAAATTTTTAAATTTGTTAGTCCTAATTACGTATTAAATAACAATTATCAAATTCTTAGTAAGTAGGGTTTGCTGAGTAGGAATGTCGAATTTAAATTCACTGAGGGAGTCAAAAAAAAAATAAAGAAAAATGTCAAGGAAATCTGTTATTTTTTAATGATTTATTTGAAGAAGGAAAAAATTATTGGAGATGTCAAAGCTGTAGGGACAGCGAATTAATGATGAGAAATTAATTGAATTAGTATTTATAGCAGTTTTTTTTTTAATTAAAAAATCATGAGACACGAAAGAGGTTAAAGATATTTTTAACGCCTTAAAAAAAATATTTTTTTGATTAAAAAAAAAAAAAAATTTGGCTTCAGATGTAAAAAAAAAAAATTTAGTAGCTTATAAAATAAGTGTATATCGATAAAAAGGTGCAAAGAAACTAGTATAAAAACAAAAGAAGGAAGTAAAGGTGGGCGTAAGTTGTCAGATGAAGAAAGAGAGTAATCGCGGGGCGGTTTTAAAGTAAATCGAGACTTGAGGGATTTGGGAATCGACTCGTCCGTATTTATTGCTCCGTACTTCTTGATTTTCCGTTCTGTACCAAGTCCCCACCTTGAAACGAGCGTGGGTGAGGGGTGGTTCGCTTCCGTATCGGCAAAGCGCACTCCCGCCCAAACAATGGGTCCCATATAATTGCTTTTATAGCTCAGTGAACGCTAAATATTCCATACTTTTCCTTCTGCCGAGCGTCAGGACCGACAACGCGGCCTCGTTTCATTTCTATCCTCAAATGTACCTACCCCTCATTCCTTCGTCTCTTTTCCACCCGTCCACCCGTCTCTCCCTCGAAAATTTCTAGCCCTCCACCCCCGCGCGATTGGGTAAATACATTTTCTCTCGGCTTTCGAGAGTCACCCGCCAGAGGATACGCGGCAAAACGTCTTTACTTATTCGCATCGAGGGTTTTACTTTTATTTCAACCGCAATATATACACACCACCAACTCTTTGCTATTCTAAATTGTTCTTGGATAAATTTTCATATTTTTACTGCCGAACCAATTTCACCTACACGTATCTGTACACACATCCTGTAGTTGTTTAAGCGCGCATGTGCTTCAGCAGGGAAATGAAAAAAAAAACCAAAGTTTAAATAAAATTTTTTTATCAAATTGTTAAGTCACAGCAAATGGCCTGCCTCGAACTTTACTTTATAGAATTCTGATGATCTGCTGAATGGGTTTAGGTAGATTGAGGTTTTCCAAACAAAAACCCTCGATCAGCAGCGGTCGCCCAACAGCGACCGCTTTTTAATTCTATTGTCATTTGGAGGTTAATCGAAGAACCATTAGGACTATTTGTCTTTCCGAGGGTCACTCCTTAAGTCAAATATATATCGAATTTTTTTTTTATTCTCCCACAATATATTTTTTATTTTTAAATCGATAGTTAAATAAATTTTGCATCTGCAATGCATTTAAAAAAAAAAATACTTTGAAACAAACCTTTGAATATTTAAAAAATATATTTTCACTTGCAAAGCAAAGCTATAAATATCCACAAACATTATTGAGTAAACAAAATACGAAACATTAAATAAAACATATATAACGGAATTTATCGCTCAAAAGTAGACAGACATTTTTTAATGCTTCAAGTAATTAATGAGTAGGAAAAGTCTGTGGTTAAATTACATATTTACGGGACGTAAGCTCAAAGGATCCAAAGGATTCGTTTGTTGGGTTTTCGTGTGTTAATGCATATCGTTGAGCGATGTTTGTTTCCGCATTAAGCTCCGAGAGACTACGTCAAGAACGATGATATGTATAGATATAAGGTTATGTTTATATACCTTCATACTTATATCCATACCTATATCTATATCTATATATTTATATGGTTATGACGAGAAGGTAAAAGAGAGTGAAATAGCGGAATATGTAGTGTGTAAAGAAGAGAATGAGAGTTGTGGTGTGGTATGGAGAAGGTAAAATCGTAGCGGGCCAAATATGCTTGTGAGTGTACTGGTGAAAACCCCGTGGGCAATTGTGCCTTGTTTAACTAGCCTTTTAATTAGAAACGCTTAAAAATTTAGCGCCACGAAATATACACGCGGCCGGGCGGCTCTCTTCTCAAAATTGTGTTGTACTACACAGCTCATAATATATATGTATAGGTATATTTACGCACTCACTCTCTTGGGTTCCTTTTGTACTCATGTCTATTGTCTCACGCGATATTTACAACTCCCTGTGGGGGTGGTTCTCGTTCACTCACTTTTAAAGGCATAAAAGTGAATAAAAATTATACAGTTTTTTTTTCACACTTTGTATTTTTAAATTATTTATTTCTTTACCTCCACGTAGTTTTAAATAAATATTTAAAATTGTAGTAAGGAAAAAAAAATGGTTTTTTTCTTTGTGAATAAAAATAGAGCTTATGAAAGTTAAGAAGTTGTTTTATAGAGTTTTATTTTTTTCTTTGCTACAAAAGGGATAGAAAACAATACGAAAATTCACCCGTGGTCGTATGATATTTACAGAGATTTTATATTGAATTGTCACAATGAAAAAAAAGCGGGAATTAAAGTTTACCACTTTTTTTTGTTACTTTGTTTCAACACACAACCGGACTATCATATCCCCTTTTAATGTTTTCTGCGTTTTATTTTTTGTTTATTTTTTTTTTTTTACGCCCCTTAGGGAAGTATTTATGAACTCGCGTGCGCGATTCTAGTGCTTGGGACGCGTGAGAATACAATAAGCGTCTGACTCGTTTTGTGGGAAATAAAAATATTTTAAAATAAAATAAAAACATCTAGAGTGGAATAATAGAAAAAAAGAAGAAGCGTTTCTACTTTTTTTTTATTGTCATTTTGATAAAGACATTAAGCCAACAATATTTAAATACTCGATAACAGAAGTTTCATTAAATTTTTTTATTCAAATTTTTTTCTATTACTTCAATTTAAATTAAAAATATATTGACAATAATTGCAGTATTAATTAATAAAAAAAAATAAATAAATTTTTAAAAATTTGATTACACCCTTTTGCTTTCAGTGTCAATTATTTTATGACAGATTGCCGGTCTAAAGTTAAAAAAAAAAATATATTATAATAACAATAATAAAAAAAGAGCAAATCGACAACAGTGAATTTTCATCCCTTATATACAATTCTTACCCTCTTTTACTGTCATTTATATTTTTTTTTTCTCTCATTCTAAGGAGCACCAGCGATATTGAATTTATTCAAGCTCACTTCCACAAAACTTACGCCCTAAATAAAAAGGGTTGTCACTTGAAAGTAACCCCTTTCACCGCTCCTTTACTTCCTTACTCGGTTGTTCACTCACTCATATATATAAATATATAACCTCCTATCAGCCCGTTTTAGTTTTTCAATTTTATTATATTTTTTTTTCTCACATTGGCGCCAACTTTTCTCACTCCTTAAGTTTGACAGGGCCAACAAATACCGGGACATTATTAAATATGATTATCCGCGGACTGAGAGTAAAAAAGCCAGAAGACTGAGTAGAGAGCCCGTGGAATGAGATGCAGGTATGGTATATAAAATGAAGTGGTAGGGGGCCAAGTTGTCGAAGTAAAAAGTTGAGAATGGAATTGGGTGGATTGCAAGGGTTCCAGGAAAAGAGTACCAAAGAGAAAATAGGCTAAGTTGGTGACGAAGTGCCAGAGGGAGGGTAAGAGCTAAAGGGGTAGTTGCACGTTGAAAACCGAGCTTACTCAGTCCGGCTCTCAAACTTTGATACGATTAACACGGAATGAATTAATCTTCATCCTTCTTCTTATTCTTTTTCCTCAGCGCCGATGACGTTGAGGCTAAAGAATTTTAAAAGAAAATAAAATTAATAAAATAAAAAACGGGGATTGAGCGCGATCTACGTGCTCTGAGGGCTGAAAGGGTTGTAGTGTCTTTTAACTCTAATTCATGGGAAAGTGCCTGTCAATTAGGAACGAAAACGTGATAGATTTGGATAATATAAAAAATCCAATCTTACTCCAATTATTTAGGGGTGGCTCTGATAAAATTTCATTTTCAGCTTTGACTTTTCAATCCTTCCCTTTCATTATAAAAAAAAAATTATTTTCGAGTCTCAAAAAAATTTGAATAAGCCGTAAAAAAACTGTAAAAGTCAAACAGTGCACACAAGGAAGAGAAAAAAAATACTTGAAGGCGAGAAAAAATACGTCGGGTAAAATTCTCAAGGGTTGGCCATTCGGTATCAACCCTCAGCTCAGCGTCTCGCTCGTTCGGGTGCTGTCTGACCAGTTCTCTCACATACCAACATTCGTGTCGTTGATTTTATCGGGTTTATCATCCACACTCGTAGATTTCACTCTCCATTCTCTCTGACTAGACTGACCACCTCAACGACGACCACTTTTAAAGCTCTTCTTTGCACACCCACACACTCGTACCCTTCTTTATCCTCAGCTCTGGCGTCCTGGCTTCCTACCGATGAACATCACTGACATCACAATTCCACGTATCCCTATATCCACAATCCTCATACTCTTCTACGTGTGACTTCGATACAAAGGCGGTTGGAAACTAAACGCCAGCACTTGTCGTATTTTCTACAACTGCTGTCCCACCATTTTATACATACATATATGGATATATGTACTAACGTGACCATTTTCTCTGTGACTGTAGTAATTTTCGCAACCCCGACGAAATCAGGGTCTTCTTTCACCCCGCTAAGCTGTCGGGAAATCAAAGTTTATTGCTAAATACTATCCGATCAGCAGATCCACCCCCTTCTACACCTACTTTTACTCACACATAGACATATACATAAAACTGGACGTCCCGCTGGGACAAATCAGTCCTCTATCCAGACTATAATAAAAACGATTTAACCTTTTAATGTCTGTCTATAGAAAAGACCAAAAATAATATACTAATTTTTTTATTTCTTTTACCAAAAGTTAATTTCAGAAAAAAAAAAAGTTTATTGAAATATTTTGCTAAAAATAAATTAAGAAAAATTTTATCAGAGAGTAAAAATAAAATTTTATTCGAAATATTTAAAAGTTTATTTTACTTTATTTTTTTTTTTATAATAAAACTGAATTTTTTCATTTAAAATGAAATTTATCTGGAGAATAAAATAAAAAGGTAAAAAAAAATTAATAAAAAAGAGAAATTACAATGAAGAAACTTTGCAACATTGATTTGATGCGGAATACTTGAGTTTCGAACTCGTTTGAAAATCGCACGACCGCGAGGTCGCTGAGCTTAATTAAATGCACACCCGAGGAACACAAAGAAAGAGAGAGAGGGTGAAAGGAGAAGACGGAAAAGGGATGGAGATGATTTTCTAAGAGATCGAAAGGGTTAAGACACTCGTGGCGACAAACGGCCGCTATATAAGGGTAGTTAGTTTAGTGATTTCAGGCGTTTATTGGCGAAGAGTGACGCCTACGGTAGATTGGCCGAGCTGTTATAAGCCCGTGGGGGATGCCAAGGTGTTTCGATGTCATACCAAGCCCCTTGGATCTCCGAGAGTACTTGCCCAAACTCGAGGACCACTTATGTGTACTTACTTACTCTCCAGATTGTCTTTATTCTCCCATTAGCTCGAAATAATTCAATACTAATCAACAGTAAATATTTTCATAAGAATTTCCCGAGCAATTATTTTTAAAAATTCCTGCTAGAAATTTTTTTTCTGTTTCATCAGACACTGAATTAAATTATAAGCCAACAATTAATTTTTTTTTTACTATCAATAATATGGGGGAGAGACGGGTGCTATGAACTACGGAGCTTCTAGAAAATTTAATTTAATTTTTGTACCTCCTTCTGCTGATTTTCCCTTATAATTAATAAAAATTTTATAAAGAAAGAGCAGTTAACAAAATGATGAAAGTGATGGCGTTAATTTTGCTCATATTCAGCAATTTTCCAAGTCTCTTAAATAGTCTCATGGGGAAAGTAACCTCTTGTATGTAGTACTATACACGAGTAGGAAATTTAATACTCGACCAATTACATATACGAAAGCTTGTTAACCATGGGGTATACGAGCAACTGGCGTACACTACATTTATACAGAGATATATGTATATGTATATTACTAATTCTTGATGTTAGAGGTTAGTTGAAGCGAGTAAAGAGCTCGGTATACTTGGTACAATAAGTAAAAAGGGTAGGAGTATAAACTTAGAATGTATAAGAGACGAGGTAAGGGGGAGTTTTAAAGAGAGAGGTAGATGGTTATAAGACTGGTTCGTGACACCCGGGGCATTCTTCGAGGGTGTCTCAGGGTGCACGAAAGAGGGCTATTCCAGCAGAGGGAAAGACAGAAAGTATAGCCATGGTCGTGAGAGTCGTAGGAGAGAACCCGACGGGGGGTAACAGTACTAAGGAAAGACGTACAAACTTGCGCGATTATCATCCTCGATTACAACTATAAAATGTGATATTGTCTCGACTCTATCCTACTACTGCTTATACCCTCTACAAACTCTTACCCTTCCTTCCTTCCTTCCTACTCTTATTTTACGCCTCAACCCCCGAGTTTATGGTTAAATTGCGTCACAACTAAGATTGACTTGCTGTCATTACTGTCAAACCGACTTTAAAACTTTTTAATTATAATAAAATTTATTTGTTTACTTGTTTATTTTTTTTTTTTTTATCCTTCTTATCTGGAAAGATAGCAGGGCGGTGAAAGAAATAAATATAAAGGGTACTGAGTGTTGTGATTAATTGCAACGACGTTTTATTCCTTTGACAGTCATTAATCGTTAAGAGCTGAGAAACTGCGAGAAGAGGAAAAAAGTTTTATAAAAAATAAAAGATACGGGACTCTTGATCGATTTTATCCAGATTGATTGCTCCAGACGATCGTATTTGACCACTATTACAAACATTTTTTAAATCACCCTCTAAATACTCGTTAGACTTTTTTTTTATTTACAAAAGATACTAAACAACGATAACAAAATAATTAACTATATATATTTATATTTTTAAAAAATCACATATTACAGCCCTCAAAAGTATTTCTGTAATAAAGAACTGTAATGAGATGAATTTTTGTTTAGTATAAAAAAATGTATACGTAATTTAAATAATGGTAAAAAATAAAATATTTAATAATTTATAATTTTGTTTATTTTTCAGGTAAGACCAGAAAAGAAAAAAATTTAAAAAAAATATCTAGATGAACTGTGACGTCTTCTAGAGGATTTCGAGATCAAGTCAAACAAACGTGAGTGTAAGAGAAAGTGAAAAGAGATTTTAATAGCTGAAGTGGTGTTTCTAGACGAAAAGTAATAAATAATTAAAGTTTTAAAGACGGTAAAGTATACTGTTCATCCTACCACTACCACAAACATTAGTTGTTTTATATAATAGTAGTAGAAGTAGTACGCATACATATCTATATAGATATAGATATAGTGGTATTGAAAGTAAGGGTGAAAAGGACAGTGGCGATCGTGTCGCGTAACCCTCATCCTCATAATGCCCATGGCAGTGCTCCCTTTACAGGGAAGAGATGAGAAGAGAACTGGCGAGCAGTCTTGTGCTGAAGAATAATACCGTCCCGATTGCACGTGTACGCCCTTAACATCGTCTGGCGAGACTGTAGTAAGACTTTACCGGCGATACAACTAAACACCAGTCCGCTCACTCTACTGTACAGTTCTATGAGGTTATATGCCTTCTATTACGTTCATTCAAGAAATGAAATGAATTGTCGGTGCCGCAAAGGCCAATACCTAATGAAGCGATTAATCATTGATCGGACCAACCCAGACAGCGTCAAGTGCCACTTTCTATATCCCACTCACGAGCTATTTCTCCCTCTTTATCTTTATTCCCTTAGATTTTTTTTCTTATACCGATGTCTGCGCTCCCCTCAGCCTCAGCCTCAGCCTCAGCTTCGGCTTTAGCTTTAGCTTGTACAACCACTCGACTACTTTAACCCTTACAATTGTGTGTATTTTTATTCTACAATTGTTATTTTATCCCACTCTTCATCTGATTAAGAATTAATTTACAATTTTTTTCTTCATTAGCTGATAATTTTTATGAATAATTAATTTTTTTTTTTTTAAAGATAGTCCAGAAATTTATTAAATTTTTTATAATTTATCAGTCATAATGATAATTTTTTTTTGTTGTTCTCATAATTTTACTCCAGCCCAAGTTACCCCATTATGTATATACATTTTCCACAGTATGATTTTTCAATCCTCCCCACTTGTATTTTAATCCAAACACAAGAATCGAGTAATTGAAAAGTTAAAAAAAAATATACATTTATATATACATTTTTTTTTTCTATATATTTATTTTAGTAAATTTTCTTGAAGGGATGAAATCCAATGGAGTAACCTAGCATTTTATCCCTATTCTACATACAGAAGAGAAAAAGACAGCGAGAAACGCGAGAGAGTAGAGACTTGTGTTACGAATGAAAATCCTCACGGGCGAGAGACTAAAACAAACGGCGGATTTAATTGAAATATAATCGCAGATACGGGTATAAGGGATGGTATAACGAATAAGTGGTATGAACAGAGAGAGAGAGAATTATATATAGGAGAGCTGGAGTGTTTTCCATCTGTGATGCTGCTGCTAGTGTAGTAGCTCGGTTGAGTAGTTGAAAGGGATGAGTACCCAAGCTTTATAAATACCTTTCGGAGGGTAAAGAGTACACAGAGGATGGTCAATGCTTGTGATCCATGAAGATCTATTCGTATCCCTTGATGTCTTAATCGTACGTGCGTGGGCATTAAGTGTCCTTTTGTCTCCCTCGATATTGCGAACCTTAAACTTGGTATCTATATGAATACATTTATATATAAATATATGTAAAGTGTATAGAGGGTATGTAATATATATAAACTGATGATGAAAGCTTATATATCGACATTATATAATGATGTTTATTGTTCGTAGCGACGGACGAATAATTGTCTCGTAAGTAAATATTTAACGTTATTTCGCGCAATGTTTCGCTTGACATTGGCTAGGGGATCTCTTGGTTACTCCCTCAGGATTACTACTTGTTATAAACGATGGCTGTGTGACCTTCGCTGAGCACTGTAAGGTCATTGTTATTTTAATTTATGTTTGAGTTATTGTTAACTCAATTTATTTCGCCAACAATAACTTTTTTTTTTTTATATTTATTTTAGATGTTTGTGAAATTCGAAAAATTTGGTATTTTTAGTTTTTCAAACTGGTTAGATATTTATAAATAATTCCATTGAAATAAACGTCGAATGGGAATCCTATTTGATCATTACTCATGAGTCCTGAGTTAAAAGAAATAAATTATTTTGAGTATTCAATTTTTTATCTCAGTTTCTTCAAGTCAAAAATAAATTTAAGGTAGGTCAGTGTTTCAACTTACATCCGGTGTAAATGAAATTTCCTCAATTTTTTTTTTTCAGTGAATTCATAAAAAATAAAATACTTTTAACAAAATTCATTGAAAATTAAATACATTAACTGACTATCGGCTAATATTATTTTAATGTAACCAATTTCCGTTATTTAAACTCGCGTAATTTATTGATGAGAAACTGGGTAATAAAATTTAAAAAAATATAAAATTTATAAACTTTCATTGAACTCCAGACATTGTAAATATTTATTTGATTACCTCGAGCTTTAAAATTATAAATCGACTTTAAAATTCTCTGGACTAGATTCGTATGAATAAATTTATCAGTTACAAATAGTGGGGATTAAAAAATCAGATAAATAATAAATAAATCGAAAGAAGATCGATATAAAAGCAGACAAGTAAAGACATTAAGTTTTGTTGCTAAGGTTCAATATCACAATTGAGGCCTCAAGTTCTATCGACGCTCGTATATCATCGTGACTATCGTACCGACTGATCTTGAAACTTTTGGTTGGATACGGTAAAGCTGCTTGGGTGCCCACTTTCACCCTGGCTCCTCGAGTAAACTCACTCCTTTTACCCGAGTATAGAAATCGTATCCTGAGATCTTTTAAAACTTTCACGAGAATCAAATGCAATTTCCTGCCTCTTAATGTTTTCTTCTATTTTATTTTATTTCATTTTTTTTTTTATTTTTTTTCGTTCCCTCTTTAACTTTATTTATTTTTTATTCCTTACTGTCGAGATTAAATCGACGTCTGTATCATTAAATCGCGTGAAAACAAATAACTATGATCACATTACATCACGAACTTTTCACCTCGCGGGATTATTTTTTTGTTTTTTTTTATCACGATCTGAATGAGAGGAAGCTTAAAAAGTGTATCGTGATACTGCATAAAAAATATATTTTTTAAATTTTATATTTCGCGGGAGATAATATTATTATTATTATTATAAAAGGGGTGGGTGTTGAAGATAAAAGAATGATAAAGAAAAAATAAAGCTAAAGTTAAGAGAGAGATAAGAGATATTGTTGAGAAGATGTAGCGAAGAGGAGAAAATAATAGTAATTGTGCGGGGAGAAGGGAGAGAGTGTAAGGGAGCATAAGGGAATTCTGTGCGAAAGTTCATGGAGAAGCTCAACAAGAGAGACAGATAGATAAAGAAATTTCGAGAGAATAAGAGACAGACTGGGGGTGAGATATTCGGTATAGACTGCTGACGTGGCCAGTGCCCAAGCCAAATGGTCAAGCTACCGTTGGTAATGGCCCAATAGATGGTCCTAACATTCACCGCAAGATATTGTTTAGGCTCACGAAAAAACCCCATTTCGATTTTTATATCGTATTTGATAAATATTTTTTTATTTCTCTGGATTATCGAAGGGACACAATAAGACCTGGAGTAAAAAAAAATATAAAAATTCGAGGCATGAAAAATTGAATTTGGAGCCAAAAATTTTCTAAAATTTTGTATTTAAATTTAGTCAAATAGCGCCAAAATTAAACAGAATGTTTTTTAGTCAAAACGTTTTACCCCAGCGATCAAAAATTCGTGAGCTCCCACTTGCGATTGTACTTCACATTAAATTTTAATACTGACTATACAAAAATAAATAATTTTAAAATATCGTTAATAATTTAATTCGTAACCTCGTTCTATCTTTATTAATTTAAAACTTTTATTAAATATCTATAGTTAATAGGTTTTTCAAAAATAATTAAACAGTTGTCTAGACATGTCTAGATATTTAATTTTTCTGCTGTCATATTAAATTTAAATTAACGATTTTATTGTAAAATAATTAATTATGTCTTTCGTTTAACAATTTTGAAGTTATGATTTTATTTTAGTTTAATTTAATAATTCATAAACTACAGGTATTTAATTTAGAGAAATTTATTTTAATACATGTTCGAGCTAATTTAAAAATTATATTCGATATCAATTATTTAATTTAGGATGCTGAGATACAGCTGTCTTCAATAATATTTTTAGAAATCTGTTCCAAAATTTTTCTTCGAATTAATATTAGATAGAATGTCATTTCTTTTTTAGTTTCATTGGTACTGTTGTCTAATGGAATGTCAAAATATTTAAAAGAAATGTTAAATGGCGTAATGTTAAGAGTAATAGTTAAAAAAAAAAAAACTTTAGAAATGAGGATTTTTTTTAAGACCCTCAACGTGGCCCCTTGTTGGCCATTATAACTTTGCCAAGTCAGACAGTAATTAAGCCCGCAATAAGGACGAGTGGACTGCCACCCATTAAGACAACCCGACGAATCGACACTTTGTAAGGAGCAGGAGAGACTAAAAAAAATAAGTTGAGAGAGGAGAGTCTATATTGGAGTGTAAAGTGAGTGAAAGATCAAGAGTAGTTAAAAGAGGATAAGAATATATATATTTTATGAAAGTAAGTTGCGCTGTCAAATGAACTGAGAGCGAGGTAAAGAGGGATCCGATAAAAGAAATTGTCAAAGAGCCCAGGAAATGGCGGACAGTAGATATTTTCACGCAGTAATTGTCTCGGTATAATAATCGGTCATAATTGCGAGCTGTTCTTTCGGGGAGTATATTAAAGGGATTTTTAAAAATATAATAAAGTGTCAATTATCATTTAAAATCCCCGGCACTTCGGAGTTTAGCTTTATTTTATTAAACATTTAGGTTTTTTTTTATCTTTTAAGTTTTTTAATTTTTTAATGGTTATTTTAGTATTAATTTAGCAATTAAGTCAATTATTTAACATGAAAGCTTTCATTAAATAGGATTTTTTTTGTATTAATTAAAAGTAATTGATTATCATTCATTTATTTAACAAAAATTTTTATTTAAATAAACGTCAAGACAAAATAAGATAAAGGGATTTATTTTCAAACTGAGTTTATGGGAAAACTATAAACTCTAGAAAAAAATGTTTGAAACAAAAGTTGTAGGAAATTAAATTTTATACAAAAAAGGTCTTATGACTTATTAATGTAACTCTGATAGTTTTTAAGTTATAGAAAAATAATAAGGGACCGATTAATTTTCAGATAAAATATCAAAATTTATTTTTTAGTTTAGTTGGAATTGTGTCAAAATAATTAGGTGTAGGAAAAAATATCAGGAGACATTTTTTGTAAAGGATTTCATCAGCTATAAAATTATCTATATACATTTTTGTCATATCTGTAATAGTTTAGTCAGAATTTTAGTTTTTTCACAATAACTTTTAAAAATAAATGTGAGTTTGTTTTAATAAAAATAAATTTTCGTGAGATAACTAGTGCTATATAAATTTTGAAAAATCAATAAAAAAGTAGTTAAAAACATTTTTAAATTGAATTGAATAAAAGCCTGCAAGTAAAACGAAAAAAAAAAAAAACGATATAGACTTAAGAATAGAATCGAACAGAAATAGGATGAGTGGGTGGGACGCATAGAAAAAAGACTAGGAGTTGAGGGGGAAGTGGAAGAACAAGAGGATAGCTTTCAGGGTTGAGTATAGTTCAAGAGAATATTTGCTATTGCCATCTAATATTTAGCCAAAGTCAACAGAACCAGTGCTTGGTCTCGGCATCAGCCTCAGGATCCTTTTCTACATTCTCCAATGGGTCTCCCACCTCCAGCTCCTCCATCTCCTTTCAACCCTCTCTACAATTACTTTCATCCATCAGCCGTTTTTCCTCATTTCTGCCGTCCATTACATTCGTTAATAGAATAATAAATACACTATCAAAAGTATTTCGCTTTAAAATTAATTTAGTTGGTAAAAAATTTTATTTTTTGTTACGTCGCTTTGCTATTTTTATTTTTTTTCACCGATTTTTTGCGCTGGAATTTTATGTACGGCAAAGTTTTTAGGAATGTGTCTAGTGGAAAGTCCGATATATAATCAGACAAGTAGAAGCAGCGGCTTCAGTAGTAGTAGTAATAGTAGTAGTAGTAGTAGTAGTAGCGGTGACTAATGCAGAAGCAATAAGAGTTGCGAATCCAGCAGGAGTTAGAAGTGTTAAGCTAAAGGCAAAACCCAGTACGTCATTCTGCGTTGAACCACGTCTTCCGGTAGGTACCCACGGAAGCGACGAGGAATTCCGCTTTCACAGCCGACGTAATTCCAGAATCAAACGTGAGGACGAGGCATTTCACTTGAATGTTATATCCACTAGCAACGTATGCTGACATCATCGAATAAAACATCTCGCTAGGGATTTTAACACCGTTACCAGAACTACTGCGACAACTAGACGACCATGGAGATTCTAAGCCAGATATAATTAAAGTAAAAAAAAAACTAAGAAAAAAAAAGAAATTACCAAAGCTCTTGAACATCACCTGGGTAATAGATAAAATTATATTATTCCTAGGACAGACTATGGAGCCCAACTTGTAAGAAAAAAATTGTTACAATGGAAAAAAATTGAAAGGTTTAATCAAAAGGAATATTGAAGATGTCACTGAAGCTGAAATATTTTTAAAAAACGTCGGGAAAGTTAAAATAAATTTTATTTATTAAAAGGAAATTTAAAAAATTTTATTTTATTGTAGACATTTATAATAAATAATAATAATAATAATTTAGTCGGCTGTCGGACGGGAAATAAGTTTAAAGTACGTGTCCTCAGGCACACGAGATATAGTTCACCGAGGTCCGGGGTATGATATGACGGATATTTGTTGCAAGAAAAAGACAGCAGACATAAGATGACAAGGGTGAGAGAGTAGTGATATGAGCTGAAAGATATGCAGAAGTGAGGTCTAGGATATACAGAAGGCATTAGAATAGGGAGTTAAGGGTTGAAGGTTACCAGTAAGACATAGGTATCATGTCAACCAAGTAAGTAAGTAAGTGAGTAAGTAAGTAAGTGAGAGGGTAAGCGAGAAAGAGACTGCAGAGGATGCTGAGCTCGAGACATGGGTTTATAGATATATATATTTATATACGCGAGAGGACTAGGGATAGCGACATTGCGGGATCGCCGACGTGAAGAGACTATAGGGGTGAGAGATTCGCGCATATCCGATGGGACGAGGGGCCGTGGGTGGTGTGGGATCGGGCCAACAGGGTGGGAGATAAGGCTAACACTGGAAGAGAATGAGAATGAAGGGGGAGACGTTTCCACTATTGATCATCGAGGCTCAGAGTGTAATGCTAATCATGCCCGCCACCACCACCCCATCCCTTTTCGTACATTCTCTTGGCCATACTACCCCTATTTCCAGTTCCGTCACTCACCCTAGCTTGCACCCCTACAGAGGATTGAGAATGAGGTGGTGCAGAGGATGAGGGTGAATTTCCCGCGCTCGTGGCTCACACTCTGAACCCATAGCTCTCTCCTCTTACCATCACATATATACATATCTGTACTACACCCTACCAATTTCTCCGTCCACGTCCAATCCACCTCTACTACCACTACCATCAGCTACTCTTGCGATCCATTGGAACCTCTTCCTCACTCTACTCTCGCTTCACCCATCTATCCACCCGATTCACTCCCCACGGAGTCCTTCTCCGCTCTTCCGTGACACCGACCCGGCAAGATATCGACTCTGCTGACACCCCCCGGGACCTATTCACTGGACGAGTTCCAGCATCTAGGAGACAGGTACACATTTCATAACATCCTGTCAAAATTTTATTTTTCTCAACCCCTCTGCTTCGCGGCACTTTATTTACTTTTTTTATTTCATCTGATTGAAAAGCTGTAAGGGTTTAAATATAAAGATTAGTTTTCCAGATAAAAAATTATTAAAAGTTTTTTTAATTATTGAGTATGATTTTTTTTTAGACAACGTCTCTGATTTTGCGGACTAATTTTTATTTATTAATATCAAGTTAAATAAGTTCTATGGTTAATTATTGAGTAAGATATTTTTGAATTAGATTTTTTAATTAATTAATCAGCTGTTAATTTTTTATTGAGGATTAAAAAAGGCGAGCATCAATTTTCCAGATTGACTTTTCGAATAACTTGTAGCTTTCTTTAAAAATTATAGCCATCAACTATTCAGATAATTATAAAAATATACTGGGTGTATTATCGGCGATATTAAAGCCCTTTAATTATTATGTCAATTACCCGACATGAAAATAATTTTTATTCTGAATTTTTCTAAGATATGATAAATTTATTTGATCAAAGTCTTGATAAATAAAAAGCTGAAATATTTTTTGAAATTTATAAATAAAATAATTTATATTGTTTAATGAAATATCAATATAGCGATTGTTAGATTAAGGAAGTAGTGAATGAGGGAAGAGTAAATAAAATACTTTAATCGTACTGAGTGGTCTACTATAATAATTACATCAGCATATCGGCAAACAGGAGTCAGCGTTGCTCACGATGGAATATCGTCTGCGTATATCTTCACATATATATAGATATATATGTATATATACCACCCATTTACCCGGTTAGCTGTTCTTTTACAATTGAGTGATAGAGAACGGAAACAAATGAGACTGAGAAAGAACGAGAATCCAAGGGGGATAGACAAGAGGCAAAGTAAGCCCCTAATTTCTCGCGGGGCAAAAGTTGCCAGCCGTAAGCATCCCGAGGGGTGGCGCAGCCAAGAGAGTCAAGAGAATCAAGAGAGAAATAAATGTGATAGAAATAAGAGAAAGAGACAAGGGCTGATTCCTGGGATGAAGAGTCTGAAGGTAGAGAACTGTTACTGTAGGTTGGCCGTCGATATTTTTTTTTTTCAATATTTTTCGAGAACCAAGAGGTTGGTTTTGCTGAAGAGAATCGAGTCAATCGGCAGGGTGAGATGAGGAGAGTTTATATTGGAAAAAAGGCTAGGAGGCAACGCTCGCACACCCAAGTGAAACGTTTAAACTTTTTATGAGTTGCTGCGTCGCCACTCGAGCAGAGAAATTTCAATTTTGCCACCGAGTCGTCAGTTCCCGTCTTTCTTTATTTCTTTCTCACTGCCGCTGGTAGGTTCTAGCACCAGTACAAGTCCAAACCAACCCTACTGACTAGTGAGTAGTCTTTTACACACCTTGCAACCCCTCGCACCTTTTACCGACTCACCATCCACCATCATACTCAGTTTATTTTTATTCTTTTAAATTCAAATACTTTATTAATCTTGTACATTTACCTTCGCCTTTTGAATTACTGTTTTCAAAAATAACATTCACATTGATCTATTATAAACCCACGCCACTTTGCCAGTTAATTTAAACCGTCAGATGTTAACATACTTGAAAGTACTTTTACGATATGTAGATTATGAATTAGGATTACGAGAGCGAGCCACCACGAGGTCACTCAAAAAAATTCAATTTTTCGAATTTTAATTATTGCAAGTGATTTAATTTTTCGTATTTTACTGAAAGAGTCTATTATAAATTACGATCCTGAAATTACAAAAAAAAAAAAATAAATAAAAATATGCACATTTAGAAAATTAAAAAAGCTATAAGTGCAATTTTTTTAAATATTTTTTTTATTTGGAATTTATCATTTTGAAAAGTAATCAAAAAATTATTGGACGGCTAACTTCAGTATCATTATAAATTTTAAATATTTTTGATAAAAAATTTTTTCTGAGGCATAGGAAAAAAAATTTTGATGATAAACTTTCTAGAAATATCGTTTTTTTTTTACCAAATTTTTTAAAGGTTCCGTTATGCCCCAGATACTTTTTTTCGTTCCAAAATTTGGAGTATATTTAAAATTAATACAAAGTGTACCATCTTCACCGATAATAAAATTTTATAAATTTAAAAACCGTCAGTAAAGCACCCTCAGCGCTTTCGCGTTTGAGGTGTGCAATATATAAAAATTCTATTTCATACTTATATTCGTTAATATTTATTATTATAATTATTATACTTTTTTGTACGCTATATAATAAAAAAAAAAAAAAAAAAAAAAAGAAATAGTAAAAGAGTGCACCGCATGCAAATGATAAAACCTCACATAAAGATCAGTTCATCTGAGATTTTTTCTTTTTATTATTCTTTTTTATTCACTCGTTCCTTTTCTCGACGAGACGTGAAAGAAGAAAGCTAACTCAGCATTGCGCAGGCCATTTTAATATGTTGACGCTCGGGCGATGAAGGGGTTGCTAAAGAAAAATGTTTAAGTAAAAAAATGATAACCCAGCAAAAGATGGCGAAGAAGTTTAAGCAGAGGCAAAGAAAATAACCGAATACGTTGTACAGAAAAGAGTAAAAAATATTGTAAAGAGTAACAAAAGAGACGGAGAGTCGCGAGGCTGCGCGATAGAATAAAACTAAAAAAGGGGTGGGCGCAGAACTTCCAAGGGGTAGGCACACAAACATCGAGTACGACGACCGGCTACACTAAAAACTACGTTTACTTAAACAACAAAAGACGTTTGTTATTGGACATTTGAATTGTCTCCGTGTCCTCCAGGCTGCTTATTGGCTGAGAATCCACTTTCTACCCACCAATAATCCATCCCCGTAGACAACTTATATATACATTTATATATATATTTACTTGTCATCCATCAATAAAATTTTCGGATCTATATAAAAATAAATGTGTCGCAAAATACCGAGCAGCAGTAAGTGCAGTGCCCTTTGCACAGCAAACCCTCGTTGGCTCAAGTCCACAGCCAAAGTGCTACCAATTTATTTTTAAATCCTCCTCTATACTTCCCAAAGTACCTCAAAAACACACAACCTATATCGACCTCTCTATCTATATCTATATTTATATCCATATCTATATTTATAATACGTATATGTACGTCGACAATGCATATACATATGGACATGTATATATATATTATCTCAAATAAAACTAACAGTGTCGATGACATATAACAAAAGAGTCGTCAACCTCCAATATGTTCGTCTGTAGAATGAATAATAAATAAAGCTCTCAATGCACGAATGAATTATTAACAACTGAGCACAGAGAAGGTCCCATCAATTTAATACAGAGAATAATATTATATTATCTGCTAATAGAAATATTAAATCAATTTACTTTACACGCGCACTGTTGGCCTGATAAATATTATAAAATATCGCTATTAATATTTAATAACTATTGATAAATCCAACAGTTCTCGTTCTGTCATGAGCATCACCTACCGTCAATCTATATCCCTTAAATACATATAGAATACCGACTGTCGATATCTATCCATAAATATATGTAGTATAGTATTGTATATATATATATATGTGTACATGTATATTAATGTATAGATATATACAAATGCGCCAGAAGCCGCCCCACGCAGTAGTCGGTGCGCCGCCTATCCACCCCCACCACACAACACCCGCCCCTATATCTCCAGCTCTGTTTCTCCCGTGACATAACAGTAGAAAGCTGCAAGCTCGGTCAGAACATGCAGCTGGAGTGTGCAAGGGAGACAAGAGTGTCTTCCTTGTATAAAGATGGTGATAGTGCTGGTGGTGATGGAGGTGGAAGAGGCAGAGGTAGAGGTAGAGCCAGCGGTGGTGGTGATGGTGATGGTTTTGTGTAGCCAGATGGGGTGGATGGGTGGTAGCTTCGCCCTTTGTCGTATACGCGTACTTGTAGTAGGCAAATCCCCCACTACCATCAACTTGATCTACATTATAGCTAAATATTGCATTATTGTCTCAGGCAACGAAAACAGGCCAGTACCCGGTCGCAGCGCAACCAAGTCCGCTGTCCCGTTCTCTTATCTCTCGCGATCCGTATCTCCCGTCTGTGAAACACTTTATCTGCCACTAAACAAAAATAACCAGCCTACAGTAGTCTTCAGTCTTAGACTACTCTACACTAGTAGAGTAGGTATACTTTACTTTACATTATCATCAAGTATCGCGAGCCCTATAATTACTCGTCTGACCTTACTGGTAGCATCTACTGCCGGCCAGTATTAGCGCCCGCATCAAAACAAATAACCGAGAGCAAGTGGAAAGTTCGAAGCTCAGTCAGCCGGCAGTCTCGTCCGCGCCTCATTCAGATGCTCCTCGAAGGAACAAAATAAAATCAACGTCGTACAAAACGCCAGCAGGTATCCAGTAGTTGTGTTTCGCGCATCGTCCCAAGCTGTTTAGAGGCGTACTACTGGTGATCCTCCCTTCCAGTACACACTGTTCTCCTTCTCTCTAGATCTTGCCTAGCTTGCGCGCAAGGCCATTTGAGAAGCCACCACCCCCTTGTCACGACTACTGCTTCTGCTACTACTACTTTTACAACAACAACTACTACTGCTGCTACTACACACATTCTCAAAATCACATTTTCTCTCTCTCTATTGCTAACACTGCACGCCTTTCCTCCAGCCGCTTATTGCTTGCTTCTGTTACTGTTACTACCTCTCGTCTATGCTACTGCTGCTGCTACTGCTGCTGCTGCAACCTTACCACCTACAACCTACCCCCCGTTGGCATCTCAACAACAAGTACTCGGTACCCGGTAGCATCCGACACAACACAGCAAGTCACCCTACCACAACTACGTACCTCCCTTGAACCTACTGAGTAGTCAGCCCTGTGGCCTCTCGAGCCAGAGCCTTTTGCGAAACATCAGACCACTGGAGTAACAGTACAGCCGTCACTACACACTAGTGTTTATATTTTATATACCGCGATATATTATTTCGTGGTTGTGTTTAACTTCTGTGGAAATATAAAAAATATATATATATATAAATATATAAGATTTACTGCTACTGATCTTGCCCGGTACGTTTATTAGACAATATAAAACAATCACACACTCGCTCACTCATTTATCAGACACAGACACCCACCACATGGACACTGGGTTAGGGTCCATGGGTATATAAGATAGAAGTTGGTGTCTATATATGTGCGGACGACTGTCAAGACTTTAGGGAGAATTATAAAGGGTCGGGGGAGAGCCTCCCTCTCCCTTGTGCTTTTGAGTAGGAGCTTGAACACGAATGTTATCTCTTTCTCTCTCGCTCTCTCTCTTTCTCTCTCTTATACACCCCTTTGACTCACTCTTTCCCGTACTATTACTGTCCCTCGCTCGCTTTTGTTGTCTCTCTCCCACGCTCAGCTATTTCTCGCGCTCATTTGCTTTTGCTTTCGTCTTTCTCATTTTATCTCCCTCACACTCTGGATTTTTTATAGACGGGGCATCTAATTCTGTCTCTCTCGTACATTCATTTTCGCGGCGCCCCACTCTTTGGCATGTTGCTGCCACTATGATCATTCGTTGCATCGAACCTTGGGAGATAAACAAGACATGATGCAGTGCTCTGTTTATAGGTTGTTAATATTTTTATTTATTTATTATTGTCATCGTTGTTGTTGTCTTTTTTATTGTTGATATTAAGAATATTCCTGTTTATTATTATATTGTTGCTGTTGTTTATTATTTATTGTGATTTTATGGATTTTTATTATTTTATCGTGCGGTTTAAGTGAAACAAGTCTTTGCTCAAGTGACAGTGATACATTTGGATTGAAAAATATATTTCACTTATTTTCAAGGACTTTAATCATATTTTTTTTATTTTTATCAAGTTCAAGTGAAACATAATTTTTAATTTTTTCCGTTTTATTGAATTACATTTGAACTTTGAAAAATTGTGATAATAAAAGACAAATAATTTTTTTTTTTTTACCGATTACGAATTTTAAATTTTCAAATAAAATTTTTTTAATTTTAAAAATAAACGTGAATTTTTTTTTTTTCAATTTCAAAAATTTTTTAACTGAAAGTGAAGTAACCCGATGTGACAAGTGACACACGGCGGCAAAAAATAATTTTGAAAGTTACTATAAATTATTTTCAAAGTGAAGATCCATTTAAAGATTTAAAATAAAAATCTGTGGTAAAAAAAAATTTTTTTCCTGTTGAAGGGAAAGTGCATCGTGAATTGGTGATAAAAAAAAAATTGACGTGAATTTGAGGTACGAGAAAATAAAGTGCGTGCTATTGTACGAAGCGCGTGGCACGCACTGATGAAAAGCTACGAGAATTGGGTGAGATAGCCGAAGCTTAACTTTGTGTATAGTGTATACAGTGTGTATCGTCATTCGGGCGCCGACGCTTCGCATCGTTTTATACCGTCGGTGGGGCATGGGATAGAACTTTCAACATAAACTCTATACTATACTGCCAAACTATGTCTCTTTCTCTCTCTATCTCCATGTATACACGAAAACTCAGCTCGAAACACCGACCGAGTGAGTGAATGAGCGTGATAACTAAATGAAAATGTATAAGTGAGAGACAGGAATCCCGAAAAGTTCAACCCTATTTGTCCTGTAAATTTCACCAGTCGCGTGACTGTCGTCCGGCTGTTCACACGTGTAATTTCAAAAATTTAATTACTCTATGCCCGATGCCTTGTAATGAATTTTTTGAGCTCAATTAAGCGACGAAAGTTATTAAAAAATTATCGTCTCTGGCTGCAGATAAAAAAATGAATCACGAAAAAAAGAGACGAGAAACATGAGGGGTTTGATAACACTCTCGAGGGAGGTGACGTGAAAGAGAAAGTAAACGATATTCTATGGATTAGTCTCTCTCCAGAGCGTCACAAACTGCCGTGACAAATCGCCTGATACTTTATGAGAAAGACGAATCTTCTCTTCCAATACCTAAGACTGATTTTTTATTTCTTTTATCTTTTTCTCGATACTTATACACTCCTTCCTTACATTTCTCTCAACATACATCATCCGATATACTGCAGGGTGCGAAAAAACATTTGACTTAATATCGATACACAAACGGTCTCTAGTGACGCTAACAAAAAATTTCGCAATATTTTATTTAATAATTTTTTTTTTTTATTTCCAACATATGGAAGGATGCAAATTTCCACTGAATTTTTTTTTTCAATTTTTAGCCAAAATGGGGTAGCCTCAAAAAATAAAAAAAAATAAAAAATTCTGAAGTTGGTAGACAATTTAAAATTTTGGGATTTTTTTCCAACAAATCAATTGCAAAAAAAAAAAAATAAATAAATGTACATGTAGAAAATTTAAAAATCTATAAGTGCAATTTTTTCAAATATTTTTTTTTTATAATTTATCAGTTTGAAAACAATTCAAAAATTCTTAGACGTCGGCTAACTTCAGAATCAAAAAAAAAATTATTTTTAAAAAATTTCTGAAGTTGTGATTCTCGTGTAATTTTAAATAAAAAAGTGTGAAATTATATAAAAATAATCATAAATTTAATAAATGGCCATTTCATAAAAATAAAATTTAGCAAAGTTGTGGATATCCCGTTTAGTTTCGGTCTCCTTTATAAATTTATGGCAACTTGTTAATGAAGAATAATAAACGTATAATAAATAATAATAGTAAAATAATATTTATAGAGCGAAATTAACGTTTGTTTTTGTGTAGATGGAATAAAGGGAGTCGGGAGGTGTTTAGGGGCTGGTTTATAGCAAGGGCCACTGCAGAGTCCAAGTCTTTAAAAGGCTCGTAGAGAGTACAGTAGTGTAGATAGAGAACTGAACCGACTGGGGGAGGGGGATAGGTGAATGAGTATGTGAGTACATATTTGTTTAGCTAGAAGCACTCGTGCTCTCACTCAAAACTGTGGCGCTTCAACCATCTCGCACTCCCACTCCCACTCAACCCCACCCACATCCTGTGTCTATCCTGTACCTTTTACCCCCTTCATCTCGCTCTTTATTGTATCTCGCTATTTTACCCACTTCGAATCCTCAAACATCAATTTACTTTTCAAAATTTACTTTAGCGATTTTAGATAAAAAAAAATATTTAAATGCTCGATAAAATAATTTTTGATCTTTGCAAGAGCTCCAACTATTTAATAGAAGACTAGTGTGGAAATTTTTTCATACGCGGAAAGTCGTGGAAAAATCGTCGGCTTGGCGGTTAGTGGTGATGGAGTAAAAAATGAAGGGATAAAAAAAATAAAGAAAAATAAGAGGGTCGAAGATTGTGGACGGAGTACATAATGTATATCGATATATATTTTGTAGAGAGGTTTTAGTGTGTATAGTATGTATTTGAAATGATATTTGGTCCATTTCCATTTGTAGCACGTGGCGCGCGTTTACTGTTCACACCTACTTCTACTCCGTGGGCAGCACACAGCTACCAAAACTATCCCCTTTTTACTACATCCCTTCAGTCCAAGCTGCTTTTTACCCCTAACGCTGCTCGCTGGCCCTATTGGCCCCTTGTGCTCCGCTAATGGACACGCAAGCTCTCGCCAGCTATGCAAAAGAGCTTCTCTTGACCTTACAATAAGTAAATTATCCACGCCGAATCTTTTTTCTTCAACCCCAGATCATTTCTCAGCCCCTTCAAATCCTTTAGCAAGTTATCAATTTTTTTTCGCCCCATAAATTATAAAATTTAATAATAATGTTGTTAATTTTCAAGACTAAGATTTAAATTATTGGAATATATTTTTTTTTTAAACTCTGATAAATTTAAAATAAATAAATATTTAAAAAAATTTATACTGGTATGAATATACAGTCGGTCTGACTATTGAAGAAATTTTCCACTAGTGACGTATGAAAGGAATAAAATAAAAATGCTACGACACAGCCGTGGAAAAAATGTTGCTATAAGTCTGAAACGTGAATTATTTCGCACTCACTGTGTGTCCAGTGAAGGGTGACAACTCCCCTTACTCTTACCATCACTTAAACTCTCTCCTAACTCACACCCTTTTATCCCACCCGTCACACTACAGCTCCCTTACCCCGTTCTTCTTTTTCTCTAAGCTTTGGCTCGACTCACGGTCACCTTGCCTTTATGGCTTAAACAAAACTTTTCGTATATTACAAGTCTGTGAAATATGAATACGATGTAGTAGCTGGAGGATGGGTAGCTGAATAAAAGGGGAAAGGGGAGGGTTGAAGGAGAAGTAGATGGAGATGAAGCTACAGAGAGAGAAAGATATAAATAGAGTGCGAAAGAGAATTTTCGGAGAGTATAGAAGAAGGGTAAGAAGAGAAATGAAAAGGGGGATAGATCCGGTCAGTTGCCTGCCATTACGACCCTACTGGACTGCCGTTGGCAAACCCAATTTGTTATCGACTTATAGGCCAAATTACTTACTATTACCGCAGATTTATTCCGCACATTAGCCTACAGTTACGCCCACTCGTTACGTCTTCATTAATTTAGATTTTTAAATTCAACTTAATACTTTAACATCATTTATTATTTTTAGTTTATTAATTTACTGAGGATATTTCGGGACGCAAGTTAAAAATTTGAAAATAAATTTAATTAAATAGTGCGCTGGAATATATATTTGTATATAAATTTAATCGTGTGTAGAAAATTGATTCTCTGGAAATAGCCGAGAAGATTTGCCAAGTGGACGATAAAACGTGGCACGTGTTACCTAACACCCAACTATCCTGAGCATGTTCGAGGGGGGTTCAAAAAAAAATATAAAATATATATCCTGAAAAGGGAGTACACGTAGCCAGCTAGTGATATTCATGCGTACGTTTATCCGAGGCACGTCGAACCTTATTCACTAACGGATGCTTTGGTAATCTAATAAAGATAAAAAATAACGTCCGATGCCTCAACTGGGCTACGACGACGCGACGCTCAGACCTAAAGCATCACTGAGACCGTAGCCAGTTTAAAAACCCTCACCCTCACCCTCTATTCGACTCTTCTTCTCACTCCTCAGCCCTCGTACAAGGTTATATTGAAAAATATATATCCAGTGGACTGGACCCTGTCCTTGCATATAAACTGCCCTTTTTGCCGATTTATTTTTTCAGCTTTTTTATTCACTAAAATATTCACTTATGACCCAAATCAATTGATATTGAAAATAATAAAATGAAAATATAAATATTTCAATTTTTTTTTTTTTTTTTAAAGTTTGACAGATAGAAGAATGACTTTTTTGTGAAAGTTCTAAAGAAAAATTTTATGCAGATGACAAATGAAAGATGAATGCTAGTGACATGAATTGTCTATTCTATTTTTATTTTTAAAAAAAATTTTTATATTTTAATAAAAAAAAATTTTAATTTTTTTATGATTGCAGGTGAGTGAAAAACAAATGGAACAGTAAAGTCACTCCTCCGTAAGACGGTAAGAGTTTAAAAAATATTTAACAAAAAAAAAATATCAATAAATATCCCGAGTATCATTCTCAGATATAAATTTCGAAATTCAATTAAATTCCAGGACTATAACGACCCTAAAATATCTATCCCCTGTCTGAGCTCAATAATATTACGATAACATCACAATACAATATCTCAAAGTACATATTATAAATAATATCCAGCCGTTAGTTTGTCATATAATTAAATAAATAAATAACAAGCTAAAACAAAATAAAAAATAATAATTCTGTTTTATTTTACGAGCATGTATGAGAATGTTATTCAATGCAAAAAAGAATACGAAGGAATCAAGGGGTTGTAGCCGGGGATAGCCGCAAAGAAAGTAAAAGAAGGAGCGAAAATAACCGGGGGTCGGTTGAACCTCTGGAATCCAACTAGAACCAGACTAACGCTGTAACGCCCCGGTTGGCGGAATTCGAAATTTGTTTCTTTATCGGCCATAATTTTCCGGAATCTACACACGAATAGGTTATGTTACAACTACTCGGCTATTTTTGAAGAAGCTTTCGACCTTTCTCGCTCTCGCTCGCTTACTCCAAGGCGAGTCTCACCTCCTCTTTATGTTATGCATACATCGAATAAGTTAACAAGGAATACAAGACTACTATTTCGATATAGACCAACCTTTCCACTTTGCTTCTTATATATTTTTTTTTTCAACGACTCTAAAATTTTATTTCACATCCTAAAGTATTTTATTTTTATTATATTTTTCCTTTACACTAAAATCCACAAAAACTTTCTCGTAATACTTTTTATGTATTAGTAAGCCGTCAAAAATCATGGTACACTTTTTTTGAGTAATTGCAATGTTGATAAAAAATAATTTTTTTTTTTTATGAGATGTATGCAAAAAAATATAGATGAGATTGTTTATAAATGAGAGACTAATTTTGAATTTTTTTTATCTTCTTTCTTATATTTTTTTGCTTTTCGGCTCCTTAGTTCAAGGAGGAAAAGTAGGTCGTAGTAAAATAAACTTGAGGAGTGTTTACAGGGCGCGCCGGCTGTCGTATAAAATACGAAATAGACCGTCTGAGTATACAGGTAAAATAACGGGGGTTGAGAAAATAGTAATGGAGAAATAAAAGTACTAAGTCGCGACTACTCATAATTCATTTGCATCGGGTGTATTACACACAAGAGCACTCCTTCTGAGTAAACATTCAGTTAATTAGAAATATCATTCATATTATTTTCTTAGTTTGTTGTTATTAAAAATTATCCCCATATTAAACTTGCTCTCATATAAAGAAAATAATTGTCCAGCTGATAAATTAAACAGTAAAAAATATTTATGAGCGTAATAAAAAATAATAGTGGCCCATAAATAATAAAAATAAATATTTAGCATACAAATAATTTGTGACCGACTTAGAAGGATGTCCTTTTTATTGAAGTAAAGAGAAAAAAGTGTGTAGTATTTTTTTTGAGTATAACAAAAAGTCACGTTGGGATGTAAGGGTCGCGCAATGAATGATAAGACGTTAAAATGCATTGCCGGCCCCCGTCTTACTACAAGAGAATAAACCAGCCGGGGTGAAGAGCGACGGGGGTGTCACGTGAAATAAGAGATATACCGCGGGCGCATTATGTGAAAAATATGGTAATAATATTGCTAGACCCAAGCAAAACAGCACCCTGCATGTGAATTATGCGAGATCACTACCTTATACCCCTTTGTCACTCCCTAAATGTCTTCCATATATTTATTTATTTTTTTTGTTGTTTTTTATATATTTTTATTTTACCTCCTGCTATTTTAATATTTTATTTTTATTTTTTGATACTTTATTATTGACATCAAATCGATAAGGTCGACATTAAGGTGGTGAATTATACTTAAGTACAAAATGTGTAAAGATACGGTTAAATTTTTTTTTATTGATCGATTTGTAAAGGATAGAACGCGGGGGAGGGGGTGGCGGCAAAAAATAAAGTGGTTTGAGTCTTGATTTAGATCCGCTGACAAAAGGGTGCTCACCAGAGGGTAAAACAAGAGGGTTTTAAATCATAAAATTTTTTTTTACTCCAGTCGATCAACTTTTTTTTAATGTTTATTTTTTTTACAATCATCTGTTTTAATTACTTTGAATAATTTATTCAAATGTCACGATATAAAAGAATAAAATAAAATAAAAAATAACAACAATTGACAAGTAATTATTTATTAAATAAAATAACAGTCATCTGTTGACGCACCCTATAATATCTCACTCACTATAACTCGACTCCTTAACCCGATGAAAAATCTAAGATAATTTTCCGCGCAAGAAAATCCGCGTTTCCGACTTAATTGTATCATCAAGAAAGCCTGTTCAAAATAAAACCCCGATCTCGAGGTAACGCTTACCAAAAAAACCCTACCGAGAGTAAGAATATTCAAGAGTTGCTGAAGAAATAAAATAGGGTGAGTTTTAAGTAATACCATACAATTTTTAACCGCAATCTCATCCGGTATTCTATCCGACGGGGTGCCTGCCGCGCGTGCCTCTCTGCTTCAGCCAACCAGACTCTCAAGAAAAAAACTAAAAAAATAAAAAAATTCTATCCACCTTTAACTCTTTTCTTCATCTCTGATTTTGCACCCGGGCCTCGGGTTTTTATTATTCCAATTAATCATCTTGCACTACATTAAATTACGACAATTATCATTTATCTCTTCTTCTTTAGTTTACCCAAAAAAATAAAATAAAATAAAATATCTTAAAATACTGCAAAAAAAAAATGAAAAAAGATCAAGAGTACGATGGAATGCAAAGTAAAAGGAAGAAAAAAATAAAATAAAAAACTTGAGTGCTGACATGGTATCATCGTTGACGGACTCTCTTTTCCTGTGCGGCCACTACTAGAGTACGTATATACCGTGCAAACAAACCAAAATGGACTGCGAATAAATATGCGTCTACGAGAGGCAACTCTACTCTCTGATTCTTCTCTCTCACTCTGCAGTCTCGTGCTCACAAATGCCCGTATGCTTGGTCATGATCCAGCGGACCGAACGTGGGTCGCTTTTTCGCAGGGGCTCTGTCGAGAGAGTAAATGAGAGCAAACGCGTGCAACGTTTATGTAAGAGTGAAAGAGAAAATTTTTCAGAGCAAGAGAAAACGAGGGAAAGAGAAAACCTGATGTGAGACCCTGACGCGGGTGGAAAAAATGAGAGGGTAAGAGGCAAGCAAACGCGTGAGGGATTTAGGGACCTTTAATGGAGAGACCGACTGAGCGTGATATCGTGTGAAAAAATGGAAAAAAATAACCATACAAATTTGTAACTCGAAATAAAAATTTTTTGAATTTTTTTACTGATCGAAATAATGAAATAATTTCTAATTGTTACTAAGTTTTAAATTGCGATGGGATTTTTTTTTTTTCACATGTTGTTACGGTAATATTTTGAGCAAAGAGTATAAAGTTAAGTACGTAAAAAAAATGAGACGAGAATAAACAAAAAATAAAAATGAAAAAAATAAATAACTCGTTCCCACGAGTCGGCATAATCTCAAACGTCGAGAGAAACAACAGAAACACATATAAGGACTCTTCTCAGTTCCAATGCAAACATTCAAACATTACATTGACGATAACAAAATAAAATAAAAAATGAAATAAATATTAAAAAAAGCGAGAAGAGGGAAAGAGGGAGAGAGTAAGAAAAAGATTGCCGACAAAACGGTTTCGTCTGGTTTATTCGAGTGGTATTATTTGGGCAAGCTGATGCTGCAGTAAAGGCTGACTAAGGCCTCGTAAGGCCTTTCCACAATAATAATTTTAAAACCAAGTAGAAAAGGCCGAGAGATGGAGGTGGGGAACGCGGGCCCGAGAAATAGTGAGTGAGAAAAGTGCTTTCCAAGAAAGATGTATTAAGGGTCGATTTGAACCACTAAGTGAAGGTAATTTTTTTTTCATTGTTTGATTTTCATTAACGAACTACCGACATCCGAACAAAGAAATTTACTTTTTTTTTTATAATAGACGATAAAATATTTTCTGTTTTATTTTCCAGGCTCGTTTTTTTCGGTTAAAAGCTTTTAAATTTTTTTATGATCGACAATTTATTTTTTTTTTTATTTTATTTTTTTGTCAGAGATCACCATTGCAAATTGAAATGAAGAGGAGTGTAAGCAAACCCGCAGAATAGTTAAATTACTCTTTTTTTTATTATCCTATGGATATTTCACCCTCTGTTTAAATGTATTTCACTTATACTCAGCTTCAACAATCTCGTCTATGCATTAATACTTAAACAAACATTGGTAAAAAAGTTTTGTAGCCAAAGTATAAATTAAATGATAAAAAATATTTTTATTGAGTAAAAAAATCAACGTGAATTATTTGAGTCGACGAAACTGAAGGTCGTATGAAATAATAAAATTGCGGTGAAGAGTCGAGCAAAGATAGAAAAAAAAAAAAAATAGGAATAGTTTGATGACAGTTTGAACCTTTTTCCTCTCAGACTGATGAACCAATCACCGAATCATTTATAATGTACACATGGTTCAATTAACGATGGACTGTCGTCGAGAAACTTTTCTCATTCAATACACGGAAAAAAAGAAATGTTAAAATTCACCCGAATTATCAATACTTTTTATTGTTTCAAATAGTAATGCGGCGCCCGGGTGCGATTTTGTTATTTATTATAAAGTATAAGGTTAAAATATATGAGTGATCTGTTAAAATATACTTATGCTCAAAGAAAAAAAGTATAGGGTAAAGATATAGTTTTTAACATTTCAAATAGTAAAAATTATTATTTTGAATTGTATAGTTTCAATGGCAGGATGATATTTTTTAGACTGACGATAGTAAAAATTAAAACTTAAACCGTAAATTTTAAAGTTTCAAACAATAAAAATCTCTAAGTCGATGTATTTAATTTTATAGTCGATCGTTACTTTTTCTTATGCTACCGTAGTAATAATTTTTGTTCTAAACCCTCATTTTTATTGTTTCAAATAATAAAAATATATATATATATATATATTTTTTTTTTCTATTTTCTATTTTTTTATTTTGAATTATTTATTTCCGGCTTTTACCGTTTGCTGTCGTAGTTCAAGGTTTATTCGGGTTTCTGATTTCACCCCCTCCTTCTCCCTTCTTCCATTGTCTGTTTTCTCATCGTTGTGCATCTAATTGATTGTATCCTTGTTTGTATTTTGAATAACTGATTCAGTCGGGTACAGTATGTAGTTGTTCGAATTTTTATATGAAAAATCATCAGAAAAATCTCAGCCGACTCTCGGGCTCGAACCGCCGACCTTACGTGAACAGAGTCCAGTCCCTGGCACTTAGAGCGCTCGGCCACAGCATGCGTATGAGAATCGAAAGTTATTTCCGTATTTAAATGGATGACGGTAGCGCATGAAATTTTACTGCATCAAACAATAAAATTTGCTGAGGCTGACACATACTTTTTACAAATTGACGAAGTATAATGTACAGTTTCATATAGTCAATCTTTACTGATTTCAGTGAGAATATTTAATATTTGCTTTAATAATAAATATCCGTGAAAATTTATTTATTCCCGTTTATATCATTAAATTTGACTGTTGACTAATATTAAAATTTAAAAACAACTCCTGGTAAAGTTTCTTAATTAGAGGACTTTACAAAATAACGTTCTAACTAAATTTAGTATTTTGTATCCTCTATATTTTTATTGTTTGAGACTTTAATTTCTTATTTTACAAACGATAGATATTTAAGTTTTGGCTGTTAAAATTTAAAGTTTAATTTTTTTAGTGTTTACTTTGTCTTTTGTATAGTTTTAAATGATAATTTTATCTAAATGAACTGTATATTTTAACATTCGATTTATAATTATTATTTTTTAAATGTTGAAATCACAATATTACTATTTGAATTTATATTAATCACTAAAAATATGATAATTATTAGACATCAAACTTTATTTATTACAGTTCCTTTTTTTCCGTGTATATTTTACTTTTTTTAATAAAACTATTTTTTGAAATTTTTTTATACACTAAAACAATTAAATGTGACTACCAATTAATTTTTAAAATAAAAATAACAAATTCTAACTTCAAGGTTATTATGACAAAGCAAATTTTTTCCAATAGAGAAATTTTTAAAATTAAATTATGTATAACTCGTTCATAGAATATTACAATCGAATACGTCATAAACCTGCGTCTAGAAAACGCACGGGAAATTTTTGTTAGAATTTCAGACTTCCCACTACCATGCGTTTAGTTTTGTTCTCGACTACCCGTTATAAGCTTCTTTTATTTTATATAATTTTAAACGTCATATTAATATTTTGTTACATACGCGACTATCCCGATTTTCCTGGTGCTTATGGCGCTAAAATAAATACTTATCTTTTTACACTAATAATAATTACAATGAAAAAAATGATAATGATAACGGTATTGATTGCAGTAATAATTAAAATAATAATTGTTATTGATCAACTTAATGCTCAATAAAACTTTTGAATTGTAACAGAAGCTTTTAATATAATTCATCATTACAATTATCAACAATAAATAATATTTTACTTAATAATGATTAAATTATTATCCGCGAAAGATAGACAGTAAATTTTCATCATTAATTTGTCTATTTTTCCTGTTGTTAGTTTATAATTTAGAGAATTTTAACGGAGGCTTATAACGGGCTCTCTGGTACGAAACTCCTTAGAGTGGTTAAGGGGGAAGTTGTTTGGACTCAGTAACTCCCGATTGAGGGAAAGAGGCTTATGACGATTAGTCGACTGCAATTTGATATTTATGATTTTAAAAAATTTCAGAAAAAAAAAAATTCATAACAAAACCGTTGGGTTCTTTGTTCTCACGCGTGAATGCAATTCAGTCCCTCTCTTTATCATATCGGGAATGTACTTCGTAACAACGTCTGATTATGCGAGCGCATGACTGAATGTAACGCGATTTAATATTAAAATATTATGACAAACGTCAACAGTTGGTACGTCGTCTACGACTACTGGGAAGCTTTTGCCGCGGCTGGTTGCCCGCGTTAGACGCAAGAGAACACGAAAATGCTGATTGGCCTACACCATAACCGTGTGAATACTAAACGAGTCTCGAGACACCTTTTATATTCTTTTATCCTCTACTTCTCGCCTTTTAACATCCAGCTAAAAAAAAAAACAAACAAGAGCTTCTACAAAAAACAAAAATAATAATTCCGATATTTTCCATCGTCCTGACTCGCGGATTTATTGACGCATATAAAAATTAATCTGAAACCAAAACAGTTGTTATCTTACGCGATAAAAATAACAATAGAAGTGAATCATGTATAAGCAAAAATGTCATAAATATACAGAAGATACAAATAAAAATAATAAAAGTCAATGCGGGGGTTGAAGAGCCAGTATGAGAAGGAGTAAAAGGAGAGGGTGAAAGAAATGATGAAGGGGGTGGAAAAAAGAGACAGAATGTAACTCATAGCCTGAGGTTTTAGGTAAGATAGGTTGGAAATAAATCCAAATAGTAAACAGGGTGAAAGTAGTAGTAGTAGCGTCCTCTTAGTTTGAGAAAAAGGGGGAGGAGGGCTGAGAATTCTAATATATAAAAGATATGAAGCTCTGTTGGCGTGTATAGGGGCTGAGATTCGATGGAGAGTTTTAGTCTGGATTCAAATAAGCGATGCTACAAAACGAGTGGTAAAGAAGTACAAAGGGGTGATGAACAGAAAAGAGAATAAAATTCTTATTTCTTTTTTATTATTTTTTTTTTATGCTTATTTTAAGAAGGACTACTAAGAAATCTGAACAGCTAACAACAGCTTCACGACCTTTATATTTAACCTTTTCTTGAAAAAAATCTTAGTTGAGTCGAGAACACGATAAAGGACAAAAAGAAGAACCCGAACTGGGGTTTTACTGTCTAAGGAACTCGATGGTTCTTCAAACGTCTTTTGGTTTTTTTGAAAACCTATTTCACTGGACTATTTAACTTTTTTTATCCCCACAGTACCGAGGATAAGAAGTATTCAAGTTATAAGATTTAAATGTGATTAAATCTTTATTAAATATTTACGCTTTTTGGTACTTTTTTGTTGCTATTAATTTAGTTAATTAAGGCAGATGTGAGGAGCAGAGGATGAGAGGCTTTGAGTTATAAGAGAAACTACGATTCTCCTGACTAAACACTGATAACAGACTACGAATGAATTTCTTTGCATGTTATAAACATACGTAATCGTACACAAATAAGATTAGCATAGGACTCGAGAGAATGAACGTTGGCGTTTGAAATTTTGTCTACCCAGTACGAGAAATATATACACACATTGATTTTTTTTTATGTATATGTATATTTTTTATTTATTTATTTATGCACCGTTGTTAATTTTATTTTCAAGATAATGAAGTCAATATATATTCACTAGTCTTCAAAAATGACGAAAATTCCTATACCTTATTTTTTAATTTTAAAAAAATTTCCCGAGATCAAAAAAAATAATAGAGATTTTTTTTTCAATTTTTGGGGATGACTATAGATTTATTTAATTTCCTTGGAGTGAAATTCACTTCGGAGAGTTTATTTTAAGATTAAAACTCTGAATCGGACTGAATGCGGATTTAAATAAAATCTGAACCTCCAAAATCACTCCACTGAAAAAACAAACTCTCTTTTTACTCCGTATACAAAGTAATTGTTTTTCAAACTCCGGAATTCCGAGTGACGGAAAAAATTTGAATTTAAATAAAATCTGCAATCATTCCGAATTCACTCCTGATTTTTTACGGTGTAAAATTTTGAGTAAAAAAAATATTTATGACCCTGTCAGCAAAGAAGCTTAAGATCTACCCTCTACGTTAGTTAATTTCTAAATTAATTATTTAATTTTTTTTTAAAATAAAATTAATGAGGTTTTCCTAGTTTTTTAGTTGCAACACTAATAATAATAATTATGTAAACATTAAAGAGTAAATATATTTATAAAAGGTAAAATAACGTTGGAATAGAACGTAGTTTCACCACATCCTTCCTGTTTGAAATATATATATTTTATTTCTCGTAATATATGTGAATAGACAGAGAGCAACATCCGCTGTTTTAAGTTTTGTCGACAGAAAGTATTTAAATATCCTCGGTGATGAGCGCGAGATATATGAGTAACAGAAAAGTAAAGTAGGTATACCTAGACAAAAACCTAGTGGCGGGTATATATTGTCTGACAGAACTTAATAAAACAAATCTCGTTGTGCAAACAACATCGCTAGTATCTAGTTTAGGTAAAGCCAAGCTAAGTCAAGTCAAGTTAAGTGAAACGAGTTTAATGCCTGGGTCTGACAATAGAATCGAAAAGTTTTAGTTTGTTGTCATTTTATCTATACAAATAAAATAGTTTTTTTTTTTTTTATTTCATAATTAAAATCATCTTGAAATTCCATTACGTTGAACAAATATTTGAATAAAAATATTTACTCAAAATTTGGTAAATAAATTTATTTAAATCCATAATTACAGGCATCAACGTTGTACGCTGTTTTGAAGCAACATCAGTCAAGAGATTTAAGTTGGGAACGCGATAATCAAATTTCGAAAAATACAAAAGAGAGACTCGAGAGATTGGGACTCAGTGGTTTAGACAAAGCTATAACGACAAGCTCAACGGCAACATTAGGAGCTGTGGATCATCAGCATCAGCACCAGCAGCAACATCATCATCAGGATTTAACAATCGAGTATCGTAGCAATGGCAAGCTCAGTCCAACAACTGGGCAAAATTCAGTGACAACAGCATCACCCATGACCCAGCAAAAGCAACCGACACTATCATCACAATCATCTCAGCCTTGTTCCGGTACGACACCGAGCTCACAACAGACGAGTCCACATCAAAGCCCCCAGGCGTTGCATCGTGCATCGTCTCCAAATCCCAATCAGGGACAACTGCCTGGTGGTGGCCCACCTGGTGGTCCACCAACACATAATTCTACACAGATGATGCTCAGCCCGGCCAGTGGCCTACATCATCAAATGCAGCAATTACTGCAGCAACATATTTTAACACCCACGCAGCTGCAGTCCTTCGTGCAGCAGCATACACTTTATTTACAACAACAGCAGCAGCAACATCATCAGGTAAAATTTAGATATTTTTTATATTGAACAAGTCACTAGATGACTGATGCGCCAGCATATTTTTTTTTTTTGTCTACTTGTTCTATTTTTTTATGGATCCAACTCAAAAAAAAATTCAACTCCTTTATAAAATTTGAAGGGTGAAAAAAATTTTTCAATGAAAAATTCTAGAGCTCAAGAAAAAAATTAATTTCTATCATAAAATTTTGTCAAAAAATCAGCCGGTGAAAATAAAAAAAAAATACTAATAAATTTATTTGACAGAAGTATTCTATTGATTGGAAAAAATAATTTTATAGGAAACGTCTTCCGAACATGTCGCTAATCAAGAAAGATTTGGTTATTTTTCATCCATTAAAAACGTAAGTAAAAAAATAATGTGAAATTTTTTTCAAGCGCTGACCCGAAAAAAAGTTTTCTAAATTAGCGGTACACAGTCTTAAATAAACTTTCACTAATTGTACAAGAAAAAAAAATATATATAATAATAATAATACTGATAATAAGCTGAATGTTTTACCCTCTTTTCTTTGGGAATTGGAAAAGTATTTAATGAATACCGGGGTAGATTAATCGTGCGCTTTATTAAAAAAGTACATTAATTTAAAGCGGGATGAAATATTTATGCCGAGAAAAAAATAAAATTTCTCAGCAGGTTATTAATAAATAAATATATTAATTAATTAATAAATTAATTAAATATGAATTAAAATAGTGTTTGTTTATTATCCAATCGGCAAGTTCACTTAGTTTTTAAGAAGGGAACACTCAGTCTGCGTAAACACTCGCCTCCCTTCTGTATCGTTATCATAACAATACCCTTTGCTTACTTCTCAAACTCTCAAGTACTTAGAGTTGCCAAAAAAAGCAGTTTATAATTAATAAAAAAAGAAAAACAATAATTAAAAATAAATTTCGCATGACGGAGGTAATTGTTTAAAATGTATCGGCATTGATAAAACGATCGGTTAATTTGAACCGTGTACTGGCAATACGACGGAATAATCCAAAGAGAAGTTTTGAAAGAGAGGGTGGTCTGCATATATTTTCACTTGACCGTCCAATATTTATTCAGCGGTCTGCCCAGTCGCCGCAACTAGCTCGAGTATTTAGATAGCCCGCCATTCAGCTTATTACATTCTATTGTCTGCTTCTAAATTACATACAAACTATTATCTCTTCATGAAACATGTTACCTATTTATTTTATTTATCTTTTCATTTTACGTTTATTAGTTTTTAAAATTATTTATTAATTGTAAATCTCCTAATTTTAAATTCATCACTAATTCAAAAAATAATGTAATTAATTTTTTTTAAATCAAACAAACCGATTATAAAATTACTAGAAAAAATATTAAATAAAAATTTCAAATTTCAAATTTCAAATTTAAAAAAAAATTAAAGCAAATTCAAGTAAAATAAATTTAAAAAAATAAAATAAGTGAATTAAAAATATAAAATCTATTTGGTTGAAAAATTTAAAATACAAGAGCTGACGATTTTGAGACTTAGATGTAGACGTAGGAATAAAAATATATGTATAAGTACGCGAAGAAAAGAAGTAAAATGAAGCAGGAGGGATAGGCTGGGCAATTAAGCGACGCCGTCAGCCGTTGTGTCTCGTTGTTTGTCTTCGAGGTATCCCATAAAATGCTAACCCCCTTTTTCTGTCCCCCATTATACTGGCGTCCCTCCACCCCCTATATAATAGTGGTTGTATATATACGTATACACATTGGTCCGCCCTTATCCGAGCGTTTACTTCTCGCTGGCCGCCCTCTTGATTTATTCATCACCGTCGGCACAAGACACAGGCGTTATTCTTTGCATCTGCTTTTCTTCTTTGCCTTCACTTCTTTACTCTCCCAGTCCCATCCTCTGGACTATCTCACTCTACTAGTCTGATGGCACATCATCATCCAAGTGACGAATTTATTTTTTACCCTCTTGAGTTATTCTGACTCAAGACCTTTTTTTTATTGTCCATTATTCATTTATGAATATAAATACAAATATATGTCTAAGTATATATAGATATAGTAGATTTGTGTTTTTAATTATTAATTTAAAATAAAATAGCATCAGCACCAACTGGCGGAGCTGGGGAGGAAACAGCTGGAACAGAATATGCAGCAATTGCAGGAACAACTGCAGCTTAATCTGATTCAGCAGACGCATCTTCTCCAGACAGCAGACAAAAAGAAAAATTCAGTGCCATTACAACAACTTGGTGTTCAACAGCATCAAATTATTCAGCAACTGCAGATGACCCAGAGACAGTATCTATTTCAACAGGGATTAAGTCTACAGAGTCACAATCATTCCTCTGGCAATTTATCTAATGATAATGTGCCTGCTTGGAAGTCTGAGCCCAATGAAAGCAGTGAACCTCATCAGAATTCCAGTGTTCCTAAATCAGGAGCTAGTTTAAATGGTATGTTACATATTTATGACTATTATAGTCATGAGACAATTTCTATCACCGAAAAAAAAAATTTTTATGACTTTTTGTGATTTGGGGACTAGAAGAAAAGTAAAACTAGCAAAAAAATTACACTAGACATTTTTTTCTAAGATGACCTATTGTACCCTCACTCCATTCCTGATTTTAAATTAAACACCCACTTAAAAATACCTTTCAGAATTTTTAAATAAAAAATTTGACCTACGACTCTACCTACGGACTAGCAAGTGATTACAGAACATTTTGATCAGACAATTTTTTTCGAAGTATTTTCGAACCACAAAATATTTATTTTTCAGGATTAATAAATTCGATAGCAAATCGACGGTCGGATTTAAATGGAACAACACTCGTGGATGAAAAACCACTTGACGTTTCATGCCATGACAAAGCTCACCCCCTCTACGGTCATGGAGTATGCAAATGGCCAAGCTGTGAAGTTATTTGCGATGACTATCAAGCATTCCTCAAGTCAGTATTTAAATCCCTTTTATCAATACTACATTTTATTATTTATCAGCTCCATTTTTGTTTCATAAAAAAAAAAAAAAATCCTATTCTCAAAGACCCAAGACGAGAAGAGAAAAAAATGAACTTAGTCAGCGTATCTCATTGACATGATATTTTTTTCATTCTATTTCCTTTTGTGTTTTTTATTTTATTTTTCTTCCTTCTCATCATCTTGCGCCGCGTCTTCTCCTTTTTCCGACAATCCCCTTGGTAATCACGGCAAGCCAGAGCAAAGTCTCCAAACAAGTCGTTGGAAAAAAAGAATAAAAAAAAAAAGAAGAACGCTAATTACCTTTGTCTCATTAATATTCACGACATTCGACCGCATCGTTATGCCTTTGCCTCTCTCTCAATCTTTATGTTTCTCAGTCTAATCCCAAAGGCCGTCGAAGCTTCTCGCGCCTTGACAAACCTCCCACCCCCGGCTTCCTTCTTCAACCCTCTTTCGTTACCACCAACGATGCTGTGAGTATATTTCCCAGCAAAAAGAATAATCAACATCAAAGGCAAAACTAGACTCTAGAGTGTCTAATTCTCTTTCACATCTTATTCATATATAATAATAATAATAATAGTAATAATAATAAAGTTCCTCTGCTTCTTTCTATTTCCTGTCTTCCCGCAATTTTAAACCTCTTTAATACCAGAAAAATAAATAATTAAATCCAACCACTAGTTAATTCTTTCCAGAAAATAATTTTAAAAATCCTGATGCATTTTTCTAGACATATGAACACCGAGCACACGTTAGATGACAGATCGACGGCTCAAGCGCGAGTTCAAATGCAAGTGGTATCACAATTAGAAATTCAGTTGCAAAAGGAGCGAGATATTTTAGGCGCCATGATGCATCATCTTCATGTAGCGAAACAAATGTCTTCACCCGAACCACCTAAATCATCTGAATCCTCGGTAAGTTATTATTAAATAAAATTAATAATTAACTCTATAGAAGAATGTGAGACAAAAGGTTTCTAATCAGCCGAGTAATTAATTTTTTATTTATGATTTTACTTCCATTTATTTTTACCAAAGTCGTCATCTTTTAATATTTTGTAGAGAAAAAATATTTTATTAAAATCTTGTTAAATTTTTTTGGCGCCCTAATGTCCGGATATCCTACAGTGGAAACTCTCCCCCGCGTATTTAAATAATTGAATTTAAAATCAATAATAATTAAAATAAAAAATGAAAATTTAAAATTGACAATGTTAATCTTTTGGCAAACTTATAATCATGAATAAAATATTAATCCAGCTGTTACTCTTATCCATAATTACAAAGTTTATTAATTTATAATTATCTTATCTACAATTCTAAATTCGACATTTTAGTGGATTAAATAATTTATCAAGTTTTAAAACGACAACTCAAACTAATTATCATTATTATTATTTAGAAGGAAAACACATAAATTATTTCAAAAGTTTAAAAAATAAATTTTGAATATCAGCTGAAGTAAATTAATTAATCAATAATTCATTTCCGGTATTTTTGACTCGGGTTTTAAAAAAGCAAGTAAATTCCAGAGAACAAATAAATAGCGGGTTTCAGATTTACCGCTTTTGCCAATTGGCAAGTCGAAGGCGTTAATTTATACACGAAATTGTAATTAATAATTCATCGTCTAAGGGAAGTACCAGCAGCAGTACCACCAGCACGTTTCTTCTTACTGCTGCTGCTACTTCTTATTCTTCTTCATCCCTCCTCATCTCTACAAGGCGATTTATATCGCCTTAATTAAAACCCCTAACAAGTTACACTGTCAGAGAATACCAATATCACATTAACAATCTAAAGCTTCATTCTATTTTACTACATGCTACTGTACAATCGTCTTACATACTTATAGATGTGCCTTCAGTTGCTCAAATATTAATAATGACGTAGATAGACCAAACACTGTCTTAAATTTTCAAAGAAATTTAAATCTTCCCGGCAATTCATTTTTTTTTCTAAAGATCTCCGAAGACCAGAACAAACCAGAATATATAGAAATTTTTTTTTTCAAAGAAAATTCATCAACATTCGGTAGAAATTTCAGTTCGGACTTTTACTGCTGCTCAATAAATTTTTTTTTTTCAAAGAATCTCAAGATTAATTTCCACTAAATTATAAATTGAGAACCTGAGACACGCGGGAATTTTTCAAATATAATTTCCGAGGCCCAGTTATTAATTTATATTGAATTCTAATGTAATAAATTACAATTCAATATCAATTTTGAGAAAAAGAAATAAGAAATTGGATACATTGCCCTCAATTTTTACGCATATTTACGAATATATATCAAATTATTACTCTATATAGAAAATATATAAAAAAAAAAATAGGTTGTTACAAGTACTTGCATGTTTAAAAAATGATACTATCAAAGCAATGCAGTCTTATAATAATAATAATGCAGAAAATTTTTCGTAAATGGACAAATAATAATATTTTTGAGCTAAAAGAAAAATAGCGATCTGAGTAAATTTTCTGCAATTGTTATTATTATAATTGAAAAAAAATTGTTTGCTTTTAGACGGGTTCAAGTTTATCAAAATTAAATTTATCAACTGGTTTAATGAATCAGCCACCGCCGAATTTTGGTGTTTCGCAAGTATCGCCAGCATCAATGTCAGCATTAGTATCAGCAGTGAGATCACCGGGTGGCGGACAGCTGGCGCCATCAGCCGGAGGAACGCCGATGCCGCCGATACCGAATATGTCGAGTATAGCGGGAATCCCATTGCCAAACATGCCCGGAAGTATGCCAACAATACCCGGCGGATTACCGAGCATGGCGGGACCTATTCGAAGGCGAATCAGTGATAAGTCCGCGCTTTCTCTCGCGGGAGGTAAGACTCAAATATTTATATATATTTTTTTTCATTAATCAACAATAATTATTTATTAATACTTTTACCAAAATCAATTCAAAATTGAGTAACAAATTAATTAAAAAAAAAAACTAATAGCTAATTTTATTAACATAAAAATTGAGCTAATGATAGCGAAATTAATTAATTAAATAACTTTAGAGATAAATTTATAAAATAATTGATTAATTTTTTTTTTTTTATTAATTATATATTTTTTTTCGAGTGATATATGATGATTGATGAAAATAATAGACTTTTGATAAAATAACAAAAGTCTTGACTTAAATTTCTCTGCCTTCTTTTCTTATCAATGCTACTTTTTTTTCTTCGTTTCCTGTGCTGCTCCGAACCTCTACACTGCGTAGGGCTGCCCTACATGCTCGAGCGGGCTGGCCTTGACGTCCAACAAGGTACTGTCTTGACCTTGACTATCCTTTTTTTCTTTTTTATTTAAATTTAATATTTAACCCGATAGATCTCAATCATTTGATTTATTTTTTGTTTGCAAATTTTTAGAAATTCATTATTATTTTATTGTACTTCAATGCTTCATTTAAACGCTTTGTTTCATTTAAATTTTCAACTGTTTTATTTAGTTTGAAAAAAAATTGATTTTTTGAATTCCTAAATTTTTTACTTCGAGTTTTTCAATTTTTTTTATTGACTGATGATAACTGAAATTAAATTGAATCATGTGGTTCTAGAAATTCAACGGAATAGAGAGTTCTACAAAAATGCTGATGTGAGACCACCGTTCACGTATGCATCGTTAATACGCCAGGTTAGTTTACTTATTTATTATAATTATTAATCAAAAAATTGTAATTTCATTACGATTTTACAATTAGTTTTTGTGGGGGTAAAAAAAATTTTAATTGAAGTAATTGGCGTGAAAATTAAATGAAAATTGAGTCGAAAAAAAATCTTATTAAAATTTAAAATTAGAAAAACTCAGTTTCGCGAAATTGTAATTTTTTTTCAAAATTTGACTCTTACTAGAATTTGTAACAAAAATCAAAACTTAAAATTACTTAAATTTTTTTATTTTTAATAATTAAAAATATTAAAATTTCTCAAAATTTAGACTAATTTTAAAAATTCAAAATTCCTCGTTCATTTTCATATTTTTATTTTAATAAAAATTTCAAACCCGCCAAAAAATACATTTCGTTCACAAATTCAAATCGTTTCAATTTTTACTTTTTATTTTATTTACTTTTATTTTTTTTTTTTTCCTAAACAATAAAATATTTCAGTCGATAATTGAATCACCTGAGAAGCAATTAACCCTCAACGAGATCTACAATTGGTTCCAAAACACATTCTGTTACTTCCGACGAAATGCAGCAACATGGAAGGTATACTTAAAAATAAAAATATCAATACCGTATCTATATATAGAATTAAACAATAATCACTTTCAGATTTAGTATTAAATATTTTAAACAATCGTTTAAGTAACAACAATCACCATAACAAAAATTACCGCAATAGCAAGTCAAAAAAATTCTAGTACGCGCATTTAATTAATCGATTCAAAAATCTAATTAGACCATAAAGAAATATTTAATTTGAAAAAGTTTGAAATAATTAATTACACTGAAATTTAACAATTTACCTATTCTAGGATTTTTTTTCATTATAAATTCATTCTCTAAAATATATATTATTTGTAGTATAGATTTAAAAATACGAGGGGTTAATAATTTAAAATGAATTAGTGAGAATGTTAAAAGTACGTTTGAGTGAGTGAGTAATTTATAAATAAAATAGCAATAAGTGAGTGTAAGCAATCGACGTTTGCCATAAAGCTTCGCCTCGCATGGTTCTGTGTTTACAACGAGATAATTCAAGATAACAAAACAATAAATATATTTTTTTAAAAATATATTAAAAATATGAATTATAGAAATCTACAGGTCACAACTCAAGGAGCTCCAGGTCCATACCCAGGAAGAATTAACAGAAGAGCAAAAAAATAATAACGTTCTAAAAAATGTATACGTCAACAAATTTTGTTCGTCGATTATAATTTGTTCAGCCCTGCGGCATGAATAATTGTTGTTCTCCTATAGAGTTTAGATACCTAGCTCTGCATTAACAGATTATATACAGGAATGCAACAGAAACGTGTCCTATGTTATTTATTATTTTAAATATTGGTTTATTATTTAACATTTATTTTATTTTTTATTAACAACAAATATTTTATTTCGCGAATATTTTGCCTCTTCGCTACATTAATATATATTATTTATTATTATTATTATAATTTTTTTTTTTTTTTAGTACTTACTCTTGTTATTAGTTATATTAGATATATTAGATATTCATCGCCATATGCATCGTTTTTTATACGCTACTATAATTTATTAATTTTTTTTATTATTTTTTTTTTATTTAAGACTTTATTTAATTCAATTGATTAATAATAATAAATAAATAAGTACACAAAAAAAAAAAATAATTTCTTGGCACAAAAATTTGTACTTGTGCCAATAAATAATATAAATTTTTAAAATAAAATTATTAATCGATTGAATTTTAAAAATTATTAAAATGACTAAAAAGTAATGAATTTTTAATTAAACAAAAAAAAAAAAAAACTAATAATTAAAAACAGAACGACGTGACGGGATGTACAGTATGACAATATTTATAATAATGACAGTTTGACTGAACAAATAAATCATCGGCATCAAGAATCACAATAATAAACTAAAGAAAAGAAAAAAACAATTTAAAAAATTCAGCCATCGAGTTCGTGATTGAGTTGGCTTAGTTCGTTTTTTGCGTTGCTTATTTAGTCTGTGTATTATTTTGTATAGAACGCAGTGCGACACAACCTGTCTCTCCACAAATGTTTCATGCGAGTCGAAAACGTGAAAGGGGCCGTATGGACTGTCGACGAAGTGGAGTTTTACAAGAGACGTCCTCAACGCGCTTGCAGCACGACTGGGTACGTTACCCCCTTCCCGCCCCGACTTGCGCGATTTTTCTATCACTCTCTTATTCCACTTAAGAATTTAATCAATATAAATATATATATACATCTATTATTCATGTACATGTATATATATGTCACCCTAACTCAAAATATTCTCATCTATTTTTCTAAAAAAAAATTTTAATAATAACTCAAATTTTCCTGAATCATTGAATTTTTTTAAGTATTTAAAATTTTTCCACTTTCTCAATGTCGTATTTTTCATATGCTATTTATCTGCAACTATTTATTTACATCTTTTATTTAAAATTAATTTTTAAAACCGCTCTATATGTATTTTTATCTCTTAGATACTTTTTTAAACTTCTTAAATTTATATTTAGAGATTTTTAAATTTTTTAAATACTTTTTTACTATTTTTATCGCTTTATATGTCTACGCTTTTTTTAAAATACCTTTTTTATATAAGTAGTTATTTAAATTTTAAACGTTTTAACTATTTAAATATTTCTAATCGTTTTAATTATTATTATTATTATTATATATTTGCACTGCATTTATACATCATATTTATTTTAATTCTCACAAGCTTTTAGTCTAGTACCCGCAAATTTTAACACATATTTATTTCCTGAGCGTCTGATGCTTAAAAAGCTTTTTTAAATTTTTAAAAATCGAAAATTTTCAATACAAATTTTTTACTCTGAATGCTGCATTTTTTTATATTTTTAAAATCTATTGCTTTTTTATAAACTTCATTATATTTATCTAGTGTTTGTTATTTTAATTATACGTATTTATTTATTTTATAAATTTTTTTAATTTCCGTTTATATTCAGCTTGAGTTCTGAATGTTTATTAACAATCGTTAGAATTTTAAAATAATTTTAAAAATATCTTAATGTGTGAGGAAATATTTTACTCGTTCTGAATGAATTTTTTTTAGATAAAATTAATAATCGAATAAATGTTGAGTGCGATTGAGTGAAAATGTGAACAAGTAGAAGAGTTTTAAAAATAAAAATGAATTTATTTCTTTATTAAAAAAAAAAAAAAAAGAAAATTGTGTGGCTTAACAAGCATGGTTATGATGGGCTTTGCAGCGACTAACCCCGAGAAGAAAGTTACGCGGATGTGCCAGATACGCAGAACTTAAAAATGGATTTATATACTATGATTAGAAAGTATTAATTTTTTGGTGAACGGGATACGCATTTATCATTTATTTATTTATTTATTATTTTTTTTTTAATACTCATACTTACTATTTATCATACATATATTTATATACCATCTTTTAATAATATTTTATTAGAATAACGATAAAATGTGTGTTGCACGTATGAAATATTTAGAAGGATGCCGGACAAGAGCCCGCAAAATTTTAATTCCCTTTAACCCTTTCAAAAAAAATTAATAATAATTATTATTATATGATAATAATTTTTAAAAAATATGTATATGAATATTTATGTTCTCTCTTTACTCTCTCGTATGCCCGTGTCTACAGAAAATAATGAAATCACCGTTGGAGAGGATGCAGCGACAAGACTTGAGTTTAAATAAAATGTTACGTCAAAAATAAAAATAATTATGACAGTAGTCCGAAGTGAAATTGCATCGAGAGGATTTTTATTAGATCGAGAAAAAAAAAATTAACAAAAAAAAAAAAAAATCTTGTTCTCTTTTTTACTCTCTTTTTCTCTATTTCTTGGTGGTCTTGTCTGTGTATACAGAACGCCATCCGCACCAATCTATCATTGCACAAGTGTTTTGTGCGCTATGAGGACGACTTTGGGTCATTCTGGATGGTGGACGACGCCGAGTTCGTAAAGCGGCGGCATCTGTCCCGCGGCCGTCCCAGGAAATATGACCCAACCCCATCACCCACTCCACCCCACCTCTCCGCACAGTAAGCACTACCACTTTTTAGCAATTCTGCTGGTGATGACTTACGCGAAACGTTTCTATGAAAATTTTGATTCCACCACTAAATTGCTTATTCGAAATTTTTTTACTTTTCACTACGACAAAATCCATTTATCTTATCGGAGTACGAATCATAAATGTCATTCATAATAAATTTATCTACCGGAAAAATTTCAAAGAATTTTAATTAATAAATTAATTATCTAATTGGTTACTCGTAATTTTAATCGGTACTGCAATTTTTCTTATCATGATTTTCATTAGTAACGAATCGCTTGGTCGTTATCTCTACCTAATTCACAAAAAAAAAAAAATACGATGATACTGTTGTTTACTTTTTTAATAAAATTATTGTCTAAATTTAATTAACTCAATAATTAATTAATTCAAATAAAAATAAAAATTAAATTCTAATAGAATAAATTATTAAATATGGTATCAAATTATTAATTAAATTAATCAATTAAAAATTTATATGTAACTGAAAAAAAAAAATTTTTAAGTTGGAAAAAAAAGTCGATTTTTTTATCAGTAATAAATTATTTGAGGTGGAAAAATAAAGTAAACAACATTTGATCGTATAACCTGTTTTTCAAACGTAAAATAAAAATTTAAAAAAAAACTAAAATGAGAAAAAAAACTAGATTCACGCATCATGCCTGATTGCCTCGTAGATCCTCCCTACCTTTTTTAAATAAAAAAATAATAATTTTATTAAAAAAAAAAAAAAAATGATAATTTAAAAAAAAATATATATCTATATATAAGATATATATAGTTATATATTATATATATTTGTAGAGAGTATGACGATGTTATAACGAGATATTTTATCCTGCTTGCTACGAAGCCGCGCAAAAAATATCGAGAGAGTCTTCGTTAGTTGGCCGAATAAATTTTTAGAGCTTATTTATTAACTTGGTTAGGCTTTATATAGTTATCCAACATCACCGTGTAATATCCTAGCTAATTAATCAGCTTAATAGTCGCGATCCTGCACGATTTCGTCCTCTATTATTTTAAAAATCCAGATTTTATTTATATTTTTTTCTAAAAAAAATTGCATGCGATTCCTATAAACTCATGCTTAGCTTGTGTGGAGCTTTTGAACTCGCTTTCTCGATTCGTTAATGAATGAATAAAATTAATAAATGATTTTTTGAATTCCTCAACAAAATGATAATTACAGTATCCAAATTTAAAAGAATTTCCTGTATGATTGGGTTTAGAATAAATGGAAAAAACGCGTCGAGACCACTTGCGCATGTCTATATTAAATTAAATATGACAATAATAATAATATGCAATTGAGTGTGTGAATGATAAACGAAATCATGGAGCTAATTATCAACTGGATGGGAATAGTCTTCTATCGCCGTAACAAAATATAATCAGGTATCAGGTTGACAATATTTGTACCTTATAAATTTTTGAAAATTACATTTTTTTCTTTAATCAAGTAGTTAGATTTTAAACTTTTGAACTTTTAAAAATTTTAATCTCTTTTTAACTTAAATTTTTTTAAATCAGTAGTTAGTTTTTCAAATTTTTATCTCTTTTAAAATTCACTTTTTTATATTCTACTTTTAATATTTTATATATTTAATAAATTTTTTGCTTGCTCTTTCATTAGAAATAATTTTAAAAAAAACGCTAGCCATTTATGAACAGCCGAATTTTTTACTGCATGAGTAGATTTTGATAATTTTTTTTAAAATAAATATATAATATAAAGTATTTAGATTTATCACCAAATAATATGAAAATTATTCAATATTCATCATTAACAGAAAAATCTATTGAAAAATGTTTCAGTTAAAAAAATTTATAGCATGCATACAAAAAAATATTTTTTCGATTTTTTTGAGTATTCATATTTTTTATTTAAATTTGAATACTGATCAAATTCAAAATTTGAGCATCAATATTTGAACTGAAACAAATTTCAAATTATAAAATTAAATACAGTATTTTTAAGTCACGGAGCAAAACTAATTATTAGGTAAGTTCTCAAATTTAAAGGCTGTCATAATGGCTACCAATTTTTGAATACGAACTCATATTATTTCAAACTGTATCATCACATCAGCCTACATCAGAATTACTGATTTTTTTCAATTAGAATTTTTACTCTACACTCTGTCTAATTACCAAAAAAATTTATTTGCCAAAAATTGAAATTAAAAAAAATTCAAAATTTTCATTTTTACCTGAGATTTTTTCTCATATTTTTTCTACTTCAGTATTCAATAAATATAAAAAAAAAAAATTCATAACTAATCGCCTAAATTACTCATTTAAAAAAATTTAATTATTCAAAATATGGAAAGCGTTTAGAAATAGTATTTTTAAAATCTTTCACACCTACACACCTGCATGATCATCATTGGTTCGGCCGCGTCGTCGGTAAGAATAAAACAAAAAAAAACTTTCAACGTTTTTTAAATTTTTTTAATATGCCAGTAGTTTTTTTGTCTTTTATACTAAATTTAAAAATTTTACTCATTTTTATTATCCCTTTTAAACTATCTCTCTTTATATATCTCTACTTCACGTTATAAATTTTATATACTATCTTTCACTTTTTAAATATTTTCTATGTGTTATTTAACAAATATTTTAACTATTTTACATATTTGTGTGTGTGTGCTTAATTATATTTCGCTATTAAATATTATTATATATGTATACATCATTTGTCGATTTATCTTCCTTCCTTTTTCTCTATCAATAAATATATAAATATATATACTTATAACTACTATATTATATATTTATATATTTTTCTTACTTTTTTTATATTTAATATTTATCACTTTTTTATATAAATGTTAAGTGTTTTTTAAATAAAATATATATAATTACAGCTATTAAAAGTATTTTGATACATTATAATTATTATTTATATATTTTTTTTTCTGTCATAATTAGGGGAGTGCCATCAAAAAGTCCCACGCTAACGCACAGTCCGACAATGTACGGTGACGCTCTCAATGCCAATCTCCAGGTAAATATTTTCAAATTTTGAACTAGCTCAATATAAAATATATATAAAAAAGTATGTAAATATTTTTAGACATTTAATAAATTGAGAATAAATTTAAATTTTCTTAAAATGTAACCCTTACTATTAATAATGACACATGTCGAGGTAATTAATCTCGCGGCAAAAATGAATTCATTTAAATTACAAATATATGTGATATAAATGTCTGTATATTTTTGATGAATTTAAATTTAATAATTTCCCTGACTCAATTTAAAAAAATGAAATAATTTATAGAATATTGAATTAAAATTGAGTTCACTTATAAAAATAAATAAAATATCAGTTCAATTTTCATCAAGTAAAAGTATATGACTATAAATGATTTAGAAATACCGCGAAATATATACCTGCATCTTAATTATTCAGATAACCTACTCATATGTATATCGATATTACCTATAGATACTAATAAAAAAAAAGAACAATGTCCGACCATTGTATATGATAACAATAATAATTGGCTACAAAGGTTATTTTCAAATTTATATAAAATATAACGAAAAATAAAATATATACCCTCCTATATTAATATATAAAATACCAATGGAAATTTTAAAATTTTTTGCAATGAGAGAAGTCTCGAATTTCGGCATTTTCATGGTTTCAAATAATTCTGAGATAATTAGCTCAATATCAGGGTGCATTCGAAAATGCTCAAGCTCTGGCTTTAACCAAGCGTTGCCATATAATGAAAGCTAGAGCTAAATCATTTTCGATTGTACCCTTAAAGTTTCTTAATGACTATAAATATTTGAATTCAAGTTTCGCGCTAAAAAGTATGGTTTTATTAATAAACTATCTAATTAAAAAAAATTTGTTATCATACTCAGACAGTCTCTCCATGACTTCCAGTTGCTAATTTTAATAAAAATGAAAAAATAAATGAACAGATTTTCTAACTAATAATCTAATGCAATTTGAGTATTTCCAGGCTGCGTTGGGTGAATCTAACATGGGATTTTTGAACAATTCGATGTGTACATCAACAGCCACAAGTCCGGACAAGGAACACGTGATGCCACACAACGATCTAATGTAATTAAATTAAATCCAGCATAACAAATCCCGCGAGATAAATAATAATTAAATAATATAAATAATATATTATACATTAATTAGATTCGTAAATTACTTAAGGTCATCGCTCGACGAGTCGGGGATGCATATAAAGCAAGAGGGCCAAAGTCCCGAGGGGAGTAAATTATCGAGATTAATAAAACGTGAGTTGCTTGATGGACCAAACGATCACGATCACGACCACGACGACGAGGGCGTCGACGACCGCGAGTATCCCGAGAGCCACGGTCACGATTCCGGGCAAGACGAAGATATGGCCGAAGATTTATCAATGGCACCAGACATTATGACATCCGACGATCAAATTGAAGCGTAGTACCACACATTTAATTAAAAAAAAACATCAACAAAAATTAATAGTTCAGTTAAATTTAACGACTTGAATTAATTTTTAAAAATCAACCCAATTTTTGACTAATAATTAATTATTATTAATAATAATAATAAATAATAAATATAAAATATTAAATAAAAATAATTGATAAATTTCGATTCTGGTCTTTTGGGCATAAATTAAATAATAATAATTATTTGTCCGTATAAATAATTTTAGAAAATAATCGTAGCTTTAGTCGAAAAAGGAAAAAAAAAAGAAAAAAAATATAAAATGGTAAAAAAAAAAATAATAATAACAAAGTCACTCAGCATATCTAAATCGCAATTTTTTCATAAGACGATAATAAGACTTTTGAATGTGATGACGTCTGAGAACGCGAGCAGTAGAGAGAGAAAGAGGGAATGCATGAAATTGAACATAGAAAAAAAAATAATAATAATTTAAATAAAAAAATTATACTCGATGGGATTGGTTAGATTATATTTTTATTTTATATTTAATTTTGTTTTTTTATAAATATTAAATAAAAATAAAATTATATTAAATGATAAATGATAAAGTCAATCGAAGCGATCCATATCTTAATTCAACAGACAACGATTTGTATTATTATTTTTATTTTTAATGTTGTAAACAATTTAGTTATTTGTATAGTCAAAGTATATAAATAGTCTACTATCTATAAATATATAAATATATAAATATAAATATAAATATATAAATATATGTATGTAGGATTTATTAATTGATAATTTAACAAAAATAATAATAATTTTATTTAATGAAACAAAATAGTCACGTGTGCTCAGGTCTTTTTTCATGGGACACTCGATCGACAATTTTAGTATTAATTTATTATATATATAAATAAATAAATAGTAAAAAAAACGCTGTGGAAGTGGCTCTTCTAAGTCGCAATTTATATATAAATGAACATAAATATTAAATGATAAATAATTCTGTATTCTATTTTATTTTACGGAATTTGAAAATATTTAAGAGGTAAATACACTTCCGGTACGTGTGTTGACGATATTGAACACGTTTGTAGATAAAATAATAATAAATAACACAGACAAAAGAGAAAATGCTGAAGAATAAAATAAATAATTGATTTTATTGTAAGATTCTAGAGAGTAGAGATAAATGATTTTGAAAATAATATTAATAATAATAATAATAATAATAATAACAATAATGTTATTAAATTCAGTCGATACCAGTAACAATACATAAAATATAAGTCTATAAATAAATTATGAAGAATGACGGAGACTGCTGCTAGAGATAAATATAAAAGACACGTCGGCTATTTAATTAAATTATAAATTTATATCCATGTCCAAGAAATTATTCATTAAATCACATGATACTTTTTACCTTAAATTTATTATAAAATGATAAATAAAAAAAAAAAATCTTTAAACATTACACTGTAAAAAAATAATCGGAGTAAGTCCAGACGGTGTAGGTGTTAAAATTTTCGTCGAAAGCGGGGTGAAAATAACACCGCCGTCGGTCTAAATATTCTTTACCGGTGTTAAAAAAATTTCCCAGTGTTAAATTATTTTACTTTGTGAATATTTTTGTTTACGTGATCACTACAGTTACAATTACTAGTGTTTTTGTTAATTAATTAAATGATTAGTGATTGAAATGGTGGCCGTAAAATTGTGTAATTTTTAAATAAGATCACAGCAAAATTTAAATTATGTCCAGATAACATTTATTAAATTTTTATATTTTTTTTTATATGTAATACATTTTTTTTTTCTAATTTCTATATGTGGAATTTTTTTTCACATCGATTTAACACCAGTATTTTAACACCACCTACACCAGTGTTATTTTATTTTAACACCGCTCTTTTTACAGTATAGTTCTTTTCAATTAAAAAAAAAACTAATAACTAATAATGACAACAGCTTTTGATTAACGGACCGCCGTGGCTGGATGGAATAACAATAAATTTTTGAATTGTTAAACTCAGAAAATTCCGATTATTTTTTTTAATTAACACCGACTGACATTTAAAACTGTCTCTTATATTGTGATGTATGCAATGTAGAATTATGAATTATAATTACGAGATTATTATTGATTATTATTATTATTGATTATTAAGAGTACTCGAAGGTCCAAAGACACTTTTTTTTTTATTGAGAAAAGACAATTTTGATTTTTTTATTCTGGAGTTTTTATAAATTATTTGAGATTAAGGATCTTGATCTATTTTTTTAAATTTTGTAAATAAGTTTTGTCAATTTATTTTTTGAAATTTATGTTTGTTAATAATTGATTTGTAATTACTGTTATTAATTAAGTCTACTAAATTTGGCTGTCAATATTTACGTTATTTAATATCACAGGGTCATTAGTTATGACTTTCACACAAAAATTATTTAATTCCAAGGACAATAGTTAGTTAGGAAAATAACTAAATAATTAATTTAATAAATTAATTACCTACTGAGCAAAATAAATATTTTTAACAAAATATTTTTTCATAATTCATTTTTCCAACGATCAGTTAAAAATATTTTTGTCTCAAAAATTTTTAAAATACTTTACAAAAAATATTAAATTAATTTTTAAAATAAATTTTATTGTCAAAAAAATATTTATTTTCTGCTCAGTGAACAACTGAATTTATTTATGTAAAATAAAAATAAAATGTAAATAAAAAAATTTATTTAATTAAAAATATCAAAATTTATGAGTTACTATTAAAATAAAATTAAAAAAATTGGGATTTAAATTCTAATAAAAAAAAAAAAAATGAGTGATATAATTAATAAGATTCTTAATCTCAATAAAAAATAAATTTGAATTTAAAAAAGAGGCCTCAAGTACCCAATCAAAGCTCACCCAATTGGTAGCGTAGCTTAGCATTTTATCTTAATAATTAATAATATAATTGAAATTATTAATAATGATGATGAGGATGATGATGATGATTAATTAAAAATACTAATAATGATAATGATAAGTAGTTTCGTATTCATTCGTACTGGGAATTTAATCGATATGTAGGAAAAATTAATATTAATTAATTGGTGATTAATAATGACAATGATAGTGTGGATATTAATTATGAGAGTATAGAGAGTGAATGGATGTGAATTAATGTGATCGATAATGCAGAATTATTAAAATAATAAATAGTGAAGAAAGATGAATAATCGTAATATCAGTAATTTTAAAATTGTAATAATAAAGTAATAAAATCATAACATTCGGCTTGATAATTAAATTATAAAAGAGATTAATCAGTTATGTCTATGATAACAAAAAAAATAAAGTTAATAATTTTTGAAATTTTTTTTTTTTATTTAAAAAATATTTATTATTAATTATTGATAATTTAATGGATATTTAATGAAAATGTACAGTTTTTTAATTAATTATAAAGTAAAAATAAAAAAATTTAATAAAGCTAAAATTTTTTTATAATTATTTAATTAATTATTGAATAATTAATTTTGTTAAATAAATTGTTTAAAATATCTAAAAAAAAAAATGTTAAATAAAATAAAATTGTGAACAAAATAATAACTAAAATAATTGTCTTTTTTATTTATTTATATTATTAAAAAATTTCAAAAAATATATCATAGCTTTGAACCTGATTAATTTCCTTTACTCAAAAAATATATATGTTACTCTACTCTACATATAAGCCAAGATTTATAACTTGACGATTAGATGTCAGCATCTCCACCCCCTTTTTCCCTACAACTTCAATAAATAAATGCCTCTAAAAATGAATAAAAAAGTGAGACTCGAAAATTTATTTAATTTTATATCGAGGGAACAAACCATTGGACACAAAAACATTAATGGAAATTAATAATCGATAGAAATAAATAATTTAAAAAATATGAAATAGAATGAAGACATTATTTAATTATTCAGTAAAAGCTTTAATATTAAATTATTAATTACGAATCAATAATCAGTTACATCACAGCATACTTTAGTGTGAGTTCTGATAAAAAATTTATGACAATTTATATTAATTTATTATTACACCCTCGTTCTGTCTTCGCGTTTTTATGTATTATGAATATCTTTACACTTTACTTCAATCGATTGTGAAAAAACTACAATTTTTTAACCCGGTTCATATGTTACTAAGAATAATTTCTTTTTTTTATTTATAACCAGAAGCTAACGTAAAAATTAAAATTTTTTATTTGTGAGATTTAGCGTCAGCTTTCTAGGGTATATTTATATCCACTTATATTATTATTATATATATTTATTATCCTTTCAAGTCTACACTATTTGCATTGCGTACAATGAAAAGTCTAAAAATAATAGAGAAAATATGAGTGTGTGGCAGACATGACAAATTTAAAATTTAAAAAAAAATAGTAAATAATTTGAAAAATAATATTTTCAAAAAATGCACTTGTAAATTACTAATTAATCGTATATGATTATTTGAATTGAAATAAATAATAATAATAATAATATTAGTGGGTATAATTACATACTAATTAAAAAACATGTTTAGAGTTACTAAATCCCGCCACGGCGCATGACTGATTAAAAGTGGAGCCGCGGTATAATTCTCTTGGTTACCTCGCGTTTCATCGATTTAATAAACATTTTATTCTTAAATGTGCGATTTTGTTGTAAACAAAAGTAATTTAAATAACCATTAATTAAAAAAATAAAGTCAACCAATAAAAAAATAATAATCTACAGTAATTATTTTTAAATAAATTTAATTAATTAATTAGTATTTAAAATAGACTATGGTCCATATTACCACGGGTCTGATTTAAAATTAATTTTTTATTATGACAGTATTACATAGTAATAATTATATTCATATATACATATAAATATAATATAAGAAATATTTAAAATTAATTTTAAGTAATCAGAATTGTAAAAATTAAATTTAAATAAAAATAAAAAAGTATAAATTAATTGTATTTTTATTTGTCAAATAATTTTTCATTAGTTTATAGAACTTTGTTTTTATCTCGTAAAAAATTTAAGAGCTGATAAATTTAAAAAAAAAAAATTACCCTCAACTTTTAATGGATACTGATATTGAGTACTGATAACTAAATTTACATAAAGTGTAAAAAAGATAATCAAATTAGTAAAGTAGAAGTTTGATAGTTAGATTAGATTATTGAAGGTCAATTTGACTACAATATATTTTACTATACATGTAAAGTTGCAATAGAACATATAATTGTACAGAGAACTTTTTTCATACCATAGCATCGATCATCTCATTCGGCCGCAGCCCTTCGTGGGTAGCGCACCAGTTTAAAATATATAACACGAGTTTGTATTTAAATTCTAATCACTTTGACTTTAAATTAATTAAATCATTTTTAAAATTCAATTATTTATTAATAAATAAATTAATTAATTTAATGATAAAATGCGATGGATAACAGACGTAAATTATTATTGAACGTGAGTACAATCAATTTTTTTTAAATCCATAGTTCATTATTTTTTTTTTAAATAATTAGAAAAATTATTGATGATAAAAAAAATAAAAAAAAATTTTAGAATGGATGTAAGCTCATTGATACCAGCAGGTCTACGACAAGAACTAGATATATGTACGGTAACAGCAAATTATAATAAATTATCTGAAAATTTTCGTAGATTAACTCCGATAGCTATTCAATGTGCGATTTTTTGTGGCGGCTCAAGATGCAAATACGAAAATTCAGCTTGGCCGGCTGTGCACATGGCAATACGGGATATTTTTTCTCATTGGTATTAATTACTATTTTTAAAATAATTAATAGAAAAATTTTTAATTAGAATTTCAAGATAAAAGAATTTAATTAAGTGTATATGTATAAATATATTTATGTGTGGATGTTGTGATTATTGTATAGGGTAACCGACGACGTATTAGCGATGGCACGTCCAAGCACGGCACAGCTATTACAAAAAAACGTGATATCACAATTTAAAGAATGGAGTATAAAAACTATTATTAATTTACAAACACCCGGAGAGCATGCAAGTTGTGGTGGTCCACTGGAGGAAAGTGGTTTTACTTATGATCCATCGGAATTTATGAAAAATTCAAGTGAGCTTAGAAAAAATAATTAATATCATAATTAAATCCCTATTCAATTTTTTTGTTACTTGGATTTTGTAATATTTAGTGTAAAATATTTATTTTTCCATAGATAAAATTTTTAATTAAACATATCTAAATATAAAGTTTGACTTTAAATTTTGACCTTAAGGGTACATTTGAATAAAAGGGTAAATCGTTATCTAGTTTTTTGTATCTCGTACTTAGACTTGTAGATAATGCTTTGAATAAATTCATGGGTAACATGCAATGTTCAACGAGTCATGTTTGTTTCTTTATCTAAATCTTCAAAGACAAATTTCCAGCGAATTTTTAAAATCACTTTTAATTTTTTTTTTTTTTTTAAATCAATTATAGGAAAATACCCTAAAGATAGCTGACAATCAACAATTTTTGAATTTTTTTTTTAACAAATCAATTGCAAAAGAAAAAAACTAAAAATATGCACATGTAGAAAATTAAAAAAACTATGTGTGCAATTTTTCCAAATATTTTTTTTTGTATACCTTATCGTTTTAAAAAACATTCAAAAATTATTAGACGCCGGCTTACTTTAGTATCACAAAAATTTAATTATTTTAAAATCAAAAAATTTAAAATGAACTATTTTGAAAATATTTTTCAGTTTATTATTATAATTTTGCCTGGAAAGATTACGATCAAGCAACAGTTGATAAATTACTGGACATGGTCAAAGTGGTAGCGTTTGCGGTGCAAGAGGGTCGCGTCGCCATTCATTGCCATGCAGGTAAAAAAAAATATATATATTTCCATAACTAATATTTATATTTTACGCCAATAAAAAAATATAACAAATCATTAAAATTAAATATCGCGTTCATGTAAATAAATTATAGAACATAAATTACGGGTCGCGATAAAAAATAACATACGTAATTAATCATACAGAGGTGATTATTTAAATACCCTGATTAAAATCTATCTCATACCTCAACACACTATATATATGTATATATAATGAATAGAAATCTAGCTATTTATATATTTAATTGCAATAAAAGTAAAAATGAATCCCTTTGTTTCAAATACAATTCATAAATAGTTTTATCGATGTATCAATTTGCATATATATTTATAAATAGTAGTATTCATAACTAGGGTCTTATCGAGCTTCAAATTACATATTACAAGCATGCGTTATTGATGGACGCAATTATGCAAAGAAATACTAAAAGACAAAGTTGTTAAATATTTAAATCCGCCTGACAATTTATGAACGACACTAAACTTCATGTTTTATTTTTATTGCTTTAGAAATTCGATAACGATAACAGATTCATTACTTTAATACTGAAAATCTAAATATAAATTTATGAATATTTTATTATTTGAATTTTAAATTAACCATAAACTTGCGGCAAAAGTGATAAGAAATAAATAAATTGAGCAAATGAAGTTATTAAATTTTTTTTTTCCGTCAAATAAAATTAATAATTTCACTAGGGGAGAAATTTTGGTCAGGGTCAGTAAGTGTGAATTACGTAAATAGATATAAAGAAAAAAAATATATAGAATTCTCAGATGTTTAGGAATTTGGTCAAGGTCACTGAGGGTCGATATTAATAAAATGATGTGCAAAAAAAAAACTTCATAAAAATTCGAATCCCGCGATTTGGAAAAAAATGAATTTTATCTTTATAAAATATGAAACATAAATATGTATATTATATATGTCATATATACTACGATACCCTATACTATAATGGAAAATTATTACGTCACTAAAATTTTGTATTTTTTTGCGCATGCGCGGATAAAATTTAAAAATCAAGAGTTTAAAAAAGAAATAAATCAAGATTACAATTATTTGCTAATCAATATTATGTCCATTTAATTTTTCTGCGTGACTAGAGTCAATAAATATAAATATCACATACATATAAATATCACATTATTAAATAATGAAGTTATAAATTCATAAATTTATTTTGCTAATAAAATATATATATAAAATATATGGGAGAGAAGGGGGTAAATGGACATACATTTATATTAAATGTAAGCCCTTTTTTCTTATAAGGCCATTTTGCCCCACTCTCTGTCTCTCTCTCTATATATATGTATGTGAAATAGAAATACAAATAAATATTTCAAAAAACATATTTGATTCAGCTCGTCCTTGAGATAAATTTTAAGATATTGAGTCGGTGATAAAAAAAAAAAATACTGCATGTTAACATATATTGACATTTATAACCAGCAATTTGAATTTTATTATTTATTGATTTATGTTAACCACAGGACTGGGAAGAACGGGTGTTCTTATTGCATGTTACCTGATCTATAGCTTAAGAGTACGTGCCAGCGATGCAATACGTTTTGTTCGTAAAAAACGTCCAGGTGCAATCCAAACACGTGGACAAATAAAATGTATAAAAGATTTTGAGCACTACATACTTCCACAAATGATAATATTCCCAACGAAAATAACTTATGGAGGACTAAGCCGTAGGAAAAATAATTTAGGTATATTTCTAATGAAACAATGGAATGTACTACATGGTTACGAACAACGCACATTTAAATATATTCCTAAAATAGTATTCGTGTTATGTGAAAGAATACTGCAATTATGTAATTGTCAAGATGATAACTCACCAGCGGAAATTAATTTTTTTATAAACGACACACCATTTACGAATAAATTTATTACTAGTGCTTTGGAATTATTGAGTCGAGGAAAAAATTCAAATAATATGAGACATTCATTTTCTTGGGCTGAATGTCTTTCTCAAGCATCATTTGATTACTCAAGTAAATATTTAAATTTATTAATAAAAATAGTAGACTAGAGATATCGCTTCCCTGACGATTCTAATACCTACATTTCAGTTCAATTTAAATTAAAATAATTTTTCTATATTTCAGATAATTCTAAAATAGAAACTAGTATTTCTTCCCGAGATACATGTGAAGATATTAAACGCCTAGATGATGTCTTTTGCACATCTCCAGACTCTCCGTCATGTTCAACTGATTACCCAGGTAGTCAAAATTTTTATTACAAATTAATCATATTTTTTTGGCTAATTTTTTATTTAAGATAGCTTCAGATGATAATTATCTAGATGATGTACTAGCCGACTGTATACACGGCCAAGATTTGTATGACAATGACTGTTACAAAGAAATCCAATCGCAATTGCTACTTAAAACCGCGGCTCAAAAAGAAGAGTTTGTCTACGTCACTATTGATGAAGTTGTTAATGCGCTACTTTGTGATAGTTCCAAGTTAACGGATGATGAGAAAAAAATTTTTTTACAGTATCAGGTAAAGTTTTTTTTACTTTAATAAATATTAACTGACTTGGAGAAATCGAAATTTGAAGGAAAACATAAAATTTTAAATACTCAAGAGTTACTAATTTTAAAAACGGCTATTAATAATTTATTAATCAAAGCAAAATATCGAAACTCTTTCAATTTTGGCCATTCAAAAAATACTAAATCCCTTTTGGATAATTTTCATCTTCATAAATTAATGTAGCATAATTTATTTTTAATAGACAGATTTAAATAATAAAAATTCATCATGGCAACGATTGGAGCTGGAAACAAATTTACGAATCCTCGGAAACCTTCTCTACGAGTGGTTAGAAATGTTAAAGCGGCCAATTTTAGATATGGAAGCGTTAAGTCAAATAGTGATCCGAGGTTCAAGGCCACGGGAATGCCTGCTGAAGTTTGAGCCTTGCAATCGATATTTACTCGAGTATCTCCTGCGTTTCGTGTCACGTCTCCGTCCTTTGTCGACAGATAAACAAACCTTAGTGATAAAACGAATCATCGCGTCGCTAACACATCAAACTGTTTGGATCAGAGGAACTTTGATGCCTTCAGGTTATCTATTACAATTAATTATCTATTGTTCCCATAATTGCTTAGACATAAACATAAACTTTGTATGACTTTCTAACTCCCAATTACTATTTTATCTAGATAAAAATTTTCAAAAATTACGCGGCGGCACTGCTGGCAAACTAATGGACTTTTTTTTAAGATTTTTAAATTTAATTGAAGAAATAAACATCCAAGATTACAGTCAGCGTTCGTGGTCATCATCCAGGTGGTCTATTACCAGCAGTCGTTTGCAAATTATTAAAGATATGGATTGTGAATAAAATATTATTCCTATTGTCACTTGACTTCCTACTCGCAATTTTACTTCAATAAATATTTATTACTTATCTAATTTGCTTTATAAAAAATATTGGCCTATAAAATTTTAAATCTCATGCGAATTCTTTTTACTTAAAAAAAATTTCATAATTAATTTCCATTTTTTAAATAAATTATGATGCTAAATTTTGAATGATTTTAGAAAATAACTGTCCTCAAGTTAAGTAAAATAATTATGATATTTTTTTAAATAAAAAAAATATATAATAATTATAACTTTAACGATACCATTGCTGCAATTCTGCGTCATTGATGCTGTCCTCAAGCTTCTGAATTTATATGTACCAGCGTAATCTAAACAGTATTAATAGAATGTATAATTATTATTATTAAGTAAATGTAAACGTTTCTTAAACAATAGATTTCTTTGTTTGAATTTATTTATAATAAAATTTTAATTAAAAAAAAAAATTGTTTAATGAAAAACAAATTTAATATCAACTACCCGGTCCCCAGCCTCCTTAAAATTTTTACAATTGTAATTAATTAAATTATTACAATTAGCATCAAAGTCACGAGTATTTATATTGGAATATTAGTTTTGTATTTAAAATTTATAGGAGACTTGGTCACGAGGGATTTTACCTTTAGAATTTTTGACTTACCCAATCATTATTCATTTTATTAGTTGATTATGACAGCACTTATTACACAACCCTTTAAAACACACGATAAAAAATTTAAAAAAAACTCTCAATAGATTCCGAAACATTAACTGATCGAATGGAAGCTAAAATTTAAATTTTAAGACTCAAAACTTTCCCGCACTAATGTACTTTTCACTATTAATTATTATTATTTAAAATATTGATTAATTTGAATTTTAATTTTTTACCACTAAGTAATAATAAATAAAAAAAAACTCCCGCACTGACACTTTTTTTTTACTATTAATAATTAAAACTAATTGTTAATTTTATCAACAAAAAAAAAACTGACTAACAATAAAATTACGTTTCGGTTTTAAAATTCACTCGCGATTGTCCCGTACTGACACACTACTTTTTACTACAAATTATTTAAAATAATTTTAATTTTTATCAACAATAAATTTAAAAAAAACTGACTGATAATGAAATTATGTTTCGATTTAAAAATTCACTCCTGACTTCCCGCACTGATACACTTTTTTTCACTACTAATTATTATTACTATTTAAAATATTAATCAATAGTCATTATTTAATTATATTGTCCATCACTTATTGTTACTAAATAAAAAAAACCCGACCGACAGTTAAAATAATTTCAAATTTCCGTAACTCAAAATGGCGGACGAACTTCTTCCCGCGCTTTATCCTCGGCGTCCTCGGCTCACTGCCCCACCATCCCACTGTTCATCTACGCGTCACCCATTTTTATAATTTTTTACCAAGTACTCAATTTCTCCAAACACGGTAACAATTAAAATAAATAAATTCCCAATGTAAAAAATAACAAAAAAAAAAAAATTTCAACAATGGACGCCAAAATTACCCAGAGACTAAAAATTATTTTATTGAATTTAATTTAATTACTAAAACTCAAATTCTCTAATTTTACCAATAAATTCCTCGTAATTAATGATTATTAATCACCAATCACTAATAAAAAATTATTAATTATCTATTTACTCAACAAAATTAAAAAAAAAAAAAAATTCAAAAAAAAATTCTTAGAACAAAATTTAAAAATGGCCGTTGCCAATAAATTTTACAACCGCGAATAAATTTCCTTTAATTAATTAAAAATAACCAATAATTTATAACTAATATCATTAATTATTAAATCTCTCATCAAATGATTTAAATAACAACCGTTAAATATTTAAAATTGAATCTCTACTCACGAAACCCAAGAGCTAAAATAATAAGCAGCCAACGCCTCCTGTCCCTGCCGAGTTTCTCAACCGACTGTAAAATTCTGCTTGCTCTTCTTCCTCAAGTCCGAACAAACTCACCCGAGCATTCCCGACCTTACCCGAGCAGTCACGAAGTCTTCCGACGCCTCCCGAAGCCTCCCCACTCCCCGCGCTCACTTACCAACTAATCAGCCTCAATAATTACTAATTAAAATTACCTACACCTCATTAATAAATTATCCACACCCACGTAATTACTCTAATTACCTAAGAAATTAATTTTTCAAAATATCTTCTTCATATTTACAGTAATAAATAATAAAAACCACGACTTTTACCAATTCCCACTTTTGGCGGGAAAAAAAAATTATTCAAATTCGTAACTGTTCGGAATCAAGCCGGCAAATAAAAATGAATGACATGTCGGTGTCTTATCAACATTACGTGTCATTACTGATCAATTCCATGTAATTTTAAATAATAATAACAATTACGCATCAAAATATAGACAAACTAAACTGTAGCTTTGATAAAAAAAATTAAAACTGCTCTTGCTCCGAAATGTTTGAGTTTAGGTTCAGGTTGAAAGACGTTAAATACGACCACGTTCCGCGGAACATCTCTCAAATCAGCTGATGACGTAACAAACGACTAGCGTATACATATAATATATATATACCAACATATATGTACTTTCATTCTCATTGTGTCGTAGGCAAATCAGTGTGTTAATGTTTAATACCAGAGTTTATTTTACAATCGAGAGACATAAACTAAGAAGTGGGAGAAAATAAAATATGGCGTAATTATTTTTTCGGTAATTAATTTTTTTTAACGCTCTATTCAAACAATTATTACATATTAATAATATATAGGTATATGTCTATGTAAAAATGTATATATAAATGTGTGCGTGTCATTATATGTAACTTTAATAATTTCAACACTTCCGTTTACTGATACATTAAAATATTAATATTAACATTAAAAGTAAAAAAAAAAATTATTATTAAAAGTAATTAAAAATTAACTACTGATTATTATCAAGACCACTAGCCAACTGAAGAAACTAAAATTAGTATGGAAACATAAACGTTGACACGTTTTTTTAATCGTGAGCACATTTTTTAAAATTTGTCTTTTTTTCAACCTCTGGAAGCAAAAGTTTTATAATTAATTGAATGATTGGTTTACTGATTAATTAATTGATGGTTTTGTTGATTGTAAAATAGATCAGTTCCAAAAACGTGGAAGCTTCAAAGTTTATTAAGTAGAAGGACACAAAAAGGTTAACAAAATGAGTGTCGATGCGTATGGACCCAGCAGCCAAACTCTCACATTTTTGGATACCGAAGAGGCGGATTTAATTGGAGCTGACACTCAAGGAAGTGAATTTGACTTCACTGATTTCACGTTACCGTCGCCGAGTCAGACCCAGGCTTCGCAACATGACTCTGCCCAGAGCCAACCGAACCAATCGGTTCAGGTACCAGTTTTTCTAATTCGGTTTTTTAAATTTTTTCTATCGAAGAGCGAATAGTCACCAAGTGGTTCAAGATCTTTCCATTATTTTTTGTCCACGTCAACAAAAATTTACCAACAATTAATTTAAAAATTCAAAAAACAATAATTACTAATCACTTATTTTTAATTTTTAATTATGAGTCTAAGATTTGCTTGATACTTATCAAGTTTATTTGCAATAATAATTTAAAAAGAAGTCAGGCGCCACGTGATTTGTCCTCAATAGCTTATTTATTAATCGTCATACTTAATAAAGCTGAGCTTATCTAGTGTCTGATTAGTTTTATTTTTATCGAGACAGTAAATAATAATTTATAGCCATCATTTATTTATTTATTCTTATTGCAGATCAATGGAACGAACGGAAGCTCAGCATTGGATTTAAAAATATCCGGTGCAGCTCAGAACCTCGCAGAGTTGCAATTCGAAGAGGAAGAAGAGGAGGCTTATTACAACCGCGATTTACCAGAGCACGCGTGTAAATATTGTGGCATACATGAAGCATCGTGTGTTGTTATGTGCAATGTCTGCAGAAAGTGGTTCTGTAATGGACGGGGTAACACATCTGGCTCGCATATTATTAATCATCTTGTGCGCGCCAAACACAAGGAAGTTACATTGCACAGGTACTAATAATTATTAATTACTGTTGGGGCTCGACATAGGACTGCTCCATTTTTGGACATTTGTTTTAATTACAGTCAACGTCATATCTGATCTAGGTGACGTAGGGGGAATTTTTATTAGAATTTCAGACTTCCCACTACCGTGCGTTTAGTTTTGTTCCCGACTACCCGTTATAAGCCTCTTTTATTTTATATAATTTTAAACGTCATATCAACATTTTGTCACATACGCGACGATCCCGATTTTCCTGGTGCTTATGGCGCTAAAATAAATACTTATCTTTTTACACTAATAATAATTACAATGAAAAAAATGATAATGATAACGGTATTGATTGCAGTAATAATTAAAATAATAATTGTTATTGATCGACTTAATGCTCAATAAAACTTTTAAATTGTAACAGAAGCTTTTAATATAATTCATCATTACAATTATCAACAATAAATAATATTTTACTTAATAATGATTAAATTATTATCCGCGAAAGATAGACAGTAAACTTTCATCATTAATTTGTCTATTTTTCCTGTTGTTAGTTTATAATTTAAAGAATTTTAACGGAGGCTTATAACGGGCTCTCTGGTACGAGACTCCTTAGAGTGGTTAAGGGGGAAGTTCTTCGGACTCAGTAACTCCCGATTGAGGGAAGAGGCTTATGACGGGTCGACTATTTAAATTTTTCAAGTGTCCAAAACCGATACCTCTTCCCTAGATCATTGTTATTGACAATCGTTTTTATTATTTGTACAGAGATGGGCCATTGGGTGAAACAGTACTGGAATGCTACTCATGTGCCGTGAGGAATGTATTTGTCCTTGGATTCATACCAGCCAAAGCTGACTCTGTTGTTGTTTTGCTTTGCCGACAGCCATGTGCTGCTCAAACTTCGCTGAAAGATATGAACTGGTAATTATTCATGTTTCTTATTTATTTATTTATTTATCTATTGACGCCAGAGACCGATATTATTTAAACAGCTTAAACGACTATCCATATTACTTATTAACATACTTAACATATAGGGATAATTATTCATATATTCTAAATGCGTACTTGAAAAGTGACTCATCGATGAACTATTATTAGTTTAGATTTAATTATTTTAAAATTTATTACAATAAATTGTCATGACTCCCGGTTGCCTTTTCAAATTTTATATTTTAATTTTTTTTTATAAATTTTTAAATATTGAAGTGAAAAAAATTTGAAATTATTGGCAAAAGTTTACGCGAGATTAAAAAATTTAATTTGGAGTCACGTTAATATTTTATACCTGGTAAAAAAAAGTATTTGAATAATCGATAGGATCGTAGGGAATTTAAAATTGATTTGAATAATACATAAATTAAGTGAAATAAATTATTTAAATTTAATTTAGGGATCAAGAGCAATGGAAACCGTTGATTGAAGACCGCAGTTTTTTATCATGGCTCGTAAAAATTCCATCCGAGCAGGAGCAATTACGTGCACGGCAAATATCCGCACAGCAGATAAACAAACTCGAGGAATTATGGCGCGATAATGTGGACGCTACTTTCCAAGACCTCGAGAAGCCTGGGGTAGACGAGGAGCCTCAGCAGGTGCTGCTGCGCTACGAAGACGGCTACCAGTATCAGAATATTTTCGGACCGCTGGTGAAACTCGAGGCGGACTACGACAAGCGGCTCAAAGAGTCACAGACCCAAGAGAACATCGAAGTGCGCTGGGATGTAGGTTTGAACAAGAAGACCATAGCCTACTTCATGTTGGCTAAAACCGACGGGGACATGAAGCTGATGCACGGCGACGAGCTCCGACTGCGTTATCTCGGTGAGCTGCACAAACCCTGGTCAGGTATCGGACACGTCATTAAAATACCCGACAATTATGGCGAAGAAGTTGGGATTGAGTTGAAGAATAACTCCGGCGCGCCGACAGAATGCGTAAGTAATTTTGTTGTTGACTTTATATGGAAGAGTACCAGCTTCGATCGTATGCAATTAGCGCTGCGTAAGTTTGCCGTTGATGATACGTCTGTGTCCGCATATATTTACCACCGTCTACTGGGCCATGAAGTCGAGGAAGTCTTGTTCCGTTGCCACTTGCCTAAACATTTCAGTGCTCCAAATTTACCCGATCTAAATCGCTCCCAAGTCTACGCCGTCAAACACGCAGTACAGCGACCCTTGTCTTTGATCCAAGGACCTCCAGGTACCGGGAAAACTGTCACCAGTGCAACGATTGTCTACCAATTGGTAAAACAAAACGGTGGTCCCGTTCTGGTATGCGCGCCATCCAACACCGCAGTGGACCAACTGACTGAAAAAATCCACAAGTCAAATCTCAAAGTCGTGCGTCTCTGTGCCAAGTCCCGGGAGGCTATCGATTCGCCCGTGAGTTTTCTGGCTCTGCACAACCAAATAAAAAACATGGAAACCAACACCGAGTTACAGAAATTACAGCAGCTTAAAGATGAAACTGGGGAATTGTCGTCAGCAGATGAAAAACGTTATCGTTTATTAAAAAAGGCCGCTGAAAAAGAATTACTTGAAGCCGCTGACGTTATCTGCTGTACCTGCGTGGGTGCAGGTGATCCGCGGCTGCATCGCTTGAAGTTCCACTCGATACTCATTGACGAGAGTATGCAAGCTACCGAACCGGAGTGCATGGTACCAGTAGTCTTGGGGGCCAAACAGCTGATATTAGTTGGAGATCATTGTCAACTAGGTCCAGTGGTTATGTGTAAGAAGGCAGCACGTGCTGGTTTATCCCAATCTCTATTCGAACGTCTGGTCGTGTTGGGCATCCGTCCATTCAGACTCGAAGTTCAGTATCGTATGCACCCAGACTTGTCGCGTTTCCCGTCAAATTTCTTCTACGAAGGCTCTCTGCAGAACGGCGTGTGCGCCGACGAACGCAAACTCCCTAAAATAGAATTCCCTTGGCCTGTACCCGACAAGCCCATGTTCTTCTACGTGACTCAGGGTCAAGAAGAGATCGCCGGAAGCGGTACCTCGTATCTTAACCGCACAGAAGCTTCTAATGTTGAAAAAATAACCACGAGATTTCTGCGCTGCGGCGTGAAACCCGAGCAGATTGGTGTTATCACACCCTACGAAGGACAGCGCGCTTACTTGGTACAGTACATGCAGTACCAGGGCTCACTGCACTCGAAGCTCTACCAAGAAATAGAAGTAGCCAGCGTTGACGCTTTCCAAGGACGTGAGAAAGACATCATCATAATGTCTTGCGTCCGCTCAAACGAGCACCAGGGCATCGGGTTTTTGAATGACCCGCGTCGTTTGAACGTCGCGTTGACCCGTGCCAAGTACGGTATCATAATTGTCGGCAACCCGAAAGTTCTGTCAAAGCAGCCGCTGTGGAACCATCTGCTGAACTTTTACAAAGAGCAGAAGGTCCTGGTAGAAGGGCCCTTGAATAATTTGAAAGAGTCAATGATCCAGTTCGCTAAACCAAAGAAATTAATAAACTCAGCGAATCCCGGGTCGCACTTTATGTCGACCTCGATGTACGACGCGCGCGAAGCTCTGATACCTGGCTCCGTTTACGACAGATCTGGCGGCGGGCAAATGAATGGAGCTGCACAGTCCCACAATCCTTACTACCAACGCAACATACCCTTGGATATGTTCAGCAGAACCCACGATACCATAAGTTACATAAGTCCCGAGCGAGCGCAGGCTGCTATGAACAATGTCCCCGTGCCAGTGGGAATGTTCATGAACATGGCCCACGTGCCGCCACGATTTTACAACCAGCATCAGCAGGCACTGCAGGCAAGACAGAACCAGCAGCGCAACCGTCGCACGGGGATCAAAAAAATGGGCGTTGGTAGCAGCGTCGGACCACGTATGGGCAAATTCAGCCAAAGCGACATCAACACCCAGCCCTACAGCAGCCAAGGAGCCGCTGCTGGTCTGCCACTCACTCAAGGAACAACCCAAGGAATGTCGCAGCCCGGGTTCAGTCTTTCTCAGCCCGGTCTGTCTCAGGCCGAACTGTCCCAGGACTCATTTGCTGTTGGGGATTTCCAGTCGCAGATGGACGGTCTGCTAAGTCAGGATTCGACTTATCAAGGCGACAGGAGTGGATTCTACCAGGGACAATCACAACCAAGTGGACAATTCTCACAGCCGTACTGAACGCTGGTATTGATGGGGTGGGAATGTACGCATTTACGCCATGCTGTTGTCGCGGGAGCGACTTTGAATAAAAAGCTCATTTCATAATGATCTGTGTAATTATGGTGGAGTTATTATGATGATGATGATGATGATGATGATGATGATGATGATGATGATTATGGTGACGATGATACATTCTTCAACAACAGGGGACGATAAATTACGCTGAGGTACGGGTTATTGTGGCTCTTTATCTGGATTGATAATTTGAATTTGTTAATAACGGAGTTTTTATTGGAGGAATGGATTTACCGATGGATTTTTATTAATTAAGAGCCAATACCGTAAGCGATAATTCAATTTAAAATATATTATTAAATATATTTTATGACATCGAGGATAAATAATGAAGATTAAATTGATTATCGGAGGACACTTGGTCAGTAATTGAGATTAAGATTTTTTACGGAATGCTCGAGACAGCGAGTGGTCGTGTGCTGATCAAGATATCAAAGATTATTGTTATTACTTTTTTTTTTTCAAGATGATGATGAAAAGATAAAGGGAATTAAGGATTTTATTGATTAAAAAAATTTTTTTTGTGATTTTATTCAGGAAAATTTATGAAAATTCTATAGATATTTAAATTTATTGAGCTACTGAATTTATGATAATATAAATAAATTGTTATTGATAATATAAAGATCAAAGAGTCCTTGATAAACTTTTAAAAAATAAAACGGCTGAAGATTTTCATTAATTAAAAATAAAAATAATTTTTGAAAATGCACCGACCTAAAATCCTTCGATTAATCATTAAACAACATCATTAGTTTTGTTTTATTATTATTAATTAATTCATTCATTAAATTACTATTATTCTTATTATTATAATTATGATTATAGATAATATTAATTGTAATCAATTTTCTTTATTATTTTTGTTAATTGGTTAATTATAATCTGAAATAATGCGACGTGAGAGATGCGCTTCCGTTTAAATTTTATTATTTTTTTTTTTCGACCAAAATTAAATGGCAAAAAAGTCGGAACTGTAATTTTAAATTTGAATTGGGAAAAATTTTTTTTAAATGAAAAAAAAAAATCGACAATACAATGAATTTTTTTTTTTTATTTTGAACTTGATTGTAAAAACTTAAATTTAATTTTGAAAAAAATTATCTATTGCGATTACATGCAATGTTAATTAAAATTATTATTATTATTAATACGATTATTGGTTTATTTTGTTTATGATTAAATATAAATGTATAGATTATAAAAGAGAAAAATATATATCTATATTTTTTCCGACAAACAGCACGTCTCTTAATGCAAATTGTTAAAAAAAATTGAATATAAGAGAGGAAATTTAAAATCACTGTAAAATTAAATGGTACCAATAAATGTGATGTAAAAAAAAATACATATATATTAAATTTCTTTACAGTCGACTTTCCTTTATAAAGATATATATTGTGAAAAATATATCAGATGAGGTTTGTATAATTTTTAATAGAAAAAAATATACTGGTCTCTAATTTATATTTTTTATTCGCATTAATTTTCATTAGATATTAAAATCTAGAATTAAAATTTAAAAAAAGAATTCAGGAGCAGTCTACGTGATCGGAATCCTTATGAATTGACATGTTCTCTTTATTTTTTTAAACTGAAGTGATTTGACTAGTGAACAAAATTTTAAATTTTTGTTTTCTGGCCCCACTTCCCTGGAAATTGAGACTAGATATATTTTATTGATAGCAAATTGCCTCTAGAATAAACTAGTGAAGTTTGTTCTAGTTACCGAGCTTCTGATCTTGCGGTAAATACTTAAAATCCTGCATAAATGTTTCGATATCAATACCCAAGTACTTTGATAATAAAAGTCCACAAATTTCCCATCATAGCAATTGACGTTCAATACTTACCGATAATTAAATTAATATCCTAATTAAAAATAAAAATTCTAGTTTGAATTTCAAAACTTTCAGTTCCTCTGATCTTCCCCTAAGTGAGAATAATAAAATCTAAATTCAAACTCTTCATCAATTTTAAATCCTAATGTTTTTTGACTTGGGATACCAAAAATTTTTAAAATTCGTGCGAAATATATGTGCGCATACAAATCAATAAATTAAATTTACAATAACGCACCCATACAAAAAATAATTTTTTGCCGCAAGAAAAATTTTGATTTAAATTTAGAATCCAAAAAATTTCGTTGAGTAACAATTGTTTGCGCCAAAAAATACTTTTTTTCTGTGTATGAAAGCTGGATACTGATAAAAAAATTTGAACCAAAACTCCCAATTAAATTTGACATTTTTTTTCATTTATTTAATTTGTTTTTTTATTACAAAAATTTGTTTTACAATTAGAAAAAAGTTACAATAATTTAAGTTTACATTGCCGCAAAAAATATTTTATTTTATTTGATAAATTTTATTACTAATTTTTATTTATTTTATTTCATTAAAACTTTGATTTACAAATAAGTGCGAATAAATTAAACTAATGGAATGTTCATCTATTTTAATTGATATTTTACTTTTTAATAATTTTGAAAAGAAGGAAACTGTTCATTTAAATTATTGTCAATTGAAAAAAAATTAACTTGGCACTTTTATTTTATTTTGATAATCGAAGATTGTGCTAAATATTTTCATCGGTTTAATTGGACATGAAAGTATTTATTTAATTAAACAATTCATTTAATTGTGTGCAGTATTCATAAATTAGGTAATTATGCCCAATGATATTTTATATTTTGGTCTGTAAAATCATTATTTTTATCTCATATTTAAATCATTCATTTATTCTCATCTGCGCTTTGGAAAAAAAATTAGCGGGAGTAATAATCAATTAAATTACAGAGTTTAAAAAATTTTAAATACAATCACGCAATCTTTTTAAATCTCCGTAATTTAATCACGATGATTTATTTTTAAATCGTGTTTTTTTTACTAATCGAGTGCAAAAAAATGAAAAAAAATTATTATTACAGACCAAAATACAACTGTATAATTACGTTTTAAAAAAATACATCTTTTTCTCTCCCTCAAAAACAAAAATTAATTATTAAAAATATTACACAATATATTTCACAAAATCTTTAAATAAACAAAACAAAAAAAATATATCAAAATTTATTAACACTAACTTTTTTTTATTATTTATTACTGATATTTTTCCTTTTTTTTTCATTTTATTTATATATTTATAATTATTTCGAAGTTAATTAAATTGAGGAAGAGACATTTGATCATACGACTCGAGAAAATCAAAATTAACATACAAAATTTTTTTTATCTATATATATTTTAATTTTTTTAAATTTTTTTTTAATGAGATCTATCACCCCCCCCCCTTCCCCACTATCTCACCTTTAACATCCTTACAATTTATTAAATTTTAAATTTAAATTCATTCATAAATCTCATTTCTATATTTTTATTTATTTATTTATTTTTTTTTATTTTTTACTATTTGTTTTTTTTTTTTTAATTTAACTCTAATTGTTGCAAAATTAATATCAATTATAAGGCACACATTTTTTTTATCTCAAGATGACACGAGAACACAGTGCGTAGAAAAAAAAATGCAGCGAAAAAAATTTCATATGAAAAATAACCCAATTTTTTTTTTTTTAATTCAATTACTAATTACTCTTAATTATTAAATATAATTAAATCAAAAAATAAAATAAATACTCAATTTATTCCCAAAGTAATTAACAAAGCAAAGAAAAATTTAAGAAAAATATTCATCAATTTCGAATTCCCATAAATATTAATTAATTACTTTTAAATAAATTGCAATCAAGGTATTTATTTTTCCTTTAAATAATTAAGTAAATTAGCCATTAAATTTCAAAAAAAAAAAATAAAATTCAATTGGTTTCGAACATCAGCAATTTTTGAAATAAGATGTATAATAAATATATAATTATACTGATGTATATATACTAAAATTGCACCATGGTTTACAATCAACACCTCAATACAAAACATATTCGCCCCAACTAAACTCCTCCATTCATTTAATTACCGTAAATAAAAAAAATAATAATGATAATAATAATAATAATATAAACAGACTTCTAAACCTCAATAGCAATGACTCATTATTAGAAAGAATAAATAATCAATTAATATTCTAAACTAACACGCGCACTAGATTCAATCGAAATTTAAATTTCAAAATAAATAATTATCACAGAATCAATAGTCACGCGTGGACTCGTTATAAGCACAGCCTAAAATTTTTGAGCTTACATTCACATACGTACTACTTAAATTAATCATTAATCAATAATTATTAATTAATATGAGCGATTACTGTTAATTAATTAATTAATCAATTAACTAATTAATAGATTAATGAATGTAAGACGAAGCACTTTAAATGCTATTGATATTTATCCACCGCTGAGGTATTTGTTAAATAATAATCATTAAACTTTTTAAGTTTCTGACTCCTCTTTAAGGTTTGAAGACATATGTGGCGTTTAATCGGTTTTAGTTTCCTTTGTTGATTGTTGTTACTTTATTAAGACTTGCTGGGACTTGGTTTCTTTTCCTCTGGCACTAGTTTTCTGAAAACACTCTCCAGTGAATGAGTTTTCTCTAGAGTTTCACATGTGCGTTTAAATACTTCTTTTATGTGTTCGAATGTATCGTGATCGTATACTGATCTTGCTGTGTTTGTTAAATCGAATGGTTCTAAAAAAATATATATAGATATAGATGTATCAAAGTATATATTAATAAATTAATATATTAGGTATTAATAAATAATTATTAAAATACCTTCGACACAAAGACACTTCCATTGATGAGGATCATTTTTCCATGAACGAGTAAACCGACACTCTTCAATTGGGATTTGTTTGGCCAAACGCACTGATACTGCGTACTTATCAAAGCTAAAAAAATAATTTACATTAATAATTAATCATCATTAATTACTAGACATTGATAGCTTGGTGATAATAATAATAATTACTCGAAGTTGACGTAGTATTTGAAGAACTCGTAGAACAGTTGACCAAGTGGCTGGTGATTCAATTCACCCAGCAGTTTAGACGGAATGTGCATGTCCTCATTTATATCGATGGTGTGGATGTCAGAGTTAGGACTAAATTTATCACCATACAAATTTTGTAGACACGGTAATACTGGTGGACTGACACCACATTGCAAAAAGTGTATCACCATTAATACTAATGAGTAACTACTTATCGTCATATTTTTAGCATCATTGATATCTTGTTTTTGTGCCCATAATTTGACAACAAGTACTAGAGGCCTCACACGCCAATCAACTGTTTAATTTATAAATTTATTATTATTTACCGTAACAATATATATACATATATTTATTGTACAGAAAAAAAAAAATAGAAAAATTACAGTTTCAAAAAAAAATTCAAGATTTCATTAAAAGTTTAGCCAAAGGTACATTTCGAACTGTAGTAAATTTTTTATTTGAAATCGGTCACGCGCGGGAATCCCAACAAAAAAATCCGTGACAAATGTTGATGTTTGATCAGAATTTTTGGGGTTCCCTACAAAAAACCGTGACAATAATCGACGATTTATACGATACTGAAGTTACCAGACGTCGGATAGTTTTTTGATTTTTAAAAAATGATAATTTATAAGAAAAAAAAAAGTAAAAAATTACAACTATAGTTTTTTAAATTTTCTACATGTGCATATTTTTCTTTTATTTTTTTTTTAAATTGATTTGTCGGAAAAAAAATCCAAAAATTTTTAATTGTCTACTAACTGCAGGATCATCGATTTATCAGGATTTTTTTTTCAATTTTTATAGAAAGAAATTTTTTATCTCAAATATTATGTCCGGTTACCCGCACTATTTTATGAAACTGTAATATTTCTTGTTTTTTTTTTTTTTCCATGTAATGAAGAAAACTTACTTCGCGAGTAACAATGAAGCATGTGTGTATTACGAACACCCACGGCATTATTACAATTTAAATCGACTTCCAGGTTCTGTATTCCATCACTAAATTTAAGTATCGGTACTTTCGCGTGAATTAATTCTAAATTTCTAATAAAATCTGTAAATAAATTTATAATTTATCAAAATGCATAATTACTTTCGCAGAGTATGAAGATTATTAATATTTTATTTTACCACAGCAACGTAGACATGTTTTTATTTGCTCCAAGTGATAGAGCGCTTCGTCCCGTTGTATTATCTCGGTATTTCTTACGACTAGACAAATGTCAACGTCACTTGTACACGCGCCGAATCCATTCATCGTTGATCCGACCAAAAAGAGACCGTATTTTGGAAATATTGTCTGTAAACAATTCATTTTATTTATTTCATCCATTCAAATTAATTAAGACTTAATTTTACAATAATAAATAACAATAATTTTTCTTTTATTTGTTAAAAAGTAAAAAAAAATATATAAATAATTATCGAGTTAAGAAAAATCTGTTTTGAAAAATAATGTTTATTTCTATCAGTGTATTTTTGTAAAATAATTATTGAAATTTAAATTTTATTAAGCAAAAAAATATATTTACACAAGAATTTTTATAAATTTAAATTTTTTAAAAGACTTAACAAAAAAATATAGTAAACTTACCTTAATATACACCAGCAAATATTTCCACAGCATCATTTTTCTGATATACGTCACTCGGGATTGTTGATTTTTGTAAAATTTATCCCAGATACTCTTCGACAGAGAATCCCATTTAGATTTACGCAGTAATTCGCTTGGTAATATCGTCGCCTCAATTAAATTCGCCCTCGCTAAGTAACGATCTGGCGCCAAAAATGATTTGGGAAACACATTGAAATATTGCGCGGCCAATTCTGGGTACTTTCTTGCCCGTTGAAACTTTTGAACCGGACTTGTTTTGTCTACTTCCATTTTGAACAGAAAAAAAATGTATAAATGCAATGATGAGTTTTAAAAATGTAAGTTTAAAAAGAAAGCGAAAGTAATTTTTTATCGTGTGCACGAATAAAGTTGTTTGTTTTTAATTGACGGACTTACCACCTGTGTGATTACGTTTTTTTCCTTGATAATTATTTAGCTGCAGTTGTGATGCAGACGGACTTATCGTAGGACTTTTATTGTGACAATAATTTATATATTGTTGTTGATTAGGATAATATTGATTTGTATTGTTAATAAATCCCTGAGATGTGAACGTTATATTTGATAATGGAGTTGGACGTGTTTGTTGAAATTTTCTGTAATTATTTAAAAAACAAAAAAATATTGTTTATTTCATTTTTATAAAGAATCGCATTTTGCTTCACAGTCTACGTCATAAGCTGGTCTAGAAAACGCAGGGGAAATTATTATTAGAATTTCAGTCTTCCCACTACCGTGCGTTTAGTTTTGTTCCCGACTACCCGTTATAAGCCTCTTTTATTTTATATAATTTTAAACGTCATATCAACATTTTGTCACATACGCGACTATCCCGATTTTCCTGGTGCTTATGGCGCTAAAATAAATACTTATCTTTTTACACTAATAATAATTACAATGAAAAAAATGATAATGATAACGGTATTGATTGCAGTAATAATTAAAATAATAATTGTTATTGATCAACTTAATGCTCAATAAAACTTTTAAATTGTAACAGAAGCTTTTAATATAATTCATCATTACAATTATCAACAATAAATAATATTTTACTTAATAATGATTAAATTATTATCCGCGAAAGATAGACAGTAAATTTTCATCATTAATTTGTCTATTTTTCCTGTTGTTAGTTTATAATTTATAGAATTTTAACGGAGGCTTATAACGGGCTCTCTGGTACGACACTCCTTAGAGTGGTTAAGGGGGAAGTTGTTCGGACTCAGTAACTCCCGATTGAGGGAAGAGGCTTATGACGGGTCGACTGTAATTAACAATAAAATTTTATAAGAAAAAAAAGAGTTACAAGATTCCCTGGTTACAGGAAAAATTATCACGTGAAAAATTAAAAATAGACTCGATTAAAATCAATTAATAAAATATAATTAAAACCATTTTCTAATACTTCAATTAAAATAAAAAATTAATAAAAAAAGCCATAATTTTTTATTGATGATCAGTAAAATTCCATCTACTGTAGAATTTAATAATTTTAAAAATTTCCATGCCGGTCACCGCCATGTGAGCAACAGATTGCTGCTCATGTCTATGCTTTGTAATTAAAATTAAATAATAAAATCAACAAAACTAATTATTAATTATTAGTAATTATATAAACATACTTGGTATCAGGTTCAGCGGATGATGCGATAGATTCCCGATCATCGGAGCTCTCATTTTGACTATCGGTATGTTTATTTGGCGTAGGAGATCGCGAACTAAAACCACTGTCACTACCGTAACAACTGATTTCTTTTATTTGCAATTGATCCCTCTGCATATTACGTTTATTTGATCGATTATAATTTTGTTTCTTAACTCCATTATTATTATTATCATTATGATAGTTATTATTACTATTATTAGTATTATTACTGTTATGAATTTTATTATTACTACCATTATTACTATTAACTCTGTTAACATTCGTTGGCACTGAATATCCATTACTACTATTATTATTATTTACGTTCTTATTATTACTTTTATTATTAGAATTATTATTATTTATTTTGTTATTATTCTGGTGCCAGTTTCTCGTTGATACATTTGGATTATTACTATGATTATTAACTCCTGGAGTAAATCCTCCGGGTCTTCTAGATGAAACACTTTCAACAATCATTCTTCGATTAGGTCCCAATGGATAAATTGAATTCTATTTTTTAAATTAAAAATTATTAATTAATTAATTGATAAGTTCATTAATTACTCAAAAATTATCAGGTGAAAAAATTTTTCTAGTCTTTTTAAGTAAAAATAAAATTAATAATTTTCACTAATTATTTAATAACTGGTCTCTTATTTAAATATCAGATAAAAAAAATTGAGTTTATAATTTTTTTTTTATAAAGTGATAAGAAATAGATGATATTTATTGAATATTAAAATATATGATATATTTTATAAATTAATAAGAATTTTTCGTCGGTCATCATTAAGTTGAGTAATGAAAAATGAATATGAATTTATTTTTTCAGTTTTATGGTTCGTTAATATAAATTTTCCAAACGATATATTTTAATTAAATAAAATAAACTCGCTGACTCAAATCACTGATAAAAAATGTATAGCTGTATTATTTTTATTGCTTCTTAAAGTGTTTTGCTGTTCCAATAAATTTATTTACTCAATTAAAGCCGGCAGATTAAAACTATTACATAAAATAAATGATAATTAACTTTTAATTTTGTAATAACAACAAGTATCTATAAAATATATCATATATATATATTTATCTTTTTCAATTTTTATTGATTTTAATTTATAGTGTTTTAATTACAGACTTTTAAATGAGTTCGCAAATTTATCAGTAAAAAAAATATAAAAAATCTAATACAAAATTAATTCGATATCCGAACTCGGAGATTTTTTCATTTTTAATTTAGAACTCAAAAACCACAAAAAATTATGATTCAAAATTTTAAAATCTATTTCAAAATTAATTATAGTCCATTTAGTGTCTGAACTAGGAGTAGATTTTTTTATTTTTAAATTTTAAGATAAAATTAAATGAAAAATTAATTTTTATTACAATTTTAATTTAGAGTTGAAAAACCGCCAAAAATAAAATAATTCAAAAATTAAAATTTTTAAATTTATTCCAAAATTAACTAAAAAAAAAAATAATAAAATAAATTTCCTGATTAAAAATTTCTTCACCTAAAATTAAAAACTAAAATAAATAAAAAAAAAATGTATAAATTACCTGTATCAGTTCCCGTTGTCTATTTTGATTGCCATTAAAATGAAATAACTGGCCTCTGATATTATCCTGATGATAATTATGTTGTTGTTGCTGATGCCGATTACTATGATAATTATTATGTGGATTAACAGGATAAGGATAAGGTGGAATAGGAATTTGAGGACAGTGTCTGTTAGTTTGCTGATCTAAAATCTGCATCACCAAATGCGACGGATACACAGTTTGATACATTATTAATTTATAAATAAACAATTAAACCAACACTTTAAAACTATTTATATCCCTGTTGAAATAATTATTACCCTCGAGCACGACTCCATAGACATATTACTCACGATAAAAATACCATCTTTCTTTATTATTATTATTTATTTTTAGCAGCAAATACTGATATATTAATTGATAATTTGTAATTTGTAATTTTCAATTGATAAATAAATTACCAGAGCATTTATTTTATTTTATTTAAACTGCAGTAAGCTCTGGTTCGATCACAACAGAACTGATGATATAAATACTCTTATATTATTTATATATACGCACGACAAACAAAAAAAATAAGAAATAATATTTAAATATCGAATACAAATGATAATATTTTTTTTTTTCAATTATTTTGTTGTTTTAATTATATTTTTTTAATATTTTTTAGGTTCAAGGACAATCAAGGAATTTTCAAATTCATTTTAAATGTCCAGGATTTATTTAAATAAATAATTATCGTTGTTATTAAATTCCTTATTGTCCTGTTCAACAAAAATATATATTAATTAGTGAGAGTTTATTCATAAATTACCATAATTATTTGTACAAATGAATAATAATGAGGTTATGTTGTCGAGTTAAAGAAAATAACTGATGTATAAAATAAAAATAAAATAATAAATGAATGATAAATAAAATTTATAAAAATATAATTTAATTATAAATTAATCAATTATTTTTATATACATTTTTAAAATTCAACACTTACGTGATCGCTAAATTGACAGACGAGTTTTCATCTTTCAAATATATATCATTTAAATATCATTTTTATTTTCTTTTATATGTAATATATAACATACAATATGACGAATGTTTTTTTTTTTAAATTTAATTATCAGCAATTGATAACGCAAAAATATACCCCAGTTTATATATAATATATTTATAAAAACAGAAATTAATAAATTAATAAATTAAATAAATTAGCGATGGAACTGTCACTCATTCGGTAAATAAATATGACAGCAAGAGGAAAATATTAAAAATATGTAAACTCGCGACTGGGAATTAAAAAATAGATGATTTAATACGAGTGACGATAGTTATAATTTATATATATGTATATTATTTTTTAAAAAATTAATTATGAGAGAAAATAGATTTGTTTTGATTTAATTAACTTATTTTGTTTATTAAGGATACTTGTAATCGCGGTACTATTCTATTACACTAACTAGAAAAATCGTTAATATTTAAATTCTGTCACTATAATAACATTTTTTTTCCCTTCTGTGATTTTTATTTTTTTCTCTGCGCATGTCATTTTGTTTGAGAAGCAACATGGCGGCCGGTGCGCCAAAAATCAGGGCTGCGTTGAGAATAATGGAGTAGATTTAGATGAAATGATTACTTAAAAATAAGGACATGATGATGATGCGGTGGAATTTGAATTTTAATTAAGAAGGTACTCGTAAGTACTCTGTAAAAAATCCCGGGTGATTATGGATTTTATTTCACTCGTTCCGGAGTTTCCGAAGGAAAATAAATAAATAAATTTATAGATTTATGAATTTGAAAAAAAAATTTGTTTTTCAGGTGAATAATATTTTTAAGAGTTTCACTACACTGTAAAAAATTAACAGTGAGTTCGGAGTAATTTTAATCAAATTCGAATTTACTCCATCACTGAGTTCTGGAGTTTAAAAAAAGTCACTTCGTATACGGAGTAAATAAGGAGTTTGTTTTTCTAGCAGAAGTTTTCGGAGTGATCTAGATTTTTTTTAAAATCCAGATTCACGGATTCGGGGTTTTAATATAAAAATAAACTCCCTTCAGAGTGGATTTTACTCCAAAGAGATTAAACTAATACACAGTCACCCAGTCCACATTTACTCTGGATGAAATTCGTGTTCACTGAAAATTTTTCACGACCACTAAAAAACCAGCGTTGAAATATTAAATGACAGCCGGATGAAGATTTGCTTAAAGAATTAAACAGTAACAAAAAAATAATCTTTACTAAAAATTTCACTCTTACTAATTTTAATTAAAATTAAAGGATAATTGCAATAATTAACGATAAACAGTCAGAATTATAAAATATATAGATTATAAATACTTATTAATGACAGATTTTTTTGAGTCATGAGATAAAAATTTAAATTAACATGTATTTTATTCTACTTCACCTTAATTATTTTTTTATTGTTAGTAAATTATTTAAATTTAAATAATATCAATTTTACAAGAGGTAGTGATTATTTAAAAAATGAAACGTCAGACGATAAAAACATTCCGTTGATGTGTAAAAAAAATTGAGTGTAATATTTGAAATTCTTGTGTGTAAATTTAACACTTTGATTATCTTGTTTGACTAACATTAATCAATTTGCACAGAAAAAAATTGTTCACGATAATTAATACAAACCGCGTGTAAAAAAGAGTCCACATTTATTTTATATTTAGTGTTATTTTAACATGCGTTGATGTGTGAAAATACAAACATATTTTTGAATAATTGTGTTGATTTAACCGCAACACATTTAAAAAAGTGTTATTTTTATATGAAATAAATTTTTTTTGCTACAGAAGAAATAAATTGAAATCTGGTCATGCGAGATAACAGTGTTAAATAAACACACAAAATGTTAAATATTTAACACAAATTTTACACATGTACTTTTTCTTACACACTTCATTGTACAGTAGTTTGATATTATTTCTCTGTTATTTGTTTCCTTCCTGTAATTTTTCATAATTACTATTATTTATTTTCTATGCCCAAGTCAATACTTTTGTCATCCCCGCGTTCGTCACCCGTTGATCTGCAAAACGTTTATTTTCGTGTTGAAAATTCCAATGAAAATAAATACAAGTCATCATTGCTGTGTAATTATTAATGTGGAAATTTGAACACTGACAATTAGCTAAATTGTAGGCTGCACTCTTTATTATACAGCGGCTATCAGCGATGGATTTACATACATAAACCAAAGGTCTGCCGTCTTCGAATCATTTTGTCGTAGAAACTCGCTACTGTTTCATACAATTTCTTACGATTTTTTGTGGAAACTTATCATGGCAAACACGAAAGTTGATATAGAATACACCCAATTATTTATAAATAATGAGTTTGTTGACTCGGAATGTGGGAAAAAATTCGCTGTGATAAATCCGACGACTGAGGAGCTGCTGGCGGAAGTTTCTGAAGGATTGAAAGTGAGATTAATATTTTTTATCAGGGATATTATGCTAAATGTTGAAGTTTATTTATAAATGTGTTTTTGTTGAGGCTGATGTTGACAAGGCAGTGGAGGCTGCCCAGGCTGCATTTGCTCGAGGATCTGAGTGGAGAAATCTTCAGCCTGCCCAGCGAGCTGCGCTTCTAAACAAGGTATGGAAAATTGTATTGTTAGAAGTTGGGTTGGGAGTTGATGAGTGATTTTATTTTTGCAGCTTGCGGATCTGGTTGAACGAGATGCCCAACAGATTGCGAGTATCCAGACTCTGGAAAATGGAAAACCTTTTCTTCATGCGGTAGGAGAAAGTCATATGGCGGCGGGAATTCTGCGTTACTATGCTGGGTGGTGCGATAAAATTCATGGGCACACAATGCCGACAGACGATGGGAGTTTGGTGATGACTAGGAAAGAACCAGTTGGAGTCGTGGGACAAATTACTCCTTGGAATTATCCAATTATGCTTCTTGCTTTAAAATTGGGCCCTGCTTTGGCAACCGGATGTACGTTGGTTCTAAAACCAGCAGAACAGACTCCGCTGTGCAATTTGTACGTCGCTGCGCTCACTAAAGAGGCAGGATTTCCTCCAGGAGTTATTAATATTGTCACTGGGTACGGTTCTACTGCTGGAGCTGCTCTGGCCGAGCATCCCGACGTTTCCAAGATCGCGTTCACTGGATCTGTGGAGGTAAATCCTGGAATACATTGGTTGTTATTTTTATAGCTCATAATATTTTTCAAATTGTTTGACAGGTTGGAAAAAAAATGATGGTGGCATCAGGAAACAGTAATCTCAAACATGTCAGCCTTGAACTCGGCGGAAAGAGTCCTTTGGTTATTTTTGATGACGTCAATGGTTTGTACATAGCAACATTATAATTATTGAAGCCAGGAAAAATATGGGGGTGTATAGAAAACGTCTATTATGGATAATAATTGGGAGTAATTTTTTTTAAATAGTTGATGAAGCAGTCAAACTAGCCCACGAAGCTATTTTCCATTTCTCTGGTCAAATCTGCGCAGCCGCGACTCGAACTTACGTCCACTCGAAAATCTACGACGAGTTCGTCCAAAAATCTAAAGATCTAGCTTTGAAACGCATTCTCGGCGATCCTTTCGACCCAAAGACCGAGCAAGGGCCTCAAGTTCAAAAAGAAAAGTTCGACAAAGTCATGGGATTCATAAAAACTGGCGAAGTCGAAGGCGCAAGACTCATAACCGGTGGACAACGTCACGGAGACCTCGGATACTTTATCCAAGTACCTGCTTACTAAATTTCTCAAATCCCAACTGACTCTAAATAAAAAACAATAAATTTTTTTGCAGCCTACAATATTCGCCGACGTAACCGACGAGATGACATTCGCCAAGGAAGAAATTTTCGGACCCGTCCAGTCGATCTTGAAGTTCGACACCATGGAGGAAGTGATAAAACGCGCAAACAAGACAACTTACGGTCTAGCGGCCGGTGTTTTGACCAATGACATCAACAAAGCGATTAAATTTGCCCAGGAAATAGAGTCCGGTAACGTCTGGATCAACCAGTACGCAGTTTTGATGCCCCAGGCTCCCTTCGGTGGCTACAAACAGTCAGGAATTGGTCGTGAACTGTAAGTGCGTAAACAATAAGTCTCAATAAAAATAAACAATCGAATGTATTTTAATTTTAGTGGCGCCGAGTCCTTGGACTGCTACTTGGAGACGAAGACAATATCAATTAAAACTTCATCTGGTTAATTGATCGATCAATAATAAAAGTTTAATACTAATTTTACAACTAAGAATTGATTTAAATTTATTTTATGTGAGCATTAAATGGGAATAAAAGTTTAGTTTAATCAATTGTTTGTCATTTACATACTGTACTCGCATGCATTTAAGGCAAGGCCGAGGTGTTAATTAGGGGATAATGGCAGTACTGGTGAGTATGAGTTGATTATGAGGATTATCGGCCGGAATGTTTTTGATTGACAATCAGATACAGGCGACGATAACATCACGTGACGTCAGCTGCAGCGTTTTCATTGTGAGTTCAACGAGAACGATTTATCGTTGGACTTATTGCAGCTGGTCGGAATTTTTTCCGTGTTTGCTCCTGCTGTAGTAGGCTACCGTGTCTATATATAGAGATATGAATGTATGTGTGTCTCAGTTCTTTAGCCAGGGGATAGAGAGCCCGTTGTAGAGTCAAAGTCGATCGACGTATCGTGGAGTCGACATGGCGAATCAGAAGGTTGAAGTAAAGTATAAAAAGTTGTTTATAAATAATGAGTTTGTTGACTCTGTGAGCGGTAAAACATTTCCGAGTGTCAATCCGGTGGATGAGTCGGTAGTAGCGGAAGTAGCAGAAGGGGATAAGGTGAGATTTGTTTTTTTTTTTTGAGGATTTCGAGGTTTAAATATTTAGTGGGGATTTTTGTTGAGGCTGATGTTGACAAGGCGGTAGAGGCTGCCCAGGCTGCTTTTGCTCGAGGATATGAGTGGAGAAATCTTCAGCCTGCCCAGCGAGCTGCGCTCCTAAACAAGGTATGGAAAATTGTATTGTTGGAAGTTGGGTTGGGAGTTGATGAGTGATTTTATTTTTGCAGCTTGCGGATTTGGTTGAACGAGATGTCCAGCAGATTGCGAGTATCCAGACTCTGGAAAATGGAAAACCATTTCTTCATGCGGTAGGAGAAACTCATATGGCTGTGGGAATTCTTCGTTACTATGCTGGGTGGTGCGATAAAATTCATGGGCAGACAATGCCGACAGACGATGGGAGTTTGGTGATGACTAGGAAAGAACCAGTTGGAGTCGTGGGACAAATCACTCCTTGGAATTTTCCGATTATTCTTCTTGCTTTCAAATGGGGTCCGGCTTTGGCAGCCGGATGTACATTGGTTCTAAAACCAGCAGAACAGACTCCGCTGTGCAATTTGTACGTCGCTGCGCTCACTAAAGAGGCAGGGTTTCCTCCAGGAGTTATTAATATTGTCACTGGGTACGGTCCTACTGCTGGAGCTGCTCTGGCCGAGCATCCCGACGTTTCCAAGATCGCGTTCACTGGATCTGTGGAGGTAAATCCTGGAATCCATTGGTTGTTATTTTTATAGCTCATAATATTTTTTAAATTGTTTGTCAGGTTGGAAAAAAAATAATGGTGGCATCAGGAAACAGTAATCTCAAACGAGTGAGTCTCGAACTCGGCGGAAAGAGCCCTCTGGTTATTTTTGATGACGTCGATGGTATACAAAGTTAATATATATATAGAATATACGAATTTCAGACTGACTAAATTATTTTTTTTTACAGTGGATGAAGCAGCACAGAAAGCTCACGACGCTATTTTTAATAACGCGGGGCAACTTTGTTTCGCCGCATCGCGAACTTACGTTCACTCAAAAATCTACGACGAGTTCGTTAAAAAATCAAAGGAACTGGCACTGAAACGGACACTCGGAGATCCTTTCGACGCATCAACCGACCAAGGGCCCCAAGTAGAAAAAGAAATTTTCGATCGCGTCATCAGATACATCGCGACCGGAAAAAAAGAAGGCGCGACTTTGGTCACCGGCGGCGAACGTCTCGGACAAAAAGGATTCTTTATCCAGGTTAATTTCCCTCCATTTATCAGTTTCCATCAATCATCAAACTAATTATCCATTTATTTAACCAGCCGACAATTTTCGCCAACGTAACCGACGAGATGACGATAGCCAAAGAGGAAATCTTCGGTCCCGTCCAGTCGATTTTAAAATTCGACAGCATCGAAGACGTGATAAAACGCGCAAACAAAACGACTTACGGTCTCGCGGCTGGAGTATTGACCAACGACATAAACAAAGCCATTAAATTTGCTCAATCCGTCGAGTCTGGCAACGTCTGGGTAAATCACTACGGCGCAATCACACCTCAAGCTCCTTTCGGCGGCTACAAACAATCAGGAATCGGTCGCGAACTGTAAGCACATTTGACTTTCTCTTCCTCCAAAAAAACTCATTGCCCATCACTCAAATAATGAATTTTTATTTCTAGCGGCGCCGAAGCTTTGGACCAGTATTTAGAAACAAAAACAATTTCCATAAAAGTCTCCAGTAATTATTAATTAAATTTTGTCTCGTCTAGTATCCTGTATGTTTTCCTAATAAAACAATTTAATAATATAACAATAATAATAAATTATCATCAATTTGATACTCCCATTTGTTATCAACTCCAAAGTTAAAGTGGTTTGTTTATCTCACTATTTTTATTACTATCATCGCGTGTCAATCATTCTCACATCATCAATCATCACCAATTTATCAATCATACCTCAAGCCTTTATATATATTATATATTATCGAGACATATATTTATACGCTTACATGTATGATATAATATCATAACACACTAGCATTGTGAATTACATTTAAGTCCCCTCCTAAGTGATAGTTGATTATATAAAACGAAGGCCGCACTCGATGCGCAAGTCACTTCAGTTTTCTCGCGTTGTTTGTTCTGCATAAAAACTGTCAGTTCTCATTCCTAATTTGGGTTCCATTCTTACACCTTAGTCTTTTATTAATTAGTTTTGAAAATTTTTTCCAGCGCGGCAACTCCAAAATGGCAAATCCTAAACCAGCGATAAAGTATACCCAGGTAACAAATTTTTACTCTGATATTTATTTAAAATTTCCGCCATTAATATATCAGATTTTATTGCTAAAAATAAGAGATAACTAAACCGGTTATTAAATGATAATTTAGTAAAGGCTTGAACTACTTTAAGTAGTGGTAACAAATGAAATATAAAACTCTAAGTAATTAATAAAAATTTTTAAAGCTGTTTATAAACAACGAGTTCGTGGATGCAGTCAGTGGAAAAAAATTTCCAACAGTCAATCCGTCAAATGGAGCTGTAATTATTCAAGTATCTGAAGGAGATAAAGTATGTTTTATTTATGGAGACTAGAAATTGTCAGCATATTTATGAGGTGTATTTGTATTCATATGTGATGTTTGTTTAATTTAAAGGCTGATGTCGATAGAGCGGTAGCTGCCGCGAAGCGAGCGTTTGCAAGAGGATCTCCATGGCGCGCAATGGATGCATCTGCTCGCGGGCTGCTTATCAATAAAGTAATTAATCTAAGGCGCCGGTCTTTGTAAAATTATTTTTTAAAAAACTTTTTTCAACTCCCACCAGGGGTATTTCATATTTTTTTGTTCTACAAAATTTTATAAATATTTTTTAACTTGAGGCAGTTTTTGAATTTTTTTAAATTTTTAAATTTTTGTTTTAATTTTTTAGACAGTTTTTCAATTTTGAAGTCTTACAGTTTTCAAATTTAAAAAACTTGTCAAGTATTTTTCAAAGTATTAAAATTCTCTCGAATATTTTTATCAAAATTACTTTTAAATAAAACGTTAAATTATTTCGTCAGCTCGCCGATTTAATAGAAAGAGATATCAATTATCTGGCCAATCTCGAAACACTTGATAATGGCAAGACATTCGAGAGTTCTGTCGGAGATATCCAAGCAAGTGTATCAACTTTGAGATACTACGCCGGGTGGTGTGATAAAATCCACGGCAATACCATTCCATCTGGTAAATAATCCCGAAAATTCCAGAAAAAAATTACATCCGTAACTAAAACCAACTGTTTTTTTGTTACTCAGATGGTGGCAATTTTACAATGACCCGTAAAGAGCCAATCGGAGTCGTGGGACAAATAATACCCTGGAATTATCCAATAATGATGTTGGCCTGGAAATGGGGTCCAGCTTTAGCAGCCGGATGCACGATTATACTAAAGCCCGCAGAGCAAACTCCGCTGACGGCTCTTTATATCGGAGCGTTGGTTAAAGAGGCGGGATTCCCTGCTGGGGTGATAAATATTGTGCCTGGATATGGACCAACTGCTGGAGCAGCGATCACAGAGCATCCAGATATCCGTAAAGTTGCGTTCACTGGCTCCACGGAAATAGGACATGTGATTTTGGGCGCCTCTGCAAAGAGTAATCTGAAGCACGTGAGCTTGGAGCTGGGTGGCAAAAGTCCCATTGTTGTTTTTGATGACGCCGACATTCCCGAAGCTGCGGACATAGCGCACAGGGCTCTCTTTGATAACCACGGGCAGTCTTGCTGCGCGGGGTCCAGAACTTTCGTGCATGCGAAGATCTATGACCAGTTCGTCAAAGCAGCGAAAGAGCTCGCGATGAAGCGGAAGGTTGGAGACCCTTTTAACCCGCAAACTGTCCAGGGACCGCAAATTGACCAGGAGATGTTTGATAAAGTAATGGGACTGATAAAGAGCGGCAAAGACGAAGGCGCCGTTTGTGAAACTGGTGGAGATCGCGAGGGCACCGTCGGCTTCTTTATCAAACCAACTGTCTTCTCAAATGTCAAAGACAACATGAAGATCGCTAGAGAAGAAATTTTTGGACCGGTCCAATGTATTCTCAAGTTTGAAACCATGGAAGAGGTTATTGACAGAGCCAATAACACAACTTACGGTCTCGCAGCCGCTGTTATTACCAACGACATCAACAAAGCTCTGCAGTTCACCCAATCCGTTGACGCTGGATCTGTTTGGTAATTAGATTAATTTTTACCAGCGCGTAAACGATCAAATTTAACTCTCGTTCATAGTTTTCCGTTAGCCCGTGCGTACTCTCATGTATGTAGACACGATTTTCGACAAAATATGCAATCAATTGTCTCAATTTTTTTTCCTCAGCTTCGGATTACTTTAGACTAGGACTCTATAAAATAACAATTTGTTAATTAAAGTCCTGATTGTTTAATTACAATTAATAAATTAATTTAAGATTGGAGGTTAGTCACGTGTTAGTTCACAATCAACAAAGTAGAAATTCTCTTGAATTTTCTTAAATTCTCTGATAGTCAAACTGGCAGCAAATTAGTGACAACTTACTGCAGCAACTTGTCAGTAAGTTGGCCGCAAAAATTGGCATCCATTAGTTGTCAGGTTGCGGTAGTAAATTGATGTCAACTTTTTGGGAAAGTTGGTAACAATTTGTAGTCAATAGTTACCATAGTTGAAAATTGTCATCAACTTGATTGTAACTAATTGACAACAACTTTCTGACCAGAGTTTTGCTATCGAGATTAATTATGATAAGTTTAATTTTTTAAAATTGACATCTTTAATATTTTTTTTTACTTAAGGGTCAATTGCTATGATGCCATTACACCCCAAACTCCATTCGGCGGGTACAAAAAATCAGGAATTGGACGTGAATTGTAAGTTATTTTTTAATTACTTTTCTTTTAAAAAAATTCTAAATGAATTTTGAATTAATTTTTTCAGAGGCGAAGATGGATTGGAAGGTTACCTGGAGACTAAAACGATTTCAATCAGAGTCCCAGCGATTTAGAACTTAAAAGAACTTTGTTACTATTTTTTAATCCTTTCTTTTGTAACAGTTCATATATTTTGTGTACTAAAGGATAAAATAAATGAATATTTCTTCAATAAATAAATTTAGATGTATTTAAAAATTTTAAGCGGATATGTAAAAATTTAGACATAGTTAAGAAAAAAGCTAGAGCATTTTTTTATTCTTTATACCACGCATACAAACCGAGCAAATAATAATAATAATAATTATTATTATAAGATAATATCGAGTCAACAATTTTTTACTTACTTCAATGACTAGATAATGTACAATAATAACAATATATAAAAAATTTATACTAAAAAAACGTAAGTTTAAATTTTTAAATATAAAAAAAGTTTATAAATAGCGTCAGTTAGTTTTAAACGTCTCGACGTCTTGACTATAGACTCGGAAGTTTATTCGCCTATTATTTATAGACCATTGACTGGCTTTCCAAACAATTATAGCTATAGCCGCATAAAGAATCACTTTTTTTTTTCTTTTAATTAATCTATCATTAATAAAAGTTACTTCCTCTCTGTTCACTTTAAAGACATTCTCAGACAATATCTTCCCCCACTTTTCATAAATATTCAATGACCTTGAACTGTCATAAAAGTATTAAATTTTATTAATTAATCAATAAAAAATTACTTGCAGTTGTCATCAATTAGATGTCAAATGAAATTTTATAAATAAATTTTAGCCTACGAAATTTGAAAATTCGAACTATAAAATTGACATCGCCTGAAATTTCTTTTAACTCCTAATTGATGACAACTGTAATTTTCTTTTCAAATTTGTATTTCGGCAAAGTTCTCTATCACAAAAAATTCCCAAAGAATACTTTGAAAAAGTGGCGGGACACCGTCTGAAAAGTCATTAATCATTATAAATTTTTTTTAAACACTTATTATTATAAATAAGTTTGGTTTGTTGCAAAATATCAATGCGAATGACAAAAATTTGAAAATTTAAATTTATGAGCTCGGGAGTCCCTTTGGGCGGAGTAGATAATCGCTTACTTTCCTTAAAAAATTTATCGACGGTGTATAAAACGGCAGGATTTATTCAGCAGGTGAAGCGAGGAATGTCTCAAAATTGTTTATCAAATGTGATATTTTTTTACTTAACGTACTTTTAAAATTTAAATGAGTTTATTTTATTATTATTTAGTTTAATGCTTCGGGAAGACTATTTCACGAACGGGTTGGCTGTTTTCTACGAGCCAAACACTTCCGCTCTTTCCATTTGTCAGCACGTGTGTTAATGCTTTGGCCACATGTTCAGCTCTGAAAAAAAAATTTATTTTTATCAATATTTAAATTCAGCCCTGTTACAATCTTTTTTTTTTTTTGAGTTTCAAGACCTTATATTTAGTTGACTACAATTTAAATGTTAAAAAAAAAAGTTTTTACTTTTGTGGAATGCAGGAGGCGGTATCACGACGCCAAGCGTCTTCGTATCTGGGTGATAGCAATTGTTTGCCCACATCACGAACAAGATTGCTGTCTGTCGCACTTGGACACAAAGACATCACTTTAACTCCAGTGAGATCCACGTGATATTTGTCACCGAATGCTCGTGTGAGACTGACAATTGCCGCCTTCGTTGCCGAATATATCGGGACACTTACGTATGGATTCAAACTCACATTGCTGCCCGTGTTTATCACAACACCCCCGCGACCACCCTTATCTATTCCTAAATATCGCTGTGCCAACATCGTACCCCGAATTACTCCATTCTACAAATTCAAATTTAAATTTAAATTCAAATTTAAAAAAAATTTTATTTTAGAAACTTACGAGATTAATGTCGACCTCAAGCTCCCAAAATCTATCATTCATGATCCCGGCATTATTGATAAGAATATCAATATGACCAAATGTCGAAATTGTTATTCTGAATGATTCTGCAGTAAAAAATTTTTAAGTAATTATAATTTTAAAATAATTAATTAAAAAAAAAAGTAATTACCTTCAAATTGAGGATAATCAGTAACATCACACTGACAATAAATAACACGATCTTTACCGTGTCTAAGTGCCAACCCATTTGCTAATTTTTCACCTTCTTCGGCATTAATATCACATATCGTAACCTTGAGACAAAATTTAAAAATAATTAAAATCTACATCTAAAAATAATCTCTATTTATAATTTTCCCATCTCCCCTACTCTCTAGTTTATCGCTCCATATAAAAATACACATCTTTTATCTGCAAGAAAAAATTTCCAAGACAATATAAAAAATGAAGTACCTTCGCTCCTTGATTGAGTAATTCTTCAACAAAAGCTCTGCCGATTCCCGAAGATCCCCCAGTAACTAAAGCAACTTTCCCCTTTAATTCCATTTTTAATAAAATTAATTTTTGAAAATATCCTTCTACTAAGTCCTGCAACAAATTTACCGGCACTAAAATCAATAGTCCTGATTTCCGCACAAGTAATTAATTAAGAAAACTTTCTATCGAAAATAAATAATTTAAAAATAACGAATATCAAAATTTGTCTGAATGGATCTTTCAAGTTCACGGTATTGCAAAAATCCACAGTAGTAGACTAGTCAGCTTGTTACTACAAACATGAGATGAAAGTGAACACGACCTTGAATGCGCCGAAACGTCGAAAATAGGGACCAGCACTCGAGTAGAAAGGGAACGAATGAGTCAGACAGACATCGAGATGAAGGAGATAGCGGGTTCTGTTGTAGATACCACAGTTGGGGGTGAATATAACGACTCTATACAGTACACACTTTCAGTTACACACCAGTAGCTAGTGTCCATGTGGGAGATGTATCGCAAACTGAGGGTATCGGTCGCGAGGTGTGGCCCGCGATGCGGCGGCGCGGCTTTACTGAGTCAGCGCACACACTCTTGTTTCTTTCACTCACTCCCCCTCTTCCTCCCACCCACCCCCTATTACTATACACCCTCTACTCAGGTAATGTTAATACGGGAGTTTTTTTATTCTTCCTCTTCCTTTCTTACACAATCTATTTATGGAAAATATCGATTCCCATATCCTGCATGTTCTAAACAATTTGAAACCTCAATACTTTTTTTTCAAAATTAAAACCTTGGGTTTTTATTATTTGAATATCCGCAATTAAACTGAAAACAATAATTGGTTTTTATTAATTGAGTTTGTCATTTGTTTGATAAATTTTATTCAAATGTCATTACCACGACTGCGCATTAAGCGCAATCGGATCAAAAATACGTCAATTGATAAACAAACTTTTAAATTTGAATAATTATTTATTTACATTTTTTTTTAATTAGTGAGGATTTTTTAATTAGTGAAAAAAGTTATTAAATCTTGTTGTTCTAATCTGAGATGCCCAATTATTCGGGGCATAGACAGCAGATTAAGAGAAAACAAAACGATAAAAAAAAATGCGTTTGTCTGCCAACAGATTATAAAGTTATTGAATTTCCAGCAGTTTGGTCTGAACTTCGGTAAATTTATTTTAGTAATTATTTTTTTTATTAAGTACACAGAGAAAAAATTAGTGATTTTTTACTGTACTAATATTGATAAATTTACAGAAACTTTTCCTGGCTTACATAGGGATCAAACTGAAATTTAAAAACTTAAGAAAAATTTCTATGAAGTAGAATAGACTATTTTTTTTCTCTGTGCAATTTACTTGTTAGTAAAGATGCAAATTGGGCTCCATTTTTTTCACTTTTCAAATTTTCATAATTCAAAAATTTGCAATTTTTTTTTTAAATAATTCCCTCAATTCAAACCAGTAGAAATTATTTTCAGTTTTTGCAGAATCTCAATTTTCGAGTCTTACAAAAAAAAAAGATTTCGTGGTGCAAAAAATTTTTACTCGCCCCAAGAAAATTTTGACTTGTTTTAAGAAATTTTTTGCATTATGTATTGAATCCGAAAATTTTCTTGAGCCAAAAAATTTGGTTTTGAAAACTAATAATTTTTAAGATAGGGCAGGGCGGGGCTAGTTGATCATAGGGGCAAGTTGTGCAATCGATATATCTCGAAAACTAAACCACTTACAACAAAAGTTTAAATGGTGCAAAGAAAGGGTTACGGAAGGAGAACACATTGCATGATTATCAATTGCCATCCGGTGCTCAGACTAATTAACAGAAAGCTTTGTTTTTTTTTTGCGTCAAAAAAAAAAAAACAGGTCTTTCGAATTTTTCTCCTATTCTCGTATAGAAATATTTTTTCGTGATCACGTAAGTATTCAAAGATAATTTAATTATTGCTCTTTCGATTATATATGGTTATTTATTATTAACTCTTATCATTTTTTTATAATTTAACTTTTACTTTGTTGCCTCATTTGGGGCTAGTTGAGCATGGTGCGCTCAATGCATAAAATACGTACCGAGCGTTGGTCTAACCTATATGTTTGTATACATGCAATTGTGATAGTGACAAAAATGATTTAATAATTTGGGATTATTAATCATCTAGCAATATTTTTGGTCTCATAATTAGTCACCGCTTTAATTTGACATTTATTTACTTAATAATTAGTATTAAATATATAATTGAAAATACAAAAAGTGTAATAATAATCCAAAGGTTGGGAAGTTTTAATTTTGTTTGATTTTATTTTAAATATCAAAGTTATAATAACAATATAAGTATGCAACTATCATAATAAATGAATATTTGCTTGTTAATTACAATTTTATATTGTATTCATATGATTTTATACAGCCATTCCGTTTATTTTAGCCATTGCACAACTAGCCCCATACTATGCTCAACTAGCCCCACTAGTGGGGCACGTTGAGCAATTTGGAGCGCTCGCGTATTTCTGGGAATAACTTGTAAATTTACACTCAGATCGTTTTTGTGTCGCTAGACCACTTGAAGAAGACTAAATTACGAACTTAACAACACATGAATTGATTAAATCCGATGCATCGTCTAAAAGTTATGGAAGATCAAACCAAAAAGTGATCAACTAACCCCGCCCTGCCCTACTGAAGTTAGCCGACGTCTAAAAGTTTTTGGATTTTTCTTAAATGATAAATTAAAAAAAAAATTAATATTTGAAAAAATTGCACATGTAGTTTTTTAAATTCCCTACATGTGCATATTTTTAGTTTTTCTTTTTTTATAATTCATCTGTTTAAAAGAAAATCCGAAAATTATTGATTGTCTGCTAACTTCAGGATCATTAATTTTGAATGATTATTCAAATAAATTGCTGGGAAAAAGAAAAAAAAATATGCAGGCTACGATAGATGGAGCCCAATTATGTCTATAAATATTTTATTAATTATAATCAGTAGTAAAATAAATAATTTATTTAGTGCAAATAGCCAACTTTGTGATGGCAAAATAATATGCGCGGGAGACGAAATTTATCCGATCCACCGAGCAATTTTATCGGCAGTGAGTCCTTACTTCAAGGCACTATTTACCAACAATTTGAGAGGGAATACCAGCGATACGAAGGAAGTGACAATAAATTGGGTACCTGGTAATTTATTTACATTAATCCTAGACTATGCATACACCGGAACGTGCAAAGTGACTGTTGAAAATGTCGAACAACTGCTGCCTGTTGCCGATCAATTCGAAGTTCTTGGAGTCGTTCAACTTTGCTGTCAGTTTCTGCTCCAAGAACTGTGGCCCGAAAACTGCCTAGGGGTTTATAAATACGCGCGACACTATTTCTGTCACGACCTTGAGGAGAAGACGCGAAAATACATAAGACACAATTTTAAAAAAATTTTAAGACAGAGCACGGAGTTCAAAGAATTGAGTTCTGGGGAACTGTGCGCTATACTGAGTGACGATGAGCTCAATGTTAGGAACGAAGAAGTTGTTTTCGAGGCTGTGAAAACTTGGGTGGAAGTTAAGGAACAAGAGAGATTGGGATACTTGACTAAACTTCTCAAGTGCATTCGTTTTGGTCTCATTAATTCGAAATATATTTCTAATAATATTTTAACTTGGAAACCTATTCAAGATAATCTGGTAATTTTTATAAAAGTTATGAAAAATTTAATTTCCCCTTGAAAACTTCTCATGTTAAATATTTTATGATTACTCTGGAACAGAATCTGCTTGTTCAATTATTTAAATAACACAAAGTCTCTTTACCTGCATTAGATCCCTACAAAAATAAAAGATACCCTTTATAAATTAACCACAAAAATTTATCAAAATCAACCTCACGTTTCCTTCTTCAATTAAATTATTTATTAAGATTTTACCCAAATAAAACATGCTTTTAGAAAACGCCATCAACTCTATTAACAATTTTGGAAAATCTCGAAATTTTTCTAGTCTAATTTTTGAATTTTTTTTTCCACCATAAATTAAAAAAAAAACAATATTTCAGAAAAATGCACTTGTAGTTTTTCAAATTTTCTACAAGTGCATATTTTTAGTTTTTTTTTAAATTCAATTGTCGAAAAAATATCTGTGAATTCTTAATTGTCTGCTAATTTCGGATGATATTAAAGTTAGCCGACGTCTAATAATTTTTAAAATTTATTTAAAACGACAAATTATTCAAAAAAAAAATATTTAAAAAAATTGCACGTATACTTTTTTTAATTTTCTACATGTGCATTTTTTTATTTATTTTTTTTTTTCATAATTAACCTTTTAAAAAAAATCCGAAAATTGGAAATCATCTATTAACTTCAGGATCATTTTTCAAGTTTTCAGCAAAATTGTTTTTTTTTTTTCATGCAAATAATAATTATTATTATTCAATAGGAGTGTCAACGTATCATAGAATCATCGAGTACAAACACAGAAACATTTTCCCGTCCACGAATTCCCTATGAAATTTTATTCGCAATCGGGGGTTGGAGCGGAGGTTCACCCACAAGTTTTGTAGAAACTTACGACACAAGAGCAGATCGTTGGTTTTTATCAGTAAATACCGACGTGGTGCCACGTGCTTATCACGGTCTCTGTACTTTAAATAACTTGATCTACGTGATCGGAGGTTTCGACGGACGTGAGCACTTCAATACCGTGCGTTGTTACGATCCTGTGACAAAAGAATGGCACGAAAAGGCCTGCATGTATCACGTACGTTGTTACGTGAGCGTATGTACCCATGGGGGTAAAATTTACGCCCTGGGTGGCTCAAATGGACGGATACGACTGTCATCTGGCGAGAGGTACGAGCCGAAACGGAATCAGTGGGAAATGATACCGTCTATGCACCGGCAACGTTCAGATGCATCGGCAGCTGCGCTGAATAATAAAATTTACATCGTCGGCGGGTTCAATGGAGAAGACATTTACAGTTCTGCCGAGGCGTTTGACGTCGAAACGAGTCAATGGAGTTACATAAAATCGATGATCAATCCCAGGACTGGAGTTTCCCTTGTCGCTTTTCGTGACAGCCTCTACGCTTTCGGGGGATACAGCGGACTCACCCGACTCACTTCTGGTAAAATCCTTAAATATTTTATAATATGAGATGTGGGTATAGGATTGTAGACATTCAAGTTGGGTTACTCGGGACGGGTTGTCTGGATCCTATATTTTGCCAAGTTTATGGCTGAATCATTGGAATGAAAGATTAATATTTAATTGACTTTTTTTTGGGACGGGCTCCCCAGCGGAAAGATATAATCCGAGTCAGCCAGAAGAGTGGCAAGAAGTTACGCAAATGTTTCGTGCCAGGAGCAACTTTGCTACCGTTATTTTAGATGATATGATTTTTGTTATTGGCGGCTATGATGGTTTGTATTTATTTCAATTACTTTTTGTACGTTAACCAAAATATTTATTTTACTACACTGTAAAAAAATAACTGTGTAAGTCCACGCTATTCTGAGGTTAAATTTTTACACCATAGCGGTGTCAGAATTTTTTCCGATGCCAAAAAAAGTAGTTTTACTTTTCAAGTATCAGTCGAATAAAGTATTAAATAAAATTTAATAAAAGTAACTTCTGTGAATTTATTTGGTTGATAATTAAATTTGTAATTAGGATATACGACCATTGCTTATGTTGAGTGTTATGACCCCGATACAAATGAATGGTACGACGCATCGCCCATGAATTTGAACAGAAGTGCGTTGAGTGCTTGTGTGATTCCCGGATTAATTAACGCCAAAGATTATTCGTATCTCAGTAAAACGAAAAATTTCGGACAAGGTATTTTTCTAGAATTTGTATTTTTTTTTTATTTTAAAATTTAATTCACATTTTGTAGGGCAAGCTGGTGCGAGAAATCGCGGGAAACCTGACCAAAGTGGAGAAGGTCCGCACATTGAACTAGACGACGAAATTAACGAACCCGACGGTGGATCGCGGCCGCATCGAAATTAGTTTCAAATATTTATAGTATTTTTTTTATTCAAGAATTTTTTAAAAGCTGAAATAATTTTGTCTGAATTTTTGAAAAATTTTCATCCCGTAAATTTTTCTTTACTTTTTATTTATTTATTTGTTAATTTTTTTTTTATTGATTTCTAATCTGAAAATTTAAATAATTCGCAGACTGTTGAGTAGTTAAAAAAAAGCTATTTTTTATTAGTTGCTGTTTTAATTTGCAGTCATACTAATTTTAAATTATCATGATTTTTTAAAAATTCATTTTCTAGTCGTTTTACCCCAGATTCTATATAAAATATTTGTATTCCGCGTATTGGTCGGGTTGAAAAACTAATAAAAATAAAAAATCCATCACCATTTCTGTCATAAAACAAAAAAATATATTTATTTGTCTATATAATTTTATTATTAATAAATTTATTTTTTATAATACTCTAGTAGTTTATCGACAATTGCTTTACTAAAATGTACTCTGAAGGACATTATAAATACTATACGATAATTTCAGTACCTAGAAATGAAAAAAATAATTAATAAATAAACTTGCTAATTAATATATCGCGTGCCAAATGCCAAAAGGGCGTATAATTTTTTTTTTTCGGTGCCAATCGTTTTGCAAGCATGTTTTAAGCGTAAAAATAAAAAAACATTTCCAAATCCAAAAGGGCGTATATCTTAAGATACGCCGTTTTGGCGTTAGTACGTCAAAAAATTTTTTTCTACAGATCTTTACGTTTTGAGCGATTCTAAAAAGAATGGCAAAAACAAATTTTTTTATACGCCCTTTTGGCATGGAACCCTATCTGACTGCTGTAATACGCCCTTTTGGCATTTGGCACGCGATATTTAATATAAAAAAAAAAACATACATGCGTGAATGAATCAACAGATAAATGTATGACGTATCCACAAGTAAAATGAATTGGTTTCATCGAATTATTAATCATTAATGCTATCGACTTTTTATTATAGCTATCAAAAAAATACCATGGGCTGTTGTAAAAAATATTATGGAGCTTTCCAAACTATAAACATAATTAAAATAATGAAAATTACAGCTGTTGAGATAATTAGTGATTAATTAATTTTCTATTAAAGCACCCTAAATTGGTTCTATACACCGCAAAAAATCAGGAGTGAATAAAAATTTTATTTTAATTCGAATTCACTCCGTCACTGGTTCCGGAAATTCAACGTTGGTGTCAGTGGCCTAAGGCTCGCGCAGCAAACTCAACGCTTAAATTAATGTTAAAAAAAATGATATTTACCTCAACGGTTATTTCGTCACAAGCAACACATATGATAAATAATTCAACCATAATATTTTGAACATAAAGAACACAAGAGAGAAAATCAAATGAAAGTATTTTCATTTGCGACATATTGTAAGCACTTGCGCAAAAAATAATCGATCCTACTGAATACTGAAACATTATTGTCCATGAAAACAATTTATGAACAATATCAAATAGTCTGACAATTTAAGTTGCATATTAATTTAATAATTAAAGATTAAAATTAATAAATAATTAAATAAACAATACCTTCTTATAGAAAGGTACATTTCTACAAATTTGCTTATTATTTCTTCAGTACTTTTTCTTTTCGTTCCACTTGCTGGTTTATTGACATCAGAAAATGCTATTTCAAATCTCAATCTAAATATACTTATTTGGGTACAAACACTAATCATTATTTCAGCAAATAGTAGAATAAAAGCAATGTTAATACCAGCCAAAATGTAAATGGTTAAAAGTTGGCCCAAAACAGATATCCAGTACGCAGAAGGCCGTGAGTAATTGTAAGGTACCCATGCTCGATAAGGTAATTCACGTTTTGATGTATTGATCGAAGTTGTTGTATAATTCATCATAGTAACTCCAAAAATTGATGCAGACATATAAAACATAATCATGAATCTACAAAAGAAAATGGATTATAAATTTTGAATTAAATAATTAGTAGAAGGACGGGCAAAATGGACCGACCCAAAAATTTGAAAAAAAATTGTTTTCCAAAATTATTTTTAATCCTCATTTACGGCTCTTATGCAAATTTTTTTTTTTCAAGAATTTTTCAGTGGACTCAATATATTATTGGCAACTAAAAAAACACACGGTGTCTTTTTCGCTATATTTAAATTTTATGGCAGTTATTTTCAATAATTTTCTAGCACATGTGTTGAGAAAAATTTAGACCATTATTTTCTTAGCAGCTCGGTTTTGCCCGCCCTTTCCTTATTTTTAAAAACTTGCCTAATTGTACGGCTATAACGAATCCAAATAATAATTTCCTCATTGTGCGGAGTACCATTTTCAAATAAATAATTTTTAAAATTATTTAAAATAAAATTAAATACATTCCGATGTCTGAGAATCATTGACACACTGATAGAAGGATTTTTTAATATTTAATAAGCCTTATTAACTGTTAATAAATGATTTTTTAACATGAGATGATTTAATAAATATTTATTAACAGTTAATAAATCATTTATTAAATGCGATTTATTAACAGTTAATAAATATTTATTAACAGTTAACAAATATTTATTAACTATTAATAAATCATTTATTAAAGACAATTTATTAACTATTAATAAATATTCGTTAACTGTTAATAAATATTTATTAACTGTTAATAAATCATTTATTAAAAAAGTTTAATAAAAAATAAGCATAAAAGCTTTATTTTGACACTTTTTGTAACCTCAGAACTTTAATAAATAATAGAGTTTAATTAGATGAGTAGATTTATAGTTTTCTTATGGAAAAAATAGACAAAATGAAATGAATCATAAAAAAATAGTTGTAATAAATTACAGTTTTTTTTTTTGCGCTGAAAATTATTAGGGTAATATAAATTGAAAGAAGTTAAAATGTAAATTAGAAATATTCATAATTAATATTCGTTTGATTAAAATTTTTTTATTTTTTTTTGACAACAAATATGTAAAAAATATAACATGAATGATGGTAAATGAATATTTACATAAATATATCTTAAATTAAGTCACGGCGAGAAACAACATGAACTCTGCTTGATGTAACATGGATTTCATTTCATCTCTACTATTTTCTATGATTATTTCGGAGTATCCAAATCAGTTATATCATGCTCTACAGAAAAATAAGAAAAACTATTTAACTAAAATGATAATTATTTTTATATTAATAAGTTTAAAGATTTCCGATATGTATGAAGACTTTAATCTTATCCGTTTAATTGTACTGACTCATTAACATTGTATATAGTTCACCTAGACCCCATGAATTGACCAACACATCCATTTCAATCAATTTTTAAAAAACTTTATGGGCCACTTTAAACTTTTTTATTTAAAATTCGACACAAAAATATGTGTTTATGTTCAGTATTCAGTATCATATCTTTGTTAAGAAGGGTTATAGCTTTATTTGTTTATGAACGATCTTCACAGCGCACCGTAAAAAAAGACACATTCACTCCAAAAATAATTTATTAACTGTTAATAAATATTTGTTAATTATTAATGCATATTTATTAACTGTTAATAAATGTACTTTTATTCCAAAGAAATATTTATTAAATGCTAACAAATATTTATTTGTATTTAATAAATGAAATTATTGCATCCAAACAAATGAATTTATTAACATTTAATAAATTCTTCTATCAGTGCATTTTTAGACAGGCCGCAAGTACTGCTGACAATATAAAAATATTATTTGTAAGTTCACTAATATTACTTGTCACTAAAATGAGATCCAGTAATTCTGTTGTGAAAAATACAATGGACATGGTTATTATTAAAATAGTGTACAGAGTGTACAAAATGGACTTGCAACTCCATCGACTCCAGTCACTTGGTTTCCACAACCCCAAGTAAAATAGCAGAGTCAAATTTTCACCTAGAATGTTCATCTGTTGTCTTTTGTTTGATGGCTTTAGAATTTATGTAAAGACAATCGATGACAGAACTCGGAGAACCCTGTAGACATTTTGCATCCATGTCACCAGCTAATTGCTCTAATTTATTATTCATGTATAGTAATTTTAAAAATTGCAAACGTTTATGAAAATTACGGCAGCGGAATTGTTCGAAGGAAGGAACCATAAGAAGAATAGACGGAAATTAAAATTATTAAGACCGCTATTATCAGTAAATATTTTATGGAAAAATTGACACATGGGATTACCGAACCCCTCTGTTGCTGCTATTGTACAGTTATGAATATTAAAGTAAGCTAGGGCTTCAGTTCTTCTTCAAATTTTGCAGCGTGAGGATGCAGTAAACTAGCAGATATGTATATAAGATGTCGCGTGCCAAATGCCAAAAGGGCGTATTACAGCAGTCAGATAGGGTTCCATGCCAAAAGGGCGTATAAAAAAATTTTTTTTTGCCATTTTTTTTAAAATCACCCGAAACGTAAAGATCTACAGAAAAAAAATTTTGACGTACTAACGCCAAAAGGGCATATCTTAAGATATACGCCCTTTTGGCTTTGGAAATTTTTTTTTTCACTTTTACGTTTAAAACATGTTTACTAAACGATCGGCATCACAAAAAAAATTTATACACCCTTTTGGCATTGAAAAGCCAAAAGGGCGTATAAAAAAATTTTTTTTTGCCATTCTTTTTAGAATCGCTCGAAACGTAAAGATCTACAGAAAAAAAATTTTGACGTACTAACGCCAAAACGGCGTATCTTAAGATATATGCCCTTTTGGCTTTGGAAATTTTTTTTTTATTTTTACGCTTAAAACATGCTTGCAAAACGATTGGCACCGAAAAAAAAAATTATACGCCCTTTTGGCTTTTCAGTGTCAAAAGGGCGTATAACTTTCATACGCCCTTTTGGCATTTGGCACGTGATATATTTAACTGTTCTATTATACAGATTTCTTACTTAATACACTGAAAAAAAATTTCCTATTGACTGCTTATGCAGTGATTTTTAATTTAAGCTCCGGAACTCCGGGTAATTTAAGCAAAGGAATTAAATATATATACATTTACAGAGAGTAATAAATACATAAGTACATATATTGTTACATTTTACTTTAGTTGTTTAGAATTACAATAGATATATTAAACTAATCCGCACTTTGAAGTACGTTGTAAATACTGTAAGAAAGTTTAAGTACCTGCAAGATTTTGTTAATTGGATTTATTGTCAATGTTAATCAATTATTTTATATATTTTTATTTTTACTGACATTAATTTTTTTTATAGACTTACGCTCGTAAATGAATCAAGTGACAAATGGATAACGTATCCGCAAGTGAAATAAATCGGTTTTACTGTGTTTGTCATCATTATTGCTACTGATTTTTTATTTGAATTACTTATTGCATACCACTGACAATCATAAAATGTGTTACCTAAGTCTGCAAACTAATGTACATATATTATATATATATATATATAAATAATTAAAATATTTTAATAATAATTTACCTCAAGTGTTACTTCATTGCAACATACGCAGAGTATAAATAACTCAATCGTAACATTATTAATATATAGTGCAGTTGAGAAAAATTGAAATGAAAAAAAATTCATTTTCGTTACATTGAACGCACTCGTACAAATAGCAACTGAGCTCGTGCAATACTGAATCGTAACAATTGTTGAAAATAAATGATGAGCTGAATTAAATAGCCTATTAAAAATTTTTCCATCAGTGCAAATAAAAATCCGAGCAAAAAATTTTACTCATTGTTTTTTTTAAACAATAGAAAAATATACTTGATTATAGAATCATGAGAATCAGTGTATTCACGGATCAGTTTGCTGACATCTCTGAGCTCGCCGACGTCATTGTTATTGAGGGTGTCGTTTATTGAATAAATGTGGGACAAAGCTACCTTGTAACGGAGCTTCAGTATGTTTATTTGCGCACAAATGTTCAGCATTGTTCCGAAAAAGATCAGGTCGAATGAAAAATTAATCCCAGCGAGGATGTGGACTGTGGCGAGTTGTTCCATTGAGGAGAGCCAGTAGATGATGGGCAGTGATGAGTAATTGTAAGGAAGCCAAGCACGGTATAATAATTGCCGCTGTGGTATATTAAATGAGCACAGTGCATATGACATTACTATCAGTCCAATTATTAGTGACGTCGTCGCTCCTATGGTGACCAGCCTCAAAAATTAAAATTTTAATTAATTAAGGGAGGGGTAGTCAGTAATGGAGTCGCTATATAATGAATTTTTTGTTATTCCTTAGAGTAAAATTCACTTGAAAGGGAGTTGATTTTAATATTTAAAGTCAAAATTGGAGTAAATGCGGGGTTTAAATGAAATCTAGATCACTTCTACTCGTATGCTGAGTGATTTTTTTCAAAAACTCCGGAGCTTCGAGTAAGGAAGTGAATTAGGATTTGAATAAAATCCGTAATCCCAATTTTTTACTGTATAGATTTTTTAATTTTCATATATTTAGAGATAATGAAAAAAATTTTCATAAGCAATAAAAAAAAAAAATCATTTTTGGATATAGTGGGAGAGCTTAAAAAAAATTTTATCTTACGAGTGAATTCAAGGGAAAAACAATTTATTGAAGAGAATGAAACAGGTGATTTTCAAACGAATCGTTTTCATAGATAAAGGCCCAAATAATTAAATAAAATATGTCATTCGATGCGTAAAGTTATTACTTATCGAATGAAATGCTTCCGGTTCGGAAATTTCAGTTTATACCTGATAACGGCTCATTTGAAATTTCCATTTGCTAATGTAAGTGCAACAAGGACCGTTTCGTTTGTTCACATGTGTGTGAGAAAGAGAATAGATGGCAAACCCTCTTGAATAATTTTGAAGAAATATAAATTAAATATTCTGCTAAAATATCAGTGCCCCAAAATTTTAAAATATTTTTTGACAGCCCGCACGAAAAAATATATATATATTTAATTATGACACGGTTTCAAATAAATTATAATTAAAAAAAAAATTACTAAGTAGTTCAGCTCTCCTCTGTATTAAAAAAAAAAAATTCAAAAATTTACCTCGTAATACGTGCATATTTATTCCATATAATTATCTCATCATCATTAGCAGGTTTGAAAAGTCCCCTTTTGAAATTATTAATAATGTTAATGAAAGTACTGCGGCTCCGAATAAATCGGAAAATTTTTAAACAGCCAGTGAGAATTGCCGATACAATGAAGATGTTGTTCGTAAAGTCGCTTACTGTTCTTGTACTTATAATCAGGTCTAATATTTGAGAAAGTAAGAATGTGTATGAAATTGATGTTATAAAAAGTGTGTATAAATTGTAGATAAATGACTTTATGCCCGCGCAGTCCAGGGGTTTCCATACCCCCAGATAAAACAACACTGAAAAATTTTCCTGCAGAACGTCCATTGTGGACTTGAGTCTAAGGACTTATGCAGAGAAGTCTAGTTCGGGGGAACAATGAACCCGAGGGTTTTTTCTGTTCCTTTGTTTTCAATAAATAGATCTGTTTTAATATTTATCAGCGTTTTTATGCAACTTGCTAGAATTATTATAAAAATAGCCGAGAGAAGGGAAAAAATGTATTTGATAAATTGTCGCGGTGAATTTTAAATTAGCGATGAAAATTATGACTTTCGCGGAAAACGCGGGAACATTGATGGCTAGTGTCCAACTCTATTGTTATTGTCATGCAGGATCGATTTTGAATAATAAATTATGAGGGATGTGTCTGCAATTGAATATAATTGCGATGTATAAATAGGCGGCGACGGGTTGGGAAATAAAGAAAACGGTAAAAATTGTCATAAGGTGAATTTTAAATTACTGAGACGGAAATAAAATTTAAAACTTGCGGAAAAATATTCTTGGTAATTATTCTACCCCTTGCATTGTCATTTCGATCGATGTGAATAATAAAATAAGGGGATGCGTCAGTTGCCTTTGAGACGCAGAAGTGGAAAGACTGTTTTGGATTTTGTGGAAGACAGAATTCAATTCAAGCAAATAACTGTAGACGTTCGCGATATTTTTTATACTTGGTGCGTTCGGGAAAGTCATGGGAAAAAATTTGAATTTTAAAATTCGCGCTCAGGCTCTCGTTAATTCAAGTTTATTTTTGGGTTTCTTAAAAAAATGTTTTGAGTGAAATTTAGTCGGCTAAAATTAAGGTGTGGAAATTTGATAAAATTGTGATAAATAATATTTCATAAATTAATGAATTTGAAAAAAAAAATAAGTTTTTTGAATAAATAATTGTTTAATATATAATAAATTTTTAAATACTAATTTTTTTTTTTTCAACATTAAATATTTATCAGTAACTTATGGACTAAGATTGTTGGAGAACGTTGTAAATTGTGTATGAAAGTTTAACCAGCTGAAAAAAAAATAAATTTTTTTAATTACAAAAATAACAGAGGAGTGAAATAATTTTTAAAGGTATGATTAGTTGATTACACTAGTAAATGAGTCAAGTGAGAGTGTCACAATGTATCCAGTTGTAAATGTTATATGTTTCTGAGAGTTTATCATCATTATTATTAAACATTTTCGCGCGCTATTATTCACTGCAAACCATTTGCTGTCATACAATGCAGTATTGAGATCCTCAAACTGTAAGTAAATTTTTTTATCAAAGTTTTTGCCGTAGAATTTTTTTTTTTTCATTAGAAAAGTTCAATATCAATGAAAGCAATTTGTTTGCTAAATCAAAATTTTTTGCAAAAATAAAAAATGTGACTTGCAACTAATTGACAAAACAATTCATGTTAAATTTGCAGGTAATTGAATCAAATTTATCAGAATCAATTGATGATATTTAAGACAATAATTAGTGTGTATAAATATTTAAAAAACTAAAATAAGTTTACCTCCAATGTAACTTGATTTGCAGAAACACAAAGTAAGAATATTTGCGATAGCATACTGCCGATGTAAAAAATATTTGACACAAATTCCACGGTCGTTATTTTCATATCTGACATGTGATAAATGCTCGTACAAAAAATAACTGACCCCACTGAGTACTGAACGAATATCACAGTAGAAAATACATTATTTATATTATCAAACAATCTGGAAAAAAGTACTTTTTAATTTGGAAATTAATCGACGGCGAAGATTCACTTACTGAAAAATATAATTGTGATGCTTAACGGATTCGCCAAAAATATAATTTATTTTTCTGGAGTCATGGTCAATAATGTTGCTATTGTTATTGTTGTTATCATTTATTTCGAGGGAATTTAACATAATTTTGAATCGATGTTTGAATATATTTATTTGGGCGCAAACGAGGAACATCATCCCGGGGAAAAAAGTGTCGAAGGCAGCGTTTACACCCCCGGCGATGATCATTGATAGCGCTTGCTGGCCAGCTGATAGCCAGTACACTACTGGTTGTGAGTAATTGTAAGGTAACCATCCTCTGTAGGGCAGGATCCTCTGCGGTCCATTTTCAATTATTTTTCCAAGGACGAACAGCGTTACTCCAACTCCAGTCATTGTTGAGTAAGAAAATGTAATAAATCTTTTTTTTTACTCAAATAATTTATTTTTAAAATAAACAGAAATTTTTTATTTTTTGTTTTCTTCAACATGATAATTTTTTTAATTCATTTTTCAACAGATCAAATTTTCCTACTGCCATAAATTTTTTTTTATAGATTGGAGTCTCAAAAAAAATTCTAGTCAGACATTAACATATTAATTTAAATTTAAAAAAAATGCAAATCATTAATCAATTAATGAGTAAAAATCTAAAAAAAAAAAATTATTTTACGGAACTTTAAAAATTGTCAAAAAAAAAAAAAAAAAAAAATACAATGTAATCTATTTTCGAAAAAAATTTCAATGACCCATTTTACCCATCATTCGATAAAAATCACTAATCATTAAATCATTAAAACCATAAAATGTCAGTATTAATTATTAGAATTAAAAGAAAAAAATTTTGATTTAAATTTTTTTAAAAAAACTAAAATATTCTTTCCCCTCTTTTCAAACTAAATAAATATATTTTACAATTGTAAGTAAATAAGAAATCCATATTTTTATAATAAAAAAGTAAAAAATAAAAAACTTACCTACTTATCCGATGATACCGATTTTTAATAATTATTTCCTTATCATCTTGAGGTCTGAGCGGTTTATTTTGCAAGCAATCGATGATATAAAAAATCATATTTCGATTCAAAATAATATTAAACATTTTTCCACAGCCAGCCATGATAGTAAGTACCAAAAATACATTGTCACTTATATCAGAAACATCTGTAGTGAGTAGAATCAGGTCCAAAAATCCAGATACCACAAAAAGACTGGGTATAGATACCATGAAGACTGTGTACAAATTGTAGGCTATTGATTTGTAACCAGTCCAGCCGGCCGGCTTCCAAAGGCCTATGCACGTAAATATGAAGAAACACTCTGGCAGAATTTCCATCGTGGATATTTCGTAAGTGAGTTTCGAGAATGGAAGGGTTGAATTTTATTGTGGGTATGATAAAGGAAATAAAGGAATATGACCCTAAGAAATTCTACCCTATGTCTTGCATTTATATTTCTGCTACTTAAATATTTGTCGCCGCTAGGACTGATGACAGATAATTGCGGGTAAAGAAACTTTGTAAGTTCAATCAACTGGAAATTGTTCCTGTGAATTATTAAAATTGTAATGGCTGTTGATAGAGATGATGGCGTAATTACTGTAAATAATTTTCATTATTTTCTAATCGATTAAATTGTCAGTGAGTAGAGACTTGCTGCTGTCATTTTAAGTCAAGACTTTGTGCTGAAAACAACTAAAGACGGAATATTTAATTTTTACTCAGAGAAAATTTTAAAATAAATTATCATTTTATTTGTCTATTGGAGATTTGGTTTCGATAAACAATTGGTTACATTGTTTACTATTATTTGATACTTTTTTTATAAACCTAAGATTGTTGAAGAACATTGTAAATGGAGTAAGACAATTTTATTACCTGAAAAAAAAAAATTATTTATAAAAAACTAAAATTTTTTTCTTGCAAATTGATTCTTTGACGTCGAGAGAAAATTTATAATCTCGATTGAAAATTTTAAATGAAATTATTTTTTTTAGCGGCTCCATGGAAATTTGCAGTGGAAACCATAAAAAAATTTTAATTTTTATTTGCTTGTTCAAAAGTGCAAGCAAATAATCATTTTGTTTTTTATAATTTCCGGAATTCAAATTTTTATTCAAAAAGATTTTTAAATTTTCCCTCCTTTTTCTGGAGACAAATTTTAGAATATTCATATTAAAATAATCAATTTACGCTTTTGAATGACTCGAGTGATAGAGTTATAATGCAGCCAGACATAAATATAACAGGCTTGAAAGTATTCATAGTAATAATAATCATGGATTTTTTAGCGCTGGCGCTCAGAATAATCCAGTCGGTATCAAACATCGCGTCGTTGAGATCTGCGAACTGAAATTTGAGTTTAAAATACAGAAACTTTTCCTGATAGCCAGACTTTTTTTTCAAAAACTTGGTCAGTGTTTTCGGTCAAGTTTACATCATTTTGCTGTTCCAAGTTTTTACCGTATGAGTCTAACATGAACTCAGGTTGACGTACATCTACAGCCGTAATAGGAATGCAATTCGAATAAGAAAGTTACCTTCAAGTTGTGAAAAAAACTTGAAAAGCAAAAGTTAATTTAAGTCTGACAGAAAATTGCGAGAAAAAATTTCACTTGCAAATTTACTACGAGCCAACTATTTGCACCATCAACTTTTTGCAGTCAACTGGACATTTTATTTCAGTTGTGGATTTCCGTAAATTGCAATAAAAATGGCTATCAGGGTTCATTACAAAAAGGTAAGGTAGTTTTTTTTACTTATAATACTTTCAAGTAAAAAAATTATCTTATTAGATACGGCAATGTACCTGAAGTGTAACTTGATGCGCTGACATACAAACCAGAAATATCTGTAACACTGTCGTAATGATATAAACAATGGTGCTTACAAATTCGACAGTGAACACTGGGATGCTCGATAGAGTGTATACAGTTGCGCAGAGTATCACTGAACTTAGACAGTACTGAATAAAAACAGGTTTTGAAAATATTCCGTATACAGAATCTGAAAAACTTAATTTTATTTTTAATAATTAATTGACATTTTATTTTTTTTTAACCTACACGGAAAGAAAATTATGGGAATGGTTCCTATAATTTGTTGAAATTTCATCCTATACCAGTATAGGAATGACGACCATAAATTATGGGGACACGTCCTATAGATATAGGAATAGTTCCTATAATTATGGGAATGATACCTATACCATTATGGGAATAGTTCCTATAATATTATAGGAATGGTTCCTATAATTTATGGGAATAGTTCCTATAATATTATAGGAATGGTTCCTATAATTTATGGGAATAGTTCCTATAATATTGTAGGAATGGTTCCTATAATTTATGGGAATAGTTCCTATAATATTGTAGGAATGGTTCCTATAATTTATGGGAATAGTTCCTATAATATTATAGGAATGGTTCCTATAATTTATGGGAATAGTTCCTATAATATTATAGGAATGGTTCCTATAATTTATGGGAATAGTTCCTATAATATTATAGGAATGGTTCCTATAATTTATGGGAATAGTTCCTATAATATTATAGGAATGGTTCCTATAATTTTCTTTCCGTGTACAGAATTATGGCTTTATATATTTTTACCCTAAATAATTTAAAAATAAATTTTTTTCGTAAATTTAGAAGTACATGGAATGAAAATTATGGTAATGGTTACCAAAATTTATATGGCTGCCGTTATAATAATTGATGTTTTTAAAAACTTGTTACCATATGATATGGGAACCATTCCCATAATATATTGCGATTGTTACCAGAAGACGGAAATAAAAAAAACCGGCAGAATATCAGTTTTTAAATTATTTAGGGTAAAAAATGAGAGAAGACATGATTCTCTATGGTTATTTTGAAAACTCAATAAAATAGAAAACCTTAAAATGGCATTATGACACTCGACTCAATCAGAAATGAGAATTTTTTCAGCCCTTTTTATCACCTCATTACTAGAATTTTTAATGCGCAAGTCGTGAAGAATTTTAATGATATTTTTGAATCGATATTGCAGGATATTTATTTCTGCGGAAACGTAGAGCATCATTCCTGGGAACAGTGTGTCGAAAGCGACATCAACATAGCAGCCGATAAAAAATGTCACCATCTGTTGGGTTGCGGTCAATAAGTAAATGTGAGGCTGAGAATAATTAAATGGCAACCAGCCTCGATAAGGCAACACATCAGGTAACTTGGCGTCCATTATTCCAGTCAATGATATTCCTGTTACTCCTACTGTCAAAAATATCCAATAGAAACGGGTTATAAAACTTTATGGAGTTTATCCGCCTGCTCAATAAATGCTGGGTACATTTTTTAAATAATAAATATGTAAGTATTATATTTAAAAAAAAAAAATATATGAAGTAGTAGTAAATTGAGTGAATAAAAAATACCTGCTGGCGTAGGTAAATTTTTTTTGAATATCTATTTCGTTTTGGTCACGAGGTTTGAAGGGTTTGTCTTCCAGAGATTGTATGACTTTAAGGATTTCATTCCGGCTACAGAGGACTCCGACTATTTTTCCACAGGCAGCCACCATTGCGAGCATCATCGATAGATTATTTGAAATTCATTTACTGTAGTGCTAACTAAAATCAAATCTAAAAACTCCGTTAGTGTAAATGCGAAATTAGTAAACACAATAAAACAACTGTACGCGTTGTAGAGTATGCGCTTCCAGCCCTGCCATTCAATGGGTCGCCAAAGACCGACACAACTCAGTATAAAAAAACTCTGCGGTAAAATAGCTGTCATTGTATTGATTAGGTTTCTGTTATTGTTCGCAAGGGTCGAGAGATATTCTAATACTGCAGTCAAGTAAGAGAAGTCTCTTTGCCGTCAGTCTTACTCATTAAATATTTAAAATTTTCGTCCGTACGAAATTCACATTGCGGCGTTTATCTATAAGTTTAATTGCCGGTTATCTTGAGGGTAATTTCCGAAATTGCAACGGAAGAATAGAAGACAATATCTGATATCGCAAATTGTCATAAGGAAGGGTTTAAATTATTAAATGAACAAGTTGTTGAATATAAAATAATATTGCTATTTCAATGCAGCAACTTTTGCTTGCTTCTGGTTCCGTTGTCTAGAGAAAAGTGGGGATCAGTCGTTGATTAAATTTCGCCGAGATAGGAATGCTCGAGTTTACTTACGACTTGAGTCTAAATAAATTTATTGACTCTATTCTACATAATTTTTTTTTTTTAGTCAATACCAGCCACGGGTTTTTGGGTGTATCGTAAATAGTGTACGGTTATTTAAGCCGGTGAAAAAAAAATTATTATTTTCAAAACTGAGTTTCTACCCGCCAAATCTTATTGGTCTTAAATTTTGACTTCTTGCGACTGACAATAGAGGGATGTCAACTCACAGCTCCAATGCAGTTGGTATAAAAAAAAAAATTATTTTTTGTAAAATATAACATTTATTTATTATACTATCGTTTATATACTACTGTTATTTACTATCATTTATATACTACTACTATGACCAGCATTTTTTTCTCAATTAAATTCGATTACTGTAGAAAATTATAAATAGAATAAGACAATTTAATCACCTGCAAAAAAAATGATGTAAGTATAAAAAAAAAAAATAAATATAAACTAATAAAAAAAATTATCTTACATTTTTGAATGACTCGAGTGATAGAGTCACGAAAAAACCAGAGGTGAATACAACCGGTTTCAATGTTTGTAGAACGATAATAATAACAGATTTTTTATTTCTGATACTCAAATCACACCAATCGGAATTGTACGTCGATTCGCTTAAGTCTGCAAACTTTTAAAAATAATTTTGTACTAATAAAGGTAATTTGTAAAATAAATTAAAGACATACTTCGAGAGTGACTTGGTGAGCAGCCATACAAAGTACAAATATTTGCAACGTTGTACCGAGTAAAAAAACTATACCACTTATAAATTCAATAGAAAACACCGAAATACTTGACATAGCGTAGACAGTAACGCAAATTTGAGTCGAACTCAGGCAATATTGGAAAAAAATTGATCCAGAAAATATTCTATGCACATAATCTAATAAACTGAAAGAATTCATTCATAAGTTATTTTGTAGAAATTTAATTTGACATTAAAAAAAAGGATCATGACATAATCAGCTTAGCTTTAAAATTTATATAGTAAAGATTTTTTCAATTTTTATGATTTTTAAATTGCCGGTGGAGTTAATTTTTATACCGCTATCGATTTTACAAAAGGTTGCACTTAACGTTTAGAAAATTTTCGAAAACAAAAAATGCAAACCGTCAAAAAGTCATAAATAATTATTTAAGCATAATCAAAAGTATATTTATGTTTAAATTAAATTTACATACTTTTTGAGTGAATTCCGGGAATTCAATTTTTCTGAATTTTCCAAACTGTATATCTATATATGCAAACAAAAAAATGGAAATTATTGAAAAAAATTCGAATTTCATCATTTTTAATTCTTTTCAATCAATATTTTTAAACAGGGATTTTATTTGAATTTCGCGGTCAACATTATTCTGACAAATAATTTTCACTGAAACTATGAACTAATTTTTTTTAAAATAATTTTTCTAGTCTTTAGCGAACATTTTACATATTATTAACATATAAACATAAAAACCTTAAAACGTCATTATGATGATCAACCCACTCGGCGATGAGTTTATTATCAAGACTATTTTTCTCACCGTCTTGATTTACGATATTGAACTTAACCATCGTCCTAACAATATGTTCAAATCGATACTGCAATACGTTGATTTGAATTGAAACGTATAACATCATCCCGAGAAATAGTGTGTCGAAAGCGACGTGAATGTACGCGCCGATAAAAAATGTAAATAACTGATGAGCTGCAGTTAATATAAAAATATTTGGTTCCGAGTAATTATAAGGATACCATCCCCTGTAAGGCAGCACATCCGGAAACTCAGCCATTGATATTTGAGTAAACAAAACTCCCGTTACTCCTACAGTAAAGAACATGAAATAAAAACGAATTACAAAGCTTTACAAGATTTATAAACTCTGCTCAAACCAGTGAATATAAAGATTCATTAAAATTTTTCAAAATATATGACAACTTACCTATAATAATAAATATATTTTTTTTTAATATTAATTTCGTATAGATTTAGTAAAATGAAAGGTTTCTGGTCCAAAAGTTGTACGACATAAGCGATCATTCTGTGGTTGCAAAGAACCCCAATTATTTTTCCAAATGCGCCGACCTGACCAAGCATCTTGGCCAGATCATTTGTAAATTCATTTATTGTACTGCTGACTAAAATCAGATCTAAAAACTCCGTTAGTATAAAGAAGATATTATTCAGTACGATAAAACAACTGTACGCATTGTAGAGTATGCACTTCCATCCCTGCCATTCAACGGGTCGCCAAAGACCGACACAACTTAGTATAAGAAAACTCTGCGGTAAAATAGCTGTCATTGTATTGATTAGGTTTCTGTTATTGTTCGCAAGGGTCAGAGATATTCTAATACTGCAGTCAAGTAAGAGAAGTCTCTTTGACGCCAGTCTTACATTAAAGATTTAAAATTTTCGTCCATATGAAATTCAAATTGCGGCATTTATCTATAAGTTTAATTGCCGGTTATCTCGAGGGTAATTTCCAAAATTGCTACGGGAAGAATAGTAGACTATATATGATATCGCGAATTGTCATCAGGAAGGGTTTAAATTATTAAATGAACAATTTGTTGAATATAAAATGATATTTCGATTTCAATGCAGCGACTGTTGTTTGCTTTTGGTTCCGTTGTCTTTAGAAAAATGGGAATTAGTCGTTGATTAAATTTTGCCGAAATGAGAACACTCAAGCTAACTTATAACTTGGGTCTAGGTAAATTTTTTACTGCATTGTAAATAGTGTATAATAATTTAAGCCGATCAAAAAAAAAAAATTATTATTTTAAAAACTGAGTTTCTACCCGCCAAATCTTAGTGGTCTAAAATTTTGACTCCTTGCGACTGACAATAGAGGCATGTAAACTCGCAGCTTCAATGCAGTTGATATAAAAAAAAATAAAATTTTTTTATAAAATATATCATTTATTTATTATACTATCGTTTATATACTACTTTTATTTATTATCATTTATATACTACCACTATGACCAGCATTTTTTTCTCAATTAAACGCGATTACTGTAGAAAATTATAAATAGAATAAGACAATTTAATCACCTGCAAAAAAAAATGATGTAAGTATAAAAAAAAAAAATAAATATAAACTAATAAAAAAAATTATCTTACATTTTTGAATGACTCAAGCGATAGAGTCACGAAATAACCAGTCGTAAATACAACCGGCTGTAATATTTTTAAAATAATAATAATAACAAATTTTTTATTTCTGGTACTTAAATCGCACCAATCGGAGTTGTACGTCGAGTCGCTTAAGTCTGCAAACTTTTAAAAATAATTTTGTGCTGATAAATGAATACTTATAAAACAAATTAAAGACATACTTCAAGTGTGACTTGGTGAGCAGCCATGCAAAGTACAAATATTTGCAGCGTTGTACCGAGTAAAAAAACTATACCACTTATAAATTCAACAGAAAACACCGAAATACTTGACAGGGCATAGACAGTGACGCAAATTTGAGTCGAACTCAGGCAGTATTGGAAAAAAATTGATCCAGAAAATATTCTATGCACATAATCTGATAATCTAGAAAAACTCATTCATAAGTTGTTTTGTAGAAATTTAATTTGGCAGTAAAAAAAATAATCATGACAAAATCAGCTCAGTTTCAAAATTTATATCGCGTTACTGATGCCATAAGGGCGTATCCGCAAAAAATACCCTTGAAAAGGCATAAGGGCGTGCAAAAAATTTTTTTCGTACGCCCTTATGGCATCAGTAACAAGATATAATAAAGATATTCTTTAGTCCGCATAATTTCCAAGTTGTCAAAGCGGGGTAAGTTCATATATCGTTTTCAATTTTACAAAAGTTTGCAGTCTACGTTTCGAAAGTTTTTTAAAACAGGAACTGAAAACCGTTTAAGAGTCAAATATCCGGCATAGAGCAAATGAGGATTCGAAGATATATTTATATTGAAATCTAATGTGTAGAATATTTAAATTTCTCCCGGGCATTTCGCTAATGGTTTTAATTTCATAAGAAAAAAAATTTTTCGACAAGAGTTTATTTTTAAAATAAACCAAGAGAATAAACAGTTTTAATTTATTTGTATTTCGGGGTAAAATGCAATAGATAATTTTTATTGAAACTTTAAATCAAAAGTTACTAATATGATAAAATATAAAAATATTTAGGTAATTTTATCAAAAAATATTTTTAATGAAAACTACCAAATTACCCCTCGTTGCTTTGAATTTTACGCTCACACTTGTAACTGATTTTGAGTTGCGGGTCATTTTTCGAAGAAATTATTTCTGTGCATTAATAAAATATATAAAAACTTAAATAAAAATAAGCAAAAATTGAGACATATAATAATCGTAAACATAAAAACCTCAAAACGTCATTATGATGATCAACCCACGCGGCGATAAGTTTTTTATTAAGACTATTTTCCTCATCAACGTTTTGATTTACGACTTTAAACTTGACCATCGTCCTAACGATATGTTTGAATCGATACTGCAATACGTTGATTTGAATTGAAACGTATAACATCATCCCAAGAAACAGCATGTCAAAGGCGACGTGAATGTACGCGTTGATACCAATTGTCAATAACTGATTTGCTGCAGTTATTATAAAAATATTTGGTCGCGAATAATTATAAGGAAAACATCCCCTGTAAGGCAGCACATTTGGGAACTCGGTCATTGATATTTTAATAAACACAACTCCTGTAACTCCTGCAGTAAAGAACATAAAATAAAAACGGATTACAAAGCTTTACAAGATTTATAAACTCCGCTCAAACTAGTGAACACAAACATTCATAAATATTTTATGAAATGAATGACAACTTACCTATAATAATAAATATATTTTTTTTTAATATTAATTTCGTATAGATTTAATAGAATGAAAGGTTTCTGGTCCAAAAGTTGTACGACATAAACGATCATTCTGTGGTTGCAAAGAACCCCAATTATTTTTCCACAGCCAGCCACCATTGCGAGCATCATTGATAGATTGTTTGTAAATTCATTTACTGTTTCGCTGGCTAAAATGAGATCTAAAAACTCCGTTAGTGTAAATGCGAAATTAGTAAACACAATCAAACAACTGTACGCATTGTAGAGTATGCGCTTCCATCCCTGCCATTCAACGGGTCGCCAAAGACCGACACAACTCAGTATAAAAAAACTCTGCGGTAAAATAGCTGTCATTGTATTGATTAGGTTTCTATGATTGTCAGCAAGGGTCGAGAGATATTCTAATACTGCAGTCGAGTACCAGAAGTCTCTTTGCCGTCAGTCTTACTCATTAAATATTTAAAATTTTCGTCCATACGAAATTCACATTGCGGCATTTATCTATAAGTTTAATTGCCGGTTATCTTGAGGGTAATTTCTAAAATTGCTACGGGAAGAATAGTAGACAATATCTGATATCGCGAATTGTCATAAGGAAGGGTTTAAATAATTAAATGAACAATTTGTTGAATATAATATGATATTTCTATTGCGCTGCAATGACTGTTGTTTGCTTCTGGTTCCGTTGTCTAGAGAAAAGTGGGGATCAGTCGTTGTTTAAATTTTGCCGAGATAAGAACACTTAAGTTATGACTTGAGTCTAGATCAATTAATTTACAGTTTTGCTTTTATATAATTTAATACCAGCCGTAAATTTTTAGCGTAGATAATTTGAGAAGCTAAAAAAAATTAAATAATTATTTTTAAAATTTGCACCGAAGCAACGAAATAATTATCGAAGACAATAAAATTTTGGATTTACTTTTTTTAATAATTCTACTGATAAAATTCACTGGTATTACTATGGGTTTAATTGATGATACCATCATCCGAATAATGTGTTACATTATTTTGAAATTCCCGCTATGAAAATTAAAAATTTTCAAAAAAGGCAAGTTATTTTTTTTCCGATATTTGTGGTGGAAAATTATCAAATAATAAATTAAAAATCAAATGTTTATTATTTTATTAATAGTTTTTCAAATTTTATATTAGATCACACAAAAATATTTTGATTACATGATAAATATTCCTCATTTTATTTGACTTCTTCCAATAAAAAAACACCAATGTCATACATTTTATTTTATTTTCAAAAAAGGTACAAACTACGAAAAATTGTGTTGAGTAAATACACTTCAGTGTTTGTAGGTACAACAAATCAAAAACATTGTGAAATTTATGTTATTTCCTTACTGAAGTACGTTATAAATAGAGTAAGATAATTTCATTACCTGAAAAAATTAGTTTATTTATTAATTAACTAACAAATGTCCTTAGAATTTTTGCGTATTGAAAATAAACTATCGAAAGTTTTAGTTTACACTTTTAAAGGATTCGATTGAAAGTGCGACGATATAACCAGACATGAAAACCACAGGTTGAAATGTTTTCAGAACGATTATAATCATGGATTTTTTAGCGTTTATACTAAGATTGAACCAATCAGTGTTATACATTGCGTCATTCAGATCTGCAAACTTAAATTATTTTTTTTTAATTTCTTTAAGTTTTATCCCTCAATTTTTTTAACCAACAAAAAAATAAAATAAAATCTCCGCACATTCGGAAATTGGTCTCTGAATCCTGATGGAAAATTTTCATTAGAAAAATGATATTTATATATCTATATATTTATATATATTTTGATGAATATTCAAGCCAAATTTTTGACGGATTCCATTGTCCAAAGATCAACTGAAAATACTCAGTATTTTTTTTATTTTTTACTCCAGTACAAGAAAAATTTTTCATGGAAGACATTTAGTGTTAAAGTTCTCGGAAAATAAAAATTCATTTTTCAATAGGCGCAGAAAATTAGAATTTACCTGAAGTGTCAATTGATGAGCTGACATGCAACACATAAATATTTGCACAATCGTGCCAATAATAAAAACCATAGTACTGATACATTCAACATAATCCATTGGAATACTTGAAAAATAATATACTGTTCCGCAAAGCATTATTGAGCTTGAGCAGTACTGCAAAAAAACAGGTTTCGAAAATATTTCGTAAACGTAATCTGAAAAACTGAACGTACAGTAAATTAATACGATTATTTTGGTCCTATTTAAAAATATTTAAAAAAAAAACCTTAAAACAGCAATATGGCACTCGACCCACTCAGTAATAATATTTTTTTCAGTGTCTTTATGATTCTTGACTTGGTCGGCAGAGTTTTCCAGATTTATTTTTTCGAGAGCTTTGATAACTTTTTTGAAACGATACTGCAGTATATTTGTTTGGGCAGAAACATACATCATCATTCCAGGAAAGAGAGTATCGAAGCCAACCTGAGCGTAAGTACTAATCAGAGAGTTAATAATTTGCTGAGCAGCAGTTAGTAAGTAAATTTTCGGGTTTGAATAATTGTAAGGCAACCAGCTGCTGAAAGGCAATACATCGGGTAATTTAGCTTCTGGAATTCGCGTTAATAAAATTCCTGATATTCCTATTGTCAAATACACACAATAAGAACGGGTTAAAACACTTTATGGAGTTTATCCTCTCATTGTTCAATAAATTTTCAGCGTATTGTTAAAAATAATCATAATTAACTGTAAAAAATCAGGAGTGGTTACAGATTTTATTTGAATTTGAATCAACTCCATCACTTGGAGTTCCGGAATTTCGAAAAAAATCATTCCGCATACGGAGGAAATAGAGTTGGCCTTTATCCGAGTTTCAAATCCTCATTTACTCCGATTCGGAGTTTTAATTTCAAAATAAACTCCGTTTGGAGTAAATTTGACTCCGAGGTACAAAATAAATACACAAGTCATCTGCTCCGCATTCATTCCGAATTTGATTCCTGTTCACTCCGAAAATTTTTTACAGTGTAATAAATCTATACACAGAAAAAAAAATATTCGTCGCAAAAAATTTTTACTTGCTCTGAGAAAATTTTTTCATTATGAAAATTCTCTTTTGCATCACGAAATTCTTTTTTTCTGTGTATAAATAAAAAAAAAAGTATTTATAAAATCCAGACTTACCTACTGACATAAATATACTTGTTTCGAATATCTATTTCATATTGGTCACGAGGTTTAAAAGGTTTTTCTTCTAAAGATTTAATGATTTGAAGGATTTCATTTCGGTTGCAAAGAATTCCGAGTATTTTTCCGCAGGCAGTTACCATCACAAGTAACATTGTCATATTATTTGTTAATTCATTTATTGAAGTACGGACTAAAATAATATCCAGGAACTGTGATAATGAAAATGCGAAATTTGTTACGACGACAAAGTAGCTGTACATGTCATAGAGTATGGACTTCCAGCCTCGCCAGTCAACGGGTCTCCAAAGACCGATGCAAGTTAGAATAAAGAAACTTTGCGGTAAAATAGTTGTCATTGTATCGATTAAGTTGTTATTATTGTAAGCAAGGGCCGATGGTTATTTTAATACTGCAGTCTAGAAAAGGGAGTTTCTTTGCCGCCAGTCTTACTTATTAAATATTAAGCATTTCCGTTTATATGAAATTTAAATTGCGGCATTTATCTATCTATAAGTTATTGAGTTGCCGTAATTACCTTGAGGTAAATTTTCAAATTTTTAGAAAAAAATATAGGGGAAAATATCTATTACCAAGAATTGTCATACGACAGGGTTTTAATTTTTAAATACAAAATTTCCCGCTGTTATAAAATTCAAATTGCTGTAATTATCTTGAGGTAAATTCGCAACAAGAGTTATAGGGGGAAATGTTTAGTACGAAGAATTGTCATAAGAAAGGGTTTAAATAATTAACTGGACAATTTGTTGAATATGAAATGATATTTCGATTTTAATGAAGCGACTATTGTTTGGTTCTGGTTCCGTTGTCTAGAGAAAAGTGGGGATCAGTCGTTGATTAAATTTCGCCATGACAAGAACTCTCAAGCTAACTTACAACTTGAGACTAAATAAATTTATTAACTCAGTTTAATTCTAAGCAATACTTTTTTTTTATTTCACATCACTCAAGATAATTGTTGGAATGTATTATAAGTAGTGTAGGATAATTTTAGCAGCTGAAAAAATTGTTAAAAAATTATTTTTTTAAATTTACAACTAAAAAAATAGTAGTTCAAGTAAATAAAGACAGTTTGGACTTACTCGTTTGAATGATTCTAGTGACAAAGTAACAACGTTCTTACACTCTAAAAAATTAGAAGTCAATTCAGCGTTGAGACCCATATGAGTGTTGGTGGAGATGGGTGGACATGAGTATAGGTGATTCTCTATGATGAGCAGCCCCTAACTTTGCTCCTGTTGGGAATAACCCACCACAACATAAACGTTTTTTGTTCCTTATGACGCCCTCAACTGGGAAAAGCCATAAAAAGTCCTGGGAATAATTTATTTTTTGAATTGGAACCGATATTAGGATGAATTAGGATCGGTGGAGATGGATGGACATGGGTGGAGATGACTTTTCATGAAGAGTAGCCCCTAACTTTGCTCCTATTGGGAATAACCCATCACAACATAAACGTTTTTTGTTCATTATGATGCCCTCTACTCGAAAAAGCCATAAAAAGTCCTGGGAATAATTTATTTTTTGAGTTGAGACCCATATTAGGATAAATTAGTGAACATGCAGCTGTCGGGTTTAATTATTTTAGTAATTATTATTATAAATAATATTTTTCCTTCCTAGTTGCAAATAGAATTTATTTGAATGCCCTCAAGAATTTTTACATATAAGAAGTGGGATTGGAAATCTGCGAACTAGTATAAAGTACTGTGTGTTAATGTGCACAGTAAGTTACTATTATAGCAGATCATTTTACAGCAAATATATGTAGACTACATCTAGTACCCTTTTTACACAATAAAATGCGATTACTGTAGAAAATTATATATGGAGTACGACAATTTAATCACCTGTAAAAAAAAAAATAATAAGAGTGTCGAAAAAATTAAATATGTGAAAATTATCTTACATTTTTGAACAACTCAAGTGACAGAGTTACGAAATAACCAGACGTAAATATAACAGGCTTCAATGCTTGTGAGACAATAATAATAATAGATTTTCTATGTCTGATATCTAAATCACACCAATCAGTATTGTAGGTCGAGTTGCTTAAATCTGAAAACTTTTTAAAAAAGTTTAGCACTAATAAGTAAAATTCATAAAATTAATTTTAAATATACTTCAAGTGTCACTTGGTGAGCAGCCATACAAAGCATAAATATTTGCAACGTTGTACCACATAAAAAAATTATACGGCTCATAAATTCAACAGAAAATATAGGAACGCTTGTCATACCATAGACAGTGACACAAATCTGAGTCGAACTCAGGCAATATTGGAGAAAAACTGGCCCGGAATATATTCCATGCACATAATTTGATAAACTAAAAAAATTTATTTATGTACTTTTAAAAATCTATATGACAAACGAAGTTATTTTTAGAAAAATTTAGATTAATTTACAGCAATAAGAGGGATCAAAGCCAAGGCAACTCAGTTTTTAACCCTTAACAGCTACATGGGGTGACTAGTCCCCGAGGCTCAAAAAAATGGAATTAGAGATCTTGTACCTTTCAAATAAATTGGTCAAAAAACTTTCAAAAAAAGGGAGTTACCCCATGTGGCCTGGGTGAGGTGTTGCCGCTAAGGGTTGAATATGAATAATAAAGTTTTTGTAAATTTTTCGTCATTTTAAAAAAACGAAAAATGACAATATTTCTGTACACAGAAAAAAAAATTTATTGACACAAAAAATTTTTACTTGCTCCAAGATATTGTTTGAATTGTGAATTTAAAACATAAATTTTCTTGGGACGAAAAAAAATTCCTTGCACGAAAAAATTTTTTTTCTAATCCTAAGACAATTGTTTATTTTTTTATTCATAATGCAAAATATTACTCGCACCAAGAAATTTTTTTTTCTGTGTGAAAACTTTATAAAAATACAGACGAGTATAAATCACAGTAATAATAGGAGAGACCAAGTATGGTTGTCTTAGGAGTTGGTTGTCACAGCTGTGATCGATGGCGATCGGCGCCGATGACCACTGTGATAACTAACCCCTGAGATCATACCCGGTCTCCCCTAATAATATATAAAAACCTGAGAACATGATTATGATGGTCAACCCACTCGGCGATGAGTTTTTGATTAGGATTATTTTCCTCATCACTGTTTTGATTTATGACGTCAAACTTAACCACCGTCTTAATGATATCTTTAAATCGATACTGCAGTACATTTACTTGTACTGAAACATACAGCATCATTCCAAGAAATAATGTATCAAAGGCCACATGAACGTATGCGCCGTGAAAAAATGTAAACAGCTGATGAGCTGCAGTTATTATAAAAATACTTGGTTCCGAGTAATTATAAGGGAACCATCCTTTGAAAGGCAGTACAGTTGGAAACTCAGCCATCAATGTTTGAGTAATTAAAACTCCAGAAACTGCTGCGGTAAAGAACATACAATACAAACGGATTACAAAGCTTTACAAGATTTATTAACACTGCTCAAACCACTAAACGTGTCTTTAATTATTAGTTTTATTAATACACTGTAAAAAATTTTCGGAATATAGGAATCCTAGAGAATTGTTTTTCCTTTACTGTTATGTACCAGTGTTATTATAGAAGACTTCTCAATAAAAGCTCGAAGAGCTGGAAAATGTATTCACAGCAATGCTTTCGAGCTAAAAGAGCTCAAAAACAGCAGGAAATTTAGGGGCTCAACCGATAGACAAATTTTTTTCTATGAAATCACTCCGAATTTACTCCCAAATTTTTACAGTGTAATGATCAAGAAAAGTTTTAAAAAATAGCTAACGACTTACCTAAACATATCATCATATTTTTTTTTAATATTATTTTCAAACAGATCGAGTAATAGAAAAGGTTTTTCGTCCAAAAGTTGAATAACATGAGTTATCATTCTGTGTTTATAAAGAACCCCAATTATTTTTCCAAATGCACCAATTTGACCGGTCATACTGGCGAGATCATTTATAAATTCATTTACCGAAGTTCTCACTAAAATGAGATCTAAAAACTTTGTAACTATAAACAAAATATTATTCAGAACGACAAACCAACTGTACGCATTGTAGAGCATGCACTTCCATCCCGGCCAGTCAATGGGTCGCCAAAGACCGACCCAACTTAGTATAAAGAAACATTGTGGTAAAATAGTTGTCATTGTATCGATTAAGTTGTTATTAATGTAAGCAAGGGCCGACAGTTATTCTAATACTGCAGTCTAGAAAAGGGAGTTTCTTTGTCGCAAGTCTTACTTATTAAATATTAAGCATTTCCGTTTACATGAAATTCAAATTGCAGCATTTATCTATCGATAAGTTGAATTGCCGTAATTACCTTGAGGTAAATTTTCAGATTTTTAGCAAAAAGTATAGGGGAAAATATATACTACCAAGAATTGTCATACGACAGGGTTTTAATTTTTAAATACAAAATTTCCCGCTGTTATAAAATTCAAATTGCTGTCATTATCTTGAGGTAAATTCGCAACAAGAGTTATAGGGGGAAATGTTTAGTACAAAGAATTGTCTTAAGAAAGGGTTTAAATTATTAACTGGACAATTTGTTGAATATGAAATGATATTTCGATTTTAATGAAGCGACTATTGTTTGGTTCTGGTTCCGTTGACTAGAGAAAAGTGGGGATCAGTCGTTGATTAAATTTCGCCATGACAAGAACTCTCAAGCTAACTTACAACTTGAGACTAAATAAATTTATTAACTCAGTTTTATTCTAAGCAATACTTTTATATTACTTCACATCACTCAAGATGATTGTTGGAATACATTGTAAATAGTGTAGGATAATTTTAGCAGCTGAAAAAATTGTTAAATAATTATTTTTTCAAATTTACAACTAAATAAAAGTAGTTTGAGTGAATAGAGAAAGTTTGGACGTACTCGTTTGAATGATTCTAGTGACAAAGTAACAACATGCCCGCTGGCGAATACAATCGGTTTGATTGACGACATCATCATCATGACAATATGTTTTTGAGCACTATTGCTCAAAGCGAACCAATTTGTGTTGTACATTGCAGCGCTGAGTTCTGCAAACTATTGAAATTTTATTTCTTCTAGATGTAGAGTAGAATTTACATTCGGTCACTGTTCCATTTTTGGACACTTAATACTTATTTTGATTAATGAAAAATTATAAAATAAAATTTCTATTGCATCGATGTGATAAAAATATCATTGTACAGATTTTAAAAATTAATTGTCACTGCGTCTTCTACAAATTATTTTATTTTAATTTTTTCTAGTGTCAAAAAGTGGCCAAAAATTGTACCTCTAGCTTATATATATTTTTGGAAAAAAGTTTATAGTTATAAATTTACCTCGAGAGTTACTCGGTTGCCCGACATACAGATGACGAATATTTGGAAGAACATGCAGAGAATATATACAGAGCATGCGATAAATTCTGGCGAAAATGGCACCATTTGAGATAGCGCGTAAACGCTGCTGCAGAGAATTATTGAACTGAATGAATATTGAATAAATATCATTGGGCCAAATACATGACTCATTGTATCAACCATCCTACAAATAAATAAATTTTTATACAACTGAAAAAAATACTAATTCATATTTTTTACGTCTAAGTATATAATATAAAATTATCAAAAAACCTTAAAATTTCTACATGGTACTCAACACACTCGGAAAATATTTTTTTCTCGACAGTTTTAACCATAACAGGATCCATTTTGTCGTCGGAAACATTTGCCAGTGCATCTAAGGTAAGACGAAACCGATGTTTCAGTACATTTATTTGAGCGCAAACTTGCATCATCATCCCGGGAAATAAAGTGTCGTAGGCAATGTCAACGTTGGCACTCATAAAAATGGTAAGGAGCTGCTGGGAAGCGGTCACCCAATAAATAATGATATTATTTGAATAATCATAAGGTAGCCATGCTCTGCAGGGTAAAACCCCTGGTGGACGATCTTCAAATATTTTTCCCACCGTAAATACGGTTACAGATATATCAAAAAATACTGCATACACAAAAGTATTAAATCTAATATTTTTTATGATCATCGAACAATTCACATTTTGATATTTGAATGTTACATATTTTCAGCAAATTATACTATCCTACTGCCAGAAAATTATCCGGGAAAATTTTATTTCGCGTTTTTAAGTTTGATTTAAACAAAAATTCCACTCGTACGATTTTCGGTTGATGTTTATACTGCATACACAAATTTAATTTTTTTAAATTTATCAGATTACAAAGATTTATCTTGAGCAGATTCAAATAAAAAACTTCCCGATAAGAAAATCGATGATTTTCAAAAATTTCGGGAAGTTATTGTTTTCATTCCGATTTTCAAAAAACGAGATTTCATCAGGTGTCGACGTTTTGAGGTCCAAGGAAGCTATCGACTATTTTCAAAATGATGTTCGAGAGTCTTTAGTAAAAAAATTTAATTGCTACCTTGAAGAAAAATTTTGAAAATTCATATTCTATTATGAATTTAATGGAAAATTAAACTCGGAAAAAAAATTCCTGTCCAAAAAAAAAATTCTTTCAAGTAATTTTTCATTTCACTGAAAGTATGTAACATTTTGATAAAATTCGAAAAAAAAGATTTTTCAAGAAAATCACCTGATCATCCGATTGAATTTCTTGTGAATAATTTCTTCTTGGTAATCACGCGGACTAAATGGATTTCCATTAAACTTTTCAATCATTTTGATGATAGTTCCACGATTGCTTATAACCGTTATCGTTTTTCCGCACATCCCTATGATAGTTATCAGCATCGACGAGTTATTAAAGAAGTCAAAAATACCATCGTTGAAAAATATCAACTCCATGGATTCAGAAATAATGAAAGTGACACTATTCAAAAAAACTAGTAAAGTGTAGCAGTTGTAAAACGCCCCTTTGATTCCCTGCCATTCAACTGGTCTCCAAAGGCCTATGCAAGTTAATACAAAGAAACTTTCTTTCAGTATAGCCATATATATAAGAAAATCGATTTGTCGGCCTATCAGCTAAGAGGTTTTCGAAGATATGACCACGGGAGTTGTAGAAACACATGATACTATGTTGCGACAATAATTTTACTACTCAAGTATTCAAAGTTTATTGCCTATAGCTACTCTTTCTCGGGAAAACAATTTTCTAAAATTGTATGAAAATTGATATAATTATTTTAATATGGCAACTACTGAATTGTTTATATTTTAAGTAGATAAATGGAAAATGAACTAGAATATTCAATTGCTGTTATTTTCGTAATTGTTTTATTTATTATTCATGTTTCGAAGTCAGTTAACGAGGGACATCAGTCTGAAATTATAATTTTTAGTCTATATCTCTTAAAAAAAAATGTAAAAATACGAAAATTAGTTTTTAAATTCACTATTTTAACTGAAATTTTATTTTGAAACAGATATTAATAAAAAATGAAAATAAATATTTAAAAATTGTATAGAATATTTTTGAAAATTTTAAATTGTCTAATACAAAATTTTGGGAACCGAGCACGAGTGGTAAAAAAATAAGAGAAAAATAAATTTTAATCAGATTTTCACAAAAAAAATTTTGGTAATTAAACAATTATGACCTAACAATTTTCGTTTGGAAAAAATTTTCTTGTTACTTGAAAATTGAAATTTTTTTTCTGTTAATTTGCTTTTGTGGTTCAGCAGATTGTAGTCCATGTAAAAATATTAATTTTCTAGTGTTTTGTGTTTCTGCGTGAGAAAAAATATAAAAATCAGGCGCTTTTTGATCTTCCATTTTTTTCCTCAGAAAAAATTTCATTCGCTCTACATAAATAAACTTTGAAGTCACAGTAAGTGCAAGTATAAAATATTTAATTCAAATACTGTCATCAAATTTCTTATTTCACTCAGTTTCAAACCTACTGTAAGATAAATCATGATGCTGGTTAGCCAGCGTCTTACAGTTTTTGGATTTTTTTCAAAATACTAAATAATGAAAAAAGAAATATTTTAAAAAATTGCACCTACAGTTTTTTAAATTTTCTACATGTGCATTTTTTAGTTTTTCGTTTTTCATGATTGATTTGTTGAAAAAAACAAATCTGAAAATTGTTAATTGTCCACTGACTTCAGGATCGTAAATAAATATTTGAAAATTTGAAATTTACTACAGTAAAAATTTCCCATTGTGACTTTTAATACCAAAGTTCTATAAAATGTATAGAAAATTTAACAGACGTACCTTTCAGCTCATAGATGTCAAATAAAAAACATTAATTCATTGCCTTCAATTTTTATGGCGCACTGACATAAAAAACAGCTGTAATTTGAACTTTATTTAAATTTCACATCCAAACTACCAAATTTCACTATTAATTATAACGCGCACTAACAAGTTTCATATAAATTTTTAAACTGATAACCAAAACCCGAATATGAACTGACAAACTTTTACTTTACCAACCAACCAGTCGACCAAATCTACTCTACCTACTGACAGTTCAAATTCCCGCCATCTAGCGTCGATTTACTCAACCTCAAGTCGCAACGAATTTTCTAGTGACTTATAATTTGTCCCCAAAAAATAAAAATAGATATTTAAAATATCGTAGGTTGGGAGAATTGAAAAATAGCAAAGTCAGTTGTTGACTTGAAATGAGCAGAGTAAAGATGGATTCTCGTGTTAAATATTTCCAATGAATCGTTCAAACCTTCTCAATTCTCTTATCATTTTTCTTATCGGATTGGTATTTATAGTAACTTATCCCTACCGTAACTTGACAACAATTGCTGAGTAAAATTAAATAAATAAATAAACAAATTGTCTAATTGTGGATTGGTAAATTTATATATATAAAAATATATATATAATAATAAGTGAAGAAGTTGCAAGCATGATTGTACAGGAGCCAGTTCAGGTGAGAAAGTGCATTCACGGATCGATCATATTTTATGAGAAAGACCCCAAGTAACTTAATTATCCTGATAAAATAACGCAGATAAAGACTTTTTTTATTTCACTCACTCAGTTTACTTTTTTATTCATACGTCCAGTCAACGTGTGTTACGTCCGTACATGTATACATATATATATACATATATGTCTAGTCTCTAGTCTGCGCATCTACATCTACACTTATTGACAATTCAACATATCGATATTCCAATTCTAATCTCCTTTGAGACATACTTTCAATTACCCCAATTTCGACATTATTTTGTAATTTTTAAATTAATCAGTAGTCATTTATTTATAAAAATATATTAATAACTTATATAATAATTATTTTTTTTTAAATTTAAAATTGTAATAAAAATGAGTAAGAATTTAGCAGACAGAAAATTTTGAAATTTTAAATAAATAAAATTTGTAAAAAATGTAACTGTTAATTTAAAAACTTTCTAAGCGCATTTTTTAAAAATTACATTTATTATTTCCTCTATTTATTAATAATTTTAAATTTGTCTGATGCCTGATTCATACTCGTAAATTAGATTATTATATTTGTAAAATTACGTAAATGATAATAAATAATTGCATTTATAAATTTAAAATATTGATTCATATAAAAATAATGATACTGAAGTTAGCAGACAATTAACAATTTTAGGATTTTTTTTTGTAAATAAAAAAAATAACTAAAAATATGCAGGTGGGAAAAATTTAAAAAACTGGAAGTACTTTTTTTTATAATTTATTGTTTTGAAAAAAAATCTATAAATTATTAAACGCTGGGTAATTTCAGTATCAAAAGATAAAATTTATAAATAATTTTTTGGTTTAGAAAAATTATAATTGATAAAATTATGGAAATCATAATATTTATTGTGATAAAAACCATTATTTTGAATTTACTAAAAATTTGTAAGAAGAGATTTTAATTTTATAAAAAAACAAAATTTTTTAATGAAAACACAATAGTTGATAAAATCTTCATTAAAAAACGAGTCTACTTATTGCTTGTTTACTAATGTGTATTTATTTTTTAATGAGGTACTAATTTGTATTGTATATAAATAAGTAAATGATTAATTAGATAAATTTTTTTATTTAATAATAATGACAGTTTATTTATAGAAAAATAAAAATAAAGAAATATTTATTTATAGGCCGCCATATGGCATTGTCTCAATCACTATGCGTACAGCGACGCTATTTTTTTATCAGAAAGGCTTTTTGCAGAAGGTAACTATTTTTTTTTTAATTATATATAAATCATATTATTTTTTCTCTATGCACAAATTGATCGTTATTATAATAAATATTTTACTACATTTATTTCCAACGTCACATTTAAGTCTTAGTATTTATTTTATATATTGAATCAAATATATATTTACTTGAGGACAAGAAAAATAGTATGGGGTAGGAATCAAATTTTATGACTTTAGGTACTTGAGTCAACGAGAGATTGAGGCCCATAAGTAAGCTGGGCAATATGTTTTTCTTCATATTGTACTCATATTTATATGTATATTTTTTGAACCTAGACATCTTTGTTATAAAAAAAGAGGAGAGATTATACTATTATTTAACCAACAGACTATTAATTATAATAACGATTATTAAAAATAAATATTTTAATAAAATATACTCATATATATTTTGTTCGTAAAAAAAATTAATTATTGCAAGCAATAAAAGTCAAGTAATTAATAATTTATGTTTAAATTTCAGTGGACAACGAGGATACGCTGTTTCTCTTAGCGACATGTTACTACCGAGCTGGGAGAATAAGACAAGCGTACGGTTTATTAACAAAGAAATCACCCAGTACACCACAGTGTCGATTTTTACTCGCAAAATGTTGCTACGATTTGGAAAAATGGGCGGAAGCCGAGGCAGCCATTGTCGGCGGCTACTACAAACAAGTTAAAAATTTAGAAGATATAGTTATACAATTTGGCGACCAAGCGTGTTTTTCACTCCAAATAATAGCAAAAGTATATTACAAACTGACAAGAACTTCAAAGGCTAACGAAGCGCATAAATTAGCATTAAAATTGAATCCATTTTTGTGGCACTCATTTGAGGAGCTCTGTAATGTCGGGGAGAAACCTGATCCCAATAAAGTATTTCAGTTAGAAAAAATAGACACCTTCGCTATGTGTCACGGTACTAATCAGCTTAATTATATTACCGAGCCTGACGTTATTCTTCCCAGCAATTCTCCAACGCCAAACATAAACACGTAAGATTTTTATCTAGTTCGTTAGTTGTAAGCTTCGGTAATGAGTTTTATTGACGGTCATTTTTTTTTAGGACTCCAACGCAAGCTGTAATTGTCAATGGCACTCAGGGCGTGAGATTACATCCGTCAATAGAAGAAAGTCCTCAACCACAAGCTATTTTGTATACAAATCCACCGACGATATCACCGCGCAGCAAACCTCAGCGGTATCGTAGTATGTTTAGTAATTCAATGAGTCCTTTGACTCCGAGTTTTGGTATTCTTCCGCTGGACAATAATTCTCCAGAACCAACAGTACTACCTTCACATGTCACTTTAACTGAATCAAATGATCAGAAAAGTTTAGCTAAACGTGTCAGTAGTCTTCGTGCTCATGTAGGCGTAAGTTATATTCATTTATTTATTAATAAATATCATCTGTACATTTAATAAAGTGTCCGACTGTCGGAATCGGGTCGAGTTTAAATTTACAATTGATACTCAATAAAAATATATTAGAGTGACCTAAAAAAATTTGGCTTTCACTTTTCAAAAAAATAGCAGGAGAATATTCGAAATTTTTAAATTCTTGAGCAACTAAAATTTATATTTTGAACTGAATTTTTTTAGATGATTTATTTGTTATTTTCATAATCTTGGGTTGATTGGGTCATACTTTAATATATCAATGAGATTAATTGGGTTATTTTGGTGATAGATATTTTTGGTCAGGAATTTTTATCAGGGTTATTTTTGTCATGATTATTTATAACGAACTATCAGCCCCCATAGAATTTTCTTACCAAAATAATTTTAAGACAATTATTTTCTTACTGATTAGATGAATTTACTTATTATTAGTTTTAATTATTGAACCTGATATTTTTCCAATTTATACGCATTAAAATGAAATTTTCTATTTCGAAAATCTGCATAAAAAAATTTTTAATATTTACGTAGTAAATAAATATATAAAAACATATTTTCCGTGTTGGGAACCGGATAGTTTAGGTCGTTAATTTTTATAGCAGTCTCTTTTTTTTTAATCCACAAAAAAATTATTAGGTCAGCTTTAATATCACCCATGACATTTTTAATATCTGCTCTTATTTCAAATTATCAAAAGAATTTTCTTCTCAAGACATTAAATTTTCTAAAAAAAAAAAACTTAAACTCAAGCCTGTAAGTTTCTTTATACAGAAGTTAAAATTTAATTTTTTATCAAATTACTCGTTTTAAATTTTAAAACCGCGATGAAAAGTTTAATTAAAATTTTCCACAACTTCATGACCCACATAAAGATCTGATTAATTTTAACAGACAAATTTTCTATTAAAAAATTTATTTTTTATCAACCGACATTAGATTGCGTATAACTTTTAAACTTTTCTATTTACTCATACTCACATTCAGACCTTTTTTACAAACCATTGAATTCTCTACAAAATTGTTTTAAAACTTTAACCTGAAACATCAAAACTTGGTAAGTTACGAATAGTTCTTGTAAAAAATAAATTCGAAACTTGTCTGTAACAAATTATTCACCATAAAGACTCAGCGAGCATATATAATTCAATTCTATATAAATATACACCATACATTTATCAGAAAAAATAAATAAATAAATAAAATGATGACCCAATTAAAGATCATACTTATTAAATAAAATAACAATTTAATTGTTACTATTGCAGCAATTTATATCGAGAAAAGAGACTCCATTGCAACAGGGCAAGCCCGTGTTCTCCCAGTCAGGGAACACAAGCAACACCGCAAATATCGTAACCGTAACACCAACAACACCAACCCCAGCGCCGCCGACTCTCCAGGGGCCCAACGTCCGTCGTTCTTCCCGACTTTTCAGTCACAGCTACTCGGTTAAAGAGAACAACAAATCGCCCAATAGAAATAAATTCACAACACCAAAGTCACCCTCACGCAAGACCAAAGCGCGTTTGTCAAAGACAAATTTAAACAAAGCGACATTCAATGAACTAAACGAACGTAATCGCAGTGATAAGGAAAAAAGTGAGACAATAACGTCTGAGAAAATGGTCGCCACGACAAATGCATTGAATCAAAATAGTAATAGCAATAACAATAGTAATAATAGTAATAATAGTAACTGTGCCAGTCAACAACACTGCGCAGTACTGGTTCAAAAACAATGCGCTGAAGGTCTAATGTCATTGTTACGTGAACTCGGAATGGCTTATCAGCATTTGAGTCAATTTAATTGTTCACAAGCCGTTGAAATACTTAGTGTCCTACCAAAACATCACTACAACACCGGCTGGGTCTTATCAATGCTCGCTCGAGCCCATTTTGAAATGAATGACTACAAAAAGGCGGCTAATTATTTTTCCGAAGTCAGACAATTGGAGCCTCAGCGTATGGATTTAATGGAAATATACAGCACAGTCTTGTGGCATTTACACTCTGAGGTCCAGCTGTCGACTCTGGCGCAGGAACTCGTCGCGGAGGACCGCAATTCCCCGGCAGCCTGGTGCGCTACGGGCAATTTGTTCTCAGCTCAAACGGAACACGAGACGGCGATAAAATTTTTCCAGCGCGCGATCCAAGTGGACCCGAACTTCCCGTACGCCTACACGCTTCTTGGCCACGAGTATGTTCTGACCGAGGAGCTGGAGAAAGCCGTGCACGCGTTTAGAAACGCGATAAGACTCGACCCGAGGCATTACAACGCCTGGTTTGGTCTCGGCACCATTTACTCAAAGCAGGAGCAATACAGCTTAGCGGAAGTCCACTTCAAAAGAGCGCTGCAGATAAATCCCTATCACTCTGCTATCATGTGCCACATCGGAGTCGTCCAGCACGCGCTTAAAAAAACCGATCTCGCGCTGAGAACACTCAATGCCGCTATCGCGAACGCCCCGGACAACACGCTTTGTAAGTTCCATCGGGCCAGTATCAATTTTTCAATCGGACGGTACAATGAGGCACTTCGTGAATTTGAAGAGCTCAAAAATATCGCACCCAAAGAATCTCTAGTCTACTATTCGATAGGAAAGGTAACTAAGCTGCTTTTACTTTCATCTTTGATCTCTGATCTTTATTTAGATTAATTGGTTTATAAATTTGATACTTTGAAGATTTAATTGTTGTTTTGTTTTACTTGTGTAGGTTCACAAAAAACTTGGCAATACTCATTTAGCGTTGATGTACTTCAGTTGGGCAACGGATTTAGATCCTAAAGGCGTTAATAGTCAAATTAAAGAAGCTATTTTAAGTCCTGGACAGAGCGATGAAGAAACGCCGGTTGCTAATTCTGGTAATTATTTATTTTTAATTAATGATTATTAATAAATTGTAGGAAAGAAATTTAGTTTTTTTGGATTCTTGTAAAGAATTTTTTTTTTGGACAAGAATACCCAAGTTCAAATTTGTAGTCTACGTCATAAGCCTGGTAGGACGCAGGGAAATTTTTATTAGAATTTCAGTTTCCCACTACCGTGTGTTTAGTTTTGTTCCCGACTACCCGTTATAAGCCTTTTTTATTTTATATAATTTTAAACGTCATATTAACATTTTGTTACATACGCGACTATCCCGATTTTCCTGGTGCTTATGGCGCTAAAATAAATACTTATCTTTTTACACTAATAATAATTACAATGAAAAAAATGATAATGATAACGGTATTGATTGCAGTAATAATTAAAATAATAATTGTTATTGATCAACTTAATGCTCAATAAAACTTTTAAATTGTAACAGAAGCTTTTAATATAATTCATCATTACAATTATCAACAATAAATAATATTTTACTTAATAATGATTAAATTATTATCCGCGAAAGATAGACAGTAAATTTTCATCATTAATTTGTCTATTTTTCCTGTTGTTAGTTTATAATTTATAGAATTTTAACGGAGGCTTATAACGGGCTCTCTGGTACGAGACTCCTTAGAGTGGTTAAGGGGGAAGTTGTTTGGACTCAGTAACTCCCGATTGAGGGAAGAGGCTTATGACAAGTCGATTAATATAAACAAACTTTTGTTTTTTCTTTTTAAGGAAATGAGCAACAGGGTCAAAATCTAGCCCACGAAACAGAAGGCGGCGGTGAACTAGCAGCGGAGGTCAGTGGTCTCGCGAGTACATTAAGCGTAGAAACAAATCAAGACGACAGCGATGACAGCTTATGAAGGCTCCGAGTAACTCACGTGAGTTTGCTTGCGTATCGGTTAAACTCAAGTATCCGTCGTCGTCGACTCGCTCGTTACCGTCTGAGACGGTTGCAGCGGCCACGTCACCGACGTCGTCACCGTTATCGTCGTATCTACTGACGTAAAATAATTATAATAAATATAAATAAATTCAACGACAACACGAATTGAGATCGTCTACGATAACTGTAGCCACCACTCTTTCGTTTTTAATTATTTCACTTTAAACATAAGGACATTAATTAATCAACGCGTGTTACGAGTCGCAGTAAATTTATTTATTAATTTAATTAATTAATCTACTAATTAATTAATTGTAATAAACACTCATCGTGATCTAAATGTCTATATAAATATAAATATAGACCCAACAAGCAAAAAATAACCGCGGATTTTAAATTATTTCGCAGTATAGTTTTTTTTTGCTTTGTAAATTGTAATGTATATTTTTTTTCTACTTGTTTCGAGTCTTCTCTGTCTATTTCTTTTTTTTTACAGACAAACAAATTTATTACTGAGATTTAATTGTTTTTATCGAAATAAATTAATATAATACGACTGAATATTAAAAAAAAAGAAAAGAATTGAGGAAATAAATATGAGAGTTTTGTGTAAATGTAAATTATTAGTATTTTATGATTATTATTAACTATTATTATTATTAATTATTATTATTATTATTATTATTATTATTATTATTATATTATAATTATTATTGATAATATATATATACAAAAATATATGGATGATAAATGAGTTAGGCTAAAAAGAGAAGCCGTTAAATTACGATTATTTAAATAAATGAGTGCAATTGGTCGTTGACGATCGCCCGGTGGCATTTTAATCAGCTTAAAATAATAAATTAAATGATTAATGTGACGGCGATCGCTCGATTGACACTAGTGGGCTATAAAATATATACATATATATATATATTTATTTATTACTACTGACACTAATTATTTAACAGTAATGTGGTTTATATATCTATATATATGTATATATATGTCGATAGATTATTTAATCAGATTGAAGAGTTAAGATCTTGAGTGTTTTTATTATTTCCAGCTCAAGGTTATAAAATAAAGGATATAATAAATTTGAAAAAAAAAAAAAAAAAACAAAAAAATTTCAACTCCATTTTATTTTAATTATTTTCCTATTCATACTTTAGTAATTATTATTTTATATTTTTTCTATCGATTTTTTTTTCAAAGCAAAATTCCCGCCAAAAAATTTGAATTTTTTGGCGGGAATTAAATATTTTTTTCTTTTTTAAATTAATGTTCTAATTATTTATAATAAAATTAATATAATAGTAACAAAATATATAACAAAAATTAATATATATATATATATATGTTTATATATATATATTGATAAAATAAAAGCTTATATAAATTATTTATTTAAAAAATGAATTTGCCGCCTAGAAAAAATAAAAAATAAATAAAACTAAATAATTACTGTCTCATGAATTAAAATAAAAATAAAAAACAAAAGTCTTAAATGATAATTTATAATTAAATAATAAATATTAACATAAGTATGTGTATAAAGTTATCTCATAAGAGATAACGGTACATAAAATATGATAATTCCACATCACAGCCTGCACTCAACTGTAGTACACGAGACATTTAATAATGAATCCAGCTGGTAGTGTGCAAACAGGTATGACTTTGTCAAAATTAACAAACTTTAAATGATAATTAATAATAAATAAACGATTTTTGTTAAAGTCCTCGGAGCGACGAAACTGTCCCTACTATCCAGGACATTAACTCACGAGCATCTGGCGCTGGATTTTGATAAATTTTACGTACCTCCGCCTGACAAACTCAAGAATCATTTTGCCAGTGGGATTGATATCAGAAATGTCGGGTTTGTAAGACAGTATCCGTACAGTAGTCGATACAATGTTACATTTAATGATGCTGATACTCACGCGGCTATTTTACAAGAAGTTGAATTATTTAAATTACATGGCGGTGGTACGATTGTAGAGAACACGAGTCATGGAATTAAACGAGATATTCCGCTGATGATTAAAGTTAGCCAGCAAACTGGTGTTAATATTATTGCTGGGACCGGTAAGATTTAATTATTTATTTCTATGACTACCCAAGTAGCACAGGGACAACTTTAAGATGTCATTTAAAGTGACGACAAATTTTTTTTTCTCAAAATTAAGTTTTTTTAAGATGTTCACTCTAGCCATAAGAAATTTGACATCTTTTTTCTGTTCTAATAAAGTCATTTCAATTTAACCATCATTTAGATGACATTTGTAATTTAATTTTTGATGTCATTTCTATCAAGTTTTTTAAGCAGACATTTTTTCGGTGATAAACTCCTAATTGTTATCAACATTTTGGTGCCTTGATAAGTCAAAAAAAAAACAGCCTCAAGACTTCTATCTTAAAGATGTCAAAACTTTATTAATTAATTGAAAAAAATTAAAACCTTAATTAAAAATAGGACAATTTCGCTGAGATTTAGATTTTTTTAAAAATTACTGACAGTTGACATCAATTAGGAGTCAAATGAAATTTTTGAATGAACTTTTGCCTACAAAAATTCAAATTACAAAATTGACATCGATTTTCTGAAATTTTTTTTAACTCCCAATTAATGTCAACTGTCTAATTTTTTCAAAAATCAACTCAACGACAGTTGCAACTTGAATTTTTTTTTTTAATTAATTGAAGAAATTTTGTTACGCTTCTGTCAGTTGTCATTGAAAATTTTTAAAAAGTGGGGGGTATTGAAAATGACAAGATAATTATTATTAATGAATTTTTTTTTAAGGTCACTATGTTGAAGCCTGTCAAAATAATTTGAAAAACGAAGAACAAATGTACGATTTAATTTTAAAAGAATTAACTGAAGGTTGTGAAGAATATCCTAGTGTTAAAGCTGGATTTGTTGGTGAAGTTGGTAGTTCTTGGCCAATAACTGGTAATTTAATTGATAAATACTCCAATATTTATTTATTTATTTATCTACATATGAAATTTGTCTTTTAGAATTTGAAAAAAAAGCGATTCGCGCCACAGCCAGAGTCCAACGACAGCTAAACTGCCCGGTGTCATTTCACCCCGGAAGAAATTCCCAAGCGCCTTTTGAAATAATGAGAATATTCTCCGAAGCTGGTGGCGATGCCAAGAAGGCTATCATGTCTCATTTAGACAGTTAATTAAATTTATAATTAGTATTATTTTTAAAATGCTTTTTAAATTGTTTGTTTATTTATTTAAAATAATAGGAACCCTGGTGAAAAAAGACGAGCTCCTGGAATTTGCGAAGCTGGGCTGCTATACTCAATTCGATTTATTTGGAACAGAATGTTCTTACTATCAACTTGATGAGACGACGGACATGCCCTCGGATGCCCAGAGACTCGACCGGATAAATTGGATAAAGCGAGACCGGGGCGTAGATCAGATTCTCATGAGTCACGATATCCATACCAAGCACCGGCTGGTAAATTGCGATCAACTTTTTTTTTTATTTATTTTTATATTAAATTATTTTGCAGCGCAGCGAAGTTTTTTTCCTCTTCTATTCAAAATTATTAAAAAAAAAAAAAAATTATTTTCAAAGTACTATTACTGTACATCAGTTTTGCTGATTAAATTTTGACGTTACGTAAAAAAGTTATAGGAGAATTTTATAGATAATTTAATGGGCTATAAAAAATGTCTGAAGAAAAAAATCGATAAATTCAAAATTTAAAAAGTTATAGACATTTTAATACAATAGAAATAATTTTTTTAAATTTTCATGGCAAATAAAAAATTTAAATTTTTAAAAAAAATTCGCTGTCAAAAATTCGCGGAGCAGATGCTTATTTATTTAATTTTCTCGAGTGAATGCAGGCTTAAATAAAATCCGTAATCACTCCCGATTTTTCAGTGTACTAGAATACTAAATATTTTAAAAAACAGCCACTAAATAAATGTCTCTCCGCAATGACAGAATATATCAAACCGCTATCAAAGTTTAAGGTTTAAAAATTGATTCCCTCTCGATGGTTGACTGGTTCCAGGTTAAATTCGGCGGACACGGTTACTCTCACATTCTTACAAATGTCTTGCCACGTATGCCAGCCAAAGGATTTACTGCTCAAGAAATAGATGCCATTACTATTGAAAATCCCAGGAGATGGTTGTCTTATTAAACTCAAATACATTTACTCAGTCATAAATAAAATACTCGATCGATTGATTCATTGATTGACTACACAATTATAATAATTAATAAATAATAAATAAAAATTCTTTAAAAAAATATTAAAGGTCTATTTATATTTTATTTATTAGATAATAATTACGATAAAAAATTAAAAAAAAAGGTCTCTAACAATTTGTTGTCCTCTCATCTGGAATAACGACAAAGTAAAAGCTAAATAAAAAAATAAAACGTTTGCAAAAAAATTTATATACAATCATTGGCACGTAATTGTGTCGGGGAAGGTGGGGTTGATATATATACATATATATATTTATAGATATATATATATATATATATTGTATTAGATGTTCATGGAGCAAGCGCCGTTGAGTTGATCGCAGTCGTCATCTCGACGCACGATAGAGCCGCGAGGTAAAGGTCCGAGCGTACTCGCGCGCGGTCGCGGTCGCTACTCGTGTCCCAGCTAGCATATGAGCAGCTACAACCACCCGACCGTCAACAGTGTGCTCGATAAATAATCACTAGTTCCAAAATAAATAACAAAGTCTCAGTGTTTAATAATAAAATTTATTTTTATTTTTTGAATCCTTTAAAAACTCGCGGGTGTCTGATAAAAACCTGATAGTTAAAAGCCCCAGTTCTCAGTGTTTATCAGTCCAAGAGCTCAGGAGACAAGAGAGAGACCCGACGAGGAAACCAAGGACACAGTACGTGAAAAGAGAAAGGACTAGACACGCCTGACGATGGATTACGGTGGTGAGGCTGTAAGCTGAGTAAGGAACAAAAAGCTTAGCAAGAGCTTTTATTTAAATAATTCCGCGGGTGGGACAGAAAAATAAATTTAGTGGGAGGTAAATGAATTGTTATTGTAATTTATTTTTAAATTTAATTGGGTAAATATTGTAATGAAAAAGTTGTTTGAGTTTAGATGCGGAGAGACAGGAGAGATTTGCTTATAAAGATGTTTCGAGGTCGCGAGGGTATACTAGGCTACTAGGCAATGGGGTAGTGTAAAGAGAGTGCATTAAAGTGGACGGGTAACGTCACCTTTTACTTCCTCTTCCTCTTCCTCTTCCTCTTCTATCCTCCTTCTACGTCAACATCTACATCTACGTCTATATCTTAAACTTCTCCTCTTACTCTCGCGCTTCCGCGACCTCGGTTCGTGTTTCCTCGTACTCTACTCGTACTACTGACTTACTAAAACTACATACCCACCGTACGGTAGATCTGTATAGTGATAAGTAAACTCTTGGGATTTTTTTTGCTCCGTTGATCTGGGGTTGACGTGAGTGACGAAGTGCGTGAGCGGGAGACTAAGACTTGACCGAAACCACTACTACGAGGCGGGGCGTACATTCGATCGCCCGCTCGGCCTTCTGTCACATTTTATTATTATTTATTTTTTTTTTATTAATCACATTCTCAAAGTAGCATGTTAAATATTTATTTTTGAGGCCGAGGGATGGATTTTTTTTATTTAAAAAAAAAATTTATGAGATATTTATTTTTAGTGTAAATATTGAATTTTGAGGTAAAGTTAATTTTTTTTTTTCTTATAAACGGAGATTGCCAACGAGAAAGTGTGAACGGAAGGCGAGAAAGAAACTCTGTTTAAATACCACCCTTAGGGTATAAGGTAACCTAGATATATAAATGTGTATATTTTTTTTTAGATTAAAATTTTATGCGGTATTTACTTTCTTAAATTTACAATAAATGATTTTTTTCCCCTCGGGATACCTGAAGAAATTATTATTATTAAAAAAAAAACGGATTAATAAATAATTAAAAAAAAAAAGCGAGGGGCTTAATCAGCTAGAGTAGTGATATCGCGGCTCAATGGATTGACGTTATCGAGTTATCTAATCGGTCATAAATTACAACCAAATAAAAATTTTTTTGGTAAAAAAAAAAATTAATGGACCCGTGACCTAATTATTTTTATTTCCGACCTTTAAAAAGCAAAAGCCTTGATTTTGAACCGGTGCGAGGGTAAAAAAAGTTAGGACTTTGATAGCGGGCTGATTAATATTCAATCAAATCAGCCGGTTTTTTTTCATCCCTGCCGGCGTTCTGATCGTGTTCACATTAAACCCACGAGACCGGAACTTGCAATTTGCGAGCTCGGATAATCTCTATGGATCGATGCGTTTATCCATATAGAGAAGTATAGATATAGCTTGATGGCATACGAGGTGATAGAGAGAAATAGATTACACTGGGACGGGATTGAAGGGAATGGAGACGAGTGCATGATGAAAAGGGGTGGACATCAGCGAGACGACAGAGACGCATTAAGGGGATGAATGCAACATGAGGCGTTACTCACTCGAGCGGAAACGATCGTCGCCGGTTATGGGTTTCAAAGTCGAGCCAAGAGACGGGGACTGATTTTACTCTGGCTAGTTTACCCGTTACCCGTCACCTGCATGAGCCAATAAACGCGATCTTGCCGATTATGCTGCTGAGGGTGGAGTGTGGGTTTTTAAATATGGATGACTATGCCCATGAGTCACGTGACGTTTTGAGTCTCCCGGGTACTTCCCCTTTTTACTCCCATTTTTTATTTCCCTGGTCTTTGACTTGTTTATGCTACGGCTTTTTTACCCTTCACTTTGATCAATAAAAAGTTTATTTCAATTTTCATGTAAAATAATTAATTTATCGAGTCGAGTTTTAAAGTTTTGGAAAATTTAAAGAGTTTTAGTGAAGTTTGGAAGGCTGTAACTCGGGTGTAAATTGTCGTGTAGAAAAAAAATTTTTTAATCTGAGAGTCTACTTCGGGATGCGGGTAGTGATTTATATGATTAAAATTTACGTAAAGTTTTAGTTTAGATTGCAAAAGATTTTTTTTTTTTTTGTTATTGAGCAATAACTAGAGTAAGGACAATTGCTGACGAAATTAATTGGAGGCATTTGAAAGCCCGAGCTTAAGCTGCAGAACGAGTGGCCCAATGTACGATTCCCGGTGAGTTATAGTCATTTTTACCGGAGTCGTCCTTTTTGCTTTATCACTCCATTAAACGAACAAATTGACGCAGATAAATTTTTTAAAATAAATCGATAATATGTATAAGCTTTTGGGTAAATGCATTGAAATAGAGATGGAAATTTTTTTTAATGTGTATTTAATGTTTAGCAAATCGAATTTGTTTTCGGCTGCTTCAACTTTTGCGCAGATATGTTTTTTTTTTTTTATTAAAATTACTGTATATTTCAAAAGGTTTTGAATTTATATTTTACTTTTATCTGTTTTATTTTTTCGGAGACATCGGGATTCAATTTTATATGAATTATATTTGCGATATTTTCAATTCGCCTCGAGGTTTATAACCAGGACAATTTTTTTTTATTAAATTTTAAAAATAAAATTTGAGATTCAAATCAGACAGAAAATTTTTTTATTTACAAATTAATTAAAATTTTTTTTAATAAAATAATTTTGAATTTTTTTTTATAAAAATTGTGAATTTTGAGTTACAAAAAAATTTTATTTTTGTATCAGTAAAAAAATTTAAAAAAAAAATTAAAGTCCGTCATTAAATTTTTTTTTTAAATCTACGATTCCAATAAAAAAGTGGCCTATTTTGTTTTTACAAATAAAATTAATAAAACAATAGTCAATTTAAAATCGAACAAGTCAAGACGGATTGCTACAAAAACATCTGGCGACTTGCCACTAAATTTTTTAAAAATTCATTGCCAGGTTTCTGGCGGTCGTTTAATAAACGACCAGGTGTTATTTAAAACATATAAATATCTACCTAAATTCAAAATGTAGGGCAAGTTGACATCCTAGCCTTATTTCCCCGCCAAACATTTAAAAAATTCCAAATTAAAAACCACTCAAAATACCAGCAGTTAATAAAACAATAATTAATTAAATAAATCCCACTAATGCCCGAAAAACGTGACGGAAAGGTCATGTTGATCCCTAAAATATATGGAGGTCTGAGTTAGCAAACAAGATCTGGCAAACAAACGGGATATTTAAAAATTTATTACCCGAGTACTCATCGAACCAAACACGGGTCTTATTTTATTTCCATGTCTCCTCCAACATGAACTATAAACTTTGTAATAAAATTAAACTTTGACATTAAATAAATTTTTATAAACGGGCATTTAAATTCTCCAGCGCAATTACACAATTTATTTTAAAAATTAAAACTTAAAAAATTTAAATATTTAATTCTAAATTAATTGAGACGACACCAACGCACTGACATTAATCGTAGATAAAGCCGATGAGTTAATTGGGTCGGGTTGCCGACGCGCAAACATTTATGACTAGAAAACCAGTACCAGCATCAGCTCTATCTCTAGCTCCAGGTCTATCTCTAGCTCTATCTCCAGCGGGAAGCTTTAAATATTCGTCGTACAAGAGGGACGTGACCTTTTAACTTAAAAATCCATCTCTCCTCTCTTTTTGTCACTAAATTCAGCCTCTACCTTTCCAGGCAACACTTCCCTCTACTCTTCTGTATACACTCTTGTACTCGACTTTTTACGTACACAGATTATATTAGTACGGGCAAGTGACGTTAAATCAAATTCGTTTTAATATTTTTATAAAAGGTCATCGCGCTTGTTCAATTTTTATATATTTATATTTGTATTTGTATTTACACCTACATCAACTACATTCACTTTGCCAACGTCACAAATTTTCTACATATATAAAGACACAAAGAGTCGGCCTTTAAATGCTGCGATGCACTAGAACAATTGTCATTAAAAAAAAAAAAAACTATAAAATATTTTTAAATATTAAGAAAAAAAACTTGAGATCTCTTTTTTCTTTATTGAAATAAAAATATTTAAATAAATACTTTTAACTAATGGAAGGCATTAATGTAAAATAAGGTGACCGACTTTTTTTTTTAAGTAAAAAGCTCATTGAAATTTTTCAAAAGCTCGTATATATTTATATATATAAATATATATACTTATGAATATAAAAATTGAAATGATAGAGACAAGGATGAATACTTTAGTGAAACCGGAAGATAAAAATGTATATATATGAGGTTGTATTGAATGTCCCTTTTCCTTTTTTACTTGAGTTCTATTATAAGTATTGCAGAAATAAGCATTGGAATTTAACGGCATGGTTTAGACTGTGACCAGAGTAGAGTCTAGACACTGGAATAGAAGAGAGAACATCAGGCCTGAGTATCGATTCCACGGCACAGTTGCCGAGTTGTCGATATTGATCGATACCGGGTGCTTGAGAATCTGAGAGGCTTCGTCCTAAAGAGCTTCGTGTCTCTTTTTATTTCCTTTCTCTTTCGTGCAGGTATCGAATATCGAATATCTACCACTCTGATGGACGTAATATAGTAATAGAACGTGTAATGTACTGGTTTATCACTTGGATGTGATAGATATAGTGTTTGTATGAATAGAACAAGTTGAAATGGTTTCATGACCTATTCGATGAGGGTCCTGGCAACCACGACCTCTCGGTCTCAACTCAATCTTAAACTCATTAATAATGCAGTCTTGGTAATTGTTCGTTGCTATTTAAATTAAATAATTATTTGTTTTGTAACAAATTATTGTTAATTGATGCGAATTTTTTATTTTAATTTTAATTATACGTCCGTAACATTTTAATTAATTGAAAAATTAAAAGCTTTGCTTTTAATGAAAATTACTGGTAAACTATTGCGTTTATGTAAAATATCAATCAGGAAGTTTTTGTAGAAAATTTAATTTCCTATAAAATTTATCTGATATATTTTTTTTGTATCTGTGATTATTTCACCAGAATTTTAATTTTAAAATGAGGAAATTTTTATTACAAGTCTTTTAATTTCAACACTAGATTTTTTAAATTCAAATTTTGGACAAACTATCAGAGATATGAAAAAAATATAAGAGACCAATTTTGTAGGAAATTAAATTTCCTATCAAATTAGTTATGTGCATTTTTATCCTAACTCTGATAGTTTAGCCGTAATTTTAATTTAAATATAAAAAAATTATGATAACAAAATTTTTCCCCTATTTGAATACTGATTAATTAAATAAAAATTACGGACAAATTATCAGAGATACAATAAAAGTGTATATGAACAAATTTGTAGAGAATTAAATTCTCTATAAAAAAGTTCTCATTGATATTTCTCATAAATACAGTATTTTAAAAACAATTTCAATTTAAACTCTGAAACTGAGTTTTAATTTGAATAAAAACAAAAACGATAATAATAACGTATAAATTATAAAATTTTCTATCTCGCGTATTTGATAAAAAGACAAAAAATAATTGAATAAAATATCAAACATCAACACACGAAAAGTTCATTCAACAATGACAGGTTTTCTTTTTTTTTATCAGTGACAAAAAAACATAAATGAATAGAAACTCCTACACACTTTTATTCTTATCATTGATGTGGCGTTTCACAATCAGCAGCATCCTATCTATATATATACATATATACATATATACAGTGTATATATTTGGGTGACGACACAAAGGCGAAAAAAAATTACTGTTTGTTTTATAAATCATAATATTTAAAATATGAAATACGGACGAAAGTATAATAAAATATTTGTATAGCTGGTATACAGTGATTTATTATTGCAATATACCCATATATATCTTAAAGTTAAACTTGCAACCCGTATTATAAAGTTTATGAGAAAAAATAAATCGCGGATTTATATCGCCGAGATTGAAGGGTGAAAAGCTGTCAAAATTTTCTATTCACGTTAATCTCGATCGCCCCTTGTCTTGAAACTCCATAACCGAGTGTACGCATTTCCGATCGGATATTAATGTCTAGACGTCTGACCAAACATCAGCTCTCTCTACTTTCACACTTTAAATCATTATAAAAACTTTACACATTACATATCTCTACCCAATCGCGCGAACTATCGATTTTAAAACTCCAGTAAAGTCATTCACACATTACAAGTAATTTTTTGTTTTATCTCAATATAACTTTGCCTAAACTTTTGTATTATCTTCAAAAACTAGTTCTGCATTTTAAAAGTCTAATAAATCTTTAAGAACATAAATCTATTCCCACATTTTAAAATAATTATTTCATAGGAGCTGATACTCCAGTAAAATTATCGACTCGGAGTGATTACAAATTTTATTTAAATCTGAATTAACTCACTTGTTCCGGAGTTTGAAAAAAAAATCACTTCGCATACGGAGTAAATAAGGAATTTTTTTTCAGCGATTTCGCACTGGTTTAGATTTTATTTAATTCTACATTTACTCCGATTCAGAGTTTCAATATTAAAGTAGTGAATTTCACTCCGGATTTAATCAGCGTTCACTCTGAAAATTTTTTTTACAGTGAACGAAACTGTGTCTCCATTCATTTTTAAATTTATTCTTTTTTTAATATTTATAAATTAATTTTATTTGACCTTTCGTCGCTTGATCTAGTTTAAACTAATATTTTTTCAATACTAAAATTCTGTAATTAGATTACACATTTATCATTTTTTGATAAAAAATTAAATTCCTACCCTAGATCAAACGAGACATAAATCAAATAATTATAACAAAAAAAAATCCTACAAAAATTACAATTCTCCAGGATAAAAAAAAATAAAATATAGACACTGGAGCTTCCTGTTCCATTACGTCAGGAAAATAAATTTCCCTTTAAAAAAAAAAAATTCCTTGTAAATAAAAAAACTCAGTATTAAAAATGATTTTTATAATCTTGCTAATACAAAATCTTAAAATAAATAATAGCAAATCTAAGAATAAATTAACTTGAGGGCAGTAACTCGAGAGTATTTAAGTGCACTCAAGTCCACTACATCGTCTTATTATACACTTTACTCTTAGAGAATGAAATAAACTCTTCCTCAAACGTCATCTATTTCTGTACAAAACCTCTATACACACAACGCTCTTCCCTCCCTTTAAACTCTTCCTCTCTTCTCCTCTTCTCTACTTCCCTCTACTCCTATTCTGACTTTGCGCTTCTCGTCACTTTTATTCTACCCATCCGTTTATTCTTTCATCCGTAATATCATGTACACACGGTCTGTAGACTCACAGCATAAAAACACCGTCTGCACGTGTATTGAATAAGGGAATAAAATAATAAAAAACCCATGGACCAACAACACTAAAAAATATCATAAAAAAAAAAGATAAAGATAAAAAGACCGAGACAAACGAGAGCAAAACGCATTGGGGAGTCTCGGAGGTGCTCAAGTGTCACGTAAATATATACATATATATATATAAATGTCGGTTAACATGCAGAAATGCATTTAGTAGAATACACAGCGAATATTTTATTTTGTATCTCAACTCAAAGATCTTTATGTGCAACATTCTTAAGTCCTTATCCCAGACAACTTAAAGCATCTTAGTCTAGGTAACATGGGAGACTATTACTGTGTTACCGGTACCACTGTAGCTATCTACTGTAGTGCTGGTCTTTATAAAATATAACAGTTTGCTGCAGAATACAAGAAAAGGAATAGGAGAGTTGAGGGCGAGCATGAGCTTTAGGCTCCTTGAGCACTAGACGCTTTTGTAAACTCCGAGACTTGTTTTGTCATTAGCGTCGGCGAGGTAATACGTCTTCTCACTCACGTTTGTAGCCTACTTATTATTTTTGTATTCCTATTTTATTCTTCTTATTCTTACTCTATATTACGCGGGCTTCTCAAACTGTACTTGCGACGGTGCTTCTGTTTCTTTTAAATTTTTTACCCCTTGCCACTAGCATTCCTCCTCCCTACTTCCAACTCGCGTGTTTCATTTCTGGGCTTTTTGGGTCGACGATTAGTAGAGACTCTCGAAAAATTTTAAGTGTCGCTTCACAGCTTTTTAAGGTCTCGAGAATTACACTAGAGCACACTTGCCAGTTTTAGTTACAAATTTATTTCATTTGTTTAATTACTAGTTTTTTTTTTGTTAAATTAATCAGATTTAGTTGTCGTGATTAAATTTTATTTTTAAGTGTTAATTGATACTCGAAATCAGTGTCTAAATGAGGAATTTTTAATTTTTAATTTGTCATCTTTTAAAAAAGTCTATAGAGAATCAGGATGTCAACTTACAAGAAAATCTGTAGAAAATTCAATTTTTCCGAGATATAAATTTTAAAAAAATGATTTACAATTGTCATCAATTAGGAGCCAAACAAAATTTGGTAAATAAATTTAAGCCTACAAAAGTTGACATCTTAAATTATAAAATTGACATGATTTTCCTGAAATTTACCAAATTTCGTTTTACTCCTAATTGATGTCAACTGTAAATAATTTTTTAAAAATCTATACCTGGATGACAATTGCAACTACATTGTTCTTTTTAAATTAATGTTTCAATTTTTAAAAATAAACTAATAAAATTTGAACTTCATGACAGGGAAAGTCAGGAATATTTTAAAAGAGTAGAGGACAGGCTCTGCCTAGAATACTCTGAGCAATGTTTACTAAAATGCCAGGTTAGTTATTTAACTTTGACGATTACTTTGTTGGCAGGTTAATTAAAGTCTAATGAAAGTAGACAAGCGTCACACACGATGATAAAATGGATGAAGATGACGTCGAGAGAGGTATTAGATATTCCGAGACGGAAGTGCCAAGCTGTTGGAGTAATAGCGGTGGAGGTTTTAGTCGTCGGGTTAGCGAAATAAGTAACGATGTAGACTCTGGCGCCTTGGCGATCACCGTAGTCTCCTGTCAGTGATATTGCCGGTGGGTTGTGAGCCGAGTAGTCAACTCAAGGGTAACCGGAGAAAGGATAAGAGGATAAGAGGACGAGAAAGTAAATAGCCGAGGGGACCTGGAGAAAAAGACGTGCCACAGAGCCCAAGACTACGGCGACCGAGACTAGGGATAAGACGGCAGAGGGTGAAGGCTCACGCAGAAAATCGCCGAGAGATGAGCGATTTACAGGCCACCCTCGAGTTCTCCCTCGAGCTTTGCAAATTCTACAATGTTGATCTCTTTCAACGCGGGTAAATCTCTTGTTTTATTTTTTATTATAATATAAATACCATCGTTTTTACTTTTCGATAACGTGTTTTCGATACAGCTTTCAATAAACTTTTAATTAATTTTCTCTTTTATGTTTTTTTTTATTTTTCTCTTCATTAAAATTTATTTCAATTAGTTTCAGAGTTTGAATCAAAATATTTTGTAAACTATTGAGTTTATGTAAAAATTCATTAATACTTTTTTGTAGGAAATTTTATCCTCTATAAATTTATTTATATACATTTTTATCATATCTTTGATACTTTGGCCAGAATATTGATTCGAACAACTCAGTATAAATTTTGAAAAATTTCCCATAGAATTTTTTGATCTACAAATCAAAATTGTGGCTAAACTATTGAAGATACGGAAAAAGTGCATGAATAAAATTTTTTAGGAAATAAAATTTCCTGTAAAATTGATTCAGAGAGTTTTTACGTAAACACAATAGTTTACACGGAATTTGAATTCAAAGTGAAGCCTTATGAATAAAATTGTTGGTTATTTATAGGTACTATCAAATACGAACAGCCCTCAGGGTATCACCTAAACTGCCAATTAAAGTGGAAGTCGATCAACTTCGTAATCGTGAGTGTTCCATAATTCATCACATAGAATTTTAAATAGTAATCCTATTGGCAATAATCGATTTTACAATCGCTTTACTATCGAGGCTGAACAAGCCTGTTTATTTTTGCTTGTTATTAAACACCTTGTAAATTATCACTAAATTAAATAACACAAATTTTATTATGTTATTTAATACTTAAAATATTGTTATTATTTTACTGTAAAAAATAGGAATCAAATTCGGAGTATGGATTTTATTCCAATCAAAATTTTGCAAGAAATTTTTGTTTTCAATTCCTAATGAAAGAAATAAATATTTTTTCCTGTGTATTACGAGTGTTAGAAACATGGAATATTATATTTGCCTCGAACTGTTTGCCAACTAGATAAACGTACGTTAGACAACATGGAACCGCCGGGAACGAGCAAACGTTTCCAGATACTTTACAGAAACGAGGAAGTAACCCTGGGAACTTCGGTCCTCTTTCGCGCTCACGTACTCGTGCACAGTCACAAAATCGAAGAGGTTCTTTCCCGGACTCACTTCAATCTCGGCGTCGAGCTCTGGTTCAGCGAGCCCACCCAGCCAGGAAATATGGCATGTGTGTCATCAAGGTGATTTTTTTCTTTCTTTTCATTTATAAAAAATAATAATAATAATTTATACCTCCTTTAGAGCGTGAGCAAACCTCTCTCAAGATAAAAGTACTCTCATATTATCGCCCACTATCCAGAAATCCATATTAAAAGTATATCAATACTTATATCGCATAAGAAAAATATATATATATATATTTATTTCCAATCTAAAATAAAACAAAGCTAAAAATAAAAAATACCTACTCGAATTTTTTTAAGCCTCGATTGATTGCTCCATTTCTTTGTTCCGAAAAAAAATCCACGTACACGTCCATGGAAATTCATAAAACAGAAAGAGCTTAAAAGTTTGTTCTTGATGGGAATCGTGTCGTCTAATTCTTCGAGTGTAAATCAACATTTTTACATTTTTTTTACAACAATACTGACATCTTGAGCGCTAAAACTCCAAGAGCTTTTAATTGGACCAGTTTTACCTCGTTTTTTTTCTATTCCAACTTTACTTAGTTTTTTTTAAATTTATCCATCAATGATTTTTTGCTCCTAGAAAAACTCTCGGGTGAGAGCAAACAGAAATAGAAACAGTAAAAAAAATCTCTAGTATAAAACTGCCTCTCGTTCCCAGGATTTGCCGGTATCTCAGTGCAATTAACGAGATAACTAATGAGAATAATTATTTGTAGAGCATTGCAGTTAAATTTCGTACCAACAAAGGGGCTTCACTATCATTTACCGGTGCTCTTTGACTACTTTCATCTGGCCGCGGTATCCATTGAAATCCACGCCTGTCTTGTAGCACTTCATCAGCCATTCGTTAAGTCAGTATCGTCTCTCCCTTCAATATTTTACTCTTTTATTAGATATAAATAATTAATTATGCAACAATATTCTTCTTACGCTACTCCGATGCAGAAAGAGTATACTTCACTATGTACAAAGCTGGTAAGTTTAATTATTCACTTGTTAGAGAACGAGTTTATCAAAAAATATTTAAAAAAAAATAAAAAAATATTACAGCGCACCGAGGAGTGGGAAACCCTGGTTACAATTCAAACAGCCGACGGCTAATGGCGCAGACAGTACTGCGTTCTTGAACATTGTAATTAATTAACTTAATATTAATTATTTAAGGAAATTTCTATACCTTATGCTTTTAGTCGTTAATATTTTATTTTGGAGTTTACGTTACGATAACTCGTAAAGTAACGAGTTTACGTAAAATTTCAAAGAGATCTTTCTTGTAGGAAATTTTATCCTCTATAAGTTTGTTCATACACATTTTTATTGTATCTTTGATAGTTTGGCTGGAATTTTGATTTAAGCAGAATAAAATTTTGAAAAATTCAATAAAAAGTTTTTCAACTTTTAAATCAAAATTACGCCGAAACTATTGAAGATACAAAAAAAAAGTATCAGTGAAATTTTTTAGGAAATTAAATTTCCTACAAAAAGTATCTGATTACTTTTTTATGTAAATGCGGTAGTTCAAAAGTTATTTTAATTAAAAGTAAATTTCATAACACAAGTATTTGAATTTCTTTTATTTGAAAAAATATTTTTTTTAATGATAATAAAAGTTGTAGACTAAGTAAAAATTTTTCACATAAAAAAAAAGGAAACAACGACGAGATGTGTAGGATCAGCAGCGCGAACACAACACGCGCGAGCGACGCAGCGCGAAGTGACGCGAATATTATTAACAGCTCGTGAAAATCTGCTGAGTGACATCGCAGACTTGGCAAGACTTTTACCATCCAGAGAGCAGCGAGATCTGGAAATCGCTGAGCGCAAGCACAAAGAGGCATCAAAAATAATTGACAGCGACGACATAGATATCGCACAACTTTGCGCCCAGAATATCGTGCTCTGGAACATTTTTCTGGATGCGTTTACACGTCAGGAGGCCGTTCACCAGCATCTTGCCCGAATCCACCATCAGCTACGCGTTAGTCCTCTCTAATATTTACAATTAATTTTAATTTTAATTGCCTATTACTTTAATTCCCACACTGCAAAAAATTTGCGCTCGATTTTTTACAGTGTAACAATCGTAAAATAAATCAAAAACTTTGAAGTTTAAACTTTGAATCACGCTAGATACTTTGTTGATACAATCAGCGTTTAAATTGACAGGTTAAACGTTTCTCCGAAGGGTTCTTTGTCCTCGAGAACCCAAGAACATCAGCAGCAGGTTGCTACGACGCAAATTATCAATCTTATCAAGCGGTGAGCGAGGCAGCAAGAAGATCACGTTACTTGGCGGCTCTGCCACCTCTACCAGTTCATTGTCCTGAATTGGACGGCGACCTTCACTCATTGCCTCTAATATTCGAAGACAATTACGCCGACATGCAACAGAGGCACCGCAATAGCGGTAAAAAATTAATAACTACCAATAAATATCAAATTAAGTTCATCGATAAATATATAATAAATATTTATTTGCTTAAAAGTTCCCAGTATAGAAGACTGCAGCTGTGGAATATCAGCGATTCTGGAATCTCGAGGCTCGAGCGTATGGTCACCCCGCAGTGAGGGGGCAGCTCAAGACATAGCGTCGATCCAAGCCCGGCTGTCACTCGCCCCAGCGTCGCTTCCAGCTCGACACAGCAAATCCCTGGATCAACTGGGACCAGAAATACCGAGCCAGCAGCCACGGACGTCCCCTAAGACACTTCCGAGGTCTGCGTCGACACAATTATTCCCCCGGCAGCGGTCAGCAGCCCGTAATCAGACGCCACCGACCTCGGTGCCATCAAAAGGCCGGTCACGCTCCCAGGCGCCGCTCCACACAACTCGCAGCACAACGCTCTTTCCTCCTTCGGGTCAGCAGCAGGCTTTCTCCGCGCCGAACCCATCTCTAGGTTTATTAATTTGCTGCTTCCTTGAGTTTATCATGCTTCGCTGCTGCTATTTTTTATAATTACTCCCATTTATTACTCGTAATTTAAATTGTATCACTGGTATATTTATTTAAATATTTATTTTAATTCAGGTTCGACACCAGTGATGCCACTGCCAAGAGCTAAATCGACCCAAATGCTGGTGGCTAATTCATGTAATGAGTACATGCAGCCGTCAACATCAATAACGTCACTGCTAGCAGCGATGTTTCCAGAACTTCCACCAAATGGACACTTTCCAGGGTATCGACCGCCTTCTAATAAAACCTGTGAGTTCGGTATTCCCTCGTGCAACTTTGACTTTAATAATCAATTGGCCTCGTTCGATAATAATAATAAAGATTCCACGAGCACCAACTCAAATTCAAACGCCAACCAACACGACTCGAGACGAATACGACTGGAACCTCGGAGCCACAGACTATTTCCACTAGACAAGTCTGTAAATATTCCCAACGGTGATCCAATCAATGCTTCTGCAAACAACATGCGATCTGCGACCCTGGATCGCGTGACTTACCGCGGCAACCATCGGAAACAGCCCGAAAAGGCAGCCACCACGGAGAATAGGAGGTATCACACTCTAGGCAAGACTGCGGGGCATCCGGAGAGGGTCAAATCCCAGGATTTTCTCAACACTTTGAATGGAGACGCGCAGAGCCACTCGCTTCTGGTGGATCCCCTCAACAAGAGATTCAGTGGAGTCTACGGTGGAGTGACGGTCGACACGTTTTTCTACAGGACCAATGGAACCACTAATAGCAAAGTTTCCGAGAGACCTAGAAGGCCCAAAAGTACCGAAAGGCTGTTTGATGTCGGTCGTGTGGACTGTTGCCAAGACAAGGATATTTATGAGCGAGACCGCTGGAGAACGGATGCAGATAAATCTAATAAGAGAATGGAGAAGAATATTAAGGTGGAAAAGGAACCAGTTTATGAAGTTATTGCTTTGATGATCGACACAAAGCCCGCGGAGGAGCGAAGAAGAGGCCGCAGGCCGCACTCGGCACCGGCAATCGACGGTGAACTAAAAGAAGAAGGATCTTCTGGCTCTAATAATAACAAGAGGTGCCAGCATCGTGCCCGAAAGCCTCTTCCCCCTCCACCACCTTCAGTACCCCCGCCTTATGACGAAAAAGACTCTTTGCCGTTGCCTCTGCCCAAGTATCGCGGGGCTCAAGCGATGACGAGCGTCCTGGAGGTGGAGAACAACAACCAGATTATTTTGAAAATTGACGGGGTCGACACCAATGGCCTGGTCTCTTCGACGTCCGATGAGTCTCCGTCACCGGGGGTGCCGGAGCCAAATGCCAAAAGACTGAGATGTGCTAGTGTTCCAGTGGCGCAAAACAAAATGGTTGTGCCTAGGAGCGCGGTTTCGTTGCCTTGTATGCCTATTAGAGATAGCAAAGAGACTCTGGGTGTTGATTTGGTCGCCGTTGGACCTCCTAGTCCGCCTTCTTCGAGACCCAGCAGTCCCGCAAGCAGTACAGACTCTAATAATCTTACTTCTGAGTGCTCTGGGTGGGTCAGTAGCGGCGATACCTCTAGTTCTGAACAAAAACGCAAAGGTATTTTAATATTTTTTAAAATTATTATAATTAATCCTTCTTTCGTCCCATCACAGAGTTCCGTCGCCATGTTTTTAATATCGCGGTGTTGCCAAGTATCATAATTATGATTTTTCAAAATTCAAATCACGCAAATTTATACGACTAGACATTTGCAATTTTTTTTACTAAAATGAAAATTTTGTATTAAAAAAAAATATTAACACGGCGTAAAAAATTTGAAAAAATTTTTCTCTAAAATTTACCAACAAAAAAAAATGATTTTGTTAATATTTAAAATATCGTAAAAATAATTTTCATTCATTCCTTCGATACTAAAAAGTATAATAGAAAAATTCAAAAAATTTAAAAAGAAATTTATTTTCTTTATAAATAATTTTTCAATAAAAATTGCGGCGAGGGACAAAGGGCTAAATGAAACTTTTTTTTTTTAGATAAAATATAAAGTAGACGATATTGAAAATTTAAAACCCCTATTACTTTAATGCATGACTTAACATTTTATTTTATAAATAGAAACAGCAAAATCAATAATTTAATCACGCAACTTAATTTCATAACATTATGCAACATTAAAATTATAAATTTAATTAAGATTATTATTATTAATTATAATAAATAATAATTTGCACGTTATTCCATCAGTAGTAATTGACGCATAATTAGTTGGAATTACGTTGCTTGTCTATCAGCGGAACCGAAAATTTATACTGACTTCCTGTAATTAGTTTGCTCCTTTAATGAGATTCCTCATCTGTTAATTTTTGTTAGTCCTATTATTAGAATATTTAAATTACTCCTTATTTAAATTTCACGGAAAGGAAATTTATTATTATAAGGACTGACGTAAGTTTGATTATTTGATTGTTCAGATAATTGACGAAAAAAATCTGCAATAAAAAATTTTATTGCGTCCGGCATTGGGCTTTGCGGTAAATTCAATCGAATACATTTTTTTTTTATCATAAAAAAAAATTATAAGCCGACCCTACTTTAGAATAATTTTTTTTTCGATCCTTGAATATTTTTGAGTGAAAACTTTTTTATTTCCACTCAGTTATTCATGGGCTGAAGCGGCATCTATTTTTTTTTAATGATACAAAATATATTTTCGGTCGGAGTTTTTCAGCAGAATTAAATTTTTATATTGCAAATTTAAAAAACGATTTTTTTTAAATTTTAAATTAGAGAAATTTTTCATGAGTTTTTTTATTTATCCCTTAATTAAAATTTTAAAAAAATATATGGAAGTAATAAATTAAAAAATTTTTTTGTTAAATAGAAGAAAAAAAAATAAATTTGAATAAAATCACAGTGAAGAAGGAGAAGAAAAGTAATAAAACAAAGAGCCGTGAAAAAACAACAGAACATTCTTATGAAGAAGTAAGACTGCCACCACCAAAGATGTTTCAAGACGAACCTCCGCCTCCGGAGGCATTCAGAGACCCGGCTCCAGTTCCAATGGTTGATAATCCGCTTTATCACGTCTACGAGACTGTCAAGCGAGCCAGGAGTCCGAAGCAAAACAAAACCGCGCCGTGCAGTCCCCAGAGAAGTCGCGACAGAATTGAAAGGGAGCGCGAAAACAGCGTGTATTCCTCGAGAGACTTTTGTCTTGACTGCTACCAAGAAGGCAAAGAGCTTCTCCAGTCGACTCAGGACGACGCGATTAATTTCAAAAAGTGCAAAGAAGAATTCAAGAGGCAGATGAGCTTTTCTGGAAAAATGTACAGGTGTGCTGTTTTCATATTTATATATTTGCTTCATTCTGGTTGAGGTTCATTGGACTGGATTTAAGGTGATGTTAAGATTTTTCCAATCAAATTGCAGCGACTACACTGGGGTGGCGAGCAGTCTTCCGTATTTTAACATCAGCGATGAGTACAGAATATTTTCACCAGAAGGTCCCCATCTTATTATTTGCGTTCATGGATTGGAAGGCAATGCTGCTGATTTGAGACTCGTTAAAACTTACCTCGAGCTCGGGTTACCTGGTGCTCATTTAGATTTTCTTATGTCTGAACGGAATCAGGTAAATATAATTATTTTTTTAATTGGATACGAAAACTCCGTTCATTTTTTCCTCATCTAAAATTTTTATTTCAATGAAATTCTATCTGAGGATTGAGTCAAAATTTCAGTTTTAGTTTCTGTAAAAAGTTTTTTTTATTTTAATTAGAAAAAATTTACCCTAAAAAAATTGCAACCCCCTGAAGCTTCTCATCAAAGATTCATTGAAAAAAATAAACCCCTAATGAGCTTAATTAAACAAAACAAAATTTAATCAAAAGGGTGATACATTTTCGGATTTCGATACAATGACTGATCGACTTGTCGAGGAGATCCTCCACCACATAGACACGTCAGGACTAAACCCCACGAAAGTAAGTTTCATCGGACACTCACTGGGGACCATAATAATTCGGAGCGCATTAACGAGGTCGCAGCTGAGGCCACTGCTGCCAAGACTCCACACATTTCTCAGTTTGAGCGGACCACATCTAGGGACACTCTACAACACAAGTGGACTCGTCAATGCCGGTTCGTCAGCTCTAATAACTCAATTAACCAACTCTGTATCCTCGTCTCATTACTCATTACCCGTAATTTACCCCCAAACTAACAAACAAATTATTCATTACCAGGCATGTGGTTCATGCAGAAATGGAAAAAATCCGGCTCCCTGCTGCAGCTCGCGATGAAAGATTCATCAGACGTCAGAAGATCCTTCATGTTCCGTCTGAGTCAAAAAAGCAACTTGCAAAGATTCAAACACGTGTTACTCTGCGGCAGCGCTCAAGACAGATATGTTCCGCTTCATTCAGCGCGGATTGAGTTATGCAAAGCCGCCGTACGTGATCCAACTGACCAAGGTCGGTATTTTTTTATATTAAATTATAATTTCCCCGATGAAAAAAATTTATAAATAAATATATATGTTATAGTTATAAGAAATTATATTTTTTTATGAATTTTTTTCCTGGGATTAATTACTCAAGTACATTTATTTTACTATTTTTATTACCGCGATTAAAAATATATTTTTAACTGACAGGTACCGCGTACAGAGAAATGGTCCACAATATTCTTTATCCAATAATGTCAGCTTCAGGTGTCAGTCTTGTACGTTACGATGTCCATCATGCATTACCACCAACGGCAAACGCATTGATTGGACGCGCTGCTCATATCGCCGTCCTTGACTCTGAATTATTTATTGAAAAGTTCCTTCTTGTTGCGGGACTCAAGTACTTCAGATAAGCCATCATTTAATAATAATTATTACAATAATTAATTTAATAATTATAATAATAATATTAACATCACAATGACCATTCAAAAATTTTTAAAATATTAATAACGTCGTTTTTTACTCATTTATTAATAATAATAATAATATTAATAATAATAATAATTTATCCTTTTTATTTATTCTTAACTAGGTCTCTTGAGGGTAATGATAATGATAATGATAATTGTAATTGTTCTCATCGAAACTTAAATATCGAATTTAATGGATGTGTAGAATTTTACGAATAAAATCTCAATCTCTCGATCTAAATTAATATCATTAATTATTTAAAATTTATTGACGCCGTTTATGGCCTAATAAAAAATATAATTGAGTACTTTAAAGTTAAATATCAATTTAAATAATTATCATGATCATTAATAATTAAAACGACTGAGTCATTGAATAAAATAAAAAAAAAGTATGTTTTGATCCTTTGTGATTGCTGGTATATTAAATGTAATACCAGAGTTTAAAGTTTTATTAGTAGGCAATAAATTAAGGCGAATTTTAAAAATATATATTACGCCGTAATGTAATTAGGAAAGTCACGAAACGTATGTCAATTTAATCCCTCAGATAAAAAAAGTGTACATGAGTGTAAATGCCGCGTTTGAGAGTAAGAAATTTCAAAAAAAGATTAAAATTAAAAAATAGTAAAATTCGTTCCAGATTTAACGATGAGTCCCTCCAAATAGATTTCAATTGCTCAGAACATTATAGTTCTAGTGTAGCGTGTATGTCTAAAATAGTATCTTATACATCTTGTGGAATCGGTTTTATACTCAAGTGTTGCCAACTCACCAGAGTATATATATAATACAGTCTAACTCCAGTAATTCGGAAATTCTGACTTATCGAATGCCCCTTCTCCTTTAAAGAGAACTACACGCATGCGCTCTTACATTTACATTAATGATGTTTATATAAATATACAGAACATACAAATGTATAGCATCGAGGAGACGCAGTTTGTAGTGGGGGTAAAGATTAAGGAGAAGTTCTAAGTTAATGAAATCCGACTGTATGTCACTAGATGTATACAATAATTTATGTAATTAATGCACGAAAAAAATGCTATTAGATGTCTAAAGTCGGCGTCATACATCGGAGTTATAAAAATAATTTATACTCTATGGAATTGGATAATTTGTTTAATACTATCTCTGGTGTTATGTCATATCAATTAATAGAGATATGTTAGGTTACGAAATTCAGCTGACGTTTCATTGATCTGCACATGCGTATCGATTAATTAAGTGCGCATGTGTAGTAGAGATTTTGGTCATAATAAGGCTAAATTGAAAGTGACGTCATAAAAAAGGTAACAAATTACTGGCTTGGACTATTGAGTAGGGATATACTCCGCCCATTTCTCAAATTTCGTGATTTAATATATATTACATCACAGCTCTGACCAATCAGAAGATTATGAGACTGACTTTAGTCAACGGCGTATTTTTCGGGCATGTTACATAAAATAAATTATTGAAATGGTCTAATGTAAATCGGCGATTAAACGTAATGACTTTGATCCGAATTGAGTCACTCGACTACACGACGACTGTCGTCGATAAATTATAATTATTTATAAATTATTAAATACGATGAGACTTTGAATTATATTTAAAATTATTATGACACTGAGTGTCAAATATTAATTTAATTAATTAATTAATTATTTACTATTAATTGTATTGTATTTAATTATTATTATTATTGTTATTATTAAGTATATTTAAAATAATAAATCACGGAAATAAGACTTAGAGATTCAATTTAAGACGATTGTACATCTTATATATATACATATATATTTAACAATCGAAATCTTTTCTTATCGTCCTATCGTTTGCTCAAATATCTTATGAGAAGTACGAACAAGTCTATTAAAGATTTTTTAAAATTAAATTTCATTGATCATGTTTTATCATCGAACTTATTCACGAATTAAACTTTTTAATACTCGTCTTTACAATTTAAAAAATAAAATTAAATAAAATAAAATAATGAAAATAAATAAAGAGTAATCAAGTGAACGGGGACTTTCGATCAGGAACGATAGATGTATAAAATATATATTTAAATTAATGTGCGATTGTAAAACTAGTAAATGGATTTAAAATGTAATTTAGCCGGGCGCTGAAAAAATCAACACCAAATTATATTATTATTATTATTATATATAAATTAATAAAATAAATTTGAATTTATGGGAATGAGAAAGGAGTATATATATATAAATATATATGATTATTGGTTATAAATATATTATAAATAATTATTGTCGTGTATATGTATATATGTATAAACTAAAAATTGTCATATAAATATACATATACATATATAAAGAAATAAATGTGAGATAGCTGACAAAAATATATAATTATTATTACTAATAAATTTAGTGTTTTTATTTAAAACCCAAGTTATGTCAAGTGAGGTAAGATGGGCAGTAAAATATTTTTTTTTATGAGAAAATTTTACCGGTAGCTTTGAAAATAATTTAGAATTTATTTGAGAAATTAGTCGGAAAAAAAAGTTTGATATCAACCCCGCGTTTTTCAAATTTCCTGCTAAGATCCTGTAACTTCTTACAGAGTATAAAATTTTTTAATCAATGAATTTAATTTATTTAATTTGCTATCTTTTTCGCGGGTTTTTCAAAACTCATTTGAAGTCAATTAATTTTATATATTTTTAAATACAAAAATATAAAATTAAATTAAGCAGCCGGTCTCTCCCTTCCGTTGACAATCGATTTAAGTGTTGAGTGAAAAATAATGTATCTCACCCCCTGAAAAAAATAACCCAAAATAACGTAAAAACATAGGGGGAGATTTAAATGATTCGTTTACACAATTTGTCAAATTTATTGCCGGCTAAACTAAGCGTTAACCAGAGACCATATGTCTCATTAAATAATTTTATCTGCAGCCCCTAGATGCCTATCAGTCGCGGCAGTAAACAATAAACATCATCAATCCCTATTTAAAAATCTAACGAAAGTTTACGTTCGAATTCTATAAGAACCCACATACGGAAGTGAGGAAATAAGGAAATAGTGTCTAGTAAACTCTCAAGAGAATCTCAGATACTCATAATATAATAGTCGAGCACAAGAGATCGTGTCAGCTTCCTGTTTTATTACTATATTCTATATATTATAGTCCAGTGGCGCAGATGCGTTTGCCGCGCACGTGCTCTAGTGACATCCCCTGCCCTCCCACTTCTCAGGATAAATCAGGGACATGTACACACAATAGCTTACACCCGGAATTCACCAACAATGCTCATATATATGTATTTTATAAATATATACCGTGAACCATGACGGACCATAAATGTCGTCTGATGCCTAGATCGTGATCCAAAGAATAAACGCATCTTGAAAATAATTTAAATGCTATTATATATTTTTACTATTCTTCTTCACTGAAATGAAATCACAAAGAAATTTCTTCAGAACTAACGATCCACTAAAATTTAAATTATATAAATATTTTATCTCAACTTAATCTCGTTTTTGAATTATTTTTATTGCACTTCATTCATACTAAATTTTATTATTTACATTTCTCAGAAAAAAATATATTGTATATATATATATCTATAAAATTTATATATTTTTTTTCCTACTACTTTATTACCCCTATTTAATTTCTCAGTTATTTTTTTATTTAAACAAAATAAAAATTCATTCAAATAAATAAAAATAATAATTTAATTAAACACCCTAGTTTCAGTATAATTTAACGAACCGGAAGTAGCAAACGTTCCGGAAGACTAGCTGCATAAAGAGAAAAAATACGTGTAAAAATAATAAGTCGCGAGTCTTGAGTGTAAAATCCAGGCATTAATAATTTTAATTCTTAGCTACCCTTGTGCATATCTTGCTTTTTACTTTTTATTTCATACTATCTATAACTTTCTCCCTCATAAATGCTTCTAGGGCATTGTATCTCACTTGTTCCACCCTCTAGAGGGGTCGTTTGATCGTAGAATTTACTCGCGGCTGAATTTGCCACGCACGTGCCCACCGGGCTCCCATACTAAATATTCGTATACTTGCAGCAACATATATACGTATATACTTATATATGAGAGTGTATATCATAGTTATATAGTCTGTAGGGGCTTCTCTGCACGCTACCAGCACGATCGGGAGCACTAACCAAAATGTATACGCTCTCTAACATTTCGAGCTCCACCATCGTTACGAGCGAACGCTCTTGCGTTTCTTCCCCCTTTACTATATATTTTTAAATTCAAATTTATATCAATACTTGCAAAAATTTAATCAGCTAAAATGTTTTGCACTAAAAATTATTAAAAAATAAAAATGTGAATTTCTTGAGTGGAAAATTTTGAAATTTTTTGGTGAAGTGACAAAATGACGTTTGGCAAAAATTTTGTGCGGCGGGAATTCAAATGATGGGAAAGAAATTGTTTGTTTATTATTTTACTCTATTGAGTGGAAAATTTATTTATATATAAAGTAGACTATAGCAGCCACAGAAGTTTCAAATGAAGCCGGACTAGATTGCTCGTAATTTTTAAATCCCAAGTGGAATTCCAAGTTTAACTTACATCAGTACCCGGTTTGGTTCATCAGGCCAAATAAAAAATAAATATCTTAAGAGTTTAGTGAATTATTTTGATAAGTAATTTAAAAAAAATCGAAAATTTCAATAAATTGGAGTGGAAAAACTTTTTTTAAATTTCAAAATTAAATAAATAAATTTTATTTTTGTATTTAAAAATAAAAATTGAATTTTGAAGTCAATAAAAATAATATACGAGTGTAATTAAAATTATTATCAAAAAATAATAATCTAAAATACTTGAAGCTCCAATTAAATTCAAGACTACAGTACCTGTTTTTCTAGTGCCTCTTAAGTAACTTTTGATCTCAAAAATAAATTCATAATCATTAGGTGCTATCATTATTTTCATGATTTGAATATACATATATTTATATATATATATATATAAATAAAAAAAAATATAGGAATGAGTTCAGTAGCATTGTGATGATTAGACATGCAACCCGGAAGCTGCTTAGCGGTGACGCTGCTCGCGCTTTCGATACTGGATATAAAAACCACAAGCACATTTTCAAAAACTACGAGAGTGTTAAAGGTCGTGAGGTTACCCGCGGGCTACATGGAAATAGTGAAAGAGGACACGTGCTCTGATGGAGTTATTCGCCTGACTTGCCGATCTCTTCACGCGTTCATTTTCGTTCTCGAAGCCGAGTATCAACGCGACAAAACCCACAGTTGCCATCAAGTAAACAAAGTCCGCCGTGCTGCGAGATTCCGCGAGTTCCGATCGCGGATGCACGAGAATGCGAAAATTCAATTGAGGGGTAATTATATTAAAGATGATGAAGGAGATGACTCGGTCATTGATTTACGGACTCTATTCAATCGCAGGTAATTTATTTATTTTGTTATTTTTTTTTTTTTTTATTATACTGCAAAAATTTTCGGAGTGAACGCAGATTAAATTCGGAGTAACTGCAGAGCGAATGACTGTTTATTTATTTAATTTTCTCGGAGTGAAATTAACTCCGAATTTTTTAGTATGATTGAGTAATCTGAGGTACCGTGTAAAAAGTATGTATGCAATAATAAATATCATATTTCTTGAGAATTGTTAAGGACAAGAAAGATTTCGAAAGAAGACTAGAAAATGTCTAACATGAAATAACCGCAAAAACTAAATATGATACTTTTGGTATAGAAAATTTAGAAGAACGTCAAGTTACAATTTGAAATTATTTTTGGTATGAATAATATTGTAAGTGTGAATTGAGAAATAAATCGATATATATGTGTATATATATAACATAAATAATAATATGGTGAAAGATGTCGAGAGCAGTGATCGCAGATGTGCAGATGATCTGTCAAGGGTCGGGAAAAATCATCAGAATTTACTGTGCGAGGGATGGAACAAAGAAAATTCTTCGATCACGTGCTACTTTCAAATCCACGGATTATCACCAGACTTCAAATCATAGCATCTGTTTTTTCACCTTTTTATCACTGCTAAGAAAAAAAATGGATTGAAAAATGTTTTCCTATTAATCATCTTTTCATAAATTTATGTTGGTAGTTTCGAAATGAAATATATGAGAAAATCCGAAAATGTAAAAGTAAAAAAATTTTTAATTAAAAGTATGTTGAATAATTTTAATGGAAGTACACAAAGAAAATTATTAAACTTCCCTTTGAGAGTTGACATGTAAAAAGAACAAATCAACTTTTTCATTCGCCAATTCAATTGGCTTGCAAGTGTGCGCGGGCTTGTATGTGAAAACCCACACGTACTATCGCTAACCCGTAGGCAAACGAATGTAGTAATTGCATTTAGGAACGCAACGTTTTTGCAGTCCCCTTTTGTAGGATACATTCTCTGATATCCACACACCCTTTCGCTTTGCGGTGTCTGTGTACGCGACGCGATCCTAGTGATTAAAAGTTATAACACACTGAACGAAAGGTTATCTTGGTTCAAAGAGAATTATCTTGAGTCAAGAGAATATTTAGGAAAATGGAAAATATCTTGATTGAAGAAAATTTTCTCTTAATTTTGATTATTTTGATTCAAAAAGTTATTTTTTCGACTCAAATGGGTGAAAGTTTTAAGTTAAAAATATATCATCTCAGTTCAAAAAGAAAAATTATTAAAGAAAGTAAATTATTTTTTGAATTAATATTTCGAATTTCTTCATTTATGTATAAAATATTTTATTCTATGAAATTTAACTTCTCTACGTAAGGAGTCAAATTTCTTAAACCAACTAGTGGCTATTGCTTGAAACAAAAATAAAAAAATTCAAGTCAAGAAAATCAAGCTCTTGGTTTTTGTCCATAGCAGCATTCGGGTAACAGCGGCACTCGGGTCTATGCTGCTTCTCTACTTCGGACACTACTTTGTGTATACACGGAGATGCCCGAAGATCGCAAAAAAATGAAACTAGTCTGTTCAGCGCTGTCGCCGTATGTGTGCAATTATATATTACACAGCAATATTCTAATGGTATTAGTTTATTAATTGTACAATTAACAAATTTATATACATAAATTGTTTCGAATCAAAGTGTTCAGTAAAAATGTGAGTTATTGTAGTTATTAGTCATTATATCTGATGTTTTTCCCTGATTCAAGTTAATTTAAATGGTGTCGTTTATATTTCAAAAAAGTAAGTTAATTATTATTTATGGTGTTTTTAATCATATCAGATAGTCAAGTTTGTTTTCATTTCTGATCTTAAATTCATATAAAATTGTTTCCTTTTTAGTGTGATATCATGCAGTTGATGGTGTCAATGAAGCCAGGATAAATAACATAACCTTTCATTTATTTTTGTAAACAAAAAAAATTTTGTATTGTAATATAAAATCAAAATATACTTTGATGATTAATTGTATATATTCTGAGACTTAAATTTTTAATAAAAACAAGTAATTTAAAATTGAACTTATTTATTATATTTAAAATAAAAGTATTTTTTATTTGACATCAATGTATAATTTAATTTTAAAATGAATTTTTTTATTTTTTAAATCTAAAATTAATCGTTTTAAGATAAGTCTACATTTATTTTGAACTAAATGTTATCAAATTTTCAAAGAAATTAATCTTTACTTGGAGTAAGTTAAATGTGACTCCGTTTAAGAACTCGATGTATCGAAATGAATCGATATCGACTACATTCAAGAGAACGATGTTTTTAGAATGAGTTGGTATCTTCTAAAACCAAGAGCAAAATTTTCTTGAGCCAATGAGGTTGTTTTCTTGGTAGAAGAAACTAAAAACATTTAAATCAAAAATTTATAGTTTTAAATCAAGATTGAATTTCTTGATTGGAGAGCTTTATGTATTTTAATTAAAAAAAAAAAATTTTTTTACCAAGAGAAATTTTTTTCAAACAAGAAAATAGGATATTTTATTTTAAGAATTTATTTTTGGAAACGATTTTCGTCTTGACCCAAGAATTCCTTTTTTTCTGTGTATGCAAGTACTTAATTCGACAAGAATCGCAGTGACTGCCCTGACATTTGATTCGACGTCGGTTCGATAAGGCGAGTAATTAGTATCACTTTAGAAACTATTTTCTTGACTATTATACGACCTGAATGACACAACAAAATTGTTCAAAATCAATTCCCGAGTGTAGTAGACACATAGAAATTATCCAAGTACTTAATTCGACAAGAATCGCAGTGACTGCCGTGACATTTGATTCGACGTCGGTTCGATAAGGCGAGTAATTAGTATCACTTTAGAAACTATTTTCTTGACTTATATACGACCTGAATGACACAACAAAATTGTTCAATATCAATTCCCGAGTGTAGTGGACACATAGAAATTATGCAAGTACTTAATTCGACAAGAATCGCAGTGACTGCCGTGACATTTGATTCGACGTCGGTTCGATAAGGCGAGTAATTAGTATCAATCTAGAAACTATTTTCTTGGCTAATATACGACCTGAATGACACAACAAAATTGTTCAAAATCAAGTCCCGAGTGTAGTGGACACATAGGAATTATGCAAGTACTTAATTCGACAAGAATCGCAGTGACTGCCCTGACATTTGATTCGACGTCGGTTCGATAAGGCGAGTAATTAGTATCACTTTAGAAACTATTTTCTTGACTATTATACGACCTGAATGACACAACAAAATTGTTCAAAATCAATTCCCGAGTGTAGTAGACACATAGAAATTATCCAAGTACTTAATTCGACAAGAATCGCAGTGACTGCCGTGACATTTGATTCGACGTCGGTTCGATAAGGCGAGTAATTAGTATCACTTTAGAAACTATTTTCTTGACTTATATACGACCTGAATGACACAACAAAATTGTTCAATATCAATTCCCGAGTGTAGTGGACACATAGAAATTATGCAAGTACTTAATTCGACAAGAATCGCAGTGACTGCCGTGACATTTGATTCGACGTCGGTTCGATAAGGCGAGTAATTAGTATCACTTTAGAAACTATTTTCTTGACTATTATACGACCTGAATGACACAACAAAATTGTTCAAAATCAATTCCCGAGTGTAGTGGACACATAGAAATTATCCAAGTACTTAATTCGACAAGAATCGCAGTGACTGCCGTGACATTTGATTCGACGTCGGTTCGATAAGGCGAGTAATTAGTATCACTTTAGAAACTATTTTCTTGACTATTATACGACCTGAATGACACAACAAAATTGTTCAAAATCAATTCCCGAGTGTAGTGGACACATAGAAATTATCCAAGTACTTAATTCGACAAGAATCGCAGTGACTGCCCTGACATTTGATTCGACGTCGGTTCGATAAGGCGAGTAATTAGTATCACTTTAGAAACTATTTTCTTGACTATTATACGACCTGAATGACACAACAAAATTGTTCAAAATCAATTCCCGAGTGTAGTAGACACATAGAAATTATCCAAGTACTTAATTCGACAAGAATCGCAGTGACTGCCGTGACATTTGATTCGACGTCGGTTCGATAAGGCGAGTAATTAGTATCACTTTAGAAACTATTTTCTTGACTAATATACGACCTGAATGACACAACAAAATTGTTCAAAATCAAGTCCCGAGTGTAGTGGACACATAGAAATTATGCAAGTACTTAATTCGACAAGAATCGCAGTGACTGCCGTGACATTTGATTCGACGTCGGTTCGATAAGGCGAGTAATTAGTATCACTTTAGAAACTATTTTCTTGGCTAATATACGACCTGAATGACACAACAAAATTGTTCAAAATCAAGTCCCGAGTGTAGTGGACACATAGAAATTATGCAAGTACTTAATTCGACAAGAATCGCAGTGACTGCCGTGACATTTGATTCGACGTCGGTTCGATAAGGCGAGTAATTAGTATCACTTTAGAAACTATTTTCTTGACTAATATACGACCTGAATGACACAACAAAATTGTTCAAAATCAAGTCCCGAGTGTAGTGGACACATAGAAATTATGCAAGTACTTAATTCGACAAGAATCGCAGTGACTGCCGTGACATTTGATTCGACGTCGGTTCGATAAGGCGAGTAATTAGTATCACTTTAGAAACTATTTTCTTGGCTAATATACGACCTGAATGACACAACAAAATTGTTCAAAATCAAGTCCCGAGTGTAGTGGACACATAGAAATTATGCAAGTACTTAATTCGTAAAGAATTGCAGTGACAGGCGTGACATTTGATTCGACGTCGGTTCGATAAGGCGAGTAATTAGTATCACTTTACAAACTATTTTCTTGACTAATATACGACCTGAAAAATTCAAGTCAAGAAAATCAAGCTCTTGGTTTTTGTCCATAGCAGCATTCGGGTAACAGCGGCACTCGGGTCTATGCTGCTTCTCTACTTCGGACACTAGAAATTATGCAAGTACTTAATTCGTAAAGAATTGCAGTGACAGGCGTGACATTTGATTCGACGTCGGTTCGATAAGGCGAGTAATTAGTATCACTTTACAAACTATTTTCTTGACTAATATACGACCTGAATGACACAACAAAATTGTTCAAAAAATGTGAGTTATTGTAGTTATTAGTCATTATATCTGATGTTTTTCCCTGATTCAAGTTAATTTAAATGGTGTCGTTTATATTTCAAAAAAGTAAGTTAATTATTATTTATGGTGTTTTTAATCATATCAGATAGTCAAGTTTGTTTTCATTTCTGATCTTAAATTCATATAAAATTGTTTCCTTTTTAGTGTGATATCATGCAGTTGATGGTGTCAATGAAGCCAGGATAAATAACATAACCTTTCATTTATTTTTGTAAACATAAAAAATTATGCAAGTACTGAATTCGACAAGAATTGCAGTGAATTGCTGTGACATTTGATTCGACGTGGGTTCGATAAGGCGAGTAATTAGTATCACTTTAGAAACTATTTTCTTGACTAATATACGACCTGAATGACACAACAAAATTGTTCAAAATCAATTCCCGAGTGTAGTGGACACATAGAAATTATGCAAGTACTTAATTCGACAAGAATTAATCAGTGACTGCTGTGACATTTGATTCGACGTCAGTTTGATAAGGCGAGTAATTAGTATCGCTTTAGAAACTATTTTTAGAATGAGTTGGTATCTTCTAAAACCAAGAGCAAAATTTTCAAAATGAGCCAATTCCCGAGGTTGTTTTCTTGGTAGAAGAAACTAAAGTACATTTAAATCAAAGAATTTATAGTTTTAAATCAAGATTGAATTTCTTGATTGGCGAGCTTTATGTATTTTAATTAAAAAAAAAATTTTTTTACCAAGAGAAATTTTTTTCAAACAAGAACAAATAGGATATTTTATTTTAAGAATTTATTTTTGGAAACGATTTTCGTCTTGACCCAAGAATTCCTTTTTTTCTGTGTATGCAAGTACTTAATTCGACAAGAATTGCAGTGACAGCTGTGACATTTGATTCGACGTCGGTTCGATAAGGCGAGTAATTAGTATCACTTTAGAAACTATTTTCTTGACTTATATACGACCTGAATGACACAACAAAATTGTTCAAAATCAATTCCCGAGTGTAGTGGACACATCGAAATTATGCAAGTACTTAATTCGACAAGAATTGCAGTGACAGCTGTGACATTTGATTCGACGTCGGTTCGATAAGGCGAGTAATTAGTATCACTTTAGAAACTATTTTCTTGACTAATATACGACCTGAATGACACAACAAAATTGTTCAAAATCAATTCCCGAGTGTAGTGGACACATAGAAATTATGCAAGTACTTAATTCGACAAGAATCGCAGTGACTGCCGTGACATTTGATTCGACGTCGGTTCGATAAGGCGAGTAATTAGTATCACTTTAGAAACTATTTTCTTGACTAATATACGACCTGAATGACACAACAAAATTGTTCAAAATCAATTCCCGAGTGTAGTGGACACATAGAAATTATGCAAGTACTTAATTCGACAAGAATCGCAGTGACTGCCGTGACATTTGATTCGACGTCGGTTCGATAAGGCGAGTAATTAGTATCACTTTAGAAACTATTTTCTTGACTTATATACGACCTGAATGACACAACAAAATTGTTCAAAATCAATTCCCGAGTGTAGTGGACACATAGAAATTATGCAAGTACTTAATTCGACAAGAATCGCAGTGACTGCCGTGACATTTGATTCGACGTCGGTTCGATAAGGCGAGTAATTAGTATCACTTTAGAAACTATTTTCTTGACTAATATACGACCTGAATGACACAACAAAATTGTTCAAAATCAATTCCCGAGTGTAGTGGACACATAGAAATTATGCAAGTACTTAATTCGACAAGAATTGCAGTGACAGCTGTGACATTTGATTCGACGTCGGTTCGATAAGGCGAGTAATTAGTATCACTTTAGAAACTATTTTCTTGACTAATATACGACCTGAATGACACAACAAAATTGTTCAAAATCAATTCCCGAGTGTAGTGGACACATAGAAATTATGCAAGTACTTAATTCGACAAGAATTGCAGTGACAGCTGTGACATTTGATTCGACGTCGGTTCGATAAGGCGAGTAATTAGTATCACTTTAGAAACTATTTTCTTGACTAATATACGACCTGAATGACACAACAAAATTGTTCAAAATCAATTCCCGAGTGTAGTGGACACATCGAAATTATGCAAGTACTTAATTCGACAAGAATTGCAGTGACAGCTGTGACATTTGATTCGACGTCGGTTCGATAAGGCGAGTAATTAGTATCACTTTAGAAACTATTTTCTTGACTAATATACGACCTGAATGACACAACAAAATTGTTCAAAATCAATTCCCGAGTGTAGTGGACACATAGAAATTATGCAAGTACTTAATTCGACAAGAATTGCAGTGACTGCCGTGACATTTGATTCGACGTCGGTTCGATAAGGCGAGTAATTAGTATCACTTTAGAAACTATTTTCTTGACTAATATACGACCTGAATGACACAACAAAATTGTTCAAAATCAATTCCCGAGTGTAGTGGACACATAGAAATTATGCAAGTACTTAATTCGACAAGAATCGCAGTGACTGCCGTGACATTTGATTCGACGTCGGTTCGATAAGGCGAGTAATTAGTATCACTTTAGAAACTATTTTCTTGACTAATATACGACCTGAATGACACAACAAAATTGTTCAAAATCAATTCCCGAGTGTAGTGGACACATAGAAATTATGCAAGTACTTAATTCGACAAGAATTGCAGTGACAGCTGTGACATTTGATTCGACGTCGGTTCGATAAGGCGAGTAATTAGTATCACTTTAGAAACTATTTTCTTGACTTATATACGACCTGAATGACACAACAAAATTGTTCAAAATCAATTCCCGAGTGTAGTGGACACATAGAAATTATGCAAGTACTTAATTCGACAAGAATCGCAGTGACTGCCGTGACATTTGATTCGACGTCGGTTCGATAAGGCGAGTAATTAGTATCACTTTAGAAACTATTTTCTTGACTAATATACGACCTGAATGACACAACAAAATTGTTCAAAATCAATTCCCGAGTGTAGTGGACACATCGAAATTATGCAAGTACTTAATTCGACAAGAATTGCAGTGACAGCTGTGACATTTGATTCGACGTCGGTTCGATAAGGCGAGTAATTAGTATCACTTTAGAAACTATTTTCTTGACTAATATACGACCTGAATGACACAACAAAATTGTTCAAAATCAATTCCCGAGTGTAGTGGACACATAGAAATTATGCAAGTACTTAATTCGACAAGGATTGCAGTGACTGCCGTGACATTTGATTCGACGTCGGTTCGATAAGGCGAGTAATTAGTATCACTTTAGAAACTATTTTCTTGACTTATATACGACCTGAATGACACAACAAAATTGTTCAAAATCAATTCCCGAGTGTAGTGGACACATAGAAATTATGCAAGTACTTAATTCGACAAGAATCGCAGTGACAGCTGTGACATTTGATTCGACGTCGGTTCGATAAGGCGAGTAATTAGTATCACTTTAGAAACTATTTTCTTGACTAATATAGGACCTGAATGACACAACAAAATTGTTCAAAATCAATTCCCGAGTGTAGTGGACACATAGAAATTATGCAAGTACTTAATTCGACAAGAATTGCAGTGACTGCCGTGACCTTTGATTCGACGTCGGTTCGATAAGGCGAGTAATTAGTATCACTTATATCTGATGTTTTTCCCTGATTCAAGTTAATTTAAATGGTGTCGTTTATATTTCAAAAAATTAAGTTCAAAATTATTATTTATGGTGTTTTTAATCATATCAGATAGTCAAGTTTGTTTTCATTTCTGATCTTAAATTCATATAAAATTGTTTCCTTTTTAGTGTGATATCATGCAGTTGATGGTGTCAATGAAGCCAGGATAAATAACATAACCTTTCATTTATTTTTGTAAACTTGTATTGTAATATAAAATCAAAATATACTTTGAAGATTAATTAATATATTCTGAGAACCTGAATGACACAACAAGTAATTGTTCAAAATCAATTCCCGAGTGTAGTGGACACATAAAAGTATTTTTTATTTGACATCAATGTATAATTTAATTTTAAAATGAATTTTTTTATTTTTTAAATCTAAAATTAATCGTTTTAAGATAAGTCTACATTTATTTTGAACTAAATGTTATCAAATTTTCAAAGAAATTAATCTTTACTTGGAGTAAGTTAAATGTGACTCCGTTTAAGAACTCGATGTATCGAAATGAATCGATATCGACTACATTCAAGAGAACGATGTTTTTAGAATGAGTTGGTATCTTCTAAAACCAAGAGCAAAATTTTCTTGAGCCAATGAGGTTGTTTTCTTGGTAGAAGAAACTAAAAACATTTAAATCAAAAATTTATAGTTTTAAATCAAGATTGAATTTCTTGATTGGAGAGCTTTATGTATTTTAATTAAAAAAAAAATTTTTTTACCAAGAGAAATTTTTTCAAACAAGACACAATAGGATATTTTATTGTTAAGAATTTATTTTTGGAAACGATTTTCGTCTTGACACATAGAATTCCTTTTTTCTGTGTATGCAAGTACTTAATTCGACAAGAATTGCAGTGACTGCCGTGACATTTGATTCGACGTCGGTTCGATAAGGCGAGTAATTAGTATCACTTTAGAAACTATTTTCTTGACTTATATACGACCTGAATGACACAACAAAATTGTTCAAAATCAATTCCCGAGTGTAGTGGACACATAGAAATTATGCAAGTACTTAATTCGACAAGAATCGCAGTGACTGCCGTGACATTTGATTCGACGTCGGTTCGATAAGGCGAGTAATTAGTATCACTTTAGAAACTATTTTCTTGACTATTATACGACCTGAATGACACAACAAAATTGTTCAAAATCAATTCCCGAGTGTAGTGGACACATAGAAATTATGCAAGTACTTAATTCGACAAGAATTGCAGTGACTGCCGTGACATTTGATTCGACGTCGGTTCGATAAGGCGAGTAATTAGTATCACTTTAGAAACTATTTTCTTGACTAATATACGACCTGAATGACACAACAAAATTGTTCAAAATCAATTCCCGAGTGTAGTGGACACATAGAAATTATGCAAGTACTTAATTCGACAAGAATCGCAGTGACTGCCGTGACATTTGATTCGACGTCGGTTCGATAAGGCGAGTAATTAGTATCACTTTAGAAACTATTTTCTTGACTTATATACGACCTGAATGACACAACAAAATTGTTCAAAATCAATTCCCGAGTGTAGTGGACACATAGAAATTATGCAAGTACTTAATTCGACAAGAATTGCAGTGACTGCCGTGACATTTGATTCGACGTCGGTTCGATAAGGCGAGTAATTAGTATCACTTTAGAAACTATTTTCTTGACTAATATACGACCTGAATGACACAACAAAATTGTTCAAAATCAATTCCCGAGTGTAGTGGACACATAGAAATTATGCAAGTACTTAATTCGACAAGAATTGCAGTGACTGCCGTGACATTTGATTCGACGTCGGTTCGATAAGGCGAGTAATTAGTATCACTTTAGAAACTATTTTCTTGACTATTATACGACCTGAATGACACAACAAAATTGTTCAAAATCAATTCCCGAGTGTAGTGGACACATAGAAATTATGCAAGTACTTAATTCGACAAGAATCGCAGTGACTGCCGTGACATTTGATTCGACGTCGGTTCGATAAGGCGAGTAATTAGTATCACTTTAGAAACTATTTTCTTGACTTATATACGACCTGAATGACACAACAAAATTGTTCAAAATCAATTCCCGAGTGTAGTGGACACATAGAAATTATGCAAGTACTTAATTCGACAAGAATCGCAGTGACTGCCGTGACATTTGATTCGACGTCGGTTCGATAAGGCGAGTAATTAGTATCACTTTAGAAACTATTTTCTTGACTAATATACGACCTGAATGACACAACAAAATTGTTCAAAATCAATTCCCGAGTGTAGTGGACACATAGAAATTATGCAAGTACTTAATTCGACAAGAATCGCAGTGACTGCCGTGACATTTGATTCGACGTCGGTTCGATAAGGCGAGTAATTAGTATCACTTTAGAAACTATTTTCTTGACTAATATACGACCTGAATGACACAACAAAATTGTTCAAAATCAATTCCCGAGTGTAGTGGACACATAGAAATTATGCAAGTACTTAATTCGACAAGAATCGCAGTGACTGCCGTGACATTTGATTCGACGTCGGTTCGATAAGGCGAGTAATTAGTATCACTTTAGGAACTATTTTCTTGACTTATATACGACCTGAATGACACAACAAAATTGTTCAAAATCAATTCCCGAGTGTAGTGGACACATAGGAATTATGCAAGTACTTAATTCGACAAGAATCGCAGTGACTGCCGTGACATTTGATTCGACGTCGGTTCGATAAGGCGAGTAATTAGTATCACTTTAGAAACTATTTTCTTGACTAATATACGACCTGAATGACACAACAAAATTGTTCAAAATCAATTCCCGAGTGTAGTGGACACATAGAAATTATGCAAGTACTTAATTCGACAAGAATTGCAGTGACTGCCGTGACATTTGATTCGACGTCGGTTCGATAAGGCGAGTAATTAGTATCACTTTAGAAACTATTTTCTTGACTAATATACGACCTGAATGACACAACAAAATTGTTCAAAATCAATTCCCGAGTGTAGTGGACACATAGAAATTATGCAAGTACTTAATTCGACAAGAATCGCAGTGACTGCCGTGACATTTGATTCGACGTCGGTTCGATAAGGCGAGTAATTAGTATCACTTTAGAAACTATTTTCTTGACTAATATACGACCTGAATGACACAACAAAATTGTTCAAAATCAATTCCCGAGTGTAGTGGACACATAGAAATTATGCAAGTACTTAATTCGACAAGAATCGCAGTGACTGCCGTGACATTTGATTCGACGTCGGTTCGATAAGGCGAGTAATTAGTATCACTTTAGAAACTATTTTCTTGACTTATATACGACCTGAATGACACAACAAAATTGTTCAAAATCAATTCCCGAGTGTAGTGGACACATAGAAATTATGCAAGTACTTAATTCGACAAGAATCGCAGTGACTGCCGTGACATTTGATTCGACGTCGGTTCGATAAGGCGAGTAATTAGTATCACTTTAGAAACTATTTTCTTGACTTATATACGACCTGAATGACACAACAAAATTGTTCAAAATCAATTCCCGAGTGTAGTGGACACATAGAAATTATGCAAGTACTTAATTCGACAAGAATCGCAGTGACTGCCGTGACATTTGATTCGACGTCGGTTCGATAAGGCGAGTAATTAGTATCACTTTAGAAACTATTTTCTTGACTTATATACGACCTGAATGACACAACAAAATTGTTCAAAATCAATTCCCGAGTGTAGTGGACACATAGAAATTATGCAAGTACTTAATTCGACAAGAATCGCAGTGACTGCCGTGACATTTGATTCGACGTCGGTTCGATAAGGCGAGTAATTAGTATCACTTTAGAAACTATTTTCTTGACTAATATACGACCTGAATGACACAACAAAATTGTTCAAAATCAATTCCCGAGTGTAGTGGACACATAGAAATTATGCAAGTACTTAATTCGACAAGAATTGCAGTGACAGGCGTGACATTTGATTCGACGTCGGTTCGATAAGGCGAGTAATTAGTATCACTTTAGAAACTATTTTCTTGACTAATATACGACCTGAATGACACAACAAAATTGTTCAAAATCAATTCCCGAGTGTAGTGGACACATAGAAATTATGCAAGTACTTAATTCGACAAGAATTGCAGTGACTGCCGTGACATTTGATTCGACGTCGGTTCGATAAGGCGAGTAATTAGTATCACTTTAGAAACTATTTTCTTGACTATTATACGACCTGAATGACACAACAAAATTGTTCAAAATCAATTCCCGAGTGTAGTGGACACATAGAAATTATGCAAGTACTTAATTCGACAAGAATTGCAGTGACTGCCGTGACATTTGATTCGACGTCGGTTCGATAAGGCGAGTAATTAGTATCACTTTAGAAACTATTTTCTTGACTATTATACGACCTGAATGACACAACAAAATTGTTCAAAATCAATTCCCGAGTGTAGTGGACACATAGAAATTATGCAAGTACTTAATTCGACAAGAATTGCAGTGACAGGCGTGACATTTGATTCGACGTCGGTTCGATAAGGCGAGTAATTAGTATCACTTTAGAAACTATTTTCTTGACTAATATACGACCTGAATGACACAACAAAATTGTTCAAAATCAATTCCCGAGTGTAGTGGACACATAGAAATTATGCAAGTACTTAATTCGACAAGAATTGCAGTGACTGCCGTGACATTTGATTCGACGTCGGTTCGATAAGGCGAGTAATTAGTATCACTTTACAAACTATTTTCTTGACTAATATACGACCTGAATGACACAACAAAATTGTTCAAAATCAATTCCCGAGTGTAGTAGACACATAGAAATTATCCAAGTACTTAATTCGACAAGAATCGCAGTGACTGCCGTGACATTTGATTCGACGTCGGTTCGATAAGGCGAGTAATTAGTATCACTTTAGAAACTATTTTCTTGACTAATATACGACCTGAATGACACAACAAAATTGTTCAAAATCAATTCCCGAGTGTAGTGGACACATAGAAATTATGCAAGTACTTAATTCGACAAGAATTGCAGTGACTGCCGTGACATTTGATTCGACGTCGGTTCGATAAGGCGAGTAATTAGTATCACTTTAGAAACTATTTTCTTGACTAATATACGACCTGAATGACACAACAAAATTGTTCAAAATCAATTCCCGAGTGTAGTGGACACATAGAAATTATGCAAGTACTTAATTCGACAAGAATTGCAGTGACTGCCGTGACATTTGATTCGACGTCGGTTCGATAAGGCGAGTAATTAGTATCACTTTAGAAACTATTTTCTTGACTAATATACGACCTGAATGACACAACAAAATTGTTCAAAATCAATTCCCGAGTGTAGTGGACACATCGAAATTATGCAAGTACTTAATTCGACAAGAATTGCAGTGACAGCCGTGACATTTGATTCGACGTCGGTTCGATAAGGCGAGTAATTAGTATCACTTTAGAAACTATTTTCTTGACTAATATACGACCTGAATGACACAACAAAATTGTTCAAAATCAATTCCCGAGTGTAGTGGACACATAGAAATTATGCAAGTACTTAATTCGACAAGAATTGCAGTGACTGCCGTGACATTTGATTCGACGTCGGTTCGATAAGGCGAGTAATTAGTATCACTTTAGAAACTATTTTCTTGACTAATATACGACCTGAATGACACAACAAAATTGTTCAAAATCAATTCCCGAGTGTAGTGGACACATAGAAATTATGCAAGTACTTAATTCGACAAGAATTGCAGTGACAGCCGTGACATTTGATTCGACGTCGGTTCGATAAGGCGAGTAATTAGTATCACTTTAGAAACTATTTTCTTGACTAATATACGACCTGAATGACACAACAAAATTGTTCAAAATCAATTCCCGAGTGTAGTGGACACATAGAAATTATGCAAGTACTTAATTCGACAAGAATTGCAGTGACTGCCGTGACATTTGATTCGACGTCGGTTCGATAAGGCGAGTAATTAGTATCACTTTAGAAACTATTTTCTTGACTAATATACGACCTGAATGACACAACAAAATTGTTCAAAATCAATTCCCGAGTGTAGTGGACACATCGAAATTATGCAAGTACTTAATTCGACAAGAATTGCAGTGACAGCTGTGACATTTGATTCGACGTCGGTTCGATAAGGCGAGTAATTAGTATCACTTTAGAAACTATTTTCTTGACTAATATACGACCTGAATGACACAACAAAATTGTTCAAAATCAATTCCCGAGTGTAGTGGACACATAGAAATTATGCAAGTACTTAATTCGACAAGAATTGCAGTGACTGCCGTGACATTTGATTCGACGTCGGTTCGATAAGGCGAGTAATTAGTATCACTTTAGAAACTATTTTCTTGACTAATATACGACCTGAATGACACAACAAAATTGTTCAAAATCAATTCCCGAGTGTAGTGGACACATAGAAATTATGCAAGTACTTAATTCGACAAGAATCGCAGTGACTGCCGTGACATTTGATTCGACGTCGGTTCGATAAGGCGAGTAATTAGTATCACTTTAGAAACTATTTTCTTGACTAATATACGACCTGAATGACACAACAAAATTGTTCAAAATCAATTCCCGAGTGTAGTGGACACATCGAAATTATGCAAGTACTTAATTCGACAAGAATTGCAGTGACAGCTGTGACATTTGATTCGACGTCGGTTCGATAAGGCGAGTAATTAGTATCACTTTAGAAACTATTTTCTTGACTAATATACGACCTGAATGACACAACAAAATTGTTCAAAATCAATTCCCGAGTGTAGTGGACACATAGAAATTATGCAAGTACTTAATTCGACAAGAATTGCAGTGACAGCTGTGACATTTGATTCGACGTCGGTTCGATAAGGCGAGTAATTAGTATCACTTTAGAAACTATTTTCTTGACTAATATACGACCTGAATGACACAACAAAATTGTTCAAAATCAATTCCCGAGTGTAGTGGACACATAGAAATTATGCAAGTACTTAATTCGACAAGAATTGCAGTGACTGCCGTGACATTTGATTCGACGTCGGTTCGATAAGGCGAGTAATTAGTATCACTTTAGAAACTATTTTCTTGACTAATATACGACCTGAATGACACAACAAAATTGTTCAAAATCAATTCCCGAGTGTAGTGGACACATCGAAATTATGCAAGTACTTAATTCGACAAGAATTGCAGTGACAGCTGTGACATTTGATTCGACGTCGGTTCGATAAGGCGAGTAATTAGTATCACTTTAGAAACTATTTTCTTGACTAATATACGACCTGAATGACACAACAAAATTGTTCAAAATCAATTCCCGAGTGTAGTGGACACATAGAAATTATGCAAGTACTTAATTCGACAAGAATTGCAGTGACTGCCGTGACATTTGATTCGACGTCGGTTCGATAAGGCGAGTAATTAGTATCACTTTAGAAACTATTTTCTTGACTAATATACGACCTGAATGACACAACAAAATTGTTCAAAATCAATTCCCGAGTGTAGTGGACACATAGAAATTATGCAAGGACTTAATTCGACAAGAATCGCAGTGACTGCCGTGACATTTGATTCGACGTCGGTTCGATAAGGCGAGTAATTAGTATCACTTTAGAAACTATTTTCTTGACTTATATACGACCTGAATGACACAACAAAATTGTTCAAAATCAATTCCCGAGTGTAGTGGACACATAGAAATTATGCAAGTACTTAATTCGACAAGAATCGCAGTGACTGCCGTGACATTTGATTCGACGTCGGTTCGATAAGGCGAGTAATTAGTATCACTTTAGAAACTATTTTCTTGACTAATATACGACCTGAATGACACAACAAAATTGTTCAAAATCAATTCCCGAGTGTAGTGGACACATCGAAATTATGCAAGTACTTAATTCGACAAGAATTGCAGTGACAGCTGTGACATTTGATTCGACGTCGGTTCGATAAGGCGAGTAATTAGTATCACTTTAGAAACTATTTTCTTGACTAATATACGACCTGAATGACACAACAAAATTGTTCAAAATCAATTCCCAAGTGTAGTGGACACATAGAAATTATGCAAGTACTTAATTCGACAAGAATTGCAGTGACTGCCGTGACATTTGATTCGACGTCGGTTCGATAAGGCGAGTAATTAGTATCACTTTAGAAACTATTTTCTTGACTAATATACGACCTGAATGACACAACAAAATTGTTCAAAATCAATTCCCGAGTGTAGTGGACACATAGAAATTATGCAAGGACTTAATTCGACAAGAATCGCAGTGACTGCCGTGACATTTGATTCGACGTCGGTTCGATAAGGCGAGTAATTAGTATCACTTTAGAAACTATTTTCTTGACTAATATACGACCTGAATGACACAACAAAATTGTTCAAAATCAATTCCCGAGTGTAGTGGACACATCGAAATTATGCAAGTACTTAATTCGACAAGAATTGCAGTGACTGCCGTGACATTTGATTCGACGTCGGTTCGATAAGGCGAGTAATTAGTATCACTTTAGAAACTATTTTCTTGACTTATATACGACCTGAATGACACAACAAAATTGTTCAAAATCAATTCCCGAGTGTAGTGGACACATAGAAATTATGCAAGGACTTAATTCGACAAGAATCGCAGTGACTGCCGTGACATTTGATTTGACGTCGGTTCGATAAGGCGAGTAATTAGTATCACTTTAGAAACTATTTTCTTGACTTATATACGACCTGAATGACACAACAAAATTGTTCAAAATCAATTCCCGAGTGTAGTGGACACATAGAAATTATGCAAGGACTTAATTCGACAAGAATCGCAGTGACTGCCGTGACATTTGATTCGACGTCGGTTCGATAAGGCGAGTAATTAGTATCACTTTAGAAACTATTTTCTTGACTAATATACGACCTGAATGACACAACAAAATTGTTCAAAATCAATTCCCGAGTGTAGTGGACACATAGAAATTATGCAAGTACTTAATTCGACAAGAATTGCAGTGACTGCCGTGACATTTGATTCGACGTCGGTTCGATAAGGCGAGTAATTAGTATCACTTTAGAAACTATTTTCTTGACTAATATACGACCTGAATGACACAACAAAATTGTTCAAAATCAATTCCCGAGTGTAGTGGACACATAGAAATTATGCAAGTACTTAATTCGACAAGAATCGCAGTGACTGCCGTGACATTTGATTCGACGTCGGTTCGATAAGGCGAGTAATTAGTATCACTTTAGAAACTATTTTCTTGACTAATATACGACCTGAATGACACAACAAAATTGTTCAAAATCAATTCCCGAGTGTAGTGGACACATAGAAATTATGCAAGGACTTAATTCGACAAGAATCGCAGTGACTGCCGTGACATTTGATTCGACGTCGGTTCGATAAGGCGAGTAATTAGTATCACTTTAGAAACTATTTTCTTGACTTATATACGACCTGAATGACACAACAAAATTGTTCAAAATCAATTCCCGAGTGTAGTGGACACATAGAAATTATGCAAGTACTTAATTCGACAAGAATCGCAGTGACTGCCGTGACATTTGATTCGACGTCGGTTCGATAAGGCGAGTAATTAGTATCACTTTAGAAACTATTTTCTTGACTAATATACGACCTGAATGACACAACAAAATTGTTCAAAATCAATTCCCGAGTGTAGTGGACACATAGAAATTATGCAAGTACTTAATTCGACAAGAATCGCAGTGACTGCCGTGACATTTGATTCGACGTCGGTTCGATAAGGCGAGTAATTAGTATCACTTTAGAAACTATTTTCTTGACTAATATACGACCTGAATGACACAACAAAATTGTTCAAAATCAATTCCCGAGTGTAGTGGACACATAGAAATTATGCAAGTACTTAATTCGACAAGAATCGCAGTGACTGCCGTGACATTTGATTCGACGTCGGTTCGATAAGGCGAGTAATTAGTATCACTTTAGAAACTATTTTCTTGACTAATATACGACCTGAATGACACAACAAAATTGTTCAAAATCAATTCCCGAGTGTAGTGGACACATAGAAATTATGCAAGTACTTAATTCGACAAGAATCGCAGTGACTGCCGTGACATTTGATTCGACGTCGGTTCGATAAGGCGAGTAATTAGTATCACTTTAGAAACTATTTTCTTGACTAATATACGACCTGAATGACACAACAAAATTGTTCAAAATCAATTCCCGAGTGTAGTGGACACATAGAAATTATGCAAGTACTTAATTCGACAAGGATTGCAGTGACTGCCGTGACATTTGATTCGACGTCGGTTCGATAAGGCGAGTAATTAGTATCACTTTAGAAACTATTTTCTTGACTTATATACGACCTGATTGACACAACAAAATTGTTCAAAATCAATTCCCGAGTGTAGTGGACACATAGAAATTATGCAAGTACTTAATTCGACAAGAATCGCAGTGACTGCCGTGACATTTGATTGGACGTCGGTTCGATAAGGCGAGTAATTAGTATCACTTTAGAAACTATTTTCTTGACTAATATACGACCTGAATGACACAACAAAATTGTTCAAAATCAATTCCCGAGTGTAGTGGACACATAGAAATTATGCAAGTACTTAATTCGACAAGAATTGCAGTGACTGCCGTGACATTTGATTCGACGTCGGTTCGATAAGGCGAGTAATTAGTATCACTTTAGAAACTATTTTCTTGACTAATATACGACCTGAATGACACAACAAAATTGTTCAAAATCAATTCCCGAGTGTAGTGGACACATAGAAATTATGCAAGTACTTAATTCGACAAGAATTGCAGTGACAGCTGTGACATTTGATTCGACGTCGGTTCGATAAGGCGAGTAATTAGTATCACTTTAGAAACTATTTTCTTGACTTATATACGACCTGAATGACACAACAAAATTGTTCAAAATCAATTCCCGAGTGTAGTGGACACATAGAAATTATGCAAGTACTTAATTCGACAAGAATTGCAGTGACTGCCGTGATATTTGATTCGACGTCGGTTCGATAAGGCGAGTAATTAGTATCACTTTAGAAACTATTTTCTTGACTATTATACGACCTGAATGACACAACAAAATTGTTCAAAATCAATTCCCGAGTGTAGTGGACACATAGAAATTATGCAAGTACTTAATTCGACAAGAATCGCAGTGACTGCCGTGATATTTGATTCGACGTCGGTTCGATAAGGCGAGTAATTAGTATCACTTTAGAAACTATTTTCTTGACTAATATACGACCTGAATGACACAACAAAATTGTTCAAAATCAATTCCCGAGTGTAGTGGACACATCGAAATTATGCAAGTACTTAATTCGACAAGAATTGCAGTGACAGCTGTGACATTTGATTCGACGTCGGTTCGATAAGGCGAGTAATTAGTATCACTTTAGAAACTATTTTCTTGACTTATATACGACCTGAATGACACAACAAAATTGTTCAAAATCAATTCCCGAGTGTAGTGGACACATAGAAATTATGCAAGTACTTAATTCGACAAGAATTGCAGTGACTGCCGTGACATTTGATTCGACGTCGGTTCGATAAGGCGAGTAATTAGTATCACTTTAGAAACTATTTTCTTGACTATTATACGACCTGAATGACACAACAAAATTGTTCAAAATCAATTCCCGAGTGTAGTGGACACATAGAAATTATGCAAGGACTTAATTCGACAAGAATCGCAGTGACTGCCGTGATATTTGATTCGACGTCGGTTCGATAAGGCGAGTAATTAGTATCACTTTAGAAACTATTTTCTTGACTAATATACGACCTGAATGACACAACAAAATTGTTCAAAATCAATTCCCGAGTGTAGTGGACACATAGAAATTATGCAAGTACTTAATTCGACAAGAATCGCAGTGACTGCCGTGACATTTGATTCGACGTCGGTTCGATAAGGCGAGTAATTAGTATCACTTTAGAAACTATTTTCTTGACTAATATACGACCTGAATGACACAACAAAATTGTTCAAAATCAATTCCCGAGTGTAGTGGACACATAGAAATTATGCAAGTACTTAATTCGACAAGAATCGCAGTGACTGCCGTGACATTTGATTCGACGTCGGTTCGATAAGGCGAGTAATTAGTATCACTTTAGAAACTATTTTCTTGACTAATATACGACCTGAATGACACAACAAAATTGTTCAAAATCAATTCCCGAGTGTAGTGGACACATAGAAATTATGCAAGTACTTAATTCGACAAGAATCGCAGTGACTGCCGTGACATTTGATTCGACGTCGGTTCGATAAGGCGAGTAATTAGTATCACTTTAGAAACTATTTTCTTGACTAATATACGACCTGAATGACACAACAAAATTGTTCAAAATCAATTCCCGAGTGTAGTGGACACATAGAAATTATGCAAGTACTTAATTCGACAAGAATTGCAGTGACTGCCGTGACATTTGATTCGACGTCGGTTCGATAAGGCGAGTAATTAGTATCACTTTAGAAACTATTTTCTTGACTAATATACGACCTGAATGACACAACAAAATTGTTCAAAATCAATTCCCGAGTGTAGTGGACACATAGAAATTATGCAAGTACTTAATTCGACAAGAATCGCAGTGACTGCCGTGACATTTGATTCGACGTCGGTTCGATAAGGCGAGTAATTAGTATCACTTTAGAAACTATTTTCTTGACTAATATACGACCTGAATGACACAACAAAATTGTTCAAAATCAATTCCCGAGTGTAGTGGACACATAGAAATTATGCAAGTACTTAATTCGACAAGAATCGCAGTGACTGCCGTGACATTTGATTCGACGTCGGTTCGATAAGGCGAGTAATTAGTATCACTTTAGAAACTATTTTCTTGACTAATATACGACCTGAATGACACAACAAAATTGTTCAAAATCAATTCCCGAGTGTAGTGGACACATAGAAATTATGCAAGTACTTAATTCGACAAGGATTGCAGTGACTGCCGTGACATTTGATTCGACGTCGGTTCGATAAGGCGAGTAATTAGTATCACTTTAGAAACTATTTTCTTGACTAATATACGACCTGAATGACACAACAAAATTGTTCAAAATCAATTCCCGAGTGTAGTGGACACATAGAAATTATGCAAGGACTTAATTCGACAAGGATTGCAGTGACTGCCGTGACATTTGATTCGACGTCGGTTCGATAAGGCGAGTAATTAGTATCACTTTAGAAACTATTTTCTTGACTAATATACGACCTGAATGACACAACAAAATTGTTCAAAATCAATTCCCGAGTGTAGTGGACACATAGAAATTATGCAAGTACTTAATTCGACAAGAATCGCAGTGACTGCCGTGACATTTGATTCGACGTCGGTTCGATAAGGCGAGTAATTAGTATCACTTTAGAAACTATTTTCTTGACTAATATACGACCTGAATGACACAACAAAATTGTTCAAAATCAATTCCCGAGTGTAGTGGACACATAGAAATTATGCAAGTACTTAATTCGACAAGAATTGCAGTGACTGCCGTGACATTTGATTCGACGTCGGTTCGATAAGGCGAGTAATTAGTATCACTTTAGAAACTATTTTCTTGACTAATATACGACCTGAATGACACAACAAAATTGTTCAAAATCAATTCCCGAGTGTAGTGGACACATAGAAATTATGCAAGGACTTAATTCGACAAGAATTGCAGTGACTGCCGTGACATTTGATTCGACGTCGGTTCGATAAGGCGAGTAATTAGTATCACTTTAGAAACTATTTTCTTGACTAATATACGACCTGAATGACACAACAAAATTGTTCAAAATCAATTCCCGAGTGTAGTGGACACATAGAAATTATGCAAGTACTTAATTCGACAAGAATTGCAGTGACTGCCGTGACATTTGATTCGACGTCGGTTCGATAAGGCGAGTAATTAGTATCACTTTAGAAACTATTTTCTTGACTAATATACGACCTGAATGACACAACAAAATTGTTCAAAATCAATTCCCGAGTGTAGTGGACACATAGAAATTATGCAAGTACTTAATTCGACAAGAATTGCAGTGACTGCCGTGACATTTGATTCGACGTCGGTTCGATAAGGCGAGTAATTAGTATCACTTTAGAAACTATTTTCTTGACTAATATACGACCTGAATGACACAACAAAATTGTTCAAAATCAATTCCCGAGTGTAGTGGACACATAGAAATTATGCAAGTACTTAATTCGACAAGAATCGCAGTGACTGCCGTGACATTTGATTCGACGTCGGTTCGATAAGGCGAGTAATTAGTATCACTTTAGAAACTATTTTCTTGACTAATATACGACCTGAATGACACAACAAAATTGTTCAAAATCAATTCCCGAGTGTAGTGGACACATAGAAATTATGCAAGTACTTAATTCGACAAGAATCGCAGTGACTGCCGTGACATTTGATTCGACGTCGGTTCGATAAGGCGAGTAATTAGTATCACTTTAGAAACTATTTTCTTGACTAATATACGACCTGAATGACACAACAAAATTGTTCAAAATCAATTCCCGAGTGTAGTGGACACATAGAAATTATGCAAGTACTTAATTCGACAAGAATCGCAGTGACTGCCGTGACATTTGATTCGACGTCGGTTCGATAAGGCGAGTAATTAGTATCACTTTAGAAACTATTTTCTTGACTAATATACGACCTGAATGACACAACAAAATTGTTCAAAATCAATTCCCGAGTGTAGTGGACACATAGAAATTATGCAAGTACTTAATTCGACAAGAATTGCAGTGACTGCCGTGACATTTGATTCGACGTCGGTTCGATAAGGCGAGTAATTAGTATCACTTTAGAAACTATTTTCTTGACTTATATACGACCTGAATGACACAACAAAATTGTTCAAAATCAATTCCCGAGTGTAGTGGACACATAGAAATTATGCAAGTACTTAATTCGACAAGAATCGCAGTGACTGCCGTGACATTTGATTCGACGTCGGTTCGATAAGGCGAGTAATTAGTATCACTTTAGAAACTATTTTCTTGACTAATATACGACCTGAATGACACAACAAAATTGTTCAAAATCAATTCCCGAGTGTAGTGGACACATAGAAATTATGCAAGTACTTAATTCGACAAGAATCGCAGTGACTGCCGTGACATTTGATTCGACGTCGGTTCGATAAGGCGAGTAATTAGTATCACTTTAGAAACTATTTTCTTGACTAATATACGACCTGAATGACACAACAAAATTGTTCAAAATCAATTCCCGAGTGTAGTGGACACATAGAAATTATGCAAGTACTTAATTCGACAAGAATTGCAGTGACTGCCGTGACATTTGATTCGACGTCGGTTCGATAAGGCGAGTAATTAGTATCACTTTAGAAACTATTTTCTTGACTTATATACGACCTGAATGACACAACAAAATTGTTCAAAATCAATTCCCGAGTGTAGTGGACACATAGAAATTATGCAAGGACTTAATTCGACAAGAATCGCAGTGACTGCCGTGACATTTGATTCGACGTCGGTTCGATAAGGCGAGTAATTAGTATCACTTTAGAAACTATTTTCTTGACTAATATACGACCTGAATGACACAACAAAATTGTTCAAAATCAATTCCCGAGTGTAGTGGACACATAGAAATTATGCAAGTACTTAATTCGACAAGAATCGCAGTGACTGCCGTGACATTTGATTCGACGTCGGTTCGATAAGGCGAGTAATTAGTATCACTTTAGAAACTATTTTCTTGACTAATATACGACCTGAATGACACAACAAAATTGTTCAAAATCAATTCCCGAGTGTAGTGGACACATAGAAATTATGCAAGTACTTAATTCGACAAGAATCGCAGTGACTGCCGTGACATTTGATTCGACGTCGGTTCGATAAGGCGAGTAATTAGTATCACTTTAGAAACTATTTTCTTGACTAATATACGACCTGAATGACACAACAAAATTGTTCAAAATCAATTCCCGAGTGTAGTGGACACATAGAAATTATGCAAGTACTTAATTCGACAAGAATCGCAGTGACTGCCGTGACATTTGATTCGACGTCGGTTCGATAAGGCGAGTAATTAGTATCACTTTAGAAACTATTTTCTTGACTTATATACGACCTGAATGACACAACAAAATTGTTCAAAATCAATTCCCGAGTGTAGTGGACACATAGAAATTATGCAAGTACTTAATTCGACAAGAATCGCAGTGACTGCCGTGACATTTGATTCGACGTCGGTTCGATAAGGCGAGTAATTAGTATCACTTTAGAAACTATTTTCTTGACTAATATACGACCTGAATGACACAACAAAATTGTTCAAAATCAATTCCCGAGTGTAGTGGACACATAGAAATTATGCAAGTACTTAATTCGACAAGAATCGCAGTGACTGCCGTGACATTTGATTCGACGTCGGTTCGATAAGGCGAGTAATTAGTATCACTTTAGAAACTATTTTCTTGACTAATATACGACCTGAATGACACAACAAAATTGTTCAAAATCAATTCCCGAGTGTAGTGGACACATAGAAATTATGCAAGTACTTAATTCGACAAGAATTGCAGTGACTGCCGTGACATTTGATTCGACGTCGGTTCGATAAGGCGAGTAATTAGTATCACTTTAGAAACTATTTTCTTGACTAATATACGACCTGAATGACACAACAAAATTGTTCAAAATCAATTCCCGAGTGTAGTGGACACATAGAAATTATGCAAGTACTTAATTCGACAAGAATTGCAGTGACTGCCGTGACATTTGATTCGACGTCGGTTCGATAAGGCGAGTAATTAGTATCACTTTAGAAACTATTTTCTTGACTAATATACGACCTGAATGACACAACAAAATTGTTCAAAATCAATTCCCGAGTGTAGTGGACACATAGAAATTATGCAAGGACTTAATTCGACAAGAATCGCAGTGACTGCCGTGACATTTGATTTGACGTCGGTTCGATAAGGCGAGTAATTAGTATCACTTTAGAAACTATTTTCTTGACTAATATACGACCTGAATGACACAACAAAATTGTTCAAAATCAATTCCCGAGTGTAGTGGACACATAGAAATTATGCAAGTACTTAATTCGACAAGAATCGCAGTGACTGCCGTGACATTTGATTCGACGTCGGTTCGATAAGGCGAGTAATTAGTATCACTTTAGAAACTATTTTCTTGACTAATATACGACCTGAATGACACAACAAAATTGTTCAAAATCAATTCCCGAGTGTAGTGGACACATCGAAATTATGCAAGTACTTAATTCGACAAGAATTGCAGTGACAGCTGTGACATTTGATTCGACGTCGGTTCGATAAGGCGAGTAATTAGTATCACTTTAGAAACTATTTTCTTGACTAATATACGACCTGAATGACACAACAAAATTGTTCAAAATCAATTCCCGAGTGTAGTGGACACATAGAAATTATGCAAGTACTTAATTCGACAAGAATTGCAGTGACTGCCGTGACATTTGATTCGACGTCGGTTCGATAAGGCGAGTAATTAGTATCACTTTAGAAACTATTTTCTTGACTAATATACGACCTGAATGACACAACAAAATTGTTCAAAATCAATTCCCGAGTGTAGTGGACACATAGAAATTATGCAAGTACTTAATTCGACAAGAATTGCAGTGACTGCCGTGACATTTGATTCGACGTCGGTTCGATAAGGCGAGTAATTAGTATCACTTTAGAAACTATTTTCTTGACTAATATACGACCTGAATGACACAACAAAATTGTTCAAAATCAATTCCCGAGTGTAGTGGACACATAGAAATTATGCAAGGACTTAATTCGACAAGAATTGCAGTGACTGCCGTGACATTTGATTCGACGTCGGTTCGATAAGGCGAGTAATTAGTATCACTTTAGAAACTATTTTCTTGACTTATATACGACCTGAATGACACAACAAAATTGTTCAAAATCAATTCCCGAGTGTAGTGGACACATAGAAATTATGCAAGGACTTAATTCGACAAGAATCGCAGTGACTGCCGTGACATTTGATTCGACGTCGGTTCGATAAGGCGAGTAATTAGTATCACTTTAGAAACTATTTTCTTGACTAATATACGACCTGAATGACACAACAAAATTGTTCAAAATCAATTCCCGAGTGTAGTGGACACATAGAAATTGTGCAAGGACTTAATTCGACAAGAATCGCAGTGACTGCCGTGACATTTGATTCGACGTCGGTTCGATAAGGCGAGTAATTAGTATCACTTTAGAAACTATTTTCTTGACTATTATACGACCTGAATGACACAACAAAATTGTTCAAAATCAATTCCCGAGTGTAGTGGACACATAGAAATTATGCAAGGACTTAATTCGACAAGAATCGCAGTGACTGCCGTGACATTTGATTCGACGTCGGTTCGATAAGGCGAGTAATTAGTATCACTTTAGAAACTATTTTCTTGACTAATATACGACCTGAATGACACAACAAAATTGTTCAAAATCAATTCCCGAGTGTAGTGGACACATAGAAATTGTGCAAGGACTTAATTCGACAAGAATCGCAGTGACTGCCGTGACATTTGATTCGACGTCGGTTCGATAAGGCGAGTAATTAGTATCACTTTAGAAACTATTTTCTTGACTATTATACGACCTGAATGACACAACAAAATTGTTCAAAATCAATTCCCGAGTGTAGTGGACACATAGAAATTATGCAAGGACTTAATTCGACAGGAATCGCAGTGACTGCCGTGACATTTGATTTGACGTCGGTTCGATAAGGCGAGTAATTAGTATCACTTTAGAAACTATTTTCTTGACTTATATACGACCTGAATGACACAACAAAATTGTTAAAAATCAATTCCCGAGTGTAGTGGACACATAGAAATGATGCAAGGGCTTAATTCGAAAAGAATCACAGTGACTGCCGTGACATTTGATTCGACGTCGGTTCGATAAGGCGAGTAATTAGTATCACTTTAGAAACTATTTTCTTGACTAATATACGACCTGAATGACACAACAAAATTGTTCAAAATCAATTCCCGAGTGTAGTGGACACATAGAAATTATGCAAGTACTTAATTCGACAAGAATTGCAGTGACTGCCGTGACATTTGATTCGACGTCGGTTCGATAAGGCGAGTAATTAGTATCACTTTAGAA